>JALAZF010000005.1:17500000-20000000 GCA_022829125.1 Lathyrus tuberosus | reverse complement strand
TCTAAAGGTCCTCAGAATCACGGACTCCCAGGTCGGAAACAAAGACACCATTACGACTAATCGTAAGACATAATCATTCCCAAAGGGGCCTCATCTGAGCGGTGGAAGTCAAACCAACTCGACGAGTCCTAAGTCTCGCAAATCAGTAAGCAACCACCTCCTAGCTTAGTGTATACTCGAAAAGCTCGGGTAGAAAGCCTTTCTCCTCACAAACCATCCCCAATATACCCGACAGATAAGAGAAACACAAAATAATAAAGCAATAATAAAGCAAACAAAAATACACATATGATAAACAAACTAGGCTTGGCTCGCTTAGGGATTTCCACATCCCCAGTGGAGTCGCCAGCTGTCGCTACTCGAAAAATAGTCGACCGGAGGCGAAAAGGAAGAAAACAGGAGAGTCGCCATCGAACTTTATTTATCCCATGAGAGGAAGGGAAAACATCGAGAAAACCCGAAGAAGAAAGGATAAGATGGTCTCGCAACCAAATTATGGGTTCGGAAGCCGGTTATGCGAGGGGAAGGTATTAGCACCCCTCACATCCATCGTACTCGATGGGAACCATTTGCTTGTCTATGTGTAAGGATGTTTGCTAAAGGATATTGCTTTCTAAGAGTGTTCTAAGAGGGAAAGAGAAGGGTGAGAACCGAAGAATGTGAAAGAAAATAAAAGAAAAGGTGGGGAGAAGAAGAGGGGAAAAGAAAAGGAGACTCGATAGGACTTCGCGGTCCTATGCCTACGTATTCCCTCGTGCAATGGGAAAGTCAGAGTCAACGTAGTTCGGAGGACTACGGGTAAAGAAAATGAAAGGGGGTATGCAGACGATGGTAACGTGCGCATTCTAGCAGTTAGGTGTTTTGCGGCTCGCTCGTGGAGTCTTATGCGTTACCTGTTTGCGGTAGAACAGACGTAACATGTCCCTTTTTGGGGGAAGAAGAAATGGTGTGGAAAACGGAAGATGGATAGAAGGTGGCTCGCCAAGATCATTACAATCTTGTGCCTACGTATCTTACATTCGGACAAGAATGAAGAATCAGAGCAATCGTAGTTTGACCGACTACGGTTTGTTGGTGTTTTTTTATGGACGATGTTAACGTGCGGGTTCTAGCAGTTAGGTGTTTTGCGGCTCGCTCGTGGAGTCTTATGCGTTACCTGTTTGCGGTAGAACGGACGCAACATGTCCTTTTTGAAAAGGTTGATTTTCGCCATCAAGGCAAGATGTCACATTTGATTTGTTAAGATTGATTTTAAGGGGTGAAATAAGTCCTCGGATAGGAACCCCTTCGGGTAGTACCCAATTCTTTATCTCAAAAGATTTATTTTGAAAGATGTGTGGCGAATATAGTCACGTCTTCGTGTTGAAAGACGAGTATCAAGACCACACACTCTAAAGTGAGCACCCTAATACGCGAAGAGGAAGAGGTCTTCACCCAATCCTCTCTTTTTAGTTTAATACAAAGAGAACATATTCTCTTATTTAAAGTGTTTTTGGTTTTAGATGGTAAGTGCTTTATGACAGTGAACCCTAAAGGTAATGTCAAGCACTCGGGATAGGAGAAGGCCTTCGCCTAACCACTCCGCGACCATCTAAGTTTATTGAGAAAAGTTTGAAAATGCACTCGGTACAAGACCAAGGTTTTTAGACACAAGGAGATAAAATAAAGAGAGAAAAAGGTTTTTGAAAGAATGGGTGGTGAATATATTCACATCTTCGTATTGAAAGACGAGTATCGAGACCACACACTCTAAAGTGAGCATCTTAATACTCGAAGAGGAATAGGTCTTCACCCAATCCTCTCTTTTTAGTTCAATACAAAGAGAACCTTATTTTAAAGAAGTGTTTGG
This sequence comes from Lathyrus tuberosus, assembly GCA_022829125.1. Classification (NCBI taxonomy): domain Eukaryota; kingdom Viridiplantae; phylum Streptophyta; class Magnoliopsida; order Fabales; family Fabaceae; genus Lathyrus; species Lathyrus tuberosus. The sequence goes on along the minus strand of JALAZF010000005.1, from coordinate 19,998,151 downwards.
AGTTTGCATTTGAATCGGTCAAAGAAATTGGATTAAACGGGATGAAGGACCTATTTGACTAGGATAAGGTCGATTGCGACGCACGAGGTGGTCGACTTACAAGGGTGTAAAATGGCTCGACGTTGAATCGAGAATTTATTTTGAAAGAATTTTGGATATGGAAGTGAGATTATAGGTCAAGATACATCATTAAGTACAAGCATATCATGAAAATAACCACTCAAGCACAAAGAGAAACTCATATCATGTAAAAGTGCAAAGCACGTGGTAAGCATCAAGATTAAACAAGAGTCAAGCACAACCAAGCTAAAACAGAATTAAAAAACAATTTTCTAAAACAAAAATTAAAATCTAAACATAAATTAAAATGAAAAAAAACTAAAACAAAAATTAAGGAATAATATTTTCTAAAACAAAATTGAAAGATAATTTTCTAAAACAAAAATTAAAGAATAATATTTCCTAAAACAAAATTGAAAGATAATTTTCTAAAACAAAAATTAAAGAATAATATTTCCTAAAACAAAATTGAAAGATAATTTTCTAAAACAAAAATTAAAGAATAATATTTTCTAAAACAAAATTGAAAGATAATTTTCTAAAACAAAAATTAAAGAATAATATTTTCTAAAACAAACAAGGTTTCTAATTAAACAACCTAGGTATCCAAATGTTACTAGAAATGAAATCCAATATGAAAAAAAAAACCAATTGAAACACGGCATTATAAAGAGTGAGATGCACATCAACGAAAATGAGAAACAAGATATGGGCTTCCAACCCAAATTAACAAGGGCCCAAAAATGTTAATCCTATTTAAAATTATCAGATGAAAAAAAACTATTATTAAAAAAAAATGGAAATAAGATTAGCTAAACAAGATAGCTAAACGGTGGACACAGAGCATCACTGCAATGTATAAGAGGGTTTATCCAAGAGAACCAGTGGAGCTTACCTCACCGTTATTCCAACAACATCACCGGCGATCGACCTTTCTCTGTTTTGCGATGCGATCGAAAAATCACCACCGCCTTCTCAAATCGCGCAGTTCTCCTTTCTCTTCCGCGTCGCAAGTCCCTCTCGATCTCGTTCCAGCTTCGAATAGGTTTGTTTCTCAAACTCTTTCTCTTTCGATCTAGATTGGTTCTGTCATCACTCTTCTTCTCACACTCTCAATTTCTTTTTCTATTTTTTTGGTTTTGTGGCTCGATTTTCGGTTTGTGGTGAATGGATTTGGAGGTGTTGTTTGATTGAAGGTGATTTGGACTGTGGGTGTTGAAGATTAAGTGAAGAGAAATATACTTTAGGAGAGGTTGAAAAGGTTAGTGAGAGGTTTGATGAAGGTTTTTGAAGGAAATATTAATGGAGATTAGGTGAGTGTTGTTGAATCTGTTGGTGAGGTTTTGGAGGTGTGTCGAAGAATGAAGTAGCGGAAGGTTTCGGGTCGGCGGTTATCTCCTCTGATTTTTGTTCAGTTTGTGATTTTGGGTCTTGGTTTTGGGGATGTTGCGGTTTTGGAAAGGTGGGTTTTGAGGGTTCTGAAAGTGGTTGTGTTGAGAAGAAACTGGTGGATTCGGTGTGTTTTCGAGTTGTTGTGTTCGTGGAAATTTTTTTTCTCGGAATCGAAGAACAGAAGAACAAAAGGTAGTGTATTTCGAAAGACAAAAAAAATTTCCTTCGTTTTTCTTCCTCCCCCTTCTTTGTTAAGTACCTCCTCTCTTAAAATGAAACACAAGACTTGTGGATTAAGTTTGTAGTACAGCAAGTTTGTCTTGTTTTGATGTTAGGTTGCTTTCATGACAGAATTGTTGCTGGTTGTTGATGATGCAGGGTTTTGCAGGTATCATACGGTTGATACAGAAGCAGTGTTGGAGTGTCCAGTTGTTTTCATGGTAGCAGGCTGCAGATTATGTTTTGGAATTATCTTCGATGGCGTGTAGCGGAATCGGTCACAATGTGCAGGTCTTGTGTACCGTTTTTTTTTTGCAGGGTCTTCTTTCAAATTTGTTTTTGGAGTGGTACTGCGCAAGTTCTTTGGTGGGGCATGGCTTTTGTGGCAAAGCTGGTGCAAAGTCGTTTTCATGAGGCTGGTGTGGTCTTGTTTATTTTTGAATGTGCCAACTGTAATGAACTTTGTTATTTTTTTACATGATCCTATTATTTTACATTGTAATTTTGTAGAATCAAATCATCAATGGGCATTAAATTTTGCAACACAGAATTTATACCTTCCCTTTTCATTATTTGATCCATACCTTAATAATGAGAGATCTTGCAATTAATTTCTAATTAGAACAATGGCCAATAGAATTGAATTTCCAATAAGAACCAATTTCCAACGTTCTTGAATTCCTCACTTGAAAATGAAATAGCTCAAATTGAACTATTGACAAATGAATGAATTAGAACTCGTGAATCGAAATGGATCCACCATATACACTTGAATAAAATTTGAATCAATCTTGGAGAAATCCATAACTCAATCTTGGCCTTGAATGGATTAGAAACTTTCGAATCAAAAAGGAATTCATTTGAATTTTGCCACTTTTATACTTATGAACCAAATGAACAAGAATATGCTTTGAAATCAAAGACTTGACACACGAACTGCATTGCCCACCATCCTAATCAGGAAATGAACTGAATTCTGACAATTATCTTTAACCCTGAAGTACTGACGAACTTCATTGTGAACCTTCTTGAATCGTGTCTTTGAAAATCAAGATTTGAAATATGGACTGCATAATACCATTGACTTGGCAACCTCAGGTAAATCTGAAGTGGGTGGCACCTGCCCATCTTGAACACCAAGGGGTAAGAAACCCTAAACTCCATGTTTCGGGAACATACTGATGAAGAAAGCAACCTGAGGTGTGAACAGTCAACAAACCAAGTTCTTCATTCTCAAATAAAACCATGAAGAAACCTTAATCACTTGATGCCTCTTGAGAGATCTTGAAGCAGATAAACTTGATACTTGACAAATCTTGGTAGAGGAAAGCCTTGTAACTGGATGAACTCAAGGCAAATAAGAAACCTTGATTTAAAGAGCCGCTGTAATCCCATGCCTCAGAAGACCAATGCAATGTATGATTGTGATTTAATGTGATAAAAAATGATATGATATGCAAGGCTAGGGTTAGAGTGAAAATGAGGGTGTGACAATATGCACACATATACACATCCATAATCACGCATTTATCATCAAATACAACACATTGCATTTGCTAGTCCTTAGGCCACAAACCATCATCACAACATGTCATCACATGCATTCACATCATATAACATCACACAAGTCATACAGTATCCATATCAAAAGCACATTGCATGATACGCATCAATTACACACAATTAATACGGTAAAAGTTGGCAAAACGACACTATTCCAAATTCCCAACATAATTTAATCAGCTAACAATCTCAAAATTATTATAATAAGAAAGTACAGTTCAATAGCTACTCAACGATACCAAGAATGTTAAAAACGGATAAACGGAACACAAGTTACGGACTAAACAAGAAAAGTAATCGCAAAAAGACAACATTTTGCACACCTGATGGCCATACGCGTATTGCCTTGCTCACCCGCCCATCCATACGCGTATTGCTCAAAGTGATACGCGTATGGGCAGAGACTTATTTTTCCCCAAAAAGTCCACTAAAAAATCCAATACGCGTATTGCCTCACTCCATACGCGTACTGCCCACTCCCATATGCGTATTCCACACATTCCTTCCTTGCCATACGCGTATTTCCTTGACCAATACGCGTATTGCCCTTATTCCTTCATTGCCATACGCGTATTGCCTTGACCAATACGCGTATTGCCTTGAGTGATACGCGTATGGGCAGTGGAAAACCATAATTTTTTCTGCATAAATTTTTCTGCGAATTTTCCCCCCAAAATCCCATTTTTCATCCCCAAATCCATTTTTAACAGCAAAACAAGTACCAGCAATTGTTCCTAAACACATGGTAATCATACAACACGATTTATATCGATTTCTACTAATTATTCATCAATTTATCAATAAGGAAAACATTGTAAAAACAACCAAAACATATACACAAACAACACATATACTTATACAAGCAAGATATAATTGAAACTTCTCACCCTTACCCGATTAATCGCGCTTGAAACGGACGAATCTTCGATTTTCCTCTCTTTCCCTCTTCTCCCTTTCTTTCCTCTTCTTTTCCTTCTTTCCTTTCTCTTTTCTCTATTTTTCTCTCAAAATTCTATTTTATGAAAAATATACCCAAGCAAAAGACCAAAATACCCCTCAGCTCAAATATCTCGCAACCGCTTTCAAAACGCGATAAAACATAACAACAATGATGAAATATATTTCAGGAAATAAAAGTTGAAAAGAAATTATAATTTAATGCAAATATTTTATCTATCAGAGAAACTAACCAATTAACTCAATTAGCAGGTAAAATACAATAAATTCACACATTTCACAATATTCACATAAATGGAATAAATAAATACAATTAAACAAATCGGGGCGTTACAACTCTCCCCCACTTAGACATTTTCGTCCTAAAAAATATAACTGAGACGAACCACTCCGGATACGACTCTCGCATCCGACCAACAAACTATCAGGCCTACCAAAGGCACACCACGAATAACACACACTGACAACCCACCTTGCTAACAACAGCTACCACAACGACACGACAATGACGACAACTACAACGACAAGATGCAAAGCCCATACAATGCACTTGACGACCAACTCACGACTCAAAGAATACACAAGTTATGAACACACACAGGTTCACTCTTGAACCGAAACACAACAAGAACACAAGTTCCACGACCCAACATCGTTTCAACAACCTCTACATAACCACAATACCAACATCCTTGTCACACCACATTATTACAACAATTCTACGATTCCCCAATCGACCATATAACCAAGACATCCATCTACATATAGCCCATGAATAATATTTAAACCTTTCGCCTAACACTTCCATTCTGAAACGTCCAATGGTTCCATCATTCTTACATATTTCTAACATTCAACCTACGAACTCTTACAAGTCACACACTCATATATGAATTATGCCACCTCACGCTTCCGTTGCACACTCTGATTACTCGTAACCATCAAAACTATCAATTTCACATCCAAAGTCTAACCCTTTCTCATATTCGCCAAAAATCACTGTTCACTGTTAATATATCCAACCTCACACTCTACTGTGTTACCTCACACACCATACACAAGTCTCGAAACTGCTCCAATCATTTCAATTCTCTGATCATCAAAACAGACATGCATAACAACTTTCGACTTAACTTTTCAGGCACAACCTTAGCTTTTCCCGAAGGGTAATCCAAGCCAAATTCATAACTCGTCACGAATTCCAACCTTCCTCGTTGTCTCATACTCTATTCCTTTATACCAAACAAGCACTCTAAACTCTTGTGATTACCAAACACTTCGAACCTAGAACCTTAAAGATAATACCTCCAAATTTTCCAACACAATACAACCGCGACTAATTCCAAATCTTGAATAGTATAGATCCTTTTATGAATCCTCCATTATCGTAAAGCATAAGCCACGACTTTACCCTCTTGCATTAACACAATGGCTAAACTTGTCAAGGACACATCACAACACCTCACAAACGGTTTATCAGGATCACACAGAATTAAAATTGAAGCCGTAGACAAATTCTACTTCAGCTCTCTGAAACTTTCCTCACAATGAACATCTCAAATAAACGACTTACCTTTTGCAAGTCAACTGAGATACCAGAAGTACGAACTTAGCAAAGTCCCCAATAACCAGTGGTAACAACCAACTAAAGTCCAAAAATTTCTAATTTCCTTAACTAACTTCAGAACCTCTCATTGTAGAACTGCATCTACTTTCGATGGGTCCATTAACATAACCAAGAAAACTAACCTTTTCAACCAAAATTCTCACTTAAATAACTTCACATAAAACTTCGTCTCTTTTCAACACTTGTAATTCAATTCTCAAACACTCTACCTGTTCTTTCTCTGAGTTTATAACAAATCCGAATATCCCTAATCAAAGCCACTATGAACTTATCCAATTAAATATAGAAGATACGATTCCTCTACTCCACAAATATTACAGACGCATTACTATGACCGAACAACATCACTGCACCTTGTAATGCCCAACCAAATTCCAAAAGATGTAAACTCTTAAAGCTTTTGCAAAATTTCCACTAGGTAACTGGTTACTCATATACAAGCTTAACCAAGTAAATTACAGCCTATCCCAATAACAAACATAACCAGTCACATCAAATCGATCAAAGCCTCAACTCACACAATTCACCACTCTTATCAAACATTCCATACACTTGCAACTCCACTCAAACTCACCCAAACCATTCCAGTCATCTGTTCATGAAAGTGGACACTTGCTCTCCATCGTTACCGTATTCAACTGTTAGTAATCCATACACAATTTCTTCTCTTAACAGTCCAAATTCCATAAATTCCAACTTGTATCAACAACCAACCAAAAAGAATTCTCAAACGCGATGTTACATCCACCCACAAGAGTTTCCTCACAATCTCTATTAATGCCTTAAAACTCCAAAGACTCCGAACTCACCAGAACTCTAAGTTTTTGCTTCCCATAGTCTCAATACCATTATACTTGTTATTCCATTCTATCATCCTTCCTTTTGTTACCAACAATACTGGAGCTCTCTAAGACAACACCTTAATGTTCCCTCCAAAAACACATCTGAAAACTATGCCCAACTGACGGACATCACTGTGACTTCCTGCCAATTTCCAGAACACTACCATCGCAGACAAAACAAACATCTTATTCCTGTCTACTAAGAGTTTCCTACATACTTAGCAGATATAAGCCTCAACAATTCACCTTCGTCCAATGAAGTTCAATCTCTACTCTCTGAGAAGCAGTCCTTAAATAAAACCCAATCATTCTCTCTCCATGACTTCCCAACTTGGCCAACATACCAAAACCTCTAATCCATTTCATCTTCCGATATTAGCATATTCATCGACTCATCAAACAATCCGTAATCATTTTCTTAAATTCCAAACAACTCATTTCACACACTATCAAAGCCGGAAAGACACGTCTATTCCATCCAACATAATTCCCATCTACTATCAACAAGAGATTAAGGGTGATAAGTTCCTCAATTTGTCAATAGACAGCCGACAATCATGATGGGGCATAAACCGTCTTTACCAAACTATAATAGCATTCCTTACATCCTGTGCACAAAACTACTGAAGGCACAAATCCTTAGTTGACATAAGCCTTGCCTCCGCATCCCTTCTGGAACCGGAAACCACACTGTCCAAAGAGCACTTACAATCTTGAAATTCACAACCCACTGAGCCAACGCTCCACACCTGAAGCAACATGGAGAAGCATCAGCTTCTCCCCCACTTATCTCATTCTCACACCTGAAGACAAAGGATTAGAAAACTAGAAAGCACTGATAGTTGTATATTGTCGTTGTTGTTTGTAACACCCCAATTCCCTTCGCGAATAAATAATACAAATATAAATCAGAGTAATTAAAAATTTATTTTTCTGACAGAAAACAGGGATGTCACACTTAAAGAAAGAAAATACAATCCCTGCTCATAATTTTGATACATAACACGGACAATTGAATACCCTCAAGGGGAAACTTTTTCCAAATAAAAGGAAAGGTCAATTATGGAATAAAGCGAAAGATCCATAACCGACTTGTTTTACAAAATAAATTGTTTTATAATGTCAAAGTACACATACAAAAGTAATACAAAATATATTCAACAATTATATACATATATAACATAATCGTTCCCCGACTCCCATGCTACGTATTAGAGCAGATAGACGACAAAGGACGGAGGACTAATCTCCACAAAAGCCTCCAAGACACTAATCTGCAATTGCCTCATAGAGCAATAAACCACAGCAGAAGGGTGAGAAATAACAACTAAATCAAGATTGCATAATAATATGCAAACACATAAAAATTCACATGCATAGTTATTCTCACCACATCATCGCATATTAACACATATATCATGCCACATATACATAACATAAACCAATTATACTAACATAATCACATATTCACACATAAGGCACACCATAGTCATAACATATAGAAACACACCACCATATCACATAGCACATGCCTACACATAAGACATATTATCCACAACCAATGCATTTATCGCACATGCACATCAATTCACCAATTCACACATAAATCTCAACACATAATCAATCCATTTATGATTTTCCACACAAAATGCATCCATTCACAATTCTCACACATAATCAAATCATCCATGATTTATGCAAATGCACAGAGACCGACACAACGACTCTATGTAATGCATATGCGGTACCATCCATCCATCATCTCAACACTAGTTCACTCAGGAACTATTGGAACCATCGCTCATTACTTAATGTAACTCCCCGTCGGGTATACGATGTTCCCCGTCGCTTTCGGTCCTCTTATTTTTAAGGCTCATGATCCAATCAGATCGCTTTCAGTCCTCTTATTTTTAAGGCTCACGACGTTTATGGATTGCTTTCGGTCCTCTTTGTATAAGGCTCACAATCCGATCGCTCACACCCCACACGGGCACACGATCGTCTATAACCATCGCTTTTGGTCCTCTCGGTATAAGGCTCACGATTTTATAGCAGATTCCCTCTGGAATCGATTCGTCGCTCACACCCCACAAGGGCACACGACATCAACAGCATGCATATCATGATGCTTGGCATACAATGACTCATGACATTCATATGCACACATATACACATCCATAATCACGCATTTATCATCAAATACAACACATTGCATTTTCTAGTCCTTAGGCCATAAACCATCGTCACAACATGTCATCACATGCATTCACATCATATAACATCACACAAGTCATACAGTATCCATATCAAAAGCACATTGCATGATACGCATCAATTACACACAATTAATACGGTAAAAGTCGGCAAAACGACACTATTCCAAATTCTCGACATAATTTAATCGGCTAACAATCTCAAAATTATTATAATAAGAAAGTAAGGTTCAATAGCTACTCAACGATACCAAGAATGTTAAAAACGGATAAACGGAACACAAGTTACGGACTAAACAAGAAAAGTAATCGCGAAAAGACAACATTTTGCACACCTGATGGCCATACGCGTATTGCCCTGAGCCATACGCGTATTGCCTTGCTAACCCGCCCATCCATACGCGTATTGCCCAAAGTGATACGCGTATGGGCAGAGACTTATTTTTCCCCAAAAAGTCTACTAAAAAATCCAATACGCGTATTGCCTCACTCCATACGCGTACTGCCCACTCCCATACGCGTATTCTACACATTCCTTCCTTGCCATACGCGTATTGCCTTGACCAATACGCGTATTGCCCTTATTCCTTCATTGCCATACGTGTATTGCCTTGACCAATACGCGTATTGCCCTGAGTGATACGCGTATGGGCAGTGGAAAACCAGAATTTTTCCTGCATAAATTTTTCTGCGAATTTTCCCCTAAAATCCCATTTTTCATCCCCAAATCCATTTTTAACAGCAAAACAAGTACCGGCAATTGTTCCTAAACACCGGGTAATCATACAACACGATTTATATCGATTTCTACTAATTATTCATCAATTTATCAATAAGGAAAACATTGTAAAAACAACCAAAACATATACACAAACAACACATATACATATACAAGCAAGATATAATTGAAACTTCTCACCCTTACCCGATTAATCGCGCTTGAAATGGACGAATCTTCGATTTTCCTCTCTTTCCCTCTTCTCCCTTTCTTTCCTCTTCTTTTCCTTCTTTCCTTTCTCTTTTCTCTCTTTTTCTCTCAAAATTCTATTTTATGAAAAATATACCCAAGCAAAAGACCAAAATACCCCTAAGCTCAAATATCTCGCAACCGCTTTCAAAATGCGATAAAACATAACAACAATGATGAAATATATTTCAGGAAATAAAAGTTGAAAAGAAATTATAATTTAATGCAAATATTTTATCTATCAGAGAAACTAACCAATTAACTCAATTAGCAGGTAAAATACAATAAATTCACACATTTCACAATATTCACATAAATGGAATAAATAAATACAATTAAACAAATTGGGGCGTTACAACGCTCAGTCTTTGCAAAGGTGGTTAATGTTATGAATGTATACAACAAAGGCTTCACAGTGCTACCAATGGAGGATTATTTGCAAAGGTGGTTAATGTTATGAATGTATACAGCAAGCGTATAAGAACCGAAATGGATATCGCTAATAAAATGATACGACTATGTAGTATCTGTCGTCAGCCCGGCCACAACAAAAAACATTGTCCCAATGTTGGAGGAACATCTGCATCATAATTTATCTTATCTTTTCGTTTGTTGTAACCAAATGTTTTCATTAATGCATTTCTCTTTGTTATAACAATTTAAACAACATACAACAATAAGTTGATTGATACCTTGTATGTTCCAAAACATCATGTCGATCGGTGGCTTGTCTCGCGAAAAAATAACTTTACCCCAACGACGACGATACATTTTATGAGTAAAACAAAGTTGTGAGAAGAGATGTGGAACAAACCAAGCTTAACACCCCTATTTATAGTGAAAATTTTCAGTTTGAAGGGTGTCTCCACTTGGATTGGCGACTTGGTTTAACCATTACACTGTGTCGCCAATTGCACTGGCGACTTGGAAGGGTGTCTCCAGTTGCATTGGCGACATGGTTAGACCTCTACAAGGGAGTCACCAATTCCAATGGCGACATAGTTCAAACCAAAACCCTAATGGGGGCATTTTGGGAATATTTTTGAAACATGGGTTATTTAGGGAATTTTTTCCAAAATTAGGGGTATTTACGTAAAAAATTCAAATACTTATATGCATAGTAGCTTTTAAGAAGTATTATATATATATTTTTTAATTTAAATTAGCGATAATGTATTATAAGAGTATAAATGAATCTTATTCATTTATTTAATCTCTAGTTTATTAATTTTCATACGTGTGATTTTGTAGGTCTTCGTAATAGTGTCTAATATTAAATTATTTATTTAATAGTATAAATAGGGAGTGATTTCTTGCAATGCAATATATCACTGCTACTCAAGTGACGAGAATATGTCATTTGATATGACATAACATTTTTTGTGATAATGATTACATATACTAACTTTTGCCCTTATATTTTTATTCAACACAAGACATATTTTGTCACCCATGTATAGTTCGATATTATATTATTTGACGCCATAATATACTTAGTAACAACAAACAAACATAATATTTTATATTAACTTATTTTAGTATGACCATGCATTTTAGAGTCATACTCGATCAATGACCTTGTAGATATCACTCTCACATATAAAGAAGGGGCAAATCTATTTTAGGTCACTCATGTCCCACCCTATGACTCTTGAGTACCTAAATATCGACTTTATAATTGTCTTATTATAGATAACGTTTGACGACACTAAAGTGATCAACTCCGACCATATTGGTTTTTGGTCAAAAGGTGACATATACAACTATCAATATGACAATAACATATGACACTTACATTACATACTTTAGGGAAACACAATGCACGTTTCTAACACCTATAAAATGCATTTTCATCCCCTTTTTAAGTATGAACTTTTGTGGTAAAATTTCAGCGATACAGACTTAGAGAGACAAATGAATGAATTCTTAGGATTCAGTATTCTAAAAATTTGAAGACCTTTGGGATATCTAAAGGAATCGGGAAACATTTTACCTTGGGTTTAAGTGATTCATGTAATGAGTGTTGGAGAGATTAGAAAGCACTTGAGTAGAAAATATGATTGAATACTATTTTCTTTTAACTCATCTTTGAATCTCTTGTAATAATTTTTTAAATATAGAGGATAAGAGAGTTATGCCTCCTTGAGTAGATCAATTTAATCAAACATGAGTAAATAAATTATGTGTTTTCATCTTTTATTCTTCGTCTTGTAGTTTTATTTCACTGTTCGGCGCATCAGCAGGTCCTTTTGTGAAAGAACTCATTATATCAATTTATTCATAACAAGTGACGCCCACTGTAGGACAAATGAATTTAGTTTATAAGTGAACACCATGAGTTCTAAATGAGATGTCAAAATTTTTTATAGAGATAACACTTTTGGGTTGTGAAAATTGAATATACAAGCAATCTTAATTAAAAAAATGGGCAAAAACATTGAAGTGAGATACAATGACACCTACAATCCTAACACAAGAAGAGACAACCAAAATGATGGATAATGCCAGAAGTTCCATTATCTTGTGTCTTAGGGGTAAAGTTCCTAAGAAAGTCGCAAGAGAAAAATACCACAACTAAGATGTGAGTCAAGCTTGAATCATTTTATATGACTAAGTACCTGACTCACATATTGTGTTTAAAGCTACAACTATATTATTTTGTAAGGTGGAGAATAGTTACATTGTGGAGAAATTCGTAGAATTTCACTAAATCGTTGATGACTTGTAAAATATTAAGGTGGAGATTGATGATATGTACAAGGATCTACTATTATTAAGCTCGTTAAACAAGATTCTTTGAGCATTTCAAGGATACACTTTAATAATAAGAAGATACTATCACATTGGATGAAGTCCAAATGTTTGTGAGGTTCAAGGAGCTTTCAATGATAAAATGTCTAAAGGTTAGCGCAAAGACTTGAGTGTGTCAAGAGAAATGAGTGATAATAGAGGAAACCAAAATGGTAAGAGATCCAATTCAAAGTATAAGTCCAATATTTTTGATAAGTCGAAGTTCAAATGCTTCACTTGTCACAAAACTGATCACTTTAGGAAGGGTTTTCTCGAGAGGAGGAGCAATAGTGATTCTATTTAAATTGTGATTTCCTAAAATGAAGATGGTTATGAGAGTAATGAATCATTAGTGGTGACATGTTTGGAGATAGAAAGTAGTTGGGTTATAGACTCAAGATGCTCTTATCACATGTGCCAAAAGAGAGAATACTTTGAAACTTTAGAGGTCAAAGAAAATTGAGTTGTTCAACTCGGTAATAATAAGGCTTTCAAATTTCGGGGTATTAGTACGATTAAAATAAAAATATTTGATAATCGCTAATTCCATCTACGTAATGTGAGGTATGTTCTCAAACTCAAACAAAATTTATTATCCATAAGTATGTTCGATGATTTAGGCTATTCCATTGAACTTGGGGTAAAACTTTTCATGATTCATTAATCATGACTAAAAAGGGTCTAAAATGCAGGAGTAATATATTTTAGATGGTTTCACTATTATTAGTCAAACATCATTAGCTATTCAAGACTTTCATGACAAAACCAAGTTTTAACATTTGAGATTAAGGTTTGTCAGTGAAAAAGGTTTGGTTGAGCTAGTTAAATAAGGTTTGCTAGGAATTGAAAAATTGAATATACTATAATTTTGTGATCATTGTATACTAGGAAAACAACACAAGGTGAAGTATGAGAATAGTGTGCATAATTTTAGTAGATCATCTGAGTATGTTCACTCTGACTTATGAGGTTTGATAATGGTGGCAACTCACTAGGGTGACTTCTATTTCCTCACTATTAATGATGATTTTTGTTGAAGAGTATGAGTTTATATATTGAATGAAAGTGTCACTTTTGAAAATTTCAAAGAATGTCATACTCTTATATGAAATCACTTAGGAACTAAATTGAACGTATTGAGAACTGACAATGATATAGAGTTTGTTTCAGGGAAATTTTATGGATTTTACAAGAAACAAGGTATCAAGAGGCATAAAACTGTTTCCGCCATGCCTCAACAAAACAATCTAGTTGAACACATGCATATGACCATTTTGGAGAAGGTAAGGTGCATTTTATTAGAAGATGAGTTACCAAAAAGTTACTAGGTGTAAGACCCTAATTTTTGACCCCTAAGATTCCACATATCATTCGCATCTCATTTTGCATCTTTAACACAAACAAGATCATGCTTTGATTCCTTTATCCCTCTCTTCTTTGGGTTTATGCCTCGCAGGGTTTACCGAGCATCTGTATCTTTCTTACTTACCTTCATTTGCTTATGTTTACTAACCCTTAATCAAAACCCAAAAATATTTTATTTTCTCTTTATTGACATTTTCAGGGGAAGAACAGGCTAAAAATGCCAAAATAGTAGTCCCTCAGCTCGAATGAATTTTATCTGAGAAAAGTCAAAGTTGATCTTCAAACAATTCAAAAATTCATCTGATCAAGAGTTTCCATGATTTAATTGATTAATATTCAAGAGACTCCAAGGTTCATGTGTTTATTTACATGTCTTCTTTGACAAGCAAGAAGAATCGAGCCAGAACCACAACAACACATCAAAAAAGCCATTTTTCTCATTTTTTCATTGTGTTAATCGATTAACCTAATTGCACTGTGAAGTGGTTAATCGATTAACACGTGCAATTTTTGGAAAAAAAGTGCCAAATTCAAATTCTGCAGCAATTAGCACCAATTCTCAGCCCTTGATCACATGTGGAATATTCTAGACCATCTCAATTTAATTCCCTACATCACTTTGATCATTTCCTACCATACACCTTCACTAATCACCACTCTTTTATGAATTTCCCTCCAAATTCAAATTCCAAGCCTAATTTTCATTTCCAAACCAAACTCCAATCCACCAAATTCCCAAACCTAAACTCTATAAATAGAGCCTTCATTTCATTCATTCTTAAAGCTTTTGAGAGCCAAAAAACCTCTTGCAAAATATCTCCCCAACTACCAAAATTCACCAAAAGCTCAATTTCTTCTTTCATAAGTTAGTAAGAATTCACATTGATTCTTACTAATTTAGAGCTAAACCTTCATCCATTCTTGTTTTTGTTCATAGATCAAGGCTTTGGAGTGTAGATCTTGCTGCAATTTGGAAGGATTTTCTGATTTGGAGTGGTAATCACATTTTCCACCATTGTTGTTCAATTTCATCTTTCACAATGTAGATCCTTTGTTGATCTTGTTTGCTTGATCTTTGGATCTTGCAATTTGTGTTGATTGCTGGTTTTTGCTGCTGTTTTACTCAAAATTTCGTGCACAATTGCATCCTTAATCATGAGGTGTTTAAATAAATGATTGATCAAGGATTATGCAATTTTCAAATTGATTTTCTGCTATTTTTACAGTGTTAATCGATTAACCAAAACATGCTCGAATTGGTTAATCGATTAACAGTTGAATTCTGCGAAAAAAAAAAACTGCAAGTTTACACTGGTTAATTGATTAACCTAATTACACTGTGAAGTGGTTAATCGATTAACCAACATCCAGAATGTGAAAAATGTTTGTTTTTGGGGCTGTTTTGGTTCCTTTTCCATTTTCTTCCCTCTCCTTTTGTTCTTAGCCTTAGATCACATAATTGTGTGGTTTAATTTGGCTCTCTCTCCATCTATTTCTCTTTTCTTTTGATCGATGAAAGTCGTAAAGATCTTGGAATTCTTTTGTTGAATTTTGATCGAGACGAGATCGCTACCACTTTTCTTTTCGTGCGATATTGCTTTCGGATGATGATCTACATATCGTTCATCTAGCATACATTAGCACATAAATCTATTGACCGGCCTCATTGTAGGGTAATTACTCCGTAAATTACTCGGCGATTACTTAACATAGCGCAATATTTGTCCCGCATCAGAAAACTATCAAGAATAGTTGATTATTTGTCTTTTGGTTCAAAACTTATGAAACTTGTTGTTAGGAGGCTTTGGTCATATCAATCCTCTAATGAGTTCTCATTAATCTTGACCTAACTTCAATTATTCAATTATAATTGATCACTAACTCTAACAACTAATTACTAACTTCTAACTTCTTTACAATTCCTTCTCACTCCCATCTCTCTTTTACTTTTATGCAATTTTTCCTTTGTCCGTTGGACACATGTTTATGCTTCCGCAATTTTTCCTTTGTCCGTTGGACACATGTTTATGCTTATGCCTTTTTATCTTTGTCCACTTGGACCAAAAAACATTAATAAAGGCTAAAACCTCTAAAAAACTTGTGCTTCTAATCTTGGACTATGGTTACTATCCTTTGCAATGGACATGGAGTTTTGCACCTAGACCATGTACTTCAATGCTATTCATGGAACCTTTGCTTTAGAATTATGGTTCGAAGACTATGGAGCTTACTTTTGTGGTTAGATGTTTCTTATCCTTAGCTTTTACTTTATGCTTTAGGATAGTCACTTCTTCTCCTCCCCATTCTTCAATTTTCAAAACTCTCTCTCTTTTTCAAAACCTTCTTGATTTCAAACTTTCACCTCTTTCATATTCAAACCTTGACTTTGTCAAGTGATTTTACTCTTCTCATTTCTTAACAAAATGCTAAACTACATAAGCATGTTGACATTTCTTTCTAAAAACTTTAAAAAACATCAAACTCACCAAACTTTATTTTTGTGCCCTCGTGCACTTTTCTCTTTCAAAATTTTTTCATAAGTTTAGACATGATTCATTTCTTTAAGCGGAATTATTCGCTTGGAAATGACGACTTGTCTTTACATTTAAAATCAACCAAAACAAACAATTTTCATTCTTTGTACCACGAACTACGGGGTTTTAATCCTACATTGCACATCGTGGGTATGTAGGCATGAGACGACAAGTCTCTCCAAACACAAAAATCTTAAAAAACAACTTCTCTTCTCATCTCCTCAATCACTTTTCAAGCAAACTTTTTCAGACCAAAAGTGGTAGATATTTCAAAGGGCTCCTATAGAGTACTGTAGACGTTTTGGGTGCTAACACCTTCCCATTGCGTAACCAACCCCCCTTATCCAGTCTCTCTTCACTTGTTCTTGTTGTAGAGCTTGTGTTGGCTTTGTTCGCTCTTTTTCCTTTCCTTTTTGGATAAAATAAAAGTGCGGTGGCGACTCTTGCTTTTCGAGTTAAGTTAATCAATAGCTTACACTCACGATTTTGCCGCTACAGGAAAGTGGCGACTCTGCTGGGAATCCTCCCTTGAGGGGTTTAGCCCACTTTGATTTATTTACTGCCTTTTTGTCTGATTTGCTTGTTACTTGTTTGTTCTGTTTTGGAGTTCATCTGTGTGCGAGATAAGTCCTATACCCGGACCAAAGTGTACTTTGAGATAGGAGGATGGTATAGTTAAGGGAACTTTGAGGGAGTCGAATCCTGAAAAAGAAGAACTTGAGAATCCATCCACTCGGTGGTTGCATCTTTGGAATTACTGATGCCAATTGAGCGATCGTGAAGGCATTACTTTTTCCATAGAAGCCTATAACACTGAGGACCGTAGTAACCCTTAACCCATCTTAGCCTTTTTAGGATCGTGGCGTGGAAGTTATGAAGATGCAAATCTGACTTAGCTGTCACGCGATGCCACACTCAGGTTAGATTCTCTTGAGGATAACTACCAACCTCCGAGCAAATCGGTGCGCTGGTGTGTCTGATAGTGAATTGTGGACCTTGGGCACTCTGTTAGAACCGTTGTTTTCTGCAGGTACAATGAAGACAAACCTTAGTACACACCTTTTGTGGGACTGCTTCTTACCCTTAACTTCATGCTCGTGACTCGGACCTTTGAACCCGTGTGCTTTGAGTGATCTTGTTTGTGGTTGTTGCATCCATGCACTCTTGCATCTATGAGCATACATATGCATTCTTCCGAGTTGTCCAAAAACTCATTTCAACTGTCTCCTTCTTCAGTTATCTGTTCACCGTCAAGCTGTTTCCTCAACACAACTACGGAACTAGAGCTGCTGTCAGATTGAGAATGGAAAACCAAGAACAACACAATGCCAAAGTCAGAATGGAAATTGATGAGTCGAAGGCCGGTATGACCAAACTCACAGAAATGCTGCAAGTTCTGATTGCTAGAGGTGAACCACCTCAGAGGACTGTGATCTTTGAAACTTCAACTGCTACTGTTGACCCTCCACTGACTCAGCAACCAGCTTCTACTTGGCCAGAATTTGGGTTACCTCCAAATTACTCGCCACCCTTTGCAACTACTCCTGTGTTTGTATCGCCAGTATCTTCAGCTCCACTGTTCACTGAACCTCAGCCTATTGTGCATTCTGTTGCTCAAGCTATTCCTAAGAATCCTTTCGTGTACCATGCTGCTAGTCCATAATCTGAAAGTCAGGGAGAACCTGGATACATTGAAGAAGTCAGAGAGCAATGGCAAACTCTAGACAAAAGGATAAGAGCCATGGAAGGAAGTGATGTCTTTAGTGCTGCTGCAATGGACATGTGCTTTGTTTCCGACTTGGTTATTCCTAAAAAATTCAAGACTCCTGATTTTGAGAAATACAAGGGGCACACCTGTCCCAGAACCCACTTGGTGATGTACTGCCGCAAGATGGCTGCTGTTGCCAAAAATGACAAACTGCTCATTCACTGTTTCCAAGACAGCTTGAGTGGGGCCTCAATGAAATGGTATATGGGACTTGATAAGAACCGTATCCAAAGCTGGATGGACTTGTCTGATGCTTTCTTAAAGAAATATAAGTACAATTTAGACATGGCACCTGATCGCCGTCAATTGCAGAATACGTCTCAGAAAGAAAAAGAATCCTTCAAGGAGTAGGCTCAGCGCTGAAGAGAGCTAGCTGCTCAGGTGGAGCCACCATTGGCTGAAAAAGAATTGACTGGTTTGTTCATGGACACTCTCCAGCCACTCTTTTAGGAAAAGATGATAGGCAGTGTATCATCTGGTTTTGCTGACCTAGTCTTTATCGGAGAAAGACAAGAAGAGGGAATCAAGAAAGGAAGGATTGCTAATGCTGAAGCCTTTAGTGGTGCTAAATAGTATGCTGGGAATTTCCAAAAGAAGAAGGACGGTGATACCCATGCTGTTTCAGTCGAAGGTAAACCTCGTCGTAGATAACAACAATATGTAGCTGCAGTTGCTCCTGTTGCTAATGCTCAACCAGTTCAAGCTCCTCGCCAGACTGTTAGACAAAATTAGAATCGCAATAGGGTCAACTTTGATCCTATCCCGATGTCCTACACTGAGTTGTATCCATGTCTTGTAAAGAAAGGTTTGATTACAATGAGGGATCTACCTCCTCCTCCAAATCCTCTTCCAGCTGGCTATAGGGCTGATCTTCACTGTGAGTTCCATCGAGGTGGGGCAGGCCATAACTTGGAAGGTTGCTTTGCATTGAAAGCTAGAGTACAAGAATTAGTGAACTTAAAAATTCTAGACTTTGTTGATAATAATCCCAATGTTGTCAACAATCCTTTGCCAGAGCATGCCAAATGAAGTTTGAGTCAGTTCAGACGGATCATCTCCTAAAGCCAGTGTTTCAGACAGGACATCTCCACCTTGTTGCTGATTAGTCACTAGCCCTTGTTTCTTTCTGTTTGCACTTTTCTTTGATTGTATTGTTTGTTTGCTTTCGAACTTTATTTGTACTTTCATGGTAATTTCAATGAAATGAGCATTGCAATGTTTTGATTTAATTCATTTATATCCACTGTGTGCATCTTTATGCTTCCTTTTTCACAAAACAAAAAAATTTATCTCCTGTTCACTTTCTTTATCAAGCTTTTGTTTATGCAAAGATTGGAGGGAGGATGATGAAAATAAAATACATGAAATTTCTACTGTATGCTTTCAATTAAAACTTGGCTGAGGATGTACATGCATTTTTTCAACTCCCAAACACTGGAGAAATAAGGGAGTTAATCCTTTGTCAACCCCTTCGAGCCTAGAAGTTGGAGTTTCCTTCTGTACGAAAAAACCCGCAATCTTAACCTGGGGATAGGTAGTTCTCAGTTAATTTGACTGTGTATTTAAACACAAGAGAACCATTGCAATCACAAAGCTTTCCTTCGCACACGTCAAAGAAGTGTTGAAGATGTCTTTCAAATCAAAAGCCAATGATGGTTCACCGTAATCATTATGCCAGACAGTCACCATCTTTCAAAAAGAAAAATTAAAATGAAAACATTCAAAATAAAAGCCCGCTGAGTCAAAACCTATGAAGGAGACTTAGGCAAAAATTGGGGCATCTCGCTGACTGTAAGCTCAAATGACACAGTTCAGGCAAAAGTTAGGGATAACAAAAGATCAATCAAGAGGTTACCAAAATCCTCAAAAACAAAACGAGTTGACTAAGGTCCTCATCAAAAACAACAAAATGTTGTAAGAAAGAGTGACTGCCATCTCAAAAAATCCCTTGAACCATCATCATAACAGTGTTGCAAATCCAAAATCACTTGGAACCTGAATGCATAGTTTGAATTAACTGAGCATAGGATCGGAGGTCATCATGAAGAATGGGTTGGGTACAAATAAACTTTGAGCCTAAATCCTTTGTTTCGAAAACCGTGAACCAGACCACGTTACAACCTTCAAAAGACCTAATTGAAGCCAGGTTTCTTTTTTGAAAGCATACTACAACAAGGTTGCGTAAACTGACTCCTATGTTTGTTGCCAATCATTTGCTTTGGTGTCTTACCTTTGTTTTCTCTTTCACTTTGCATGTCTAAACCACCGTGTTTTAACAAGTGATTCATTTTGCTTTACATCAATAATATCATTACAAAATCGATTTTTGATTTCAAAATTGCACGAGCTTTGCATTAAAATTACCATGTTTGTTTGAATAATCCTATTTGCAGGCAAACTTTCCTCAGCAAGAAATTTCAAACAGTTTAGAAACTCAGTCAGTGATCCTATCAGGGGCACATTACCTCTAGATCCTGTTGTGAACTAGTTCAAGAATTGGTTAACCAGAAGATCTCCTTCAAGACCCATACTGAGTTTAACCTTCTCAACAGTCATTTCAATAACTGAAGCCATGATCAGTTCATCCCCAACAATATTCAAGCTGAAGCTATGATCAGTTTATTCTCAACATTCACTTCAAGAATTGAAGCCATGATCAGTTCATCTTTTCCTCTACAGCAGTCAAACTTAAGCCATGATCAGTTTATCCTCATCAGTCAATGAATCTGGGGCAGTCTTCTTCGAGAATTCTCAAGATGTCTCTCCTCAAAAGACCATCAGCCTGATACAATTCATAAGTGTGACAGAGATGTGTTCAACATCTTCTCTCCAAGCAGAGTGGGCAGTGTTCCCTGTGTTGAGGAATCAGAGTTCCATTCTTCCCTCACAAAAGAGTCTATCTCAGTTGTCTCTATCATCTGCATTGCATACATAAATCATTCATATATCATACATAGAAAGATTCACATAGCTCAAAGTCTGCTTCGTGCTCATGTGCATTTTCCGGAGGTCCTGTTGCTTTCAACATCTTACCTTGTGATCAAAGTCCAACTTACTTGGCGCCTACCCAAACTTTTACCTGCCTTTTCATTCAATGCCACTCCTGAATATTGTCGTTTACCTGTATTTTCACCCAGTGCTATTCCTGGATATCTTGTTTGTTTTCTTTACCTTTCAGTGCCATTCCTGAAAGTTTTATCTGTTCATTCAGTTCCATTCCTGAATGAGTTTACCCTTACCTTTCAGTGCCATTCCTGGATGCTCTTTCTCATTATCATTCAATGCCATTCTTGAATGAAGGGATTTACCTTTACCTTTCAGTGCCATTCCTGAAAGTTTTATCTGTTCATTCAGTGCCATACCTGGATGATTTTTCCTTATCTTTCAGTGCCATTCCTGAAAGTTTTATCTGTATATTCAGTGCCATTCCTGAATGAGTTTTCTCCTTTGCATTCAGTGCCATTCCTGGATGTCTTTCTCCCTATCATTCAATGCCATTCCTGGATGTAGTGATTTACCTTTACCTTTCAGTGCCATTCCTGAAAGTTTTATCTGTTCATTCAGTGCCATTCCTGAATGAATCTACCTTTACCTTTCAGTGCCATTCCTGAAAGTCCCTGCTCACTTTATTCAATGCCAGTCTTGGATATTGTGAACTCTTTTTATCCAATGCCATTCTTAGATATCTCTTCCTCAACAGAATCCAATGCCATTCTTGGACACCTTTTCCCCAGCCAAGTCTAATGCTATTCTTGGATATATCTGATGTTTAACCTTTTCATCCAATGCCATTCTTGGATGTCCCCAATGAAGTTTTTAAATGGAAGTTTGTTTCTATCCAATGCTATTCTTGGATGTTTATGATGTTTGCTGTTGCCCCATTCAATGCAATTCTTGGATGATGTAGTGCCTTTTATCCAATGCTATTCTTGGATATCTTATCCCCAATAGAGTTTTTTTCACCACCATCCAATACAGTTCTTGGATGCCGCTGTTGTTTCCAGAAATTTTCTTGTTGTTGTCCAATGCCGTTCTTGGACATCTTTTGGCATACCTTTTGTCTCGTTCGTAGTTTCCATCCAATGCTATTCTTGGATGTCACTACTTTTCTTCTAGGGTCTTGTCCCTCTCTTTCCAACTATTGATGGATATTTCTGGTCACCTTGACAGATCTCCAGAAATAGCTTGTGTTCCCCTGCGTGTCTTTTCACGTCATCTATCTCAATTTACCTTATATCCCTTTGTTTCAAGTTCCCCCCGCGGGGTGTGTCTTTTTGTTTGCATTCATATCATCTTGTGGCATCTTAGGGCTTAAAAATGTCGCTTTTTGTATTTAAGTATCTTCATATCTTCCGATAGAAGAGACTTAAATAGGGGCAGCCTCATATTAACCTTGCCATTAGAGAGGGACAAGGTTAATCGATTAACCTAATTACACTGTGACCCCTAAGATTCCACATATCATTCGCATCTCATTTTTCATCTTTACCACAAACAAGATCATGCTTTGATTCCTTTATCCCTCTCTTCTTTGGGTTTATGCCTCGCAGGGTTTACCGAGCATCTGTATCTTTCTTACTTGCCTTCATTTGCTTATGTTTACTAACCTTTAATCAAAACCCAAAAATATTTTTTTTTCTCTTTATTGCCAAAATAGCAGTCCCTCAGCTCGAATGAATTTTATTTGAGAAAAGTCAAAGTTGATATGCAAACAATTCAAAAATTCATCTAATCAAGAGTTTCCAAGATTTAATTGATTATTATTCAAGAGACTCCAAGGTTCATGTGTTTATTTACATGCCTTCTTTGACAAGAAAGAAGAATCGAGCCAGAACCACAACAGCACATCAAAAAAGCCATTTTCTCATTTTTTCATTGTGTTAATCGATTAACCTAATTGCACTGTGAAGTGGTTAATCGATTAACACGTGCAATTTTTGGAAAAAAAGTGCCAAATTCAAATTCTGCAGCAATTATCACCAATTCTCAGCCCTTGATCACATGTGGAATATTCTAGACCATCTCATTTTAATTCCCTACATCACTTTGATCATTTCCTACCATACACCTTCACTAATCACCACTCTTTTATGAATTTCCCTCCAAATTCAAATTCCAAGCCTAATTTTCATTTCCAAACCAAACTCCAATCCACCAAATTCCCAAACCTAAACTCTATAAATAGAGCCTTCATTTCATTCATTCTTCAAGCTTTTGAGAGCCAAAAAACCTCTTGCAAAATATCTCCCTAACTACCAAAATTCACCAAAAGCTCAATTTCTTCTTTCATAAGTTAGTAAGAATTCACATTGATTCTTACTAATTTAGAGCTAAAACTTCATCCATTCTTGTTTTTGTTCATAGATCAAGGCTTTGAAGTGTAGATCTTGCTGCAATTTGGAAGGATTTTCTGATTTGGAGTGGTAATCACATTTTCCACCATTGTTGTTCAATTTCATCTTTCACAATGTAGATCCTTTGTTGATCTTGTTTGCTTGATCTTTGGATCTTGTAATTTGTGTTGATTGCTGGTTTTTGCTGCTGTTTTACTCAAAATTTCGTGCACAATTGTATCCTTAATCATGAGGTGTTTGAATAAATGATTGATCAAGGATTATGCAATTTTCAAACTGATTTTCTGCTATTTTTACAGTGTTAATCGATTAACCAAAACATGCACGAATTGGTTAATCGATTAACAATTGAGTTCTGCGCAAAAAAAACTGCAAGTTTGCACTGGTTAATCGATTAACCTAATTACACTGTGAAGTGGTTAATCGATTAACCAGCATCCAGAATGTGAAAAATGCTTGTTTTTGGGGCTGTTTTGGTTCCTTTTCCATTTTCTTCCCTCTCCTTTTGTTCTTAGCCTTAAATCACATATTTGTGTGGTTTAATTTGGCTCTCTCCATCTATTTCTCTTTTCTTTTGTCGATGAAAGTAGTAAAGATCTTGGAATTCATTTGTTGAATTTCGATCGAGACGAGATCGCTACCACTTTTCTTTTCGTGCGGTATTGCTTTCGGATGACGATCTACATATCGTTCATCTAGCATACATTAGCACATAAATCTATTAACCGACCTTATTGTAGGGTAATTACTCCATAAATTACTCGGCGATTGCTTAACATAGCGCAATATTTGTCCCGCATCGGAAAACTATCAAGAGTAGTTGATTATTTGTCTTTTGGTTCAAAACTTATGAAACTTGTTGTTAGATGGCTTTGGTCTTATCAATCCTCTAATGAGTTCTCATTAATCTTGACCTAAGTCCAATTATTCAATTATAATTAATCACTAACTCTAACAACTAATTACTAACTTCTAACTTCTTTACAATTCCTTCTCGTTCCCTATCTCTCTTTTACTTTTATGCAATTTTTCCTTTGTCCGTTGGACACATGTTTATGTTTCCTCAATTTTTCCTTTGTCCGTTGGACACATGTTTATGCTTATGCCTTTTTCTCTTTGTCCACTTGGACAAGAAAACATTAATAAAGGCTAAAACCTCTAAAAAACTTGTGCTTCTAATTTTGGACTATGGCTACTATCCTTTGCAATGGACATGGAGTTTTGCACCTAGACCTTGGACTTCAATGCTATTCTTGAATCCTTGAACTTAGACCTTGGACATCCAATGCAATTCTTGGAACCTTGGACTTAGACTTAGGACCTCTTCCCTTTGCTTTGGAATTATGGTTCGAAGACTATGGAGCTTACTTTTGTGGTTAGATGTTTCTTATCCTTAGCTTTTACTTTATGCTTTAGGATAGTCACTTCTTCTCCCCCCCATTCTTCAATTTTCAAAACTCTCTCTCTTTTTCAAAACCTTATTGATTTCAAACTTTCACCTCTTTCATAATGAAACCTTGACTTTGTCAAGTGATTTTACTCTTTTCATTTCTTAACAAAATGCTAAACTACATAAGCATGTTGACATTTCTTTCAAAAAACTTTAAAAAACATCAAACTCACCAAACTTTCTTTTTGTGCCCTCTTGCACTTTTCTCTTTAAAAACTTTTCATAAGTTTAGACATGATTCATTTCTTTAAGCGGAATTATTCGCTTGGAAATGACGACTTGTCTTTACATTTAAAATCAACCAAAACAAAAAATTTTCATTCTTTGTACCATTAACTACGGGGTTTTGATCCTACATTGCACATCGTGGGTACGTAGGCATGAGACGACAAGTCTCTCCAAACACAAAAATCTTAAAAAACAACTTCTCTTCTCATCTCCTCAATCACTTTTCAAGCAAACTTTTTCAGACCAAAAGCGGTAGATATTTCAAAGGGCTCATATAGAGTACTATAGACGTTTTGGGTGCTAACACCTTCCCATTGCGTAACCAACCCCCCTTATCCAGTCTCTCTTCACTTGTTCTTGTTGTAGAGCTTGTGTAGGTTTTGTTCGCTCTTTTTCCATTCCTTTCTGGATAAAATAAAAGTGAGGTGGCGACTCTTGCTTTTCGAGTTAAGTTAATCAATAGCTTACACTCACGCTTTTGCCGCTACAGAAAAGTGGCGACTCTGCTGGGGATCCTCCCTTGAGGGGTTTAGCCTAATTTGATTTATTTACTGCCTTTTTGTCTGATTTGCTTGTTACTTGTTTGTTCTGTTTTGGAGTTCCTCTGTGAGCGAGATAAGTCCTATACCCGGACCAGAGTGTACTTTGAGATAGGAGGATGGTATAGTCAAGGGAACTTTGAGGGAGTCGAATCCTGAAAAAGAAGAACTTGAGAATCCATCCACTCGGTGGTTGCTTCTTTGGAATTACTGATGCCGATCGAGCGATCGTGAAGGCATTACTTTTTCCATAGAAGCCTATAATACTGAGGACCGTAGTAACCCTTAACCCATCTTAGCCTTTTTAGGATCGTGGCACGGAAGCTATGAAGATGTAAATCTGACTTAGCTGTCATGCGATGCCACACTCAGGTTAGATTCTCTTAAGGATAACTACCAACCTCCGAGAAAATCGGTGCGCTGGTGTGTCTGATAGTGAATTGTGGACCCTGGGCACTCTGTTAGAACCGTTGTTTTCTGCAGGTACAATGAAGACAAACCTTAGTACACACCTTTTGTGGGACTGGTTCTTACCCTTAACTTCATGCTCGTGACTCGGACCTTTGAACCCGTGTGCTTTGAGTGATCTTGTTTGTGGTTGTTGCATCCATGCACTCTTGCATCTATGAGCATACATATGCATTCTTCCGAGTTGTCCAGAAACACATTTCAACTGTCTCCTTCTTCAGTTATCTGTTCACCGTCAAGCTGTTTCCTCAACACAACTACGGAACTAGAGCTGCTGTCAGATTGAGAATGGAAAACCAAGAACAACACAATGCCGAAGTCAGAATAGAAATTGATGTGTTGAAGGCCGGTATGACCAAACTCACAGAAATGCTGCAAGTTCTGATTGCTAGAGGTGAACCACCTCAGAGGACTGTGATTGTTGAAACTTCAACTGCTGCTGTTGACCCTCCACTGACTCAGCAACCAGCTTCTACTTGGCCAAAATTTGGGTTACCTCTGAATTACTCGCCACCCTTTGCAACTACTCCTGTGTTTGTATCGCTAGTATCTTCAGCTCCATTGTTCAGTGAACCTCAGCCTATTGTGCATTCTGTTGCTCAAGCTATTCCTAAGAATCCTTTCGTGTACCATGCTGCTGGTCCACAATCTGAAAGTCAGGGAGAACCTAGATACATTGAAGAAGTCAGAGAGCAATGGCAAACTCTAGACAAAAGGATAAGAGCCGTGGAAGGAAGTGATGTCTTTAGTGCTGCTGCAATGGACATGTGCTTTGTTTCCAACTTGGTTATTCCTCCAAAATTCAAGACTCCTGATTATGATAAATACAAGGGGCACACCTGTCCTAGAACCCACTTGGTGATGTACTGCCGCAAGATGGCTGCTCATGCCAAAAATGACAAACTGCTCATTCACTGTTTCCAAGACAGCTTGAGTGGGGCCTCAATGAAATGGTATATGGGACTTGATAAGAACCGTATCCAAAGCTGGATGGACTTGTCTGATGCTTTCTTAAAGAAATATAAGTACAATTTGGACATGACACCTAATCGCCGTCAATTGCAGAATACGTCTCAGAAAGAAAAAGAATCCTTCAAGGAGTACGCTCAGTGCTGGAGAGAGCTAGCTGCTCAGGTGGAGCCACCATTGGCTGAAAAAGAATTGACTGGTTTGTTCATGGACACTCTTCAGCCACTCTTTTGGGAAAAGATGATAGGCAGTGTATCATCTGGTTTTGCTGACCTAGTCACTATCGGAGAAAGACTAGAAGAGGGTATCAAGAAAGGAAGGATTGCTAATGCTGAAGCCTTTAGTGGTGCTAAAAAGTATGCTGGGAATTTCCAAAAGAAGAAGGATGGTGATACCCATGCTGTTTCAGTCGAAGGTAAACCTCGTCGTAGACGACAACAATATGTAGCTGCAGTTGCTCCTGTTGCTAATGCTCAACCAATTCAAGCTCTTCGCCAGACTGTTAGACAAAATCAGAATCGCAATAGGGTTAACTTTGATCCTATCCCGATGTCCTACACTGAGTTGTATCCATGTCTTGTAAAGAAAGGTTTGATTACAACGAGGGATCTACCTCCTCCTCCAAATCCTCTTCCAGCTAGCTATAGGGCTGATCTTCACTGTGAGTTCCATCGAGGTGGGGCAGGCCATAACTTGGAAGGTTGCTTTGCATTGAAAGCTAGAGTACAAGAATTAGTGAATTTAAAAATTCTGGACTTTGTTGATAATAATCCCAATGTTGTCAACAATCCTTTGCCAGAGCATGCCAAGTGAAGTTTGAGTCAGTTCAGACGGATCATCTCCTAAAGCCAGTGTTTCAGACAGGACAGCTCATCCTTGTTGCTGGTTAGTCACTAGGCCTTCTTTCTTTCTGTTTGCACTTTTCTTTAATTGTATTGTTTGTTTGCTTTCGAACTTTATTTGTACTTTCATGGTAATTTCAATGAAATGAGCATTGCAATGTTTTGATTCAATTCATTTATATCCACTGTGTGCATCTTTATGCTTCCTTTTTCACAAAACAAAAAAATTTATCTCCTGTTCACTTTCTTTATCAAGCTTTTGTTTATGCAAATATTGGAGGGAGGATGATGAAAACAAAATACCTGAAATTGCTACTGTATGCTTTCAATTAAAACTTGGCTGAGGATGTACAGGCATTTTTTCAACTCCCAAACACTGGAGAAATAAGGGAGTTAATCCTTTGTCAACCCCTTCGAGCCTAGAAGTTGGAGTTTCCTTCTGTACGAAAAAACCCGCAATCTTAATCTGGGGATGGGTAGTTCTCAGTTAATTTGACTGTGTATTTAAACACAAGAGAACCATTGCAATCACAAAGCTTTCCTTCGCACACGTCAAAGAAGTGTTGAAGATGTCTTTCAAATCAAAAGCCAATGATGGTTCACCGTAATCATTAAGCCAGACAGTCACTATCTTTCAAAAAGAAATTAAAATGAAAAAATTCAAAATAAAAGCCCGCTGAGTCAAAACCTATGAAGGAGACTTAGGCAAAAATTGGGGCATCCCGCTGACTGTAAGCTCAAATGACACAGTTCAGGCAAAAGTTAGGGATAATAAAAGATCAATCAAGAGGTTACCAAAATCCTCAAAAACAAAACGAGTTGACTAAGGTCCTCATCAAAAACAACAAAATGTTGTAAGAAAGAGTGACTGCCATCTCAAAAAATCCCTTGAACCATCATCATAACAGTGTTGCAATTCCAAAATCACTTGGAACCTGAATGCATAGTTTGAATTAACTAAGCATAGGATCGGAGGTCATCATGAAGAATGGGTTGGGTACAAATAAACTTTGAGCCTATATCCTTTGTTTCGAAAACCGTGAACCAGACCACGTTACAACCTTCAAAAGACCTAATTGAAGCCAGGTTTCTTTTGAAAGCATACTACAGCAAGGTTGCGTAAACTGACTCCTATGTTTGTTGCCAATCATTTGCTTTGGTGTCTTACCTTTGTTTTCTCTTTCACTTTGCATGTCTAAACCGCCGTTTTCACTTTGCATGTCTAAACCGCCGTGTTTTAACAAGTGATTCATTTTGCTTTACATCAATAGTATCATTACAAAAATGATTTTTGATTTCAAAATTGCACGAGCTTTGCATTAAAATTACCATGTTTGTTTGAATAATCCTATTTGCAGGCAAACTTTCCTCAGCAAGAAATTTCAAACAGTTGAGAACTCGGTCAGTGATCCTATCAGGGGCACATTACCTCCAGATCCTGTTGTGAACCAGTTCAAGAATTGGTTAACCAGAAGATCTCCTTCAAGACCCATACTGAGTTTAACCTTCTCAACAGTCATTTCAATAACTGAAGCCATGATCAGTTCATCCTCAACAATAGTCAAGCTGAAGCTATGATCAGTTTATTCTCAACATTCACTTCAAGAATTGAAGCCATGATCAGTTCATCTTTTCCTCTACAGCAGTCAAACTTAAGCCATGATCAGTTTATCCTTATTAGTCAATGAATCTGGGGCAGTCTTCTTCGAGAATTCTCAAGATGTCTCTCCTCAAAAGACCATCAGCCTGATACAATTCATAAGTGTGACAGAGATGTGTTCAACATCTTCTCTCCAAGCAGAGTGGGCAGTGTTCCCTGTGTTGAGAAATCAGAGTTCCATTCTTCCCTCACAAAAGAGTCTATCTCAGTTGTCTCTATCATCTGCATTGCATACATAAATCATTCATATATCATACATAGAAAGATTCGCATAGCTCAAAGTGTGCTTCGTGCTCATGTGCATTTTCCTGAGGTCCTGTTGCTTTCAACATCTTACCTTGTGATCAAAGTCCAACTTAATTGGAGCCTACCCAAACTTTTACCTGCCTTTTCACTCAGTGCCACAACTGAATGTTGTCGTTTACCTGTATTTTCACCCAGTGCTATTCCTGGATATCTTGTTTGTTTTCTTTACCTTTCAGTGCCATTCCTGAAAGTTTTATATGTTCATTCAGTTCCATTCCTGAATGAGTTTACCTTTACCTTTTAGTGCCATTCCTGGAAGCTCTATCTCATTATCATTCAATGCCATTCTTGAATGAAGTGATTTACCTTTACCTTTCAGTGCCATTCCTGAAAGTTTTATCTGTTCATTTAGTGCCATTCCTGGATGATTTTTCCTTATCTTTCAGTGCCATTCCTGAAAGTTTTATCTGTTCATTCAGTGCCATTCCTGAATGAGTTTTCTCCTTTGGATTCAATGCCATTCCTGGATGTCTTTCTCACTATCATTCAATGCCATTCCTGGATGTAGTGATTTACCTTTACCTTTCAGTGCCATTCCTGAAAGTTTTATCTGTTCATTCAGTGCCATTCCTGAATGAATCTACCTTTACCTTTCAGTGCCATTCCTGAAAGTCCCTGCTCACTTTATTCAATGCCAGTCTTGGATATTGTGAACTCTTTTTATCCAATGCCATTCTTGGATATCTCTTCCTCAACAGAGTCCAATGCCATTCTTGGACACCTTTTCCCCAGCCAAGTCTAATGCTATTCTTGGATATATCTGATGTTTAACCTTGTCATCCAATGCCATTCTTGGATGTCCCCAATGAAGTTTTTAAATGGAAGTTTGTTTCTATCCAATGCTATTCTTAGATGTTTCTGATGTTTGCTGTTGCCCCATTCTATGCAATTCTTGGATGATGTAGTGCCTTTTATCCAATGCCATTCTTGGATATCTTATCCCCAATCGAGTTTTTTTTCATCACCATCCAATGCAGTTCTTGGATGCCGCTGTTGTTTCCAGAATTTTTTTTGTTGTTGTCCAATGCCGTTCTTGGACATCTTTTGGCATACCTTTTGTCTGGTTCGTAGTTTCCATCCAATGGTATTCTTGGATGTCACTACTTTTCTTCTAGGGTCTTGTCCCTCTCTTTCCAACTATTGATGGATATTTCTGGTCAGCTTGACAGATCTCCAGAAATAGCTTGTGTTCCCCGACGTGTCTTTTCACGTCATCTATCTCAATTTACCTTATATCCCTATGTTTCAAGTTCCCCCCGCGGGGTGTTTCTTTTTGTTTGCATTCACATCATCTTGTGGCATCTTAGGGCTTAAAAATGTCGCTTTTTTGTATTTAAGTATCTTCATATCTCCCGATAGAAGAGACTTAAATAGGGGCAACCTCATATTAACCTTGCCATTAGAGAGGGACAAGGTTAATCGATTAACCTAATTACACTATGACCCCTAAGATTCCACATATCATTCACATCTCATTTTTCATCTTTACCACAAACAAGATCATGCTTTGATTCCTTTATCCCTCTTTTCTTTGGGTTTATGCCTCGCAGGGTTTACCGAGCATCTGTATCTTTCTTACTTGCCTTCATTTGCTTATGTTTACTAACCTTTAATCAAAACCCAAAAATATTTTGTTTTCTCTTTATTGACATTTTCAGGGGAAGAACAGGTTAAAAATGCCAAAATAGCAGTCCCTCAGCTCGAATGAATTTTATCTGAGAAAAGTCAAAGTTGATCTGCAAACAATTCAAAAATTCATCTGATCAAGAGTTTCCAAGATTTAATTGATTATTATTCAAGAGACTCCAAGGTTCATGTGTTTATTTACATGCCTTCTTTGACAAGCAAGAAGAATCGAGCCAGAACCACAACAACACATCAAAAAAGCCATTTTCTCATTTTTTCATTGTGTTAATCGATTAACCTAATTGCACTGTGAAGTGGTTAATCGATTAACACGTGCAATTTTTGGAAAAAAAGTGCCAAATTCAAATTCTGCAGCAATTAGCACCAATTCTCAGCCCTTGATCACATGTGGAATATTCTAGACCATCTCATTTTAATTCCCTATATCACTTTGATCATTTCCTACCATACACCTTCACTAATCACCACTCTTTTATGAATTTCCCTCCAAATTCAAATTCCAAGCCTAATTTTCATTTCCAAACCAAACTCCAATCCACCAAATTCCCAAACCTAAACTCTATAAATAGAGCCTTCATTTCATTCATTCTTCAAGCTTTTGAGAGCCAAAAAACCTCTTGCAAAATATCTCCCCAACTACCAAAATTCACCAAAAGCTCAATTTTTTCTTTCATAAGTTAGTAAGAATTCACATTGATTCTTACTAATTTAGAGCTAAACCTTCATCCATTCTTGTTTTTGTTCATAGATCAAGGCTTTGGAGTGTAGATCTTGCTGCAATTTGGAAGGATTTTCTGATTTGGAGTGGTAATCACATTTTCCACCATTGTTGTTCAATTTCATCTTTCACAATGTAGATCCTTTGTTGATCTTGTTTGCTTGATCTTTGGATCTTGCAATTTGTGTTGATTGCTGGTTCTGTTTTACTCAAAATTTCGTGCACAATTGTATCCTTAATCATGAGGTGTTTGAATAAATGATTGATAAAGGATTATGCAATTTTCAAACTGATTTTCTGCTATTTTTCAGTGTTAATCGATTAACCAAAACATGCACGAATTGGTTAATCGATTAAGAGTTGAGTTCTGCGAAAAAAAACTGCAAGTTTGCACTGGTTAATTGATTAACCTAATTACACTGTGAAGTGGTTAATCGATTAACCAACATGCAGAATGTGAAAAATGCTTGTTTTTGGGGCTATTTTGGTTCCTTTTCCATTTTCTTCCCTCTCCTTTTGTTCTTAGCCTTAGATCACATAATTGTGTGGTTTAATTTGGCTCTCTCTCCATCTATTTCTCTTTTCTTTTTATCGATGAAAGTCGTAAAGATCTTGGAATTCTTTTGTTGAATTTCGATCGAGACGAGATCGCTACCACTTTTCTTTTCGTGCGGTATTGCTTTCGGATGACGATCTATATATCGTTCATCTAACATACATTAGCACATAAATCTATTGACCGACCTCATTGTAGGGTAATTACTCCGTAAATTACTCGGCGATTGCTTAACATAGCGCAATATTTGTCCCACATCGGAAAACTATAAAGAATAGTTGATTATTTGTCTTTTGGTTCAAAAGTTATGAAACTTGTTGTTAGGAGGCTTTGGTCTTATCAATCCTCTAATGAGTTCTCATTAATCTTGACCTAAGTGCAATTATTCAATTATAATTGATCACTAACTCTAACAACTAATTACTAACTTCTAACTTCTTTACAATTCCTTCTCGCTCCCTATCTCTCTTTTACTTTTATGCAATTTTTCCTTTGTCCGTTGGACACATGTTTATGCTTCCGCAATTTTTCCTTTGTCCGTTGGACACATGTTTATGCTTATGCCTTTTTCTCTTTGTCCACTTGGACCAAAAAACATTAATAAAGGCTAAAACCTCTAAAAAACTTGTGCTTCTAATCTTGGACTATGGTTACTATCCTTTGCAATGGACATGGAGTTTTGCACCTAGACCTTGGACTTCAATGCTATTCTTGAATCCTTGAACTTAGACCTTGGACATCCAATGCAATTCTTGGAACCTTGGACTTAGACTTAGGACCTATTCCCTTTGCTTTGGAATTATGGTTCGAAGACTATGGAGCTTACTTTTGTGGTTAGATGTTTCTTATCCTTAGCTTTTACTTTATGCTTTAGGATAGTCACTTCTTCTCCTCCCCATTCTTCAATTTTCAAAACTCTCTCTCTTTTTCAAAACCTTCTTGATTTCAAACTTTCACCTCTTTCATAATCAAACCTTGACTTTGTCAAGTGATTTTACTCTTTTCATTTCTTAACAAAATGCTAAACTACATAAGCATGTTGACATTTCTTTCAAAAAACTTTAAAAAACATCAAACTCACCAAACTTTCTTTTTGTGCCCTCGTGCACTATTGTCTTTCAAAACTTTTTCATAAGTTTAGACATGATTCATTTCTTTAAGCGGAATTTTTCGCTTGGAAATGACGACTTGTCTTTACATTTAAAATCAACCAAAACAAACAATTTTCATTCTTTGTACCACGAACTACGGGGTTTTGATCCTACATTGCACATCGTGGGTACGTAGGCATGAGACGACAAGTCTCTCCAAACACAAAAATCTTAAAAAACAACTTCTCTTCTCATCTCCTCAATCACTTTTCAAGCAAACTTTTTCAGACCAAAAGCGGTAGATATTTCAAAGGGCTCCTATAGAGTACTATAGACGTTTTGGGTGCTAACACCTTCCCATTGCGTAACCAACCCCTCTTATCCAGTCTCTCTTCACTTGTTCTTGTTGTAGAGCTTGTGTAGGTTTTGTTCGCTCTTTTTTCTTTCCATTTTGGATAAAATAAAAGTGCGGTGGCGACTCTTGCTTTTCGAGTTAAGTTAATCAATAGCTTACACTCACGATTTTGCCGCTACACTAGGGTGAAGTTGTTGCTACATTAGCTTACTTGATCAACATATGTCCATCCATGGGAATAAACTTCAAGACACGCTAAAAGTGAGAAACTGATATACTACTATAATTTAAAGGTCTTCAAAGCTTTGGAGTATGTGAATATTAAGTAGGAAAAGGTTGATTCTAGGGTCATGATGTGTCTCTTTATTTGTTATATAAAATATATGAAAAGTTACAAGCCGTGGAAGGTGGAACCTGGATGATCAAAATTTATCTTAAGTATAGATGTTACTTTTGATGAGACCCGTATGAGGATGAAGTGCAAATACCTTTAAGTGAAATAATAAAAAACTATGATGGATAAGATCTAGTTTGAGGTTGAGGTTCATACTAGTGAGAATGAAAATGAGACTCGAGTATATTGAATAAATCTTTGTACGAGTTTAAACAAATCCTAAGGAAGTGATATCATCGATTTAATAAAAAAATATTCTTTAACATGATTATATGAGAATCAATTTTATAAATTTTGTACACATATAAAAAAGGAATGAAAAAGTCACTCTCGGCCATATTCTATATGTTGATAATATCTTAATGACAAACCCTAGCAAGTAAGAGAACGCTAAGATCAAGAAGATTTTGAATGAAGAATTTTAGATGAAAGATCTTAGTGAAGTTAAGATGGTTGTATGAATGAATGTCATGAGAAACCTCAAGATGAGTGAGTTGTGAAGGGGAGAAAAATACACAAGAAGGAGGGGGGGGGGGGGTTGAATTATGTTCTCCAATTTGCGTTGCTTCTGAACAAAGTTCAGATTCTAAATAATAGTTTAGAACCTGATTAACAAGTTGCAGCGGACTAATAAAAGAAGCAAGTAAATGATAAATGAACACACAAAATTTATTCCAGTTCCCCTCAAACCGAGAGTAGTTCAGCCCCTTTGCAGCACAAGAGATTTTACACTATAATCAAATCATGATTACAATTTCTTATGGACTTGAGTATAAGACTTTTCCTGCTCAGACCTACAACCTAAGACTTGCCTGCTCAATCAACACCTGATCAAGACTTCCTGATTAGATCGTCAGATCCTAATACTTTCATGCTTATACCCGCAAGTACAAGACTTCCTGCTCAGCCTCACAACATAAGACATTCCTCCTTAAATCCCATGGATTCAAGACTTCCATCTCATACCCTCGAGTACAAAACTTCCTGCTCAGACTCACAGCCTAAGACTTTCCTGCTTAAATCCCACGGATTCAAGACTTCTTTCTGATACACTCGAGTACAAGACTTCATGCTCAGACCTCCAGTCCAAGACTTCTTGCTTAAATCCCACAAATTCAAGACTTCTGCTCATACCCTCGAGTATAAGACTTTCCTACTCAAATTCCACGAATCCAAGACTTCCTTGCTTAGACCTGCAGTCCAAGACTTC
This sequence comes from Lathyrus tuberosus, assembly GCA_022829125.1. NCBI lineage: Eukaryota > Viridiplantae > Streptophyta > Magnoliopsida > Fabales > Fabaceae > Lathyrus > Lathyrus tuberosus. Next base: position 19,962,067 of record JALAZF010000005.1, on the reverse strand, counting down.
CTTGCTTAATCAATAGTTTGATCAAGAGTTCAATACTTAAGCATATAACAAGAGAATTACTTGGCTCAAGCTCACAACAAGAGACTTTTATGCTCAAGCACATACCAATAGAATTTTTTTCTAAACTACTAAACAACCTATTTAGCAGAATAGACAACAATGCGTACTTGATATACAGAGGTACATGGTAATAACCATAACAAAGATCATAGCTCTTAATATTTCTAAAATATTCAATTTTTAAGAAATCTTAAGGCTTTGTATAAATTAAAACAGATAACAGAAACTCTGCATATTCAATGCTGTTGTTGAACTTGTTATTCTTCCATGTTGATAGAAGCGTGAGACACTCCTTTCTTCTTGGCCCTCTTTCTTTTTTCCTTGTTGTTGATCCAGATTGAATCTTCAGCTACTTATATAGAAGTTACAAAAGAATAGCCATTGGAAGAGATAACTTGTACAAGTGTCTTTATTACTTCAAGTACCGAGAGACGTTGAAGATATATACACAAAAAGATCTTTATCCATTGTGTAACTCGTTTAACCGTAGCATCTTCCTTGTGAGCTTGTACTATAGATACATCGAGAGTGGATATCCATAAAGCATGTCAACTCTTCTTGAGCCATGTGAACACAGACTCTAGCTGACAAACTAATTTGACATTGCAGCTTACTTTATGCAGTACATATCACTTAGCTTTGTCTATGGTTCTGAATGATAACTAGAAGTCGATACATTCATTAAGTGTAGAGATAATATATTGCTCTTCAGATGCTGATACATTCAGCTTCAGATTCTACACAAACCAATATCATCAGACTTCACTTGATAACGTCCTTCAGTTCTGAACCATCAGAAGCCAAGAACTCAGTTTCTCTCAAATGCGTTCTCTTATCAGATTCTGAATAGATTCTCCTTAAGCTTTGGAATCTGCATACTTAGAACACACATTAGATAACATCATTATTCTTTCAATACTTTATTATCATCAAAACCTTAAAGGATATATGTCATGAACAAATCTTGTTCTAACAATCTCCCCCTTTTTGATGATGACAAACATAAGTATTTAAGAACAATGTTGGGCTATTTTAATTTACATGACAACATAAGAGACTGAGGCTTGTAAGCTCCCCCTGAGTCTAATAGTTCAAAGTTTGAGGTTTGTAAGCTCCCTCTGTGTCTAATAGTTCAAAGGTTGAGGTTTGTAAGCCCCCCTAAGTTCTATATTCAAGAAAACTAAAATATATCTTTCGGGCAAACAAATAACTGAAATAACAAAATTTTAGAATAAGCAATAAATAACCAACATATAAAATCTGAAGGGTTTAGATTTTCTTTAAAAACTTATATATCTTTCTCCCCATTTTTTCACATCAAAATTATTAAAATAAAATTTTAAAACAGAGAGAAGAAAATAAAACGAAATATTTCATAAATGCAAATCAGATCATCATTACTTGAGTAGTTCCCAAAGAAGAGAAACAATTCAAGTAATAGAGAGCATTAAAAGTGTGTATAGTGAATTCTTAATAACTATTGGTCACATAAATTCCAAGGATCAAGAAAAGGATTTCATTCAAACGTTTGGGCTACCCATACTCCACTATAAAAGCAACCAAAGCCTAAGTCGTTTCATCAACATATTTACGAACACTATGGAATCCACAACTGAAAGTACCATTGTCTCCACACTCACAGAGATTTCAGAAGACATTACGAGTCTGCAAACTCAAACTCAACAGAGTCCAAATGTTTATGTAGCTTCTGAAGAAAGTTCTTCAACAACTGCATTGAAACCTTTTGAAGCAAGTTCATTGACAACTGATTTGAAACATAAGAAGAAGTGAATGAAGAAGAATAGTAAAAACAAAGACAAAATGATGTTTCAGATTGTTATTTCAGATTTTGAGGATGAGGATGAGCCATACTATAATTGGGAAAATTACATGGGTCTCTAGGCATTAGAAGAATTAGATTAATGTAATCTTAATATCTTCATCTTTTTTGTAATCCTCCTTTTGACTAATGAAAGTTATTTTGACCATTATTAATTTTCACGAGTACAATATTTTACTTTCCTTTTTTTTATTTATATTTTCTGACAATTGCATAGATAAAGTAAAAAGGAAAAAAAGATTAATATTGAACAAACAACAAGTAGATGTTAAATGACAATCACAGTTGTTCAAGAGAAACTTTATTAGGGCTAGATACTTAAATGAGTAAACTCTGTTAACTGATTGATTTGACTAATCAACATAGAAACAGTAAGGACTCAAGGTAACAAATGAGTAAACTCTATAAAATGTTTATCAAACTATCTTTCCAAATCACTTAATCTTTTAGAACACAAAAATGTATAAGCAGAAACAAATCTGGTTCCAAACATAGATTTTAGAAAAGCAGCATTGGTAAGAGCAGCAACTCAAGAAAACGAGAAGAATGTAGAAACCAAAGGGTCTTCAAATAAGCATATTTCTTCAGAGGCACATACATCAACAACAACCTTTGTTGAGATACATAGAAGGAAAATAACTTCTAAGTTAAAACGCAGAGATCTCTAGAGGAAGGAGACTGTTGAGTTTGCAAAGGAAGATTGGGAGGATTACTTGAATAGTCTAGATATGTCAAATGAGCCTATGGAATACCTTAAAACATATCCAAATGTCTAGAAAGTTATTGACAAAGATGTAACCACTACCAATCTTTTAATGAGAATGTTTCTAGTTTTTAGAGTTTTATTTCTAATTTTTTTATTCTCTGAACAACATAAGAAATGCACATATAACAATAAAACCATACAAGATCATAAACAATTTTTATTAAAACAAAAGATTGCTTAATACAAGATAATAACAGTTACAAGGCATATATTGCAGATGTCCAACATTAGAACCTCTCATAGATAACTTCAAGCTTATCTCTCTAGATTTTAGAAGAATCATTCTCTAATGTTATTACAACTCCTTGTTGGATCAATATTTGAGAAAGAACTTGTCCATAAGGAATGAAGAATGTCTTTCCCAAGTGAAAGGATGAAAGAGTCTTTTTTAGATAGTCAAACATAATTTGAGGTGGATCAATCTGTATGTCTGAATTGAGAAGAAGTAGCAAATCTTTTTCAATAGAATCCACAAGGTCTAGATCCTTGTCCTTAGGTAGCAAGTTTTAGTTCAGAATCTGATTCCAAACACTTGCATCAAGAGAAGATTTGAGACATGAGAAAGGATTGATGGATCTAAAAAAGTACGCCAAGTAGGAAGATAGTATTAATAAACAAAAGTACCTGGGATTTCTCCAATCTCCTCACAATTGATTACATTAGCAATCGTATTAGAGGTTACTGTTATAGAAACACCAGAAACCTTGGAAAGGATAACATACTCAGGATTTAGCTCAACAATGGATGCATTAACCCAAAATTCTTTGATAAGATTTGAATAAGTAAAGCCATAAAGCATTTCAAATTATCCATTCCAACCTTGTTCAGAAAGTTCCTTCCAAAAGTTAAAACCTAGTTTAAATAGCTCTTCAAAAAACTTTTCATTGATGACAACTAGTTGATTCAGTGAAGAATTGACTAGAGAATTCATCTCAGGTTTGGTTTCATCAACACAAATGAAAATAATATAAAGAAAAGATCTAAACAAGATTCTAAGCATAAAGGAATAAGAATCTTGTCAGAAGGACAAAAAAGGTGACAAAAAATGATGTTACACAAAGACAAGGGATAAAGACCATAGATGTAATAAAAAGAAAACATCATTACCCAAAATTTCTTACCCATCAAATTTCTTGAACATACTAGATGATTTTCAACTTTATAAAACTTAAGTAAGACAAGGATTTTAATTTTTTTTACTTAAACTGCTTATCAGAAGTAAAGATTCCTCTTTTGAATTTCAGAGATTGATAATTTTTAGAAGCCATTTGTCATCAAAGTCTAGTACGATTAGACTTCAAGTGAGACATCTTTTGTTCATCATAAGTATTTGATATTCCATTCAGAGTTAAGCATTTTCTCTTGAAACTAGAGTTTAGTTTTTCAGATAGATGTGCTTGATTCATGAATGTTAAATTAGTTTCTTTGACTACTAACTAGAAGCAATATCATCATAAAATGTGATAATACTGTTTCCATAACCATGATCATCTTCTAGTTAATGACTTATTCATTATAGTCGAGTACAACATAGTTTCTTTTTAAAGATTTCTGAAGATTCTTTTGTTATCAGCAAAAAGAATTTCTCTAGAGATCTAGCAGAGACGTTGTATTCATTCATACTCGAATAGTTCATTAAGCCAATGAGTTTGCAAAGTAAAGAACTAAACTTACCTTTTTTTTGTTGATATTTTCTTAGTCAAGCTTCAGGCGAGTATTTAGATTTGACCATCGAATCTGAATTCTGTCGTAAGTGGATCTTGAGTGAAATTCTGGCATAGCAGACAATAGATGTCCTAACACATGTCAAGACATTGTTCTACATAATTATTAAACAAGAAATAGAATAACAGACTGATTTCCAAAATATCAGTAACTGTAGAAACACAGATGTTTCGACATCTGTTCCAACATGTTAATCAAAACTGAACTGTAAATCGCAGAATGATAAATAACATAGAATATGATGACCCAGTTTTGTACAACTCACCTACATCTGGGGGATACCAATCCAGGAAGAAGAATTCACTATCACTAGTATAGTTTTATGCAAACAACCTCAGGTTTATAGTAAACTCCCACGTTTACCTATCACTACCCAATGAAGACTTTATCATTAGAAGTCACATGTAATTGATAAGAGAAACCCATCTCACTCCCTAAATCACAACTTGTGATTATCTAATAGTTACTACACCATAGCTGTATCATCCTATTGAAAGACACCCCTTTCAATACAAAGTTCAGTCAAACATCCTTGACTAACAAGTTAACTTGGATTTGCTTCAAAGCTTCATCCAAGAACAATACACGATTCATTACCTACGAGTTTCTGAATCTGTACAAGTACCTATGTCTACCACAATGTATCAAATCGATACAGAGGGAGACTTACAAGAGAAACCTACGACTTTCAAAACCTAAACCCTACTTTACAAAATAGGATTCCTAAGTATATGCTGTTCTCTCTCACTTTTCTGCCTAGGTCTTGGTCTTCTTTTATAGCCTTATGCTGCGTTGGGCTTCATATCTTTGGTCCTTGATCCACTGCCAATCTCGCCTTGAATCTTGGAACAGATTTAAACCAAAACCTGCTGTGAGAGTCATGATGTCAAATCTTCATGCTGTGACATTCTATTCGACATCTTTGGTCTGGGGCATAAATCTTCATGTTAGAGCATCTTTTCCACCATTATGTTTTACCAAAATTTAGTCAAACCATTGGAGCTTTCAATCTCCCCCTTTTGACAAATTTTGGCTAAAACATTCTTCAGCTTGATGGTGCATGCAGTGGAAGAAGGGAGAAGATAATCTCTTCATTCCCTTGTGACACCAAATACACACTTGCTTCTTAACTCTGATCACAAAACACAATTCCAAAGATGTTAGAACCCAGAACGTCATAACATCTTTTGAGACATTTTTCCAGATGATCAGTAGCTCTAACGCATGCAAACAATTCATAGAAACAACATAGCCATTCTCCCATTTTTTAGCCAAAAGTTGGCAAAAGAGACCCATGCATACCCATACCCAGATTGTGCAGACCCAAACACGGACAAAGCCCATTTGCTCTCAATTTAACAAGAAGGATGGTGTACAGTTCAAGCATGACAAACCTCCTTAAATACTGAAGAGGCTACATAGGTTGGGCCCCTCCATTTTGGAAGAAACAGAAGACTAGTCAATGAGTGCAATAATTGCTGGTCAAGTTAGTTTCAAAAGATTCCATCTTTTCTGACTTGTCCTTGAAACCGCTTTTGAACAGTGTCCTAATACCTAACCTGATTTAGTCAGATTTATGGTCCCCACAGACAGAGCTACAATTGCACCTTTCTTCTGTTATTCTAAATTAATCCCTTAATCCAGAATTAGCAATCTTGATTACTACAGAATTCTTCCATTGACCTTTCCATCAGCAGAGATTCCCAAGATACTTGTACCACTTCTGACTCAATCTATTGATATTAATGACAGAATCAGAACAACCTAATAAGTTCACCCAGAACTTATACCAGTAGAGCAATGTCACGACATCTCGTCTGACATATCAATCTCACCTGAGGCAATCTATCACAGAGTGCTTGAAGCTACAAACAATCTTGATAAGCAATCTGCACCACTGCAGCCATATATCCACAACCGAAGTCTAACTCCCCCTATCATAGATAACCAGTGCTCATTTTCCATAAGAACACCCTAAATGAATGGAAAACATAAGACACATCTTCATGTCTTCAAGAGAGCGCCCTCTGTTCAACACACCTGCTGAATACATTCACCTAAGAACACCAGTACATTTAACAGACAGAAGTTCTCCCCTATCTTTCTCAATAGAAGCTTCTTCACCAAGAAACACCTAAAAATCACTACATGATATCCCATGACAACTTCATGATCATACAGTGAGAGTACCAGGAACGCATCCTTGTACCACAACCAACAAACTCTTGGATTGAGACCAAAACACCATTGATCCCTCTCGTCCAGAAACCATCTATACACCACACGAATTCCTCTCAAATTCTCATGTAAAGATCTCCTTATTCCTTGAGATACAACCCAATTGAATCTGAAATACTTCACATTCCTCAAAGAGACATACATAGCCCCTTAGTTTGCTAGCTAGCCCAGACTTTCTTCACACTTGAAGGACATCAAACACATGCTCCAGAAATTCTCAGCTCATTTGCTCCACAAGCACCCAACTGATCCACTTCTAGCACGCCACATTCACATCAGACTTCCAAGACAATCCTTTACCCATAATTCTCCCGTATGATAAGATAAATACCTCTTAGACAAGATGTGAACTAAGAATCCTACTCCAAGGATAACCAACCCAGTAGATGTTCTAACATCAGTTAGGACATCCTTCACATATCACTGACACCAACCAACATGGTTCTTGATATGCTCCACCACTGGACTTACTATCTGCATAGTACTCCAACTGAAGATCTTCAGACACCACTACGCCACCAACTTGATCAACAAGAACTCCAGATAACCAAAGAGAGAAATAAATTCTCATCCACCAAGAAGGTAATCTTCCATAATCATCTTAGAACTTCTATCACAAGCTCCAAGATAGAACTGAACCAGAACCTCCTTACGTCTTCAACCAACTACCCTTCTGCCCAAGAGTAATTAGTTCCAAGCACCCTGCTTGAATGCACAAAAAGATCAACCAAATGCCACTTTTTGGTTCATCTTAACTTTTCTTCAGAGTTTCAGATAATCTTCTGATCCATGAATGAAACCTAATCTTCAAGTTACATGAATTACTTGCTCCATAGCAAGCCATCTTGGATCCACCAAGCCTTAGACATGTAACATCTTCTCCTTCCACAGCTCCCGCAAGCTGCATGAGACAGACCTTTTTGAAGTGTTAATTCCATTTATTTCTGAGAAAATCAACTTATCTTATAATGATGTTCCACTATATCAACTAAGACTCTGAAGTTTCTACTTGATGTCCTGACATCTGATCAGGCATCCAGCTGAGGAATTCAGCCCTTCCTTCTGCCACTTAGAAGAACCTCCTCCCTATTACAGAACAAGAGTTCCATGTTCTCATAGACTTGATTCAACAACCAAGTTTGAGTAGACAACCTCCATCATGCTTAATTATATCACAGGTATTCCATTCAAGCTCATACCTTAATGAATATCTGCTTCATAACTCCAACGAACTCAACGTGCCAAGTCTGATTCTTCAGAAGAGAAGTAGTCATAGACTACACCATAGCTATACCAAAGGATGCCACTTTCCTTAAGTAGAGCAGTCTGTAGAAATTCAGATATAAATGCCACTTAACCTTGACCTCCAAGATGAGCAAGATCACATGCTCCTATATACCTAGATCAGAAATAAACTGACCCAAGCCGTGCCATCACCAGCACCATATTCTGGACAAGTCTCTTTCCAGGACACTTTCCAGATAAACACCATATGCTTCTAGTAACAACTGAAACACACCTGCTGCACTCCAATCCTCCTAGATCAGAAATAAACTGATCCAAGAACTATTCATCAAGATTATGATGTCTTCTTCTTCATTTTCAACATCACCACTGTCTAGACCAGTTTCTTACCATTAAACTTTCCAGAGATCAGATGCTTCTGCCACACCAAACTGAAGCAGATTCTTAGGTCAACACCCAAGAGAAATAGATCCAAAAGCTTATGCAGTACCATTCCCATGATTCTGCACAAACCAAATGGAGAGATGTTTCAACACCGTGTTGAACATCAGTAATCTTGAACTTCACATACAAGGATAATCAATTAAATACTTGTGAATATCACAAATAACAATTGATCTTAAATCCTTGTTCAATAACCATGCTTCAGTGTTGATACCAATTGAAATTCTGGTACCAGACGTGTGATGTTAAGGTGCGATGTCACAACAACACACTCTGCAATAATGGACAGAATAAGCAACAGGAAAACACAAGGAATTGTTCACCCAGTTCGGTCTAACTACCTACGTCTGGGGGCTACCAAGCCAGGGATGAAATTCACTACTTGTAGATATAATTTACAGACTCAACACACCAGTTGACAATCTCCTAAACTTATACTCTACTAGTGACTTTCTACCTAAGAAACCACTTAGATATGAGAACACTACTCAATCCCCTAAAACACTCAAAGAACAACCTCTTTGAGATCCCTTGATCTTGCTTCCTAGCTTCGATCAATCAACAACTCTCTATTGCTTCACAGCTTTTAGAGAGGACAGAAAATTCAACACCTATTCAAACCTAGAATAGTGTGATTACAAGTACTCTAAACAAACCCTAGACTCTAAGCCTCCAGCTCTTGATCTTCAATCTGTTTTCTGTACCTTCTTCCTTGGTCTTGTGCGCTTTATATAGCTCCTTGAATTTGGATTGGATTTGTCACAACATTTGATCAGATTTGTTAATTAAAAACTGAATCTTTTAAAACAGATTTTATCCCCAAAATCTTTTTAAATCTTCCACCTTTTAATTCTCCAACAAACCTGCAATCAAATCTCCCATGTAACAGAAAATATCTAGCCCAAGATATTCTCATCCAACGAGTCAACACTCTCCACAATTCCAGCTAATACGCGACCCTAATAACAACAAGCCCATGCTGTCATTAGCTTCAGTTCTGCAGGTCTGATGTTACAACATCACCTATGTGACATCAGACATCCACTTCAGCAACTAGCAACCTTAACACAGCCCAATGTTAAGTGCAATGTTATGACATCAAGCCCATGACATCAAACATAGTTAACCTTCACAACTTAGTACAGCCCAGTACTAAGACTCAATGCTGCAACATCAACACCATGACATCAGCATTGAACACCTTGTTGTTTTACCAAAATTCCAGCCAATCCAGGAACTTACAATCTCCCCCTTTGGCTAATTTTGGCTAAAACAATCTCTGCATCTTCAGAGACTTCAGCAGCGGAATATCTTCAATATTTTGAAACTTTAACCTGCAGCAGTTTGACAATCTTCATATAGTCTTCATTACTTGATCTGCTGCAGCACCATCTTCATTATTGACAACAGCCAATTGGTGCTCCCCCTCAAAAACTTGAACCAGCATCACAGCTGTTCAGTAGCTCACAATGTGCAACACATCTCCCCCTTGATGTCTGCTTTGCTGCACTCTGCACTCTTCAATGCTATGAATACTTCACTAGCAGTTCCACAACTATGCTGTCTATACTCCCCCTCCACAGCTGCATCAGCACACTTTCCACTTTTCAACTAGACACCTTAATCTTTTACTACTCTTCTCTTTATGGCATTTATTAACTCTCCCCCTTTTTAGCCATAATTAGACAACTATCCCAAATTAAATGCCCTACAAGGTGACATAATACTGGTCCCACTGTCAGTAGCAACAAGACCTATGTAGTCTCCAAGCACAATGTTCTGACATTATTAATGACATAGTCAAAAACAACTTCCAACCCCTTGACTGGTCAGGCGATACAACCCAAGCATTTGAACAAACCATTATAAAACCACTCTTTCTCCTATGCTCAGCACAACACACCAATAAAGCATGAGTCAATCAAGCTCCAAAGAACCAACCAAGAACCTCAAGCATGAGGATACACAACCAGACCCTTTGAAGAAGAAGATCAAATCTCAGACGACATCAGGTCCTTCTACAGGAGCAACAAAAACTGGCAGGACTTCAGTGACCACTATGAAGCCTGGTAAGAACCATTCTGCTCAACAACAGCCTTCAGAAGATGAATGGGATGCAGATTGGAAGGCTTTTCTGGATGCAGGAGATTGGCATGAGGATGTAGTCTAATCTTGTATTTTTAACTATTGAATAAAAATCCTATTTTTAGATTTTTCAATTGCCATGCCAAACACTTTACAGTACTTTTCTAAACTGCTAAAATTTGTACTGCATTAAACAGAACCAGAGCACCAAGATGAGTTTCTTAGAGAGACTACACTAAAAAATTGAACAGACTATTTTATGTACCATACTATCTGCAGTTGAATAACCATTATCTTATAGGCCAACTGCACCATAAAACATCTTTCAATTAATTTTGAAGTAATACGCTCCCCAATTTTAAGCTCTCAAATTGGTTAGCATACATGAACTCATCATCTAATTTCTCTTTATTTACCAAATAATCTGAGTATTTAACCAGATCTTTTCTATCAACCTGCTCATCATCCCATTGATGAGTAACATTCTGCAATGTTGTAACATCTTTCTTGACATGGTGATTGCCCAACAGTCGTTTCTTCCACAAGAGTTGATAGCATGAGTTCTTTCCACATAACACTGATCTACGACTGTTCTTCTTCTTAGATCTGAGAACTAATATGATTTTGCCCCTCTTTCTTCTTCTTAGTCTTCCAAGATCAGTTTGTATCTTTTGACCAGCATGATTCCATCCTAGAGGATGTGTATTTATTCTTGACATTTTAATCCAGGATCTGATAGAGCCAATATCAGAGGTCCTCTGCATGTCAATTTTCATATTGGGATCAGTCTTAGACTCTAGTCTATTCTGAATCATTTTTGCACTTTGCTCATCATCCTTCTTGAGGCTAGAAATACTCTTCTTGTCTTGAGATGTTTCAGCATCTGCTCTGACATCTGTATCTTTCGACACAGAGCTATTCATCCAGGGGAGGTTTTTTTCTGAGACATCGATCTTCTTTAGATCTTGATGATAGAATTTTTTATAGTTACCACTGGTATCTCCCATAACTTCAGTGAGTTCTTCAATCTCTAGCCTTTTAGACTTACTCACAGTCAGACCACTACATTGATGCGAAATTCTGATGATTTGTTCAGATGTCAAGACATCAGCATCTTTCCTCTCGAGAGATGTTGCTCTATTCAGCTCCTGAGAACCTTTAATCCTTCCATCAATGGTGAGGACTGATGTGTAACATTTGCCCTTGACTAATTTTAGATCATCTTTTCTTCTGACCTTCATCAACTTGAGGGAACCTTCATCATTCTGATGTCTACACCTGATATCTTCTTTATCATCACCAGACTGGCTTTCAGTTTGAGGAATCCACTGATAACAATTGTCTTTGGATCTTGCACCAGTCATTACAGCCTCACCCTTCTCATTCGTTACAACACATTTGTCTTTGGTGTAGCTGACTAAGTAACCTTCATCACATAATTGGCTGATGCTTATCAGATTAGCATTCAAACCATTGACAAGATAGACATTGTCAAGTTCAGGTCCTCTTACTTTTCCAATACCTTCTACAACTCCGTTATTCCCTTTACCAAACACCACTTCAAGAGAAGGACACGGTCTACATTCAGCAAACATGGATCTACATCCAGACATGTGTTTGGAACACCCACTGTCAAAATACCATGTTTCTTCTTTAGCTTCTTTGTCAGTCAGGTGAGCCAATAAGCACTTCATCTTCTCATTCTGTACCAATTGTTTAACGACTTTGGGCCTGTATTCTCTCCATCTGTTCTGTGTCTGAGGGTATCCATGCAGCTTGTAGCAAGAGTATTGCATATGTCCAAGCCTTCCACAATAAAAGCATCTCACCCTTTCTTCTCTGAATCTTCTGCCTTGATGAGACTGCATAGGTTGCCATCCATAATGTGGTCTTCTCCTAACATTGCCTGCCTGCCTTCTATTATGCTGGTATCCATAAGGAAGCTGAGAATGCTTTTTTCTGGATTGTCTCCCATGCTGGTGGGACTTTCTCCTTCCATAATGAGACACAGCATTAGTGTAACCATACCCCTGATGTTGAGACACCTGATGAGACACGTGCTGTTTGAACTGAGGATGCTGTCTTCTAGGCTGTCTCCCATGGTGATGAGGCTTCCTTCTTCCATAATTATACGACACAGCATTGTTGAGGCCAGGTCCATACCAGTTTTCCTGATGTTGAGACATCGGATGTGACCTGGGCTGCTTGACCCTTGCAACTTCCATGCTCCTATGATATTGGGGGGGGGCATATTCTGGCTTGCTCCTTGTGGCTGCTTTCTCTTCTGATTATGACCAGTCTTCTTCTCAATCTTCTTAGGTTGTGAAACATCAGCTTCCTTGGGAGTAAGATTCTGCCTCTTTGGTTGATGTTGAGGCACAGTTTGTGACTCTTCCTTCTTTAGACCTGAAGTACTTGCTTCTGAGGTACCTTTGTCTTCGGCCACATATCCTATCCCAGCTTTGTTTCCAGCAACCTGTTCTGACTGGAGTATCTTGTCAAGAGTGGCTGTACCACTGTTCAGCATCCTAACAGATTTTGTCATCTGATCAAGTTGGGATCTCACTAGAACAACTTCATATTCCAGATCAGATTTTTCATTCTCAAGTTGAGCAATTTGTTTCTTGTGGCACTTGTTTTCTTGACAAACTTCAGCACTCTTTAAACACAACTCCTTATAGGTTGAAGCTAGCTCATCATAAGTGACTTCTCCATCACTATCATCATCAGATTCAACAATTCCTGTCAAAGCTGTAACATGCTTTGCTGACTCACTTTCACTTTCACTGTCAGAGTCAGACCAGGAAATTGTCAAGCCCTTATTCTGCTTCTTCAAGAATGTGGGACACTCTTTCTTGACATGTCCATACCCTTCACATTCAAAGCACTGAACACCTTTATCTTGGACAGTCTTCTCTTCATCTTTCTCTTTTGACTTGCTGATGTCAGAGGAGATGTTCTTGACATTAGGCCTGTAGTTATAGTTCATCTTCTTGAACACTTTGTTGAATTGCCTTCCCAACATAACTATAGCCTGAGGCAGATCCTCCTGGGACTCATCATCTTTAGCTGCTGCAGGAGTGGAGACTAAGGCTATACTCTTGGGCTTCTTTTCTGGTTCTTCCTCATTCAGCCCAAGTTCAAATGTTTGAAGAGATCCAATAAGCTCATCAACTCTTATCTTGCTGATGTCTTGAGATTCTTCAATGACTGTTACCTTCATCTTATACTTCTTAGGGAGGGACCTAAGAATCTTTCTTACCAGCTTCTCTTCTGTCATCTTCTCACCAAGAGCACTGGATGCATTTGACAGCTCAAGAACACTCATGTGGAAGTCATGAATAATTTCCTCTTCCTTCATCTTCAAGCTTTCAAACTTAGATGTTAAAAGCTGAAGTCTTGACATCTTCACTCTAGATGTACCTTCATGAGTAGCCTTCAAAATATCCCAAGCAGCCTTAGCAGTTTCACATGAGTTGATCAGCCTGAATATGTTCTTGTCAACCCCATTGAAGATAGCATTTAGGGCTTTTAAATTCCCAAGGGAAAGCTCATCTTCTTCCTTGGACCATTTTTCTTCAGGCTTTCGCTTAGAGGTGCCTTCTTTATCCTTGCCAGCATCATCTTTTTCACACACAACAAGAGCTTCCCACTCTTTAATGACAGCCTTCCAAGCTCTGCTGTCTAATGACTTTAAAAAGGTAGTCATTCTAGGCTTCCAATACTCATAGTTTGAGCCATCCAATATAGGGGGTCTGTTGACAAATCCTCCAACCTCTTTGTCCATCTTTCACTAGAAAGTAACTTCCCTAGATCTCACCCAGAGACAGACAGGATGCCTGCTTTGATACCAATTGAAATTCTGGTACCAGACGTGTGATGTTAAGGTGCGATGTCACAACAACACACTCTGCAATAATGGACAGAATAAGCAACAAGAAAACACAAGGAATTGTTCACCCAGTTCAGTCTAACTACCTACGTCTGGGGGCTACCAAGCCAGGGATGAAATTCACTACTTGTAGATATAATTTACAGACTCAACACACCAGTTGACAATCTCCTAAACTTATACTCTACTAGTGACTTTCTACCTAAGAAACCACTTAGATATGAGAACACTACTCAATCCCCTAAAACACTCAAAGAACAACCTCTTTGAGATCCCTTGATCTTGCTTCCTAGCTTCGATCAATCAACAACTCTCTATTGCTTCACAGCTTCTAGAGAGGACAGAAAATTCAACACCTATTCAAACCTAGAATAGTGTGATTACAAGTACTCTAAACAAACCCTAGACTCTAAGACTCCAGCTCTTGATCTTCAATCTGTTTTCTGTACCTTCTTCCTTGGTCTTGTGCGCTTTATATAGCTCCTTGAATTTGGATTGGATTTGTCACAACATTTGATCAGATTTGTTATTTAAAAACTGAATCTTTTAAAACAGATTTTATCCCCAAAATCTTTTTAAATCTTCCACCTTTTAATTCTCCAACAAACCTGCAATCAAATCTCCCATGTAACAGAAAATATCTAGCCCAAGATATTCTCATCCAACGAGTCAACACTCTCCACAATTCCAGCTAATACGCGACCCTAATAACAACAAGCCCATGCTGTCATTAGCTTCAGTTCTGCAGGTCTGATGTTACAACATCACCTATGTGACATCAGACATCCACTTCAGCAACTAGCAACCTTAATACAGCCCAGTGTTAAGTGCAATGTTATGACATCAAGCCCATGACATCAAACATAGTTAACCTTCACAACTTAGTACAGCCCAGTACTAAGACTCAATGCTGCAACATCAACACCATGACATCAGCATTGAACACCTTGTTGTTTTACCAAAATTCCAGCCAATCCAGGAACTTACAAAACCATACTCCAATAGATCACTCCATGAATACTTATCAAGTATTCAATCTTTGCAAGTATCTTCCTTGACAAACTGTTGGTGCGGTAAAGCGGCAAGCAACAAAATTATTGGAATTATTTTTCCGGGAATTATCATGTCCACAGAGATTGGGATTGAACTGCCATTTGACGGTTTAATTGTTAATGAGTTTGAGTTTAGAATGGTTTTAAAGTATAAAAACAGAAAAGTAAATATTTACACAAGAAAATTCATTCATCAGAGAGAAAATACTTATCAAGCATGTATATATTCTACTCGTCACAAACTTAAACCTATCGACCAGTTATACGCAACTTACAATACTCCTCAATATCATCCAGCATCGCTTACAAACGTGTCCATCTCTGGCACACTCAACCATGCTACCCTCATCGGCACTCTCGCACCTGACTCGAGACACAAAGGCATTAAGTTTCGACACCCATACAGATTGTTAGCCCTAAATCTATCTCTAGCATTCAGAAAGTAACAGATAATCATCCTTAATCAAAGTTTGTGAAGTTTATATCTAACACGACCCAAACCCCGCGCATTTAAGCAAAAATCAAGAACAATCACCAATAGAGATTTGTAAAGCAAATTAAATATAACGCTATGGGCGACAAATATATATAAGATCAAAGTAAAAACATATACAAACCCAACAAAGAAGAAAGACATGAAGAAAATCAGAAATGAACCAAACACTTCACGCGTTGTCAGAGCCAATTGATGAGAAATCCACCCCAGATCATCCAAATGCAAGCTTCCATGATGTTTTCTAAGCTAATCTACTGAAAAATGAAGTTTGATGGAGTTGGGAGCAAAAAACCCCAAAACCATAACTTAAAAATTGTGTTTTTGGACCTTTTATGGTGTTTTTTTCCGTCCAGTACCGCCCGACGGTGTTTTGGGGTCCCGGGGCTAGCCAAAATTCATGGAACGCTACTGGAAATCTCATTTCAACTTTTTTCTACCGCCCCTGCACCGCCCGGCGCTGCAGGGGCGCAACACACCAGAACAACAAAACAAATTCTGCAGTGTTTCGCCCTGTTCGTAACTTTTGAACCGTAACTCCGTTTTTCGCCCTGTTCGAAGCTTTGGAAAGCTTATTCAATGCTCTATACTACAATGGAAAAATACCATTGCTGGAATACCTACAAAAATTAGATAAAATCAATTAAACTCAATGATATTTATAAGAAAATGCAATATACACACGAAAACGTAAAGTAAACATATTTACACATAAAGTGGGATTTATTCAACCAATTTTAACACAAAGTAATGATAAGTGCAACAAAACTTACATACAAAAAATAGGTACAATTCGCACTTATCAAACTCTCTCCAACTTGCATAATTGTTTGTCCTCAAACAAAAATCAAACAACTCAAAGAAACAGAGTGAAAACCAAAGAGTCACGAATCAACAGGTTTTGAAAATCGGAAAAATGAATGGTTCAAATGAAAACGGTACACACAAAGTAAATACTTACCACTAAACTACGACGATAACATAGTCACGAAACAAATGCAAAATACAAAAATCATGCCGAACATCCTAAAACAACACAAGTTCCAACGTGAATCACACCTAGCAAAAACAATCATCGGTAGATGAGAAACACAAAATGAGGTACTTTCATTCACACAATAATCTTGCAAACAAAAGACTAAATTATACAAACATCCAAAAATTCACATTGAACATATAAAGGCAAGAATCACAAGGGCTTTCAAGGTTGTAATATGGCCGGGTAAACAAACAAGGGGCAATTTCTAAAGGTAATTGAAACAAAAACTTGCCTAAACCTAAGGGAGTGATCAACTCACAAAGACTCAAACACCAAAATTTCAATCAACTTCTTCCAAAATCCCAAGTGTTATACAAAACACAATACTTATTTAGCACCTTTATTTGAACTCTTTTTGTTCCCTTTTTCAAGGATTTTCTGTTTCTTTCTTTTTCTCTTTTTTCTTTTCTTTTCTTTGTCATATTTCTCTCTTTTTTCTTTTCTTTTTCAACCTCATAGAAACCAACTAATGAGTAAACAACCATTCTCTCCCTAACTTGAATTCAACCACATCATCATGTGAATACTCCCTAATTTCTAAGGCAAGGTAAAAATTCATACAACAACACAAAGTTGAGGGTTCAAGAAAAAATAATCAATCAAAATCCATACAAAAAGTAAATTTGACACTCATAGACAAGCATCAAACTCAAACAACATGGATAATGACCAAAGGCTCAAAGGGGTTACAAATGATCACACATTCACAAGGTGAATTGAATATTTGGATAAGGCAGTTGTGCTCAAAATGAAACAAAAATGCCTTAATCCTTTTCATGCTTTCATATAATCAACACAAACAAAAGATTAAGCATAATAAAATCCAGTTAAAACAAGAATGTTGGTACTCCGTGCATATATGAACAATAGAAGGCTTCCTCACAAAAAGGGTGGGAACTAAAGTGATTCACAACAAGAACAAGTATACAAAAGAATGAATGGCATGAAAGTTTGTAAAATGCCTAAGTATCATGAATATGCTAAAGTCTAGAAAGCGATAAACACATACCTTGGACGTGTACAAAACTTAACAATATCATTACCATACATCCGCGAGTTGAAACGATCAAACTTGGAACAAACACCTCATTTCCTCAAGCTATTCAAATCAAGTTCATTGACAAACACGAAAACTATTAATATTAACAAAATGAAAAACCGGCAAAAATTCATTAAACAAGTTGTAAAGTAAAGATTTGAGAATTTTACGAAAAATCCGAGTACAACTTGTTTAATGAATACTCACCACACTACCTAAACTAAACAACAAAAGAAAAGAATACACCATGCTTGTTTTACATCGTAAGCTCGACGCCTTTACAATTCTTAGCTAGTAACTTCCTTCATTCATGCCATGGCGATGCTTCACAGCGCAAACCAAAAGCAAGCGTCCTAACCAAACACTTAAACAAACGTTACGGGAACAAAATGTATACAACACTTGAACAAACATAATGGAAACAGACAATATATATGATATATACAAAACTCAAAAACAAAGAAGCTATCGCAATGCGATTCAATATCAAAACCAATCCCCGACAACGACGCCATTTTGCTGGTGCGGTAAAGCGGCAAGCAACAAAAGTTTTGGAAGTATTTTTTTGGGAATTATCGTGTCCACATAGATTGGGATTGAACTGCCATTCGACGGTTTAATTGTTAATGAGTTTGGGTTTAGAATGGTTTTAAAGTATAAAAACAGAAAAGTAAATATTTACACAAGAAAATTCATTCATCAGAGAGAAAAGACTTATCAAGCATGTATATATTCTACTCGTCACAAACTTAAACCTATCGACCAGTTATACACAACTTACAATACTCCTCAATATCATCCAGCATCGCTTACAAACATGTCCATCTCTGTCACACTCAACCATGCTACCCTCTTCGGAACTCTCGCACCCGACTCGAGACACAGAGGCATTAAGTTTTGACACCCATATAGATTGTTAGCCCTAAATCTATCTCTAGCATTCAGAAACTAACAAATAATCATCCTTAATCGAAGTTTGTGAAGTTTATCTCTAACACGACCCAAACCCCGCGCATTTAAGCAAAAATCAAGAACAATCACCAATAGAGATTTGTAAGGCAAATTAAATATAACGCCATGGGCGACAAATATACATAAGATCAAAGTAAAAACATATACAAACCCAACAAAGAAGAAAGACATGAAGAAAATCAGAAATGAACCAAACACTTCAAGGGTTATCAGAGCCGATTGATGAGAAATCCACCCCGGATCATCCAAATGCAAGCTTCCATGATGTTTTCTAAGCTAATCTACTGAAAAATGAAGTTTGATGGAGTTGGGAGCAAAAAACCGCAAAACCATAACTTAAAAATTGTGTTTTTGGACCTTTTATGATGTTTTTTTCCCGTCCCCAGCGGTGTTTTGGGCGCCCGGGGCTAGCCAAAATTCATGGAACGCTAATGTAAAGTGCATAAGGTTCAAAGTTCTTCACAAACTAAAAGAAAACTAATAAATGTTCAAGAGTTATCCGTAAACCAAATTCCATTTGAAGAATTACAAAGTTGGAATTCAAAGTACAAATTCAAGTTCAAGGCCATGTCTAAAGTTGGGTTCCTAAGCCATACTTCAATATTGATGAGATTTATTTCTTTGGTCAGATTTATTTCGAACTTGTTTCAAACTATGAAAGTTCACTTTTTTCATGCCAAGGTTATTAAATTCAAGAAAAAATAATGGCTACAAGAGATTTTTGATATTACAAATGTTCATATTACATTTTCACAAAAGGAGTCTATACATGATGCTATTTTTTGCGTAGCCACATTTGATGATGAAAGAGCTTTGAAAAGAATATGCTTCACAAGGGCTTGTGAACTCGCTGACACGATTAGAAAAGATTCGACAGTTTGACAAGTGCCACTTCATTAAGTCCAAGTTACTTGCCACGGTGGAACACTGTACTGAAAGAACCTGAAAAATCAAAAGGGAAAGAAATTGTGAAATGTTAAAAGGCCAAACACAATCAAACCTGTCTGAATTGAAAAAAGGAAAGAACAAAAGGGCATGTCGGTTCGAAGACGTAAATAAAATCAACTCATGAATCACCTGCAAGAACACAATCAACACTCATTCAATTACTTTCTAAAACAGGTTTCGACAGATTTCGACACGCTTCAAATTCATCCCAAAATAATTCAGACATGTTCATATAAGATTGGAAAGGGAATTCACTGCAAAATCATTAGAAATCTCAACAGCTTGACTATAAAAAGAGGGGATTCATAGAAAAAAAAGACGACACGAGTTCATTAAAGAAAGTATCCTCAAATTCACACGACATTCACCCCAAAAACCAGAAGCAGAACATCATCAATCCACATCAGTATTCATACACGTACACGGCGAGAAAGAGACAGATTCAGAACATCACATATCAGAATTCAAAGCAAATTAACGTAGGAAAGCCACCATCACATACGCAAGAGGGCGCAGCAGTTCAAATCGGAGAAGAAGGAATCAAATACGTACCGAGCGAAACTCCTCCGCTGCGAAGCTCATTCCACGAAAGACGCGCCGCCCCTCCAATTTCGAACCCACGTCGTCAGAAGTCGCACTCCAAGTCGCTTCTATTTTTCTTTCTGTTCGGTATTCACACCTTAACCCTTTTTCATGTTTCGATTTGCTCCCACATTGATATCGTTGCGTTGATTTTGTACTTAGAGCATGCTTAATCTTGATTGTTATCTATTTGTGGTATTTTGAGAAATTGAAGATGATAGATTTAGGTTTTGTGCGATGGTAATGTCAAGATAAGGACGAAGGCGATGAAGAGGATTTGATTTCTTCTCTCTGAAATGCTGTTGTGCTTTTGTTCTACAATGTTTTGCTTTCTTATGTTAAATGATTATTGATGGACTCCTCTGGCCCGGCCCATGCCATTTTGTTGGTTTGCTTTTCTCTTTGTTTTAACTTTGATTTACTTCTAAATTTTTTAGTTTATTTTTAATCAACTCTTAATTGGTAGTTTTGATTTTAATAAAATTCTTAGCCTTTCACAATTATAAATTAATTTTGGTTTTATAGTTTTTTTAATTTCTTAGTTTTATATAGTTTTTAGCGATATAATTGTTTCACTTAGATATTATCTTCTAAATAACTTTTCTCTTTCTTGTAACTTGCGTTAATGCATAATTTGATCGCTTACGATACTTGTTGTATATTATCAATTGTTTGATTTTTTGTTCTTGAACTATTATTGTTGCTTATACCTATCTCTAAAGGAGAGAATCTCATTCTGTTGACTGCTACGTCATACTTAGAAAACTTTAGGTCCTCCCATTTCATCCTAGCCTTAGGATCGGAGTCATTGCACTCCATGTAGATGTTCTGCCATGGACATCTACTTTCATCTCCTTTTTCAACTTAACCATAACTTTGGAGTCACCGCACTCCACGTAAGCATCTTGCCATGGATGCTTACCTCTCCCCTGGAACCTTGACCACAGTCAAGAGTTCCTCACCCTCTTTGAGGGGAACTACGAATATTCTGATTCCACTCCCGTCAGGATACGTAGGCACAAGATGCGATATCTTGGCGAGTATACTTAGAAACTAACCCCCTAGGTCTTTACCTTAGCACAATTATTTAGCAAGCAAACAATCGATAACAAATACTAACAAGAGGTTCCTGTAGAGTAATACAGACGTTTAGGATGCTAATACCTTCCCTAGGCGTAACCAACCGCCGAACCTAGATTCTCCTAACTTAGGGTTTTCGTTCTTTACCCTTTCCTTTGGATAAATCAAAGACCAGTGGTGAACTTCAAGATTTGTGATTCAAGTTAATCCAATAGCTTGATACATGATTCTCACCGCGACAGAAATGACGACTTCACTGGGGATTGAATTCCCTTAAGAGGGTTAAGCCCACCTTGTTTATATTTATGTTATTTTACGTTTTGCTTGCTTATTTGTACAGATATCTGTATATATCTATATATCTGCTTGGGTTTTTTCTGTTTGGCAGGGTGTTACTTTTGAGTGGTGAGATAAGTCTTAACCCGGACTTGAGAGCATACATATGATAGGATTATGGTGTAATCAATAGTCTGCTGTTGGGAGTAGTCCTAACATGTCTGGCATATGATGACCACGCTTAGTCGAGGGCCCTTTGGGGTGATTGATGTCTGATGCGAGTAGTCATATTGATGTCACTCATTCTGATGAATGTCAATAAGACTGAGGACCGTAGTTACCTTTACCCCCACTTGGCCTTTTTAGGACGTAGTGTGATGGCTATGAGGGAGTAGTCCCAAATGGTTGTTACGCGATACTACACTAAAACGAGTTTATCTTGAGAATATTATTAACCCGCGTGAGTAGTCACATAGGCTGATAATATCTGAAGGATTTACGTAGACTCTGGGAACTTTGTAGAACCCGTTCTACAGGTACAATTGAAACCATAGTCCATACCTCTTGGGACGGGTAGACCATGACTCCATGCTCGTGATCTTCAAACCCAGGCTCTTGCTTGTTTGCCTGTATATGTGTACATGTGTATACCTGTGTTTATGCATCCATACATTCACGCATAACCCTTTGGTTTCAAGGAACTCGATTGTTCTTTCCTTTGCAAAATCAATAAAATCATGGATTATAAAATGAAACTTTTTCAGTCTTTCCGAAATGTTTGCAACCTGCTTTTGAGCTCATTGAAACCATTACATTGCATTGCATATCATTTTCATCCTTGCATACCTCCGTCTGTCCAGCAACTCATTCCCAGCTGTCTCTATCTTCTAGCATTTCCTGTGAGTCGTCAAGCTGATTCCTCGACACAGATACCAGACTAGAGCTAACTACAGACGCAGAATGTCAGAACAAGAAGCACACAACACTGAGGTCCGAATGGAGATCGATGACCTTAAGTCAAGCATGACCAAGCTCACTAAAATGCTCCAAGTCTTGATTGCTAGGGGAGAGCTACCTCAGAGAACTGTTATCCAAGAAGTTTCAGATGATGATCCTCAGCTTGTTCAGGTGCCACCTTTAACTTGGCAAGAGTTTGGTTTGCCACCCAACTATTCTCCACCTCTTGCATCTACTGTTTTGATTGGTCAGACTGCCAGACCGATATTTCAAGCTCCTGTTTTTGCCGAGCCTCAAGCTATAGTTCAGACTACTCGAGCCCCTTTTGAGAATCCTCTCTATGAGTACAATGCTGCCAATGATCAGGGTGAAGATTTTGTTGAACCTGCAGTTGTCCGTGAACATTTTTAGACCATAGACAAGAGACTTAAAGCCGTAGAGGATGCTGATTTCTTCAACATTGATGCAGAGAACATGTGCCTGGTTTCTGACCATGTTATGCCTGCTAAATTCAAAACTCCCGAGTTTATGAATTACAAAGGTGATTCTTGTCCAAGAGCTCATTTGGTCATGTACTGTCGCAAAATGGCGGCTTATACCAAGAATCAGAAGTTGCTTATATATTGTTTTCAAGACAGTCTGAGTGGAGCTTCACTCAAATGGTATATGAATCTTGAACAGAACAATATTCACTACTTCCAGGATCTTGTTAATGCTTTCATGAAGCAATATAAGTATAACCTCGACATGGTTCCTGATCGCCGCCAGCTACAAAACATGTCTTAGAAGGATAAAGAGTCTTTCAAGGAATATGCTCAACGTTGGAGAGAACTCGCTTCTCAAGTTGAACCTCCTTTGGCCGAAAAGGAATTGACTGGAATGTTTATGGACACCTTATCTCAATTCTACTGGGAGAAGATGATTGGTAGTGTTTCCTCCAATTTCACTGATTTGGTTACCTTTGGTCAGAGACTCGAGGAAGGACTTAAGAATGGTAAAGTATCCAAGGCTGCTGAATCTTCTAATGGTGCTAAGAAATCCTATGGGAATTTCCAAAGAAGAGAGAAGACCATACCAATGCTGTTACTCCTATGGTTATTGCTCCACGACAAGCTCAAGCTCCTCAACATCCAGTTGTTGGACAGAGTCAGTATCGTAATAGGAATAATTTTGATCCTATTCCAATGACATACACTGAATTATATCCTGGTCTGGTTCAGAAAGGTTTGATTACCACAAGGCCTCTGCCTCCTCCTCCAAATCCTCTTCCAGCCGGCTATAGGACCGATCTTCATTGTGAATACCATCAAGGTGGTGCAGGTCATAACTTGGAAGGTTGCTTTGCGTTGAAGGCTAGAGTACAAGAGCTGATCAGAATTGGTATTCTCTCCTTTCGTGACACCAATCCGAATGTCAAGAACAATCCTTTGCCAGAGCACGCTAAGTCAGGCTTCAGCTGACTTTAGCGTTTCAAACAGGACAACTCATTCTTGTTTCTGACTAGTCGCTAGACTTTTGTTTCTTGTTGTTTGGACTTTCCTTATTCGTATTAGCTGTTTGCATTCGAGTTGTATTTGTACTTTCATAATTAATAAAATGAGCATTGCAACTTTTGGATTTAATTCATTTGCTTTTGTTATTTACATTTTTACGCTTTATCTTTCAAAAAAAAAAAAACAAAAAAACAAAAACAAAAACAAAAAAAATTTACCTCTTTTCTACTTTCTTTTTTTGATTATGCAAAGATTGGAGGGAGGATGATGAAAACGTTATACCCATAATTGCTGCTGAGATGCTTTCAAATCAAAACTTTGCTGACGATGTAAGGCATTATTTCAATTCCCAAACACTGGAGAAATAAGGAAGATAACCCCTCGTCAACCCCTTTGAGCCTTGAAGTAGTAATTTCTTTTCTGTACAAAAAAAAAACCCGCAATTTTAAACCTGGGGTAGGGTAGTTCTCAGTTAGCTTGATTGTGCATTCAAGTCACCTTTCACATAAAGGTTGCATTCTCAAATTGTCCTTTGCACACAGCAAGTAAGTGTCGAAGATATCTTTCAAATCAGAAACCAATGATGGTTCACCGTAATCATTAAGTCAGACATTCACAACCTTTCAACTCTTCCAAATGAATAAATGTTGTACAAGTTGTTCCTAAAGTGATAAATAAAGAAGGATTGTCAAGGAATCTTTACTCAAAGAATGAGCCGAGTCCCTTTCGAGGCAAAAGCAAAGAAAGATGGGAAGCTCATTACCTTACCTTATACACAGAGAAATAAGAACAAGCTTGTATCACAACCAAAGTTGTAAGGAAGTAGTGACTGCCATCTCAAGTCCATTGACTTCTGAACCATCATCATTACTATCATCAGTACAATTTCCAACCTCTTGGGAACTTGAGTGCATAGTTTGAGTTAACTGAGCGTAGGACTGAAGATCATCACGAAGATTGGGTGGGTACAAATAAACTTTGAGCCTTTATCTTTTGTTTCTTAAACCGTGAACCAGGCCACGTTATAACCCTTAAAAGACCTAACTGAAGCAAGGTTATTTTGAAAGCATACTACAACAAGGTTGCATAAACTGACTCCCAAAGATCTTTGCAGATCATCTGTTTTGGCATCATACCTTGTGCTTTACCTTTCACTTTGATGTTTTGAACCGCCGTGTTCTGACCAATGACTCATACATTTTTCATCTTCCAAATGATTTTGATTTCAAAAGTTACATGAACTCTGCATTTACCATGTTTGTATGAACACTTTGTTTCCAAACTGGCTTTCTTCTCAAGGAATTTTCAAAAAGCTAAGAAACTTGGTCGGTGATCCAATCAGGGGCGAGTTCTTTCCATATCCTGTTGAGAATTAGTTTAAGATTTGTTACAGTGCAAGTCCTTCTCAGAATTGGTTTATCCAAAAGATTTTCTTTCAAGACTCAAACTAGGGCAAGCTTTCCAAGCGCACAGTAAAACAGTCATTTACAGAATCAGACAAGTTGAAGCAATGATCAGTTCATCTGCAACATTCAGCTAATCTGGGGCAGTTTACTTGAAAATTCCCCAAGCAGCTCTTCATTCTTCCTACAAGGGTCATCAACTTGATACAGTTTACTAGTATGGCATAGATGTGCTCAGTAGCTGTGTCTTTAGTCCCAAAGCACAAAGTCAGTGACATACGTGTTAAGGAATCAGCCTTCCAGTCTTGTCTTCTCCTCAAAAGAGTCGAGCCATGCCGTCGACGTCTGCGTTACATCTGCATTTGCATTTGATCATATATCATAGCATAATTTATATAAATATGCATAACAAGAGTGTCATCCTCATTTGCACTAATTTGTATTTCTCCATAGGTCGTGTTGAGTCCAACTCACTTGGGACCTACCAAATAGATTTTGTCGTGTGTATCCAATGCTTTCTTGGGTATCACTTTGTTCATATTCATTCAATGCTTTGTTGGACGTTGTGGTTTTTTTGTATCCAATGCTTTCTTGGGTATCTCTCGTTTACATTCATCCAATGCTTTCTTGGATACTGTGATTCCTTCTATCCAATGCTTTCTTGGGTATCTCCTTGTTCATATTCGTTCAATGCTTTCTTGGACGTTGTGGTTTCTTTGCATTCAATGCCATTCTTGAATGTAGTCTTTGTTCACATTCATCTAAAGCCATTATTAGATATTATGATTGTACCTCTCATTCAAAGATATTATTGGATGATTTGTTTCTTTGCATTCAATTCCATTCTTGAATGTAGTCTTTTGTTCTCAGTCATCTAAAGCTATTATTAGATATTGTGATTGTACCACTTATTCAAAGCTATTATTGGATGATTTGTTTCTTTGCATTCAATGCCATTCTTGAATGTAGTCTTTTGTTCACAGTTATCTAAAGCCATTATTAGATACTGTGATTATACCTCTCATCCAAAGCCATTATTGGATGACTGGTTTCTTTACCTTGTTCACATTGATCTAAAGCCATTATTAGATACTGTGATTATACCTTTAATTCAAAGCCATTATTGGATGACTGGTTTCTCTACCTTGTTCACTTTGTCTAAAGCCATTATTAGATATTGTGATTATACCTTTCATTCAAAGCCATTATTGGATGACTGGTTACTTTCTCTCACATTTGTCTAAAGCCATTATTAGATATTATGATTGTACCTTTCATTCAAAGCCATTATTGGATGTCAGGTTTCTTTACCTTGTTCACTTTCATCTGAAGCCATTATCAGATATTGTGAGTGTACCTTTCGTTCAAAGCCATTATTGGATGACTGGTTTCTTTGTGTCCAATGCCTTCTTGGATTACATTATTTTGTCTCATTCTCATCTGATGCCTTCTTAGATATCGTGAGTTTACCTTTCATCCAAAGCCATTATTGGATGTTTGTTGTTTTTTTTTTCATCCAATGCCATTCTTGGATGATGTTTTCTAGATACTTTGCTTTGTTTCAATTCGTTTCTGACAGCTGATGACTGTAACACTTTTCCCCTGTGGTACCATTCCCCATAGGATCCTTGTCTTTGCATTCATATCATTTCATGTCATATCATATGCATTTGTGGCATCTTAGGGCCAAAAATTGTGCATGTTTATATTTAAGTCTCTCCTATCTCGCCGAGACGAAGATTTCAATCTTCATATCTCCGGATAGAAGAAACTTAAATAGGGGGATCTGTCATACCCTAATTTTTGACCATAAGATTCCACCATCTTTTTGCATCATCCTGCATAAGACATCACATATTTTATCATGCATAGCTAACCAATTTATCCGATTGTGTTTGTTGGTTTTCGTTTGTGCAATTAGGTGTTGCCGTAGAAGGTTCAGAGGCCATAGAAGTTGTGTGTGTGCTCATTGTGATTCTGGTCCTTGCAAATTGTGTTGGATACTTGTGAAAATGGAGGAATAATATGCCCTCATTCTCATGGTCCCTCAGTTAATACAAAATCAATTTTCCTCAAGATTTCTCAGAAGTTCCCCTAAGGAGGATTAGGACTTTATATCCATGGATGTGGAATATGGTCATTCAAAGATTGGTCATAGTCGTGCGGCAAGCTGTGTTATGAGTTTATCTGGAGATTCTTCAGGATGTGTTTTCTTGTACCAAGTTTATTTGCAACTGTGCATGTAATAAAGGTCAAACCAGACTTTGTGCTTGAAGTTTGGTTCTTTTGATCTTAGGAGATTAAACTTTCTAGTTGTGAGAAATATGTGTTGAAGTGATAAACTTTCTTGAATTAAGATTTAGTAAAAAGTTCTTAAAGTGAAATTCATGATCACTTTATTTACAAAAATTCAAGAGGACTTGATATGTTAAGTTCAAGGCACCCTCATTACAAAATTTCATTTCAAACTACAAGGTGCAAAGTGCATAAGGTTCAAAGTTCTTCACAAAATAAAAGAAAACTTAAAAATGTTCAAGAGTTATCCGTAAACCAAATTCCATTTGAAGAATTACAAAGTTGGAATTCAAAGTACAAATTCAAGTTCAAGCCCATGTCTAAAGTTGGGTTCCTAAGCCATACTTCAAGATTTATGAGATTTATTTCTTTGGTCAGATTTATTTCGAACTTGTTTCAAACTATGAAAGTTCACTTTTTTCATGGTAAGGTTATTAAATTCAAGAAAAAATAATGGCTACAAGAGAGTTTTGATATTACAAATGTTCATATTACATTTTCACAAAAGGAGCCTATACATGATGCTATATTTTGCGTAGCCACATTTGATGCTGAAAGAGATTTGAAAAGAATATGCTTCACAAGGGCTTGTGAACTCGCTGACACGATTAGAAAAGATTCGACAGTTTAACAAGTGCCACTTCATTAAGTCCAAGTTATTTGCCACAGTGAAACACTGTACTGAAAAAACCTGACAAATCAAAAGGGAAAGAAATTGTGAAATGTTAAAAGGCCAAAACACAATCAAACCTGTCTGAATTGAAAAAGGAAAGAACAAAAGGGCATGTCGTTTCGAAGATGGAAATAAAATCAACTCATGAATCACCTGCAAGAACACAATCAACACTCATTCAATTACTTTCTAAAACAGGTTTCGACAGGTTTTGACACTCTTCAAATTCATCCCAAAATAATTCAGACATGTTCATATAAGATTGGAAAGGGAATTCACTACAAAATCATTAGAAATCTCAACAGATTGACTATAAAAAGAGGAGATTCATAGCAAAAAAAGATGACACGAGTTCATTACAGAAAGTATCCTCAAATTCACACGACATTCACACCAAAAACCAGAAGCAGAACATCATCAATCCACATCAGTATTCATACACGTACACGGCGAGAAAGAGACAGATTCAGAACATCACATATCAGAATTCAAAGCAAATTCACGCAGGAAAGCCACCATCACATACGCAAGAGGGCATAGCGATTCGAATCGGAGAAGAAGGAATCGAATACGTACCGAGCGAAACTCCTCCGCTGCGAAGCTCATTCCACCAAAGACGCGCCGCCCCTCCAATTTCGACCGCACATCGTCAGAAATTACACTCCAAGTCGCTTCCATTTTGCTTTCTGTTCGGTATTCACACCTTAACCCTTTTTCATGTTTCTATTTGCTCCCACATTGATATCGTTGTGTTGCTTTTGTACTTAGAGCATGCTTAATCTTGATTGTTATCTATTTGTTGTATTTTGAGAAATTGAAGATGATAGATTTAGGTTTTGTGCGATGGTAATGTCAAGAGAGGGACGAAGGCGATGAAGAGGATTTGATTTCTTCTTTCTGAAATACTGTTGTGTTTTTGTTCTGCAATGTTTTGCTTTCTTGTGTTAAATGATTATTGATGGACTCCTCTGGCCCGGCCCATGCCATTTTGTTGGTTTGCTTTTCTCTTTGTTTTAACTTTGATTTACTTCTAAATTTTTTAGTTTAGTTTTAATCAACTCTTAATTGGTAGTTTTGATTTTAATAAAATTCTTAGCCTTTCACAATTATAAATTAATTTTTGGTTTTATAGATTTTTTAATTTCTTAGTTTTATATAGTTTTTAGCGATATAATTGTTTCACTTAGATATTATCTTCTAAATAACTTTTCTCTTTCTTGTAACTTGCGTTAAGGCATAATTTTATCGCTTACGATACTTGTTGTATATTATCGATTGTCTGATTGTTTGCTCTTGAACTATTATTGTTGCTTATACCCATCTCTAAAGGAGAGAATCTCATCCTGTTGACTGCTACGTCATACTTAGAAAACTTTAGGTCCTCCCATTTCATCCTAGCCTTAGGATCAGAGTCATTGCACTCCATGTAGATGTTCTGCCATGGACATCTACTTTCATCTCCTTTTTCAACTTAACCATAACTTTGGAGTCACCGCACTCCACGTAAGCGTCTTGCCATGGATGCTTACCTCTCCCCTAGAACCTTGACCACAGTCAAGAGTTCCTCACCCTCTTTGAGGGGAACTACAAGTACTCTGATTCCACTCCCGTCAGGATACGTAGGCACAAGATTCGATGTCTTGGCGAGTATACTTAGAAACTAACCCCCTAGGTCTTTACCTTAACACAATTATTTAGCAAGCAAACAATAGATAACAAATACTAACAAGAGGTTCCTGTAGAGTACTACAGACATTTAGGATGCTAATACCTTCCCTAGGCGTAACCAACCCCCGAACCTAGATTCTCCTAACTTAGGGTTTTCGTTCTTTACCCTTTCCTTTGGATAAATCAAGGACCGGCGGTGAACTTCAAGATTTGTGATTCAAGTTAATCCAATAGCTTGATATCTGATTCTCATCGCGACAATATGCAGCGGAACCAGCAAGGAACAGATTCAACTTGCCCTAATAAGATGTCAGAACATCTTATAAGACACCCCAACAAGAGAATTAGCCACTTCTCCTGTAGTTGTTGTAGAACCTCCTCAGCAACATGAACAACCACCATGTTGTTACCTTCGAACTAGAACATCCATCCCATCCATTAATACCCTTGAGTATGTCTGAGTTGATGAACTGATCTCCAAAACTCCTCCTTGTTTAAAACGCTAGAAAGTATCTCCCAAAGATCACATCCAGAAATAGACAGGATGCCTGCTCTGATACCAATTGAAATTCTGGCATAGCAGACAACAGATGTCCTAACACATGTCAAGACATTGTTCTGCATAATTATTAAACAAGAAACATAATAGCAGACTGATTTCCAAAATATCAGTAACTGTAGAAACACAAATGTTTCGACATCTGTTCCAACATGTTAATCAAAACTGAACTGTAAATTGCAGAATGATAAATAACACAGAATATGATGACCCAGTTTGGTGCAACTCACCTACATTAGGGGGATACCAATCTAGGAAGAAGAATCCACTATCATTAGTATAGTTTTATGCAAACAACCTCAGGTTTATAGTAAACACCCACGTTTACCTATCACTACCCAATGAAGACTTTATCATTAGAAGTCACATGTAATTGATAAGAGAAACCCATCTCACTCCCTAAATCATAACCTGTGATTATCTAATAGTTACTACACCATAACTGTATCATCCTATTGAAAGACACCCCTTTCAATATAAAGTTCAGTCAAGCATCCTTGACTAACAAGTTAACTTGGATTTGCTTCAAAGCTCCATCCAAGAATAATACACGATTCATTACCTACGGGTTTCTGAATCTGTATAAGTACCTATGTCTACCACAATGTATCAAATCGATACAGAGGAAGACTTACAAGAGAAACCTACGACTTTCAAAACCTAAATCCTACTTTACAAAATATGATTCCTAAGTCTATGCCATTCTCTCTCACTTTTCTGCCTAGGTCTTGGTCTTCTTTTATAGCCTTCTGCTGCATTGGGCTTCATATCTTTGGTTCTTGATCCACTTCCAATCCCGCCTTGAATCTGGGAATATATTTAAACCAAAACCTGCTGTGACAGTCATGATGCCGAATCTTCATGCCGTGACATTCTATTCGACATCTTTGGTCTGGGGCATACAGCTTCATGTTGGAGCATCTTTTCCACCATTATGTTTTACCAAAATTTAGTCAAACCATTGGAGCTTTCATTGAGTAAATGGTACTTATACCAATGATTCCACTTTCTTCTGCAAACTCCACACTTTTTGCCTTCTTCAGCTCTTGAGTTTGGTATATAGGCTTTTCTTCCATCATATGTTATAAGCAACCATTGATCAAGTATCATGGAAGATGCCTTGCTTCTTTCTTTTGTGATATTTGCAGCAAATGCAATTGAATTTTGGTACCTATATCCTTGTGGGTCCTGAAATGTTAGTCCTGACAGGCTTTCTTTTACTTCATGCCTTAGTCTGATAGTAGTACCTTGATTCATTCTAGAATTTAATTCTAGGATGAGTTTTGGCACTAACAAAACTTGTTCTTAGCAGAGTATTTGATTTCATTATCTTGGATTAATCTATTATCAAATCTTTTGACCTTTTAATCCTTGACTTTGAAATACCTGACAAGCATAGATTCAGATAGTGTTTGCTATCATAGTGTAGCGAGCGATTTTGGACGCGGTTCTTAAGCGTTGGTCGCTCTCTGCGGTTTGAGCTTAAAACTACAGGTCGATTCATTTTTTATCCTATTGTGAGCTGATGAAGGAAGGGAAATAGATGTCTCCAATTAACCCTGCTTTGCATACTGAGTTTAAACAGCGGTCTGTTAGGTTACGAATGCTATCAATGTGGGGGGGCCTTTCTTGTGCTATTTAACAGAATGACAGGTTTCTGGCGGGGAACAAGGATTAGGATGTTAGGACTGATGTTTTTGAATTACTGCTTTTGATATGGGATTTTGGGTTTTTATTTAGTGTGCTCGCTAAGATTTTTCTTTCAATCTTATGCCTACGTATTCCCGTTTATCCAAAACAGGGAAATCAGAGCGTTTGTAGTTCCTCATATTCTATGGGAGGAAATGGTTGTTTTGGTGTCTTGTTCAAAGCCCAAGACGTGAAGCTAAAAGTGTTTATTTGTATCTTGTTAAAAGCCCAAGATATGAAGCTAAAAGGTGTTGACTTTAGAGAGAATTTGTCATCTCTAAAGAGGGGTTTGTCTGTTACGACTGTTTATAAAGGAGAATTACTTTAACCAGGATTTGTGAATCCGGCAATGCCATAATTTCCTTTATAGGGGATTTCAACCTGAAGGAGAAGACTTTAACTCAGTGTAGAGTAATGCCATCTTTCCTTAGGAATTTCTCATACTAAAAGAGGGACATTGGCATGGATGTAGATGATCCAGAGGCTTGCCGCTTACAGCGATTAGATGAAGGGAGTTTGTTTGATGTTTGTTTACTGTGAACGAGGCACAGTTTTGATGCTAAAAGGTTAATTGGATTAACCAGTGATTTTCTTATACAAAGCCTAAGAGGAGGCTGATATATGTCTCGTACAAAGCCCGAGAGAGAGGCTAAAAGGTTTTGACTCAATGATGGAATCTTTTGGTATCTCGTATAAAGCCCGAGATGGAGGCTATTTGACTCAACAAGAGGATTTTTTTGTATCTCGTATGAAGCCCGAGATGGAGGCGAAAGGGGATTGACTCAACGAGGGAGTCTCTTTATGTGTCTCGTACAAAGCCCGAGAGAGAGGCTAAACGTGGTTGGAGAATGATCATTATACAAAGCCTAAGAGGAGGATGTGGCGACTGTTTCGGTTCAGTGACAGGTCCAATATACTGATTTTGAAAGAGAAAATCAGTTCTTATATGAGTAACACTGTACTCAGGGATTTGATTCAAGGATCTGGGTCATTCCTGTTCTTTAAGGAAGCGGGAAATCCAAAGGGTATTGAGACTGTCCGAGTCTGCGGGTTTCCTTCCTATTTAACGAAGGGGTCACTTGAGAATGTCTTTGAGACTCAAGGAAGTTAGACTGTCCGCGTCTAGAGTTTTATCTTTTGTACTATGTTTTGAGAAACAGTAGTAGACTCTTTGAAAGGACTGTTCTATGCAGATGACTAAGTTCTGTTCCTATACCTCTAGGAGGTCGTCGGGATAATTTGTACGAAGCCCAAGAGGAGGCTGGGAACTTTTAAGAAGCCGATTGGTCCTTGTACGAAGCCCAAGAGGAGGCTATCATTCCCGGAGGAAGAGATCATTATACGAAGCCTAAGAGGAGGCTGTGAATACTTCTAAGAAGCCGACGGGTCCTTGTACTAAGCCCAAGAGTAGGCTAGGTTGCTTGTAGGAAGCCCGTGGGTCCTTGTACGATGCCCAAGAGGAGGCCGATGCTTTTAAGAAGCCCGTGGGTCCCCAAACCCCAAGAAATTCAAGGCAATGCTATTCACCGAGAATAGATCAAAGTCAGGAAAGTTCGGGAATTAGGAAGAAACTCAAAGATGCCATTCACGGAGAATACATTCATCTTTGGGGGTAGAATTTCCTGACAATTCCTATTGAGGACAGCTGAACAGAAGACTGTATCTGGTGATCCTATTGGGAATCTAGTTGTCTATTTCTACGAATAAACGAAACGGCGTCACCTAGTTCTAGACGTAGTTGCCGGGGAAACTCTAAATATCTATACTATTATTACACAGTTGATATGAGTTTATGAAAGAAGACTTACAGTGAAACAGCCCCACAATACAGTTATATGTATATGAAAGCGGTAAATGAAAGTGTGTAAACACTTACTCGGTTGTAGAGCTTCCATGCTGTTTGGTTAGTTGTTCAACAAAGAAAGATTGAAAACAACAATATATTCAAAATCAAAGGAGAAAGTGCTTGGAAATAAAAAAGATTTGGGGCTTACAGCTCAAGGAGAGGCCCAGGGTTTTATCAGTGAGCGCACTGTTATTTGTACAGAGGGACTTATACAAGTGACTGAGGCCCAAAATGTTTTCTGTACAAAGGGATGGGTCTTACACTCTTTCAAGAGGCCCAAAAGGTTTTAAAGAAAAAGAGTGGGGCTGATAACACGAGGGTAGGCCCAGATGATTTTTCCGTTTGAAATGGCGATCGCGCCGAGATTTTCTTTTAACGCGGAGGGACTTATACAATAAGTGAGGCCCAAAATGTTTTGGTTAAAAGGGGATTGGGTCTTACACTCTATTAGAGACCCAAAGTGTTTTTGAATGGGTCTTATAGCTCAAGGAGAGACCCAAGGTTATTTTTCAAAAGGTGATGATTGTACTGTTTATTTGAAAATGTACAGAGGGACTTATACAACGAATGAGGCCCAAAAAGTTTTCTGTACAACGGGGTTGGGTCTTACACTCTAATAGAGGCCCAAAAGGTTTTGAAAATGATTTATGAGGGTTGAATTAATCCAAAAACCCTAATTTGTTTTCAAAAATGTATTTAATTGAATAAAAATTCAATTAAAATGATTAAAATTGTTTAACATGTGAAAAACAAATTGTGATTTTGGATTAATGCTTCAAAAATTAAGTATTGACCTACAAAATAATTGGAAAGCATTAAAAGTTGCAAAATCAATGTAGAATAAATATTTAAAATGTCAAAAACAATTAAAATATTAATTCTTTGCAAAAATATCAATTATATGAAATAAATAATATTTTTGGGATTTTTTGATAAAATAAAATATTTTAACATTTTTGTGAATTATTAAAAAAAGAATCAACTCAAAATCATTAAAACTCAGAGAGAAATTAATTTTTGAATCAATTAAATAAAATCACAAAATTCAAATATTTGAATTATTAAAAAATGGCGCCAAGAACATGGACCAAGAACACGCACGTTTTCTGCCTTGCCCAGATTTGCATTTTCTATCCAATCTCACTGAATACTTGATTATATCATGCAATCCACATATCATTATGCTCGTCTCAACCTCACGATCATGTCTATAACACTTAATTTCATTTAAATTAAACATAAAACATGAAATCACGAAGAAACCTCAAGAACCCTAATTTCTGCATGAAGGCTAGGATTTTTGATACACGATTCAAACAATGCAATTAATTGAGGGAAAACATTCCATGCATGATTATGAACATATGGCCAGATTATTGTGCGAGGAAATATGCATAGATTGAGAGATGACCTAGTATATGCTTACCTCTAAGCCGTGACAGCAAGTGCAATGTGATTTTTGATTTGGAGGTGTTACAGATGAGTGGTGATGATCTGAACAGCTTCCCTACACCCTATGGAGTGTGTTTGAATGATTGGACTTGATTGAAATTGGCTGGATCAATTTGTGGTACCTCAACTGCACTTTGGTTAAAACCTTGAGCAACCAGCTGGTGATTATGTGAAATTGGTGTTTCAGAAGTGATCTAAGTGTTTGATCAGCTCATATGTGGTGTATGTGAGGTGTGTGAGTGATTGGTTTGATTGGAATTGCTCTCAAACTCAAAACCCGATAGTGACTTGCCTTAGAAGGCAAAATTGGAGTGAAAGAAGAGATTTTGAGGAAAGCATCTGTTTGATGGCTTTGGTGTACTCAAACTGATCACAATTGAGCTCTATTTATAGTAGAGCAAGTTTGTTTTGCAAGGAATAGTGAATGGCAGCTGCTGAGTAGGTTTGGCCAATGTTGGCAAATGAAAATCCAAATCTCCTCTAGCCATTGACTAGAGGTTAGGGCACAGGCTGCTGGTTCCCTTGGTCTTGGATAAGTCTTGACTGATTTCAGATGAGAATGGCTCAGTCCATGCCACCTTGATGCTCCCATTGAATGCTTCAATCCAAATTTGGAGTCTTGTCCCTATTTTGGCCATTCTAGGTTCAACATGCTATTTCTTGTTCCATGGACTTTGGAGGCTTGACTCAGTGATTGTCCCCTTTAGATTCAATCCTCTGAGGTGTCCAAGTGGATAGGAGCATTTGAATTTGGCTGATTTTGGAAAATCGAGCCAAAATGCAAAATCTGCCTTGCCTTTGACAAATTTCAGCAAGGCAACTTGACAATGTCATATCTCATGGTGTAAGTTGAATTTGGCAATGTTCTTGGCCATTTTGGAAAGCCCTTACATGATACAACAATAGTTTGAACAAGTTTGGTTTTGATCTCTTTTGATTCCAAGTGAAAAATCCCTCTACATTTGGCAAAAAGTGAAGCAAAATCTGACTTAGTGAAATTTTCACTAAGTGTTGGAACAAAGTGTGATTTCTTGATTTTGAATACTCCATAACTCAAAATCCTTAATGAATTGGACTTAGGTCTAGTTGAAGTTTTTGTAGAGGGTAATGAGGGCTACAAGTCCATCTTTGGATGAGAAAAAATGGCCATGTGGTTTAGGAGTTATGATCCTCCAAAGTTAGTGTATTAGTGGTACTTTTTCCATAACTTAGAAAAATTTCTAAGTTTTATGGTTACCCCTTTTACAAGTTATCCAACATTCTTTGATTTTTCTTGATGAATGATGATTCAAATCATACATTAACATCATTTTAGGGTTAAAAATCCATTTTGGTGAAAAATCTCGAAAAGTCAAAGTTGACTTTTGTGCACAGTTGACTTTTTATCAGATGAATTCCAAACTGTGCAATTCTTCAGGAAATCATGTCCTTGACCTAAATCAAACTTGATGGACATGTTCCATGGGTGTTATAAGGTATATTGGGGCATGTCCTAGGGTTTGGGAGCATGTCCTGGTCAAAAGTCAAAGTTACAGTTGACTTTCCTCGCGAAACCCTAATTGTGGTGCAGATGAAAATGAGACTTGTTGCTCAAGCTTCTTGGATTAATCCATTGTTCCAAATGGATCAATACAGTTCATTAGAGACCCTCAAATCATGTCTTGAGGTCTTGGCTCTTGATTTGCCCCAAAAGTCAACTTAGGGGTGAATTAGGTCAAGAAACCCTAATTCTTGATTTTTGATGTATGCATCCCCTGAGGTCAAATTGACTTGATGCTTGGGTCCATGAGGTTCCATGAAGTACATTAGGTTGTGTTTTGGATATTTGGCTTGTGTCCAGATGAAACTTTCCATCTAGAGGCCCTGGTCGACCAAAACCCTAATTTGGTGATACTGGCGATCTTGAGACTTGATCCACCTAGAAGGGAGCAACCTTGTGCTTAATCCTTGAAGTGGGAGTCCTTTTTGATCCATTGTGGATGTTTGAGAGGTTAGACAAGTTAAAGATCATGCCCTTCCTTGATTGATCCTTTGTCTAAGGCTCTGAGAGGGCTTAAAACCCTAATTTTGATTGTAGTGAATGCTCAACAACCCTTGAGGCATTTGGTGAGGCATGATGGTTCATCCATATTGTGATGATGATTTGCACAATGATGGGAAATCTTAGTGGTCAAAATTTGGGGTATGACAGATGCCCCTATTTAATCTTCTTGGACCCGAAGGTGTGAATGACGAAGGTATTCGGGCATTCGGGGTGCAAGAGGATTAAATATCGGAATACCCGAAATTTTGATGGTTATGAATGGCGGATCGCATCCATCTTCTTTTACTGAGCAATGATGCTTAAAAAAGGTAAACTTCCCCTCGATCCTGGTCTTCATCCAAGGAACTGGTCTTAGTTTCTGATTTAAACTTCCCCTCGATCCTGGTTTCCTACCAAGGAACTGGTCTTAGTTTCTGATTTAAACTTCCCCTCGATCCTGGTTTCCTACCAAGGAACTGGTCTTAGTTTCTGATTTAAACTTCCCCTCGATCCTGGTTTCCTACCAAGGAACTGGTCTTAATTTCTTTTATCAATAAGCTTTATTGACAAGGAACGCTATTTGTAGCGGATTTCCTTCAAACTTCTCGCCGAATTTTCCTGGGGAGATGCCATTTGAGTGGAAAAAGTTTTGATGTCAGACTTGCTGGGGAACCCAGTCGTATGAGTTGTAGAGGTGCACAAACTTCTTTGTTGGAGACGCCATTTGTCGATTCTACTGGGGGAAAGCGAGTATCTTGAGAGATTGTTTCCACTTGGGGATCTTACATCATACTTTTCTCGGGATCTTCCCAGAGAAATGCCATATGATGGGGTCCAATTTTGAGGTGCCGATGACCTTTTCATCAGCAGATTTTCAGAGAAATACTGATGTACTGCCGAACCTTTGCTTAAGAGGCTTTCTCTGGGGATTTTCTTTAATCCGGGAAAGCAAGGATATCATCTTCAATGGCGAAGAGTGACATCTATTGAAGGTTCTCTGGCTCTTCAGAGGTTCAAGTTATCAAAGTGGTCGAGTGCCGACTCTGATCTAGAGATAAACGGGAGAGAGATTGCTTAGATGATTCTCTTCCCAATGAGGAAAGGTCCGACAACTCGATTGAGAGGACTTTTATCACTAGGGGATAAGACCGACTAGAGCGATAGCGATGCAATATGAAATGTAAATGCAAATCAATAATGCATGATGTATGTATGTATATGCTGACGAAACTGACACAACACACAAACTAAAAGATGAACATGACTGGATACTCGGCCATCGCGGGGCGTCTAGAGATATCGCTGGTTCAAGATAGCAATTCCACCTTGCTTAGGAGAGATAATCCCTGCGAGGAATACCGCTGATCGGGCTTAGGAGATGAGAACTCGGCCGAGGCGTGTCAGATGAAACAAGGTCTCTGACACAGTTGATCCCTTCATTCAGGCATACTGGGTTAGAAGGAGCACTTTGATTCTGCACTTTGAAGTTTGCTTACTTCTGGAGAAGCGATTGATGTTCTTTCGATGTTTAACAGTCAAAAGAAATTTCCATCTTTATTTTAAAAGTAGAAAAAGTTTTAACAATTAAATTCAGTTTTATTTCAAGAATCGTTAATCATGTTAAAAACGTCGTTCTGTAAAGCTAAAACAAGCAAGAATTACAAACAAAAGCACAAGGCTCAAATTTTATTGATAAGATGGAGATCAGCCAAAATGCGTGATTCCATTGAGTATTCACAAAGTTTAAAAATGGTAATTTACAGGGAAAAAGGGCTATGTTGAAACATAACGACCACTATCCTTCTACCGACTTTGAATTCGGGACATCCTGAGCTTCTGTCGAAGATGACCTTGACTGGAGTTTTCTTCCGATGATGTAACTGCTGCTGCCGAGGGACTTGCCTCTGTTGAACATAGTTACTTGCCATTATCCCTATTTTTGCCTGGATTGTACTATGATGTTTCCAATCCACCGGGATGATGATTTTTTTTTATTTTTTTTATTTTGTCTCTAACTTTTGCCTGGACCGCCCTTTCGGGTTCTCAATCCATCGAGACGTTTTTTTTAGTTTAGGCGAAGTATTTCTTGACTACATCAACATTCGTGGGGTAGGCAAATTCATCTCCGTCCATGGTTGCAAGTCTCAAGGCGCCGCCTGAGAGAGCTTTCGTGACCACATAAGGGCCATCATAATTTGGAGTCCATTTGCCCCGAGAATCAGTGAGAAATGATTGTATCTTCTTGAGCACGAGGTCTCCTTTCCTGAATATTCGAGGTTGGACCTTTTTGTCGAACGCCCTCTTCATTTTCTGTTGATACAGCTGACCATGGCATAGTGCCGTGATTCACTTCTCCTCGATCAGATTCAGTTCGTCATGTCGACTTTGACACCATTCAGCTTCGGTGAGCTTAGCTTCCATCAATACCCTGATTGACGGGATCTCTACTTCTATGGGGAGAACTGCCTCCATGCCATATACTAGAGAGAAAGGGGTTGCCCCTGTTGAAGTACGGACAGATGTGCTATAACCATGAAGAGCAAAGGGTAGCATCTCGTGCCAATCTTTATAGGTTACAACCATCTTTTGAACGATCTTCTTGATGTTCTTATTAGCCGCTTCTACCGCTCCGTTCATCTTTGGTCGGTAGGGAGATGAGTTATGGTGTTCGATCTTGAACTCTGCGCACAACTCTTTCATCATCTTATTATTCAAGTTAGATCCATTATCAGTAATGATCTCGTTTGGAACACCATAACGGCAGATGATATTGTTTTTGATAAACCGGACCACCACTTGTCAGGTTACATTAGCGTATGATGCTGCTTCGACCCATTTGGTGAAGTAGTCAATGGCTACCAGGATGAACCGGTGTCCGTTTGAAGCCTTAAGTTCGATCAAGCCAATCATGTCGATTCCCCATATCGAGAATGACCATGGGGAAAAGTGAACTTTGAGATGTGATGGCGGTACATGAATTTTGTCGGAGTATATCTGACATTTGTGACACCTCCTCATGTACTTGTAGCAGTCGGACTTCATGGTCAACCAATAATACCCTGCTCTCAGAATTTTTCTCGCCATTGTGTGTCCGTTGGCATGAGTTCCAAAGGATCCTTTGTGAATTTCTCTCATAAGCATGTCTGCCTCTGGTCTGTCGACGCATCGGAGCAAGACCATGTCAAAATTTTTCTTATAGAGAGTGTCACCGCTAAGGAAGAAGTTTCCAGCCAATCTTCTGAGGGTTTTCCTGTCTTTTCTAGATGCCCCAGGTGGGTATCCTTGTTTCTGAAGGAAGAATTTGATATCGTGATACCAAGGTTTATCGTCTATGACTGCTTCGATCGTGAAGATGTAAGCGGGCCGTTTAAGGCGCATTACGTCGATCTTAGGTAGGTCATTCCATTGACCTACACTAATCATGGAATAGAGAGTGGCTAATGCATCAGCCATGTGATTCTCATCACGAGGGATGTGATGAAACTCAACTCTGTTGAAGAAGGGTAACAGCCTTCTTGCATAGTCTTTGTAAGGAATCAATCCTGATTGGTATGTGTTCCAATCTCCTTTTATCTGGTTAATAACCAAGGCTGAGTCGCCGTATACGTCCAAGTTTTTGATCCTTAAATCAATCGCTTCCTCGAGACCCATGATACAAGCTTCGTATTCGGCCTCGTTGTTCGTACATTTGAACGTAAGTCTAGCAGTGAAAGGAATGTGGGTGCCCTGAGGGGTAACAATGATTGCCCCAATTCCGTTTCCATATTGATTAACTGCTCCATCAAAGATAAGTCCCCATTGGGAACCTGGTTCTGGCCCTTCACTGGGTAGCGGTTCATCGCAATCTTTCATTTTTAGATACATGACATCTTCGTCTGGGAAGTCAAACCCGATTGATTCTTGATCGTCAATCGGTTGATGAGCCAAATGATCGGCTAAAATACTTCCCTTAACGGCTTTCTGAGCGTGGTACTCTATGTCATATTCTGATAACAGCATCTGCCAACGGGCAATTCTTCCCGTAAGAGCAGGTTATTCGAAGACGTACTTGATTGGATCCATTTCTGAGATCAACCAAGTAGTATGACGAATCATGTACTGGCGAAGACGTTTGGCTGCCCAAGCCAAAGCGCAACAAGTTTTCTCAAGCATCGTGTACCGAGTCTCGCAGTCGGTGAATTTCTTGCTTAGATAGTAAATGGCAGACTCTTTCCGTTTAGTTTCGTCTTGTTGGCCAAGTACACATCCCATTGAGTCCTCTAGAACTGCGAGGTAAATGATCAGTGGTCTTCCTTCCACTGGAGGTGATAGAATCGGAGGATTCAACAGATATTCCTTGATACTGTCGAATGCGGTTTGGCAATCTTCTGTCCAAACGCAGTCCTTGTTCTTTTTCAGTAATTTGAAAATCGGCGCACACGTAGCGGTCATAAGGAATATGAATCTGGAGA
Organism: Lathyrus tuberosus; assembly: GCA_022829125.1. Classification (NCBI taxonomy): domain Eukaryota; kingdom Viridiplantae; phylum Streptophyta; class Magnoliopsida; order Fabales; family Fabaceae; genus Lathyrus; species Lathyrus tuberosus. Next base: position 19,919,782 of record JALAZF010000005.1, on the reverse strand, counting down.
TGTAGTTCAAACGTCCCAAGAATCCTCTGACTTGTTTTTCAATTTTCGGAGAAGGCATTTCTTGAATGGCCTTGACCTTGTCAAGATCAACCTCAATTCCTTTCTGGCTAACGATGAACCCTAATAGTTTCCCTGAACGGACACCGAAGGTGCACTTGTTGGGATTCAAGCGGAGCTTGAATTTTCTCAAACGTTCGAACAATTTCGACAGATGTTCAACGTGCTCACTCTCTGTTTTTGATTTTGTAATCATATCATCGACATATACCTCGATTTCCTTATGTATCATGTCATGAAACAGAGTAGTCATGGCCCTTTGATAGGTTGCCTCGGTGTTCTTCAACCCGAACGACATTACCTTGTAACAAAAGGTACCCCATGGGGTAATGAATGAAGTTTTCTCCATGTCTTTCGGCGCCATTTTGATCTGGTTATAGCCCGAGAATCCATCCATGAAGGAGAATACTTTGAACTTTGCTGTACTGTCTACCAACATGTCAATGTGTGGTAAAGGAAAGTCGTCATTTGGACTAGCCTTGTTCAGATCTCTGTAATCAACACACATTCTGACCTTTCCATCCTTTTTGGGAACGGGTACAATATTGGCTAACCATTGAGGATATTCAGATGTGGCGAGGAAACCCGCGTCAATCTGTTTTTGTACCTCCTCTTTGATTTTGATGGCCATGTCCGGGTGAGTGCGTCTCAACCTTTGCTTTACTGGCGGACATTCTGATCTTAACGGTAAGTGATGTTCCACGATGCTGGTATCCAACCCTGGCATATCCTGATAGGACCAAGCGAATACATCAGGAAATTCTCTGAGAAGCCTTATCAAACTCTCTTTGGCAGTTGGACTGAGCAGTGCCCCGATCCTGATTTCTTTTCTCTCTTGCTCTGAACCCAAGTTTACCGTTTCCAACGGTTCTTTGTGAGGTCAATTGACCTTTCCTCTTGTCTGAGTAGTCGAGAGATCTCTTCTGGAATTTCGTTGTCATTTTCTTCTTCAGCCTCGAATACCGGGAACTCAAAGTTGGGAGAAGGCATCGGATCGTATGTTTCAACGGGGTTTAAAACAAGCAATCTGCATGACGTGATGATCCATGTTTAGAAGAGATAGAGAAAAATGCAAAAGTGTGTGCAGTGTTTTATTTTTACATGTTTTTAGGATTACCATTTTCTTAAAAACGCAAAAAGAGAAAACAACAATTAATGCGGAAATTACAGAACGACATTATTTTATTAATGAACAAGTCGAATCTTGAAACTACAGCCCTATAAAACAAAACCCTATCGCTTTGGGCAAAGCGAAGAGAGAAATTTACAGAAAGCGAGCCCTATCAAAACATCCGTTTCACCTGGGTAGGGTGAAAGGTTAAAGATGGCAATTACTTTGACTGATGAATGACCTTCGGAACCTCGACAACAACCCATTGGCGGCGAACCCCTCGGTGAATCACAAATTCTGGCACCTTTCTTGATTTGTCTTCAGAAATGACGCTGATTTCTGGTGGAGCGAGATCATTGGAATCTGTCTCCCAGGCAGAATTGTCGTAGGAGGATTCCTCTGTTGTATTTTGCAGAGTAGTTGTGCTCTCAGCTGTATCTTCCCATCCAGTTGGCTGGATGTCTTCGAGCCTGATACGAGAGCTTTCAGGAGCGGTGTACATGACCATATAGTCGTATTTTCCACTCAGTTGTCCCAAGGTGTCCCACACTTCTTTTGAACTGGAGGAGTCATCTCTCTCGATGACGTTGACCTCGGGAAAAGCATAGTTGATGAATTCAAGTCCTGCAAACGTTGCGAATTCATCTTCATGTTGAGTAGTTTTTGAATGACCTGAGTGTTGATCCCATGACATGGTGGGGACACAGGTATTATGTTCAATGATGCTCAGCTGATTTTTGTTGCTCGGCTGACTTTCTTGCCCCAAGTTTCCTGGGTAAGGTTGCCACATTGGCAGACCATCCATTGGGCCATAGTAGGTGTAGTCAAAATTATCTTTCATCGGAGTTTCTTCCTCTAATGAATTTGGCGGAGCGCGGCATCCTTCCGGATCACAATCCCCGTAGATCATTTCGACATCTGATCTTGGTATAAATCTCGGACTTTCTGTAGGAAAGCAAAAAGTCATAGGCACCTCTTCCTGAGACATATAACCGTCCTTGTTAAGGTAGGACTTCCATTCTTCATCTGTGTCAGAGGGATCTTCCTCATTGATAGCATGAACTGTCTGAGACACTGGGTGAAGAAAACCTCCACTGTGGAATAAGTTTTGAAGGGGATGAAGACTTTCATCGTTGCCAGCTGTCCGGGTACAGGTTGTAGAAAAACCAAGACCCTTCTTTGTTTTATTGTCAATGGGAATGACAAGCTGTCCCCATCCTGTCGTTTCGGTACTCTCGACCGCTTTAATAGCATCTTTGTATGAGGAAATCGAGGTTCCTCCTCTGAACTGATTGTTCTCGCTTACCGATAGTGCTTGGAACTGAGTTCCAATAACCTCCTCGGGTTCTATACCAGTAGACGATGACAAGTTGCTTACAAGCAAGGCTTGTTCCCCACAAACCATGACAAGTTGATCGTTCTGAATGAACTTTAGCTTTTGGTGGAGGTTTGAAGTAACCACTCCAGCCTGATGTATCCAAGGTCTTCCTAATAAAGAACTGTATGTTGCCCGGATGTCCATGACCTGGAAAGTGACTTGGAAAGTGTGAGGACCAATAGTTATGGGAAGATCAACTTCACCGGTAACTATTTTTCTGGATCCGTCGAATGCTTTGACGAAAACCTCGCTAACCCTCATCGGAGGTCCTTTGAATGATAATTGCATCAAAGTGGACTTCGGCATAACATTCAGGGCTGACCCTGTGTCTACCAGTACGCTGGCTAAAGCATCGTCCTGGCAGTTAACTGTGATATTGAGCGCCATGTTATGACGACGACCCTCTTCAGGTAATTCCTCATCACTAAATCCCAAATTATTGCAGGAAGTGATGTTAGAGACAATGCTATCGAACTTTTTGATTGTTACATCCTGTTCCACAAAGGCTTGCTCCAAGAGTTTCTGTAGAGCCTCCCTGTGGGCTTCTGAACTGAGTAACAGTGATAACACCGAGATCTTTGAAGGAATCTGTAACAGTTGATCAACAATGTTATATTCACTCCTTTGGATGAGCTTCAGCATCTCATCATTATTTTTCAAAAGGTCGGGATTACTGGATTGACCGACTGGGGGATCGGGAGCTTCTGTCTGAAGTTCCTTTTCCTTGTTAAGTTCCCCAACCCCTCGGTTGAAGATTCTACCACTCCGTGTTACTCGACTGATGTCTGCAATGTTCACAACGGAGGGTAATGGAATTTCCTTTCCATTTTCAATTATTGTTGCACCGTATTTGTAAGGGATCGCCTTAGCTGATTCATACGGTAGTGGTCCTGGTAGATAGATGACTACAGGAGCCTTTTGATTTTTCTGACCATCGTAAGTAATCTCGATCCGTTCCCGGTTGGGAACTTTAGATTCGTCAAGTAGAGGAATAATGGCAAAAACATCCCTGGTCCTGTAATGACCAGAGATCGTGACAACATCCTCAACTTGCTCGGAAAGGTAGTTCGGCGTCCAGTTGATAGGTCCAGAACCCGGATATGGACGAATTTCTCCACGATCCACCTGCCCCTGGAGAGCTGCTCTCACAAGGTAACACCCTTGGTTACTTTCCGAACAGACGCCACAACTGTCATAGTTGTGTGGTGGCACCTGGCCACGCCCACTTTGAATACAATGTAACCTCACTAGGTTAGCTTCCACTGATCGGACATCCTGACTTTGACGACGAGTAGGATTCCTGTTACTGATACTAATTTGCTGAGTATCTTCATCCATGTAGATTGGCATCCACCAATGATTTAACAAGTGCTGAAGTGCCTCCTGGACAAGGGTACAACCTCGATTGGTTTCGCAACCCTCTTTACAACTGTGATAGTCATGTGATATTAAGAATCCGAGTCGGACCTGCTCAGCATGTAACTCTACCAGGTTGGTATTCATTACGCGAATATCGAAGATCTGAACCATGTTGATTTGATAGGAGTTCCTATCATGGTATTCTTGGATCCATCCAAGATCCATCTGACGCTGGAGGGCCTCTTGTATGAAAGAGCATCCCTGTTTGTTTACCGAGCAAATCAGACAAGAACTGTAATCGTGCCGCGGCAGATTATGATATTGGCTTTGCCTTGAGTGCATTGCCACCAAGTTGACATTCATTGCACGGATGTCGTGGTTCCGAATGACGTTAGAATTCGTGTAGACCATGTTAACTCCACGAACTCGGTGCTCTTGGATCCATCCGAGATCCATTTGTTCCTGTAGAGTTGCTTGCACTACCGAACATCCTTGATTGTCTTTAGAGCAGATATCACACTGATGATAATTATGAGGTGGCACATGGCCATATCCACTCTGTCTACAATGCATCTCAGCCAGATTGGTTTTCAACAAGAGTACATCGTAAATTTGATAGACATTATTAGTCTCTCCTTCTATCAAATTGACTGCAGCCTTCTCGTGTTGAGGCAGCAGGTTCGTGAGAACATTAGGATTTGTATCCTTGAAGGATAAGACCCCGCTCCTAACAAGTTTTTGCACGTCGGACTTGAAATTGAGACAAGTCTCTATGTTATGCCCTGAGCCTCCTTGATGATAAGGGCATGTTTGATCCACCTTAAACCAAAAAGGTGGATTTTTCGGTACTGTAAGAGGAGATTTAGTCTGAATGTGCCCCTTAGCCAGTAGTAATGGAAACAATTCTGCATACGTCACGGGTATAGGATCAAATCCTGGTGGCCGTGTTGTACGGTTGTTGTTATATGGAGGACGAGCCTGCTGAAGAGGCTGTTGTGTCCTTTGCTGGTCAGGTTGGCTCTGCGCAACCTGAGGTTGATACGTAGGAATAGACGTAGGGTTGATAGCAAGAGTCACAGCTGCTACCGGTTGATAACGTCGTCTTTGCTTTCCGAGAGAGATATTCCCTATATCTTGCTCTTTTTTCTTAGGGAGAGCACTACCGTATTTTTTAGTACCGCTCGTCGATCCAGTGTCTTTTACCAAATGTCCTTCTCGGACGGCTTCCTCAAGACGTACACCCATGCCGACCATTTCGGTGAAATCACTGGGCGCACTGGCAACCATTCGGTCATAGTAAAATGAGCTTAAGGTCTTTAAGAAGATCTTTGTCATCTATTTTTCCTCAAGAGGTGGACAAATTTGAGCGGCAATTTCACGCCACCTTTGAGCGTACTCCTTAAAGGTTTCCTTGTCCTTTTGCGACATCGATCTGAGTTGATCTCTGTCGGGTGCCATGTCCAAATTGTATTTGTATTGTTGGACGAAGGCAGTACCAAGATATCTGAAAGTGCTGATCGTAGTACGGTTTAAACCCATGTACCATTTGAGTGCGGCACCGGTTAAACTATCCTGAAAGTAGTGAATCAGTAGGTCCTGATTCTCCATCTGGGCTGACATCCGCCGAGCGTACATCACCAGATGGCTTTGAGGGCAAGAGTTACCCTTATATTTTTCAAAGTCGGGCACTTGGAACTTGTGCGGGACTTTCACATTTGGGACCAAGCAGAGATCTGCGGCGTCCTTTCCAAATAAATCCTGACCGCGAATGGCCTGCAGTTCCTTCTGCATTTCCAAGAACTGTTCCTGGAATTCATCCATTCTGTCAAACATAGTTTCCTTCTTACCAGAAGGTGTTGGTAGAATCTGTCCTTCCGGGATAGTGTGCACCACAGGGGGTGGTACCGTGACTACGACAGTGAGTCTTGGCGTTTCCCGAAGTTTGTAACCTTCAGGAGTCTTCAACATGCCCCTGGCATCTTCGCTTTCCCGAAGTTTGTAACCTTCAGGCCCAGCGGCTTCTGTTGTGATTCCCTGATCTTCAGTGATCAGCGGAACATATCCTTCTGGGATATAGTTAACAGGCATGCCCCAAGGACGATCTTTCGGTATATGATACCTAGGATCATACCTCTCCACTACGGGCGTTGAGGTGATCTCTGAGATCACAGTTCTTTGTAGCTGAGCTTCTGCCATGGCTTGCATGTCGTTACGAAGCTTTCTCATATCCTCTCTCAGAGCGTCATTCTCTTCTTTCAACTCTCTGTTTTCTTCTTCAAGATCATCCATCCTTTTTTGACGATTAGCCCGAGTATTGTACGAATGAGACAGTTTGACTCTAGAACCGAGACACAAACGTGAGATTCGCAGGGAAGAAGAATACGTGATGTGAGAATGATGAATGCAATGATTATATTAATTGTTTTTTGGTTTAATCAAAATAAACTTCGACAATTAGATTGCAAATATCAAACGGTGGGGAAACCCCTTTTTATTGAATTCAAAGGATTACAGAAATGGAAATACAGCAGATTACAAGGTGCAGAAACAGAAACCTAAACTAATGGGTCCCGAGTCCTCTCTGAGGAGAAACCGGGTGCTGATTCTGGTATCTTCCTTTTCTTTAACCGGGGCTCTTGGGCCGTTGTCGGGTTGTCATTCCTTTGCCAAGTGAAAGGAGCGAGCAAATTCCTTTGGTCATCTTGATTATCTACAGCATGTTGCTCCAAAATTTCAATCAGAGCATCTTTTTCCTTCAGTAATTGCTGTATTTTGATGCACTCTATGTCGAGGGTGCGGTACTTGTTCTTCCAAGACCTTCTCTCCTTTTGAACTTTGTTGAGAGTAACCTGAAGCTTTTCTGTCTCCGTCATGAAGTACATGACAGTTTCCCTCGGCAGAAGAATTCCGTAACGAGGATAAGGCATCTTTAGCTTGAGAGCTCTAGTTTGTACCCAATGGAGGTAAGGCTCCATCGAGACACATTCTGGTTTTCCCAGAGACTCTCGTCCTTTCTTATGAACATGCTTCCAAGCGTTCACTATTTCCATCTTTAGTGCTCTGTCGTTTTCTCATTCTTTGAAGAAAAGACCTTCCAGATGAACACCCAGTGGGATGTGTCTCATCGGGTATCCAAATTGACGGCGAACCAATACCGGATGGTAGTTGATTCCTCCTTTAGTTCCTATAAGGGGTATGTTGGGGAAGTTTCCACAACGGTCAATGATCCTGATTCCCTCATAAATCCTATTACACCAATCTATATCAGAGTTGGTAAGAGACATGATCTTCTGCGACCAACGTAAGGCACTCTTGCAATCCCAAAAAGCAGCAGATTTGGGCAAGTGAGAGATAAACCATTTGTAAAGCAAAGGTACACAGCATGTGATCTCCCCTTTGCTGTATAAATTTCCCAGGTGTACAGAATGATACGCATCTGCGAGCAAAGTCGGCACAGGATTTCCAATGAGAAAAACCTTAATAGAATTAATATCGACGAAGTTATTAATGTTGGGAAACAAAAATAACCCGTAGGTGAGCAAGACAAAGATGCTTTCAAAAGCAGTCACGTTTCCAATACTGGCAAAATATAGGGCCTTCTTCGTCAAGAACTGGGCTGGCAAACCTTGGATGCCACCCTTAGTGGTTAGGTGAGTCCTAACTTCAGACTCGTCCAAATGAATTGCTCTTGCAATAGCCTGATTCTTTGGAATTTCTTCCAGTCCAGAAAATGGAGCTTGATCCGTAATGTGTAGATCGATCAGGTGAGAATACTCCTCCAGTGTTGGTGCTAACTGGTAATCCGGGAATGTGAAATAGTGATAGACCGGATCATAGAACTGGATTAGTGCATCCATGATTCCCTCAATCACATGGACTCTTAATAGTGGTAGCAAACCTCCGTGCTTGGCTCTGAAAGCCTCTGGGTTAGTGATCATCCTCGCTAACCTTCTCAAATCCTCTAGTTTTGGAACCTTGAAGGTATACTGGTGAGTTCTCCTTCTACCGAATCCATTAGTACAATCCTTTTCTCTGATATTTGCAATCACAGTCTTAGTTTATTTTGAAAACAACAGAGAGACTAGAAGAGAAGATTTTTTGAATGGTTTAATGTTTTTTAAATGAATGCATGAATGCAGCACACAAAAACATAGAAAAAACATGTGGTCAAAGGGTCGTTGCATGAAGTCGAGGCTCTGCCCATCCCCAAAGGTTTATACTAGGGTGATTTTTGTACCTGCACTCATTATCATTAGCTCCTCCTAGGAAAGCAAAACAACAAGCGGATCGCCAGCGAGTTGTAGAGCAATCTTAGAGTAAGTGCCATTCACCGAGAATAGATCACCAGCCTCAAATGAGGGTAGTATCGCATAACAACTATTTCCGATAGTTTCCACACTACGAAAGGGTTTGGCTCCCCAGCTTCTCAGACTTAACAACCGACCCATTGTCTAGGTGAGAGAATGGGTTGCGTTGGTCAGCCTCCACTGAGGTTGATGGTCGACCCCCGTCGCCATCACTTATCTTAAGTGTATACTCATTCTTTCCACATACGGCATCACCCGCATTCCCATTAGCAGAAAAATAAACATGTGTAGCAATTAGGAAAAGCAGTATATATATTTGTCCTAAACATCCTAGACCTTTAAGCTAAGAATCCTAAGTTCCTGACAGAAAATGGGTTCCCCGGTGGAAGCCCCAATCTGTGGTATTCACATAAGTGAAGAAAAGGAAAACCGTGCCTAGACCTAACTTTGAAATGATCCGGCCCCACGGTGGGCGCCATTTTTCTGTAGCGAGCGATTTTGGACGCGGTTCTTAAGCGCTGGTCGCTCTCTGCGGTTTGAGCTTAAAACTACAGGTCGATTCATTTTTATCCTATTGTGAGCTGATGAAGGAAGGGAAATAAATGTCTCCAATTAACCCTGCTTTGCATACTGAGTTTAAACAGCGGTCTGTTAGGTTACGAATGCTATCAATGTGGGGGGCCTTTCTTGTGCTATTTAACAGAATGACAGGTTTCTGGCGGGGAACAAGGATTAGGATGTTAGGACTGATGTTTTTGAATTACTGCTTTTGATATGGGATTTTGGGTTTTTGTTTAGTGTGCTCGCTAAGATTTTTCTTTCAATCTTATGCCTACGTATTCCTGTTTATCCAAAACAGGGAAATCAGAGCGTTCGTAGTTCCTCCTATTCTATGGGAGGAAATGGTTGTTTTGGTGTCTTGTTCAAAGCCCAAGACGTGAAGCTAAAAGTGTTTATTTGTATCTTGTTAAAAGCCTAAGATATGAAGCTAAAAGGTGTTGACATTAGAGAGAATCTGTCATCTCTAAAGAGGGGTTTATCTGTTACGACTGTTTATAAAGGAGAATTACTTTAACCAGGATTTGTGAGTCCGGCAATGCCATAATTTCCTTTATAGAGGATTTCAACCTGAAGGAGAAGACTTTAACTCAGTGTAGAGTAATGCCATCTTTCCTTAGGAATTTCTCATACTAAAAGAGGGACATTGGCATGGATGTAGATGATCCAGAGGCTTGCCGCTTACAGCGATTAGATGAAGGGAGTTTGTTTGATGTTTGTTTACTGTGAACGAGGCACAATTTTGATGCTAAAAGGTTAATTGGATTAACCAGTGATTTTCTTATACAAAGCCTAAGAGAAGGCTGATATGTGTCTCGTACAAAGCCCGAGAGAGAGGCTAAAAGGTTTTGACTCAATGATGGAATCTTTTGGTATCTCGTATAAAGCCCGAGATGGAGGCTATTTGACTCAACAAGAGGATTTTTTTGTATCTCGTACAAAGCCCGAGATGGAGGCGAAAGGGGATTGACTCAACGAGGGAGTCTCTTTATGTGTCTCGTACAAAGCCCGAGAGAGAGGATAAACGTGGTTGGAGAATGATCATTATACAAAGCCTAAGAGGAGGCTGTGGCGACTGTTTCGGTTCAGTGACAGGTCCAATATACTGATTTTGAAAGAGAAAATCAGTTCTTATATGAGTAACACTGTACTCAGGGATTTGATTCAAGGATCTGGGTCATTCCTGTTCTTTAAGGAAGCGGGAAATCCAAAGGGTATTGAGACTGTCCGAGTCTGCGGGTTTCCTTCCTATTTAACGAAGGGGTCACTTGAGAATGTCTTTGAGACTCAAGGAAGTTAGACTGTCCGCGTCTAGAGTTTTATCTTTTGTACTATGTTTTGAGAAACAGTAGTAGACTCTTTGAAAGGACTATTCTATGCAGATGACTAAGTTCTATTCCTATACCTCTAGGAGGTCGTCGGGACAATTTGTACGAAGCCCAAGAGGAGGCTGGGAACTTTTAAGAAGTCGATTGGTCCTTGTACGAAGCCCAAGAGGAGGCTATCATTCCCGGAGGAAGAGATCATTATACGAACCCTAAGAGGAGGCTGTGAATACTTCTAAGAAGCCGACGGGTCCTTGTACTAATCCCAAGAGGAGGCTAGGTTGCTTGTAGGAAGCCTGTGGGTCCTTGTACGATGCCCAAGAGGAGGCCGATGCTTTTAAGAAGCCCGTGGGTCCCCAAACCTCGAGAAATTCAAGGCAATGCTATTCACCGAGAATAGATCAAAGTCAGGAAAGTTCGGGAATTTGGAAGAAACTCAAAGATGCCATTCACGGAGAATACATTCATCTCTGAGGGTAGAGTTTCTTGACAATTCCTAATGAGGACAGCCGAAGAGAAGACTGTATCTGGTGATCCTATTGGGGATCTAGTTGTCTATTTCTACGAATAAACTAAACGGCGTCACCTAGTTCTAGACGTAGTTGTCGGGGAAACTCTAAATATCTATACTATTATTACACAGTTGATATGAGTTTATGAAAGAAGACTTACAGTGAAACAGCCCCACAATACAGTTATATGTATATGAAAGCGGTAAATGAAAGCGTGTAAACACTTACTCGGTTGTAGAGCTTCCATGCTGTTTGGTTAGTTGTTCAGCAAAGAAAGATTGAAAACAACAATATATTCAAAATCAAAGGAGAAAGTGCTTGGAAATAAAAAAGATTTGGGGCTTACAGCTCAAGGAGAGGCCCAGGGTTTTATCAGTGAGCGCACTGTTATTTGTACAGAGGGACTTATACAAGTGACTGAGGCCCAAAATGTTTTATGTACAAAGGGATGGGTCTTACACTCTTTTAAGAGGCCCAAAAGGTTTTAAAGAAAAAGAGTGGGGCTGATAACACGAGGGTAGGCCCAAATGATTTTTCCGTTTAAAATGGCGATCGCGCCGAGATTTTTTTTTAACGTGGAGGGACTTATACAATAAGTGAGGCCCAAAATGTTTTGGTTAAAAGGGGATTAGGTCTTACACTCTATTAGAGCCCCAAAGTGTTTTTGAATGGGTCTTCTAGCTCAAGGAGAGGCCCAAGGTTATTTTTCAAAAGGCGATGATTGTACCGTTTATTTGAAAATGTACAGAGGGACTTATACAACAAATGAGGCCCAAAAAGTTTTCTGTACAACGGGGTTGGGTCTTACACTCTAATAGAGGCCCAAAAGGTTTTGAAAATGATTTATGAGGGTTGAATTAATCCAAAAACCCTAATTTGTTTTCAAAAATGTATTTAATTGAATAAAAATTCAATTAAAATGATCAAAATTGTTTAACATCTGAAAAACAAATTGTGATTTTGGATTAATGCTTCAAAAATTAAGTATTGACCTACAAAATAATTGGAAAGCATTAAAAGTTGCAAAATCAATGTAGAAAAAATATTTAAAATGTCAAAAACAATTAAAATATTAATTCTTTGCAAAAATATCAATTATATGAAATAAATAATATTTTTTGGATTTTTTGATAAAATAAAATATTTTAACATTTTTGTGAAATATTAAAAAAAGAATCAACTCAAAATCATTAAAACTCAGAGAGAAATTAATTTTGAATCAATTAAATAAAATCACAAAATTCAAATATTTGAATTATTCAAAAATGGCGCCAAGAACATGGACCAAGAACACGCACGTTTTCTGCCTTGCCCAGATTGGCATTTTCTATCCAATCTCACTAAATACTTGATTATATCATGCAATCCACATATCATTATGCTCGTCTCAGCCTCACGATCATGTCTATAACACTTAATTTCATTTAAATTAAACATAAAACATGAAATCACGAAGAAACCTCAAGAACCCTAATTTCTACATGAAGGCTAGGATTTTTGATACACGATTCAAACAATGCAATTAATTGAGGGAAAACATTCCATGCATGATTATGAACATATGGCCAGATTATTGTGCGAGGAAATATGCATAGATTGAGAGATGACCCAGTATATGCTTACCTCTAAGCCGTGACAGCAAGTGCAATGTGATTTTTGATTTGGAGGTGTTACAGATGAGTGGTGATGATCTGAACAGCTTCCCTACACCCTATGGAGTGTGTTTGAATGGTTGGACTTGATTGAAATTGGCTGGATCAATTTGTGGTACCTCAACTGCACTTTGGTTAAAACCTCGAGCAACCAGCTGGTGATTATGTGAAATTGGTGTTTCAGAAGTGATCTAAGTGTTTGATCAGCTCATACGTGGTGTATGTGAGGTGTGTGAGTGATTGGTTTGATAGGAATTGCTCTCAAACTCAAAACCCGATAGTGACTTGCCTTAGAAGGCAAAATTGGAGTGAAAGAAGAGATTTTGAGGAAAGCATCTGTTTGATGGCTTTGGTGTACTCAAACTGATCACAATTGAGCTCTATTTATAGTAGAGCAAGTTTGTTTTGCAAGGAATAGTGAATGGCAGCTGGTAAGTAGGTTTGGCCAATGTTGTCCAATGGAAATGCAAGTCTCCTCTAGCCATTGACTAGAGGTTAGGGCACAGAGATTTGGCTCCCTTGGTCTTGGATAAGTCTTAACTGATTTCAGATGAGAATGGCTCAGTCCATGCCACCTTGATGCTCCCATTGAATGCTTCAATCCAAATTTGGGGTCTTGTCCCTATGTTGGCCATTCTAGGTTCAACATGCTATTTCTTGTTCCATGGACTTTGGAGGCTTGGCTCAGTGATTGTCCCCTTTAGATTCAATCCTCTGAGGTGTCCAAGTGGATTGGAGCATTTGAATTTGGCTGATTTTGGCAAATCGAGCCAAAATGCAAAATCTGCCTTGCCTTTGACAGATTTCAGCAAGGCAACTTGACAATGTCATATCTCATGGTGTAAGTTGAATTTGGCAATGTTCTTGGCCATTTTGGAAAGCCCTTACATGATACAACAACTGTTTGAACAAGTTTGGTTTTGATCTCTTCTGATTCCAAGTGAAAAATCCCTCTACATTTGGCAAAAAGTGAAGCAAAATCTGACTTAGTGAAATTTTCACTAAGTGTTGGAACAAAGTGTGATTTCTTGATTTTGATCACTCCATAACTCAAAATCCTTAATGAATTAGACTTAGGTCTAGTTGAAGTTTTTGTAGAGGGTAATGAGGGCTACAAATCCATCTTTGGATGAGAAAAAATGGCCATGTGGTTTAGGAGTTATGATGCTCCAAAGTTAGTGTATTAGTGGTACTTTTTCCATAACTTAGAAAAATTTCTAAGTTTTATGGTTACCCCTTTTACAAGTTATCCAACATTCTTTGATTTTTCTTGATGAATGATGATTCAAATCATACATTAACATCATTTTAGGGTTAAAAATCCATTTTGGTGAAAAATCTCAAAAAGTCAAAGTTGACTTTTGTGCACAGTTGACTTTTTATTAGATGAATTCCAAACTGTGCAATTCTTCAGGAAATCATGTCCTTGACCTAAATCAAACTTGATGGACATGTTCCATGGGTGTCATAAGGTATATTGGGGCATGTCCTAGGGTTTGGGAGCATGTCCTGGTCAAAAGTCAAAGTTACAGTTGATTTTCCTCGCGAAACCCTAATTGTGGTGCAGATGAAAATGAGACATGTTGCTCAAGCTTCTTGGATTAATCCATTGTTCCAAATGGATCAATACAGTTCATTAGAGACCCTCAAATCATGTCTTGAGGTCTTGGCTCTTGATTTGCCCCAAAAGTCAACTTAGGGGTGAATTAGGTCAAGAAACCCGAATTCCTGATTTTTGATGTATGCATCCCCTGAGGTCAAATTGACTTGATGCTTGGGTCCATGAGGTTCCATGAAGTACATTAGGTTATGTTTTGGATCTTTGGCTTGTGTCCAGATGAAACTTTCCATCTAGAGGCCCTAGTCGACCAAAAACCTAATTTGATGATACTGGCGATCTTGAGACTTGATCCACCTAGAAGGGAGCAACCTTGTGCTTAATCCTTGAAGTGGGAGTCCTTGTTGATCCATTGTGGATGTTTGAGAGGTTAGACAAGTTGAATATCATGTCATTCCTTGATTGATCCTTTGTCTAAGGCTCTGAGAGGGCTTAAAACCCTAATTTTGATTGTAGTGAATGCTCAACAACCCTTGAGGCATTTGGTGAGGCATGATGGTTCATCCATATTGTGATGATGATTTGCACAATGATGGGAAATCTTAGTGGTCAAAATTTGGGGTATGACACATAGGTTAGCATAAAATAAGTTTTTAGCGCTGTCAGAGTATTTCCAGAATAATACAAAATTGAAAGGTTCCTCAAGGAATTGTTTTTTAACACAAATTCTATGATAACCTTCAACTTCCTTAGGAGAAATGGAGTTACTTAATATTTAATCTTGAGAATCAGGTTCCTTATTATCAAATTTTTTTTTTCAAGAGACTTCATTTTCTCTTGCGAGATTTTTAGATCTTCTTTTAGATGATCAATCTCTAGCTTCATGATTCCAGCTTGTTTATTAAAACAGATTGAGAGATCACAAGCTCATTAAAAAATATTGAAGTAAGATAAATTTAGAACTTACCTCTTTCTCTTCAACATTTGATTTATTCCTGGACTTAGATTCTTCTTCAGAAGATGTAATGGCTAGTGCCAACTTACACTTTTCATATCTTTCTGAATCCTTAACTCTGTCAGCTTCATTAGGATATGCTTTGAAGCTCTCTGACATTCTCTTTTTGAGTTTTTCTGTCTGGTAGCTTTTCTCCTTATTCTAAAGATTGGGATAATCAGCTGAAATATGATTATTTCAGAAGCTTTTGAAGTTACTCTTTCCATCAACAGATTTCACATTCCTTTTAGCCAGCTAAAAGAATCTTTTGGTAAGGAAGGCCATTTCCTCATCATCAGACATTCCATAGGAATTTTTTGTAACAGGCTTGAGGAAAGTTGATTTCTTTGACATATCATCTTCATCTAATTCCATTTAATTACTTTGAAGATTTCTAATCAAACTTTTAAGACTCAATATAGTTTGGTGCATGGAACTAGGAGCAGTAAGTCTTGGCCAGTGGGGTGCAAGCAGAGAAAGGCTCATTTCATGTGACCTGGAGTTGAAGTCTTGGGCATGAGGGCTTGAGAAGGAATGCTCAGTGCATGGAATTTGGAGCAGTAAGTCTTGGCTAGTGGAGTGCAAGCAGAGAGGCTCATTTCATGTGACTAGGAGCATAAGTCTTGGGTGAGGAGCCTGAGCAAGGAAGTCTTGGGTGTGGAACTTAAGCAAGAAGTCTCGAGTGAGGATCTTGAGCAGAAGTTTTGGACCTTGGGTCGGAGCAGGTGTAAAAGTCTTATCCAGAATGCATAAGCGATTCCAATCATGATTTGATTATAACGAATATCTCTTATGAGGCAAGGGGATTAGACTACTCTCAGTTAGGGGAGGAACCAGTACAAATCTTTTTGTCTTCTGATATTATTTATTTGCTTCTGTTAACATTCCGCTTCTAAGAATTAACCAGAATCTGAACACCTGTTTAGATTCTGAACTCTAATCAGATGCAAACTAAGAAAACGGAAAACACAATTCACACAATTCATATATATATATATATATATATATATATTACGAGTTGTTACAGTTGGTATCATAGTAGGTCGATTCTCGACCTAGCCTTGAAACATCATAAGTAAATCTATTCTTGCCTCATATGCGTGTTTTTCCAACATGATTCTTAATATCACTGTATGTAGTATTGGGCCTGATCAACCTAATGCTATGTGCGTGATAGGTAGGATCATGGTTGAGTGATCACGAGGACTCCGATGTGTTGGTGGAACTTATGCTTTGAGGGTACGGTCAAGCCAAGAGTTATCAAGTAAGGAGAACCGGTTAGCCTAGTTGAAGTTTCAGTAGGAGTTGTGTTTCAGGTAATATGAATTGAGGAGTAGTGTATGGTTCAAGCAATATTGTAGAATTGATGGACTCGGGAAGTTAAGGATTTCTATCGGATGAATTTCGTAGTTTTAAGAAATATGTGAATCTGTTAGTAGAACAAGATTGACTCACTGCTATCGAATCAGTGTCATAAGTAATTCTAAATATTGAAGGAGGGAGGATGGTTTTGTTGCTCATATGCTATAAGGTTTGTAAGGGAGGTTGTGTATCGATGTTTCAACTTCTAAGGTCATTGGGTCATACTGGAAGAGCAAGAGGATTTATGGGAGGTTGATCAGAATGGTACCTTCCTATTGGTTGAGAGCTTGAAGGATAAGGACGTTCAATATCTTTGTAAGAATCTAAGGGAGTGGTGATGTGTAAGAGGAGACTCGAGGACATGACTTTCTATTCCAAGTGAAACATGTATGCACCAGACGAAGAGTGGAAGGTAAATCAAGTACATTAAGTCTTGGAAGGGAGATCGGGTTTAGAATGATTCATCAGAAGTTTAGTGTTAGTAAGAGACCAATTTGGAAATGTTGAGTTACCCAAGGACTCGTTATAAGAAATTGTATCGAAGAGAGAACAAGCGTTATATAGTAACATAAGTCGTAGTGGCATCAATTGAAGGAGGTTTGTGTTGAGAGATAGAGCAAGTAATCTGGATTCAAAGAAACTCTAGTAGAATGGTGTTATAATTAGAGTTAAGATAAATACCATAGGGAGAGAAGTAAACACCGAGTGGAGAACTGTGTAAATGTTATAGTATGAAAGTGCTAATGGGATGTATTTTGGACAAATGCACAATGGAGTTATTAAGATTTTGTTAAGACTAAGATAAGGGCGAGTCATTAATGATTGTTCACATACTAAGAATTCAAGAGTATGAAGTAGAATGGAAGAAGTTATACCTTGGTATTATGAAATATATGATAGTAGCATTTATGGTCACAAGTATGTGTGATTAATTACCTTGTTCTGAGACAACTGTGGAGTATCACACCTTTTGTTTTGAGTAGTGAGTCTTGTGTTCTGAGAGGTTAAGTTTGTGGTAAACAACAGAAGGCAAACCAAGATTGAGTACGAGACTAAGTGTAAATCGTGGAATGGACTATACCAGGCGGTCTTATAGGTAATTGATGAGAGTTATCGATTACGAGTCATTTAGATAAGTGGTTTCGGTGTAGTGAAGTGTTGAATGGATATTGGGTTAAAAGAGAATCCCAGTCAATAGGTATGTGGAACATGTTAAGGTTTTTTAGAAGTGGGTATTATTTTGGTTGTCAAGAGTGGGAGAATTGCCCGTATTCGTGAATGGTCAAAGTATTTCGAATCTACCTTTTGTTGGTAAAGGAAAGTTTATTATCTTGATTCTCACCAAGGAATCAAGTGAGAGAGTGAGGTTGTATGCTTGACGTGGTTTGATCCTAAAACCTCTTAGATGACGTGATGGCTATGATATTGTGGGTTTATTGAATTTTAAATCATGTTGTTGACCTTATTTCATGTCGTTAAATCATATGGTGGAAAAGTTGTAGTCGCTAATCCTTGAAGTTGAGATTGTGTTTGTTGTTGTTCTTATTTCCCTTTATGTAAGTATCACAAGTTGTGTTGTAGCAGTGGTTATCGATGGTATCCTTGACTATTCTCATACTCCACAAGAATTAAGGAAAATTATGGTATAGTTTATCAAGTTGAGTCTCCATGGCTAAAGCAGAGTTTCTTAGTCATGTGATATCGCGAATAGGAGTGAATAAAAGTTAGAAGGGTGAAACTATAAAGTAGATCAGATTTTTATAAGGTTAGAATATGGTGTTGGAATATGAATTATTAGAAGGGTTGTCAAAATCAACTTTGATAAGGATGAATTAGACAGGACATACCAAGTGGTGATCCCAAGAGATCCATTCAGTGTCTTGTAAATGCTAGTAAGGTATAAGTAGATAGTCAGGGTATGACATCTGGACAGTTCGCCCATACACATGGTGTTGGAGGTAGACCCCATGAGAGTGGTACCTGATGTATACAATGTTATCCTGCCCTATTGAAAGGATTTGTGAGTTATACTTCCAAGAAGTAACAGAGATTAGATATTCCCAAAGTTAAACGTGTAACACAAACTATTTATTAGTAAAATCATGAGCTAAGATTATGGAAGATGGAACAGGAAGATAGAGATGGATGATTTTTGGATAGGAAGTGTAATGTAATCTCTAGATGTGTGCGAAGTGTTGCGTGACTCTGTGAGTAGTATGGAAACTCACTGTTACGTTCTAGATTGCTTAAGTTCTTTGGATGTGGGGTCTCGTTGATGATTTGAAGTTCCTTGATGGGGTTATTTTATTATTGGTCGAGATTCCGCGTAAGCAGAAACCTTGAATGAATCATAACCCTATAAGAGGATTTTATAAGGAATATGGTAACAAGAACCGGATATTGTCAAACTAATTTGGATAAGTTGCTTCGAGCATAAGGAAAAATTTGAATGTTGTACAATTTTATGGATGTAGTCATATAACTCCTGCATACTTATCTCCTGGAGAGTGTTGGTCCTATTCTAAACCTTTGGGTGTCAGCAGGAAAGTTATTATACTAATGGATGTCAGTAAGGTTCTAGTACCGTTTGGGTGGTAGGTGCTTTGGAGGATCGGTGTGTTATCTATGGAGACTGTAAACCAACCAATAATACCTGTGAATCCCATGTGTTCATCAATAATCAAGTCTGGATTGCATAATAAAGAGTGATGAATGGAAATAGCATATTACAATTTCATGGGGGAGTGAAGTAAGACAATATTGTACTAGATGCATGACATCTTTTTGGAGTAGTTTGCAGGTAATACATTATATCAGGTCAAGTGAAGTTGATAAGGATATCAATATATGGATTATAAGGCTTGTTGCGGGTGTTGAAGGATTTATATAAGAAGAGTCATCAATATTACTTGTAGGTAAGGATCATTGGTTAACACCAGAGAGATCTGAGAATGTTGGGTATCCAATCAGAATAAGATGTTATGGTTATGGTTTTGGTTAACTTACTGCAAAGAAGGAAGTCGTGGTTCTCGAACGAAGTTGCAATTAGGTGATTCAGAGTGACATGTCAGATGAATTAAGTAGAAGCAAGATTAGAAGTTAATCAGATATTGGAATGAGAATATGGTTAATACCATGAAGTATCGAGAATTCACAAAAGAAGGAACTTTGCCAAGGAAGATAAGTTTGATGGATGAAAATGCCAAAGGTTTGAAATCGAAGCAAAGTCAAGTGTTGACTTGGGATGATGATGTAAGGAGTGGTTATCTGTTGAGTAGAGGAAATTCGGGGCGAATTTCAATTTAATGGGGGGGGGGGGGGGAGAATGTAATATCCCATATTCCCTTAAATGCTCAATTGGGTGTCAGTTGAGATCAACTGAGTTCCTATGTACTCTATCTTTTGTTAGTTAGAACAAGAGCTCCTAAGTGCTCTAAATGTTGTTAGTTGGGACCAATAGAGTAATCATTAAACACTGAAGAGATCAATCAATATTAAAAGAGACGGACCATCATTAATAAGTACAAGAGAGGACATTTTGGTAACATTAATATTTGTTCAATTGATACTAGAAGACAAAATATCAATTGAGATATTTTGTAACATTCCATAATTGAAATTTTGGCACGCAGATACCAGATGTCGAGACAGACGTCACAACACCAGGATCAATAACAGCTTGAACACACAAGAAAAGATGCAAAAATTTAAATGACAGAAAAGTAAAAAAAAACACCAGAATTGTTAACCCAGTTCAGTGCAACTCACCTTCATCTGGTGGCTACCTAGCCAGGGAGGAAATACACTAATAGTATTAGTTCAAAGTTAAACTCCCCCGTTTACAACTTATCACCTAATCACTACCCGTGCAACTTTTACCTAGAAATCACCATCTAGATATGAGAATCCCCTATCACTTCCTAATCACCTCAGTGATATCAAACAATCCCAATTCCAGTGACTGTATAAATAACACCAAAAAATAGAAGTAGCACACTTCCAAGATAATACTTGATCTTTCTTAAAAGCTTCAATAAAGAACAATACACTCTTGCTTAAAAGCATTAGAGTGAACAATGAACAATCAGTCAAACTCAATGCATCAGAAGATACATGAGTGACATACAATTAACAAACGAAAACCCTAAAGACCAACCAAAACAACAACTAATCCTTATTACACAAGATTCTCACGATATGCTCTCTTACTCCAATAGGGTTTTTCTTCTCTTTAAATAGCATCCAGACCTACTGAACTTGGGCTTCTTGAGGCGCACAAATAGCAGTAATCAGTAAAAATTGGCTGCAAATCAACCCACATAATAATAGGAGAAAAATAAAAGCTTTCCTAAAAAGGCTCAAGGATCCTTTTTATGAAAAGTAACAAAATCTGCAATAACAGAAATTCCCACAATATACTCCCATAAAAGTTGCCCATGTGTGCAACAAAACACACTAAAAAATCACACTAAAATTACCAAAATAGTCATGATCTAACTATCTGGTATAACATGTCCTGGAACATGTCACAACATCATGTAAAACTGTTTGACTGACATGGCAGGACATATGGATCAACATCTTGCTAACAACATGTTGTTTTACCAAAATTCAGCCAATTCAAAAACCACAGGACTTACAACCTCCCCCTTTGGAAAATTTTGGCTAAAACAACATTAGCCCACATCAGAGATACACATAGAGGAAACAAAGACAGAAACACAGTGTCATACCCCAAATTTTGACCACTAAGATTCCCCATCATCGTGCAAATCATCATCACAATATGGATGGACCATCATACCTCATTAGTCTCCCCAAAGATGGGTGAGGATCCACTACAATCAAGCTTAGGGTTTCAAGCCCTCTCAGAGCTCTTAGACAAAGGATCAATCAAGGAATGACATGATCTTCAACTTGTATAAACCTCTCAAATATCCAAAAAGGATCAAGAGGACTCCCACCTCAAAAATCAAGCACAAGGTTGTAGCATTCTGAGTGGGTTAAGCCTCAAGATCGCCAGTGTCACCAAATTAGGGTTTTGGTCGACCGGGGCCCCCAGATGGAAATTTTCCTATGGGCATGAGCCAAAGGCTTCAAAGCACAACCTAAGATGCTCCAAGGGACATCATGAACCCAATAATCAAGTCAATTTTGCCTCAGGGGATGCATTCATAAAAAATCAGGAATTAGGGTTTCTTGACCTAATTCACCCCTAAGTTGACTTTTGCGACAAAACATAAGCCAAGACCTCAAGAGAGGATTTAAGGATCTCCAATACACTACATTCATCCATTTGCAACAATGGATTGATCCAAGAAGCTTGATCAACAAGTTTCAAATTCATCAGAACCACAATTAGGGTTTCGTAGGAAAAGTCAACTGTGCCTTTGACTTTTGACCCAGGCGTGCTCCCAAGCCTTGGGACATGATTCAATACACCCTATAACACCTATTAAATCAATCAATTAAGTTTGATTTAGGTCAAGGACTTGATTTCATAGAGGATCGCACAGTTTGGAGTTCATCTGACAAAAAGTCAACTGTGCACAAAAGTCAACTTTGACTTTTTGAGATTTTTCACAATTATGGTTCTTTGACACTAAAATGATGTTAATATGTGATTGGGATCATCATTCATCAAGAAAAATCAAGAAAAGTGGGATAACTTGTAAAAGGGGTAACCATAAAAAACCTTAGAAATTTTCTAAGTTATGGAACAAAGTGGCTAGGGTACCAACTTCCAAGGATCATAACTTGAGATCCAAGCAACCATTTGGGCTAATCCAAAGATGGATTTGTAGCTCTCATGGCATACTTTAAAAGTGTCAACTACACCTCATTCCAACACTTAGTGAAATTTTCAATAAGTCAGAACCTGTCTTGTTTTTTTTTCCAAAAGTAGGGGGATTTTTCACTTAGATCCAAAAATTATAAGGACAAACTATGATCACACATATGTTGTATCATATAAGAGCTTTCCAAAATGGCCAAGAACTCCATGAAACTCCACTTAAGCCATGAGATATGACAATAACAATGTGCCTTGCTGCAAACTGTCATGGCAAGGCAGATTTGTGCATTTTACTCGATTTGAGTAAATTTTGCAAATGACAAACAAGTTTATCCATCTGAACACCTCAGGGGGAGACCAAGGAGGGATAAACACTGATCCATCAGCCTCCCAAGTCTTTGGAACCAAAAGTAGCATGCCAAACCTAGAAATGCCTAAAAGAGGGACAAGACTCCAATTTTGGTTTAAAGCATTTAATGGGTGCACCAAGGTGGCATGGACTGAGCCCTTTCCAACTGAATCCAGTCAAGACTTATCCAAGAACTAGGGAACCAACAGCCTGTGCTCTAACCTCTAGTCAATGGCTAGAGGAGACTTGGATTCCTATTGATCAACATTTGCCAAACTTCTGCAGCAGTTGCCATTCACTATTGCTTGCAAAACAAACTTGATCTACTATAAATAGAGTTCATTTTTGCTCAGTTTGAGTACTCCAAAGCCATCAAACAAATGCTTTCCTCAAAATCAATTCCTTCACTCAAAAATTGCCTTCCAAAGCAAGTCACTATCGGGTTTTGAGTTTGAAAGCAATTCCAACCAAACCAATCACACACACACGCCTCATAAACATCATATAGAAGTGATCCAAACACTTAAAAAAATATCTAGAACACTGAATTCTCAAAATCACCATCCAACTGCTCAAGCTTTTAGCAAACTTGCAGTTGGGGTACCATCTTTAGTTCCAGCTTGTTTCAAACCACTCCAAGCATTCAGACACATCACTTGGCACCTAAGGAAGCTGTGCAAATCATTGGAACCAGCTTGCAACACCTCTAACACAAAACACGATCACCAGCTGCAAGAGGTAGGCCTGAGCTCTTCTAACTCTGTGATCCATGCATTTTTTGCTGCACAATAATTTGGCCATATGTTCATAATCATGCATAGAGTGTTTACCCTCAATCAATTGCTTTGTTTGAATCGTGTATGGAATTTCTGAGCCTTCATGCAAATTTTAGGGTTCTTGAGGTTTCTCTTTGATTTCTTATTCCATGCTTAGAATAAATGAAATTAAAGACCATAGACATGATCGTGAGGTGAAAACGAGCAGATTGATATGTAGATTGCATGATATCATCAAGTATTCAGTGAGATTGGATAAAAAATGAAAATCTACAGAAACAGAGGGTGGCGCGTGTTCTTGGCATGTTCTTGGCGCCATTTTTTGAATATTTGAATATTTGAATTTTGTGATTTTATTTAATTGATTCAAAAATTAATTTCTCTCTGAGTTTTAATGATTTTGAGTTGATTCTTTTTTTAATAATTCACAAAAATGCTAAAATATGTTATTTTACCAAAAAATCCTAAAAGTATTAATTATTTCATATACTTGATATTTTTACAAAGAATTAATATTTTATATTTTTTCAACATTTAAGATGTTTTTTCTCCCTTGATTTTCCAAACTTAATTGATTTCCAATCATTTTGTGGATATAAACATGATTTTTTAAACATTGATCCAAGATCACAATTTGTTTTCACATATGTTTAACATATTTGATAATTTTAATTGAATTTTTATTCAATTAAAATATATTTTGAAAACAAATTAGGGTTTTGATTAATTCAACCCTCATCAAACTTTTTCAAACTCTTTGGGCCTCTAATAGAGTGTAAGACCCAACCCCTTTGTAAATACACCACCTTTTGGGCCTCAGTCATTGTATAAGTCCCACTGTATTTTCAAAAACAACGGCGCGATTGTCGCCTTTTTAACAAAATCAACTGGGCCTCTCCTCGTGCTATAAGTCCCAATTATTTTTCTTAAAACTCTTTGGGCCTCTAATAGAGTGTAAGACCCAAATATTTTTTAAACTAAAATAATTTGGGCCTCAGTGTATTGTATAAGTCCTGATACCTTCAAAACGTTCGGCACGATCGTCGCCTTTTTAACAAAAATCATTTGGGCCTCTCCTTGAGCTGTAAGCCCCACCACTTGTACAAAAATAAATTATTGGGCCTCTATTAGAGTGTAAGACCCAATACCCTTTTAACCAAAACCTTTTTGGGCCTCAGACATTGTATAAGTCCCTCTGCGTTAAAAGAAAAATCTCGGCGCGATCGCCAGTTCAAAAATAAATCATCTGGGGCTACCCTCGTGTTGTAAGCCCCATTTCTTTTCTTTTCAAAATCTTTGGGCCTCTAATGGAGTGTAAGACCCATCCCCTTGTACATAAAAACTTTTTGGGCATCACATATTGTATAAGTCCCTCTGTACAAACAACGGTGCGATCATCGTTAAAACTTGGGCCTCTCCTTGAGCTGTAAGCCCCAACCATCTTTTCAAAGCACTTTATCCTTTGATTTTGAATTCAAATATATGTTGTTATCAAAACTTTCTTTGTTGAACAACTAACCAAGTAGCATGGAAGCTCTACAACGGGTAAGTGTTTATCAGCTTTCATTTACCGCTTTCATATGTATATAAACTGTATTGTGGGGTTGCTTCACTGTAAGTCTTCTTTCACATCATTTTATATACTTGTCACATATCCGATGTATAATACTAGTATAGTTATTTAGAGTTTTCCCCGGCAACTACGTCTAGCACTAGGTAAAGCCTTGTTGGTCACTCTTAAATACAAACAAAACTAGATCCCCCGTAGGATTCCAGATACAGTCTTCCCTCCTCTTGGGGTTAAACAATATGGAACAAAGAGAAAGGCAGTATTCTCGGTGAATCTTTTCTCAGACTGCCACCCTTAGAAATTGTCAAAGAAACTCTAACTCCCCAGAGATGATCTTTTCTCCTTGAATGGCATCTCTTGAGTTTCTTCCAAATTCTCGAACTTTCCTAGAATGATCTCTTCTCGGTGAATTGCATTTCTTGAACTTCTCTTGGTTTGGGGACCCACAGGCTTCCTAAAAGCATCTCCGCCTCCTCTTGGGCATTGTAGAAGGACCCTTCGGCTTCTTAGAAGTTCTCATGCCTTCTCTTGGGCTTAATACATGGACCCTGGCGACCTCTTAAAGGTATAAGACAGAACTTAGTCATCCTTTGCTAGAGCACTCTTTCCAGCGTCAAAACTCCGGCCATTTTAGGGTTGATACTCATCCCTTAATGCCCGTGCCTCCTCTTGGGCATTGTACAAAAGATAAAATTCTAGACTTGGACAATCTAAAACTTTTTAGTCTCAAAGACATTCTCAAGTTCCTTTCAAACATAGGAAGAAACCCCGGTCTCTCCCATGAGAGTTCCCCACACTTGGACCCGCTTCGGGATCTCCAGAATCCACAGCGGTAAGGCAGCCTCCTCTTGGGCTTTGTACAAATGATTCTCCCTAGCAGAGCTAACCTTTTCAGACTCTCTTGTTGAGTCAATCACTTTTAGCCTCCGTCTTGGGATTTGTACAAGACATATAAAAAACCACTCTCTTGTTGAGTATAAAAGACTCTCTTGTTGAGTCAATCCCTTTTTTAGCCTCCATCTCGGGCTTCGTACGAGATAGAAAAACACTCTCTTGTTGAGTATAAAAGACTCTCTTGTTGAGTCAACCTCCTTTTACCCTCCATCTCGGGCTTCATACGAGATAGAAAAACACTATCTTGTTGAGTATGAAAGACTCTCTTGTTGAGTCAATCTCCTTTTAGCCTCAATCTTGGGCTTCGTACGAGACAACAAATCAATCTCTTGTTGAGTATAAAAGACTCTCTTGTTGAGTCAAACAACCTTCAGACTCTCTTGTTGAGTCAATCACCTGTTCAAGACTCTCTTGTTGAGTCAACCCTTTTTTAGCCTCTGTCTTGGGCTTTATACAGGACATATAAAAGTACTCTCTTGTTGAGTCAAACCATTTCAGCCTCAATCTTGGGCTTTATACAAGATAAATTCTCCTCAACGGAGTCAAAATCCCTTTTAGCCTTAATCTTGGGCTTTGTACAAGACAGAATGAACATTTTCCTCCGGAAAAGTCAAACTTCTAGCCTCCTCTTATGCTTTGTATAAAGAAAACCCCGGTTGAGTCAATCAACCTTTTAGCATAAAAGTTGTGCCTTGCTCACAGCATACAAACATCAACAACTCCTCTTTAGAGATGACAAATTCTCTCTCAGCCAAAACCTTTTAGCTTCACATCGTGGGCTTTGAACAAGATACAAATCACCTTTAGCTTCACATCTTGGGCTTTGAACAAGATACAAACCACCTTTAGCTTCATGTCTTGGGCTTTGAACAAGACACCAAAACACCTCTTTCCTCCCATAGAATAGGAGGAACTACGATCGCTCTGATTTCCCTGTTTCGGGAATACGTAGGCATAAGATTACAAAAATCTTAGCGAGTATACTAATCAAAAACCCAAAACCCCGTACCTTCACACATCAATCGAAAAGCATCAGACCTAACATCTTACCAATAGCCTAGACATTGTTTTTAAGCGAATAACCCTAAAGAAGAACCCCCTCTTGATAGCATATATAAACTGTAGCGGTTAAGTCGTGAGTGTAAGCTATTGATTAACTTAACTCAAAAATAAGCAAGAGTTGCCACCGCACTTTTATTTTATCCACGAAGGGAGAGGAAAAAGAGCGAACAAAAGCTAAAGAGTTCTAAAACAACAAGAATAAAGAGAGAACGGGTAAGGGGGGTTGGTTAGGCAATGGGAAGGTGTTAGTACCCAAAACGTCTATAGTACTCTATAGGCATCTATCGCTTTTTGGTCTGAAAATGGTTTGCTTGTAAAGAGATTGAGGAGATGAGAGGAGAATTATTTTTTAAGATTTTTGTGTTTGGAGAGACTTATCGCCTCATGCCTACGTACCCACGATGTGCAATGTAGGATCAAAACCCCGTAGTTCGTGATACAAAGAACAAAAATTTGTTTGTTTTGGTTGATTTTAAGTGTAAAGACAAATCGTCATTTCTAAAAGAATAATTCAGTTTAAAGAAATGAATCATGTCTAAACTTATGAAAAAGTTAAAGGAAAAAAGTGCACGAGGGCACAAAAAGATAGTTTGATGAGTTTGAAGTTTTTTAAAGTCTTTTAAAAAAAGTGTCAATATGCTTATGTGGTTTAGCATTTGTTAAGAAATGAAAAGAAAAGAGTAAAATCACTTGACAAAGTCAAGGTTTGATTATGAAAGAGGTGATAGTTTGAAATCAAGAAAGTTTTGAAAAAGAGAGAGAGTTTTGAAAATTGAAGAATGGGTGGAGAAGAAGTGACTATCCTAAAGCATAAAGTAAAAGCTAGGGAAAAGAAGGATCTAACCAAAATGGAGCCACTTCAAAGCAATATTAAAAGAAGTCCATCCTTAAGCAAATTGGCCGAATAAAGGCAAGTCTTCAATCAATACTCCAAGCAAAGGAATAAGAAGTCCTAAATCTAGGTCCATAAGTCCAATATTACTTCAAAAGAGGTCCATAAAGAGATCACTCCAAAGCATAGGATAGTAACTAATAGTCCAAGATGAGGAGAATTAAGTTTTTTATGGTTTAAGCCTTTATTAATGTTTTTGAGTCCAAATGGACAAAGAAAAAAGAAAAAAAAAGCATAAGCATAAACATGTGTCCAACGGACAAAGGAAAAATTGCGGAAGCATAAACATGTGTCCAACGGACAAAGGAAAAATTGCGGAAGCATAAACATGATATGAAATTAAGCATAAAAAAATAAAAGAGATAGGGAGCGAGAAGGAAACAAAAACAAAATTAATACAAAATATTGTTAGTAAGTTAGTGATTAGTTGTTAGTGTTAATGATCAATAACAATTGAATAATTGCACTTAGGTCAAGGTAGATGAAACTCATTAAAGGATTGATAAGACCAAAGCCTCCTAACAACAAGTTTCATGAGTTTTGAACCATAAGACAAATAATCAACCATTATTGATAGTTTTCCGATACGGGACAAATATTGCGCTATGTTAAGCCGAGTAATTTACGAAGTAATTACCCTACAATGAGGCCGGTCAATAGCTCTTTGTGCTAATGTATGCTAGATGAACGATATATAGATCGTCATTCGAAAGCAATACCGCACGAAAAGAAAAGTGGTAACGATCTAGTCTTGATCGAAATTCAACAACGGAATTCCAAGATCTTTTAGACTTTCATCGATCAAAATAAAAGAGAATTAGATGAAGAGGAAGCCAAATTAAACCACACAATTATGTGATCTAAGGCTAAGAACAAAGGAAGAGGGAAGAAAAAGGCAAAAGGACCAAAACAGTCCCAAAACAAAACCAAAATAGCATTCTGGACACTGGTTAATCGGTTAACACATTGGTTAATCAGTTAACCAGTGCAGATTTTGAATTTCTGCGCAAAACAGGGTGTTAATCGATTAACCAATTTACACTGTGTTTGGTTAATCGGTTAACACTGCACCAGAAGCAAAAAAAAAAGGCAAAATTCAGCATAATCTTCTTTCAAAACATTTTCCAAACACATAATGATCATGAATTAAATTTGCACGAATTTTAAAATGAAAATAGACAAAGAAATCTTCAATCAAACAACAATATACGATCCAAAGGATCAACAACAAGCAACACCAAGGATCTACATCTTGAATGATGAATATGAAGCTTTAACAATGGTGGAAAGTGAATTACCACTCCAAATCAGAAAATCCTTCCAAATTGCAGCAAGATCTACATTCCAAAGCCTTGATCTATGAACAAAACAAGAATGGATGAAGGTTTAGCTCTAAATTAGTAAGAATCAATGTGAATTCTTACTAACTTATGAAAGAAGAAATTGAGCTTTTGGTGAATTTTGGTAGTTGGGGAGAGAATTTGCAAGAGGTTTATTGGCTATCAAAAGCTTGTGAAATGAGTGAAATGAAGCCTCTATTTATAGAGTTTAGGCTTGGGAATTTGGTGGTTTGGAATTAGGCTTGGGTGATCAAAATTAGGATTGGAATTCAAATTTAGAGGGAAATTAAAAGAGTGGTGATTAGTGGAGGTGTATGATAAGAATTAATATTGATGATGTAGGGAATAAAACTGAGATGGAATATTCCAAAATGATGAAAATTGGTGCCAATTGCTGAAAATTTGAATTTGTTGCCAGCTTTTTCAAAATTTGCACGCGTTAACCGATTAACCAATATGTTAATCGATTAACACAGTGAAAATTTGGGAAATTTGGCTTTTTGAGGTACTGTCTTGACTCCGGCTCGATTTTTCTTGCTTGTCAAAGAAAGCATGGAAATAAACACATGAACCTTGGAATCTCTTGAATAAAAATCAGTTAAATCTTGGAGACTCTTGATCAAATGAATTTTTGAATTATTTGCAGATCAACTTTGACTTTATTCAGGTGAAATCCATTCGAGCTGCGGGACTGTTTTTTTTTGTATTTTTAACCTGTTCTTCCCCTGAAAATGTTAGTGAAAGAAAACAAAATATTTTTGGATTTTAATTAATGGTTAGTAAACATAAACAATTAAACAATAAAATAACTAACAGACACACACAAACCCCAAAGATCCCTGCAAGGCACAATCCTATAGAAGAGGGAACCAATGTGTGATCTTGTTTGTGGTTTGAAATGCAAAAGAAAATTAAAGAATCTTAGGGGCAAAAATTAGGGTATTACAGCTGCCCCTATTTAAGTATCTTCTATCCGGAGGTACGAAAATTGACATCTTTGTCTCGACGAGATAGAAGAGACTTAAATATAACAACAAACCAAATTTTTGGCCCTAAAAGACCACAAAATGATATGATTATGCAAATGATATGCAGACACGAGACCACTATGGAGAAAAAATGCCACAGGAGACAAACAAACTGGGGAGCAAAGAGAAAAGACTCCACAGGGGGAAAACAAAAGAGGGAAAACACATCCCAATAGGGGAGGAAACAAATCTCCACTGGGGAAGATCAATGAGTAAGATTCCAACTGAGGGAAAATTACCGACACCAGAAACAAAAGAGGGAAAAACCGTCCCAACATGGAGAGAAAAATCTCCGCTGGGGAACAGATCGTCTAATACCAGACATCCGGTAATAGCATGATCAAAAGGAAAGATCGCCAACTACCAACCAAGTGATAGCTACAACAAGGCAGTCAAGGGTATAAGAAAGATTACCTACTACCAACAAAAGGGTAGGACGACAAAGGTAATAACCTCAAAAGGGATCGAGAAATATCGCCTACTACCAACTAAAGGGGAGGACGACAAAGACGATAAGCTGGCTATATCACATACTACCAACAAAGGGCAGGACGACAAAGGTAATAAGCAAAATAAGGATTACCAACTATCAACCAAGTGATAGTTATGACGAGGTAATCAATCCAAGGGTGTGAGAAAAATTACCTACTACCAACAAAGGGGTAGGACGACAAAGGTAATAACCTCAAAAGGGGTCGAGAAGTATCACCTACTACCAACAAAGGGCAGGACGACAAATTTGATAAATTCGAGCAAAGAAGGGAGAGATTACCAACTATCAAATGAGTGATAGCTACATCAAGGTAATCAAACCCGGCTATATTACCTACTACCAACACAGGACAGGACAACAAAGGTAATAAACTGGATATATCACCTATTATCAACAAAAGGCAGGACGACAAAGGTGATAAGCCCAAAGCAAGGGACCAAAATTTAATCCGGGAATAAACCAGAGAGAAACGGTTAAACAAGACTCATCCCGAGGAGGAAATATCTCGACTGGGGATTACTTCCATCCCGACAAATGAACTGGGGAGGAAACTGAATCAAAATCTTCCACGAGAAACAAACTTAGTGGGGAATTAACAAAGATAAGCATTTTCTGCTTACGGGTCGACACTCTAATGGAGGGAGGACACACACGCTCTACGGGGATAACAACACCAGAGAGCAAAGAAACACCAACACAAATGCAAAATGCACAATGCAACAACAACATGCTATGCACAACAAAAGAAATGCACATGCAATGCGTATGAGTATGAATATGCTGACAAAATAGACATCAAGAAAAAAAAGAGGGTGGAAAAACATCACAACACCACCGAATACTCGGCTAATCTCAACAAGATGGAGATACCATTAGCAACTCTGCTAGGCATTTAGCTGAAGAAATCCTGCAAAAGCCATCAAAGGAAAATAAATCCTACTACAAGGCTCAAATCTTGCTGGAGAAAAGAAAAAACTCCTTGGGGAAAAACCCCAAATATCAATCTTCTAACATCATTGATCCACAAAGAGGATAAAACATAAACTCTGCTTTGAGGATGGAAGGAAAGCTGTTGGGGAATCATAACAACCCAAATCTTTCGGACATTTCCCGGGGTTCATAAAGAATTCACAAGAACTTCCATTCCAAAAGGATGAAGAGATCTGCTGCAGAGAAATAATGCATCCGCTGGGGATCTGTAGACATATAAACATCTACGCCAAATCCATCAAAAATACCAGGCAGATTTGTTGGAGACACAAGAGAAAAGCTCTCTGAAGATTAACCAATTCTAAGCAAAACAATCTGGATTTGTTGAGGAAAACAGCAACAAGGTTAAACTGTGGGGGATTTTAGATCAATACTCATTATGAATGAGAGAAAACCCAACAAGTGACTAGTATATCAATATTCCTCGAATAGAGATATCATCGGCAACTTCACTAGGGAACACCCGAAATAGTGATGCACAATTTTCTCTGAAAACAAACAATCTGGAGAGAAATACGTCCTGGACTTGCCGGGGAAGATAACGCTGCTCTGCATTTGGGAATATCCAAAGCAACAACAATACACCTAGAAGGTAAAACACTGAGTGGAGATTCCTTATATGATTTCTGCTAGGGACATCGAAAATGAATCTCTACGTGGGGACCACCATTAAGGAGAAGGGGACCTCAAAACTACTCAACTGCCTGACCATAACATAATCAGCTGGAGAGGATTCGGATCAAAACCTAGTCGGGGAAAAACCAAACAGCATTGACCTTTATGAATTCAACGCATCATAACACAACCTTGAAGGGACTATCATCTTGTCAACAACTGATCACATTCATAGGAACAAACTCTGCTGAGGAAATATCAACAAACTCTACTGGGGAATATCGACAAACTCTACCGGGGAGCTGTCAATAAATTCTGCCAAAGAGGCGAGAACGAACCTTGTTGAGGAAAACATTGATCTTACCAGTCTTGGAATAACCGTTGATGTTCCTTTTTGCATTCATAAATCAAAGGGAAATTTTCTTATGATTTTCAAAAATTTAATCAATTATTTGCATTTTGTTTCAAAATCATCATAAAAAATAAATGAAATTTTGCAAACAGAAACAAAATAAGAATTGCAAACAAAGGGACAAAGACCCAAATTTTAATAATAGAATGGAAGTCCGCAAATGACGTAACTCCATAGTGTAATACCTCAAAATTTTCCCTCTTATCTCTCTCCAATAATTGGCTTATGTTTCATTCATTTGCATTTCATAATAGGTCATACTAAAAATCATACACATCATTGGTTGCAAGGCATGGTATCAAGTACATCAAGGTGTGGACAGTTCAAAGCCAAAGGACAAGAGTAAAAAGCTTTTCCAAACAAGTCACAAGGGTTTCTCACATCTCAATTCATCTCATTTGAGTCCCCAAGGTATCACAAGATGAGAATTCAACAGAAGATTGAAGGAAGTCATATTCTCCTAACTAGTGCAAACTAGGGTTTTGGAATTCTGAAGTATAACACCCCAATGGGCAAGATCCTTGAGCTTTTATCATTTCCAAATGGCATATCTCATCTTTGTTAGAGAGGATATACATCATACTCAGAGGAATTTGGATTTGGAGGATGTGCTGATTTCTCCTAGACTGAGGGGTCAAAATTAGGGTTTGCCATAAAATCAATTTATTTCTGATTTTTTGGGCAAGACTTGATTCTATGGTATTCTACATGTCCTCAAGAGTCTAAATATGAAGAATTACCCATCAATTTTATTTGGAAGGGTTTCAATTGATCAATTGATTAAGAATCAGGAGATTTGGGGGAAAGTCAACTGTGCAGAGGAAAATGTCAACTCTTGACTTTTGAAGGTCAAATTCATGTTTCTCATGTCAAATATGATCATTCGTGAGGATTTGATCAAGAAATAATGAAATATTCATCAAAAATCAAGAAATATACAAAGTTGCCAAAAATAGCAATGTAGGGTTTCCATTTATGGCAAGTTTTGGCAAGGTGAGAGGTCAACTTTAGAGCATTCTTTCTCCATGTTCCAAGCACCAAATTGAAAGGCTAAGGAGGCCTATCAAAATTTCATATTTTAAGCTTCAAATCCATACCAAGAACATCCCCATTGGATCAAAATTGAGAGAGATATGATGTTTCAAAGTGGAGAGAAATCAAGGCAAAATGACAAGTCATGACCAGTTAGTGTGCCATAATTTTCACAAACACTTGGTGTGCATGTTGTGCCCGAGTTCATGGAAAAATATCTCATTGCTAGAGGTTTCATTTGAAAAATTGTTCAACATCAATCTTGTTCATTTCCATCTCCTCTTCAACTTTGGTGTTTAACATGTTTTCATTTGATCATTCCTTTGAGAGTTAGGGTGGCTCAAAATGGGTAACCTCCTACTGGTTTCTTTCACACGCCATGGTAGGTCAAGGACAGGTCAAGTTGGTTTGTTACATCAGTTGTGTACCAACATTTTCATAAGACTTTTTCACATTGTTAGAGGTTCTATTTCCATTTATGCTGAGTACCAATAATGTTGTATTCCATGATCTCTTTCCAAAGACCTCAAAAATCCTTCATTCCATCCACTATGCAAGGAGATTCTAGGATCCAAAGTTCATATCAGGCCAACTATTTTCTTCTACCTCAAGCAAACACAATTTAGTCAAGAGAAAGCCTTGTGGCATGGCTATTGTCATTATGCGCATGATATCATCATGTACCATGATGTGTCCAAAACATTGCCATAATTAACCAAGCAAACTTTATACATATCATATCATGCTCATGTCCTTTTTACCGCATATGTGTAAACCAAACAAAAAGAAAGAAAAGCTTGCATGACAAGCTGTGTAATTGCTGCAAACTCAGAGCATCATCACCATCCATCCTTCACCACCACCATAACACTCCATGATCTCTCCACACTTAAACAAAAACCACACAACTCGTGTCTAACAAACTTGAACTCATTTTCAACTCACTCAGTTGACTCACTCACCCTAATCATAGTTCTAACTGTTAACCAAGGTGGTTAACAGTTAACTCAAGCTATATAAGGCTCCCTCTAACAGAATTGAAAGGAGGACACTTCATTCTACACACTTCTCTAAAATTTCCACCTTCTCTCTCTCAATCTTTTCTCTCTTTCTCTCAAAGATTTACTCAATCTCTTTGCAATTTTCACCTCCATTCTTCATCGAGAAGCATCAATGGAGTAAAGGAAGAGATTTAAGCTGCTATATCCAGATTGATTCACACATTCAACAGTTGATTTTTCAAGAATTTTGAAACTTATGCATAGCCTTTATTTGGCCAAAATCAAGTTCGAGAAACAAGTGGAACCTCACCTCTGGTATTCTTTGAAGCTAAGGAAGCAGTAAAAAGCACATGTTTCAGTTCAAGCCTCTTGTTCTCTTTTGATCTAATTTCACTTGTTTTTGCATAATTAAAGCTCAGTAGGAGCAATGTGACCTCTGGCTAGTTGATAGGCACCTTAGGTGCTTAGTTGAAAATATTAGGGCAAACTTGTTGGCTTCGATTCTCTCTGTATGTGTGGTGTTTGTGATTTTTGATGCTAGATTCATGATCTACTAGTTGAGAGGAACATGTTTATATAAGGTTTATGTGTTTCTGGTCACCTGAAATTCTGTGCACGGCGGAGACTCACCGGAGAAGACGAACAGAGTCTTCCCCGGCCACCTGAAAGTCCATCTGAGGAAGAACCTTAGGCCTTTGCTCAGATTAAAACACAACCGTTGATGCTTGTTGATCACACGCTCCAAGACATGCCAGCACATTAATGAACCACTCCCCTGGCACGTGACTCATTTTTCTGAAATAATTTGAATTGTGTGATGTTGTGTGTGTGTGACTAACTCTTGCCTATCATGTGCTCTCTTTGTGATGCGTGTGATTGTTGTACTTTGACTGATCATCATAATTGACTTCATCCAATGGCTCGGGATGAGTCAAAAATTTGACTAACATCCATGGTATGTGTCATACCCCAAATTTTGACCACTAAGATTTCCCATCATTGTGAAAATCATCATTACAATATGGAGGAACCATTATATTTCATCAGTCTCCCCAAAGATGGGTGAACATCCACTACAATCAAAATTAGGGTTTCAAGCCCTCTCAGAGCCTTAGACAAAGCGTAAATCAAGGAATGAATTGATATTCAACTTGTCTAAACCTCTCAACATACACAAAGGATCAAAAAGGACTCCCACTCCAAGGATTAAGCACAAAGCAGCTCCTTTCTAGGTGGATCAAGCCTCAAGATCGACAGTGTCACCAAATTAGGGTTTTGGTCGACCAGGGCCTCCAGATGGAAAATTTTCATCTGGGCATAAGCCAATCATCCAAAACACAACCTAATATACTCCATGGAACCTCATGGGCCCAATCATCAAGTCAATTTTGCCTTAGGGGTTGCATTCATAAAAAATCAAGAATTAGGGTTTCTTGACCTAATTCACCCTAAGTTGACTTTTGGGGCAAATCATGAGCCAAGACCTCAAGAGAGGGTTTGAGGGTCTCTAATGAACTATATTGATCCATTTGGAACAATGGATTAATCCAAAAAGCTTGAGCAACAAGTCTCAATTTCATCTGCACCACAATTAGGGTTTTAAGGAAAAAGTCAACTGTAACTTTGACTTTTGACCAAGACATGCTCCCAAACCCTAGGACATACCTCAATATACCCTATGACACCCATGGAACATGTCCATCAAGCTTGATTTAGGTCAAGGACATGATTTCCTAAAGAATTGCACAGTTTGGAATTTATCTGATAGTCAACTTTGACTTTTTGAGATTTTTCAGCAAAATGGATTTTTAACCCTAAAATGATGTTAATGTGTGACTTGAATCATCATTCATCAAGAAAAATCAAGAAAAGTTGGATAACTTGTAAAAGGGGTAACCATAAAAACTTAGAAAATTTTCTAAGTTAAAAATAAAGTGACTAGGGTACCAACTTTGGAGGATCATAACTCCTAAACCACAAAGCCATTTTTCCTCATCCAAATATGGATTTGTAGCCCTCATTACCCTCTACAAACACTTCAACTAGACCTAAGTCCAATTCATTAAGGATTTTGAGTTATGGAGTGATCAAAATGGCTGAAAAATGAAAATGTCACTTTTTCCAACACTTAGTGAAATTTTCACTAAGTCCAAATCTGTCTTCACTTTTTGCCAAATGTAGGGGGATTTTTCACTTGGATTCAAAAGAGATCAAAACGAAACATGTTCAAACAGTTGTTATATCATGTAAGGGCTTTCCAAAATGGCCAAGAACATTGCCAAATTCCATTTGGGCTATGAGTTATGACATTGTCAAGTTGCCTTGTTGAAATCTGTCAAGGCAAGACAGAATTTGCATTTTTGCTCGATTTGCCAAAATTGTGCAAATCCAGACACTCCTATCCACTTGGACACATCTGAGGATTGAATCTCAAGGGGACAATCACTGAGCCAAGCCTCCAAAGTCTTTGGAACAAGAAATAGCATGTTGAACCTAGAATTGCCAAAATATGGACAAGACTCCAAATTTGGATTGGAGCATTCAATGGAAGCATCAAGGTGGCATGGACTGAGCCATTTTCATTTGAATTCAGTCAAGACTTATCCAAGACCAAGGGAACCAGCAGCCTGTGCCCTAACCTCTAGTCAATGGCTAGAGGAGACTTGAACTTCCATTGGCCAACATTGAACAAACCTACTCAGCAGTTGCCATTCACTATTCCTTACAAAAAAAACTTGCTCTACTATAAATAGAGCTCAATTGTGATCAGTTTAAGTACACCAAAGCCATCAACCAGATGCTTTCCTCAAAATCTCTTCTTTCACTCCAATTTTGCCTTCTAAGGCAAGTCACTATCGGGTTTTGAGTTTGGGAGCTTTTTCAATCAAACCAATCACTCACACACCTCACATACATCATATAGAAGTGATCCAAACACTCACATAACATCTGGAACACAGATTTCACAAAATCACCAGCCAATTGCTTAAGTTCTTGACAGTTTTGCAGTTGAGGTGCCATCTTCAACTCCAAACCATTTCAATCCATTCCAAGCACTCAGACACATCACCTGGCACCTAGGGAAGCTATCCACATCATTGGAACCAAGCTGTAACACCTCCAACACCAAACACGATCACCAGCTGCAAGTGGTAAGCATGAGCTCTTCTAACTCTATGATCCATGCATTTTTTGCTGCACAATAATTTGGCCATATGTTCATAATCATGCATGGAATGTTTCCCCTCAATTAATTGCATTGTTTGAATCGTGTATCAAAAATCCTAGCCTTCATGCAGAAATTAGGGTTCTTGAGGATTTTTCATGATTTCTTGTTATATGTATAATTTAAATGAAATTAATTGACATAGACATGATCGTGAGGTTGAGACGAGCATAATGATATGTGGATTGCATTTTATAATCAAGTATTCAGTGAGATTGGAGAGAAAATGCAAATCTGGCCAAGCCCAGAACACGCGCGTGTTCTTGGTATGTTCTTGGCGCCTTTTTTCGAAATTTGAATATTTGAATTTTGTGATTTTATTTAATTGATTCAAAAATTAATTTCTCTCCGAGTTTTAATGATTTTGAGTTGATTCTTTTTTTAATAATTCACAAAAATGTTAAAATATTTTATTTTCCCAAAAAATACCAAAAAATATTATTTATTTCATATAATTGATATTTTTGCAAAGAATTAATATTTTAATTGTTTTTGACATTTTAAATATTTTTTCCACCTTGATTTTGCAACTTTTAATGCTTTCTAATTATTTTGTAGGTCAATACTTAATTTTTGAAGCATTAATCCAAGATCACAATTTGTTTTTCATATGTTAAACAATTTTGATCATTTTAATTGAATTTGTATTCAATTAAATACATTTTTAAAACAAATTAGGGTTTTTGGATTAATTCAACCCTCATAAATCATTTTCAAAACACTTTGGGCCTCTATTAGAGTGTAAGACCCAACCCCCTTTTACAGAAAACATTTTTGGCCTCATTCGTTGTATAAGTCCCTCTGTACGTTTTCAAATAAACGGCGTGATCGTCACCTTTTCAAATAACCATGGGCCTCTCCTTCAGTTATAAGACCCATTCAAAACTCTTGGGCCTCTAATAGAGTGTAAGACCCAATTCCCTTTTAACCAAAATCATTTTTGGGCCTCACTTATTGTATAAGTCCCTTCGCGTTAAAAGAAAATCTCGGCGCGATCGCCACTTTAAACGAAAAGTCAATTGGGCCTACCCTCGAGTAGTAAGACCCATTTCCTTTCTTAAAACTTTTTGGGCCTCTTGAGAGAGTGTAAGACCCATCCCTTTGTACAGAAACCATTTTGGGCCTCAGTCACTTGTATAAGTCCCTCTGTACAAATTCAACAGTGCGATCACTGATAAACACCTGGGCCTCTCCTTGAGCTGTAAGCCCCAAATCTTTCTTTTTCAAAGCACTTTCTCCTTTGATTTTGAAAATACTGTTGTTTTCAATCTTTCTTTGTTGAACAACTAACCAAACAGCATGGAAGCTCTACAACCGAGTAAGTGGTTATTGCTTTCATTTACCGCTTTCATATACATATAACTATATTGTGGGGCTGTTTCACTGTAAGTCTTCTTTCATAAACTCATATCAACTGTGTAATAATAGTATAGATATTTAGAGTTTCCCCGACAACTACGTCTAGCATTAAGCCCATTGATCACACTTAGAAATAGTCTAAACTAGATCCCCATAGGATTACCAGACACAATCTTCCCTCCTCTTGGGGTTAAAAAATATGGAGACATGAAAGGCAGCATTCTCTGTGAACCCTTTCATAGACTGTCACTCATAGAAGTTGTCAAAGAAACTCTATTCCCCAGAGATGATCTCTTCTCTGTGAATTGCATCTCTTGAGTTTCTTCCAAATTCTCAGACTTTCCTAGCTTGATCTATTCTCGGTGAATAGCCTGTCTTGAACTTCTCGGGGTTTGGGGACCCACAGGCTTCTTAAAAGCATTTGTCAAGAAACTCTACTCCCCAGAGATGATCTTTTCTCCGTGAATGGCATCTCTTGAGTTTCTTCCAAATTCTCGAACTTTCCTGACTTGATCTATTCCTTGTGAATAGCTTGCCTTGAATTTCTCGGGGTTTGGGGACCCACGGGCTTCTTGAAAGCATCGTCCTCCTCTTGGGCATCGTACAAGGACCCACAGGCTTCCTAAAAGCAACCCCGCCTCCTCTTGGGCTTAGTACAAGGACCCTACGGCTTCTCAGAAGTATTCACAGCCTCCTCTTAGGCTTCGTATAATGATCTCTTCCTCCGGGAATGATAGCCTCCTCTTGGGCTTCGTACAAGGACCCGTCAGCTTCTTAAAAGTTTCCAGCCTCCTCTTGGGCTTCGTACAAATTGTCCCGATGACCTCCTAGAGGTATAGGAACAAAACCTAATCATCTCCATAGAACCGTCCTTTCAAAGAGTCTACTACTGTTTCTCAAAGCATAGTACAAAAGATAAAACTCTAGACTTGGACAGTCTAATTTCCTTGAGTCTCAAAGACATTCTCAAGTGACCCCCTCGATAAATAGGAAGTAAACCCATAGACTCGGACAATCTCAATACCCTTCGGATTTCCCGCTTCCTTAAAGAACAGGAATAACCCGGATCCTTGAATCAAATCCATGAGTACAGTGTTGCTCATATAAGAACTGATTTTCTCTTTCAAAATCAGTATACTGGACCTGTCACTTAACTGAAACAATTACCACAACCTCCTCTTGGGCTTTATACAATGATTCTTCCCAGCGGAGTCAAACAACGTTTAGCCTCTCACTCGAGCTTTGTACGAGACACATAAGAGACTCCCTCGTTGAGTCAATCACCTCTTTCGCCTCCACCTCGGGCTTCATACGAGATACAAAAAGGTTCTTATTGAGCCAAACAAACTTTTAGCCTCCATCTCGGGCTTTATACGAGATACAAAAAGGTTCTTATTGAGCCAAATAAACAACAGCCTCCACCTCGGGCTTCGTACGAGATACAAAAAACTCTCTTGTTGAGTCAAATAGCCTCCATCTCGGGCTTTATACGAGATACCAAAAGATTCCCTCGTTGAGTCAAAACCTTTTAGCCTCTCTCTCGGGCTTTGTACGAGACACATAATCGCCTCCTCTTAGGCTTTATATAAGAAAACCACTGGTTAATCCAATTAACCTTTTAGCATCAAAGTTGTGCCTCGTTCACAGTACACAAACATCAACAACTCTTTCCCCTTTATCTAATCGCTGAAGCGGCAAGCGTCTGGATTATTTACATCCACGTCACTGTCCCTCTTTTAGCATGAGAAATTCCTAAGGAAAGATGGCATTGCTCTACACTGAGTTAAAGTCTTCTCCTTCAGGTTAAAATCCCTATAAAGGAAATTATGGCATTACCGGATTCATAAATCCTGGTTAAAGTAATCCTCCTTTACAGTCAGTCACCCAACAGTTGTGACAAACATACCCCTTTAGAGATGATGAATTCTCTCTAAAGTCAACACTTTCAGCTTCATATCTTGGGCTTTGAACAAGATACAAACCACCTTTCGCTTCACGTCTTGGGCTTTGAACAAGACACCAAAACAACCATTTCCTCCCATAGAATAGGAGGAACTACGAACGCTCTGATTTCCCTGTTTCTGTAAACGGGAATACGTAGGCATAAGAATGAAAGAAAAATCTTAGCGAGCACACTAAACAAAAACCCAAAATCCCATACTCTCATGTATCTATCAAAAGCATCAGTCCTAACATCCTAATCCTCGTTCCCCGCCAGAAAATCCAAGAAAGAGAGAAAACCATATTGGCGAAAATACAAATAACCAGTACAAGGGCCCCCCCACATTGATAGCATTCGTAACATAACAGACCGCTGTTTAAACTCAGTATCCAAAGCAGGGTTAATTGGAGACATCTATTTCCCTTCCTTCATCAGCTTTAATAGGATAAAAAATGAATCAACCTGTAGTAAACTCAACCGCAGAGAGCGACCAGCGCTTAAGAACCGCGTCCAAAATCGCACGCTACAGTATGGACCATCCCTGAGCGCGTGTTTTAGACTGGGCCTTTTTTGTTATTCACACCCCCTCTCCCTGAGCCCTAAGCATATTTGAACTGTGGAATTACTTGCGCTGTACCCCCTGGCCTTTTCCTTTTGTTTTTTTATTTTCTTTTCATACATGTTTCATTTTTAATTTTTAAAAATACATTCAAGCATCCAAAAATTCTATAAAAATTCATGAAGCATCTAGAAACATTTAAATAATTTTTGATTATTTTTATTTCTGATTTCATCATATTTTGCCATAT
Organism: Lathyrus tuberosus; assembly: GCA_022829125.1. Lineage (NCBI taxonomy): Eukaryota > Viridiplantae > Streptophyta > Magnoliopsida > Fabales > Fabaceae > Lathyrus > Lathyrus tuberosus. Next base: position 19,878,025 of record JALAZF010000005.1, on the reverse strand, counting down.
TTTCATGAATTTCCATTTATTTTCTTTTGTGTGAGCATTAAATCATGACCTATGCTTCATTGTGGATTTTTTTGACATAGTTGTGCACTGAATTTCTGCCTAACAATTGGTACATACATTTGTGATATGTTGAGGCATGGTATGAATTTTTTATGGATTTTTTAGGTCTTTTCTTGTTGACTTTTGAGTGAGGTCTTTGAGCCAATTGTTTGTGTATTTTGTATGGTATTATGAGGCATGTTTGTGCATGTTTAGTAATGATTTTTGAGCCATTCTTTTGAAGTATGTTTGCCCTCTGATTGCACCTTAATTCATTTGTCTTTTCTTAATTTCCTCATCATCTAAGCATGACTCTTTGGATTGTTTGAAAGCATGTTTGTTTTGTGTAAATGTTAGAAGATATATGCTTAGGGTTTATTGATTGTTGTTTGCCATTCTTCTTTGACCCCTATTGATACCTATTGGTACATGTGAAGTCAATGTTATAGGTCACTTTGCTCATGTTACAAGTCATTCTTGATGCATCTTTGTTTGATTTATGTGTACATATTTGGACTTGAAATGTGTTGTGGAACTTATGCATCTTCACTTGTCTTTCTTTGATGACTTGTTTGTATCATAACTTGCATGATCTTGCACACTCACTCCAACATGATTCACTTCTGTTTGTAATCATCCTCAACCATATTCCATGACCCTTAATTGCACTTTACATGTTTCTTAAGTTCATAAATCTTTGGATGTTTACTTGAACTTGTTTGGACTTAGTTTGTTCTTAATCACCAATGTGCTTCAATATGATACCTGTTTGGACTTTGTGCTTCCATTATTGACTTTTAAACATCATGTTAAGTGTCTTGAGCTACTGACTTGCATTCATATTACATGGTTGTTTAATTTTCATCTTCATTTTTTACTTACATTACAAGTATGCTTCATTGTTGGAATTTGAATGATGTTTGCTCACACTTTTTCCTACTTGTTCAATGCTTGCATTCATGAATCATATGCTACATTAATGACATCTTGATGCATCCTTAAATATCATTTAATTCTGACCTTGACTTATGATCATGCATTAATACATGTTTACCTTTCATAAGCATTCATCCTTCATAGGTAATACTTAACTTGTAATTGTATGAACATTTGGTGTATAGTTTGATTTAGTTTGCTTTCTTGTGGCATGTTTACATTAGTAAGGATCCTTTAACATGTAAATACTGACTTGGCATGTCCCTTAACCATTAGGACCTTTCCCTTTTGGTTTGAATTTTATATTCTTCTTAATTTGCCTTCTTAAAGCAAGTGGTTTTGTTTGGTTTAGTTTCTTGCACTTATCTTCATTACTTATGATGATTATGCACTAACCTTTTGTGTAGGGGCAGAGGTAAGACATTTGAGTATGTGGATGTTAATCTATACTCATCTCTTCTTTCATCTCTCATCTCTTTTACTTACCATTTCTCTTTTATGAATAGCATGATATAATGCTTGTTTGTGTAGACCTTTCTCACAACCCTTAGGGATCCTAGCTCATCCTTAATTTTTGATTAAGGTGAGGTAGGATAAGAATTAGATAGTGATATCCCCCTCTTTCCTTTAGACTTAGGTGGTTCTTATACTCCACACAACCATAGGACTTCCATGCATGACAACACTAGCATAACTAGTCCCCCACTTAGACTTTTTCCTTTCTTCCTTTGAGTTTCTCATTCCTCATCTCAAAACAAAAAGCAAAAACATCTAATAAAGGATTAACATGTATTGCACATGAGCCTTGCATGTGGGAAATAAGATAGTGGAAGATATTCTTTCACTTTGTTAGAGTGTTTAGCGTACGTCCCGTCTTGGGTCGATATGCGAAGCATTCGATCCTATGTCATAGACTTTAATGCAATATGTGTTATAAAGACAAAATAATCAAAACACTTCTTCCTAAAAGACAAAAACAAACAATTCTCTTCTTCCTCATTCCATTCATAAAGGATGCGTCACTTCCGTTCTACCGCAAACAAGTAAATGCCTAAGACTCCGTACAACGAGCTGCGACACCTAACTGCTGGAACGCGAACCTTGGCGTCTTCCGTTAAAAAACACAAACAAAGCAAATCCATCCTTTGTTAAGTCAAACTACGACTGCTCTGACTTCCTCTCTCTGGTTAGTTTGAGGATACGTAGGCACAAGACGACGATGTCTTGGCGAGCAACCTTTCCCCTTAGTTCGTGTCCGAACTATGTTGACTCTGACTTTCCCGCTCCCGAGGGAATACGTAGGCCCAGGACTCCGATGATGTCTTATCGAGTCATTTCTTTTTATTTTCTCCCCCATTTCTTTGTTCATTCCCGTATCTGTTCCTTCTCGTGTCCAGTAGCAGTGGAGCTCCAGACGACGACACCCTTTGATCGATAACAACAAGCATGGATCCCATCGAGTACGATGGACGCGTGGGGGTGCTAATACCTTCCCTTCGCGTAACCGACTCCTTTACCCGTTTCTCTTGGTCGCGAGACCATGTTCTTTTCCTTCCCTCAGGTTTACGCAATGTTTCCTTTCCCTCTCTTGGGATAAATACACATTGCTGGTGACTCTGTTTTCGTGCCAATTTCGCGTTTGTACTTGAATGAAAATCCCGGGAGCGACAGCTGTCGACTCTGCTGGGGAATCTGGTTTCCTAAACGAGTCAATCCTAGCGCTTGCTTGTTTTCGATTATAGGGTGTTTTATCTGTTTGCTTTACTCGCTTTATTTATGGCATTATTGCATGTTTATTGTTTTATTACATTTACTTGCTTTCCATTTACTGTTGCCATATATATTGTACTGTGCGGGACTGTGTTGGTTTTTCTGTTTGGTGGAATGGGTGTTCTGAGAGATAAGCCCATTACACAGGCTTGAGAGTACATGTAGGATTAGAGTGGAAAGTAGTGTGGCCTACGTAGCGTCATGGTACGTATGGTTTACACGAAATCCACACCCAGACGAGGTTTTCTTAGGAGATGTTCTGATTTGCGCGTCTTGTGCATTTCGGGGTGTTAACCTAGGAAGATGTCGACTCTGGTGACCATTCCCGAGGACTCAGTTGCGGCACTCCTCCCGAGATGTGATAATGACAGACCAAAAATGGCAAACCCATTACGCATTCTTGATCCGAGGACCCAATGCTGGGAACTTGCTATAGGATGTCCTTTTTTGAGGGGAATCAGTTGAGGCCTCCTTGATTGATGATGATGCCAAACCAGAAATGGTGAACGTATCATCATTTCTCGACCTGAGAGTTCGTGATATTGAGGATCCTCGCCTTTCTAGTACCCACATGTGAGAAGGGGCAGGTGTTTGCAGGTAACCATAACCTCCCACATACCCGGTTTTCTGGTATTATCACACAAAAAGGAAATATTCATCCTACTATAGTCAGACGGTTCTTGTTTACAGTTTTATGTTGTTCTCAGATCTACACTGACACTATTCACAGTCCAGCACAGACACGCGGCACTCTGATACCATGCCTTTTGCATTGCAGTATCATATCATAACATTCATGTTTATCGTTTCCAGGTGCTCATTTTACCTCTGATTCCAGTCAATGGGCTCAACGGAGACGAATGCTAGGAGAAAGAATAATGTCGCTTACATATTTCCAGAGCCAACGTTAAACCCACTTCACAAGGTGATAGCCATGGCTGACCCGGGTGTTCTTATCACCTTCCAAAGGAAATATGGGAGATTGGTGAAAATGGTCCGTAACATTACAAAGTATGAGCATGATGCTCTCCACACATTGCTGCAGTTCTATGAGCTGTCGTTGAGATGCTTTGTCTTTCTGGAGTATATCTTGATGCCTACGTTGGAGGAGTTTTCGTTCATCCTGGATATCTCAGTCAAATCAACAGTACCATTCTTTTTGGGAGATCACCCTAGCATAGAAGAAATTACAACTTCCTTACAGGTGGAACAATCAGTGCTGAAGAGAAATGTTGCTAATATGAATGGAATTAAGGGTTTTCACTTGGAATTTCTTGCCAACCAGGCTCAAGAGTGTGCCAACGCCAAGAATTGGGCAGTCAACAATTCTATCCTGGCCTTGTGTATCTACTGTATCGTCTTGTTTCCTAACCAACACTACTTTGTGGATATGCACGCAGTAAGGGTTTTTGTCTTGAAAAATCCGGTTCCTACTCTGTTGGGTGATTTATACCACTTCGTGCATTTCAAGAATGAGAAGAGAAGGGGAGGACAAGTCAACTGTTGTACTCCACTCTTATCCAACTGGTTTTTGAAGCATTTACCTCAGAAGGGCGCCTTTGTAGACACGAAGGATTCTCTAAAGTGGTCTAAACGGATAATGGGGTTAGCTGATGACAATATTGTTTAGTTTGACAATCAGTTGCGAGGAATAGAGATCATTACCAGCTGTGGGAATTTTCCGAATGTGCCTTTGATTGGCATAAAGGGGGATTAATTATAACCCTATCCTGGCTATCAGGCAATTTGGATATTCCTCAAGGAACCCTCCTGAAGACCAACATATGGAAGAGTCCTTGTTCTTTAACGGGAGTGAAGATACAGAGGTGCTAAGGAAGGCTGTGCACGCTTGGGGGCACATCCATAAGTCTGGGAAGATTGTTTTTGGAAAAGGTGATTTTAGAGCCTATCCACAGTATACAGAGTGGGTCCAGAGGAAGGTTGAAGAAGTTCTCTTTCCTTTTTCAGGTGAGCCACCTTTGTATCCAGTGATGCAAGAACAACCTACCACAGTGGCCATTGAGGAATTCAACAAATTGCAGAATTTGGTGAAAGAGCTTAGAGGGGAGAATTCTGATATGAGCAGCCGTCTTCAAGACGCTTTACATACCAACAAGGAATTGGAACGCAAAGCCCAAGATGCAGAAAAGATCTTAACAGCAAGAAAAAAATATTTTGCCGAAAGGGCCCGACATTACCAGAAAGTTAATATGGCTATTGAAAATTCTGCTATAACTTATAAGCAGACTAAACAATCTTTGGCCCAAACAAGAGCCAAGCTCACCAAACTTCAGCAAGCATGGGACGAAGTTAGAATTAAGAATGCAGAGTTGTGAGAGCAACTAAAAACCAGAGACGATGAACTCTAGAGAGCACATAAACAACGAAGAAAGCATCGTGAAGACTCCGGTAAAAGCCAAGAGCAGCTGGAAAAGGTTAAAGATGAGTTGAAAGCTTCCAAGAAGGAACTTGAAGATGCTATGGCAGAAGTAGGGGAACTCAAAATGCGAGTTAGTGTGAAAAAGCCCAAGCAGGTGAGTGATGACGAAGCTCTCTTGATGCACATGGATTCATTAGCCGAAGCTCTGAATAAGAGGGACATTTTGATCAAAGAAATGATTGAAAGGCTAAACCATCAGCGCACCAGAATACTCTTTGAAGAAATCAAGTATTCTAGCGAGAAGCTGAAAGATTTGGAGCTGAATGATTAATAGTTTCCTCTTTATTTTCCTAGTGCAGTTTTTGTTGATGTACTGTGGTTACCATCACGCTTTTTGATGGAGCCACTTTCTTGATGTATTTCCAGTTTGCAAACTCGTTGTAGAATGCTTCAGCACTTTTTGGCTCTCTGTTAATTCAAATGATTGGTTTACTCAGAAATGGTTCCTTAGCAGTGTTCTGTTCACCGGCACATTATCACAACACTTTATCACAGCACGTTTCTTCTCAAAGAATTTCTCTTGACAATATATGTATATGGCTTAGCTTCTTATGATTAAGACTGGAATCAGGGTGAAAAGCCCTGGAAATGAAAGACATTGCATATGCATACATTTCATAACATATCATTTTGCATAACAGGTACTCGTCCCAGGGAGTTTCTAACCTTTATTTGGTTGCAGGCAGAATAACTGATTTCAACATTCATCGCTACAAGACTCGACAAAATCATGCCAGAATCATGGAACAGGTGCAGGCAGAACTCACTGAAATGAGGACCCATATGGAGCAGTTCATGAACCTTATGCAGGGCATAGCCCAGGGGCAGCAAGATTTGAGAACTGCAGTTCAAAGGTTGGAAGTGGAAATCCCCAATGTTAATCCTCCTGGCAGAGCGGCAGTTAATCCTCCCGGTGGAGCGGTAGTTGACCCTCCTGGCGGAGTTCCTAGTGGCGTTGGCCATATTAATCATCAACATGTGGAGGACCATCAAGATGATCAGTTCTCTGCGCTCAATGCTTGCATTCATGAATCATATGCTACATTAATGACATATTTATGCATCCTTAAATATCATTTAATTTTGACCTTGACTTATGATCATGCATTAATACATGTTTACCTTTCATAAGCATTCATCCTTCATAGGTAATACTTAACTTATAATTGTATGAACATTTGGTGTATAGTTTGATTTTGTTTGCTTTCTTGTGGCATGTTTACATTAGTAAGGATCCTTTAACATGTACACACTGACTTGGCATGTCCCTTAAAAATTAGGACCTTTCCCTTTTAGTTTGAGCTTTATTTTCTTCTTAATTTGCCTTCTTAAAGCAAGTGGTTTTGTTTGGTTTAGTTTCTTGCACTTATCTTCATTACTTATGATGATTATGCACTAACCTTTTGTGTAGGGGCAGAGGTAAGACATTTGAGTATGTGGATGTTAATCCATACTCATCTCTTCTTTCATATCTCATCTCTTTTACTTACCATTTCTCTTTTATGAATAGCATGATATAATGCTTGTTTGTGTAGAACTTTCTCATAACCCTTAGGGATCCTAGCTCATCCTTAATTTTTGATTAAGGTGAGGTAGGTTAAAAATTAGATAGTGATATTCCCCTCTTTCCTTTAGACTTAGGTGGTTCTTATACTCCACACAACCATAGGACTTCCATGCATGACAACATTAGCATAACTAGTCCCCCACTTAGACTTTTTCCTTTCTTCCTTTGAGTTTCTCATTCCTCATCTCAAAACAAAAAGCAAAAACATCTAATAAAGGATTAACATGTATTGCACATGAGCCTTGCATGTGGGAAATAAGATAGTGGAAGATATTCTTTCACTTTCTTAGAGTGTTTAGCGTACGTCCCGTCTTGGGTCGATATGCGAAGCATTCGATCCTATGTCATAGACTTTAATGCAATATGTGTTATAAAAACAAAATAATCAAAACACTTCTTCCTAAAAGACAAAAACAAACAATTCTCTTCTTCCTCATTCCTTTCATAAAGGATGCGTCACTTCCGTTCTACCGCCAACAAGTAAATGCCTAAGACTCCGTACAACGAGCTGCGACACCTAACTGCTGGAACGCGAACCTTGGCGTCTTCCGTTAAAAAACACAAACAAAGCAAATCCATCCTTGGTTAAGTCTAACTACGACTGCTCTGACTTCCTCTCTCTGGTTAGATTGAGGATACGTAGGCACAAGACGGCGATGTCTTGGCGAGCAACCTTTCCCCATAGTTCGTGTCCGAACTACGTTGACTCTGACTTTCCCGCTCCCGAGGGAATACGTAGGCCCAGGACTCTGACGATGTCTTATCGAGTCACTTCTTTTTATTTTCTCCCCCATTTCTTTGTTCATTCCCGTACCTGTTCCTTCTCGTGTCCAGTAGCTGTGGAGCTCCAGACGACGACACCCTTTGATCGATAACAACAAGCATGGATCCCATCGAGTACGATGGACGCGTGGGGGTACTAATACCTTCCCTTCGCGTAACCGACTCCCTTACCCGTTTCTCTTGGTCGCGAGACCATGTTCTTTTCCTTCCCTCAGGTTTACGCAATGTTTCCTTTCCCTCTCTTGGGATAAATACACATTGCTGGCGAATCTGTTTCCGTGCCAATTTCGCGTTTGTACTTGGATGAAAATCCCGGGAGCGACAGCTGTCGACTCTGCTGGGGAATCTGGTTTCCTAAGCGAGTCAATCCTAGCGCTTGCTTGTTTTCGATTATAGGGTGTTTTATCTGTTTGCTTTACTCGCTTTTTTTATGGCATTATTGCATGTTTATTGTTTTATTACATTTACTTGCTTTCCATTTACTGTTGCCATATATATTGTACTGTGTTGGACTATGTTGGTTTTTCTGTTTGGTGGGATGGGTGTTCTGAGAGATAAGCCCATTACACAGGCTTGAGAGTACATGTAGGATTAGAGTGGAAAGTAGTGTGGCCTACGTAGCGTCTTGGTACGTATGGTTTACACGAAATCCATACCCAGACAAGGTTTCCTTGGGAGATGTTCTGATTTGCGCGTCTTGTGCATTTCGGGGTGTTAACCTAGGAAGCTGTCGACTCTGGTGACCATTCCCGAGGACTCAGTTGCGGCACTCCTCCCGAGATGTGATAATGACAGACCATAAATGGCAAACCCATTACACATTCTTGATCCGAGGACCCAATGCTGGGAACTTGCTATAGGATGTCCTTTTTTAAGGGGAATCAGTTGAGGCCTCCTTGATTGATGATGATGCCAAACCAGAAATGGTGAATGTATCATCATTTCTCGACCTGAGAGTCCGTGATATTGAGGATCCTCGCCTTTCTAGTACCCACATGTGAGAAGGGGCAGGTGTTAGCAGGTTTACAGGTAACCATAACCTCCCACATACCCGGTATTCTTCTATTATCACACAAAAAGGAAATATTCATCCTACTATAGTCAGAAGGTTCTTGTTCACAGTTCTATGTTGTTCTCAGATCTACACTGACATTATTCACAGTCTAGCATAGACACGCGGCACTCTGATACCATGCCTTTTGCATTGCATTATCATATCATAACATTCATGTTTATCGTTTCCAGGTGCTCATTTTACCTCTGATTCCAGTCAATGGGCTCAACGGAGACGAATGCTAAGAGGAAGAATAATGTCGCTTACAGATTTCCAGAGCCAACGTTAGACCTACTTCACAAGGTGATAGTCATGGCTGACCCGGGTGTTCTTATTGTCATACCCCAAATTTTGACCACTTAGATTTCCCATCATTGTGCAAATCATCATCATAATATGGATGTACATTCATGCCTCATCAATCTCCTCAAGGATTGTTGAGCATTCACTACCATCAAGAATTATGGTTTCAAGCCCTCTCAGAGTTCTTAGACATAGGATCAATCAAGGAATGACATGATCTTCAACTTGTCTAACCTCTCAAACATCCATAATGGATCAAAAGGATTCCCACTTCAAGGATCAAGCACAAGGCTACTCCCTTCTAGGTGGATCAAGTGTCAAGATCGACAGTGTCACCAAATTAGGGTTTTGGTCGACCAGGGCCTCCATATGGAAATTTTTCATCTGGGCACAAGCCAATGATCCAAAACATAACCTAATATACTTCATGGGACCTCATGGACCCAATCATCAAGTCAATTTTGCTTCAGGGGATGCATTCATCAAAAATCAGGAACTAGGGTTTCTTGACCTAATTCACCCCTAAGTAGACTTTTAGGGCAAATCATGAGCCAAGACCTCAAGAGAGGGTTTGAGGGTCTCTAATTAACTATATTGATCCATTTGGAACAATGGATTAATCCAAGAAGCTTGAGCAACAAGTCTCAATTTCATCTGCACCACAATTAGGGTTTCGCGAGGAAAGTCAACTGTAACTTTGACTTTTGACTAGGACATGCTCCCAAACCCTAAGACATGATTCAATATACCCTATGACACCCATGTAACATGTCTATCAAGTTTGATTTAGGTCAAGGACAGGATTTCATGAAGAATTGCACAGTTTAGAATTCATTTGATAAAAAGTCAACTGTGCACAAAAGTCAAATTTGACTTTTTGAGATTTTTCACCAAAATGGATTTTTAACCCTAGAATGATGTTAATGTATGATTTGAATCATCATTCATCAATAAAAATCAAAGAAAGTGGGATAACTTGTAAAAGGGGTAACCATAAAAACTTAGAAAAATTTCTAAGTTATGGAAAAAGTGACACTAATGTGCCAACTTTGGAGGACCATAACTCCTAAACCACAAGGCCATTGTTCCCCATTCAAAGCTTGATTTTTAGATCTAATTGCCCTCTACAAAAGCTCCATACCGACCTATGTCTAAATTCCTCATGGATTTTGAGTTATGGAGTGATCAAAATCAAGAAAAGTCACTTTGTTCCAACACTTAGTGAAAATTTCACTAAGTCAGATTTTACCCTACTTTTTGCCAAATGTACGGGGATTTTTCACTTGGATTCAAAAGAGATCAAAACCAAACATGTTCAAACAGTTGTTGTATCATGTAAGGGCTTTCCAAAATGACCAAGAACATTACCAAATTCAACTTGAGTCATGAGATATAACATTGGCAAGTTGCCTTGTTGAAATCTGTCAAGGCAAGGCAGATTTTGCATTTTTGCTCGATTTGCCAAAATCAGCCAAATCCAAATTCTCCTATCCACTTGGACACCTCTGAGGATTGAATCTAAAGGGGACAATCACTGAGCCAAGCCTCCAAAGTCTTTGGAACAAGAAATAGCATGTTGAACATAGAATTGCCAAAATAGGGACACGACTCCAATTTTGGATTGGAGCATTCAATGGAAGCATCAAGGTGGCATGCACTGAGCCATTCTCAACTGAATTAAGTCAAGACTTATCCAAGGCCAAGGGAACCAGCAGCCTGTGCCCTAACCTCTAGTCAATGGCTAGAGGAGACTTGGATTTTCATTTGCCAACATTGGCCAAACCTACTCAGCAGTTGCCATTCACTATTTCTTGCAAAACCAACTTGCTCTACTATAAATAGAGCTCAATTGTGATCAGTTTGAGTACACCAAAGCCATCTAACATATGCTTTCCTCAAAATCTCTTCTTTCACTCCAATTTTGCCTTCTAAGGCAAGTCACTATTGGGTTTTGAGTTTGGGAGCTTTTCCAATCAAACCAATCACACACACACACACCTCACATATATCACATAGAAGTGATCCAAACACTCACATAACATCTGGAACACAAATTTCACAAAATCTCCAGCCAATTGCTCAAGTTCTTGACAGTTTTGCAGTTGAGGTACCATCTTCAGCTCCAAACCATTTCAATCCATTCCAAGCATTCATACACACTCCATGGAACCTAGGGAAGCTATCCAGATCATTGGAACCTAGCTGTAACACCTCCAACACAAATCACGATCACCAGCTGCAAGTGGTAAGCATGAGTTCTTCTAACTCTATGATTCATGCAATTTTTGCTGCACAATAATTTGGCCATATGTTCATAATCATGCATGGAATGTTTCCCCTCAATTAATTACATTGTTTGAATCGTGTATCAAAAATCCTAGCCTTCATGCAGAAATTAGGGTTCTTGAGGATTTTTCGTGATTTCTTGTTTTATGCTTAATTTAAATGAAATTAATTGTCATAGACATGATCGTGAGGTTGAAACGAGTTGATTGGTGTGTGGATTGTATGATATGATCAAGTATTCAGTGAGATTGAAGAGAAAATGCAAATCTGGGCAAACCCAGAACACGCACGTGTTCTTGGTGTGTTCTTGGCGCCATTTTTTGAAAATTCAAATATTTGAATTTTGTGATTTTATTTAATTGATTCAAAAATTAATTTCTCTCTGAGTTTTAATGATTTTGAGTTGATTCTTTTTTTTAATAATTCACAAAAATGTTAAAATATTTTATTTTCCCAAAAAATCCCAAAAATATTATTTATTTTGTATAATTGATATATTTGCAAAGAATTAATGTTTTAATTGTTTTTGACATTTAAAATATTTTTTCCACCTTGATTTTGCAACTTTTAATGCTTTCTAATTATTTTGTAGGTCAATACTTAATTTTTGAAGCATTAATCCAAGATCACAATTTGTTTTTCCTATGTTAAACAATTTTGATCATTTTAATTGAATTTTTATTCAATTGAAACACATTTTTGAAAACAAATTAGGGTTTTTGGATTAATTCAACCCTCATAAATCATTTTCAAAACACTTTGGGCCTCTAATAGAGTGTAAGACCCAATCCTTTTTTGACCAAATCATTTTTGGGCCTCAGTGTATTGTATAAGTCCCGATACCGTCAAAAAACATACGGCGCAATCGTCGCCTTTTGAAAAATAACCTTCTGGGCCTACCCTCGAGTAGTAAGACCCATTTCTTTTCTTAAAACTCTTTGGGCCTCTAATAGAGTGTAAGACCCAATCCTTTTTTGACCAAATCATTTTGGGGCCTCAGTGTATTGTATAAGTCCCGATACCGTCAAAAAACAAACGACGCGATTGTCGCCTTTTGAAAAATAACCTTCTAGGCCTACCCTCGAGTAGTAAGACCCATTTATTTTCTTAAAACTCTTTGGGCCTCTATTAGAGTGTAAGACCCAACCCTCTTGTACAGAAAAATTTTTGGGCCTCATTCATTGTATAAGTCTCACTGTACATTTTTGAATAAACGACGCGATCGTCGCCAGTTTAAAATTAACCAACTGGGCCTACCCTTGAGTAGTAAGACCCATTCAAAATTTTTGGGCCTCTAATAAAGTGTAAGACCCAACCCCCTTTTAACCAAAATCATTTGGGCCTCACATATTGTATAAGCCCTTTCGCGTTAAAAGAAAATCTCGGCGCGATCGCCATTTTTAAGGAAAAGTCAACTGGGCCTACCCTCGTGTTATAAGCCCCAGTCTTTTTCTTTAAACCTTTTGGGCCTCTTGAGAGAGTGTAAGACCCATCCCTTGTACAGAAAACCTTTTTGGGCCTCAGTCACTTGTATAAGTCCCTCTGTACAAATTTAAACAGTGCGCTCACTGATAAAACCCTGGGCCTCTCCTTGAGCTGTAAGCCCCAAATATTTCTTTTTCAAAGCACTTTCTCCTTTGATTTTGAATATACTGTTGTTTTCAATCTTTCTTTGTTGAACAACTAACCAAACAGCATGGAAGCTCTACAACTGAGTAAGTGTTTATACGCTTTCATTTACCGCTTTCATATACATATAACTGTATTGTGGGGCTGTTTCAATGTAAGTCTTCTTTCATAAACTTATATCAACTGTGTAATAATAGTATAGATATTTCGAGTTTCCCCGGCAACTACGTCTAGAACTAGGTGACGCCGTTTCGTTTATTCATAAAAATAGACAACTAGATCCCCAATAGGATCACCAGATACAGTCTTCTCTTCGGCTGTCCTCATTAGGAATTGTCAAGAAACTCTACTCCTAGAGATGAATGTATTCTCCGTGAATGGAATCTTTGAGTTTCTTCCAAATTCTCGAACTTTCCTGACTTGATCTATTCCCTGTGAATAGCTTGCCTTGAATTTCTTGGGGTTTGGGGACCCACGGGCTTCTTAAAAGCATCGGCCTCCTCTTGGGCATCGTACAAGGACCCACAGGCTTCCTAAAAGCAACCCCGCCTCCTCTTGGGCTTAGTACAAGGACCTGTCGGCTTCTTAGTAGTATTCACAGCCTCCTCTTAGGCTTCGTATAATGATCTCTTCCTCCGGGAATGATATCCTCCTCTTGGGCTTCGTACAAGGACCGATCGGCTTCTTAAAAGTTTCCAGCCTCCTCTTCGGCTTTGTACAAATTATCCCGACGACCTCCTAGAGGTATAGGAACATAAATTAGTCATCTGCATAGAACAATCCTTTCAAAGAGTCTACTACTGTTTCTCAAAGCATGGTACAAAAGATGAAACTCTAGACACGGACAGTCTAACATCCTTGAGTCTCAAAGACATTCTCAAGTGACCCCATTCGTTAAATAGGAAGAAAACCCATGGACTCGGACAGTCTCAATAATCGGACAGTCTTAATAACCTTCGGATTTCCCAATTCCTTAAAGAACAGGAATAGCCCAGATCCTCGAATCAAATCCTCGAGTACAGTGTTGCTGATATAAGAACTGATTTTCTCTTTAAATCAGCATACTGGACCTGTCACTCAACTGAAATAGTAACCATAGCCTCCTCTTAGGCTTTGTATAATGATCCTTCTCCAGTTACGATAGCCTCTCTCTTGGGCTTTATACAATGATTCTCCCCAGCGGAGTCAAACAACGTTTAGCCTCTCTCTCGGGCCTTGTACGAGACACATAAAGAGACTCCCTCGTTGAGTCAATCACCCTTTCGCTTCCATCTCGGGCTTTGTATGAGATACAAAAACTCTCTTGTTGAGTCAAATAGCCTCCATCTCGGGCTTTATACGAGATACCAAAAGACTCCATCGTCGAGTCTAAACCTTTTAGCCTCTCTCTCGGGCTTTGTACGAGGAACATATTAGCCTCCTCTTAGGCTTTGTATAAGAAAACCACTGGTTGGTCTAATCAACCTTTTAGCATCAAAGTTGTGCCTCATTCACAGTACACAAACTTCAACAACTCTTTCCCCTTCATCTAATTGCTGTAAGCGGCAAGCCTCTGGATCATCTACATCCATGCCAATGTCCCTCTTTTAGTATGAGAAATTCCTAAGGAAAGATGGCATTGCTCTAAACTGGGTTAAAGTCTTCTCCTTCAGGTTAAAATCCCCTATAAAGGAAATTATGGCATTGCCGGATTCACAAATCCCGGTTGAAGTAATCCTCCTTTACAGTCAGTCACCCAACAGTTGTGACAAACAGACCCCTTTAGAGATGACAAATTCTCTCTAAGGTCAACACTTTTAGCTTCACATCTTGGGCTTCGAACAAGATACAAACTACTTTCAGCTTCACATCTTGAGCTTTGAACAAGATACAAATAGACCCTTTAGCTTCACGTCTTGGGCTTTGAACAAGACACCAAAACATCATTTCCTCCCATAGAATATGAGGAACTACGATCGCTCTGATTTCCCTGTTTCGGTAAACGGGAATACGTAGGCATAAGATTGAAAGAAAAAAATCTTAGCGAGCACACTAAACAAAAACCCAAAATCCCATACTCTCATACATTCGTCCTAACATCCTAACCGATAGCCTAAAGCACCCCTTGTCAACAAAATAACCTAGGAGAAACCCCGAATCTTTGTAGCATCTGTAAACCAACAGTGTTGACTGTTTAATCTCAGTTTGCAAGCAGGGTTAATTGGAGACATCTATTTCCCTTCCTTCATCAGCTTTAATAGGATAAAAAATGAATCGAGCTGTAGTACCAGCGCGATCGTGCTTCGCAACCACATCCAAAAATCACTCGCTACAGAAAAATGGCGACTCTGCTGGGGAGAATTACATGTCTCTTTAGGGATCTTGTTCTTTTTTTTTGTCCCCTAGATAGAAACCTTGACGTCATTAGGATCTTAAGTCAAAACGCCGTTAATTTGGAATGAAACCACAGGATGGTAATTCCGCCGGGGAACCCATTTTCTGTCAGGAACTTAGGATTCATAGCTTTAAAGGTCTAGGATGATTAGGACAAATATATATACTGCTTTTCCTAATTGCTATACGTGTTTATTTTTTTGCTAATGGGAATGCGTGTGATGCCGCATGTGGAAAGATTGAGTATACACTTAAGAAAAGTGATGGCGACGAGGTCGATCATCAACCTCAGTGGAGGCTGACCAATGCAACCCATTCTCTCACCTAGACAATGGGCCGATTGTGATGTCTGAGAAGCTGAGGAGCCAAACCCTTTTGTAGTGCGGAAACTATCGGGAATAGTTGTTACACGATACTACCCTCATTTGAGGCTGGTGATCTATTCTCGGTGAATGGCACTTACTCTAAGATCGCTCTACAACTCGCTGGCGATCCGCTTGTTGTTTTGCTTTCCTGGGAGGAGCTGATGATAATGAGTACAGGTACAAAAATCACCCTAGTATAAACCTTTGGGGATGGCTAGAACCTTGACTTCATGACAACGACCCTTTGACCCCATGTTTTTCCTATGTTTTTGTGTGCTGCATTCATGCATTCATTTAAAATCATTAAAACAAGAAAAATTTTCTCTTCTAGTCTTTCTGTTTTTCAAATTAAACTAAGACTGTGATTGCAAATATCAGAGAAAAGGATTGCGCTAATGGATTTTGGTAGAAGGAGAACCCATAGGTATACCTTCAAGGTTCCAAAGCTAGAGGATTTGAGAAGGTTAGCGAGGATGATCACTAACCCTGAGGCTTTCAGAGCCAAGCACGGAGGTCTGCCTCCACTGTTAAGAGTCCATGTGATTGAGGGAATCATGGATGCGCTCATTCAGTTTTATGATCCAGTTTATCACTGTTTCACATTCCCGGATTACCAGCTTGCACCAACGCTGGAGGAGTATTCTTATCTGATTGATCTACACATTACTGATCGAGCTCCATTTTCTGGACTGGAAGAAATTCCAAAGAATCAGACCATTGCAAGAGCAATTCATTTGGACGAGTCTGAGGTTAGGACTCACCTAACCACTAAGGGTAGCATCCAAGGTTTCCCAGCCCAGTTCTTGACAAAGAAGGCCCTGTATTTTGCCAGTATAGGAAACGTGACTGCTTTTGAAAGCGTCTTTGTCTTGCTCACCTACGGGTTATTTTTGTTTCCCAACATCAATAACTTCGTCGATATCAACTCCATTAAGGTTTTTCTCATTGGAAACCCTTGTGCCGACTTTGCTCGCAGATGCGTATCATTCTATACATTTGGGAAATTTGTACAGCGGAGGGGAGATCACATGCTGTGTACCTTTGCTTTACAAATGGTTTATCTCCCACTTGCCCAAGTCTGCTGCTTTTTGGGATTGCAAGAGTGCCTTACGCTGGTCGCAGAAGATCATGTCTCTTACCAACTCTGATATAGATTGGTGTAATAGGATCTATGATGGAATCAGAATCATTGATCGTTGTGGAAAATTCCCCAACGTACCCCTCATAGGAACTAAAGGAGGAATCAACTATCATCCGGTGTTGGTTCGCCGTCAATTTGGATACCCGATGAGACACGTCCCACGGGGTGTTCATTTGGAAGGTCTTTTCTTCAAGGAAGGAGAAAATGACAGAGCACTAAAGATGGAAATAGTGCATGCTTGGAAACACGTTCATAAGAAAGGACAAGAGTCTCTAGGAAAACTGGATTGTGTCTCGATGGAGCCTTATCTCCATTGGGTACAAACTAGAGCTCTCAAGCTAAAAATGCCTTATCCTCATTACGAAATTCTTCCGCCGAGGGAATCTGTCATGTATTTCATGACGGAAACTGAAAAGCTTCAGGTTACTCTCAACAAAGTTCAAAAGGAGAGAAGGTCTTGGAAGAATAAGTACCGCACCCTCGACATAGAGTGCATCAAAATACAGGAATTACTAAAAGAAAAGGATGCTCTGATTGAAATTTTGGAGCAACATGCTGTAGAGAATCAAGATGACCAAAGAAATTTGCTCACTCCTTTCACCTGGCAAAGGAATGACAACCCGACAACGGCCCAAGAGCCCCGGTCAAAGAAAAGGAAAGAGTCCGCACCCGATTTCTCTTCAGAGAGGACTCGGGACCCATTAGCTTAGGTTTCTATCTCTGCACCTTGTAATCTACTGTATTTTCATTTCCGCAATCCTTTGAATTTCAATAAAACGGGGTTTCCCCACTGTTTGATATTTGCAATCTAATTGTCGAAGTTTATTTTGATTAAACCAAAAAACAATTAATATAATCATTGCATTCATCATTCTCACATCACGTATTCTTCTTCCCTACGAATCTCACGTTTGTATCTCGGTTCTAGAGTCAAACTGTCTCATTCGTACAATACTCGGGCCAATCCTCAGAAAAAGATGGATGATCTTGAGGAAGAAAACAGAGAGTTGAAAGAAGAGGTCGACGCTCTGAGAGAGGATATGAGAAAGCTTCGTAACGACATGCAAGCCATGGCAGAAGCTCAACTACAAAGAACTGTGATCTCAGAGATCACCTCAACGCCCATAGTGGAGAAGTATGATCCTAGGTATCAAATACCGAAAGATCGTCCTTGGGGCATGCCTGTTAACTATATCCCAGAAGGATATGTTCTGCCAATCACTAAAGATCAGGGAATCACAATTGAAGCCGCTGGGCCTGAAGGTTACAAACTTCGGGAAAGCGAAAATGCCAGAGGAATACTGAAGACTCCTGAAGGTTACAAACTTCGAGAAACGCCAAGACTCACTACCATAGATACGGTACCACCCCCTGTGGTGCACACTGTCCCGGAAGGATAGATTCCACAGATACCTTCTGGTAAAAAGGAAACCATGTTCGACAGAATGGATGAATTCCAGGAGCAATTTTTGGAAATGCAGAAGGAGCTGCAAGCCATTCGCGGTCAGGATTTATTTGGAAAGAATGCCGCAGACCTCTGCTTGGTCCCCAATGAGAAAGTTCCGCACAAATTTCAAGTGCCCGACTTTAAAAAATACAAGGGTAACTCTTGCCCTCAAAGCCATCTGGTGATGTACGCTCAGCGGATGTCAGCTCATACGGAGAATCAGGACCTACTGATTCACTACTTCCAGGATAGTTTAACCGGTGTCGCACTCAAATGGTACATGGGTTTAAACCGTGCCACGATCAGCACATTCAGAGATCTTGGCACTGCCTTCGTCCAACAATACAAATACAATTTGGACATGGCACCCGACAGAGATCAACTCAGATCGATGTCGCAAAAGGACAAGGCAACCTTTAAGGAGTATGCTCAAAGGTGGCATGAGATTGCCGCTCAAATTTGTCCACCTCTTGAGGAAAAAGAGATGACAAAGATCTTCTTAAAAACCTTAAGCTCATTTTACTATGACCGAATGGTTGCCAGTGCACCCAGTTATTTCACCGAGATGGTGGGCATGGGCGTACGTCTTGAGGAAGCCGTCCGAGAAGGACGTTTGGTAAAAGACACTGGATCGACGAGCGGTATTAAAAAATACGGTAGTGCTCTCCCTAAGAAAAATGAGCAAGATATTGGGAATATCTCTCTCGGAAAGCAGAGGCGACGATACCAACCAGTAGCAGCTGTAACTCCTGCTATCAGCACTGCGCCTACGTATCAACCTCAGGTTACGCAGAGCCAACCTAATCAGCAAAGGACACAACAGCCTCTTCAGCAGCTCATCCTCCATACAACAACAACCGTACAATACGACCATCAGGGTTTAATCCCATACCCATGTTGTATGCAGAACTATTTCCATTACTACTGACTAAGGGGCACATTCAGACTAAATCTCCTCTTACAGTACCGGAAAATTCGCCTTTTTGGTTTAAGGTGGATCAAACTTGCCCTTACCACCAAGTAGGATCAGGGCATAACATCGAGACTTGTCTCAATTTCAAGTCCGACGTGCAAAAACTTGTTAGGAGAGGGGTCTTATCCTTTAAGGATACAAATCCTAATGTTCTCACGAACCCGCTACCTCAACATGAGAAGGCTGCAGTCAATTTGATAGAAGGAGAGACTAACGATGTCTATCAAATTCATGATGTACTCTTGTTGAAAACCAATCTGGTCAAGATGCATTGTAGACAGAGTGGATATGGCCATGTGCCACCTCATAATTATCACCAGTGTGATATCTGCTCTAAAGACAACCAGGGATGTTCTGTGGTGCAAGCAGCTCTACAGGAACAAATGGATCTCGGATGGATCCAAGAGCACCGAGTTCGTGGAGTTAACATGGTCTACACGAATTCTAACGTCATTCAAAACCACGACATCCGTACGATGAATGTCAACTTAGTGGCAATGCACTCAAGGCAAAGCCAGTATCATAATCTGCCGCGACACGATTACAGTTCTTGCCTAACTTGCTCGGTAAACAAACAGGGTTGCTCTTTTGTACAAGAAGCCCTCCAGCGTCAGATGGTTCTTGGAGGGATCCAAGACTACCATGTTAGGAACCCTTATCATATTAACATGGTTAAGATCTTCGATATTTGCGTGATGAATACCAACCTGGTAGAGTTACATGTTGAGCAGGTCCGACTCGGATTCTTAATATCACACGACTATCAAAGCTGTAAAGCAGGTTGCGAAAACGATCGAGGTTGTACCCTTGTCCAGGAGGCACTTCAGCACTTGTTAAATCATTGGTGGATGCCAATTTATATGGATGAAGATACTCAACAAATTAGTATCAGTAACAGGAATCCTACTCGGCGTCAGAGTCAGGATGTCCGATCAATGGAAGCTAACCTAGTGAGTTTACATTGTATTCAAAGTGGGCGTGGCCAGGTGCCACCACATAATTATGACCGTAGTAGCGTCTGTTCGGAAAGTAACCAAGGGTGTTACCTTGTGAGAGCAGCTCTTCAGGGTCAGGTGGATCGTGGAGAGATTCGCCCATATCCGGGTTCTGGATCCATCAACTGGACGCCGAACTACCTTACCGATCAAGTTGAGGATGTTGTCATGATCACTGGTCATCACAGGACCAGGGATGTTTTTGCCATCATCCCTCTACTTGACAAATCTAAAGTTCCCAACCGGGAACGGATCGAGATTACTTACGATGGTCAGAAAAATCAGAGGGCTCCCGTAGTCATCTATCTGCCAGGACCACTACCATATGAATAAGCTGAGGCAATCCCTTACAAATACGGTGCAACGACAATTGAAAATGGAAAGGAAATTCCATTACCCTCCGTTGTGAATATTGCAGACATCAGTCATGTAACACGGAGTGGTAGAATCTTCAACCGAGGGGTTGGGGAAGCTAACAAAGAAAAGGAACTTCAGATGGAAACTCCTGACCTACCAGTCGGTCAATCCAGTAATCCTGACCTTTCGAAAAATAATGATGAGATGCTGAAGCTCATCCAAAGGAGTGAATACAACATTGTCGATCAACTGTTACAAACTCCTTCAAAGATCTCGGTATTATCATTATTACTCAGTTCAGAAGCCCACAGGGAGGCTCTACAGAAAGTCTTGGAGCAAGCTTTTGTGGAGCAGGATGTAACGATTAGACAGTTCGATAGTATTGTCTCAAACATCACTTACTGCAACAATTTGGGATTTAGTGATGAGGAATTACCTGAAGAGGGTCCTCGTCATAACATGGCGCTCAATATCACAGTTAACTTCCAGGACGATGCTTTAGCCAGCGTACTGGTAGACACAGGGTCAACCCTGAATGTTATGCCGAAGTCCACTTTGATGCAATTATCATTCAAAGGCCCTCCGATGAGAATCAGCGAGGTCATCATCAAAGCGTTCGACGGATCCAGAAAAACAGTTATCGGCGAAGTTGATCTTCCCATAGCTATCAGTCCTCACACTTTCCAGGTCATGGACATCCGAGCAACATACAGTTGTGTATTAGGAAGACCTTGGATACATCAGGCTGAAGCGGTTACTTCAACCCTTCACCAAAAGCTAAAGTTCGTCAAGAACGATCAACTTGTCACAGTCTGCAGGGAGCAGGCCTTGCTGGTGAGTAACTTGTCATTATCTGCTGGTATAGAACCCGAGGAGGTTATTGGAACTCAGTTCCAAGCACTGTCGGTGAGCAAGAACAATCAGTTCAAGGAACTTCCATTTCTTCATACAACGATGCTATCAAAGCGGTCGAGAGTACCGATACGACAGGATGGGGACAGCTTGTCATTCCTACTGGCAATACAACAAAGAAGGGTCTTGGTTTTTCTGTAACCTGTACCCAGACAGCTGCCAATGATGAAAGTCTTCATCCCCTTCAAAACTTCTTCCACAGTGAAGGTTTCCTTCACCCAGTGTCTCAAGCAGTACATGCTATCAATGAGGAAGATCCCTCTGACACAGATGAAGAATGGAAGTCCTACCTTAACAGGGACGGTTATCTGTCTCAGGAAGAGGTACCTATACCATTTTGCTATCCCGCACAGAGTCCGAGATTTATACCACGGTCAGATGTCGAAATGATCTATGGAGATTGTGATCTGGAACGATGCCGTGCTCCGCCAAACTCATTAGAGGAGGACACTCTGATGAAAGACAATTTTGACTACACCTACTATGGCCCAATGGATGGTCTGCCAATGTGGCAGCCCTACCCAGGAAACTTGGGGCAAGAGAGTCAGCCGAACAATGAAAATCAGCTGACCATCATTGAACAGAATACCTGTGTCCCCGCCATGTCATGGGATCAACACTCAGGTCATTCAGAAACTACTCAACATGAAGATGAATTCGCAATGTTTGCAGGACTTGAATTCATCAACTATGCTTTTCCCGAGGTCAACGTCATCGAGAGAGATGATTCCTCCAGTTCCAAAGAAGTTTGGGACACCTTGGGATAAGTGAGTGGAAAATACGACTATATGGTCAGGTACACCGCTCCCGAAAGCTCTCGTATCAGGCTCGAAGATATCCAGCCTACTGGATGGGGAGATACAACTGAGAGCACAAATACTATGCAAAATACAACTGAGGAATTCTCCTACGACAATTCTGCCTGGGAGACAAATTCCAATGATCCTGCTCCACCAGAAATCAGCATCATTTCTGAAGACAAATCAAGGAAGGTGCCAGACTTTGTGATTCACCGAGGAGTTCGCCACTAATGGGTTGCTGTTGATGCTCCGAAGGTCGTTCGTCAGTCAAAGTAATTGCCATCTTTAATCTTTCACCCTGCCCAGGTGAAACGGATGTTTTGATAGGGCTCGCTTTCTATAAATTTTCCCTCTTCGCTTAGCCCAAAGCGACAGAGTTTTGTTTTATAGGGCTGTAGTTTCAAGAATCGACTTGTTCATTAATAAAATAATGTCGTTCTGTAATTTCCGCATTAATCGCTGTTTTCTCTTTTTGCTTTTTCAGAAAATGGTAATCCTAAAAAACAATTCAATAATAAAAACAAGCAGTAAAATAAAACACTGCACACACTTGCATTTTCTCTATCTCTTCTAAACACGAATCATCACGTCATGCAGATTGCTTGTTTTAAACCCCGTTGAAACATACGATCCGATGCCTTCTCCCAGCTTTGAGTTCCCGATATTCGAGGCTGAAGAAGAAAATGACGACGAAATTCCAGAAGAGATCTCCCGACTACTCAGACAAGAGGAAAGGTCCATTGAACCTCATAAAGAACCGTTGGAAATGGTAAACTTGGGTTCAGAACAAGAGAGAAAAGAAATCAGGATTGGGGCATTTCTCAGTCCAACTGCCAAAGAGAGTTTGATAAAGCTTCTCAAAGAATTCCCCGATGTATTCGTTTGGTCCTATCAGGACATGCCAGGGTTGGATACCAGCATCGTGGAACATCACTTACCGTTGAGATCGGAATATCCGCCAGTAAAGTAGAGGTTGAGACGGACTCACCCGGACATGGCCATCAAAATCAAAGAGGAGGTACAAAAACAGATTGATGCAGGTTTCCTCGCCACGTCAGAATATCCTGAATGGTTAGCCAATATCGTACCCGTTCCGAAAAAGGATGGAAAGGTCAGAATGTGTGTCGACTACCGAGATCTGAACAAGGCTAGTCCAAAGGACGACTTTCCTTTACCACACATTGACATGCTGGTAGAAAGTACAGCAAAGTTCAAAGTCTTCTCCTTCATGGATGGATTCTCGGGCTATAATCAGATCAAAATGGCGCCGAAAGACATGGAGAAAAATTCGTTCATTACCCCATGGGGTACCTTTTGTTACAAGGTGATGCCGTTCGGTTTAAAGAATGCCGGGGCAACCTATCAAAGGGCCATAAAAACTCTTTTTCAAGACATGATACACAAAGAGATCGAGGTATATGTCGATGATATGATTGTAAAATCTAAGACAGAAGAGGAGCATGTGACCCACCTGTCAAAACTATTCGAGCGTTTGCGAAGGTACAAACTCCGCTTGAATCCCAACAAGTGCACCTTCGGTGTCCGTTCAGGGAAATTACTAGGGTTTATCGTCAGCCAGAAAGGAATTGAGGTTGATCCTGACAAGGTCAAGGCCATTCAAGAAATGCCTTCTCCGAAAACTGAAAGACAAGTCAGGGGATTCCTGGGACGTTTGAACTACATCTCCAGATTCATATTCCTCATGACCGCCACATGTGCGCCAATTTTCAAATTACTCAAAAGGAACCAGGACTGCATTTGGTCAGAAGACTGCCAAACCGCCTTCGACAGTGTCAAGGAATACCTGTTACCTGTTGAATCCGCCGATTCTATCACCTCCAGTGGAAGGAAAAACACTGATCATCTACCTCAGAGTCATGGAAGACTCAATGGGGTGTGTACTTGGCCAACAAGACGAAACCAAACGGAAAGAGTCTGCCATTTACTATTTGAGAGAGAAATTCACCGACTGCGAAACTCGGTACACGATGCTTGAGAAAACTTGTTGCGCTTTGGCTTGGGCAGCCAAACGTCTTCGCCAATACATGATTCGTCATACTACTTGGTTAATCTCCGAAATGGATCCAATCAAGTATGTCTTCGAAAAACCTGCTCTCACGGGAAGGATTGTCCGTTGGCAGATGCTTTTATCAGAATATGACATAGAGTACCATGCTTAGAAAGCCGTTAAGGGAAGTATTTTAGCCGATCATTTGGCTCATCAACCGATTGACGATCAAGAATCAATCGGCTTTGACTTCCCAGACGAAGATGTCATGTATCTAAAAATGAAAGATTGCAATGAACTGTTACCCAGTGAAGGGCCAGAACCAGGTTCCCAATGGGGACTTGTCTTTGACGGAGCAGTTAATCATTATGGAAACGGAATTGGGGCAATCATTGTTACCCCTCAGGGTACCCACATTCCTTTCACTGCCAGACTTACGTTCAAATGTACGAACAACGAGGCCGAATACGAAGCTTGTATCATGGGTCTCGAGGAAGCGATTGACTTAAGAATCAAGAACTTGGATGTATATGGCGATTCAGCCTTGGTTATCAATCAGATAAAAGGATATTGGAACACATACCAATCAGGATTGATTCCTTACAAAGACTACGCAAGAAGGTTGCTACCTTTCTTCAACAGAGTTGAGTTTCATCATATCCCTCGTGAGGAGAATCACATGGCTGATGCATTAGCCACTCTCTCTTCTATGATTAGTGTAGGTCAATGGAATGACATACCTAAGATTGAAATAATGCACCTTGAACGGCCCGCTTACATCTTCACGATTGAAGCAGTCATAGACGACAAACCTTGGTATCACGATATCAAAAGCTTCCTTCAGAAACAACAGTACCCACTTGGGGCACTAAGGAAGGACAGAAAAACCCTCAGAAGATTGGCTGGAAACTTCTTCCTGAGCGGTGACACTTTTTATAAGAGAAATTTTGACATGGTCTTGCTCCGATGCGTAGACAGACCAGAAGCAGAAATGCTGATGAAAGAAATTCATGAAGGATCCTTTGGCACTCATGCCAACGGACACACAATGACAAGAAAAATTCTAAGAGCAGGGTACTACTGGTTGACCATGGAATCCGACTGCTACAAGTACATGAGGAGGTGTCACAAGTGTCAGATATACTCCGACAAAATTCATGTACCGCCATCACATCTCAAAGTTCTTTCTTCCCCGTGGCCTTTTTCCATATGGGGAATCGACATGATTGGCATGATTGAACCTAAGGCTTCAAACGGACATCAGTTCATCCTGGTAGCCATTGACTATTTCACCAAGTGGGTCGAAGCAGCGTCATTCGCCAATGTAACCCGACAAGTGGTAGTCCGATTTATCAAAAACAATATCATCTGCCGTTATGGTGTTCCAAACGAGATCATTACTGATAATGGATCTAACTTGAACAACAAGATGATGGAAGAGTTGTGCGCAGAGTTCAAGATTGAACATCATAACTCATCTCCCTACCGACCCAAGATGAACGGAGCGGTAGAAGAGGCCAATAAGAACATCAAAAAGATCGTTCAAAAGATGGTTGTAACCTACAAAGTCTGGCACGAGATGCTACCCTTTGCTCTTCACGGTTATCGCACATCTGTCCGCACTTCAACAGGGGAAACCCCTTTCTCTCTAGTGTATGGCATGGAAGCAGTGCTCCCCATAGAAGTAGAGATCCCGTCAATCCGAGTATTGATGGAAGCTAAGCTCACCGAAGCTGAATGGTGTCAAAGTCGACACGACGAACTGAATCTGATCGAGGAGAAGCGAATCACGGCACTATGCCATGGTCAGCTGTATCAACAGAGAATGAAAAAGGCGTTCGACAAAAAGGTCCGACCTCGTGTCTTCAGGAAAGGAGACCTTGTGCTCTAGAAGATACAATCATTTCTCACTGATTCTCGGGGCAAGTGGACTCCGAATTATGATGGCCCCTATGTGGTCACGAAAGCTTTCTCAGGTCGCGCCTTGAGACTTGCAACCATGGACGGAGAGGAATTTGCCTACCCCACAAATGTTGATGTAGTCAAGAAATACTTCGCCTAAAAAAAAAACATCTCGGTGGATTGAAAACCCGAAAGGGCGGTCCAGGCAAAATTTAGAGACAAAATAAAAAAAATCATCCCGGTGGATTGGAAACATCACAGTACAATCCAGGAAAAAGTTAGGGATAATGGCAAGTAACTATGTTCAACAGAGGCAGGTCCCTCAGCAGCAGTTACACCATCCATCGGAGGAAAACTCCAGTCAAGGTCATCTTCGACAGAAGCTCAGGATGCCCCGAATTCAAAGTTGGTAGAAGGATAGCGGTCGTTATGTTTCAACGTAGCCCTTTTCCCTGTAAATTACCATTTTCTAACTTTGTAAATACTCAATGGAATCACGCGTTTGGCTGATCTCCATTTTATCAATAAAATTTGAGCCCTTGTGCTTTTGTTTGTAATTCTTATTTGTTTTAGCTTTACAGAACGACGTTGTTAACCTGATTAACAATTCTTGAAATAAAATAAAAATGAATTTACTTGTTAAAAATTTTTCTGGTTTTTAATAAAGGCGACAATTTCTTTTGACTGTTGAACATCAGAAGAACATCGGTCGCTTCTCCAGAAGTAATCGAACCTCAAAGTACGGAATCAAAGTACTCCTTCTACGCCAGTACGCCTGAATGAAGGGATCAACTGTGTCAGAGACCTTGTTTTGTCTGACACGCTTCGGCCGAGTTCTCATCTCCTAAGCCCGATCAACATAGCTCCCAACAGGGACTATCTCTCCTAAGAAAGGCAGAATTACTATCTTGAACCAGCGGTACTTCTTTGCCCTGCAATGGCCGAGTATCCAGTCGTGTTCATCTTTTAGTTTGTATGTTGCGTCAGTTTTGTCAGCATATACATACATGCATCATGCATTATTGATTTACATTCACAATCATATTTCATCACTATCACTCTAGTCGGTCTTGTCCCTTAGTGATAAAAGTCCTCTCAATCGAGTTGCCAGCCCTTTCCTCGTCAGGAAGTGTTATGTCTGAACAATCTCTCTCCTCCAGTTTTATTTCTGGATTAAAGTTGGGTCCTCGACCACTTTGATAACTTGAACCTCTGAAAGACCAAAGAGCCCTCAGTTAACATCACTCTTCGCCATTGAAGATGATATCCTTGTTTTCCTGGATTAAAGAAAATCCCGAGAGAAAGCCTCCTAAATCGGAGATTCGGCAGTACGACAGTTTTTCTCTGAAAAACCCACTGATGAAAAGGTCATCGACACCTCAAAATTGGATCACATCATATGGCATTTCTCCGAGAAGATCTCCGAGAAAAGTATGATGTAAAGACCCTGAACGAAAGCAGTCTCTCAAGAGACTAATTTTCCCCAGTAGATTCAACAAATGGCGTCTCCAAACAGAGAAGTTTGTGCACCTCTACAACTCAGACGACTGGGTTCCCCAGCAAGTCTGACATCAAAACTTTTTCCACTCAAATAGCATCTCCCCAGGAAAATTTGGCGAGAAGTTTGAAGGAAAGCTGTTACGAATACCGTCCCTTGTCAGTAAAGTTTATTGACGAAAGAAACTAAGACCAGTTCCTTGGTAGGAAACCAGGATCGAGGGGAAGTTTACATCAGAAACTAAGACCAGTTCCTTGGTAGGAAACCAGGATCGAGGGGAAGTTTACATCAGAAACTAAGACCAGTTCCTTGGTAGGGAACCAGGATCGAGGGGAAGTTTACATCAGAAACTAAGACCAGTTGCTCGGTAGGAAACCAGGATCGAGGGGAAGTTTAAATCAGAAACTGAGACCAGTTCCTTGGCTGAAGACCAGGATCGAGGGGAAGTTTACCTTTTCTAAGCATCATTGCTTAGCAAAAAAAGATGAATGCGTGAATTACCATTCATAGACGCCGTCAAAATTTCGGGTATTCCGATATTTAATCCTCTTGCACCCCGAATGCCCGAATACCTTCGTCATTCACACCTTCGTGTCCAAGAAGATTAAATAGGGGCATCTGTCATACCCCAAATTTTGACCACTTAGATTTCCCATCATTGTGCAAATCATCATCATAATATGGATGTACCTTCATGCCTCATCAATCTCCTCAAGGATTGTTGAGCATTCACTACCATCAAGAATTAGGGTTTCAAGCCCTCTTAGAGTTCTTAGACAAAGGATCAATCAAGGAATGACATGATCTTCAACTTGTCTAACCTCTCAAACATCCATAATGGATCAAAAGGACTCCCACTTCAAGGATCAAGCACAAGGCTGCTCCCTTCTAGGTGGATCAAGTCTCAAGATCGACAATGTTACCAAATTAGGGTTTTGGTCGACCAGGGCCTCCAAATGGAAATTTTTCATCTGGGCACAAGCCAATGATCCAAAACATAACCTAATATACTTCATGGGACCTCATGGACCCAATCATCAAGTCAATTTTGCCTCAGGGGATGCATTCATCAAAAATCAGGAATTAGGGTTTCTTGACCTAATTCACCCCTAAGTAGACTTTTAGGGCAAATCATGAGCCAAGACCTCAAGAGAGGGTTTGAGGGTATCTAATGAACTATATTGATCCATTTGGAACAATGGATTAATCCAAGAAGCTTGAGCAACAAGTCTCAATTTCATCTGCACCACAATTAGGGTTTCGCGAGGAAAGTCAACTGTAACTTTGACTTTTGACCAAGACATGCTCCCAAGCCCTAATACATGATTCAATATACCCTATGACACCCATGGAACATGTCTATCAAGTTTGATTTAGGTCAAGGACAGGATTTCATGAAGAATTGCACAGTTTGGAATTCATCTGATTAAAAGTCACTATGCACAAAAGTCAACTTTGACTTTTTGAGATTTTTCACCAAAATGGATTTTTAACCCTAAAATGATGTTAATGTATGCTTTGAATCATCATTCATCAAGAAAAATCAAAGAAAGTGGGATAACTTGTAAAAGGGGTAACCATAAAAACTTAGAAAAATTTCTAAGTTATGGAAAAAGTGACACTAATGTGCCAACTTTGGAGGACCATAACTCCTAAACCACAAGGCCATTGTTCCCCATTCAAAGCTTAATTTGTAGATCTCATTGCCCTCTACAAAAGCTTCATACTGACCTATGTCCAAATTCCTCATGGATTTTGAGTTATGGAGTGATCAAAATCAAGAAAAGACACTTTGTTCCAACACTTAGTGAAAATTTTACTAAGTCAGATTTTACCCTACTTTTTGCCAAATGTACGGGGATTTTTCACTTGGATTCATAAGAGATCAAAAGCAAACATGTTCAAACAGTTGTTGTATCATGTAAGGGCTTTCCAAAATGACCAAGAACATTACCAAATTCAATTTGAGTCATGAGATATAACATTGGCAAGTTGCCTTGTTGAAATCTGTCAAGGCAAGGAAGATTTTGCATTTTTGCTCGATTTGCCAAAATCAGCCAAATCCAAATGCTCCTATCCACTTGGACACCTCTGAGGATTGAATCTAAAGGGGACAATCACTGAGCCAAGCCTCCAAAGTCTTTGGAACAAGAAATAGCATGTTGAACCTAGAATTGCCAAAATAGGGACAAGACTCCAATTTTGGATTGGAGCATTCAATGGAAGCATCAAGGTGGCATGGATTGAGCCATTCTCAACTGAATTCAGTCAAGACTTATCCCAGACCAAGGGAACCAGCAGCCTGTGCCCTAACCTCTAGTCAATGGCTAGAGGAGACTTGGATTTTCATTTGCCAACATTGGCCAAACCTACTCAGCAGTTGCTATTCACTATTCCTTGCAAAAACAAACTTGCTCTACTATAAATAGAGCTCAATTGTGATCAGTTTGAGTACACCAAAGCCATCTAACAGATGCTTTCCTCAAAATCTCTTCTTTCACTCCAATTTTGCCTTCTAAGGCAAGTCACTATCGGGTTTTGAGTTTGGGAGCTTTTCCAATCAAACCAATCACACACAAACCTCACATACATCATATAGAAGTGATCCAAACACTCACATAACATCTGGAACACAGATTTCACAAAATCACCAGCCAATTGCTCAAGTTCTTGACAATTTTGCAGTTGAGGTACCATCTTCAGCTCCAAACCATTTCAATCCATTCCAAGCATTCATACACACTACATGGCACCTAGGGAAGCTATCCAGATCATTGGAACCTAGTTGTAACACCTCCAACACAAATCACGATCACCAGCTGCAAGTGGTAAGCATGAGCTTTTCTAACTCTATGATCCATGCAATTTTTGCTGCACAATAATTTGGCCATATGTTCATAATCATGCATGGAATGTTTCCCCTCAATTAATTGCATTCTTTGAATCGTGTATCAAAAATCCTAACCTTCATGCAGAAATTAGGGTTCTTGAGGATTTTTCGTGATTTCTTGTTTTATGCTTAATTTAAATGAAATTAATTGTCATAAACATGATCGTGAGGTTGAAACGAGTTGATTGGTGTGTGGATTGTATGATATGATCAAGTATTCAGTGAGATTGAAGAGAAAATGCAAATCTGGGCAAACCCAGAACACGCGCGTGTTCTTGGTGTGTTCTTGGCGCCATTTTTTGAAAATTCAAATATTTGAATTTTGTGATTATATTTAATTGATTCAAAAATTAATTTCTCTCTGAGTTTTAATGAATTTAAGTTGATTCTTTTTTTAATAATTCACAAAAATGTTAAAATATTTTATTTTCCTAAAAAATCCCAAAAATATTATTTATTTTGTATAATTGATATATTTGCAAAGAATTAATGTTTTAATTGTTTTTGACATTTAAAATATTTTTTCCACCTTGATTTTGCAACTTTTAATGCTTTCTAATTATGTTGTAGGTCAATATTTAATTTTTGAAGCGTTAATCCAAGATCACAATTTGTTTTTCCTATGTTAAACAATTTTGATCATTTTAATTGAATTTTTATTTAATTGAAACACATTTTTGAAAACAAATTAGGGTTTTTGGATTAATTCAACCCTCATAAATCATTTTCAAAACACTTTGGGCCTCTAACAGAGTGTAAGACCCAATCCTTTTTTGACCAAATCATTTTTGGGCCTCAGTGTATTGTATAAGTCCTGATACCGTCAAAAAACAAACGGCGCGATCGTCGCCTTTTGAAAAATAACCTTCTGGGCCTACCCTTGAGTAGTAAGACCCATTTCTTTTCTTAAAACTCTTTGGGCCTCTAATAGAGTGTAAGACCCAATCCTTGTTTGACCATATCATTTTTGGGCCTCAGTGTATTGTATAAGTCCCGATACCGTCAAAAAACAAACGGCGCGATCGTCGCCTTTTGAAAAATAACCTTCTGGGCCTACCCTCGAGTAGTAAGACCCATTTATTTTCTTAAAACTCTTTGGGCCTCTATTAGAGTGTAAGACCCAACCCTCTTGTACAGAAAACTTTTTGGGCCTCATTCATTGTATAAGTCCCACTGTACATTTTCGAATAAACGACGCGATCGTCGCCAGTTTAAAATTAACCAACTGGGCCTACCCTCGAGTAGTAAGACCCATTCAAAATTTTTGGGCCTCTAATAGAGTGTAAGACCCAACCCCCTTTTAACCAAAATCATTTGGGCCTCAGATATTGTATAAGCCCATTCGCGTTAAAAAAAAATCTCGGCGCGATCGCCATTTGTAACGAAAAGTCAACTGGGCCTACCCTTGTGTTATAAGCCCCACTCTTTTTCTTTAAACTTTTTGGGCCTCTTGAGAGAGTGTAAGACCCAACCCTTGTACAGAAAACCTTTTTGGGCCTCAGTCACTTGTATAAGTCCCTCTGTACAAATTCAAACAGTGTGCTCACTGATAAAACCCTGGGCCTCTCCTTGAGCTGTAAGCCCCAAATCTTTCTTTTTCAAAGCACTTTCTCCTTTGATTTTGAATATACTGTTGTTTTCAATCTTTCTTTGTTGAACAACTAACCAAACAGCATGGAAGCTCTACAAACGAGTAAGTGTTTATACGCTTTCATTTACCGCTTTCATATACATATAACTGTATTGTGGGGCTGTTTCACTGTAAGTCTTCTTTCATAAACTCATATCAACTGTGTAATAATAGTATAGATATTTCGAGTTTCCCCGGCAACTACGTCTAGAACTAGGTGACGCCGTTTCGTTTATTCATAGAAATAGACAACTAGATCCCCAATAGGATCACCAGATACAGTCTTCTCTTCGGCTGTCCTCATTAGGAATTGTCAAGAAACTCTACTCCCAGAGATGAATGTATTCTCCGTGAATGGCATCTTTGAGTTTCTTCCAAATTCTCGAACTTTCCTGACTTGATCTATTCCCTGTGAATAGCTTGCCTTGAATTTCTCTGGGTTTGGGGACCCACGGGCTTCTTAAAAGCATCGGCCTCCTCTTGGGCATCGTACAAGGACCCACAGGCTTCCTAAAAGCAACCCCGCCTCCTCTTGGGCTTAGTACAAGGACCTCTCGGCGTCTTAAAAGTATTCACATCCTCCTCTTAGGCTTCGTATAATGATCTCTTCCTCCGGGAATGATAGCCTCCTCTTGGGCTTCGTACAAGGACCGATCGGCTTCTTAAAAGTTTCTAGCCTCCTCTTGGGCTTCGTACAAATTGTCCCGACGGCCTCCTAGAGGTATAGGAACATAAATTAGTCATCTGCATAGAACCGTCCTTTCAAAGAGTCTACTACTATTTCTCAAAGCATGGTACAAAAGATGAAACTCTAGACACGGACAGTCTAACATCCTTGAGTCTCAAAGACATTCTCAAGTGACCCCTTCGTTAAATAGGAAGAAAACCCGTGGACTCGGACAGTCTCAATACCCTTCGGATTTCCCAATTCCCTAAAGAACAGGAATAGCCCGGATCCTCGAATCAAATCCTCGAGTACAGTGTTGCTCATATAAGAACTGATTTTCTCTTTAAATCAGCATACTGGACCTGTCACTCAATTGAAACAGTAACCATAGCCTCCTCTTAGGCCTTGTATAATGATCCTTCTCCAGTTATGATAGCCTCTCTCTTGGGCTTTATACAATGATTCTCCCCAGCGGAGTCAAACAACGTTTAGCCTCTCTCTCGGGGTTTGTACGAGACACATAAAGAGACTCCCTCGTTGAGTCAATCACCCTTTCGCCTCCATCTTGGGCTTCGTACGAGATACAAAAACTCTCTTGTTGAGTCAAATAGCCTCAATCTCGGGCTTTATATGAGATACCAAAAGACTCCATTATCGAGTCTAAACCTTTTAGCCTTTCTCTCAGGCTTTGTACGAGGCACATATTAGCCTCCTCTTAGGCTTTGTATAAGAAAACCACTGGTTGGTCCAATCAACCTTTTAGCATCAAAGTTGTACCTCGTTCACAGTAAACAAACTTCAACAACTCTTTCCCCTTCATCTAATTGCTGTAAGTCTTCTCCTTCAAGTTAAAATCCCCTATAAAGGAAATTATGGCATTGCCGGATTCACAAATCCCGGTTGAAGTAATCCTCCTTTACAGTCAATCACCCAACAGTTGTGACAAACAGACCCCTTTAGAGATGACAAATTCTCTCTAAGGTCAACACTTTTAGCTTCACATCTTGGGCTTCGAACAAGATACAAACTACTTTCAACTTCACATCTTGAGCTTTGAACAAGATACAAATAGACCCTTTAGCTTCACGTCTTGGGCTTTGAACAAGACACCAAAACATCATTTCCTCCCATAAAATAGGAGGAACTACGATCGCTCTGATTTCCCTGTTTCGGTAAACGGGAATACGTAGGCATAAGATTGAAGGAAAAAAAATCTTAGCGAGCACACTAAACAAAAACCCAAAATCCCATACTCTCATACATTCGTCCTAACATCCTAACTGATAGCCTAAAGCACCCCTTGTCAACAAAATAACCTAGGAGAAACCCCGAATCTTTGTAGCATCTGTAAACCAACAGTGTTGACTGTTTAATCTTAGTTTGCAAGCAGGGTTAATTAGAGACATCTATTTTCCTTCCTTCATCAGCTTTAATAGGATAAAAAATGAATCGAGCTGTAGTACCAGGGCGATCGTGCTTCGCAACCACATCCAAAAATCACTCGCTACACTTATCACCTTCCAAAGGAAATATGGGAGATTGGTGAAAATGGTCCATAACATTACAAAGTATGAGCATGATGCTCTCCACACATTGTTGCAGTTCTATGAGCCGTCGTTGAGATGCTTTGTCTTTCCAGAGTATATCTTGATGCCTACGTTGGAGGAGTTTTCGTTTATCCTGGATATCTCAGTCAAATCAACAGTACCATTCTTTTCGGGAGATCACCCTAGCATAGAAGAAATTACAACTGCCTTACAGGTGGAACAATCAGTGCTGAAGAGAAATGTTGCTAATAAGAATGGAATTAAGGGTTTTCACTTGGAATTTCTTGCCAACCAGGCTCAAGCGTGTGCCAACGCCAAGAATTGGGCAGTCAACAATTCTATCCTGGCCTTGTGTATCTACTGTATCATCTTGTTTCCTAACCAACACTACTTTATGGATATGCACGCAGTAAGGCTTTTTGTCTTGAAAAATCCGGTTCCTACTCTGTTGGGTGATTTATACCACTTCGTGCATTTCAAGAATGAGAAGAGAAGGGTAGGACAAGTCAACTGCTGTACTCCACTCTTATCCAACTGGTTTTTGAAGCATTTACCTCAGAAGGGCGCCTCTGTAGACACGAAGGATTCTCTAAAGTGGTCTAAACGGATAATGGGGTTAGCTGCTGACAATATTGTTTGGTTTGATAATCAGTTGCGAGGAATAGAGATCATTACCAGCTGTGGGAATTTTCCGAATGTGCCTTTGATCGGCAGGAAGGGGGGATTAATTATAACCTTATCCTGGCTATTAGGAAATTTGGATATGCCTCAAGGAACCCTCTTGAAGACCAACATATGGAAAAGTCCTTGTTCTTTAACGGGAGTGAAGATACAGAGGTGCTAAGGAAGGTTGTGCATGCTTGGGAGCACATCCATAAGACTGGGAAGATTATTTTTGGAAAAGGTGATTTTAGAGCCTATCCGCAGTATACAGAGTGGGTCCAGAGGAAGGTTGAAGAAGTTCTCTTTCCTTTTTAAGGTGAGCCACCTTTGTATCCAGTGACGCAAGAACAACCTACCACAGTGGCCATTGAGGAATTCAACAAATTTCAGAATTTGGTGAAAGAGCTTAGAGGGGAGAATTCTGATATGAGCAGCCGTCTTCAAGACGCTTTACATACCAATAAGGAATTGGAACGCAAAGCCCAAGATGCAGAAAAGATCTTAACAACAAGAAAAAAAGATTTTGCCGAAAGGGCCCGACATTACCAGAAAGTTAATATGGCTGTTGAAAATTCTGCTCTAACTTATAAGCAAACTAAACAATCTTTGGCCCAAACAAGAGCCAAGCTCACCAAACTTCAGCAAGCATGGGACGAAGTTAGAATTGAGAATGCAGAGCAGCGAGAGCAACTAAAAACCAGAGACGATGAACTCCAGAGAGCACATAAACAACGAAGAAAGCATCGTGAAGACTCCGGTAAAAGCCAAGAGCAGCTGGAAAAGGTTAAAGATGAGTTGAAAGCTTCCAAGAAGGAACTTGAAGATGCTATGGCAGAAGTAAGGGAACTCAAAATGCGAGTTGGTGTGAAAAAGCCTAAGCATATGAGTGATGACGAAGCTCTCTTGATGCACATGGATTCATTAGCCGAAGCTCTGAAGAAGAGGGACATTTTGATCAAAGAAATGACTGAAAGGCCAAACCATCAGCGCACCAGAATACTCTTTGAAGAAATCAAGTATTCTAGCGAGAAGCTGAAAGATTTGGAGCTGAATGATTAATAGTTTCCTCTTTATTTTCCTAGTGCAATTTTTGTTGATGTACTATGGTTACCATCAGGCTTGTTGATGGAGCCACTTTCTTGATGTATTTCTAGTTTGCAAACTCGTTGTAGAATGCTTCAGCACTTTTTGGCTCTCTGTTAATTCAAATGATTGGTTTACTCAGAAATGGTTCCTTAGCAGTGTTCTATTCACCGGCACATTATCACAACACTTTATCACAGCACGTTTCTTCTCAAAGAATTTCTCTTGACAATATATGTATATGGCTCAGCTTCTTATGATTAAGACTGGAATCAGGGTGAAAAGCCTTAGAAATGAAAGACATGGCATATGCATACATTTCATAACATATCATTTTACATAACAGGTACTCGTCCCAGGGAGTTTCTAACCTTTATTTGGTTGCAGGCAGAATAACTGATTTCAGCATTCATCGCTACCCGACTTGACAAAATCAAGCCAGAATCATGGAACAGGTGCAGGCAGAACTCACTGAAATGAGGACCCGTATGGAGCAGTTCATGAACCTTATGCAGGGCATAGCCCACGGGCAGCAAGATTTGAGAACTGCAGTTCAAAGGTTGGAAGTGGAAATCCCCAATGTTAATCCTCCTGGCGGAGCGGCAGTTAATCCTCCCGGCGGAGCGGCAGTTGACCCTCCTGGCGGAGTTCCTGGTGGCGTTGGCCATATTAATCATCAACATGTGGAGGACCATCAAGATGATTAATTCTCTGTGCTGAATGCTGACATGGGGGTTCATGATGATGGTAATGACAGAAGGTATAAAGACTTGGCTGAGAAGGTAAGAGCCATGGAATGTCAAAACTCCATGGGAATTAATGTTGCTGACATGGGGCTGGTGCAAGGGGTGAGGATCCCTCCAAAATTTAAGCCCCCAACCTTTGACAAGTATAATGGCAGTACATGTCCTAAGACTCACATTTAGGCGTATTCAGGAAGATTTATGCATATTCTGGCGATGAAAAGCTGTGGATGTACTTCTTTCAGGATAGCCTGTCAGGAGCTTCATTGGAATGGTACATGAAGCTGAAAAGAGCTTATATCAGGAACTGGAGGGATTTGGGCGATGCTTTCTTGAAATAGTATCAGTATAACATTGACATGGCCCCTAATCGTAGCCTATGGACAGGGGACGAAGGTAAAGGACGTCAGGGCTCGTACTATCAAGCAGCAGCTGTAACTATTCCGGTTCCAGCTGCCGAATCTCAGTCACAATCTCAAAGACAATACCAACGAGGCAGAGATTGAGTGATCGCCACTTTGACAC
The DNA here is from genome assembly GCA_022829125.1 of Lathyrus tuberosus. NCBI lineage: Eukaryota > Viridiplantae > Streptophyta > Magnoliopsida > Fabales > Fabaceae > Lathyrus > Lathyrus tuberosus. Next base: position 19,840,699 of record JALAZF010000005.1, on the reverse strand, counting down.
TTTACCTATGACATATGCCCAGATGTTGCAGAATTTGCTCTGCTTAAAGTTGGTATAGTTGAGAATGCTGGCACCACCAACAGGCAAGCTACCTTATGGCTATGATGCAAATGTGAAGTGTGAATTCCATTCGGGTGCGCCCGGCCACCATATAGAGAACTGCAAAGCTTTTAAGCAGGTAGTTCTGAATCTGGTTGATTCGAAAGCTATCAACTTTGCTCCTAATCCCAATGTGATTCAAAACCCTATGCCCCCGCATGGCGGACCAAAGGTCAATGCAATAGAAGAGGACAGAGGCTTGAATCCGGTGTCAGATGTCAACAAAGTCAGAACATCTTTGGAGATCGTCAAAAAGCATTTGTTGAAAGGGGGCGTGTTCCCCGGTTGTCTGGAAAATTGCTCAGAATGTTTGACTGTGATGAATGGTTGTGATGAATTGAGGAAGGGCCTTCATAAGTTGATAGACGAGGGTTGTTTACAATTTGATCAAATGAGAAAGAAGGATGATACAGTCTCGACAATTACCATTTACTTTACTTCGGCAAAGATTCCCGTGCATACGCCAGTACAGGTCCCCGTATCTGAGTAGTTAGCCCCTGTGACTATAACTGTTCCGGGTCCTATGCCATATGAAAGTACAAAAGCGATCCCATGGCATTACGGAGCTGATGTTTATTATCAAGGGCAGAAACAGGAAGTGGAGGTTCCCAAGGAAACTGGTTCAAGTGTGGGGAATGTAGGAGGATTGGGTGGTTTTACCCGTAGTGAAAGGCTTTTTGCTCCACAGACACTCCGAAACGATGATGCAGAAGCTTTGGCGAAAGCTAAAGGCAAGCAGGTAGTAAACAAAGAGCCCATGCAAAGGGCGGAGCCCAGTAATTCCTTTGAAAAAGACGTTGAAGAGTTTATGAGGATTATCCGAAAGAGCGATTACAAGATAGTGGATCACCTGCATCAAACTCCCTCCAAGATTTCTATCTTGTCATTACTGTTATGTTCCGAGGCACATCGCAACGCCCTGTTGAAGATTTTAAATATGGCGTATGTTCCACATGAGATATCGGTGAACCAGCTCGAGGGTGTTATTGCCCATGTCAATTCCAGTAATGGGTTGGGGTTTACCTATTTTGATCTGACGCCAGAGGGGAGAAATCATAACAAAGCTCTCCACATCTCCATGGAGTGCAAAGGGGCAGTCTTGTCCCATGTGTTGTTAGATACTGGCTCGTCCCTAAATGTACTGCCGAAGAAGGCTTTGGTAAAGTTCGATGTTGAGGAGGTTGTACTCCGACCATGTGATTTAGTTGTGTGCGCTTTCGACGGCTCCAAAAGATCAGTTTTTGGGGAGGTAGAGTTGCCTGTGAAGATTGGACCCCAAGTGTTTAATACGGTTTTCTATGTGATGGAAATCCAACCGGCTTATAGCTGCTTGCTAGGGCGCCCATGGATACATGCTGCATGGGCAGTAACGTCAACGCTCCATCAGAAGATAAAGTTTGTCAAGGATGGTCAGGTTGTCACAGTATGTGGAGAGAAACTCATTGTCAAGCATTCCAAGCAGTGAGTATTGAAGGTGACCCTCATGCCAATGAAACAAAAGCGAGGACTTCTATAGCTTCTTACAAACAAGCTCTCGAAGTAGTACAGTCAGGCCATGCTGAAGGTTGGGGTGAGTTGATTGAGTTGCCTTTTAAGGAAGACAAGTGGGGAATTGGTTACCAGCCTACTCAAGCTTCGCAGCCAGAAGGCCAAAAGCGTCAGGGACCTGTCATTTTTTCTAGTGGGGGGATCATCAACCCTGGCCAAGTCTTTGCTACAACTGAAGACGATAGAAACAACGATTATGATATGGACAATAGGGTGCGCCCATGTGTCCCGGGGCAGAAGCTGAACAACTGGTTCTCTGAAGACCTCATCCAAGTCACCTTGCAGAAAGAGTAATTTTCTTTGTTTTTTCATGTTGCATGTAAAATCCTATGCCCTTGCCCAAGGCTTAGTGATTTCATTGTAGGGCCACATTTGTTTCAATGCAAGTTTATCATCAATAAAAGGACGTTTTTGCATTCAAAAATTGTGTTCCCTGTCTTTCATTTTACACTTTTTTTTTCAAATAAAAATGGCAATGTTTTCTTTCTCCATAGTTTGTTTTCTTTCTTTTCAAAAAGCTCTTTCTAAAATAAAGCATGAAACATCATTCATGCAGAAACGATCCTATGGATCCAGTTGATAACAGTTTTGCTATGGCTCGATATGAGTTTGATAATCCAATTTACCAAGCTGAAGAGGGGGGGTGAGGAAGACTGTGAACTTCCCGAGGAATTGGCCCGATTATTGAAACAGGAGGAAAGAGCTATTTAGCCTCATCAAGAGTCACTAGAAGTCATCAACCTTGGCACCGAGGATGCGAGAAAAGAAGTCAAAATAGGGGCAAGCCTAGCAGAGAATGATAAGAAAGAGCTGATTGAGATGTTGCGCGAATATGTCGATATCTTTGCCTGGTCCTATCAAGATATGTCGAGGTTGGATACATATATTGTTGTGCACAGGTTGCCTCTCAAAGAAGGTTGTTCCCCCGTCAAACAGAATCTCAGAAGAACTAAACTGGAAATGGCCATTAAGATCAAAGAGGAGGTGCAGAAACAGTTGGATGTGGGTTTCTTGGCCATCACCAGCTATCCACCATGGGTTGCGAATATTTTCCCGGTACCTAAGAAAGATGGTAAGGTCCGGATGTACGTTGACTACCGTGATTTAAATCGAGCAAGTCCGAAAGATGATTTTCCATTACCTCACATTGATGTGTTTGTAGATAATACAACTCAATTCTCGGTATTTTCCTTCATGGATGGCTTTTCCGGTTATAATCAGATAAAAATGGCACCGGAAGACATGGAGAAAACAACGTTTATTACCCCATGGGGCACGTTCTACTATAAAGTGATGCCTTTTGGTTTGAAAAACGCAGGGACAACTTATCAGCGTGCTATGGTGACACTCTTTCATGACATGATTCATAAAGATATTGAGGTTTATGTTGATGATATGATTGCCAAGTCGCAGACTGAGGAAGAGCACTTGGCGAATCTGAAAAAGCTTTTTGAACGATTGAGACAATTCAGACTGAGGCTGAACCCGAATAAGTGTACTTTCAGGGTGAGATCTGGTAAGCTATTGGGCTTTATTGTCAATGAAAGAGGAATCGAGGTTGATCCAGCAAAAGTAAAAGCAATACAAGATATGCCCGAGCCAAGAACAGAAAAGCAAGTTCGTGGTTTCTTAGGGAGGTTGAACTACATTGCTAGATTCATATCTCATCTTACAGCCACTTGCGAGCCAATATTCAAATTGTTGAGAAAAGATCAATCAATTCGTTGGAATAATGATTGCCAAAGGGCATTTGACAAAATAAAAGAGTATTTGCAGAAACCTCCAATTCTTATGCCTCCAATTCCAGGGAGACCATTGATAATGTATTTTTCGGTACGTTAAAACTCAATGGGTTGTGTTCTCGGTCAACACGACGAGACAGGTAGAAAAGAGCATGCCATTTACTACCTGAGCAAGAAATTCACAGATTGCGAGTCTAGATACTCAATGCTTGAGAAGACATGTTGTGCACTTGCATGGGCTGCTAAGCATTTGAGACAATATATGCTGACTCACACAACTCTATTGATAGCAAAGATGGATCCAGTCAAGTACATTTTTGAGAAGCCAGCTCTCACCGGAAAGGTTGCCCGTTGGCAGATGGTGTTGACAGAGTATGACATACAATATACTTCCCAAAAGGCCATAAAGGGTAGTATTATGTCTGATTATCTTGCTGAGCAATCAATTGATGATTATCAGCCAATGAAGTTTGAGTTCCCTGATGAAGACATCATGTACTTGAAAATGAAAGATTGCGACGAGCCACCAGTTGATGAAGGACCAGATCCTAACGACAAGTGGAAATTGTTATTTGATGGGGTTGTTACTGTGAATGGTAGTGGCATTTGGGCAGTTCTCATAACTCCGAAAGGTTCCCATATACCTTTCACTGCCAGACTGACTTTTGATGTCACCAACAATGAAGCCGAATATGAAGCCTGCATTATGGGTATTGAATAAGCCATTGATTTAAGGGTCAAGACTCTTGATGTATTTGGGGACTCTGCTCTAGTGATCAATCAGGTCAACGAAGATTGGCACACCCATCAACCCAACTTGATCCCTTACAGAGATTATACAAGAAGACTGCTGACTTTCTTCAAAACAGTAAAGCTGTATCATGTACCTCGTGATGAGAATCAGATGGCAGATGCTTTAGCAATGTTATCTTCAATGATTCAAGTGAATTGGTGGAATCATATACCCAAAATTGATGTGATGCGGCTTGATAGACATGCTCATGTGTTTACAGCCGATACAGTGACCGATGATAAACCTTGGTATCATGATATCAAGCGTTTCTTGGAGAGTCAAGAGTATTCGGCTGGGGCATCCAATAATGACAAGAAGACTCAGAGAAGGTTAGCGGGCAGTTTCTTCTTGAATGAAGATGGCGTATTATACAAAAGAAATTTTGACATGGTCTTCCTCAGATGCGTGGATAGACACGAAGCAGACATGTTAATGCAAGAAGTGCACGAAGGTTCTTTTGGTACCCATGCTGGTGGACATGCAATGGCAAAGAAATTGTTACGAGCTGGTTATTACTGGATGCCATGGAGGCTGATTGTTTCAAATATGCTCGAAAATGCCACAAGTGCCAGATTTATGCTGATAAAGTGCATGTGCCACCGAATCCTTTAAACGTGATGAGTTCCCCTTGGCCCTTTACCATGTGGGGCATTGATATGATTGGGAAGATTGAGCCCACCGCCTCTAATGGACATCGTTTTATCTTGGTGGCCATTGATTACTTCACCAAGTGGGTGGAAGCTGATTCGTTTGCAAATGTCACCAAGCAGGTGGTTGCCTGGTTTATCAAGAAAGAGATTATTTGTCGGTACGGGGTGCCCGAAAGGATCATCACTGACAATGGTTCTAATCTTAATAATAAGATAATGCAAGAGCTATGCCAGAGCTTCAAGATTGAACATCATAATTCTTCTCCGTACCGCCCAAAGATGAATGGTGCCGTCGAGGCAGCCAATAAAAATATTAAGAAGATTGTGCAAAAGATGGTCGTGACGTACAAGGATTAGCATGAGATGTTGCCTTTCGCTTTGCATGGGTACCGTACATCAGTACGTACGTCTACTGGGGAAACCCCGTTTTCTCTTGTGTATGGTATGGAAGCGGTCTTACCGGTTAAAGTTGAGATTCCTTCTCTGAGGGTCATGATGGATGTCAAGATTGATGAGGCTGAATGGGTTCAAACGAGGTTCAACGAGTTGAGTCTCATAGAAGAGAGGAGATTGGCAGCAATATGCCATGGGCAACTGTATCAGAGAAGGATGAAACGGGCATTCGATCAGAAAGTGCGTCCTCGGAATTATGAGACAGGTGACTTGGTGTTGAAAAGGATTCTTCCTCCTAATACAGACCACATGGGCAAATGGACTCCAAATTATGAAGGTCTATATGTTGTCAAGAAGGTTTTCTTGGGCGAAGCCTTGATGCTTACAACTATGGATGGTGAGGATTTTCCATCGCCTGTGAACTCAGACGCAGTCAAAAAATACTTTGCATAAATGGACCCGCTGGACAGTAAAAAGAGAGTCCAGGCAAAAAAGGGTATCCCGGCGAACCATAAAAGAAAAAAGAAAAAAAAGAAGAAAAAGGTTCGGGCAAAAATTAGGGATAAAATAAAAAATAAAAAAATGAGTACACCCGGTAAGTTGAAAACCCGAAAGGGTAACTTAGGCAAAAATGGGTATCCCGGTGGATTGAAAACCCGCAAAGGGCGATCCAGGCAAAAGAGGGATTTAAAAGCGAAAGGTTGCGATCTGAGTAACCAGCATCCCGTCTTGTTTCAACAAGAGGCATTCTGAAGGATAGGAATCGGTCCAATCGTCCCCCTCGGAAAGCGAAACACTTGGAGAGTATTGAAGACATATGAACCATAGCAGGATTGAAACTCAATGGATTTCCGTTTTTCCACATTGCCATTAGGATAGTTTCTTTTCTCTTTCAAGCAATTACCTCTTTCCAGGAATTGCCTCTTGATGTAAACGCCTATCTTCGGGCTTTTCAATCAATAAAATTTTCTTTATTCAGAATATCCATTTCTTGTGTTTTCTTTTACAGTTTGTTTTGATTGCAAAAAAAACGTCCGAGTTTTTGATAAACATTGCATTTGAAAACATCGAGGTTTTACAATGACATGCGTGCAAAAGAAAATAATTAAAATTGCTTTGAATGCCAGGCACTCTTGGGTGATGAATTCAAAATTCATTGATACCCTGGGGCATGTGTGCACACTCTTTTGTTTGTAGGTGTTAATGTTCGCTGGTTGGCCCATCAATATCATGTGATGTCTTCAGTGTCTTTTCCAGCAGGACTCAAATAATAGTTCTCCCTAAGCAGAAGCGGTTACCTCAACAGGAATCTCTTCCTCGAGGTTATCATCCCCAGCAGGAACATGGTTGATCTCAGTCCCTCAGCAGGTATTTCCTTCCTCAGCAAGAGTTCGTTTGATCTCAACTCCCTAGCAGCCAGGTCAAAAAGTTGTCGTTTTCCCAGCGGAGTTCTATGGATATGGTTCTTCCCCAAACAGATTGATTCAGATGATGCCTCCCCAACAAGGTCATTATTCCTTACAGTAATCTCAACGGGTTAGTCAGTTCAGAGCCCAGTTTAGGAGATCAGGTTATTTTGTTTTCCCCAACATGAGTTGCGAGCACGAGGACAATTCAGTTTGCTATCCCCAGCGGAGTTGCCTTCTTTTCCTCAGCATTTATTTTTCTGAGGAACCTCCTTGCATGTTGCATATAGTAATAATTGCATCCTAAAAAACGCGTAGCATTTCCATTCGAGATGGAGCATTACGCCATGGAAAAATTCAAACATATGCATGCGAAGCATAAGCCAGTTTTGGTACCTCGTGCGAGAGCCCAAAATTGTTTCTCTTCTATCATAATTGACAAAACAAAAACGAACGCCTCTTTCATTCCTCAACAGACATTTCAAAGCAGTACAATGGTTTCACTACTTTCCTCCCCACCAGAGTCACAGTTTCTCTGTTGGTAGATCTTTTGGTCTTACATCTTAACCGTGTTTTCCTGGAACCATTCCCGATAGGATTCCTTTAGCCGTTCCCGACAGGCGACCTTTGAGTTTTAAACCTAGACGTTCCCGATATGCCCATTTACCGTTCCCGACAGGTAAGCCATTGGTTTTCAACTTTAGCCGTTCCCGACAGGCGACCTTTGAGTTTTAAACCTAGCCATTCCCGACATGCCCATTTACCGTTCCTGACAGGTAAGCCATAGGTTTTCAACTTTAGCCGTTCCCGAAGGGCGACCTTTGAGTTTTAAACCTAGCCGTTCCCGACAGGCCCCTTTACCGTTCCCGACAGGTAAGCCATAGGTTTTCAACTTTAGCCGTTCCCGACAGGCGACCTTTGAGTTTTAAACCTAGCTGTTCCCGACAGGCCCATTTACCGTTCCCGACAGGTAAGCCATAGGTTTTCAACTTTAGCCGTTCCCGACAGGCGACCTTCGAGTTTTAAACCTAGCCGTTCCCGACAAACCCATTTACCATTCCCGACAGGTAAGCCATAGGTTTTCAACTTTAGTCGTTCCCGACAGGTGACCTTTGAGTTTTAAACCTAGGCGTTCCTGACATGCCCATTTATCGTTCCCGAAAGGTAAGCCATAGGTTTTCAACTTTAGTCGTTCCCGACAGGCGACCTTTGAGTTTTAAACCTAGCCGTTCCCGACAGGGCCATTTACCGTTCCCGACAGGTAAGCCATAGGTTTTCAACTTTAGCCATTCCCGACAGGCGACCTTTGAGTTTTAAACCTAGTCGTTCCCGACAGGCCCATTTACCATTCCCGACAAGCCATAGGTTTTCAACTTTAGCCGTTCCCGACAGGCATACTATAAGCTTTAGACCTTAGCCGTTCCCGACAGGCGACCTTTGAATTTCATTTGTTCCAGACTCTTTTCCACCAACATCCATCACCACAACTGCTGTGTTTGTCATATATCCATTCTTTTTACCCACAGAGCGCAAATTTTCTGGTTATTTTTGTATTCAATCCCTATTTACCTTGAATGTCTAACATCCGTTGCTCTCATCCCTTCAGGTCCACAGTTGATTGAATAGGGGCAGCTATAATACCTCAAAATTTGCCCTTTTATCTCTCTCCAAAAATTGGCTTATGTTTCATTCATTTGCATTTCATAATAGGTCATACTAAAAATCATACACATCATTGGTTGCAAGGCATGGTATCAAGTACATCAAGGTGTGGACAGTCAAAGCCAAAGGACAAAAGTAAAAAGCTTTTCCAAATAGGTCACAAGGGTTTCTCACATCTCAATTCATCTCATTTGAGTCCCCAAGGTATCACAAGATGAGAATTCAACAGAAGATTGAAGGAAGTCATATTCTCCTAACCAGTGCAAACTAGGGTTTTGGAATTCTGAAGTATAACACCCCAATGGGCAAGATCTCTGAGATTTTATCATTTCCAAATGGCACATATCATCTTTGTTAGAGAGGATATACATCATACTCAGAGGAATTTGGATTTGGAGGATGTGCTGATTTCTCCTAGACTAAGGGGTCAAAATTAGGGTTTGCCATAAAATCAGTTTATTTCTGATTTTTTGGGTAAGACTTGATTCTATGGTATTCTACATGTCCTCAAGAGTCTAAAGATGAAGAATTATCCATCAATTTGATTTGGAAGGGTTTCAATTGATCAATTGATTGAGAATCAGGAGATTTGGGGGAAAGTCAACTGTGCAGAGGAAAAAGTTAACTCTTGACTTTTTGAGGTCAAATTCATGTTCCTCATGTCAAATATGATCATTGATGAGGATTTGATCAAGAAATAATGAAAGATTCATCAAAAATCAAGAAATATACAAAGTTGCCAAAAATAGCAATGTAGGGTTTCCATTTATGGCAAGTTTTGGCAAGGTGAGAGGTCAACTTTAGAGCATTCTTTCTCCATGTTCCAAGCACCAAATTGAAAGTCTAGGGAGGCCTATCAAAAGTTCATATTTTAAGCTTCAAATCCATACCAAGAACATCCCCATTGGATCAAAATTGAGAGAGATATGATGTTTCAAAGTGGAGAGAAATCAAGGCAAAATGACAAGTCATGACCAGTCAGTGTGCCATAATTTTCACAAACACTTGGTGTGCATGTTGTGCCCGAGTTCATGGCCAAATATCTCATTGATAGAGGTTTCATTTGGAAAATTTTTCAACATCAATCTTGTTCATTTCCATCTCCTCTTCAACTTTGGTGTTTAACATGTTTTCATTTGATCATTCCTTTGAGAGTTAGGGTGGCTCAAAATGGGTAACCTCCTACTGGTTTCTTTCACACGCCATGGTAGGTCAAGGACAGGTCAAGTTGGTTTGTTACATCAGTTGTGTACCAATATTTTCATAAGACTTTTTCAAATTGTTAGAGGTTTTATTTCCATTTATGTTGAGTACCAATATTGTTGTATTCCATGATCTCTTTCCAAAGACCTCAAAAATCCTTCATTCCATCCACTATGCAAGGAGATTCAAGGCTCCAAAGTTCATATCAGGCCAACTGTTTTCTTCTACCTCAAGCAAACACAATTCAATCAAGAGATAGTCTTGTGGCATGACTATTGTCATTATGCGCATGATATCATCATGTACCATGATGTATCCAAAACATTGCCATAATTAACCAAGCAAACTATACACATATCATATCATGCTCATGTCCTCTTTACCGCATATGTGTAAACCAAACAAAAAGAAAGAAAAGCTTGCATGACAAGCTGTGTAATTGCTGCAAACTCAGAGCATCATCATCATCCATCCTTCACCACCACCATAACACTCCATGCTCTCTCCACACTTAAACAAAAACCACACAACTCGTGTCTAACAAACTTGAACTCATTTTCAACTCACTCAGTTGACTCACTCACCCTAATCAGAGTTCTAACTGTTAACCAAGGTGGTTAACAGTTAACTCAAGGTATATAAGGCTCCCTCTAACAGAATTGAAAGGAGGACACTTCATTCTACACACTTCTCTGAAATTTCCTCCTTCTTTCTCTCAATCTTTTCTCTCTTTCTCTCGAAGATTTACTCAATCTCTTTACAATTTTCTCCTCCATTCTTCATCGAGAAGCATCAATGGAGTAAAGGAAGAGATTCAAGCTGCTATATCCAGATTGATTCACATATTCAGCAGTTTATTTTTTAAGAATTTATAAGCTTCTACATAGCCTTTATTTGGCCAAAATCAAGTTCGAGAAACAAGTGGAACCTCACCTCTGGTATTCTTTGAAGCTAAGGAAGCAGTAAAAAGCACAGGTTTTAGTTCAAGCCTCTTGTTCTCTTTTGATATAATTTCACTTATTTTTGCATAATTGAAGCTCAGTAGGAGCAATGTGACCTCTGGCTAGTTGATAGGAACCTTAGGTGCTTAGTTGAAAATCTTAGGGCAAACTTGTTGGTTTCGATTCTCTCTGTATGTATGGTGTTTGTGATTTTTGATGCTAGATTCATGATCTACTAGTTTAGAGGAACATGTTGATATAAGGTTTGTGTGTTTCTGGTCACCTGAAATTCTGTGCACGGCGGAGACTCACCGGAGAAGACGACCGGAGTCTTCTCTGGCCACCTGAAAGTTCATCTGAGGAAGAACCCTAGGCCTTTGCTCAGATTAAAACACAACCGTTGATGCTTGTTGATCCAACGCTCCAAGACATGCCAGCACATTAATGAACCACTCCCCTGGCATGTGACTCATTTTTCTGAAATAATTTGAATTGTGTGATGTTGTGTGTGTGACTCACTCTTGCCTATCATGTGCTCTCTTTGTGATGCGTGTGATTGTTGTACTATGACTGATAATCATAATTGACTTCATCCAATGGCTCAGTATGAGTCAAGAAATTGACTAACATCCATGGTATGGACCATCCCTGAACGCGTGTTTTGGACTGGGCCTTTTTTGTTATTCACACCCCCTTTCCCTGAGCCCAAAGCATATTTGAACTGTGGAATTACTTGCGTTGTACCCCCTGGCCTTTTCCTTTTGTTTTTTTTATTTTCTTTTCATATATGTTTCATTTTTAATTTTTAAAAATACATTCAAGCATCCAAAAATTCTATAAAAATTCATGAAGCATCTAGAAACATTTAAATAATTTTTGATTATTTTTATTTCTGATTTTATCATATTTTTCCATATTTTCATGAATTTCCTTTTATTTTCTTTTGTGTGAGCATTAAATCATGACCTATGCTTCATTGTGGAATTTTTTTGACATAGTTGTACACTGAATTTATGCCTAACAATTGGTACATGCATTTATGATATGTTGAGGCATGGTATGCATTTTTTATGGATTTTTTTAGGTATTTTCTTGTTGACTTTTGAGTGAGGTCTTTGAGCCAATTGTTTGCGTGTTTTGTATGGTATTATGAGGCATGTTTGTGCATGTTTGGTAATGGTTTTTGAGCCATTCTTTTGAAGTATGTTTGCCCTTTGATTGTACCTTAATTCATTTATATTTTCTTAATTTCCTCATCATCTAAGCATGACTCTTTGGATTGTTTGAAAGCATGTTTGTTTTGTGTAAATGTTAGAAGATATATGCTTAGGGTTTATTGATTGTTGTTTGCCATTCTTCTTTGACCCCTATTGAGACCTATTGGTACATGTTAAGTCAATATTATAGGTCACTTTTCTCATGTTACATGTCATTCTTGATGCATCTTTGTTTGATTTATGTGTACATATTTGGACTTGAAATGTGTTGTGGAACTTATGCATCTTCACTTGTCTTTCTTTGATGACTTGTTTGTATTATAACTTGCATGATCTTGCACACTCACTCCAACATGATTCACTTCTATTTTTAATCATCCTCAACCATATTCCATGACCCTTAATTGCACTTTACATGTTTCTTAAGTTCATAAATCTTTGGATGTTTACTTGAACTTGTTTGAACTTAGTTTGTTCTTAATCACCAATGTGCTTCAATATGATACTTGTTTGGACTTTGTGCTTCCATTCTTGACTTTTAAACATCATGTTAAGTGTCTTGAGCTACTGACTTGCATTCATATTACATGTTTGTTCAATTTTCATCTTCATTTCTTACTTAAATTACAAGTATGCTTCATTGTTTGAATTTGAATGATGTTTGCTCACACTTTTTCCTACTTGTTCAATGCTTGCATTCATGAATCATATGCTACAGTAATGACATCTTCATGCATCCTTAAATATCATTTAATTCTGAACTTGACTTATTATCATGCATTAATACATGTTTACCTTTCATAAGCATTCATCCTTCATAGGTAATACTTAACTTGTAATTGTATGAACATTTGGTGTATAGTTTGATTTTGTTTGCTTTCTTGTTGCATGTTTACATTAGTAAGGATCCTTTAACATGTACATACTGACTTGGCATGTCCCTTAACCATTAGGACCTTTCCCTTTTGGTTTGAACTTTATTTTCTTCTTAATTTGCCTTCTTAAAGGAAGTGGTTTTGTTTGGTTTAGTTTCTTGCACTTATCTTCATTACTTGTGATGATTACGCACTAACCTTTTGTGTAGGGGCAGAGGTAAGACATTTGAGTATGTGGATGTTAATCCATACTCATCTCTTCTTTCATCTCTCATCTCTTTTACTTACCATTTCTCTTTTATGAATAGCATGATATAATGCTTGTTTGTGTATAACTTTCTCACAACCCTTAGGGATCCTAGCTCATCCTTAATTTTTGATTAAGGTGAAGTAGGATAAGCATTAGATAGTGCTATCCCCCTCTTTCCTTTAGACTTAGGTGGTTCTTATACTCCACACAACCATAGGACTTCCATGCATGAAAACATTAGCATAACTAGTCCCCCACTTAGACTTTTTCCTTTCTTCCTTTGAGTTTCTCATTCCTCATCTCAAAACAAAAAGAAAAAACATCTAATAAAGGATTAACATGTATTGCACATGAGCCTTGCATGTGGGAAATAAGATAGTGGAAGATCTTCTTTCACTTTCTTAGAGTGTTTAGTGTACGTCCCGTCTTGGGTCGATATGCGAAGCATTCGATCCTATGTCATAGACTTTAATGCAATATGTGTTATAAAGATAAAATAATCAAAAAACTTCTTCCTAAAAGACAAAAACAAACAATTTTCTTCTTCCTCATTCCATTCATAAAGGATGCGTCACTTCGGTTCTACCGCAAACAGGTAAATGCCTAAGACTCCGTACAACGAGCTGCGACACCTAACTGCTGGAACGCGAACCTTGGCATCTTCTGTTAAAAAACACAAACAAAGCAAATACATCCTTGGTTAAGACGAACTACGACTGCTCTGACTTCCTCTCTCTGGTTAGATTGAGGACACGTAGGCACAAGACGGCGATGTCTTGGCGAGCAACCTTTCCTCTTAGTTCGTGTCCGAACTATGTTGACTCTGACTTTCCCGCTCCCGAGGGAATACGAAGGCCCAGGACTCCGACGATGTCCTATCGAGTCACTTCTTTTTATTTTCTCCCCCGTTTCTTTGTTCTTTCCCGTACATGTTCCTTCTCGTGTCCAGTAGCAGTGGAGCTCCAGACGACGACACCCTTTGATCGATAACAACAAGCGTGGATCCCATCGAGTACGATGGATGCGTGGGGGTGCTAATACCTTCCCTTCGCATAACCGACTCCCTTACCCGTTTCTCTTGGTCGCGAGACCATGTTCTTTTCCTTCCTTCAGGTTTACGCAGTGTTTCCTTTCCCTCTCTTGGGATAAATACACATTGCTGGCGACTCTGTTTCCGCGCCACTTTCGCGTTTGTACTTGGATGAAAATCCCGGGAGCGACACATAGATCATTACAAAGTTTGAAAAATGGTAAATACATGGAAAGGGTTACATTTAAATACAATGACCACTATTCTCCCTAACAACTTTGAATTCCGCTGTGCTCAAAACTTCAGTTGAGGATGATTAAATCAGAATCCTTGACAGACAATGTTGCTTTCAAATGATCAAGACTGGCCAGATGCATTTACTTTCCATAATCCCTAACTTTTGCCTAGATTTCCCTTTCGGGTTTTCAATCTACCGGGATGATTATTTCTTTTTTTGTCTCTAATTTTTGCCTGGACCGCCCTTTCGGGTTTTCATCCCACCGAGACGCTCATTTTTGCCTAAGCTGCCCCTTTGGGGTTTCAACTTAGCGAGCTGTTCTTTTATTTTTTTAGGCGAAGTATTTCTTGACTGCATCGACATTCACAGGACGAGTGAACTCTTCACCATCCATAGTTGTAAGAAGTAATGCACCGTCAGAGAAGGCTCTCTTAACAACATATGGGCCTTCATAATTAGGAGTCCACTTGCCCCTAGAATCACTGGTAAAAGTCGAGTTCCTTTTGAGCACGAGGTCGCCTTCTCTGAACACACGAGGTCGAACCTTCTTATCAAAAGCTTTCTTCATTCTCTGTTGATACAATTGGCCATGACACAAGGCCGTCATTCTTTTCTCTTCAATCAAATTCAACTGATCATATCTACTCTGACACCATTCAGCCTCAGACAATTCAGCTTCCATCAAAACTTTCATAGAAGGGATTTCAACCTTTACCGGGAGCACTGCTTCCATACCATACACAAGAGAGAAAGAGGTTGCCCCTGTTGAAGTGCGGACGGATGTACGATACCCATGCAAAGCAAAAGGGAGCATCTCATGCCAATCCTTGTAAGTAACAACAATCTTCTGAACAATCTTCTTAATATTCTTATTAGCAGCTTCAACAGCCCCATTCATCTTAGGTCTGTAAGGAGAAGAATTATGATGCTCAATCTTAAACTCATCACATAATTCCTTCATCATCTTGTTATTCAAATTCGACCCATTATCAGTGATAATCTTGCTCGGAACACCATACCGACAGATAATTTGGTTCTTGATAAACCGGACCACTACTTGCTTGGTCACATTGGCATATGATGCCGCTTCCACCCACTTGGTAAAATAGTCAATAGCCACCAATATGAAACGGTGTCCGTTAGACACTTTAGGCTCAATCATTCCAATCATATCAATGCCCCACATGGAGAAAGGCCATGGAGAAGAGATAACATTGAGAGGAGTTGGAGGCACATGAATTTTGTCAGCATAAACCTGGCATTTATGGCACTTTTTCACAAATTTGCAACAGTCAGATTCCATTGTCAGCCAATAGTAATCTGCCCTCAACATCTTCTTAGCCATTGCATGCCCATTGGCATGGGTACTAAAAGATCCTTCATGAATTTCTTTCATCAACATGTCTGCTTTGTGTCTATCCACGCATCTGAGCAAGACCATGTCATAATTTCTTTTATACAACACATCATCATTCAAGAAGAAACTATAAGCCAACCTTCTCAAAGTCTTCTTATCTTTCTTGGATGCCCCAAGCGGGTACTCTTGATTTTGAAGAAAGCATTTAATATCATAATACCACGGTTTATCATCAACAACCTCTTCAACCACAAATACATGAGCTGGCTTATCAAGCCGCATAACATCGATTTTGGGCACATCATTCCATCGATTCACCACAATCATGGAGGATATAGTGGCTAAAGCATCCGCCATTCGATTTGCTGCTCTGGGTACATGGTGAAACTCAACCTTATTGAAGAAAGTTAACAACCTTCTTGCATAATCTCGATAAGGAATCAAATCAGGTTGACGCATCTCCCATTCTCCTTTAATCTGATTAATCACCAGGGCTGAATCTCCGTATACATCAAGAATATCGATTCTTAAATCAATGGGTTCTTCCAAGCCCATAATACATGCTTCATACTCAGCCGCATTATTTGTGCAAGTGAACATCAACCTTGCAGTGAAAGGAATATGAGAACCATGAGGAGTAACAATTATTGCCCCAATACCATTGCCATATTCATTAACAGCTCCGTCAAAAATCAGACCCCAACTGGATCCAGGCTCAGGCCCTTCATCAAGCAATGGTTCTTCACAATCTTTAACCTTTAGATACATCACATCTTCATCAGGAAAATCAAACCTGATAGGTTGATAATCATCGATTGGCTGGTGTGCCAAATGGTCAGCCAAAACACTTCCTTTTATCGCTTTTTGAGTTCGGTACTCGATATCATATTCTGACAACAACATTTGCCAACGAGCAATCCTCCCAGTTAAAGTAGGCTTTTCAAAGATATACTTGATTGGATCCATTTTAGATATCAACCAATTTGTATGATTCAACATATACTAGCGGAGGCGCTTGGCAGCCCAAGCTAAAGCACAACATGTCTTTTCAAGCATTGAGTACCGAGACTCATAATCGGTGAACTTCTTGCTCAAATAATAAATGGCAAACTCTTTTCGACCAGATTCGTCTTGTTGACCTAGAACACAGCCCATAGATTCTTCCAGCACAGTCGAATACATGATCAAAGGTCTTTCTTCCATAGGAGGAGACAAAATCGAAGGTTCAAGTAGATACTCTTTAATTCTTTCAAAATCTTTCTGACAATCTTCTATCCAGACACAACCCTGATCTTTGCGGAGAAGCTTGAAGATCGGCGCACAGGTGGCAGTCATATTGGATATAAATCGGGAGATGTAATTCAAACGTCCCAAGAATCCTCTTACCTATTTTTCTATTTTGGGCGCAGGCATTTCCTGAATGGTTTTAACTTTACCAGGATCAACTTCAATGCCTTTTCGGCTTACAATAAAGCCCAACAACTTTCCAGAACGAACACCAAAAGTACATTTATTAGGATTTAAACGGAGCTTAAACTTTCTCAAACGTTGAAACAACTTCAATAAGTACTCAATATGATCTTCTTCAGTCTTCGACTTACAAATCATATCATCCATATAGACCTCAATTTCTCTATGCATCATATCACGGAACAAAGTAGTCATAGCTCTCTGGTACGTTGCACCAGCATTTTTCAAACCGAAAGGCATCACTCTGTAACAGAATGTTCCCCAGAGTGTAATGAATGTTGTTTTTTCCATATCCTCGGGTGCCATCTTTATTTGATTATAACCGGAAAATTCGTCCATAAAAGAGAAGATACTGAATGTAGCAGTATTATCTACCAACATATCAATGTGTGGCAATGGAAAATCATCTTTTGGACTCGCTTTATTCAAATCTCTATAGTCGACGCACATTCGGACTTTTCCGTCTTTCTTTGGAACATGCACAATATTGGCCACCCATTGAGGATACTCAGAAGTCACAAGAAAACCAGCATCAATCTGCTTTTGAACCTCCTATTTAATCTTCACAGCCATGTCAGGATGAGTTCTTCTCAATTTCTGCTTCACAAGCAAAAATTCAGGCTTCAATGGCAATCTATGCTCCACAATATCAATATCAAGCCCAGGCATGTCTTGATAGGACCAAGCAAACACGTCAACATATTCTCTAAGAAGCTCCACAATCCTCTTCTTAACATCTGACTGAAGCAGTGCCCCAATCCTGACTTCTTTTATATCATCATCTGAACCCAAATTAACCAATTCCATTGGCTTTTCATGAGGCTGAATGGCTTTTTCCTCGTGCTTAAGCAATCGAGAAATTTCATCTGGAATCTCTTCGATATCCTATTCTATAGCTCCAAACACAGGGAACTCAAAATTGGGAGAGGGCATAGGGTCATTGTTTTCAATGGGTTTAAGAATCAATCTGCACAATGGTTTATGTTTGATTTTAGAATATGAACAAAAACTGCAAGTATCATGCAGATAAAAGTGATTATCACATTATTATTATTTTTGGTTTTTTATGTTACCATTTTTCAGAAATAAAGCAAAAAGGGAAAACATAACACGGATAAACAAAATAACATTTTATTGATGATGATAAAATTTGAAACAAAGCCCTCACAAATTCACTTTCACCTTGGGCAGAGTGAAAGGATTTTTGAAAGAAACAAAAACAAATTACTTTGAAATATGAACAACAGTAGGAACATCAACAGCTATCCAATTCTGGCAGACTTGTCCATGTGTCACGAAGTTGGGAAGTTATTCTTCTTCATCTTCCTCAATGATGGCATTGACTTCATATTCAGGTTCCTTAAACTTCTTCCGAGGGGAATAAAAAGGCACATACGCATCCTCCGGGGACATATACCCGGGGTCTTCCAAATAAGGCTCCCAATCTTCAGCAGGAATGACATCATCTTCATGACCAAACGGGATATAGCCTACAGAGTCATCTTTATGAATTGCAGCCGTAGAAAGATCTTCACTAGGGCAATCTTGAACCAAATTGACAGACGCCTTGCCATGATTAGGCAGCAGATTTGATTGGACATTAGGATTGGAATCTTCGAAAGACAAAATACCACTCCTAGCCAACCTTTGAACTTCCATCTTCAATGGATAACAGTTCTCAGTATCATGTCCCGCTCCTCCCTAATGGAAAGCGCAATGAGCTTCAGGTTTATACCACCATGGAAAATCTTTCGGAACAGCAGGCGGTGGACGGGTCTGAACAAGATTCTTCTCAATTAAGCAAGGAAGAAATCTGTATAGGTCATCGGAATCGGATCAAAACCTTTCTAAAAACGGCCCCGTTGATTGCTCTGTTGATTAGAACGTTATTGCTGCACAGGGGCTGCCTGAACAACAGGAGCTGAACTGATAACAGGAGTGACAGATGCAACATGTTGCTGACACTAATTATTCTTACTGTAACTCTTTTTGCGTCCTCCATGGGAAATAGCATGGGTCTCACCCTCTTTCTTCTTGGCAAATCCTCCACCATACTTCTTGGAATTACCAGCAGAATTATCATCTTTTGACAAACGTCCCTCATGGACACCCTCTTCCAATATCATACCCATATTAACCATCTCAGTGAAATCACTTGGGGCATTAGCAATCATACGCTCATAATAGAAAGGACTCAGAGTTTTCAGAAAAATCTTAGTCATCTCCTTTTCTTCCAAAGGAGGGTTGATCTGAGCAGCAATCTCACGCCACCTATGCGCATATTCTTTGAATATATCCTTATCTTTCTGAGCCATTGCCCGAAGCTGGTCACGATCAGGAGCCATATCCACATTATACTTATACTGTTTCACAAACGCCTCACCCAAGTCTTCAAAAGTGCGACCTCGAGTACTGTCGAGCCCCATGTACCATTTCAAGGCTGCACCTGACAAACTATCTTGAAAGTAGTGAATGAGAAGCTGATCATTATCCTTTTGAGCCGACATCTTACGAGCATACATAGTCAAATGACTCATCGGACAAGAGTTACCCTTATACTTTTCAAAGTCAGGGACTTTGAACTTATGTGGGATCTTCACATTAGGAACCAAGCATAACTCATGAGCATTCTTTCCAAACAGCTTTTTACCTCTCAGAGCTTTGATCTCTTTCTGCATTTCAGCAAACTGGTCTTGAATCTCTCCCATTCTATCATAAGCACTGGCATTCTCACTTAGAGCAGTGTGGAAGATCTGTTCTTCACCAAAAGGAACAGTATGAACCACGGGCAGCGGTACAGTCATCACAGATTGAACAGCAGGAACAACCGGAATTTCAGGAGGTGGTGGTGGTTGGTAACCCTCAGGAACAAAGTTAACATGCATGCCCCAGGGGAAACCAGGAGGCATGGAGTATTGAGGAACACTAGCAGGCGCCACAGAGATGGGCGTAGAGACAACCTCTGAAATGACTGTCCTTTGAACAGGAGTTGAAAACGGAGGAGGTGGAGGTGGTGACTGATTCTGAGCAGCCACCAGAGCTTCCATCATAGTAGTGAGTCTTTCCAAACCATCCTTCAGAGTCATCACTTCTTCACGAAGCTTGCAGTTCTCTTGTTGCAACTGATCCATCTTCTTTTTCAGATTATCCCGAGTATTATACTGGTGCGACAGCTTGGCTGAATGAAGACCAAAGGGAAACAATAAGACACCTGAAAAAGGCAAGAAATAATGCAGAATGATGCTTGATATGCAAGATGCAAATGCAAAGTTTCAAGGAATTATAAGGCATATTGCAAACATTGTTATTTGAAATACCAAAATCTCATTCATTAATGATGGAAAATATTACATCTCGGAAGTACAAATTCAAGAATCCTAAAACAAAAGAGAATAAAGAAAACTAGGTCACTAGAGAATCCTATGAGAAGAAGTCCCAGCTCTATCTTCCAGCTTCTTGATGTGGGCCTGCATCTGAATCTTCTCCATCAGTAACTGATCAACGATCAACTTCCAAGGAGATTCTGAACTCTTCGGAATATCAGAAACTGGCTGAATGCGAGAGGAAAATAAATCCTCTTGTGCCTTTCTCTTCTTGTTGGCAACTTCATCTTCATTCTTCCTCTTGAAGTTCTCTTGAAGTATTGCATTCTCTAACTCGACGATCTGATACTTGTTCTTCCAAGCATCTCTCTCTTGTTGCATCCCGGCCAAAGCGATCTGAAGCTTCTATGTATCTTCCATAAAGTAGAGAGTAAGATTCTTATCAGTTAGAGATAAAGGCTCTTGACGCACATAAGGCATCTTCAAAGTAATAGCTCTATTTTTAACCCACTGGAGGTAAGGTTCCGAAGAGACACAATTCGGATTTCCCAAACTTTCCTTTCCTTTTCTACAAATATTGCCCCAAGCTTCCACAATTTCTCTCTTGAGAGCAACCAGAGATTCTTCTTCCTTGAAAAAGAGACCGGCCAAATGAATGTTCTTCGGTACCTCTCGCAAAGGATATCCCAACTGACGAAGGGCCAACACTGGATTGTAGCTGATTCCACCCTTTGTACCAAGAAGAGGCACGTTGGGAAAATCACCACAACTGTCAATAATCATCGCTCCAGAAGGAACGCGGCTACACCGATCAATATCAGAATGAGTGAGAGACATGATTTTCTGCGACCAATACAAACCATCCTTGAGATTCCAGAAAGCTGCAGACTTCGACAAGTGAGAACTAACCACTTGTAAAGCAAAGGTGCACAACAGATAATCATCCCTTCACCATGGAAATTCCTGAGGTGAATAGAATGGTAAGCATCGGTAAGCAAAGTGGGAATTGGATTCCCAATCAAGAAGATCTGAATAGCGTTGATGTCGACAAAGTTCTCAACATTCGGGAAGAGAAACAGTCCATAAATAAGCAAGGCAGGAATTGCCTCAAAAGCAACTGTGTTCTTCACACTAGCAAAGTGATGAGCTTTATCCATCAAGAACTTAGCGGGTAACCCAAGAATCTTTCCTTTGGTATCCATGCGAGCCTTAATCTCAGAAACCTTCAAGTGAGTAGCCTTCGTAATAACATGATGCTCGGGGACGGGATCCAAACCAGAGAAAATCCGACCATAAACAGGCAAACCAAGCAGGAGAGAATACTCCTCTAGCGTAGGTACCAAATGATAATTAGGAAAGGTGAAACAATACAACAAAGGGTCATAGAACTGAACCAAAGTAGCAAGCAATCCTTTAGCAATATCAACCTTCAAGAGAGATAAAAGCCTTCCATATCTGGACTCAAACTTCTTGGTATCAGCAACCAAAGATCCTAGCTCTCTCAAACCTCATAACTTAGGACTCTTGAAAGTGTACTTCTTGGTACTTCTCCTTCCAAAATCCATAACAAAAGTATCTGCAATGTTTGCAATAACACCTTTAAGTTCCTTGAAACCTTCCAAAAGAATGCTCATGAATGTATGAGTGCATGAATACAACACCCACAAACAAGATCACACAAAGGACACGGGTCAAGGTTCAAGTCACGAGCATGAAGCCACGGGTAAGAACCAACCCCACAAAGGTATGTACTACGGTTTTGTCTTCATTGTACCTGTAGAAAACAGTGGTTCTAACAAAGTGCCCAGGGTCCACAATCCACTATCAGACACACCAGCACACCGATTTCCTCGGATTTTGGTAGTTATCCTCAAGAGAATCTAACCTGAGTGTAGCATCGCATGACAGCTAAGTCAGATTTGCATCTTCATAGCTTCCGCGCTACGATCCTAAAAAGGCTAAGATGGGTTAAGGGTTACTACGGTTCTCAGTGTTATAGGCTTCTATGGAAAAAGTAATGCCTTCTCGATTGCTCGATCGGCATTAGTAATGCCTTCTCGAGTGGATAGATTCTCAAGTTCTTCTTTTTTAGGATTCGACTCCTTCAAAGTTCCCTTGACTATACTATCCTCCTATCTCAAAGTGCACTCTGGTCCGGGTATATGACCGATCTCACACACAGAGGAACTCCCAAACAGAACAAACAAATAACAAGCAAATCAGACAAAAAGCAGTAAATAAATCAAAGTAGGCTAAACCCCTCAAGGGAACCAGAGTTCCCAGCAGAGTCCCCACTTTTCTGTAGCGGTTAAGTCGTGAGTGTAAGCTGTAACACCCCCAATCTATAACCCGAGTAATTAATGTGATACCAAATAATCAGAGTGTAATTAAAACATTCATGGCGTAGACTGGGGAGTCACATCAAAGTAACGAAATATAACAACCTGTTCATAAAGATATGCAACAATCAGGTAGCAACATAAACAGAGGAACTCAGTTCCTAACACCCACAATTCAGATACAGAATAAAAGCGGAAAATCTGCAACTGAAATCTCATATATATAAACATAGAAGTTTGTCTATAATATACAGAGTCATACAGGTAAAATTAAAAAAAATATATATATACATAATGTCACATAACGATCTCCCCGACTACCTGGTGCTACATATCAGAGCCGACCGACAAAAAAATGAAGACATAATCTTCACAAAAAGACCTCCAGCATCTAATATGCAATGCCTCATAGAGCATTCAAAACAGCAGAAGGGTGAGAAACACAATTATAATATAGTTGCATACAATTATATAATAACACAAAATACACATGTAAAACAATCTCACCACGACTGACACCATAATTCAAATACAAAACAACACAATTCATATCTCATACATCCTTCACAAGGCATATCAATCATGCTCAACACATTTATCGCCAACATATAAATATATCAACTCATCAATTCCATTCACAAATCCCACATATAATCAATCCATTCATGACTTATGTAAATGGACAGAGACTGACACAATGACTCTATGCAATGCAATGCGGTACCGTTCCATCCATCATTTTCATCATTAATTCACTCACGAATTATTTGAATCATCGCTTGTTACTTAGTGTAACTCCCCGTCGGGCAAACGATTTTCCCCGTCGCTTTAGGTCCTCTTGGTATAAGGCTCACGACGTTTATGGATCGCTTTAGGTCCTCTTTGTATAAGGTTCACGATCCGATCGCTTTAGGTCCTCTTTGTATAAGGCTCACGATCGTCTATAACGTCGCTTTCGGTCCTTTTTGTGTAATGCTCACGACCATTATAGCAGATTCCCTCGGGAATCGTTTCGTCGTTCACCCCCACTAGGGCACACGACATCACAAGAATGCATATCATGATGCTTGGCATACAATGACTCATGAAAATCAAATGCATACACATATACAACCAGGTGAACTATTCCAACATCCATAATCATGCATATAAAATCAAACACAACACAATGCATTTGCTTGCCCTTAGGCCACAAACCATCATCACAAAATTTCATCACATGCATTCACATCATATAACAGCACACAAGTCATACGTTATATATCCAAAAACATATCGCATAATAACACATCAATCACACACAATTACGACGATAAAAGTCGACAAAACGACACATTTCCAAATTCCCGGAACAATTAAATCGGCCACCAAATTAAAAAACCATTTTTATAAGAAAGAACATTTCATTAGCTTTCCATCGGTACCAAGAACGTCTCGATCCGAGTTACGGATCAAAAGGAACCGCATCGGACGCGAAATCGGGAAAATTCTGCGCCCTCTCTGGTCATACGCGTATTGCCCTGGGCCATACGCGTAATGCCCAGCTCGCTCGCCCATCCCTACGCGTGTTGCCCAAAGTGCTACGCGTATGAGCAGAGACTGATTTCTCTCAAAAAATTCCACTAAAAACCCAGTACGCGTATTGTAACGCCCCAGTTTTTGTTAGATTTGTTTAATCGAGTCGATTTAATTATTTTTTATTATTATATTATTTTATTCTTGAATTTTATTTGGTAATATATTATTTTTCATCGTGATTATGTTTTATCGCGTTCTGAGAGCGTTTGCGAGATAATTGAGTGTAAGGGTATGTTGGTCATTTTACTTATTTTTCTTAAAATAGAATTTAGAAGTTAGAAAGAGAGAAAAATAGAGAGAAAGAAAAAGAGAAGAAGGAAAAGATAAAGAAAAGAAGAGAAAGAGGGAAAAACTTGGAGAGAAAGAAATTGAATCAACCGACTTTTGAAAACACAATTAATCGGGTAATGGTGCGAAACTCGATTATTCTATACTTGTGTATGATTAAGTATGTATATATTTGTTTGTTGTTGGGTTGAAATTGGATATAGAACCAAAACCATAATATGTTGAGATTGTTAGAATTTGATTCAAATTGTGTCTGAAATCATGTTTTAATGTTCCTAATTGCTGAGACATGTTAGATAGATGTTGTTGGGCATTCAATTGGTAATTTTCTGGTGTTTAGATGAGATTTAGACTGATTTTTGGTTGAACCCGTAGCAGAAAAATTATGCAGGAAAAATTCTGGGTTGTCGCTGCCGTTACGCGTATCAGGCAAGACAATACGCGTATTGGGTTGGGCAACACGCGTATGGCAAGTGCAAATTGAGGCAATACGCATATGGTAATCCATCTTTCTCGTCCATCTACTGAAATGTGTAATGGTACGCGTATGGGGCTGGGCATTACGCGTATGGCTCAGGGCAATAAGCGTATGGCCAGCGAGGGTGCAGAATTTTGCCATTTCGCGATTCCCTTTCTTTTTAATTCCATAACTTGTGTTCCGATTATCCATTTTGAACATCCTTGGTATCGTTAGAAAGCTATTGAGATGTTCTTTCTTATCAAAATGGTTTTGAGATTGTTGGCCGATTTAATTATGTCAGGAATTTGGAAAAGTGTCGTTTTTTCGACTATTACCGTTTTAATGGTGTGTATTTGATGTGTTATCATGCAATATGCTTTTGATATATATATCGTATGACTTGTGTGCTGTTGTGTGATGAAAATGCATGTGACAAAATGTTGCGATGATGGTTTGTGGCCTAAGGACAAGTAAATGCAATGTGTTGTGTTTGGTTGTATATGCATGATTATGGTTGCATATATGTGTGCATTTGAATGTCATGAGTCATTGTATGCCAAGCATCATGATATGCATTCTTGTGATGCCGTGTGCCCTATAACGCCCCAGTTTTAGTTATTTTTATTTAATTGAGTCATTTTGGTTATTTTATTATTATATTATTTTATTTTTGACTTTTATTTGAAAATATGTTATTTTTCATCGTGATTATATTTTAGCGCGTTTTGGGAACGTTGCGAGATATTTGAGTATAGGGGTACTTTGGCCTTTTGTTTGGGTAGATATTATATTTTTCATATAATAGAAATAGAAAGAGAGAAAATAGAAAGGAAAGAAAAAGAAGAGAAGAAAAAGAGGAAGAAAGAAAAGAGAAAAAAAAGGAGAAAGAGAGAAAACTTTGAAATCTAGGAACCGATTCGACCGACTTTTCAAACGCAATTTAATCGGGTAAGGGTGCGAAACTCGATTATACTATGCTTGTGTATGATTATGTATGTATGTGTGTGGATATTTGTGGTGTTCTATGGTTTTCAATTCTAGGTCAGAACGATAGAAATCGATGTTTTCACGGTTGGAAATCGATGTAAATGTTGTAGAATACTTATTACCATGATTAGATTATGTTCTGATTGCTATATGTTGATTTGGAAGTGTTTTGGTGGGGGAAAATATGGTTTTGAAGTGTGTAACAGCGCTGCTGGGTTTTGTGAATTCGCACATTCGCACTGCGAATCCCCTAGCGAAGGGGAAAGCGAGCATTCGCTGGCTATTCGCACTGCGAAGCTAAGGGCAAGCATTCGCCAGAGGTTCGCACTGCGAACTTTGTGTTATTTTGTGTTATTTTGTGTTGTTTTCTTTCTGCCACTGTTCGCTGGGAAACTCGCACTGCGAAGGGGCAAGCGAGCATTCGCTGGCTATTCGCACTGCGAACGTTAGGGAATTTTTAGGCTATTTTCATTTCTGACTTGGTTCGCTGGGTCATTCGCATTGCGAATGAAGAAGCGAAGGACTCGCTAGGAGCTTCGCAATATGAATGTGACAGCTTTTCCCAATTTGTTTTCTTTATAACTTTTGATCCGTGAGTCGGTTTGAGGCGCGGTTTGATGCGTTGGGAAGTGTTTGATATGTTCTTTCTTATTAAACTAGTTTTGAGATTTGTTGGCCGATTTAATTATGTCGGTAATTGGAATGGTGTCATTTTGTTAACTTGTACCATTATAAGAGTGTGTAGTTGATGTGTATTATGCAATATGCTGTTGATATGAATGGTGTATGACTTGTGTGCTGTCGTGTGATGAAAATGTACGTGATACAAGTTGTGATGATGATTTATGGCCTAAGGGCGAGAAAATGCGATGTGTGGTATTTGATGATATATGCAAGATTATGGAATGTGTATATGTGTGCATTTGAATGTCATGAGTCATTGTATGCCAAGCATTATGATATGCATGTTGGTGACGTCGTGTGCCCTAGTGGGTGTGAGCGACGAAACGGTTCCAGAGGGAATCCGCTATAACATCGTGAGCCTTAGAAAAATAAGAGGACCTAAAGCGATGATTATAGACGATCGTGAGCCTTATACAAAGAGGACCTAAAGCGATCGGATTGTGAGCCTTATACAAAGAGGACCTAAAGCAATCCATAAACGTCGTGAGCCTTATACAACGAGGACCTAAAGCAACGGGGAACATCGTTTACCCGACGGGGAGTTACACTAAGTAACAAGCGATGATTCCAATAGTTCCTGAGTGAACTAGTGTTGAGATTGATGGATGGATGGTACCGCATGTGCATTGCATAAAGTCGTTGTGTCGGTCTCTGTGCATTTGCATAAATCATGAATGGATTGATTATGTGTGAGAATTGTGAATGTATGCATTATGTGTGGAATTGTGGATGAAATTGATGAGTTGATATATGTTTATATGTTGGCATTATGTGTATTGTGCATGGTTGATATACCTTGGTGATGGATATATGAAATATACTTTGTGTTGTTTGGGTTTGAATTCTGGTATAAGTGGTGGTGAGAATATTTTATATGTGTATTTTCATGTTATTATATAATTGTATGCAACTATATTATGATTATGTTTCTCACCCTTCTGCTGTTTTTAAATGCTCTATGAGGCATTGCAGATTAGATGCTGGAGGTCTTTTTGTGAAGCTTAGGTCTTCATTCTTTTGTCGGTCGGCTCTGATATGTAACACAGGGTAGTCGGGGAGATCGTTATGTGATTATTTGTATTATGTATATATATCTTTTGGATTGTCCATGTATGATGTTGTATATGACAGACAAACTTTTTATGATATATATATATATATATATATATATATATAGGCTAAAATACAGTTTTGGTCCCCCTGTTTGTCAAAATTCACGGTTTTGGTCCCCCCATTTTGTTTTTTAACAGTTTTGGTCCCCCACCCCTCACATTTCATGTACTGTTCATGTACGGACCAAGTACTGTTCATCATTTTCTTGGGCCAAAATTGGGGTTGGGGACCAAAACTGTTAAAAAAATGGGGGACCAAAACCGTGAATTTTGACAAACAGGGGGACCAAAACTGTATTTTAGCCATATATATATATATATATATATATATATATATATGAGTTTCAATTACAGATTTTCCGCTTTTATTCTGTATCTGAATTGTGGGCGTTAGGAACTAAGTTCCTTCTGTTGCATATCTATATGAGCAGGTGTATGTGTATTTGTTTCAAATTGATGTGACCCCTCGGTCTATGCCGTGAATGTTTTAAATATACTCTGATGAAATTTTGAATTTTATTTATCGCTTTGTTTATTGGGGATATAGATTGGGGGTGTTATATTAAGTGGTATCAGAGCCAGTCCGTGTCAGTTTGTGCCAGTCCTTGTTGGTCTTTGTGGTTCGGTGAGCTGTTTGTTTAACCATAGTTGTTGTTATTAGAAATGAACAAAATACGGCTGGTAGGAATGATACTGCTTTAGCTGCTGCGATGCAAGCTATGGCTCGGGCTGTGCAGGGTGCACCTAATGCTGCGGGTAATGATGAGTTCAGGAAGAAAAAACCGCCTGTCTTCAAAGGAAGATATGATCCTGATGGTGCTCAGATTTGGCTTAAAGAGATTGAAAGGATCTTTCGAGTGATGGATTGTGCTGAGGATCAGAAGGTGAGACTGGGTACTCACATGTTGCTGGAAGAAGCTGATGATTGGTGGGTTAGTACACGTCATGTGTTGGAAGCTGCAGAGGAGGATATCACTTGGGCTGTGTTTAGCATTGAGTTTTTGAGGAAGTATTTTCTTGAAGATGTAAGAGGAAAAAAGGAAATTGATTTCTTGGAATTGAAACAAGGTAGTATGTCTGTTGTTGATTATACTGCTAAGTTTGTGGAGCTTGTGCAGTTTTATCCACATTATGCGGAAGCGACTGCGGAGTTTTCTAAGTGTGTGAAATTTGAGAACGGGTTACGTCCTGAGATAAAGCAGGAAATTGGTTATCAGAGGATAAGGAGGTTTTCTGATTTGGTGGATTGTTGTAGGATTTATGAGGAGGATAGTAAGGCTCGTTCTACTCACTATAAGAGTGTGAACGAGAGGAAAGGGAAACAACCGTTTCGTGGTGGTCCTTATGTGACACCGGCTGATAAGGGTAAACAAAGGGGTAATTTTGAGAAAAGACCAAGTGGGGGAGGAATGTCTAGTCCTCTGAGATGTTATAGGTGCGGTGATCTAGGACATCGGCAGTTCGAATGTGGGAAGGATATGAGAAAGTGTTTTAATTGCAGAGGTTTAGGACATGTCGCAGCTGATTGTGCAAGGAAGAATGTGGTGACGTGTTTCAATTGTGGTGAAGCTGGTCATATTAGTACAAAGTATCCGAAACTGAAGAAAGCTCCAGCTGGTGGGAAAGTTTTCTCCTTGGCGGGAACTCAGACTACAAGTGCAGACCGTCTGATCAGAGGTACTTGTTTTATTAATAGTATGCGTTTAGTTTCTATTATTGATACTGGAGCGACTCATTCGTTTATTTCGTCTGAGTGCGCAAGCGTATGAATCTTGTGTTGTCTTCGATGGATGGAGAGATGGTTATTGATACTCCAGCAATGGGATCAGTAACTACTTCTTTGGTTTGTTTAAGTTGTCCTTTGACCATTTGTGGTAAGGATTTTGAGATGGATTTGGTGTGTTTGCCGTTGGAAGGTTTAGATGTGGTTCTGGGTATGAATTGGTTGCAGTTTAATCGGGTTCATATTGATTGTTATCATAAGCTAGTAAGATTTCCTTCTCTTGAGGAAGACGGAGACTCGAGTTTCTTATCAACCAAAGAGTTGAAGAAAATTTTGGCGGACGAAGCTCATTTGTTCGGGTTGTTTGCATCGTTGACTGTGGATAGTCAAGTTTCACTTGATGTGTTTCCTGTTGTGTGTGATATTCCGGAAGTGTTTCCTGAGGATATTTCAGATGTACCGCCAGAGAGAGAGGTGGAGTTTTCTATAGATCTAGTTCCTGGTACTAGACCTGTATCGATGGCACCATATCGAATGTCGGCATCTGGGTTGGTTGAGTTAAAGAAGCAATTGAATGAATTGTTAGAAAAGAGGTTTGTGAGACCAAGTGTGTCGCCTTGGGGTGCTCCAGTTTGTTGGTGAAAAAGAAAGATGGAAGTATGCGATTGTGTATTGATTATCGCCAGTTGAATAAAGTGACGATTAAGAATAAGTATCCGCTTCCGAGAATTGATGATCTAATGGACCAGTTGGTAGGTGCTTGCGTGTTTAGTAAGATTGACTTGAGGTCGGGTTATCATCAGATAAGGGTGAAAGAGGAAGATATTCAGAAGATGGCTTTTAGGACACGTTACGGTCATTATGAATATTCTGTGATGCCGTTCGAGGTTTCTAATGCGCCAGGTGTGTTTATGGAGTACATGAATCGTATTTTCCACGAGCATTTGGATCATTTTGTTGTTGTGTTCATTGATGATATCTTAATTTATTCTAAGTCCCGGGAGGAACATGCGGAGCATTTGCGCATTGTATTGCAGGTTTTGAAGGAAAGGAAACTTTTTGCCAAGTTGTCCAAGTGTGAATTCTGGTTGTCGGAAGTGAGTTTTCTTGGTCACGTGATTTCAGGTAACGGTATCACTGTGGATCCATCTAAAGTAGAAGCAGTTCTACAATGGGAGGCTCCGAGATCTGTTACTGAAATTAGAAGCTTTTTGGGATTAGCCGGATACTATCGAAGGTTCATTGAAGGTTTTTCTAAGATAGCACTTCCATTGACCCAGTTGACTTGTAAAGGGCAAGTGTTCATTTGGGATATTCGGTGTGAGGAAAGTTTTAGTGAACTGAAGAGAAGATTGACGACAGCTCCGATTTTGATTTTGCCGAATCCTACGGAACCATTTGTGGTGTACTGTGATGCGTCTTTGATTGGTCTAGGTGGAGTCTTGATGCAAGAAGGTAAGGTTGTAGCTTATGTTTCGAGGCAGTTGAGGATTCATGAGAAAAATTATCCTACTCATGATCTTGAATTAGCGGTTGTGGTTTTTGTGTTGAAGATTTGGAGGCATTATCTCTACGGTGCAAGATTCGAAGTCTTTAGTGATCATAAAAGTTTGAAATATTTGTTTGATCAGAAAGAGTTGAATATGAGGCAACTGAGATGGTTGGAATTTTTGAAGGACTACGACTTTAGCTTGAATTACCATCCCGGTAAAGCTAATGTGGTAACCGATGCGTTAAGTCAGAAATAATTGCATATGTCTGCTTTGATGGTTAAAGAGTGGGAACTTTTGGAATCGTTTAGAGATTTGAGTTTGGTGTGTGAATTGACATCTGGTAGTGTAAGGCTTGGTATGATGAAGGTTACTAATGACTTTCTGTTGACCGTTAGCGAGAAACAGAAATTGGATGTGAAATTTGTGGATTTGATGATGGTTGGGGATAAAAGTGAAAATGAGGACTTTAAAGTGGATGGTAAAGGTGTTTTCAGGTTCCGAGGTAGAATTTGTATTCCTGATGATGCGTAGTTTAAAAGGATGATTTTGGAGGAAGGACACCGGAGTAATTTGAGTATACATCTGGGAGCTAATAAGATGTATCAAGATTTGAAGAAGATCTTTTAGTGGTCTGGATTGAAGAGAGATGTGGCTCAGTTTGTATATTCATGATTGACGTGTCAGAAGTCTAAAGTAGAACATCTGAAGCCTAGTGGATTGTTGCAACCGTTGGATATTCCTGAGTGGAAATGGGATAGTATTTCTATGGATTTTGTGATAGGGTTGCCGAATACACTGAGGGGACATAATGCGATTTGGGTGGTTGTGGATAGGCTGACTAAATCGGCGCATTTCATTCCGATTGACATCAGTTTTTCTTTGGAGAGGTTAGCTGAGATTTATATCTGTGTGATTGTGAAGTTACATGGGGTTCCATTGAGTATTGTTTCAGATCGAGATCCGAGATTTACCTCGAGATTTTGGGAAAGTTTGCAAAAGGCGTTAGGTTCTAAATTGAGATTGAGTTCGGCTTATCATCCGCAGACGGATGGACAGATGGAGAGAACGATTCAGTCGTTAGAAGACTTGTTGAGGGCTTGTGTTCTTGAACAAGGTGGTGCGTGGGATAGTTATCTTGCATTGATTGAATTCAGGTATAACAACAGTTTCCATTCGAGTATTAGAATGGCACCGTTTGAAGCGTTGTATGGACGAAGATGTCGAACACCGTTGTGTTGGCACGAATCTGGTGAGAGTTTGGTGGTTGGACCAGAATTGATTCAACAGACTACGGACAAGGTGAAACTTATTCGTGAGAAAATGAAGGCTTCTCAGAGGAGGCAAAAGAGTTATCATGATCGAAGGATGAAAGATCTTGAGTTTCAAGAAGGCGATCGTGTATTTTTGAGAGTTACGTCGGTAACGGGTGTTGTTCGTGCATTAATGTCGAAGAAGCTTACTTCTCGGTTTATTGGTCCTTACCAGATATCCGCGAGAGTGGGTGCTGTGGCTTATAGGGTGGCGTTGCCGCCGAGTCTGTCGAATTTACACGATGTGTTTCATGTTTCACAGCTTCGGAAGTATGTTCCGGATCCGTCGCATGTGATTCCGATGGACGAGGTTGAGGTAAGGGAGAACCTTACGGTTGAGGCATTACCAGTGAGGATTTTGGATCGCGAGTCGAAGCGCTTAAGAGGCAAGGATATTGGGTTTGTGAAAGTAGCGTGGAGAGGCGCTGCTGAGGGCAATTTGACTTGGGAGTTGGAGAGTCGGATGCGGGAGTCGTATCCAGAGTTGTTCGTCTCAGGTAATATTTTCGAGGACGAAGATTTCTAAGTGGGGGAGAGTTGTAACGCCCCAGTTTTAGTTATTTTTATTTAATTGAGTCGTTTTGATTATTTTATTATTATATTATTTTATTTTTGACTTTTATTTGAAAATATGTTATTTTTCATCGTGATTATATTTTAGCGCGTTTTGGGAACGTTGCGAGATATTTGAGTGTAGGGGTATTTTGGTCTTTTGTTTGGGTAGATATTATATTTTTCATATAATAGAAATAGAAAGAGAGAAAATAGAAAGGAAAGAAAAAGAAGAGAAGAAAAAGAGGAAGAAAGAAAAGAGAAAGAAAAGCAGAAAGAGAGAAAACTTGGAAATCTAGGAACCGATTCGACCGACTTTTAAAACGCGATTTAATCGGGTAAGGGTGCGAAACTCGATTATACTATGCTTGTGTATAATTATGTATGTGTGTGTGTGGATGTTTGTGGTGTTCTATGGTTTTCAATTCTAGGTCGGAACGATAGAAGTCGACGTTTTCGCGGTTGGAAATTGATGTAAATGTTGTAGAATACTTGTTACCATGATTAGATTATGTTCTGATTGCTATATGTTGATTTGGAAGTGCTTTGGTGGGGGAAAATATGGTTTTGAAGTGTGTAACAGCGCTGCTGGGTTTTGTGAATTTGCAGGTTCACACTGCGAATCCCCTAGCGAAGGGGAAAGCGAGCATTCGTTGGCTATTCGCACTGCGAAGCTGAGGGTGAGCATTCACCAGAGGTTCACACTGCTAACTTTGTGTTATTTTGTGTTGTTTTCTTTCTGTCACTGTTCGTTGGGAAACTTGCACTGCGAAGGGGCAAGCGAGCATTCGCTGGCTGTTCGCACTGTGAACGTTAGGGATTTTTTAGGCTATTTTCCTTTTTGACTTGGTTCGCTGGGACATTCGCATTGCGAATGAAGAAGCAAAGGACTCGCTAGGAGCTTCGCAATGCGAATGTGACAGCTTTTCCCAATTTGTTTTCTTTATAACTTTTGATCCGTGAGTCGGTTTGAGGCGCGGTTTGATGCGTTGGGAAGTGTTTGATATGTTCTTTCTTATTAAACTAGTTTTGAGATTTGTTGGCCGATTTAATTATGTCGATAATTGGAATGGTGTCGTTTTGTTAACTTGTACCATTGTAAGAGTGTGTAGATGATGTGTATTATGCAATATGTTGTTGATATGAATGTTGTATGACTTGTGTGCTGTTGTGTGATGAAAATGCACGTGATATAAGTTGTGATGATGATTTGTGGCGTAAGGGCGAGAAAATGCGATGTGTGGTATTTGATGATATATGCATGATTATGGAATGTGTATATGTGTGCATTTGAATGTCATGAGTCATTGTATGCTAAGCATCATGATATGCATGTTGGTGATGTCGTGTGCCCTAGTGGGTGTGAGCGACGAAATGGTTCCAGAGGGAATCCGCTATAATATCGTGAGCCTTAAAAAAATAAGAGGACCTAAAGCGATCAGATTGTGAACCTTATACAAAGAGGACCTAAAGCAATCCATAAACGTCGTGAGCCTTATACAAAGAGGACCTAAAGCGACGGGGAACATCGTTTGCCCGACGGGGAGTTACACTAAGTAACAAGCGATGATTCCAATAGTTCCTGAGTGAACTAGTGTTGAGATTGATGGATGGATGGTACCGCATGTGCATTGCATAGAGTCGTTGTGTCGGTCTTTGTGCATTTGCATAAATTATGAATGGATTGATTATGTGTGAGAATTGTGAATGTATGCATTATGTGTGGAATTGTGGATGAAATTGATGAGTTGATATATGTTTATATGTTGGTATTATGTGTATTGTGCATGGTTGATATACCTTGGTGATGGATATATGAAATATAATTTGTGTTGTTTGGGTTTGAATTCTGGTATAAGTGGTGGTGAGAATATTTTATATGTGCATTTTCGTGTTATTATATAATTGTATGCAACTATATTATGATTGTGTTTCTCACCCTTCTGCTGTTTTTAAATGCTCTATGAGGCATTGCAGATTAGATGCTGGAGGTCTTTTTGTGAAGCTTAGGTCTTCATTCTTTTGTCGGTCGGCTATGATATGTAGCACCGGGTAGTCGGGGAGATTGTTATGTGATTATTTGTATTATGTATATATATCTTTTGGATTGTACATGTATGATGTTGTATATGACAGACAAACTTTTTATGATATATATATATATATATATATATATATATATATATATATGAGTTTCAGTTACAGATTTTTCGCTTTTTTTCTATATCTGAATTGTGGGCGTTAGGAACTAAGTTCCTTTGTTATGTGCTACCTGAATTGTTGCATATCTATATGAGAAGGTGTATGTGTATTTGTTTCAAATTGATGTGACCCCTCGGTCTATGCCGTGAATGTTTTAAATATACTTTGATGTAATTTTGAATTTTATTTATCGCTTTGTTTATTGGGGGTATAGATTGGGGGTGTTACATGCCCTAGTGGGTGTGAGCGACGAAACGATTCCAGAGGGAATCCGCTAAAACATCATGTGCCTTATACAAAGAGGACCTAAAGCGATGATTATAGACGATCATGTGCCTTATACAAAGAGGACCTAAAGCGATCGGACCGTGTGCCTTATACAAAGAGGACCTAAAGCGATCCATAAACGTCGTGTGCCTTATACAAAGAGGACCTAAAGCGATGGGGAACATCGTTTGCCAGATGGGGAGTTACACTAAGTAACAACCGATGATTCCAATAGTTCCTGAGTGAACTAATGATGAGAATGATGGATGGAATGGTACCGCATTTGCATAGAGTCGTTGTGTTGGTCTCTTTGCATTTGCATAAATCATGAATGGATTGATTTGGTGTGGAATTGTGAATGGAATTGATGAGTTGAGATATATATATATGTTGGTGATAAATATATTGGCATGATTGATATGCCTTTGTGATGGATGTATGAGATATAATTGTGTTGTTTTGCTTTTGAATTATGGTATACATTGTGGTGTGATTATTTTACATGTGTATTTTTGTGTTATTATATAATTATATGCAATTATATTATGATTGTGTTTCTCACCCTTCTTCTATTTTAAATGCTCTATGAGGCATTGCAGATTAGATGCTGGAGGTCTTTTTGTGAAGCTTAGGTCTTCATTCTTTTGTCGGTCGACTCTGATATGTAGCACCGAGTAGTCGGGGAGATCGTTTGTGATTATGTGTATACATATATGTTCTTTTTGGATTGTATATGTATGAATATGTGTATGACAGACAAACTTTTATGTTATATATATATGAGATTCAGTTGCAGATTTTCCGCTTTTATTCTGTATCTGAATTGTGGATGTTAGGAACTGAGTTCCTCTGTTATGTGCTACCTGATTGTTACATATCTATATGATAGGTTGTTGTATTTTGTTTCAATTGATGTGACGCCTCCGTCTATGCCATGCATGTTTTAATTATACTCTGATTAATTGTTATCGTTTTATTTGCTTGGGGGATAGATTGGGGGTGTTACATTAAGTGGTATCAGAGCCAGTTTTGTCTATCCGTGTCAGTCTGTGGCAGTCTGTGTCGGTATTTGTGTTTGGGTGAACTGTTTGTTTAACCATAGTTGCTGTTATTGGATATGAACAGAATATGGCAGGTAGGAATGATGCTGCTTTGGCTGCTGCTATGCAAGCTATGGCTCAGGCTGTGCGGGGTGCACCTAATGCTGGTGGGAATGATGAGTTCAGGAAGAACAAACCGCCTATCTTCAAAGGGAGAGATGATCCTGATGGTGCTCAGATTTGGCTTAAAGAGATTGAAAGAATCTTTCGAGTGATGGACTATGCTGAGGAACATAAGGTGAGACTGGGTACTCACATGTTGCAGGAGGAGGCTGATGATTGGTGGGTTAGTGCGCGTCATGTTTGGGAAGCTACAGGTGAAGAGGTCACTTGGACTTTGTTTACCAGGGAGTTTTTGAGGAAGTATTTTCCTGAAGATGTTAGAGGAAAGAAAGAGATAGAGTTCTTGGAGTTGAAACAAGGTAACATGTCTGTTGTGGATTACACTGCTAGGTTTGTGGAACTTCTTCAGTTTTATCCATATTATGCTGAAGCAACTGCAGAGTTTTCCAAATGTGTGAAGTTTGAGAATGGGTTGCGTCCTGAGATCAAGCAGGCTATTGGGTATCAAAGGATTAAAAGGTTTTCAGATTTGGTGGATTGTTGTACAATTTATGACAAGATAGCAAAGCTCGTTCTACTCACTATAAGAGTGTGAACGAAAGGAAAGGGAAGCATCCCTTTCGTGGTGGTCCTTATGTGACACCAGCTGACAAGGGTAAGCAAAGGGGTAGTTTTGATAAAAGGCCAAGTGGGGGTGGTATGTCTAATCCTCCGAGATGTTTTAGGTGTGGTGACTTAGGACATCGTCAGTTTGAATGCAGAAAGGATATGAGGAAGTGTTCCAATTGTGGAGGTTTAGGACATGTCGCAGCTGATTGTAAGAGGAACATGGTGAAGTGTTTCAACTGTGGTGAACCTGGTCATGTTAGTACTAGTGTCCAAAACCAAAGCAGGCTCAAGCCGGAGGGAAAGTATTTGCATTGGCAAGGACTCAGACTACTAGTGCAGACCGTCTGATCAGAGGTACTTGTTTTATTAATAGTACACCTTTAGTTGCTATTATTGATACCGGAGCGACTCAGTAATTTATTTCGTCTGAGTGCATGAAGCGTTTGAATCTTTTGTTGTCTTCGATGGGTGGAGAGATGGTTATTGATACTCCAGCAATGGGGTCGGTAACTACTTCTTTGGTTTGTTTAAGTTGTCCTTTGACCATTTATGGTAAAGATTTTAAGATGGATTTAGTGTGTTTGCCGTTGGAGGGTTTTGATGTTGTTCTGGGAATGAATTGGTTGCAGTTCAATCTAGTTCATATTGATTGTTATCATAAGTTGGTAAGATTTCCTTCTCTTGAGAAAGACGAGGAATCGAGTTTCTTATCTACCAAAGAGTTGAAGAACCTTTTGGCGGATGAAGCTCAGTTGTTCGGGTTGTTTGCATCATTGACAGTGGATAGTCAAGTTGTAATTGATGTGTTTCCAGTTGTGTGTGATTTTCCAGAGGTGTTTCCAGAGGATATTTCAGATGTGCCGCCAGAGAGAGAGGTGGAGTTTTCTATAGATCTAGTTCCTGGTACTAGACCTGTATCTATGGCACTATATCGTATGTCGGCATCTGAGTTGGTTGAGTTAAAGAAGCAGTTGAATGAATTGTTAGAGAAGAGGTTTGTGAGGCCGAGTGTATCGCCTTGGGGTGCTCCAGTTTTATTGGTGAAAAAGAAACATGGAAGTATGCGATTGTGTATTGATTATCGCCAGCTGAATAAGGTGACGATTAAGAATAAGTATCTTCTTCCGAGAATTGATGATTTGATGGAGCAGTTGGTAGGTGCGTGTGTGTTTAGTTAAATTGATTTGAGGTCGGGTTATCATCAGATTAGAGTGAAAGAGGAAGATATTCAAAAGACGGCTTTTAGGACACGATACATTCGTTACGAATATTCTGTAATGCCGTTCGAGGTTTTTAATGCGCTGGGTGTGTTTATGGAGTATATGAATCGTATTTTCCTTGAGCATTTGGATCGATTTGTTGTTGTGTTTATTGATGACATCTTGATTTATTCTAAGTCCCGGGAGGAACACGCGGAACATTTGCGGGTTGTGTTACAAATTTTGAAGGAAAGGAGACTTTTTGCCAAGTTGTCCAAGTGTGAGTTCTGGTTGTCAGAAGTGAGTTTTCTTGGGCATGTGATTTCAGGTAATGGTATTGTTGTGGATCCATCTAAAGTAGATGCAATTCTACAATGGGAGGCTCCTAGATCTGTTACTGAAATTAGAAGCTTTTTGGGGTTAGCTGGATATTATCGGAGGTTCATTGAAGGATTTTCCAAGTTATCACTTCCTTTGACCCAGTTGACTTGTAAAGGTAAAGCGTTCATTTGGGATATTCAGTGTTAGGAAAGTTTTAGTGAGCTGAAGAGAAGATTAACTACAGCTCCGATTATGGTCTTACCGAATCCTACTGAACATTTGTGGTGTATTGTGATGCGTCTTTGATTGGTTTAGGTGGAGTGTTGATGCAAGAAGGTAAGGTTGTGGCTTATGCTTCGAGGCAATTGAGGATTCATGAGAAAAATTACCCTACTCATGATTTGGAATTAGCGGCAGTGGTTTTTGTATTGAAAATTTGGAGGCATTATCTCTATGGTGCAAGATTCGAAGTCTTTAGTGATCATAAAAGTTTGAAATACTTGTTTGATCAGAAAGAGTTGAATATAAGGCAACGGAGATGGTTGGAATTTTTGAAGGACTACGATTTTGGCTTGAATTACCATCCTAGTAAAGCTAATGTGGTAGCCGATGCATTAAGCCGAAAATCTTTGCATATGTCTGTTTTGATGGTTAAAGAGTGGGAACTTTTGGAAGCATTTAGAGATTTGAGTTTAGTGTGTGAATTGACATCTGTCAGCGTGAGGCTTGGTATGTTAAAGGTCACTAATGATTTTCTGTTAACCGTTAGTGAGAAACAAAAGTTGGATGCGAAATTTGTTGATTTGATGACGATTGGAGATCAAAGTGTGAATGGTGACTTTAAAGTGGATGATAAGGGTGTTTTGAGATTCCGTGGTAGAATTTGTATTCCTAATGATTCGGACTTAAAAAAGATGATTTTAGAGGAAGGACACCGGAGTAATTTTAGTATACATCCGGGAGCTAATAAGATGTATCAAGATTTGAAGAAGATCTTTTGGTGGTCCGGATTGAAGAGGGTTGTGGCTCAGTGTGTTTATGCGTGTTTGACGTGTCAGAAGTCAAAGGTAGAACATCAGAAGCCTAGTGGATTGTTGCAACCGTTGGATATTCCTGAGTGGAAATGGGACAGCATTTCTATGGATTTTGTGACAGGGTTGCCAAATACACAGAGGGGATATAATGCCATTTGGGTAGTTGTGGATAGGCTGACTAAATCGGCGCATTTCATTCCGATTGACATCAGTTTTTCTTTGGAGCGGTTGGCTGAGATTTATATCCATATGATTGTGAAGCTACATGGTGTTCCGTTGTGTATTGTTTCAGATCGAGATCCAAGGTTTACTTCCAGATTTTGGGAAAGTTTGCAAAAGGCATTAGGTTCCAAGTTGAGATTGAGTTCTGCTTATGATCCTCAGACGGATGGTCAGACCGAGAGAACTATTCAGTCACTGGAAGATTTCCTGAGAGCTTGTTTTCTTGAGCAAGGTGGTGCTTGGGATAGTTATCTTACGTTGGTGGAATTCACGTATAA
This sequence comes from Lathyrus tuberosus, assembly GCA_022829125.1. Taxonomy (NCBI): domain Eukaryota; kingdom Viridiplantae; phylum Streptophyta; class Magnoliopsida; order Fabales; family Fabaceae; genus Lathyrus; species Lathyrus tuberosus. The sequence continues at coordinate 19,800,681 of JALAZF010000005.1, read as the reverse complement.
CAACAGTTTCCATTCGAGTATTGGAATGGCACCTTTTGAAGCGTTGTATGGAAGAAGATGTCGAACACCTTTGTGTTGGCATGAATCTGGTGAGAGTTCGGTGGTTGGACCGGAGTTAGTAACAGACTACGGAAAAGGTGAAACTTATTCATGAGAAAATGAAGGCTTCTCAGAGTAGGCAGAAGAGTTATATTGATCGAAGGAGGAAAGATCTTGAGTTTCAAGAAGGCGATCATGTATTTTTGAGAGTTACACCGGTGACGGGTGTTGGTCGTGCATTGAAGTCGAAGAAGCTTACTTCTCGGTTTATTGGTCCTTACCAGATATCCGCGAGAGTGGGTGCTGTGGCTTATCGGGTGGCGTTGCCGCTGAGTCTTTCGAATTTGCATGATGTGTTCCATGTTTCACAGCTTCGGAAGTATGTTCCGGATCCGTCGCATGTGATTCCAATGGATGAGGTTGAGGTAAGGGAGAACCTTACGGTTGAGGCATTACCAGTGAGAATTTTGGATTGCAAGTTGAAGCGGTTAAGAGGCAAGGATATTGTGCTTGTGAAAGTAGCGTGGGGATGCGCTGCTGAGGGCAATTTGACGTGGGAGTTGGAGAGACGGATGCGGGAGTCGTATCCAGAGTTGTTCGTCTCAGGTAATATTTTCGAGGACGAAAATTTCTAAGTGGGGGAGAGTTGTAACGCCCCAGTTTTTGTTAGATTTGTTTAATCGAGTCGATTTAATTATTTTTTATTATTATATTATTTTATTCTTGACTTTTATTTGGTAATATATTAATATTCGTCGTGATTATGATTTATCGCGTTCTGAGAGCGTTTGCGAGATAATTGAGTGTATGGGTATTTTGGTCATTTTACTTATTTTTCTTAAAATAGAATTTAGAAGTTAGAAAGAGAGAAAAATAGAGAGAAAGAAAAAGAGAAGAAGGAAAAGAGAAAGAAAAGAAGAGAAAGAGGGAAAAACTTGGAGAGAAAGAAATTGAATCAACCGACTTTTGAAAACACGATTAATCGGGTAAGGGTGCGAAACTCGATTATTCTATACTTATGTATGATTATGTATGTATGTATTTGTTTGTTGTTGGGTTGAAATTGGATATAGAACCAAAACCATAATATGTTGAGATTGTTAGAATTTGATTCAAATTGTGTCTGAAATCATGTTTTAATGTTCCTAATTGCTGAGACATGTTAGATAGATGTTGTTGGGCATTCAATTGGTAATTTTCTGGTGTTTATATGAGATTTGGAGTGATTTTTGGTTGAACCCGTAGCAGAAAAATTATGCAGGAAAAATTCTGGGTTGTCGCTGCCGTTACGCGTATCAGGCAAGGCAATACGCGTATTGGGTTGGGCAATACGCATATGGCAGATGCAAATTGAGGCAATACGCGTATGGTAATCCATTTTTCTTGGCCATCTGTTGAAATGCGTAATGGTACGCGTATGGGGTTGTGCAATATGCGTATGGCTCAGGGCAATAAGCGTATGGCCAGCGAGGGTGCAGAATTTTGCCATTTCACGATTCCCTTTCTTTTTAATTCCATAACTTGTGTTCCAATTATCCATTTTGAACATCCTTGGTATCGTTAGAAAGCTATTGAGATGTTCTTTCTTATCAAAATGGTTTTGAGATTGTTGGCCGATTTAATTATGTCGGGAATTTGGAAAAGTGTCGTTTTTTCGACTGTTACCGTTTTAATGGTGTGTATTTGATGTGTTATCATGCAATATGCTTTTGATATATATATCGTATGACTTGTGTGCTGTTGTGTGATGAAAATGCATGTGACAAAATGTTGCGATGATGGTTTGTGGCCTAAGGACAAGTAAATGCAATGTGTTGTATTTGGTTGTATATGCATGATTATGGTTGCATATATGTGTGCATTTGAATGTCATGAGTCATTGTATGCCAAGCATCATGATATGCATTCCTGTGATGTCGTGTGCCCTAGTGGGTGTGAGCGACGAAACGATTCTAGAGGGAATCCGCTATAACATCGTGTGCCTTATACAAAGAGGACCTAAAGCGATGATTATAGATGATCGTGTGCCTTATACAAAGAGGACCTAAAGCGATCGGATCGTGTGCCTTATACAAAGAGGACCTAAAGCGATCGGATCGTGTGCCTTATACAAAGGGGACCTAAAGCGATCCAAAAATGTCGTGTTCCTTATACAAAGAGGACCTAAAGCCACGGGGAACATCGTTTGCCCGACGGGGAGTTACACTAATTAACAAGCGATGATTCCAATAGTTCCTGAGTGAACTAATAATGAGAATGATGGATGGATTGGTACCTCTTCACTTGTAGATTCCCACACATGACTCGCACTAACCCACCAATCATCAGCCTCCTCCTGCAACATGTGAGTACCCAGTCTCACCTTATGTTCCTCAGCACAATCTATCACTCAGAAGATTCTTTCAATCTCCTTAAGCCAAATCTGAGCACCATCAGGATCATGCCTTCCTTTCAAGACAGGCGGTTTGTTCTTCCTGAACTCATCATTCCCACCAGCATTAGGTGCACCCCGCACAGCCTGAGCCATAGCTTGCATAGCAGCAGCAAGAGCAGTGTCATTCCTACCAACCATATTCTGTTCATGTCCAATAACAGTAACTATGGTTAAACAATCAGCTCACCAAAACACAAATGTCGAACAACAAACAACTTGGTCACAATGACCGACACGGACTGGCACAGACTGACACAAACTGACACAAACTGGCTCTGATACCATTTAATGTAACACCCCCAATCTATAAACTGAGTAATTAAAGCGATAACAAATAATCAGAGTGTAATTAAAACATTCATGGCATAGACTAGAGAGTCACATCAAAGTAACGAAATATAACAACCTACTCATAAAGATATGCAACAATCAGGTAGCAACATAAACAGAGGAACTCAGTTCCTAACACCCACAATACATATACAGAATAAAAGCGGAAAATCTGCAACTGAAATCTCATATATATAAACATAGAAGTTTTTCTGTCATATACAGATTCATACAGGTAAAATTCAAAAGAAGATATATATACATAATGTCACATAACGATCTCCCCGACTACCCGGTGCTACATATCAGAGCCGACCGACAAAAGAATGAAGACATAATCTTCACAAAAAGACCTCCAACATCTAATCTGCAATGCCTCATAGAGCATTCAAAACAGCAGAAGGGTGAGAAACACAATTATAATATAGTTGCATACAATTATATAATAACACAAAATACACATGTAAAACAATCTCACCACGACTTACACCATAATTCAAATACAAAACAACACAATTCATATCTCATACATCCTTCACAAGGCATATCAATCATGCTCAACACATTTATCGCCAACATATAAATATATCAACTCATCAATTCCATTCACAAATCCCACACATAATCAATCCATTCATGACTTATGCAAATGCACAGAGACCGACACAACGACTCTATGCAATGCAATGCGGTACCGTTCCATCCATCATTCTCATCATTAATTCACTCAGGAATTATTGGAATCATCGCTTGTTACTTAGTGTAATTCCCCATCGGGAAAATGATGTTCCCCGTCGCTTTAGGTCCTCTTGGTATAAGGCTCACGACATTTATGGATCGCTTTAGGTCCTCTTTGTATAAAGCTCATGATCCGATCGCTTTAGGTCCTCTTTGTATAAGGCTCACGATCATCTATAACGTCGCTTTCGGTCCTCTTTGTATAAGGCTCACGACCGTTATAGCAGATTCCCTCAGGAATCGTTTCGTCGCTCACACCCACTAGGGCACACGACATCACAAGAATGCATATCATGATGCTTGGCATACAATGACTCATGACAATCAAATGCATACAAATATATAACCAGGTGAACCATTCCAACATCCATAATCATGCATATACAATCAAACACAACACAATGCATTTACTTTCCCTTAGGCCACAAACCATCATCACAACATTTCATCACATGCATTCACATCACATAACAACACACAAGTTATACGTTATATATCCAAAAATATATCGCATAATAACACATCAATCACACACAATTATGACGATAAAAGTCAACAAAATGACACATTTCTAAATTCCCGACACAATTAAATCGGCCACCAAATTAAAAAAACCATTTTTATAAGAAAGAACATTTCATTAGCTTTCCATCGGTACCAAGAACGTCTCTATCCGAGTTACGGATCAAAAGGAACCGCATCAGAAGCGAAATCGGTAAAATTCTGCACCCTCTCTGGTCATACGCGTATTGCCCTGGGCCATACGCGTAATGCCCAGCTCGCTCGCCCATCCCTACGCGTATTGCCCAAAGTGCTACGCGTATGAGCAGAGACTGATTTCTCTCCAAAAATTCCACTAAAAACCCAGTACGCGTATTACCTCCCTCGTTACTTGTAATGCCTTGCCCCTTACGCGTACCGTTACGCATTTCAGCAGAGGGCCGTGTAAAATGGGTTCCATACGCGTAATGCCCTCATTTCGCCCTTGCCATACGCGTATTGCCCTACCCAATACGCGTATTGCCTTGCCTGTTACGCGTATGGGCAGCGAAACCCATAATTTTTCCTGCATAATTCTGCTACAAAAAATCACCAAATTTCCTCTCCAAATCTCATCTAAACATCAACAACTACCAATTGAATGCACAACAACATCTATCTATCAGGTTTCAACAATTAGGAACCTTAAATCATGATTTCCGACACAAAATTGTATCCAATTCTAACAATTTCAACATATTAAGTGTTGTAGTTCTCTATTCAATTCAACCAAACTTCAAACAAATACATACATACATAATCATACACAAGCATAGAATAACCGAATTTCGCACCCTTACCTGATTAATCATGTTTTGAAGTGTCGGGTGAAACGATTTCTTAAACTTCAAGTTTTTCCTCTTTTTCTTCTTCTCACTCTCTTTTCCTTCTTTTCTTTCTTCCCTTCCTATTTTCTCTCTATGTTTCTATTCTAAAAGAAAAACAATATCTAACCAAGCCAAAAAGACCAAAATACCCCTACACTCAATTTTCTCGCAAACGTTCCCAAAACGCGATAAAACATAATAACGATGAAAAATAATATATTGCCAAATAAAATTCAAGAATAAAATAATATAAAAACAAAAATAATTAAATCGACTCGATTAAACAAATCTAACAAAAACCAGGGCGTTACATAAGCTATTGATTAACTTAACTCAAAAATAAGCAAGAGTCGCCACCGCACTTTTATTTTATCCACGAAGGGAGAGGAAAAAGAGCGAACAAAACCTAAAGAATTCTAAAACAATAAGAACAAAGAGATAATGGGTAAGGGGGGTTGGTTACGCAATGGGAAGGTGTTAGCACCCAAAACGTCTATAGTACTCTATAGGAGCCCTTTGAAACATCTATCGCTTTTTGGTCTCAAAATGGTTTGCTTGAAAGAGATTGAGGAGATGAGAGGAGAATTATTTTTTAAGATTTTTGTGTTTGGAGAGACTTATCGCCTCATGCCTATGTACCCACGATGTGCAATGTAGGATCAAAATCCCGTAGTTCGTGGTACAAAGAACAAAAATTTGTTTGTTTTGGTTGATTTTAAGTGTAAAGACAAATCGTCATTTCTAAACGAATAATTCCGCTTAAAGAAATGAATCATGTCTACACTTATGAAAAAGTTAAAGGAAAAAAGTGCACGAGGGCACAAAAAGAGAGTTTGATGAGTTTGATGCTTTTTAAAGTCTTTTAAAAAAAGGGTCAATATGCTTATGTGGTTTAGTATTTGTTAAGAAATGAAAAGAAAAGAGTAAAATCACTTGACAAATTCAAGGTTTGATTATGAAAGAGGTGATAGTTTGAAATCAAGAAAGTTTTGAAAAAGAGAGAGAGTTTTGAAAATTGAAGAATGGGTGGAGAAGAAGTGACTATCCTAAAGCATAAAGTAAAAGCTAGGGAAAAGAATGATCTAACCAAAATGGAGTCACTTCAAAGAAATATTAAAATAATTCCATCCTTAAGCAAATTGGCCGAATAAAGGCAAGTCTTCAATCAACACTCCAAGCAAAGGAATAAGAAGTCCTAAATCTAGGTCCATAAGTCCAATATTACTTCAAAAGAGGTCCATAAAGAGATCACTCCAAAGTATAGGATAGTAACCAATAGTCCAAGATGAGGAGAAATAAGTTTTTTATGGTTTAAGCCTTTATTAATGTTTTTGAGTCCAAATGGACAAAGAAAAAAGAAAAAAAAAGCATAAGCATAAACATGTGTCCAACGGACAAAGGAAAAATTGCGGAAGCATAAACATGATATGAAATGAAGCATAAAAAAATAAAAGAGATAGAGAGCTAGAAGGAAACATAAACAAAATTAATACAAAATATTGTTAGTAAGTTAGTGATTAGTTGTTAGTGTTAATGATCAATAACAATTGAATAATTGCACTTAGGTCAAGGTGGATGAAACTCATTAGAGGATTGATAAGACCAAAGCCTCCTAACAACAAGTTTCATGAGTTTTGAACCATAAGACAAATAATCAACCATTCTTGATAGTTTTCTGACACGGGACAAATATTGCGCTATGTTAAGCAATTGCCGAGTAATTTACGAAGTAATTACCCTATGATGAGGCCGGTCAATAGATCTTTGTGCTAATGTATGCTAGATGAACGATATATAGATCGTCATTCGAAAGCAATACCGCACGAAAAGAAAAGTGGTAACGATCTAGTCTTGATCGAAATTCAACAACGGAATTCCAAGATCTTTTAGACTTTCATCGATCAAAATAAAAGAGAATTAGATGAAGAGGAAGCCAAATAAAACCACACAATTATGTGATCTAAGGCTAAGAACAAAGGAAGAGGGAAGAAAATGGCAAAAGGACCAAAACAGTCCCAAAACAGAACGAAAATAGCATTATGGACAATGGTTAATCGGTTAACACATTGGTTAATCGGTTAACCAGTGCAGATTTTGAATTTCTACGCAAAACAGGGTGTTAATCGGTTAACCAATTTACACTGTGTTTGGTTAATCGGTTAACATTGCACCAGAAGCAAAAAAAATGTGCAAAATTCAGCATGATCTTCTTTCAAAACATTTTTCAAACACCTTATGATCATGAATTGAATTTGCACGAAATTTAAAATGAAAATAGACAAAGAAACCTGCAATCAAACAACAATATACGATCCAAAGGATCAACAACAAGCAACACCAAGGATCTACATCTTGAATGATGAATATGAAGCTTTAACAATGGTGGAAAGTGAATTACCACTCCAAATCAGAAAATCCTTCCAAATTGCAGCAAGATCTACACTCCAAAGCCTTGATCTATGAACAAAACAAGAATGGATGAAGGTTTAGCTCTAAATTAGTAAGAATCAATGTGAATTCTTACTAACTTATGAAAGAAAAAATTGAGCTTTTGGTGAATTTTGGTAATTGGGGAGAGAATTTGCAAGAGGTTTATTGGCTATCAAAAGCTTGTGAAATGAGTGAAATGAAGCCTCTATTTATAAGTTTAGGCTTGGGAATTTGGTGGTTTGGAATTAGGCTTGGGTGATCAAAATTAGGATTGGAATTCAAATTTGGAGGGAAATTAAAAGAGTGGTGATTAGTGGAGGTATATGATAAGAATTAATATTGATGATGTAGGGAATAAAACTGAGATGGAATATTCCAAAATGATGAAAATTGGTGCCAATTGCTGAAAATTTGAATTTGCTGCCATTTTTTTCAAAATTCGCACGCGTTAACCGATTAACCAATGTGTTAATCGATTAACACAGTGAAAATTTGGGAAGTTTGGCTTTTTGAGGTGCTGTCTTGACTCCGGCTCGATTTTTCTTGCTTGTCAAAGAAGGCATGGAAATAAACACATGAACCTTGGAATCTCTTGAATAAAAATAAGTTAAATCTTGGAGACTCTTGATCAGATGAATTTTTGAATTGTTTGCAGATCAACTTTGACTTTATTCAGGTGAAATCCATTCGAGCTGCGGGACTGATTTTTTTGTATTTTTAACCTGTTCTTCCCCTGAAAATGTTAGTGAAAGAAAACAAAATATTTTTGGATTTTAATTAATGGTTAGTAAACATAAACAATTAAACAATAAAACAACTAACAGACACACACAAACCCCAAAGATCCCTGCAAGGCACAATCCTATAGAAGAGGGAACCAATGTGTGATCTTGTTTGTGGTAAAAAATGCAAAAGAAAAGCAAAGAATCTTAGGGGCAAAAATTAGGGTATTACATAAACCAACAGTTTTGACTGTTTAATCTCAGTTTGCAAGCAGGGTTAATTGGAGACATCTATTTCCCTTCCTTAATCAGCTCAACAGGATAAAAAATGAATCGAACTGTAGTTCCAAAGCGATAGTGATTCGAAACCACAAAAATCGCGCTACAGAAAAGTGGTGACCACAGTGGGAGAACATTGTTTCTAGCCTCTTTTAGGGTGAGAGATTTAAATTCAACAAAATGTCATAGAAATGGCGACTTTGCTGGGGAGTCATTGTCTGTGTAGGATCATAAGACTTGAGGTCTAGGATGATTAAGACAAATATATATACTGCTTTTCCTAATTGATATTTGTGTTTATTTTTCTGCTAATGGGAATGCGTGTGATGCCGCATGTGGAAAGATTGAGTATACACCTAAGATAGGTGATGCCATTATACGGGTAATCTTGCGGGGAGTGAATCCCAATTAAGAGTCCCCGGTCGACCATCAAACTCAGTGGAGACTCCCTTTGAAGATACATTGCCTCTACGACTTCGGTTGTTGAAAGTAGTGTGGTCGACTGGGTTATCTGTGAAGCTGAGGTTTTTAGTAGACTGAAACCATTTTGTAGTGCGGAAGCTATTGGGAATAGTTGTCACGCGATACTACCCTCATTTGAGATCACTCTAAGATACACCAGCTCGCTGGTGATCCACTTGCTGTTGTTATCTCAAGAGGGGTCAATGATTTTGCGAACAGGTACAAAAAATCACCAGTATAAACCTTTGGGGATGGGTAGAGCCTTGACTTTATGACACCGACCCTTTGACCCCATGTGTTTTCTATGTTTTTGTGTGCTGCATTCATATATTCATTTAAAAAATATTAAAAAACAAAGAAAAATATTCTCTTCTAGTCTCTCTTTTTCAAATTAAACTAAGACAACGATTGCCAATGTCAGATAAAGAGATTACGCTAATGGATTTCGGTAGAAGGAAAAATCATAAGCACACCTTTAAGGTTCCAAAACTAGAGGATTTAAGAGGGTTGGCGAGGATGATAACCAACCCCGAGGCTTTCAGAGCCAAGTATGGAGGACTGCTATCTCTGTTAAGGGTCCGTGTAATCGAAGGAATCGTGTCCACACTAATCTAGTTCTACGATCCGGTCTATCACTGTTTCACATTCCCGAATTATCAACTAGCACCAACACTAGAGGAGTACTCTCACCTGACTGATTTGCATATTCCTGACCAAGCTCCCTTTTTTGGACTGGAAGAAATTCCAAAGGATCAAACCATTGCAAGGGCAATTTATTTGGACGAGTCAGAAGTCAGAACTCACATGACCACTAAGGGTGGAATCCAGGGTTTGCCAGTCCAGTTCTTAATAAAGAAAACTCTATGCTTTGCTAGTATAGGGAACATGGCCGCTTTCGAGAGCATCTTTGTTTTACTCACCTATGGGTTATTTTTGTTTCCCAACATTGATAACTTTGTAGATATCAATGCCATTAAGGTTTTTCTGATTGGAAACCCTATACCGACCTTGCTCGCAGATTCTTATCATTCGGTACACTTAAGGAATTTGTACAGCGGAGGAATGATCACATGTTGTGTACCCCCGCTATACAAATGGTTCACTTCCCACTTACCCAAGTCTGCTGCATTTTGGGATCAAAAGAATACTTTACGTTGGTCGCAGAGAATCATGTCTCTTTCCAACTCTGACATCGATTGGTACAATCGAATCTATGACGGGATTAGAATCGTTGACCGTTATGTAAAATTCCCAAATGTACCCCTTATAGGAACTAAGGGAGGAATAAACTATCATCCAGTATTAGTTCGTCGTCAATTTGGATACCCGATGAGGCATGTCCCACGTAATGCTCATCTGGAAGGTCTTTTCTTCAAGGAAGGAGAAAACCACAGGGCACTAAAGACGGAAATAATGCACGTCTGGAAAGACGTTCATAGGAAAGGAAGAGAGTCTCTAGGAAAACCAGACTGTGTCTCGGTGGAGCCTTATCTCCACTGGGTACAAACTAGAGCTCTCAAGCTGAGGATGCCTTACCCTCGTCAGGAAGTTCTTCCATTAAGGGACTCGGTCCTTTATTTTATGTCTGAGACAGAAAAACTTCAGGTTACTCTCAACAAAGTTTAGCAGGAGAGGAGGTCTTGGAGGAACAAGTACCGTATTCTCAATGTGGAGTGTAAGAAAATACAACAATTATTGAAAGATAAAGATGCTCTGATTGAGATTTTAGAGCAACATGCTGTAGAAAATCAGGATGACCAAAGGAATTTGCTCGCTCCTTTCACTTGGAAAAGGAATGACAACCCGACAACGGCCCAAGAGCCCCGGTCAAAGAAAAGGAAAGTACCGGAACCAGCACCTGAGCTCGCCTCAGAGAGGACTCAGGACCCATAAGTTTAGATTTCCTTTTACAACACTTTGTAAATTACTGTATTTCCATTTCCGCAATCTTTGAATTCAATAAAATGGGGTTTCCCCACTGTTTGATATTTGTAATCCAATTGTTGAAGTTTACTTTGAATAAACAAAAAAATAAATACAATTAATATAATCATTGCATATCATTCATCATTCTCGCATAAACGCATTCTTCTTACCTACGAATATCACGTTTACGTCTCGATTCTAGAGTCAAACTGTCTCATTCGTACAATACTCGGGCCAATCGTCAGAAAAAGATGGATGATCTCGAGGAAGAGAACAGAGAGTTGAGGGAAGAGATCGACACTCTGAAAGAGGATCTGAGAAAGCTTCATAACGACATGCAAGTTCTAGCAGAAGCTCAGATGCAACAACAAAGGACTGTGATCTCAGAGATCACATCAACGCCATAGCGGAAAAGTATGATCCTAGGTACAAAATGCCGAAAGATCGTCCCTTGGGCATGCCACTCAACTATATCCCGGAGGGATATATTTCACCGATCACTGAAGATCCGGAAACTTTAGCAGGAGCCGCTGAGCCTGAAGGTTACAAACTTCGGGAAAACAAAGATGTCAGGGGCATGACAGCAACTCATGAAGGTTACAAACTTTGGGAGGCACCGAGAGTCTCGGCCATAATGACTATACCACCACCCGTGGTACACACTGTCCCGGAAGGACAGATTCCATAAATACCTTCTGGTGGAAACGAAAGTATGTTCGACAGAATGAATGAGTTCCAGGAACAATTCCTGGAGATGCAGAAAGAACTGCAAGCCCTTCGCGGTCAGGATTTATTTGGAAAGGACGCCGCAGACCTTTGTTTGGTCCCTAATGCGAAAGTTCCGTACAAGTTCCAGGTACTCGATTTTGAAAAGTACAAGGGTAAATCTTGCCCTCAAAGCCACTTGGTGATGTACGCTCGGCAAATGTCAGCTCAGACAAAGAACCAGAAGCTACTAATTCACTACTTTCAGGATAGTTTAACCGGTACCGCACTCAAATGGTACATGGGTTTAAACCGCACTAAGATCGGCACTTTCAGAGATCTTGGCGCTGCCTTTGTTCAACAATATAAGTATAACCTGGACATGGCACCAGACAGAGATCAACTCAGATCATTGTCATAGAAGGACAAGGAAACCTTTAAGGAGTACGCTCAGAGATGGCGTGAAATTGCCGCTCATATTTGTCCACCTCTTGAGGAAAAAGAGATGACAAAGATCTTCTTAAAAACCTTAAGCTCATTTTACTACGATAGAATGGTCGCCAGTGCGCCCAGTGACTTCACCGAGATGGTGGGCATGGGAGTTCGTCTTGAGGAAGCAGTCTGAGAAGGATATTTAGTTAAAGACGCAGGATCATCAAGTAGTACAAAACGATACGATAGTGCTCTCCCTAAGAAAAAGGAGCAGGATATTGGGAATATCTCTCTCGAAAAGCAAAGGCGACGATACCAACCAGTAGCAGCCATAACTCCTGCTATCAACCCCGCTCCTGTTTCTACGTATCAACCTCAGGTTGCTCAGGGCCAACCGAATCAACATCAATATCAGCAAAGGACACAACAGCCTCTTCAGTAGGCTCGCCCTCCGTACAGCAACAATCGTACAACACGACCACCAGGGTTTGATCCTATACCAGTGTTGTACGCAGAATTGTTTCTGTTATTACTGGTCAAGGGACACATCCAAACCAGGTCTTCTCTTACAGTACCAGAGAATCTGCCTTTTTGGTTCAAAGCGGATCAGACTTGTCCTTATCATCAAGGAGGACTAGGGCATAACATAGAAAACTGCCTCAATTTCAAATTCGATGTGCAAAAGCTTGTTAGGAGCGGGGTTTTATCTTTCAAAGATACGAATCCGAATGTTCTCACAAACCCGCTACCTCAACACGAGAAAGCTGCAGTAAATTTGATAGAGGGAGAGTCCAATAACAGCTATCAAATTCATGATGTACTCTTATTAAGGGCCAACTTGGTCAAGATGCATTGTAGACAGAGTGGATATGGCCATGTGCCACCTCATAATTATCACCAGTGTGATATCTTCTCTAAAAACAATTAGGGATGTTCTGTGGTGCAATCAGCTCTACAGGAACAGTTGGATCTTGGATGGATCCAAGAGCATCGAGTTCGTGGAGTTAACATGACTTATACAAGTTCCAACATCATTCAGAACCACGACATCCGTGCAATGAATGTCAACTTGGTGGCAATGCACTCAAGGCAAAGCCAGTATCATAATCTGCCACGACATGATTATAATTCCTGCCTGACTTGCTCAGTAAACAAACAGGGATGCTCTTTCGTACAAGAGGCCCTCCAGCGTCAGATGGATCTTGGATGGATCCAGGACTACCGTGATAGAAATCCCTATCAGATCAATATGATTCAAATCTTAGATATTTGTTTGATGAATACTAGCTTGGTGGAGTTGCACGCCAAGCAAGTCCAACTCAGTTTTCTCAATTCACATGATTATCTGAGCTGTAAAGTATGTTGTGAGAGTAACCAAGGATGTGCTCTCGTTCAAAGAACCTTGCAGCACTTGTTAAATCATTGATGGCTTCCGATTTATCTAGATGAAGACATGCAACAAGTCAACATGATTAATGGGAACCCTACTAGGCATCAAAGTCAGGATGTTCGATCAATGGAAATAGACCTGGTAAGGTTACACTGCATTCAAAGCGGACGTGGCTAGGTGCCACCACATAACTACGAGCGCTGTAGAGTCTTCTCGAAAAATAATCAAGGATGTTACCTCGTGCGAGCAGCCCTTCAAAGTCAGTTGGACCGCCAAGAGATTCAACAATATTTAGTTTTGGGGTCTATCAACTGGATACCAGACTATTTCGCTGATCAAATTAAGGATGTTGTCATAATCTCTGATTATGAAAGGACCAAATATGTTTGTACCATCATCCCTCTACTTGACGAATCAAAAGTTCCTAACCAGGAATTGATTAAAGTTACTTACAATGGTTAGAAAAATCAGAAGGCTCCTGTAGTTATTTATCTGCCGGGACCGCTACCGTATGAATCAGCTAAGGTGATCCCTTACAAATACGGTGCAACAATAATTGAGAATGGAAAGGAAATTCCATTACCCTCCGTCGTGAATATTGAAGACATCAGTCGAGTAACACGGAGCGATCGAATCTTCAATAGAGGAGTTGGAGAACCTAACAGAGAAAAGGAACCTCAAACAGAAGTTCCTAATCCACCAGTCGGTCAATCCAGTGATCCCGACCTTTCAAAGAATGATGATGAGATGATGAAGCTCATCCAAAGGAGTGAATACAACATTGTTGATCAACTGTTACAAACTCCTTCAAAAATCTCTGTGTTATCTCTTTTACTCAGTTCGGAAGCCCACAGATAGGCTCTACAGAAAGTCTTAGAACAAGCCTTTGTGGAACAGGATGTGTCAATACGACAGTTCGATAGCATCGTCTCTAATATCACTTCCTGCAACAACTTGGGGTTTAGTGATGAGGAATTTCCAGAAGAAGGCAAAAGCCACAACATGGTGCTCAATATCACAGTTAACTGCCAGGACGATGCTATACCCAGCGTAATGGTAGATACCGGATTGACTCTCAACGTCATGCCGAAGTCCACTCTAATGCGACTATCATTCAAAGGATCTCCGATGAGAGGCAGTGAGGTCGTCGTCAAAACATTTGACGAGTCTAGAAAAACAGTTATCGGTGAAGTCGACCTCCCATAACTATTGGTCCTCACACTTTCCAAGTCACTTTCCAGGTCATGGACATCCGGGCAACATACAGTTGCTTATTAGGAAGACCTTGGGAACACCAGGCTGGGGCAGTCACTTCGACACTGCACCAGAAGCTGAAGTTTGTCAAGGACGACCAACTCGTCACGGTCTGTAGAGAACAAGCCTGGATCTTGAGTAATATTTCATTATCCACTTGTGTAGAACTCGAGGAGGTTGTTGGAACGCAGTTCTAGGCACTTTCGGTAAGCAATGAAAATCAGTCAGAAAAAGGAACATCGATTTCCTTATACAAAGATGCTCTCAAAGTAATCGAGAGTAACCACGCAAAAGGATGAGGACAGCTTGTCATTCCTACTGATAATAAAACAAAGAAGGGTCTTGGTTTTTCTACAACCTGTACCCAGACTGCCACTAACGGTGAAAGTCTTCATCCCATTTAGAATGTCTTCCTTAGTGGAGGATTCCTTCACCCAGTGTCTCAAGAAGTACATACCATCAACGAGGGAGATTCCTCTGACACAGATGAGGAATTGAAGTCCTATCTTAACGAGGACGGTTATATGTCTCTGGAAGAGGTGCCTATGCCATTTTCCTATCCCGCACAGAGTCCGAGATTTATACCAAGGTCAGACGTCGAAATGATATACGGAGATTGCGATCCGGAAGGATGCTGTGCTCCGCCAAATTCATTAGAGGAAGACACTCTGATGAAATACAACTTTGACCACGACTACTATGGCCCAATGGATGGCCTGCCTATCTGGCAGCCGTACCCAGGAGACTTGGGGCAAGAAAATCAGCCGAACAATGAAAATCAGCTGAGCGTCATTGGAAAAAATACCTGGGTCCCCACCATGTCATGGGATCAACACTCAGGTCATTCAGAAAATATCTAGCACGACGATGAATTCGCAAAGTTTGCAGGACTAAAATTCATTAACTATGCTTTTCCTGAGGTCAACATCATCAAAAGGGATGACTCCTCCAGTTCCAAAGAAGTGTGGGACATTTTAGGACAACCGAGTGGCAAATACGACTTCTTAGTCAAGTACACCGCTCCTGAAAGCTCTCGTATTAGGCTCGAAGATATCCAGCCAACTGGATGGGGAGATATACCTGAGAGCACAAATACTATGCAAAATGTAACTGAGGAATCCTCCTACGACAACTCTACCCAACGTTATTTCTGAAGACAAATCAAGGAATGTACCAGACTTTGTGATTCACCGAGGAGTTTGTAACACCCCATTTTCTACCCAACGTTTATTAAAAATCAGAGTGCAAAATTTTCAACATAAAACAAATGAGATGTCACATTTTCAACTTGAACAACAAAACCAATAACATAAACCTGTATTTCTTTTTAAAATAGATACATAGCATTCGGCCTTCACAACTTATAAATCATATTCACTTTATTCAACTAGATCAAAACTTCAATTTATAATTATTCAAGAATTATTGTAATAACAACAATTAGGAACAACAACATAAACAAAACATTTCCCCCCGAGTGCTACGTATCAGAGCATGACACCAACTTGAACTAACAGCGACTAAGACTTGAAACCTTCACAGCTATTCTTGAGTACCTGCTCAGTTACCCATAATAGGTAACATCATTACATAAGGGGTGAGATATCGAAAAATATAATCAAAGGCATGATAATTAATATATTAGATTAGAATCACACAAATTTTACCGCTTCATACAACAGTCATACAACAACTATTAGTAAACAACTTAAGAGCAACCACAACTTATAACAACTTATATCAACAACACCAACAATCAACAACAACGTAATAATATTAACAATTTCAACATGCAACTCAAATGCGACTCAACTATGCACATGCATGTGGTACCATCGGAGTAAAACTCCCAACTTAAACATATGCCAGGTTATCGAGGCATCAAGGCATAAGCCTTCGTCGCTAATTTTTTCCAATCCAGGCCAACATGGTGAGCATAGCTCCAACTTAAACATTTGCCAATTCAGGCCAACTTAATCAATGCAAATGTATCCATGCAACAACAACTACGACGTCACCACAACAACAACAATTCTACACTATACCAACAACAGAGGTACTCAACGTCGCTTCAACACTGGCCATAGGCCCACAACTTAATCAATAACAACTTACAAACAACAACATATTCAGCAACAACAAAACATAAAACATGCATCAGCTGCAACAACTTAATCCAACATTGGTCGTCAGACCTACAATTGACAATGCCCATAAACTGGGACAATTTAATTGTCAGCTGTACCTGCAAGTCACCGTAATCAACCTATTTTAACAAAATAAACACAATTCACGTATCTACTTGTATACACGAACTACCTCATAAATTTTCAACTAATACCGGACAACTAATCTTACCGCTTAATTCTACTTATTCGACTAACTCCATACATCAACCAACCAAAAATAACTACAACCACTTACGAATTACTTCTGCAAAATTTTAACTAATTTCGGTTAAACAATTATATCGGTTAAAACTACTAATATCACTATTCGGTACTATTTTCATCAACCTCCATTATTGCTACTAATTTCCATTGTTTCTATTTATTTGATTCCCTGATATCAAATCTCGAATGCTACTAAATCATGTTACTGTCATTAAATTCAACTCTGATACAAAACCTGCTACTGTTATTTCTAAGTCCCCACATTATTTCTATTCCTCTGCATTATTAATCGGTTAACATTGTTGAGGCATATTGCATGATAACACCTCAATCGCACACATTCACGACGGTAAAAATCAACACAATGATACGGTTTCAATTTTCTACTATAATTGAACTAGATACAGACCTCAAAACCATTTTCCTAGAAAGAACATCTCGTTAGCTTTCCAACGCTTCGAACGGGGGTCAAAACTGACTTACGGATCAAAAGATATGAATTTTCCAAACTTTCCGAAACCAGAATTTTTCTGCATAACAGCCCTACGGGATTTTGCATTTTCGTCCGAAAATCTGACCGATTCAATTATTTTCTTCGAAACAAACACCTACTCATTCATACCAAACATATAGTAGTGATTTGGAACCATCAAACATGAATTCTACGACTTTCGATTTCAATCCGAATCTTAAACCCCCAAATCTCCAAAAATACAAAAACTTACAAAATCAACCAAATTCGATAAAACAAGCATACTCGATCACAGTCTAACATTACTCGACACAACTACGCAATCTATTCCGACTTTTGTCCGTGAAAACATCGATTTCTATTCATTCCTACCATTTCAACCTAAAATGAAAACTAGGAGAAAATCACCAAAATTCATCCATATAGTTCAACACATAAAACCAACACAATTCGTCATAAAATCAACACAGTAGACAAATTATACGATCCCAATCCCACGTAACAATCATCATAACCCGGTTATAAAATTCGAACCCCACCCTTACCTTAAATTGATGGCCGCTCGAATTTCCGATCGACTTTTCCGACTTGGCTCCGACGGCAATTCTCCCGTATCCCTCTTTCTCCAACTTTGGTGCCTCCAAACCCTCGTTCAACTTTTCTCCGTAACTTCCACGTCCTTCTCCTATTATTCCTCTACTGATACCAAACCTAACTTCCTCTCCTTATTTTTCTTTTTATTATAATTATTATTATAATTATAAATCTCAATTTGGGCCTACTAATTAACACCTCACCAATTACTACCACCAACGCAACGACTAAGCCGACTTAAATAAAATACGCTTATATTCCATAATATTAATTCTAATATTATTTCTCTCGACTAAATCGACTAATTACCGACTATCAAATAAATCGTCCAAACCACCAAATCAACATATTTAACCATAGACGGAAAATATTCAATATTATTTCCACAACTTAAATCAACTTATTAAATCAATTCAACTCGAACCAACTTAGAAACATCAACATAATATTCCGATATTCCAGAATCAACTTAAATCGACACAAATACTCAAATCAACGCGAATCAACACAACATACTACAATTATATTTAATTAAATACTTAATTAAATAAACGGGCGTTACAACTCTCCCCCACTTAGAACATTTTCGTCCTCGAAAATTCATCCGATACAACTATTCCCACTATGTGATTCCATCCGACTAATCAACTCTCATCTCCGAAGGCAACCTACGTATAATACAAACAATTCATAACATCGACGGCGAAAACAACCCGAATACTACTCATGTGACACACTTGACAACTTAACATCACAACATAGAGAGTAACCAACTTAAGAATTCGCCGATTTAAGAACTAGAACGCAACAACATACGAACACACAACTTAAACACGAGATCAACGCAACCAACTACCAACATCGTTGTTGCTCACGCATGAACAACTGTACAACACCCCACGTTCGCTGCGCACTCTGATTACTTGCAAAGTATCAAGTCTACCCATTTTATTCCCAACTTCTCAATCGCCAAAACCGACATAACAAAAGACTTTCGACTTAACTCTTCGGAAATTCCATCCCAACAGGTATTCTACACTTTTGTAGTTACCGAATACTTCGAACTTAGATCCGTAAGACAACACCTCTGAACGTTCAACATAATTACAACGGCGACTACTTCCCAATTATCATAAAACATAACTACAACTTTACCATCCCCTATTTACACGTTTCTCGAAAATCATCTTAAACACACAACATCATTACAACAACATAGGGTACCTGTGTACAATTAACTTCAACCAGATAAATCATCTTTTCCTTTCCAACTAATCCAACAAACCAAATTATCGACTTTTACTCATACTGACACAATTCTTCATAAATTCTTATCCGAATTAACACAACCAAGTAACTCATCTTTACCAACCAAAAGTTCCACTTTTTCAATTCAACTTATAACTTCACTTCTTTCTCTACTTGCAACTCAATTCTCAAATTACCCAGAACTCAACTGCGAATTTCTATACTACTCATCAATTAAATCGCAACCTCATGCCATCATCCTTAAATTCAACTAATATGCTCATATATGAATCTACATCGACAAAATAAACAATCCACAAGCACTTGGCTTAACTTCAACCAATTCAAATACGTTTTATACTAGTTGGCACGACACATCTATCCATCAATCATGATTCCGTCTACTATCAACAAGAGATTAAGGGTGATCAGTTCCTCAATTTGTCAATAGACAGCCGGCAACCATAACAGTGGCATAAATCATCATTACCTAACACAATAGCATACTACAACTTGTGCCCAAAGTCCGTAAGCACAATGCTCCGCCAACTCTCTGAGGCTTATCAACGTCTTCTTAGTCTCCTTAATTTTAACTTCGTCAATTATACCAAAACGTCCAAAATCCAATACATAATCTCTTATACATGCTCGTAGCACAACACAATTATTAAATATCTTTCCAACACCGGAATCGCTACTACTTCAAGTACTATCCAATTCGGCTCGCTCCAATTACAACTCTTATCCAAGTTAAAATTTTTAACGTTGCAAATCAACCATCCGTCTTTTTCTCAACATTACTATCACATGACATCATCACTTATTTCTCCTTATTCAACATAAATTGCATCTCGATGCTTTCTCAGATACCGTCACATCCTTATAATTACCAACATATTATTCTTATCAAGATTTCACACTCGACTTCATCTTTCCCAATTTTTCAGCAGTAGTCGCTCAACTTCAACCACAGATATCTCTTTTGATATAGACCTCTCAATCACAAAATCATATTCTAAAATGAATAGAATTTCGTAAATATTCCAGAACTTCAAGAATCGCTTGAATCCGAGTTACGAGTAAAAAGTTATCATCCTTACAACGGGACTGATTCAGAATTTCCATATGCAGAATTTTCCAAAAATCAGCATCAGACCCAAATATTAAAACGCACTTTTCTCCCTCTTCACAAACTTCCTAAAGACAAATCGTATATGCAAACTGTAGGGAATTTCGTAAGCTTTCCAAAAAGTCCAGAACCGCTTCAATCAGAATCACGAGTAAAAAGTTATGCCTCTTTTACCGACAGCTGCTCCAAAATTGCAAAAATCAGAATTTGAGATTGATGAACATAAGTTCCATCTCTCTCCCGCTTGCTCCAATATCTACCAACAATCCTTTCTTTTCATCCAACTCTAAAATTACTCGACTTTAATCCGACTATACTCAAGGCATATTAATCTACCGACTTGATCCATCAACTTATCATTTCCATTGGAATACTTCCTTATTCTCAATCAATTCCTCATCCATATTCCACCCACTTCACAAATTCGACCGATACGAATTCATGAGTCTAAACTCTCGCCGGTCCGCAACAACATCGCTTCAACCACATTTGCACCCTCGCTATCAACATCTCCTTTAACCAACTTCTACATATCAACAACACGTCCGGGAGAAAAGCTTCTCCCCCACTTAATCCAAACCAACACCTGCAGACAACGACCAGAAACTAACAAACAAGCACCGACAGTGTTTCACACACATGTCGAGTACTAAGGAATAAACGACATTAGACAACAATGGCCGGACGGACAGACCTGGTCTGATACCACTGTTGTAACACCCCATTTACTACCCAACGTTTATAAAAATCAGAGTGCAAAATTTTCAACATAAAACAAATGAGATGTCACATTTTCAACTTGAACAACAAAACCAATAACATAAACCTGTATTTCTTTTTAAAATAGATACATAGCATTCGGCCTTCACAAATTATAAATCATATTCACTTTATTCAACTAGATCAAAACTTCAATTTATAATTATTCAAGAATTATTGTAATAACAAAAATTAGGAACAACAACATAAACAAAACATTTCCCCCCGAGTGCTACGTATCAGAGCATGACACCAACTTGAACTAACAACGACTAAGACTTCAAACCTTCACAGCTATTCTTGAGTACCTGCTCAGTTACCCATAATAGGTAACATCATTACAGAAGGGGTGAAATATCGAAAAATATAATCAAAGGCATGATAATTAATATATTAGATTAGAATCACACAAATTTCACCGCTTCATACAACAGTCATACAACAACTATTAGTAAACAACTTAAGAGCAACCACAACTTATAACAACTTATATCAACAACACCAACAATCAACAACAACGTAATAATATTAACAACTTCAACATGCAACTCAAATGCGACTCAACTATGCACATGCATGTGGTACCATCGGAGTAAAACTCCCAACTTAAACATATGCCAGGTTATCGAGGCATCAAGGCATAAGCCTTCGTCGCTAATTTTTGCCAATCCAGGCCAACATGGTGAGCGTAGCTCCAACTTAAACATTTGCCAATTCAGGCCAACTTAATCAATGCAAATGTATCCATGCAACAACAACTACAACGTCACCACAACAACAACAATTCTACACTGTACCAACAATAGAGGTACTCAACGTCGCATCAACACTGGCCATAGGCCCACAACTTAATCAATAACGACTTATAAACAACAACATATTCAGCAACAACAAAACATAAAACATGCATCAGCTGCAACAACTTAATCCAACATTGGTCATCAGACCTACAATTGACAATGCCCATAAACTGGGACAATTTAATTGTCAGTTGTACCTGCAAGTCACCGTAATCAACCTATTTTAACAAAATAAACACAATTCACGTATCTACTCGTATACACGAACTACCTCATAAATTTTCAACTAATACCGGACAACTAATCTTACCGCTTAATTCTACTTATTCGACTAACTCCATACATCAACCAACCAAAAATAACTACAACCACTTACGAATTACTTCTGCAAAATTTCAACTAATTTCGGTTAAACAATTATATCGGTTAAAACTACTAATATCACTATTCGGTACTATTTTCATCAACCTCCATTATTGCTACTAATTTCCACTGTTTCTATTTATTTGATTCCCTGATATCAAATCTCGAATGCTACTAAATCATGTTACTGTCATTAAATTTAACTCTGATACTAAACCTGCTACTGTTATTTCTAAGTCCCCACATTATTGCTATTCCTCTGCATTATTAATCGGTTAACATTGTTGAGGCATATTGCACGATAACACCTCAATCGCACACATTCACGACGGTAAAAATCATCACAACGATACGGTTTCAATTTCCTGCTATAATTGAACTAGATACAGACCTCAAAACCATTTTCCTAGAAAGAACATCTCGTTAGCTTTCCAACGCTTTGAGTGGGGGTCAAAACTGACTTACGGATCAAAAGATATGAATTTTCCAAACTTTCCGAAACCAGAATTTTTCTGCATAACAGCCCTACGGGATTTTGCATTTTCGTCCGAAAATCTGACCGATTCAATTATTTTCTTCGAAACAAACACCTACTCATTCATACCAAACATATAGTAGTGATTTGGAACCATCAAACGTGAATTCTACGACTTTCGATTTCAATCCAAATCTTAAACCCCCAAATCTCCAAAAATGCAAAAACTTACAAAATCAACCAAATTCGATAAAACAAGCATACCCGATCACAGTCTAACATTACTCGACACAACTACGCAATCTATTCCGACTTTTGTCCGTGAAAACATCGATTTCTAATCATTCCTACCATTTCAACCTAAAATGAAAACTAGGAGAAAATCACCAAAATTCATCCATATAGTTCAACACATAAAACCAACACAATTCGTCATAAAATCAACACAGTAGACAAATTATATGATCCCAATCCCACGTAACAATCATCATAACCCGGTTATAAAATTCGAACCCCACCCTTACCTTAAATTGATGGCCGCTCGAATTTCTGATCGACTTTTCCGACTTGGCTCCGACGGCAATTCTCCCGTATCCCTCTTTCTCCAACTTTGGTGCCTCCAAACCCTCGTTCAACTTTTCTCCGTAACTTCCACGTCCTTCTCCTATTATTCCTCTACTGATACCAAACCTAACTTCCTCTCCTTATTTTTCTTTTTATTATAATTATTATTATAATTATAAATCTCAATTTGGGCCTACTAATCAACACCTCACCAATTACTACCACCAACGCAACGACTAAGCCCACTTAAATAAAATACGCTTATATTCCATAATATTAATTCTAATATTATTTCTCTCGACTAAATCGACTAATTACCGACTATCAAATAAATCGTCCAAACCACCAAATCAACATATTTAACCATAGACAGAAAATATTCAATATTATTTCCACAACTTAAATCAACTTATTAAATCAATTCAACTCGAACCAACTTAGAAACATCAACATAATATTCCGATATTCCGGAATCAACTTAAATCGACACAAATACTCAAATCAACGCGAATCAACACAACATACTACAATTATATTTAATTAAATACTTAATTAAATAAACGGGCGTTACAGAGTTCGCCGCCAATGGGTTGCTGTCGATGTTCTGAAGATTGTTCATAAGTCTAAGTAATTGCCGTCTTTATCTTAACCTTTCACCCTGCCCAGGTGAAACAGATGTTTTGATAGGGCTCACTTTTCTGTAAATACCTCTTCGCTTTGCCCAAAGCGACAGAGTTTTGTTTTATAGGGCTGTAGTATCAAGAATCGACAAGATCATAAATAAAATAACGCCGTTCTATAATTTCCGCATTAATTGTTGTTTTCTCTTTTTGCTTTTTCAGAAAATGGTAATCCTAAAAAACAACAAATAATGAAAACAAGCAGTTTTCAAAAAAACACTGCACACACTCTTGCATTTTCTCTATCTCTTCTAAACACAAATCATACCGTCATGCAGATTGCTTGTTTTAAACCCCATTGAAACGTACGATCCGATGCCTTCTCCCAACTTTGAATTCCCGGTATTTGGGGCTGAAGAAGAAGATGACGACGAAATTCCAGAAGAGATCTCCTGATTACTCAGACAAGAGGAAAGGTCCATTAAACCTCATAAAGAGCCGTTGGAAATGGTCAACTTGGGCTCAGAGGAAGAGAGAAAAAAGGTCAAGATTGGGTCCCTACTCAGTCCAGCTGTCAAAGAAAGTTTGATAAAGCTTCTCAAAGAGTTTCCCAATGTATTCGCTTGGTCCTATCAGGATATGCTAGGGTTGGATACCAACATCGTGGAACATCATCTACCTTAAGATCAGAATGTCCGCCAGTAAAACAGATGTTGAGACGAACTCATCCAGACATGGCCATCAAAATCAAAGAGGAAGTACACAAAGAAATTGAGGTATATGTCGATGATATGATTGCCAAATCAAAAACAGGGAGGAGCATGTGACCCACCTGTCAAAACTATTTGAGCGTCTGAGAAAGTACAAACTCCGCTTGAATCCCAACAAGTGCACCTTCGGTGTCCGCTCAGGGAAACTTTTAGGGTTCATCGTCAGCCAGAAAGGAATTGAGGTTGATCCTGACAAGGTCAAGGCCATTCAAGAGATGCCTTCTCCAAAGACTGAAAAACAAGTCAGGGGATTCCTGGGACGTTTGAATTAAATCTCCAGGTTTATATTCCTTATGACCGCGATGTGCACGCCAATTTTTAAATTACTAAAAAAGAATCAGGACTGCGTTTGGACAAAAGACTTCCAAACCGCCTTTGATAGTATCAAGGAATACCTGTTGAACCCGCCGATTCTATCACCTCCAGTGGAAGGAAGACCACTGATCATTTACTTAACAGTCTTGGAAGAATCAATGGGTTGTGTACTTGGCCAACAAGACGAAACAAAAAGGAAAGAGTCTGCCATTTACTATTTGAGCAAGAAATTCACCGACTGCGAGACTCGGTACACTATGCTCGAGAAAACTTGTTGTGCTCTGGCTTGGGCAGCCAAACGTCTTCTCCAGTATATGATTCGTCACACTACTTGGTTAATCTCCAAAATGGATCCAATCAAGTACGTCTTTGAAATGCCTGCTCTCACGGGAAGGATTGCCTGTTGGCAGATGTTGTTATCCGAATACGACATCAAGTACCATGCTCAAAAAGCCATCAAAGGAAGTATTTTAGCTGATCATTTGGCTCATCAACCAATTGACGATCAGGAATCAGTCGGATTTGACTTCCCAGACGAAGATGTCATGTATCTAAGAATGAAAGACTGCAATGAACCACTACCCAGTGAAGGGCCAGAACCAGGATCCCAATGGGGATTAATTTTTGACGGAGTTGTCAACCATTACGGAAATGGAATTGGGGCAATCATTGTTACCCCTCAGGGTACCCACATTCCTTTCACTGCCAGACTGACATTCAAGTGCACAAACAACGAGGCCGAATACGAAGCTTGTATCATGGGCCTCGAAGAAGCGATCGATTTGAGGATCAAGAACTTGGATGTATATGGTGATTCAGCCCTGGTTATCAATCAAATCAAAGGAGATTGGAACACATACCAATCAGGATTGATTCCTTACAAAGATTACGCAAGAAGGTTGTTACCCTTCTTCAACAGAATCGAGTTTCATCATATCCCTCGTGAAGAGAATCACATGGCTGATGCATTAGCCACCCTCTCTTCCATGATTAGTGTAGGTCAATGGAACGACTTACCTAAGATTGACATAATGCGCCTTGAATGGCCCACTTACATCTTCACGATTGAAGCAGTCATAGACGACAAACCTTGGTATCAAAATATCAAAGGCTTCATTCAGAAACAAGAGTACCCACCTGGGGCATCCAGAAAAGACAGAAAAACCCTCAGAAGACTAGCAGGAAGCTTCTTTCTGAGCGGTGATACACTCTATAAGAGAAACTTTGACATGGTCTTGCTCCGATGCGTAGATAGACCAGAAGCAGACATGTTGATAAAAGAATTTCACGAAGGATGCTTTGGCACTCATGCCAACAGACACACAATGGCAAGAAAAATTCTAAGAGCAGGGTACTACTGGTTGACCATGGAATCCGACTGCTACAAGTACATGAGGAAGTGTCACAAGTGTCAGATATACTCAGACAAAATCCATGTACCGCCGATGCATCTCAAAATTCTCTCTCCCCCGTGGCCTTTTTCCATATGGGGAATCAACATGATTGGGATGATTGAACCCAAGGCTTCGAACCGACATCGGTTCATCCTGGTAGCCATTGATTATTTCACCAAGTGGGTCGAAGGAGCGTCATACGCCAATGTAACCTGACAAGTGTTGGTCCGATTTGTCAAAAACAATATCATCTGCCGTTATGGTGTTCCGAGCCAGATCATTACCGATAATGGATCTAACTTGAATAATAAGATGATGATAGAGTTGTACACTGAGTTCAAGATCGAACACCATAACTCATCTCCCTACCGACCAAAGATGAATAGAGCGGTAGAAGCAGCTAACAAGAATATCAAGAAGATCGTTCAAAATATGGTTGTAACCTATAAAGATTGGCACGAGATGCTACCCTTTGCTCTTCACAGTTATCGCACATCTGTCCGCACTTCAACAGGGGCAACCCCTTTCTCTCTAGTATATGGCATGAAGGCAGTGCTTCCCATAGAAGTAGAGATCCCATCAATCCAGGTATTGATGGAAGCTAAGCTAACAGAAGATGAATGGTGTCAAGGTCGACACGATGAACTGAATCTGATCGAAGAAAAATGAATAACGGCACTATGCCATGGTCAGTTGTATCAACAGATAATGAAGAAGGCGTTTGACAAAAAGGTCCGACCTCACGTCTTCAGGAAAGGAGACCTCGTGCTAAAAAAGATACAATGATTCCTCACTGATTCGTGGGGCAAATGGACTCCGAATTATGACGGCCCCTATGTGGTCAAGAAAGCTTTCTCAGGTGGCGCCTTGAGACTCGCAACCATGGATGGAGAGGAGTTTGTCTACCCCACAAATGTTGATGTAGTCAAGAAATACTTCGCCTAAACTAAAAAAAAACGTATCGGTGGATTGAAAACCCGAAAGGGCGGTCCAGGCAAAAATTAGAGACACAAGCAAAAATCATCTCGGTGGATTGGAAATCTCAAAGTGCAATCCAGGCAAAAGTTAGGGATAATGGCAAGTAACTACATCCAACTAAGGGGCAAATCCCCCAGCAGTAGTCATGCCATCCATCAGGGAAAACCCCAGTCAAGGTCATTTT
Organism: Lathyrus tuberosus; assembly: GCA_022829125.1. Lineage (NCBI taxonomy): Eukaryota > Viridiplantae > Streptophyta > Magnoliopsida > Fabales > Fabaceae > Lathyrus > Lathyrus tuberosus. The sequence continues at coordinate 19,773,115 of JALAZF010000005.1, read as the reverse complement.
CGACGGAAGCTCAGGATGTCCAGAATTCAAAGTTTGTAGAAGGATAGCGGTCGTCATGTTTCAGTGTAGCCCTTTTTTCCCCTTAAATTACCATTTTCTAAACTTTGTAAATACTCTATGGAATCACGCGCTTGGCTGATTTCCATCCTATCAATAAAATTTGAGCCCTGGTGCTTTGTTTATAATTCTCATTTGTTTTAGCTTTATAGAACGACATTTTAACATGGTCAACGATTCTTGAAATAAAACAAAAATGAATTTACTTGTTAAAACTTTTTCTGCTTTTAAAACAAAGATGGCAATTCTTTTGACTGTTGAACATCGAAAGTACATCGATCGTTTCTCTAGAAGCAATTGAGCTTCAAAGTGCAGAATCAAAGTACTCCTTCTTAGCCAGTACACCTGAATGAAGGATCAACTGTGTCAGAGACCAGGTTTCATCTGACACCCTCGGAGAGTTCTCATCTCCTAAGTCCGACCAACGTAGCTCCCAACAGGGACCTTCCCTCCTAAGTAAGGCAGAATTGCTATTTTCTGAACCAGCGATACTTTTCATCTCCTGTTGTGGCCGAGTATCCAGTCATGTTCATCCACTAGTCTGTATGTCGCATCAGTTTTGTCAGCATATACATACATACATCATGCATTATTGATTTACATTCATATTCATATTGCATCACTATCACTCTAGTCGGTCTTGTTCCCTAGTGATAAACGTCTTTTCAACCGAGTTGTCAGTTTTTTCCTCGTCGGGAAAGGTGGCGTCTGACCAATCGCGCCTCCACTTTACTGCAGAATTGAAGGGGGTCCATTGAACAATTTGATAACTTGAACCTCTGAAAGGCCAGAGAACCTTCAGCCAACGTCACTCTTCGCCATTGAAGATGATGTCTTCGCTTTCCCGGATTAAGGAAAATACCCAGAGAAAGCCTCTTAATCAGAGATTCGGCAATGCAACCGTTTTTCTCTAAAAAATCTGCTGACAAAAAGGTCATCAGCACCTCAAAATTGGATCACATCATATGGCATTTCTCCGAGAAGATCCCGAGAAAAGTATGATGTAACACCCCCAAGCGACAACAGTCTCTCAAGGGACCTGCTTTCCCCAGTAGAGCCGACAAATGGTGTCTCCAACAAAGAAGCTTGTACACCTCTACAACTCAGATGACTGGGTTCCCTAGCAACTCTGACATCAGATCTTTTTCCATCAAATGGCATCTCCCCAGGAAAATTCGGCGAGAAGTTTGAGGAAAACCGCTACGAATAGCGTCCCTTGTCAAGGAAGTTTATTGACAAACGAAACTGAGACCAGTTCCTTGGTAGGAAACCAGGATCGAGGGGAAGTTTATTTCGGAAACTGAGACCAACTCCTTGGTAGGAAACCAGGATCGAGGGGAAGTTCATTTCAGAAACTAAGACCATTTCCTTAGTAGGAAACCAGGATCGAGGGGAAGTTCATTTCTGAAACTAAGACCAGTTCCTCGGTAGGAAACCAGGATCGAGGGGAAGTTTTTACCTTTTCTAAGTATCATTGCTTAGCAAAATAAGATGGATGGGCAAACTGCCATTCATAACCACCATCAAAATTTCGGGTATTCCGATATTTAATCCTCTTGCACCCCGAATGCCCGAATACCTTCGCCATTCACACCTTCGGGTCCAAGAAGATTAAATAGGGGCATCTTTCATACCCCAAATTTTGACCACTAAGATTCCCCATCATTGTGCAAATCATCATCACAATATAGATGGACCATCATACCTCATTAGTCTCCCCAAAGATGGGTGAGCAGCCACTACAATCAAACTTAGGGTTTTAAGTCCTCTCAGAGCTCTTAGACAAAGGATCAATCAAGGAATGACATGATCTTCAACTTGTCTAAACCTCTCAAATATCCACAATGGATCAAGAGGACTCCCACCTCAAAAATCAAGCACAAGGTTGCAACATTCTGAGTGGGTTAAGCCTCAAGATCGCCAGTGTCACCAGATTAAGGTTTTGGTCGACCGGGGCCCCTAGATGGAAATTTTACTCTGGGTATGAGCCAAAGACTTCAAAGCACAACCTAATATTCTCCAAGGGACATCATGAACCCAATCATCAATTCAATTTTGCCTCAGGGGATGCATTCATAAAAAAATCAGGAATTAGGGTTTCTTGACCTAATTCACCCCTAAGTTGACTTTTGGGACAAAACATGAGCTAAGACCTCAAGAGAGGATTTAAGGGTCTCCAACACACTACATTGATCCATTTGCAAAAATGGATTGATCCAAGAAGCTTGATTAACAAGTTTCAAATTCATTAGAACCACAATTAGGGTTTCGCGAGAAAAGTCAACTGTGCCTTTGACTATTGACCCAGGCATGCTCCCAAGCCTTGGGACATGATTCAATACACCCTATAACACCTATGAAATCAATCCATCAAGTTTTATTTAGGTCAAGGACTTGATTTCATAGAGGATCGCACAGTTTGGAGTTCATCTGACAAAAAGTCAGCTGTGCACAAAAGTCAACTTTGACTTTTTGAGATTTTTCACAATTATGGTTAATTGACCCTAAAATGATGTTAATATGTGATTGGGATCATCATTCATCAAGAAAAATCAAGAAAAGTGGGATAACTTGTAAAAGAGGTAACCATAAAAAACCTTAGAAATTTTCTAAGTTATGGAACAAAGTGCTAGGGTGCCAACTTCCAAGGATCATAACTTGAGATCCAAGAAACCATTTGGGATGATCCAAAGATGGATTTGTAGCTCTCATGGCATACTTTAAAAGTGTCAACTACACCTCATTCCAATTCATCATGGATTTTGAGTTATGGTTGGATCAAAATGGCTGAAAACATGAAATGCCACTTTTTCCAACACTTAGTGAAATTTTCACTAAGTCAAAATCTGTCTTGTTTTTTTTCCAAAAGTAGGGGTATTTTTCACTTGGATCCAAAAAGTATCAAGACAAACTATGATCACACATATGTTGTATCATATAAGAGCTTTCCAAAATGGCTAAGAACTCCATGAAACTCCACTTAAGCCATGAGATATGACTATGACAATGTGCCTTGCTGCAAATTGTCATGGCAAGGCAGATTTGTGCATTTTGCTCGATTTGAGCAAATTTTGCAAATGACAAACAAGTTTATCAATCTGAACACCTTAGGGGGAGACCAAGGAGGGACAAACACTTATCCATCAGCCTCCCAAGTCCTTGGAACCAAAAGTAGCATGCCAAACTTAGAAATGCCTAAAAGTGGGACAAGACTCCAATTTTGGTTTGGAGCATTTAATGGATGCAACAAGGTGGCATAGACTGAGCCCTTTCCAACTGAATTCAGTCAAGACTTATCCAAGAACTAGGGAACCAACAGCCTGTGATCTAACCTCTAGTCAATGGCTAGAGGAAACTTGGATTCCTATTGATCAACATTTGCCAAACTTCTGCAGCAGTTGGCATTCACTATTGCTTGCAAAACAAACTTGCTCTACTATAAATATAGCTCATTTGTGCTCAGTTTGAGTACACCAAAGCCATCAAACAGATGCTTTCCTCAAAATCTCTTCCTTCACTCCAGAATTGCCTTCCAAAGCAAGTCACTATCGGGTTTTGAGTTTGAAAGCAATTCCAACCAAACCAATCACACACATACCTCATAAACATCATATAGAAGTGATCTAAACTCTTAAACAACATCTGGAACACTGATTTCTCAAAATCACCATCCAACTGCTCAAGCTTTTAGCAGACTTGCAGTTTGGGTACCATCTTCAGTTCCAGCTTGTTTCAAACTACTCCAAGCATTCAGACACATCATTTGGCACCACAGGAAGTTGTGCAAATCATTGGAACCAGCTTGCAACACCTCTAACACAAAACACAATCACCAGCTGCAAGAGGTAGGCCTGAGCTCTTCTAACTCTGTGATCCATGCATTTTTTGCTGCTCAATAATTTGTCCATATGTTCATAATCATGCAATAGAGTGTTTACCCTCAATCAATTGCTTTGTTTGAATCGTGTATGGAATTTCTGAGCCTTAATGCAAATTTTAGGGTTCTTGAGGTTTCTCTTTGATTTCTTATTCCATGCTTAAAATAAATGAAATTAAAGACCATAGACATGATCGTAAGGTGAAAACGAGCAGATTGATATGCAGATTGCATGATATCATCAAGTATTCAGTGAGATTGGATAGAAAATGCAAATCTGTAGAAACAGAGGGTGGCGCGTGTTCTTGGCATGTTCTTGGCGCCATTTTTTGAATATTTGAATATTTGAATTTTGTGATTTTATTTAATTGATTCAAAAATTAATTTCTCTCTAAGTTTTAATGATTTTGAGTTGATTTTTTTTTTAATAATTCACAAAAATGCTAAAATATTTTAATTTACCAAAAAATACTAAAAATATTAATCATTTCATATACTTGATATTTTTACAAAGAATTAATATTTTATTTGTTTTTCAACATTTAAGATGTTTTTTCTCCCTTGATTTTCCAAACTTAATTGATTTCCAATCATTTTGTGGATAGAAACATGGTTTTTGAAACATTGATCCAAGATCACAATTTGTTTTCATACATGTTTAAAAATTTTGATCATTTTAATTGAATTTTTATTCAATTAAAATATATTTTGAAAACAAATTACGGTTTTGATTAATTAAACCGTCATCAAACTTTTTCAAACTCTTTGGGCCTCTAATAGAGTGTAAGACCCAACTCCTACACCACCTTTTGGGCCTCTAATAGAGTGTAAGACCCAACGCCTTTATAAATACACCACCTTTTGGGCCTCAGTCATTGTATAAGTCCCACTGTATTTTCAAAAACAACGGCGCGATCGTCGCCTTTTTAACAAAATCAACTGGGCCTCTCCTCGAGCTATAAGTCCCAATTATTTTTCTTAAAACTCTTTGGGCCTCTAATAGAGTGTAAGACCTAACCCTTTTTTAAACCAAAATAATTTGGGCCTCAGTGTATTGTATAAGTCCGATACCATCAAAAAGTTTGGCACGATCGTCGCCTTTTTAACAAAAATCATTTGGGCCTCTCCTTGAGCTGTAAGCCCCACCACTTGTACAAAAATAAATTATTGAGCCTCTAATAGAGTGTAAGACCCAATCTCCTTTTAACCAAAACCTTTTTGGGCCTCAGACATTGTATAAGTCCCTCTGCGTTAAAAGACAATTCTCGGCGCGATCGCCAGTTCAAAAATAAATCATCTAGGCCTACCCTTGTGTTGTAAGCCCCATTTCTTTTCTTTTCAAAATCTTTGGGCCTCTAATAGAGTGTAAGACCCATCCCATTGTACATAAAAACTTTTTGGGCCTCACATATTGTATAAGTCCTTCTGTACAAACAACGGTGTGATGATCGTTAAAACTTGGGCCTCTCCTTGAACTGTAAGCCCCAGCCATCTTTTCAAAGCACTCTCTCCTTTGATTTTGAATTCAAATATATGTTGTTATCAAAACTTTCTTTGTTGAACAACTAACCAAGCAGCATGGAAGCTCTACAACGGGTAAGTGTTTATCCGCTTTCATTTACCGCTTTCATATGTATATAGACTGTATTGTGGGGCTGCTTCACTGTAAGTCTTCTTTCACATCCTTTTATATACTTGTCACATATCCACTGTATAATACTAGTATAGTTATTTAGAGTTTTCCCCAGCAACTACGTCTAGCACTAGGTAAAGCCTTGTTGGTCACTCTTAAATACAAACAAAACTAGATCCCCCGTAGGATTCCAGATACAGTCTTCCCTCCTCTTGGGGTTAAACAATATGGAACAAAGAGAAAGGCAGTATTCTCGGTGAACCTTTTCTCAGATTGTTACCCTTAGAAATTTTCAAAGAAACTATAACTCTCCAGAGATGATCTTTTCTTCGTGAATGGCAACTCTCGAGTTTCCTGGAATGATCTCTTCTCGGTGAATTACATTTCTTGAACTTCTCTTGGTTTGGGGACCCACAGGCTTCCTAAAAGCATCCCCGCCTCCTCTTGGGCGTTGTACAAGGACCCTTTGGCTTCTTAGAAGTTCTCATGCCTTCTCTTGGGCTTAATACAAGGACCCTGACGACCTCTTAAAGGTATAAGACAGAACTTAGTCATCCTTTGCTAGAGCACTCTTTCCAGCGTCAAAACTTCGGCCATTTTAGGGTTGATACTCATCCCTTAATGCCCGTGCCTCCTCTTGGGCATTGTACAAAAGATAAAACTCTAGACTTGGACAATCTAAAACTCTTGAGTATCAAAGACATTCTCATGTTCCTTTCAAACATAGGAAGAAACCCCGGTCTCTCCCACGAGAGTTCCCCATACTTGGACCAACTTCGGGATCTCCAAAATCCACAGTAGTAAGGCAGCCTCCTCTTGGGCTTTGTACAAATGTTTCTCCCTAGCAGAACTAACCTTTTCAGACTCTCTTGTTGAGTCAAACACTTTTAGCCTCCATCTTGGGCTTTGTACAAGACATATAAAAAACCACTCTCTTGTTGAGTATAAAAGACTCTCTTGTTGAGTCAATCCCCTTTTTATCCTCCATCTCGGGCTTCGTACGAGATAGAAAAACACTATCTTGTTGAGTATAAAAGACTCTCTTGTTGAGTCAACCTCCTTTTAGCCTCCATCCCGGGCTTCGTTCGAGATAGAAAAACACTCTCTTGTTGAGTATGAAAGACTCTCTTGTTGAGTCAATCTCCTTTAAGCCTCAATCTCGGGCTTCGTACGAGACAACAAATCACTCTCTTGTTGAGTATAAAAGACTCTCTTGTTGAGTCAAACAACCTTCAGACTCTCTTGTTGAGTCAATCACCTGTTCAAGACTCTCTTGTTGAGTCAACCCTTTTTTAGCCTCCATCTTGGGCTTTATACAGGACAGATAAAAATACTCTCTTGTTGAGTCAAACCATTTCAGCCTCCATCTTGGGCTTTATACAAGATAAATTCTCCTCAACGGAGTCAAAATCCCTTTTAGCCTTAATCTTGGGCTTTGTATAAGACAGAAAGAACATTTTCCTCCGGAAAAGTCAAACTTCTAGCCTCCTCTTAGGCTTTGTATAAAGAAAACCCCGGTTGAGTCAATCAACCTTTTAGCATCAAAGTTGTGCCTTGCTCACAGCATACAAACATCAACAACTCCTCTTTAGAGATGACAAATTCTCTCTCAACCAACACCTTTTAGCTTCACATCTTGGGCTTTGAACAAGATACAAATCACCTTTAGCTTCACATCTTGGGCTTTGAACAAGATACAAACCACCTTTAGCTTCACTTCTTAGGCTTTGAACAAGACACCAAAACACCTCTTTCCTCCCATAGAATAGGAGGAACTACGATCGCTCTGATTTCCCTGTTTCGGGAATACGTAGGCATAAGATTACAAAAATCTTAGCGAGTATACTAATCAAAAACCCAAAACCCCATACCTTCACACATCAATCGAAAAGCATCAGACCTAACATCTTACCAATAGCCTAGACACTGTTTTTAAGCGAATAACCTTAAAGAAGAACCCCCTCTTGATAGCATCTGTAAACCAACAATTTTGACTGTTTAATCTCAGTTTGGCAGCAAGGTTAATTGGAGACATCTATTTCCCTTCCTTAATCAGCTCAACAGGATAAAAAATGAATCGAACTGTAGTTCCAAAGCGATAGTGATTCGAAACCACAAAAATCGCGCTACACACAGAAACCCAAGAAACACAATGCTGTCAAACAAGGAGGGACATCACAATGTCATGACATTAGGTCTGACATCACAAACCAACACAAGCTACATGAGAACATGTAAGCTTTGTACAAACTGCAATCTTTCAGCAGCAAAAACAAAAAAATAGACGGGTACACAACTCCCCCTGTCACACATAATCAGTACTCCCCATGAAGGAGAAAACCAAAATAAACATGAACTCCCATGCAAGTTCATACAGTGGAACCACACTCCAAAAACACAAGCACTAGCACATGCACACTGTAACACCCATATATAACAACATACATCAAAGCATATATATTATACATAAATATAAGTTTTGGTACTGAAATACCATAAGTTCCTAGTTAACACATTGTATACATTACATGCCCAAAATACAGAGTACTAAAAGTCCAAGGCATAACATATACAAGATGTACCAAATACACTAAGAACTAGATCATAATAATGATTTCAAAATAAAACTCCATAGCGAAAGCCATGCCATCCCAAAAGCTACGATTCGTAAGGAAAAGTCAAACCACTTTATCCTTACCCTTCGCGGAACCTGTAGTACCTGTAATATAATCAACAACATGGGGTGAGATAACAAATCTCAGTGAATTCCCTATCTTATGGATCCTCTCGGCTTTACAAGGTTCTAACAAATCCTAACTCGAGTCCAAGGGAAAGGGAAAGGATTTCGAGTTCACAATCTCAATTCTCACACAATATAGAAACATCTTAAGAGTCCGTTAAATCTAAATATTTATCACTATCGATAACCTTATCAAGGCATACCTTCTTCCCGTCCACTTCTACGTCTAAAACTCGGAGCGAGTCATGGATCCTCGTAATTACTTGGCATACGAGATGGATTCGGAGCTAAGGGACACATTATCACCTTAAGTCGTCACTTCACATGGTCCGTACACCATCACAAGTCTCTTTACCATATCAGTTCCAGTCGTACTATAACATTGGGATTCAAACCTACCAAGTAATATTGCATTCGTTCCAGAGGAGCTCGTTACTCGTGGACATCACATAATAGGGGAATGGTTACGATTTCGTGATTTCACATACAACCGTGATTGTATTTAACATTTCTAGGCCACATACGCCTTTAGGCCTCATTTTCCTTTTCTCTAAAATTAACATAGTACACATGTTCCATAATAGTGTTTGTTCCTTTCTATACCATTCAGTATTTGGTTACACGCCTCGGCCTTTCAGGCACGAGCGTTAATATTATATCATTTACCAAATTCTTAGCCATTACTAAGTTCTAATATGAATTAGTGTAAGTTTCCTCACTCTTCCTATTTTATCTTTTTAACACGTATATATCTCTCTCAATTAAGTTTAACAACAATAAGATAGGCAAAGCATATTACAGTTGCTCAATAGAATTACATATGATAATTCAAAATAATCATACCACTTTTGGATTTCCTCCGATTATTTAATCGGGCAATAAAACTGACATTTTCACCTTCATCATATAGATTATTCTCACAGCTTTCTATCGGTACCAAGAATACTCAATTCGGGTAAACGAGTCAAAAGTTATGGATTTTAGAAGAAAAGGGAATTTATTTGAAAACTCCCAAGGAGCTCCCAGCGGTACCAATTTCGCCCGGCGGTGCCCCTTTACCTCCGCGTTGCCCACCGAAGCAGGGGCGTAAGACCCATGCCAAATTCCTAAAGTTCCAGAACCAAAACCTGCTGCACCTCTTAGCTTTCGTCCGGCGGAGCAGCGACGCACGCCTTGCGTCGCCCGACGCTCCAAGCACCGCGCGGTGCTACGCACTAGAAGCAGCATCTCTCAGCTGCATTTTCATGGTTCCTTAAGCTTCAAAATTCTTCTTTTTCAAATCAAAACATTTCCAAACAACCAAAACAAGTATCAACAATGATCATATGCATATTACTATTATACTACTCAATTTATATCGATTTTCAACCGTTAGATTCATGATTTTAGCAAGATTTCTCATTTTCTCACAATATCAAACCTAGCTCTAGAACTCAAGAAATTCTACAACTAAAGCATCTATCTAGAACCCACCTAGATTAGAGGATGGTGATGAAGAAGATGAGATGATTTGATGAAGAGGAGATGATGATTCTTGATCTTTTCCCTCTTCTAGGTTTTCCTCTTTTTCTTTCCTTTCCTCTTCCTTCTCTCTAACTTCTTTCTATCTTTTTCTCTCTTTTGTTTCTAAGTGTGGAAAAAGAGTGGAAAAGAAAGTATATAGGAAAATATCATTAAGTAATAACATTACTAATTGTCCAAATAGTCTCTATTGCTCCAATAATTAAAACCTCAGAGTCAGATAATATTAATTGGATATGCTTTGAGCTCAACAGTTACTCTAGTTATCTTTGCAGATAATTTCGCAGAGTACACCGGAACCCAGTTTATCACAACTAATATTATCTAGAGCAATTAAAATACGGGGTATTATATCCTCCCCCCCTTAAATAGAAATTCGTCCTCGAATTTAAAGATTACCTGAAAAGATAAGGGTAAGCATCTCGCATCTCTGATTCTAGTTCCCAAGTTGCATCGCCCGGATGCGTCTCATCCCACTGAACTTTCACAAGAGAAATCTCTTTATTCCTCAGTACCTTAGTTTCTCTTCCTGTGATACGGCTTGGTTGAGGTTCAAACGTTAAATTTGTTTCTATCTCAACTGTATCTGGTAGAATTGGCTGAAGAGGATCTGGGACAAACTTCCGAAGCTGAGGCACATGAAAAACATCATGCATTTCTGACAGAGAAGGCGGTAAAGCCAATCTGTAAGCTACTTCACCAATTCTTTCTAAAATTTGATACGGTCCCACGTATCTTGGACTAAACTTTCGTGACTTAAATGGTCCTTTCAATCTCAATCTTGGAGTAACCTTCAAAAATACGTGATCACCTTCATCAAACTCTAAAGGTCTCCTTCGGTTATCCGCATAACTTTTCTGACGATCTTGTACTTGTTTAACTTTATCACGGATCATTCTAATCTTTTTTGTAGTCTCTTGAATAATCTCCGGTCCTAAAATCCTATCCTCACCAACTTTTGCCCAACACAAAGGCGTCCTACATTTTCTTCCATATAATGCCTCGTAAGGAGCCATACCAATACTCGCATGATAACTATTTTTATATTAAAACTCAATCAACGGTAAAAGTTCTATCCAATTTCCTCCACTTCCAAGCACACAAGCTCTTAACATATCTTCCATTGTTTGTATCGTCCGTTCCGTCTGACCATCCGTTTGCGGATGATTCGACGTGCTCAAACACAACTTCGTTCCCATAGCTTATTTAAAAGCTCTCCAAAACCTCGAAGCAAACTTCGGATCTCTATCGGATACAATACTAGAGGGAATACCATGCAACCTCACAATTTCTGAAATAAACAACCTTGAAAGATGACTTGCCTTGTATGTAGTCTTTACGACCAAGAAATGCGCTGATTTCGTCAACCAATCTACAATTACCCAAATAGAATCATATCCACCTTGAGTATAGGGTAATCCAACTACGAAGTCCATAGAAATACTATCCGACTTCCATACCAGAATTTCTAAAGGTTTTAACAATCCTCCCAGCCTCTGATGCTCAATCTTTACTTGTTAGCATATCGCACACTTTGATACATACACCACAATATCTCTTTTCATACCAGACCACCAATAGTCCCTTTTTAAATCTTGATAGATCTTCGAAGAACCTGGATGTATAGTAAAGGCACTCTTATGCGTTTCCTCTAAAATCCTTCTTTTCAACACTGCGTCGTCCAGAACACAAATTCTTTGGTTAAATAAAATAATTCCGTCGGTAGCTCGCACAAAACCTGGTTGTACTAACACCTCTTGTAACTTCTCATCCAACATTTGTCCTTGTTGGATTTCCTCTCTAAGAGTAGAACTAACATTCAAGTTTCCCATAATCACACCATTAGGAGTCCATACAAATTAGAGATTAAGATCCCTAAACTTTTCCAATAAGGCATACTCTAACATTATCAACTCGGCATTTCGTAACACTTTTCTACTCAGTGCATCTGCTACTTTATTCGCTTTACTCGGATGGTACTTTAATTCCAAATTGTAATCCTTCAGATATTCCATCCATCTCCTTTGACGCATGTTCAACTCCTTTTGGTCAAAAAGATACTTTAAACTCTTATGGTCACTAAACATCTTAAAACGTACTCCATACAAATAATGACGCCACACCTTCAGAGTAAACACAACCGCCGCCAATTCCAAATCATGCGTTGGATAATTCTTCTCGTGGACTTTCAAATGTCGAGAAGCATAAGCCACCACGTGACTATCTTGCATTAAAACACCTCCTAGTCCCATCTTAGATGCATCACATAATACCTCATACGACTTTCTAGGATCAGGAATGATCAGAACAGGAGCAGTCGTCAATCTTTCCATCAGACTCATAAAACTTTGTTCACACACCAAATCCCACTCATAAGGACAATCCTTTCGAGTTAGTTTAGTCATTGGTTATGCCAATTGAGAAAAGCTCTTGATAAACCTTCTGTAATAACCTTCCAGTCCCAAGAAACTTCTAACTTCCGAGACATTCTTCAGTCTCTCCCAATTAATTACCGCTTCAACTTTTGATAGATCTACCGCCACACCTCCCTGAGATATGACATGACCAAGAAAACTAACCTCCGACATCCAAAACTCACACTTGCTCAACTTGGAAAAAAGTTGATTCTCTTGTAAGATCGATAAAACGATTCCTAAATGTCCCTCGTGCTCTTGTGAAGTACGAAAATAAACAAGAATGTCATCAATGAAGATCACAACGAATTGATCCAAGTAAGCTTGAAATATCCAATTCATATAATCCATAAAAACTGTCAGGGCATTCGTCACACCGAAAGGCATCACTAAGAATTCATAATGACCATAACGGGTTCTAAACACGGTCTTTGATACGTCTGAACTCTTCACACAGATCTGGTGATAACCCAACCATAAATCAATCTTCGAGAACACACTGGCTCCTTTCAATTGATCTAACAGATCGTCTATCCTTGGTAACATGTACTTATTCTTGATGGTGACTTTATTCAACTATCGGTAATCAATACACAACCGCATTCCACCATCTTTCTTCTTTACCAACAACACTGGAGCTCCCCAGGGTGAAACACTGGGTCTAACAAAATGCTTAGCCATTAACTTTTCCAATTAATCCTTCAATTCCCTTAACTCAAGTGGTGCAATCCGATACGAAGAAACGGATATAGGAGCTATTCCCGGTATCAGGTCAATAGAAAATTCCACTTCCCTCTCCGGAGGAAGAGAAGTGACATCCTCGGGGAAAACTTCTGAAAACTCACAGACTACAGGGATACTCAAAACTTGAAGGTCGCTACTCTCCTCCTTATTGAGAACCAAAAGAACAGATTTTTCCTTCTCAAACAAGAAATTTATCATTCCAACTGTACCTTCTAAAATAGTGTCTAATACATCCTTAGGAGTAGCTTCAGTAGATGGAATGATGATTAGCTTCTCTTCACACCCAATGAAAACCGAATTAGCAGAAAGCCAATCCATTCCCAAAACAACGTCTACTTAAGCGGCAAACAAATAAGATCAATCTAAAAAACTCTCCCATCCACAGTAAAAACACAATTCTCGCACTTACAACTCGATTGTGAAGACTTTTATCACTAGGGGACAAGACCGACTAAAGTGATAGTGATGCAATATGAATATGAATGTAAATCAATAATGCATGATGCATGTATGTATATGTGTAATACCCCAAAATTTGCTCTTCCCTTTTGGCATCATAGCATGGCATTATCATTTATCATATCATATCCATCTCATTAGCATTGCATTGCATTTAACATAGAAAAATGAAGCATGGCATCCTTCTTACCATCAGGGCATGTGATCAGGTGGAAGATGGACAATCAAGAGATCATTCAAAGCATAAAAGGTCAATCAAGTTGCCTCAAGGCAAGCCAAGAGCCTCTCATGTCTCATACTATCTCAATTGATCTTCCAAAACCTCAAGGAAGTGAGATTCAATGGAAGATTGAAGCACTACATCTTTCACTATGCAAGAGATTCAAAAATTGAAGGAAAACCCTCAAAAGAGATAGCTCATTGATTCAAAATCATTCTCAAGTGGCATTTCTCATCATCCTTTAAGAGGATACACAACATACTCTGAGGAATTTGGATTTGGAAGATGTGCAATTTCCTCCTAACCAAAGGGGGTCAAAACTAGGGTTTCCCATTAAATCAGGGAATCTTTGATTTTTTGGACAAAGCTTGTTGTCATGGTATTCTACATGTTCTTAAGTGTATGTGTGTGGAAGATTGCATCTCAATTGGTTTTAGAAGTGGTTCAATTGGAAGAAAGATCAAGAATCAGAGAAATTGGGGCAAAGTCAAATAATCAGAGGAAAAAGTCAACTCTTGACTTTTTGAGGCCAAATTCATGAAATTCATGTTACATATGTCCAATGTACAAAATTTGGTCAAGAAATTCCAAAGGAATCATGAAAAAATCAAGATGTAAAAAGTTGCCATTTTTGGATGAAGTAGGGTTGCTAAAAATAGCAAGTTTTGGCCATTTTGCATCAGAATTTGAACCAAGGCCATTTAAATTTGGAGCACCAAATGAAAAATCCACTCTGCCTCAATGAAAGATCTTGTTTTAAGCTTCAAATCCATGTGTAGAACATCTCCATTGGATAAAAATTGAGAGAGATATGATTGATCAAAGTTGGAGGAAAGTAGGTTCAAAACTAGGTCATGACCAAGATTTTCAGGTCACGCGCGCAATCATTTTAACAAACAGTTGGTGGGCCAAATGTCCACTCATTTTTCTCATGGTTAAAGGCCTCAAATGAAAAACTTTTCAACATCAAAGTTGTTCCTTGTAGTGTCCTCTTCAATGTTGATGTTGTGAAAATTTTGATTTAACCAAGTTATGAGATAGTTTGGAGGGTTCAAAGTCATGTTGTTTGTGCTGAAATTTTGTGTGCCCAGTTGCCATGCCAGCCAACCTCTGGCCATGCCCACCAACCAGTTTTGAACCAATGCATTCATAGCTGTTTTTAGGCATATTTGAGACCTCATTTTACTTCAACTTGCAAACCAATGTTGTTCCCCAATGTACCATCTTTCTAATGACATCAATGTTTCATTGTTTCATTCACTAACCATGGAGAAATTCACCCTCAAACACCCACTGTTACCATGATGATTTGCTGCATAATATTTTGGTTCAAACATACATCAAGTACATGACAGAGGTTTTATGTGTGCTGCCTCATTAAGACCAACACATATCTGCACCTCTCACACCCTTGCTCGAATTATACATGAAGAGGGAAAGGTTGGAAGCGTGCTATAGAAGTTTAGCAGCAAGAACATGGTAACACATCATAAACCAGCTGCACCATATCATTGCTCTCCCTAACTAACTTGACTCAGTTAGTTAGGGATGACTCATTTAACTCCACATAACTCAGTTAACTCACTCATTAAACCATGGTTAGAGTTTACTATAAAGCAAAACCTCACTCTCTAATTTCATTTTTCAACTTCATTCTTTCACATTCTCTCCAAAGAACTCTCTCTGCTTTACTCTCAACATCACCATTGCCAAGAATTTTCGAGCTCATCTTGCTCATTCCACTTCAACACTTTCCTTGTTTCTCTCAATTTCACAACAGTGCATTTGTTCTTGAAGCTTGGATTTCGCTCACTTCCATTGAATCATCATCAAGTTCTACATCTCAGCCTTTATTTGGCCAAGTGAAGATTGTAGAAGAGACAAGATCTCTGGTTTTCTGAAGAGTATCTCAAGGTCACAAAACTTCAGGTACGAATTTCCACCATTATAGACATGATTTGAAGATGTTTTCAGGTTCTTGAGGCTTCTTATAAGCTCAAGAACTTGTCTGGCTAGTTGATAGGCCTTTAGAGGCATAGTTGAAAAGTTAGGGCAAACTTTCCTCTGTTCGATTCTCTCATTTCATGAACTTTTTGTGTGTTTTATCACTGGATCCATGTTCTCCTTTACTTCCTCTTCATTTTGGTATATCATTTGTGGAATTCTGGAAGATTGGAGGTTGCAGACGGTGGAGGTGTGACCGGAGAAGGTGACCGGAGGTCATCTCCGGCCGGTGACTGTAATTGCTAGGGTTTCACTATGTTTTAATCGTGGCCTTTGATTGTTCTTAATCCTACGTTCCAAAATGTGCCAACACATTAAAAAAAGCGTACAAGTCACATGCCAATTTTCTGAACTCACTTAAACGTTGTATGGCATGGTACACGATAGGGAGTGTGGACATTCACATGTGCGCGTTGATGTTGTTTACTTTGACTATGGTTTGACTGTGACTTGATCCAATGGCCATGAGTGAGTCAATTTTGTTGACTGAGATTCCATGCTTGTTAGTATGTTCTGCGTGCTTATTGGACCTAAGACAGATTGTTATTTACACCCCACGCTTCTAAGGCCCAAACGAATTGAACTATGGATTTGCTATGGTTGCACCCCATTCATATTGCATTTCATATTTTATTTTCATTTTTGCTACACGTTTCATAATTGATTTTTAAAAATATCAAATGATATTGGAAAATTCTACAAAAATTCATGTGTATTCTTAAAACATTTAGGAAATTTTTCATGATTTTATTTTCTGATTTTATGACCATTTTGCCCCTGTTCCATTATTTCTTTTGAATTTCCATTTGCATGCATACTTAATGTGACATATGATTTTGTGCATTTTTGTTCTTGATCATAAAAAATGATTTTGATGCCTTTCTTTTTGCATTGTGGTCACAATATGTTGAGGTATGTTTGAGATTTATGAGATGATTTTTAAGTCTTTTTTGGATGACTTTTGATGTGTTGCTTTGAGCATGAATGCATGAAACTTCCATGAGACTTTGACCTAATTGTTGAGTGACTTTGGTTCTGATTCATTGCTTGTGGACTTGATATGTTAATGGCATGTGTTTAAGGTGTTTGATTGGTGAAAGTCATAATTTTTGAAGCATGTTTGCTATTTGTTTGAAGCATGAAGTTTAACTTGTTCATTTTGTGAATGCATGCCTCATGTTTGGTTTGCTTGATCATGAAGGCACTTGTGCCATGAGTTGTGGTTTTGTTTGAGGATGTATAGCATGTTAATTGACTTTTGATTGTGACATTTGGGTTTCATCTTTGCATGTTTGATGTTTATCTTGCACCTTAAGTCACTTGTTTCACAAGTATGAACCACATTCACATCACTTCACCTTTTCTTCTTTGCTTCTTGTTGGATTGAGATTTTGTTTGCATGATTTAGTATGCCCATCTAGGATAACATTAGGTTGTGTAAATATGAGTTACATTCTGACTTGGAAGCATGTATAGCATTCAATCTCATTTCACTTTGTTTGTCAACTTGTTTGAATTTGATTTGTTCATTATATTTTCTTACTTTACTTGTAAGTGATTGTGCTAACCATGTAGGGGCTTTGGTAAGTTTCAATTGAGTGTGGATAAGGAATCCACATTCAACTTCTATCCTTTCTCTTTTACAATTCCATGTTTTGTTAAGCACTTATGTGCTTTCTTTTAATAACTCATCACTTTCCCTTTGTGAATTACAATTCATCTTCTACTTTAGAAGTGAATTGTTTAATTCATTCTTTCTTTAGACGTTAGGTTGAAACCTCACAAACCTTAGGATCACTCCCTTAACTAATCAATTAGGATGGAGTCTTAGTCCATATAGATTTTTACCTTTATCCTCTCTTGAGTCTTTCATCTGCTCATCTCAAAGAAAATTCAAAACATATAATAAAGGTAGGCATTTATTGCATTTAGGCCTTTCATATAAAGAAAAGGTTATAAGGGGTCTTCTCTTATAATCTTAGAATGTATAGCATATAGCCCATCTTGGGTCAATGTGTTAAACATTTGATCTTGTATGAGGGACTTAAATGCAATACTTGTTGAAGGTGCAAATAATAAAAAACACTTCTTCATTTCTTAATCAACAAAACACTTAATAAACACAAGTATGCTAGTGTGTTTGAACCTTGACAATTGGAACTAAGTGTGGGGGTCTTCTTCACTCTTAGTGTGCTTTCTTACCCATTCCATCTTGGAATGTGAGGATGTACACATTCCAATGACTAAGATTCAGATACACTATCATATGCAAACAAATGAAAAAACTCTTAAAAGACAAAAACAAACAATAACGTCTTTCCTTCGGGAATTCTTTTCTCACCTCATTCACTCTCAACGCACGAACGCGCTTCTACTCGTTCTCTTGCAAGATGGTAACGCACTCGGACCAGCGAGCCTGCAACACCTGAGCTAGAACGTCAGCCGTTCTCTAAAAAACACAAACAATTCATCCCTAGTGAGGGGAACTACGTCGCTCTGATTCTCATGCTCCTGATGAGATACGTAGGCAGTGGGGTAGGGCCCATGCGAGCACTTCTTTTATTTTCCCTACATTTGTTTCTCTTTCTCCTTTCCTTTTTCAGTTCTTTCTCAGTATTCCTTTCTTTACACCCTTTTGATCGAGACAAGCAAGCGTGGATCCCATCGGGTACGATGGACGTGAGGGGGTGCTAATACCTTCCTCTCGCGTAACCGACTCCCTTACCCACTTCTCTTGGTCGTAAGACCATGCTTTTCCTTTCCCTCAGGTTTACGCGGTGTTTCCTTTCCCTCTCTTGGGATAAATACACATTGCTGGCGACTCTGTTCGGTGCCACTTTCGCGTTTGTACTTGGATGAAAATCCCGGGAGCGACAGCTGGCGACTCTGCTGGGGAGTATTGCGGTTGACCTATCGCTGGT
The DNA here is from genome assembly GCA_022829125.1 of Lathyrus tuberosus. Taxonomy (NCBI): domain Eukaryota; kingdom Viridiplantae; phylum Streptophyta; class Magnoliopsida; order Fabales; family Fabaceae; genus Lathyrus; species Lathyrus tuberosus. The sequence goes on along the minus strand of JALAZF010000005.1, from coordinate 19,754,525 downwards.
CCATCCCTAAGCGAGTCAATCCTATCGCTTGTCTGTTTTTCTTTCATTGGGTGTTTACTGTTGTGTTGTATTTACTGTTTTATTGTATGGTTATTTACTGCTTTACTGTACATTACTGTATTTACCGTATTTTAGCATTTTCATTTCATATGATATATTATGCTATACTGGACTGTGCTATTTTCTGTTTGGCGGGATGGGATTTCTGAGAGATAAGCCCATTACACAGGCTTGAGTATACACTTAGAATTAGAGTGGAGAGTAGTGGGACCTACGTGCCGTTTGGAGTGCGTTGGGTGTTCACGAAATTCACAGCTAGACGAGGCTATCTTGGGACACGTCGTGGCATGCGCATCTTGCGTATTCCAGGATGTAGATCTAGAGAGCTGTCGACTCTAGTGACCGATCATGAGGACCTTAGTGGAAATATCCCTCTTTAGTGGTGACAATGGCAGACCACATTCTGTGGCAAACCCATTCGCACCCGAGGGCCCACTTTGGAACTTGCATAGGATGACCTTTATTTTCTAAGGGGAGTCAGTGGACGACCTCTTTGATTGGCATAGCATTGTATCCTACGGGCTGAATGTGCTATTGCTTCTCAAACCTCTGAAGCTGACAAGCCTTATTTTCTAAGAACCACATGTGAGTATGGGCGGGATGTTTACAGGTTTGCAGGAAACCCAGCCTCCTACCTACCTTACTTGTGATTCTATGATGATTTCAGACATTGTATCCTATGACAGTGATTTAAGTGTTCATCTCAGATATTGCCAGACTCAGTACAGAGACACAGTGCACACAGTTCAATACAGACACCGACACTTGATTACCTGATCACATGCCCTTTTGCATTGCATTATCATATCATAACAGTTATGTTTGTCATTTTCAGGTGCATAATACATTTCTGATTCCAATCCATGGGTTCAACAGAGATCGTCGCCGAGAGAAAGAACAATGTGTCTTACAAGTTTCCAGATCCTGTCTTGGATTCATTGCTCAAAGTTATAGATATGGCTGGTCCGGGTATTCTTGATAGGTTTCAGAAGAGCTAGGGGAATTTGGTTGGGATGGTCCGTACAATCACCAAGTATGAGCATGATGCTTTACACACTCTGCTGCAGTTCTACGAGCCTTCGTTGAGGTGCTTTCTTTTTTCAGATTACATTTTGATGCCAACACTGGAAGAATTCTCATTTATTTTGGGAATTCCGATCACGTCGGCAATACCATTCTTCTCTGGTAGTTCTCCCAGCGTAAAAGAAATTGCTGCTGCTTTACAAATGGATCAGACATTGATAAAGAGCGGTGTGAGCAGTAAAAATGGAGTTAGCGGATTTCATTTAGAATTTCTGGCTGGACAGGCCCAAGAGGCTGCAAGTGCTAAAAATTGGACGGTTTACAATTCCATTCTGGCTCTCTGCATATATGGCCTAGTTTTCTTTCCCAATCAGCAAGACTTTGTGGATATGCAAGCAACGAGAGTTTTTGTCCTTAAAAATCCAGTCCCTACTTTGTTAGGAGATTTTTATCATTCCGTGCATTACAAGAATGAGAAAAGGAGGGGAGGATCTGTTAGTTGTTGCACTCCACTGCTGAGTCATTGGTTTTTCAAACATTTGCCTCAGACAGGTGCCTTTGTGGAAACCAAAGATGTGGCGAAATGGTCTAAACGATTGATGAGTTTAACTGCTGATAACATTGTATGGTTTGATCACCGGTTGTTGAGAATAGAGCTTGTCACAAGATGCGGAAATTTTCCAAATGTGCCTTTGATTGGCAGAAAAGGAGGGATTAATTATAATCCAGTTTTGGCCATCTGACAGTTTGGGTATGCTTCCAGATATCCTCCTACAGAGCAAGATGTGGAAGAATCCTTATTCTTTACAGGAACTAAAGATGCAAAGGTGGTAGAAGTAGTGAATGCTTGGAAAGATAAGCACAAAATTGGAAAAGCAGTTTTTGGAAAAGGAGATTGTAGATCTTATCCTGAATATGACAGGTGGATTGAGACGAAAGTAAAGGAATTGCTTTTACCCTTTTCAAGGGGACCTCTTTTATGTTCAGCACAGCCAGAACAACCCACTATGGTGGCTATTGAAGAATGTGAGAAGTGGAAGAAAATGGTCAGAGAGCTGCAGATAGAAAATTCTGGAATGAGCAGATGTCTTCAGAAAGCTCTAGCTGACAACAAAGAGTTGGAAAAGAGAGCCTTGAAAGCGGAAAAAACCTTGGCTGACAAAGAGGAAGATTTTGATGACCGAGCTCGGTACTTTCGGAAACTTACTCTGGGAGCAGATGACACTAGTCAGGCTCACAAGATTACAAAACAGGCTTTAGCCCGAAGCAAGGATTCATTAGCTCAACTTCGTCAAGCTTGGGATGAAGTCAGAATTGAAAATGCCGAGTTAAAGGATCAGTCGAAGACTAAAGACGAGGAGCTTAAAAAGGCACATGAGCAGAGGAGAAAGTATCGGGAAAGTCTCGATAAAAGTCAAGAACAGTTAGAAGAAGCTAGAAGCCAGTTGAAGAATACCAAGAAAGAGCTTGAAGAAGTCATGATAGAAAGGGAGATACTCAAGACGCAAGCCGGCATAAAGAGACACAAAGGAGTGTGTGATGACGAAGCTCTGATGCTGCATATGGGTTCTTTAACTGAAGCTCTTGAGAAAAGGGATGTCTTGATCAAAGAGATGATTGAAAAGCCGAATCACCAGCGTACCCGTATACTTTTTGAGGAGATCAAATACTCAAGTGATAAGCTGAAGGGTGTGGAATTGTCAGACTGATGTTCTTTTCCTTATATTTTGTTATTAATGGTTACCATCAGGCTTGTTGATGGATCCATTTTTCCTTGTATTGCATTTGCGGTGGAACCTTTCTTAAATGTACTTGGATACTTTGTTGAATGAGTATGAGCAGTTTTATTCAGAATTATTCCTTATCAGATAGCTGCACACAAGCACATGACCACGACATGTCTCTTTATATCACAATTTCTGGTCTTCAGATTTCTGTGGTGGGATTGGAATCAGGGTATAAAGCACCTCGGAAATGACAAACATGGCATTGCATGGCATTGCATATCATTTTGCATTTTTGTTACTTGCTTTTCAGGTACTCGTTGCAGGGTCTCTAACCTTTATTTGGTTTCAGGCAGTATAGCGGAGAGTCATATTCACCGATATTCGACGCGAAGGAATCAAGTAAGAATCATGGATCAAGTGCAAAGTGATTTGGCTGAAATGAGGGCGCGTATGGACCAGTTCATGACCCTCATGACTGGCATGGCGCAAAATCAGGAGAGACTGAGGCTTCTGGTAGAGCGTCCCGACAATGGGCCCGAAGGTGACCAACATGACAATTCACAGGGACACGGCATCCCTCCTCCCGGTGGTAACCCTCCTCCTGGTGGTAACAATCGGGGTAATGGAAATGGTAGGCATGCTGGTGTTACTCTTGAAGATACTCTGGAAGACCAATTTACTCTGCTGGATGCTGATGTGGGTAATCAAGGGGATCGAAGGTATGATGAGTTAGCAGAGAAGATCAGGGCCATAGAATGCAAGAACTCTATGGGTATTGATGTTACCAGCTTGGGGCTGGTCTCAGGAGTCAGAATTCCCCCTAAATTCAAACCTCCTACTTTTGATAAGTATCACGGCAATGCGTGTCCCCAAACGCATCTTCAAGCTTACTTTGGGAAGATTTCAGCCCATACTGATGACGAGAAGCTATGGATGCACTATTTTCAGGACAGTCTGGCGGGGGCGTCTTTGACCTGGTACATGAAGTTGAGTAGAGCTGCTGTGAAGAATTGGAAAGATCTGGCAGAAGCGTTCCTGAAGCAATACCAATATAATATTGACATGGCGCCCAACCGCACCCAATTGCAGGGATTGTCACAAAATGCCAAGGAGAGTTTCAAAGAATATGCACAGAGGTGGAGGGAAATGGCTGCCCAGGTTCAACCTCCCTTATCAGACAGAGAAATGGCAGATATGTTCATGGGCACCTTGCAAGGGGCCTATCTGGATAGATTAGCTGCTTGTCCGTCGACTGGATTTGCTGATATTGTAATTGCGGGAGAAAGAATAGAAAGTCTGTTAAAGCTTGGAAAAATCCAGGATGTGAGTGGGGCCGGCTCTTCGGGGACGAAGAAACCGTTTGCTAGTAACCAGAAAAGACGAGAAGGTGATACGAATGCTGTGTTTAGAGGACGAGGCAGAGGGCGTTCTCGAGCTTATTATCAGGTAGATGCTGTAACAATCCCCACACCGTCTGTTCAGAAACAACAACCCCAACAACAAGTTCAACAGCAACAACCTTTTTTCCAGCAAAGGTCTAGACAGAGGGATCGTAAGATGGATCCTCTCCCTATGACTTATGCCGCGCTGTTGCCCCGGCTACTCGAGTTAAAGTTGGTAGAACTCCGTACTATGAAAGCTCCGGTTGCTGGAAACCTGCCACCTAACTTCGATGCTAATGCTCGTTGTGAGTTCCACTCAGGTGCTCAGGGGCACTCCATTGAAAAATGCTGGGCTTTCCATCATAAAGTACAAGATTTGATTGATGCTAAAGCCATCAATTTCTCTCCCGCTCCTAATATTACTCAGCATCCCATGCCTGATCATAGCGCAGCAAATGTGTACGCTATTGAAGATGGGAGGAGATTGAATCTGGTGACAGATATCCGTCAAGTGAAAACTTCTTTGTTGGTTGTAAAAGATCGTTTATTGAAGGGACAGGTGTTCCCGGGCTGTAATCAAGATTGCTTTGAGTGTATGAATCAGGAGAACGGCTGTGATAAGTTGAAGATGGGTTTACAGAATCTGATCGATGAAGGATGTCTACAGTTCGACAGAGTCGTGAAAGACACTGATGAGATATCAACCGTGACCATCTATTACACTCCCGCTGAGATTCAAATGCCGGTCAATGCAGTTCCCGTGGCGAGTGTTGCGCCAGAAGGGCCCAGTCCTGTCACTATCACGGTGCCAGGACCAATTCCGTTCACATCCACGAAAGCTATCCCATGGCACTATGGGGCAGATGTATATTACGAAGGTAAAAAACAGGAAGTTGAGTCATCAGTCAGCCCAAATGTTGATAACGTAGGGGGTGTAGGGGGCTTTACAAGGAGTGGAAGGTTGTTCGCTCCCCCAACCTTGAGAAGTGATAAGGAGGTAGAAGCTGCAGCAAAGGATAAGGGTAAACAGGTGGTTGAAAGTGCACCTACACCTGAAGCAGAGACAAAGATTACTTTTGATAAGGAAATGGAAGAATTTATGAAGATAATCAAGAAAAGCGATTATAAGATTGTGGACCAACTGAATCAGACCCCTTCAAAGATTTCAATCCTGTCACTATTGTTGTGCTCTGATGCGCACCGACAGGCGTTGTTGAGAGTGTTGAAGAGTGCGTACGTGCCACAAGAAATTACTGTTAATCAGCTCGAGGGCGTAATCTCCAATGTTAATGTCAGCCATGGCTTGGGCTTTACAAGTAGAGATTTGACTGTTGAAGGAAGAAACCATAATAAGGCTTTGCATATCACGATGGAGTGTAAGGGCGCAGTGTTATCTCATGTACTGGTAGACACTGGTTCGTCACTCAATGTCTTGTCCAAGAAGGCATTGATGAAGCTGGAAGTTGATGGTTTGATCTTAAGGCCTAGTGAATTGGTGGTCAGAGCATTCGATGGGACCCGACGATCTGTGTTTGGTGAGGTGGAATTGCCCGTACAAATTGGACCACAGGTATTCAAATCCACGTTCCATGTAATGGACATACAACCTGCATATAGCTGCCTATTGGGACGCCCTTGGATTCACGGAGCCGGGGCTGTTACTTCTACTCTACATCAAAAGCTGAAGTATGAGTTTGAAGGGCAGGTTGTGACAGTGTGTGGGGAAGAAGACATCTTTGTGAGTCACTTGTCCACGTTCAAGTACATTGAAATGGATGGGGAAATTCATGAGATGTTGTGCCAATCATTCGAAGCAGTCAATATTGACGATGCACCTGAGTCTTCTTCTGTACCAGTTGGGGCTGGTACCTCCATTTCATCTTACAAACAAGCTGTCGAGGTCGTCAGGGCAGGCAACGCCCAAGGTTGGGGCAGGTTGATAGAGACCCCAATGAAGGAAGACAAATTTGGTATTGGTTATCATCCCTCTACAACTTCAGATGCGGGGAGCAGGGGACCCATTACTTTCAATAGTGGGGGAATTATCTACATGGACCAGTCTTGTGCAGCCACGGAGGATAGTGTTGACAGTGATTGTGACCTGGACAATTGGGTACGCCCTCATGTTCCGGGACAACAAGTGCAGAACTGGTTCGTTGAAGAAGTCATCCGGGTTACTCTTCAGACAGAGTAATTTTTCTTTGTTTTTTTTTTTTTTTCTAACCATAATGCATGACAAAATCTTGCGCTCTGCCCAAGGCGTATAGATTCATTTGTAGGGCCACCATGGTTGCATTTGCAATGTTTAATCATTAATAAAGGACGTTTTGCAATCAAATTTTGTTCTCTGTCTTTCAGTTTTTATTTTTGCACAAAAAAAATATATAAAATGGCAATGTTTCATTTTCTTTTGTTTTGCTTAAAAATAAATTCTAAAATAAGGCATGAACCCGTTCATGCAGACTTGATCCTCCGGATACCACTGATAACGATTTTGATATGGCCATGTATGACTTTGACAATCCGATTTATCAAGCCGAAGAAGGGGATGAGAAAGATTGTGAACTCCCTGAAGAACTGGCCAGATTGTTGAAACAAGAGGAAAGGGTCATCCAGCCTCATCAGGAGACTGTAGAAATCATCAATATTGGTACTAAGGACGCCAAGAAAGAGATCAGGATTGGTGCCAGCTTGCAAGCAGATGTGAAGCAAACTTTGACAGAAATGTTGCGCGAGTATGTTGACATCTTCGCCTGGTCGTATCAAGACATGCCGGGGTTGGATACGGATATTGTCGTGCACAGGCTACCATTGAAAGAAGAATGTCCGCCAGTCAAGCAGAAACTTCGTCGGACTCACCCCGACATGGCCTTAAAGATTAAGGAGGAAGTCCAGAAGCAGTGGGATGCTGGTTTTCTTGCTGTGACAAAGTATCCTCCATGGGTAGCCAACATCGTGCCAGTACCGAAGAAAGATGGAAAAGTGAGAATGTGTGTGGATTATCGAGATCTTAATAAAGCTAGCCCGAAAGATGATTTTCCACTACCTCATATTGATGTGCTGGTCGATAATACAGCTCAGTTTTCAGTGTTCTCATTTATGGACGGTTTCTCCGGGTACAACCAGATCAAGATGGCACCTGAAGATATGGAGAAGACCACGTTCATTACTCCGTGGGGTACATATTGTTATAAAGTAATGCCTTTTGGGTTGAAAAACGCAGGGGCAACGTACCAGCGGGCGATGGTGACATTGTTTCATGACTTGATTCATAAGGAGATCGAATGTTATGTAGATGATATGATTGCCAAGTCGAGAACAGAAGAGGAACATCTGGTTAATCTGAAAAAGCTGTTTGAAAGGTTGAGAAAGTTCCGTCTGAGATTAAATCCAAACAAGTGCACGTTTGGGGTGCGTTCTGGAAAGTTACTGGGCTTCATTGTGAGCGAAAGAGGAATCGAGGTTGATCCTGCCAAGGTGAAAGCAATACAAGAAATGCCTGAACCGAGAACAGAAAAAGAGGTTCGTGGTTTCTTGGGTAGATTGAACTACATTGCAAGGTTCATATCTCACCTAACAGCCACGTGTGAACCAATATTTAAATTGTTAAGGAAAGATCAAACGGTCAGGTGGAATGACGATTGCCAATTGGCATTCGATAAGATAAAAGAATACTTGCAGGAACCTCCGATTCTAATGCCTCCAGTTGAAGGGAGACCGCTGATAATGTATCTGACAGTGCTTGAAGGTTCCATGGGTTGTGTTCTCGGTCAACATGACGAGACAGGTAGGAAGGAGCATGCTATTTACTACCTGAGCAAAAAGTTCAATGATTGTGAGTCCCGATACTCAATGCTTGAAAAGACATGCTGTGCGCTTGCATGGGCCGCTAAGCGATTGAGGCAATATATGGTTAGGCACACGACCTTGTTGATTTCAAAAATGGATCCTATCAAGTATATTTTTGAGAAACCAGCATTGACAGGCAGAGTTGCACGGTGGCAAATGGTCTTGACAGAGTATGACATTCAGTACACTTCACAAAAGGCCATCAAAGGAAGTATCTTGTCCGACTATCTTGCGCAACAGCCGATTGATGATTACCAACCCATGAAGTTTGACTTCCCTGATGAAGACATCATGTTTCTCAAAGCTAAAGACTGCGAGGAACCACTTCCGGAGGAGGGGCCAGACCCTGAATCCAAATGGAGTCTGATGTTTGATGGGGCTGTCAATATGAATGGGTGCGGAGTTGGAGCAGTTCTTATCACGCCGGAAGGTGTTCATATGCCGTTCACTGCCCGAATAACTTTCGGATGCACCAACAATGAAGCAGAGTACGAAGCTTGTATAATGGGGATCGAGGAGGCGATTAATCTACGGATTAAGACCCTTGATATATTTGGTGATTCAGCCTTGGTAATCAATCAAGTGAAAGGGAGTTGGTACACGCACCAAGCAAATCTAGTGCCGTATAGAGATTATACAAGGAGATTGCTGACATTTTTCACAACAGTGAAACTGTACCACGTTCCTCGAGATGAGAATAGGTTCGCTGATGCCTTGGCCACTTTGTCTTCCATGATCAAAGTGCAAGGATGGAACCATGTACCTAAGATTGAGGTATCCCGCCTTGACAGACCAGCATTTGTGTTTGCGGTCGATGCAACGTCTGATGACAAGCCATGGTTTCATGACATTAAGTGTTTCTTGAAAAGTCAAGAGTACCCGTCAGGGGCATCGTCCAAAGACAGGAAGACGTTGAGAAGGTTAGCTGGTAGTTTCTTCTTGAACAAAGATGGCGTGCTGTATAAAAGAAATTTTGACACGGTCCTGCTTAGATGTGTGGATAGACATGAAGCAGACTTGTTGATGATTGAAGTGCACGAAGGCTCTTTCGGTACTCACGCCGGAGGGCATGCAATGGCTAAAAAGTTGTTAAGATCGGGATATTATTGGTTGACTATGGAGTCAGATTGTTGTAAATATGCCCGCAAATGCCATAAATGCCAGATCTATGCAGACAAGGTGCTTGTGCCTCCAAATCCGTTGAGCATCATGTCGTCGCCTTGGCCGTTTGCCATGTGGGGCATTGATATGATCGGAAAGATTGAGCCTACAGCTTCCAATGGTCATCGTTTCATCTTGGTGGCAATTGATTACTTCACCAAATGGGTTGAAGCCGCATCCTATGCCAATGTTACAAAACAAGTGGTCGCTCGTTTCTTAAAACGGGATATCATTTGCCGATATGGAGTTCCCGAAAGAATCATTACTGATAATGGTTCTAATTTGAACAATAAGATGATGGCTGAGTTATGCCGGGACTTCAAAATCGAACACCACAATTCTTCTCCGTACCGCCCAAAGATGAATGGCGCGGTCGAAGCGGCCAACAAAAATATCAAGAAGATTGTACAGAAGATGGTTGTCACGTACAAAGATTGGCATGAGATGCTACCATTTGCTTTGCATGGGTATCGAACGTCGGTACGCACGTCCACTGGGGCAACCCCATTCTCACTTGTATATGGTATGGAGGCAGTGCTACCGGTTGAAGTAGAGATTCCGTCCCTCAGAGTTATGATGGATGTTAAGCTAGATGAAGCTGAATGGGTACGAGCCAGATTTGATCAGCTGAGCCTTATTGAGGAAAAGCGATTGGCGGCTGTATGTCATGGGCAACTATATCAGCGCAGAATGAAACAGGCATTTGACCAAAAGGTGCGTCCTCGGGTTTATAAAGTCGGAGATGTGGTACTCAAAAGGATCCTTCCTCCCAATACAGATCACAGGGGCAAATGGACTCCTAATTATGAAGGTCCATTCGTGGTTAAAAAGGTCTTTTCGGGCGGAGCTTTATTGCTTACAACCATGGATGGCGAAGACTTTTCATCCCCTGTCAACTCGGACGTAGTCAAAAAATACTTCGCATGAATAGACCCGCTGGATAATAAAAATAAAAAAAATCCAGGCAAAAAAGGGCATCCCGGCGAACCAAAAACAGAATAAGGTTCGGGCAAAAATTAGGGATATAATTGAAAAAATTTTGTACACCCGGTAAGTTGAAAACCCGAAAGGGCAACTTAGGCAAAAAAGGGTATCCTGGTGGATCGAAAACCTGAAAGGGCGGTCCACACAAAAGAGGGATTTAAGCGAATGACTACGGTTTGAGTTATCTGTACCCTATCACCGTTTGAACAACTGACGTTCTGAAGGATAGGAATCGGTCTGATCATTCCTCAGAAGGCAAGGTCGGGGAGTTTTGAAGACATACTGGTCATAACAAAATGGAAACTCAGTGGAATTCCGTTTTCACATTGCCATTAGGATAGTTTCTTTTCTCAATTTTTCAGCGATCACCTCTTTCCAGGGATTGCTTCCAGATGTAATTGCCTATTCTGGGCTCTCAGTCAATAAATTGAATTTCAGCAAAAAGCCTCCTATTTTTGTTTTATTGCTTTGTTTGCAAAAACGTCCTAATTTTTGATAAAACATTGCATTTGAAAACATGGCAGCCTTGCAATAACATGCGCAGAAAAAATATTTGAAATTACTTCGAATGTTGAATACTCCCGGATGGTGGATTCTAGCCACGCAATATTCGGGGCATGTGGGCATATTCTTTTGTTGCAGGTAGCAGGTGCAGATGATTTTAAGCACAAGACCAGCAATAAATCACCCCACGCAAAAGACTGGGGCAATTATGGGTAAGGAGATCGGCGTTCATCGTTCGGTCGACGATTGTTCATAACGGGTCAATATCAGTGAATTAAGTTCAACTGGGTACCGTTGCATCTTATTAAGTCGATTCTCTCATTCAGTACTTCCAACAGCTACAAGCTTTTCTATGTCGATAACGGTCACAGGTTCCCCAAAAGAGTGGTCTCGTCGACACCGAAACTGATGGTCATTATCCCCAGCGAAGTCACAAGAGTTTGAAGAGGCTAGATCTTCTGTAAAATCCTCTTATGACATCCTTTGCGGGGACGAATTGTTGTGTTGTCCAAGCATGGGGTAGGATTGTTTCCCCAGCATGAAGTGTTGGTCACCCCCAGTAGAGTTTGAGGACAGTTGGTCTTCTGTAAAATCCTCTCGGAAGGCATTCCCCAACATGAGACGCTTTAAAGCAGTTTTCTCCAGCAGAGTTTGTTATAAACTCGTCATCCCCAACGGAATTGTCCAAAGGGAAAGCTCGCCTAACATGGGGCATTGTGGTACTCATCCTAAGCTTGACAGTCATATTCTTCAGCAGACTACTGTGGATTTGCTTTAGGTTTCCCCAACAGATCTCTAAGGACTCTTTCTAGCAAGTTGCAGTAGAATGTTCTAACCAGGATTTGCATATCCCTGGCAGAGTAGCCCTGATACCCAGCAAGATCGTATCTCTGGTCATGGTATCCCCACAGAGGTCAGCATCGAATCTTGTCAGCAACTTCCAGCTGAGTTGTTGTTCTCTCCGCAGAGGTTTATCAGATCGACATTCCTCAACAAGGATGGTACAGCCTTTCCCTAGCCGGGTCAGAAGGTTGATAATCCCTATAAAGGATCTTGGGTTGAATAAATCCCCAAGCAGAGTTTTAATGGCTCATTTCCCCAGCAGGACGTCATTTAAAAATTCTCATCCCCAGCGGAATCGCTGTGACCAGAATTCGTTCCCCCAAACAGATGGAATAATTCCTGCCAGAGTCGTCATTCCCTCATATCTTAAAGTCCAATTTATTTTTGGCAAGCTTGACAATTCGAAGCAGACGGATTGTTCATCCATTCGCCAGCAGAGATATTATCCTTTTAGGAGTCTCCGAGATTAAATCATTGATTGTGGTTCCTCAGCAGAGTCGGCAGAGATGTCTGGCGCAGAGGCAGAGAGTAATTCGATTTTAAAATTCCAAAAGTCCAACAGTGGATTGGCAAAAGTCCGTCTTCGGGTGGCAAAAGTCCAACAGTGGATTGGCAAAAGTCCGTCTTCGGGTGGCAAAAGTCCAACAGTGGATTGGCGAAAGGTCCATCTAAGGGTGGCATATTCTAAAAGTCCAACAGTGGATTGGCAAAAGTCCATCTTCGGGTGGCAAAGCAGCTAAAAGTCCAACAGTGGATTGGCAAAAGTCCGTCTTCGGGTGGCAAAAGTCCAACAGTGGATTGGCAAAAGTCCGTCTTCGGGTGGCAAAAGTCCAACAGTGGATTGGCAAAAGTCCGTCTTCGGGTGGCAAAAGTCCAACAGTGGATTGGAAAAAGTCCGTCTTCGGGTGGCAAAAGTCCAACAGTGGATTGGCAAAAGTCCATCTTCGGGTGGCACGAAGCTGCAAAGTCCACCAGTAGTGTGGCAGGCCAGTAGTCGTCTGGAGTTGCATAAAAGACATTATTAAAGTCCACCAGTAGTGTGGCAGGCCAGTAGTCGTCTGGAGTTGCATAAAAGACATTATTAAAGTCCACCAGTAGTGTGGCAGGCCAGTAGTCGTCTGGAGTTGCATAAAAGACATTATTAAAGTCCACCAGTAGTGTGGCAGGCCAGTAGTCGTCTGGAGTTGCATAAAAGACATTATTAAAGTCCACCAGTAGTGTGGCAAGCCAGTAGTCGTCTGGCGTCGTTCAAAAAGACAGTATTAAAGTCCACCAGTAGCGTGGCAAGCCAGTAGTCGTCTGGCATCGTTCAAAAGACAGAGCTCTCCGACGTTTCATCGAAGATTCAATCCAGCAGTCTCGTTGGGTTTATATCCCTTTTCTTCTTCATCACCCAGAGCAAATTTTTGGTTATATTTGGTATTCAATCACTATATACCTTGAAAGTCCGAAAGCAATTGCTTTCAGGCATTCAGGTCTACAGCGCTTGAATAGGGGCAGCTGTAATACCCCAAAATTTGCTCTTCCCTTTTGGCATCATAGCATGGCATTATCATTTATCATATCATATCCATCTCATTAGCATTGCATTGCATTTAACATAGAAAAATGAAGCATGGCATCCTTCTTACCATCAGGGCATGTGATCAGGTGGAAGATGGACAATCAAGAGATCATTCAAAGCATAAAAGGTCAATCAAGTTGCCTCAAGGCAAGCCAAGAGCCTCTCATGTCTCATACTATCTCAATTGATCTTCCAAAACCTCAAGGAAGTGAGATTCAATGGAAGATTGAAGCACTACATCTTTCACTATGCAAGAGATTCAAAAATTGAAGGAAAACCCTCAAAAGAGATAGCTCATTGATTCAAAATCATTCTCAAGTGGCATTTCTCATCATCCTTTAAGAGGATACACAACATACTCTGAGGAATTTGGATTTGGAAGATGTGCAATTTCCTCCTAACCAAAGGGGGTCAAAACTAGGGTTTCCCATTAAATCAGGGAATCTTTGATTTTTTGGACAAAGCTTGTTGTCATGGTATTCTACATGTTCTTAAGTGTATGTGTGTGGAAGATTGCATCTCAATTGGTTTTAGAAGTGGTTCAATTGGAAGAAAGATCAAGAATCAGAGAAATTGGGGCAAAGTCAAATAATCAGAGGAAAAAGTCAACTCTTGACTTTTTGAGGCCAAATTCATGAAATTCATGTTACATATGTCCAATGTACAAAATTTGGTCAAGAAATTCCAAAGGAATCATGAAAAAATCAAGATGTAAAAAGTTGCCATTTTTGGATGAAGTAGGGTTGCTAAAAATAGCAAGTTTTGGCCATTTTGCATCAGAATTTGAACCAAGGCCATTTAAATTTGGAGCACCAAATGAAAAATCCACTCTGCCTCAATGAAAGATCTTGTTTTAAGCTTCAAATCCATGTGTAGAACATCTCCATTGGATAAAAATTGAGAGAGATATGATTGATCAAAGTTGGAGGAAAGTAGGTTCAAAACTAGGTCATGACCAAGATTTTCAGGTCACGCGCGCAATCATTTTAACAAACAGTTGGTGGGCCAAATGTCCACTCATTTTTCTCATGGTTAAAGGCCTCAAATGAAAAACTTTTCAACATCAAAGTTGTTCCTTGTAGTGTCCTCTTCAATGTTGATGTTGTGAAAATTTTGATTTAACCAAGTTATGAGATAGTTTGGAGGGTTCAAAGTCATGTTGTTTGTGCTGAAATTTTGTGTGCCCAGTTGCCATGCCAGCCAACCTCTGGCCATGCCCACCAACCAGTTTTGAACCAATGCATTCATAGCTGTTTTTAGGCATATTTGAGACCTCATTTTACTTCAACTTGCAAACCAATGTTGTTCCCCAATGTACCATCTTTCTAATGACATCAATGTTTCATTGTTTCATTCACTAACCATGGAGAAATTCACCCTCAAACACCCACTGTTACCATGATGATTTGCTGCATAATATTTTGGTTCAAACATACATCAAGTACATGACAGAGGTTTTATGTGTGCTGCCTCATTAAGACCAACACATATCTGCACCTCTCACACCCTTGCTCGAATTATACATGAAGAGGGAAAGGTTGGAAGCGTGCTATAGAAGTTTAGCAGCAAGAACATGGTAACACATCATAAACCAGCTGCACCATATCATTGCTCTCCCTAACTAACTTGACTCAGTTAGTTAGGGATGACTCATTTAACTCCACATAACTCAGTTAACTCACTCATTAAACCATGGTTAGAGTTTACTATAAAGCAAAACCTCACTCTCTAATTTCATTTTTCAACTTCATTCTTTCACATTCTCTCCAAAGAACTCTCTCTGCTTTACTCTCAACATCACCATTGCCAAGAATTTTCGAGCTCATCTTGCTCATTCCACTTCAACACTTTCCTTGTTTCTCTCAATTTCACAACAGTGCATTTGTTCTTGAAGCTTGGATTTCGCTCACTTCCATTGAATCATCATCAAGTTCTACATCTCAGCCTTTATTTGGCCAAGTGAAGATTGTAGAAGAGACAAGATCTCTGGTTTTCTGAAGAGTATCTCAAGGTCACAAAACTTCAGGTACGAATTTCCACCATTATAGACATGATTTGAAGATGTTTTCAGGTTCTTGAGGCTTCTTATAAGCTCAAGAACTTGTCTGGCTAGTTGATAGGCCTTTAGAGGCATAGTTGAAAAGTTAGGGCAAACTTTCCTCTGTTCGATTCTCTCATTTCATGAACTTTTTGTGTGTTTTATCACTGGATCCATGTTCTCCTTTACTTCCTCTTCATTTTGGTATATCATTTGTGGAATTCTGGAAGATTGGAGGTTGCAGACGGTGGAGGTGTGACCGGAGAAGGTGACCGGAGGTCATCTCCGGCCGGTGACTGTAATTGCTAGGGTTTCACTATGTTTTAATCGTGGCCTTTGATTGTTCTTAATCCTACGTTCCAAAATGTGCCAACACATTAAAAAAAGCGTGCAAGTCACATGCCAATTTTCTGAACTCACTTAAACGTTGTATGGCATGGTACACGATAGGGAGTGTGGACATTCACATGTGCGCGTTGATGTTGTTTACTTTGACTATGGTTTGACTGTGACTTGATCCAATGGCCATGAGTGAGTCAATTTTGTTGACTGAGATTCCATGCTTGTTAGTATGTTCTGCGTGCTTATTGGACCTAAGACAGATTGTTATTTACACCCCACGCTTCTAAGGCCCAAACGAATTGAACTATGGATTTGCTATGGTTGCACCCCATTCATATTGCATTTCATATTTTATTTTCATTTTTGCTACACGTTTCATAATTGATTTTTAAAAATATCAAATGATATTGGAAAATTCTACAAAAATTCATGTGTATTCTTAAAACATTTAGGAAATTTTTCATGATTTTATTTTCTGATTTTATGACCATTTTGCCCCTGTTCCATTATTTCTTTTGAATTTCCATTTGCATGCATACTTAATGTGACATATGATTTTGTGCATTTTTGTTCTTGATCATAAAAAATGATTTTGATGCCTTTCTTTTTGCATTGTGGTCACAATATGTTGAGGTATGTTTGAGATTTATGAGATGATTTTTAAGTCTTTTTTGGATGACTTTTGATGTGTTGCTTTGAGCATGAATGCATGAAACTTCCATGAGACTTTGACCTAATTGTTGAGTGACTTTGGTTCTGATTCATTGCTTGTGGACTTGATATGTTAATGGCATGTGTTTAAGGTGTTTGATTGGTGAAAGTCATAATTTTTGAAGCATGTTTGCTATTTGTTTGAAGCATGAAGTTTAACTTGTTCATTTTGTGAATGCATGCCTCATGTTTGGTTTGCTTGATCATGAAGGCACTTGTGCCATGAGTTGTGGTTTTGTTTGAGGATGTATAGCATGTTAATTGACTTTTGATTGTGACATTTGGGTTTCATCTTTGCATGTTTGATGTTTATCTTGCACCTTAAGTCACTTGTTTCACAAGTATGAACCACATTCACATCACTTCACCTTTTCTTCTTTGCTTCTTGTTGGATTGAGATTTTGTTTGCATGATTTAGTATGCCCATCTAGGATAACATTAGGTTGTGTAAATATGAGTTACATTCTGACTTGGAAGCATGTATAGCATTCAATCTCATTTCACTTTGTTTGTCAACTTGTTTGAATTTGATTTGTTCATTATATTTTCTTACTTTACTTGTAAGTGATTGTGCTAACCATGTAGGGGCTTTGGTAAGTTTCAATTGAGTGTGGATAAGGAATCCACATTCAACTTCTATCCTTTCTCTTTTACAATTCCATGTTTTGTTAAGCACTTATGTGCTTTCTTTTAATAACTCATCACTTTCCCTTTGTGAATTACAATTCATCTTCTACTTTAGAAGTGAATTGTTTAATTCATTCTTTCTTTAGACGTTAGGTTGAAACCTCACAAACCTTAGGATCACTCCCTTAACTAATCAATTAGGATGGAGTCTTAGTCCATATAGATTTTTACCTTTATCCTCTCTTGAGTCTTTCATCTGCTCATCTCAAAGAAAATTCAAAACATATAATAAAGGTAGGCATTTATTGCATTTAGGCCTTTCATATAAAGAAAAGGTTATAAGGGGTCTTCTCTTATAATCTTAGAATGTATAGCATATAGCCCATCTTGGGTCAATGTGTTAAACATTTGATCTTGTATGAGGGACTTAAATGCAATACTTGTTGAAGGTGCAAATAATAAAAAACACTTCTTCATTTCTTAATCAACAAAACACTTAATAAACACAAGTATGCTAGTGTGTTTGAACCTTGACAATTGGAACTAAGTGTGGGGGTCTTCTTCACTCTTAGTGTGCTTTCTTACCCATTCCATCTTGGAATGTGAGGATGTACACATTCCAATGACTAAGATTCAGATACACTATCATATGCAAACAAATGAAAAAACTCTTAAAAGACAAAAACAAACAATAACGTCTTTCCTTCGGGAATTCTTTTCTCACCTCATTCACTCTCAACGCACGAACGCGCTTCTACTCGTTCTCTTGCAAGATGGTAACGCACTCGGACCAGCGAGCCTGCAACACCTGAGCTAGAACGTCAGCCGTTCTCTAAAAAACACAAACAATTCATCCCTAGTGAGGGGAACTACGTCGCTCTGATTCTCATGCTCCTGATGAGATACGTAGGCAGTGGGGTAGGGCCCATGCGAGCACTTCTTTTATTTTCCCTACATTTGTTTCTCTTTCTCCTTTCCTTTTTCAGTTCTTTCTCAGTATTCCTTTCTTTACACCCTTTTGATCGAGACAAGCAAGCGTGGATCCCATCGGGTACGATGGACGTGAGGGGGTGCTAATACCTTCCTCTCGCGTAACCGACTCCCTTACCCACTTCTCTTGGTCGTAAGACCATGCTTTTCCTTTCCCTCAGGTTTACGCGGTGTTTCCTTTCCCTCTCTTGGGATAAATACACATTGCTGGCGACTCTGTTCGGTGCCACTTTCGCGTTTGTACTTGGATGAAAATCCCGGGAGCGACAATATGCTGACAAAACTGACACGACATACAGACTAGTAGATGAACACGACTGGATACTCGGCCACAGTGGGAGATAAAAAGTATTGATGGTTCAAGATAGCAATTCTGCCTTTCTTAGGAGAAGTAGTCCCTGTGGGGGAACAACCGTTGGTCGTTCTTAGGAGATGAGAACTTGGCCGAAGATGTCAGATGGAGTATTTGCATCTGACACAGTTGATCCTTCATTCAGGCGCACTGGTTTAGAAGGAGTACTTTGATTCTCCACTTTGAAGCTCGATTACTTCTGGCGAAGCGATCGATGTTCTTTCGATGTTTAACAGTCAAAAGAAATTGCCATCTTTATTTTAAAAGCAGAAAATTTTGACAAGTAAATTCGTTTTTGTTTCGTTTCAAGAATTGTTGATCATGTTAACATGTCGTCTGTAAAGCTAAAACAAATAAGAATTGCAAACAAAAGCACAAGGGCTCAAATTGTATTGATAGGATGGAAATAAGCCAAACGCGTGATTCCATAGAGTACTTACAAAGTTTAGAAAATGGTAATTTAAGGGAAAAGGGCTACATTGTAACATAACGACCACTATCCTTCTACCAACTTTGAATTCGGGGCATCCTGAGCTTCTGTCGAAGATGACCGTGACTGGAGTTTTCTTTCGATGGATGGCAGGACTGCTACTAGGGGATTTGCCTCTGTTGGACGTAGTTACTTGCCATTATCCCTAAATTTTGCCTGGATTGTACTTTGAGATTTCCAATCCATCGGGATGATTTTTTTATTATGTCTCTAATTTTTGCCTGGACCGCCCTTTCGGGTTTTCAATCCACCGAGACGTTTTTTTTTTTAGTTTAGGCGAAGTATTTCTTGACTACGTCAACATTTGTGGGGTAGGCAAATTCCTCTCCGTCCATGGTTACAAGTCTCAAGGCACCGCTGAGAAAGCTTTCTTGACCACATAGGGGCTGTCATAATTCGGAGTCCATTTGCCCCGAGAATCAGTGAGAAATGATTGTATCTTTTTTAGAACAAGGTCTCCTTTCCTGAAGACGCGAGGTCGAACCTTTTTGTCAAACGCTATCTTCATTCTCTATTGATACAACTGACCGTGGCATAGTGTTGTTATTCTATTTTCTTCGATCAAATTTAGTTCATCGTGTCGACTTTGACACCACTCAGCTTCTATAAGCTTAGCATCCATCAATACCCGGACTGATGGGATCTCTACTTTGATGGGGAGCACTGATTCCATGCCATATTCTAGAGAGAAAGGGGTTTCCCCTGTTGAAGTGCGGACAGATGTGCGATAACCGTGAAGAGCAAAGGGTAGCATCTCGTGCCAGTCTTTGTAGGTTACAACCATCTTTTGAACAATCTTCTTGATGTTCTTGTTAGCTGTTTCTACCGCTCCGTTCATCTTGGATCGGTAGGGAGATGAGTTATGGTGCTCGATCTTGAACTCTTCGCATAACTCTTTCATCATCTTATTGTTCAAGTTAGATTCATTATCTTTAATGATCTGTTTTGGAACACCATAACGGCAGATGATATTGTTTTTGATAAATCGGACCACCACTTGTCGGGTTACATTGACATATGACGCTACCTCGACCCACTTGGTGAAGTAGTCAATGGCGACCAGAATGAACCGATGTCCGTTCGAAGCCTTGGGCTCAATCATGCCGATCATGTCGATTCCCCATATGGAAAAAGGCCACAGGGAGGAGAGAACTTTGAGTTGTGTTGGAGGTACATGGATTTTATCGGAGTATACCTGACACTTGTGACACCTCCTCATGTACTTGTAGCAGTCGGATTCCATGGTCAACCAATAGTACCTTGCTCTGAGAACGTTTCTCGCCATTGTGTGTCCGTTGGCATGAGTGCCAAAGGATCCTTCGTGAATTTCTTTTATCAGCATGTATGCTTCTGGTCTGTCTACGCATCGGAGCAAGACTATGTCAAAATTCCTCTTATAAAGTGTATCACCGCTCAGAAAGAAACTGCCAGCCAGCCTTCTGAGGGTTTTTCTGTCTTTCCTTGGTGCCTCAGGTGGGTACTCTTGTTTCTGAAGGAAACATTTGATATCGTGATACCAAGGTTTGTCTTCTATGACTGATTCAATCGTGAAGATGTAAGCGGACCGTTCAAGGCGCATTATGTCGATCTTAGGTAAGTCGGTCCATTGACCTACACTAATCATGGAAGAAAGGGTGGCTAAGGCATCAGCCATGTGATTCTCATCACGAGGGATGTGATGAAACTTGATTCTGTTGAAGAAAGGTAATAACCTTCTTGCATAATCTTTGTAAGGAATCAATCCTAATTGGTAAGTGTTCCAATCTCCTTTGATCTGATTGACGACCAAAGCTGAGTCGCCATATACATCCAAGTTTTTGATCCTTAAGTCGATCGCTTCTTCGAGACCCATGATACAAGCTTCGTATTTGGCCTCGTTGTTTGTGCACTTGAATGTAAGTCTAGCAGTGAAAGGAATGTGGGTACCCTGAGGTGTTATAATGATTGCCCCAATTCCGTTTCCGTAATGATTGAAAGCTCCGTCAAAGATTAGTCCCCATTGGGAACCTGGTTCTGGCCCTTCACTGGGTAATGGTTCATCGTAATCTTTCATTTTTAAATACATGACATCTTCATCTGGGAAGTCAAATCCGAATGATTCCTGATCGTCAATCGGTTGATGAGCCAAATGATCGGCTAAAATACTTCCCTTAACGGCTTTTTGAGCGTGGTATTCGATGTCATATTCTGATTGCAACATCTGCCAACGGGCAATTCTTCCCGTGAGAGCAAGTTTTTCAAAGATATACTTGATTGGATCCATTTCTGAGATTAACCAAGTAGTGTGATGAATCATGTATTGGTGAAGACGTTTGGCTGCCCAAGCCAAAGCGCAACAAATTTTCTCAAGCATAGTGTACCAAGTCTCGCAGTCGGTGAATTTCTTGCTCAGATAGTAAATGGCAGACTCCTTCCTTTTTGTTTTGTCTTGTTGGCCAAGTACACAAACCATGGAGTCTTCCAAGATTGTTAAGTATATGATCAGTGGTCTTCCTTCCACTGGAGGTGACAGGATTGGCGGATTCAACAGGTATTCCTTGATACTTTCGAAGGCGGTTTGGCAGTCTTCTGTCCAAACGAAGTCCTGATTCTTTTTGAGTAATTTGAAAATCGGCTCACATGCCACGGTCATGAGGAATATGAATCTGGAGATGTAGTTCAAACGTCCCAGGAATCCTCTGACTTGTTTTATAGTTTTCGGAAAAGGCATTTCTTGAATGGCCTTGACCTTGTCAGGATCAACCTCAATTCCTTTCTGGCTGACGATGAACCCTAAAAGTTTCCTTGAACGGACACCGAAGGTGCATTTGTTGGGATTCAAGCGGAGTTTATACTTTCTCAACCGCTCGAATAGTTTTGACAGGTGAGTCACATGCTCCTCTTCTGTCTTAGATTTTGCAATCATGTCATCGACATATACCTCAATTTCCTTGTGTATCATGTCATGAAGCAGAGTAGGCATGCCCCTTTGATAGGTTGCCCCAGCGTTCTTCAAACCGAACGGCATTACCTTGTAACAAAAGGTACCCCATGGGGTAATGAACAAAGTTTTCTCCATGTCTTTCGGCACCATTTTAATCTGATTATAGCCTGAGAACCCATCCATGAAGGAGAAAACTTTGAATTTTGTTGTACTGTCTACCAGCATGTCAATGTGTGGCAAAGGAAAGTCGTCCTTTGGACTAGCCTTGTTTAGATCTCTCTAATTGACACACATTCTGACTTTTCCGTCCTTTTTCGGAATGGGTACGATATTGGCTAACCATTGAGGGTATTCTGACGTAGTGAGGAAACCCGCGTCAATCTGTTTTTGTACCTCCTCTTTGATTTTGACGGCCATGTCCGGGTGAGTCCGTCTCAACCTCTGTTTTACTGGCGGACATTCCGATCGTAACGATAAGTGATGTTCCACGATGCTGGTATCCAACCCTGGCATGTCCTGATAGGACCAAGCGAATACATCGGGAAACTCTTTGAGAAGCTTTGTCAAACTCTCTTTGGCAGTTGGACTGAGCAGTGCCCCAATCCTGATTTCTTTTCTCTCTTTTTCTGAACCCACGTTGATCGTTTCCAATGGCTCTTTGTGAGGTTCAGCAGATCTTTCCTCCAGTCTGAGTAATCGGGAGATCTCTTCTGGAATTTCATTGCCAACTTCTTCTTCAGCCCCAAATACCGGGAACTCAAAGTCGGGAGAAGGCATCGGATCGTATGTCTCAACGGGGTTTAGAACAAGAAATCTGTATGACGTGATGATTTGTGTTTAGAAGAGATAGAGAAAATGCAAGAGTGTGTGCAGTGTTTTTTTTTTTGAAAACTGCTTGTTTTTACTATTGATTGTTTTTTAGGATTACCACTTTCTGAGAAAAGCAAAAAGAGAAAACAACAATTAATGCGGAGATTACAGAACGATGTTATTTTATTTATGAACAAGTCGATTCTTGAAACTACAGCCCTATAAAACAAAATTCTGTCGCTTTGGGCGAAACGAAGAGGGATATTTACAGAAAGTGAGCCCTATCAAAACATCTGTTTCACCTGGGCAGGGTAAAAGGTTAAAGACGGCAATTACTTTAACTTATGAACAATCTTCGGAACATTGACAACAACCCATTGGCGGCGAACTCCTCGGTGAATCACAAAGTCTGGTACCTTCCTTGTTTTGTCTTCAGAAATAACGCTGATTTTTGGCGGAGCAGGATCATTGGAATCTGTCTCCTAGGCAGAGTTGTCGTAGGAGGATTCCTCAGTTGTATTTTGCATAGTATTTGTTCTCTCAGGTAAATCTCCCCTTCTAGTAGGTTGGATGTCTTCGAACCTGATACGATAGCTTTTGGGAGTGGTATACTTGACCATGTAGTCGTATTTTCCACTCGGTTGTCCCAGGGTGTCCCACACTTCTTTGGAACTGGAGGAGTCATCCCTTTCGATGACGTTGACCTCGGGAAAAGCATAGTTATTAAATTCTAGTCCGACAAGCTTTGCCAATTCATCGTCGTACGGGATATTTTCTGAATGACCTGAGTGTTGATCCCATAACATGGTGGGGACGCAGGTATTTTGTTTAATGAAGCTCAGCTGATTTTCATTGTTCGGCTGATTTTCTTGCCCCAAGTCTCCTGGGTACGGTTGCCAGATAGGCAGGTCATCCATTGGACCATAATAGTCGTGGTCAAAGTTGTCTCTTATTAGAGTGTCCTCTTCTAATGAGTTTGGGGGAGTCCGACATCCTTCTGGATCACAATCTCCATATATCATTTCAACATCTGACCTGGGTATAAATCTCAGACTCTGTGCCGGAAAGCAAAATGGCGTAGGCACCTCTTCCTGAGACATATAACCGTCCTTGTTAAGATAGGACTTCCATTCTTCATCTGTATCGTAGGGATCTCCCTCATTGATAGTATGGACTATTTGAGGCACTGGGTGAAGGAAACCTCCACTGTGGAAGAAGTCCTGAATGGGATGAAGACTTTCATCGTTAGCAGCTGTCTAGGTATAGGTTGCAGAAAACCCAAGACCCTTCTTTGTTTTGTTATCGGTAGGAATGACAAACTGTCCCCATCCTTTTGTATTGTTATTTTTGATCACTTCGAGAGCATCTCTGTACGAGGAAATCGAGGTTCCTCTTTCTGGTTTATTCTCGCTACTCATTGAAAGTGCTTGGAACTGAGTTCCAACAACCTCCTCGGGTTCTACACAAGTAGACGATGATAAGTTACTCACGAGCAAGGCTTGCTCCCCACAGACCATGACGAGTTTATTGTTCTTGACGAACTTTAGTTTTTGGTGCAGCGTCGAAGTGACTGCCCCAGCCTGGTGTATCCAAGGTCTTCCTAACAAACAGCTGTACGCTGCCCGGACGTCCATGACCTGGAAAGTGATTAGGAACGTCTGAGGACCAATAGTTATGGGAAGGTCGACTTCGCCGATAACTGCTTTCCGAGATCCGTCAAACGCTTTGACGATGACCTCACTGCCCCTCATTGGGGATCCTTTGAATGATAGTCACATTAAAGTGGACTTCGGCATAACGTTGATGGACGATCCTGTGTCTACCAGTACCCTGGCTAAACCATCGTTCTGGCGGTTGACTGTGATATTGTGTGCCATGTCTTAACTTTTGCCCCCCTCTAGCAAGTCCTCATCACTGAATCCTAAGCTGTTGCAGGAAGTGATGTTAGCGATGATGCTATCGAACTGTCGTATTGACATATCCTGTTCCACAAAGGCCTGCTCTAAGACTTTCTGTAGAGCCTCCCTGTGGGCTTCGGAACTGAGTAAAAGTGATAGCACAGAGATCTTTGAAGGAGTTTGTAACAGCTGATCAACAATGTTGTATTCACTCCTCTGGATGAGCTTCAGCATCTCATCATCGTTCTTTGAAAGGTCGGGATCACTGGATTGACCGACTGGTGGATTAGGAACTTCTGTTTGAGGTTCCTTTTCTCTATTAGGTTCTCCAACTCCTCGGTTGAAGATTCGACCGCTCCGTGTTACACGACTGATGTCTGCAATATTCACGATAGAGGGTAATGGAATTTCCTTTCCATTATCAATTATCGTTGCACCGTATTTGTAAGGGATCGCCTTAGCTGATTCATACGGTAACGGTCCCGGTAGATAGATAACTACGGGATCCTTCTGACTTTTTTGACTGTCGTAAGTAACTTCAATCAGTTCCTTGCTAAGAACCTTTGATTCGTCCAGTAGAGGGATGATGGTACAAACATCCTTGTTCCTCTCAGGGTCAGATATTACAACCACGTCTCTGATTTGATCTGCGAAATAGTCTGGCGTCCAGTCAATGGACCCCGAAGATAGGTATGGGTGAATCTCCTTGCGATCCAACTAACTCTAAAGGGTTGCTCGCACGAGGTAACATCCTTGGTTATTTTCCGAACAGACTCTACAGCGTTCATAGTTGTGTGGTGGCACCAGGCCACGCCCGCTTTGAATGCAATGTAACCTCACTAGATCTGTTTCCGTAGATTGGATATCCTGACTTCGATGCCGAGTAGGGTTCCCATCAACCACACTGATTTGTTGCGTGTCTTCATCCATATAGATTGGAAGCCACTAGTGCTTTAACAAGTGTTGTAAAGTTCTCTCAACGAGAGCGCATCCTTGGTTACTCTCACAACATCCTTTACAGTTCTGGTAATCATGTGAAGTGAGAAAACCAAGTTGGACCTGCTTGGCATGTAACTCCACCAAGCTGGTATTCATCAGACGAATATCAAAGATTTGAATCATGTTGATCTGATAAGGATTCTATCATGGTAGTCCTGGATCCATCCAAGATCCATCTGACGCTGGAGGGCCTCTTGTACAAAAGAGCATCCCTGTTTGTTTACCGAGCAAGTCAGACAGGAATTATAATCGTGCCACAGCAAATTGTGATACTGGCTTTGCCTTGAGTGCATCGCCAACAAGTTGACATTCATTGTACGAATGTCGTGGTTCTGGATGACGTTGGAATTCGTATAGGTCATGCTGACTCCTCGAACTCGATGCTCTTGGATCCATCCGAGATCCAATTGTTCCTGTAGAGCTGATTGCACCACAGAACATCCTTGATTGTTCTTAGAGCAGATATCACACTGGTGATAGTTATGAGATGGCACATGGCCATATCCACTCTGTCTACAATGCATCTTGACCAAGTTGGCCCTTAATAAGAGTACATCATGAATTTGATAGATGTTGTTAGACTCCCCCTCTATCAAATTGACTGCATCTTTCCCATGTTGAGGCAGCGGGTTTGTGAGAACATTCAGATTCGTATCGTTGAAAGATAATACCCCGCTCCTAACAAGCTTTTGCACAACGGATTTGAAACTGAAACAGTTTTCTATATTATGCCCTGGTCCTCCTTGATGGTAAGGACAAGTCCGATCCGTTTTGAACCAAAAAGGCAGTTTTTTTGGTACTGTAAGAGGAGACTTAGTCTGGACGTGCCCCTTGACCAGTAATAATGGAAGCAGTTCCACTTACAACATGGGTATAGGGTCGAAACCTGGTGGTCGCGTTGTACGATTGTTGTTTTATGGAGGACGAGTCTGCTGAAGAGACTGTTGTGTCCGTTGCTGAAATTGTTGTTGATTAGGTTGGCTCTGTGCAACCTGAGGTTGATACGTAGGAACAGGCGCAGGGTTGATAGCAGGAGTTACAGCTGCTACTGGTTGATAACGTTGCCTTTGCTTTCTGAGAGAGATATTCCCTATATCTTGCTCTTTTTTCTTAAGGAGAGTACTACCGTATCATTTTGTACTACTTGATGATCCATCGTCTTTTACTAAACGTCCTTCTCGGACGGCTTCCTCAAGACGAACTCCCATGCCCACCATCTCGGTGAAGTCACTGGGCGCACTGGCGACCATATTGTCGTAGTAAAATGAGCTCAAGGTCTTTAAGAAGATCTTTGTCATTTCTTTTTCCTCAAGAGGTGGACAAATCTGGGCGGCAATTTCATGCCATCTCTGAGCATACTCCTTAAAGGTTTCCTTGTCCTTTTGTGACATTGATCTGAGTTGATCTCTGTCCGGTGCCATGTCCAAATTGTATTTATATTGTTGAATGAAAACAGCACCAAGATCTCTGAACGTGCCGATCGTAGCGCGGTTTAAACCCATGTACCATTTTAATGCGGCACCGGTTAAACTATCCTGAAAGTAATGAATTAGTAGCTCCTGGTTCTTTGTCTGAGCTGACATTTGCCGAGCGTACATCACCAAGTGGCTTTGAGGGCAAGAGTTACCCTTGTACTTTTCAAAGTCGGGCACTTGGAACTTGTGTGGAACTTTCACATTGGGGACCAAGAAGAGGTCTGCGGCATCCTTTCCAAATAGATCCTGACCGCGAATGGCTTGCAGCTCCTTCTACATTTCCAGGAACTGTTCCTAGAACTCATTCATTATGTCGAACATACTTTTGTTTCCACCAGAAGGTATCTGGGGAATCTGTCCTTCCGGGACAGTGTGTACCACGGGCGGTGGTATAATCATTATGGCCGAGACTCTTGGTGCCTCCCGAAGTTTGTAACCTTCAGGAGTTATTGTCATGCCCCTGGCATCTTCGCTTTCCCGAAGTTTGTATCCTTCAGGCCCAGCGGCTCCTACTGCGGTTCCCTGATCCTCAACGATCGGTGGAACATATCCTTCCGGGATATAGTTAAGTGGCATGCCCTAGGGGAGATCTTTCGACATCTTGTACCTAGGATCATACTTCTCCACTATGGGCGTTGTTGTGATCTCTGAGATCACAGTCCTTTGTTGTTGCATCTGAGCTTCTACTAGAGCTTGCATGTCGTTATGAAGCTTTCTCAGATCCTCTTTTAGAGTGTCGATCTCTTCTCTCAACTCTCTGTTCTCTTCCTCAAGATCATCCATCTTTTTCTGACGATTGGCCCGAGTATTGTACGAATGAGACAGTTTAACTCTAGAATCAAGACGCAAACGTGAGATTCGTAGGTAAGAAGGATGCGTTTATGAGAATGATGAATGCAATGAGAATGAGACAGTTTAACTCTAGAGTCTCTTTGACGATTTCTAAGGTTGATAGTCTAAGAAAGGGTTCACCGAGAATGCTGCCTTTCACGTCTCCATATTGTTTAACCCCAAGAGGAGGGAAGACTGTGTCTGGTAATCCTATGGGGATCTAGTTTTGACTGTATTTAAGAGTGACCAACAGGGCTTTACCTAGAGCTAGACGTAGTTGCCGGGGAAAACTCTAAATAACTATACTAGTATTATACAGTAGATATATGACGAGTATATAAAAGTTTGTGAAAGAAAACTTACAGTGAGCAGCCCCACAATACAGTTATATATATGAAAGCGGATAAAGAAAGCGGGTAAACACTTACTTGGTTGTAGAGCTTCCATGCTTTTTGGTTAGTTGTTCAACAAAGAAAGCTTTGATAACAATATTATATTCAAAATCAAAGGAGAAAGTGCATTGAAAAGATTGTTGGGGCATACAACTCAAGGAGAGGCCCAAGGTTTTATCAGTGATTGTACTGTTGTTTTGTACAGGGACTTATACAAGTGACTGAGGCCCAAAAAGGTTTTCTGTACAAAGGGATGGGTCTTACACTCTCTCAAGAGGCCTATCATACCCCAAATTTTGACCACTAAGATTTCCCATCATTGTGCAAATCATCATCACAATATGGATGAACCATTAGCCTCCCCAAAGATGGGTGAGCATCCACTACAATCAGACTTAGGGTTTCAAGCCCTCTCAGAGCTCTTAGACAAAGGATCAATCAAGAAATGACATGATCTTCAACTTGTCTAGCCTTTCAAACATCCACAAAGGATCAAAAGGACTCCCACTTCAAGGATTAAGCACAAGGCTTCTCCTTTCTAGGTGGATCAAGCCTTAAGATCGCCAGTGTCAGCAAATTAGGGTTTGGTCGACCAGGGCCTCCAGATGGAAATTTTCCTCTGGACATGAGCCAATGCTTCAAAGCATAACCTATGATGCTCCAAGGGATCTCATGAACCCAATCATCAAGTCAATTTAGCCTCAGGGGATGCATTCATCAAAAAATCAGGAATTAGGGTTTCTTGACGTAATTCACCCCTAAGTTGACTTTTGGGACAAAACATGAGCCAAGACCTCAAGAGGGGATTTGAGGGTCTCAAATACATCACATTGATCCATTTGCAACAATGTATTGATCCAAGAAGCTTGAGCAACAAGTTTCAATTTCATCAGAACCACAATTAGGGTTCTGCGGAAAAAGTCAACTGTATCTTTGACTTTTGACCAGGACATGCTCCCAAACCCTAAGACATGATTCAATACACCCTATAACACCTATGAAATCAATCCGTCAAGTTTGATTTAGGTCAAGGATTTGATTTCATAGAGGATCGCACAGTTTGGAATTCATCTGACAAAAAGTCAACTGTGCATAAAAGTCAAACTTTGACTTTTTGAGATTTTTCACAATTATGGTTCTTTGACCCCAAAATGATGTTAATGTATGATTGGAATCATCATTCATCAAGAAAAATCATGAAAAGTGGGATAACTTGTAAAAGGGGTAACCATAAAAAACTTAGAAAATTTTCTAAGTTATGGAACAAAGTGGCAAGGGTACCAACTTTGGAGGATCATAACTCCTAAACCACAAGGCCATTTTTTCCCATCCAAAGTTGGATTTGTAGCTCTCATGGCCCTCTACAAAAGCTTCAACTACCACTAATTCCAATTTCCCATGGATTTCAAGTTATGGAATGATCAAAATCAAGAAAAGTGAAAATGTCACTTTTTTACAACACTTAGTGAAATTTTCACTAAGTCATAATCTGCCTTCACTTTTTTCCAAATGTAGGGGAATTTTTCACTTGGATCCACAAAGTATCAAAACCAATTATGATCAAACAGTTATTGTATCATATGAGGGCTTTCCAAAATGGCCAAGAACTCTATCAAATTCCACTTGAGCCATGAGATATGATAATGGCAATATGCCTTGCTGAAAACTGCCAAGGCTAGGCAGAATTTTGTACTTTTGCTCGATCTGGAAAAATCAGATAATTCCAAGCCTTGTCATCACTTTGGACACATCTGAGGATCAAATCTAAAGGGAAGAAACACTGATCCAAGCCTCCAAAGTCTTTGGAACAAGAAGTAGCATGCCAAACCTAGAAATCCCTAAAAGAGGGACAAGAATCCAATTTTGGATTGGAGAATTTAATGGATGCACCAAGGTGGCATGGACTGACACATTTGCAACTGAATTCAGTCAAGATTCATCCAACAACTAGGGAAGCACAACTCTGTGCTCTAACCTCTAGTCAATGGCTAGAGGAGACTTGGATTCCTATTGATCAACATTGGCCAAACCTCTGTTGCAGTTGCCATTCACTATTGATCCCAAAACAAACTTGCTCTACTATAAATAGAGCTCATTTGTGCTCAGTTTGAGTACACCAAAGCCATCAAACATATGCTTTCCTCAAAATCACTTTCTTTAAGCAAAAATACCTTCTTTAGCAAGGTAACTCTGAGTTTTTGAGTTAGAGAGCATTTCCAGCACAACTCATGATCCAAACACATCCAATATGTCATATCTAAGTTGTCCAAACTCACACAAGTGACCTGTAATCCTTAAATCTCAAAGTCACCTCTCAAAACCTCAAAATAGGCTTTTTTACATTTTTCAAGCCATGTCTTGATTCAGTCACTTTCCAAACCAGATTAAACCTCAAACACACTCCAAATATCATCCTTGAACTGTCCCAAATGGCTCCCAACATCTGGAACACCATTTGAGAGAGTTGTTATTTTGGCCATTTTAACCCTTATTGCAAGACAGGGCCAGTTTTTGTTTTAGCAGGTTCCAGCTGATTCCAATCATCCTAAAAGCTTCTAAGGGATCATTTGAGAGGGTCCAAAGCATCAAACCATTTCTGGAACAAGAAACTTGGCAGATTGCACAAAAAACTCCAAAAGCTCAAAAAGAGGTAAGCATCATGACTTGAACTTTCCAGAATATGCATTGCTTTGAAGTCCACTGATCATGCATCTCTTCTACATGTCATATGTGTTGTGTTTGCATAAATTTATCATGTAATTCATACCTGTACCAAGATGTAGCACATAAAATGCAAAATATGGTCTATTTCAAAACCACTATCGAATTTTGAGAAGGGATCGTGATCTGAAAAAAATACCACCACCATTGGATTCCTTGTGAAATTCTAGGCCAGATACATATAAATTTTGTCCCCAACCAAGGAGAAATGAGAAAGTTATGGACCTTCCGGTTTCTTGTCAAAACTTGCCTTGCCTTGCCTTGGGCCAGGCCAAAAGCAAGGCAAGCCTTGTATATTTATGGTTGTGTTTCAATCAACGGATGTATCACCACCCTAGTGGTAAGGCGCGCGCCCTATACACAAGAGGTCTGGGGTTCGAATCCCCCTCGCCCCAGATCCTTTTTGCTATTTTTCCCACTTTTTGTTATTTTCCATATTATTTTTAATAGTTTGAAAAGTTAATAACTCCCTCAATTTTAATTATTTTTTATTGGTTCTTTTTGCAAAAAATAACAAAAATGTTGAAATATTTTATTCCCAAAAAAAATTAGATTTATTTTATTTATTTAATATAATTAGTATTTTTGTGAATAAATGCCTTTTATTTGTTTTTAAACCTTTTAAAAATAAATATCCATTTTGGAAAATCAAAACCAAGTAGTTTTTAAGTCATCTTGTGATGAAAGCCTCATTTTTCAAACCTAAAACCAAAATCACAAGTTGTTTATTCAAAATTATTTGGAATTGTTATCATTTGTATTAATTTTCTTTGAATAATTATATTAAAAAATGATGAAATTAGGGTTTTATCGATTTTCACCCTAACAAACTTTTCCGAACATTCATGGGCCTCTAATAGAGTGTAAGACCCAATCCTTTGTAAATACAAACCTATTTTGGGCCTCAAATGTTGTATAAGTCCCGTTGTATTTCAAAAGTTCGGCGCGATCATCGTCCGTTTAAAACAAACCATCTGGGCCTCTCCTCGAGCTATAAGACCCATTCAAAATCATTTTGGGCCTCTAATAGAGTGTAAGACCCAATCCCCTTTTGAAACCAAAAACTTTTGGGCCTCAGTCATTGTATAAGACCCACGGCGTTTTTAAAACCTCGGCGGGATCGTCGCCCTTTTCAAAATAAACCCTGGGCTTCTCCTTGAGCTATAAGACCCATCTTTGTTCACTTTCAATCATTTTGGGCCTCTTGAGAGAGTGTAAGACCCATCCCCTTGTACAAAAAACCTTTCTTGGGCCTCAGTCACTTGTATAAGTCCCTGTACAAAATGACAGTGCGATCACTGATAAAACCCTGGGCCTCTCCTTGAGCTGTAAGCCCTAATTTTCCTTTCAAAAAGCACTTTCTCCTTTGATTTTGTAACATACTATTATTTTCAATTTCTTTGTTGAACAACTAACAAAACAGCATGGAAGCTCTACAACCGAGTAAGTGTTTACCCGCTTTCATTTACCGCTTTCATATGTATATAACTGTACTGTGGGGCTGTTTCACTGTAAGTCTTCTTTCATAAACTCATATCAACTGTGTAATACTAGTATAGATATTTAGAGTTTCCCCGGCAACCATGAGAATTTTCTTTTACAACAATTTTAGATAACTAGATCTAAGAAATCTCCCCCTTGAACAGTTCATATACAGAAGGCCAATGTTCCAAGTGAAACCCCTTATGGAACTGTTCATCAGCCTCCTCTTGGGCTTAGTGCAAGGACCCACAGGCTTCCTAAAAGCATCCCCACCTACTCTTAGGCATTGTACAAGGACCCGTCCTCTTCTTAGAAGTTTTCACAGCCTCCTCTTAGGCTTCGTATAACAATTCTTCCTCCGGGAGGATATCCTCCTCTTGGGCTTCGTACAAATTGTCCCTTCGGCTTCTTAAAAGTTTTTCTCGCCTCCTCTTGGGCTTTGTACAAATTGTCCCGACGACCTCTTAAAGGTATAGGAACAGAAATTAGTCATCTTAATAGAACGGTCTTTCAAAGAGTCTAGATCTTCCTACGGCGAACATGTTGTCTCTTGATCTCTCTTAAGCATAGTACAAAAGATAAAACTCTAGACTTGGACAGTCTAATCTCCTTGAGTCTCAAAGACATTCTCAAGTTCCTTTCAAAAATAGGAAAAAACACCCGTAGACTTGGGCAGTCTCAATACCCTTCGGATACCCCGTTTCCTTAAAAAACAGGAAATAATCCCGATCCTCAGATCAAATCCATGAGTACAACATTACCCATATAAGAACTGATTTTCTCTTTTAACCAACATACTGGACCTGTCACTCAACTGAAACAGTAACCCTAGCCTCCTCTTGGGCTTTGTACAATGATTCTCCCCAGCAGAGTTAACCTTTGCATCCTTCATCTCGGGCTTCGTACGAGATACAAAAACACTCTCTTGTTGAGTATAAAAGACTCTCTTGCTGAGTCAAACTTTTGCAGCCTCCATCTCGAGCTTCGTACGAGATACAAAATCACTCTCTTGTTGAGTATAAAAGACTCTCTTGTTGAGTCAAACATTTTTAGCCTTCATCTCGGGTTTTGTACAAGATACAAAACACTCTCTTGTTGAGTATAAAAAGACTCTCTTGTTGAGTCGATCACCTTTAGCCTCCATCTCGGGCTTCGTACGAGATACAAATCACTCTCTTGGTGAGTATAAAAGACTCTCTTGTTGAGTCAAACCCTTTTAGCCTCCGTCTTGGGCTTCGTACAAGACACATATAAAAACACTCTCTTGTTGAGTCAACCCTTTTAGCCTCCATCTCGGGCTTCGTACGAGACACAAAAGCATCCTCTTGTTGGGTCAATAGCCTCCTCTTAGGCTTTGTATTAGGAAACCCCAGTTGAGCCAATCAACCTTTTAGCATCAAAAGTTGTGCCTTGTTCACAGTATACAAACATCAACAACTCCTTTTCCCCATCTAATTGCTGTAAGCGGCAAGCCTCTGGATTATTTACATCCACGCCACTTTCCCTCTTTTAGCATGAGAAATTCCTAAGGAAAGATGGCATTGCTCTACACTGAGTTAAAGTCTTCCCCTTCAGGTTAAAAATCCCCTATAAAGGAAATTATGGCATTGCTGGATTCACATATCCCAGTTAAAGTAATTCTCCTTTATAATCAGTCACCCAACAGTTGTGCCAAACATACCAAATATTCCCCTTTAGAGATGACAAATCCTCTCTAAAGTCAACACCCTTTTAGCTTCACATCTTGGGCTTCGAACAAGATACAAATAGACCCTTCAGCTTCACTTCTTGGGCTTTGAACAAGATATAAACCACCTTTAGCTTCATGTCTTGGGCTTTGAACAAGACACCAAAACACCATTTCCCTATCCCGGGAATACGTAGGCATAAGATTGAAAAAGAATCTTAGCGAGCACACTAATAAAAAAACCCCAAAGTCCCCTACATCCATCCAACCTGGCGTAGGATCCCAACAAATTCCCCATGAACAGTCCCAGTATTTTGTTCTGAACAAATTAAGCAGAGAGAGGCCCACGAACTAAAACCGCATCTGTAAACCAATAGTTTTGACTGTTTAACCTCAGTTTGCAAGCAGGGTTAGTTGGAGACATATATTTCCCTTCCTTCATCAGCTTCAGTAAATAGGATAAAAAATGAATCGACC
This sequence comes from Lathyrus tuberosus, assembly GCA_022829125.1. Taxonomy (NCBI): domain Eukaryota; kingdom Viridiplantae; phylum Streptophyta; class Magnoliopsida; order Fabales; family Fabaceae; genus Lathyrus; species Lathyrus tuberosus. The sequence goes on along the minus strand of JALAZF010000005.1, from coordinate 19,720,183 downwards.
TGTAGTGCCCCAGAGCTATAGTGCTTAAGAACCACGTCCAAAATCGCTCGCTATAGAAAAATGGTGCCCACCTTGGGGCCAAACAAAAGAATCTTGTCTCTCTTATCTCTCTGGTTGAAACCTTCTCTTAGGATGAGTCCTTAGGTTCACAAGGTATCACCGAATGACGGTTCCATCGGGGAATGTCATTATTGCTAGGATCGGCCCTCACTAGGATCTTAGGTCAAAAACCTTTAAGTTGGGAAGGTACCACAGAATGGCGACTCCGCCGGGGAGCCATTTTCTGTTAGGATCATAGGATTCATAGCTCTTAAAAAGTCTAGGACATTAGGACAAATATATATACTGCTTTTCCTAATTGATATCTGTGTTTATTTTTCTGGTAATGGGAATGCGTGTGATGCCGCATGTGGAAAGATTGAGTATACACCTAGGAAAAACCTCTTTCAGTAGTGCGGAAGCTATCGGAAATAGTTGTCACGCGATACTACCCTCTTCTGAGATTCTTCGAAATGCATCACCTAGCACGGTTCCCCGCCCGCTGATGTTATCTCGACAAGAATCAATGATTTTGAGAGATAGGTACAAAAATCACTAGTATAAACCTTTGGGATAGGTAGAGCCTTGACTTCATGACACCGACCCTTTGACCCCATGTTTTTTCTATGTTTTTGTGTGTTGCATTCATGCATTCATTTTAAAAACATTAAGCAAAGAAAAATTTTCTCTTCTAGTCTCTCTTTTTCAAATTAAACTAAAACAATGATTGCAAATGTCAGAGAGAAAAGGATTGCACTCATGGATTTCGGTAGACGGAAACTATACCTTCAAGGTTCCAAAACTAGGGGATTTGAGAGGATTAGCAAGGATGATCACTAACCCTGACGCTTTCAGAGCCAAGTACGGAGGTCTGCTACCTCTGTTAAAGGTCCATGTAATTGAGGGAATCCTGGAGGTACTCATCTAGTTTTACGATCTGGTCTATCACTGTTTCACATTCCCGGACTACCAACTAGCACCAACACTGGAGGAGTACTTTCACCTGACTGATCTACACATTACTGATCAAGCTCCATTTTCTGGACTAGAAGAAATTCCAAAGGATCAAATCATTGCAAGAGCAATCTATTTGGATGAGTCAGAAATCAAGACTCACCTGACCACCAAAGGAGGAATCCCAGGTTTACCAGCCAACTTTCTGGTAAAGAAGGCTCTATATTTTGCTAGTATAGGGAAAGTGACTGCTTTTGAAAGCATCTTTGTTTTACTCACCTACGGGTTATTTCTGTTTCCCAACATTGATAACTTCGTCGATATCAATGCCATTAAGGTTTTTCTCATTGGAAACGTCGTACCAACCTTGCTCGCAGATGCGTATCATTCTGTACACTTAAGGAATTTATACAGCGGAGGAATGATCACGTGCTGTGTACCCCTGCTATATAAATGGTTTATCTCCCATTTGCCTAAGTCTGCCGCTTTTTGGGATCATAAGAGTGCCTTACGTTAGTTGCAGAAAATCATGTCTCTTACCAACTCTGATATAGATTGGTACAATAGGATTTATGACAGGATCAAAATCATTAACCGTTGTGGAAACTTCCCCAACGTACCCCTCATAGGAACTAAGGGAGGAATCAATTACCATCCAGTCTTAGTTCGTCATCAATTTGGATACCCGATGAGGCATGTCCCGCGTAATGCTCATCTGGAAGGTCTTTTCTTCAAGGAAGGAGAAAATGATAGGGCACTAAAGATGGAAATAGTGTACGCTGCGAAACACGTTCATAAGAAAGGACGGGAGTCTCTAGGAAAACTGGACTGTGTCTCGGTGGAGCCTTATCTCTACTGGGTACAAACTAGAGCTCTCAAGCTAAAGATGCCTTATCCTCGTCACGGAGTTCTTCCGCCAAGGGAATCTGTCATGTACTTCATGACTGAAACGGAAAAACTTCAGGTTACTCTCAACAAAGTTCAACAGGATAGGAGGTCTTGGAAGAACAAGTACCGTATTCTTAATGTGGAGTGTACCAAAATACAACAACTGCTGAAAGATAAGGATGCTCTAATTGAGATTTTGGAGCAACATGCTGTAGAAAATCAGGATGACCAAAGGAATTTGCTCGCTCCTTTCACTTGGAAAAGGAATGACGACCCGACAACGGCCCAAGAGCCCCGGTCCAAGAAAAGGAAAGTACCAGAATCAGCACCCGGGTTCTCCTCAGAGAGGACTCGGGACCCATTAGCTTAGGTTTCTATTTCCGCACCTTGTAATTTACTGTGTTTCCATTTCCGCAATCCTTTGAATTCAATAAAACGGGGGTGTCCCCACTGTTTGATATTTGCAATCTAATTGTCGAAGTTTATTTTGATTAAACCAAAAAAACAATTAATATAATCATTGCATTCATCATTCTCACGTCACGTATTCTTCTTACCTATGAATCTCACATTTGTGTCTCGGTTCTAGAGTCAAACTGTCTCATTCGTACAATACTCGGGCCAATCGTCAGAAAAAGATGGATGATCTCGAGGAAGAGAACAGAGAGTTGAAAGAAGATATCGACACTCTAAGAGAGGATATGAGAAAGCTTCGTAATGACATGCAAGCCATGGCAGAAGCTCAGCTACAAAGAACTGTGATCTCAGTGATCACCTCAACGCCCATAGTAGAGAAGTATGATCCTAGGTATCAAATGCCGAAAGATCGTCCTTGGGGCATGCCTGTTAACTATATCCCGGAAGGATATGTTCCGCCGATCACTGAAGATCAGGGAATCATAGCAGAAGCCGCTGGGCCTGAAGGTTACAAACTTCGGGAAAGCGAGGATGCCAGAGGCATAATGAGGACTCCTGAAGGTTACAAACTTTGGGAAACGCCAAGATTCACTGTCGTAGTAACGGTACCACCCCCTGTGGTGCACACTGTCCCGGAAGGACAGATTCCAAAGATACCTTCTGGTAGAAAGGAAAGTATGTTCGATAGAATGGATGAATTCCAGGAGCAGTTCCTGGAAATGTAGAAGGAACTGCAAGCTATTCGCGATCAGGATTTATTTGGAAAGGATGCCGCAGACCTTTGTTTGGTCCCCAATGTGAAAGTCCCGCACAAGTTCCAAGTATCCAATTTTGAAAAGTACAAGGGTAACTCTTGCCCTAAAAACCATTTGGTGATGTACGTTCGGTGAATGTCAGCTCAGACAGAGAACCAGGATCTACTGATTCACTACTTTCAGGATTTTGACATGACACCAGATAGAGATCAACTCAGATCAATGTCGCAAAAGGACAAGGAAACCTTTAAGGAATACGCTCAGAGATGGCGTGAAATTGCCGCTCAAATTTGTCCACTTCTTGAAGAAAAAGAGATGACAAATATTTTCTTAAAGACCTTGAGCTCATTTTACTACAACAGAATGGTTGCCAGTGCGCCCAGCGACTTCACCGAAATGGTCGGTATGGGAGTGCGTCTCGAGGAAGCGATCCGAGAAGGGCGCCTAGTTAAAGACGTTGGATCATTAAGTAGTACAAAACGATATGGTAGTGCTCTCCCTAAGAAAAAGGAGAAAGATATTGGGAATATCTCTCTCTGAAAGCAAAGACGACGGTACCAACCAGTAGCAGTTGTAACTCCTGCTATCAACCCTGCGCCTGTTTCTACGTATCAACCTCAGGTTGCTCAAAGCCAACCGTAGTTGCAGCAATTTTAGCAATGGACACAACAGCCTCTTCAGCAGGCTCGTCCTTAATACAACATCAACCGTACAACGCGGCCACCAGGATTTGACCTATACCTGTATCGTACACAGAACTATTTCCGTTACTATTGGCCAAGGGGCATGTCCAGACAAAGTCTCCTCTTACAGTACCGGAAAATCCACCTTTTTGGTTTAAGGTGGATCAGACTTGCCCTTACCATCAAGGAGGACCAGGGCATAACATAGAAAATTGTCTCAGTTTCAAATTCGACGTGCAAAAGCTTGTTAGGAGCGAGATCTTATCTTTCAAAGATACGAATCTGAATGTTCTCACGAACCCGCTGCCTCAACACGAGAAGAGTACAGTCAATTTGATAGAGGGAGAGTTTAATAACATCTATCAAATTCATAATGTACTCTTGTTAAGGGCCAACTTGGTCAAGATGCATTGTAGACATAGTGGATATGGCCATGTGCCACCTCATAATTATCACCAGTGTGATATCTGCTCTAAAAGCAATCGAGGATGTTCTGTGGTGCAATCAGCTCTACAGGAACAGATGGATCTCGGATGGATCCAAGAGCACCGAGTTCGTGGAGTTAACATGGTTTAAACGAATTCCAACATCATTCAAAACCATGATATCCGTGCGATGAATGTCAACCTGGTGGCAATACACTCAAGGCAAAGCCAGTATCATAATCTGCCACGACACGATTACAATTCTTGCCTGACTTGCTCGGTAAACAAATAGGGATGCTATTTCATACAGGAGGCCCTCCAGTGTTAGATGGATCTTGGATGGATTCAAGACTACCATGATAGGAATCATTATCAAATCAACATGATTCAAATCTTCGATATTCGCTTGATGAATACCAGCCTGGTGGAGTTACATGCTAAACAGGTCCGGCTCGGGTTCCTGGTATCACATGATTATCAGAGTTGTAAAGCGGGTTGCGAAGATGATCAGGGTTGTGCCCTTGTCCAGGAAACACTTCAGCACTTGTTGAACCACTGGTGGCTTCCAATCTATATGGATGAAGACACCCAGCAAATTAGTATCACTAACGGGAATACTACTAGATATCAAAGTCAGGATGTTCGATCGATGGAAACAGACCTAGTAAGGTTACACTGTATTCAAAGCGGAAGTGGCCAGGTGCCACTACACAACTATGAGCGGTGTGGAGTTTGCTCAGTGTATAATCAAGGATGCTACCTCGTGCGAGCTACCCTTCAAAGTCAGTTGGACCGCAAAGAGATTCAACCATGGTCAAGTTCTGGATCAGTCAACTATTTCGCTGATCAAATCGAGGACGTCGTCGTAATCTCTGATCATCAGAGGACTAGGGATGTTTGTACCATTATCCCTCTACTTGACGAATCGAGAGTTCCCAACCGGGAACGGATCGAAATTACTTACGATGGTCAGAAAAATCAGAAGGCTCCCATAGTCATCTATCTACCGGGACCGCTACCGTATGAATCAACTAAGGTTATCCCTTACAAATACGGTTCAACAACAATTGAGAATGGAAAGGAAATTCCGTTACCCTCCGTCGTGAATATTCCAGACATCAGTCGAGTAACACGGAGTGGTAGAATCTTCAACAGAGGAGTTGAAGAACCCAGCAAAGAAAAGGAACCTCAGACATAAGTTCCCAATCCACAAGTCGGTCAATCCAGTAATCCCGACCTTTCAAAAAACGATGATGAGATGCTAAAGCTCATCCAAAGGAGTGAATACAACATTGTTGATCATCTGTTACAAACTCCTTCAAAGAACTCGGTATTATCACTGTTACTTAGTTCAGAAGCGCACAGGGAGGCTCTACAGAAAGTCTTGGAGCAAGCCTTTGTGGAACAGGATGTAACAATTAGATAGTTCGATAGCATTGTCTCTAACATCACTTCCTGCAATAACTTGGGATTTAGTGATGAGGAATTACCTGAAGAAGGTCGCCGTCATAACATGGCGCTCAACATTACAGTCAACTGCCAGGACGATGCTTTAGCAAGCGTACTGGTAGACACAGGGTCAGCCCTGAATGTTATGCCAAAGTCCACTTTGATGCAATTATCATTCAAAGGACCTCCGATGAGAGGCAGTGAGGTCATCGTCAAAGCATTTGACGGATCCAGAAAAATGGTTATCGGTGAAGTCGACCTTCCCAAAACTATTGGTCCTCACACTTTCCAAGTCACTTTCTAGGTCATGGACATCCGGGAAACATACAGTTGTTTATTAGGAAGACCTTGGATACATCAAGATGGGGCGGCCACTTCAACCCTCCCTTTTGCTATCCCGCACAGAGTCCGAGATTTATATCGAGGTCAGATGTCAAAATGATATACGGATATTGTGATCCTGAAGGATGTCGTGCTCCGCCAAATTCATTAGAGGAAGACACTCTGATGAAATACAACTTTGACCACGACTATTATGGCCCAATGGATGGCTTTCCTATCTGGCAACCGTATCCCGGAGACTTGGGGCAAGAAAATCAGCCGAACAATCAGCTGAGCATCATTGAACTGAATACCTGTGTCCCCGCCATGTCATGGATCAACACTCAGGTCATTCCAAACTTATCCAGTACGACGATGAATTGGCAAAGCTTGCCGGACTAGAATTCATCAACTATGCTTTCCCTAAGGTCAACGTCGTCGAGAGAGATGACTCCTCCAGTTCCAAAGAAGTGTGGGACACCTTAGGACAGCCGAGTGGAAAATACGACTTCAAGGTCAAATACACCGCTTCTAAAAGCTCTCGTATCAGGCTCGAAGACATCCAGCCAACTGGATGGGGAGATATAGCTGAGAGTACAAATACTATGAAAAATACAACTGAGGAATCCTTCTACGACAACTCTGCCTGGGAGACAGATTCCAATGATCCTGCTCCACCAGAAATCAACGTCATTTTTGAAGACAAATCAAGGAAGGTACCATACTTTGTGATTCACCGAGGAGTTCGCCGCCAATGGGTTGATGTCAATGTCCCGAAGATTGTTCATAAGTCTAAGTAATTGCCATCTTTACTTTAACCTTTCACCCTGCCCAAGTGAAACGGATATTTTGATAGGGCTGACTTTCTGTAAATATCCCTCTTCGCTTCTTCCAAAGCGACAGAGTTTTGTTTTATAGGGTTGTAGCTTCAAGAATCGACTTGTTCATAAATAAAATAACGTCGTTCTGTAATTTCCGCAGTTATTGCTATTTTCTCTTTCTGCTTTTTCCAGAAAATGGTAATCCTAAAAAACAAAAAAATAAATAAAAATGAGCATTGTTAAAAAAAACACTGCACACACTCTTGCATTCTCTCTATCTCTTCTAAACACAAATCATCACGTCATGCAGATTGCTTGTTTTAAACCCAATTGAAACATACGATCCAATGCCTTCTCCCAACTTTGAGTTCCCGGTATTTAAGGATGAAGAAGAAAATGATGACGAAATTCCAGAGGAGATCTCCCGACTACTCAGACAAGAGGAAAGGTCCATTGAGCCTCATAAAGAGTTGCTGGAAACAGTCAACTTAGGATCGGAAGAAGAGAGAAAAGAAGTCAAGATTGGGGCACTGCTCAGTCTAACTGTCAAAGAAAGTTTGATGAAACTTCTCAAAGAGTTTCCCTGTGTATTTGCTTGGTCCTATTAGGATATGCCAGGGTTTGATACCAGCATCGTGGAACATCATATACCGTTGAGATCAGAATGTCCGCCGGTAAAACAAAGGTTGAGACAAACTCATCCTGACATGGCTGTCAAAATCAAAGAGGAGGTACAGAAACAGATTGACGCGGGTTTCCTCGCTACGCCAGAATGTCCTCAATGGTTAGCCAACATAGTACCCGTTCCGAAAAAGGACAGAAAATTCAGAATGTGTGCCGACTACCGAGTTCTGAACAAGGCAAGTCCAAAGGATGACTTTCCCTTACCACACATTGACATGCTGGTAGACAGTACAACAAAGTTCAAAGTTTTCTCCTTCATCGATGGATTCTTGGGCTATAATCAAATCAAAATGGCGCCGAAAGACATGGAGAAAACTTCGTTCATTACCCCATGGGGTACTTTTTGTTACAAGGTAATGCCATTCGGTTTGAAGAATGCCGGGGCAACCTATCAAAGGGCCATGACTACTCTGTTTCATGACATGATACACAAAGAAATCGAAGTGTATGTCGATGACATGATTGCCAAATCTAAAACAGAAGAGGAGCATGTGACCTACCTGTCAAAACTATTCGAGCGTTTGAGAAAGTACAAACTCCGCTTAAATCCCAGCAAGTGCACGTTCGGTGTCCGTTCAGGGAAACTCTTAGGATTCATCGTCAGCCAGAAAGGAATTAAGGTTGATCCTGGCAAGGTCAAGGCCATTCAATAAATTCCTTCTCCAAAGACTGAAAAACAAGTCAGGGGATTCCTGGGACGTTTGAACTATATTTCCAGATTCATATTCCTCATGACCGCGACATGTGCGCTGATTTTCAAATTACTCAAAAAGAATCAGGACTGCGTTTGGACAGAAGACTTCCAAACCGCCTTCGACAGTATCAAGGAATACCTGTCGAACCCGCCGATTCTATCACCTCCAGTGGAAGAAAGACCGCTGATCATTTATTCAACAGTCCTAGAGGACTCAATGGGTTGTGTGCTTGGCCAACAAGACGAAACAAAAAGGAAAGAGTCTGCCATCTACTATTTGAGCAAGAAATTCACTGACTGCGAGACTCGGTACACTATGCTTGAGAAAAATTGCTGCGCTTTGGCTTGGGCAGCCAAACGTCTTCGCCAGTACATGATTCGTCACACCACTTGGTTAATCTCTGAAATGGATCCAATCAAGTATGTCTTTGAAAAGCTTGCTCTCACGGGAAGGATTGCCCGTTGACAGATGTTGTTATCAGAATATGACATAGAGTACCATGCTCAGAAAGCCGTTAAAGGAAGTGTTTTAGCCGATCATTTGCTCATCAACCGATTGACGATCAGGAATCAGTTGGATTTGACTTCCCAGACGAAGATGTCATGTATCTAGAAATGAAAGATTGTGATGAACCGCTACCCAGTGAAGTGCCAAAATCAGATTCCCAATGGGGACTTATCTTTGACGGAGCTGTCAATCATTACGGAAACGGAATTGGGGCAATTATCATAACACCTCAGGGTACCCACATTCCTTTCAGCGCTAGACTTACGTTCAAGTACACAAACAATGAGGCCGAATACGAAGATTGTATCATGGGTCTCGAGGAAGCGATTGATTTGAGGATCAAGAACTTGGATGTATATGGTAACTCAGCTTTGGTCGTCAATCAGATCAAAGGAGATTGGAACACATACCAATCAGGAATGATTCCGTACAAAGATTACGCAAGAAGGTTGTTACCCTTCTTCAATAGAGTCGAGTTTCATCATATCCCTCGTGAGGAGAATCACATGGCTGATGCATTAGCCACCCTCTCTTCCATGATTAGTGTAGGTCAATGGAATGACCTACCTAAAATCGACATAATACGCCTTGAACGGCCCGCTTACATCTTCAAGATTGAAGCAGTTATAGACGATAAACCTTGGTATCACGATATCAAATGCTTCCTTCAGAAACAAGAGTACCCACCTGGGGCACTAAGAAAAGACAGAAAAACCCTCAGAAGACTGGCTGGCAGCTTCTTCCTGAGTGGTGATACACTTTATAAGAGAAACTTTGACATGGTCTTGCTCCGATGTGTAGACAGACCAGAAGCAGACATGCTGATAAAAGAAATTCACGAAGGGTCCTTTGGCACTCATGCCAACGGACATACAATGGCACAAAATGCTACCCTTTGCTCTTCACGGTTATCGTACATCTGTTCGCACTTCAATAGGGGCAACCCCTTTCTCTCTAGTATATGGCATAGAAGCAGTGCCCCCCATCGAAGTAGAGATCCCATCAATTCGGGTATTGATGGAAGCTAAGCTAATAGAAGCTGAATGGTGTCAAAGTCGACACGACGAACTGAATCTAATCAAAGAAAAGAGAATCACGACACTATGCCACTGTCAATTATATCAGCAAAGAATGAAGAGGGCGTTCGACAAAAAGGTTAGACCTCGCGTCTTCAGAAAAGGAGACCTTGTGCTCAAGAAGATACAATCATTTCTCACCAATTCCCGGGGCAAGTGGACACCGCATTATGACGGCCCCTATGTGGTCAATAAAGCTTTCTCAGGCGGTGCCCTGAGACTCGCAACCATGGATGGAGAGGAATTTGCCTACCCCACAAATGTTGACGTAATCAAGAAATACTTCGCCTAAATTAAAAAAAAACGTCTCGGTGGATTGAAAACCCGAAAGGGCAGTCCAGGAAAAAATTAGAGACATAATCAAAAATAATCCCGGTGGATTGGAAACATCAAAGTACAATCCAGGCAAAAGTTAGGGATAATGGCAAGTAACTACGTCTGATCAGTTCAGCTCCTTAGTAGTCATGCCATCCGTCAGAAAACTCCAGTCAAGGTCATCTTCGACAGAAGCTCAGGATGTCCCGAAGTCAAAGTTGGTAGAAGGATAGTGGTCCTTATGTTTTAATGTAGCCCTTTTCCCTTAAATTACCATTTTCTAAACTTTGTAAATACTCTATGGAATCACGCGTTTGGCTGGTTTCCATCCTATCAATAAAATTTGAGCCCTTGTGCTTTTGTTTGCAATTCTTATTTATTTTAGCTTTATAGGACGACATTTTAACATGATCAACGATTCTTGAAATAAAACAAAAATGAATTTACTTGTAAAATTTTTCTGCTTAAAATAAAGATGGCAATTTCTTTTGACTATTGAACATCGAAAGAACATCGATCGCTTCTCCAGAAGTAAGCGAGCTTCAAAGTAAAGAATCAAAGTACTCCTTCTAAACCAGTGCACCTGAATGAAGGATCACCTGTGTCAGAGACCATTGTTTCATCTGACACCCCCGGCAGAGTTCTTATCTCCTAAGGCCGACCAACGTAGCTCCCCACGAGGACTACTTCTCCTAAGCAAGGCAGAATTGCTATCTTGAACCAGCGATACCTCTTCGTCCCAGCAGTGGCCGAGTATCCAGTCGTGTTCATCTATTAGTTTGTATGTCGTGTCAGTTTTGTCAGCATATACACACATACATCATGCATTACTACTTTGCGTTCATATTCATGTTGCATCACTATCACTCTGGTCGGTCTTATCCCCTAGTGATAACAGTCCTCTCAATCGAGTTGTCAGTTCTTTCCTCATCAGGAAATGTTGCATCTGAACTACCTCTCTCCTCCAGTTTATTTCTAGGATGAAGTCGGCCTTTGACAACTTTGATAACTTGAACCTCTGATAAACCAGAGAACCCTCAGCCAGCATCACTCTTCGCCATGGAAGAAGATATCTTCGCTTTCCCAGATTAAGGAAAATCCCTAGAGAAAGCCTCTCAACTAAAGACTTTCAGTAACAAATTGGTCCTTCTCTCCAAAATTTCAATGTTAACAAAGTCATCGGCACCTCAAAACTGGGGTACATCGTATGGCATTTCTCTGAGAAGATATCGAGAAAAGTATGATGTAATATCCCCAAACAAAAGCAGTCTATCAAGAAGACTCATTTTCCCCAGTAGAGTCGACAAACGGCGTCTCAAACAGAGAAGTTTGTGCTTCTCTACAATCAAAACTTTTTCCATCAAACGGCATCTCCCCAGGAAAATTCGGCGAGAAGTTTGAGGAGAACCGCTACAAATAGCGTCCCTTGTCAATAAAGTTTATTGACAAAAGAAACCAAGACCAGATCCTTGGTAGGAAACCAGGATCGAGGAGAAGTTTATTTCGGAAACTGAGACCAGTTCCTTGGTAGGAAACCAGGATTGAAGGGAAGTTTATTTCAAAAACTGAGACCAGTTCCTTGGTGGGAAACCAGGATTGAGGGGAAGTTTAAATCAGAAACTGAGACTAGTTCCTTGGTAAGAAACCAGGATCAAGGGGAAGTTTACCTTTTCTAAGCATCATTGCTTAGCAAAAGAGGAAGGATACGCGAACTGCCATTCATAACCACCATCAAAATTTCGGGTATTCCGATATTTAATCCTCTTGCCCCCCGAATTCCCGAATACCTTTGCCATTCACACCTTCGGGTCTAAGAAGATTAAATAGGGGCATCTGTCATACCCCAAATTTTGACCACTAAGATTTCCCATCATTGTGCAAATCATCATCACAATATGGATGAACGATTAGTCTCCCCAAAGATGGGTAAGCATCCACTACAATCAGACATAGGGTTTCAAGCCCTCTGAGAGCTCTTAGACAAAGGATCAATGAAGAAATGAAATGATCTTCAACTTGGCTAGCCTCTCAAACATCCACAAAGGATCAAGAGGACTCCCACTTCAAGGATTAAGCACAATGCTTCTCCCTTCTAGGTGGATTAAGCCTTAAGATCGCCAGTGTCACCAAATTAGGGTTTGGTCGACCAGGGCCTCCAGATGGAAATTTTCCTCTGGGCATGAGCCAATGCTTCAAAGCATAACCTATGATGCTCCAAGGGATCTCATGAACCCAATCATCAAGTCAATTTAGCCTCATGGGATGCATTCATCAAAAAATCAGGAATTAGGGTTTCTTGACCTAATTTTCCCCTAAGTTGAATTTTGGGACAAAACATGAGCCAAGACCTCAAGAGGGGATTTGAGGGTCTCAAATACATCACATTGATCCATTTACAACAATGGATTGATCCAAGAAGCTTGAGCAACAAGTTTCAATTTCATCAGAACCACAGTTAGGGTTTCGCGGAAAAAGTCAACTGTATCTTTGACTTTTGACCAGGACATGCTCCCAAACCCTAAGACATGATTCAATACACCCTATCACACATATGAAATCAATCCATCAAGTTTGATTTAGGTCAAGGACTTGATTTCATAGAGGATCGCACAGTTTGGAATTCATCTGGCAAAAAGTCAACTGTGCACAAAAGTCAAACTTTGACTTTTTGAGATTTTTCACAATTATGGTTCTTTGACCCCAAAATGATGTTAATGTATGATTGGAATCATCATTCATCAAGAAAAATCATGAAAAGTGGGATAACTTGTAAAAGGGGTAACCATAAAAAACTTAGAAAATTTTCTAAGTTATGGAACAAAGTGGCTAGGGTACCAACTTTGGCGCATCATAACTCCTAAACCACAAGGCCATTTTTTCCCATCCAAAACTGGATTTATAGCTCTCATGGCCCTCTACAAAAGCTTCAACTACCACTCATTCCAATTCCCCATGGATTTCAAGTTATGGAATGATCAAAATCAAGAAAAGAGAAAATGTCACTTTTTTCCAACACTTAGTGAAATTTTCACTAAGTCAGAATCTGCCTTAACTTTTTTCCAAATGTAGGGGCATTTTTCACTTAGATCCACAAAGTATCAAAACCAATTATGATCAAACAGTTATAGTATCATATGAGGGCTTTCCAAAATGGCCAAGAACTCCATCAAATTCCACTTGAGCCGTGAGATATGACGATGGCAATATGCCTTGCTGAAAATTGCCAAGGCTAGGCAGAATTTTGCACTTTTGCTCGACTTGGAAAAATCAGATAATTACAAGCCTTGTCATCACTTTGGACACATTTGAGGATCAAATCTAAAGGGAACAAACACTGATCCAAGCCTTCAAAGTGTTTGGAACAAGAAGTAGCATGCCAAACCTAGAAATCCCTAAAAGAGGGACAAGACTCCAATTTTGGATTGGAACATTTAATGGATGCACCAAGGTGGCATGGACTGACACATTTACAACTAAATTCAGTCAAGATTCATCCAACAACTAGGGAACCACAACTCTGTGCTCTAACCTCTAGTCAATGGCTAGAGGAGACTTGGATTCCTATTGATCAACATTGGTCAAACCTCTGCTGCAGTTGCCATTCACTATTGATCCTAAAACAAACTTGCTCTACTATAAATAGAGCTCATTTGTGCTCAGTTTGACTACACCAAAGCCATCAAACAGATGCTTTCCTCAAAATCACTTTCTTTAGGCAAAAATACCTTCTTTAGCAAGGTAACTCTGAGTTTTTGAGTTAGAGAGCATTTCCATCACTGCTCATGATCCAAACACACCCAATATGTCATATCTAAGCTATCCAAACTCACACAAGTGACCTGTAATCCTTAAATCTCAAAGTCACCTCTCAAAACCTCAAAATAGGCTTTTTTTTTTGCATTTTTCAAGCCATGTCTTGATTCAGTCACTTTCCAAACCAGATAAAACCTCAAACACACTCCAAATATCATCCTTGAACTATTCCAAATGGCTCCCAACATCTGGAATACCATTTGAGAGAGTTGCTATTTTGGCCATTTTAACCCCTTTTGCAAGAAAGGGCCAGTTTTTGTTTTTGCAGGTTCCAGCTGATTCCAATCATCCTAAAAGTTTCTAAGGGATCATTTGAGAGGGTCCAAAGCATCAAACCATTTCTGAAACAAGAAACTTGGCAGATTGCACAAAAAACTCCAAAAACTCAAAAAGAGATAAGCATCATGACTTGAACTTTCCAAAATATGCATTGCTTTGAAGTCCACTGATCATGCATCTCTTCTACATGTCATATGTGTTGTGTTTGCATCAATTTATCATGTAATCCATACCTGTACCAAGATGTAGCACAGAGAATGAAAAATATGGTCTATTTCAAAACCAATATTGGATTTTGAGGAGGGATCATGATCTGAATAAAATACCACCACCATTGGATTCCTTGTGAAATTCTAGGCCAGATACATATAAATTTTGTCCCCAACCATGGAGAAATGAGAAAATTATGGACCTTCCCATTTCTTGTCAAAACTTGCCTTGCCTTGCCTTGGGCCAGGCCAAAAGCAAGGCAAGCCTTGTATATTTATGGGTGTGTTTCAATCAACGGATGTATCACCACCCCAGTGGTAAGGCGCGCGCCATATACACAAGAGGTCTGGGGTTCGAATCCCCCTCGCCCCAGATCCTCTTTTTGCTATTTTTCCCACTTTTTGTTATTTTCCATATTATTTTTAATAGTTTGAAAAATTAATAACTCCCTCAATTTTAATTATTTTTGATTGGTTCTTTTTGCAAAAAACCACAAAAATGTTGAAATATTTTATTCCCCAAAAAAATTAGATTTATATTATTTATTTAATATAATTAGTATTTTTGTGAATAAATGTCTTTTATTTGTTTTTAAACCTTTTGAAAATAAATATCCATTTTGGAAAATCAAAACCAAGTAGGTTTTAATTCATCTTGTGATGAAAGCCTCATTTTTCAAACCTAAAACCAAAATCACAAGTTTTTTATTCAAACTTATTTGGAATTTTTATCATTTGTATTAATTTTCTTTGAATAATTATATTAAAAAATGATGAAATTAGGGTTTTATCGATTTTCACCCTAACAAACTTTTCCGAACATTCATGGGCCTCTAATAGAGTGTAAGACCCAATACTTTGTAAATACAAACCTATTTTGGGCCTTAAATGTTGTATAAGTCCCGTTGTATTTCAAAAGTTCGGTGCGATCATCGTCCGTTTAAAACAAACCATCTGGGCCTCTCCTCGAGCTATAAGACCCATTCAAAATAATTTTTGGACTCTAATAGAGTGTAAGACCTAATCCCCTTTTGAAACAAAAAATGTTTTGGCCTCAGTCATTGTATAAGACCCATGGCGTTTTCAAAACCTCGGCGCGATCGTCGCCCTTTTCAAAATAAACCCTGGGCTTCTCCTTGAGCTATAAGACCCATCTTTGTTCACTTTCGATCATTTTGGGCCTCTTGAGAGAGTGTAAGACCCATCCCCTTGTACAGAAAACCTTTCTTGGGCCTCAGTCACTTGTATAAGTCCCTATACAAAACGACAGTGCGATCACTGATAAAACCATGGGCTTCTCCTTGAGCTGTAAGCCCCAATTTTCCTTTCAAAAAGCACTTTCTCCTTTGATTTTGTAACATACTATTATTTTCAATTTCTTTGTTGAACAACTAACAAAACATCATGGAAGCTCTACAACTGAGTAAGTGTTTACCCGCTTTCATTTACCGCTTTCATATGTAAGTCTTCTTTCATAAACTCATATCAATTGTGTAATACTAGTATAGATATTTAGAGTTTTCCTGGAAACTACGTCTAGAACTAGACAAAACCTCGTCTCCTTACATCCGACGTTCTCCCGGATATTTCAAACATAACCTAAACCATTAGAATTTTCTTTTACAACAATTTTAGATAACTAGATCTAAGAAATCTCCCCCTTGAACAGTTCATATACAGAAGGCCAATGTTCCAAGTGAAACCCCTTCTGGAACTGTTCACCAGCCTTGTCTTGGGCTTAGTGCAAGGACCCACACGCTTCCTAAAAGCATCCCCGCCTCCTCTTGGTTGTTGTACAAGGACCCGTCGGCTTCTTAGAAGTTTTCACAGCCTCCTCTTAGGCTTCGTATAATGATTCTTCCTCCGGGAAGATAGCCTCCTCTTGGGCTTCGTACAAATTGTCCCTTCGGCTTCTTAAAAGTTTTTCTCACCTCCTCTTGGGCTTCGTACAAATTGTCCCGACGACCTCTTAAAGGTATAGGAACAAAAATTAGTCATCTTAATAGAACAGTCTTTCAAAGAGTCTAGATTTTCCTTCGGCGAACATACTGTCTCTTGATCTCTCTTAAGCATAGTACAAAAGATAAAACTCTAGACTTGGACAGTCTAATCTCCTTGAGTCTCGAAGACATTCTCAAGTTCCTTTCAAAAATAGGAAAAACACCCGTAGACTTGGGCAGTCTCAATACCCTTAGGATTCCCCGTTTCCTTAAAAAACAGGAAATAATCCTGGTCCTCAGATCAAATCCATGAGTACAACATTACCCATATAAGAACTGATTTACTCTTTTAACCAACATACTGGACCTGTCACTCAACTGAAACAGTAACCCTAGCTTCCTCTTGGGCTTTGTACAATGATTCTCCCCAACAGAGTTAACCATTGCAGCCTTCATCTCGGGCTTCGTACGAGATACAAAAACACTCTCTTGTTGAGTATAAAAGACTCTCTTGTTGAGTCAAACCTTTGCAGCCTCCATCTCGGGCTTCGTACAAGATACAAAATCACTCTCTTGTAGAGTATAAAGGACTCTCTTGTTGAGTCAAACATTTTTAGCCTTCATCCCGGGCTTTGTACGAGATACAAAACACTCACTTGTTGAGTATAAAAAAGACTCTCTTGTTGAGTCGATCACTTTTAGCCTCCATCTCGAGCTTCGTACGAGATATAAATCACTCTCTTGGTGAGTATAAATGACTCTCTTGTTGAGTCAAACCCTTTTAGCCTCCATCTTAGGCTTCGTACAAGACACACATAAAAACACTCTCTTGTTGAGTCAACCCTTTTAGCCTCTATCTCGGGCTTCGTACGAGACACAAAAGCATCCTCTTGTTGGGTCAATAGCCTCTTCCTAGGCTTTGTATACGGAAACCCCAGTTGAGCCAATCAACCTTTTAGCATCAAAAGTTGTGCCTCGTTCACAATATATAAACATCAACAACTCCTTTTCCCCATCTAATTGCTGTAAGCCGCAAGCCTCTGGATTATTTACATCCACGCCACTATCCCTCTTTTAGCATGAGAAATTCCTAAGGAAATATGGCATTGCTCTACACTGAGTTAAGTCTTCCCCTTCAGGTTAAAAATCCCCTATAAAGGAAATTATGGCATTGTTGGATTCACATATCCCAGTTAAAGTAATTCTCCTTTATAATCAGTCACCCAACAGTTGTGCCAAACAGACCAAATATTCCCCTTTAGAGATGAAAAATCCTCTCTAAAGTCAACACCCTTTTAGCTTCACATCTTTGGCTTCGAACAAGATACAAATAGACCCTTCAGCTTCACTTGTTGGGCTTTGAACAAGATATAAACCACCTTTAGCTTCATGTCTTGGGCTTTGAACAAGACACCAAAACACCATTTCCTCGCATAAAATAGGAGGAACTACGATCGCTCTGATTTCCCTATCCTGGGAATACGTAGGCATAAGATTGAAAAAGAATCTTAGCGAGCACACTAATCAAAAAACCCCAAAGTCCCCTACCTCCATCCAATCTGGCGCAGGATCCCAACAAATTCCCCATGAACAGTCCCGGTATTTCGTTCTGAACAAAATAAGCAGAGAGAGGCCCACGAACTAAAACCACATCTATAAACCAACAGTTTTGACTGTTTAACCTCAGTTTACAGGCAGGGTTAGTTGGAGACATCTATTTCCCTTCCTTCATCAACTTCAATAGGATAAAAAATGAATCGACCTGTAGTGCCCCAGAGCGACAGTGCTTAAGAACCACGTCCAAAATCGCTCGCTACAAGGCCCAAAGGTGTTTAAAGAAAAAGAAAGGGGCTTATAACACGAGGGTAGGCCTAGATGATTTGTTTTTGAACTGGCGATCGTGCCGAGATATTTTCTTTTAACGCAGAGGGACTTATACAGTGTCTGAGGCCCAAAAGGTTTAGGTTAAAAGGGGATTGGATCTTACACTCTATTAGAGGCCCAACTCATTTATTTTTGTACAAGTGGTGGTGGGGCTTACAACTCGAGGAGAGGCACAAAAGGTTTTATTTTAAACTGGCGACGATCGCGCCGAACTTTTTGATGGTATCGGGACTTATACAATACACTGAGGCCCAAATTATTTTGGTTTTCAAAAAGGGTTGGGTCTTACACTCTACTAGAGGCCCAATGTTTTTTAAAGAGTGGGGCTTATAACACAAGGGTAGGCCCAAGGGTTTGATTTTTCAACTGGCGATCGCGCCGAGGTTTTCTTTTAACGCAGAGGGACTTATACAATATCTGAGGCCCAAAATTTTTTTAGTTAAAAGGGGGTTGGGTCTTACACTCTATTAGAGGCCCAAAGTGTTTGAAAAAGTTTGATGAGGATTGAATTAATTAAAAACCCTAATTTGTTTCCAAAATGAATTTTAATTGAATAAAAATTCAATTAAAATGATCAAAATTGTTAAACATGTGGAAAAAAAATTGTGATCTTGGATTAATGTTTCAAAAATCAGGTTTTGATCCACAAAATGATTGGAAATCACTAAAATTGGAAAAATCAAGAAAGAAAAAATATTTTAAATGTCAAAAACAATTAAAATATTAATTCTTTACAAAAATATCAAGTATATGAAATAAATAATATTTTTGGGATTTTTTGGGAAAATAAAATATTTTAACATTTTTGTGAATTATTAAAAAGAGAATCAACTCAAAATCATTAAAACTCAGAGAGAAATTAATTTTTTAATCAATTAAATAAAATCACAAAATTCAAATATTCAAATTTTCAAAAAAGGGCGCCAAGAACAAGGGCAAGAACACGCGCCACCCTCTGTTTCTGCAGATTTGCATTTTCTATCCAATCTCACTGAATACTTGATTATATCATGCAATCTACATATCAATCTACTCCTTTCAACCTCACGATCATGTCTATGGTCTTTAATTTCATTTATTAACATGGAATAAGAAATCAAAGAGAAACCTCAAGAACCCTAAAATTTGCATGAAGGTTCAGAAATTCCATACACGATTCAAACAATGCAATTGATTGAGGGAAAACACTCCATGCATGATTATGAACATATGGCCAAATTATTGTGCAGAAAAAATGCATGGATCATAGAGTTAGAAGAGCTCATGCTTACCTCTTGCAGCTGGAGATCGTGTTTTGTGTTAGAGGTGTTACAGCTTGGTTCCAAGTTTATGGACAGCTTCCCTAGGTGCTATGGAGTGTGTCTGGGTGCTTGGAGTAGATTGAATTGAGATGGAACTTGATTTAGCACCTCAACTGCAAATCTGTCAAAGGCTTGAGCAGTTGGCTGGTGATTTTGTGATTTTGATGTTCCAAATGTTATGTGAGTGTTTGGACCACTTCTATATGATTTTTATGAGGTGTGTGTGTGTGATTGGTTTGGTTGGAATAGCTCTCAAACTCAAAACCCGATAGTGACTTGCTTTGGAAGGCAATTTTGGAGCGAAGAAGGAGATTTTGAGGAAAGCATCTGTTTGATGGCTTTGGTGTACTCAAACTGATCACAAATGAGCTCTATTTATAGTAGAGCAAGTTTGTTTTGCAAGGAATAGTGAATGGCAACTGCTGCATAGGTTTGGCCAATGTTGAGCAATGAGAATTCAAGTCTCCTCTAGCCATTGACTAGAGGTTAGGGCACAGGATGCTGGTTCCCTTGGTCTTGGATAAGTCTTGACTGAATTCAGTTAGAAATGGCTCAGTCCATGCCACCTTGGTGTATGCATTGAATGCTCCAATCCAAAATTGGAGTCTTATCCCTCTTTAGGGATTTCTAGGTTTGACATGCTACTTTTGGTTCCAAAGACTTGGGAGGCTTGGGATCAGAGTTGGTTCCTCCTTGGTCCCCCCTTGAGGTGTTCAGATGGATAGAGTTGCTTGCCCTTTGCAAAATTTGAGCAAATCGAGCAAAACTCCCAAATCTGCCTTGCCATGACAGTTTGCAGCAAGGCATATTGGCATTGTCATATCTCATAGCTCAATTGGACTTTGATGGAGTTCTTGGCCATTTTAGAAAGCCCTCATATGATACAACAACTGTTTGATCATAATTGGTTTTGATACTTTTTGGATCCAAGTGAAAAATGCCCCTACATTTGGAAAAAAGTAAGGCAGATTCTGATTTAGTGAAAATTTCACTAAGTGTTGGAAAAAAGTGACATTTTCACTTTTTGTGATTTTGATCATTCCATAACTCAAAATCCATGATGAATTGGAATGACGTGTAGTTGAAGCTTTTGTAGAGGGCAATGAGGGCTACAAATCTAGCTTTGAATGGGGAAAAATGGCCTTGTGGCTTAGGAGTTATGATCCTCCAAAGTTGGTACCCTTGCCACTTTGTTTCTTAACTTAGAAAAATTTCTAAGTTTTTTATGGTTACCCCTTTTACAAGTTATCCAACTTTTCTTATTTTTCTTGATGAATGATGATTCAAATCACACATTAACATCATTTTAGGGTCAAAGAACCATAATTGTGAAAAATCTCAAAAAGTCAAAGTTGACTTTTGTGCACAGTTGACTTTTTGTCAGATGAATTCCAAACTGTCCGATCCTCTATGAAATCAAGTCCTTGACCTAAATCAAACTTGATGGATTGATTTAATAGGTGTTATAGGGTGTATTTAATCATGTCCTAGGGTTTGGGAGCATGTCCTGGTCAAAAGTCAAAGGTACAGTTGACTTTTTTCGCGAAACGCTTATTGTGGTTCTAATGAATTTGAAACTTGCTGCTCAAGCTTCTTGGATCAATCCATTGTTGCAAATGGATCAATGTGGTTTATTAGAGACCCTCAAATCCTCCTTTGAGGTCTTGGCTCATGTTTTGTCCCAAAAGTCAACTTGGGGGGTGAATTAGGTGAAGAAACCCTAATTCCTGATTTTTGATGAATGCCTCCCCTGAGGTCAAAATTGACTTGATGATTGGGTCCATGATGTCCCTTGGAGCATCATAGGTTATGTTTTGAAACATTGGCTCATGCCTAGAGGAAAGTTTTCATCTGGAGTCCCTGGTCGACCAAACCCTAATTTTAGTGACACTGCGATCTTAAGGCTTAATCCATCTGGAATGCTGCTACATTGTGCATGATTCTTGTTGTGGGAGTCCTCTTGATCCATTGTGGATGTTTGAGAGGTTAGACAAGTTGAAGATCATGTCATTCCTTGATTGATCCTTTGTCTAAGGCTCAAAGAGGGCTTGAAATCCTAATTATTATTTGTAGTGAGTGCTCACCCATCTTTGGGGAGACTGATGGTTCATCCATATTGTGATGATGATTTGCACAATGATGGGAAATCTTAGTGGTCAAAATTTGGGGTATGACACTTACCTGCGTCATAAGCCACCTGTAGTCCTTACAAGTGAAGAGTTGAAGATGAAGAAGGCGCTGGAGGAGTTGACCCTCGACAAAGCAAGGATGCAAGAACAAATTAACGAACTCATGAAGGAGCTCAGGGGAGGAGAAGGACCGTCATCAAGTGGATTATATTCTTAGTTCCTTTTATGTTGTATTTCTGTTTGCTTATGTAATGAACTTTGAAGGTGTACCGCCTATTCTGTAAAACCCGCAAGTTGACTAATGAATGAGGTGTTTATCCCAACGCAGAGAAAGGAAACGATCAAAGAAAACCTAGAAAGGGAGAAGACATGGTCATCGCAACCATAGTCCGGGTTCGGGAGTCGGTTACGCGAGGGGAAGGTATTAGCACCCCTCGCGTCCATCGTACTCGATGGGATCCATGCTTATTGTCTAAACAAAGGGTGAGTTATCCTAAAGTCCACAGCTAAACAGAAACGGGGGAGGGAAAGCAAAGACGGACTCGCAAGGATCATTGCAATCCAATGCCTACGTATCTTCGTGGACGAACGAAGAATCAGAGCCAACGTAGTTCGACGGACTACGCACTAAGGTGGGAGGTTGCTCGCCAAGGCATCGCCGTCTTGTGCCTACGTATCCTCAATCTAACCAGAAGGAGGAAGTCAGAGCAGTCGTAGTTCGACCTAACGAGGTCTTAGTGTTTTTTATGATCGACATTAAGTTCACGTCTGGCAGTTAGGGTCGATGCTTGTTTGCGACAAAACGGAAAATAACGTGCTCTTTTCTGAAAATGATTTGAAACTTAACAATCCTGAAGGATGAAAAAGATTTGAATTTGGTTTGTGTTTTTTAGACAGAAGTGGATTGAAATTAGTTTGTAACTTGCATTGCACCGAAGTCTATGACGTAGGAACGAATCCATAGCAAATCGTCTCAAGATGGGACGTCTACCAAACACTCTAGAAAAATGAGAGGAAACCCCTCATTCCTCATTCCCCACATACAAGGCTCATGCGTAATACACGTTAACTTTATTAAGTGTCTTAGAATTGTTATGAGATGAGAAGAGAAGACTCAAGTCGAAAAGAAAACACTACAGGAATTCTGTCCTAATGTTGTCATGCAAAGATGGCCCTAAGGTTGAGGTAAGTAGGGAAGATTCTACCTAATGTTAGCATGCATGGTTTGAATCCTAATGTTTATCCTATTCCAAGCTTAATCAAAGATTAAGTTGGACTAGGAAGTCCTAAGGGAACAAGCAAAAACCAAAGAAATAAACCAAAGACAGCGGCTACAACAGCGCTCCAGCACTTGCATAGTGGTAAAATCCACACATACACCAAACAGCATTCAACAGCTCAAGTTTCCAGCACAAACAGGTGTAAAAATCAACAGGCAACAAAGGTATACAATTGACAGCATGTTAAACAATTCAGAAAAGCAGTTGTAAAAAGCAGGGCAGTATGCAAAGCATCTAAACAAATACTCATGCACGTAAAGATTGCAAATAGATCCACAAAGCATGGCAAATCAATCATAAAGGTTGCAAGCATCAAGAACGAACAACATGATTATGCTAAAAATTTAAGAACAATTACTCCACAAAGTTGCACAACTCAAACATTGATCAAAACATCATGCATAAGCAACCACGGAAACAAACAACAATCACGCGTCACATGTCCAGAAAGTTGAGCATCAATCAAGAATTAACACAATTCAAATGTGTGTGCATCATGTTTATCGCATCAATTAATCAACAACGCAAACATAAATATTCATCGATGAAAACCAAGAATCGCGTGTCGAAGAATCGTGTTCATGCAATGGTGTGAGGTGAAATAGCTCATGACTAATCCACAAATCATCAACATATTAATCCATGAAGTTTAGACATGCAAAGGATCTCAAACAAACAAAAAAAATGCAAGAAAATCATATTCTGCAGCAGTGGTAACCGGTTATCAGATATGCTGTAACCGGTTACCCAGTTCAAAATAGCCAAAAATTACGCAGAAAACAACAGGGTAACCGGTTAGCAGATATGTTGTAACCGGTTACTCTGCAACAGAATTAAAAAAAACAGTGTCCAAAATCACTTTTCAGCAGCTTATCACTTCTCCAAACATCCAAATGATCATACAGTCAATTAATCACAAAATTCACATCAAATATCAGTAATCAAACACCAATTAGATCCAATAATCATCAACATTAAGAATCAAATTCAAGCAAAATGGATCCAAATCAACAACAACCAAAGATCTTCATTGAATAAGTTGTAAATAAGCTAAATCAAGTATAGATCTAAGGAAAACCAACCTACAAAGCTGAGAATTGCTTTGGTGATCGTCGCAAACAAAAATTGATGAATCTAAGCAAGAAATCCAAGATCTATGCAAGAAACTTCAAGATTCTAGCAAGAAACTTCAAGATCCAAACAATGTGATGATTTTGCTTCAGGCTTTCTCCAAAATCAGTTCCAAAAGCTCAAATCCAAGAGTAAAACAGTAGCAAATTCAAGATTCTTTCAAGAATTGGTGAATGGATGAATGTTTAGTTCCAAGATCAACAAATTTCAATGCAAAATTTGTTAAACTTTGATGAAGGAACTTTGATTGAGGGTTTTGAAATGAGAGAATAGTTGAGAGAAAATGGAGTGAGATGTGTAGAAAATTCAGAAAAATGAATCAAGGTTATGTGAGGTTTGGAATGAATTGATTTAAATAAAAGCTAGGTTAGGAATTCAAATTGGTTTGGATTGTGGGTTAATGAGTGAAATGGAGATTAGGAATGGAATTTGAAAAAAGAATGTAGAATTAGAGTGGAAAATGTTGAAAGGAATTTGAATTTTGGGTGGAAAATGATGAAAATAAATCAATTCTAGATCCTTCCCACACATACACAAGCCAAGCACATGATCACAAATGATGAAAACTTAATTTTTTTCAAGCTGCACCCAGAGTAACCGGTTATCTAATATGCTGTAACCGGTTACTTAGTTCAAGAAACCTGAAAATGTGCAGAAAAACAAAGGAGTAACCGGTTATCACATATGCTGTAACCGGTTACTCAGTTCAAATTTTGAATTTTGGCGCCTTTTGGAGGGAAACTTGGAAAAGTGACCTCTGACAGTTGTTTTGAACCCCGTTAAGCCTCCGAAACTCGAAACTTGATATTGATACTGAGTAACACCTGAAATGAAACACAAATTCTTGCTGACACCTCAGAATATCCTGTTGAATTAATAATGTCTGATGCTGGATTGCTTGATCAAAATGACTGCCGGAGCTTCTGATTATCTAAATGTCTAATGAGCAAAATAAAAGCTCAAAAGACCTTGAAAGCTATCTGCTTGGCTCTGAATACTACTGAAAATCATACTGGAACTGATAACGCCATGAGCTGCTGGAAAATACCTTGATCCTATGCCCAAAAGAAACATGCCAATGCAAAATGACGATGCGAATGAAATGAAACCTAAGCCAGTTAGAGTTAGAAGCAAGGGGGCAAATTTTGGGGTGCTACAGCTGCTCCTATTCAATCAACTTGAACCTGAAAGGGTGATAGCAACGGCTTTCAGACATTTGAGGTCCATAGAGATTGAATACCGAAAGAATCCGGAAATTTGCAAACTGTGGGGATAATGAAACAGAGTGTTTGCCAGCCAAAGGTGGACTATGCTGGGAAGGCAAGACCGGCCGAAGGCGGGCAAACCAACGAAAGAATATGAGGACGGCCGAAGGCAAACTCGAAAAGGAAGACCGACCAAAGGCGGACCAACCAACAAAATAATACGAGGACGGCCGAATGTGAACTCGAACGGAGAGACCAAGCCGAAGGTGGACTCTCAAACAAAGGATACGAGGACGGCCGAAGGCGAACTCGAAAGGAAAGACCAAGCCAAAGGTGGACTTTCAAACAAAAGATACGAGGACGGCCGAAGGCGAACTCGAAAGGAAAGACCAAGCCGAAGGTGGACTTTCAAACAAAGGATACGAGGACGGCCGAAGGCGAACTCGAAAGGAAATACCAAGCCGAAGGTGGACTTTTAAACAAAGGATATGAGGACGGCCAAAGGCGAACTCGAAAGGAAAGACCAAGCCGAAGGTGGACTTTCAAACAAAGGATACGAGGACGGCCGAAGGCGAAATCGAAAGGAAAAACCAAGCCGAAGGTGAACTTTCAAACAAAGGATACGAGGACGGCCGAAGGCGAACTCGAAAGGAAAGACCAAGCCGAAGGTGGACTTTCAAACAAAGGATGCGAGGACGGCCGAAGGCCAACTCGAAAAGAAAGACCAAGCCGAAGGTGGACTTTCAAACAAATCATACGAGGACGGCCGAAGGCGAACTCGAAAGGAAAGACCAAGCCGAAGGTGGACTTTCAAACAAAGGATACGAGTAAATCCGAAAGCGAACTCGAAAGGAAAGACCAAGCCGAAGGTGGACTTTCAAACAAAGGATACGAGGACGGCCGAAGGCAAACTCGAAAAGGAAGACCGACCGAAGACGGACTCTGCTGGGGATAACAGGACAGCCAAGGGAAAAAGCAACAATTTTATGACCCTCGAATTTATCTGGAATTAAAGTTGGGGGAAAATAGAAGTCTAAACAGACAACTCTGCAGAGGTGTACCAGAATGTACAACAATATGAAGGACGAATCCACTGGAGATCTCACTGGGGATAAAGTAACACAAAATCTCCTGAGTTATGCCATTTCTGCTGAGGAAAAGTCTGGCAACAACTATCAAACCTGGCTTATGCTTCAAATGCCTATGTTTGAATTTTTCTATGGCGTAATGCTCCATACGAAATGGAAATGCTACGCGTTTGGGAGGATGCTATGCAAACAATGCTTATGCAATGCAACAAAAAATGCTCCAGCAAAATAAATGCTGAAAATGAAGGCAACTCCACCGGGGATGACAAAAATAAATTGTCCTCTGAGTCCAAGAACTCTGTTGAGAAGGACCACATTGAACAACTCCTTTGATCAACAACTTCTACTGGAAATGAAATCCAAAAGAACATCCACTCTACTAGGGATTATATATAACTCTTTGAAAAAGGAAACCATGACCTGAATCGGAAGAGCGCCAAATATCACTTGGACTTAAAACCTCCTGGGGATGTCAACCATCGCTGATCAAACCTGCCGCAAAGACTACCACCAAACTTTGCTTGGGGAGACAAATCACAAATACAAGACCTGCCGGGGCCACCATTGAACTTAACCCGCTGCTGGGGAAATGACTTCGCCCTTATCCTGCTGAGGGTTGGATCATGCTATTGCTGGTGAAAACACGTTTCCTGACTGGCCGAGGGGAGTAGACACCAAGATTCTGTGGGGAAGACAACATCTTTTTTCCCGAGAATACATTCCACAAATCTCCTGCGGTAATAAAACAACATCCACCCTAGAGCAATCCAATTTAAATGCTGGTTGGGGAACAATCTTCTGTACTCTGACTGGGGAGAGTGACAGTGTGATGAGGATGATGAAACCTCGATGCTAGGGAGAATAACTCTGCTGGGGAGAAAAATCAACGAAACCTGCCGAGGGATATCATTGAGCTTAACCTGTTGTTGGAGGAAAGATTTTACCCTGCTGGGGATTAGAGCATGTCGTTGCTGACGGAATTACACTTCCTGACCTGCTGAGGAAAGTGAGTACCAGACTCTGCGGGGAAAATAAAGCCTTTTCAGAGACATCCAACACATCTCCTGCTGGAGATACAACAACATCCACCTTGGAGCAATCCACTTCTGACTGCTTGCTGGGGAATAATAAACCAACCATGACTTCGGCTGGGGGCACAATCCTCTGTACTCTTGCTGGGGAAAATTGTAACACCCCCAATCTATACCCCCAATTAAATAAAGCAGTAAAAGAAAATTCAAAATTTCATCAGAGTACATTTAAATTATCATGGCATAGACGGGGGGAATCACATTATAATGAAACAAATCATACAACACCTGCCCATAAAGATATGCAATAGTGGGGTAGCAATCAACAGAGGAACTCAGTTCCTTACACCCACATTTCAGATTTTAGAATAAAAGCGGAAAATCTAAAACTGAATATCATATATATATATCACATGAAAAGTTCGTCATACATCAAGTTATACATGCACAAGCCAAAAGATATATATATATATATATACATAATACACAATAATCACAAATGGCCTCCCTAACTACCCTGTGTCACATATCAGAGCCGTCCGACAAAAGAATGAAGTCCTAAGCTTCACAAAAAGACCTCCAACAACTCTAATCTGCAATGCCTTGTAGAGCATTATAAAACAGCAGAAGGGTGAGAAAAACAATCATCATATAATTGCATACAATTATATATAACACAAAAATACACATATATACGGTTCTCACCACAACTCACACCATAATTCAAACACAATACAACACAATGTATAATTCATATTTCCATCACCAAGGTGTACCAACCAGGCACAATACAAATATCACCAACACATATCCATATATCAATTTATCCATTTTACCCACAATTCCATACATAAACAACCATAATGATTTATGCAAATGCAAGAGACCGACACAACAACTTTTATGCATATGCACATGCGGTACCGACTTCCAATGTTTCTCATCACTAGTTCACTCAGGAACTCTGCTGGAATCATCGCTCGTTACATCACTGTAACTCCCCGTCAGGCATACGATGTCCCCCGCCGCTCACACCCCACACGGGAACACGACGTTTATGGATCGCTCACACCCCACACGGGCACACGACCCGATCGCTCACACCCCACATGGGCACACGATCGTCTATAACCATCGCTTTCGGTTCTCTTATTTTTAAGGCTATTCATACCTCTTATTTTTAAGGCTCACGATGTTATAGCATATTCCCTCTGGAATCAAAACCGTCACTCAGGACGTCCCAACAATGCATATCATGATGCTTGGCATGCAAGGACTCATGACATTCAAAATGCACACAGATACACATTCATAATCCTACATATAATTATCAATTACCACACATTGCACTTTCTTGTCCTAAGGTCACCAATCATCATCACAATATGTATTTCATGCTATTTCATCACACAACAGTACACAGGTCATACAATATCCACACCAACAGCATATTGCATATACACATCAAGTTCACACAATTAAAACGACAAAAGTCGACAAAACAACATATTCTCTAATTCCCGACCTAATTTAATCGGCCAACAATCTCAAAACCATCATCATAAGCAAGAACATTTCATAAGCTTTCCAACGATATAAAGAACGTTCAAAACGGATAACCAGATCAAAAGTTATGGAATTAAAAAGAAATTAAAAGTGTGAAAAAATCCTAAGAACCGCCCGGCGAACCAATTAAACCGCCCGACAAAACACCCTTCGCCGCTACATCGCCCGGCGAATCAGAGGTGTCACCATTTCTACCAAAATGACTCAATAGAGTCAGGAACTTGTAACCTCCGCGCCTCTCTAAAACCGCCCGGCGAAATCACGAATCGCCCGGCGAAAGTAGAAAACCACCCGACGCTTTACACCAGATGCAGAAAATTCTGCTACGTGTGACACTGTTCCATAACCCCAAAAATCCCATTTTTCCCACCAAACCATTTCCAACAGCCACACAAACCTCAGCAATTATTCATACATATCACATGATCATACTACAAGATTCGTATCAATTTTTGTCCGTGAAAACATCGATTTCTACTCGTTTACGTGTTTTCGACCTATAACCGAAAACTATGGAAAAAGGCAATACAACATGCAAATACACATACATAATCATACACAATGATAAGATAATCGAGTTTCACACCCTTACCCGATTAAATCGATTCTAGAAGTTGATTTCTTGAATTTCCAAGTTTTCTTACTATTTCTTCTCTTCTTCTCTTTTGTCCCCCCTTTCCTTCTTCTATTTTTCTTTCTCTCTATTTTCTATTCTTTCTAACTTAAGAAAAATATCATGAAATGACCAAAATACCCCCACACTCAAATCTCTCGCAAACGTTCCCAAAACCCGATAAAATATCACAACATTGAAAAATAACATATTTTCAGATGAAAGTCGAAAATAAAATAAAATAATAATAAAATAATCAATACGACTCGATTAAATAAAAACTGACAAAACTGGGGCGTTACAACTCTCCCCCACTTAGAAATTTTCGTCCTCGAAAATATACCTGAGACGAACAACTCTGGATACGACTCCCGCATCCGACTCTCCAACTCCCAAGTCAAATTGCCCTCAGCAGCGCCTCCCCACGCCACTTTCACAAGTGCAATATCCTTACCCCTCAACCGCTTCACCTCGCGATCTAAAATCCTAACTGGTAACGCCTCAACCGTAAGGTTCTCCCTTACCTCAACCTCATCCATCGGAATCACATGCGACGGATCTGAAACATACTTCCGAAGCTGTGAAACATGAAACACATCGTGCAAATTTGACAGATTTGGCGGCAACGCCACCCTATAAGCCACAACACCCACTCTCGCGGATATCTGGTAAGGACCAATAAACCGAGAAGTAAGTTTCTTTGATTTCAATGCACGACCCACACCCGTTACCGGTGTAACTCTCAAAAATACATGATCGCCCTCTTGAAACTCAAGATCTTTCCGTCTCCGATCATGATAACTCTTTTGTCTGCTCTGAGAAGCCTTCATTTTCTCACGAATAAACTTCACTTTATCTGTAGTCTGTTGCACCAATTCTGGTCCAACCACCGAGCTCTCACTAGATTCGTGCCAACATAAAGGTATTCGACAACTTCGTCCATACAATGCTTCAAACGGTGCCATTCCAATACTAGAATGGAAACTGTTATTATACGTGAACTCAATCAATGCAAGATAACTATCCCACACACCACCTTGTTCAAGAACACACGCTCGCAACAAATCTTTCAATGACTGAATCGTCCTCTCCGTCTGACCATCCGTCTGCGGATGATAAGCCGAACTCAATCTCAATTTAGAACCCAACGCCTTATGTAAACTTTCCCAAAATCTCGAGGTAAATCTAGGATCTCGATCCGAAACAATACTCAATGGAACCCCATGCAACTTCACAATCACACTGATGTAAATCTCAGCTAACCTCTCCAAAGAAAAACTGATGTCAATCGGAATAAAATGAGCCGATTTAGTCAGTCTATCAACAATCACCCAAATAGCGTTATGCCCTCGCTGAGTATTCGGCAACCCCGTCACAAAATCCATGGAAATGCTATCCCGCTTCCAATCAGGAATATCCAACGGTTGCAACAAACCACTAGGCCTCAGATGTTCTACCTTCGATTTCTGACAAGTCAAACATGCATAAACAAACTGAGCCACATCTCTTTTCAATCTAGACCACCAGAAAATCTTCTTCAAATCCTGATACATCTTATTCGCTCCCGGATGTATACTCAAATTACTCCGGTGTCCTTCCTCCAAAATCATCTTTTTCAACTCCACATCATCAGGAATACAAATCCTACCTCGGAATCTCAAAACACCATTAACATCCACTTGAAAATCACTACTCGCATCTTTTTCTCCAACCAACATCAAATCCACAAATTTCACATCCAGTTTCTGTTTCTCACTAACAGTCATTAGAAAATCGTTAGTAATCGTTAGCATTCCAAGCCTTATGCTATCCGACGTCACTTCACAAACCAAACTCAAATCTCTAAATGATTCCAAAAGTTCCCACTCCTTAACCATCAAAGCGGACATATGTAACGATTTCCGACTCAATGCATCAGCTACCACATTAGCTTTACCAGGATGGTAATTCAAACCAAAGTCGTAGTCCTTCAAAAATTCCAACCATCTACGCTGCCTCATATTTAGCTCTTTCTGATCAAACAAATATTTTAAACTTTTATGATCACTAAAGACTTCAAACCTTGCACTGTAGAGATAATGCCTCCAAATCTTCAACACAAAAACCACAACCGCTAATTCAAGATCATGAGTAGGATAATTTTTCTCATGCACTCTCAATTGCCTCGAAGCATACGCCACCACCTTACCTTCTTGCATCAGAACACCACCTAGACCAATCAAAGAAGCATCACAATAAACCACAAATGGTTCATTAGGATTCGGTAAAATCAAAATCGGAGCTATCGTCAATCTTCTCTTCAGCTCATTAAAACTTTCCTCGCACCGAATATCCCAAATGAACACTTGACCTTTGCAAGTCAACTGGGTCAAAGGAAGTGCTAGCTTAGAAAAACCTTCAATGAACCTTCGATAATAACCGGCTAATCCCCAAAAGCTTCGAATTTCAGTAACAGATCTCGGAGCTTCCCATTGTAGAACTGCTTCTACTTTAGATGGATCCACAGAAATACCATTACCTGAAATTACGTGCCCAAGAAAACTCACCTCCGACAGCCAGAATTCACACTTGGACAATTTGGCAAAAAGCTTCCTTTCTTTCAAAACCTGCAAAACAATACGCAAATGCTCTGCGTGCTCTTCCCGAGACTTAGAATAAATCAAAATGTCATCAATAAACACAACAACAAATCGATCCAAATGCTCGTGAAAAATAGGATTCATGTACTCCATGAACACACCTGGCGCATTAGAAACCCCGAACGGCATCACAGAATATTCATAATGACCGTAGCGTGTCCTAAAAGCCGTCTTCTGAATATCTTCCTCTTTCACCCTTATCTGATGATACCCTGACCTCAAGTCAATCTTACTAAACACACATGCACCAACCAACTGATCTATCAGATCATCGATTCTTGGAAGAGGATACTTATTCTTGATCGTCACCTTATTCAATTGGCGATAATCGATACACAACCGCATACTTCCATCCTTCTTTTTCACCAAAAAAACTGGAGCACCCCAAGGCGACACACTTGGTCTCACAAACCTCTTCTCCAATAATTCATTCAACTGTGTCTTTAACTCAACCAACTCAGATGTCGACATACGATAAGGTGCCATCGATACAGGTCTAGTACCAGGAACTAGATCTATAGAAAACTCCACCTCTCTCTCTGGCGGTAAGTCTGAAATATCCTCGGGAAACACTTCCAGAAATTCACACACAACAGGAAACACATCAAGTGAAACTTGACTATCCACAGTCAAAGATGCAAACAACCCAAACAACTGAGCTTCATCCGCCAAAAGTCTCTTCAACTCTTTGGTAGATAAGAAACTCGAGTCTTCGTCTTCCTTAGGAGAAGGAAACCTTACCAGCTTATGATAGCAATCAATATGAACCCTGTTAAATTGCAACCAATTCATTCCCAAAACCACATCTAAACCTTCCAACGGTAAACACACTAAATCCATCTCAAAGTCTTTACCATAAATGGTCAAAGGACAACTTAGACAAACCAAAGAAGTAGTTACTAACCCCATTGCTGGAGTATCAATAACAATTTTGCCACCCATCAAAGACAACACAAGATTCAAACGCTTCGCGCACTCAGACGAAATAAACGAATGAGTCTCTACAGTATCAATAATAGCAACTAAAGGAGTACTATTAATAAAACAAGTACCTCTGATCAGACGATCTGCACTTGAAGTCTGAGTCCCTGCCAAAGAAAATACCTTCCCACTAGCTGGAGCTTGCTTCGGTTTCTGACACTTCGTACTAATATGACCAGGTTCACCACAATTGAAACACTTCACCACATTTTTCCTGGCACAATCAGCAGCAACATGTCCTACACCTCCACAATTAGTACACTTCCTCATATCTTTCCTGCACTCAAACTGACGATGCCCCAACTTACCACATTTATAACATCTCAGAGGACCAGACATTCCTCCTCCATTTGACCTTCGATGAAAAGCACCCCTTTGTTTACCCTTATCAGCTGGTGTTACATAAGGACCACCACGGAACTGTTGCTTCCCTTTCCTCTTACATCTTCAGGAAAATACCTCCTCAAGAACTCCCGGATAAAAACCTCCCAAGTAATTTCCTCCCCCTCTGCAGCTTCTAACACATGACGTGTACCTACCCACCAATCATCAGCTTCTTCTAGTAACATGTGAGTACCCAGTCTCACCTTCTGATCCTCAGCACAATCCATGACTCGGAAAATCCTTTCAATCTCTTTCAACCAACTATGTGCACCATCAGGATCATATCTTCCCTTGAAGACAGGCGGTTTGTTCTTCCTGAACTCATTGTTACCTGCAGCATTAGGTGCACCCTGCACAGCACGAGCCATTGCCTGCATCGCAGCAGCCAAAGCAGCATCGTTCCTACCAGCCATATTCTGTTCATTTCCAATAACAGAAACTACGGTTAAACAAACAGCTCATTCCAACGCCACACCAACCAAGGACTGATACAAACAGGCACGAACTAACACGGACTGGCTCTGATACCACTTAATGTAACACCCTCAATCTATACCCCCAATTAAATAAAGCAGTAAAAGAAAATTCAAAATTTCATCAGAGTACATTTAAATTATCATGGCATAGACGGGGGGAATCACATTATAATGAAACAAATCATACAACACCTGCCCATAAAGATATGCAACAGTGGGGTAGCAATCAACAGAGGAACTCAGTTCCTTACACCCACATTTTAGATTTTAGAATAAAAGCGGAAAATCTAAAACTGAATATCATATATATATCACATGAAAAGTTTGTCATACATCAAGTTATACATGCACAAGCCAAAAGATATATATATATATATATACATAATACACAATAATCACAAACGGCCTCCCTAACTACCCTGTGTCACATATCAGAGCCGACCGACAAAAGAATGAAGTCCTAAGCTTCACAAAAAGACCTCCAGCAACTCTAATCTGCAATGCCTCGTAGAGCATTATAAAACAGCCGAAGGGTGAGAAAAACAATCATCATATAATTGCATACAATTATATATAACACAAAAATACACATATATACGGTTCTCACCACAACTCACACCATAATTCAAATGCAATACAACACAATGTATAATTCATATTTCCATAACCAAGGTGTACCAACCAGGCACAATACAAATATCACCAACACATATCCATATATCAATTTATCCATTTTACCCACAATTCCACACATAAACAACCATAATGATTTATGCAAATGCAAGAGACCGACACAACGACTCTTATGCATATGCACATGCGGTACCGACTTCCAATGTTTCTCATCACTAGTTCACTCAGGAACTCTGCTGGAATCATCGCTCGTTACATCACTGTAACTCCCCGTCGGGGCATACGATGTCCCCCGTCGCTCACACCCCACACAGGCACACGACGTTTATGGATCGCTCACACCCCACACGGGCACACGACCCGATTGCTCACACCCCACATGGGCACACGATCGTCTATAACCATCGCTTTCGGTCCTCTTATTTTTAAGGCTATTCATACCTCTTATTTTTAAGGCTCACGATGTTATAGCAGATTCCCTCTGGAATCAAAACCGTCACTCAGGATGTCCCAACAATGCATATCATGATGCTTGGCATACAAGGACTCATGACATTCAAAATGCACACAGATACACATTCATAATCCTGCATATAATTATCAATTACCATACATTGCACTTTCTTGTCCTAAGGTCACCAATCATCAACACAATATGTATTTCATGCTATTTCATCACACAACAGTACACAGGTCATACAATATCCACACCAACAGCATATTGCATATACATATCAAGTTCACACAATTGAAACGACAAAAGTCGACAAAACAACATATTCTCTAATTCCCGACCTAATTTAATCGGCCAACAATCTCAAAACCATCATTATAAGCAAGAACATTTCATAAGCTTTCCAACGATATAAAGAACGTTCAAAACGGATAACCAGATCAAAAGTTATGGAATTAAAAAGAAATTAAAAGTGTGAAAAAATCCTAAGAACCGCCCGGCGAACCAATTAAACCGCTCGGCGAAACACCCTTCGCCGCTACATCGCCCGGGGAATTAGAGGCGTCACCATTTCTACCAAAATGTCTCAATAGAGTCAGGAACTTGTAACCTCTGCGCCTCTCCAAAACCGCCCGGCGAAATCACGAATCGCCCGACGAAAGTAGAAAACCGCCCGGCGCTTTACACCAGATGCAGAAAATTCTGCTACGTGTGACACTGTTCCATAACCCCAAAAATCCCATTTTTCCCACCAAACCATTTCCAAGAGCCACAAAAACCTCAGCAATTATTCATACATATCACATGATCATACTACAAGATTCGTATCAATTTTCGTCCGTGAAAACATCGATTTCTACTCGTTTACGCATTTTCGACCTATAACCGAAAACTATGAAAAAAGGCAATACAACATGCAAACACACATACATAATCATACACAATGATAAGATAATCGAGTTTCGTACCCTTACCCGATTAAATCGATTCTAGAAGTTGATTTCTTGAATTTCCAAGTTTTCTTACTATTTCTTCTCTTCTTCTCTTTTCTCCCCTCTTTCCTTCTTCTCTTTTTCTTTCTCTCTATTTTTCTCTCTTTCTATTTTCTATTCTTTCTAACTTAAGAAAAATATCATGAAATGACCAAAATACCCCCACACTCAAATCTCTCGCAAACGTTCCCAAAACCCGATAAAATATCACAACATTGAAAAATAACATATTTTTAGATAAAAGTCGAAAATAAAATAAAATAATAATAAAATAATCAATACAACTCGATTAAATAAAAACTGACAAAACAGGGGCGTTACAAAAATAAGTTTTGCTGAAGATGATGTACTTTCAGTGCTTGGGAGAGAAACTCTACTGGGGAAAACAATTTTGTTACCCTGCAAACACACAAAAACACAGTATTTTGTATGCAAAAAATGGTTACCTCGGTTACCATCCACAATGTCCGTTGCCTAAGCAATTTCCATTGTTTTCCATTATGCTCTGCAAAGCTTAACATTTTCACATGCAATGTTTATCAAAATATCGGATGTTTTCACAAACAAAACAGTAAAAGTAAAAACATAAATGGAAAGCTCTTTGAGTGAAATGAAAATTTTATTGAATGAATTGGCCTGTGAATAGGCATTTACATCTGGAAGCAATTCCTGAAAAGAGGTAATTGCACAAAAGTAAAAAGAAAATATACATGTCGGCAATGTGGGAAACAAATATCCACCATGATTCAATTCAGCTATGACCCATATGTCTTGCTTATCCGTAGATGCTTTGACCTTCGAAGAGACTGACTGGACTGATTCCTTTCCTTCGAAATTCCCAAGTGTCAAAGGTGCTTAGAGATCGAACACAGACCACAACCACTCGCTTTCAAATCCCTAACTTTTGCCTGGATCGCCCCTTTTGGGTTTTCAATCCACCGGGATACCCATTTTTGCCAAAGTTTCCTTTTCAGGTTTTCAACTTTGCGGTTTTATTCTTTTCCTTTTTTTTTATCCCTAACTTTTTCCCGAACCTTTTCTTTTTATGGTTCGCCGGGATGCCCCTTTTTTGCCTAGACTTTCTTTTTATGTCCAGCGGGTCTCTTTTACGCAAAGTATTTTTTGACTACATCTGTGTTCACAGGGGACATAAAATCTTTGCCATCCATAGTCGAGAGTAATAAGGCTCCGCCAAAGAAAACCTTTCTTACTACATATGACCCTTCGTAATTTGGAGTCCATTTGCCCCTGTGATCTGTCTGAGGAGGAAGGATCCTTTTCAAAACCAACTCGCCTGTCTGAAAACAACGAGGACGTACTTTTTGATCAAAGGCTTTCTTCATCCTGCTCTGATATAACCGGCCATGTGCAATGGCTGCCAATCTCTTCTCTTCAATAAGGTTCAGCTGATTCAACCTGGCACGTACCGATTCAGCTACATAAAGCTTCACATCTGCCAGAATTCTCAACGAAGGAATCTCAACCTCTAATGGTAGGATTGCCTCCATACCATATACCAGTGAAAAAGGAGTTGCCCCGGTTGATGTACGTACCGAAGTACAATAACCGTGCAAAGCATAAGGCAACATCTCCTTCTAGTCTTTATACGTTACCAACATTTTCTACACAATCTTCTAGATATTCTTATTTGCCGCCTCAACAGCCCCATTCATCTTCGGACGATAGGGAGAAGAATTGTGATGTTCAATCTTAAAGCTCTGACATAGCTCCTTCATCATCTTATTGTTCAAATTCGAACCATTATCAGTGATGATTCTCTCCGGGACCCCATAACGACAGATGATGTCCTTCTTTATAAACCGGGCTACCACTTACTTAGTGACATTGGCATACGAGGCTGCTTACACCCACTTTGTGAAGTAATCAATGGCAACCAATATGAAATGATGCCCATTAGAAGCAGTTGGCTCAATTTTTCCAGTCATATCAATGCCCCACATGGAAAAGGGCGAAGGAGATGACAATACATTCAGAGGAGTAGGCGGCACGTGCACCTTATCAGCATAAATCTGGCATTTATGGCATTTTTTGGCATATTTGAAACAATCAGACTCCATAGTCATCCAGTAATACCCTGCC
Source organism: Lathyrus tuberosus (assembly GCA_022829125.1). NCBI lineage: Eukaryota > Viridiplantae > Streptophyta > Magnoliopsida > Fabales > Fabaceae > Lathyrus > Lathyrus tuberosus. Next base: position 19,682,026 of record JALAZF010000005.1, on the reverse strand, counting down.
TTTAACAACTTTCTAGCCATAGCATGGCCATTGGCATGGGTACCAAAAGAACCTTCATGAACTTCTTCCATTAACAGACCTGCCTCATGTTCATTAACACAACGTAGCAAGACCATGTCAAAGTTCCTCTTATACAACACATCATCTTCATTCAGAAAGAAGTTTCCTGCTAACCTCCTTAGAGTTTTATTATCCTTGGTAGATGCCCCAGCTGGGTACTCCTGACTTTTGAGAAAACACTTAATGTCATGATACCAAGGCTTTCCATCTGATACCTCTTCAACTGCAAATTAAAAGTCGGTCTATCAAGACGTATAATTCTGATTGACGGTGTCTCATTCCACCGATTCACCTGATACATCGAAGCCAACGTTGCCAACGCATCTGCCATCTGATTTTCGAAGCGGGGTATATGATGAAATTCAACCCTATCAAAGAATGGTAACAACCTTCTGGCATAGCTGTTGTAAGGCACCAATTTTTCCTGACGAGTCTCCCATTCTCCTTTAATCTGATTAACTACCAATGCAGAATCACCATAAACATCGAGGTTCATGATTCTCAAATCAATTGCTTCTTCTAACCCCATGATGCATGCTTCATACTCTGCCTCATTGTTGGTGCATATGAACGCTAATCGGGTGGTGAAGGGTATGTGAGAACCCCTTGGAGTTATAATGATTGCCCCGATTCCGTTACCATATGAATTAACGGCCCCATCAAAAACCAGTTTCAACTGAGATCCAATCTCAGGTTCTTCGTCAGGCAAAGGTTCTTCACAGTCTTTCATCTTCAGAAACATAATATGCTCATCTGGAAATTCAAACTTCATTGGTTTATAATCCTCGATCGGCTGTTCGGCAAGATATTCTGACAAAACACTTCCCTTAATGGCCTTTTTAGAAACATATTGAATATCGTATTCTGTCAAAACCATCTGCCAACGGGTTATTCTTCCAGAAAGCGCTTGCTTCTCAAACACGTACTTAATCAGATCCATCTTTGAAATCAACAGGGTTGTATGGTTTAACATATATTGCCTCAAACACTTAGCTGCCGAAGCGAGTGCACAACATGTTTTTTCCAACATAGAGTACCTCGACTTACAATCAGTGAACTTTTTACTCAGGTAGTAGATGGCATGCTCTTTTCTACCTGACTCGTCGTGTTGACCGAGCACACACCCCATTGAGTTCTCAAGAATCGTAAGATACATAATCAACGGCCTTCCTGGCACTAGCGGCATGAGGACCGGAGGTTACTGCAAATATTCTTTTATCTTTTCAAACGCCTTTTGACAATTTTCATTCTACCTGACCTCTTGATCTTTTCTTAACAATTTGAATATTGGTTCACACGTGGCTGTGAGATGAGAGATGAATCTAGCAATGTAGTTCAATCTCCCCAAGAAACCATAGACCTCTTTTTCTGTTCTCGGTTCAGGCATTTCTTGTATGGCTTTAACTTTAGCAGGATCAACCTCGATACCTCTTTCACTAACAATAAAACCCAGCAATTTTCCAGATCTCACCCCGAAGGTGCACTTGTTCGGATTCAACCTCAGTTTGAACTTCCTCAACCTTTCAAATAACTTCTGAAGGTTCACCAAATGTTCTTCCTCCGTTTGTGACTTCACAATCATGTCATTAACATAGACTTCAATATCTTTGTGAATCATATCATGAAAGACAGTCACCATTGCCCGCTGATAGGTTGCCCCAACATTCTTCAATCCAAAGGGCATCACTTTGTAGCAAAATGTTCCCCACGGCATTATGAACATCGTCTTCTCCATGTCTTCTGGGGCCATTCTGATTTGGTTATACCCAGAGAAGCCATCCATGAAGGAAAATACAGAGTATTGAGCAGTGTTGTCCACTAACACGTCAATGTGGGGAAGCGGGAAATCATCTTTCAGGCTTGCTCTATTCAAATCTCTGTAATCAACACACATCCTAACCTTTCCATCCTTCTTAGGTACAGGTACGATATTAGCAACCCACGGAGGATAATTCGTCACAGCAAGAAAACCAGCGTCCAACTGCTTCTGAACCTCTTCCTTGATTTTGACAGCCATGTCCGATTTTGTCCTTCTCAATTTCTTCTTGACCGGCGTACAACCTTTTTTTAGTGGCAACTGATGTACCACAATATCAGTGTCAAGCCCATGCATGTCTTGGTAAGACCAGTCGAAGATGTCCACATACTCTCGAAGTATCTCAATCAATCTTCCCTTAACAGTGTCTTCCAAAGCAGCCCCAATCCTTACTTCTCTTTTAGCGTCCTCGGTTCCCAGATTAATAGTCTCAATTTCCTCCTGATGGGGTAAAATGACCCTTTCCTCCTGTTTCAGCAATTTGGCCAATTCTTCCGGTAAGTCACAATCTTCGTCAGTCTCTTCTTCAGCCTGATAGATGGGATTGTCAAAGTCATACCGAGCCATAGCTGAATCATTAGTGGTGGCATCTGAACAATGAAACCTGCATGGTTGATGTTTTATGTTTATTATGAATGCAACAAACAAGAAAACATATTTCCATTTTTATGTAAATTAATGCAAAAAAGTAAAAATAGAAAAACAGGGATCAAAACATTTGAATGTGAAAAACGTCCTTTATTGATGATAAAGTAGCAAACAAAAACATCAAAGCCCTACAGACAGGTATCACTACGTCTTAGGCAGAACGTAGGATTTAACACAAACAGAAAACAAAGGCAATTACTCTTGATGGGTCACTTGGATGACTTTCTTGGAAGACCAGTTGCATAAGCTCTGACCAGGAGTGCAGGGACGGATCCATTCATCCATGTCACAGTCACTATCACCCTCCTCCCAAATGGCATTGACCCGGTCAAAGAAATACCCAGCACTTGTGAATTGAATTGGGTCGGCATACTTGGGAGGCTCTTGAGCTCGTCGGGGTGGCTTATACCCCAGTCCATAAGTATTTTGCTTCATCTGAACATCAATGACCTGGCCCCACTTCTGGGAACTTCCAGCTTCAACTACAGCACGTGCATCTTTGAAAGAAGACATTAAAACTTCTGGCTGATTTACCACTTCGGGTTGATTAACCACCTTAGGCTGACTGACTACCTTTGGAGGCTCTTCGGGAATTTTCACAGCTTCAAAGGTATGGCATAAAGTCTCATGCATTTCACCATCTACCTCGACATACTTGAAGGTCGATAGGTGACTCACCGTGATATCTTCCTCACCATAGACTGTCACAACATGGCCATCCACCATGTATTTCAGCTTTTGATACAACGTTGACGTTACTGCCCCAGCACTATGGATCCACGGACGACCCAATAGACAACTATAGGCAGGATGAATATCCATGATATAAAAAATGGCTTCAAAAATTTCAGGACCCACTTTGATTGGAAATACAATTTCTCTAAAGACAGACCTCTTGGAACCATCGAAAGCACGCACCACCAAGTCACTCGACGTGCAGACGAGCCCACGAGTATCTAACTTCATCAGAGCCTTCTTTGGCAACACATTTAAGGAGGACCCAGTATCAACTAAAACATGTGACATTAAGGAGCCTCGGCATTCCACTGAAATATGTAGAGCGTTGTTGTGATTCCTCCCAGCTGGAGTCAGATCTAGGTCTGTGAACCCTAAGCCATTACCAGCATTCACGTGAGCCACAACCTCTTCTAGCTGATTAACGGATATTTCTTAAGGTACATAGGCTGTGTTTAAAACCTTCAGCAATGCATTCCAGTGCACCTCAGAGCACAACAACAGAGATAGGATGAATATTTTGGATGGCGTCTGATGCAACTGATCAACAATCTTGTAATCACTTTTCCTGATTAATCTCATAAACTCTTCCACATTTTCTGAGAAAGAGTTGTCAACTTGTTTTGTTGCAGAATCATTCACGACCTGCTTTTGTACAGAATCGTCCATCACCTGTTCCCTTTATCCTGTTTGGAACTGCCAACCTGACTATCTGACGGAATGAAGACTCTGCCACTTCTGGTGATATCCCCTGCGTCAATAGTATTGCCAAACTCTGAGGTCACAGCCGAGGTTACTACCAATTCTTGTTTATTTCCATCAACAAATACCTCAGCCCCATAGTTCCACGGGACGACTTTGGTACTTTCATACAGGACAAGCCCAGGAACTGTAATGATGATCGGCGCTGGTCTCGCCGGTGCTGATATGGTTATTGTTTTGAAATGAATTGTAATAGTGGCAACATCATTCTCTTTGTCAGTAGTCTTTCTCTACTTATCACATCTGTCAAACTGTAGCTGTCCTTCATTAATCAATCTCTGAATTCCTGATCTCAACGAATCACAACCGTTCAATTGCAACACACATTCTGCATAACCCTCTTCACAACCAGGGAATACCCCTCCCTTCAGTAATCTTTCTTTTACCATAAACAAAGGAGTCTTCAACTCGTTCACATCTAAAACCAAATTCAAGGATTCATCGTCTTCCACAATCGCATTAACCCTTGGCCCACCGTGATTCGGCATCGGGTTCTGAATGACATTTGGGGTGTCATTGGAGAAATTGATGGCTTTTGAGTCCACCATATCTTGAACCTTATGCTTAAAAGCTTTACAGTCCTCAATATGGTGCCCTGGCGCTCCAGAGTGAAATTCACAGTGGGCATTGGCGTCATAACCGGGAGGTGGGTTACCGGTAATGGGAGCCAAAGTCCTCTTTTGGATCAACTGTAACTGTAGCAAATGTTGAAATAATTGGGAGTAAGGCAAAGGTGGAGTATCAAAATGCCTACTCTGTTTAGGCCTGTCCTGGTGTCTGCGAGGAGCCTGATTTTGCTGCTGAGGCGCTGCTTGTTGTTGAGGTGCTACGGGAATAGTTACAGAAGCCACCTACTGGTTGAAGTTCTGACGATGCCTCCCTTTACCACGACATGATGAAACCGAATTTGTGTCTCCTTCTTTTTTCTTGTAATTACCGGCATACGGCTTTTTCCCTCCTCCAGATGAGGATCCATCATTGACCATTATTTTCCCAATTTTAATCCCGCTTTCAACCTTTTCTTCGACTAAAACCAAGTTAGCAAAACCACCAGTCATACAGCTTACTAATCGGTCATAATACGGCCCCTGAAGAGTGGCCATGAACATGTCAACCATCTCGCGCTCCACCATGGGAGGCTGGACTCTAGCTGCCAATTCACGCCACCTCTGGGTGTACTCCTTAAAACTCTCATTATTTTTCTGTGACAAACTTTGCAACTGTGTTCTGTTGGGAGCCATGTCGATATTATACTGATATTGCTTGACGAAAGCTTCAACTAACTCACGCCAGTTGTGAACATGGCATCTCTCTAACTGCATATACCATTCCAAAGATACCCCAGACAGGCTATCCTGGAAAAAGTGCATCAATAATTTCTCATCATCAGAATAGGCAACCATCTTTCTAGCATAAGCCCTGACATGAATCTTCGGGCAAGTGACACCGTTATACTTCTCGAAAGTAGGTACCTGAAACTTGTGAGGGATCCTAACACCGGGGACCAGTCCCAAGTCTTCCATATCCAATCCCATGGAATTCTGATTCTCAAACGCTTTCAACTTCTCCTCAATCAATCGGAATCTTTTATCACTATCAGGTTGGGGGCCAGCATCCCCACCTGGCAGAGAGAAAACATCAACTTGTTGATCATCATAGCGACGACCGTGCACTGCACAAACACTATTGCCTCCTCCCACTATAGAAGGAATCACAACATTCTCTCCTCCGCCCAGAGGGATGACAACAGAAGGGACAGGAACACCTCCACCCGGAGGACCAACAGGAATACCATTACCATCAACACCTCCGCCCGGAGGAATGACACCATTGTGAAGGCCACCATGAAGGATACTGTCTTCATCAACTCTTGCGACCAGAGGCTGGACCAGAGTCCTTAACTGTTCTTGACCTTGAGAAACACCTTGCATTAACTCCATAAATTGAGCCATGCGACCTTGCATCAGCATCATCTCAGCTTGCATTTGTTCCATGGCTTTTTATTGATTCTGTCTAGTAGAGTATCGGTGAATGCGTTGATCAACAATCCTGTCTGAAGAAAAGAACAAGATGAGAAAACCAGAGACAAACACCTGTTATGCACAATGATTATGAATATGCAAATGTAAATGAACATGTTTGAATATTCGCAGGGCGATCCACCCCTTGATTCCAGTTTAATAACAAGATAGAACGGAACTTCTGTTCATACATTAAGAAAACAAAAGGATAATCATTTGTCAACAATTACAGCCCATGATACAGATAGAGATCTGATAATCAAAGATCCCAACCAACAAGCCTGGCAGTGATCCAAACGCGATAAAAGAGAAAGAGAAAACTATGGCATGTCATCGAAATCCACAAGTGCCAATCCTCCCCAGCCATTATGCTCCTTGCTCCAGTCTTGCGCTTCTTTGAACAGCTTTTTGGTGTCGGGATGCTTCGGTCTTTGGATCAACTCCTGAATGAGGATATCTCTTATGTGCATGATCCCTTTTAGGTATCGGCAGTGCAGCACCCAAGCATCTTCACCAAAAACACCATCCATGTCAAGACCATCATTTCTAGGTCTCTTCACTTCTGCTTGAATCTTCAGCTCCTCTATAGTAGTTATGGCCTCATTTAGTTGATCTTTGACTGCTCGTTTCTGGAATGTCCCTGATAGGATCTCTTCATCTTTCTTTTTGAGCTTTAATTTCAAACTCTCAATCTGCTCCAGAAACTTATCTTCTTTCTGTTTGTTGGCAGTTATTGTAGTGTTTCGGTAAGAGTTGAACTTGTGAATTTTTGACAATGCTTTGGCCAAGTCTTCCTTCTTAGACTTGAGAACCCTGCTAATACCCTTTAGAGCTTTCTCTACCTTTTATCTGGCTGTGACCTCGTCAGCTAGCTCCTTTTCCTTCTTGGGGGGAACTCTCAATGCATACCCAAACTGCCTGATAGTGAGGGAAGGGTTATAGTTAATTCCGTCTTTCCTCCCCACTAAAGGTACATTTGGGAACTCTCCATAGTTGAAAATGAGCTATATTCCCAGCAAACTGTGATTAAACCAAACGATATTATCAACAGTCAATCTCGTCAGCTTCTTAGACCACTTCAAAGAACCTTTTGTATCCACGAATGCCCCAGTCTGAGGAAGATGACTCAAAAACCATGTAGATAGGAGTGGCGTGCAACAACTTACACTCCTTCCTCGCCTATTCTCGTTCTTGTAGTGGACTGAATGGTATACATCACCAAGAGTAGGTACAGGATTTCTCAAGATAAAGATCCGAACCGCGTGCATATCAACAAGATCGGGGATGTTAGGGAATAAGACAATTCCATAAATGCAAAGAGCTAGTATAGCGTTGAAAGTGGACCAACTTCTTGCCTTAGCATATAAGCTAGCTTGATCAAATAGAAAATTCAAAGGGAAACCTTTAAATACTTGCTTGTCAACAATATTATCACTCAGAATAAATTCTCCAATGTGAAGATTTCTTCCAGGCCTGGATGTTCTTCAGAGAAGAAAGGTATCTTCGGCTTGATGGAGATTCCCAAAATAAATGAGAACTCTTCCAAGGTTGGAGCCAATATATAATCCGAGAAAGTGAAACAGTGCAAAGGGGGATCATAGAATTGCAGGACCATGTAAATGGCATCACGCTCGTTCTTTGAGATATTACGGACAACCTTCAATATCTTCCCATATTCATCTTTGAACTCAGTGCGGACCTCGGGATCAATCATACTAATCATTTTGTGAATCAAATTCAGAGTTGGGTCTGGGAACGTGTACGCAACATTCTTCTTCCTCTGAGCATCCATGATGGGAAAACTTTGGCAACTAGAATCAAAGGTAAGATGCAAGCCCTGAAAAATGTTAAACATGTTAGAATGCAAGAGATGATGCAAATGCAAACATGGGATCAAGGTATCAAACTGCTCTGAACATCTGCTGTGCTGTCAACTGGTTGAAGACCTCAAACCCAGAAACCCAGAATATCAGAATATCAGATCACTGAAATAACCAGAAAACCAGGTAGATAACTACACACTGACGAGAAACCCAAAAAACCAGGTAGGTTGAAAGTTAAGGTCACCTGCAAACCTGCAAACACCCATCCCCCCTCACATGTGGGTTCTAGAAAACTGAGGATCCTCAGCGTCGGATTCTCGATTTGAGAAGAAATAGTACATTTATCCCTCAGGGTACAATACTATCGCCAAACAAAGAGGTCGTCTACTTATTCCCCCAAAAATAAGGTCATCCTATGTAAGTTCCCAGCTTCGGGTCCTCGGATCAAGAAGTATAATGGGTTTGCCATTTCTGGTCTGCCATTACTACCTCTTGGGAGGAGTGCCTCTACTGAGTCCTCGGGGAAATGGTCGCCAGAGTCGACAGCTCTCTAGATCAACACCCCAAAATGCGCAAGACGCGCACGTCAGGATATCTCCCAAGAAAACCTCGTCTGGATGTGAATTTCGTGAACACCAAACGTACCAAGATGGCACGTAGGTCCCACTACTTTCCACTCTAGTCCTAGGTGTATACTCAAGCCTGTGTATTGGGCTTATCCCTCGTGAATCCAACCCACCAGACAACACAACAACAGTAGAGCAATATGATAATAGTAATCAAATGCGATAAATGCAGTAAAATACAGTAATACAGTAATATACAACAAAATAAAGAACAACAATAAACACCCAATGAAATGAAAACAAACAAGCGCTAGGATTGACTCGCTTAGGGAACCAGAGTCCCCAACAGAGTCGCCAGCTGTCGCAACTGCGAAAAAACAACCGGCGAGAAAACTAGAACAGAAAAGTCGCCACCGAACATTATTTATCCCAACACAGGGAAAGGAAATGATCGAAGAAAACCTAGAAATGGAGAAGGTATGGTAATCACAACCATAGTCCAGGTTCAGGAGTCGGTTATGCGAGGGGATGGTAATAGCACCCCCTCGCGTCCATCATACTCGATGGGATCCACGCTTGTTGTCTAAACAAAGGGTGAGTTATCCTAAAGTCTACGGTTAAACAGAAATGGGGGAGGGAAAGCAAATACAGACTCGCAAGGATCATCGCAATCCAATGCATATGTATCTTCGTGGACGAACGAAGAATCAGAGTCAACATAGTTCGACGGACTACGCACTATGGGGGGAGGTTGCTCTCCGAGACATCGTCGTCTTGTGCCTACATATCCTCAATCTAACCAGAAGGAGGAAGTCAGAGCAGTCGTAGTTCGACCTAACGAGGTCTTAGTGTTTTTTATGATCGACGTTAAGTTCGCGTCCGACAGTTAGGGTCGATGCCTGTTTGCGACAAAACGGAAAATAACATGCTCTTTTCTGAAAATGATTTGAAACTTAACAATCCCGAAGGATGAAAAAGATTTGAATTTGGTTTGTGTTTTTTAGACAGAAGTGGATTGAAATTAGTTCGTAACTTGCATTGCACCGAAGTCTATGACGTAGGAACGAATGCATAGCAAATCGTCCCAAGATGGGACGTCCACCAAACACTCTAGAAAAATCGTCCCAACACGTACACCAAACAGCATTCAACAGCTCAAGTTTCCTGCACAAAATGGGTGTAAAAAGCAATAGGCAGCAAAGGTATACAATTGACAGCATGTCAAATAATTCAGAAAAGTAGCTGTAAAAGTAGGGCAGCATGCAAAGCATCTAAACAAATACTCATGCAAGCAAAGATTGCAAATAGATCCACAAAGCATGGCAAACCAATCATAAAGGTTGCAAGCATCAAGAACGAACAACATGATTATGCTAATAATTTAAGAACAATTACTCCACAAAGTTGCACAACTCAAATATTGATCAAAACATCATGCATAAGCAACCACGGAAACAAACAACAATCACGCGTCACATGTCCAGCAAGTTGAGCATCAATCAAGAATTAACACAATTCAAATGTGTGTGCATCATGTTTATCGCATCAATTAATCAACAACGCAAACATAAATATTCATCGATGAAAACCAAGAATCGCGTGTCGAAGAATCGTGTTCATGCAATGGTGTGAGGTGAAACAGCTCATGACTAATCCACAAATCATCAACATATTAATCCATGAAGTTTAGACATGCAAAGGATCTCAAAAAAACAAGAAAATGCAAGAACATCACATTCTACAGCAGTGGTAACCGGTTATGAGATATGATGTAACCGGTTACCCAGTTCAAAATAGCCAAAAATTACGCAGAAAACAACAGGGTAACCGGTTAGCAGATTTGCTGTAACCGGTTACTCTGCAACAGAATTAAAAAAAAAATAGTGTCCAAAATCACTTTTCAGCTGCTTATCACTTCTCCAAACATTCAAATCATCATGCAATCAATTAATCACGAAATTCACATCAAATATCAGTAATCAAACACCAATTAGATCCAATAATCATTAACATTAAGAATCAAATTCAAGCAAAATGGATCCAAATCAACAACAACCAAAGATCTATATTGAATAAGTTGTAAATAAGCTAAATCAAGTATAGATCTAAGGAAAACCAACCTACAAAGTTGAGAATTGTTTTGGTGATTGTTGCAAACGAAAATTGATAAATCCAAGCAAGAAATCCAAGATCTATGCAAGAAACTTCAAGATCCTAGCAAGAAACTTCAAGATCCAAACAATGTGATGATTTTTCTTCAAGCTTTCTCTAAAATCAGTTCCAAAAGCTCAAATCCAAGAGTAAAACAGTAGCAAATTCAAGATTCTTTCAAGAATTGGTGAATGGATGAATGTTTAGTTCCAAGATCAACAAATTTCAATGCAAAATTTGTTAAACTTTGATGAAGGAACTTTGAGTGAGGGTTTTGAAATGAGAGAAAAGTTGAGAGAAAATGGAGTGAGATGTGTAGAAAATTCAGAAAAATGAATCAAGGTTATGTGAGGTTTGGAATGAATTGATTTAAATAGAAGCTAGGTTAGGAATTCAAATGTGGTTTGGAGTGTGGGTTAATGAGTGGAATGGAGATTAGGAATGGAATTTGAAAAAAGAATGTGGAATTAGAGTGGAAAATGTTGGATGGAATTTGAATTTTGGGTAGAAAATGATGAAAATAAATCAATTCTAGATCCTTCCCACACATGCACAAGCCAAGCACATGATCACAAATGATGAAAACTTAATTTTTTTCAAGCTGCGCCCAGAGTAACCGGTTATCACATATGCTGTAACCGGTTACTTAGTTCAAGAAACCTGAAAATGTGCAGAAAAACAAAGGAGTAACTGGTTATCATATATGCTGTAACCGGTTTCTCAGTTCAAATTTTGAATTTTGGCGCCTTTTGGAGGGAAACTTGGAAAAGTGACCTCTGACAGCTGTTTTGAACCCCGTTAAGCCTCCGAAACTGGAAACTTGATATTGCTACTGAGTAACACCTGAAATGAAACACAAATTCTTGCTGACACCTCAGAATATCCTGTTGAATTAATAATGTCTGATGCCGGATTGCTTGATCAAAATGACTGCCGGAGCTTCTTATTATCTAAATGTCTAATGAGAAAAATAAAAGCTCAAAAGACCTTGAAAGCTATCTTCTTGACTCTGAATACTGCTGAAAATCATATTGGAAGTGATAACGCCATGAGTTGCTGGAAAATACCTTGATCCCATGCCCAAAAGAAACATGACAATGCAAAATGACGATGCGAATGAAATGAAACCTAAGCCAGTTAGAGTTAGAAACAAGGGGGTAAAATTTGGGGTGCTACACTTACATTTTTTCATTTGCATCTTTCTTTCATGTCATAACATGTGTATTCTTTCTCGTCGTGTCTCATCTCATCATCTTGTCTTCAGAAACCTTCACACTGAATCTCCGGCGCAGATACAACACTCGAGCCCAAGCTCGCCAAAGGATGTCTGAGCATAACTTTGAATTGGATATGATCAACAATGAGTTGGATGATTTACGAGGAAGCATGTGGCAGATCATGGAAGTCCTACTCAGACCACCATAATCTCCGAGATTGTCACTCCAATTGTGGAACCTACTACAAATATCAACTCTACTTCTGTGCCACCGTTTGGGTTGCCCCCTGGTTTTGTGCCTCCACCAATTACTGCAACTACTCAACAGGCTATTCCTATGGGGCATGAGAATCCTCAAGCTATCCTAAACTTTTCTTCACCAACTGTGCAAACTCAAGCGCACCCCATTTTCCACAACCCACCACCGGTTTATGATTTCCCTGAAGTATCGGAAGAAGGGGACGAGGGTCATGAAAGACTGAAAAAAGTGTGGAAACCATTCAAAGAAAGATGAGAGCAATGGAAGGCACTAACATCTTTAGTACTGATGATAGAGATATGTGTTTGGTATCTGGTTTAGTGATCCCACCAAAGTAAAAACTCCAAGCTTCGACCAGTATTCAGGTGCGACATGCCCAAAGTCGCACTTGATTATGTACTACATGTCATACCCTAAATTTTGACCACTAAGATTCCCCATCATTGTGCAAATCATCATCACAATATGGATGGACCTTTGTACTTCATTAGTCTCCCCAAAGATGGGGGAGCATTCACTACAATCAAACTTAGGGTTTCAAGCCCTCTCAGAGCCTTAGACAAAGGATCAATCAAGGAATGACATGATCTTCAACTTGTCTAAGCCTCTCAAACATCCACAATGGATCAAGAGGATTCCCACTTCAAGGATCAAGCATCAGGCTGCAACATTCCAAGTGGATCAAGCCTCAAGATCGCCAGTGTCGCCAAATTAGGGTTTTGGTCGACTGGGGCCTCCAGATGGAAATTTTCCTCTGGGCATGAGCCAATGCTTCAAAGAACAACCTAATATGCTCCAAGGGACACCATGAACCCAATCATCAAGTCAATTTTGCCCCAGGGGATACATTCATAAAAAATTAGGAATTAGGGTTTCTTTACCTAATTCACCCCTAAGTTGACTTTTGGGACAAAACATGAGCCAGGACCTCAAGACATGATTTGGGGGTCTCTAATAAACCACATTGATCCATTTTCAACAATGGATTGACCCAAGAAACTTGATTAACAAGTTTCAAGCTCATCAGAACCACAATTAGGGTTTCGCGGGAAAAGTCAACCGTGCCTTTGAATTTTGACCCAGGCATGCTCCCAAACCTTGGGACATGATTCAATACACCCTATAACACCCATGGAACATGTCCATCAAGTTTGATTTAGGTCAAAGGCTTGATTTCACAAAGGATCGCACAGTTTGGAGTTCATCTGACAAAAAGTCAACTGTGCACAAAAGTCAACTTTGACTTTTTGAGATTTTTCACAATTATGGTTCTTTGACCCTAAAATGATGTTAATGTGTGATTGGAATCATCATTCATCAAGAAAAATCCAGAAAAGTGGATAACTTGTAAAAGGGGTAACAATAAAAAACTTAGAAATTTTCTGAGTTATGAAACAAAGTGGCTAGGGTACCAACTTTGGAGGATCATAACTCCTAAACCACAAAACCATTTTTCCCCATTCAAAGCTGGATTTGTAGCTCTCATGGCCCTCTACAAAAGCTTTAACTACACCTCATTCCAATTCATCATGGATTTTGAGTTATGGAATGATCAAAATGGCTGAAAACCTGAAATGTCACTTTTTCCAACAATTAGTGAAATTTTCACTAAGTCAGAATCTGCCTTCACTTTTTTCCAAATGTAGGGGAATTTTTCACTTGGATCCAAAAGGTATCAAAACAAACTATGATCACACATATGTTGTATCATATGAGGGCTTTCCAAAATGGCCAAGAACTCCACGAAACTCCACTTAAGCCATGAGATATGACAATGACAATGTGCCTTGTTGCAAACTGTCATAGCAAGGCAGATTTGTGCATTTTGCTCAATTTGAGCAAATTTTGCAAAGGGCAAGCAAATCTATCCATCTGAACATCTCAAGGGGGGGGCCAAGGAGGGACAAACCCTGGTCCATCAGCCTCCCAAGTCTTTGGAACCAAAAGTAGCACGCCAAACCTAAAAATGCCTAAAAGAGGGACAAGACTCCAATTTTGGTTTGGAGCATTTAATGGATGCACCAAGGTGTCATGGACTGAGCCCTTTCCAACTGAATTCAGTCAAGGATGATCCAAGAACTAGGGAACCAACAACCCGTGCCCTAACCTCTAGTCAATGGCTAGAGGAGACTTGGATTCCTATTGATCAACATTGGCCAAACCTCTGCAGCACTTGCTATTCACTATTGCAGCCAAAACAAACTTGCTCTACTATAAATAGAGCTCATTTGTGCTCAGTTTGAGTACACCAAAGCACTACAACACTTGCTTTCCTCAAAATCTCTTTCTCTAGGCAAAAATACCTTCTCTAGCAAGGTAACTCTGAGTTTTTGAGTTAGAGAGCATTTCCACCACAGCTCATTATCCAAACACATCCAATATGTCATATCTAAGCTCTCCAACCTCTCACAAGTGACCTGTAACACCAAAATCACAAAGTCCCCTCTCAAAACCTCAAAATATGACTTTTTTGCATTTTTCAAGCCATGTCTTGATTCAGTCACTTTCCAAACAAAATAAAACCTCAAACACACTCCAAATATCATCCTCGAGCTGTCCCAAATGGTTCCACACATCTGGAACACCATTTGAGAGAGTTGCTATTTTGGCCACTTTTTCCCCTTTTGCAAGAAAGGGCTCAAACTTGCTCGAGAGGTTTCCAGCTGATTCCAACCATCCTAAAAGCTTCTAAAAGATCATTTGAGGGTGTCTAAAGCATCAAATCATTTGTGGAACAAAGAATTTGGCAGATTGCACAAAAGCTCTCAAAAGAGGTAAGCATCACAACTTAAATTCTTTGAATCATGCTTTCCTTTGATGTCCACTGATCCTGCACATCTTATACATGTTATATGTGTTGTGTTTGGACCAATTCATCACATAATTCATGCCTATAACAAGAGATAGCACAAAAAAATGCAAATCATGGCCTATTTCAAAACCACTATCGGGTTTTGAGGAGGATTTATTTTCTGGAAAAACCACCACCACCATTGGATTCCTTGTGAAATTCTAGGCAGGATAGGCCTAACTTTTGTCCCAATCCTTGGAGAAATGAGAAAGTTACAAGCTTCACGTTTCTGGCCAAAACCTTGCCTTGCCTTGCCTTGGTCAGGCCTAAAATCAAGGCATGCCTTGTATATTTTTAGGTTGAGCTTAGTACACGGATGTATCACCACCCTAGTGGTAAGGCGCGCATGCTGTACACAAGAGGTCTGGGGTTCGAATCCCCCTCGCCCCAGACCCTCTTTTTGCTATTTTTTCCACTTTTTACTATTTTTCATATTATTTTTAATGATTTGAAAAATTAATAACTCCCTCAATTATAATTATTTTTTATTGGTTCTTTTTGTAAAAAATCACAAAAATGTTGAAATATTTTATTCCACAAAAAAATGTAATTTATATTATTTATTTAATATAGTTAGCATTTTTGTGAATAAATTCATTTTAATTGTTTTTAAACATTTAAAAGTGAATATTTATTTTGAAAATCAAAACCAAATGAGTTCTAAATCATTTTGTGATTAAAACCTCATTTTTCAAACCTTAAACAAAAATCACAAGTGGTTTATTCAAATATATTTGGTATTTTTTATCATTTTATTGATTTTCATTAAATATTTACTTTTAAAGAAAAACAAAATTAGGGTTTCTTTGATTTTCACCCTCACAAATATTTTTCAAAACCATTGGGCCTCTAATAGAGTTTAAGACCCAATCCTTCTTTGAAAACAAAATAGTTTGGGCCTTAGTCATTGTATAAGACCCACTGTGTTTTCAAAAATCTCGGCGCGATCGCCAGTTTAAAATAAAACCAACTGGGCCTACCCTCGTGTTATAAGCCTCATTTCTTTTCTTTAAATTTCTATGGGCCTCTAATAGAGTGTAAGACCCAAACCCCTTTTGAAACCAAAATGACTTGGGCCTCAGATATTGTATAAGACTCGTTGTGCTTTCAAAAACCTCGGCGCGATCGCCGTGTTTAAACAAATAACCTTGGGCCTCTCCTTGAGTTGTAAGCCCCAACAATCTTTTCAAAGCACTTTCCCCTTTGATTTTGAATTCAAATATATGTTGTTATCAAAACTTTCTTTAATTTCTTTGTTGAACAACTAACCAAACAGCATGGAAGCTCTACAACGGGTAAGTGTTTATCTGCTTTCATTTATCGCTTTCATATGTATATAAACTGTATTGTGGGGCTGTTTCACTGTAAGTCTTCTTTCACAAACTTTTATATACTTGTCACATATCAACTGTGTAATACTAGTATAGTTATTTAGAGTTTTCCCCGGCAACTACGTCTAGCACTAGGTAAAGCCCTGTTGGTCACTCTTAAATACAAACAAAACTAGAACCCCATAGGATTTCCAGATACAGTTTTCCCTCCTCTTGGGGTTAAACAATATGGAGACGTGAAATGCAGCATTCTCGGTGAACCCTTTCTCAGACTATCACCCTTAGAAATTGTCAAAGAAACTCTAACTCCCCAAAGATGATCTTTTCTCCGTGAATGGCATCTCTTGAGTTTCTTCCAAGTTCTCGGACTTTCCTGGCTTGATCTATTCTTGGTGAATAGCATGTCTTGAACTTCTTGGGGTTTGGGGACCCACAGGCTTCCTAAAAGCATCCCCGCCTCCTCTTCGGCGTTGTACAAGGACCCTTCGACTTCTTAGAAGTTCTCATGCCTTCTCTTGGGCTTAATACAAGGACCCTGACGACCTCTTAAAGGTATAACACAGAACCTAGTCATCCTTTGCTAGAGCAGTCTTTCCAGTGTCAAAAACTCTGGCCGTTTTAGGGTTGATACTCATCCCTTAATGCCCGTGCCTCCACTTGGGCATTGTACAAAAGATAAAACTCTAGACTTCGACAGTCTAAGACCCTTGAGTCTCAAAGACATTCTCAAGTTCCTTTCAAACATAGGAAGAAACACCGAAACTCGGTCTCCCTCAGGAGAGTTCCCCATACTTGGACCCGCCTCCGGATCTATAGAATCCACAGCGGTAAGACAACCTCCTCTTGGGCTTTGTACAAATGGTCCTCCCCAGCGAGGCTAACCTTTTCAGACTCTCTTGTTGAGTAAAATACCTTTTAGCCTCAATCTTAGGCTTCATACGAGACACATTAAATCACTCCCTTGTTGAGTATAAAAAAGACTCTCTCGTCGAGTCAACCTTTAAGCCTTAATCTTGGGCTTTGTACGAGATAGAAAACACTCTCTTGTTGAGTATACAAGACTCTCTTGTTGAGTCAATCTCCTTTTAGCCTCAATCTCTGGCTTCATACGAGACATCAAATTCACTCGTTGAGTATAAAAAAGACTCTCTTGTTAAGTCAGTCTCTCCTTTAGCCTCCGTCTTTGGCATTGTACAAGACATATAGAAAATCACTCTCTTGTTGAGTATAAAAGACTCTCTTGTTGAGTCAATCAACCCTCAGGCTCTCTTGTTGAGTCAACCACTTTTAGCCTCCGTCTTGGGCTTTGTACAAGACATATAAAAACACTCTCTTGTTGAGTATAAAAAAGACTCTCTTGTTGAGTCAATTTCCTTTTAGCCTCTATCTCGGGCTTCATACGAGACAGCAAAATACTCTCTTGTTGAGTATAAAAGACTCACTTGTTGGGTCAATTAACTTTCAGACTCCATTGTTGGGTCAATCACCTTTTTGGACTCTCTCGTTGAGTCCATCTTCCCTTTTCGCCTCCGTCTTGGGCTTCATACGAGACACCAAATTACTCTCTTATTGAGTATAACAGACTCTCTTGGTGAGTCAAACCCTTTTAGCCTCAATCTTGGGCTTCGTACAAGACAGAAAGAACATTTTCCCCGAAAAAGTCAACTTCTAGCCTCCTCTTAGGCTTGGTATAAAGAAAACTCCGGTTGAGTCAATCAACCTTTTAGCATCAAAGTTGTGCCTTGCCCACAGCATACAAACATCAACAACTCCTCTTTAGAGATGACAAATTCTCTCTCAGCTTAAACCCTTCAGCTTCACATCATGGGCTTTGAACAAGATACAAATCACCCCTTTAGCTTCAATCTTGGGCTTTGAACAAGACACAAAAACACCTTTTCCTACCTTAGAATAGGGGGAACTACGATCGCTCTAATTTCCTTATAACGGGAATACTTAGGCATAAGATTGCAAAATCTTAGCGAGCATACTAATAAAAAAACCCAAAATCCCATATATCAACCCAAAAGCACCAAGTCCTAACATCTTACCAAAAACCTCGCAAATGATCTAGACATTCTGATTTTAAACAAAATAAACCGAAGAGGGACCCATATCTTAATCGCATATGTAACCTAACAGACAGTTGTTCAAACTCAGTATGCAAGCAGGGTTAATTGGAGACATCTATTTCCCTTCCTTAATCAGCTCAATAGGATAAAAAATGAATCGAACTATAGTACCCAAGCGATTGTGACTCAGGACCACAAAAATCGCGCTACAGAAAAAATGGCGCCCACCGTGGGGCCCGGTTCTCTTTCTTACAATCTTTGGTGGAAACCTTAAGTTCACAATCTTAGGTAGAAAATCCTGAGTTCACAAAGTATCACAGAAATGGCGACTCTGCTGGGGAGTCATTATCTGTATAGGATCATAAGACTAGAGGTCTAGGATGATTAAGACAAATATATATACTGCATTTCCTAATTGATATCTGTGTTTATTTTTCTGCTAATGGGAATGCGTGTAATGTCGCATGTGGAAAGATTGAGTATACACCTAAGATAGGTGATGGCAATACGGGTAATCTTGTGGGGAATGAATCCCAATTAAGAATCCCCGGTCGACCATCAACTCAGTGGAGACTCCCTTTGCAGATACATTGCCTATACGACTTCGGTTGTTGAAAGTAGTGTGGTCGTCTGGGTTATCTAAGAAGCTGAGGTTTTTAGTAGGCTGAAACCATTTTGTAGCGCAGAAGCTATCAGAAATAGTTGTCACGCGATACTACCCTCATCTGAGATCACTCTAAGATACATCAGTTCGCTGGCGATCTGCTTGCTGTTGTTATGCCAAGAGGGGTCAATGATTTTGCGGACAGGTACAAAAAATCACCAGTATAAACCTTTGGGGGGGTAGAGCCTTGACTTCATGACACCGACCCTTTGACCCATGTTTTTTCTATGTTTTTGTGTGCTGCATTCATACATTCATTTAAAAAACTAAAAAAAATCTCTTATCTTCTAGTCTCTCTTTTTCAAATTAAACTAAGACTATGATTGCATATGTCAGAGAAAGGAGGTTGCGCTAATGGATTTTGGTAGAAGGAAAACTCATAAGTACACCTTCAAGGTTCCAAAACTTGAGGATTTAAGAGGTCTGGCGAGAATGATCACCAACCCCGAGACTTTTAGAGCCAAGTATGGAGGGCTGCTGTCCTTGTTAAGGGTCCATGTAATCGAAGGAATCTTGTCCACACTAATCCAGTTCTACGATCTGATCTATCACTGTTTCACATTCCCAGATTATCAACTAGCACAAACACTGGAGGAGTACTCTCACTTGACTAATTTACATTCACTGATCAAACTCCCTTTTATGGACTAGAAGAGATTCCAAAGGATCAAGCCATTGCAAGAGCAATTTATTTGGATGAGTCAGAAGTCATGACTCACATGACCACTAAGGGTGGAATCCAGGGTTTGCCAGCCCAGATCTTAATAAAGAAAGCTCTATACTTTGCTAGTATAGGGAACGTGGCCGCTTTCGAAAGCATCTTTGTTTCTCTCACCTACGGGTTATTTTTGTTTCCTAACATCGATAACTTTGTAGATATCAACGCCATTAAGATTTTTCTGATTGGAAACGCTGTACCGACTTTGCTCGCAGATGCTTATCATTCGGTACACTTAAGGAATTTGTATAGCGGAGGAATGATCACATGTTGTGTACCCCTGTTGTACAAATGGTTCACTTCCTACTTACCCAAGTCTGCTGCATTTTGGGATCAAAAGAATACTTTGCGTTGGTCACAGAGAATCATGTATCTTACCAACTCTGACATCGATTGGTACAATCAAATCTATGACGGGATCAGAATCATCGACCGTTGTGGAAATTTCCCAAATGTGCCCCTTATAGGAACTAAGGGAGGAATCAACTATCATCCAGTTCTAGTTCGTCGTCAATTTGGATACCCGATGAGGCATGTCCCGCGTAATGCTCATCTGGAAGGTCTTTTCTTCAAGGAAGGAGAAAATAACAGGGCACTAAAGATGGAAATAGTGCATGCCTGGAAACACGTTCACAGGAAAGGATGAGAGTCTCTAGGAAAACCAGACTATGTCTCAGTGGAACCTTATCTCCACTGGGTACAAACTAGAGCTCTCAAGCTGAGGATGCCTTACCCTCGTCAGGAAGTTCTTCCATTAAGGGACTCTGCCCTTTATTTTATATCTGAGATGGAAAAAATTCAGGTGACTCTCAACAAAGTTCAGCAGGAGAAGAGATCTTGGAGGAACAAGTACCGTATTCTAAATGTGGAGTGCAAGAAAATACATCAACTGTTAAGAGAAAAGGATGCTCTGATTGAGATTTTAGAGCAACATGTTGTGGAGAATCAGGATGACCAAAGGAGTTTGCTCACTCCTTTCACTTGGCAAAGGAATGACAACCCGACAACGGTCGAAGAGCCCTGGTCAAAGAAAAGGAAAGTACCAGAACCAGTACCTGAGCTCTCCTCAGAGAGGACTCAGGATCCATTAGCTTAGATTTCCTTTTGCAGCACTTTGTAAATTACTGTATTTCCATTTCCGCAATCCTTTGAATTCAATAAAATGGGGTTTCCTCACTGGTTGATATTTGCAATCCAATTGTCGAAGTTTATTTTGATTAAACAAAAAAATGCACAATTAATATAATCATTGCATATCATTCATCATTCTCACGTAATGCATTCTTCTTACCTACGAATCTCGCGTTTGCGTCTCGATTCTAGAGTCAAACTGTCTCATTCGTATAATACTCGGGCCAATCATCAGAAAAAGATGGATGATCTCGAGGAAGAAAATAGAGAGTTGAGGGAAGAGATCGACACTCTGAAAGAGGATCTGAGAAAGCTTCATAATGACATGCAAGCTCTAGCAGAAGCTCAGATGCAACAACAAAGGACTGTGATCTCAGAGATTGCATCAACGCCCATTGTGGAGAAGTATGATCCTAGGTACAAAATGCCGAAAGATCGTCCCTGGGGCATGCCTATCAATTATATCCCGGAGGGATATGTTCCGCCGATCACTAAAGATCCGAAAACTTCAGCAGGAGCCGTTGGGCCTGAAGGTTACAAACTTCAGGAAAGCGAAGATGCCAGGGGCATGACAGCAACTCATGAAGGTTACAAACTTTGGGGGCACCGAGAGTCTCGGCCATAATGACTATACCACCGCCCGTGGTACACACTATCCCGGAAGAACAGATTCCACAGATACCCGCTGGTGGTAACGAAAGTATGTTCGACAGAATGAATGTGTTCCAGGAACAGTTCCTGGAAATGCAGAAAGAACTGCAAGCCCTTCGCGGTCAGGATTTATTTGGGAAGGACGCCACAGACCTTTGTTTGGTCCCCAATGTGAAAGTTCCGTACAAGTTCCAGGTACCCGATTTTGAAAAGTACAAGGGTAACTCTTGCCCTCAGAGCCATCTGGTGATGTACGCTTGGCGAATGTCAGCTCAGACAAAGAACCAGGAGCTACTGATTCACTACTTTCAGGATAGTTTAACCGGTGCCGCATTAAAATGGTACATGGGTTTAAACTGCACTAAGATTACCACTTTCAGGGATCTTGGCGCTGCTTTTGTTCAACAATATAAGTACAATTTGGACATGGCACCAGACAGAGATCAGCTCAGATCAATGTCACAGAAGGACAAGGAAACCTTTAAGGAGTACGCTCAGAGATGGCGTGAAATTGCCGCTCAGATTTGTCCGCCTCTTGAGGAAAAAGAGACGACAAAGATCTTCTTGAAAACCTTGAGCTCATTTTACTACGACAGAATGGTTGCCAGTGCGCCCAGTGACTTCACCGAGATAGTGGGCATGGGAGTTCGTCTTGAGGACGCAGTCCGAGAAGGATGTTTAGTTAAAGACGCAGGATCATCAAGTAGTACAAAACGATACGGTAGTGCTCTCCCTAAGAAAAAAGAGCAAGATATTAGGAATATCTCTCTTGGAAAGCAAAGACGACGGTATCAACTAGTAGCAGCTGTAACTCCTGCTATCAACTCTGCGCATGTTCCTACGTATCAACCTCAGGTTGCTCAGAGCGAACCGATTCAACAAAAGTATCAGCAAAGGACACAACAACCTCTTTAGCAGGCTCGTCCTCCCTACAACAACAACCGCACAATGCGACCACCAGGGTTCGACCCTATACCGATGTTGTACACAGAATTGTTTCCACTCTTACTGGTCAAGGGGCACGTCCAAACCAGGTCTCCTCTTACAGTACTAGAAAATCTGCCTTTTTGGTTTAAAGCGGATCAGACTTGCCCTTACCATCAAGGAGGACCCGAGCATAACATAGAAAACTGTCTCAGTTTCAAATCCGGTGTGCAAAAGCTTGTTAGGAGCGGGGTCTTATCTTTCAAGGATACGAATCCGAATATTCTCACAAACCCGCTGCCTAAACACGAGAAAGCTACGGTAAATTTGATAGAAGGAGAGTCCAACAACAACTATCAAATTCAAGATGTACTCTTATTGAGAGCCAACTTCGTCAAGATGCATTGTAAACAGAGTGGATACGGCCATGTGCCACCTCACAATTATCACCAGTGTGATATCTGCTCTAAAAACAATCAGGGATGTTCTGTGGTGCAAGCAGCTCTACAGGAACATTTGGATCTCGGATGGATCCAAGAGCATCGAGTTCGTGGAGTTAACATGACTTATACGAATTCCAACATCATTCAGAACCACGACATCCGTGCAATGAATGTCAACTTAGTGGCAATGCACTCAAGGCAAAGCCAGTATCATAATCTGTCGCGGCGCGATTAAAATTCTTGTCTGACTTACTCGGTAAACAAACATGGATGCTCTTTTATACAAGAGGCCCTCCAGCGTCAGATGGATCTTGGGTGGATCCAGGACTACCATGATAGAAATCCTTATCAGATCAACATGATTCAGATCTTTGATATTCGTTTGATGAATACCAGCTTGGTGGAGTTACACGCCAAGCAAGTCTAACTCGTCTTTCTCACTTCACATAATTATCTGAACTGTACGGTATGCAGTGAGAGTAACCAAGGGTGTGCTCTCGTTCAAAGAACTTTACAACACTTGATGAACCACTAGTGGCTTCCGATCTATATGGATGAAGACACGTAACAAATCAGTGTGACAAACGGGAACCCTACTATGAATTAAAGTCAGGATGTCCGACCATCCTAAAAGAGGTTTCCAGCTTGAACTTGCTCGAGAGGTTTCCAGCTGATTCCAACCATCCTAAAAGCTTCTAAAAGATCATTTGAGGGTGTCTAAAGCATCAAATCATTTGTGGAACAAAGAATTTGGCAGATTGCACAAAAGCTCTCAAAAGAGGTAAGCATCACAACTTAAATTCTTTGAATCATGCTTTCCTTTGATGTCCACTGATCCTGCACATCTTATACATGTTATATGTGTTGTGTTTGGACCAATTCATCACATAATTCATGCCTATAACAAGAGATAGCACAAAAAAATGCAAATCATGGCCTATTTCAAAACCACTATCGGGTTTTGAGGAGGATTTATTTTCTGGAAAAACCACCACCACCATTGGATTCCTTGTGAAATTCTAGGCAGGATAGGCCTAACTTTTGTCCCAATCCTTGGAGAAATGAGAAAGTTACAAGCTTCACGTTTCTGGCCAAAACCTTGCCTTGCCTTGCCTTGGTCAGGCCTAAAATCAAGGCATGCCTTGTATATTTTTAGGTTGAGCTTAGTACACGGATGTATCACCACCCTAGTGGTAAGGCGCGCATGCTGTACACAAGAGGTCTGGGGTTCGAATCCCCCTCGCCCCAGACCCTCTTTTTGCTATTTTTTCCACTTTTTACTATTTTTCATATTATTTTTAATGATTTGAAAAATTAATAACTCCCTCAATTATAATTATTTTTTATTGGTTCTTTTTGTAAAAAATCACAAAAATGTTGAAATATTTTATTCCACAAAAAAATGTAATTTATATTATTTATTTAATATAGTTAGCATTTTTGTGAATAAATTCATTTTAATTGTTTTTAAACATTTAAAAGTGAATATTTATTTTGAAAATCAAAACCAAATGAGTTCTAAATCATTTTGTGATTAAAACCTCATTTTTCAAACCTTAAACAAAAATCACAAGTGGTTTATTCAAATATATTTGGTATTTTTTATCATTTTATTGATTTTCATTAAATATTTACTTTTAAAGAAAAACAAAATTAGGGTTTCTTTGATTTTCACCCTCACAAATATTTTTCAAAACCATTGGGCCTCTAATAGAGTTTAAGACCCAATCCTTCTTTGAAAACAAAATAGTTTGGGCCTTAGTCATTGTATAAGACCCACTGTGTTTTCAAAAATCTCGGCGCGATCGCCAGTTTAAAATAAAACCAACTGGGCCTACCCTCGTGTTATAAGCCTCATTTCTTTTCTTTAAATTTCTATGGGCCTCTAATAGAGTGTAAGACCCAAACCCCTTTTGAAACCAAAATGACTTGGGCCTCAGATATTGTATAAGACTCGTTGTGCTTTCAAAAACCTCGGCGCGATCGCCGTGTTTAAACAAATAACCTTGGGCCTCTCCTTGAGTTGTAAGCCCCAACAATCTTTTCAAAGCACTTTCCCCTTTGATTTTGAATTCAAATATATGTTGTTATCAAAACTTTCTTTAATTTCTTTGTTGAACAACTAACCAAACAGCATGGAAGCTCTACAACGGGTAAGTGTTTATCTGCTTTCATTTATCGCTTTCATATGTATATAAACTGTATTGTGGGGCTGTTTCACTGTAAGTCTTCTTTCACAAACTTTTATATACTTGTCACATATCAACTGTGTAATACTAGTATAGTTATTTAGAGTTTTCCCCGGCAACTACGTCTAGCACTAGGTAAAGCCCTGTTGGTCACTCTTAAATACAAACAAAACTAGAACCCCATAGGATTTCCAGATACAGTTTTCCCTCCTCTTGGGGTTAAACAATATGGAGACGTGAAATGCAGCATTCTCGGTGAACCCTTTCTCAGACTATCACCCTTAGAAATTGTCAAAGAAACTCTAACTCCCCAGAGATGATCTTTTCTCCGTGAATGGCATCTCTTGAGTTTCTTCCAAGTTCTCGGACTTTCCTGGCTTGATCTATTCTTGGTGAATAGCATGTCTTGAACTTCTTGGGGTTTGGGGACCCACAGGCTTCCTAAAAGCATCCCCGTCTCCTCTTCGGCGTTGTACAAGGACCCTTCGACTTCTTAGAAGTTCTCATGCCTTCTCTTGGGCTTAATACAAGGACCCTGACGACCTCTTAAAGGTATAAGACAGAACCTAGTCATCCTTTGCTAGAGCAGTCTTTCCAGTGTCAAAAACTCTGGCCGTTTTAGGGTTGATACTCATCCCTTAATGCCCGTGCCTCCACTTGGGCATTGTACAAAAGATAAAACTCTAGACTTCGACAGTCTAAGACCCTTGAGTCTCAAAGACATTCTCAAGTTCCTTTCAAACATAGGAAGAAACACCGAAACTCGGTCTCCCTCAGGAGAGTTCCCCATACTTGGACCCGCCTCCGGATCTATAGAATCCACAGCGGTAAGACAGCCTCCTCTTGGGCTTTGTACAAATGGTCCTCCCCAGCGAGGCTAACCTTTTCAGACTCTCTTGTTGAGTAAAATACCTTTTAGCCTCAATCTTAGGCTTCATACGAGACACATTAAATCACTCCCTTGTTGAGTATAAAAAAGACTCTCTCGTCGAGTCAACCTTTAAGCCTTAATCTTGGGCTTTGTACGAGATAGAAAACACTCTCTTGTTGAGTATACAAGACTCTCTTGTTGAGTCAATCTCCTTTTAGCCTCAATCTCTGGCTTCATACGAGACATCAAATTCACTCTCTTGTTGAGTATAAAAAAGACTCTCTTGTTAAGTCAGTCTCTCCTTTAGCCTCCGTCTTTGGCATTGTACAAGACATATAGAAAATCACTCTCTTGTTGAGTATAAAAGACTCTCTTGTTGAGTCAATCAACCCTCAGGCTCTCTTGTTGAGTCAACCACTTTTAGCCTCCGTCTTGGGCTTTGTACAAGACATATAAAAACACTCTCTTGTTGAGTATAAAAAAGACTCTCTTGTTGAGTCAATTTCCTTTTAGCCTCTATCTCGGGCTTCATACGAGACAGCAAAATACTCTATTGTTGAGTATAAAAGACTCACTTGTTGGGTCAATTAACTTTCAGACTCCATTGTTGGGTCAATCACCTTTTTGGACTCTCTCTTTGAGTCCATCTTCCCTTTTCGCCTCCGTCTTGGGCTTCATACGAGACACCAAATTACTCTCTTATTGAGTATAACAGACTCTCTTGGTGAGTCAAACCCTTTTAGCCTCAATCTTGGGCTTCGTACAAGACAGAAAGAACATTTTCCCCGAAAAAGTCAACTTCTAGCCTCCTCTTAGGCTTGGTATAAAGAAAACTCCGGTTGAGTCAATCAACCTTTTAGCATCAAAGTTGTGCCTTGCCCACAGCATACAAACATCAACAACTCCTCTTTAGAGATGACAAATTCTCTCTCAGCTTAAACCCTTCAGCTTCACATCTTGGGCTTTGAACAAGATACAAATCACCCCTTTAGCTTCAATCTTGGGCTTTGAACAAGACACAAAAACACCTTTTCCTACCTTAGAATAGGGGGAACTACGATCGCTCTAATTTCCTTATAACGGGAATACTTAGGCATAAGATTGCAAAATCTTAGCGAGCATACTAATAAAAAAACCCAAAATCCCATATATCAACCCAAAAGCACCAAGTCCTAACATCTTACCAAAAACCTCGCAAATGATCTAGACATTCTGATTTTAAACAAAATAAACCGAAGAGGGACCCATATCTTAATCGCATATGTAACCTAACAGACAGTTGTTCAAACTCAGTATGCAAGCAGGGTTAATTGGAGACATCTATTTCCCTTCCTTAATCAGCTCAATAGGATAAAAAATGAATCGAACTATAGTACCCAAGCGATTGTGACTCAGGACCACAAAAATCGCGCTACAGAAAAAATGGCGCCCACCGTGGGGCCCGGTTCTCTTTCTTACAATCTTTGGTGGAAACCTTAAGTTCACAATCTTAGGTAGAAAATCCTGAGTTCACAAAGTATCACAGAAATGGCGACTCTGCTGGGGAGTCATTATCTGTATAGGATCATAAGACTAGAGGTCTAGGATGATTAAGACAAATATATATACTGCATTTCCTAATTGATATCTGTGTTTATTTTTCTGCTAATGGGAATGCGTGTAATGCCGCATGTGGAAAGATTGAGTATACACCTAAGATAGGTGATGGCAATACGGGTAATCTTGTGGGGAATGAATCCCAGTTAAGAATCCCCGGTCGACCATCAACTCAGTGGAGACTCCCTTTGCAGATACATTGCCTATACGACTTCGGTTGTTGAAAGTAGTGTGGTCGACTGGGTTATCTAAGAAGCTGAGGTTTTTAGTAGGCTGAAACCATTTTGTAGCGCAGAAGCTATCAGAAATAGTTGTCACGCGATACTACCCTCATCTGAGATCACTCTAAGATACATCAGTTCGCTGGCGATCTGCTTGCTGTTGTTATGCCAAGAGGGGTCAATGATTTTGCGGACAGGTACAAAAAATCACCAGTATAAACCTTTGGGGGGTAGAGCCTTGACTTCATGACACCGACCCTTTGACCCATGTTTTTTCTATGTTTTTGTGTGCTGCATTCATACATTCATTTAAAAAACTAAAAAAAATCTCTTATCTTCTAGTCTCTCTTTTTCAAATTAAACTAAGACTATGATTGCAAATGTCAGAGAAAGGAGGTTGCGCTAATGGATTTCGGTAGAAGGAAAACTCATAAGTACACCTTCAAGGTTCCAAAACTTGAGGATTTAAGAGGTCTGGCGAGAATGATCACCAACCCCGAGACTTTTAGAGCCAAGTATGGAGGACTGCTGTCCTTGTTAAGGGTCCATGTAATCGAAGGAATCTTGTCCACACTAATCCAGTTCTACGATCTGATCTATCACTGTTTCACATTCCCAGATTATCAACTAGCACAAACACTGGAGGAGTACTCTCACTTGACTAATTTACATTCACTGATCAAACTCCCTTTTATGGACTAGAAGAGATTCCAAAGGATCAAGCCATTGCAAGAGCAATTTATTTGGATGAGTCAGAAGTCATGACTCACATGACCACTAAGGGTGGAATCCAGGGTTTGCCAGCCCAGATCTTAATAAAGAAAGCTCTATACTTTGCTAGTATAGGGAACGTGGCCGCTTTCGAAAGCATCTTTGTTTCTCTCACCTACGGGTTATTTTTGTTTCCTAACATCGATAACTTTGTAGATATCAACGCCATTAAGATTTTTCTGATTGGAAACCCTGTACCGACTTTGCTCGCAGATGCTTATCATTCGGTACACTTAAGGAATTTGTATAGCGGAGGAATGATTACATGTTGTGTACCCCTGTTGTACAAATGGTTCACTTCCTACTTACCCAAGTCTGCTGCATTTTGGGATCAAAAGAATACTTTGCGTTGGTCACAGAGAATCATGTATCTTACCAACTCTGACATCGATTGGTACAATCGAATCTATGACGGGATCAGAATCATCGACCGTTGTGGAAATTTCCCAAATGTGCCCCTTATAGGAACTAAGGGAGGAATCAACTATCATCCAGTTCTAGTTCGTCGTCAATTTGGATACCCGATGAGGCATGTCCCGCGTAATGCTCATCTGGAAGGTCTTTTCTTCAAGGAAGGAGAAAATAACAGGGCACTAAAGATGGAAATAGTGCATGCCTGGAAACACGTTCACAGGAAAGGATGAGAGTCTCTAGGAAAACCAGACTATGTCTCAGTGGAACCTTATCTCCACTGGGTACAAACTAGAGCTCTCAAGCTGAGGATGCCTTACCCTCATCAGGAAGTTCTTCCATTAAGGGACTCTGCCCTTTATTTTATATCTGAGATGGAAAAAATTCAGGTGACTCTCAACAAAGTTCAGCAGGAGAAGAGATCTTGGAGGAACAAGTACCGTATTCTAAATGTGGAGTGCAAGAAAATACATCAACTGTTAAGAGAAAAGGATGCTCTGATTGAGATTTTAGAGCAACATGTTGTGGAGAATCAGGATGACCAAAGGAGTTTGCTCACTCCTTTCACTTGGCAAAGGAATGACAACCCGACAACGGTCGAAGAGCCCTGGTCAAAGAAAAGGAAAGTACCAGAACCAGTACCTGAGCTCTCCTCAGAGAGGACTCAGGATCCATTAGCTTAGATTTCCTTTTGCAGCACTTTGTAAATTACTATATTTCCATTTCCGCAATCCTTTGAATTCAATAAAATGGGGTTTCCTCACTGGTTGATATTTGCAATCCAATTGTCGAAGTTTATTTTGATTAAACAAAAAAATGCACAATTAATATAATCATTGCATATCATTCATCATTCTCACGTAATGCATTCTTCTTACCTACGAATCTCGCGTTTGCGTCTCGATTCTAGAGTCAAACTGTCTCATTCGTATAATACTCGGGCCAATCTTCAGAAAAAGATGGATGATCTCGAGGAAGAAAATAGAGAGTTGAGGGAAGAGATCGACACTCTGAAAGAGGATCTGAGAAAGCTTCATAACGACATGCAAGCTCTAGCAGAAGCTCAGATGCAACAACAAAGGACTGTGATCTCAGAGATTGCATCAACGCCCATTGTGGAGAAGTATGATCCTAGGTACAAAATGCCGAAAGATCGTCCCTGGGGCATGCCTATCAATTATATCCCGGAGGGATATGTTCCGCCGATCACTAAAGATCCGAAAACTTCAGCAGGAGCCGTTGGGCCTGAAGGTTACAAACTTCAGGAAATCGAAGATGCCAGGGGCATGACAGCAACTCATGAAGGTTACAAACTTTGGGGGCACCGAGAGTCTCGGCCATAATGACTATACCACCGCCCGTGGTACACACTATCCCGGAAGAACAGATTCCACAGATACCCGCTGGTGGAAACGAAAGTATGTTCGACAGAATGAATGAGTTCCAGGAACAGTTCCTGGAAATGCAGAAAGAACTGCAAGCCCTTCGCGGTCAGGATTTATTTGGGAAGGACGCCACAGACCTTTGTTTGGTCCCCAATGTGAAAGTTCTGTACAAGTTCCAGGTACCCGATTTTGAAAAGTACAAGGGTAACTCTTGCCCTCAGAGCCATCTGGTGATGTACGCTTGGCGAATGTCAGCTCAGACAAAGAACCAGGAGCTACTGATTCACTACTTTCAGGATAGTTTAACCGGTGCCGCATTAAAATGGTACATGGGTTTAAACTGCACTAAGATTACCACTTCAGGATTCTTGGCGCTGCTTTCGTTCAACAATATAAGTACAATTTGGACATGGCACCAGACAGAGATCAGCTCAGATCAATGTCACAGAAGGACAAGGAAACCTTTAAGGAGTACGCTCAGAGATGGCGTGAAATTGCCGCTCAGATTTGTCCGCCTCTTGAGGAAAAAGAGACGACAAAGATCTTCTTGAAAACCTTGAGCTCATTTTACTACGACAGAATGGTTGCCAGTGCGCCCAGTGACTTCACCGAGATAGTGGGCATGGGAGTTCGTCTTGAGGACGCAGTCCGAGAGGATGTTTAGTTAAAGACGCTGGATCATCAAGTAGTACAAAACGATACGGTAGTGCTCTCCCTAAGAAAAAAGAGCAAGATATTAGGAATATCTCTCTTGGAAAGCAAAGACGACGGTATCAACTAGTAGCAGCTGTAACTCCTGCTATCAACTCTGCGCATGTTCCTACGTATCAACCTCAGGTTGCTCAGAGCGAACCGATTCAACAAAAGTATCAGCAAAGGACACAACAACCTCTTTAGCAGGCTCGTCCTCCCTACAACAACAACCGCACAATGCGACCACCAGGGTTCGACCCTATACCGATGTTGTACACAGAATTGTTTCCACTCTTACTGGTCAAGGGGCACGTCCAAACCAGGTCTCCTCTTACAGTACTAGAAAATCTGCCTTTTTGGTTTAAAGCAGATCAGACTTGCCCTTACCATCAAGGAGGACCCGGGCATAACATAGAAAACTGTCTCAGTTTCAAATCCGGTGTGCAAAAGCTTGTTAGGAGCGGGGTCTTATCTTTCAAGGATACGAATCCGAATATTCTCACAAACCCGCTGCCTAAACACGAGAAAGCTACGGTAAATTTGATAGAAGGAGAGTCCAACAACAACTATCAAATTCAAGATGTACTCTTATTGAGAGCCAACTTCGTCAAGATGCATTGTAAACAGAGTGGATACGGCCATGTGCCACCTCACAATTATCACCAGTGTGATATCTGCTCTAAAAACAATCAGGGATGTTCTGTGGTGCAAGCAGCTCTACAGGAACATTTGGATCTCGGATGGATCCAAGAGCATCGAGTTCGTGGAGTTAACATGACTTATACGAATTCCAACATCATTCAGAACCACGACATCCGTGCAATGAATGTCAACTTAGTGGAAATGCACTCAAGGCAAAGCCAGTATCATAATCTGTCGCGGCGCGATTAAAATTCTTGTCTGACTTACTCGGTAAACAAACATGGATGCTCTTTTATACAAGAGGCCCTCCAACGTCAGATGGATCTTGGGTGGATCCAGGACTACCATGATAGAAATCCTTATCAGATCAACATGATTCAGATCTTTGATATTCGTTTGATGAATACCAGCTTGGTGGAGTTACACGCCAAGCAAGTCCAACTCGTCTTTCTCACTTCACATAATTATCTGAACTGTACGGTATGCAGTGAGAGTAACCAAGGGTGTGCTCTCGTTCAAAGAACTTTACAACACTTGATGAACCACTGGTGGCTTCTGATCTATATGGATGAAGACACGTAACAAATCAGTGTGACAAACGGGAACCCTACTAGGAATTAAAGTCAGGATGTCCGATCTATGGAAATAGACCTGGTGAGATTACACTGCATTCAAAGAGAACGTGGCCAGGTGCCACCACATAACTACGAGCGCTGTAGAGTCTGCTCGGAAAATAATCAAGGATGTTACCTCGTGCGAGCAGCTCTCCAGAGTCAGTTGAACCGTAAAGAGATTCAACAATACTCAGTTTCGGGGTCTATCAACTGGACGCCAGACTATTTCACTGATCAGATTAAGGATGTTGTCGTGATCTCTGATCACGAAGGGACCAAAGATGTCTGTACCATCATCCCTCTACTTGACGAATCGAAGGTTCTTAGCCAGGAACTGATTAAAGTTACCTACGACAGTCAAAAAAATCCGAAGGCTCCTGTAGTTATCTATCTACCGGGACCAGTGCCATACAAATCTGATAAGGTGATCCCTTACAAATACGGTGCAACAATAATTGAGAATGGAAAGGAAATTCCATTACCCTCCATTGTGAATATCGCAGACATCAGTCGAGTAACACGGAGTGGTCGAATCTTCAACCGAGGAGTTGGGGAGCCTAGCAGAGAAAAGGAATCTCAAACAGAAGTTCCTAATCCACCAGTCAGTCAATCCAGTAATCCTGACCTTTCAAAGAACGATGATGAGACACTGAAGCTCATCCAAAGGAGTGAATACAACATTGTTGATCAACTGTTACAAACTCCTTCAAAGATCTTTGTGTTATCACTTTTGCTCAGTTCCGAAGCCCACAGAGAGGCTCTACAGAAAGTCTTAGAACAGGCCTTTGTGGAACAGGATGTGTCAATACGACATTTCGATAGTATCGTCTCTAACATCACTTCCTGCAACAACTTGGGGTTTAGTGATGAGGAATTGCCAGAAGAAGGCAAAGGCCACAACACGGCGCTCGATATCACAGTCAACTGCCAGGACGATGCCTTAGCCAGCTGTAGCACCCCAAAATTTTCCCTCATGCTTTTCTAACCTCTAACTGGCTTATGCTTCATTCATTTGCATTTTAGCTAGTTCATGCATATCATCTGGTTCTTTAGTCATGGGATCAAGGTTCTTTGATATTCAACAGTTAGAACTGTCTCGGTATTTTCTGCAACTTTTAAATCGGCTCAGAAGCTAATTCATCAAGGGAAGTGGCGGAAATTAATTGTTTCTGGAATTTCAATTTTTTGCTGGTTAACTATGCCGGTGGTGTTCAAAGTTCACAACTTCTGATTGGATCAACATTTCTGAGCGAATCCTATGCCAAAAGTTCCGTCTTGATATCCTCTCCAACTTTCGTGTTTTGGCCGAAGGCTATTTCTCTGAGGAAGATCTCTGAATACGCGAATTCTCGGAGTCGATACAGCAGAAGAACAGTGAAAAATAGTGTTGAAACGGTGTATTTCGGACACTAAAAAATTTCATAACTCTCAGTTCGTTCGTCGGATTGATGCCATTCCGGTGCCTAAAATTCCATTTCAATGCCATATTCGTGCCGAATGTTCAGTAGGAAACAGTTCCGAGCGGAAGGACTCCGAAAGTGCGAATTACCAGTGGAATTCATTGATGCGGTTCACTGTCTGTCAGATTTTGGAAAAATCATAACTCGGTCAATTTTTATCGGATTGTGTTCGTTCTCGAAGCGCCGGTTTAAAAATTTTATCCTCTTCAAGTTCAAAATCAAACTCGAGTTTGAACGGTGCTCCGAAGATCATCGTTTTGGTTTATTTCGCAAAACGGAAATGCTGAACCGAAGAAAAAGGTTGAAAGTTATTTTACGGTAAAATTCATATCTCACTCGTTTTTTTTCCGATCGCACTCATCTTTTGACACAAGGTCACTGACTCGTATATCTATAACTTTACTGACAAAGTTGAGTCGAGATTATTCCCCGAAAGACATGAGATGGTCACGTTTCCGAGTAGCAGATGGTAAATAAGCTGAAAAAGCGACTTTTGACATGACGTCTCGCCGCTTAAACGTATCGAACTCATTCAATTTTGATCAAATGATGTCCGTTCTTTTTGCGTTGCGTCCATGACTCAGACGCGGACAATTTCGTAAGAGGCTCAGAGTCAAAATTTTGTACCAAGCAACGTGTTATTTCCACTTAAGCCGTCGATAAGCTAGAATTTTACCGTTTTACCTCATTTTTCCACCACACTATATATTCAAATTCTCTCTCATTTCTCTCCAACTTCATTCATAATTCAAAAACACCAAAAATTCTGATTTGACTCTCTCAAAAATCAAATCAAGTTCTCTCAACTTTTTCTTAAGAACACAACAACAATTTCATCAACCTTCAAGAACACTCAAGAACGCAAAGTCTCCGATCAAGCTCTGACCACCGCCGATCAACCGCGCCGACCTCCCTAGCTCCGGCCAGCCACCGCGCCATAATCCCTCCTCTCTACCGATTCTTCATCAATTGCTCCTCCGATCTACTTTCCAGTAACAATTCTTGAATCTTTCGCTTCATTATTTGTTAATTGTTGAGGTTTGGATTGAATTAAAGTGAGTTTGATATCGACTTGTGATAAAATCCTTGAATTGCTATGATAATTGTGATGTAAATTATTGATTTGAGATTCTTGAAGTGTAGGTGTTTGTTAAAATGCCTAAGAGATAATTGAGTTGAATTTATGTGTTGTTGCATAATCCGAATTGTTGAGTACTTGTGAAGTTGTTCCGATGTAGGTGAATGCACGAGTTGACGTAATTGTGGATTCGAAACGAATACTTGATTCAATACTTTTTTTCAATGCTAAAAAGTCGGTTCGGATCGACTTATGTCAACTTTTAAATCATGTTTGTTTGCTTGAGAAATGAAAGTTCGGTTGTGTAGGAACGTTATCGTGTCGCTTTCTGGTAAAAATGTGTTTTGGTCATAACTTCCTAACCGTGGCATGTTTTTGCGAATACGAATAATGTAACTTGACTTTGTTGATGATTCCGGAGCTGTTGGTTGGCTTTTTAGTCGATTCGGACAACTTTTTTCTACTGTTTCGCTACTGCCAACCGAAGAAATCGGCATAAAAGTCCCACTTTCGAGCGGAATTAATTCAAACCGAGTTTGTTTTTGAGTCCGTTAGTATGTTCGTGGTCAACCATGCAATTTTCTTTCAATTCCGAGTCAGTGATTTTTGACGCATTTTTTCCGTTTTGAGGCTTTTAAGCTCCGTTTTGTGCGGATTTTGCTTATCGACTTGCATTGGATATGTGCTTATGCATACTTGTTCATGCATGATCATTGTACTTGTGTTTGTTCATTTCCGGATTGACTTGGTGCACGTTTTATGTTATTGCGTAGTTGCTGCCCCGTCTTGAAATACAAGTTCCGATGCATGTTTATTACTCGTATGCTCATCATTGTGCTTGGTTTTGAGTTGTGATGCATAGGTGAAACCTCCCGTTGTACCTCCTTGTGGTTTCTAATGTTTTTGTTGAGTTTATACAAGGTTTTCATGGAGCGTTCGACGACGGTTATGCACTTGGTATTCCACCTTATTTGTAGGATACCACCTCGCCTGTGACATAATTACTATGTTATATACCGTTTGTTTGTCTGGATTATACTTTGTGCAGGTTGCATTTATATAGTCGCATTCGACTTGCACGCTACGTGTGATTTATTTTCACACCGATGTTTTGACGCTTATGCCTGTACCGGTTTTCTGACTCGCTTTTGTTTGCCTGTTGGTAGCTTGCTCTCCGGGTTTCATGTTCTGCTTGCGTTGTTATTTACAGATTGCTATCCGTTGGGTATAATTTGTTGAACCGATTTACTCTCTTTCCGCATTTTTTTCTTTTGATGCCATGAGAAGTAGGATTGGGAGTCTGTGCCACTTGGTCGGCAATTCTGGAAGTCCTCAAAGGAGGCCATGTTTGTGATTGTTTACTTTTATGCCAAAGACCTCAAAAGAGGCATCCTATCCCCGATCCCCCTGATAAGTCCTCAGAGAAGGCAAGCGAAAAGGGACCTGTAATCAGTCCACGCACATTCTGTTGAGTCGTTCTTAGCTCGCGTTACACGTTGATGCTTTGAACATGTGCCCCCACACTTGTTGTTGAGTCGTCAAGTGGAAGAAGGGTTTAGAAATCAGACCCTCACACTTTGTTTATCTCGCGTCGACCGACACTGATGCTTTGTGCTTGTACGCATAATTTACTTTTTCCCCGCACCTTCTGTCTTATCCGATGACATGATATCGTGGTTAGGCTCCCTTTTTTCCTACAACTTGAAAGCTTCGATGGTATGATATCATCGCTTTGCCTCCTCATCCTGCCCGATGAATTGATATCGTGGCTAGGTGTCCCTGTTGCTTTGTCCTGCTTCGATGATATGAATCCACAGTCGGATGTGTGCTACTCGAGCGATGTGGATACTCCTCGAGCTTGTTTGTTTCTATTATGTTGTGGTCGTTTCCACGAACTACGGACGTTCTGATTTCCTCTCTCTAGTTAGATTGAGGATACGTAGGCACAAGACGGTGATGTCTTGGCGATCACCCTTCCACCCTTTTCCCGTAGTCCCACGAACTACGGATGCTCTGATTTCCTCTCTCTGGTTAGATTGAGGGTACGTAGGCACAAGACGGAGATGTCTTGGCGAGCAACCTCCCCCTTTTTAGTACGTAGCCCGTCGAACTACGTCAACTCTGATTCTTCGTTCGTCCACGAAGATACGTAGGCATAGGATTGCGATAATCCTTGCGAGTCCGCCTTTGTTTCCTCCTTCCCCATTTCTGTTTAGCCGTAGAATTTAGGATAACTCACCCTCTGATTAGACAACAAGCGTGGATCCCATCGAGTACGATAGACGCGTGGGGTGCTAACACCTTCCCCTCGCGTAACCGACTCCCTTACCCGTTTCTCTTGGTCGCGAGACCATGTTCTTTTCTTTCCCTCAGGTTTACGCAGTGTTTCCTTTCCCTCTCTCGGGATAAATACACATTGCTGGCGACTATGTTTCCACGCCACTTTTGCATTTGTAGCTGGATAAAATTCCAGGGAGCGACACTGCTGGGGAAAAGGTTGACCTCTTGCTGGTCCATCCCTTTTGCGAGTCAATCCTAGCGCTTGTTTGTTTTATTTTGTTGGGTGTTTACTGTTGTGCTTTGTTTTATTGTGTATTACTGTATTACTGTACATTACTGTTTTTACCGCATTTATTGCATTGCATTTCATTATTATGCTGGACTGTGATGTGTTGTACTGGATTTTCTGTTTGATAGGTTGGGGGGTTATGAGAGATAAGCCCACTACCCAGGCTTGAGCATACACCTAGGATTAGCGTGGAAAGTAGTGTGACTTGTGTGGCATTTGGCCAGACGTAGTATACACGAAAAATCCACATCCAGATGAGGTTTTCTTTGGTAATGTTCTATCCTGCGCATTGGTGCAGACGATGGAATGTAACCTGGAAAATTGTCGACTCTAGTGACCTTTCCCCGAGGACTCAGTTGAGGCACTCCTCCCAAGAGGTAGTAATGGTAGACCAGAAATGGCAAACCCATTATACTTCTTGATCCGAGGACCCGAAGCTGGGAAATTTTATAGGATGACCTTTTTTAGGGGAATCAGTTGAGGCCTCCTCGATTGATGATGATGCCAAACCAGAAATGGTGAACGTATCATCATTTCTCGACCTGAGAGTCCGTGACATTGAGGATCCTCGGTTTTCTAGAACCCACATGTGAGAGGGGTTGGGTGTTTGCAGGTTTGCAAGTAACCTTGACCTTCAACATACCCGATATTCTGGATTTATTATCAGTGTGAATGTAACATCCAGGTATTCTGGTATTTTGAATGGCCCGTTACTCTGGATTTCGGGGTTTCTGGTATTCTGGGTCTTATTTAGTCAGTGGAACAACAACAGATGTTGAGGGCTTTATGGAACCCTTGATCCCATGTCTGTTGCATCTGCATCATCATTTTTGCATACATGTTCTTGTATTTCCAAGGATCTTAACTTTGAGATTAGCTGTTGAGCATTTCCGTCTATTTCTTGTGGTTCTTTTGTGAAAAACTTGAATCAAAGCAGAATGATTCCTTGGAAATATTCGAACATGGCATTTGCATCGCATTTCCATACTCATATGCATGACAGGTTGGTCTTTTGATCCCAATCGGGCTTTCTTCATGGTTGCAGATTCAGTTTTTTTCAGCCGTATCCTACTTGAGCAAGTCAAAAGAGATCTATGCAACAGATGCAAGCTAAGATGGCTGCCATGCAAACTCGCATGGCTCATTTTATGGAGTTAATGCAAGGTGTTGCTCAAGGTCAAGAGCAGTTAAGGACTCTGGTCCAGCCTCTGATTGCTAGAGTCGATGAGGATGTGGTTATGCATGGAGGTGTTCATACTGGTGTTATTCCTCTGGGGGGAGGTGTTAACGGTAATGGTGTCCCTATTGGTCCTCCGGGCGGAGGTATTCCTATTCCTTCTGTTGTCATCCCTCCGGGCAGAGGAGAGAATGTTGTGATTCCTTCTATTGTGGGAGGAGGAAACAGTATCTGTGCAGTACATGGTCGTCGCTATGATGATCAACAGGAGGATATGTTTTCTCTTCCAGGTGGGGATGCTGACCCCCAACTTGATAATGATCAAAGAATCAGGATGATTGAAGAGCAGTTGAAAGGGGTTGTGAATCAGAATTCCTTAGGTATGGATTTGGATGATTTGGGACTGGTCCCTGGTGTCAAGATTCCGTACAAGTTTCAGGCGCCTACTTTCGATAAATATAATGGTGCTATTTGCCCAAAGACTCATGTCCGGGCCTATACGAGGAAAATGGCTGCATATTCTAATGACGAAAAGTTATTGATGCATTTCTTCCAAGATAGCTTGACTGGGGCGTCTTTGGAATGGTACATGCAGTTGGAGAGGTCCCATGTTCGAAATTGGAGGGAGTTGGTAGAAGCTTTTGTTAAGCACTATCAGTACAATACTGATATGGCTCCAAATAGGACACAGTTGCAAAACTTGTCGCAGAAGAATAATGAAAGCTTTAAGGAGTACGCCCAGAGGTGGCGGGAATTGGCAGCAAGGGTACAGCCTCCCATGTTAGAGCGGGAGATGATAAGTATGTTTATGGCTACCCTGCAAGGTCATTATTATGAAAAGCTAGTACCTTGTATGCTCGGAAAGTTTGCCGACTTGATCTTAGTTAGAGAAATGGTCGAAAGCGGTATCAAAATGGGAAAGATTCAAGTTGCTCCCGATTATTCTGAAAATGTAAAGAAACATTACAGGGGGGAAGAAGAAGAGACTAATGTCATTTAGTACCAACAACCTCAGGCTCCTCAACAACAGAACTATCGGCGTCAGAATCAGCATAGGCCTCGCAACAACCTGGAAAGAAGGAATGCTCCTCTTCATCCAGTTCCCATGTCGTACAGTCAACTCTTGCCACACCTGGTTCAAAATTCATTGGTGGAGCCTAAGACTTTGAAGCCTGTTCCAAAACCATACCCTCCGGGGTACAATCCCCATGTGCAATGTGGATATCATGGAGGATCTATGGGGCACTCAACTGAAGATTGCAAAGCCTTCTAGGCCAAAGTGCAACAATTGATTGATAAAGGGTACATATCCTTTCCATAAGGAGACTTGGTTGTGCATGTCGACCTCTCATCTGTTTGAAGACTTCAAGGGTCATCTCCTAAAGTCAGTAGTCCAGGCGGAGTCAAATCTCCTCAACAACGGCAGTCATCAGTTTCTTTACTGCATTTTCATATGTAGCTTTCATTTGTTTGTTTAAACAGTGTTTGCATGAAAAACTTGTTTGTGTTGGAATGATGATTTTAATGCAATAAATGTGTTGCTCTAGAAGTACTTTACTTTTATGCACTCATATCATGTTTTTATGCACTGCAATACCAACTTTCTTGCTTTAAAATCTTGAGGGAGGATGATGAAGTGAAAAAAGCAAAATCTTTGGTTGTGTGATTTTGGATAAAACCATGTTGAGGATGTACAAGCATTGTTTCAAATCCCTAAACACTTGAGATATAAGGGAGATAGACCCTCGTTAACCCCTTTTGAGCCTTGAAGTAGGAGTTTCTTTCGTACGAAAAAACCCTCACACTTAACCCAGGGGCAGGGTAGGCGTCAGTTAGTTTGACCGAGCGTTCAAATTTCAAAAGGAGTGTGCATCTGAGGATCCATTACCTTCTATTACACCGTCAAGAGGTCAAGAGATGTGAAACCACAATAGTTATCCATCAATGATCAAGGAGTGAGACAGTCACAACCCTTTCAAACAAGTCAGACAAAACGGTGTCACAAGATTTGTTCAAAAAAAAAGAGAGAAGAAAGAAAGCCCGCTAAGTCGAAACTTGAAAACAAGCGACTTAGGAAAAAGTTAGGGCATCCCGCTGGACTTCAAGATCGAAAGATTCAAAAAGAATTAGTCTAGGAAAAATCAGGGAAATAAAAAAGCAAAAATATGAAAGGCGGAAAAGGATGATCAAGAGAAAATTCTCGATAAAGAACAAAGTCGTGTGACCGCAAAACACCAAATACAAAAGGGGTGATTATTGCTCCAAAACCTCATCTGGTCTCAAACCATCAATTGCATGGGTCCCTTAAAGATCATAAAGCCTTTTGAGAGATGAGCGCTTGTGTCAGATTAGTTGAACATAGGACTGGAGAACATCACGAAGAGTGGGTGGGCACCGATAAACTTTGAGCCTTAAATCTTTTTTGTCTCAAAACCGTGAACCATGCCACGTTACAACCTTTAAAAAGTCTTAATTGAAGCAGGGTTTATTCTGAAAGCGTACTTTGGCGAGATAGCGCTCCTGACTCCTATGAGTTATGCTAATAAGATTTTTGTTGGTATTGTATGTGCGTATTGTTTTCCATTCAAAAATCAATGCCGCATCCCAGCTGGTGATTCGTTCACAAGGCTTGGCGACGCATTTTCAATAAAACTTCAAGGTTAACATGAGTGTTGCATTAGAATTGTCATTCTCACAATAAATATTTTCTGCTTACATGTGTTTGACATCAAAGAAGCTTACACATTGAACATCAGTCGAGAAGCTCGATCACGCTAAGTTGAGATGGTGAAAACCCTGAAGGACAGTCATGTCAAGGGGTATGTGGCCAAGAGACTGTGCGCAGCCTGGGGGTTCCCGATAAATGGTGATAAGATGCAGCCAATCTGGAGCAGTCACATTGAAAACTCTCCCTAAAGCAGCCAAACAGGGGCAATCAGGTCGATTTGACAAATCTCTGTAAGATCAGTTAGGGGCAAAGTTTCTTCAAGACTCGGGGCAGTCCACCTCTAGAGCGTAAGAAGTTGTCCACTCCTGAAGACGGTTAATTGAAAACACCTCTTCAAGGTTCAAAATACTGGGGCAGAGTATTTTCAAGTCATTACAAATCCTTTCGAGGTAATTTACTTCATGGATTATAAAGTTTGGGGCAGTTGCGTCGAGATCTGATAAATCTCTCCAAGAGTTTGAAGACACTGGGGCAGTGTGAATGCCCGGTCTTCTATAAATCCTCTTGAGATGATTTCTTCCCTTAGACCTGGTGGTCTGGGGCAAGTGGAGAGTTCAAAAGGCCGTTTATGAACATAGAAACGGTTCAGTTTACCATATGGTTGCAGGGTAACAAATTTGTTTTCCCCAGTAGAGTTTCTCTCCCCAGAATTGAAAGTTCATCATCCTTAGCAGAGCTTACTCTCCCCAGCAAGAGTACAGAGGATTGTGTTCCCCAGCCGAAGTCATGGTTGGTTGATTATTCCCCAGCAAGCAGTTTAAAGTGGATTGCTCCGAGGTGAATGTGGTTATATCTCCAACAGGAGATGTGTTGGATGTGTTTGAAAAGACTTTATTTTCCCCACAGAGCCTGATACTCACTTTCCTCAGCAGGTCAGGAAGTGTAATTCCGTCAGCGAAGACATGCTCTAATCTCCAGCCGGGTAAAATCTTTCCTCCAACAGTAGGTTAAGCTCAATGATATCCCTCGGCAGGTTTCGTTGACTTTCCTCCCCAGCAGGGTTATTCTCCTTAGCATTGAGGTTTCATCATCCTCATCAGACTATCACTCTCCCGAGTCAGAGTACAGAAGATTGTTCCCCAGCCACCATTTAAAGTGGATTGCTCTAGGGTGGATGTTGTTTTGTTACCACAGGAAATTTGTGGAACGTATTCCCGAGACAAAGATGTTGTCTTCCCCGCAGAGTATTAGTGTCTACTCCCCTCGGCCAGTCAGGAAACGTGTTTTCACCAGCAACAGCAGGATAAGGGCGAAGTCATTTCCCAGCATGTGTCTCCCTAAGCAGAGTTTGGTGGTAGTCTTTGCAGCAGGTTTGATCAGCGATGATTGACATCCCCAACAGGTTTTAAGTCCAAGTGATATTTGGCACTCTTCCGATTCAGGTCTTGGTTTCCTTTTTCAAAGAGTTAAATATAATCCCCAGCATAGTGGATGTTCTTTTGGATTTCATCTCCAGCAGAAGTTGATCAAAGGAGTTGTTCAATAGAGTTCTTGGACTCAGAGGATAATTTATTTTGTCATCCCCGGTGGAGTTGCCTTCGTTTTCAGTATTTATTTTGCTGGAGCGTTTCTTTTTGCATTGTATAAGCATCGTTTGCATGGCATCCTCCTAAACGTGTAGCATTTCCATTTTGTATGGAGCATTACGCTATAGAAAAATTCAAACATATGCCTTCGAAGCATAAGCCAGGTTTGATACTTTCTTTGCCAGTTCTCTTTCTCA
Organism: Lathyrus tuberosus; assembly: GCA_022829125.1. Taxonomy (NCBI): domain Eukaryota; kingdom Viridiplantae; phylum Streptophyta; class Magnoliopsida; order Fabales; family Fabaceae; genus Lathyrus; species Lathyrus tuberosus. The sequence continues at coordinate 19,639,056 of JALAZF010000005.1, read as the reverse complement.
GCAGAGATGGCATAACTCAGGAGATTTTGTTTTATCCTCGGTGAGGTCACCGAGGGATGTGTTCATCCTACCTGTGCTCCCCGACAGAGTCTTCTATTTAGACTTCTCCTTTCCCCAGCGGAGTCATCTTATCTTTGGGTTGTAAGTTCGTTGATTTTACATCTCGCCCTTTCGGTTCATGACCGTATCTTTGTTGGGAGTCTGCCTTTGATTGACCAACCCCTTTTGTAAACCCAGTTCTCGCCTGGTAGTCAATTCTCGTCTGACTTATTTTTGTGAAACCCAGTTCTCGCTTGGTAGTCAGTTCTCGTCTAACTTATTTCGTGAAATCCAGTTCTCGCCTGGTAGTCAGTTCTCGTCTGACTTATTTCGTGAAATCCAGTTCTCGCTTGGTGGTCAGTTCTCATCTGACCTATTTCGGGAAACCCAGTTCTCGCCTGGTAGTCAGTTCTCGTCTGACTTATTTTGTAAACCCAGTTCTCGCCTGGTAGTTAGTTCTCGCCTGACATCTCTTTGGTAAACCCAGTTCTTGCCTGGTAGTCAGTTCTCGTCTAACTTATTTCGTGAAATCTAGTTCTCGCCTGATAGTCAGTTCTCGTCTGACTTATTTCGTGAAACCCAATTCTTGCGTGGTGGTCAGTTCTCGTCTAACCTATTTCGGGAAACCCAGTTCTCGCTTGGTAGTCAGTTCTCGTCTGACTTATTTTGTAAGCCCAGTTCTCTCCTGGTAGTCAGTTCTCGTCTGACTTATTTCGTGAAATCCATTTCTCGTCTGGTAGTCAGTTCTCGTCTGACTTATTTCGTGAAATTCAGTTCTCGCCTGGTAATCAGTTCTCGTCTGACTTATTTCGTGAAACCCAGTTCTCTTCCTCGGCAGAGATGGCATAACTCAGAAGAGTTTGTTTCACTTTATCCCCAGCGAAGTCCACCTTTGGCTTGGTCTTCCATTTCGAGTTCGTCTTTGGCCTTTCTCGTATTATTTTGTTTTTGAAAGTTCACCTTCGGCTCGGTCTTTCTTTTTCGAGTTCGCCTTCGTCTGTCCTCGTATTATCTTGGGTTTGAAAGTCTACCTTCGGCTTAGTCTTTCTTTGAAAGTCCACATTCGGCTTGATCTTTCTTTTTTTGAGTTCGCCTTTGGCCGTCCTCGTACCCTTTGTTTGAAAGTCCACCTTCAGCTTGGTTTTTCTTTTCGAGTTTGCCTTCGGCCGTCCTCGTGAACACTCCATTTCATTGTCCCCGCAGTTTGCAAATTTTAGGGTTCTTTTGGTATTCAATCTCCATGTATCCTTGAATGTCTGAAAGTCGTTGCTATCATACCTTCAGGACCAAGTTGATTGAATAAGGGCAGCTGTAGCACCCCAAAATTTGCCCTCATGCTTTTCTAACCTCTAACTGGCTTATGCTTCATTCATTTGCATTTTAGCTAGTTCATGCATATCATTTGGTTCTTTAGTCATGGGATCAAGGTTCTTTGATATTCAACAGTTACAACCGTCTCGGTATTTTCTGCAACTTTTATGTTCGGCTCGGAAGCCAATTCATCAAGGGAAGTGGCGGAAATTATTTGTTTCTGGAATTTCGGTTTTTTGCTGGTTAACTATGCCGGTGGTGTTCAAAGCTCACAACTTCTGATTGGATCAACATTTTTAAGCGATTCATATGCCAAAAGTTCCGTCTTGATATCCTCTCCAACATTCGTGTTTTGGCCGAAGGCTATTTCTTTGAGGAAGATCTCCGAATACGCGAATTCTCTGAGTCGATACAGCAGAAGAACAGTGAAAAATAGTGCTGAACCGATGTATTTCGGACACTAAAAAATTTCATAACTCTTAGTTCGTTCGTCGGATTGATGCCATTCTGGTGCCTAAAATTCCGTTTCAATGCCATATTCGTGCCGAATGTTCAGTAGGAAACAGTTCCGAGCGGAAGGACTCTGAAAGTGCGAATTACCAGTGGAATTCATTGATGCAGTTCACTGTCTGTCAGATTTTGGAAAAATCATAACTCGGTCAATTTTTATCGGATTGTGTCCATTGTCGAAGCGCCGGTTCACAAATTTTATCCTCTTCAAGTTCAAAGGCAAGCTCGAGTTTGAACGGTGCTCCGAAGATCATCGTTTTGGTTTATTTCGCAAAACAGAAATGCTGAACCGAAGAAAAAGGTTGAAAGTTGTTTTACAGGAAAATTCATATCTCACCCGTTTTTTGTCCGATCGCGCTCATCTTTTGACATAAGGTCATTGACTCGTAGATCTACAACTTTTCTGACAAAGTCGGGTCGAGATTCTTCCCCGAAAGACATGAGATGGTCACGTTTCTGAGTAGCAGACGGTAAATAAGCTGGAAAAACGACTTTTGACAGTGACGTCTCGCCGCTTAAACGTATCGAACTCATTCAATTTTAATCGAATGATGACCGTTCTTTTCGTTTGCGTCCATGACTCAGACGCGGACAATTTCCTAAGAGGCTCAGAGTCAAAATTTTGTACCGAGCAACGTGTTATTTCCACTTAAGTTGCCGATAAGCTAGAATTTTACTGTTTTACCTCATTTTTCCACCACACTATATATTCAAATTCTCTCTCATTTCTCTCCAACTTCATTCATAATTCACAAACCCCCAAAATTCTGATTTGACTCTCTCAAAAATTAAATCAAGTTCTCTCAACTTTTTCTTAAGAACACAACAACAATTTCATCAACCTTCAAGAACACTCAAGAACGCAAAGTCTCCGATCAAGCTCCGACCTCCACCGATCAACCGCGCCGACCTCCCTAGCTCCGGCCAGCCACCACGCCATACTCCCTCCTCTCCACGGATTCTTCATCAATTGCTCCTCCGATCTACTTTCCAGTAACAATTCTTGAATCTTTCGCTTCATTATTTGTTAATTGTTGAGGTTTGGATTGAATTAAAGTGAGTTTGATATCGACTTAAGATAAGAATTCTTGAATTGCTATGATAATTGTGATGTAAATTATTGACTTGAGATTCTTGAAGTGTAGGTGTTTGTTAAAATGCCTAAGAGATAATTGTGTTGAATTTTGGTGTTGTTGCATAATCTGAATTGTTGAGAACTTGTGAAGTTGTTCCGACGTAGGTGAATGCACGAGTTGACGTAATTGTGGATTCGAACCGAATACTTGATTCAATACTTTTTTTCAATGCTAAAAATTCGGTTCGGATCGACTTATGTCAACTTTTGAATCATGTTTGTTTGCTTGAGAAATGAAAGTTTGGTTGTGTAGGAAGGTTATCGTGTCGCTTTCTCGTAAAAATGTGTTTTGGTCATAACTTACTAACCGTGACTTATTTTTGCGAATACGAATAATGTAACTTGACTTTGTTGATGATTCCGGAGCTGTTGGTGGACTTTTTAGTCGATTTAGGACAACTTTTTTCTACTGTTTCGCTACTGCCAGCCGAAGAAATCGGCCTAGAAGTCCCACTTCCGAGCGGAATTAATTCAAACTGAGTTTGTTTTTGAGTCCATTAGCACGTTTACGGTTAACCATGCGATTTTCGTTCAATTCTGAGTCGGTGATTTTTTACGCATTTTTTCCATTTTGAGGCTTTTAAGCTCCGTTTTGTGCGGATTTTGCTTGTCGACTTGCATTGGATATGTGCTTATGCTTACTTGTTCATGCATGATCATTGTACTTGCGTTTGTTCATTTCCGGATTGACTTGGTGCACGTTTTATGTTATTGCGTAGTTGCTGCCCCGTCTTGAAATACAAGTTCCGATGCATGTTTATTACTCGTATGCTCATAATTGTGCTTGGTTTTGAGTTGTGATGCATAGGTTCAACCTCCTGTTGCACCTCCTTGTGGTTTCTAATGCTTTTGTTGAGTTTATGCAAGGTTTTCACTGAGCGTTCGACGACGGTTATGCACTTGGTATTCCACCTTATTTGTGGGATACCACCTCTCCTGTGACATAATTACTATGCAATATACCGTTTGTTTGTCTGGATTATACTTTGTGCAGGTTGCATTTGTGTAGTCGCATTTGACTTGCGCGCTACGTGTGATTTATTTTCACACCGATGTTTTGACGCTTATGCTTGTAACGGATTTCTGACTCACTTTTGTTTGCCTGTTGGTAGCTTGCTCTCCGGGTTTCTTGTTGTGCTTGTGTTTCTATTTACGGATTGCTATCCGTTGGGTATAATTTCTTGAACCGATTTACTCTCTTTCCGCATTTTTTTCTTTTGATGCCATGAGAAGTAGGATTGGGAGTCCGTGCCACTTAGCCGGCAATTCTGGAAGTCCTCAAAGGAGGCCATGTTTGTGATTATTTACTTTTGTGCCAAAGACCTCAAAAGAGGCGTCCCATCCCCGATCCCCCTGATAAGTCCTCAGAGAAGGCAAGCGAAAAGGGACCTGTAATCAGTCCCCGCACATTCTGTTGAGTCGTTCTTAGCTCGCGTTACACATTGATGCTTTGAACATGTGCCCCCGCTCTTGTTGTCGAGTCATCAAGTGGAAGAAGGGTTTAGAAATCAGACCCCCACACTTTGTTTAGCTCGCGTCGACCGACGCTGATGCTTTGTGCTCGTACGCACAATTTACTTTTTCCCCGCACCTTCTGTCCTACCCAGTGACATGATATCGTGGTTAGGCTCCCTTTTTTCCTACAACTTGCAAGCTTCGATAACATGATATCGTCGCTTTGACTCCTCATCCTGCCCGATGAATTGATATCGTGGCTAGGTGTCCCTGTTGGTTTGTCCTTCTTCGATGATATGATATTGTTGCTAGGCATCTCCCTTGGCCACTGTGATGACATGAATCCACAGTCGGATGTGTGCTACTCGAGCGATGTGGATACTCCTCGAGCTTGTTTGTTTCTGTTATGTTGTGGTCGTCACCACGAACTACGGATGCTCTAATTTCCTCTCTCTGGTTAGATTGAGGATACGTAGGCACAAGACGGCGATGTCTTGGCGAGCACCCTTCCACCCTTTTCCCGTAGTCCCACGAACTACAGACGCTCTGATTTCCTCTCTCTGGTTAGATTGAGGGTACGTAGGCACAAGACGACGATGTCTTGGCGAGCAACCTCCCCCCTTTTAGTACGTAGTCCGTCGAACTAGGTCGACTCTGATTCTTTGTTCGTCCACGAAGATACGTAGGCATAGGATTGCGATAATCCTTGCAAGTCCATCTTTGTTTCCCCCTTCCCCGTTTCTGTTTAGCTGTAGACTTTAGGATAACTCACCCTCTGATTAGATAACAAGCGTGGATCCCATTGAGTATGATGGACGCGTGGGGTGCTAACACCTTCCCCTCACGTAACCGACCCCCTTACCCGTTTCTCTTGGTCGCGAGACCATGTTCTTTTCATTCCCTCAGGTTTACGCAGTGTTTCCTTTCCCTCTCTCGGGATAAATACACATTGTTGGCGATTCTGTTTCTGCACCACTTTCGCGTTTGTACCTGAATGAAAATCCAGGGAGCGACACCAGCGTACTGGTAGATACCGGATCGACTCTCAACGTTATGCTGAAGTCCACTCTGATGCAACTATCATTCAAAGGACCTCTGATGAGAGGCAGTGAGGTCGTCGTCAAAGCATTTGACAGATCCAGGAAAACAGTTATCGGCGAAGTCGACTTTCCCATAACCATCGGTCCTCACACTTTCCTAGTCACTTTCCAGGTCATGGACATCCGGGCAACATACAGTTATTTATTAGGAAGACCTTGGATACACTAGGCTGGGGCAGTCACTTCGACACTTCACCAGAAGCTGAAGTTTGTCAAGAACGACCAACTCATCACGGTTTGCAGAGAACAAGCCTTGATCGTGAGTAACCTTTTATTACCCACTTGTATAGAACCTGAGGAGGTTATTGGAACTCAGTTCCAGGAACTTTCGGTGAGCAATGAGGATCAATCATAAAAAGGAACATCAATATCCTCGTACAAATATGCTCTCGAGGTGATCAAAAGTAACAACGCAAAGGGATGGGGACAGCTTGTCATTCCTACTGATAATAAAACAAAGAAGGGTCTTGGTTTTTCTGCAACTTGTACCTAGATAACTGCTAACAATGAGAGTCTTCATCCCATTCAGAACTTCTTCCACAGTGGAGGTTTCCTTCACCCAGTGCCTCAAGAAGTACATACCATCAACGAGGGAGATTCTCCGACACCGATGAGGAATGGAAGTCCTACCTTAATAAGGATGGTTATATGTCTCAGGAAGAAGTGCATATGCCATTCTGCTATCCCACACAGAGTCCGAGATTTATACCCAGGTCAAATGTCAAAATGATATATGGATATTGTGATCTAGAAGGATGTCGTGCTCCACCAAATTCATTGGAGGAGGACACTCCGATGAAATTCAACTTTGACCACTACTACTATGGCCCGATGTATGGTCTGCCTATCTGGCAGCCGTACCTAGGAGACTTGGGGCAAGAAAATCAGCCAAACAATGAAAATTAGCTAAGCATCATTTAAAAGAATACCTACGTCCCCACCATGTCATGGGATCAACACTCAGGTCATTCAGAAAATATCCAGTACGACGATGAATTTGTAAAGTTTGCAGGGCTAGAATTCATCAACTATGCTTTTCCCGAGGTCAACGTCATCGAGAGAGATGACTCCTCCAGTCCCAAAGAGGTGTGGGACACCTTGGGACAACCGAGTGGTAAATACGACTTCATGGTCAAATACACCGCTCCTGAAAGCTCTCGCATCAGGCTCGAAGATATCCAGCCAACTGGATGGGGAGATTTGTCTGAGAGCACAAATACTATGCAAAATACAACTGAGGAATCCTCCTATGACAACTCTGCCTGGGAGACAGATTCCAATGATCCTGCTCCACCAGAAATCAGTGTTATTTCTGAAGACAAATCAAGGAAGGTACCCGACTTTGTGATTCACCGAGGAGTTCGCCGCCAATGGGTTGTAGTCGATGTTTCGAAGATCGTTTATAAGTCAAAGTAATTGCCGTCTTTTTTTTAACCTTTCACCATGCCCAGGTGAAACGAATGTTTTGATAGGGATCACTTTCTGTAAATATCACTCTTCGCTTCACCCAAAGCGACAAAGTTTTGTTTTATAGGGCTGTAGTTTCAAGAATAGACAAAATTATAACTAAATAAACGTCGTTCTGTAATTTCCGCATTAATTGTTGTTTCCTCTTTTCGTTTTTTAGAAAACGGTAATCCTAAAAAACAATTCGAATAATAAAAACAAGCAGTAAATAAAATACACTGCACACTCTCTTCCATTTTCTCCATCTCTTCTAAACACAAATCATCACGTCATGCAGATTGCTTGTTTTAAACCCCGTTGAAACATATGATCCGATGCCCTCTCCCAACTTTGAATTCCCGGTATTTGGGGCTGAAGAAGAAGATGACGACGAAATTCCAGAAGAGATCTCCCGATTACTCAGACAAGGGGAATGGTCCATTAAACCTCACGAAGAGCCGTTGGAAACGGACAACTTGGGCTCAGAGGAAGAGAGAAAAGAGGTCAAGATCGGGGCACTGCTCAGTCCAACTGTCAAAGAAAGTTTGATAAAGCTTCTCAAAGAGTTCCCGATGTATTTGCTTGGTTCTATCAGGATATGCCAGGGTTGGATACCAGCATCGTGGAACATCATCTACCGTTAAGGTCAGAGTGTCCGCCAGTAAAACAGAGGTTGAGACGAACTTATCCAGACATGGCCATCAAAATCAAAGAGGAGGTACTGAAACAAATAGACGCGGGTTTCCTCGCCACGTCAGAATATCCTCAATGGCTAGCCAACATCGTACCAGTTCCGAAAAAGGACGGAAAGGTTAGAATGTGTTTAGACTACATGGATCTAAACAAAGCAAATCCAAAGGACGACTTTCCTTTACCACACATTGACATGTTGGTTAACAGTACAGCAAAGTTCAAAGATTTCTCCTTCATGGATGGATTCTCGGGTTATAATCAAATCAAAATGGCACCGAAAGACATGGAGAAAACTTCGTTCATTACCCCAAGGGGTACCTTTTGTTACAAGGTAATGCCGTTCGGTTTGAAGAACGCCGGGGGCAACCTATCAAAGGGCCATGACTACTCTGTTTCATGACATGATACACAAAGAAATAGAGGTATATGTTGATGATATGATTGCAAAATCTAAAACGAAAGAGGAGCATGTGACCCACTTGTCAAAACTGTTCGAGCGGCTGAGAAAGTACAAACTCCGCTTGAATCCCAATAAATGCACATTCGGTGTCCGTTTAGGGAAATTGCTAGGGTTCATCGTCATCCAGAAAGGAACTGAGGTTGATTCTGACAAGGTCAAGGCCATTCAAGAAATGCCTTCTCCGCGGACTAAAAAACAAGTCAGGGGATTCCTGGGACGTCTGAATTACATTTCCAGATTTATATTCCTCATGAACACGACATGCGCGCCAATCTTCAAATTATTCAAAAAGAATCACGACTGCATTTGGACAGATGACTGCCAAACCGCCTTCGACAGTATCAAGGAATATCTGTTGAACCAAGCGATTTTACCACCTCCAGTGGAAGGAAGACCACTGATCATTTACTTAACAGTCTTGGAAGACTCAATGGGTTGTGTGATTGGCCACCAAGACGAAATAAAAAGGAAGGAGTCTGCCATCTACTATTTGAGCCAGAAATTCACCGACTGCGAGACTCGGTTGACTATGCTTGAAAAAACTTGTTGTGCTCTGGCTTGGGCAGCCAAACGTCTTCGCCAATATAGGATTTGTCACACTACTTATTAATATCCGAAATGGATCCAATCAAGTACGTCTTTGAAAAACCTGCTCTCACGGGAAGGATTGCCCATTGGCAGATGTTGTTATCGGAATATGACATAGAGTACCATGCTCAGAAAGCCGTCAAAGGAAGTGTCTTAGCCGATCATTTGGCTCATCAACCGATTTACGATCAGGAATCAGTCGGATTTGACTTCCCAGACGAAGATGTCATGTATCTAAAAATGAAAGACTGGGATGAACCGCTACCCAGTGAAGGGCCAGAACCGGGTTCCCAATGGGGATTTATCTTTGACGGAGCTGTCAATCATTATGGAAATGGAATTGGGGCAATCATCATAACACCTCAGGGTACCCACATTCCTTTCACCACCTGACTTACGTTCAAGTGCACAAACAACAAGGCCGAATACGAAGCTTGTATCATGGGTCTCGAAGAAGCGATCGACTTAAGGATCAAGAACTTCGACGTATACGACGACTCAGCCCTAGTTATTAATCAGATCAAAGGAGATTGGAACACATACCAATCAGGACTGATTCCTTACAAAGACTATCCGAGAAGATTGTTACCATTCTTCAACAGAATCGAGTTTCATCATATCCCTCGTGAAGAGAATCACATGGCTGATGCATTAGCCACCCTCTCTTCCATGATTAGCGTAGGTCAATGGAACGACTTACCTAAGATTGACATAATGCGCCTTGAAAGGCCCGCTTACATCTTCGCGATTGAAGCTGTCATAGACGACAAACCTTGGTATCACGATATCAAGTACTTCCTTCATAAACAAGGGTACCCACCTGGGACATCCAGAAAGGACAGAAAAACCCTCAAAAGACTGGCAAGCAACTTCTTTCTGAGTGGCGATACCCTCTATAAGAGGAACTTTGACATGGTCTTGCTTTGATGTGTAGACGGACCAGAAGCAAACATGCTGATAAAAGAAATTCATGAAGGATCCTTTGGCACTCATGCCAACGGACACACAATGGCGAGAAAGATTCTAAGAGTAGGGTACTATTGGTTGACAATGGAATCTGATTGCTACAAGTACATGAGGAAGATGTCACAAGTGTCAGATATACTCAGACAAAATCCATGTACCGCCAACGCATCTCCAAGTTATTTCTTCCCCGTGGCCTTTTTCCATATGGGGAATCGACATGATTGGCATGATTGAGCCCAAGGCTTCGAACGGACATCAGAAAATCCTGGTAGTCGTTGACTACTTCACCAAGTGGGTCGAAGCAGCGTCGTACGCCAATGTAACCCGACAGGTGGTGGTCCGATTCATCAAAAACAATATCATTTGCCGTTACGGTATTCCTGGACAGATCATTACTGACAATGGATCCAACTTGAACAATAAGATGAGGAAAGAGTTGTGCGTTGATTTCAGGATCGAACACCATAACTCATCTCCCTACCGACCCAAGATGAATGGAGCGGTAGAAGCGTCTAAAAAGAACATCAAGAAGATTGTTCAGAAGATGGTTGTAACGTACAAAGATTGGCACGAGATGCTACCCTTTGCTCTTCACGGTTATCGAACATCTATCCGCACTTCAATAGGGACAACCCCTTTCTCTCTAGTATATGGCATGAAAGCAGTGCTTCCCATAGAAGTAGAGATCCCATCAATCTGGGTATTGATGGAAGCTAAGCTTACAAAAGCTGAATGGTGTCAAAGTTGTAACGCCATAGTCAGTCCAGTCAGTTTTGTCAGTTTGGTCTTTTTAATTAATTGAGTCGTTTCGATTATTTTATTATTATATTATTTTATTTCTGACTTTTATGTGAAAATATGTTATTTTTCATCAAGATTATATTTTATCGCGTTTTGGGAGCGTTTGCGAGATAATTGAGTGTGGGGGTATTTTGGGTATTTTGGTTTATTTTGTTAAGTTTGGAATATGATAGAATAGAAAGAGAGAAAAATAGTAAGGAGAAAGAAAAAGAGAAGAAGAAAAGTAGTGAGAAAGAAGAAGAGAAGAAAAAGAGAGAAAAGAAGAAACCAATCTCTCGACTTTATTAAACACGATTAAATCGGGTAAGGGTGCGAAACTCGATTATACTATGTTTGTGTTTGATTATGTATGTGTTTTCTTGTATGTTTGCTTGTTTTCCATAGCTTTTGAGTTCTAGGTTGAAAATGAGAATTTTGTGAGAAATCGATACTTTCGCGGTTGGAAATCGACGTAAATGTGGTAGAATACTTGTTGCCATGATTGTATTGAGTTCTGATTTACATATGATGTTTTGGAAATGTTTTGGTAGTAGAAAATATCATTTTGGGTTTCCACACAGCGCTGAGAAATTCTGAGTTTTCCTTGGTTTGCCTAGCGAACCTGGGGCGAAGCAGTAGCGAGTGATGTTTTCGTGGGTTCGCCTAGCGAACTAGTTAGCGAAGGTCAGCGAAGGTTCGTTGAGTTGTTCGCTTAGCGAACTTTGGGTGTTTTGGGTCTGGTGGTTGCTGCCTTGGTTCGCCAAGGGGTTCGCCTAGCGAACTTTGTGTCTGTTTTCTAGCTGGTAGTGGGTTCGCTGGACATTCGCCTAGCGAAGGTGGTAGCGAATGCTCGCTAGAGGGTTCGCCTAGCGAACATGGCTGTTTGTGTAGTTTTGTTTTCTGCATAACTTTTGATCTGTGGTTCGGTTTGAGGCGTGGTTTGATGCATTAGAAAGCTTATAAAATGTTCTTCTTTATGAGGATGGTTTTGAGATTGTTGGCCGATTAAATTACGTCGGGAATTAGAATATGTGTGGTATTGTTGTCGACTTTGGCCGGTTAATTGGGTGTAATTGATGGGTTATCATACGATTTGCTTGTGATATATGTTGGATGCATGTGTTTAAATGTCGTGATGATGGTTTGTGGCCGTATGGCAATTAAATGCATTGTTTTGGGCTTGAGTGTAAAGCATGATTTTGTTGATTGAAATGAGTGCATATATGTGTGCATTTTAAATGTCATGAGTCATTGTATGCCAAGTATCATGATATGCATTCTTGTAATGTCGTGTGCCCATGAGGGGTGTGAGCGACGGTTTGGTTCCAGAGGGAATCCGCTATAACGTCGTGTGCCCGTGTGGGGTGTGAGCGATGATTATAGACGATCGTGTGCCCGTGTGGGGTGTGAGCGATCGGATCGTGTGCCCGTGTGGGGTATGAGCGATCCATAAACGTCGTGTGCCCATGTGGGGTGTGAGCGACGGGGAACATTGTATGCCCGGCGGGGAGTTACACTAAGTAACGAGCGATGGTTCCAGCAGAGTTCCTGAGTGAACTAGTGATGAGAAATATTGGAAGTCGGTACCGCATGGCATATGCATAGAGTCGTTGTGTCGGTCTCTGTGCATTTGCATAAATCATGGATTAATTGTGCATGAAATTGTGAATGTGATTGATGAGATGGAATATGTATAATTGTATTGATGATGAGTGTATTGTGTATGACTGATGTGCATTGGTATGGAATACTTGATAAGTGTACTGTGTTGTGTTGTAATTGATTGTGGTGCATTTGTGGTGAGAATATTTGACTTGTGCGTTTCTGTGTTAATATATAATTATATGCAACTGTATTATGATTATTTTTCTCACCCTTCTGCTATTTTATAATGTTCTAAGAGGCATTGCAGATTAGAGTTGCTGGAGGTCTTTTTGTGAAGCTAGGTCTTCATTCTTTTGTCGGTCGGCTTTGATATGTGACACCGGGTAGTCGGGGTGATCGAGTGGAATTATGTTGTTTTGTGTATAGGTATCTGTTGGATTGTACATGTATGATTTTGTATATGACAAACAAACTTTTATGATATATACATATATATATGAGTTTCAGTTAAGGATTTTCCGCTTTTATTTTGTTTCTGAATTGTGGGTGTATTACTACCTGAATTGTTGCATATTTTTATGAGCAGGTGTTGTATGTTTTTTTCAAATTGATGTGACCCCCCGGTCTATGCCGTGCATTTGTAAATATACTCTGATGAAATTTTGAATTTTATTTACCGCTTTAGTAGCTTGGGGTATAGATTGAGGGTGTTACATTAAGTGGTATCAGAGCCAGCCTGTGTCAGTTCGTGTCTGTTTGTGTCAGTCCTTGTCGGTGTGGCGTTTGGAGTGAGATGTTTTTTTAACCATAGTTGATGTTATTGGAAATGAACAGAATATGGCTGGTAGGAATGATGCTGCTTTGGCTGCTGTTATGCAAGCTATGGCTCGGGTTGTGCAGGGTGCACCTAATGCTGCGGGTAATGATGAGTTCAGGAAGAACAGACCGCCTGTCTTTAAAGGGAGACATAATCCTGATGGTGCACAGATTTGGTTGAAAGAGATTGAAAGGATTTTCCGAGTTATGGATTGTGCTGAGGACAGTAAGGTGATACTGGGAACTCACATGTTACAGGAAGAAGCAGATGACTGGTGGGTTAGTACTCGTCAGGTGTTGGAAGCTGGGGATGAAGAAGTTACTTGGGAATTGTTTAGCCGGGAGTTTCTGAGGAAGTATTTTCCCGATGATGTAAGAGGAAAGAAGGAAATTGAGTTCTTGGAATTGAAACAAGGTAATATGTCTGTTGTTGATTATACTGCTAAGTTTGTGGAGCTTGTGCAGTTTTATCCTCATTATGCTGAAGCGACTGTAGAGTTTTCTAAGTGTGTGAAGTATGAGAGCGGATTGCGTCCTGAGATTAAGTAGGCAATCGGTTATCAAAGGATTCAAAGGTTTTCTAATTTGGTGGAATGTTGTAGGATTTATGAGGAGGATAGTAAGGCTCGTTCTACTCACTACAAGTGTGTGAGTGACAGAAAAGGGAAGCAACAGTTCCGTAGTGGTCCGTATGTAACACCTACTGATAAGGGTAAACAAAGGGGTACTTTTGAAAGAAGGTCAAGTGGAGGAGGAATGTCTGGTCCTCTGAGATGTTATAGATGTGGTGATATGGGACATCGTCAGTCTGAATGTAAGAAAGATTTGAGGAAGTGTACTAATTGTGGAGGTTTAGGGCATGTTGCTGCTGATTGTGCCAGGAAGAATGTGGTGAAATGTTACAACTGTGGTGAACCTGGTCATATTAGTACAAAGTGTCAGAAACCGAAGCAAGCTCCAGCTAATGGGAAGGTGTTTGCATTGGCGGGGACTCAGACTTCAAATGCAGATCGTCTGATAAGAGGTACTTGTTTTATTAATAATACGCCCTTAGTTGCTATTATTGATACTGGAGCGACTCATTCGTTTATTTCGTTTGAGTGCGCTAAGCGTTTGAATCTTGTGTTGTCTTTGATGGATGGTGAGATGGTTATTGATACTCCAGCAATGGGGTCAGTAACTACTTCTTTGGTTTGTTTGAGTTCTCCTTTGACCATTTATGGTAAAGACTTTGAGATGGATTTGGTGTGTTTTTCGTTGGAGGGTTTAGATGTGGTTCTGGGAATGAATTGGTTGCAATTCAATCGGGTTCATATTGATTGTTATCATAAGTTGGTAAGGTTTTCTTCTCTCGAGGAAGATGAAGATTCGAGTTTCTTATCTACCAAAGAGTTGAAGAAACTTTTGGCGGATGAAGCTCAGTTGTTTGGGTTGTTTGCGTCGTTGACTGTGGATATCCAAGTGTCACTTGATGTGTTTCCTGTTGTGTGTGATTTTTCGGAAGTGTTTCCTGAGGATATTTCGGACTTGCCACCAGAGAGAGAAGTGGAGTTTTCTATAGATCTAGTTCCTGGTACTACACCTGTTTCTATGGAACCTTATCGTATGTCGGCATCTGAGTTGGTTGAGTTGAAGAAGCAGTTGAATGAATTGTTGGAGAAGAGGTTTGTGAGGCCAAGTGTTTCTCCTTGGGGTGCTCCAGTTTTATTGGTGAAAAAGAAGGATGGAAGTATGCGGTTGTGTATTGATTATCGCCAGTTGAATAAGGTGACGATTAAGAATAAGTATCCTCTTCCAAGGATTGATGATCTGATGGATCAGTTGATAGGTGCTTGTGTGTTCAGTAAGATTGACTTGAGGTCAGGGTATCATCAGATTAGGGTGAAGGAGGAAGATATTCAGAAGACGGCTTTTAGGACACGTTACGATCATTATGAATATTCTGTGATGTCGTTCGGGGTTTCTAATGCGCCAGGTGTGTTTATGGAGTACATGAATCGTATTTTCCACGAGCATTTGGATCGATTTGTTGTTGTGTTTATTGACGACATATTGATTTATTCTAAGTCTCGGGAGGAGCACGCGGAGCATTTGTGTGTTGTTTTGCAGGTTTTGAAGGAAAAGAAGCTTTTTGCCAAATTGTCTGAGTGTGAATTTTGGTTGTCGGAAGTGAGTTTTCTTGGCCACGTAATTTCAGGTAATGGTATTTATGTTGATCCATCTAAAGTAGAAGCAGTTCTACAATGGGAGGCTCCGAGATCTGTTACTGAAATTCGAAGCTTTTTGGGTTTGGCCGGATATTATCAAAGGTTTATTGAAGGTTTTTCGAAGCCTGCACTTCCTTTGACCCAGTTGACTTGTAAAGGGCAAGCGTTTATTTGGGATATTCGGTGCGAAGAGAGTTTTAATGAGCTGAAGAGAAGATTGACGACAGCTCCGATTTTGATTTTTCCGAATCCTACTAAACTGTTTGTGGTGTATTGTGATGCGTATTTGATTGGTCTAGGTGGTGTGCTAATGCAAGACGGTAAGGTTGTGGCGTATTCTTTGAGGCAATTGAGAGTGCATGAGAAGAATTACCCTACGCATGATTTGGAATTAGCGGCTGTGGTTTTTGTGTTGAAGATTTGGAGGCATTATCTTTTTGGTGCGAGGTTTGAAGTCTTTAGTGATCATAAAAGTTTAAAATATTTGTTTGATCAGAAGGAATTGAATATGAGGCAACGAAGATGGTTGGAATTTCTGAAAGACTACGACTTTGGCTTGAATTACCATCCTGGTAAAGCTAATGTGGTAGCCGATGCGTTGAGTCGGAAATCGTTGCATATGTCCGCTTTAATGGTTAAGGAGTGGGAACTTTTGGAATCATTTAGAGATTTGAGTTTGGTTTGTGAAGTATCGTCGGATAGTGTGAGGCTAGGTATGTTGAAGGTTACTAATGATTTTCTGATGACGGTAAGTGAGAAACAGAAGTTGGATGTGAAATTGGTGGATTTGATGTTGGTTGGCGGAAAAGATGCGAGTGGTGATTTTCAAGTGGATGTTAATGGTGTGTTGAGGTTCCGTGGGAAAATTTGTATTCTGGACGATTCGGATTTGAAACGGATGATTTTGGAAGAAGGACACCGGAGTAATTTGAGTATACATCCGGGAGAGAATAAGATGTACCAAGATTTGTAAAAGATTTTCTGGTGGTCTGGATTGAAAAGAGATGTGGCTCAGTTTGTGTATGCTTGTTTGACGTGCCAGAAGTCGAAAGTGGAACATCAGAGGCCTAGTGGTTTGTTGCAACCGTTGGATATTCCGGAATGGAAATGGGATAACATTTCTATGGATTTTGTAACGGGGTTGCCGAATACACAGCGAGGGCATAATTCTATTTGGGTGGTTGTGGATAGGGTGACTAAATCGACTCATTTTATTCCGATTGACATCAGTTTTTCTTTGGAGCGGTTAGCCGAGATTTATATCAGTGTGATTGTGAAGTTGCATGGAGTTCCGTTAAGTATTGTTTCGGATCGAGATCCGAGGTTTACTTCGAGATTTTGGGAAAGTTTACAGAAGGCGTTAGGTTCTAAATTGAGGTTGAGTTCGGTTTATCATCCGCAGACGGATGGGCAGTCGGAGAGAACGATTCAGTCATTGGAAGATTTGTTGAGGGCTTGTGTTCTTGAACAAGGTGGTGTGTGGGATAGTTATCTTGCATTGATTGAGTTCACGTATAATAACAGTTTCCATTCTAGTATTGGAATGGCACCGTTTGAAGCATTATATGGACGAAGATGTCGGACACCTTTGTGTTGGCACGAATCTGGTGAGAGTTTGGTGGTTGGACCAGAGTTGGTGCAACAGACTACGAAAAAAGTGAAGTTGATCCGTGAGAAAATGAAGGCTTCTCAAAGCAGACAAAAGAGTTATCATGATCGGAGACGGAAGGATCTTGAGTTTCAAGAGGACGATCATGTATTTTTGAGGGTTACGCCGGTAACAGGTGTTGGTAGGGCATTGAAGTCGAAGAAACTTACTTCTCGGTTTATTGGTCCTTACCAGATATCTGCGAGAGTGGGTGTTGTGGCTTATAGGGTGGCGTTGCCGCCGAGTTTGTTGAATTTGCATGATGTGTTCCATGTTTCACAGCTTCGGAAGTATGTTCCGGATCTGTCGCATGTGATTTCGATGGATGAGGTTGAGGTAAGGGAGAACCTTACGGTTGAGGCACTACCAGTTAGGATTTTGGATCGCGAGGTGAAGCGGTTGAGAGGCAAGGATATTGCACTTGTGAAAGTGGCGTGGGGAGGCGCTGCTGAGGGCAATTTGACTTGGGAGTTGGAGAGTCGGATGCGGGAGTCGTATCCAGAGTTGTTCATCTCAGGTATATTTTCGAGGACGAAAATTTCTAAGTGGGGGAGAGTTGTAACGCCCCAGTCAGTCCAGTCAGTTTTGTCAGTTTGGTCTTTTTAATTAATTGAGTCGTTTTGATTATTTTATTATTATATTATTTTATTTCTGACTTTTATGTGAAAATATGTTATTTTTCATCGAGATTATATTTTATCGCGTTTTGGGAGCATTTGCGAGATAATTGAGTGTGGGGGTATTTTGGGTATTTTGGTTTATTTTGTTAAGTTTGGAATATGATAGAATAGAAAGAGAGAAAAATAGTAAGGAGAAAGAAAAAGAGAAGAAGAAAAGTAGAGAGAAAGAAGAAGAGAAGAAAAAGAGAGAAAAGAAGAAACCAATCTCCCGAATTTATTAAACACGATTAAATCGGGTAAGGGTGCGAAACTCGATTATACTATGTTTGTGTATGATTATGTATGTGTTTTCTTGTATGTTTGCTTGTTTTCCATAGCTTTTGAGTTCTAGGTTGAAAATGAGAATTTTGTGAGAAATCGATACTTTCGCGGTTGGAAATCGACGTAAATGTGGAAGAATACTTGTTGCCATGATTGTATTGAGTTCTGATTGATATATGATGTTTTGGAAATGTTTTGGTAGTAGAAAATATCATTTTGGGTTTCCACACAGCGCTGAGATATTCTGAGTTTTCCTTGGTTCGCCTAGCGAACCTGGGGCGAAGCAGTAGCGAGTGATGTTTTCGCGGGTTCGCCTAGTGAACCAGTTAGTGAAGGTCAGCGAAGGTTCGCTGAGTTATTCGCCTAGCGAACTTTGGGTGTTTTTGGGTCTGGTGGTTGCTGCCTTGGTTCGCCAAGGGGTTAGCCTAGCGAACTTTGTGTCTGTTTTCTAGCTGAAAGTGGGTTCACTGGACATTCGCCTAGCGAAGGTGGTAGCGAATACTCGCTAGAGGGTTCGCCTAGCGAACAGGGTTGTTTGTGTAGTTTTGTTTTCTGCATAACTTTTGATCTGTGGTTCGGTTTGAGGCGTGGTTTGATGCATTAGAAAGCTTATAAAATGTTTTTCTTTATGGTTTTGAGATTGTTGGCCGATTAAATTACGTCGGGAATTAGAAAATGTGTGGTATTGTTGTCGACTTTGGCCGGTTAATTGGGTGTAATTGACGGGTTATCATACGATTTGCTTGTGATATATGTTGGATGCATGTGTTTAAATGTCGTGATACTGGTTTGTGGCCGTATGGCAATTAAATGCATTGTTTTGGGCTTGAGTGTAAAGCATGATTTTGTTGATTGAGATGAGTGCATATATGTGTGCATTTTAAATGTCATGAGTCATTGTATGCCAAGCATCATGATATGCATTCTTGTAATGGCGTGTGCCCATGTGGGGTGTGAGCGACGGTTTGGTTCCAGAGGGAATCCGCTATAACGTCGTGTACCCGTGTGGGGTGTGAGCGATGATTATAGACGATCGTGTGCCCGTGTGGGGTGTGAGCGATCGGATCGTGTGCCCGTGTGGGGTGTGAGCGATCCATATACGTCGTGTGCCCGTGTGGGTGTGAGCGACGGGGAACATCGTATGCCCGACGGGGAGTTACACTAAGTAACGAGCGATGGTTCCAGCAGAGTTCCCGCATGGCATATGCATATAGTCGTTGTGTCGGTCTCTGTGCATTTGCATAAATCATGGATTAATTTTGTATGAAATTGTGAATGTGATTGATGAGATGGAATATGTATAATTGTATTGATGATGAGTGTATTGTGTATGACTGATGTGCATTGGTATGGAATACTTGATAAGTGTACTGTGTTGTGTTGTAATTGATTGTGGTGCATTTGTGGTGAGAATATTTGACTTGTGCATTTCTGTGTTAATATATAATTATATGCAACTGTATTATGATTGTTTTTCTCACCCTTCTGCTGTTTTATAATGTTCTATGAGGCATTGCAGATTAGAGTTGCTAGAGGTCTTTTTGTGAAGCTAGGTCTTCATTCTTTTGTCGGTCGGCTCTGATATGTGACACCGGGTAGTCGGGGTGATCGAGTGGAATTATTTTGTTTTGTGTATAGGTATCTGTTGGATTGTACATGTATGATTTTGTATATGACAAACAAACTTTTATGATATATACATATATATGAGTTTCAGTTACGGATTTTCCGCTTTTATTCTGTTTCTGAATTGTGGGTGTATTACTACCTGAATTGTTGCATATCTTTATGAGCAGGTGTTGTATGTTTGTTTCAAATTGATGTGACCCCTCGGTCTATGCCGTACATTTGTAAATATACTCTGATGAAATTTTGAATTTTATTTACCGCTTTAGTAGCTTGGGGGTATAGATTGAGGGTGTTACAAAAGTCGACACGACGAACTGAATCTGATCGAAGAAAAGAGAATAATGGCACTATGCCACGGTCAGTTGTATCAACAGAGAATGAAGAAGGCGTTTGACAAAAATGTCCGACCTCGCGTCTTCAGGAAAGGAGACCTCGTGCTCAAAAAGATACAATCATTCCTCACTGATTCGCGGGGCAAATGGACTCCGAATTATGACGGCCCTTATGTGGTCAAGAAAGCTTTCTTAGGCAATGCCTTGAGACTTGCAACCATGGATGGAGAAGAATTTTCCTACCCCAAAAATGTTGACTTAATCAAGAAATACTTTGCCTAAACTAAAAAAAAACGTCTCGGTGGATTGAAAACCCGAAAGGGCGGTCCAGGCAAAAATTAGAGACATAATCAAAAATCATCCCGGTGGATTGGAAATCTCAAAGTACAATCCAGGAAAAAGTTAGGGATTAATGGCAAGTAACTATGTTCAACAGGGGGAAATCCCTCAGCAGCAGTTACGCCACCCATCAGGAAAACTCCAGTCAAGGTCATCTTCGACGGAAGCTCAGGATGCCCAGAATTCAAAGTTGGTAGAAGGATTGCCATTTCCCCTTAAATTACCATTTTCTAAACTTTGTATATACTCTATGGGATTACGCGTTTGGCTGATTTCCATCCTATCAATAAAATTTGAGCCCTAGTGCTTTTGTTTGCAATTCTCATTTGTTTTAGCTTTACAGAATGGCGTTTTAATGTGATCAACGATTCTTGAAATAAAACAAAAATGAATTTACTTGTCAAACTTTTTCTGCTTTTAAAATAAAGATGGCAATTTCTTTTGATTGTTGAACATCGAAAGAACATCGATCGCTTCTCCAGAAGTAATCGAGCTTCAAAGTGCAGAATCAAAGTACTCCTTCTAAACCAGTGCGCCTGAATGAAAGATCAGCTGTGTCAGAGACCGTGTTTCCTCTGAAACCCCCGACAAAATTCTCATCTCCTAAGCCCGACCAACGTAGCTCCCAACAGGGACTATCCCTCCTAAGCAAGGCAGAATTGCTATTTTCTGAACCAGCGATACTTTTCATCCCTCGCAGTGGCCGAGTATCCCGTCGTGTTCATCCATTAGTCTGTATGTCGCGTCAATTTTGTCAGCATATACATACATGCATCATGCATTATTGCTTTACATTCATATTCATATTGTATCACTATCACTCTAGTCGGTCTTGTCCCCTGGTGATAAACGTCTCCTCAATCGAGTTGTCAGTTCTTTCCTTGTTAGGAAACGTCGTGTCCGAACAACCTCTCCTCTAGTTTATTTCTGGATTGAAGGTGGTTCTTTGACCACTTTGATAACTTGAACCTTTGAAAGGCCAGAGAACCTTCATCCAATATCACTCTTCGCCATTGAAGATGATGTATTTACTTTCCCGGATTAAGGAAAACCCCTAGAGAAAGCCTCTTAATCAGAGATTCGGCAATGCAACCGTTTTTCCCCAAAAAATCTGCTGACGAAAAGGTCATCGGCACCTCAAAATTGGATCACATCATATGGCATTTCTCCGAAAAGATTCTGAGAAAAGTATGATGTAATACCCCCAACCGGAATGTATTCTTTTGAGAGACTCGTTTTCCCCAGTAGATTCGACAAATGGCATCTCCGACAGAGAAGTTTGTGTACCTCTACAACTCAGACGACTGGGTTCCCCCAGTAAGTCTGACATCAAAACTTTTTCCATCAAATGGCATCTCCCCAGGAAAATTCGGCGAGAAGTTTGAGGAAACCGTTACGAATAGCATCCCTTGTCAATAAAGTTTATTGACAAAAGAAACTGAGACCAGTTCCTTGGTAGGAAACCAGGATCGAGGGGAAGTTTACTTCAGAAACTGAGACCAGTTCCTTGGTAGGAAATCAGGATCGAGGGGAAGTTTACCTTTTCTAAGCATCATTTCTTAGCAAAAGAAGAAGGATGCGTGAACTGCCATGCATAACCACCATCAAAATTTCGGGTATTCCGATATTTAGTCCTCTTGCACCCCGAATGCCCGAATACCTTCGTCATTCACACCTTCGGGTCCAAGAAGATTAAATAGGGGCATCTTTCATACCCCAAATTTTAACCACTAAAATTTCCCATCATTGTGTAAATCATCATCACAATATGGATGGACCTTTGTACTTCATTAGTCTCCCCAAAGATGGGTGAGCATTCACTACAATCAAACTTAGGGTTTCAAGCCCTCTCAGAGCCTTAGACAAAAGATCAATCAAGGAATGACATGATATTCAACTTGTCTAAGCCTCTCAAACATCCATAATGGATCAAGAGGACTCCCACTTCAAGGATCAAGCATCAGGTTGCAACATTCCAAGTGGATCAAGCCTCAAGATCGCCAGTGTCGCCAAATTAGGGTTTTGGTCGACTGGGGCCTCCAGATGGAAATTTTCCTCTGGGCATGAGCCAATGCTTCAAAGCACAACCTAAGATGCTCTAAGGGACATCAAGAACCCAAACATCAAGTCAATTTTGCCCCAGGGGATGTATTCATAAAAAAATCAGGAATTAGGGTTTCTTGACCTAATTAACCCCTAAGTTGACTTTTGGGACAAAACATGAGCCAAGACCTCAATACAAGATTTGAGGGTCTCTAATAAACCACATTGATCCATTTACAACAATGGATTGACCCAAGAAACTTGATCAACAAGTTTCAAGCTCATCAGAACCACAATTAGGGTTTCGTGGGAAAAGTCAACTGTGCCTTTGACTTTTGACCCAGGCATGCTCCCAAGCCTTGAGACATGATTCAATACACCCTATAACACCCATGGAACTTGTCCATAAAGTTTGATTTAGGTCAAAGGCTTGATTTCACAAAGGATCGCACAGTTTGGAGTTCATCTGACAAAAAGTCAACTGTGCACAAAAGTCAACTTTGACTTTTTGAGATTTTTCACAATTATGATTCTTTGACCCTAAAATGATGTTAATGTGTGATTGGGATCATCATTCATCGAGAAAAATTAAGAAAAGTGGGATAACTTGTAAAAGGGGTACCAACTTTGGAGGATCATAACTCCTAAACCACAAGGCCATTTATTCCCATTCAAAGCTAGATTTGTAGCTCTCATGGCCCTCTACAAAAGCTTCAACTACACCTCATTCCAATTCATCATGGATTTTGAGTTATGGAATGATCAAAATGGCTGAAAACATGAAATGTCACTTTTTCCAACACTTAGTGAAATTTTCACTAAGTCAGAATCTGTCTTCACTTTTTTCCAAATGTAGGGGAATTTTTCACTTGGATCCAAAAGGTATCAAAACAAACTATGATCACACATATGTTGTATAATATGAGGGATTTCCAAAATGGCCAAGAACTCCATGAAACTCCACTTACGCCATGAGATATGACAATGACAATGTGCCTTGCTGCAAACTGTCATGGCAAGGCAGATTTGTGCATTTTGCTCGATTTGAGCAAATTTTGCAAAGGGCAAGCAAATCTATCCATCTGAACACCTCAAGGGGTGACCAAGGAGGGAAAAACCCTGGTCCATCAGCCTCCCAAGTCCTTGGAACCAAAAGTAGCACGCCAAACCTAGAAATGCCTAAAAGAGGGACAAGACTCCAATTTTGGTTTGGAGCATTTAATGGATGCACCAAGGTGGCATGGACTGAGCCCTTTCCAACTGAATTCAGTCAAGGATGATCCAAGAACTAGGGAACCAACAGCCTATGCCCTAATCTCTAGTCAATGGCTAGAGGAGACTTGGATTCCTATTGATCAACATTGGCCAAACCTCTACAGCAGTTGCCATTCACTATTGCAGCCAAAACAAACTTGCTCTACTATAAATAGAGCTCATTTGTGCTCAGTTTGAGTACACCAAAGCACTACAACACTTGCTTTCCTCAAAATCTCTTTCTCTAGGCAAAAATACCTTCTCTAGCAAGGTAACTCTGAGTTTTTGAGTTAGAGAGCATTTCCACCACAGCTCATGATCCAAACACATCCAATATGTCATATCTAAGCTGTCCAAACTCTCACAAGTGACCTGTAACACCAAAATCACAAAGTCCCCTCTCAAAACCTCAAAATAGGACTCTTTTGCATTTTTCAAGCCATATCTTGATTCAGTCACTTTCCAAACCAGATAAAACCTCAAACACACTCTAAATATCATCCTTGAACTGTACCAAATGGTTCCACATATCTGGAACACCATTTGAGAGAGTTGCTATTTTGGCCACTTTTGCCCCTTTTGCAAGAAAGGGCTCAAACTTGCTCGAGAGGTTTCCAACTGATTCTAACCATCCTAAAAGCTTCTAAGAGATCATTTGAGGGTGTCTAAAGCATCAAATCATTTCTGGAACAAAGCATTTGGCAGATTGCATAAAAGCTCCCAAAAGAGGTAAGCATCACAACTTCAATTTTTTTAATCATGCTTTCCTTTGATGTCAACTGATCCTACACATCTTATACATGTTATATGTGTTGTGTTTGGACCAATTCATCATATAATTCATCCCTATAACAAGAGATAGCACAGAAAATGCAAATCATGGCCTATTTCAAAACCACTATCGGGTTTTGAGGAGGATTTATTTTCTGGAAAAACCACCACTACCATTGGATTCCTTGTGAAATTCTAGGCAGGATAGACCTAAATTTTGTCCCAATCCATGGAGAAATGCAAAAGTTACAAGCTTCACGTTTCTTGCCAAAACCTTGCCTTGCCTTGCCTTGGTCAGGCCTAAAATCAAGGCATGCCTTGTATATTTTTAGGTTGAGCTTAGTACACGGATGTATGACCACCCCAGTGGTAAGGCGCGCATGCTGTACACAAGAGGTCTGGGGTTCGAATCCCCCTTGCCCCAGACCCTCTTTTTGCTATTTTTTCCACTTTTTACTATTTTTCATATTATTTTTAATGATTTGAAAAATTAATAACTCCCTCAATTTTATTTATTTTTTATTGGTTCTTTTTGCAAAAAATCACAAAAATGTTGAAATATTTTATTCCACAAAAAAATATAATTTATATTATTTATTTAATATAGTTTGTATTTTTGTGAATAAATTCATTTTAATTGTTTTTAAACATTTAAAAGTGAATATTTATTTTGAAAATCAAAACCAAATGAGTTCTAAATCATTTTGTGATTAAAACCTCATTTTTCAAACCTTAAACAAAAATCACAAGTGGTTTATTCAAATCTATTTGGTATTTTTATCATTTTATTGATTTTCTTTAAATATTTACTTTTAAAGAAAAACAAAATTAGGGTTTCTTTGATTTTCTCCCTCACAAATCTTTTTCAAAACCATTGGGCCTCTAATAGAGTGTATGACCCAATCCTTCTTTGAAACCAAAATAGTTTGGGCCTCAGTTATTGTATAAGACCCACAGTGTTTGCAAAAATCTCGGCGCGATCGCCAGGTTAAAATAAAACCAACTGGGTCTACCCTCGTGTTATAAGCCCTATTTCTTTTCTTTAAATTTCTATGGGCCTCTAATAGAGTGTAAGACCTAAACCCCTTTTGAAACCAAAATGACTTGGGACTCAGATATTGTATAAGACCCGCTGTGCTTTCAAAAACCTCGGCGCGATCGCCGTGTTTAAACAAATAACCTTGGGCCTCTCCTTGAGCTGTAAGCCCCAACAATCTTTTCAAAGCACTTTCCCCTTTAATTTTGAATTCAAATATATGCTGTTATCAAAACTTTCTTTAATTTCTTTGTTGAACAACTAACCAAACAACATGGAAGCTCTACAACGGGTAAGTGTTTATTTGCATTCATTTATCGCTTTCATATGTATATAAACTGTATTGTGGGGCTGTTTCACTGTGAGTCTTCTTTCACAAACTTTTATATACTTGTCACATATCAACAGTGTAATACTAGTATACTTATTTAGAGTTTTCCCCGACAACTATGTCTAGCACTAGGTAAAGCCCTGTTGGTCACTCTTAAATACAAACAAAACTAGATCCCCATAGGATTTCCAGATACAGTCTTCCCTCCTCTTGGGGTTAAACAATATGGAGACGTGAAAGGCAGCATTCTCGGTGAACCCTTTCTCAGACTGTCACCCTTAGAAATTGTCAAAGAAACTCTAACTCCCCAGAGATGATCTTTTCTCCGTGAATGGCATCTCTTGAATTTCTTCCAAATTCTCGAACTTTCCTGGCTTGATCTATTCTCGGTGAATAGCATGTCTTGAACTTCTCAGGGTTTGGGGACCCACAGGCTTCCTAAAAGCATCCCCACCTCCTCTTGGGCGTTGTACAAAGGCCCTTCGGCTTCTTAGAAGTTCTCATGCCTTCTCTTGGGCTTAACACAAGGACCCTGATGACCTCTTAAAGGTATAAGACAGAACCTAGTCATCCTTTGCTAGAGCAATCTTTCCAGTGTCAAAAACTCTGGCCGTTTTAGGATTGATACTCATCCCTTAATGCTCGTGCCTCCTCTTGGGCATTGTACAAAAGATAAAACTCTAGACTTGGATAGTCTAAGACCCTTGAGTCTCAAAGACATTCTCAAGTTCCTTTCAAACATAGGAAGAAACACCGAAACCTGGTCTCTCTCATGAGAGTTCCCCATACTTGGACCCGCCTCTGGATCTCTAGAATCCACAGCGGTAAGACAACCTCCTCTTGGGCTTTGTACAAATGGTCCTCCCCAGCGGGGCAAACCTTTTCAGACTCTCTTGTTGAGTCAAATACCTTTTAGCCTCAATCTCGGGCTTCATACAAGACATATGAAATCACTCTCTTGTTGAGTATAAAAAAGACTTTCCCTTGGCCTTATTAGAGCCATTTACTATACAACTTAGAATTAGGTGGAGTTATTAAACTCTTTGTGATTCTCAGCATAATGAGTATGCACTTCCCTCTTGACTTTGTTCAAAGTCAACCTCTTAGACTAGTCTTCCAACTTAGACCTAGAGAGTTCTTTAACTCTATATGGGTATCATACTCTTTCCCTTTGGAACTTTGACCATAGTCAATGGTTCCTCAAAACTACGAATGCTCTGATTCTTCGATCTTTACCCTTTCCTTTGGATAAATCAAAGCTCGGTGGTGAATTTCAAAGACGTGTGATTCAAGTTAATTAATAGCTTGATATCTGATTCTCACCGCAACAACTAGCCAACCAGCTTTTCAAACAACACACTACCATCTAGTAATGGACGGCGATGACATAACTTTCCTCATCAAACCTACTACTAAATATGAAGTTACTCATGCCTTAAAATCAATGAAGCCTTTTAAATCACCATAATCCCAATGGGTTTCAATGCATTTTATTTAAGCATTACTAGCATATAATGGGTGATAATGTCTACAATTTAGTAAAAAATAGCTTTCACCATTTAGTATTTTTTATTAGCCTATTTATGAAACTTTAATATCCTTTATTCCTAAAGTTGAACTCTGACAACCTTTAAAACTTTGATACCTATAAGTCTTTGAAATACATTGTACAATATTACTAACAAAGTTTTGGTTAGCTAGCTCTTGCCCATCCTAGACACTCTTATTAGCCCCTACCAAATTAGTTACCTTTCCGGTAGGGAAACCAATAACAGTTCTATTATTTTTCGGGAAATGTTTTACTACATGCATGAAAAAAATAAGAAAAAAATGGATGTAGCCTTCAAGTTGGATCTCAAAAAGGATTTTGATAACATTAATTATGAGTTTCTTAGAAGTTGCTTGTTGCATTTTGGATTTCTGTTGGGTACTCCTCCTCTCCCATAATTATTTATTTGGTTCCAGTTTTGTCTCACTTGCTGTCACTACAGGTTCCTGCACATAGAATTATATTGTCAAGCGGAGAAAGTCCTCAAATATTGGTAAGACACAAGGCCTATGTCAAAATCATTTTCTATCTAGAACAACCTCAAGACTTATCACGACCTTAACCTATTAGTTGAATATTTTAGTCTACGACATCTCAACACTGTTAAAACAAGATTTGTTCATGACATTTATCCTTTGGGTTTTGATGATAACAAAGTATTGAAAGAACAATGATGTTATCTAATGTGTATTCCACGTATCCAGGTTCTAAAGCTTAATGAGAATACATTCAGAATTTGATATAAGGACGCACTTGAGAGAAGTTGGGTTACTAGCCTCTGGTGGTTCAGAATCTGAAGAACACTCTCTAAGTGATGTCTGGCGTAGAATCTGAAGCTGAAGGCCTCAGCATCAGAAGAGCAACATATTATCTCTACACTTAGTAAATGTATCAACTTCTGATGGAAATTTAGAGTTAGTAATAAAGCTAAAGTTATCCATACCACAGAAAGCAAGCTGCATTGTCAAATCTATTTGTCAGCTAGAGTCTATGTTCACAAGGCTCAAGAAGAGTTGACATGCTTTACGAATATCTACTTTAAACTGATCTATAGTACAAGATTACATGGAAGACACAATGGTTAAACATGTTACACAATGGATTAAGATCTTTTGGTGTATCTATTTTTAACTTCTCTTGTACTATGGAGAAACAAAGACACTTGTTCATGTTATCTCTTCCAACGGCTAGTCTTCTACAACTACTATATAAATAGCTGAAGATTCAATCTGAATCTTCAACGAGGTAAAAGAAACAAGGAGCAATATAGAAGGAAATCCAAGAAGGATATGAGTGTTTCACACATCTATCTAGATGGAGGAATAATAAGATCAACAATAAGAAACAAAATTGAGTATGCAGAAATTCTGTTATATGTTGTAAATTGTACAAAGCCTCAAGATTTCTTAAACATTGAATATCTTAGAATTCTTAAGTTCTTAAGGTCTTTGTTATGGTGATTACCCTGTACCTCTGAATTTGTATCAAACATACCCTGTTCTCTATTCTACTAAACATGTTGTTTAGTAGTTTAGATAAAGATTGTTGCTATGTGCTTGAGCATCAAAGTCTCTTGCTGAGAAGCTTGAGCTAAGTAAGTCTCCTGCTATGTGCTAGAGCATTGAAAGTCTTGATCAGTTTTAATCATGATTTGATTATAGTGGAAAATTTCTTGTACTGCAAGGGGACTGGACAACTCTTAGTTTAGGAAGAACCAGGATAAATCTGTTGTGTTCTTTATATGTTTATTTACTTATGTTGATATCTGTTGCACCTATTATCAGGTTCTGAACCTTTGTTTAGAATCTGAACTCTGTTCAGAAGTAGTAACGAAATAGGAGAACACAATTCAATCCCCTTTCTTGTGTATTTTCCTCACCTTCAGCTGGCATCAGAGCTTGGTCTGTGCATAACACTTAACAGTGGTGCAGACAAAGATCTAGTGAGGAATATATATTCTCATCTTCTTAATGAAAAGAAGGGAGTCAAAGATGAAGACATCTATTGAAAGCAACTAGTCTTTTCCCAATGGTGTTATCCTTTTGAAAAAGATAGTTCAAGATCTTATCTTCATAACAAGTCAGAGAAGTTTCATCAAAACATGCTGGGAATTCAGAATCAAAAACTATATTCAGGTAAGTTTTGTTATTTAAATTCAAGTATAATATTCTGTACAAGGTATTTTTGTGTGTATATTTTTACACTCAAATACTTTGGAGGATATTAATTTAAGAACTTTCAAATTGGTGTTATTGGTATTCTCATCATTTGTGATAATATCAAGTGCTATATCGAATCAGAGAAATCTCTTCAAACATTATTGAGTCAAGCTCTCTTACTATTATTTAGGAGAATTTAGTATGTCTTATGTTTTTCAGATAACTAACTCGTAATTCTGACAGAGTTAAAAGGTTGATAAAAATTCTAAACATAGTAATTTATGCTTAATTCTGAATGAAGAAACTGAATCAGATATTTGTCTGATGATGTCTTAGTCAAAAGCTTGGGTAACAAACTCTTGATATGAAATAGAATTATGAAAAATATCTGTTTCAGAAACTTGTATGGAGAAATATTTGATTCCCACATGCACAGAAGTAGAAAATATTTTTGACACCTATCCCATTTTTTACACCTGTCTCAAATGTCTTCAACACACTTGAAATTAGTTGTGTTTTGAATATGAAGGGGAATGAATTTGTTTTAAGTACTTTTTGTTTAAGACTCTTAATTGTCATTTATTTTACTCAACACACACAACCTTTATCACTGTTCTTCATTTGTGTTTTATCTGTAAATCCTAGAAAAACCCTAAAACATCATCAATGGCATCCTCATCAATCAATCCTTTAAATATTAATCCCATGCAAAATCTTAAGATCAAACTGAAAACTATTCCGCTCGATAAAGATGAATTAAAGCTTCTCATTGAGCAAGTGGTTAATTTTGATAGTTTTGCTGCAAATGGTTGTCCACTGAAGAGTTATTTTAAGTTCCAAGGTTAGATGAACTTATTTGATATGCTGAATGGACCAACTTACCCATCTCTGGTAAAAGATTTATGGGTTAGAGCAGAAGTGTATGATGCGTACTCTGCACAAGATGAAGAAAGAAATGCTCTAGAAAAAGATAGAAGTCTGAAAGGAAAATCAAGAGCAGGAATGGGTCTAAAAGAGTTCAAAGGAGTGGAAATAAGATCTGTTGTAATGGGTCTGGAAATCACTGTAACTCAAGAGAACGTTGCTCAGCTAAAATTGTGGCTGAAAATAAAGGAATGGTGATAATCAACAAAAAAGATATAGGAGATTCTGCCAGGGATATTAAGAAGGCTCTCTATGAAAAGAAAGACGACTATGGAAAACTGAAGAACATACATCTCAAGCAAAAGTTGATGTTCAAAATTCTTATCGGTTGTTTAATTCCTCGAGAAGGAAGTTAGGATCAAATTTCATGGGATCATAAGATGTTTCTTTGGTATATGTCTACTCATCAACGTTTAAATCTTCCTGGTTATATTTTTCATCATCTACATGAATCCATCAAGGACTCCACTAAGAAGTTCAAACTAACAGTTCCTTATGCGAGGTTGTTTTATGAACTTTTCTATCAATGCAAATTAATTAACATACTTATGGAATTTGGATCTACACAAGACTTGGACGATGCATATGGAAGTGTGCTGTATGCACCAGTTCTTGCTCACATGAAGGAGATAAGGAAGAAGGATATTGTAATGATTCCTAACCCTATCAGACTCAGGAAATATAGAAAAAGAGTTTTTCTAGAAGAATACCCTTTACTGACCAAGGAAGATTGTCTCAATGTCATCATTTTTCTTCTAGAAGAAGCTAAGAAGGAATATGGTGTAACTATAATGCGTGACCAACTTCCTGATAAGTACCCGATGTATATGGTCTTAGAGGAAGAAGAAAAAGAAAGTAACTCACCTCTGATGATGAAGAAGAAGATGAAGAATCAGATACTCTTATGCCTATTAAGAAGAAACTATTAGAAGATGCTAAAAATGCATTTCAAAGGGAGGAAGAAAGATTTGTTCAAAAGAATGGAAAGAAAAGAGATATATACAGCTCCAAGAAGGCCCTGCAACATGAAGTTGAAGAACTCATGGAAACTACTGAGATTCGTCCTACTAAAAATAGAGGAGGAGAATTTGGATAAAGAAGTATCTACACCAAAGAAAAGAAATCTGATGAAGTTGAGTCAGCAAGAAGAAGAAAAGGAAATAAATAATTTTCATGTCGCAAAGGAAGTTGACAATTTCATGACAACAGTTGTCAAGTTAAGTATGGAAGTTCTATCAGAAGAATTGATCAAGAGAAATTGTGTTGAGGACTCTTTAAAGGTGACATAGAAGGGCATGAAAGTTTTGAAAGAACAGCTAGGAGACAAACTTGAGTCTATCCTACATTCTCCTGAAGATTTTATGATAACTCAAAAATTTGTTGAGATCAGCAAAAATGATTCAAATGCTGCTCAAGATCATAGAAATCATGGTGCTAAGGAAGTAGAGGAAGATGCTCCAGAAGTGGAAAGGGAAGCTGTGTCTATGGAAAAGGATGATGGATCTAGAAACGGGTTGAATGAGAGTCAAGCTAAAAGTGGCAAAGAGGTAGAAGCTGGTGAGGAACTTGTTTCATTGGCAGCATGATCAGGTATTGAGGCCTAACCCATTCATGACTTTAATCTTAATGCTTCACTGAGAAAGTCACCGTCACCTACTAAATCCAACCAAACCTCTATCTTAGCAATACAACCCTATCAATCAATCATCCCTTTAAGTACATATTTTTTCGTCACTTCCAAAGACTTCTCCAAATAAAACACCAGATAATATTGTTCCATCACCTGGCCAAACCACTCAAGACATTAATACTATCATTCAAGCAGGCTTGCCTTCACTAGTTCCTAGTGAATCTGAAAATGCTTTGGATGCTAAGCTTCTTAATGTTGCATCACCCTCAAACAGTTCCGCCAAAATTATTACAGATTAACTTATTCAGCAATATCTTAATGATGGACCTGGATATGCCGAGTCTGAACCAAAACCAAAAAATAATATTCAGGATAATCCTTTACCACCAATCCATCAAGAAAAAACCCAACACATATCCCCATCAAATCATGATTTAAGCAAATAAAAATCTGTTGAATATGTTCACGAAGCCCTGCAAAAAGATGAAAAAAACACATCCAAACCATCTCAGAACATAACCAACTTTTAGTCTCTACCCAACCATGTACTTTCTCAGTTATAAGCTTTTAAGTCTGGGTTATATAACGAGGCAAAAAAATAATGGAAGAAGGGTTCAAGTCTACTGATCATGTGGCTTATGATGAAAAATGATAAAACTTCAGATGATCTGTTAACTTGGTCATTCAAAGTATGAAAAATTTCTCGACAAAGGAAGTAGCTGGAACTAGCCAGAAGCAACTGCTCAATATAGAAGCTAAAATTGTGTCAGTTGTTGAATGTCAAGAGATATTGAAGATTCAGATGGCTAATAACCAACTTTTAGTGGATGCTCGATTCAAGGTTATTGTTGTAAGACAAGAAGAAATCAGTTCTGATCTGAAGACAGTCATGGAATTATATAAGAAACCGCAGGTCTAGGATGTATAACCTGTTTATGTGCTAGATGGCTTGTTTATATTTTATATGTGTTATGATATGCTTGTGAACTTATCTCATTTCAGATTACCTTATACAATTTGTTCTTGTTTTAATTAACTTGTGCTTTATGTTTCTCTCTTGAGTATTTAAATTGATTGAAACTTGCTTTTGCTGGCTTAAATAAATGGAAACTGAAAAAGGGAAATTTCATTAGAATTTAAAAGTTACATGAGAATATATAAGACAGTACAACAACTTAGTCTATCCCTAATCTTCCTTGTTGCTTCATTCATCTCTCTCAGTGTTGCAAATAAATTCTTTCCATGATTGATATGCTTCCTCGTCTTCAGAAGAAGGAACTTAATCATTAATGGAAGTTTCCTCAGAAACATTTATGTGTTCTTTCGATCCTGAAGTTTGTGCTCTGTAGGCAGCCAATCTAGTTTGAACACCTTCCTCTTCCTTCAGTTTCTATTTCTCTTTTGATGTATCAGCATAAAGTTTTGTAGAAAGTTCCTTGACTGCCAAACATTTCTCTCTTGCTATTCCACCCTTCTTCAGTAATTCAAACTCTCTTGCAAAATCTCGTTTTTCACTCTTGTGAGGAATTCGGTTATGAGATTTTCTCTTGATAACTAGTTTTTGCTTGAAGTATTTCTGAGAATTGGATGAATTCTTGAGGAAACCATATCAATCTGATTTTATAGTGAGCTTTGAGTATTCGTTCAAGTACAAATATGGAATCTTGCACCAATAAAAACTGATCTTTGACCATCTTGGGACACTGCACTCCTGTCCAACATTTACTTGACTCTGATTACTCTTAACCCTATAAAGTATCATTAACCATCTTGGAACACTGTATAGCTCCGGTTTTTGTGACGCGGCCACTACCGCTTTTAATGCTACTTTCTAATTTCTGTATTTATCCTATGGAGCTTAAAAGGAAGGGGAAGATATCTTAAACTAACCATGCGCGCAAGTGTTTTCCTTACAAATGCGAAGAGATCTGGAATTGGGGTTTGGTTATACAAAGGGAAGCTATTAACACCCAGAGTATCTATAGTAATCTATATGAACCTTCATTTACACATATTTTCTTACTGTTTGAAATTCTTTTTTAAGTCTATCTGCTTTTGATTGGGGAAAGTTTCTCCTTTGTGAGGACTGAGGGAATTTTTTTGTTGTTTTTGGGTTTTCTATTATTTTTGGGAAGGTGCTTGACCTAAGATTTTTGATTTGTGTGCTCGCTAAGATTTCACAATCTTATGCCTATGTATTCCCGTAAAGAGATTTGGGAAATCAGAGCGATCGTAGTTCCTCCTATTCAATGGGAGGAAAAACTTGTTTGGTGTCTTGTTCAAAGCCTAAGATTGAAGCTAACAGGGTATTTATGTCTTGTTCAAAGCCCGAGATTGAGTCTAAAAGAGTGTTTTGACTGGGAGAGAATTTATCATCTCTAAAGGGAGATATCTCACCTATTCATCACAAATATTGGGTAATTGGTTATAAGGGAAGTTACTTTAACTGGGATGTGTGGAATCCAGCAATGCCATACATTCCTTTATAAATCTTTACATACTAAGAGAGGGACATTGGCTTGGATGTGTAGAATCCAGAGGCTTGCCACTTACATCGGTTAGATGAAAGAGAAATTTTAGCCATGATAAAGGAGGGACTCCAGCTTGGATTTTGAATCAACAAGTGTGCCACTAACATCAATTATTTGGAAAAAAGTTTTGATTGTTTGTTTTGATATGTGATGTATAGGGGAAATGTCCTCCTACAAAGAGGACTCATGGTCTCATCTGTGGGGATGATGGATTTTGTGCCTTGATCAAAGCCCAAAGTTTGAAGCTGAAAAAGTTGAAAACTGACTCTACTAGGGGAGTCTTATATTTGCCTTGTACAAAGCCCAAGATTAAGGCTGACAGGTAAAAATCATTATATGAAGCCTAAGAGGAGGCTGACTCTTGCTGAGGATTGTTTAAATCCAGGAGAAGGTCTAAACTATTTTGAGGAATCCAAAGGGAAACTACTCTTGCTGGGGATTGGAGAAGAGTTCAATTATCAACTTCAAACAAAGGATTTGATTCTTCTGGGGTTTATTGATTGTGATCTGACCCTGGCTGGGTATTTTAAGGTGAAAGTCAAGCCTTGTTGAGGATCAGAAGAGCCTTAGAGGATGAGTTTGAATGCCTTAGAGGTTTTGACTCTCCAGGGAATTGATGTATTGGTAAAGATGATTATGATTTATCCTATGCTATTGGGAAGCCTGAGGGTCCTTGTATAAAGTCCAAGAGGAGGCTATGGGGGTGAGACTTTGCAAGTCTAATTGTATGAAGCCCAAGAGGAGGCTGAGGGTTCTAGAGATGAAGATCAACTCTTAAATGATTGAATGTTCTAGAGTTTTGACTTTCCTGAGGATTGAACTAGTAGAGATGACTAAATTTTATCCTATGTTTTTAGGAAACCTGTGGGTCCTTGTACTAAGCCCAAGAGGAGGCTGATATGGTTCTAGGAAGCCTGTGGATCCTTGTACTGAGCCCAAGAAGAGGCTGATGGGAACTTCTAAGAAGCCCGTGGGTCCTTGTACTAAGCCCAAGAGGAGGCTGGGATGCTTCTAGGAAGCCTGTAGGTCCAAGCCTAAGAAAAATTCAAGAAAGGTTTCACCGGGAAATAATCCTTCCTTTGTTGAACAGTTCTAAGGTTTGAAGAAATTCAAAATAGGTTTCACCGGGAGTTAATCCTCTATGGGGACATGAATTTCATTGTATAGGAATAAACTAGTTGATTGAACTGAGTTATAAGTATACTACTGTTTGACCTAAGTGTGAACTGATGATGACCTAACTGCTAAAGGAACCCTAAACAGATAAGCACATATATATTCAGATATATGAACAAGCATATAAACAAGTATGAATTGAATTGAAAAGGTGATGGGTCTTATTTTTCGGATAGCGGCCCAAGTGTATTGTGATTGGTTTTATTGATTATCACTGTATGATCAGGGTTTTGAGAAATTGAAGAAAGTCTTGAGAAAACTTTGAATTTGAATTTGAATTAAAAGAATGTTGTTGTTATTTGAATGAATTAAAATGAAAACTTTGCGACTTATAACTCAAAGAGAGGCCCAAGTGGTCTAAGAGCAGTTTCACCGGGAATAATGCTCCTCTTAGTACCAGTGTAATTTGAATCTTCTTTTTATAAAAAAAAAAGGAAAAGGATGGGACATACACTCTATTAAAAGGCCCAAGTTAATGTATTTTTTAATGAAAGAATAATATTGTGTCTTATACTCGGGGAGAGGCCATATGATTTCAAATAGTTTAAAACAAACAAATGATTTTGAAAACAGAGGTATGGGGCTTACAACTCAAGGAGAGGCCTATGGAGGTTGTTTATTGTTTAAAACAAAGTTTATTTATAAAATATTTGGGCTTATACTCAAGGTGAGGCCCAGATGATTTATTTGAAAACAGTGATCGCACCGCGATACCGAAAGACGTTGTGGGACTTATACTGTAGCAGATGCCCAAAATTTATTTATGCCCAAGTGTGCTTGAAATGAAGTTTTGAAAGATTGAATCAAAGAAAACCCTAATTTCTATTTTCTAAAGATATTTTTCAAAGAAAAATCAATTAAAAATGATAAGAAAAAACCAAAAAATTCAATAAACAAGTTATGAATTATGGGTTTAGAAAAATGAAGTTTTATTCACATGATGATTAAAAATCAAATTGGTTTTGAAAAATCAAGAAAAAGATATTATTTAAAATGTTTAAAACAAATTAAAATAAAATTCTGTAAAATATTCAAAAATATATCAAATAAAAAATATTTTTTGATTTTTTGGGGATAAAATATTTAAATGTATGAAGGATTGATGTTTAAAAAATCTCTTGAAAAATATTAAAATTGAAGGAGAAATTAGTTTTTGAAATTAATTAAGAAAATAATTAAAATTTCAAAAATTTGAATAAAATTTGAATTATGGCACCAACGGTCATCTTCTTCCTCGTGTGTGTCCTCCATGACCGTTTTGCAAAACCTCTCATATATCTCTCAATACGTAATGATTTTGCACGATGTAAACATGAAAGTTGTTTGTTTTTGAACAAGGATTTCAATGGTACCAATTAATTTTCTTTCTTTTAAGTGTAGAGTGAGATATCATGTGAAGAACAAATGAACCCTAATTTTTGCAAGAACACTATGAAATCCTATACATGATTGATACATAGCAATTGACTGAGGGAAAATATTCTACATAAGTGCAGAAACATGTTGGTAACTTGAAAATAAATTTATGATGCATGGATCATAGAGTTTGAGAAGTTCAGGCTTACCTGTGCAAGAGGAAATCGAATCCTCGGTTGTAGGTGTTAAAGAAGTGTTTTGATGATCTGGACAACTTCTTTGGACCTCAAGTAGTGTGTTGAGTTTCTTGGAATGGATTGAAAACCTATGGATTGGTGGGCACGACTCCAACTGTAGATGGCTTTGGGATGAGGTATGAACTTGATGAATCTAGTGTTACAGATGTTGTTCAAGTGTTTAGATCACTTATATATGATGTATGTGAGGTGTTAGGACCATTGGTTTGAGTTGAATTGCTCTCTATCTCAAAACACGATTCTCACTTCTTTGGAAATGGATTTTTTATGCATAAGAGGGAAATGGTGGAAAACATATGATGTGATGTTTTGGGGTGGTTTGATCAACCAGAAATGACCTCTATTTATAGTAGAGGAAGTTTGTTTTGCAAGGAATAGTGAATGGGAGCTAGATCACCCTATTATCCAATGGATATGGCTATGTGTTCAAAGTCTCCTCTAGCCATTGACTTGAGCCGACCTTGCAAGTTTTAGGTCCTTTGAATCTTGGATAAGTCTTGACTCATTTGGACTGGTATGAGCTGGTTCATGCCACCTCAATGCATCATTTCAATTCCCAATGACAAAATTGGATTTTGGATTTGCAACATTGATGATCACATGCCAAAGGGATAGGGTTCTTGACTTATTGGCCTTAAGGTTCAGATTCCTCATCATTTAGTTTGATATTGGACAGAAATCCAATGATGCAAGTGTCCAAAATTGGCTCAAGAAATCGTGGGATACAAGTTATGTGCCAATGCTGTCAAAAACCAGTTTGTGTCAAGGCATGTTGTTAGGTCCATAACTCCTTGCTTAAGTGGAATCAATGGATGTTCTTGTACTCTTGGTAAAGCTTGTATATCATTCTTTAACTTTGATGTTTACATTTGGTCTTGATTCCTTTTGGATCATAATGAAAAATGCCTCAAAAGTTGGACAAAACATGAGACAAATTCTGCCTAAAATTTTTCGAAGTGTCAAAGTTCAAATCTTATGGAACCCTAACTTTATGGCCTTATAACTCAAAATCTAGGCATTTTTGACCTTAGATTAGTTGGACACTTTTGTAGTATGTAATGAGAGCTTTCATTTGAGCTTTGGATGGAAGAAAATGGTTGCTTGGATCACAAGTTATGGCCTTGCAAAGTTGGGTAAAAACCACTTTTTTCCATAACTTAGTGAAATGTCAAGTTTCTCAAGGTTGTCCTTTTTCCAAGTATCCTCATTTTTATTGATTTTTCTTAATTGATCATGCTCCAAATCACAATTTAACATTGTTCTTGACCTAAAGAGGTCATGTTTGTCAAAAAATCCCAAAAGTCAAACTTGATTTTGATCACAGTTGAATTTTTGTACCAGATGAATTTTGAACTTTGTGATCCTTTATGAAATCAAGTCCTTGGGCTAAATTGAACCTAGTGGTTGGATTCCATAGGTGTTTTTAGAGTGTCTTGAATCATGTCCCAATGTTTGAGATCATGTTTTGGTCAAAAGTCAAAGGTATGGTTGATTTTTTCTAAGAAACCCTAGTTTGTGGTCCAGATGAATTTGAATCCTTTCATTGCTTATGAAAGAATTTTTTTTAATCAATTCAATCTTGTGAACGGATCAATATGATGTATTTGAGGTCTTTAAATCATATCTTGAGGTCTTGGCTCATGCCTTGCTCCAAAAGTCAACTTAGGGACTGAATTAGGTCAAAACCCTAATTCCTGATTTTTTATAGATGCATCCCCTAAGGCTAATTTGAAATTTATGAATGGACTCATGATGTCCTTTTGAGCTTCTTGAATCATGTTTTGAAGTATCTGCTCATGCCCAGATGAAAATTTCTCTCTGGAGGCCTTGATCCTTCATGGATGTTTGAGAGGTTTGACAAGTTGAAGATCATGTCAATTCTTGATTGATCCTTTGCCTGAATGCTCTAAGAGGGCTTGAAACCCTAATTCTTGGCTTGAGTGAACACTCAACAATCTTTGAGAGGATAGATGAGGTATGAAAGTACATCCATATTGTGGTGATGATTTGCATAATGATGTGAAGTCTTGTGGTCAAAATTTAGGGTATGACAGATGCCCCTATTTAATTTACTTGGACCTGAAGGTGTGAATGATGAAGATATTCAGACGTTCATGGTAAAAGATGATTAAATATCAGAATACCCAAATTTTTTATTATCTATGTGAATGGTAGATATTTTTGCTTATCCATCTTATTTTACTAAGTAATGTCACTTAGAAAAAGGTGTAACTTCCCCTTGATCCTGGTCTTCGGCCATGGAATTGGACTTAGTTTCTTTTGAAATAAACCTCTCCCCGAACCTGGTCATCAGCCATGGAACTGGTCTTAGTTTTTTTTTAAATAAACCTCTCCTCGATCCTGGTCTTCAGCCATGGAACTGGTCTCAATTTCTTTTGAAATAAACCTCCTCTCGATCTTGGTCTTCAGCCTTGGAACTGGTCTCAATTTCTTCTTGTCGAGCTCTTCTCTTGACAAGGAATGCTTATCTGTGAGGGTCTTCACCAAGCTTCTCTCCGAGGTTTATCGGGGAGATGCCACTTGATGGAAAAATGTGCTTCATCATACTTCTCTTCAAGACTTCTTCGGAGAGATGCCATAGGATGAATAAAGTTTTGACTTCAGACTGAACTGCAGAGGTGTGCAAACTTCTCTATTGGAGATGCCATTTACTGGAGAAATTACATCATACTTCCGTTCGAGACTTCTCCAGAGAGATGCCATGTGATGTAATTCAATTTTAAGGTGCTGATGACTTCCTTGAAAGTAGGACAAACTTCTCGGGGAGAGACTGCCATTGGTCGACTTTAGCCCGCAGGTAAGGGTGATAGGTCTGAGGGGACCAATGGAAAGGAATTCCGCGGAGAGTTGGATTCCCTCGGCCAGGATGAGAAGGGTCTTCCTCACTCCTGTTCGGCATTTGGTTTACGCTTGCTTCTGAGCCAGCATCAGCCCTAGATGGATACATCCAAAGAGGCATTTCCTCGGCACTGAATAGTGCTCGCAAAACACATCCTATTGCCCATTTGGGAAATCTATGAGGGCAAAAACAGACTTCTTTGTTTGCCAATTGGTAGAGATTTCTTGGAGGATGTGATGTCCATATTGCCAAAAGTCTTTTGTTGAGAAACTTCCGCAGGGTATTTTCTTTAATCTGGGAAAGCAAAATATCATCTTCAATGGAGAAGAGTTAATCTTCAAAGGTGTATAACCTAATGCCTTTTCGTCTTCCAGATGTTCAAGTTATCAAAGTGGTCGAGGACTGATTTCAATCCAGGAATAAACTGGAGAGAGATCGTTTAGACGATACATTTCTTGATGAGGAAAGAACTCAAACTAGGGATTTTATCCTATCCAAGTGTGGAAAGGAAACTGAAGAAAAAGTCTTCTACGAGGATCAAACTCAGTGGGGATTTAG
Organism: Lathyrus tuberosus; assembly: GCA_022829125.1. NCBI lineage: Eukaryota > Viridiplantae > Streptophyta > Magnoliopsida > Fabales > Fabaceae > Lathyrus > Lathyrus tuberosus. The sequence goes on along the minus strand of JALAZF010000005.1, from coordinate 19,598,621 downwards.
AAAAAAGGTACATCTTTTCTGACTAAGGTTGACGACCCTAACTGAGAGAGGAAGTTTTTCACAACCAGAGGGAATGACGTAACTTATGCATTATGAATATGAATATGAATATAAATCAAATATGCATGATGTATGTATGAATAAATGCTTATGCTGACAAGACAGACATGACATATGGAATGGTGATGATCACAATTAGATACTTAGCCACTACGGGGGATAAAAGGTATCAATGGCGACGAGTATTGAGGGACACAAGGTTCTACAGCTGATCTTCAACTACTCTTGGTAGTAACAAGATGCGACACCTAAGGAGTGAAAACTTTTACCAGTGTTTTCTAAAGGTAGCAGCTTGTCGGAGGAAGGAAATCTTGTTCTTATCTTTATTCTTGGGGATAAAAATCCTACTGGGGAAGATAGATGGGACACTCCATCTGAAGTAATTGATCCTTTATTCAGGGTATACTGATCACAAGGAATATTTTGATTCTGCATTTTGAAGTTTGATTACTTCCGGAGAAGTCGTCGATGTTCCTTTTTGTGTTCATTAATCAAAAGGAAATTACTGCCTTTAATTTAAGAGCAGAAGTAAAATTCAAAATTCATGTTTTGAAAAAAAAAGTAAATTCTTTTTTGTGTTTCAATAATGTTAATCAAATAAACATGTCATTTTGCAAAGCAGAATAAATGAGAATTACAAACAAAAGGCACAATGGCTCAAATATTATGGATAGAATGATAATCAGCCTAATACGTGATTCCATGGAGCATTACAAAGTTTTAGAAAAGGATACTTTTAAAGGGAAAGGGGCTACATTGAAACATAATAACCACTGTCCTTCCACAAACTTTAAATTTTGGATATTCTTGAGCTTCTGTTGAAGTTTACCTCTGATTGAGGATTTCTCGACAGATGACGTCACTTCTGATGAGCCAATCTAGTTGGATGCAGTTACTTTCCATAAATCCCTAATTTTTTCCTAGATTTCCTTTTCAAGTTCTCAATCTATCGGTAAGATTATTGTTCATGTCTCTAATTTTTGCCTAGACCGCCCTTTCGGGTTTTCAGTCCACCGAGACACTATTTTTTGCCTAAGTCGCCCTTTCAGGTTTTTAATTTAGCGAGTTGTTTTTTATTTAAGCGAAGCATTTCTTGACTGCATCAATATTTGTGGGATAAGTAAACTCCTCTCCATCCATGGTTGTGATTTTTAAGGCACCGCCTGAGAAAGCTTTCTTAACAACATAGGGGCCATCATAATTTGGAGTTCACTTGTCCCTTGAATCAGTGAGAAAAGATTGTATATTCTTGAGCACGAGGCCTCCTTCTCTGAAGACACGGGGTTGGACCTTTTTGTCAAACACTTTCTTCATTCTTTCCTGATATAACTAACCATGGCATAAAGTTGTCATTCTCTTTTCTTCGATTAGGTTAAGTTCATCGTATCTGCTTTGACACCATTCAGCTTCTGTTAGCTTGGCTTCCATCAATACTCTCATTGATAGGATCTCTACTTCTATGGGGAGCACTTTCTCCATGCCATATACTAGAGAGAAAGGGGTTGCCCCTGTTGAAGTGCGGACGGATGTGCGATAATCGTGAAGAGAAAATGGTAGCATCTCATGCCAATCTTTGTAGGTCACAACCATCTTCTGAATGAATTTATTAATGTTCTTGTTAGCTGCTTCCACCGATCAATTCATCTTAGGCCGGTAGGGAGACGAGTTATGGTGTTCAATCTTGAACTAAGCACACAACCCTTTCATCATCTTGTTATTTAGGTTCGATCCATTATTCGTAATGATCTGGCTTGGAACACCGTAACGACATATGAGATTATTCTTGATAAATAGGACCACCACTTGCCTGGTCACATTGGTGTATGATACCGCTTCAACCCATTTGGTGAAGTAATCAATGGCCACCAGGATGAACCGATGTCCGTTTGAAGGTTTGGGGTCAATCATGTCGATTCCCCATATAGAAAAAGGCCATGGAGAAGAGAGAATTTTGAGATGCGTTGGCAGTACATGGATTTTTTCGACGTATATCTGACACTTATGACACTTCTTCATGTACTTGTAGCAATCGGATTCCATTGTCAGCCAATAATATCCAACTCTCATAATTTTTCTTGCCATTGTATGCCTATTGGCATGAGTGCCAAAGGATCCTTCATGAATCTCTTTCATTAGCATGTTTGCTTCGTGTCTGTCCACACATCTGAGCAAAACCATGTCGAAGTTTCTCTTGTAGAGCACATCATTGTTCAGAAAGAAGTTGCCAGCTAGTTTTCTAAGAGTCTTCTTATCTTTTCTTGATGCCCCAGGAGGGTATTCTTGTCTTTCAAGAAAGCACTTGATATCATGATACCATGGTTTTTCATCGATGACGACTTCCACTGCAAATATGTAAGCAGGCCTATCAAGGTGCATTATGTCAATCTTGGGTACGTCGTTTCATCGAATCACACTAATCATGGAGGATAAGGTAGATAATGCATCAGCCATGTGGTTTTCTTCACAAGGAATGTGATGAAACTTAATCTTGTTGAAGAAGGGTAACAACCTTCTTGCGTAGTCTTTGTAAGGAATCAATCCCAATTGATATGTGTTCCACTCTCCTTTAATCTGATTTATAACCAGGGCTGAGTCTCCATACACATCCAAGTTTTTTATCCTTAAGTCGATAGCTTCTTCGAGACCCATGATGCAAGCTTCATATTTGGCCTCATTATTTGTACATTTGAATGCCAATCTGGCGCTGAACAGAATATGGGTACCCCGAGGTGTAACAATGATTGCCCAAATTCCATTTCCATAAGTGTTTATAGCTCCGTCGAATATTTGTCCCCATTGGGAACCTGGTTCTGGCCCTTCGTTTGGTAGCAGTTCATTGCAATCTTTCATTTTTAGGTACATTACATCTTCATCTGGGAAGTCAAATATGATTGATTCCTGATCGTCAATTGGTTGGTGAGCCAATTGATCAGTTAAGATACCTCCTTTGACAGATTTCTGAGCATGGTACTCGATGTCGTATTCTGATAACAACATCTGCCAACGGGCAATCCTTCCCGTTAAAGCAGGCTTTTAAAAGATGTAATTGATTTGATCCATTTAGGCGATTAACCAAGTAGTGTGACAAATCATGTACTGGAGAAGACGTTTAGCTGCCCAAGCTAGAGCACAACAAGTTTTCTCAAGCATAGTGTATCGAGTTTCACAGTCCGTGAACTTATTGCTTAAGTAATAAATGGCAGACTCTTTTCTTTTTGTTTTGTCTAGTTGGCCAAGCACACAACCCATGGAGTCTTCCAAGACTGTTAAGTAGATGATCAGTGGTCTTCCTTCCATTTGAGGAGATATACTAGGTGGATTCAGCAGATATTCTTTGATGCTGTCGAAAGCCTTTTGGCAGTCTTCTATCCATATACAACTTTGATTCTTTCTGAGTACTTTGAAGATTGGTGTGCATGTCGCGGTCATGAGGGATATGAATCTTGAGATGTAATTGAGATGTCCCAAAAATCCTCTTACTTGTTTTTCAGTATTTGGAGCAGGCATTTCTTGAATGGCCTTGACTTTTTTGGGATCGACCTTAATTCCTTTTTTACTGACAATGAATCCCAAGAGCTTCCCGAAACGAACACTGAATGTATACTTGTTGGGATTCAAGCGGAGTTTGTATTTTCTCAGACGCTCGAATAGTTTTGACAAATCCTCCACATGTTCTTCTTCTGTTTTAGATTTGGAAATCATGTCATCGACGTGCACTTCAATTTCTTTGTGCACCATGTCGTGAAACAGAGTCGTCATAGCCCTTTGATAAGTTGCTCATGCGTTCTTCAATCCGAACGGCATTACTTTGTACCAAAAGGTGCCCCATGGAGTTATGAATGAAGTTTTCTCCATGTCTTTTGGTGTAATATTGATTTGATTATAGCCCGAGAATCCATTTATGAAGGAGAATACTTTGAATTTTGTTGTACTGTCAACTAGCATTTCAATGTGTGGTAGGAGAAAATCATCCTTTGGACTTGCTTTATTTAAATCACTGTAGTCCACACACATTTTGACTTTTCCATTTTTCTTGGGAACTGGCACTATGTTGGCTAGCCATAGAGGATATTATGAGGTGGCAAGGAAACCTGCGTCGATTTGTTTCCGGGCTTCTTCCTTAATTTTGATGTCCATATCAGAGTGAGTCCTTCTCAACTTTTGTTTGACCGGAGGACATTCTAGTTTCAGTGGTAAGTGATGTTCCACGATGTCGGTATCTAACCTGGGCATGTCTTGGTAGGACCAAGCAAACACATCTGGAAATTCTTTGAGCAGCTCTATCAGGCATTTTTTGACAGTTGGACTGAGTAGTGCTCCGATTTTCACTTCTTTTCTATCTTCTTCTAAACCCAAATTGACCGTTTCCAACGGTTCTTTGTAAGGTTGAATGGATTGTTCCTCATGTCTGAGTAGTCGAGAGATCCCATATGGAATTTCTTCGTCCCCTTCTTCTTCAGCCTCAAATACTTGGAACTCAAAGTTGAGAGAGGGAATTAGATCATATATTTCAATGGGGTTTAAAACAAATAATCTGCATAACGCGATGATGCTTTTTTAGAAAAGAAAGAGAGAATGCAAGAGTGTGTGCAGTGTATTTTTTTTTGAAATCGTTTGTTTTTATTTTGGTCTGTTTTTTTTTAGGATTACCATTTTCTGGAAAAGAGAAAAGTGAAAATAGCGATAAATGCAGGAATTCAGAATGACATTCTTTATTTATGATTTGTCGATTCTTGAAACACAACCTTAAAAAAAACTCTTTCACTCTGGGCGAAGCGAAGAGGGATATTTACAGAAAAGCAAGCCCCATAAAACATCCTTTTCACCCGGGCAAAGTGAAAGGTCAAAACAAAGACGAGATAAGTACTTTGATTTATGAACGATATTCGGGACATCGACCGCGACCCAATGGCGAAGAACTCCTCTGTGGATCACAAAGTCCAGTAATTTTCTTCCAGGATTGTCTTCAGTAATGACACTGATTTTTGGTGGAGTTGAATCACTAGAGTCTTCTTCCCATGCAACGTTATCATAAGAGGACTCTTCTATTGTTTCTTCAACAGTATTCTCATTTTCAAGAGGATCTCCCCATCCAGTTGGCTAGATGTCCTCATATCTGATGCGAGAGCTTTCGGGAGCAGTGTACTTTACTAGAAAGTCGTACTTGCTACTTGGCAGTCCCAAAGTATCCTAAGTTTCTGAGGGGATAGATGAGTCATCTTCTTCAATGACATTGACCTCAGGAAATGCAAAGTTGATAAATTCTTGTCCTCCGATCCTTGCAACCTCATCAACATGGTGTTTGCCATATTCGGAATATTTTGGGTAAGGATTCCATGATCCTGTGTGAACAGGTGTATATTTCTCAAGGTCGCTCAGTAGATATGCATTCTCTGGCTGACTCTTTTGTCTTGAGTCTTCCATGTAATGTTTCCAAGTGGGCAAATCATCCATGGGATCGAATGAGTTGTAATCAAAGTTGTCTTTCATCAGAGTATCTTCCTCTAATGAGTTGGGTGGAGCACGACATCCCTCGGGATCGCAATCTCCGTAGATCATTCTGACGTCTGATTTTTGTATGCATTTGGGACTTTGCTTCGGAGAGCAAAATTGTATGTACATTTCTTCCTGAGATATGTATCCTTCATCGTTGAAATAGGATTTCTACTCTTTATCTGGATTAGAGGAATTATTTTCCTCGATGGTGTGGACTTCTTGAGAAATTGGGTGTTGGAAGCCTCCATTGTGGAAGAAATCTTGAATGGGACGAATGCTCTCATCCTATTTTGTAGCCTTGGTAAGTGCTGAAGAAAAAGCGAGACCTTTTCTTGTCTTGTTATCAACATGCACCACAACTTGCCCACATCCTTTTATGTCACCGCTTCCCATTACTTGGAGAGCGTCTTTGTACGAGGAAATTGACATTCCTTTTCTTGGTGATTCTCATTGTTCACCAAGAGTGCTTGAAATTGAGTTCCAACAACCTCCTTTGGTTCTAAATATGAAAATGATGATATGTTGCTGATAATTAAAGCCTGTTCTCCGCATATTATGACCAACTTGTTGCTCTTGACAAACTTCAACTTTTGGTGAAGTGCCGAAGTGACTACCCATGCTTTTTGTATCCACGGTCTTCCTAATAAACAGCTGTATGCTGCTCGGATGTCCATGACTTGGAAAGTGACTTGGAAAGTGTGAGGACCAATAGTTATGGGAAGGCCGAATTCGCAGATAAATGTTTTCCTGGATCCGTCAAAAGCTTTGACTATAATCTCACTTTCTCTCATTAGAGTCCCTTGAAAAGATATCCATACTAAAGTTGACCTTGGCACGACGTTCAAGGATGAACCTGTGTCCACCAGTACACTGGCTAAAGCATCGTCCTGGAAACTGACTGTAATATTGAGTGCCATGTTATGATTCTTTCCTTCCTCAGGAAGTTCTTCACTAAAACCCAAATTGTTACATGAAGTGATGTTGGAAATAATGTTGTCGAACTGACCCACTGTCACATCTTGTTCTACAAAGGCCTGTTCCAAGACTTTCTGTAGAGCTTCTCTGTGAGCTTCTGAACTGAGCAAGAGAGATAAAATGGATATCCGAGAAGGAGTTTGTAATAATTGATCCACAATGTTGTACTCACTTCTCTGGATGAGTTTTAACATTTCATTATTATTTTTCAAAGGCTCTGTGTTGCTGGATTGACCAATTTATTGATTAGGAACTTCAACTTGAGGTTCTTTTTCTTTTGCAAGTTCTCCAACTCCTCTGTTGAAGATTCGACCGCTTCGGGTGACTCGACTGATATCAGCAATGTTGACAACAGATGGCAGTGGAATTTCTTTTCCATCTTCTATTATTGTCGCACCGTACTTGTACGGAATAGCTTTCTCTGACTTGTATGGTATTGGTCCCGACAAGTAGATGACCACAGGGGTTATTTGGGTCTTTCGACCTTCATAAGTAACCTCAATCGATTCTAGATTGGGAACGTTGGAAACTTTTCTACTGTCGAGAGGGATTTCACCGCGCTTCAGTTCCTTGAGAAAAGGAATTATGGTGAAAACATCCTTGTTAATTCCATAATTAATAGGTTCTTTTTTATTGGAGACTGTGATAGTCCTTTTATCCAATAGTCCTTGGATCTCGTTTTGGACAAGGAGGTAACCTTGCACCATTTTGATTGACTGAGAATTTAGGCGTAGTTGGGTTTCCCCTTGGTCTACCTGATGCAAGAGAGCTGCTCGCACGAGGTAGCATCCTTGGCTATTTTCTAAACATATTCCACAACGTTCATAATTGTGAGGTGGCACCCGACCGTACCCACTCTGTATGCAGTGAGTGCATCTTTACCAAATATATTTCCAGCAAGCGGATGTCACAACATTGGTGTCTTCCCAGATTTCTATTGGTTATGATAACTTGTTGTGTGTCTTCATCCTGGTAGACTAGGAGCCACCACTGGTCCAACAGATGTTGAAGAGTTCTTTGTACAAGCACAAAACCTTGATCATTTTCAGAGCAATCTTTGTAGTCCTAATAATTATGCAAGGACAGAAAACCAAGTCTGACTTGCTTGGCATGCAATTCTACTAGACTGGTATTCATTAAACAAATATCGAAGATCTGAATCATGTTAACCTGGTGATTATTCCTTTCATGGTAGTCTTGGATCCATCCAAGATCCATTTGACGCTGGAGGGCCTCTAGTACAAAAGAGCATCCCTGATAGTCTTTTGAGCAAATTGGACAAGCGTTGTAGTCGTGCAGCAGCAAATTGTAATACTGACTTTGTCTTGAATGCATTGCCACTAGATTGACATTTATTGCACGAATTTCATGATTTTGGACAATGTTTGGATGTGCATAAGCCATATTTACTTCACGAATCCTGTGATCCTGAATCCAGCCTAGATCCATCTGCTCTTGAAGAGCTGCTTGTACAATGACACACCCTTGATTGTTCTTGGAACAGATATCACATTGATGATAGGTATGAGATGGTACATGGTCGTACCCGTTTTTCCTGCAATGTATTTTTACCAGATTTGTTCCTAGTAGACGTACATCGTGAATTTGATAACTGTTGTCGGGTTCTCCTTCTATCAAGTTTACTGAAGTTTTTTCATTTTGTGATAACGTATTTGTTTGAACATTCAGATTTGTATCTTTGAAAGATAAAACCCCGTTTCTGAAGAGCTTTTGTACATCAGATTTGAAGCTGAGGCAATTCTCAATATTATGTCCTGGTCCTCCTTGATGGTAAGGGCAAGATTGATTGGTTTTGAACCAAAAAGGGGGATTGTCCGACACTGTGAAAGGAGTCCTGGTTTGGACGTGCCCCTTGGCTAGAAAAAGCGGGAATAGTTCTGCATATAAAATTATATGGGGTCAAACCCTGGCGATCGTGGAAAACGATTGTTGTTATTGTATTGCGGACGTGCCTGCTGAAGAGGTTGTTGTTGCCTTCTGAGCAATTTATGGTTGATATGTCAGAGCTGGCCCTGGGTTTATAGCAGGTGCTACTGCTGCTACCTTTAGAGGTTGATACCTTTGCTTTTGGTTACCCTGAGAGATATTACTGATATCTTGCTCTTTCTTCTTTTGGAAAGCACTCCTGTATCTTTTAGTACTGCTGGACGGCTCTGCATCTTTGACTAACCGGCCTTCTCGGACTGCTTGCTCAAGGCGTACCCCCATGTTCACCATTTCAGTGAAATCACTAGGTGCACTGGAGAGCATTCAGTCATAATAAAATGAGCCTAATGTTTTTAGGAAGATTTTGTCATTTCCTTCTCCCGAGGAGAAGGACATATATGAGCCGCGATTTCACGCCATCTTTGAGCATACTCCTTGAAGGTTTCTTTATCTTTCGGGTACATTGCTCTGAGCTTGTCCCTATCCGGTGCCATGTCCAAATTGTATTTATACTGCTGGACAAAAGCTGCCCCAAGATCTCTAAAAGTATGTACCATTTCAGTGCGGCACCAGTTAAACTGTCTTGGAAGTAGTGGATTAGTAGCTGTTGGTTTTCTGTCTGGGTAGACATTTTTCGGGCGTACATTACCAAGTGACTTTGAGGGCAAGAGATGCCTTTGTATTTTTCAAAGCTAGACACCTTGAATTTGTGCGGTATCTTTACATTAGGAACCAACTAGAGGTCAGCGGCGTCCTTGCCAAACAAGTCTTGTCCGCGAATGGCATGCAGTTCTTCCTGCATTTCCAAGAACTGTTCTTGGAATTCATTCATCTTTTCGTATACTTCTTCATTTCTGCCAAAAGTGACCAGCATAATCTGTTCCTCTGGGATAATATGTATAATAGGGTATGGTATAGACATTACTGCGGTAACTCTTGGTGCTTCAGTGACTTGAAGTTTGTAACCTTCAGGTACAGGAGTCTCCGTTGTAATCCTTGCGTCTTCATTTACCTGAAGTTTGTAACCTTCAGGTCTGGAGGTTCCTGCTATGGCTTCTAGGTCTTCAGTGACCGGAGGTATATATCCTTCAGGTACAAAATTGAAAGGCATGCCCCAGGGAAAACCTTTAGGCATGTTGTACTGAGGATCACTACCAGGTGTCTCAAATGCTGGTGTAGACATAATCTCTGAGATCGCCGTCCTTTGAGGTTGTTGATCCTGAGCTACTTCTAGGGATTCATTCGTGTTGTGGAGTTACTCCAAACTCTCATTCAAAGTGTTGATTTCCTCTCTTAGTTCTCTGTTCTCTTCCTCAAAATCATCCATTTTTTTTGCCGATTGGCCCGAGTATTGTACGAATGAGACAATTTGACTCTAAAGCGGGACACATGTGTGAGACTCAATGACAAAGATGTGTAATGTAAGAATGATGAATGATATGCAAAGAATGAGAATGATCTTTTTATTTTTTTTAAAAGAACTTTTAACAATTATGTTGCAAATATCATACAACGATGGAAACCTTTTTATTGAATTCAAAGGATTGCAGTATCTTACAGGGAAAAGTACATTATTTTACAAAGTGTGAGAAGAAAAACTAGGCCTATGGATCCCAAGGTATTCCTGAAGAAAGTTCAGATGCTGGTTGCTGAATTTTTCTCTTTTTTGATCGGGCCCCTTCAATAGTTGTTGGGTCGATGAACCTTTGCCATGTGAAAGGAGAGAGAAAATTCCTTCGTTCCTCTTGACTTTCGATAGCATGATGCTCCAATATCTCAATTAGAGCGTCTTTTTCTTTCAATAGCTCTTGGACCTTTGTGCATTCCAAGCTGACAATCTGGTACTTGTTCTTCAAAGAGTTCTTTTCTCGTTAGACTTTGTTGAAAGCGACCTGAAGCCTTTCTGTGTCATTCATGAAGTAAAGAATGGACTCTTTCAGTGGAAAAACTTCCTGACGAGGGTAAGTCATCTTTAATTTGATGGCTCTAGTTTGTACCCATCGGAGGTAAGGCTCTGCAGAGATGCAGTTTGGCCTTCATAAGGACTCTGTTCCCTTCCTATGAATATGTTGTCAGACATGCACAATTTCTTTCTTTAGTGATCTGTCATTTTCTCCTTCCTTGAAGAAAAGACCTTCCAGATGAATGTTATGTGGTATATTCTTCATCGGGTATCCAAGTTGACGACGAGCTAAAATTGGATGATAGTTGATCCCTCATTTAGTACCGATGAGGGGTACATTGGGGAAACTTCTACATTTGTCAATGATTTTTATTCTGTCATAAATCCGATTGTACTAGTCTATGTTAGAATGAGTGAGAGACATAATCTTCTGCGACCATATCCTACCACTCTTGAGATCCCCAAAAGCAGCAGACTTGGGTAAGTGGGAAACTAACCATTTGTAGAGTAATGGTACGCAACATATGATCATCTCTCCACTGTACAAGTTTCTTAAATGTACTGAATGATAAGCATCTGTGGGCAAAGTTGGGACTGGATTCCCAATTGCGAATATCTTGAAAGCGTTAATATCAACGAAGTTGTCAATGTTGGTAAAGAGGAATAACCCATATATGAGCAGAACAAAGACATCCTCGAAAGCAGTTATGTTTCCTATGCTAGCAATGTATAGGGCTTTCTCCTTCAGGAATTTAGCTGGTAAACCTTGGATTCCCCCGTTGGTGGTCATGTGAGTTTTGATATCTGACTCTTCAAAAGAGGTAGCTCTTGCAATGGCTTGATCTTTGGGAATTTCTTCCAGTCCAGAAAATGGATCTTGATCAGTGATAGGTAAATCAATCTGGTGAGAGTACTCTTCCAGTGTTGGTGTGAGCTGATAATCTGGAAATGTGAAGCAGTGATATACTGGATCATAGAATTGAACCAATGTAAACAGGACTCTTTCCACCATTTTGACCTTCAAAAGAGACAACAATCCTCCGTGCTTAGCTCTAAAAGCTTCGGGATTAGTAATTATCCTTCCCAATTTTCTTAGGTATTCTAGTTTTGGAATTTTGAAGGTGTACTTGTGCGTTTTTCTTACACATATTTTCTTACTGTATGAAATGATTTTTTAAGTCTATCTGTTGTTGATTGAGGAAAGTTTCTCCTTTGTGAGGAATGAGAGAATTTTTTTGTTATTATAAGGTGAAAGTCAAGCCTTGTTGAGGATGAGTTTGAATGCCTTAGAGTTTTTCACTCTCTAGGGAATTGATGTATTGGTAAAGATGATTAGGAATTATCCTATGCTTTTGGGAAGCCTGAGGGTCCTTGTATGAAGTCCAAGAGGAGGCTATGGGGGTGAGACTTTCCAAGTCTAATTATATGAAGCCCAAGGGGAGGATGAAGGTTATAGAGATGAAGATCAACTCTTGAATGATTGGATGTTCTAGAGTTTTTGACTTTCCTGAGGATTGAACTAGTAGAGATGACTAAATTTTATCCTATGTTTTTAGGAAACCTGTGGGTCCTTGTACTAAGCCCAAGAGGAGGCTGGGATATTTCTAGGAAGCATGTGAGTTCTTGTACTAAGCCCAAGAGGAGGATAAGGGGAACTTCTAAGAAGCCTGTGGGTCCTTGTACTAAGCCCAAGAGGAGCCTGGGATGCTTCTAGGAAGCCTATGGGTCCAAGCCTAAGAAAAGTTCAAGAAAGGTTTCACCGGGAAATAATCCTTTCTTTTTTGAACAGTTCTAAGGTTTGAAGAAATTTGAAATAGATTTCACCAGGAATTAATCCTCTATGGGGACAGGAATTTCCTTGTATAGGAATAAACTAGTTGATTGAACCGAGTTATAAGTATCCTACTGTTTGACCTAAGTGTGAACTGAGGATGACCTAACTGCTAAAGGAACCCTAAACAGATAAGCACAGGTATATATACAGATATATGAACAAGCATATAAACAAGTACGAATTAAATTGAAAAGGTGGTGCGTCTTATTCTTCGGATAGAGGCCCAAGTGTATTGTGATTGGTTGTATTGATTATCACTGTATGATTAGGGTTTTGAGAAATTGAAGAAAGTCTTTAGAAAACTTTGAATTTGAATTTGAATTAAAAGAATTTTGTTGTTATTTGAATGAATTAAAAAGAAAAGTTTGGGGTTATAACTCAAAGAGAGGCCCAAGTGGTCTAAAAGCAGTTTCACCCAGAATAATGCTCCTCTTAGTACCACTGTAATTTGAATCTTCTTTTTATAAAAATAAAAGGAAAAGGATGGGACTTACACTCGATTAAGAGGCCTAAGTTTATGTATTTTTGAATGAAAGAATGAAAGAATAATATTGGGTCTTATACTCAGGGAGAGGCCCAGATGATTTCAAATAATTTAAAACAGACATATGATTTTGAAAACAGAGGTATGGGGCTTACAACTCAAGGAGAGGACCATGGAGGTTGTTTATTGTTTAAAACAAAGTTTATGTACAAAATATTGGGGCTTATACTCAAGGAGAGGCCCAGATGATTTATTTAAAAATGGTCATCTTCTTCCTCGCGCGTGTCCTTCATGGCTGTGTTGCAAAACCTCCCATATCTCTCTCAATACGCAATAATTTTGCACAATGTAAACATGAAAGTTGTTTGTTTTTTAACAAGGATTTCAATGGTAACAATTAATTTCATTTCTTTTAAGTTTAGAGTGAGATATCATGTGAAGAATAGATGAACCCTAATTTTTGCAAGAACACTATGAAATCCTATACAAGATTGATACATAGCAATTGATTGAGAGAAAACATTCTACATAAGTGCATAAACATGTTGGTAACTTGATAATTAATTTATGATGCATGGATCATAGGGTTTGTGGAGTTCAGGCTTACTTATGCAAGAGGAAATCGAATCCTCGGTTGTAGGTATTAAAGAAGTGTTTTGATGATTTGGACAACTTCTTTGGACCTCAAGTAGTGTGTTGAGATGTTTGGAATGGATTGAAAACCTTTGGATTGGTGGGCACGACTCCAACTGCAGATGGCTTTGGGATAAGGTAGGAACTTGATGAATCTAGTGTTACAACTGTTGTTCAAGTGTTTAGATCACTCATATATGATGTATGTGAGTGTAGCGCGGTTTTTGTGGTTTCGAATCTGTATCGCTTTGGTACTACAGTTCGGTTCATTTTTTATCCTGTTGAGCTGATTAAGGAAGGGAAATAGATGTCTCCAATTAACCCTGCTTGCATACTGAGGTTACACAGTCAAAACTGTTGGTTTACAGATGCTATCAAAAGGGGGGTCTGTTTTTGGGCTATTTACTTAAAAACAGTGTCTAGACTATTGGCTAGGTTTCTGGTAAGGTGTTAGGTCTAATGCTTTTGATGGATGTATGAAGGTACGGGGATTTTGGTTTTTATGATTAGTATGCTCGCTAAGATTTTTGCAATCTTATGCCTACGTATTCCCGTTTAACGAAACAGGGAAATCAGAGCGATCGTAGTTCCTCCTATTCTATGGGAGGAAAAAGGTTGTTTTGGTATCTTGTTCAAAGCCTAAGACATGAAGCTAAAGGTGGTTTTTATCTTGTTCAAAGCCCAAGATGTGAAGCTAAAGGGTTTTGGATGAGAGAGAATTTGTCATCTCTAAAGAGGAGTTGTTGATATTTGTATGTTGTGAGCAAGGCACAAACTTGATGCTAAAAGGTTGATTGACTCAACCGGGGGTTTCTTTATACAAAGCTTAAGAGGAGGCGGAAAGTTTGACTTTTCCGGGGAAAATGTTCTTTCTGTCTTATACAACGCCCAAGATTGAGGCTAAAATGGATTTCGACTCCGTTGGGGAAAATGTATCTTGTATAAAGCCTAAGATGGAGGCTGAACTGAGTTTGACCCAACAAGAGAGTACTTTTATCTGTCCTGTATAAAGCCCAAAATGGAGGCTAAAAAGGTTGACTCAACAAGAGAGTCTTGAACAGGTGATTGACTCAATAAGAGAGTCTGAAGGTTGTTTGACTCAACAAGAGAGTCTTTTATACTCAACAAGAGAGTGATTTATATGTCTTGTACAAAGCCCAAGACGGAGGCTAAAAGTGGTTGACTCAACAAGAGACTCTTTTATACTCAACCTGAGATTGATTTATATGTCTTGTACAAAGCCCAAGACGGAGGCTAAAAGTTTTTGACTCAACAAGAGAGTCTTTTATACTCAATAAGAGAGTGTTTTATATGTTTGTACAAAGCCCAAGACGGAGGCTAAAAGTGTTTGACTCAACAAGAGAGCCTGAAAAGGTTAGCTCCGCTAGGGAGAGTAATTTGTACAAAGCCCAAGAGGAGGCTGACTTACTACTGAGGATTTATTGAGATCCTGAAGCGGGTCCAAGTGTGGGGAACTCTCATGAGAGAGACCGGGTTTCTGCTGGAGATTGATCCAGGGTGATCGGTGGTTTTCCTATGTTTGAAAGGAACTTGAGAATGTCTTTGAGACTCAAGAGGTTTAGACTGTCCAAGTCTAGAGTTTTATCTTTTGTATGATGCCCAAGAGGAGGCACGGGCATTAAGGGATGAGTATCAACCCTAAAATGGCCGGAGTTTTGGCGCTGGAAAGACTGCTCTAACAAAGGATGACTAAGTTTTGTCTTAAACCTTTAAGAGGTCGTTCGGGTCCTTGTATTAAGCCCAAGAGAAGGCATGAGAACTTCTAAGAAGCCGAAGGGTCCTTGTACAACGCCCAAGAGGAGGCGGGGATGCTTTTAGGAAGCCTATGGGTCCCCAAACCAAGAGAAATTCAAGAAATGCAATTCACAGAGAAGAGATCATTCCAGGAAAGTTCGAGAATTTGGAAAAAACTCAAGAGATGCCATTCACGGAGAAAAGATCATCTCTGGGGAGTTAGAGTTTCTTTGACAATTTCTAAGGGTGACAGTCTGAGAAAAGGTTCACCGAGAATACTGCCTTTCTCTTCGTTCCATATTGTTTAACCCCAATAGAAGGGAAGACTGTATCTGGAATCCTACGGGGGATCTAGTTTTGTTTGTATTTAAGAGTGACCAACAGGGCTTTACCTAGTTCTAGACGTAGTTGTCGGGGAAAACTCTAAATAACTATACTAGTATTACACAGTGGATATGTGACAAGTATATAAAAGGATGTGAAAGAAGATTTACAGTGAAACAACCCCACAATACAGTTATATACATATGAAAGCGGTAAATGAAAGCGGATAAACACTTACCCGTTGTAGAGCTTCCATGTTGTTTGGTCAGTTGTTCAACAAAGAAAGTTTTGATAACAACATATATTCAAAATCAAAGGAGAAAGTGCTTTGAAAAGATTGTTGGGGATTACAGCTCAAGGAGAGGCCCAAGTTTTAACGATGATCACACCGTTGTTTTGTAAACTGTACAGAGGGACTTATACAATATGTGAGACCAAAAAGGTTTTTATGTTTAAGGGGATGGGTCTTACACTCTATTAGAGGCCCAGGGTTTTATTTTGTACAAGAGATGGGACTTACAGCTCAAGGAGAAGCCCAGGGTTATTTGTTTGGCAACGGCGATCGCGCCGAGGTTTTTGAAAACACAGTGGGTCTTATACAATATCTGAGGCCCAAATCATTTTGGTTTCAAAAAGGGGTTGGGTCTTACACTCTATTAGAGGCCCAAAGATTTAAAGAAAAGAAATGGGGCTTATAACACAAGGGTAGGCCCAGACGATTTGATTTTTGAACTGGCGATTGCGCTGAGATTTTTCTTTTAACGCAGGGGGACTTATACAATATTTGAGGCCCAAAATTGTTTTGGTTAAAAGGGGATTGGGTTTTACACTCTATTAGAGGCCCATGAGTGTTTGAAAATGATTGATGAGGGTGGAATCGATCAAAACCCTAATTTCATCATTTTTTAAAGTAATTATTCAAAGAAAATTAATTAAAATGATAAAGATACCAAATAAGATGAAATAAACAACTTGTGATTTTTGGTTAAGGTTTGAAAAATGAGGTTTTAATCACAATATGAATTAAAACTCATTTGGTTTTGATTTTTCAAGATGAATATTCACTTTAAAATGTTAAAAAAAAAAACTAAAAATGAATTTATTCATAAAAATACCAACTATATTAAATAAATAATATAAATTTGATTTTTTTTGTGGGATAAAATATTTCAACATTTTTGTGATTTTTTCCAAAAAGAACCAATCAAAAATAATTAAAATTAAGGGGGTTATTAATTTTTCAAATCTTTAAAAATAATAAGAAAAATAATAAAATATGAAAAAGTGGTAAAAAAGAGGATCTGGGGCGAGGGGGATTCGAACCCCAGACCTCTTGTGTGCAGTGCGCGCCCTCTACCACTGGGGTGGTGATACATCCGTGTATCAAACCCCAGCCACAAATATACAAGGCTTGCCTTGTTTTTGGCCTGGCCAAGGCAAGGCAAGACAAGGTTTTGGCCAAAAACGTGAAGCTTGTAACTTTCTCACTTCTCCATGGATTGGGACAAAATTTGGGTCTATCCTGCCTAGAATTTCACAAGGAATCCAATGGTGGTGGTATTTTTTTCAGATGAGGTCCCCATTTTAAAACCCGATAGTGGTTTTGAAATAGGCCTCCCTTTGCATTTTTTGTGCTACCTCATGGTACAGGCATGAATTACATGATGAATTGGTCCAAACACAACATATATAACATGTATGAGATGTGTATGATCAGTGGACTTCAAAGCAATGCATATTTCAAAGAGTTCAAGATGAGATGCTTACCTCTTTGGGAGCTTTTTGGGCAATCTGTCAAGGGCTTTGTTCCAGAAATGTTTTGATACTTTGAACACTCTCAAATGATCCCTTAGAAGCTTTTAGGATGATTAGAAT
Source organism: Lathyrus tuberosus (assembly GCA_022829125.1). Lineage (NCBI taxonomy): Eukaryota > Viridiplantae > Streptophyta > Magnoliopsida > Fabales > Fabaceae > Lathyrus > Lathyrus tuberosus. Next base: position 19,581,335 of record JALAZF010000005.1, on the reverse strand, counting down.
CAGCTGGAAACCTCAGGAATGGAAACTGGCCCTTTCTTGCAAAAGGGGCAAAAGTGACCAAAATAGCAACTCTCTCAAATGGTGTTCCAGATATGGGGAACCATTTGGGACAGTTCAAGGATGATATTTGGAGTGTGTTTGAGGCTTTATCTGGTTTTGAAAGTGACTGAATCAAGACATGGTTTAAAAAATGCAAAAAAGTCCTATTTTGAGGTTTTGAGAAGGGACTTTGTGATTTTGGTGTTATAGGTCACTTGTGAGAGTTTGGACAGCTTAGATATGACATATTGGATGTGTTTGGATCATGAGCTATGGTGGAATTGCTCTCTAACTCAAAAAATCAAATTTACCTTGCTAAAGAAGGCATTTTTGCCTAGAGAAAGAGATTTTGAGGAAAGCAAGTGTTGTAGTGCTTTGGTGTACTTAAACTGAGCACAAATGAGCTCTATTTATAGTAGAGCAAGTTTGTTTCGGCTGCAATAGTGAATGGCAACTGCTGCAGAGGTTTGGCAAATGTTGATTAATAGGAATCCAAGTCTCCTCTAGCCATTGACTAGAGGTTAGAGCACAGGCCTTTGGTTCCCTAGTTCAGAGATCATCCTTGACTTAGTCAGTTGGAAATGGATCAGTTCATGCCACCTTGGTGAATCCATTGAATGCTCCAAAACAAAATTGGAGTCTTGTCCCTTCTTTAGGGTTTTTTAGGTTTGGCATGCTATTTTTAGTTCCAAAGACTTGGGAGGCTTATGGATCAGTGTTTGTCCCTCCTTGGTCTCTCCCTGAGGTGTTCAGATGGATAAACTTGTTTGTCATTTGCACAAATTGCTCAAATCGAGCAAAATGCACAAATCTGCCTAGTTATGACAGTTGCAGCAAGGCATAATGCCACTGTCATAACTCTTAGCTCAACTGGAATTTCATGGGGTTCTTGGCCATTTTGGAAAGCTCTCATATGATACAACATATGTGTGATCATAGTTTGTCTTGAAACTTTTTGGATCTAAGTGAAAAATGCCTCTACATTTTGGAAAAAGTAAAACAGATTCTGACTTAGTGAAAATTTCACTAAGTGTTGGAAAAAGTGACATTTCTTGTTTTCAGCCATTTTGATCCAACCATAACTCAAAATCCATGATGAATTGGAATGAGGTGTAGTTGACACTTTTAAATTATGCCATGAGAGCTACAAATCCATCTTTGGATCAGCCCAAATGGTTGCTTGGATCTCAAGTTATGATCCTTGAAAGTTGGTACCCTAGCCACTTTGTTCCATAACTTAGAAATTTTCTAAGTTTTTTATGGTTACCCCTTTTACAAGTTATCCCACTTTTCTTGATTTTTCTTGATGAATGATGATTCCAATCGCACATTAACATCATTTTAGGGTTAGGGGACCATAATTGATCAAAAAATCAAAAAGTCAAACTTTGACTTTTGGGTACAATTGACTTTTTATCAGATGAATTCCAAACTTTGCGATCCTTTATGAAATCAAGTCCTTGACCCTAAATCAAACTTGATGGATTGATTTCATAGGTGTTATAGGGTGTATTGAATCATGTCCCAAGGTTTTGGAGCATGTCCTGGTCAAAAGTCAAAGGCACAGTTGACTTTTCTCGCGAAACCCTAATTGTGGTTCTGATGAACTTGAAACTTGTGGATCAAGCTTCTTGGATCAATCCATTGTTAAAAATGGACTAATGTAGTGTATTAGGGACCCTCAAATCATGTCTTGAGGTTTTGGATCATGCTTTGTCCCAAAAGTCAACTTAGGGGTGAATTAGGTCAAGAAACCCTAATTTCTGATTTTTGATGAATACATCCCCTGAGGTTAAATTGACTTGATGATTAAGTCCATGAGGTCCCTTAGAATATTTTGTGTTGTGCTTTGAAGCATTGGCTCATGCCTAGAGGAAAATTTCCATCTGGAGGCCCTAGTCGACCAAAACCCTAATTTGGTGACACTAGCGATCTTGAGGCTTAATCCACTTGGAATGTTACAGCCTTGTGCTTAGTTCTTGATGTGGAAGTCCTCTTGATCCTTTGTGGGTGTTTTAGAGGTTAGACAAGTTGAAGATCATGTCATTTCTTGATTGATCATTTGTCTAAGAGCTCTGAGAGGGCTTGAAATCCTAATTCTTAATTGTAGTGAATGCTCAACAATCCTTGAGGAGACTGATGAGGCATGAAGGTACATCCATATTGTGATGATGGTTTGCACAATGATGGGAAATCTTAGTGGTCAAAATTTGGGGTATGACAGTGAGGTGTTAGGACCATTGGTTTGAGTTGAATTGCTCTCTATCTCAAAACACGATTCTCACTTCTTTGGAAATGGATTTTTTATGCATAAGAGCGAAATGGTTGAAAACATATGCTGTGATGTTTTGGGGTGGTTTGATCAACCAGAAATGACCTCTATTTATACTATATGAAGTTTGTTTTGCAAGGAATAGTGAATGAGGGCTGGATCACCCTATTGTCCAATGGATATGGCTATGTGTTCAAAGTCTCCTCTAGCCATTGACTTGAGCTGAACTTGCAGATATTAGGTCCTTTGAATCTTGGATAAGTCTTGATTCATTTGGACTGGTATGAGCTGGTTCATGCCACCTCAATGCATCCTTTCAATGCCAAATGACAAAATTGGATTTTGGATTTGCAACTTTGATGATCACATGCCAAAGTGATATGGTTCTTGACTTATTGGCCTTAAGGTTTAGATTCCTCATCATTTAGGTTGATATTGAAAAAAATCCAATGACGTAAGTGTCCAAAATTGGCTCAAGAAATCGTGGGATACAAGTTATGTGCCAATGCTGTCAAAAACTAGTTTGTGTCAAAGCATGTTGTGAGGTCCATAACTCCTTGCTTAAGTGGAATCAATGGATGTTCTTGTACTCTTTGGAAAGCTTGTATATCATACTTCAACTTTGATGCTTACATTTGGTCTTGATTCCTTTCGGATCATAATGAAAAATGCCTCAAAAGTTGGACAAAACATGAGACAAATTCTGCCTAAAATTTTTCTAAGTGTCAAAGTTCAAATCTTATGAAATCCTAACTTTATGGCCTTATAACTCAAAATCTAGGCATTTTTTTACCATGGATTAGTAGGAAACTTTTGTAGTATGTAATGAGAGCTTTCATTTGAGCTTTGGATGGAAGAAAATGGTTGTTTGGATCACAAGTTATGGCCTTGCAAAGTTGGGTAAAAACCACTTTTTTCCCATAACTTAGTGAAATGTCAAGTTTCTCAAGGTTGTCCTTTTTGCAAGTAACCTCATTTTTATTTATTTTTCTTGATTGATCATGCTCTAAATCACAATTTAACATTGTTCTTGACCTAAAGAGGCCATGTTTGTAAAAAAACCCAAAGGTCAAACTTGGTTTTGATCACAGTTGACTTTTTGTATCAGATGAATTTTGGACTTTGTGATCCTTTATGAAATCAAGTCCTTGGGCTAAATTGAACCTAATGGATGGATTCCATAGGTGTTTTTAGAGTGTATTGAATCATGTCCCAAGGTTTGAGATCATGTTTTGGTCAAAAGTCAAAGGTATGATTGACTTTTTCTCAGAAACCCTAGTTTGTGGTCCAGATGAATTTGAATCCTTGCATTGCTTATGAACCAAGTTCTTTGAATCAATTAAATCTTTTGAATGGATCAATATGATGTATTTGAGTTCCTTAAAGCATATCTTGAGGTCTTGGCTCATTCCTTGCTCCGAAAGTCAACTTAGGGACTGAATTAGGTCAAAACCTTAATTCCTGATTTTTGATAGATGAATCCCCTATGGCTATTTTGAACTTTATGAATGGACTCATAAGTTCCTTTTGATCTTATTGAATCATGCTTTGAAGTATTGGCTCATGCCCAGATCAAAATTTCTCTCTAGAGGCCTTGGTCGACCAAAACTCTAATTTGGTGACACTGATGATCTTAAGGCTTGATCAACTTGAAATGTTGCATTCTTGTGTTAGAATCTTGATGTAGGAGACCTCTTGATCCTTCATGGATGTTTGAGAGGTTTGAAAAGTTGAAGATCATGTCAATTCTTGATTAATCCTTTGCCTGAATGCTCTGAGAGGGCTTGAAACCATAATTCTTGGCTATAGTGAACACTCAACAATCTTTGAGAGGATTGATGAGATATGAAAGTACATCCATATTGTGGTGATGATTTGCACAATGATGTGAAGTCTTGTGGTCAAAATTTAGGGTATGACACACTGCACTTATGTTCAAAATTTGCTTTACATATCACCTCTCGTGTCTTTTTTCATTCTTTTTTATGTGACAAAAGGGGGAGAAAAATATAAGAGTATTTAATAAACAATCTGAACCCTTCAGATTTAATGTTGTTCATTTATAATTTAATGCACTTTTAAATTTCTGTTATTTTGGTTATTTTTGGTTATTTTGCCCGGGTGATATATTTTAGTTTTCTTGAACATAGAACTAACAGGTAGCTTAAAAACCTAAACCTTGGACTATTAGACTCAGAGGGAGCTTACAAACCTCAGACTCTGATATTGCTAAGAAAATTAAAATATTTTTTCTTGAATATAGTACTTAGGGGGGAGTTTACAGAACTCAACCTTGAACTATTAGACTCAGGGGAACTTACAAACCTCATACCCTGATGTTGCCAAGAAAATTATAATTGTCCGACATTGTTATTTAAATATTTATGTTTGTCATCATCAAAAAAGGGGAGATTGTTAGAACAAGATTTGTTTATGACATTTATCCTTTAGGGTTTGATGATAACAAAATATTGAAAGAACAATGGTGTTATCTAATGCGTGTTCCATGTATGCAGGTTCTAAAGCTTAAAGAGAACACATTCAAAATCTAATATAAGGATGCACTTGAGAGAAGCTGAGTTACTAGCCTCTGGAGGTTCAGAATATGAAGAACATTCTCTAAGTGATGTCTGGCGTAGACTCTGAAGCTGGAGGCCTCATCATCAGAAGAGAAACACATTGTCTCTACACTTAGTAAATGTATCAGCTTCTGATGAACATTCAGAGTTAGTAATAAAGCTAAAGTTATATGTACCGTAGAAAGCAAGCTGCATTGTCAAATCAGTTTGTCAGGTAGAGTCTTTGTTCACAAGGCTCAAGAAGAGTTGACATTCTTTACAGATAACTACTCTCAACGGATCTATAGTAAACGATTACATGGAAGACGCAATGGCTAAACATTTTACATAATGGATTAAGATCTTTCGGTGTATCTATCTTCGACGTGTCTTGTACTATGGAGAAACAAAGATACTTGTTCAAGTTATCTCTTCCAACGACTAGTCTTCTACAACTGCTATATAAGTAGCTGAAGACTTAATTTGAATCTTCAACAAGGAACAAGAAATAAGGAGCAATAGAGAAGGAAAGCCAATAAGGATAGGAGTGTTTCACACTTCTATCTGGATGAAGGAATAACAAGATCAACAATAAGCAACACAATCGAGTATGCAAAAATTCTATTATATGTTGTAAATTGTACAAAGCCTTAAGATTTCTTAAACATTAAATATCTTAGAAATATTAAGTGCTTAAGGTCTTTGTTATGGTGATTATCCTGTACCTCTGATTTTGTATCAAGTACTCCTTGTTCTCTATTATGCTAAACATGTTGTTTAGTAGTTTAGATAAAGTCTCTTGCTATGTGCTTGAGCATCAAAGTCTCTTGCTGAGAAGCTTGAGCCAAGTAAGTCTCCTGCTATGTTCTAGAGCATTGAAAGTCTTGATCAGTTGTTGATTAAGCAAGGAAGTCTTAGGTTGCGGTTTGAGCAAGGAAGTCTTGAGCCTAAGAGGCTTAAGCTGGAAGTCTTGGGTTCGTGGAATCAAAGCAGAAAGTCTTGGACTTGAGGGTCTAAGCAGGAAGTCTTGGGCCTGAGGGGCTTGAGCAAGGAAGCCTTGGATTCATCGAATCTAAGCAGAAAGTCTTGGACCTGAGGGGTTTAAGAAGGAAGTCTCGGGCTGAGGGTCTGAGCAAGAAAATTCTTATGCTTAAGTGCATTATCAATGGTAATCATGATTTGATTATAGTGGAAAATCTCTTGCGCTGCAAGGGGACTGGACTACTCTCAGTTTGGGAGGAACCATGATAAATTTGTTGTGTTTTTTATCTGTTTAATTACTTTTGTTGATAACCACTGCACCTATTATCAGGTTCTGAACCTTTATTTAGAATATGAACTCTGTTCAGAAGTAGTAACGAAATTAGAGCACACAATTCACCCCCTTCTTGTGTATTTTCCTCACCTTCATACACATCAACTACCTAGACACTTAGCTCCATCACACATCATCATTGAACTAACCATTAAAAGAACATGTATAAACCTTAATACAAAATACGTCTTCATTTGGTTTGATAATATACAAGGCACTTACACTGCTAAAAGAGGTTACTCTTCGATGCTCCCAAGAAGATGATTTACTTGAAATTGTTAGCACATAGCGATATTCAAACCAAACACTCTCAGGTCTCAAACCTTCACCAACTTGATCACTTGATGGAAAACTCATTACGCAATTGCTTCATTAAGCCTTAAAATAGACAAAAAAAAATCATTTCATCAAGTGGAACCCCCTTAATTATTCATGCGCTATTAGTAATATAAAAGAAGTTGTATTGGAACACTAACTCATGTTGGATTTTTTTTTCTTAAAGCCAATGATATTAATGATAACTGGATGAACACAAACAATGTTCAAACTAGAAATACACTGTCAAAGAGAAGATACAATAAGTGAAATTTCCAACCAACTCTAAACGCGCTACCCACTTAAAGGGTCCATGCAAAAAGCTAAAAAATCAGAGTTGGAATTACAAATATCACCCGCCTTTAACCACTTCCAAGCCCTTATCTTGATATCCCAACAAAGATTATCTAAATTGAAAATTATGTTTTCGAAGATAATGGAGTATCTACATAACCATATACTCCAAACCATAATAAGCCATATCACTCCCAGCTTCATATTTCCTTCTGTAGAGTTGCCCAGGCGACACCAGTCCAAAAAGAAATCGAAACTATTACCTGCGAAAAAACTGCCAAAACCACACCAATCTCCTATTCTTTCCCAAGCTGCCGTTATTGGTTCACATGCAAAACACATGTGCTGAACGTCTTCTTCTTCCAAATTACAAAACACGCAAGTTGGATCCGCTTCGACTCCTCTCTTGATCAGCTATGTTTTGACTGCCATTCTCCCCCAAAGAACTCTCCAACCAAAACATAACAATTTAGGAACAGCTATAACCATAAGGTTTCAAAAACTGTTGTCATAGAATGGTTAGAATGATTAGAAGAAGAGTTAAGATGAGAATACAAAGAGTTATTCAGCAGCTCGTTGTAAACTTCCTTCACGCAGAATTTTCCGTCCTCTTGATCCTTCCAGCTGACTTCGTCCAGCTTGCCGAAAACTGGGAATAATTCACCAATTGAAGACAACAGTTCAGAAAATCTGGCACTGTATTACTGCTGAGTTGTGCTTGACAGGCCTAAAGAATTCCAAATCCAACCTTCAGTAGTAACCTCTCCCGAATCGCAAACAAAAGCATCTTTTTTCGAACTGAGATGAAAAAGTTCCTCAAATTGCTTTGAAAAAATTGGACCTTTCGCCCAATTCGACGACTAGAAAGGGGTTGAAGATCCGTCTCCCAATTGAAATTGAATTGAATCTGCAAAACAGAAACCCTTGTTAGAAAGAAACGTCCCACTGCTGATGAGATCTTTCCACCATTGGGAGGACGACTTGGAGGAATGAGTGTTATCAGCAAGAATATAATGTTGAACAGCGCCATATCTAGCTTTCAAAAAGTCCATCCAAAGAGTTGGTTTATCTACTAAAATCCGCCACTTCCATTTTGTTAACAAAGCATAATTAAACTCTTCCATTCTTCTAATCCCAAGACCACCTTTTTCCTTCGGAGAACAACAAATCTCCCAATTGATCCAATGGATTTTATGCTTTTTCTCCGTTCCTCCCCAAAGAAATTTGCTTTTGATAGAGTTGATTCTCTTTAAAACCGACTTAGGTGCCTTATAAAACGAAAACCAATATGTCGAAAAACTCGAGAGAACTGAATTGATAAGCACCAGCCTTCCCGCCATAGAAAGAGATTTAGCATACCAAGAGTGCAACTTCCTCTTGATTTTCTTAACTATAAGGTTCCAACCTCTTATCCTTCTAGGATTAAAACCTATAGGGATACCTAAGAAAGAAAAGTTCACATTTTCAATCTTACAGGAAAGAAAGGAGGAGGCAGCGAGGAGGAAATGAGGGCTGATGTTCAATCCGATAAGCCTGCTTTTATTGAAATTGACCTTTAAACCAGAAATCAACTCAAAACCTCTTAAAACTGCTTTGATACTCCATAGGTTACTCCAGCTACCCTCACCTATGATGAGAGTATCGTCAGCGTATTGGATGATATCAATGGACACGTCAGCAGCCACCCTAAATCTCTTGAAACTGTCGTTCGCAACTGCATTCTTCATCAGCCCTTTAAGTCCCTCGGCAACCATCAAGAAGAGAAAAGGAGCCAAAGGGTCCCCCTGTTGGAGACCCCTTTCAACTACGAAATCAAGAGTATGGCTACCATTAACTAGACCCCTTTCAGTCTCAAAGCAAGGAGTTTAGGGAGAATCTTGTAAAGACTGCCAACTAAATAGATGGGCCTAAAGTCACCAAGCTTCAGAGGGTTTTCGACTTTAGGAATGAGCGTAAGGAAAGCTGACGACATTGCTTTAGGAAGATAAGCGGAATCAAAGAAGTCTTGAACAAAACTTACAATGTCTACCTTCATAAAACTCCAGCATTTTTTGATAAAGTTGAGGTTATATCCGTCTGGGCCAGGGCTTTTAAATCTGTCACAACTCCACACCGCTGACCTAGATTCTCCAGGGTTGAGAAGAACAAGGGGAGTAGAAGATCTTTCAACAACCTTTCTACAGATAATAAAAAAGGAAAGATGGCAGACAGTCCTAGCAGAAGAAAAAAGGATCTGAGTGAGGATATAATAGATAGAAGATTGTTTGCGGAGGTTGTTAACAGTGGACATGGTGATTCGAGTATATTTCCCTCACGATCGAAGCAACCCTTCCTTAAGTATTAACCAAAGAAGGATGACTTGGTCAGACTCAACAAGGCTTTTGTGTGTGTCGTTCTTCAATCTAGAATGACCTACAACATTCGTACCAACCTTGAGATGGAAGGTTACTTCACTATCAAAGTCACGCCTTTGGGTTCTAACCTCTGTCTTCTACAACTCCACACCGCTGACCTTAACTAAAACTAAAATTTTAACTAAACCAAAACTTCTCTCTCTCTCTCTCACATATATTGGAGAGTTATAATCTGAATCAAGTTTACTCAATTTTTTAACGTTATGTGGTAAATAAATACTTTTTTAGTCAATCAATATTAAAAATTTTATTATCATAAAAAATATGCATGAATTTTTCACATATGAATATCATATCACCTATATATAAGATCATATGGATAAAAATATAAATTATTAATAAAATCTCTCCACTCCCCTCCTGAACCAAACACATTTTTAATTAAAATCTCTCTCCTCCCCTCTTTTGAACCAAACACTTATGTGATTAAAAAAAAATTCTTCACCTCCCCACCCCTTTCCTTCCCTCCATTAAAATCTCACCCCTCCCCTCATTTGAACCAAACAAAGCCTAAAATTACACCAAAATATCTGATAAGCATACCATCTGCATTCCTTTTCTTGTATATTGCTCATGGAACAAATATTCTCTCAAAGTTCCTTATATATAAACTTGTTTTTTTACCATAAAATTTATTGTGTATTTATTACTTTGAGAAATATTTTAATTTTTGAAATGAATCATTATAATCATTTTTCCATTCGAAATTTTGTCCAATGCATTAATCTGAAGTACGCAGAATAAAAGCATCATTTCCAATCGGTGCCACATAATATTATATTATAGATGATAGATAAAAATTGTTTTCTTCCTCATATTTCGGCTTCACATACATAGTCAACAAAGTTGCGTAATAAATTCTAGACTTTGTTGCTTAGTTATTTGAAGTAGGATGCACTTTGGGTAGTGAATAGTCCAAATTAAATTCAGAAAATTTCTCCCTAGGCATCTTGCGAAGAACTTTCCTATAAACTGGGCCAAGAGTTTCAGTTTTTGAAGCAACCAAATCTTTTCTCATAGCATTGAGAATTTTTTGGTTATTGTATCTTTCTTTTCTTGACTTTTGATTATTGACCAACAAAGTCTTCACCTTTTTTCCTTCATTCATCGTTGGAAAATTATTTTGTAAGGATTCAAAACCTTTTATGTCATCAGTATGCATAAAAATAAAAATAAAATAAAAACTTTAATGAAGCACACAATACATTAGTTACCATATATAATAGTTTTATTTATAATATATAAACAAGTGTTAAACATATTAAAAAGTTTTTGTTGGGACAAACCTTGATAGAGAAATGTGGTTTATTCACCAACTTGATATCTTGATTATGTTGATTAGTGCTGGTAAGATGCATGGCACTGCAATATGTATTACAGAAAACGATCAGAAAGAAAATAAGGTATATGACTGACATTCTCAGAGACAAATAGATAGTATACTCTTTTGAGAACAATTGTCTTGGCAGATCAAGGAGTATTTGTAGAAACAAATAAGTAAATGTGCATTAAATGCAATGACTTGAAGAGTAAGAGGCTATGTTGCATAACATGGAGTTGTAGGGAAAAAAACAAGTGGTAAGAAAAACATCAAAGATATGATGGCTCCACTCTTGTCTCTACCCTATTCAGGTATCAATTTAATAGGTCCCAAGTGAGAAAAGAGAAAGTCATCTATAAAATATAATTAACCGAATTCTTAACTTTTTTTCATTCGAGAAAAAAAAATCATTAATTTGAGAGTCTGGAAGGGAAGAGAAATGAGAGTTTTGAAAAAAAGAAAATGTTGAGTGAACAAAATAAAAAGAATTACGTTGAAAGAGTTTTTGGATATTTATTTTTCACTATGCCAAGGAAGGGAAAAGACATCGCTTTTTTTTGCCTTTAACGGCGCTTAAAAGAGCTGCCTAAAATGGCACTGCTGTAGGTAAAGACAGCGCTTTTTTTTTATGCAAAAGCGCTGCTAAAGGCCTACTTTAAGCAGCGCTTTACCTTGAAAAGCGCTTTCTAAAGTAGGCCATTAGCAACACTTTTTTTGGAAAAGCGCTTTCTAAAGTGGGCCTTTAGCAGCGCTTTTTTAGGTCTTTTATGCTTTCTTTTGGCATCTTTAGGCAGCGCTTTTTCAGGAAAAAACGCTTTCTATTGTCCCCCTTTAGACAACGCTTTTTAAAGCTCTGTCTAATGTATTTTTTATTTCACTTTAAGGCAGCGCTTTTAACGGAAAGCGCTGTCTATTGTGTACTATAGGCAGCACTTTTTCTAAAAAGCGCTTTCTTTTCTTCACGTAAAATTTGCTTTTTAAAAGCACTTTTTTAAAAATCAGAATTTAGGAAGCGCTTTTTGTTTAAAAGCGCTGCCTATTCCTTATTTTTTAGAAAATATTTTTTTGGAAATAATACCATAAACCTGTATAACTCAAGCCATTGTTTCAAACAAATAGGCATTATATAACATTCAACAAGCCTTTATTTCAACACAAGCCTTATATTTCAACCATTGAGCCTTTATTTCAACAAACAATCCTTTATTTAAACATAGGCATTATATACCATTATAATCCAAAATATATACACCATTACCATTCAAAACATAAACCATTTGATATAAATCAACACAAACATGCATCATATATACCCCAATCTATAATTCTAATAACAATTTGTTCACCTAGAAATCCTTTAACTTCTAAAGATTCCTAATATACAACCACTTCCAAAACTATACAACATTCCAAAACTATGCAACAACTTCCATACCTTATATGATTCTTTTCTCAATAAAGTATTCACACAATTCCTCCTTGATTTCTTCCAACTTCTCTTTCGAGTAATGAGCACACTTGTATTCATCAAAGTACTACATAATAAAACATAATATGCATGATTTAGTTAAAAGTCATAAATTATATGAAATATTCGATAAATACTAAAATAAATCCTAAGTTATAAATTCATACCATGATTGGAATCTCTATTTGATCCAAATGAAGGATTTCTCTCATAAACCTCAAAACATAATAACCGCAATCTATTCCATTACGCTGATGAGCACACTACACAGAAAAACAAATAAGAATATATAGTTGTCTTGTTTTATCAAGTACCATCACTATTATAAGCAAAATTGTGAAAATTAATATACCTCCACTCTGATCCAAGTAATGTTGTTTGCTTTAGACCGTGGTACTCGAGCTTCTCTTTGTGATCAGAATACTTGTATTGCTCTAACAAAATAAAAACATATATTTAGAACAATCTCACAGAAATACTTAAATATACAAATACACACGAATATTTAGAACAATCTCACTTACGTATCAACCATATTCTTCATATCCGGATATGTTGTCCAATCACCATCCAATGAATTCAGATAATACACTACTTCTTTTCTAGGATTAATAGCAACTAACAACCAGTGACCACTGTAAAATAAAACAAATGTTTAGATGGAAAATTTTCTACGCAAAAGATACAAAGATTAGAATGAAATTAGAAGGAAAATCTAACCCGTTGCCAGTATTATAAGGTAAAAGATACAAACCTTCTGTACCGCTAGCCATAAATCTCTCAACTAAGTGATCTCTTACTGAATCTGGATCCTGAACAATTAATGGTGCGTTGACACAGGCGCAAGACACGAAATAGAATCTGTTTGACAATTGATTCTCGCGCATAAATTTGTCATACAAGAACCTTAAATAAAAACATAATAAACATTAGAATATTTTCATTGAAATGTGTAAATAAATTGTTCAACTAATTAGATAATAGATTGATCGGCGTACCAGATGTATGAATGCATAACACCGATGCCTAATTCAAGATGCCGAAAAATCTGATCCATGTCCTCTTTTGCAAGTGTTTCGAAATTAGAAAAACCAAAAATACCTTCCTCCATATCTATTTGACGAATGGCACCATGCATCAAATTTGATGTTCCCACAAGTGTTTAAGACACATCCTAAATCGACCAACAGAAGCTCTTTTTGATCCAGTCCTTGGAAGATCCTTTTTTTGTTGGATACTTTGCTAACTTTCTTGCTGACTTGTTGTGACTCTTGAGCAGGAACCTAAAAATCATATAAGTTAGGTAACGTATAAATCATGAAGCTTTTACATTCGGATCACAGAATTAACACTTTCAATGTACCTCTTTTTGTGATGCAACAGACTCGTTGTGCCGCAAAATCCCTTTATCCCTAGATGCGGGTTTTGTAGGAGTCTAACATTTCCATTTAAAAAAATGTACATAATGGTTCAGAATGCTTTTCATAATGGTTCATAATTGACATTTGATTACTAAAACATTCATAATGGTTTTCAACATACCTCCTCATCTATGAAAATAAGGTCTGTCGGCCATGCAATAAACGATCTTATTGCATCCCGCAGCAATGTTGTCTCTGAAACAACGTCAGGTATCGGTAGCAACGCATCCAGCTCTAATGCAATATCAACTGATACTTTCAGATATCCATCCGGGAGCGGTTTATGGTGAAGTAAATCTCCCAAAGTGTTATGCACTTTTCCCTTGCCAATTATGTGATAAGTCGGTGACGATAAATACAACTGACAAGATGAAATGCCCTAAACCAATAATAAATATGTTACTTTTAATGTGTATATATGTCAATTAAAATGAATGGGCTAATTTAATTTCATAATAACATATATAATTACCTCGGGAAATTTCTTTTGACAATTGACACTAGCTTTGTCACTAGTATCTTTCAACTCTGAACCGCGTTTTTCTGCCATATATCTTTCTTTGTCCTTTTGCAATTCACGGACTTGTGCTTTTAATTCCTCCAACGTTTGCATCACTTGTTGATTGCTAGGATTTTTTTCTTTGGATGCTTATATAAGGATGATGGAGTCACACCAAATCCCTTACCCCTCACACGGCTGGAATACTCAGGAACATTTAGTACAAGACTAAGTGTGTTCCTACAATCCTCTTCCTCACCTGTAGTTAAGGATTGAGATAGAGTCTCCTGAAATTCATTTACATATCGACAATTATTAGTGGGGATTAAAAATTAATTATATGTTACTAAACTTTTGATTTAATTAAAGACATAATGTTATACTTACACATTCGTCAAAAACATGTTGAACATCTTCCCTAACAACTCCATCCTTTCCGACACGAGCAGCCTTCCACAAAACATGTCTCGGAAGAGATGTTTCTTCACTTATACTCTCTTCTAACTACACATTGAGACAAATAATAAGATCATCAATTATAACACATTGAGACAATTAATAAGATCATAGCATTTATATATACTTACCATTTTTTGTTGTAAGCGTGCATATTCCAAACGCCCTTTTTTGTATGGATACGCCGGTTTTTATGCTCTTTGCCGATTTATGTCACTCACTTCCCGGGTAAACAATTTTAAGTCATATCAGAACAATCTAATGCAACAAGTATACAATACAATTAATAGACATGAAAAATTAGCATTACATGGAATTTTTCGGTTCTTCGTTTGGCTACAAGTGTCTTCCATTCTTTAGGTGTAATCAAGTCCGCATACTTCACTGGAAGTTCTGCTTCAACAAACTTCCCTTGCTCATCCTTTAGAAAAGTGGTTGATAAAAAAGTTCGAAACCCTCTGAGTCTTTTTCTGGCCAATTGAAGACTATACTTTTTTCGGCTTTCATCAATGTTAAAAGACCTATGTCGCTCCCGAGATTTTCATCCAAGTACAAACGTGAAAGTGGCACCGAAACAAAGTCGCCAGCAATGTGAATTTATCCCAAGAGAGGGAAAGGAAACAGTGCGTAAACCTGGGAGGAAGGATAGAGCATGGTCTTGCGACCAAGAGAACTGGGTTCGGGAGTCGGTTACGCGAAGGGAAGGTATTACCACCCCCAGGCGTCCATCGTACCCGATGGGATCCACGCTTGCTTGTCTCGATCAAAGGGTGTCGTCAACTGGAGCTTCGCTGCTGCTGGAAAGGAAAAGGGACTGCTAGCTAGAGAACCGGAAAAGGAAGGGAGAGAGAAAGAGAAACAAATGTAGGGAAAATAAAAGAAGTGCTCGCATGGGCCCTACCCCACTGCCTACGTATCTCATCGGGAGCATGAGAATCAGAGCGACGTAGTTCCCCTCACTAGGGGTGGATTGTGTTTTTGAGGAATGGATAACGTTTTAGCTCAGGTGTTGCAGCTCGCGGTATGGAGACTTAGGCGTTACCGTCTTGCGAGAGAACGAGTAGGAGCGCGTTCGTACGCTGAGAGTGAGTGAGATGAGAAAAGAATTCCCGAAGGAAAGACGTTATTGTTTGTTTGGAGTTTTTTTAGCAAGAAGTGTTTTTTACAGTTATTTGTAACTTGCATTGAACCAAAGTCCTGAATACAGGAACGAATACTTTGCGCATCGTCCCCAACAGGACGTACACTAGGTATCCTAGAAGAATGAGAGGAAGCCCCTCGTTCCCCACTTCCCACATAGAAGGCTCAAGCGCAATACATGTTATCCTTTATTAAGTATTTTTTTCTGTTATTTTGAGATGAGAAGAGAGAAAACGCAAAGGAAACTCTAAAGGGAAACTAAGAGTCCTAATGTTATCATGCATGGATGTCCTATGGTTAGTGAGGTTTAGGAGAAAAGACTACCTAAGACCTAATGCTAATCCTACTCCAAGCTTAATCAAAAATTAAGTTGGCCTAGGTAGCTCTAAAGGGAAAGAATCCAAGACTTGAACAAGTCTTGAGATTCATGGGATGAGAAAGAGTGAAAGAGAAGAAAAGAGAAGAAGAAGAAGAGAGAAGAGATACAATAAGTGGCAGCAAGCACATCATATCATAAATGTCCAACTCAAATAAACAAACAAGTCTCAAAGATCAATGCAAAATAATTCAAGTAAACATGCAAAGGTAAACATGAAAGAATGCAAGCACACTTGTATGAAATGCACAATTAAGCATACATGGACTTCATATCAAAATGAAATGAGAAAGGCAAGATGAATATGAAGGAAGGTCAGAACCCAGATCATATTATCATCAATAATTCATGTGTGCAAAGAAGTTCACAAAAGGAAAGGTAATGATATTCATCATACAATTCAAACCAAATGCATTCAACTATGCTCAAGAAACATGAAAACCAAGTATAGAACTCAAGAGGTAGTAGCATATGCATCAACATCACATCAAAACCAAACTCAAGTCATACAAGTCCAAACATCAATCAACAATTTCAAAACATGCACCAAAGCAAACTACCAAAAGAGAACAAAGTTCCAACACTTAGGCATACTCAAACATGATCCACAAAGTGCAAAAAATTAGTCCCAAAGGACCTCAACCAGGGGTAAACATCATATCAAAAGCTCATTCAAAGAATCACAAAGGAAAGCAATCAATCAAGCATGGCAAATCAAATTGTGTAAAGAGATGTCAATAAATGATCATGCATAAGTCACTTAAGCACAAATAAGCAAACATGCATCATATGACATTCAACAATTGTGAAATTTAAACTCAAATGATTCAGGTCAGAAGGAAATCACATGCTAAAATATCTCACAAAAATTCACAAGTTAAGCCATTCAAACAATTAAGTAAAGATCAAGTAAGCACCATGATTCAATATGCAAAAGAGAGGGACTAAGATGCAATATGAAAAAAGTTGTAAAAATGAAACAAAATTTTTTTTATGCACTTCAATATGTCATCTAACAAATGCAAAAAGAAAGAGTTCAAGATCATGTATAGATGATGAGAAATAAAATCTACAATGCAAAGTATGCACATGTGAGACAATTCAAAAAGAAAAACAATTAAACAATTAATTAAGACAGCAAAAATAAAATAAAATAAGAAAATAAAATTTGGAACAAATTTATAAAACTAAAAACTAATTTCATGATTTTTTTTATGATTTTTGAATGCATTAAAATGATTTTAAAAAAATAAAATGCAAAGCAAATCAAATAAACAAAATAAAATGGAAGAAAAGAAGCATGGGGTGCATTCAGCAAGTCAAACATGTTGAAAATGGAAGGTGGCCTCAGACTGGGGGTGCAATTAATAAGCCCAAGACAAAAATTCCAAAGGCGCAGGTCAAACAATCCCATGGAATTCATTCAAACAGTCATATTCAATAACAACCACATGATTAATCCAACGTGTGCCATCAGTCAATGCAATTAACATGTAATCATGATCAACGGACTTGATTCACACTCACACCATAGTTATTATATGCACGCACTCACAAAATCAATCAGAAATTAAAAGAAAGCACACGTGAGTCTCACATGCATATTTAATGTGCTAGCTAAATCTCATCCACATGATTAATCAAACGCTTGTGATCAAATCAACAATTCAAAAATTAAACAAAATCAGTGGCTGGGATCTGAGCACATGATAATACACAAGGGGTGGCACACACACAATCATTAAAATAAAAACAAAAATAAAAGGACGTGGCAAGCTGAGGAACGTTTGATCAAAGTGATGGACGACCATGATTATCTCTTCTCCACTTAAACCCTTCGTCGGACTGAAACTTACCAGTCGCCGGAGCTAGGGCTCCGGTCACCCTCTCCGGTGAGCTGCCACGTGAAAATCTCCAGAAATTGCTCGTAGGTATACCAAATTGATCAGAAAAACACGAGGATCACAAATATCTAACCCATTTCATCAAACAATCAACGTACAAAGCAAATCGAAGGAAATAAAGTTTAGATCCAAAACTTTAAACTCAAAATACACACAATCTACACGTCCAAAATTCAAACAAAACACATCATCATGCTCAGTGAACCTCATAGATCATTATGCACACTTAAAATTCAAGTTCTAAGAGCATGAAAAGTTCACTAACCTGAGATCTTGAAGAGCTTAAAATACTCCTAGAAAACCAGAGATAAGCTGCATATTTAGCCTTAGGAACCTCTAATTGCAAAATAAATGCAATTAGAGCTTGAATATGGTATGGATCTTGAGTTTTGAACTTGGATCCTCTTGAACTGAACTTGGTGAAAACCTTCCTTTCAGCTTAAAACAATGGATGATTCATGCTCCTTTTAACTCACTGATCAAGAATATGCCAAGAGATTTTCAAAAACCCTCAAGGAATGAGAGATTCGAAGGAGAGAAAGTGAGAGTGAGTTTTGAAATTATGAGCAAATGAGAGTGCATGACCTAATTTTGGAGGCATGAGTAAGCTTATATACTCTCCATTAGTCCACTGATTGTGATTAGCAAGTGGTTAATCCTTTGGTTAATGAGATTGGAGTGATTTTGCCATTTTACATTTTGCGTTACCACCCTTAATTCTCACGTGCCAACTCATGCTTCTCATGATAAACCACTCACACTTTCCATGCTGATCACAAATGAAATGGAATTGGGCCTTGAAATGTCTTGGTTGGTGAGTTTTGAATCAATTTGCAATTTTGAACCTTGTTGAATAAGTGAGAAATAAGTCATGGAATGAATTGATTCAAAGGCCAAAAATGATCCTCTTGACTTGTATTTTGATGTTGTAATATAACATGAGGCAAAAAGATCAATTACAAGTCCATTTGTGCCAAAATGCAAAAGGTGGAAAATTTGACATATAAGAAATCCATGAAATGCACCTTGCATTGTTTTGACCATAACTAGAGTTCCACAAATGATATGGAGATGTTCTAGTACTTTTTGGAAATGGGAGAGAAGGATCTTCAACTTTCATGTTGGAGGAAAATTCATTTGGAGCTTTCTTGATGATGAAAAGTCAAGTTGAATGTGGTGGAAAATTTGCCAAAAATGGAAAGTTCTCATTATAGGTCATTTTCCAAATTTAGTAACTTTTGCACAAACTCTTGATTCTTGATGAATGGCATGAGTCTTGACATTTGAAGACCATATGAGGATGCGAGACCTTGAAAACCATGAAAAGAACCTCAAAATTCCACAGTTGACTTTCTCCTTTACAGTTGACTTTTGCTTTACAGTTGCCTTTTGCTTAGTTCACAAGCAACTGATCCTCTGAACATTCTTCACCATAAACCATCAACCAAAATCTCATCTTATGGATACATGTGAGCATATAGATCTCATACCATCATGCTTGAACACACAAAGCTCTCCAAGAAGTCATTTTGATTCCCAAACCCTAATTGGTCTCTCAGGTCGGGAGGAAAAGATCCACTTGAAATCCTTTGCCATGCTTGACCTTAAGAAGATATGATGAACCCCATGAGCCACCTTGAAGCTTGAGACTTGAGAATATGGACCAAGTACCTTGATCCCAAGCCCTATGCTGAATGCCATGCTATGCAATCTATGACCTACTATGGAATGCAAAAAGAGTAAAGCATAGACCAAATTATTGAGAAAACAAGAAGGTAAATTTTGAGGTATTACAACCTCTACGAAAAACATACACATAAAGTGTGTTAGTATAAGTAATTTAAAGACATAATCGTCAACAAAAATCTAATAACATCAATCATATGTGGTACATACCTGTATCTCAGTCCATATTTTTTCTTTACCGGCTTACAACACTGGATTTCTCAAGTTATCACAGGTGATTGGAATGTGCTGACGAACAAGTGAACCTATGTAACTTGTCAACATTGCACTGTTAGGCTCAATTAGTTGGTCTTCAACACTCCAATGTACATCATATTTGATTCCTTTATCTCTTGCACGAATTATTGACTTCATAATTGTTATTCCTCGTGTAATTTCTCTTTCTTCATTCTTAGCTGAATCATTTGCATCATTTGTATCGTGTGAGTCATTTGTATCCTGGTTACTAGCCATTTTACATGTAGTAAAGAAAAAATAAACAATCCAAAAAACTCAATTCATTAGCATTCTAACAATCTTAACAATCTTAACAATTAGATTCATTAGCAATCAGTATCAATAACTTTTTTATAATATTTAATTATTAGTTATTAGAATATATTCCAAAATGTTCATTATCAAGAAAAAGCTACAATCGCTTGGTCCAAGATTTCATTTGCAAGTGTTTGTCATTTTCATTCCTATTTTCTATCCTAAAGAGTCACAATTGATTCTTTTCATTCTTACAAAATACAAACAGAACATTCAAAATTGAAAGTATTGCAAATGAGTTGCATTTTGAACAAACTAATGCACTCTTCCAATTGATCTTCATACGAATCCCTGCTTACACAATGGAACAAAATAGGCACACAACAAAACACTCACACAACAGGCACAATGAAAAAGATTTATGCAGAGGTTCATAATTGAGAAACCGCATCCTTAGTTTTTTTATATGACCCATAAAATATTATTATTTTTGTCCATCTATATTCATCCCTCGTTTGTCTCCACATTTTTCTTAAGCCCAAATAATTCTCCTGTCTCAATTACTTTTGCCACTTTAGACATTGCAGTGTAAGAAGAACCACCCTCACACAAAGCTCTCTTTGCACTGACTTTAATCTCTCTCACTTTATCCCTCATAACGTGGTTGCTTTTCCCATTTTGTTCCACCAAATTAGTCATTCATTTTTATCAACAAACTCATTCATTCATTCTATTTGGATGACATTCACTATTATGGTGTTTCATCAGGCACAAAATATTTAACAGCAAGTAACATTGCTTCATGATCAAAAAAGCTAAAACACAAGTGATTAATTAACAGCACAGAATGTTCATGTTGAGTTTCTAAAAGTTCTAACTAACAGTCTTAATAATTCCTAACCAATCTAACACATTCTAAAAATTTCACTAACTGTCATATAATGAAAAAAACAAAAAACGAAAATGTACCACACGCGAGAGAGAACAGAACAATGGCAGTCAGAGAACGAATGCAGTCGGAGAACACAACAATGGAGGTCGGAGAACAGAACAGTGGCGGTCGGAGAACGACGGAGGTCGGAAACAGAACAGTTGCGATATCGCCAGAGAGAAATGAGGGAGAAGTCGTGAAAATGATTGGAAAGAAATGATTAGGGCTTTTTTATTTTTTAATTAACAAATGACCTAAGGCAGCGCTTTTTGAAAGCGCTTTCATAGATCAGCCTATAGCAGCGCTTTTCCTTAGAAGGCGCTTTCTTTTCATTGGCCTACATCAGCGCTTTCAGAAAACACTTTCATATGTGGGGCCAACTTAAGGCCTTTAGCAGCGCTTTATGAAAGTGCTTTCTAAGGTTACCCTTTAGCATCGCATTTTAAAAGCGCTTTCTAAGGTTATACCTTTATCAGCGCTTTTATAAAAGCGATTTCTAAGGTAGTGTCTCCGTACGACCTTTAGCTGCGCTTTTAGAAAGCGCTTTCTAAAGGTAGCCTTTAGCAGCGCTTTTTTTTAGCGAATTTTTTTCAAAACTTATAGCAGCGCTTTCTTATAAAAGCGTTGTCTTTGTAGTGCTACCAAAAGCAAATTTTGGCGTAGTGTTTATTCAAAAGCTAAAATTCCGTTAATTTGGTGAACTAAAAATTGTATCGGAGGAGAGATTTTAAGGGTTTAGGAAGATTTAAACAATTTGTTCAAATATATTTTTGTTGTTATATTATTTCAAAAATTAAAAATACGTTAGTAATAAGTCATCTTTTATCATTCTATACTTTAAAAAAAAAAGATACTAATGATTTTTCTATATTTTTTTAAAAAATCATTTTTTTAAACCCTCTCTTATACTCATTTCCAAATTCTCAAATAAAATCTTATGAAATTTAATATTTTAGTGCATGTCCTCCTCGAATCGACCACCTTGAGATAGGCCGTTGACGAGCCATAACCTATCGACTGACTATATGGTCATGTTTCTAGAATCTCCTCCTAACCACGAGGCTATTTTGTACCTCACTACAAAAGATATACGCCCTAGGCACATCCAACGGTAATCCGCATTCCACAATTGAAAGATAACAAGGTCATCATTCTCCTACCATATATATAGGAAATGGCATCATTTCAGATAACAAGTTTGAAGCACAATTTGAATACTCTCTACTTTTTCACATATTAACTTAGGTGTCAGAGTGCTAACCTTGTAGGTACACCTCCACTCCGCCGCATCAGAAGCCTTCTCTGTTGCAACTTCCGCAACTCTCTCCATTTCTGGTTCCATAAAGAAACAGTGACATTGTTTATGGGAAACAATTTTTGATTCCCACGTTCTCACCAAGAACCACTCATTCTCTAATTAAAGAAGGATCTATACCAGGAACAAGTGAAGGGCAAGCAATGGTTTCTGAGAAAATGATCAAAAGACCTAATTTCGTTTCACATCGAGTTTACCATCTATCATCATCAATCGACGTATTTCAAAGTGCCACATTGTTTACTACTTCACTGTCTTCCAATCGTTTCATGCTGGACGCCGGTCTAGAAATTCAACAAGTTGATCGGTCAAGCTTAGGATTCTTGGATTGAAAAAAGACATCCAAAATCGCAAATCCGAAATACCTCTGGTTCTCGCTGCCATTATCTCAAATCAAGCTCTAACAAGACTCTTATTAGAAGACATAAGCTCTTTCAATGTACTTTATAAAGACACATTAGGGCTGCTAAATCTTAAGAGAACAGACTTGGATTCGTTTACTAGTGAAAATTAATTAGCTTTCAACGATTCAGTTACTCGTCCTAGTGGAGCGATATATTTGAGGTTATCAATTAGAGAAGGGACACATTAAAGAGAAATGACTCTCAAATTCCTCGTTATACGGTGCAAAAGCGCCTTTAATAGTATCCTAGGAAGATCTTTCTTAGCGAGGTTAGATGCAGTCACTTCTACAGTTCAATTGAAGATAGCGAACCATGACATAGAAGAAGTATCGATCACCGTCAGCGTAAATCTACGAGAAGCAAGGAGAATTAGAGGGATAATCCATGAAAATGTTCTGATATCAACGCCAATAGGCGACAACGAGTTTGATCTGGATGCATGTGAAAAAGAGGTCAAACCTACCCCAGATGGCGAGTTTGTGTTTGTGTAGCTTGGAGAAAACCCGCCAAGGTCGATTAGGATCGGGACTGAGCCCTCCCTTAAGGTAAGGTATATGTTGATCTAGTGCCTATTGGAGAAGGTCGACCTCTTCACCATCGCTCCATATGAAATGCCCAATATCAACCCCTAGGTAGCTGCCATCATCTAAACCTAGATGACTATACTAGGCATGTGTCCCAACATTGGAGAAAACAATCCCTTGAGAAACCCGACGCCACTGAAAACACGGTGAAATTCCTATTGGATGCCAAATTCATTTCAGAAACAAATTTAATTTTGAAGCAAGTCTACTGAATGATTGTCTAATGTGGTTTTCGTTAAGAAGGCCTCAGGAAAATGGTGGATGCACATCAACTACACCAACCTCTATCGACCTTGTCCAAAAGATTCATATATGCTTCCAAACTTTGACCAACTCATCAATTATTTGGCCTAGTATCAATTATTATCCTTCATGGAAAAATACTCCGGGTATAATCAGATACTAATGTTTGAACCCGGCCAGGTAAAAACCGTGTTCATGACCGAGCAAGCAAATTACTAGTACAATGCCATGCTATTCAGACTGAAGAAATAGGGGAAATTTAGAAGTGTATATATGGAAGACATGATACTAAAGTCTAGTGGAGGCACACTTCACTCTTAACATCTCCAACGGTGTTTAAAAGGGTCTAACAATACAACATGAGAATTAACTCTGAAAAAATTCACTTTTGTTGTGAGGGTCGACAAATTTCTAGGTTTCTATTTGGCAGAACAAAGAATTGAGGCCAATCCTGATAAGTGTGAAGCAATTATCCAGATGAAGGCACCAACTTCAAAGAAGGATATCTAAAGGCTAAATGAGATGCTGACTACTTTTAATAGGTTCATCTTCAAATCCACTTAACAAGAACTACCTTTCTATAGGTTGTTGAGGAAACAGACAACCCCAAATGGAATGCCAAATGCAACAATGCGTTCGAGTTTTTAAAAAGAATCTTGGCTACCCCTCAGTTTCCCACCTGAACCTCATTGGGGGAAGTTCTGTATCTTTACCTGACGGTCACCGAAGAGGCGGTGAATGCTGCCCTCATAAGAGAAACAGATGCCAGGCAGAGCCCGAAATACTTTGTATTAAAAGCCATAGCCGGAGCAGAAACTTGGGATCAAAAAATTGAGAAAGCCCCCCTAATAGTGGTGGTGGCTTCGGGAAAGCTCAGAAGATATTTCCTGGCGCACTCCATAGTGGTGTAGACAGATTTTCCCTTGAGGCATATGCTCTATCGACCAGACTTAGCTGGGAGATTAACGAAATGGGAAATTGATTTTTCTAAGTATGAAGTATCTTTTGAAGCAAGGAAGGCACTAAAAGCACAAATATTCACTAACTCCTTAGCCGAGATGACTACAATGTTGTCGACTCCATACCGCGCCAGGGTGGTATTCACAGATGGATCGTCCAACAGCCGTGGAAGAAGGGCACGATTCATTCTAGAAAAATAATTGTGGACTCATGATATAAATCTCATTAATATTCGAATTCTCGGCCACCAAAAAATAAAGCTGAATATGAGGCAGCAACGGAGCGGATAGCATTAGCTGAGGAAGTATGGATAGAATGTTGCAGATTGCGGACAAGTTACAAGTTAGTCGTTTCTCAAATTTGGGGAAAAACACTAGCCAAGGTCCTTTTTTTTACAAGAATAACTCAAGTTTGAGACTGAAAAAATTAAAAAAATTCAGGGAATATGAGATCGCTGATATCCCTCGCAAAGAAAACATCTGCGTTGATGTACTATCCCATTTTTCCCGCACACAAAGTCCCAGAATCAATAATTCATTCGTCTAAGAGACCGAGAAAACGCCAAACCTCAAACCAGTGGAGAATGATGTAATAACCATAGGGGGGCCAACCTCTCCTTCCTGGATCACTTCAGTTAAAGAGTATATTGAACAGAAGAATCTACCTCTAGATCAGTCAGAAGCCTGACTCGTAAAAAAAGGGCTTACGGGTACACAATAGTCAGAGGGATTCTATACAAGAGTGGTCTCTCCACTCCCTTTCTAAGATGCCTAGAAAATGAAGAGGCTAGCTACGCTCTCCTAAACATGCACAAAGGAATAGTCGGGCAACACCTGGTAGCCGCCGCCATAGCTAAAAAAGTTTTGTGAGCAGGATACTTTTAGCGAACCCTAGTCCAAGACGCACGAGAGTATCTAAAGAAATGCGACCAATTCCAATGGAACAGTGACGTCTTCAACGCCCCATCCACCGAGCTACACGTTCTTACCTCATCATGTCCTTTTATGCAATGGGGAATGAACCTTCTTGGTCTCTTCGCTTCAACGCCTGACTAACTCAGATAATTGTTCATAGTCATTTATTATTTTGACAAATGGATTGAAGTCGAACCTTTAGCAAAAAAATCACATCAGCAAATGTCTTAAAATTTTTCAAGAAGAACATTTTGGCCAGATTTAGAGTTCCCCAATCCATTGTGACAGACAATAGGACGCAGTTTATAGACGGGAAATTTCAGAGCCTGATGGAGGAGTTGAAAATCAAGCAGCATTTCTTGTCAGTCGAACACCCCCAAGCCAATGGCCAAGCAGAGGCAGCCAATCAGATACTGGTCATAGGATTGAAAACGAGATTAGATGAAGCCATGAGTAACTGGGCCGATGAACTACTGCACGTTCTTTGGGTATATTGTACTACCCCTAGTCAACAACAGGGGAAACTCTGTACCATCTCACATATGGCGTGAAAGCAGTCACCCAGGTAGAAATTGAAGAACTGGCATAGAGGACGGCTAACCCCATTTCTAAGTAAACTAATGTTTCCACCTTCATAGAAGAAATAAACCTCTTAAAAGAAAAAAGAATAGCGCCTGTTTTCACTAGTGCCATCGTCTAATAGGCCACAACTACCTAGTACAACCACCATGTTCGTCATATATAATTTTAGTCGGAGAACCTCGTATTGCAAAGGGCCAACATCAAGGGAAAGAATGCATGTGGCGACAAGCTAGCAGCAAAATGGGATGACCTTATCGGGTAATATAAAACATCGGGTGAGGAGTGTTTCGGTTGGAGTCTCTAGAAGGAGAGCATATACCGTGAACATGGAATATATCCAAATTGAAAAAGTATTAAAGTCAAATAAAAAGTTCAATTATTTTCTCTGTGTAACCTCTCCCATATGAAACTAACCAACATTTAATGACAATTCCTTTATGTTATTTTTCGACTGCTCATTTTGTTTGGGTATTTCCCCTTCTTCAAGGTGATAGAAGTCTCAATGAACAACAGTGCTGTTGGAGATGCTTTGCACGACCGACTAGAATAATCAATACCCCACAGCGCCAAATGCACGTAAAGATTTCAGGGGAGTTGTTGGAGACGCTTTGCATGTCTGACTGGAGCAACCAATTCACCTAAGGGTGCATTCAGATATGCTTTGCATGTTCGATTATAGCATTCAAATGCACTTTTATCAAAGAAATACACACATTTATGCATAACTGGCGCACCACCCTTAAGATCTAGCCAATCTTAGGAATGTGAGTGATGAAGCCTAAAGATTTCCACCTTGATCCAAGTTATACCTCTGGGGCAGGGACGAGGATCCCCTACCCTTGGTCAGGGAATGATCCTCTGTGACGTAGAGCGCAGTACAAAGGCATAACAGCATCTCGCTAGACACGAGGACACTATTTCCGAAGTGTAAAGAGTTAAAATGCTAAATACAGTAAGATATATAAAATGCTTATTCCAATAAACATGGCCATATATGTCATTATGTTTGCAGGTATTTGATATTATAATACACCAGAAAATAATTTAAAGATCTGGAATGAAGCATGAAAGGAAACAATCTCTGAGCCAAGAGACACCAGTTGGAATAATACACTCTAGAAGGCATCCTTTTTCATAGGATCATCAACAAAATATTTGTGTAGCTGTGCGTCAAACACAATATGTTGTCCCTGAAGAGTTTCTTCCATTCTCTCTAAGTTTTCTTCCCATTCAATGGACTTTTCTACAATGTCCCAGGAAATAATAGACATAATCTCCGCTTTAAGCACTTCATGGTAGACATCATCCTCCATCTTCCAAATATGTTCATTGAGATCCTTTACCTTCCCAGCCAATTCAATTGGAGACCCATGAAGATGATATTCTATAGAAAGGAGAAAAGCCCGATCCAGGCGGCCCTGTAATTCTAGAGAGTTCCTCTTAAGCCTGACTTTTCTTACCCTAAAAAGGTTATTACGAGTCCTAAAGGATTAAACCCCCCCCCCCCCCCCCCCAAGATAAATTTAAAGGTGCCAAAAACTCTTCAGGGCCGACAGATAACTAATTAGAGAGTGAGAACGTCCTCTTCAAATAAATGGTTATCTCCTTTACCAGATCACACTGGCCTGAAGGAGAGAGACAGATGACAAAGGCATAATCCACGATGGACACAAGGTTATTCATCTTCCCTAGTTGTTGAAACAAAGGGCCAACCAACATGGAAAGTAAATGAAGATTCTTTGCCTTCCTTTCCAGCAACATCAACCACAAAGTCAGCTTTCACTCGTCTCGGCCCCTTTACCCAACATTGGCATGGGGAAGAAGGACTATTCCTATTACATTTCTTCTTTTACTGACCTACCAAAGGAGTCAAAATAAATAAAGGGACCCATGTTCTAGTATAGGCCTAATCGCAGCAATGAGACTTTTCTTGTACCGATCTAGAAAGATAACAAATATCAACAGATGTAGACTGAACAAATCTATATACCCACGAATGAAAAGAAATAAATAACTTACCAAACACCTCTTTATGTCCCTCCACAGAACTAACTTTTGCCACTTCCATACAGGGTATCAAATTATCAGAAAAAGAGAGAAAAATCACTTTCATTTCCCTATCTACCTCATTAAGAGCTTTAGAGGGGGCCCAATAAATTTTGGCACCTTTGGAGAAATGGTCAGGAGACTATAATCGGTGCCTCCAATCAATGCACTCAATTTCCCCAGCGGAAGTGGGAGGAACGACACAAAATTCTTCATGAGTAAGGGGAGAAATAGGCTTAACCAATAAGTAATCAATTTTAAAAAACTTCCAGCTATCGATATTGACCATGAAGACTTAGTTATTGGAACAACGAAAAGAAACAGGCCCGTGACCGACAACATCCTTTGAGGTGGGGCATAATTCAAAAAGATTGAAAAAGAGATCTCAAGAAGCTGAATCAATTTTTCCCTGGTATTCATACCAATACTGGAATAACCGAACAAAACCCCAAGCATAGGGATGAAGTTGCAAAAGGGGAACACATAGATGACCACGAACCTCCTTCTTAAAAGAAGTTAGTGAAAGACGAATGCCTAGCTTCTGAAAAATGTAGGAGTAAAACGACATATAATACCCCCAATCAGAGGAAACTCGTATTTCCAAGAGACTAAAGACTATGCTTGTACCTAGGAGTAATCTTCCATCGCGATCTCTGCCATGAACACTGGTTAAGCAAGAAAAGATTTAAGTTCACAAAGCCAAGCATAGTAAGCTGATGAGAATGGATGGGTATGTGGTAATAAATTAAAAGAGTAAAATGGGAGAATAACGTATAACTTTTATAAGGAAGGGGCGATACAAAAATCAATGGTTCAGATCAGGTAACAAGGAAAAAATTGAGCGTCATTAATATCTTGTACCATCAATCTAAATAAGATTAAAAGAAACTTAAGTACTCTGGGTTGGGAAATCGTTCCCTTACCTGCATACTTAGAGCGACGTGTTATCAGTGAGAAGCGATAACAAATCGATAACAAGAAAGTAGTAAATGCGCTTGTCCCCCACTACTTCCATGACTGAATCTAAACGTTTTGATTTTAAAATGACATAGATGAATTTTTGGGAGGCTGAGCGCAGCCACTTGAAGACTCCCCGATATCTGAGGCTCTCGATAAGTCTTGGGGACAACTATTTTGGGTTGGCCATGTCATTCTTTGACCGACTACCCTGAGATAGGCCGTTGATGAGCCATAACCTATCGATTGACTACACTGTCATGTTTCTAGAATCTTCTCCTCACAACAGGGATATTATGTTCCTCACTATAAAAGATTTACGCCTCAGGCACATACAATGGTCCTTTACATTCCACGACTAAAAGATAACGAGATTGTTATCCTCCTCCCTTATACATAGAAATGGCACCATTTCGGGTAACAAGTTCCAAACACACTTTTAATATACTATACTCTTTCACATAATGACTTGGGCATTAGAGTGTTAACCTTGCAGATACACCCCCACTCTTCTGCATCAGAAGCCTTCTCTGTCGCAGCTTACGCAACTCTCCATTTCTAGTTCCATAATGGAACAAAAAGTATGAGTAAATGTTATAAATATTTTATTTCTATTGATAAATTTCAAATATTTCAAGTGTTTAATGGACATGCTCTGCATCCAATAAAAAACAAACAATTTGTCATGTCAGCATAATAATTTTGAAATATAAGCATAATTTGACAGAATACACGTCGATGATTGGTTGTCATTGTAAAATTATTTTACATTGATGATGCATATTTTATTTTCTCATATTTCAATACTTTGATGAAATATTTTATAAGTTTACTTTATATTAAGTTTTTTTTAACGATCAAGAGTTCAAGACCCATGAACATACACTACATTTTATTCAGTAACCATAATAAAAATATATATTTTTCAATAAACATATTATTTCTTTTCCCCAAAAATTAGATTAAACTTGACTCTATTAAACTCAAAAAATTAATTATATATTTTTTATTTTATTTTTTAATAAGCAAGAGAGTATTTGAAATTATGGAGTACATGGTATTAATCTCATTATACAATTTAGACCACACCATTTAAAAGCTCAAAATTAACATAATGAAGAAAAGAATGACCCTAGATTTAAGCACAAATCTGACCACCCAAGGCACACTTGACCTTTGGTATTGGCTATGACCCACTCCCATGACAACACTTTGCCCATACTAAAAATCTCCCCCACGCCTAATATCCCTCCTTTGAATAAAATATTGTTTCTACACAACCAGATGGCCTAACAAATAGTTACCCAAAACAAAGAACAAGAGTTCATCTTTAATCTATATTTCAGCATCGAACAAAACAGTCTCATATGAAGAGCAACCAAACTCGTTTCCCCCATTTCCTCAATGCCAATCCTGACAGACTCCTTTTTTCAAACTTGGGCATTAACTACACAATCAATAAATAGAAGCACCAAGTTTTATTAAACATAAAACACAAGGGACAAACCAAGTTATGGCTTCCAAAGATCACACCTCTCCTAGCTAGTTTGATTCTAGTTTTCATATTGTTAAGAAGTAACCTCCAACCCAATACTTGCACTTTTCTAGGAACCTTTGATTTCCACAAACCGGCCAAAGGTTTCAACACAGCTTCACAATCATTGCTCTATGCATTACAAATTTCATCCAGGCATAAGTAACTAGCTTTGACAGAGAATCCTTTGATGCTCTTCCACCACACAAATTCATCTTCTACCTCACGCCTAAGTTCAACACCTTGCAATATTCCCATTAGTTCCTTAATTTCCCTCTCATCTTCCTTAGTAAGTTCCTGCACATTCAAGCCAAAATTCCACACCCATAGATCTTTTTCCTTGAACCCATTTCCGTCACTTTGGAATTATGAGCAGAAGATCCCACATAATATGATGAAAAAAATACATTAAATAAGTCGTCCATATTCATTTTTATGCTTCCAAATTTCAATTGACTTACGATTCCCTAAATTGTAAGATATGAATTTCGGAAAGCAATTATGCTCCTCACCAATTGACATACCCATTGATCACACATCTCTCCTCCTCCTCCTCCTTCTTGGTCTTGCGTACATTTTCCAAACTCAGCCAGTTAATATTTTTCTTCTCTTCGGCCTCCCACTCCCACAAAAAAACACATGTAATTTCCATGATCTCATTAATAATAGCCTTTGGTGCTTTGAAAATGGAAAATTAATATATTGGTATGTTGGTCAACATTGCATTCATCATCACCACCCTCCTTTCAATAGACATTTTCCTCCCTTTCCACCATAACAATCTTTTTCAAAGCTTGGCAATTATAAGATCCAAATAGCTTTTCTTCTTGGATTTACCCCCGTCGGTATGAAGGTGTGAGAAAAGCACAAGAAATGGGGGGTTTGAATTGGGTTTTCAAAATGAAAGCTTTTTGTGAAACTCAAACAAAGATCACAAATAGACTAACAATAGAGAAAGACACACAATATATCATGGTTTACTTGAAAATTATCAAGTTAATCCAGTCCACCCGCCAAGGTGATTTCGCCTTATACACAAGGACTTAATCCACTATAACCAAACTGATTACAACTGCACTAGCAACTGCTGGTGACTAACAATACACAGACTAACTGTCTCTTCTTAAGGATTCTGACCCAACTGGTCCCTTAAGGAATTTAAACAACTGTTTGATCAAATAAAATATTTACAATGAAATGCTTCTTACATAAGCTGATATAAACAAAATTTCTATCTCAATATATCTTAGAGAGAATCTATACAGTAAGAACAATCTTCTTATTTATATTGTGGTGCTTTACTATTCACTCATGGATTTCTCTATTTCTTGAGTTCTTTCTCGTATGAATAAGTGTTTTTGTATATGTCTCTTTTTCATACTTGGTCTCACACATGATTCTTTGAATGATCAAGTCTTTATATTGCTAGAAAAAGATCCGTTGAAGGGAAGATCAGGAATTTCAGTAAAATACTGGCGACTTGAAATAATGTCGTTATGCTGGGATGAAAATCGTACACTGAAATTGTCCTTTGTACCACCAAATCAAGGTAGTGGAATGGTAGTGAAAAATAACGTGTTTGATCTGTACTATGTACTATTTTCCCTCACAAACGTTTCATCTTCTTCTATCCATCAGAGGCTTCTGAATTGATATGATTGAAGCTTGATCAGAAGAATGAATCACTGGGTCTTCAGAGTCTTGAGTCTTCAGAGTCTTCAGAACTTGTTCAGCAGAACCTTATCTTCAAAGTCTTCAGCACTCCTTCTTCAGAACCCTTGGTTATCAAAAACATAAGTCTTCAGAGTCTTCAGAACTTGTTCAGCAGAACCTTGTCTTTAGAATCTTCAGAACTCGGTCTTCAGAATTTTAAGTCTTCAGAGTCTTCAGAATGTTTTTCATCAGAACCTTGTCTTTAGAGTCGTTAGCACTTAGTCTTCAGAAGATAAGTATCATAGTTATATTCAGAGTTAGAATCCAAGAGAATATTGCAGCAGCAACATATTGTCTTCTTAGAGTCTTTCTGAAGCATAGTAGATCAGAAATTTTTTTGCTTCTTTGACGCAGAAGCGACTTTTGAAAATTTGAGAGTGACATTTCACATGATCTCTATCAGAGTCATATCTATCTTTATCAGATTCAGAATTATCTTTATCAACGTTAGAACCTGTTTGTCAATACTTAAGAAAACAAACGTTAGAGTACCAAAATTGTTCTCACACAAATACAACTTTGTTATTATCAAAACAAAGAGATATCTTGCAGAACCAAATCTTGTTCTAACAATCTCCCCCTTTTTTATAATGACAAAACAATGTATTTTGATAACACAATTTTGTACGAAGATAATAAAATTGACTCAGATAAGTTCAAAGTAAACATCCCTTTATCAAGCTCCCCCTGAATCTAAGATTTAACAAAATCTTAAAAGATTTGGGATACAAAGCTTGATTGAAAAGATCTAGACAGATCCCTAATATCATAGCTTGATTATAGTGGTGATGCATTCTGATAACAGAGCTTGATTAAGTAAATCAGAGCCTGATTGATATCAGAGTCATTTTGGCAATATAAATATTTTTCCTGAAAAACATTCTAAAAAAGATATGCAATTAAATTGTTAGAATGTTAGAGCTATGATTAGAGACAAGTTATTTATCAAAATAACTTTCCATATTAATACTCCCCCATTTTGTCATAATCAAAAAGGGTAAACAAAAGATTAACTTAAGCATTTTGATTTTAGAGAATTTAGATAAGTTAAATTCAGTACTTTTCCTCCTATTATGGAAATCATAATGGAATGCAGTATGACAAGATAAATGCAAATAAGGAAAATTCTTCATTGATAAAAACAAAACGCCTGGGGCGCAGTACTAAAACAGGATCACAAAATAAGAAACAAACAAACAACAAGAACAACGGACAGGAACAACAATGATGAAATATAAGAGAGACCAAGCAACCAAGAGACCAACAGAGACACCCGCCAACCAGCTATCAGAAATACTCCACCTCATCAACCCTTTCACACCTTTCTTCATCTGTAGCATCCTCTGGTCCAAGTATTCTGGCTAAAGTGATAATTTCAACCATGTAGAATAACTCAGACAGAATTCTTCCATAAGGTATGAAGGTCTTGTATTGATTTCTGGAGATTTCAACATAGTTCTTGAGATGATTGAAGATGGTTTGCGGAAGATTCACCCGAACGTTGTACATCATGAAATAGATAAACAGTTTATCATCATGAGTCAAGGTGCTTTTGGCCAATCCTCTGGGGCGAAAGTTAGTAAGCATGAGTTGAAACCACAAATTTCCATCAGGGAGAAGTCCTTCAGGATTATAGGGTTCAGACCTGTCTCGAGACACATCATGAATTCCAATGAGATCCTAAACAAAGGAATAGTTCAGATCAAAATCTTCAACAGTCACTCCAGATTGAACACAATTGATGGCTTTGGCGATGAAGGCAGGTGTTACGATGACCGGAACACCGAAAACATAAGACCGAAAATAATTGTTGTCTTCTCAAATCTGTGCGTATTTCCATAATTCTTTCACCATGATAGGATAAATGGGTCCATGCAGGATTGCAAGTATCAAGACCATCCTTGAATTTGCATGTTGGTGGAAATGTAAACGCCCGAGTCTCTTAGTCTTGGGAGACATGGCCTTTTCTCATTAATGACCTCCATAATTTCATCATTGCCAGCAAAAGTTTAGATAGACATAGTGAATTAAGAAGGATTGGAATGAAAAGCAAGTTTAGAAACAGATAAATAGTTAAGAGGAGAAGTGTGTTATATAAAGAGAATAAAGAGTGATATCAATAAATAGCAATAAAGACTAGATAAATTGAGGCGAGGAGTTCATCATTTCTAATACAAGGGATATAGATAAGAACAAGGAATGATAAAGGAGTGTATCAGTCTCCAAAAGATCACAGATCAGTATACATTATTAATATTATGACATCAGTCAATAAATACAAATAAATGTATACTCGAAAGAGAGAGGACAAAAACTGAAAAAAATAAAGGAAGGAAGACAAGTGTTTAGTTCCAAGAAATCTTTGTCTTACACACAACTTTATGAATGCATAATATGGGAGGAAAACGTAAAGATTTAAATAGTTATCAAGTAAATTTTCAAATCCAATGTGTTAAACATGATTATAGAGATATTAAGGAGTGATAGGAAATAATTACTTGAAACCTAGTCTCATGAAATCATAACGCTTGAGGTGTCTCTTCAACACTATGTATGATTTGATTTTGGACACGTGTCACAAATAATCATAGATGTTTGTTTTCAAGAGAGCACGTTTTGATGTTCCAAACGTCAAGAATACCAAGAGGTATCTGAGTGGACTAATTTCTGATCAGGACATTTTCTAACTTGTAAAAGTATCATGAATCAGAAGGTCAAAAAAAAATAATTAACACACTTTGCTTAACATCAGAATCTTATATCAGACGTTCTGGTAGCCTGACACATTAAAACATTATCATCTCATTCTGGACAAGGTTTGATAAATAAGTTTTCCAGAATGAATATGAATCTATCTTCAGCAAGGGGTTTTGTGAAAATATCAGCCCACTGGTGATCTGTATCCAAAAATTTTAACTAAAAAGTACCCGTCTGAACATAGTCACGTAAAAAGTGATGTTTTATTTCAATATGTTTTGCCCTAGAACGTAGAATAGGGTTCTTAGATAAACAAATTGCAGAAGTATTATCACAGAAGATAGGAATGTTACACTCGTGTATCTGATAATCTTCAAGTTGATTCTTCTTCCAGAGTATCTGAGTACTGCACAAAAATGCTGATATGTATTCTGCTTCTGCAGTTGAGAGAGCAATTGTTGGTTGTCTCTTGCTTGCCCAGGAGACGAGGTTACTTCCCAGAAGTTGACAGTTTCCATAAGTACTTTTTCTTTCCAATATGTCTCAAGCATAATTTGTATCACAGTAACCAGAAAGCTTGTACTCTGATGTTTTCTTATACATTAAGCCATGGTTAGTTATTCCTTTTATATACCTTAGGATTCTCTTAACGAAATTTAAGTGACTTTCCCTTGGATCTAATTGGAAACAAGCACAAAGACATACGCTGAATAGAATATCTGGACGAGAAGCTGTCAAATACAGAAAAGAGCCTATCATACCACGATAGAGCTTCTGACAAACCTTTTTACTTGCTTCTTCTTTCTCCAGAATGGATGTCGGATGCATAGGAGTCTTAATAGGTTTACTTTCTGACATATTGAATTTCTTCAGAAGTTCTTTTGCATACTTGCTCTGATGAATGTACATTCCTTCTGATCGTTGATCAATTTGAATTCCCAGAAAAAATCTGAGTTCTCCCATCAGACTCATTTCAAATTCAGCCTGCATTAACTTGGAAAATTCCTTGCACAAGGAAATATTAGAATAACCAAATATAATATCATCAACGTATATTTGAACAATCAGAATGTCATTTTTAAAGGTTTTACAAAAGAGTGTTGTATCCACTTTTCCTCTGGTAAAGTCATTTTCCAAAAGAAAGTTACTTAGCCTTTCATACCAAGCTCTGGGAGCCTGTTTCGGACCATATAACGATTATTTAAGTTTGAAAACAAAATCAGGGTTTTCAGAACTCTCAAAACCAAGAGGTTGGTGCACATACACTTCTTTATAAATATATCCATTTAAAAATGCACCCTTTACATCCATCTGATATAAAGTAATGTCATGATTCACAACAAATAAGATTAAAATGCGAATAGATTCTAACCTAGAAACTGGTGCAAAGGTTTCTGTATAGTCTATCCCTTCTTGTTGACTATAACCTTGTGCAACCAGTCATGCTTTATTTTTTACGACCTCACCTTTCTCATCTAACTTGTTTCTGAATACCCATTTAGTTCCAATGACGTGGACACTTTTGGGTTTCTGAACAAGATCCCAGACGTCATTTCTGGTGAATTGATTCAGTTCTTATTGCATGGCCAGAATCCACTCATTCACCTTAAGAGCTTCATCAACTGATGTTGGTTCTATCAGAGACACCAAGCCCAGAAGGGTTTCTTCAGAATGTCTAAATGATGAGCGAGTTCTGACTGGATCAACTTTATCTCCCAGAATCAATTCTTCAGAATAAGAGGTCTTTAATCTATTCTTCTTCTGATGAGATGGGTTAGTTTCAGTTTCTGGTAAGGTTATATATGAATCTGGAGAATCTGCATCTTTGTTTGCTTCTCTTGAATCTTCTTCTTCTTTAGATTCTGATAAGGTGATCTTCAGATCTGCAAACTTTTCAACTAGCTTTGACTTTTTAGGGTCAAGCTTATCATTGAATCTGACACGAATTGATTCCTCAACAATTCGTGTTTCTGTGTTATAGATTCTATAGCCTTTAGAGCGTTCAGAGTATCCTAACAGTAAACACTTTTGACATTTGGAGTCAAACTTGCCAAGATTCTCTTTAGTGTTTAACATAAAACAAATACAGCCAAAAGGATGAAAATATGAAATGTTGGGTTTTCTATTCTTCCACAATTCATAAGGAGTCTTACCCAGAATAGGTCTTATTGAAACCATGTTCTGAATGTAACATGTTGTATTTACTGCCTCTGCCTAGAAGTGCTTATCCATGTCAGTTTCTTGGATCATGGTACGAGCCATTTCTTACAAAGTCCTATTATTCCTTTCCACTACTCCATTTTGTTGTGGAGTTCTGGGACAAGAGAAATCATAGTATATGGATTCAAAATTGATGAATTTCTTTCTCAAGTAGTAGATTGCATGTTATTTTCTTCTGGTATCATCTTGTTGCCCCAATACACAACCCATCAAACCGTCAAGTACTGTTAGGTACATTATGAGTGGTATGTTTGGAACTGGTGGTATTAGGATAGGTCGCACCTGCAAATATTATTTAATTCTATCGAAGGACTTTTGACAACCTTCATTTCACTTGATGGCTTGATCCTTCTTTAGTAGCTTGAAGATTGGTTCACAAGTAGCCGTAAGGTGCAAGATGAACCTAGCAATGTAGTTCAATCTCCCTAGGAATCCACGAACCTTTTTTTTCGTACCCGGAGTTGGCATATCTTGGATGGATTTTACTTTGTCGGGGTCAGCTTCAATTCCTCTCTGGCTGACTATGAACCCCAACAATTTTCTCTATCTGACTCCAAAAGTGCATTTTGCGAGATTCAAACGTAACTTGAATTTCCTTAGATGATCAAACAATTTTTACAAGTTGACTATGTGGTCTTCCTCATTTTGTGATTTGGAAATCATATCGTCGACGTAGACCTCTCTCTGTTTGTGAATCATATCATGGAAGATAGTCACTATTTCCCTTTGGTATGTTTCCCCAGCGTTTTTCAATCCAAAAGGCATTATCTTGTAACAGAAGGTGCCCCAATGGGTGATAAACATAGTTTTTCTATGTCGGAGGGAGCCATCTTTATTTGGTTATAGTCGGGAAAGTGAAATGAAGGTTGTCAAAAGTCCTTCGATAGAAGCAAATAATATTTGCACGTGCCACCTATCCTAATACCACCAGTTCCAAACATACCACTTATATGTACCTAACAGTACTTGACGGTTTGATGGGTTGTGTATTGGGGCAACAGGATGATACCGGAAGAAAAGAACATGCAATCTACTACTTGAGAAATAAATTCATCGATTTTGAATCCTTATACTGGCTCTTGGAAAAAAAACCTATTGCGCTCTAGTCTAGGCTGCTCGGCGTCTTAGACAGTACATGGTGTGTCATACCACCTTGCTGATATCCATAATGGATCCTATCAAATATATATTTGAAAATCCGGCCGTGACTGGATGTATAGCCCTATGGCAGATATTATTATCCGAGTAAGACATCCAATACGTCACTGAAAAAGCTATTAAAGGAAGTGTGCTAGCACATCATCTCACTCATCAGCCAATGGAAGATTATCAACCTATGCAGTTTGACGTCCCTGACGAAGATGTTATTGTTGTAAAGGATTACGAGATCCCGGGTCCAGATGAAGGACCCGAACTAGGATCCCGATGGACGCTGGTGTTCGATGGTGCCTCAAACACAGTAGGTCATGGAATTGGAGATGTCATAACTTCTCCAACAGGTTTCGATATCCCCTTCACGTTTGGTTATGTTTCACCTGCACTAATAATATGGTCGAATATGAGGCGTGTATCATGGGAATTAACGAAGCCATTGAACTAAGAATCAAGATATTAGAAGTGTACGGAGGCTCTTCTCTCGTCATTAATCAAATCAAAGGAGAATGGGGGACCCATAATTCAAAATTAATTCGATACCGAGACCATGTATGGAAATTGATCCCCTATTTTGATGAGATTTCCTTCCACCATATTCCTAAAGAGGAGAATTGTCATACCCCAAATTTTACCCCTAGATTCAATCATCTTTTGCATAACATTCTAGGTCAATCATTCATGCATAGCTAACTAATTATCAAGATATTGTTTGCTTTTGTTCACCTGTGAATTAGGGTTTGCCCTAAGAGGCTAAAAGGGTTTATCAGTCAAGGTTTTGGATGGATCATCAATCAAATAAGTTCTCATACACTTAAGAGACCTCCCTTCATCAAATATAAAATGCAAATTGGCTTCATTACAAGTTCTCCAAGATCTAAGTTCATCTAGCCATAAATTAGGGTTTTGTCAACCAAAGTCAACTGCATATTTGACTTTTGGTAAAGGCATGATCTCAAACCTTGGGACATGATTCAAGACACTCAAATACATCCTTGGATTCCATACATGGTGTTCAAATAGCCCAAGAGATTGAATTCATTGAAGATCAAGAAGTAAAAGTTCATCTGATACACAAGCCATTCACTGCAAAGTCAAACCTTTGACTTTAGGGTTTTTGGTCAAATATGAGTTCCTCAAGTCAATATTCGTTGGAAACATGTTTGATGATTGAGTTTGATAAAGAAAAATCAAGAGAATTGAGGTTACTTTCAAAAATGGAAACTTTGAAGAAAGTGAATTTTTTTCTAAGTTATGAAAAACCCTAATTTGGAGCCAACTTGCCAAGGTCATAACTCCTAATCTAGACATCCATTTTCAGTGATCCAAAGACCAATTTGAAGAGCTCTTTACATACTATAATTTTTTCAATGAGGATGAGTTCCCAAAAAGTTCATAGATTTTAAGTTATGAAGCCATGAAGTTGTTTTTTCATTCAAAATTGGTTTCCAACACTTAGAAAACTTTCAAGACAAATACGCCTTGTAAAAGTAACTAACTTGTGAGCCATTTTTCATCATGATCCATTTTGATTCAGCAAAAAATTAAAACATGAAAGTTGTAGAGCATGTTCTTAGGTTTCCAAAGAGTGCAAGAACTCATTGGTACCATTTTTGAGTCATAAGTTTCGAAGGGAGAAAGTTGGCCCTCCACGCTTGAATTCTAGGTCATTACTCATGCCAAAATTTGGAGCAAATCCTATCAAACCTACCCAATCACAGAATGCAGGCTACGTTGCTTCAAACCTCCACATAATTGATAGTTTACATAGGTCATATATGTATTATCCACTTGTTTTGTGCATTATGCAATGGATTATGCCATTTTAGGAAGAAAGTTTTCACTTCCATTTTAGAAAAGCCACTTTAATCACAATGTCAACTCTTCTTAAGCTTCCAATTTGTTTTTTTGCACTCAATATTTTCTTTGATCAGAAGCAACTTGTCTGGACTTTACCATAACTTTTGGAAAGGTTTGTACTTGTCTTGGAACTTCACAAAATCAAACAAACCATAACTTGGATCCTAACCAAACCAAGTGAACTCCATTTCTGTTTTCTGCCCAACCCCTTGGCTCCACTCTTTCCCTATAAATAGAGCATCCCATCATGCTTCTAAACAAATAACAAAACCACAGAAACATTCTCCAAACCACCCTTACAACAGCATTTTGCAATCACCCTCACTTGAACCAAAAAGCTCCACTTTGCACAAATACCCTAATCTACATATACACACATCAAACCACCAAACCACTTGTTCCAACACACCACAAAATACATTCTAAAGGTGTCCAAACACTCACATTCATCAAAAGAACAAAAAAACAGAAAGTCAATCTCCAAACCACAAAACAGTTGACTTTCTGCATCTTCCATTCCAAAACCCTATCCTGACCATATTCAAACCCTTTGATCATGGAAAACTAATCCTCAAACATGTCTTAAGGGGTCCACAACATCATTTCCCAACTGTATTTCCATTTTCACCAAAATCAAAATCCTCATATTCCTCATTTTGCAAGAGAAAGGTTGCAACCTGCTCCAAGTACTTCCAAGGGAGCCCAAGTATCCAAATAGCTCTTAGGAAGTCCAAGGAAGCTTCACAAATCATTACTTCAGTTTTGTAACAACTCTTGTGGTATTTTGGAATTTGGCTTCAAGAGGTAAGTACCTTCAT
This sequence comes from Lathyrus tuberosus, assembly GCA_022829125.1. NCBI lineage: Eukaryota > Viridiplantae > Streptophyta > Magnoliopsida > Fabales > Fabaceae > Lathyrus > Lathyrus tuberosus. Next base: position 19,540,396 of record JALAZF010000005.1, on the reverse strand, counting down.
AACTAGAACTCATTGAATCATGCCACATTTTGATCCACCACGAACTGAAAATTTGTTTGCCATGTTGATTATGATGTGTTCCCTCAATTACTTGTTGTTCACCATGTTTATATGAAGCTGTTGGATTTAAAATGCAGATTTTAGGTTTTTTTCTTAATTTCAGTGTCGATTTTAAATTTAGGAGCAAAATTAGACAATTTGACTTATACCATTGAATTCTTAGTCAAAAATTACACAAGTTTTAATTTTATTTCATCCGATTTCATTAAGTATACTGGGAGTTAGGTTTGGTTTTGCAAATAATGTTGATGATGAAGTACTAGGTCAAGCCATGGCGCCTGGGTTCTAGTTTTAGAACTTTATTTCAAATATTTTCTTTCATTTCCAATTCATGACCACATGAAACAGGCCACCCCAGTGGCGTCCCCTTGCCTTGCCTTGCTTATTACGCACTATGACACAGGTTCGATCCTTTGTGATGACCTTTTTGTTATTTTGCGCATTTTTGTTTTGTTAATCATTCAAGAAATATTTATATATATATATATATATATATATATATATATATATATATATATATATATATATATATATATATATATATATATATATATATATATATATATATATATATATATATATATATATATATATATATATATATATATACATACATAGGTTCGATCCTTTGTGATGACCTTTTTGTTATTTTGCGCATTTTTGTTTTGTTAATCATTCAAGAAATATTTTCATATATATATATATATATATATATATATATATATATATATATATATGTTAGCTCTCTATATAGTAACAAGGCGCGTGTTTGGTTCATTTGGTAGGATTTTAACCTGTAACCATCATGACGCGAGTTCAAACCCTCCCAAGACCATTTCTATTTTTTTACCACTTTATATTTTTTGTTTTCTTTACAACTTTGAAAGGTTATAACTTTGTGCTCCCTATGCCTTTTTGAGCCACTCTTTTTGCTATGTGTTCGTAATTTTGCCTATTTTATGATGGTTTGAAGAAATTCTAGAATTGATTAATTTTTCATGTACTTATTCTTGTTCAAAATAGGCACATTTTTCGGTTTGTTTTAGGGTTTCAAATGCATTTCTTTGATTGATTCTTTGATTTTTCTTGATTCTATGACTTGTATGAATGCTATACAGCTTGTATGAACCTTGTTTATTGTTGTTAACACGTACCTCTTGGTTTTGGTTTGAGTTGACACACTTTAATGCATGTGTACATGTTTATGTGCCCGTGAAATTTTGTGTGCTTATACCATGAATTTTGAATGATACCATGTTTAAGTAATTTTTTTACTTATACATGTTTGCCTTGAACTTTGAATTGTTATCCATATTTAAATAATGTTTTGACTTATCCATGCTTGTTTGAATCTTATCCATGCTTAAGTAATTCCTTGACTTATCCATGCTTGTTTGAACCTTATCCATGTTAAGTAATGTTTTGACTTATACATGTCTTATTTCAACTTTAAATCTTCTTCATATTAATTAATGTTTTGACTTATACATGTCTTATTTCAAATTTGAATCTTCTTCATGTTAAGTAATGTTTTGACTTATCATGTCTTATTGAACATTGAATCTCATCCATGTTTAAGTAATGTTTTGACTTATACATGTTTGCCTTGAACTTGGATTTGATATCATGTTAAGTAATGTTTTGAATTATACATGTCTTGTTGAACTTTGAATCTCATCCATGTTTAAGTAATATTTTGACTTATCCATATTTTGTCTTGTATTCATGATTAAGTGGTGTTAGTAAGCCCTAATCTTTGCTTGTCTTATTGTACATTTGAATCTTTGGTTTTATCCATGAATGTAAGTGTCATTGCTATGGACGCTTACCTCCCCTTGGAATCTTGACCACAGTCAAGAATTCTTCACCCTTAGTTAGGTGAACTACGATTGCTCTGAATCTATCCTTGTTAGGATACGTAGGCACAAGACCGCGAAGTTTTGGCGAGCATACTTAGTAAAACCTCTAGGTCTTTCCCCTTTGAACATTTCCAAACAAATAGCAAACAAACAATAACATAACGCAAATACAACAAGAGGTTCCTATAGAGTACTATAGATACTTAGGGTGCTAATACCTTTCCTTAGTATAACCAACCCCCGAACCTTAGATCTCTTAATTTATTGCTTTCTTAGGTTGACATCATTGAGAAATGTAGGGGTGTACATGTGTTGGGTCACCCATAAAACCCAGTCAAGCCCACAAAAAAGTCTAGAAAAGTGGGTTGGATCGGGTAATTGGGTGGATATGGGTTTGAAAATTAAAAAATCCATTAAAAAATTGAGTTTTAGGTAAAACCAGACTCAAACCCAAAAGAACCCACTGATCCGCTAATCAAACTTTTATTAGTATAATTTTAATGATTTGGATGAATATTAACTTAGTTGTTACAATGTTAGTCTCGTGAATATTTACTATTTTAGTGAGCCTTGACTTTAACTAATTTTGGATATTTCACTCTTTGTTTATTTTGATGCTAATACAATTTTATGTCATGCAACTTTAGTTTATTTCTAGTATCTTATGATAATTTTTATTAGTTGATGTATCATTTATCATTTTATGATGCTAAAAAAATAGTAAAAATAGGTTATCTAATTTTTTTTAAGAAGATAAAAATGTTGAATAATTTTTATGAAAAAATATGATGATGCATCATTTAGTCATTTAATATTAATAAAATAGAAAAAATTTATTTGGGCAACTCAAAACCCAACCCAACCCAACCCAAAAATTAGTAGGTTTTCCCAAACCGACACATTGGTGTAGCGGGTGGTCATTTTAACTCACCCAAACTGGAGTGTCCTATATGGGATGGGTATTGAGTTTTGTCAAACCTAAACAAAACCGGCCCATGTACGCCCCTAGAGAAATGTATTCCTAACCGGCCCATGTACGCCCCTAGAGAAATGTATTCCTAAACAAACTGTAAATTGTAACCAATGTTGTTGTTTCAAGATACAAGTCATTGTTTGAATATTGTAGAATGTTAAAATTTTGAAAAAAGAAACATTAGATGTCACTTTTTAATTTTTTAACATTCACCATTTTATTGCAAGTAATATATTACCTCAGTTCTTTTATAAAACCGAGGGGTTAAATGCCACTTTTCACCTTGGTTTTATTTAAAAACCGAGGTGAAATTGTTTACTCTAATATATATAGTTTAGCTTGTAGCATTTAGTTTCATTTACCTAAAAACATATAATAAAATAACTTCCATAGAACCCTAACAAAGAACTCTAAACAATGACAACCCTACACACATATCATATCCTCAAATCTTGAAAAGGCAAGGAAATACGAAAATGATATGTGTTTAGGGCGTTTGTTTGCTTCTTCTTCTTCTTCTTCTTCTTCTTCACATATCTGGTATGTCTAACATCACTATTCATGTTGTATTAATGTTGTTGTCGTTGTTGTTGGTGTTGTGGTTGTTGTTGTTGTTGTTGTTATTGTTGTTTAGCCCCAAAACCTTAGAGGTTTTAATCTTGTTGTTGTTTTCTAGACCCGTAAGAGATTTAATCTTGTTGTTGTTAAAACTGATATTGATGTTATACCTTGTTGTTTTAGTAGAAATAAATACGTTATAGGTTGATTGAGATTGATGTTATAGGTTTTTGTTGTTGATGTTGTTACATTTTTGTTGAGAGGTTGTTTTTTAGTTGTTGTTTAATGTTAGTTGTTGTTTAGATTGAGATAATGTTAATGTTGTTGTTATTTTTTGTTGTTTTTGAGTTGTTGATGTTATTGTTGTTATTGTCTAGTTGTTATACTTAGCAAAGTTTTGAAATCTATATGTTTGGGGTTCAGTTGTTGTTATTGTAACGCCCCGATTTATTTAATTAATTTTCATAAATAAATTGTGTAATTGTATGTGTAGGTTGATGATTTGAGGTATTAGAGGAACCCCGTGGGTGCAGGGTGGTAGCCTTAGAGATTAGGATTTGAGGTGTTGAGGGTGTGTGAGCAAAAAAGAATAAATAATAGTAATAGTAATAATTAAATAATTATTTTAATTAGTAAGGTTATAGTGATATATTGAAATAAATATTTGATTTAGAATTACTAAAATAAATATTTAGTAGAAATAATATTTGTTTTTTTAATTAGATGGAATAAGGTTTTAATTAGAATAATAATAATAAAATAAGAAAAGAGGGGAAATAGGAACGGAACTGTCTGAACGTGAAAAAGGAAGAGGAAGAGAAGGGACAGCTAGGGCGTAGAAGAGAAGCTTGGGAATTCTTCATCTAAGTTAAGGGTGGGACTTCCTCTTGTAGAAGGGATTATATGATAGCATGTGGGTGGGTGAATTGGTTTCTCTTTGGTTGAATTTTCTTTTCTATGCTATGAAACATGTTAAAGTGAGATTATGCTATTATAATGTGTGTTTGGATGCATGGTGGGATGGGTGAATGATTGTGTTGTTGTATGTTGTTGGGAATTAGAACATGCAATTTGAGTAAAGGACTTTTCATGAAAAGTTGGGGTTTTTAGGAGTTTCTGGAACTTATTTTAGTAATTCAGACTGCATAAAAAACTTATTTTTTAAGGGTGTAACCGGTTATAGGTTTTGGTGTAACCGGTTACACTGTCACTAAAAAACGTAATCTAGGCAATTTTTCGGGGGTGTAATTGGTTACCAGTTTTGGTGTAACCGGTTACACTAGGAAGGTTTGCTCACTGTTTTTTTATCAAGGTTTGCTTGATCAAAACCCTTGATCAAAAACAGTGAGCAAACCTTCCCAATGTAACCGGTTACACCCCCCTCCCAAAACAAAATGCCTAGATTACACTTTTTAGTGATAGTGTAACCGGTTACACCAAAACCAGTAACCGGTTACACCCTTAAAAAATCAGTTTTTCCTACAATATGAGTTACAAAAATCATTTCCAAAAACCCCAATTTTGCATGAAAAGTCCTTTGCTCAAATTTCATGTTCTAATTCCCAACAACATACAACAACAAAATCATTCACCCATCCTACCATACATCCAAACACACATCATAATAGCATGATCACACTTTTACATGTTTCATAGCATAGAAAAGAAAATTAAACCAAAGAGAAACCAATTCACCCACTCACATGCTATCATACAATCCCTTATACAAGAGGAAGTATCACCCTTACCTTAGATGAAGAATTCCCAAGCTTCTCTAATGTAGGTTCTTCTTCTTCTATGCCCTAGCTCTCCCTTCTCTTCCTTTTCCTTTTTTACGTTGAGACAATTCTGTTCCTATTTCCCCTCTTTTCTTATTTTATTATCAATATTCTAATTAAAACCTTATTCCATCTAATTAAAATAAATAAATATTATTTCTACTAAATATTTATTTTAGTAATTCTAAATCAAATATTTATTTCATTATGTCACTATAACCATAATAATTAAAATAATTATTTAATTATTACTATTACTATTATTTATTCTTTTCTACTCACACACCCTCAACACCTCAAATCCTAATCACTAAGGCTACCACCCTGCACCCAAAGGGTTCCTCTAACACCTCAAATCGTCAACCAACACATACAATTACACACTTTATTTACGAAAATTAATTAAATAAATCAGGGCGTTACAGTTATTGAGTTTGAATTTGAGACTAAGATTATGCTTTTTGTGATTCTTTGTGAAGCTCTCATCTTGTTCCTCTGAGTATGTCAAGAGGACATTATAATGACAAAAAATAAAGTTGAGTTTATTATATCTAATGTCGATTGTTTGTTTCATTAATCCCTTTTTGAAACTATAATCGATTAAATGGTTTTTGGAAATAATAATATGAACAATCATGTTGTATTTGAAATACATCTTACACTAATCAATGTTTTTCGGGAATTTTGCAACTCATCATTCATCTCATGTTCTTTGATCGTTAAAATTTATTCAATGCTTCTAGTTTTCATTTAACTTTCTTCCAAACTTATTGAATGAACAAACATGGAAGAAAATTGAACAAAAACTAGAAGCATTTGAGGGATTTTAATAATTAAAGAATATGATTTGAATGATGAGTTGCAAGATGCCTGGAAAACATTAATTAGTGTAATTTTTTCTTCAGATATAATTGTTCAAATAATTATTTTGTAAACAAATTTAAAAAGTTATATGTTAAGCTAGGGCTAAATGATATAAGCATTTTACATTAGATGTAATAAACTCAAGATTGTTTTACCCGTCAGTTTTTTTTTAAACTGAGGGGATAGGTTTTTCCGTAGTTAAAATTCCTTATAGGATCTCAGTGGGGATCTAACCAATGACCATTGCCACTTTATCCCTTGGTTATTCATAAATCAAGAGGTAAAGTGAAAAAAATTCATGTTTCCCTTCGTTACCTCGCCTATGTAATCGAGGTACAATCCACTTCGTGTCTGAGGTAAGATGTGATTTTTGTTGTAGTGACATGCTAAAATTTTATGTGATAACTTGGACTTTATACGACATTAGTAATTTTTCATTTTATACAAAAGAAAAAGATAATTGCAGTACAATTCAAAATAATGGGGTTGTGGTTGAGGCCGAATTCATATATTTCTCTAGTTCGAAAGATAAGAATTATATATTGGGATCTAAAGCGTTATATGGGGTCATTGAGGAGATTTTGGAGATTGATTATGTGTTTTTCAAAGTGATTTAATTTAAATGCATGTGGGTTCCTAATAACAATGGTGTATAAACTGATGAGATAGGATTCACACAGGTTGACCTTAGCAAGCCAACTTATATAATCGAATCATTCATCATGGCTACTCAAGCAAAACAAGTCTTTTATATAATAGGCCCTTCGGGCTTATCGAGGAGATGGTTAATTATTCTCCAAGGAAAATACATTCCTCATAGTGATGAAAATTTTGATATTCCTTCCACTCCTTCTTACACAACACAAATACATAATTCATATGAAGAAATTGATAGAGATGATGTGCATGCTATTCGTAACGATCATGAAGAAGGCATATGGAAAAATTAACATGTAAGTATTGTTTATTCTTTATTCATAATTTATAATAAGTTACAATTTCTAATGTGATATACTAACAAGTTTTATTATTTAAAATTATAAACGTAATTTGAAAGAACACGAGACACCAAGAGACAAGACACCAAGACACCAAGATACTATTATTTGATGTAATGATGTGTAATTTGTATATTGTTTTGTGCCATTTTGGTTTTGATGTAATATACAACTTTTTTTAATCAAATTTTGGCTTTGATGTAATAAAATTTTTGGTCTAATATGAGTCACAAATGGGCATGTTGTTGTTTTTGGTCCCAGAGAGATTTGAATTCTTTCCAAAACAAACCACAAACATGTTTTCTTGAAATTCAATCATCATAAAATCATGTTCAAGACAAAGTTTTATTTCTTTCCAAAACAACATACAAACATGTCAAATTCTTGCATTCAAGTTGGACATCAAAGTTCAAATTTCTGAGCTTATATAAAGAGCAGCATACACACAACATCAAGAATTCACAAAGTCCACAAATTTCACAACTTTCAACTTTTCACACTTCATTCACAAACTCACTTTGCAATTCTTTTTTCAAAACTTATTTTCAAAACTATTGGTTCTTTCTTTTCTTTGGCTGGTGATTTCCACATGAGGCCCCCCTTTGTTATTTTTCAATTTTATCATTTTTTTGGTGTGTTGTTTGAGCCAGATGACGATATTTAGCTGATGGTTCACTTTTAAAAAGATTTATTCATTGTATTTTGTTTGCAAAAATTGTTCTAATGCTATTATATTACCCTTTGTACATATTCCTAAACCACACACGTATACATCAAACTTCCTTTTTACTAATCTTTGCAGTAACAATTCACAACCACCACCTCAATCGCTTCAGACGCAACTCAACGACAACACGAAAAGTTCAGACTCACTGACAACTCACTTTTACGCTCACACTGGCAATGGAAAGCAGCATCACCAATCAATATTACGGTAACGATTCAAAGAGATTTTTCTATTGTGTTTCGATTTTGCACTGGTTTTATGTTTAATGGTATTTGTCTGTTCATTTCATATATATTGTTTGACTTTTGAGTTGTGTATATTTTCAATATAATTGTAGTGCAATTGTTACATATAGTGTTTTGTTTTTGTATTGGTTTTATTTTTAATGTTACTATGTTGTGCTTTTCATATATACATATATTTTGATTCACTTGTGCTAAATAAAACTTATATATATTTAATGGATTTGTTTATATATAGATCTTATGATTATACCTTTTACTGTATATAATGAAGAATACTAATGAATACTAATGGATTTCGTTTAGTACTAATGAATACTTTTTACTTTTTGATTTATATTTTACCTTTTTACTTTTTGTTGTATATACTTTTTACTTTTTACTATATATATTTTGATTTTGATTTTTAATAGATTTCGTGTACTAAATAATACTAATGAAGAAGTTCATGATTTTCATTAAAAATTGGATGAATGAATATTGTGAACTTAATGTATCTTGTAATATATTTAACATCCCATTATTTAAATTTGTTTGGTCAGTCTTAACTTAGTCATTATTTAAATTCTTTTAACTATAATGTTTTTATAAGTGTAAATAAAGCTTTGACAATTCTAGACTCCTTCCAATTTTCATTTCATTTTCATTTTCATTTTTTTTTTAATTTGTTTAGATAATTTAATTCAGGATTAGTTGATAATGAGCACTCTAAATCAAGATCATTGCTATGTTTTTAATTCCACTCCCCCATTTAATTATACTCCATAATCCTTTCAATCCCTTTTATTTTATTTTTTTTGTAGATGTATTTTGTTAGGCTTAATTAGGTTTTAGGTTTAATGCATTTAGATAGATTAATTTATGTCATTCAATTAGTTAGTTAGTTAATTAGGTTATATTTAATCAATTAGTTAGTTAAACTCGCGTAAATAGATTAATTAGTACCCCGTGTACATAATTTATTGACTCTAATAATCTTTCGTACCTGTACGTAAATCTCATTCAAATTTCTACCCTGTCACCACATCACCTGTAACTAAAATTTCTTTTTCTTAAAAAATCCAAAAAATACTTTAACAATATTTCGAGCTTTCTTTTCAAACTCTAAAAAAATACCTCACATATCTCAAACCATTTTGCCTTCGGGCTTTTCCGTTTAAACTTTTCAAAAAGGACGTGCTCATAACATCGTCCATACAAAACACACAACAAACAAAAACATTTTCAACAAGAACTACGGGGTTCTGATTTCCTCTGGGATACGTGGGCATTGCATTGAAACTCAGACGAACTCAAAAATAAAAAATCTTTCTTTTTCCCTCATGTAATCATCCACCTTCCCTTAGCAAGCAATAGATAACAAACATCTTTCATGCTTAGACAACTTAGTTGGTTCCCATCGAGTACGATGGATGTAGGGAGTGTTTGCACATTCTCCTTACATAACCGACTTCCGAACCCACATGGTTGCGATGACCATACCCTATCCTTTACCCCGTGGGTTTTCTCGATATTTCCCCTTTCCCTTCATGGGAATAAATAAAGTTCGGTGGAGACTTTCATAAGTTCATCCATGATCGTGCAAACCCTAGTTTTGCGCATCACGAAGATTGTATTTTTTGAGGTACGACAGTCAGAAACTAAAGCTTAGTAGAAGAATACAAAGATAGAAACTATCTTCTCTATGATGAAGTAAATGAAGCTGTTTTAGAAGTATCAAAATGAAGAAATCAGAAGATGCTTAAATCAGAAGTCATCAAAGTTCACACTTTCTAAGAAAGGAAAGATAGACTTTCTGACGAACTATTTTTGGTTCATAAGATCAAACTAGTAAGAACAAGATTATCATTCAAACCCTCAAACGAGATAGATTTTGGTTTGATGATATCTGCATCTGATAAAGATCAGTGTCTACTCAATGATTGAATTATGATGATGCAAGAAGATTCTAACAAGTATCTTTAGCACATAAATGCTCAATGATTTATGTTTAAGCTGAGAAACTTTTGGTATTCTGGAAATAAGCCTTCTTGAAGAAGTTGTTTTCTGATCTCTATTGAAGATAGAAGATGGACGCTTCTAAGGTAAAGATTAGAGAAAGAACTTAGTTCTTCTTCAACGATCAAAGGTGAAACCAACGTTAGAAGAAATGTTCTCACCCTTCAGAATGGAAGCCATGAAGATAAACGCGTCTCTGCACAATGTTAAAGATTCCTATGAAGACTGCAGCAGAAAGAAGACGATGAATGAAGAAAATGATTCTAGTGATCCAGCTAGAAATGATGTCAAAAAGTCAACAACCACAGAAGCTGAACGCTTGGTGATTATGAAGAAGTCTCAATATCAGAAGCTGGAATCTACAGAAGCATTTGAGTAATGTATTTCTATCCTTTACTATTTATTTTTTTATTAGGAAATCCATTTCTATATCTTAAAAAATCTAATCTTTAAGAAAATATATCCTAAAATCGTGTGAACGGTTGTGATCCTTGTAATCGATGGAAACTGAGAAGTTAACTCTCTCAACACGTTGTCAAGTATGTGAAGAGGTTATACCTTGATTTAAGACATTTGTCCTTTTTGCAATCCATGTTCAGTAATTATTACCCTAAATGACTAGACGTGTCTTTGGATTACATGCTAAAACTGACTTTACTTCTATCTATGTCTAAACGGTTCCAATTCTCAATATTTATAATCATCATAATTCTCTCTATTTATTTTCACATCATATCACATCACACTACTATGCTATATCTTGTCAACACCTTTATCCCTCTAACCTATCGGTTCTTTCAACCCTAATATTGCGTGTGCATTCAAATGGATATCTTAACTGTGGAACAACTATTGGATCTCCAAAAACGCCGTTTGGAAAGTCACTTGGACGATGATCCAAAAATCAAATTGTCTCTACCTATTGAACTTCTATCAGTCATTTCTGAACATAATGTAGACTTCGGAGATCTCACCGTACATGGTTTTGACTTTTTTGAAATGCTTAAGGTTCAAGGATGGAATACATACTTTGATCTTCTTAAAGGACCAATGTAACACCCCGATTCCCATCACAGATAATTAATGCATAACTAAATCAGAGTGAATAAAAAAAAATTTGACAGAAATAAGGATGCCACATTTGAGAAAAACATAATCGACCTCCTCATAACTTTGATACATAACACCAATGGAATAATAATAACAAGAAACTTTTTCCAACAAAAGGAAAGTTCAATTATGGAATAAAGCGGAACGATCCATAATTGACTCGTTTTACAAAATAAGTTGTTTCATAACATCAAAATATACGAACAAGTTATCAATATATATATATATATATATATATATATATATATATTCACATATATAAACATAAATAACAAAAGCATTTCCCCCGACTCCCGTGTTACGTATCAGAGAAGACACCAAAGATCTAAGCAAAAATGAAGATCTAACTCTTCCACTTGCCTCCACGCCTCTACAGCGGCTAATCTGCACTATGCCATGAAAAGCATATTCCAACAGAAGGATGAGAAATAACAACTAAATTAAGATTGCATAATAATATGTAAACATATAATTCACATATATTATTCAACTCACCCACACACCACATGCTAACATATATAGCATACAAAGATATCATATATTTAATACACAAGTTATGATATATATATATATATATATATATATATATATACTTCCCAAGTTGCACAGACACAAGAAACAACAAAGGGGTGAGAACTACATTTAATAATTAACGGTATAAAATACATGTTAAGAAGTTGTAATCAAGAAATCACACATAATGTGCACACATTCACGACACACTTGTCATTTTCATTAATAATTCAACAAATACATAATAATGCCATATGACTCAATGACACAATGCAATGCAAGTGGTACCACATAACATGGTTCATTCAATTGAACCCGATTCATAATAGAATTTGGATAAATCACATACACTCCCACTGAGCAATGATTTATCTCCATACAACTCCACATTGGAGTCCAGAAAAATCACATACACTCCCATTGAGCAATGATTTGTCTCCATACAACTCCACATTGGAGTCTGGGTAATACTAGGCACCCATCATGGATTCTCACCTAGCTGTTTATACCAGACACATCTTGAAATATATGACACATATTACACACAAAACACATGTATAATAACAATTATACATCTTCACGATCCTCATGATCACACGTGAGATACAGACTCACCGTAATATACACTAGTATTACCACAACTGTCCAATCAATTCATCATAATACAAAACAATTAAGGAAAATACCTCACGAGGCCTTAATTAGTTAATTATCTAATTAATCCATCCAAATTCCATTTTAAAACATTTTTACTATCATTCCTAAATTCAACAAGTTATGACACCTATCCCAACCCCTCAGACCAAAAAGGAACCGCATTGGATGCGAAATCGGGAAAGAAATCGCGAAACGACAAAATTCTGCACTCTCGCTGGTCATACGTGTATTGCCCATACCCATACGCGTATTGCCTTGCCCATTACGCGTACCTTTACGTGTTTCAGTAGAAGGCCGTGTAAAAATGGGTTCCATACACGTAACGCCCACGTACCGCCCTTGCCATACACGTATTGCCTTGCCCATTACGCGTATGGGCAGCGAACACCCAGAATTTTCCTGTTTCCACACCAGTCCAAATTCTGATCAATTCTAGCACCCAAACTTACAACCACATTCTATAGCAAGATTCAACATCATATAAATATCCTAAAAGCTCCACTTTTATATGGCAATAGCATAACACACAACAAAGGGCTTTTCATGAAAAGTTGGGGTTTTTAGGAGTTTCTGGAACTTATTTTAGTAATTCAGACTGCAAAAAAAACTTATTTTTTAAGGGGGTAACCGGTTATAGGTTTTGGTGTAACCGGTTAGAGGTTTTGGTGTAACCGGTTACACTGTCACTAAAAAACGTAATCTAGGCAATTTTTCGGGGGTGTAATTGGTTACCAGTTTTGGTGTAACCGGTTACACTAGGAAGGGTTGCTCACTGTTTTTTTATCAAGGTTTGCTTGATCAAAACCCTTGATCAAAAACAGTGAGCAAACCTTCCCAATGTAACCGGTTACACCCCTCTCCCAAAACAAAATGCCTAGATTACACTTTTTTGTGACAGTGTAACCGGTTACACCAAAACCAGTAACCGGTTACACCCTTAAAAAATCAGTTTTTCCTACAATATGAGTTACAAAAATTATTTCCAAAAACCCCAAATTTGCATGAAAAGTCCTTTACTCAAATTTCATGTTCTAATTCCCAACAACATACAACAACAAAATCATTCACCCATCCTACCATGCATCCAAACACACATCATAATAGCATGATCACACTTTTACATGTTTCATAGCATAGAAAAAAAAATTAAACCAAAGAGAAACCAATTCACCCGCCCACATGCTATCATACAATCCCTTATACAAGAGGAAGTATCACCCTTACCTTAGATGAAGAATTCCCAAGCTTCTCTAATGTAGGTTCTTCTTCTTCTATGCCCTAGCTCTCCCTTTTCTTCCTTTTCCTTTTTTACGTTGAGACAGTTCTGTTCCTATTTCCCCTCTTTTCTTATTTTATTATCAATATTCTAATTAAAACCTTATTCCATCTAATTAAAATAAATAAATATTATTTCTACTAAATATTTATTTTAGTAATTCTAAATCAAATATTTATTTCATTATGTCACTATAACCATAATAATTAAAATAATTATTTAATTATTACTATTACTATTATTTATTCTTTTCTACTCACACACCCTCAACACCTCAAATCCTAATCACTAAGGCTACCACCCTGCACCCAAAGGGTTCCTCTAACACCTCAAATCGTCAACCAACACATACAATTACACACTTTATTTACGAAAATTAATTAAATAAATCAGGGCGTTACAGTTATTGAGTTTGAATTTGAGACTAAGATTATGCTTTTTGTGATTCTTTGTGAAGCTCTCATCTTGTTCCTCTGAGTATGTCAAGAGGACATTATAATGACAAAAAATAAAGTTGAGTTTATTATATCTAATGTCGATTGTTTGTTTCATTAATCCCTTTTTGAAACTATAATCGATTAAATGGTTTTTGGAAATAATAATATGAACAATCATGTTGTATTTGAAATACATCTTACACTAATCAATGTTTTTCGGGAATTTTGCAACTCATCATTCATCTCATGTTCTTTGATCGTTAAAATTTATTCAATGCTTCTAGTTTTCATTTAACTTTCTTCCAAACTTATTGAATGAACAAACATGGAAGAAAATTGAACAAAAACTAGAAGCATTTGAGGGATTTTAATAATTAAAGAATATGATTTGAATGATGAGTTGCAAGATGTCTGGAAAACATTAATTAGTGTAATTTTTTCTTCAGATATAATTGTTCAAATAATTATTTTGTAAACAAATTTAAAAAGTTATATGTTCAGCTAGGGCTAAATGATATAAGCAATTTACATTAGATGTAATAAACTCAAGATTGTTTTACCCGTCAGTTTTTTTTTAAATTGAGGGGATAGGTTTTTCCGTAGTTAAAATTCCTTATAGGATCTCAGTGGGGATCTAACCAATGACCATTGCCACTTTATCCCTTGGTTATTCATAAATCAAGGGGTAAAGTGAAAAAAATTCATGTTTCCCTTCGTTACCTCGCCTATGTAATCGAGGTACAATCCACTTCGTGTCTGAGGTAAGATGTGATTTTTGTTGTAGTGACATGCTAAAATTTTATGTGATAACTTGGACTTTATACGACATTAGTAATTTTTCATTTTATACAAAAGCAAAAGATAATTGCAGTACAATTCAAAATAATGGGGTTGTGGTTGAGGCCGAATTCATATATTTCTCTAGTTCGAAAGATAAGAATTATATATTGGGATCTAAAGCGTTATATGGGGTCATTGAGGAGATTTTGGAGATTGATTATGTGTTTTTCATAGTGATTTAATTTAAATGCGTGTGGGTTCCTAATAACAATGGTGTATAAACTGATGAGATAGGATTCACACAGGTTGACCTTAGCAAGCCAACTTATATAATCGAATCATTCATCATGGCTACTCAAGCAAAACAAGTCTTTTATATAATAGGCCCTTCGGGCTTATCGAGGAGATGGTTAATTATTCTCCAAGGAAAATACATTCCTCATAGTGATGAAAATTTTGATATTCCTTCCACTCCTTCTTACACAACACAAATACATAATTCATATGAAGAAATTGATAGAGATGATGTGCATGCTATTCGTAACGATCATGAAGAAGGCATATGGAAAAATTAACATGTAAGTATTGTTTATTATTTATTCATAATTTATAATAAGTTACAATTTCTAATGTGATATACTAACAAGTTTTATTATTTAAAATTATAAACGTAATTTGAAAGAAGACGAGACACCAAGACACCAAGATACTATTATTTGATGTAATGATGTGTAATTTGTATATTGTTTTGTGCCATTTTGGTTTTGATGTAATATACAACTTTTTTTAATCAAATTTTGGCTTTGATGTAATAAAATTTTTGGTCTAATATGAGTCACAAATGGGTATGTTGTTGTTTTTGGTCCCAGAGAGATTTGAATTCTTTCCAAAACAAACCACAAACATGTTTTCTTGAAATTCAATCATCATAAAATCATGTTCAAGACAAAGTTTTATTTCTTTCCAAAACAACATACAAACATGTCAGATTCTTGCATTCAAGTTAGACATCAAAGTTCAAATTTCTGAGCTTATATAAAGAGCAGCATACATACAACATCAAGAATTCACAAAGTCCACAAATTTCACAACTTTCAACTTTTCACACTTCATTCACAAACTCACTTTGCAATTCTTTTTTCAAAACTTATTTTCAAAACTATTGGTTCTTTCTTTTCTTTGGCCGGTGATTTCCACATGAGGCCCCCCTTTGTTATTTTTCAATTTTATCATTTTTTTGGTGTGTTGTTTGAGCCAGATGACAATATTTAGCTGATGGATCACTTTTAAAAAGATTTATTCATTGTATTTTGTTTGCGAAAATTGTTCTAATGCTATTATATTACCCTTTGTACATATTCCTAAACCACACACGTATACATCAAACTTCCTTTTTACTAATCTTTGCAGTAACAATTCACAACCACCACTTAATCGCTTCAGACGCAACTCAACGACAACACGAAAAGTTCAGACTCACTGACAACTCACTTTTACGCTCACACCGACAATGGAAAGCAGCAGCACCAATCAATATTACGGTAACGATTCAAAGAGATTTTTCTATTGTGTTTCGATTTTGCACTGGTTTTATGTTTAATGGTATTTGTCTGTTCATTTCATATATATTGTTTGACTTTTGAGTTGCTTATATTTTCAATATCATTGTAGTGCAATTGTTACATATAGTGTTTTGTTTTTGTATTGGTTTTATTTTTAATGTTACTGTGTTGTGCTTTTCATATATACATATATTTTGATTCACTTGTGCTAAATAAAACTTATATATATATATATATATATATATATATATATATATATATATATATATATATATATATATATATATATATATATATATATATATATATATTTAATGGATTTGTTTATATATAGATCTTATGATTATACCTTTTACTGTATATAATGAAGAATACTAATGAATACTAATGGATTTCGTTTAGTACTAATGAATACTTTTTACTTTTTGATTTATATTCTACCTTTTTACTTTTTGTTGTATATACTTTTTACTTTTTACTATAAATATTTTGATTTTGATTTTTAATAGATTTCGTTTACTAAATAATACTAATGAAGAAGTTCATGATTTTAATTAAAAATTGGATGAATGAATATTGTGAACTTAATGTATCTTGTAATATATTTAACATCCCATTATTTAAATTTGTTTGGTCAGTCTTAACTTAGTTATTATTTAAATTCTTTTAACTATAATGTTTTTATAAGTGTAAATAAAGCTTTGACAATTCTAGACTCCTTCCAATTTTCATTTCATTTTCATTTCATTTTCATTTTCATTTTTTTTTTAAATTTGTTTAGATAATTTAATTCAGGATTAGTTGATAATGAGCACTCTAAATCAAGATCATTGCTATGTTTTTAATTCCACTCCCCCATTTAATTATACTCCATAATTCTTTCAGTCCCTTTTATTTATTTATTTTTTGTAGATGTATTTTGTTAGGCTTAATTAGGTTTTAGGTTTAATGCATTTAGATAGATTAATTTATGTAATTCAATTAGTTAGTTAGTTAATTAGGTTATATTTAATCAATTAGTTAGTTAAACTCACGTAAACAGATTAATTAGTACCCCGTGTACATAATTTATTGACTCTAATTAATCTTTCGTACCTGTACGTAAATCTCATTCAAATTTCTACCCTGTCACCACATCACCTGTAACTAAAATTTCTTTTTCTTAAAAAATCCAAAAAATACTTTAACAATATTTCGAGCTTTCTTTTCAAACTCTAAAAAAATACCTCACATATCTCAAACCATTTTGCCTTCGGGCTTTTCCGTTTAAACTTTTCAAAAAGGACATGCTCATAACATCGTCCATACAAAACACACAACAAACAAAAACATTTTCAACAAGAACTACGGGGTTCTGATTTCCTCTGGGATACGTGGGCATTGCATTGAAACTCAGACGAACTCAAAAATAAAAAATCTTTCTTTTTCCCTCATGTAATCATCCACCTTCCCTTAGCAAGCAATAGATAACAAACATCTTTCATGCCTAGACAACTTAGTTGGTTCCCATCGAGTACAATGGATGTAGGGAGTGCTTGCACATTCTCCTTACATAACCGACTTCCGAACCCACATGGTTGCGATGACCATACCCTATCCTTTACACCGTGGGTTTTCTCGATATTTCCCCTTTCCCTTCATGGGAATAAATAAAGTTCGGTGGAGACTTTCATAAGTTCATCCATGATCGTGCAAACCCTAGTTTTGCGCATCGCGAAGATTGTATTTTTTGAGGTACGACAGTCAGAAACTAAAGCTTAGTAGAAGAATACAAAGATAGAAACTATCTTCTCTATGATGAAGTAAATGAAGCTGTTTTAGAAGTATCAAAATGAAGAAATCAGAAGATGCTTAAATCAGAAGTCATCAAAGTTCACACTTTCTAAGAAAGGAAAGATAGACTTTCTGACGAACTGTTTTTGGTTCATAAGATCAAATTAGTAAGAACAAGATTATCATTCAAACCCTCAAATGAGATAGATTTTGGTTTGATGATATCTGCATCTGATAAAGATCAGTGTCTACTCAATGATTGAATTCTGATGATGCAAGAAGATTCTAACAAGCATCTTTAGCACATAAATGCTCAATGATTTATGTTTAAGCTGAGAAACTTTTGGTCTTCTGGAAATAAGCCTTCTTGAAGAAGTTGTTTTCTGATCTCTATTGAAGATAGAATATGGACGCTTCTAAGGTAAAGATTAGAGAAAGAACTTAGTTCTTCTTCAACGATCAAAGGTGAAACCAACGTCAGAAGAAATGTTCTCACCCTTTAGAATGGAAGCCATGAAGATAAACGCGTCTCTGCACAATGTTAAAGATTCCTATGAAGACTGTAGCAGAAAGAAGACAATGAATGAAGAAAATGATTCTAGTGATCCAGCTAGAAATGATGTCAAAAAGTCAACAACCACAGAAGCTGAACGCTTGGTGATTCTGAAGAAGTCTCAATATCAGAAGCTGGAATCTACAGAAGCATTTGAGTAATGTATTTCTATCCTTTACTATTTATTTTTTTATTAGGAAATCCATTTCTATATCTTAAAAAATATAATCTTTAAGAAAATATATCCTAAAATCGTGTGAACGGTTGAGATCCTTGTAATCGATGGAAACTGAGAAGTTAACTCTCTCAACACGTTGTCAAGTATGTGAAGAGGTTATACCTTGATTTAAGACATTTGTCCTTTTTGCAATCCATGTTCAGTAATTATTACCCTAAATGACTAGCGTGTCTTTGGATTACATGCTAAAACTGACTTTACTTCTATCCATGTCTAAACGGTTCCAATTCTCAATATTTATAATCATCATAATTCTCTCTATTTATTTTCGCATCATATCACATCACACTACTATGCTACATCTTGTCAACACCTTTATCCCTCTAACCTATATGTTCTTTCAACCCTAATATTGCGTGTGCATTCAAATGGATATCTTAACTGTGGAACAACTATTGGATCTCCAAAAACGCCGTTTGGAAAGTCACTTGGACGATGATCCAAAAATCAAGTTGTCTCTACCTATTGAACTTCTATCAGTCATTTCTGAACATAATGTAGACTTCGGAGATCTCACCGTACATGGTTTTGACTTTTTTGAAATGCTTAAGGTTCAAGGATGGAATACATACTTTGATCTTCTTAAAGGACCAATGTAACACCGCGATTCCCATCGCAGATAATTAATGCATAATTAAATCAGAGTGAATAAAAAATTTTTTTGACAGAAATAAGGATGCCACATTTGAGAAAAACATAATCGACCTCCTCATAACTTTGATACATAACACCAATGGAATAAATAATAACAAGAAACTTTTTCCAACAAAAGGAAAGTTCAATTATGGAATAAAGCGAAACGATCCATAATTGACTCGTTTTACAAAATAAGTTGTTTCATAACATCAAAATATACGAACAAGTTATCAATATATATATATATATATATATATATATATATATATATTCACATATATAAACATAAATAACAAAAGCATTTCCCCCGACTCCCGTGTTACGTATCAGAGCAGACACCAAAGATCTAAGCAAAAATGAAGATATAACTCTTCCACTTGCCTCCACGCCTCTACAGCGGCTAATCTGCACTATGCCATAAAAAGCATATTCCAACAGAAGGGTGAGAAATAACAACTAAATCAAGATTGCATAATAATATGTAAACATATAATTCACATATATTATTCAACTCACCCACACACCACATGCTAACATATATAGCATACAAAGATATCATATATTCAATACACAAGTTATGATATATATATATATATATATATATATATATACTTCCCAAGTTGCACAGACACAAGAAACAACAAAGGGGTGAGAACTACATTCAATAATTAACGGTGTAAAATACATGTTAAGAAGTAGTAATCAAGAAATCACACATAATGTGCACACATTCACGACACACTTGTCATTTTCATTAATAATTCAACAAATACATTATAATGCCATATGACTCAATGACACAATGCAATGCAAGTGGTACCACATAACATGGTTCATTCAATTGAACCCGATTCATAATAGAATTTGGATAAATCACATACACTCCCACTGAGCAATGATTTATCTCCATACAACTCCACATTGGAGTCCAGAAAAATCACATACACTCCCATTGAGCAATGATTTATCTCCATAAAACTCCACATTGGAGTCCGGGTAATACTAGGCACCCATCATGGATTCTCACCTAGCTGTCTATACCAGACACATCATGAAATATATGACACAGATTACACACAAAACACATGTATAATAACAATTATACATCTTCACGATCCTCATGATCACACGTGAGATACAGACTCACCGTAATATACACTAGTATTACCACAACTGTCCAATCAATTCATCATAATACACACAATTAAGGAAAATACCTCACGAGGCCTTAATTAGTTAATTATCTAATTAATCCATCCAAATTCCATTTTAAAACATTTTTACTATCATTCCTAAATTCAACAAGTTCTGACACCTATCCCAACCTCTCAGACCAAAAAGGAACCGCATTGGATGCGAAATTGGGAAAGAAATCGCGAAACGGCAAAATTCTGCACTCTCGCTGGTCATACGCGTATTGCCCATACCCATACGCGTATTGCCTTGCCCATTACGCGTACCATTACGTGTTTCAGCAGAAGGCCGTGTAAAAATGGGTTCCATACACGTAACGCCCACGTACCGCCCTTGCCATACACGTATTACCTTGCCCATTACGCGTATGGGCAGCGAACACCCAGAATTTTCCTGTTTCCACACCAGTCCAAATTCTGATCAATTCTAGCACCCAAACTTACAACCACATTCTATAGCAAGATTCAACATCATATAAATATCCTAAAAGCTCCACTTTTATATGGCAATAACATAACACACAACAAAATACCGACTGCACGCATTTAACGCGATAAGAAAATCCGACAGCACGACTATTTCTCAAAACCACGAATTAATTAAATCATATTTTACCCTCCAACCCATTTTTAATAGAAATAATATCTCATTAGCTTTCCAACACTTCGAACGGGGGTCAAAACGGACTTACAAATCAAAAGATATGAATTTTCCATGATTTCCCAAAAACATAATTTTGGCCTGCGGACTGCTACGGGTTGCTGCAATTTTTCTCTAAAATCCACCCAATTCAATCATGTTTTATGAAATAAACACATATTCATTCATACCTAACATATAGTAATGATTTGGAACCATAAAACATGAATTCTAACACTTTGGTTTTGATCCCATATCTCAAAATCTCAACATATCAAATGTTGTAGTTTTCCATCAAATTCAACCAAACATGTGAAAACATACAAGTAAGCATTTCCCACTAATTCCTAATCTCACCCGACTATACTACACGATTTATACCGAGTTTCAACCGTGAAAACATCAATTTCCACTCAATTTACATATACGATCTATCAAATGTTAAAACCCTAACATTTTCAACCAAAATCAAACCATACAAACACATACATATACATACACAATCGAAATATAATCGGAACTTCTCACCCTTACCTGATTAATCGAAGATCAAACTTTGATTTGATCGATTTCCTCTTCTTCCCCTTCTTCTCTCTTTTCTTTTTCTTCTTTCTCTTTTCCCCTCTTTTTCTCTCTATTTCTCTCTTTTCCCTTTTTATAACAAAATATCTACTTTTATAAAAATATCTAACCCCTCAAAAGACTATTTTATTCTTTTGCTCAAATATCTCCCAAACGCTCTCAAAATGCGATAAAACATAAACAACGATGCAAAAATATATCCGGAATTAAAAGTTAACAAGAAAATATTATCAATTGCAATTATTTTATCTATCTGAGAAACTATCCAATTAACAAGTAAAACTCATTTAATTTACACAATTCACAAAATTTCACATAAATGAAATAAATAAATACGATTAACCAAATCGGGGCGTTACAACCAACCTATCTAGAGCTGGTCAAAGAATTCTGGGAGAACGCCTATGTTTTGAATAACATTATGGTGTGCTCAAAGATTGAAGGTCATAGTATCAACATTCAGTTGGATGACATTGCTAAACTTCTCTCTCATGACAACACTGGACTTCAATGTCACAACAGAAGGGAAGTTATCCTGAGCAACAATATGAGTTTTTCTGAGCAGATTCGGTTGATTCCTCATACCATATTCAAAGATGGTAAGGATTCCAACTTGACCTCAAAACGGTATGATAATCTAAAAATCCGACTTTATATTATCTATGGAAGCATTTATCATACACTCAGGGAAAATCCAACAAAATTTGATCTTGATCTAAAATACATGTTGTCCTATCTGACCAAATGAAAGAAGATTAATCTACCATCCTTTCTCTTCAATTATTTACGTGAATCTATTTTACGATCAAAGAAAATACTACCAAGCCAAAGAACCTGGATTCCTTATGGAAGGCTAATCTCGGCTCTTCTCATTGACAAAAATATCATTGAAGTGATAAACCTTCCGGTAACACCAGAAATTTTTTATGGAAAATACTTTCACGACGAAGATTTGGTAAAATTAGGTCTAGCAAGGACATTTGTAGTGCGCAATCTAGAAACAGGTTTTAGTAGGAAAAGGAAAAGAGCAGTTGGTGAAGACAGTAAAGAAAAAGAAGTAACAGAAGAGGTTGAAAAGGATTATGCAGAAACCTCCTTAAATTGAGCAACTCAACCAAATGAGCCATATTCCTCTGAGACTAATCTGTTCTCTCAAGTTTTAAATACCTTAATAGATGTGCAGAAAGAACAGAAGAGACTCAATGCAAAAGTTGATGAACAAGAAGAGGTCACCAAAAGCATTATGGAGATGGTCACTCAGCTGTATCAGAGAACCCTTTCAATCCTGAAACCTTAGGCACTTTAGGATTTCTTTACTTTATATTTTATTTTGCTCTTTCAATGATATTGTTTTGCATACCATTATGTTTTCTCCTTATCGTTATTGAATATTAATGAAATTCTCTTTTCATATTACTCTGTCAATTTCGTTTCTACACATTTTTAATTTCTGACAAAGGGGGGAGAAAGTGATATATGATTTTGATATTCAATCTAAAGAATCTCATCCCAAATATAATTGAATATGTTGAATATGTTTTACTTCTAACCACATGTTTAATAATTGATCAGGAACTTCGCAAAAGTTCACTGTATGATAGAACAGGTTATCAGAAGATAGAAGTTAAGACATATCAGAAGCTATGATATATCAGAATACATAATTTGTATTTGATAAGATATCAGAAGATATGTTATATCAAAAGAAGTTTACAAGAAAGAAGAATACCAAACAAGCTTGATCTGATAATATATTTAGTGTTGATTACTAAGTTATAAAAAACAAGAGATGTCCATGAATTTCGTGCTGATACCGAAAACTTGTCAGAAGTTGTTAACTTTCTAAAAGGATGATTCAATTGGTATCTAAAATTCAATGGTATCCAAACCTCACATGGTATCTAAACTCCAGTGTCGAAAGAATGTGAACTCTTTGTACATGAAATCAAGTCATAGTCATAAAAGAAAATATTTGGTTTCTGAACCATAAAATGACTTAAGGATATATGCACCTGTTGATGATCTGTGCTAAGTTATTGAAGATTTGGTTTTGATACATGATGCGTGGAACCTAAGAAAGTATCTACCAGTTTCTGATATACAATGCAAGACATCAAATCTGATGAGACAAATCAGGTTCTGATACGTCTATAGTATTCTGAAAGTAAGCTTGGTTCTGAGATGAAGACCAGCCTGTTCTAGTCAGAATCTGATGAGCGTCATTGAGAAGTAATCCTTCTCTTTTGGACATGATTCTACTTCAAATCATTTTATGAGTCTTGGGATCACGGGAAGACTCTAAACAAGCATAAATGAATTTTGAGAGTAACATAATCGAAGGGAGCCTGTTAAGCTTATCTCTTACTCTGTGGATTTGTGGTGATTACCCTATACGAATTGCTCTATCAAAATGCATTGTTTGTCATCATCAAAAAGGGGGAGATTGTATGAACAAGATTTGGTTCTACATCTGGCCATTAAGTTTTGATGATAACTGCGCATATTATCTAAGAGAACAATTTTGTATGATATGATTTCTGTATAGTGTGTGGTTGTTGTCAATATGATTTTGACTCTGATAAGAAGGCGTGTGACGTCATCAGACTCCATTATCAACACTCTGGAAGAAAACATATGGTGTGTACAAGTTAAAGTCAAGATTCATGAATGTTTCTAAGACAACGGTTCTAATGAACGTTAGTTCTGGACATTCTAATTAAGACTTTATGAGAAAGGTCTACAAGACTTTCTAATGAGATGTGCTTCTAATGTTACAAGTTCTGAAGATTTTGAAGACGTGGTTCAAGTGAACAAGCTCTGAATATTCTGAAGACACATTTTGTGAAGATCAAGTTCTAAAGAGTTTCTGAAGACAAGGTTCTGGTTAGACGAAGTGCTGAAGACTCTGAAGATAAAGAACGTGCTTAATGAAATCTGAAAACTCTGAAGATAAGGTTATGAAGGAACATGTTCTGAAGAATTTGAAGATTACGCTTCTAAAAGAACGAGTGCCGAAGATTCTCAAGATAGATTCTGTTGAACAGAGATATTGGAATTCTGAAGACTGAGTTTCTGAAGACTACAAACAGAATAACACTTCTACAACACGCTTCATCAAATCAACATCTGAAGCCTCTGAAGATGCTAGAAGACTGAAAATCAGAATGGTTTTAAGCTGAATATAATAGTATTAAAACTTTGTATCCTTTACCTCGAGATGGTAGCGTAGGAGCAGCTTTTGTACAGTGATGTTGACCATTCTTTCATGTGAACGTTGGGATGTTGTTATTGGAATATGTTTCCAAGAATACCCCTCAACGGATCTATTCTCTCCTGCTCTATAAATTGAAGACTTGGAAGCTTGAAGAAATGTTGCTCATGGCTAGAAGCTCATAGGTTATTGATGAAGTAGCCATTGATCACAAGAGAGAAAGATAAAAGATTGTTGATTGTTGTTCATACAAAGGATTATCACTCAACACAACAAACAAATCAACATGTAGCAAGCATAGATAAGGCTAATACTACAAGTGTTCACAAACGATGAATATGCTAACACCATATGAAACTACTTAAGTGAGACATTACAAGTGAAGCATAGTAGCTTAGTTGAACTTGATGGTTGATTTGGAAAAAGCATTATATGCTCAAGAAAGGAGTACAAGATGTTGTAAACTGAAGCTTAAATGAAGAATGCTCAATGGAGAAGAAGCTGAAGCAGAATGATGAAGAACACATGACGATGCAACATGCTAAAGCCATGTGAAACTCATCAAGTGAAACATCAATAAGGAAAGCATAGTAACTTAGTTGACCTTGATAGTTAAGCTAGAAGAAGCATTAACTACTCACAAAGGAGTAAAGAAGCTTAAAGCTAATGATAAGAAGTCGCATTTCTCAATAAGAAAGCTTTTAAGCAAATACAAAACTTGGGAGCTTTATAATCTCTTAGAGATTTATTTTTAGATAGTTTTTGTATTAGAAAGTAAGGAGTTGTTGCTCACAACTTGGTATGTAATTCAATTGTGTAATCAGCTTGTAAGAAGCATATATAGTGGACACAAAAATCCTTGAAAAAGGTAATGTTCCTTGAGCAGTCAAATGATGACCAGAATGCTCGAGAGGGCCAAGTCGTGGTTTAGCAGCTTGGAGGTTGTTCCTTGAGTGTTCGAGTGAAAACTAGAAAGCTTGAGAAGACTAAGCATGTTTCTAACAGCTTAGTGGATGTTTCCATGAGAGGCAAATGAAATCCAGGATTCTCAAGAAGGCAATGAAGGGTTTCCATTGTGGTTGTAATCATGTTGATGATTGGTGGATTAAGTCCTTGTGATAAGGCGAAATCACCTTGAGGGGTGGATTGGAGTAACTTCGTTAACAGTGAACCAAGATAAAATAAATGTGTCCCTTTATTTTATTTACTTGTTAACGCATTTGATTTAAATTCTGCAAATGGGGACGATATATGAAACCCAATTCAAACCCCCATTTCTTGTGTTTCTCAACCTTCAGGAAGTTCTATTTCTGTATACATGATGTTCATGCTATTGTTGGGATTGTTGAAGGTTTGGAACATAAACATGAATTGATGAAATTGAATGAATAATTGGTGAAATTTTGTGATTTGGCCTGTTTTAATAATATTATTTAATGTGGTATAATTTTCTAGGCATATTGGAATGACTGGGGTTAGAAATTTTAAGTTCTAGGGAACTACTCCCATGAAAAAAATGTGACTTTTGCCTTCATGTGCAGGGTGATGCGCGTCACCCAGATGACGGGTTACCCGTTATGCTCTTTAAGACACTGACGTGCGCCAGTGCTTTGACGGGGATACTGTCATGGTCTCCAGGCTTAGCTTTCCAAGCTGGTCGTCACTATGATGACGGTCTGGAAATTTCAAAAGGTGACGCGCGTCACTAGGGTGACAGGTTACCCGTCATGCTAAAGGGGCATTCTCGTGCCTGTTGTGTGGTTTGAACTACCGGTTCACAACTTCAATGATGTGTTACTAATTAGGTTCTAGTTAGTGGTTGTTGGCTATGTTGAGGTGGTTAATTAGTTATCATGTATTAATTAATGTTGCAGAATTATTGGTGTTGAACGATAATTGATTTACTTATATATAGGTGATATATGATGTGAATATGACTGGTATTGTGATTTCATTGCAGGATTATATGGTGATTAATTATTTATTTTTGATTTGCATATGTTGTGATTATTAGTGGATAGTAATTCAGAAGGGGGATTACTATTGTGTGTCAATGCATGATGTTTATGGTCAGAAGGGGGTCGTAAATATTATTATTGTTGTTGCATTAATTTGTATGGACATGTATCATTGTGTTGTGTCATTGAAAGAGGCATGTTTTCTAGTTCAAAAGGGGGGACTAGTGGCTTGTCCCAATCTCAGAAGGGGGCTTGGAGATCAGAAGGGGGGCTCATGGGTTCATAAGGGAGGACCTGGTTCTAGAGAGAACCAAATGTTGAGTTGGTACCACATACATAGTGTCGCATTGTGTCATGAGTCGCATTACATATTATTTGCATATTTTTGTGAATGGATGTGACGTTATGGTGATGTTGATTATGTATTAGATGTATCTATTGTTGTGTATTTCTCTATTTTTGCGTTCTTTACACCTTTCATATTGAAGTTGTTTCTCATCCCTTTGCTGAATGTTATCCACCATGGACATCTTGCAGATACCCAGGAGTGAAGTTGTTGTTGTGTATAGAATGTGGCTTGTTGGAGCAACTCTTTATTTTAGTTTTTGTTTTATCAATTTATCGCAATTTAGTGGTTTTAGTGCTCTGATCTTGTAACATCGGGAATGAGGCATTT
Source organism: Lathyrus tuberosus (assembly GCA_022829125.1). Lineage (NCBI taxonomy): Eukaryota > Viridiplantae > Streptophyta > Magnoliopsida > Fabales > Fabaceae > Lathyrus > Lathyrus tuberosus. The sequence goes on along the minus strand of JALAZF010000005.1, from coordinate 19,512,544 downwards.
TTATGTTTTTGAGTTAATGTTTATTTTAGTGTTTTGAAGTTTAAAACTTTATTTATGAAGTTGTTATGAAATAATTTTCCACTGCGTGTTGTCACATGTTTTGTTTGATTTTGGATGGTGGTCGTTGGTGACACCTTAAATAGTCGAATAAATCTTTTTATATAAGTTTCGAGGTTTGGTGTGTTACAATTTTCGCCATTAGGGTGCGTCAATTTCTATAGATAGCATGGTGTTCGCTCCATAGACTATGGAAAATGGGGTTTCCTTGGTGGTGGAATGTGGAGTGGTGTGGTGTGGTATGACCACAATATCTCATATAGTAGTTCCGCTCATAAACCCTTGGCATCATTAAGCTTTTATTGAGTCCCTTTAGGATTATTTTGTTTGTTGACTCCGCTTGGTCGTTGGTTTGAGGGTGTACAATGGAAACAAACTTCATCTGTACTACCAAGTCTTTGAAAATTTTAGTGACCATAGCGCTGGCAAACTGGGTTCCATTTCTGAAGACAATGGATCTAGGAAGACTTTATTTGTACATAATCTTTTGCCAATAGAAATAGCAAATTCTCTCTGTCGTGATTTTGGCAACAACCTCTGCTTCTATCCATTTGTTGAAGTAATCAACTCCCGCTATCAATAACTTCAATTGACCTTGCACCAGGGGGAACTGGCCCAAGATGTACATGCCCCATTGGTAAAAAGGGCAACACAAAGTCATCGACTGAGAAGTATGGTTCGGGCATGGTAAAGGTCAACATGTCTCTAGAATTGATTGCATTTTTTATTAAAGTTGATGGTGTCCTTCATTAGAGTAGGCCAATAAAACCTTTCCCTTAATAGTTTGTGGGAAAGGGCTTTTTCGCTAATGTGACTTCTGCAAGCTCACTTGTGTACTTCTGCTAGTATCATAGCGGTTTCAAGCTCGCCTAGGCATTGTAGCAATGGAGAAGCCCTCCCCGTTTTTCAAATTTTTCCAAAGAGTAAGGTATACTTAGCCAGCCTGTTTCCGGATTCTTCTTGCTTCTCCTTCATCCAGTGGAAGTTCGTCGGACTGTAGATAACGCAGTATGGGCGACATCTAGATAGATTCGGGGACAACTTCTAGGGAGTACACCTGATCCACCTCAATGTTGTGGGAGGCGAGAGTCTCTTAGATGGCTATTCTATTAAACCATGTTGTCTTCAAAGTGGTCAGCTTGGATATGAGGTCTTCCTTGAAGTTCTACTCGCGGGGGATATGCTCCATTTCAAAATAGGTTAAATGAGAGGATATACTACATACATTTTTTGTAGATATTTTATCAAATGCGGCTCCTTAGATTGGTACTACCTAGAGACTTGGTTGGCGTCCAAGTGAGAGTCACTTTTGACCTTCAATCGGGAGACTCTCATTTCTAAGGCAAGTATCATTCCAGCAATGAGAGCATCGTAGTCCGCCTGGCTGTTATTGGTGTTGAACTCGAAATTTAGTGCCTGCTCGGTCAGTATACCATTGGGTCTCTCTAGAGCTATCTTGGCACCACTTCCTTTTTTGTTGGAGGCGCCATCTACAAATAGCGCCATCTACAACCCACAAGATATGGAAAATTTCATTTGCAACACTCACCAAAGCAATTATCCGCTTTGTAGGTTGGTAAACTTCAGATCCAAACTCATTCTAGCTTATTTACAACATTTGCAATATAGATCTTTGGATTGTTGATGTGAATTGATCTAATGTTTGATTTGATTGTGGATCTTGTTGTTTGATTGATGCAATGGTTGTTTGATTACTGATATTTGATGTATTTTTCTTGTACAATTGCAAACCTATTCATTTGGATGATTGGATAAGTGATTTGCTGCTGAATGTGCTTTTGGAAAGTTGAATTTCCGCCACTGTCACAGTGGTAATCGATTACCATAATCAGGGTAATCGATTACCCTGCCTTTTTTCATGTTTTTTTTGAAGTTTTCAAGTGGGCAATCGATTACCAAAATCAGGGTCATCGATTACCACTGTGACAGAATGTGTTTTTCTTGATTTTTCAAGCTTGTTTGGACCCCTTTCCATCTCTAAACCTTTGATGGGTTGTGAGTCCACCTTCGGCCGGCTTTCCTTTTGAATTTAGGGTTGTGAGTCTGCCTTCGGTAGGCTTTCCTTTTAAACCTTTGTTGGGTTGTGAGTCTGCCTTCGGCCGTCTTTCCTTTTGATATGTCGGGTTGTGAGTCCGCCTTCGGTTGGCTTTCCTTTCGAATCTTTTGGGTTGTAAATCCCCCTTCGGCTGGTAAACCTTTGTTGGGTTGTGAGTCCTCCTTTGGCCGGCTTTCCTTTAAAAATTTTGGGTTGTGAGTCCGCCTTCGGTCGGCTTTCCTTTTGAATCTTTTGGTTGGGAGTCCGCCTTCGGCCGCCTTTCCTTTTGAGATTTCGGGTGTTGAGTCCGTCTTTGTTCGGCTTTCCTTTTAGATCTTTTGGTTGTGAATCTGCCTTTGGTCAGTAAACCTTTGTTGGTGTCTTAGTCCGCCTTCAGTCAGCTTTCCTTTTAAATCTTTTGGTTGTGAATCCGCCCTCGGTTGGTAAACCTTTGTTGGGTTAAGGAATTTCGGGTTGTGAGTCCGCCTTTGGTCGGCTTTCCTTTTAGATCTTTTGGTTTTGAATCCACCTTCGGTCGGTAAAACTTTGTTAGGTTGTGAGTCCGCCTTCAGTCGGCTTTCCTTCTTAACCTTTCTTAGGTTGTGAGTCCGCCTTCGGCCGACTTTCCTTTTGATATGTCAGGTTGTGAGTCCGCCTTTAGCCAGATTTCCTTTTATATCTTTTGGGTTATGAATCAGCCTTCGGCCGGTAAACCTTTGTTGGGTTGTGAGTCCGCCTTCGGTCGGCTTTCCTTTTGAAATTTTGGGTTGTGAGTCCGCCTTCAGTCATCTTTCCTTTTGAATCTTTTGGTTGGGAGTTCGCCTTCGGTCGGCTTTCCTTTTGAGATTTCGGGTTGTGAGTCTGCCTTCAGACAACTTTTCTTTTATATCTTTTGGTTATGAATCCGCCTTCGGTCGGTAAAATTTTGTTGGGATGTGAGTCCGCCTTCAGCCGGCTTTCCTTTTGAAATTTTGGGTTGTGAGTCCGCCTTCGGTCAGCTTTCCTTTTGAATCTTTTGGTTGGGACTCCGCCTTCGGCCCGCTTTCCTTTTGAGATTTCGGGTTGTGAGTCCGGCTTCGGTCGGCTTTCCTTTTAGATCTTTTGTTTGTGAATATGCCTTCGGTCGGTAAACCTTTGTTGGGTTATAGTGTAGCGAGCGATTTTGGATGTGGTTGTGAAGCACTATCGCTCTTTGATATCTACAACTCGATTCATTTTTTATCCTATTAAAGCTAATGAAGGAAGGGAAATAGATGTCTCAAATTAACCCTGCTTGCAAACTGAGGTTAAAAAGTCAAAACTGTTGGTTTACAGATGCTACAAAGATTCGGGGTCTCTATTAGGTTTATTTTTTTAAAAGTGGTGTTCGGTTAATTGGTGGGAGGTTAAGATGTTAGGACGAATATATGAAAGTATGGGATTTTGGGTTTTTTGTTTAGTGTGCTCGCTAAGATTTTTCTTTCAATCTTATGCCTACGTATTCCCGTTTACCGAAACAGGGAAATCAGAACGTTCGTAGTTCCTCCTATTCTATGGGAGGAAATGGTGTTTTGGTGTCTTGTTCAAAGCCCAAGAGGTGAAGCGAAAGGTAGTTTGTATCTTGTTCAAAGCCCAAGATGTGAAGCTGAAGAGTCTATTTGTATCTTGTTCAAAGCCCAAGACGTGAAGCTAAAAGGTTTTAACTTTAGAGAGAATTTTTCATCTCTAAAGAGGGGGTTGTATGTCACAACTGTTTATAAAGGAGAATTACTTTAACCGGGATGTGTGAATCTGGCAATGCCATAATTTCCTTTATAGGGGATTTTAACCTGAAGGAGAAGACTTTAACTCAGTGTAGAGCAATGCTATCTTTCCTTAGGAATTTCTCATGCTAAAAGAGGGACAGTGGCATGGATGTAGATGATCCAGAGGCTTGCCGCTTACAGCGATTAGATGAAGGGGGAAGGAGTTGTTGATGTTTGTGTACTGTGAATGAGGCACAATTTTGATGCTAAAATGTTGATTGGATCAACCAGTGGTTTTCTTATACAAAGCCTAAGAGGAGGCTATTGACCCAACAAGAGGGTGCTTTTGTGTCTCGTACAAAGCCCGAGAGAGAGGCTAAAGGGGAAGTGACTCGACAAGAGAGTCCTCTATGGTATCTCGTACGAAGCCCGAGATGGAGGCTAAAAGGTTTGAAACAACAAGAGAGTGATTTATACTCAACAAGAGAGTGTTTTTATATCTCGTACGAAGCCCGAGATGGAGGCTGAAGGGTGATTGACTCAACGAGGGAGTCTCTTATGTGTCTCGTACAAAGCCCGAGAGAGATGCTAACAGTTGTTTGACTCTGTTGTGGAGAATCATTGTACAAAGCCCAAGAGGAGGCTATTGTAACTGTTTCAGTTGAGTGACAAATCCAGTATACTGATTTTAAAGAGAAAATCAGTTTTTATATGAGTAACACTGTACTCAAGGATTTGATTCAGGGATATTTCCTTTTCTTTGAGGAAACGGGAAATCCAAAGGGTATTGAGACTGTCCGAGTCTACGGGTTTCCTTCCTATTTAACAAAGGGGTCACCTGAGAATGTCTTTGAGACTCAAGGATATTAGACTGTTCGCGTCTAGAGTTTCATCTTTTGTACTATGCTTTGAGAAACAGTAGTAGACTCTTTGAAAGGACTGTTCTATGAAGATGACTAGGTTCTATTCCTATACCTCTAGGAGGTTGTCGGGACAATTTGTACGAAGCCTAAGAGGAGGCTGGAAGCTTTTAAGAAGCCGACGGGTCCTTGTACTAAGCCCAAGAGGAGGCTATCATTCCCGGAGGAAGAGATCATTATACGAAGCCTAAGAGGAGGCTGTGAATACTTCTAAGAAGCCGATGGGTCCTTGTACTAAGCCCAAGAGGAGGCGGGGATGCTTTTTGGAAGCCTGTGGGTCCTTGTATGAAGCCCAAGAGGAGGCCGATGCTTTTAAGAAGCCTGTGGGTCCCCAAACCCCAAGAAATTCAAGACAGGCTATTCACAAGGAATAGATCAAGCCAGGAAAGTTCGAGAATTTGGAAGAAACTCAAAGATGCCATTCACGGAGAATACATTCATCTCTAGGAGTAGAGTTTCTTGACAATTCCTAATGAGGACAGCCGAAGAGAAGACTGTATCTGGTGATCCTATTGGGGATCTAGCTGTCTATTTCTACGAATAAACGAAACGGCGTTACCTAGTTCTAGACGTAGTTGCCGGGGAAACTCTAAATATCTATACTATTATTACACAGTTGATATGAGTTTATGAAAGAAGACTTACAGCGAAACAGCCCCACAATACAGTTATATGTATATGAAAGAGGTAAATGAAAGCGTATAAACACTTACTTGGCGATCGCGCCGAGGTTTTCTTTTAACGCAGAGGGACTTATACAATAAGTGAGGCCCAAAGTTGTTTTTTGTTCAAAGGGGATTGGGTCTTACACTCTATTAGAGGCCCAAAAGTTTTGAATGGGTCTTATAGCTCAAGGAGAGGCCCAGATGGTTTATTTTTAAACTGGCGACGATCGTGCCGAATTTAAAAATGTACAGAGGGACTTATACAATAAGTGAGGCCCAAAATATTTCTGTACAAGTGGGTTGGGTCTTACACTCTAATAGAGGCCCAAAGAGTTTTAAAGAAAAGAAATGGGTCTTACTACTCGAGGGTAGGCCCAATGTTTGTTTTTCAACGGATGATGATCGCGTCGAACTTTTTGAAATACAACGGGACTTATACAGTAAGTGGGGCCCAAATTTGTTTGTATTTACAAAGGGTTGGGTCTTACACTCTATTAGAGGCCCACTGGTTTTTTGAAAATGATTTGTGAGGGTTGAATTAATCAAAAACCCTAATTTATTTCCAAAATGTATTTTAATTGAATAAAAATTCAATTAAAATGATAAAAAATTGTTTAACATGTGGGAAACAAATTATGATCTTGGATTAATGCTTCAAAAATCAAGTATTGACCTACAAAATAATTAGAAGTCATTAATCTTTACAACATCAAGAGGGAAAAAATATTTTAAATGTCAAAACAATTAAAATATTACTCCCTCTGTTCCTTATTAATTGTCACTTTTGCAAAAATCTCTATAACCAAGACAATCAATAAAGAACAAATATAATGACTCTTTTTTCCCAATTTACCCTTACTTATTCATTATTCAGCCTACCATTTCTCTTTCCTAGATACTCCACATTTAATGCCTAGATTTCACTTAAGACACATACAATAGCCTTTTCACATTTCTTAACTTATTTTTCAGGTAAAAAAGTTTCTAACTTTTCAAATTTTTTTCATGATACACTTAAAATTCAACCTCCCTCCAACTTTGTTACTCCAAATTTTATGATACAATTAAAATTGAACTTCCCTCCAATTTGAAGAAAACAACAATGATATTGGTAATGTATTTATTCTTTCATATACACTTGTTTTTATCTCATTTAATTTTCTTATTTTTGTCTCTTTGCAATAATTTATGGTAGTTAATTGATGAATATCACAAAAAATTTAATTTTCTTATTAATAACAAATTAAGTCATGAATTTAATTGCTGAGATTCTTTACTTTTTGTGGATTGTCCATATTACATTGTGGAAATAATTTATTGTGTAGGAATACTTTTTAATGTATTTTTTATGAACTTGATTGAATAATTTATTGAGTAGGATTATTTTTTAATGTATTTTGATGAATAAAAAATAAATAGTTAAAAAAAAACACTTATGAGTATGAATAAAACAATTCACGTAATTTTTTTTTTATTTTTTAATATATTTTTTATAAACAAACAACACACGTAAAATGTTTTTATTTTTTAATGTATTTTTTATGAACAAAAAATACACGTAAAAATATTTGATTTTTTTTAAATCACATATGATTTGATTTTTTTGAATAAAACCTCAAAACAATTAGGGGAGTAATTTCAAAAAAACAATCAACCGATAAGAACAATATAAAAATAAATAATTTTAAAAAAGACATTTATGGGTATAAATATGAACTTGATTAAAAATTTATTGTTTTTAATGTATTTTTATGAATAAAATGATTATCATTATTAATAACATGATTTTTTTTTTTAATTTTTAAAGATAATCAGGGGAGTAAATATATGGTTTTAAATAAATAAATATTTGATTTTTTTTAAAACCACATCAGATTAGATTTTTTTTAATAAAACCTCAAAACAATTAGGGGAGTAATTTAGAAAAGAAACTTTAAAGTTGTAGAGTAATGATGAGTAAATGTGTAAGTAAACCTAATTAAAAAGCAAGGGTATAATTGACAAATTACAGCCTTATACTTTTAAAGTGACAAATAAATAGGAACAATTTTTTTTTACAAAAGTGACAATTAATAAGGAACAGAGGGAGTAATTCTTTGCAAAAATATCAATTATATGAAATAAATAATATTTTTGGGATTTTTTGGAAAAATAAAATATTTCAACATTTTTGTGAATTATTAAAAAAATAATCAACTCAAAATCATTAAAACTCAGAGAGAAATTAATTTTTGAATCAATTAAATAAAAATCACAAAATTCAAATATTCAAATGTTGGAAAATGGCGCCAAGAACAAGGGCAAGAACACGCGCGTGTTCTGAGTTTCCCAGATTTGCATTTTCTATCCAATCTCACTGAATACTTAATCATATCATGCAATCCACATACCAATCAACTCGTTTCAACCTCACGATCATGTCTATGACAATTAATTTCATTTAAATTAAACATAAAACAAGAAATCATGAACAATCCTCAAGAACCCTAGATTCTGCATGAAGGCTGGGATTTTTGATACACGATTCAAATAATGCATTCAATTGAAGGGAAACATTCCGTGCATGATTATGAACATATGGCCAAATTATTGTGCAGCAAAAATTGCATGGATTGAGAGATGACCAAGTTTAGGCTTACCTCTAGGTCGTGACAGCAAGAGCAAATTGATTTTTGAGTTGGAGGTGTTACAGATGAGTTGTGATGATCTGAACAGCTTCCCTACACCCTATGGAGTGTGTTTGAATGCTTGGACTTGATTGAAACTGGATGGATCACTTCATGGCATCTCAACTGCAACTTGGTTAAAACCTTGAGCAATTGACTGGTGATTCTGAGAAATCAGTGTTCCAGTTGTTGTTTAAGTGTTTGATCAACTCATATGTGATGTATATGAGGTGTGTGTGTGATTGGTTGGATTGGAAAAGCTCTCAAACTCAAAACCCGATAGTGACTTGCCTTAGAAGGCAAAATTGGAGTGAAAGAAGAGATTTTGAGGAAAGCATCTGTTTGATGGCTTTGGTGTACTCAAACTGATCACAATTGAGCTCTATTTATAATAGAGCAAGTTTGTTTTGCAAGGAATAGTGAATGGCAACTGCTGAGTAGGTTTGGCCAATGTTGGCAAATGAAAATCCAAGTCTCCTCTAGCCATTGACTAGAGGTTAGGGCACAGGCTGCTGGTTCCCTTGGTCTTGGATAAGTCTTGACTGAATTTAGTTGCTAAGAGCTCAGTCCATGCCACCTTGATGCTTCCATTGAATGCTCCAATCCAAAATTGGAGTCCTGTCCCTATTTTGGTAATTCTAGGTTGAACATGCTATTTCTTGTTCCAAAGACTTTGGAGGCTTGGCTCAGTGATTATCCCCTTTAGATTCAATCCTCAGAGGTGTCCAAGTGGATAGGAGTATTTGGATTTGGCTGATTTTGGCAAATCGACCAAAAGTACAAAAATCTGCCTTGCCTTGGCAGATTTCAGTAAGGCATCTTGCCAATGTCATATCTCATAGCTCAAATTGAATTTGGTAATGTTCTTGGCCATTTTGGAAAGCCCTTACATGATACAACAACTATTTGAACATGTTTGGTTTTGATCTCTTTTGAATCCAAGTGAAAAATCCCCCTACATTTGGAAAAAAGTAAAGGCAGATTCTGACTTAGTGAAATTTTCACTAAGTGTTGGAACAAAGTGACTTTTCTTGATTTTGATCACTCCATAACTCAAAATCCATGAGGAATTTGGACATAGGTCAGTATGAAGCTTTTGTAGAGGGCAATTTGATCTACAAATCAAGCTTTGAATGGGGAACAATGGCCTTGTGGTTTAGGAGTTATGGTCCTCCAAAGTTGGCACATTAGTGTCACTTTTTCCATAACTTAGAAATTTTTTTAAGTTTTTATGGTTACCCCTTTTACAAGTTATCCCACTTTATTTGATTTTTCTTGATGAATGATGATTCAAATCATACATTAACATCATTTTAGGGTTAAAAATCCATTTTGGTGAAAAATCTCAAAAAGTCAAAGTTGATTTTTGTGCACAGTTGACTTTTTATCAAATGAATTCCAAACTGTGCAATTCTTCAGGAAATCATGTCCTTGACCTAAATCAAACTTGATGGACATGTTCCATGGGTGTTATAGGGTATTTTGAATCATGTCTTAGGGCTTGGGAGCATGTCCTGGTCAAAAGTCAAAGTTACAGTTGACTTTCCTCGCGAAACCCTAATTGTGGTGCAGATGAAATTGAGACTTGTTGCTCAAGCTTCTTGGATTAATCCATTGTTGCAAATGGATCAATATAGTATATTAGAGACCCTAAAATCTTGTCTTGAGGTCTTGGCTCATGATTTGTCCCAAAAGTCAACTTAGGGGTGAATTAGGTCAAGAAACCCTAATTCCTGATTTTTGATGAATGCATCCCCTGAGGTCAAATTGACTTGATGATTGGGTCCATGAGGTTCCATGGAGTATATTAGGTTATGTTTTGGATCATTGGCTTGTGCCCAGATGAAAAATTTCCATCTGAAGGCCCTGGTCGACCCAAAACCCTAATTTGGTGACACTGTCGATCTTGAGACTTGATCCACCTAGAAGGGAGAAGCCTTGTGCTTAATCCTTGAAGTGGGAGTCCTTTTGATCCATTTTGGATATTTTAGAGGCTAGACAAGTTGAAGATCAAGTCATTTCTTGACTGTTCCTTTGTCTAAGGCTCTGAGAGGGCTTAAAATCCTAGTTTTGATTGTAGTGAATGCTCAACAACCCTTGAGGCATTTGATGAGGCACGATGGTTCATCCATATTGTGATGATGATTTGCATAATGATGGGAAATCTTAGCGGTCAAAATTTTGGGTATGACAGATGCCCCTATTTAATCTTCTTGGACCTGAAAGTGTGAATGACGAAGGTATTCGGTCATTCGGGGTGCAAGAGGATTAAATATCGGAATACCCAAAATTTTGATGGCTATGAATGGCAGATCGCATTCATCTTATTTTGCTAAGCAATGATGCTTAGAAAAGGTAAACTTCCCCTCGATCCTGGTTTCCTACCAAGGAACTGGTCTTAGTTTCTGATTTAAACTTCCCCTCGATCCTGGTTTCCTACCAAGGAACTAGTCTTAGTTTCTGATTTAAAATTCCCCTCGATCCTGGTTTCCTACCAAGGAACTGGTCTAAGTTGCTATTGTAAACTTCCCCTCGATCCTAGTTTCCTACCAAGGAACTGGTCTCAGTTTCTTTTGTCAATAAACTTTATTGACAAGGGACGCTATTTGTAGCGGTTTTCCTCAAACTTCCCGCCGGATTTTCCTGGGGTGATGCCATTTGAGGGAAACAAAATGACGCCAGACTTGCTGGGGAGCCCAATCATCTGAGTTGTAGAGGTGCGCAAACTTCTCTGTTGGAGACGCCATTTGTTTCTACTAGGGAAGACGAGTCTTCTGAAGGACTGTCTTCGTTTGGGGTCTTACATCATACTTTGCTCGGGATCTTCCCGGAGAAATGCCATATGATGGGATCCAATTTAAGGTGCTGATGACCTTTTAATCAGCGGTCTTTCGGAGAAAGGCAGCTGTAATGCCAAATCTCTGCTTAGGAGGCTTTCTCTGGGGATTTTTCTTTAATTCGGGAAAGCAAGGAGATCATCTTCAATGGCGAAGAGTGACATTTGTAGAAAGCTTCTCTGGCTTTTCAGAGGTTCAAGTTATCAAAGTGGTCGAGTGCTGACTATAATCCAGAGATACACTGGAGGCGAGATTGTTCAAACGCAGCATTTCCTGACGAGGCAAGAACTGACAACTCGATTGAGAAGGCTGTTATCACTAGGGGACAAGACCGACTAAAGTGATAGTGATGCAATATGAATATGAATGCAAATCAAATGCATGATGCATGTATGTATGTATGTATATGCTGAAAAAACTGACGCGACATACAGACTGATGAGTGAACACGACTGGATACTCGGCCATCGCGGGGCGAAGAAGTACCGTTGGTCAAAAAAGTAGCAATTCTACCTTGCTTTGGAGAGATAGTCCCTGTGGGGAATACCATTGATCAGGCTTAGGAGATAAGAACTCGGCCGAGGGTATCAGATGGGAAAACCGCATCTCATACAGTTGATCCTTCGTTCAGGCGTACTGGCCTAGAAGGAGTACTTTGATTCTGCACTTTGAAATTCAAACGCCTTTGGAGACGCAATCGACGTTCTTTCGATGTTCAACAGTCAAAAGCAATTGCCATCTTTAATTTAAAAGCAGAAAAAGTTTTAATAAGTAAATTCATTTTCGTTTCATTTCAAGAATCGTTAATCATGTTAAAACGCCATTCTGTAAAGCTAAAACAAATAAGAATTACAAACAAAAGCACAAAGGCTCAAGTTTTATTGATAAGATGGAGACCAGCCAAACGCGTGATTCCAAAGAGTATATACAAAGTTTGAAAATGGTAATTTACAGGGAAAAAGGGCTACGTTGAAACATAACGACCACTATACTTCTACCAACTTTGAATTCTGGGCATCCTGAGCTCCTGTCAAAGATGACCTTGACTGGAGTTTTCCTCCGATGGATGATGTAACTGCTGCTGAGGGACTTGCCTCTGTTGAACATAGTTACTTGCCATTATCCCTAATTTTTGCCTGGATTGTACTTTGAGATTTCCAATCCACCGGGATGATTTTTTCATGTCTCTAACTTTTTCCTGGACTGCCCTTTCGGGTTTTCAATCCACCGAGACGTTTCTTTTTTTTTAGTTTAGGCGAAGTATTTCTTGACTACATCAACATTCATGGGGTAGGCGAATTCCTCTCCATCCATGGTTGCAAGTCTCAAGGCACCGCCTGAGAAAGCTTTCGTGACCACAAAGGGGCCATCATAATTTGGGGTCCATTTGCCCCGAGAGTCGATGAGAAACGATTGTATCTTCTTGAGCACGAGGTCTCCTTTCCTGAAGACACGAGGTCGGACCTTTTTGTCGAACGCCTTCTTCATTCTCTGCTGATACAACCGACCGTGGCATAGTGCCATGATTCACTTCTCTTCGATCAGGTTTAATTCTTCGTGTCGACTTTGACACCATTCAGCTTCTGAAAGCTTAGCTTCCATCAATACCCAGATTGATGGGATCTCTACTTCTATGGGGAGAACTGCCTCCATGCCATATACTAGAGAGAAAGGGGTTGCCCCTGTTGAAGTGCGGACAGATGTTCGATAACCGTGAAGAGCAAAGGGTAGCATCTCGTGCCAATCTTTATAGGTTACAACCATCTTTTGAATGATCCTTTTGATGTTCTTGTTAGCCGCTTCTACCGCTCCGTTCATCTTGGGTCGGTAGGGAGATGAGTTATGGTGTTCGATCTTGAACTCAACGAATAACTCTTTCATCATCTTGTTGTTCAAGTTAGATCTATTATCTGTAATGATCTGGCTGGGAACACCATAACGGCAGATGATATTGTTTTTGATAAATCGGACCACCACTTGTCGGGCTACATTAGTGTACGACGCTGCTTCGACCCACTTGGTGAAATAGTCAATGGCTACCAGGATGAACCGATGTCCGTTTGAAGCCTTAGGTTCGATCAAGCCAATCATGTTGATTCCCCATATGGAAAAAGGCCACGGGGAAGAAAGAACTTTGAGATGTGATGGCGGTACATGAATTTTGTCGAAGTATATCTGACACTTGTGATACCTCCTCATGTACTTGTAGCAGTCGGATTCCATGGTCAACCAGTAATACCCTGCTCTCAGAATTTTTCTCGCCATTGTGTGTCCGTTGGCATGAGTGCCAAAGGATCCTTCATGAATTTCTTTCATAAGCATGTCTGCTTCTGGTCTGTCTATGCATCGGAGCAAGACCAAGTCAAAATTCCTCTTATAAAGAGTGTCACCGCTCAAGAAGAAGTTTCCAGCCAGTCTTCTGAGGGTTTTTCTGTCCTTTCAAGACGCCCCAGATGGGTACTCTTGTTTTTGAAGGAAGAATTTGATATCGTGATACCAAGGTTTGTCGTCTATGACTGCTTCAATCGTGAAGATGTAAGCGGGCCTTTCAAGGCGCATTATGTCGATCTTAGGTAGGTCATTCCGTTGACCTACACTAATCATAGAAGAGAGAGTGGCTAATGCATCAGCCATGTGATTCTCATCACGAGGGATGTGATGAAACTCGATTCTGTTGAAGAAGGGTAACAACCTTCTTGTATAGTCTTTGTAAGGAATCAATCCTGATTGGTATGTGTTCCAATCTCCTTTTATCTGATTGATAACTAAGGCTGAGTCGCCATATACATCCAAGTTTTTGATCCTTAAATCAATCGCTTCTTCGAGACCTATAATACAAGCTTCATATTCGGCCTCGTTGTTCGTACATTTGAACGTAAGTCTGGCAGTGAAAGGAATGTGGGTACCCTGAGGGGTAACAATGATTGCCCCAATTCCATTTCCATAATGATTAACTGCTCCGTCAAAGATAAGTCCCCATTGGGAACCTGGTTCTGGCCCTTCACTTGGTAACGGTTCATCGTAATCTTTCATTTTTAAATACATGACATCTTCGTCTGGGAAGTCAAACCCGGTTGATTCTTGATCGTCAATCGGTTGATGAGACAAATGATCGGCTAAAATACTTCCTTTAACGGCTTTCTGAGCGTGGTACTCTATGTCATATTCTGATAATAACATCTGCCAACGGGAAATTCATCTCGTGAGAGCAGGCTTTTCGAAGACATACTTGACTGGATCCATTTCAGAGATTAACCAAGTAGTGTGACGAATCATGTATTGGCAAAGACGTTTGGCTGCCCAAGCCAAAGCGCAACAAGTTTTCTCAAGCATCGTGTACCGAGTATCGCAGTCGGTGAATTTCTTGCTCAGATAGTAGATGGCAGACTCTTTCCGTTTGGTTTCGTCTTGTTGGCCAAGTACACATCCCATTGAGTCCTCTAGGACTGTGAGGTAAATGATCAGTGGTCTTCCTTCCACTGGAGGTGATAGAATCGGTGAATTCAACAGGTATTCCTTAATACTGTCGAAGGCGGTTTGGCAATCTTCTGACCAAACGCAATCCTGGTTCTTTTTGAGTAATTTGAAAATCGGCGCACACGTGGCGGTCATAAGGAATATGAATCTGGAGATGTAGTTCAAATGTCCCAAGAATCCTCTGACTTGTTTTTCAGTTTTCAGAGAAGGCATTTCTCGAATGGCCTTGGCCTTGTCAGGATCAACCTCAATTCCTTTCTGGCTGACGATGAACCCTAAGAGTTTCCCTGAACGGACACCGAAGGTGCACTTGTTGGGATTCAAACGGAGTTTGTATTTTCTCAGGCGCTCGAATAGTTTTGACATAAGGGTCACATGCTCCTCCTCTGTCTTAGATTTTGCAATCATATCATTAACATACACTTCTATTTCCTTGTGTATCATGTCATGAAAAAGAGTAGTCATGGCCCTTTGATAGGTTGCCCCGGCGTTCTTCAAACCGAACGGCATCACCTTGTAACAAAAGGTACCCCATGGGATAATGAACGAAGTTTTCTCCATGTCTTTCGGCACCATTTTGATCTGGTTATAGCCTGAGAATCCATCCATGAAGGAGAAAATTTTGAACTTTGCTATACTGTCAACCAGCATGTCAATGTGTGGTATAGGAAAGTCGTCCTTTGGACTTGCCTTGTTCAGATCCCTGTAATCAACACACATTCTGACCTTTCCATCCTTTTTGGGAATGGGTACGATGTTGGCTAACCATTGAGGATATTCAGATGTAGCGAGGAAACCTGCGTCGATCTGTTTTTGTACCTCCTCTTTGATTTTGATGGCCATGTCCGGGTGAGTCCGTCTCAACCTTTGCTTTACTGGCGGACATTCCGATCTTAACGGTAAGTGATGTTCCACGATGTTGGTATCCAACCCTGGCATATCCTGATAGGACCAAACGAATACATCGAGAAATTCTCTGAGAAGCTTTATCAAACCCTCTCTGGCAGTTGGACCGAGTAGTGCCCCAGTCCTGATTTCTTTTCTCTCTTTTTTCGAACCCACATTGATCGTTTCCAATGGCTCTTTGTGAAGTTCAATGGACCTTTCCTCCTGTCTGAGTAGTCGAGAGATCTCTTCTGGAATTTCCTTGTCAACTTCTTCTTCAGTCCCAAATATCGGGAACTCAAAGTCGGGAGAAGGCATCGGATCGTATGTTTCAACTGGGTTTAAAACAAGCAATCTGCATGACGTGATAATTCGTGTTTAGAAGAGATAGAGAAAATGCGTGTGTGTAGTGTATTTATTTTACTACTTGTTTTTATTTTTAATTGATTTTTAGGATTACCATTTTCTGAGAAAAGCGAAAAGAAAACAACAATTAATGCGGAAATTACAGAACGACATTATTTTATTAATGAACAAGTCGATCCTTGAAACTACAGCCCTATAAAACAAAACTCTGTCGCTTTGGGCGGAGCGAAGAGGGAAAATTTACAAAAAGCGAGCCCTATCAAATCATCTGTTTCACCTGGGTAGGGTGAAAGGTTAAAAACGACAATTACTTTGACTGGCGAACGACCTTCGGAGCATCAACAACGACCCACTGGCGGCGAACTCCTCGGTGAATCACAAAGTCTGGCACCTTCCTTGATTTGTCTTCAGAAATAACGCTGATTTCTGGTGGAGCAGGATCATTGGAATCTGTCTCCCAGGCAGAGTTGTCATAGGAGGATTCCTCAGTTACATTTTGCATAGCATTGGTGCTCTTAGCTGTATCTCCCCATCCAGTTGGCTGGATATCTTCGAGCCTGATACGAGAGCTTTCGGGAGTGGTGTACTTGACCATATAGTCAAATTTTCCACTTGGTTGTCCCAGGGTGTCCCATGCTTTCCTGGAACTAGAGGGGTCATCCCTCTCGATGACGTTGACCTCGGGAATAACATAGTTGATGAATTCCAGTCCGGCAAACGTTGCAAATTCATCGTCATGTTGAGTAGTTTTTGAATGACCTGAGTGTTGATCCCATGACATAGTGGGGACACAGGTATTCTGTTCAATGACGGTCAGCTGATTTTCATTGTTCGGCTGACTCTCTTGCCCCAAATCTCCTGGATAAGGTTGCCACATTGGCAGACCATCCATTGGGCCATAGTAGGTGTAGTCAAAATTGTCTTTCATCGGAGTGTCTTCCTCTAATGAATTTGGCGGAGCACGGCATCCTTTCGAATCACAATCCCCGTAACACATTTCGATGTCTGACCTGGGTATAAATATCGGACTCTCTGTAGGAAAGCAAAAAGGAGCTTGCGTTTCGTCCTGAGACATATAACCGCCCTTGTTAAGATAGGACTCACACTCTTCCTCTGTGTCAGAGGGATATTCCTCATTGATAGCATGGACTGCTTGAGGGACTGGGTGAAGAAAACCTCCACTGTGGAAGAAGTTCTGAATGGGATGAAGACTTCCATCGCTTGCAGCTGTCTGGGTACAGGTTGCAGATAAACCAAGACCCTTCTTTGTTTTATTGTCAATAGGAATGACAAGATGTCCCCATCCGGTTGTATCGGTACTCTCGACCACTTTGATAACATCTTTGTATGAGGAAATCGAGGTTTCTCCTTGGGATTGATTGTCCTTGCCCACCGACAGCGCTTGGAACTGCGTCCCAATAACCTCCTCGGGTTCTACACAAGTAGATAATGATAAGTTACTCACGAGCAAGGCCTGTTCTCCACAGACTGTGACAAGTTGATCGTTCTGAACGAACTTTAGCTTTTGGTGGAGGGTCGAAGTGACCGCTCCAGCCTGATGTATCCAAGGTCTTCCTAATAAACAACTGTATGTTGCCCGGATGTCCATGACCTTGGAAGTGACTTGGAAAGTGTGAGGACCGATAGTTATGGGAAGATCAACTTCGCCGATAACTATTTTTTTGGATCCGTCGAACGCTTTGACGACGACCTCGCTGATTCTCATCGGGGGGCCTTTGAATGATAATTGCATCAAAGTGGACTTCGGCATAGCATTCAGGGCTGACCCTGTGTCTACCAGTAGGCTGGCTAAAGCATCGTCCTGGCAGTTAACTGTGATATTGAGTGCCATGTTATGACGACGACCCTCTTCGGGTAATTCCTCATCACTAAATCCCAAATTATTGCAGGAAGTGATGTTAGAGACAATGCTATCGAACTGTCTGATTGTTACATCCTGTTCCACAAAGGCTTGCTCCAAGACTTTCTGTAGGGCTTCCCTGTGGGCTTCTGAACTGAGTAACAGTGATAATACTGAGATCTTTGAAGGAGTCTGTAATAGCTGATCAACAATGTTATATTCACTCCTTTGGATGAGCCTCAGCATCTCATCATTATTTTTTGAAAGGTCGGGATTACTGGATTTACCGACTGATGGATCAGGAGCTTCTGTCTGAAGTTCCTTTTCCTTGTTAGGTTCTCCAACTCCTCTGTTGAAGATTCTACCACTCTGTGTTACACGACTGATGTCTGCAATATTCACGACGGAGGGTAATGGAATTTCCTTTCCATTTTCAATTATCGTTGCACCGTATTTGTAAGGGATCACCTTAGCTGATTCATACGGTAGTGGTCCCGGCAGATAGATGACTATGGGAACCTTATGATTTTTCTGACCATCATAAGTAATCTCGATATGTTCTCGGTTGGGAGCTCTAGATTCGTCAAGCAGGGGGATGATGGCAAAAACATCCCTGGTCTGGTGACGACCAGAGATTGTGACAACATCCTCGACTTGATTGGCAAGGTAGTTCGGCGACCAATTGATGGGTCCAGAACCCGGATATGGGCGAATCTCTCCACGATCCACCTGACCCTGAAGAGCTACTCTCACAAGGTAACACCCTTGGTTACTTTCTGAACAGACACTACAATGGTCATAATTGTGTGGTGGCACCTGGCCACGCCCACTTTGAATACAATGTAACCTTACTAGGTTAGCTTCCACTGATCGGACATCCTGACTTTGACGCCGAGTGGGATTCCTGTTATTGATACTAATCTGCTGAGTATCTTCATCCATGTAGATTGGCATCCACCAGTGATTTAACAAGTGCTGAAGTGCCTCCTGGACAAGGGTAAAACCTCGATCATTTTCGCAACCTGCTTTACAGCTTTGATAGTCGTGTGATATTAAGAATCTGAGTCGGACCTGCTCAGCATGTAACTCTACCAGGTTGGTATTCATCATACGAATATCGAAGATCTGAACCATGTTGATCTGATAAGGGTTCCTATCATGGTAGTCTTGGATCCATCCAAGATCCATCTGATGCTGGAGGGCCTCTTGTATGAAAGAGCATCCCTGTTTGTTTACCGAGCAAGTCAGACAGGAACTGTAATCGTGTCGTGGCAGATTATGATACTGGCTTTGACTTGAATGCATTGCCACCAGGTTGACATTTATCGCACGGATGTCGTGGTTCTGAATGACGTTGGAATTCGTATAGACCATGTTAACTCCACGAACTCGGTGCTCTTGGATTCATCCGAGATCTATCTGTTCCTGTAGAGCTTATTGCACTACCAAACATCCTTGATTGCTTTTAGAGCAGACATCACATTGATGATAATTATGAGGTGGCACATGGCCATATCCACTCTATCTACAATGCATCTTGACCATATTGGTCCTCAATAAGAGTACATCGTGAATTTGATAGACATTGTTAGACTCTTTCTCAATCAGATTGACTGCCGCTTTCTCATGTTGAGGCAGCGGGTTCGTAAGAACATTGGGGTTCATATCTTTGAAAGATAAGAGCCCGCTCCAAACAAGCTTTTGCACGTCAGATTTGAAATTGAGACAGTTCTCTATGTTATGCCCAGATCCTCCTTGATGATAAGGGCATGTCTGGTCCACCTTAAACCAAAAAGGCGGATTTTCTGGTACTGTAAGAGGAGACTTAGTCTGGATGTGCCCCTTAGCCAGTAGTAACGGAAATAGTTCTGCGTACAACATGGGTATAGGATCAAACCCTGATTGTCGTGTTGTACGGTTGTTATTGTATGGAGGACGAGCCTGCTGAAGAGGCTGTTGTGTCCTTTGCTGATTAGGTTGGCTCTGCGCAACCTGAGGGTGATACGTAGGAATAGGCGCAGGGCTGATAGCAGGAGTTACATCTGCTACCGGTTGATAACGTCGCCTTTGCTCTCCGAGAGAGATATTCCCAATATCCTGCTCTATTTTCTTAGGGAGAGCACTACCATATCGTTTTGTACTACTCGATGATCCAGCGTCTTTTGCCAAACGTCCTTCTCGAACGGCTTCCTCAAGACGAACTCCCATGCCCACCATCTCGGTGAAGTCACTGGGCGCACTGGCAACCATTCTGTCATAGTAAAATGAGCTTAAGGTCTTTAAGAAGATCTTTGTCATCTCTTTTTCCTCAAGAGGTGGATAAATTTGAGCGGTAATTTCACGCCATCTCTGGGCGTACTCCTTAAAGGTTTCCTTCTCCTTTTGTGACATTGATCTGAGTTAATCTCTGTCCGGTGCCATGTCCAAATTGTATTTGTATTGTTGGACGAAGGCAGTACCAAGATCTCTGAATGTGCTAATCGTAGCACGGTTTAAACCCATGTACCATTTTAATGCGGCACCGGTTAAACTATCCTGAAAGTAGTGAATCAGCAGGTCCTGATTCTCAGTTTGAGCTGACATTCACCGAGCGTACATCACCAGATGACTCTGATGGCAAGAGTTACCCTTGTACTTTTCAAAGTCGGGCACTTGGAACCTGTGCGGGACTTTCAAATTAGGGACCAAGCAGAGATCTGCGGCGTTCTTTCCAAATAGATCCTAACCGCGAATGGCTTGCAGTTCCTTCTGCATTTCCAAGAACTGTTCCTGGAATTCATCCATTCAGTCAAACATAGTTTCCTTTTTACCAGAAGGTATCTGTGGATTCTGTCCTTCCGGGACAGTGTGCACCACAGGGGGTGGGACCGTGACTACGGCAGTGAGTCTTGGCGTTTCCCGAAGTTTGTAACCTTTAGGAGTCTTCAGTATGCCCCTGGCATCTTCGCTTTCCCGAAGTTTGTAACCTTCAGGACCAGCGGCATCTGTCGCGATTCCCTGATCTTTAGTGATCGGCGGAACATATCCTTCCAGGATATAGTTTGCAGGCATGCCCCAGGGACGGTCTTTCGGCATTTGATACCTAGGATCAAACTTCTCCACTATGGGCGCTGAGGTGATCTCCGAGATCACAGTCCTTTGTAGTTGAGCTTCTGCCATGGCTTGCATGTCGTTACGAAGCTTTCTCATATCCTCTCTCAGAGCGTCGATCTCTTCTTTCAACTCTCTGTTCTCTTCCTCAAGATCATCCATCTTTTTCTGACGATTAGCCCGAGTATTGTACGAGTGAGACAGTTTGACTCTAGAACCGAGACACAAATGTGAGATTCGTAGGTAAGAAGAATACGCGATGTGAGAATGATGCATGCAATGATTATATTAATTGGTTTTTGGTTTAATAAAAATAAACTTCGACAATTAGATTGCAAATATCAAACGGTGGGGAAACCCCTTTTTATTGAATTCAAAGGATTACCGAAATGGAAATACAGTAGATTACAAGGTACAGAAACATAAACCTAAGCTAATGGGTCCCGAGTCCTCTCTGAAGAGAAATTGGGTGCTGACTCTGGTACTTTCCTTTTCTTTGACCGGGGCTCTTGGGCCGTTGTCGGGTTATCATTCCTTTGCCAAGTGAAAGGAGCGAGCAAATTCCTTTGGTCATCCTGATTATCCACAGCATGTTGCTCTAAAATCTCAATCAGAGCGTCCTTATCTTTCAGTAATTGCTGTATTTTGATACACTCCACGTTGAGGGTGCGGTACTTATTCTTCCAAGACCTCCTCTCCCGTTGAACTTTGTTGAGAGTAACCTGAAGCTTTTCAGTTTCCGTCATGAAGTACATGACAGATTCCCTCGGCGGAAGAATTCCGTAACGAGGATAAGGCATCTTTAGCTTGAGAGCTCTAGTTTGTACCCAGTGGAGATAAGGCTAGACCGAGACACAGTCTGGTTTTCCTAGAGACTCCCATCCTTTCTTATGAACATGTTTCCAAGCATGCACTATTTCCATCTTTAGTGCTCTGTCATTTTCTCCTTCCTTGAAGAAAAGACCTTCCAGATGAACACCCCGTGGGACGTGTCTCATCGGGTATCCAAATTGACGACGAACAAGAACTGGATGGTAATTGATTCCTCCCTTAGTTCCTATAAGGGGTACGTTGGGGAAGTTTCCACAACGTTCAATGATCCTGATTCCATCATAAATCCTATTGCACCAATCAATGTCAGAGTTGGTGAGGGACATGATTTTCTGCGACCAACGTAAGGCACTCTTGTGATCCCAAAAAGCAGCAGACTTAGGCAAATGAGAGATAAACCATTTATAAAGCAGAGGTACATAGTATGTGATCTCCCCTCCGCTGTACAAATTTCCCAAGTGTACAGAATGAAACGCATCTGCGAGCAAAGTCGGCACAGGGTTTTCAATGAGAAAAACCTTAATAGCGTTGATATCGACGAAGTTCTTAATGTTGGGCAACATAAATAATCTGTAGGTGAGTAAAACAAAGATACTTTCAAAAGCAGTCCCGTTCCCGATACTGGCGAAGTACAGGGCTTTCTTTGTCAAGAACTGGGCTGGCAAACCTTGTATGCCACCCTTAGTGGTCATGTGAATCCTGACCTCAGACTCGTCCAAATGAATTGCTCTTGCAATGGTCTGATCCTTTGGAATTTCTTCCAGTCTAGAAAATAGAGCTTGATCTGTAATGTGTAGATCAGTCAGATGAGAATACTCCTCCAGCGTTGATGCGAGCTGGTAATCCGGGAATGTGAAGCAGTGATAAACTGGATCGTAGAACTGAATGAGCGCATCCATGATTCCCTCAATCACATGGACCCTTAATAGAGGGAGCAGACCTCTGTGCTTGGCTCTGAAAGCCTCTTGGTTTGTGATTATTCTCGCCAAACCTCTCAAATCCTCTAGTTTTGGAACCTTGAAGGTGTACTTATGCGTTCTCCTTCTACCGTAATCCATTAGCGCAATCTTTTTCTCTGATATTTGCAATCACAGTCTTATGTTAATTTGAAAAACAGAGAGACTAGAAGAGAAGAATTTTTTGAATGTTTTAATGTTTTTTAGATGAATGCATGAATGCAGCACACAAAAACATAGAAAAAACATGGGGTCAAAGGGTCGTTGTCATGGAGTCAAGGCTCTACCCATCCCAAAGGTTTACTAGTGACTTTTGTACCTGTCTCTCATCATCATCAACTCTTGTCAAGAAAACACCAACGGGCCAGGAACCGTGCTAGGTGATGTTTTTTGAAGAGTCCTCAGAAGAGGGTGGCATCGCATGACAACTATTTCCGATAGCCTCTATGCTACTAATTTGCTCCTCAGCTTCTCAGACTTCACAATTGACCCATTGTCTGTGAGAGGGAATGGGTTACATTGGGAAGCCTCCACTTAGATTGATGGTCGACCTCGTCGCCATCACCTATCTTAAGTGTATACTCAATCTTTCCACATGCGGCATCACACGCATTCCCATTAGCAGAAAAATAAACACCTATATCAATTAGGAAAAGCAGTATATATATTTGTCCTAATCATCCTAGACTTTTAAAGCTATGAATCCTATGTTCCTGACAGAAAATGGGTTCCCCGGCGGAAGCCCCCAATCTGTGGTTTTCACATAAGAGAAGAGAAAAAAGGGTAGAAGAGCCCCACGGTGGGTGCCACTTTTAAAGTTTCCACCTAATACATGGGAAGAGAACAAGATCTCGCTACAAAGGTGAGATAGATCCTAATGACATGCCCCTAGCAGAATCTCCATGTCCCCAACAGAGTCGCCATTTTTTCTGTAGCGAGCGATTTTGGATGTGGTTGCGAAGCACTATCGCTCTTTGGTATCTACAACTCGATTCATTTTTTATCCTATTAAAGCTGATGAAGTAAGGGAAATAGATGTCTCAAATTAACCCTGCTTGCAAACTGAGGTTAAACAGTCAAAACTGTTGGTTTACAGATGCTACAAAGATTCTGGGTCTCTATTAGGTTTATTTTTTTAAAAGTGGTGTTCGGTTAATTGGTGGGAGGTTAAGATGTTAGGACGGATATATGAAAGTATGGGATTTTGGGTTTTTTGTTTAGTGTGCTCGCTAAGATTTTTCTTTCAATCTTATGCCTACGTATTCCCGTTTACCGAAATAGGGAAATCAGAGCGTTTGTAGTTCCTCCTATTCTATGGGAGGAAATGGTGTTTTGGTGTCTTGTTCAAAGCCCAAGACGTGAAGCGAAAGGTAGTTTGTATCTTGTTCAAAGCCCAAGATGTGAAGCTGAAGAGTCTATTTGTATCTTGTTCAAAGCCCAAGACGTGAAGCTAAAAGGTTTTAACTTTAGAGAGAATTTGTCATCTCTAAAGAGGGGGTTGTATGTCACAACTGTTTATAAAGGAGAATTACTTTAACCGGGATGTGTGAATCCGGAAATGCCATAATTTCCTTTATAGGGGATTTTAATCTGAAGGAGAAGACTTTAACTCAATGTAGAGCAATGCTATCTTTCCTTAGGAATTTCTCATGCTAAAAGAGGGACAATGGCATGGATGTAGATGATCCAGAGGCTTGCCGCTTACAGCGATTAGATGAAGGGGCAGGAGTTGTTGATGTTTGTGTACTGTGAACGAGGCACAGTTTTGATGCTAAAAGGTTGATTGGATCATTTTCTTATACAAAGCCTAAGAGGAGGCTATTCACCCAACAAGAGGGTGTTTTTGTGTCTCGTACAAAGCCCGAGAGAGAGGCTAAAGGGGAAGTGACTCGACAAGAGAGTCCTCTATGGTATCTCGTGCGAAGCCCGAGATGGAGGCTAAAAGGTTTGACACAACAAGAGAGTGATTTATACTCAACAAGAGAGTGTTTTTGTATCTCGTACAAAGCCCGAGATGGAGGCTGAAGGGTGATTGACTCAACGAGGGAGTCTCTTATGTGTCTCGTACAAAGCCCGAGAGAGAGGCTAACCGTTGTTTGACTCCGCTGTGGAGAATCATTGTACAAAGTCCAAGAGGAGGCTATTGTAACTGTTTCAGTTGAGTGACAGATCCAGTATACTGATTTTAAAGAGAAAATTAGTTTTTATATGAGTAACACTATACTCAAGGATTTGATTCAGGGATATTTCCTTTTCTTTGAGGAAACGGGAAGTCCAAAGAGTATTGAGATTGTCCGAGTCTACGGGTTTCCATCCTATTTAACAAAGGGGTCACTTGAGAATGTCTTTGAGACTCAAGGATATTAGACTGTCCGCGTCTAGAGTTTCATCTTTTGTACTATGCTTTGAGAAACAGTAGTAGACTCTTTGAAAGGACTGTTCTATGAAGATGACTAGGTTCTGTTCCTATACCTCTAGGAGGTCGTCGGGACAATTTGTACGAAGTCCAAGAGGAGGCTGGAAGCTTTTAAGAAGCCGACGGGTCCTTGTACTAAGCCCAAGAGGAGGCTATCATTCCCGGAGGAAGAGATCATTATACAAAGCCTAAGAGGAGGCTATGAATACTTCTAAGAAGCCGATGGGTCCATGTACTAAGCCCAAGAGGAGGCGGGGATGCTTTTAGGAAGCATGTGGGTCCTTGTATGAAGCCCAAGAGGAGGCCGATGCTTTTAAGAAACCCGTGGGTCCCCAAACCCCGAGAAATTCAAGACAGGCTATTCACAAGGAATAGATCAAGCCAGGAAAGTTCGAGAATTTGGAAGAAACTCAAAGATGTCATTCATGGAGAATACATTCATCTCTGGGAGTAGAGTTTCTTGACAATTCCTAATGAGGACAGCCGAAGAGAAGACTGTATCTGGTGATCATATTGGGGATCTAGCTGTCCGTTTCTACGAATAAACGAAACGGCGTTACCTAGTTCTAGACGTAGTTGCCGGGGTAACTCTAAATATCTATACTATTATTACACAGTTGATATGAGTTTATGAAAGAAGACTTACAGCGAAACATCCCCACAATACAGTTATATGTATATGAAAGCGTATAAACACTTACTCTGTTGTAGAGCTTCCATGCTGTTTGGTTAGTTGTTCAACAAAGACAGATTGAAAACAACAGTATATTCAAAATCAAAGGAGAAAGTGCTTTGAAAAAGAAAGATTTAGGGCTTACAGCTCAAGGAGAGGCTCAGGGTTTTACCAGTGATTGCACTGTTGAATTTGTACAGAGGGATTTATACAAGTGACAGTGGCCCAAAAAGGTTTTCTGTACAAAGGGATGGGTCTTACACTCTCTCAAGAGGCCCAAAAAGTTTTTAAAGAAAAAGAGTGGGGCTTATAACACGAGGGTAGGCCCAAATGATTTTTCCAGTTAAAATGGCGATCGCGCCGAGGTTTTCTTTTAACGCAGAGGGACTTATACAATAAGTGAGGCCCAAAGTTGTTTTTTGTTCAAAGGGGATTGGGTCTTACACTCTATTAGAGGCCCAAAAGTTTTGAATGGGTCTTATAGCTCAAGGAGAGGCCCAGATGGTTTATTTTTAAACTGGCGACGATCGTGCCGAATTTAAAAATGTACAGAGGGACTTATACAATAAGTGAGGCCCAAAATATTCCTGTACAAGTGGGTTGGGTCTTACACTCTAATAGAGGCCCAAAGAGTTTTAAAGAAAAGAAATGGGTCTTACTACTCGAGGGTAGGCCCAATGTTTGTTTTTCAACGGATGATGATCGCGTCGAACTTTTTGAAATTCAACGGGACTTATACAATAAGTGGGGCCCAAATTTGTTTGTATTTACAAAGGGTTGGGTCTTACACTCTATTAGAGGCCCACTGGTTTTTTGAAAATGATTTGTGAGGGTTAAATTAATCAAAAACCCTAATTTATTTCCAAAATGTATTTTAATTGAATAAAAATTCAATTAAAATGATCAAAAATTGGTTAACATGTGGGAAACAAATTATGATCTTGGATTAATGCTTCAAAAATCAAGTATTGACCTACAAAATAATTAGAAGTCATTAATCTTTACAAAATCAAGAGGGAAAAAATATTTTAAATGTCAAAACAATTAAAATATTAATTCTTTGCAAAAATATCAATTATATGAAATAAATAATATTTTTGGGATTTTTTGGAAAAATAAAATATTTCAACATTTTTGTGAATTATTAAAAAAATAATCAACTCAAAATCATTAAATCTCAGAGAGAAATTAATTTTTGAATCAATTAAATAAAAATCACAAAATTCAAATATTCAAATGTTGGAAAATGGCGCCAAGAACAAAGGCAAGAACACGCGCGTGTTCTGAGTTTCCCAGATTTTCATTTTCTATCCAATCTCACTAAATACTTAATCATATCATGCAATCCACATACCAATCAACTCGTTTCAACCTCACGATCATGTCTATGACAATTAATTTCATTTAAATTAAACATAAAACAAGAAATCATGAACAATCCTCAAGAACCCTAGATTCTGCATGAAGGCTGGGATTTTTTATACACGATTCAAACAATGCAATTAATTGAGGGGAAACATTCCATGCATGATTATGAACATATGGCCAAATTATTGTGCAGCAAAAATTGCATGGATTGAGAGATGACCAAGTTTAGGCTTACCTCTAGGTCGTGACAGCAAGAGCAAATTGATTTCTGAGTTGGAGGTGTTACAGATGAGTTGTGATGATCTGAACAGCTTCCCTACACCCTATGGAGTATGTTTGAATGCTTGGACTTGATTGAAACTGGATGGATCACTTCATGGCATCTCAACTGCAACTTGGTTAAAACCTTGAGCAATTGACTGATGATTCTGTGAAATCAGTGTTCCAGTTGTTGTTTAAGTGTTTGATCAGCTCATATGTGATGTATATGAGGTGTGTGTGTGTGATTGGTTTGATTGGAAAAGCTCTCAAACTCAAAACCCGATAGTGACTTGCCTTAGAAGGCAAAATTGGAGTGAAAGAAGAGATTTTGAGGAAAGCATCTGTTTGATGGCTTTGGTGTACTCAAACTGATCACAATTGAGCTCTATTTATAATAGAGCAAGTTTGTTTTGCAAGGAATAGTGAATGGCAACTGCTGAGTAGGTTTGGCCAATGTTGGCAAATGAAAATCCAAGTCACCTCTAGCCATTGACTAGAGGTTAGGGCACAGGCTGCTGGTTCCCTTGGTCTTGGATAAGTCTTGACTGAATTCAGTTGCTAAGAGCTCAGTCCATGCCACCTTGATGCTTCCATTGAATGCTCCAATCCAAAATTGGAGTCTTGTCCATATTTTGGCAATTCTAGGTTCAACATGCTATTTCTTGTTCCAAAGACTTTGGAGGCTTGGCTTAGTGATTATCCCCTTTAGATTCAATCCTCAGAGGTGTCCAAGTGGATAGGAGTGTTTGGATTTGGCTGATTTTGGCAAATCGACCAAAAGTGCAAAAATCTGCCTTGCCTTGGCAGATTTCAGCAAGGCATCTTGCCAATGTCATATCTCATAGCTCAAATTGAATTTGATAATGTTCTTGGCCATTTTGGAAAGCCCTTACATGATACAACACTGTTTGAACATGTTTGGTTTTGATCTCTTTTGAATCCAAGTGAAAAATCCCCCTACATTTGGAAAAAAGTAAAGGCAGATTCTGACTTAGTGAAATTTTCACTAAGTGTTGGAACAAAGTGACTTTTCTTGATTTTGATCACTCCATAACTCAAAATCCATGAGGAATTTGGACATAGGTCAGTATGAAGCTTTTTTAGAGGGCAATGTGATCTACAAATCAAGCTTTTAATGGGGAATAATGGCCTTGTGGTTTAGGAGTTATGGTCCTCCAAAGTTGGCGCATTAGTGTCACATTAGTGTCACTTTTAGGAGTTATGAGTCCGCCTTCAGAATGCTTTCCTTTTTAAATTTTGGGTCGTGAGTCCGCCTTCGGTCGGCTTTCCTTTTGAATCTTTTGGTTGGGAGTATGCCTTCGTCCGCCTTTCCTTTTGAGATTTCGGGTTGTGAGTCAGCCTTCGTTCGGCTTTCCTTTTAGATCTTTTGGTTGTGAATCCGCCTTCGATCGGTAAACCTTTGTTGGGTTGTGAGTCCGCCTTCAGTCAGCTTTCCTTTTATATCTTTTGGTTATGAATCCGACCTCAGTTGGAAAACCCTTGTTGGGTTATGAATCTGCCTTCGGCCGGCTTTCCTTTTGACTTTCAGGGGGTTAGTCCGCTTTCGGTCGGCTTTCCTTTTAGATCTTTTGGTTATGAATCCGTCTTCGGTCGATAAACTTTTGTTAGGTTGTGAGTCCGCATTCGGTCGGCTTTCCTTTTTAACCTTTGTTAGGTTGTGAGTCCGTCTTCGGCCGGCTTTCCTTTTGATATATCAGGTTGTAAGTCCGCCTTCGGCCTGCTTTCCTTTCGAATCTTTTGGGTTATTAATCAGCCTTCGGCCAGTAAACCTTGGTTGGGTTGTGAGTCCATCTTCGGCCGGCTTTCCTTTTGAAATTTTGGGTTGTGAGTTTGCCTTCAGTAAGCTTTCCTTTTGAATCTTTTGGTTCGGAGTCCGTCTTCGGCCAGCTTTCCTTTTGAAATTTCGGGTTGTGAGTCTGCCTTCAGTCGGCTTTCCTTTTGAATCTTTTGGTTGTGAATCCGCCTTCGGCCAGTAAACTATTGTTGGATTATGTGTCCGCCTTCGGTCGGCTTTCCATTTAAATTTTGGATTGTAAGTCTGCCATCTGTCGGCTTTCCTTTTAAACCTTTGTTGGGTTGTGAGTCCGCCTTCGGCCAGCTTTCCTTTCGAATCTTTTGGGTTGTGAATCCCCCTTCGGCCGGTAAACCTTTGTTGGGTTGTGAGTCTGCCTTCAGCCAGCTTTCCTTTTAAAATTTTGGGTTGTGAGTCCGCCTTCGGTCGGCTTATCTTTTGAATCTTTTGGTTGTGAGTCCGCCTTCGATCGGCTTTCCTTTTGAGATTTCGGGTTGTGAGTCCGCCTTCAGTTGGCTTTCCTTTTAGTTCTTTTGTTTATGACTCCGCCTTCGGTAGGTAAACCTTTGTTGGGTTGTAGGTCCGCCTTCGGTAAGCTTTTCTTTTAAATGTATTGGTTGTGAATCCGCCCTCGGTCGGTAAACCTTTATTTGGTTATGAGTCCACCTTCGGTCGGCTTTCCTGTTGAGATTTCGGGTTGGGAGTCTACCTTTGGTTGGCATTCCTTTTAGATCTTCTAGTTCTGAATCCGCCTTCAGTTGGTAAACCTTTGTTGGGTTGTGAGTCTGCCTTCAATCAGCTTTCCTTTTAAATCTTTTAGTTGTGAATCCTCCCTCGGTTGGTAAACCTTTGTGGGGTTATGAGTCTGCCTTCGGCCGACTTTCCTTTTGGATTTCAGGTTGTGAGTCCGCCTTCAAACGTCTTTCCTTTTAGATCTTTTGGTTGTGAATCCGCCTTCGGTAGGTAAACCTTTGTTAGGTAGTGAGTCCGCCTTCAGTCGGCTTTCCTTTTTAACCTTTGTTAGGTTATGAGTCTGCCTTTGGCCGGCTTTCCTTTTGATATGTCAGGTTGTTAGTCCACCTTCAGCCAGCTTTCCTGTCGAATCTTTAAGGTTATGAATTAGCCTTCGGCCAGTAAACCTTTGTTGGGTTGTGAGTCCGCCTTCGGTCGACTTTCCTTTTCAAATTTTGGGTTTTGAGTCCACCTTCAGTCAGCTTTCCTTTTGAATATTTTGGTTGGGAGTCCGCCTTCGGTCGGCTTTCCTTTTGATATTTTGAATTGTGAGTCTGCCTACGGCCGGCTTTCGTTTTAGATCTTGTGGTTGTGAATCCGCCTTCGGTCGGTAAACCTTTGTTGGGTTGTGAGTCCGCCTTCAATCGGTTTTCCTTTTGAATCTTTTGGTTGTGAATCTGCCTTCGGCCGGTAAACCTTTGTTGGGTTGTGAGTCCGCCTTTAGTCGTCATTCCTTTAAAATTTTTGGTTATAAGTCCGCCAACGGTCGGCTTTCCTTTTAAACCTTTTTTGGGTTGTGAATCCGCCTTCGGCCGGTAAACCTTTGTTGGGTTATGAGTCCGCCTTCGGTCGGCTTTCCTTTTGAATCTTTTGGCTGGGAGTCTGCCTTCGGCCGGCTTTCCTTTTGAGATTTCGGGTTGTGAGTCTGCCTTCGGTCGGCTTTCCTTTTAGCACTTTTGTTTGTGAATCCGGCTTCGGTCGGTAAACCTTTGTTGGTTTGTTGGTCGGCCTTTGGTAAGCTTTTTTTTTAAATCTTTTGGTTTTGAATCCGCCCTCGGTCGGTAAACCTTTGTTTGGTTGTGAGTCCGCCTTCGGCCGGCTTTCATGTTGAGATTTCGGGTTGGGAGTCCGCCTTCGGCCGGCTATCCTTTTAGATCTTTCCATTGTGAATCCGCCTTCGGTCGGTAAACCTTTGTTAGGTTGTGAAACCGCCTTCGGTCGACTTTCCTTTGTTGTGAGTCCTCCTTTGGCCAGCTTTCCTTTTGATATGTCGGGTTGTGAGTCCGCCTTCGGCAGGCTTTCCTTTTGAATCTTTTGGGTTGTGAATCCGCGTTCGGCCGGTAAACCTTTGTTGGGTTATGAGTCAACCTTCGGTCGGCTTTCCTTTTTAAATTTTGGGTTGTGAGTCCCCTTCAGTCGGCTTTCCTTTTGATTCTTTTGGTTGGGAGTTCGCCTTCGGTCGACTTTCGTTTTGAGATTTCGGGTTGTGAGTCCGCCTTCGGTCGGCTTTCCTTTTAGATCTTTTGCTTGTTAATCCGCCTTTGGTCGATAAACCTTTGTTGGGTTGTGAGTCCGCCTTTGGCCGGCTTTCCTTTTGAATCTTTTGGTTGTGAATCACCCTTTAGCTGGTAAACATTTGTTGGGTTGTGAGTACGCCTTCGGCCGGCTTTCCTTTTTGTATTTCGGGTTGTGATTCCGCATTCGGTCGGCTTTCCTTTTAAACCTTTATTGGGTTGTGATTCCGCCTTCGGCCGGCTTTCCTTTTGATATGTTGGGTTGTGAGGCCGCCTTCGGCCGACTTTCCTATTGAATCTTTTGGGTTGTGAATCCGCCTTCGACCGGTAAACCTTTGTTGGGTTGTGACTCCGCCTTCAGCTGGCTTTCCTTTTGAAAATTTGGGTTGTGAGTCCGCCTTCAGTCAGCTTTCCTTTTGAATCTTTTGGTTGGGAGTCCGCCTTCGGCCGACTTTCCTTTTGATATTTTTAATTGTGAGTTTGCCTACGACCGACTTTCGTTTTAGATCTTGTGGTTGTGAATCCGCCTTCGGTCGGTAAACCTTTGTTGGGTTGTGTGTCCGCCTTCAGTCGGTTTTCCTTTTGAATCTTTTGGTTGTGAATCCTCCTTTGGCTGGTAAACCTTTGTTGGTTTGTGAGTCCGCCTTCAGTCGGCAATCCTTTAAAATTTTTGGTTGTAAGTCTGCCATCGGTCGGCTTTCCTTTTAAACCTTTTTTGGGTTGTGAATCCGCCTTCGGCCGGTAAACCTTTGTTGGGTTATGAGTCCGCCTTCGGCCGGCTTTCCTTTTGAATCTTTTGGTTGAGAGTCCGCCTTCGGCCGGTTTTCATTTTGAGATTTCGGGTTGTGAGTCCACCTTCGGTCGGCTTTCCTTTTAGCACTTTTGTTTGTGAATCCGCCTTCGGTCGGTAAACCTTTGTTGGGTTGTAGGTCCGCCTTCAGTAAGCTTTTCTTTAAAATCTTTTGGATAGGAATCCGCCCTCGGTTGGTAAACCTTTGTTTGGTTGTGAGTACGCCTTCGGCCGGCTTTCCTGTTGAGATTTCGGGTTAGGAGTCCGCCTTCGGTCGGCTATCCTTTTAGATCTTTCCGTTGTGAATCCGCCTTCGGTCGGTAAACCTTTGTTAGGTTGTGAAACCGCCTTCGGTCTACTTTCCTTTGTTGTGAGTCCTCCTTCGGCCAGCTTTCCTTTTGATATGTCGGGTTGTGAGCCCGCCTTCGGCAGGCTTTCCTTTTGAATCTTTTGGGTTGTGAATCCGCGTTCGGCCGGTAAACCTTTGTTGGGTTGTGAGTCCACCTTCGGCTGGCTTTCCTGTTTAAATTTTGGGTTGAGTCCCCCTTCAGTCGGCTTTCCTTCTGATTCTTTTGGTTGGGAGTCCGCCTTCGGTCGACTTTCGTTTTGAGATTTCGGGTTGTGAGTCCGCCTTCGGTCGGCTTTCCTTTTAGATCTTTTGCTTGTGAATCCGCCTTCGGTCAATAAACCTTTGTTGGATTGTGAGTCCGCCTTCGGTCGGCTTTCCTTTTGAATCTTTTGGTTGTGAATCACCCTTTAGCTGGTAAACATTTGTTGGGTTGTGAGTTCGCCTTCGGTCGGCTTTCCTTTTTGTATTTCGGGTTGTGATTCCGCCTTCGGTCGGCTTTCCTTTTAAACCTTTATTGGGTTGTGATTCCGCCTTCGGCCGGCTTTCCTTTTGATATGTTGGGTTGTGAGGCCGCCTTCGGCCGACTTTCCTATTGAATCTTTTGGGTTGTGAATCCGCCTTCGGCCGGTAAACCTTTGTTGGGTTGTGACTCCGCGTTCAACTGGCCTTCCTTTTGAAATTTTGGGTTGTGAGTCCGCCTTCAGTCGGCATTCCTTTATAATTTTTGGTTGTAAGTCCGCCATCGGTCGACTTTCCTTTTAAACCTTTTTTGGGTTGTGAATCCGCCTTCGGCCGGTAAACCTTTGTTGGGTTGTAAGTCCGCCTTCGGTCGGCTTTCCTTTTTAACCTTTGTTAGGTTGTGAGTCTGCCTTTGGCCGCCTTTCCTTTTGATATGTTAGGTTGTAAGTCCACCTTCAGCCAGCTTTCCTTTCGACTCTTTAAGGTTATGAATCAGCCTTCGGCCAGTAAACCTTTGTTGGGTTGTGAGTCCGCCTTCGGCCGGCATTCCTTTTGAAATTTTGGGTTGTGAGTCCGCCTTCAGTCAGCTTTCCTTTTGAATCTTTTGGTTGGGAGTCCGCCTTCGGCCGGCTTTCCTTTTGATATTTCAAATTGAGAGTCTGCCTACGGCCGACTTTCCTTTTAGATCTTGTGGTTGTGAATCCGCCTTCGGTCGGTAAACCTTTGTTTGGTTGTGAGTCCGCCTTCGGCCGGCTTTCATGTTGAGATTTCGGGTTGGGAGTCCGCCTTCGGCCGGCTATCCTTTTAGATCTTTCCATTGTGAATCCGCCTTCGGTCGGTAAACCTTTGTTAGGTTGTGAAACCGCCTTCGGTCGACTTTCCTTTGTTGTGAGTCCTCCTTTGGCCAGCTTTCCTTTTGATATGTCGGGTTGTGAGTCCGCCTTCGGCAGGCTTTCCTTTTGAATCTTCTGGGTTGTGAATCCGCGTTCGGCCGGTAAACCTTTGTTGGGTTGTGAGTCCACCTTCGGCCGGCTTTCCTTTTTAAATTTTGGGTTGTGAGTCCCCTTCAGTCGGCTTTCCTTTTGATTCTTTTGGTTGGGAGTCCGCCTTCGGTCGACTTTCGTTTTGAGATTTCGGGTTGTGAGTCCGCCTTCGGTCGGCTTTCCTTTTAGATCTTTTGCTTGTTAATCCGCCTTTGGTCGATAAACCTTTGTTGGGTTGTGAGTCCGCCTTTGGCCGGCTTTCCTTTTGAATCTTTTGGTTTTGAATCACCCTTTAGCTGGTAAACATTTGTTGGGTTGTGAGTACGCCTTCGGCCGGCTTTCCTTTTTGTATTTCGGGTTGTGATTCCGCATTCGGTCGGCTTTCCTTTTAAACCTTTATTGGGTTGTGATTCCGCCTTCGGCCGGCTTTCCTTTTGATATGTTGGGTTGTGAGGCCGCCTTCGGCCGACTTTCCTATTGAATCTTTTGGGTTGTGAATCCGCCTTCGACCGGTAAACCTTTGTTGGGTTGTGACTCCGCCTTCAGCTGGCTTTCCTTTTGAAAATTTGGGTTGTGAGTCCGCCTTCAGTCAGCTTTCCTTTTGAATCTTTTGGTTGGGAGTCCGCCTTCGGCCGACTTTCCTTTTGATATTTTTAATTGTGAGTTTGCCTACGACCGACTTTCGTTTTAGATCTTGTGGTTGTGAATCCGCCTTCGGTCGGTAAACCTTTGTTGGGTTGTGTGTCCGCCTTCAGTCGGTTTTCCTTTTGAATCTTTTGGTTGTGAATCCGCCTTTGGCTGGTAACCTTTGTTGGTTTGTGAGTCCGCCTTCAATCGGGATTCCTTTAAAATTTTTGGTTGTAAGTCCGCCATCGGTCGGCTTTCCTTTTAAACCTTTTTTGGGTTATGAATCCGCCTTCAGCCGGTAAACCTTTGTTGGGTTATGAGTCCGCCTTCGGCCGGCTTTCCTTTTGAATCTTTTGGTTGGGAGTCTGCCTTCGGCCGGTTTTCGTTTTGAGATTTCGGGTTGTGAGTCCACCTTCGGTCGGCTTTCCTTTTAGCACTTTTATTTGTGAATCCGCCTTCGGTCGGTAAACCTTTGTTGGGTTGTAGGTCCGCCTTCGGTAAGCTTTTCTTTAAAATCTTTTGGATGTGAATCTGCCCTCGGTCGGTAAACCTTTCTTTGGTTGTGAGTACGCCTTCGGCCGGCTTTCCTGTTGAGATTTCGGGTTGGGAGTCCGCCTTCGGTCGGCTATCCTTTTAGATCTTTCCGTTGTGAATCCGCCTTCGGTCGGTAAACCTTTTTTAGGTTGTGAAACCGCCTTCGGTCGACTTTCCTTTGTTGTCAGTCCTCCTTCGGCCAGCTTTCCTTTTGATATGTCGGGTTGTGAGTCCGCCTTCGGCAGGCTTTCCTTTTGAATCTTTTGGGTTGTGAATCCGCGTTCGGCCGGTAAACCTTTGTTGGGTTGTGAGTCCACCTTCGGCCGGCTTTCCTTTTTAAATTTTGGGTTGAGTCCCCCTTCAGTCGGCTTTCCTTTTGATTCTTTTGGTTGGGAGTCCGCCTTCGGTCGACTTTCGTTTTGAGATTTCGGGTTGTGAGTCCGCCTTCGGTCGGCTTTCCTTTTAGATCTTTTGCTTGTGAATCCGCCTTTGGTCGATAAACCTTTGTTGGGATGTGAGTCCGCCTTCGGCCGGCTTTCCTTTTGAATCTTTTGGTTGTGAATCACCCTTTAGCTGGTAAACATTTGTTGGGTTGTGAGTTCGCCTTCGGCCGGCTTTCCTTTTTGTATTTCGGGTTGTGATTCCGCATTCGGTCGACTTTCCTTTTAAACCTTTATTGGGTTGTGATTCCGCCTTCGGCTGGCTTTGCTTTTGATATGTTGGGTTGTGAGGCCGCCTTCGGCCGACTTTCCTATTGAATCTTTTGGGTTGTGAATCCGCCTTCGACCGGTAAACCTTTGTTGGGTTGTGACTCCTCCTTCAGCTGGCTTTCCTTTTGAAAATTTGGGTTGTGAGTCCGCCTTCAGTCGGCATTCCTTTAAAATTTTTGGTTGTAAGTCCGCCATTGGTCGACTTTCCTTTTAAACCTTTTTTGGGTTGTGAATCCGCCTTCGGCCGGTAAACCTTTGTTGGGTTGTGAGTCCGCCTTCAGTCGGCTTTCCTTTTTAACCTTTGTTAGGTTGTGAGTCTGCCTTTGGCCGCCTTTCCTTTTGATATGTTAGGTTGTAAGTCCACCTTCAGCCAGCTTTCCTTTCGACTCTTTAAAGTTATGAATCAGCCTTCGGCCAGTAAACCTTTGTTGGGTTGTGAGTCCGCCTTCGGCCGGCTTTCCTTTTGAAATTTTGGGTTGTGAGTCCGCCTTCAGTCAGCTTTCCTTTTGAATCTTTTGGTTGGGAGTCCGCCTTCGGCCGACTTTCCTTTTGATAGTTCTAATTGTGAGTTTGCCTACGGCCGACTTTCATTTTAGATCTTGTGGTTGTGAATCCGCCTTCGGTCGGTAAACCTTTGTTGGGTTGTGTGTCCGCCTTCAGTCGGTTTTCCTTTTGAATCTTTTGGTTGTGAATCCGCCTTTGGCTGGTAAACCTTTGTTGGTTTGTGAGTCCGCCTTCAGTCGGCATTCCTTTAAAATTTTTGGTTGTAAGTCCGCCATCGGTCGGCTTTCCTTTTAAAACTTTTTTGGGTTGTGAATCCGCCTTCGGCCGGTAAACCTTTGTTGGGTTATGAGTCCGCCTTCGGCCGACTTTCCTTTTGAATCTTTTGGTTGAGAGTCCGCCTTCGGCCGGTTTTCATTTTGAGATTTTGGGTTGTGAGTCCACCTTCGGTCGGCTTTCCTTTTAGCACTTTTGTTTGTGAATCCGCCTTCGGTCGGTAAACCTTTGTTGGGTTGTAGGTCCGCCTTCGGTAAGCTTTTCTTTAAAATCTTTTGGATGTGAATCCGCCCTCGGTCGGTAAACCTTTGTTTGGTTGTGAGTACGCCTTCGGCCGGCTTTCCTGTTGAGATTTCGGGTTGGGAGTCCGCCTTCGGTCGGCTATCCTTTTAGATCTTTCCGTTGTGAATCTGCCTTCGGTCGGTAAACCTTTGTTAGGTTGTGAAACCGCCTTCGGTCGACTTTCTTTTGTTGTGAGTCCTCCTTCGGCCAGCTTTCCTTTTGATATGTCGGGTTGTGAGTCCGCCTTCGGCAGGCTTTCCTTTTGAATCTTTTGGGTTGTGAATCCGCGTTCGGCCGGTAAACCTTTGTTGGGTTGTGAGTCCACCTTCGGCCGGCTT
Organism: Lathyrus tuberosus; assembly: GCA_022829125.1. Taxonomy (NCBI): domain Eukaryota; kingdom Viridiplantae; phylum Streptophyta; class Magnoliopsida; order Fabales; family Fabaceae; genus Lathyrus; species Lathyrus tuberosus. The sequence goes on along the minus strand of JALAZF010000005.1, from coordinate 19,475,527 downwards.
TCCTTTTTAAATTTTGGGTTGAGTCCCCCTTCAGTCGGCTTTCCTTTTGATTCATTTGGTTAGGAGTCCGCCTTCGGTCGACTTTCGTTTTGAGATTTCGGGTTGTGAGTCCGCCTTCGGTCGGCTTTCCATTTAGATCTTTTGCTTGTGAATCCGCCTTCGGTCAATAAACCTTTGTTGGGTGGTGAGTCCGCCTTCAGTCGGCTTTCCTTTTGAATCTTTTGGTTGTGAATCACCCTTTAGCTGGTAAACATTTGTTGGGTTGTGAGTTCGCCTTCGGCCGGCTTTCCTTTTTGTATTTCGGGTTGTGATTCCGCCTTCGGTCGGCTTTCCTTTTAAACCTTTATTGGGTTGTGATTCCGCCTTCGGCCGGCTTTCCTTTTGATATGTCGGGTTGTGAGGCCGCCTTCGGTCGACTTTCCTATTGAATCTTTTGGGTTGTGAATCCGCCTTCGGCCGGTAAACCTTTGTTGGGTTGTGACTCCGCCTTCAGCTGGCTTTCCTTTTGAAATTTTGGGTTGTGAGTCCGCCTTCAGTCGGCATTCCTTTAAAATTTTTGGTTGTAAGTCCGCCATCGGTCGACTTTCCTTTTAAACCTTTTTTGGGTTGTGAATCCGCCTTCGGCCGGTAAACCTTTGTTGGGTTGTAAGTCCGCCTTCGGTCGGCTTTCCTTTTTAACCTTTGTTTGGTTGTGAGTCTGCCTTTGGCCGCCTTTCTTTTTGATATGTTAGGTTGTAAGTCCACCTTCAGCCAACTTTCCTTTCGACTCTTTAAGGTTATGAATCAGCCTTCGGCCAGTAAACCTTTGTTGGGTTGTGAGTCCGCCTTCGGACGGCATTCCTTTCGAAATTTTGGGTTGTGAGTCCGCCTTCAGTCAGCTTTCCTTTTGAATCTTTTGGTTGGGAGTCCACCTTCGGCCGGTAAACCTTTGTTGGGTTGTGAGTCCGCCTTCAGTCGGTTTTCCTTTTGAATCTTTTGGTTTTGAATCCGCCTTTGGCTGGTAAACCTTTGTTGGTTTGTATGTCCGCCTTCAGTCGGCATTCCTTTAAAATTTTTGGTTGTAAGTCCGCCATCGGTCGGCTTTCCTTTTAAACCTTTTTTGGGTTGTGAATCCGCCTTCGGCCGGTAAACCTTTGTTGGGTTATGAGTCCGCCTTCGGCCTGCTTTCCTTTTGAATCTTTTGGTTGGGAGTCTGCCTTCGGCCGGTTTTCGTTTTGAGATTTCGGGTTGTGAGTCCACCTTCGGTCGGCTTTCCTTTTAGCACTTTTGTTTGTGAATCCGGCTTCGGTCGGTAAACCTTTGTTGGGTTGTAGGTCCGCCTTCGGTAAGCTTTTCTTTAAAATCTTTTGGATGTGAATCCGCCCTCGTTCGGTAAACCTTTGTTTGGTAGTGAGTACGCCTTCGGCCGGCTTTCCTGTTGAGATTTCGGGTTTGGACCCGCCTTCGGTCGGCTATCCTTTTAGATCTTTCCGTTGTGAATCCGCCTTCGGTCGGTAAACCTTTGTTAGGTTGTGAAACCGCCTTCGGTTGACTTTCCTTTGTTGTGAGTCCTCCTTCGGCCAGCTTTCCTTTTGATATGTCGGGTTGTGAGTCCGCCTTCGGCAGGCTTTCCTTTTGAATCTTTTGGGTTGTGAATCCGCGTTCGGCCGGTAAACCTTTGTTGGGTTGTGAGTCCACCTTCGGCCGGCTTTCCTTTTTAAATTTTGGGTTGTGAGTCCCCCTTCAGTCGGCTTTCCTTTTGATTCTTTTGGTTGGGAGTCCGCCTTCGGTCGACTTTCGTTTTGAGATTTCGGGTTGTGAGTCCGCCTTCGGTCGGCTTTCCTTTTAGATCTTTTGCTTGTGAATCCGCCTTCGGTCAATAAACCTTTGTTGGGTTGTGAGTCCGCCTTCGGTCGGCTTTCCTTTTGAATCTTTTGGTTGTGAATCACCCTTTAGCTGGTAAACATTTGTTGGGTTGTGAGTTCGCCTTCGGCCGGCTTTCGTTTTTGTATTTCGGGTTGTGATTCCGCCTTCGGTCGGCTTTCCTTTTAAACCTTTATTGGGTTGTGATTCCGCCTTCGGCCGGCTTTCCTTTTGATATGTCGGGTTGTGAGGCCGCCTTCGGCCGACTTTCCTATTGAATCTTTTGGGTTGTGAATCCGCCTTCGGCCGGTAAACCTTTGTTGGGTTGTGACTCTGCCTTCAGCTGGCTTTCCTTTTGAAATTTTGGGTTGTGAGTCCGCCTTCAGTCGGCATTCCTTTAAAAATTTTGGTTGTAAGTCTGCCATCAGTCGACTTTCCTTTTAAACCTTTTTTGGGTAGTGAATCCGCCTTCGGCCGGTAAACCTTTGTTGGGTTGTGAGTCCGCCTTCGGTCGGCTTTCCTTTTTAACCTTTGTTTGGTTGTGAGTCTGCCTTTGGCCGCCTTTCCTTTTGATATGTTAGGTTGTAAGTCCACCTTCAGCCAGCTTTCCTTTCGACTCTTTAAGGTTATGAATCAGCCTTCGGCCAGTAAACCTTTGTTGGGTTGTGAGTCCGCCTTCGGACGACATTCCTTTCGAAATTTTGGGTTGTGAGTCCACCTTCAGTCAGCTTTCCTTTTGAATCTTTTGGTTGGGAGTCCGCCTTCGGCCGGCTTTCCTTTTGATATTTCAAATTGTGAGTCTGCCTACGGCCGACTTTCGTTTTAGATCTTGTGGTTATGAATTCGCCTTCGGTCGGTAAACCTTTGTTGGGTTGTGAGTCCGCCTTCAGTCGGTTTTCCTTTTGAATCTTTTGGTTGTGAATCCGCCTTTGGCTGGTAAACCTTTGTTGGTTTGTGAGTCCGCCTTCAGTCGGCATTCCTTTAAAATTTTTGGTTGTAAGTCCGCCATCGGTCGACTTTCCTTTTAAACCTTTTTTGGGTTGTGAATCCGCCTTCGGCCGGTAAACCTTTGTTGGGTTATGAGTTCGCCTTCGGTCGGCTTTCCTTTTGAATCTTTTGGTTGGGAGTCCGCCTTCGGCCGGTTTTCGTTTTGAGATTTCGGGTTGTGAGTCCACCTTCGGTCGGCTTTCCTTTTAGCACTTTTGTTTGTGAATCCGCTTTCGGTCGATAAACCTTTGTTGGGTTGTAGGTCCGCCTTCGGTAAGCTTTTCTTTAAAATCTTTTGGATGTGAATCCGCCCTCGGTCGGTAAACCTTTGTTTGGTTGTGAGTACGCCTTCGGCCGGCTTTCCTGTTGAGATTTCGGGTTGGGAGTCCGCCTTCGGTCGGCAATCCTTTGAGATCTTTCCGTTGTGAATCCGCCTTCGGTCAGTAAACCTTTGTTAGGTTGTGAAACCGCCTTCGGTCGACTTTCCTTTGTTGTGAGTCCTCCTTCGGCCAGCTTTCCTTTTGATATGTCGGGTTGTGAGTCCGCCTTCGGAGGCTTTCCTTTTGAATCTTTTGGGTTGTGAATCCGCGTTCGGCCGGTAAACCTTTGTTGGGTTGTGAGTCCACCCTTCGGCCGGCTTTCCTTTTTAAATTTTGGGTTGTGAGTCCCCCTTCAGTCGGCTTTCCTTTTGATTCTTTTGGTTGGGAGTCCGCCTTCGGTCGACTTTCGTTTTGGGATTTCGGGTTGTGAGTCCGCCTTCGGTCGGCTTTCCTTTTAGATCTTTTGCTTGTCAATCCTCCTTCGGTCAATAAACCTTTTTTATGTTGTGAGTCCGCCTTCGGTCGGCTTTCCTTTTGAATCTTTTGGTTGTGAATCACCCTTTAGCTGGTAAACATTTGTTGGGTTGTGAGTTCGCCTTTGGCCGACTTTCCTTTTTGTATTTCGGGTTGTGATTCCGCCTTCGGTCGGCTTTCCTTTTAAACCTTTATTGGGTTGTGATTCCGCCTTCGGCCGGCTTTCCTTTTGATATGTCGGGTTGTGAGGCCGCCTTCGGCCGACTTTCCTATTGAATCTTTTGGGTTGTGAATCCGCCTTCGGCCGGTAAACCTTTGTTGGGTTGTGAGTCCACCTTCGGCCGGCTTTCCTTTTTAAATTTTGGGTTGTGAGTCCCCCTTCTGTCGGCTTTCCTTTTGATTCTTTTGGTTGGGAGTCCGCCTTCGGTCGACTTTCATTTTGAGATTTCGGGTTGTGAGTCCGCCTTCGGTCGGCTTTCCTTTTAGATCTTTTGCTTGTGAATCCTCCTTCAGTCAATAAACCTTTGTTATGTTGTGAGTCCGCCTTCGGTCGGCTTTCCTTTTGAATCTTTTGGTTGTGAATCACCCTTTAGCTGGTAAACATTTGTTGGGTTGTGAGTTCGCCTTCGGCCGGCTTTCCTTTTTGTATTTCGGGTTGTGATTCCTCCTTCGGTCGGCTTTCCTTTTAAACCTTTATTGGGTTGTGATTCCGCCTTCGGTCGGCTTTCCTTTTGATATGTCGGGTTGTGAGGCCGCCTTCGGCCGACTTTCCTACTGAATCTTTTGGGTTGTGAATCCGCCTTCGGCCGGTAAACCTTTGTTGGGTTGTGACTCCGCCTTCAGCTGGCTTTCCTTTTGAAATTTTGGGTTGTGAGTCCGCCTTCAGTCGGCATTCCTTTAAAAATTTTGGTTGTAAGTCTGCCATCAGTCGACTTTCCTTTTAAACCTTTTTTGGGTAGTGAATCCGCCTTCGGCCGGTAAACCTTTGTTGGGTTGTAAGTCCGCCTTCGGTCGGCTTTCCTTTTTAACCTTTGTTTGGTTGTGAGTCTGCCTTTGGCCGCCTTTCTTTTTGATATGTTAGGTTGTAAGTCCACCTTCAGCCAACTTTCCTTTCGACTCTTTAAGGTTATGAATCAGCCTTCGGCCAGTAAACCTTTGTTGGGTTGTGAGTCCGCCTTCGGACGGCATTCCTTTCGAAATTTTGGGTTGTGAGTCCGCCTTCAGTCAGCTTTCCTTTTGAATCTTTTGGTTGGGAGTCCACCTTCGGCCGGTAAACCTTTGTTGGGTTGTGAGTCCGCCTTCAGTCGGTTTTCCTTTTGAATCTTTTGGTTTTGAATCCGCCTTTGGCTGGTAAACCTTTGTTGGTTTGTATGTCCGCCTTCAGTCGGCATTCCTTTAAAATTTTTGGTTGTAAGTCCGCCATCGGTCGGCTTTCCTTTTAAACCTTTTTTGGGTTGTGAATCCGCCTTCGGCCGGTAAACCTTTGTTGGGTTATGAGTCCGCCTTCGGCCTGCTTTCCTTTTGAATCTTTTGGTTGGGAGTCTGCCTTCGGCCGGTTTTCGTTTTGAGATTTCGGGTTGTGAGTCCACCTTCGGTCGGCTTTCCTTTTAGCACTTTTGTTTGTGAATCCGGCTTCGGTCGGTAAACCTTTGTTGGGTTGTAGGTCCGCCTTCGGTAAGCTTTTCTTTAAAATCTTTTGGATGTGAATCCGCCCTCGTTCGGTAAACCTTTGTTTGGTAGTGAGTACGCCTTCGGCCGGCTTTCCTGTTGAGATTTCGGGTTTGGACCCGCCTTCGGTCGGCTATCCTTTTAGATCTTTCCGTTGTGAATCCGCCTTCGGTCGGTAAACCTTTGTTAGGTTGTGAAACCGCCTTCGGTTGACTTTCCTTTGTTGTGAGTCCTCCTTCGGCCAGCTTTCCTTTTGATATGTCGGGTTGTGAGTCCGCCTTCGGCAGGCTTTCCTTTTGAATCTTTTGGGTTGTGAATCCGCGTTCGGCCGGTAAACCTTTGTTGGGTTGTGAGTCCACCTTCGGCCGGCTTTCCTTTTTAAATTTTGGGTTGTGAGTCCCCCTTCAGTCGGCTTTCCTTTTGATTCTTTTGGTTGGGAGTCCGCCTTCGGTCGACTTTCGTTTTGAGATTTCGGGTTGTGAGTCCGCCTTCGGTCGGCTTTCCTTTTAGATCTTTTGCTTGTGAATCCGCCTTCGGTCAATAAACCTTTGTTGGGTTGTGAGTCCGCCTTCGGTCGGCTTTCCTTTTGAATCTTTTGGTTGTGAATCACCCTTTAGCTGGTAAACATTTGTTGGGTTGTGAGTTCGCCTTCGGCCGGCTTTCGTTTTTGTATTTCGGGTTGTGATTCCGCCTTCGGTCGGCTTTCCTTTTAAACCTTTATTGGGTTGTGATTCCGCCTTCGGCCGGCTTTCCTTTTGATATGTCGGGTTGTGAGGCCGCCTTCGGCCGACTTTCCTATTGAATCTTTTGGGTTGTGAATCCGCCTTCGGCCGGTAAACCTTTGTTGGGTTGTGACTCTGCCTTCAGCTGGCTTTCCTTTTGAAATTTTGGGTTGTGAGTCCGCCTTCAGTCGGCATTCCTTTAAAAATTTTGGTTGTAAGTCTGCCATCAGTCGACTTTCCTTTTAAACCTTTTTTGGGTAGTGAATCCGCCTTCGGCCGGTAAACCTTTGTTGGGTTGTGAGTCCGCCTTCGGTCGGCTTTCCTTTTTAACCTTTGTTTGGTTGTGAGTCTGCCTTTGGCCGCCTTTCCTTTTGATATGTTAGGTTGTAAGTCCACCTTCAGCCAGCTTTCCTTTCGACTCTTTAAGGTTATGAATCAGCCTTCGGCCAGTAAACCTTTGTTGGGTTGTGAGTCCGCCTTCGGACGACATTCCTTTCGAAATTTTGGGTTGTGAGTCCACCTTCAGTCAACTTTCCTTTTGAATCTTTTGGTTGGGAGTCCGCCTTCGGCCGGCTTTCCTTTTGATATTTCAAATTGTGAGTCTGCCTACGGCCGACTTTCGTTTTAGATCTTGTGGTTATGAATTCGCCTTCGGTCGGTAAACCTTTGTTGGGTTGTGAGTCCGCCTTCAGTCGGTTTTCCTTTTGAATCTTTTGGTTGTGAATCCGCCTTTGGCTGGTAAACCTTTGTTGGTTTGTGAGTCCGCCTTCAGTCGGCATTCCTTTAAAATTTTTGGTTGTAAGTCCGCCATCGGTCGACTTTCCTTTTAAACCTTTTTTGGGTTGTGAATCCGCCTTCGGCCGGTAAACCTTTGTTGGGTTATGAGTTCGCCTTCGGTCGGCTTTCCTTTTGAATCTTTTGGTTGGGAGTCCGCCTTCGGCCGGTTTTCGTTTTGAGATTTCGGGTTGTGAGTCCACCTTCGGTCGGCTTTCCTTTTAGCACTTTTGTTTGTGAATCCGCTTTCGGTCGATAAACCTTTGTTGGGTTGTAGGTCCGCCTTCGGTAAGCTTTTCTTTAAAATCTTTTGGATGTGAATCCGCCCTCGGTCGGTAAACCTTTGTTTGGTTGTGAGTACGCCTTCGGCCGGCTTTCCTGTTGAGATTTCGGGTTGGGAGTCCGCCTTCGGTCGGCAATCCTTTTAGATCTTTCCGTTGTGAATCCGCCTTCGGTCAGTAAACCTTTGTTAGGTTGTGAAACCGCCTTCGGTCGACTTTCCTTTGTTGTGAGTCCTCCTTCGGCCAGCTTTCCTTTTGATATGTCGGGTTGTGAGTCCGCCTTCGGTAGGCTTTCCTTTTGAATCTTTTGGGTTGTGAATCCGCGTTCGGCCGGTAAACCTTTGTTGGGTTGTGAGTCCACCCTTCGGCCGGCTTTCCTTTTTAAATTTTGGGTTGTGAGTCCCCCTTCAGTCGGCTTTCCTTTTGATTCTTTTGGTTGGGAGTCCGCCTTCGGTCGACTTTCGTTTTGGGATTTCGGGTTGTGAGTCCGCCTTCGGTCGGCTTTCCTTTTAGATCTTTTGCTTGTCAATCCTCCTTCGGTCAATAAACCTTTTTTATGTATTGAGTCCGCCTTCGGTCGGCTTTCCTTTTGAATCTTTTGGTTGTGAATCACCCTTTAGCTGGTAAACATTTGTTGGGTTGTGAGTTCGCCTTTGGCCGACTTTCCTTTTTGTATTTCGGGTTGTGATTCCGCCTTCGGTCGGCTTTCCTTTTAAACCTTTATTGGGTTGTGATTCCGCCTTCGGCCGGCTTTCCTTTTGATATGTCGGGTTGTGAGGCCGCCTTCGGCCGACTTTCCTATTGAATCTTTTGGGTTGTGAATCCGCCTTCGGCCGGTAAACCTTTGTTGGGTTGTGAGTCCACCTTCGGCCGGCTTTCCTTTTTAAATTTTGGGTTGTGAGTCCCCCTTCTGTCGGCTTTCCTTTTGATTCTTTTGGTTGGGAGTCCGCCTTCGGTCGACTTTCATTTTGAGATTTCGGGTTGTGAGTCCGCCTTCGGTCGGCTTTCCTTTTAGATCTTTTGCTTGTGAATCCTCCTTCAGTCAATAAACCTTTGTTATGTTGTGAGTCCGCCTTCGGTCGGCTTTCCTTTTGAATCTTTTGGTTGTGAATCACCCTTTAGCTGGTAAACATTTGTTGGGTTGTGAGTTCGCCTTCGGCCGGCTTTCCTTTTTGTATTTCGGGTTGTGATTCCGCCTTCGGTCGGCTTTCCTTTTAAACCTTTATTGGGTTGTGATTCCGCCTTAGGCCGGCTTTCCTTTTGATATGTCGGGTTGTGAGGCCGCATTCGGCCGACTTTCCTATTGAATCTTTTGGGTTGTGAATCCGCCTTCGGCAGGTAAACCTTTGTTGGGTTGTGACTCCGCCTTCAGCTGGCTTTCCTTTTGAAATTTTGGGTTGTGAGTCTGCCTTCAGTCGGCATTACTTTAAAATTTTTGGTTGTAAGTCCGCCATCGGTCGACTTTCCTTTTAAACCTTTTTTGGGTTGTGAATCCGCCTTCGGGCGGTAAACCTTTGTTGGGTTGTGAGTCCGCCTTCGGTCGGCTTTCCTCTTTAACCTTTGTTAGGTTGTAAGTCTGCCTTTGGCCGCCTTTCCTTTTGATATGTTAGGTTGTAAGTCCACCTTCAGCCAGCTTTCCTTTCGACTCTTTAAGGTTATGAATGAGCCTTCGGCCAGTAAACCTTTGTTGGGTTTTGAGTCCGCCTTCGGCCGGCATTCCATTTGAAATTTTGGGTTGTGAGTCCACCTTCAGTCAGCTTTCCTTTTGAATCTTTTGGTTGGGAGTCCGCCTTCGGCCGACTTTCCTTTTGATATTTCAAATTGTGAGTCTGCCTACGGCCGACTTTCGTTTTAGATCTTGTGGTTGTGAATTCGCCTTCGGTCGGTAAACCTTTGTTGGGTTGTGAGTCCGTCTTCAGTCGGTTTTCCTTTTGAATCTTTTGGTTGTGAATCCGCCTTTGGCTGGTAAACCTTTGTTGGTTTGTGAGTCCGCCTTCAGTCGGCATTCCTTTAAAATTTTTGGTTATAAGTCCGCCATCGGTCGGCTTTCCTTTTAAACCTTTTTTGGGTTGTGAATCCTCCTTCGGCCGGTAAACCTTTGTTGGGTTATGAGTTCGCCTTCGGCCGGCTTTCCTTTTGAATCTTTTGGTTGGGAGTCCGCCTTCGGCCGGTTTTCGTTTTGAGATTTCGGGTTGTGAGTCCACCTTCGGCCGGCTTTCCTTTTAGCACTTTTGTTTGTGAATCCGCCTTCGGTCAATAAACCTTTATTGGGTTGTAGGTCCGCCTTCGGTAAGCTTTTCTTTAAAATCTTTTGGATGTGAATCTGCCCTCGGTCGGTAAACCTTTGTTTGGTTGTGAGTACGCCTTCGGCCGGCTTTCCTGTTGAGATTTCGGGTTGGGAGTCCGCCTTCGGTCGGCTATCCTTTTAGATCTTTCCGTTGTGAATCCGCCTTCGGTCGGTAAACCTTTGTTAGGTTGTGAAACCTCCTTCGGTCGACTTTCCTTTGTTGTGAGTCCTCCTACGGCCAGCTTTCCTTTTGATATGTCGGGTTGTGAGTCCGCCTTCGGCAGGCTTTCCTTTTGAATCTTTTGGGTTGTGAATCCGCGTTTGGCCGGTAAACCTTTGTTGGGTTGTGAGTCCACCTTCGGCCAGCTTTCCTTTTTAAATTTTGGGTTGTGAGTCCCCCTTCAGTCGGCTTTCCTTTTGATTCTTTTGGTTGGGAGTCCGCCTTCGGTCAACTTTCGTTTTGAGATTTCGGGTTGTGAGTCCCCCTTCGGTCGGCTTTCCTTTTAGATCTTTTGCTTGTGAATCCTCCTTCGGTCAATAAACCTTTGTTATGTTATGAGTCCGCCTTCGGTCGGCTTTCCTTTTGAATCTTTTGGTTGTGAATCACCCTTTAGCTGGTAAACATTTGTTGGGTTGTGAGTTCGCCTTTGGCCGGCTTTCCTTTTTGTATTTCGGGTTGTGATTCCGCCTTCGGTCGGCTTTCCTTTTAAACCTTTATTGGGTTGTGATTCCGCCTTCGGCCGGCTTTCCTTTTGATATGTTGGGTTGTGAGGCCGCCTTCGGCCGACTTTCCTATTGAATCTTTTGGGTTGTGAATCCGCCTTCGGCCGGTAAACCTTTGTTGGGTTGTGACTCCGCCTTCAGCTGGCTTTCCTTTTGAAATTTTAGGTTGTGAGTCCGCCTTCAGTCGGCATTCCTTTAAAATTTTTGGTTGTAAGTCCGCCATCGGTCGAGTTTCCTTTTAAACCTTTTTTGGGTTGTGAATCCGCCTTCGGCCGGTAAACCTTTGTTGGGTTGTGAGTCCGCCTTCGGTCGGCTTTCCTTTTTAACCTTTGTTAGGTTGTGAGTCTGCCTTTGGCCGCCTTTCCTTTTGATATGTTAGGTTGTAAGTCAACCTTCAGCCAGCTTTCCTTTCGACTCTTTAGGGTTATGAATCAGCCTTCGGCCAGTAAACCTTTGTTGGGTTGTGAGTCCGCCTTCGGCCGGCATTCCTTTTGAAATTTTGGGTTGTGAGTCCGCATTCCGTCAGCTTTCCTTTTGAATCTTTTGGTTGGGAGTCCGCCTTCGGCCGGCTTTCCTTTTGATATTTCAAATTGTGAGTCTGCCTACGGCCGACTTTCATTTTAGATCTTGTGGTTGTGAATCCGCCTTCGGTCGGTAAACCTTTGTTGGGTTGTGAGTCCGCCTTCAGTCGGTTTTCCTTTTGAATCTTTTGGGTGTGAATCCGCCTTTGGCTGGTAAACCTTTGTTGGTTTGTGAGTCCGCCTTCAGTCGGTATTCCTTTAAAATTTTTGGTTGTAAGTCAGCCATCGGTCGGCTTTCCTTTTAAACCTTTTTTGGGTAGTGAATCCGCCTTCGGCCGGTAAACCTTTGTTGGGTTATGAGTCCGCCTTCGGCCGGCTTTCCTTTTGAATATTTTGGTTGGGAGTCCGCCTTCGGCCGGTTTTCCTTTTGAGATTTCGGGTTGTGAGTCCACCTTCGGTCGGCTTTCCTTTTAGCACTTTTGTTTGTGAATCCGCCTTCGGTCGATAAACCTTTGTTGGGTTGTAGGTCCGCCTTCGGTAAGCTTTTCTTTAAAATCTTTTGGATGTGAATCCGCCCTCGGTCGGTAAACCTTTGTTTGGTTGTGAGTACGCCTTCGGCCGGCTTTCCTGTTGAGATTTCGGGTTGGGAGTCCGCCTTCGGTCGGCAATCCTTTTAGATCTTTCCGTTGTGAATCCGCCTTCGGTCAGTAAACCTTTGTTAGGTTGTGAAACCGCCTTCGGTCGACTTTCCTTTGTTGTGAGTCCTCCTTCGGCCAGCTTTCCTTTTGATATGTCGGGTTGTGAGTCCGCCTTCGGCAGGCTTTCCTTTTGAATCTTTTGGGTTGTGAATCCGCGTTCGGCCGGTAAACCTTTGTTGGGTTGTGAGTCCACCCTTCGGCCGGCTTTCCTTTTTAAATTTTGGGTTGTGAGTCCCCCTTCAGTCGGCTTTCCTTTTGATTCTTTTGGTTGGGAGTCCGCCTTCGGTCGACTTTCGTTTTGGGATTTCGGGTTGTGAGTCCGCCTTCGGTCGGCTTTCCTTTTAGATCTTTTGCTTGTCAATCCTCCTTCGGTCAATAAACCTTTTTTATGTTGTGAGTCCGCCTTCGGTCGGCTTTCCTTTTGAATCTTTTGGTTGTGAATCACCCTTTAGCTGGTAAACATTTGTTGGGTTGTGAGTTCGCCTTTGGCCGACTTTCCTTTTTGTATTTCGGGTTGTGATTCCGCCTTCGGTCGGCTTTCCTTTTAAACCTTTATTGGGTTGTGATTCCGCCTTCGGCCGGCTTTCCTTTTGATATGTCGGGTTGTGAGGCCGCCTTCGGCCGACTTTCCTATTGAATCTTTTGGGTTGTGAATCCGCCTTCGGCCGGTAAACCTTTGTTGGGTTGTGAGTCCACCTTCGGCCGGCTTTCCTTTTTAAATTTTGGGTTGTGAGTCCCCCTTCTGTCGGCTTTCCTTTTGATTCTTTTGGTTGGGAGTCCGCCTTCGGTCGACTTTCATTTTGAGATTTCGGGTTGTGAGTCCGCCTTCGGTCGGCTTTCCTTTTAGATCTTTTGCTTGTGAATCCTCCTTCAGTCAATAAACCTTTGTTATGTTGTGAGTCCGCCTTCGGTCGGCTTTCCTTTTGAATCTTTTGGTTGTGAATCACCCTTTAGCTGGTAAACATTTGTTGGGTTGTGAGTTCGCCTTCGGCCGTCTTTCCTTTTTGTATTTCGGGTTGTGATTCCGCCTTCGGTCGGCTTTCCTTTTAAACCTTTATTGGGTTGTGATTCCGCCTTAGGCCGGCTTTCCTTTTGATATGTCGGGTTGTGAGGCCGCATTCGGCCGACTTTCCTATTGAATCTTTTGGGTTGTGAATCCGCCTTCGGCAGGTAAACCTTTGTTGGGTTGTGACTCCGCCTTCAGCTGGCTTTCCTTTTGAAATTTTGGGTTGTGAGTCTGCCTTCAGTCGGCATTACTTTAAAATTTTTGGTTGTAAGTCCGCCATCGGTCGACTTTCCTTTTAAACCTTTTTTGGGTTGTGAATCCGCCTTCGGGCGGTAAACCTTTGTTGGGTTGTGAGTCCGCCTTCGGTCGGCTTTCCTCTTTAACCTTTGTTAGGTTGTAAGTCTGCCTTTGGCCGCCTTTCCTTTTGATATGTTAGGTTGTAAGTCCACCTTCAGCCAGCTTTCCTTTCGACTCTTTAAGGTTATGAATGAGCCTTCGGCCAGTAAACCTTTGTTGGGTTTTGAGTCCGCCTTCGGCCGGCATTCCATTTGAAATTTTGGGTTGTGAGTCCACCTTCAGTCAGCTTTCCTTTTGAATCTTTTGGTTGGGAGTCCGCCTTCGGCCGACTTTCCTTTTGATATTTCAAATTGTGAGTCTGCCTACGGCCGACTTTCGTTTTAGATCTTGTGGTTGTGAATTCGCCTTCGGTCGGTAAACCTTTGTTGGGTTGTGAGTCCGTCTTCAGTCGGTTTTCCTTTTGAATCTTTTGGTTGTGAATCCGCCTTTGGCTGGTAAACCTTTGTTGGTTTGTGAGTCCGCCTTCAGTCGGCATTCCTTTAAAATTTTTGGTTATAAGTCCGCCATCGGTCGGCTTTCCTTTTAAACCTTTTTTGGGTTGTGAATCCTCCTTCGGCCGGTAAACCTTTGTTGGGTTATGAGTTCGCCTTCGGCCGGCTTTCCTTTTGAATCTTTTGGTTGGGAGTCCGCCTTCGGCCGGTTTTCGTTTTGAGATTTCGGGTTGTGAGTCCACCTTCGGTCGGCTTTCCTTTTAGCACTTTTGTTTGTGAATCCGCCTTCGGTCAATAAACCTTTGTTGGGTTGTAGGTCCGCCTTCGGTAAGCTTTTCTTTAAAATCTTTTGGATGTGAATCTGCCCTCGGTCGGTAAACCTTTGTTTGGTTGTGAGTACGCCTTTGGCCGGCTTTCCTGTTGAGATTTCGGGTTGGGAGTCCGCCTTCGGTCTGCTATCCTTTTAGATCTTTCCGTTGTGAATCCGCCTTCGGTCGGTAAACCTTTGTTAGGTTGTGAAACCTCCTTCGGTCGACTTTCCTTTGTTGTGAGTCCTCCTACGGCCAGCTTTCCTTTTGATATGTCGGGTTGTGAGTCCGCCTTCGGCAGGCTTTCCTTTTGAATCTTTTGGGTTGTGAATCCGCGTTTGGCCGGTAAACCTTTGTTGGGTTGTGAGTCCACCTTCGGCCAGCTTTCCTTTTTAAATTTTGGGTTGTGAGTCCCCCTTCAGTCGGCTTTCCTTTTGATTCTTTTGGTTGGGAGTCCGCCTTCGGTCAACTTTCGTTTTGAGATTTCGGGTTGTGAGTCCCCCTTCGGTCGGCTTTCCTTTTAGATCTTTTGCTTGTGAATCCTCCTTCGGTCAATAAACCTTTGTTATGTTATGAGTCCGCCTTCGGTCGGCTTTCCTTTTGAATCTTTTGGTTGTGAATCACCCTTTAGCTGGTAAACATTTGTTGGGTTGTGAGTTCGCCTTTGGCCGGCTTTCCTTTTTGTATTTCGGGTTGTGATTCCGCCTTCGGTCGGCTTTCCTTTTAAACCTTTATTGGGTTGTGATTCCGCCTTCGGCCGGCTTTCCTTTTGATATGTTGGGTTGTGAGGCCGCCTTCGGCCGACTTTCCTATTGAATCTTTTGGGTTGTGAATCCGCCTTCGGCCGGTAAACCTTTGTTGGGTTGTGACTCCGCCTTCAGCTGGCTTTCCTTTTGAAATTTTAGGTTGTGAGTCCGCCTTCAGTCGGCATTCCTTTAAAATTTTTGGTTGTAAGTCCGCCATCGGTCGAGTTTCCTTTTAAACCTTTTTTGGGTTGTGAATCCGCCTTCGGCCGGTAAACCTTTGTTGGGTTGTGAGTCCGCCTTCGGTCGGCTTTCCTTTTTAACCTTTGTTAGGTTGTGAGTCTGCCTTTGGCCGCCTTTCCTTTTGATATGTTAGGTTGTAAGTCAACCTTCAGCCAGCTTTCCTTTCGACTCTTTAGGGTTATGAATCAGCCTTCGGCCAGTAAACCTTTGTTGGGTTGTGAGTCCGCCTTCGGCCGGCATTCCTTTTGAAATTTTGGGTTGTGAGTCCGCATTCCGTCAGCTTTCCTTTTGAATATTTTGGTTGGGAGTCCGCCTTCGGCCGACTTTCCTTTTGATATTTCAAATTGTGAGTCTGCCTACGGCCGACTTTCGTTTTAGATCTTGTGGTTGTGAATTCGCCTTCGGTCGGTAAACCTTTGTTGGGTTGTGAGTCCGTCTTCAGTCGGTTTTCCTTTTGAATCTTTTGGTTGTGAATCCGCCTTTGGCTGGTAAACCTTTGTTGGTTTGTGAGTCCGCCTTCAGTCGGCATTCCTTTAAAATTTTTGGTTATAAGTCCGCCATCGGTCGGCTTTCCTTTTAAACCTTTTTTGGGTTGTGAATCCTCCTTCGGCCGGTAAACCTTTGTTGGGTTATGAGTTCGCCTTCGGCCGGCTTTCCTTTTGAATCTTTTGGTTGGGAGTCCGCCTTCGGCCGGTTTTCGTTTTGAGATTTCGGGTTGTGAGTCCACCTTCGGTCGGCTTTCCTTTTAGCACTTTTGTTTGTGAATCCGCCTTCGGTCAATAAACCTTTGTTGGGTTGTAGGTCCGCCTTCGGTAAGCTTTTCTTTAAAATCTTTTGGATGTGAATCTGCCCTCGGTCGGTAAACCTTTGTTTGGTTGTGAGTACGCCTTTGGCCGGCTTTCCTGTTGAGATTTCGGGTTGGGAGTCCGCCTTCGGTCTGCTATCCTTTTAGATCTTTCCGTTGTGAATCCGCCTTCGGTCGGTAAACCTTTGTTAGGTTGTGAAACCTCCTTCGGTCGACTTTCCTTTGTTGTGAGTCCTCCTACGGCCAGCTTTCCTTTTGATATGTCGGGTTGTGAGTCCGCCTTCGGCAGGCTTTCCTTTTGAATCTTTTGGGTTGTGAATCCGCGTTTGGCCGGTAAACCTTTGTTGGGTTGTGAGTCCACCTTCGGCCAGCTTTCCTTTTTAAATTTTGGGTTGTGAGTCCCCCTTCAGTCGGCTTTCCTTTTGATTCTTTTGGTTGGGAGTCCGCCTTCGGTCAACTTTCGTTTTGAGATTTCGGGTTGTGAGTCCCCCTTCGGTCGGCTTTCCTTTTAGATCTTTTGCTTGTGAATCCTCCTTCGGTCAATAAACCTTTGTTATGTTATGAGTCCGCCTTCGGTCGGCTTTCCTTTTGAATCTTTTGGTTGTGAATCACCCTTTAGCTGGTAAACATTTGTTGGGTTGTGAGTTCGCCTTTGGCCGGCTTTCCTTTTTGTATTTCGGGTTGTGATTCCGCCTTCGGTCGGCTTTCCTTTTAAACCTTTATTGGGTTGTGATTCCGCCTTCGGCCGGCTTTCCTTTTGATATGTTGGGTTGTGAGGCCGCCTTCGGCCGACTTTCCTATTGAATCTTTTGGGTTGTGAATCCGCCTTCGGCCGGTAAACCTTTGTTGGGTTGTGACTCCGCCTTCAGCTGGCTTTCCTTTTGAAATTTTAGGTTGTGAGTCCGCCTTCAGTCGGCATTCCTTTAAAATTTTTGGTTGTAAGTCCGCCATCGGTCGAGTTTCCTTTTAAACCTTTTTTGGGTTGTGAATCCGCCTTCGGCCGGTAAACCTTTGTTGGGTTGTGAGTCCGCCTTCGGTCGGCTTTCCTTTTTAACCTTTGTTAGGTTGTGAGTCTGCCTTTGGCCGCCTTTCCTTTTGATATGTTAGGTTGTAAGTCAACCTTCAGCCAGCTTTCCTTTCGACTCTTTAGGGTTATGAATCAGCCTTCGGCCAGTAAACCTTTGTTGGGTTGTGAGTCCGCCTTCGGCCGGCATTCCTTTTGAAATTTTGGGTTGTGAGTCCGCATTCCGTCAGCTTTCCTTTTGAATATTTTGGTTGGGAGTCCGCCTTCGGCCGGCTTTCCTATTGATATTTCAAATTGTGAGTCTGCCTACGGCCGACTTTCATTTTAGATCTTGTGGTTGTGAATCCGCCTTCGGTCGATAAACCTTTGTTGGGTTGTGAGTCCGCCTTCAGTCGGTTTTCCTTTTGAATCTTTTGGGTGTGAATCCGCCTTTGGCTGGTATACCTTTGTTGGTTTGTGAGTCCGCCTTCAGTCGGTATTCCTTTAAAATTTTTGGTTGTAAGTCAGCCATCGGTCGGCTTTCCTTTTAAACCTTTTTTGGGTAGTGAATCCGCCTTCGGCCGGTAAACCTTTGTTGGGTTATGAGTCCGCCTTCGGCCGGCTTTCCTTTTGAATATTTTGGTTGGGAGTCCGCCTTCGGCCGGTTTTCCTTTTGAGATTTCGGGTTGTGAGTCCACCTTCGGTCGGCTTTCCTTTTAGCACTTTTGTTTGTGAATCCGCCTTCGGTCGGTAAACCTTTGTTGGGTTGTAGGCCCGCCTTCGGTAAGCTTTTCTTTAAAATCTTTTGGATGTGAATCTGCCCTCGGTCGGTAAACCTTTGTTTGATTGTGAGTACGCCTTCGGCTGGGTTTCCTTTTGAGATTTCGGGTTGGGAGTCCGCCTTCGGTCGGCTATCCTTTTAGATCTTTCCGTTGTGAATCCGCCTTCGGTCGGTAAACCATTGTTAGGTTGTGAAACCGCCTTCGGTCGACTTTCCTTTGTTGCGAGTTCTCCTTCGGCCAGCTTTCCTTTTGATATGTCGGGTTGTGAGTCCGCCTTCGGCAGCCTTTCCTTTTGAATCTTTTGGGTTGTGAATCCGCGTTCGGCCGGTAAACCTTTGTTGGGTTGTGAGTCCACCTTCGGTCGGCTTTCCTTTTTAAATTTTGGGTTGTGAGTCCCCCTTCAGTCGGCTTTCCTTTTGATTCTTTTGGTTGGGAGTCTGCCTTCGGTCGACTTTCGTTTTGAGATTTCGGGTTGTGAGTCCGCCTTCGGTCGGGTTTCCTTTTAGATCTTTTGCTTGTGAATCCGCCTTCGGTCAATAAACCATTGTTGGGTTGTGAGTCCGCCTTCGGTCGGATTTCCTTTTGAATCTTTTGGTTGTGAATCACCCTTTAGCTGGTAAACATTTGTTGGGTTGTGAGTTCGCCTTCGGCCGGCTTTCCTTTTTGTATTTCGGTTTGTGATTCCGCCTTCGGTCGGCTTTCCTTTTAAACCTTTATTGGGTTGTGATTCCGCCTTCGGTCGGCTTTCCTTTTGATATGTCGGGTTGTGAGGCCGCCTTCGGCCGACTTTCCTACTGAATCTTTTGGGTTGTGAATCCGCCTTCGGCCGGTAAACCTTTGTTGGGTTGTGAGTCCGCCTTCAGTCGGTTTTCCTTTTGAATCTTTTGGGTGTGAATCCGCCTTTGGCTGGTAAACCTTTGTTGGTTTGTGAGTCTTCCTTCAGTCGGTATTCCTTTAAAATTTTTGGTTGTAAGTCCGCCATCGGTCGGCTTTCCTTTTAAACCTTTTTTGGGTAGTGAATCCGCCTTCGGCCGGTAAACCTTTGTTGGGTTATGAGTCCGCCTTCGGCCGGCTTTCCTTTTGAATATTTTGGTTGGGAGTCCGCCTTCGGCCGGTTTTCCTTTTGAGATTTCGGGTTGTGAGTCCACCTTCGGTCGGCTTTCCTTTTAGCACTTTTGTTTGTGAATCCGCCTTCGGTCGGTAAACCTTTGTTGGGTTGTAGGTCCGCCTTCGGTAAGCTTTTCTTTAAAATCTTTTGGATGTGAATCCGCCCTCGGTCGGTAAACCTTTGTTTGGTTGTGAGTACGCCTTCGGCTGGGTTTCCTGTTGAGATTTCGGGTTGGGAGTCCGCCTTCGGTCGGCTATCCTTTTAGATCTTTCCGTTGTGAATCCGCCTTCGGTCGGTAAACCATTGTTAGGTTGTGAAACCGCCTTCGGTCGACTTTCCTTTGTTGCGAGTTCTCCTTCGGCCAGCTTTCCTTTTGATATGTCGGGTTGTGAGTCCGCCTTCGGCAGCCTTTCCTTTTGAATCTTTTGGGTTGTGAATCCGCGTTCGGCCGGTAAACCTTTGTTGGGTTGTGAGTCCACCTTCGGTCGGCTTTCCTTTTTAAATTTTGGGTTGTGAGTCCCCCTTCAGTCGGCTTTCCTTTTGATTCTTTTGGTTGGGAGTCCGCCTTCGGTCGACTTTCGTTTTGAGATTTCGGGTTGTGAGTCCGTCTTCGGTCGGGTTTCCTTTTAGATCTTTTGCTTGTGAATCCGCCTTCGGTCAATAAACCATTGTTGGGTTGTGAGTCCGCCTTCGGTCGGCTTTCCTTTTGAATCTTTTGGTTGTGAATCACCCTTTAGCTGGTAAACATTTGTTGGGTTGTGAGTTCGCCTTCGGCCGGCTTTCCTTTTTGTATTTCGGTTTGTGATTCCTCCTTCGGTCGGCTTTCCTTTTAAACCTTTATTGGGTTGTGATTCCGCCTTCGGTCGGCTTTCCTTTTGATATGTCGGGTTGTGAGGCCGCCTTCGGCCGACTTTCCTACTGAATCTTTTGGGTTGTGAATCCGCCTTCGGCCGGTAAACCTTTGTTGGGTTGTGACTCCGCCTTCAGCTGGCTTTCCTTTTGAAATTTTGGGTTGTGAGTCCGCCTTCAGTCGGCATTCCTTTAAAATTTTTGGTTGTAAGTCTGCCATCGGTCGGCTTTCCTTTTAATCCTTTTTTGGGTTGTGAATCCGCCTTCGGCCGGTAAACCGTTGTTGGGTTGTGAGTCCGCCTTCGGTCGGCTTTCCTATTGAATCTTTTGGTTGGGAGTCCGCCTTCGGCCGACTTTCCTTTTTAGATTTCGGGTTGTGAGTCCGCCTTCGGTCGGCTTTCCTTTTAGCACTTTTGTTTGTGAATCCGCCTTCGGTCGGTAAACCTTTGTTGGGTTGTAGGTCCGCCTTCGGTAAGCTTTTCTTTTAAATCTTTTGGTTGTGAATCCGCCCTCGGTCGGTAAACCTTTGTTTGGTTGTGAGTCCGCCTTCGGCCGACTTTCCTGTTGAGATTTCGGGTTGGGAGTCCGCCTTCGGTCGGCTATCCTTTTAGATCTTTCCGTTGTGAATCCGCCTTCGGTCGTTAACCTTTGTTAGGTTGTGAAACCGACTTCGGTCGACTTTCCTTTTGTTGTGAGTCCTCCTTTGGCCAGCTTTCCTTTTGATATGTCGGGTTGTGAGTCCGCCTTCGGCAGGCTTTCCTTTTGAATCTTTTGGGTTATGATTCCGCGTTCGGCCGGTAAACCTGTGTTGGGTTGTGAGTCTACCTTCGGCCGGCTTTCCTTTTTAAATTTTGGGTTGTGAGTCCCCCTTCAGTCGGCTTTCCTTTTGATTCTTTTGGTTGGGAGTCCGCCTTCGGTCGACTTTCGTTTTGAGATTTCGGGTTGTGAGTTCGCCTTCGGTCGACTTACCTTTTAGATCTTTTGCTTGTGAATCCGCCTTCGGTCGATAAACCTTTGTTGGGTTATGAGTCCGCCTTCGGTCGGCTTTCCTTTTGAATCTTTTGGTTGTGAATCACCCTTTAGCTGGTAAATATTTGTTGGGTTGTGAGTTCGCCTTCGGTCGGCTTTCCTTTTTGTATTTCGGGTTGTGATTCCGCCTTCGGTCGGCTTTCCTTTTAAACCTTTATTGGGTTATGATTCCGCCTTCGGCCGGGTTTCCTTTTGATATGTCGGGTTGTGAGGCCGTCTTCGGCCGACTTTCCTATTGAATCTTTTGGGTTGTGAATCCGCCTTCGGCCGGTAAACCTTTGTTGGGCTGTGACTCCGTCTTCAGCTGGCTTTCCTTTTGAAATTTTGGGTTGTGAGTCCGCCTTCAGTCGGCATTCCTTTTAAATTTTTGGTTGTAAGTCCGCCATCGGTCGGCTTTCCTTTTAATCCTTTTTTGGGTTGTGAATCCGCCTTCGGCCAGTAAACCGTTGTTGGGTTGTGAGTCCGCCTTCGGCCGGCTTTCCTTTTGAATCTTTTGGTTGGGAGTCCGCCTTCGGCCGACTTTCCTTTTGTGATTTCGGGTTGTGAGTCCGCCTTCGGTCGGCTTTCCTTTTAGCACTTTTGTTTGTGAATCCGCCTTCGGTCGGTAAACATTTGTTGGGTTGTAGGTCCACCTTCGGCAAGCTTTTCTTTTAAATCTTTTGGTTGTGAATCCGCCCTCGATCAGTAAAGCTTTGTTTGGTTGTGAGTCCGCCTTCGGCCGGCTTTCCTGTTGAGATTTTGGGTTGGGAGTCGGCCTTCGGTCGGCTATCCTTTTAGATCTTTCCGTTGTGAATCCGCCTTCGGTCGGTAAACCTTTGTTAGGTTGTGAAATCGCCTTCGGTTGACTTTCCTTTGTTGTGAGTCCTCTTTTGGCCAGCTTTCCTTTTGATATGTCGGGTTGTGAGTCCGCCTTCGGCAGGCTATCCTTTTGAATCTTTTGGGTTACGATTCCTCGTTCGGCCGGTAAACCTTTGTTGGGTTGTGAGTCTACATTCGGTCGGCTTTCCTTTTTAAATTTTGGGTTGTGAGTCCCCCTTCAGTCGGCTTTCCTTTTGATTCTTTTGGTTAGGAGTCCGCCTTCGGTCGACTTTCATTTTGAGATTTCGGGTTGTGAGTCCGCCTTCGGTCGACTTTCCTTTTAGATCTTTTGCTTGTGAATCCGCCTTCGGTCGATAAACCTTTGTTGGGTTGTGAGTCCGCCTTCGGTCGGCTTTCCTTTTGAATCTTTTGGTTGTGAATCACCCTTTAGCTGGTAAACATTTGTTGGGTTGTGAGTTCGCCTTCGGCCGACTTTCCTTTTTGTATTTCGGGTTATGATTCCGCCTTCGGTCGGCTTTCCTTTTAAACCTTTATTGGGTTGTGATTCCGCCTTCGGCCGGCTTTCCTTTTGATATGTCGGGTTGTGAGGCAGCCTTCGGCCGACTTTCCTATTGAATCTTTTGGGTTGTGAATCCGCCTTCGGCCGGTAAACCTTTGTTGGGTTATGACTCCGCCTTCAGCTGGCTTTCCTTTTGAAATTTTGGGTTGTGAGTCTGCCTTCTGTCGGCATTCCTTTAAAATTTTTGGTTGTAAGTCCGCCATCGGTCGGCTTTCTTTTTAATCCTTTTTTGGGTTGTGAATCCGCCTTCGGCCGGTAAACCGTTGTTGGGTTGTGAGTCCGCCTTCGGTCGGCTTTCCTTTTGAATCTTTTGGTTGGGAGTCTGCCTTCGGCCGGCTTTCCTTTAGATATTTTGGGTTGTAAGTCCGCCTTCGGTCGGCTTTCCTTTTAGCACTTTTGTTTGTGAATCCGCCTTCGGTCGGTAAATCTTTGTTGGGTTGTAGGTCCGCCTTCGGTAAGCTTTTCTTTTAAATCTTTTGGTTGTGAATCCGCCCTCGGTCGGTAAACCTTTGTTTGGTTGTGAGTCCGCCTTCGGCCGGCTTTCCTGTTGAGATTTCGGGTTGGGAGTCCACCTTCGGTAGGCTATCCTTTTAGATCTTTCTGTTGTTAATCCGCCTTCGGTCGGTAAACCTTTGTTAGGTTGTGAAACCGCCTTCGGTCGATTTTCCTTTGTTGTGAGTGCTCCTTTGGCCAGCTTTCCTTTTGATATGTCGCGTTGTGAGTCCGCCTTCGGCAGGCTTTCCTTTTGAATCTTTTGGGTTATGATTCCGCGTTCGGCAGGTAAACCTTTGTTGGGTTGTGAGCCTACCTTCGGCCGGCTTTCCTTTTTAAATTTTGGGTTGTGAGTCCCCCTTCAGTCGGCTTTCCTTTTGATTCTTTTGGTTGGGAGTCCGCCTTCGGTCGACTTTCGTTTTGAGATTTCGGGTTGTGAGTCCGCCTTCGGTCGACTTACCTTTTAGATCTTTTGCTTGTGAATCCGCCTTCGGTCGATAAACCTTTGTTGGGTTGTGAGTTAGCCTTCGGTCGGCTTTCCTTTTGAATCTTTTGGTTGTGAATCACCCTTTAGCTGGTAAACATTTGTTGGGTTGTGAGTTCGCCTTCGGTCGGCTTTCCTTTTTGTATTTCGGGTTGTGATTCTGCCTTCGGTCGGCTTTCCTTTTAAACCTTTATTGGGTTGGGATTCCGCCTTCGGCCGGCTTTCCTTTTGATATGTCGGGTTGTGAGGCCGTCTTCGGCCGACTTTCCTATTGAATCTTTTGGGTTGTGAATCCGCCTTCGGCCGGTAAACCTTTGTTGGGTTGTGACTCCGCCTTCAGCTGGCTTTCCTTTTGAAATTTTGGGTTGTGAGTCCGCCTTCAGTCGGCATTCCTTTTAAATTTTTGGTTGTAAGTCCGCCATCAGTCGGCTTTCCTTTTAATCCTTTTTTGGGTTATGAATCCGCCTTCGGCCAGTAAACCGTTGTTGGGTTGTGAGTCCGCCTTCGGTCGGCTTTCCTTTTGAATCTTTTGGTTGGGAGTCCGCCTTCGGCCGACTTTCCTTTTGTGATTTCGGGTTGTGAGTCCGTCTTCGGTCGGTTTTCCTTTTAGCACTTTTGTTTGTGAATCCGCCTTCGGTCGGTAAACCTTTGTTGGGTTGTAGGTCCGCCTTCGGCAAGCTTTTCTTTTAAATCTTTTGGTTGTGAATCCGCCCTCGGTCGGTAAACCTTTGTTTGGTTGTGAGTCCGCCTTCGGACGGCTTTCCTGTTAAGATTTCGGGTTGGGAGTCCGCCTTCGGTCGGCTATCCTTTTAGATCTTTCCGTTGTGAATCCGCCTTCGGTCGGTAAACCTTTGTTAGGTTGTGAAATCGCCTTTGGTCGACTTTCCTTTGTTGTGAGTCCTCTTTTGGCCAGCTTTCCTTTTGATATGTCGGGTTGTGAGTCCGCCTTCGGCAGGCTATCCTTTTGAATCTTTTGGGTTACGATTCCTCGTTCGGCCGGTAAACTTTTGTTGCGTTGTGAGTCTACATTCGGCCGGCTTTCCTTTTTAAATTTTGAGTTGTGAGTCCCCCTTCAGTCGACTTTCCTTTTGATTCTTTTGGTTGGGAGTCCGCCTTCGGTCGACTTTCATTTTGAGATTTCGGGTTGTGAGTCCGCCTTTGGTCGGCTTTCCTTTTAGATCTTTTGCTTGTGAATCCGCCTTCGGTCGATAAACCTTTGTTGGGTTGTGAGTCCGCCTTCGGTCGGCTTTCCTTTTGAATCTTTTGGTTGTGAATCACCCTTTAGCTGGTAAACATTTGTTGGGTTGTGAGTTCGCCTTCGGCCGACTTTCCTTTTTGTATTTCGGGTTGTGATTCCGCCTTCGGTCAGCTTTCCTTTTAAACCTTTATTGGGTTGTGATTCCGCCTTCGGCCGGCTTTCCTTTTGATATGTCGGGTTGTGAGGCCGCCTTCGGCCGACTTTACTATTGAATCTTTTGGGTTGTGAATCCGCCTTCGGCCGGTAAACCTTTGTTGGGTTATGACTCCGCCTTCAGCTGGCTTTCCTTTTGAAATTTTGGGTTGTGAGTCTGCCTTCTGTCGGCATTCCTTTAAAATTTTTGGTTGTAAGTCCGCCATCGGTCGGCTTTCTTTTTAATCCTTTCTTGGGTTGTGAATCCGCCTTCGGCCGGTAAACCGTTGTTGGGTTGTGAGTCCGCCTTCGGTCGGCTTTCCTTTTGAATCTTTTGGTTGGGAGTCTGCCTTCGGCCGGCTTTCCTTTAGATATTTTGGGTTGTAAGTCCGCCTTCGGTCGGCTTTCCTTTTAGCACTTTTGTTTGTGAATCCGCCTTCGGTCGGTAAATCTTTGTTGGGTTGTAGGTCCGCCTTCGGTAAGCTTTTCTTTTAAATCTTTTGGTTGTGAATCCGCCCTCGGTCGGTAAACCTTTGTTTGGTTGTGAGTCCGCCTTCGGCCGGCTTTCCTGTTGAGATTTCGGGTTGGGAGTCCACCTTCGGTCGGCTATCCTTTTAGATCTTTCTGTTGTGAATCCGCCTTCGGTCGGTAAACCTTTGTTAGGTTGTGAAACCGCCTTCGGTCGATTTTCCTTTGTTGTGAGTCCTCCTTTGGCCAGCTTTCCTTTTGATATGTCGCGTTGTGAGTCCGCCTTCGGCAGGCTTTCCTTTTGAATCTTTCGGGTTATGATTCCGCGTTCGGCAGGTAAACCTTTGTTGGGTTGTGAGCCTACCTTCGGCCGGCTTTCCTTTTTAAATTTTGGGTTGTGAGTCCCCCTTCAGTCGGCTTTCCTTTTGATTCTTTTGGTTGGGAGTCCGCCTTCGGTCGACTTTCGTTTTGAGATTTCGGGTTGTGAGTCCGCCTTCGGTCGACTTACCTTTTAGATCTTTTGCTTGTGAATCCGCCTTCGGTCGATAAACCTTTGTTGGGTTGTGAGTCCGCCTTCGGTCGGCTTTCCTTTTGAATCTTTTGGTTGTGAATCACCCTTTAGCTGGTAAACATTTCTTGGGTTGTGAGTTCGCCTTCGGTCGGCTTTCCTTTTTGTATTTCGGGTTGTGATTCCGCCTTCGGTCGGCTTTCCTTTTAAACCTTTATTGGGTTGGAATTCCGCCTTCGGCCGACTTTCCTTTTGATATGTCGGGTTGTGAGGCCGTCTTCGGCCGACTTTCCTATTGAATCTTTTGGGTTGTGAATCCGCCTTCGGCCGGTAAACCTTTGTTGGGTTGTGACTCCGCCTTCAGCTGGCTTTCCTTTTGAAATTTTGGGTTGTGAGTCCGCCTTCAGTCGGCATTCCTTTTAAATTTTTGGTTGTAAGTCCGCCATCAGTCCGCTTTCCTTTTAATCCTGTTTTGGGTTGTGAATCCGCCTTCGGCCAGTAAACCGTTGTTGGGTTGTGAGTCCGCCTTCGGTCGGCTTTCCTTTTGAATCTTTTGGTTGGGAGTCCGCCTTCGGCCGACTTTCCTTTTGTGATTTCGGGTTGTGAGTCCGTCTTCGGTCGGTTTTCCTTTTAGCACTTTTGTTTGTGAATCCGTCTTCAGTCGGTAAACCTTTGTTGGGTTGTAGGTCCGCCTTCGGCAAGCTTTTCTTTTAAATCTTTTGGTTGTGAATCCGCCCTCGGTCGGTAAACCTTTGTTTGGTTGTGAGTCCGCCTTCGGCCGGCTTTCCTGTTGAGATTTCGGGTTGGGAGTCCGCCTTCGGTCGGCTATCCTTTTAGATCTTTCCGTTGTGAATCCGCCTTCGGTCGGTAAACCTTTGTTAGGTTGTAAAATCGCCTTCGGTCGACTTTCCTTTGTTGTGAGTCCTCTTTTGGCCAGCTTTCCTTTTGATATGTCGGGTTGTGAGTCCGCCTTCGGCAGGCTATCCTTTTGAATCTTTTGGGTTACGATTCCTCGTTCGGCCGGTAAACCTTTGTTGGGTTGTGAGTCTACATTCGGCCGGCTTTCCTTTTTAAATTTTGGGTTGTGAGTCCCCCTTCAGTCGGCTTTCCTTTTGATTCTTTTGGTTGGGACTCCGCCTTCGGTCGACTTTCATTTTGAGATTTCGGGTTGTGAGTCCGCCTTCGGTCGGCTTTCCTTTTAGATCTTTTGCTTGTGAATCCGCCTTCGGTCGATAAACCTTTGTTGGGTTGTGAGTCCGTCTTCGGTCGGCTTTCCTTTTGAATCTTTTGGTTGTGAATCACCCTTTAGCTGGTAAACATTTGTTGGGTTGTAAGTCCGCCATCGGTCGGCTTTCTTTTTAATCCTTTTTTGGGTTGTGAATCCGCCTTCGGCCGGTAAACCGTTGTTGGGTTGTGAGTCCGCCTTCGGTCGGCTTTCCTTTTGAATCTTTTGGTTGGGAGTCTGCCTTCGGCCGGCTTTCCTTTAGATATTTTGGGTTGTAAGTCCGCCTTCGGTCGGCTTTCCTTTTTGCACTTTTGTTTGTGAATCCGCCTTCGGTCGGTAAACCTTTGTTGGGTTGTAGGTCCGCCTTCGGTAAGCTTTTCTTTTAAATCTTTTGGTTGTGAATCCGCCCTCGGTCGGTAAACCTTTGTTTGGTTGTGAGTCCGCCTTCGTCTGACTTTCCTGTTGAGATTTCGGGTTGGGAGTCTGCCTTCGGTCAGCTATCCTTTTAGATCTTTCCGTTGTGAATCCGCCTTCGCACGGTAAACCTTTGTTAGGTTGTGAAACCGCCTTCGGTCGACTTTCCTTTGTTGTGAGTCCTCCTTCGGCCAGCTTTCCTTTTGATATATCGGGTTGTGAGTCCGCCTTCGGCAGGCTTTCCTTTTGAATCTTTTGGGTTGTGAATCCGCGTTCGGCCGGTAAACCTTTGTTAGGTTGTGAGTCCACCTTCGGTCGGTAAACCTTTGTTAGGTTGTGAAACCGCCTTCGGTCGATTTTCCTTTGTTGTGAGTCCTCTTTTGGCCAGCTTTCCTTTTGATATGTCGGGTTGTGAGTCCGCCTTCGGCAGGCTTTCCTTTTGAATCTTTTGGGTTATGATTCCGCGTTTGGCAGGTAAACCTTTGTTGGGTTGTGAGTCTACCTTCGGCCGGCTTTCCTTTTTAAATTTTGGGTTGTGAGTCCCCCTTCAGTCGGCTTTCCTTTTGATTCTTTTGGTTGGGAGTCCGCCTTCGGTCGACTTTCATTTTGAGATTTCGGGTTGTGAGTCCGCCTTCGGTCGGCTTTCCTTTTAGATCTTTTGCTTGTGAATCCGCCTTCGGTTGATAAACCTTTGTTGGGTTGTGAGTCCGCCTTCGGTCGGCTTTCCTTTTGAATCTTTTGGTTGTGAATCACCCTTTAGCTGGTAAACATTTGTTGGGTTGTGAGTTCGCCTTCGGCCGACTTTCCTTTTTGTATTTCGGGTTGTGATTCCGCCTTCGGTCGGCTTTCCTTTTAAACCTTTATTGGGTTGTGATTCAGCCTTCGGCCGGCTTTCCTTTTGATATGTCGGGTTGTGAGGCCGCCTTCGGCTAACTTTCCTATTGAATCTTTTGGGTTGTGAATCCGCCTTCGGCCGGTAAACCTTTGTTGGATTATGACTCCGCCTTCAGCTGGCTTTCCTTTTGAAATTTTGGGTTGTGAGTCTGCCTTCTGTCGGCATTCCTTTAAAATTTTTGGTTGTAAGTCCGCCATCGGTCGGCTTTCTTTTTAATCCTTTTTTGGGTTGTGAATCCGCCTTCGGCCGGTAAACCGTTGTTGGGTTGTGAGTCCGCCTTCGGTCGGCTTTCCTTTTGAATCTTTGGTTGGGAGTCTGCCTTCGGCCGGCTTTCCTTTAGATATTTTGGGTTGTAAGTCAGCCTTCGGTCGGCTTTCCTTTTAGCACTTTTGTTTGTGAATCCGCCTTCGGTCGGTAAACCTTTGTTGGGTTGTAGGTCTGCCTTCGGTAAGCTTTTCTTTTAAATCTTTTGTTTGTGAATCCGCCCTCGGTCGGTAAACCTTTGTTTGGTTGTGAGTCCGCCTTCGGCCGGCTTTCCTGTTGAGATTTCAGGTTGGGAGTCCACCTTCGGTCGGCTATCCTTTTAGATCTTTCCGTTGTGAATCCGCCTTCGGTCGGTAAACCTTTGTTAGGTTGTGAAACCGCCTTCGGTCGATTTTCCTTTGTTGTGAGTCCTCCTTTGGCCAGCTTTCCTTTTGATATGTCGGGTTGTGAGTCCGCCTTCGGCAGGCTTTCCTTTTGAATCTTTTGGGTTATGATTCCGCATTTGGCAGGTAAACCTTTGTTGGGTTGTGAGTCTACCTTCGGCCTGCTTTCCTTTTTAAATTTTGGGTTGTGAGTCGCCCTTCAGTCGGCTTTCCTTTTGATTCTTTTGGTTGGGAGTCCGCCTTCGGTCGACTTTCGTTTTGATATTTCGGGTTGTGAGTCCGCCTTCGGTCGACTTACCTTTTAGATCTTTTGCTTGTGAATCCGCCTTCGGTCGATAAACCTTTGTTGGGTTGTGAGTCCGCCTTCGGTCGGCTTTCCTTTTGAATCTTTTGGTTGTGAATCACCCTTTAGCTGGTAAACATTTGTTGGGTTGTGAGTTCGCCTTCGGTCGGCTTTCCTTTTTGTATTTCGGGTTGTGATTCCGCCTTCGGTCGGCTTTCCTTTTAAACCTTTATTGGGTTGGGATTCCGCCTTCGGCCGACTTTCCTTTTGATATGTCGGGTTGTGAGGCGGTCGTCGGCCGACTTTCCTATTGAATCTTTTGGGTTGTGAATCCGCCTTCGGCCGGTAAACCTTTGTTGGGTTGTGACTCCGCCTTCAGCTGGCTTTCCTTTTGAAATTTTGGGTTGTGAGTCCGCCTTCAGTCGGCATTCCTTTTAAATTTTTGGTTGTAAGTCCGCCATCAGTCGGCTTTCCTTTTAATCCTTTTTTGGGTTGTGAATCCGCCTTCGGCCAGTAAACCGTTGTTGGGTTGTGAGTCGGCCTTCGGTCGGCTTTCCTTTTGAATCTTTTGGTTGGGAGTCCGCCTTCGGCCGACTTTCCTTTTGTGATTTTGGTTTGTGAGTCCGTCTTCGGTCGGTTTTCCTTTTAGCACTTTTGTTTGTGAATCCGCCTTCGGTCGGTAAACCTTTGTTGGGTTGTAGGTCCGCCTTCGGCAAGCTTTTCTTTTAAATCTTTTGGTTGTGAATCCGCCCTCGGTCAGTAAACCTTTGTTTGGTTGTGAGTCCGCCTTCGGCCGGCTTTCCTGTTGAGATTTCGAGTTGGGAGTCCGCCTTCGGTCGGCTATCCTTTTAGATCTTTCCGTTGTGAATCCGCCTTCGGTCGGTAAACCTTTGTTAGGTTGTGAAATCGCCTTCGGTCGACTTTCCTTTGTTGTGAGTCCTCTTTTGGCCAGCTTTCCTTTTGATATGTCGGGTTGTGAGTCCGCCTTCGGCAGGCTATCCTCTTGAATCTTTTGGGTTACGATTCCTCGTTCGGCCGGTAAACCTTTGTTGGGTTGTGAGTCTACATTCGGCCGGCTTTCCTTTTTAAATTTTGGGTTGTGAGTCCCCCTTCAGTCGGCTTTCCTTTTGATTCTTTTGGTTGGGAGTCCGCCTTCGGTCGACTTTCATTTTGAGATTTCGGGTTGTGAGTCCGCCTTCGGTCGACTTTCCTTTTATATCTTTTGCTTGTGAATCCGCCTTCGGTCGATAATCCTTTGTTGGGTTGTGAGTCCGTCTTCGGTCGGCTTTCCTTTTGAATCTTTTGGTTGTGAATCACCCTTTAGCTGGTAAACATTTGTTGGGTTGTGAGTTCGCCTTCGACCGACTTTCCTTTATGTATTTCGGGTTGTGATTCCGCCTTCGGTCGCCTTTCCTTTTAAACCTTTATTGGGTTGTGATTCCGCCATCGGCCGGCTTTCCTTTTGATATGTCGGGTTGTGAGGCCGCCTTCGGCCGACTTTCCTATTGAATCTTTTGGGTTGTGAATCCGCCTTCGGCCGGCAAACCTTTGTTGGGTTATGACTCCGCCTTCAGCTGGCTTTCCTTTTGAAATTTTGGGTTGTGAGTCTGCCTTCTGTCGGCATTCCTTTAAAATTTTTTGGTTGTAAGTCCGCCATCGGTCGGCTTTCTTTTTAATCCTTTTTTGGGTTGTGAATCCGCCTTCGGCCGGTAAACCGTTATTGGGTTGTGAGTCTACCTTCGGTCGGCTTTCCTTTTGAATCTTTTGGTTGGGAGTCTGCCTTCGGCCGGCTTTCCTTTAGATATTTTGGGTTGTAAGTCCGCCTTCGGTCGGCTTTCCTTTTAGCACTTTTGTTTGTGAATCCGCCTTCGGTCGGTAAACCTTTGTTGGGTTGTAGGTCCGCCTTCGGTAAGCTTTTCTTTTAAATCTTTTGGTTGTGAATCCGCCCTCGGTCGGTAAACCTTTGTTTGGTTGTGAGTCCACCTTCGGTCGGCTATCCTTTTAGATCTTTCCGTTGTGAATCCGCTTTCGGTCGGTAAACCTTTGTTAGGTTGTGAAACCGCCTTCGGTCGATTTTCCTTTGTTGTGAGTCCTCCTTTGGCCAGCTTTCCTTTTGATATGTCGGGTTGTGAGTCCGCCTTCGGCAGGCTTTCCTTTTGAATCTTTTGGGTTATGATTCCGCGTTCGGCAGGTAAACCTTTGTTGGGTTGTGAGTCCACCTTCGGCCTGCTTTCCTTTTTAAATTTTGGGTTGTGAGTCGCCCTTCAGTCGGCTTTCCTTTTGATTCTTTTGGTTGGGAGTCCGCCTTCGGTCGACTTTCGTTTTGAGATTTCGGGTTGTGAGTCCGCCTTCGGTCGACTTTCCTTTTATATCTTTTGCTTGTGAATCCGCCTTCGGTCGATAAACCTTTGTTAGGTTGTGAGTCCGCCTTCGGTCGGCTTTCCTTTTGAATCTTTTGGTTGTGAATCACCCTTTAGCTGGTAAACATTTGTTGGGTTGTGAGTTCGCCTTCGGTCGGCTTTCCTTTTTGTATTTCGGGTTGTGATTCCGCCTTCGGTCGGCTTTCCTTTTAAACCTTTATTGGGTTGGGATTCCGCCTTCGGCCGACTTTCCTTTTGATATGTCGGGTTGTGAGGCCGTCTTCGGCCGACTTTCCTATTGAATCTTTTGGGTTGTGAATCCGCCTTCGGCCGGTAAACCTTTGTTGGGTTGTGACTCCGCCTTCAGCTGGCTTTCCTTTTGAAATTTTGGGTTGTGAGTCCGCCTTCAGTCGGCATTCCTTTTAAATTTTTGGTTGTAAGTCCGCCATCAGTCGGCTTTCCTTTTAATCCTTTTTTGGGTTGTGAATCCGCCTTCGGCCAGTAAACCGTTGTTGGGTTGTGAGTCCGCCTTCGGTCGGCTTTCCTTTTGAATCTTTTGGTTGGGAGTCCGCCTTCGGCCGACTTTCCTTTTGTGATTTCGGGTTGTGAGTCCGTCTTCGGTCGGTTTTCCTTTTAGCACTTTTGTTTGTGAATCCGCCTTCGGTCGGTAAACCTTTGTTGGGTTGTAGGTCCGCCTTCGGCAAGCTTTTCTTTTAAATCTTTTGGTTGTGAATCCGCCCTCGGTCGGTAAACCTTTGTTTGGTTGTGAGTCCGCCTTCGGCCGGCTTTCCTGTTGAGATTTCGGGTTGGGAGTCCGCCTTCGGTCGGCTATCCTTTTAGATCTTTCCGTTGTGAATCCGCCTTCGGTCGGTAAACCTTTGTTAGGTTGTGAAATCGCCTTCGGTCGACTTTCCTTTGTTGTGAGTCCTCTTTTGGCCAGCTTTCCTTTTGATATGTCGGGTTGTGAGTCCGCCTTCGGCAGGCTATCCTTTTGAATCTTTTGGGTTACGATTCCTCGTTCGGCCGATAAACCTTTGTTGGGTTGTGAGTCTACATTCGGCCGGCTTTCCTTTTTAAATTTTGGGTTGTGAGTCCCCCTTCAGTCGGCTTTCCTTTTGATTCTTTTGGTTGGGAGTCCGCCTTCGGTCGACTTTCATTTTGAGATTTCGGGTTGTGAGTCCGCCTTCGGTCGGCTTTCCTTTTAGATCTTTTGCTTGTGAATCCGCCTTCGGTCGATAAACCTTTGTTGGGTTGTGAGTCCGTCTTCGGTCGGCTTTCCTTTTGAATCTTTTGGTTGTGAATCACCCTTTAGCTGGTAAACATTTGTTGGGTTGTGAGTTCGCCTTCGACCGACTTTCCTTTATGTATTTCGGGTTGTGATTCCGCCTTCGGTCGCCTTTCCTTTTAAACCTTTATTGGGTTGTGATTCCGCCTTCGGCCGGCTTTCCTTTTGATATGTCGGGTTGTGAGGCCGCCTTCGGCCGACTTTCCTATTGAATCTTTTGGGTTGTGAATCCGCCTTCGGCCGGCAAACCTTTGTTGGGTTATGACTCCGCCTTCAGCTGGCTTTCCTTTTGAAATTTTGGGTTGTGAGTCTGCCTTCTGTCGGCATTCCTTTAAAATTTTTGGTTGTAAGTCCGCCATCGGTCGGCTTTCTTTTTAATCCTTTTTTGGGTTGTGAATCCGCCTTCAGCCGGTAAACCGTTATTGGGTTGTGAGTCTACCTTCGGTCGGCTTTCCTTTTGAATCTTTTGGTTGGGAGTCTGCCTTCGGCCGGCTTTCCTTTAGATATTTTGGGTTGTAAGTCCGCCTTCGGTCGGCTTTCCTTTTAGCACTTTTGTTTGTGAATCCGCCTTCGGTCGGTAAACCTTTGTTGGGTTGTAGGTCCGCCTTCGGTAAGCTTTTCTTTTAAATCTTTTGGTTGTGAATCCGCCCTCGGTCGGTAAACCTTTGTTTGGTTGTGAGTCCACCTTCGGTCGGCTATCCTTTTAGATCTTTCCGTTGTGAATCCGCTTTCGGTCGGTAAACCTTTGTTAGGTTGTGAAACCGCCTTCGGTCGATTTTCCTTTGTTGTGAGTCCTCCTTTGGCCAGCTTTCCTTTTGATATGTCGGGTTGTGAGTCCGCCTTCGGCAGGCTTTCCTTTTGAATCTTTTGGGTTATGATTCCGCGTTCGGCAGGTAAACCTTTGTTGGGTTGTGAGTCTACCTTCGGCCTGCTTTCCTTTTTAAATTTTGGGTTGTGAGTCGCCCTTCAGTCGGCTTTCCTTTTGATTCTTTTGGTTGGGAGTCCGCCTTCGGTCGACTTTCGTTTTGAGATTTCGGGTTGTGAGTCCGCCTTCGGTCGACTTACCTTTTAGATCTTTTGCTTGTGAATCCGCCTTCGGTCGATAAACCTTTGTTAGGTTGTGAGTCCGCCTTCGGTCGGCTTTCCTTTTGAATCTTTTGGTTGTGAATCACCCTTTAGCTGGTAAACATTTGTTGGGTTGTGAGTTCGCCTTCGGTCGGCTTTCCTTTTTGTATTTCGGGTTGTGATTCCGCCTTCGGTCGGCTTTCCTTTTAAACCTTTATTGGGTTGGGATTCCGCCTTCGGCCGACTTTCCTTTTGATATGTCGGGTTGTGAGGCCGTCTTCGGCCGACTTTCCTATTGAATCTTTTGGGTTGTGAATCCGCCTTCGGCCGGTAAACCTTTGTTGGGTTGTGACTCCGCCTTCAGCTGGCTTTCCTTTTGAAATTTTGGGTTGTGAGTCCGCCTTCAGTCGGCATTCCTTTTAAATTTTTGGTTGTAAGTCCGCCATCAGTCGGCTTTCCTTTTAATCCTTTTTTGGGTTGTGAATCCGCCTTCGGCCAGTAAACCGTTGTTGGGTTGTGAGTCCGCCTTCGGTCGGCTTTCCTTTTGAATCTTTTGGTTGGGAGTCCGCCTTCGGCCGACTTTCCTTTTGTGATTTCGGGTTGTGAGTCCGTCTTCGGTCGGTTTTCCTTTTAGCACTTTTGTTTGTGAATCCGCCTTCGGTCGGTAAACCTTTGTTGGGTTGTAGGTCCGCCTTCGGCAAGCTTTTCTTTTAAATCTTTTGGTTGTGAATCCGCCCTCGGTCGGTAAACCTTTGTTTGGTTGTGAGTCCGCCTTCGGCCGGCTTTCCTGTTGAGATTTCGGGTTGGGAGTCCGCCTTCGGTCGGCTATCCTTTTAGATCTTTCCGTTGTGAATCCGCCTTCGGTCGGTAAACCTTTGTTAGGTTGTGAAATCGCCTTCGGTCGACTTTCCTTTGTTGTGAGTCCTCTTTTGGCCAGCTTTCCTTTTGATATGTCGGGTTGTGAGTCCGCCTTCGGCAGGCTATCCTTTTGAATCTTTTGGGTTACGATTCCTCGTTCGGCCGATAAACCTTTGTTGGGTTGTGAGTCTACATTCGGCCGGCTTTCCTTTTTAAATTTTGGGTTGTGAGTCCCCCTTCAGTCGGCTTTCCTTTTGATTCTTTTGGTTGGGAGTCCGCCTTCGGTCGACTTTCATTTTGAGATTTCGGGTTGTGAGTCCGCCTTCGGTCGGCTTTCCTTTTAGATCTTTTGCTTGTGAATCCGCCTTCGGTCGATAAACCTTTGTTGGGTTGTGAGTCCGTCTTCGGTCGGCTTTCCTTTTGAATCTTTTGGTTGTGAATCACCCTTTAGCTGGTAAACATTTGTTGGGTTGTGAGTTCGCCTTCGACCGACTTTCCTTTATGTATTTCGGGTTGTGATTCCGCCTTCGGTCGCCTTTCCTTTTAAACCTTTATTGGGTTGTGATTCCGCCTTCGGCCGGCTTTCCTTTTGATATGTCGGGTTGTGAGGCCGCCTTCGGCCGACTTTCCTATTGAATCTTTTGGGTTGTGAATCCGCCTTCGGCCGGTAAACCTTTGTTGGGTTATGACTCCGCCTTCAGCTGGCTTTCCTTTTGAAATTTTGGGTTGTGAGTCTGCCTTCTGTCGGCATTCCTTTAAAATTTTTGGTTGTAAGTCCGCCATCGGTCGGCTTTCTTTTTAATCCTTTTTTGGGTTGTGAATCCGCCTTCGGCCGGTAAACCGTTATTGGGTTGTGAGTCTGCCTTCGGTCGGCTTTCCTTTTGAATCTTTTGGTTGGGAGTCTGCCTTCGGCCGGCTTTCCTTTAGATATTTTGGGTTGTAAGTCCGCCTTCGGCCGGCTTTCCTTTTAGCACTTTTGTTTGTGAATCCGCCTTCGGTCGGTAAACCTTTGTTGGGTTGTAGGTCCGCCTTCGGTAAGCTTTTCTTTTAAATCTTTTGGTTGTGAATCCGCCCTCGGTCGGTAAACCTTTGTTTGGTTGTGAGTCCGCCTTCGGCCGGCTTTGCTGTTGAGATTTCGGGTTGGGAGTCCACCTTCGGTCGGCTATCCTTTTAGATCTTTCCGTTGTGAATCCGCCTTCGGTCGGTAAACCTTTGTTAGGTTGTGAAATCGCCTTCGGTCGACTTTCCTTTGTTGTGAGTCCTCTTTTGGCCAGCTTTCCTTTTTATATGTCGGGTTGTGAGTCCGCCTTCGGCAGGCTTTCCTTTTGAATCTTTTGGGTTATGATTCCGCGTTCGGCAGGTAAACCTTTGTTGGGTTGTGAGTCTACCTTCGGCCGGCTTTCCTTTTTAAATTTTGGGTTGTGAGTCCCCCTTCAGTCGGCTTTCCTTTTGATTCTTTTGGTTGGGAGTCCGCCTTCGGTCGACTTTCATTTTGAGATTTCGGGTTGTGAGTCCGCCTTCGGTCGGCTTTCCTTTTAGATCTTTTGCTTGTGAATCCGCCTTCGGTCGATAAACCTTTGTTGGGTTGTGAGTCCGCCTTCGGTCGGCTTTCCTTTTGAATCTTTTGGTTGTGAATCACCCTTTAGCTGGTAAACATTTGTTGGGTTGTGAGTTCGCCTTCGGCCGACTTTCCATTTTGTATTTTGGGTTGTGATTCCGCCTTCGGTCGGCTTTCCTTTTAAACCTTTATTGGGTTGTGATTCCGCCTTCGGCCGGCTTTCCTTTTGATATGTCGGGTTGTGAGGCCGCCTTCGGCCGACTTTCCTATTGAATCTTTTGGGTTGTGAATCCGCCTTCGGCCGGTAAACCATTGTTGGGTTATGACTCCGCCTTCAGCTGGCTTTCCTTTTGAAAATTTGGGTTGTGAGTCTGCCTTCTGTCGGCATTCCTTTAAAATTTTTGGTTGTAAGTCCACCATCGGTCGGCTTTCTTTTTAATCCTTTTTTGGGTTGTGAATCCGCCTTCGGCCAGTAAACCGTTGTTGGGTTGTGAGTCCGCCTTCGGTCGGCTTTCCTTTTGAATCTTTTGGTTGGGAGTCCGCCTTCGGCCGACTTTCCTTTTGTGATTTCGGGCTGTGAGTCCGCCTTCGGTCGGCTTTCCTTTTAGCACTTTTGTTTGTGAATCCGCCTTCGGTCGGTAAACCTTTGTTGGGTTGTAGGTCTGCCTTCGGCAAGCTTTTCTTTTAAATCTTTTGGTTGTGAATCCGCCCTCGGTCGGTAAACCTTTGTTTGGTTGTGAGTCCGCCTTCGGCCGGCTTTCCTGTTGAGATTTCGGGTTGGGAGTCCGCCTTCGGTCGGCTATCCTTTTAGATCTTTCCGTTGTGAATCCGCCTTCGGTCGGTAAACCTTTGTTAGGTTGTAAAATCGCCTTCGGTCGACTTTCCTTTGTTGTGAGTCCTCTTTTGGCCAGCTTTCCTTTTGATATGTCGGGTTGTGAGTCCGCCTTCGGCAGGCTATCCTTTTGAATCTTTTGGGTTACGATTCCTCGTTCGGCCGGTAAACCTTTGTTGGGTTGTGAGTCTACATTCGGCCGGCTTTCCTTTTTAAATTTTGGGTTGTGAGTCCCCCTTCAGTCGGCTTTCCTTTTGATTCTTTTGGTTGGGACTCCGCCTTCGGTCGACTTTCATTTTGAGATTTCGGGTTGTGAGTCCGCCTTCGGTCGGCTTTCCTTTTAGATCTTTTGCTTGTGAATCCGCCTTCGGTCGATAAACCTTTGTTGGGTTGTGAGTCCGCCTTCGGTCGGCTTTCCTTTTGAATCTTTTGGTTGTGAATCACCCTTTAGCTGGTAAACATTTGTTGGGTTGTGAGTTCGCCTTCTACCGACTTTCCTTTTTGTATTTCGGGTTGTGATTCCGCCTTCGGTCGGCTTTCCTTTTAAACCTTTATTGGGTTGTGATTCCGCCTTCGGCCGGCTTTCCTTTTGATATGTCGGGTTGTGAGGCCGCCTTCGGCCGACTTTCCTATTGAATCTTTTGGGTTGTGAATCCGCCTTCGGCCGGTAAACCATTGTTGGGTTATGACTCCGCCTTCAGCTGGCTTTCCTTTTGAAATTTTGGGTTGTGAGTCTGCCTTCTGTCGGCATTCCTTTAAAATTTTTGGTTGTAAGTCCACCATCGGTCGGCTTTCTTTTTAATCCTTTTTTGGGTTGTGAATCCGCCTTCGGCCAGTAAACCGTTGTTGGGTTGTGAGTCCGCCTTCGGTCGGCTTTCCTTTTGAATCTTTTGGTTGGGAGTCCGCCTTCGGCCGACTTTCCTTTTGTGATTTCGGGCTGTGAGTCCGCCTTCGGTCGGCTTACCTTTTAGCACTTTTGTTTGTGAATCCGCCTTCGGTCGGTAAACCTTTGTTGGGTTGTAGGTCCGCCTTCGGCAAGCTTTTCTTTTAAATCTTTTGGTTGTGAATCCGCCCTCGGTCGGTAAACCTTTGTTTGGTTGTGAGTCCGCCTTCGACCGGCTTTCCTGTTGAGATTTCGGGTTGGGAGTCCGCCTTCGGTCGGCTATCCTTTTAGATCTTTCCGTTGTGAATCCGCCTTCGGTCGGTAAACCTTTGTTAGGTTGTGAAATCACCTTCGGTCGACTTTCCTTTGTTGTGAGTCCTCTTTTGGCCAGCTTTCCTTTTGATATGTCGGGTTGTGAGTCCGCCTTCGGCAGGCTATCCTTTTGAATCTTTTGGGTTACGATTCCTCGTTCGGCCGGTAAACCTTTGTTGGGTTGTGAGTCTACATTCGGCCGGCTTTCCTTTTTAAATTTTGGGTTGTGAGTCCCCCTTCAGTCGGCTTTCCTTTTGATTCTTTTGGTTGGGACTCCGCCTTCGGTCGACTTTCATTTTGAGATTTCGGGTTGTGAGTCCGCCTTCGGTCGGCTTTCCTTTTAGATCTTTTGCTTGTGAATCCGCCTTCGGTCGATAAACCTTTGTTGGGTTGTGAGTCCGCCTTCGGTCGGCTTTCCTTTTGAATCTTTTGGTTGTGAATCACCCTTTAGCTGGTAAACATTTGTTGGGTTGTGAGTTCGCCTTCTGCCGACTTTCCTTTTTGTATTTCGGGTTGTGATTCCGCCTTCGGTCGGCTTTCCTTTTAAACCTTTATTGGGTTGTGATTCCGCCTTCGGCCGGCTTTCCTTTTGATATGTCGGGTTGTGAGGCCGCCTTCGGCCGACTTTCCTATTGAATCTTTTGGGTTGTGAATCCGCCTTCGGCCGGTAAACCATTGTTGGGTTATGACTCCGCCTTCAGCTGGCTTTCCTTTTGAAATTTTGGGTTGTGAGTCTGCCTTCTGTCGGCATTCCTTTAAAATTTTTGGTTGTAAGTCCACCATCGGTCGGCTTTCTTTTTAATCCTTTTTTGGGTTGTGAATCCGCCTTCGGCCAGTAAACCGTTGTTGGGTTGTGAGTCCGCCTTCGGTCGGCTTTCCTTTTGAATCTTTTGGTTGGGAGTCCGCCTTCGGCCGACTTTCCTTTTGTGATTTCGGGCTGTGAGTCCGCCTTCGGTCGGCTTACCTTTTAGCACTTTTGTTTGTGAATCCGCCTTCGGTCGGTAAACCTTTGTTGGGTTGTAGGTCCGCCTTCGGCAAGCTTTTCTTTTAAATCTTTTGGTTGTGAATCCGCCCTCGGTCGGTAAACCTTTGTTTGGTTGTGAGTCCGCCTTCGACCGGCTTTCCTGTTGAGATTTCGGGTTGGGAGTCCGCCTTCGGTCGGCTATCCTTTTAGATCTTTCCGTTGTGAATCCGCCTTCGGTCGGTAAACCTTTGTTAGGTTGTGAAATCACCTTCGGTCGACTTTCCTTTGTTGTGAGTCCTCTTTTGGCCAGCTTTCCTTTTGATATGTCGGGTTGTGAGTCCGCCTTCGGCAGGCTATCCTTTTGAATCTTTTGGGTTACGATTCCTCGTTCGGCCGGTAAACCTTTGTTGGGTTGTGAGTCTACATTCGGCCGGCTTTCCTTTTTAAATTTTGGGTTGTGAGTCCCCCTTCAGTCGGCTTTCCTTTTGATTCTTTTGGTTCGGAGTCCGCCTTCGGTCGACTTTCATTTTGAGATTTCGGGTTGTGAGTCCGCCTTCGGTCGGCTTTCCTTTTAGATCTTTTGCTTGTGAATCCGCCTTCGGTCGATAAACCTTTGTTGGGTTGTGAGTCCGCCTTCGGTCGGCTTTCCTTTTGAATCTTTTGGTTGTGAATCACCCTTTAGCTGGTAAACATTTGTTGGGTTGTGAGTTCGCCTTCGGCCGACTTTCCTTTTTGTATTTCGTGTTGTGATTCCGCCTTCGGTCGGCTTTCCTTTTAAACCTTTATTGGTTTGTGATTCCGCCTTCGGCGGGCTTTCCTTTTGATATGTCGGGTTGTGAGGCCGCCTTCGGCCGACTTTCCTATTGAATCTTTTGGGTTGTGAATCCGCCTTCGGCCGGTAAACCTTTGTTGGGTTATGACTCCGCCTTCAGCTGGCTTTCCTTTTGAAATTTTGGGTTGTGAGTCTGCCTTCTGTCGGCATTCCTTTAAAATATTTGGTTGTAAGTCCGGCATCGGTCGGCTTTCTTTTTAATCCTTTTTTGGGTTGTGAATCCGCCTTCGGCCAGTAAACCGTTGTTGGGTTGTGAGTCAGCCTTCGGTCGGCTTACCTTTTGAATCTTTTGGTTGGGAATCCGCCTTCGGCCGACTTTCCTATTGTGATTTTGGGTTGTGAGTCCGCCTTCGATCGGCTTTCCTTTTAGCATTTTTGTTTGTGAATCCGCCTTCGGTCGGTAAACCTTTGTTGCGTTGTAGGTCCGCCTTCGGCAAGCTTTTCTTTTAAATCTTTTGGTTGTGAATCCGCCCTCGGTCGGTAAACCTTTGTTTGGTTGTGAGTCCGCCTTCGGCCGGCTTTCCTGTTGAGATTTCGGGTTGGGAGTCCGCCTTCGGTCGGCTATCCTTTTAGATCTTTCCATTGTGAATCCGCCTTCGGTCGATAAACCTTTGTTAGGGTGTGAAACCGTCTTCGGTCGACTTTCCTTTGTTGTGAGTCCTCCTTTGTCCAGCTTTCCTTTTGATATGTCGGGTTATGAGTCCGCCTTCGGCAGGCTTTCCTTTTGAATATTTTGGGTTGTGAATCCGCGTTCGGCCGGTAAACCTTTGTTGGGTTGTGAGTCCACCTTCGGCCGGCTTTCCTTTTTAAATTTTGGGTTTCGAGTCCCCATTCAGTCGCCTTTCCTTTAGATTCTTTTGGTTGGGAGTCCGCCTTCGGTCGACTTTCGTTTTGAGATTTCGGGTTATGAGTCCGCCTTCGGTCGGCTTTCCTTTTGTTTGTGAATCCGCCTTTGGTCGATAAACCTTTGCTGGGTTGTGATTCCGCCTTCGGCCGGCTTTCCTTTTGAATCTTTTGGTTGTGAATCACCCTTTAGCTGGTAAACATTTGTTGGGTTGTGAGTTCGCCTTCGGCCGACTTTC
Source organism: Lathyrus tuberosus (assembly GCA_022829125.1). Taxonomy (NCBI): domain Eukaryota; kingdom Viridiplantae; phylum Streptophyta; class Magnoliopsida; order Fabales; family Fabaceae; genus Lathyrus; species Lathyrus tuberosus. Next base: position 19,435,351 of record JALAZF010000005.1, on the reverse strand, counting down.
CTTTTTGTATTTCGGGTTGTGATTCCGCCTTCGGTCGGCTTTCCTTTTAAACTTTTATTGGGTTGTGATTCCGCCTTCGGCCGGCTTTCCTTTTGATATGTTGGGTTGTGAGGCCGCCATCGGCCGACTTTCCTATTGAATCTTTTGGGTTGTGAATCCGCCTTCGGCCGGTAAACCTTTGTTGGGTCGTGACTCCGCCTTTTAGCTAGCTTTCCTTTTGAAAATTTGGGTCGTGAGTCCGCCTTCTGTCGGCATTCCTTTAAAATTTTTGGTTGTAAGTCCGCCATCGGTCGGCTTTCCTTTTAAACCTTTTTTGGGTTGTGATCCGCCTTCGGCCGGTAAACTACTTTTGGGTTATGGGTCCGCCATCAGTCGGCTTTCCTTTTGAATCTTTTGGTTGGGAGTCCGCCTTTGGCCGGCTTTCCTTTTGAGATTTCGGGTTGTGAGTCCGCCTTCGGTCGGCTTTCCTTTTAGCACTTTTGTTTGTGAATCTGCCTTCGGTCAGTAAACCTTTGTTGGGTTGTAGGTCTGCCTTCGGTAAGCTTTTCTTTTAAATCTTTTAGTTGTGAATCCGCCCTCGGTCGGTAAACCTTTTTTTGGTTGTGAGACCGCCTTCGTCCGGCTTTCCTGTTGAGATTTCGGGTTGGGAGTCCGCCTTCGGTCAGCTATCCTTTTAGATCTTTCCGTTTTGAATCCGCCTTCGGTCGGTAAACCTTTGTTAGGTTGTGAAACCGCCTTCGGTCGACTTTCCTTTGTTGTGAGTCCTCCTTCGGCCAGCTTTCCTTTTGATATGTCGGGTTGTGAGTCCGCCTTCGGCAGGCTTTCCTTTTGAATCTTTTGGGTTGTGAATCCGCGTTCGGCCGGTAAACCTTTGTTGGGTTGTGAGTCCACCTTCGGTCGGCTTTCCTTTTTAAATTTTGGGTTGTGAGTCCCCCTTCAGTCGGCTTTCCTTTTGATTCTTTTGGTTGGGAGTCCGCCTTCGGTCGACTTTCGTTTTGAGATTTCGGGTTATGAGTCCGCCTTCGGTCGACTTTCCTTTTAAATCTTTTGCTTGTGAATCCGCCTTGGGTCGATAAACCTTTGTTGGGTTGTGAGTCCTCCTTCGGTCGGCTTTGCTTTTGAATCTTTTGGTTGTGAATCACCCTTTAGCTGGTAAACATTTGTTGGGTTGTGAGTTCGCCTTCGGCCGGCTTTCCTTTTTGTATTTCGGGTTATGATTCTGGCGTCGGTCGGCTTTCCTTTTAAACCTTTATTGGGTTGTGATTTCGGCTTCGGCCGGCTTTCCTTTTGATATGTTGGTTTGTGAGGCCGCCTTCGGCCGACTTTCCTATTGAATCTTTTGGGTTGTGAATCCGCCTTCAGCCGGCAAACCTTTGTTGGGTTGTAACTCCGCCTTTAGCTGGCTTTCCTTTTGAAAATTTGGGTTGTGAGTCCGCCTTCAGTCGGCATTCCTTTAAAATTTTTGGTTGTAAGTCCGCCATCGGTCGGCTTTCCTTTTAAACCTTTTTTGGGTTGTGAATCTTCCTTCGGCCGGTAAACCATTTTTGGGTTGTGAGTCCGCCTTCGGTCGGCTTTCCTTTTGAATCTTTTGGTTGGGAGTCAGCCTTTGGCCGACTTTCCTTTTGAGATTTCGGGTTGTGAGTCCGCCTTCGGTCGGCTTTCCTTTTAGCACTTTTGTTTGTGAATCCGTCTTCGGTCGGTAAACCTTTGTTGGGTTGTAGGTCCGCCTTCGGTAATCTTTTCTTTTAAATCTTATGGTTATGAATCCGCCCTCGGTCGGTAAACCTTTGTTTGGTTGTGAGACCGCCTTCGTCTGACTTTCCTGTTGAGATTTCGGGTTGGGAGTCTGCCTTCGGTCAGCTATCCTTTTAGATCTTTCCGTTGTGAATCCGCCTTCGCACGGTAAACCTTTGTTAGGTTGTGAAACCGCCTTCGGTCGACTTTCCTTTGTTGTGAGTCCTCCTTCGGCCAGCTTTCCTTTTGATATATCGGGTTGTGAGTCCGCCTTCGGCAGGCTTTCCTTTTGAATCTTTTGGGTTGTGAATCCGCGTTCGGCCGGTAAACCTTTGTTAGGTTGTGAGTCCACCTTCGGTCGGCTTTCCTTTTTAAATTTTAGGTTGTGAGTCCCCCTTCAGTCGGCTTTCCTTTTGATTCTTTTGGTTGGGAGTCCGCCTATGGCCGGCTTTCCTTTTGAGATTTCGGGTTGTGAGTCCGCCTTCGGTCGGCTTTCCTTTTAGCACTTTTGTTTGTGAATCCGCCTTCGGTCGGTAAACCTTTGTCGGGTTGTAGGTCCGCCTTCGGTAAGCTTTTCTTTTAAATCTTTTGGTTGTGAATCCGCCCTCGTCGGTAAACCTTTGTTTGGTTGTGAGACCGCCTTCGTCCGGCTTTCCTGTTGAGATTTCGGGTTGGGGGTCCGCCTTCGGTCGGCTATCCTTTTAGATCTTTCCGTTGTGAATCCGCCTTCGGTCGGTAAACCTTTGTTAGGTTGTGAAACCGCCTTCGGTCGACTTTCCTTTGTTGTGGGTCCTCCTTCGGCCAGCTTTCCTTTTGATATATCGGGTTGTGAGTCCGCCTTCGGCAGGCTTTCCTTTTGAATCTTTTGGGTTATGAATCCGCGTTCGGCCGGTAAACCTTTGTTGGGTTGTGAGTCCACCTTCGGTCGGCTTTTCTTTTTAAATTTTGGGTTGTGAGTCCACCTTCAGTCGGCTTTCCTTTTGATTCTTTTGGTTGGGAGTCCGCCTTCGGTCGACTTTCGTTTTGAGATTTCGGGTTATGAGTCCGCCTTCGGTCGGCTTTCATTTTAGATCTTTTGCTTGTGAATCGGCCTTTGGTCGATAAACCTTTGTTGGGTTGTGAGTCCGCCTTCGGTCGGCTTTCCTTTTGAATCTTTTGGTTGTGAATCACCCTTTAGCTGGTAAACATTTGTTGGGTTGTGAGTTCGCCTTCGGCCGGCTTTCCTTTTTGTATTTCGGGTTGTGATTCCGCCTTCGGTCGGCTTTCCTTTTAAACCTTTATTGGGTTGTGATTCCGCCTTCGGCCGGCTTTCCTTTTGATATGTTGGGTTGTGAGGCCGTCTTCGGCCGACTTTCCTATTGAATCTTTTGGGTTGTGAATCCGCCTTCGGCCGGTAAACCTTTGTTGGGTTGTGACTCCGCCTTCAGCTGGCTTTCCTTTTGAAAATTTGGGTTGTGAGTCCGCCTTCAGTCGGTATTCCTTTAAAATTTTTGGTTGTAAGTCTGCCATCGGTCGGCTTTCCTTTTAAACCTTTTCTGGGTTGTGAATCCGCCTTCGGCCGGTAAACCTTTGTTGGGTTGTGAGTCCGCCTTCGGTCGGCTTTCCTTTTGAATCTTTTGGTTGGGAGTCCGACTTCGGTCGGCTTTCCTTTTGAGATTTCGGGTTGTGAGTCCGCCTTCGGTCGGCTTTCCTTTTGAATCTTTTGGTTGGGAGTCCGCCTTCGGCCGGCTTTCCTTTTGAGATTTCGGGTTGTGAGTCCGCCTTCGGTCGGCTTTCCTTTAAGCACTTTTGTTTGTGAATCCGCCTTTGGTCGGTAAAACTTTGTTGGGTTGTAGGTCCGCCTTCGGTAAGCTTTTCTTTTAAATCTTTTGGTTGTGAATCCACCCTCGGTCGGTAAACCTTTGTTTGGTTGTGAGACCGCCTTCGGCCGGCTTTCCTGTTGAGATTTCGGGTTGGGAGTCCGCCTTCGGTCGGCTATCCTTTTAGATCTTTCTGTTGTGAATCCGCCTTCGGTCGGTAAACCTTTGTTAGGTTGTGAAACCGCCTTCGGTCGACTTTCCTTTGTTGTGAGTCCTCCTTCGGCCAGCTTTCCTTTTGATATGTCGGGTTGTGAGTCCGCCTTCGGCAGGCTTTCCTTTTGAATCTTTTGGGTTGTGAATCCGCGTTCGGCCGGTAAACCTTTTTTGGGTTGAGAGTCCACCTTCGGTCGGCTTTCCTTTTTAAATTTTGGGTTGTGAGTCCCCCTTCAGTCGGCTTTCCTTTTGATTCTTTTGGTTGGGAGTCCGCCTTCGGTCGACTTTCGTTTTGAGATTTCGGGTTATGAGTCCGCCTTCGGTCGACTTTCATTTTAGATCTTTTGCTTGTGAATCCGCCTTTGGTCGATAAACCTTTGTTGGGTTGTGAGTCCGCCTTCGGTCGGCTTTCCTTTTGAATCTTTTGGTTGTGAATCATCCTTTAGCTGGTAAACATTTGTTGGGTTGTGAGTTCGCCTTCGGCCGGCTTTCCTTTTTGTATTTCGGGTTATGATTCCGGCGTCGGTCGGCTTTCCTTTTAAACCTTTATTGGGTTGTGATTCCGGCTTCGGCCGGCTTTCCTTTTGATATGTTGGGTTGTGAGGCCGCCTTCGGCCGACTTTCCTATTGAATCTTTTGGGTTGTGAATCCGCCTTCGGCCGGCAAACCTTTGTTGGGTTGTAACTCCGCCTTTAGCTGGCTTTCCTTTTGAAAATTTGGGTTGTGAGTCCGCCTTCAGTCAGAATTCCTTTAAAATTTTTGGTTGTAAGTCCGCCATCGGTTGGCTTTCCTTTTAAACCTTTTTTGGGTTGTGAATCCGCCTTCGGCCGGTAAACCTTTGTTGGGTTGTGAGTCCACCTTCGGTCGGCTTTTCTTTTTAAATGTTGGGTTGTGAGTCCACCTTCAGTCGGCTTTCCTTTTGATTCTTTTGGTTGGGAGTCCGCCTTCGGTCGACTTTCGTTTTGAGATTTCGGGTTATGAGTCCGCCTTCGGTCGGCTTTCATTTTAGATCTTTTGCTTGTGAATCGGCCTTTGGTCGATAAACCTTTGTTGGGTTGTGAGTCCGCCTTCGGTCGGCTTTCCTTTTGAATCTTTTGGTTGTGAATCACCCTTTAGCTGGTAAACATTTGTTGGGTTGTGAGTTCGCCTTCGGCCGGCTTTCCTTTTTGTATTTCGGGTTGTGATTCCGCCTTCGGTCGGCTTTCCTTTTAAACCTTTATTGGGTTGTGATTCCGCCTTCGGCCGGCTTTCCTTTTGATATGTTGGGTTGTGAGGCCGTCTTCGGCCGACTTTCCTATTGAATCTTTTGGGTTGTGAATCCGCCTTCGGCCGGTAAACCTTTGTTGGGTTGTGACTCCGCCTTCAGCTGGCTTTCCTTTTGAAAATTTGGGTTGTGAGTCCGCCTTCAGTCGGTATTCCTTTAAAATTTTTGGTTGTAAGTCTGCCATCGGTCGGCTTTCCTTTTAAACCTTTTCTGGGTTGTGAATCCGCCTTCGGCCGGTAAACCTTTGTTGGGTTGTGAGTCCGCCTTCGGTCGGCTTTCCTTTTGAATCTTTTGGTTGGGAGTCCGACTTCGGCCGGCTTTCCTTTTGAGATTTCGGGTTGTGAGTCCGCCTTCGGTCGGCTTTCCTTTTGAATCTTTTGGTTGGGAGTCCGCCTTCGGCCGGCTTTCCTTTTGAGATTTCGGGTTGTGAGTCCGCCTTCGGTCGGCTTTCCTTTAAGCACTTTTGTTTGTGAATCCGCCTTTGGTCGGTAAAACTTTGTTGGGTTGTAGGTCCGCCTTCGGTAAGCTTTTCTTTTAAATCTTTTGGTTGTGAATCCACCCTCGGTCGGTAAACCTTTGTTTGGTTGTGAGACCGCCTTCGGCCGGCTTTCCTGTTGAGATTTCGGGTTGGGAGTCCACCTTCGGTCGGCTATCCTTTTAGATCTTTCTGTTGTGAATCCGCCTTCGGTCGGTAAACCTTTGTTAGGTTGTGAAACCGCCTTCGGTCGACTTTCCTTTGTTGTGAGTCCTCCTTCGGCCAGCTTTCCTTTTGATATGTCGGGTTGTGAGTCCGCCTTCGGCAGGCTTTCCTTTTGAATCTTTTGGGTTGTGAATCCGCGTTCGGCCGGTAAACCTTTGTTGGGTTGAGAGTCCACCTTCGGTCGGCTTTCCTTTTTAAATTTTGGGTTGTGAGTCCCCCTTCAGTCGGCTTTCCTTTTGATTCTTTTGGTTGGGAGTCCGCCTTCGGTCGACTTTCGTTTTGAGATTTCGGGTTATGAGTCCGCCTTCGGTCGACTTTCATTTTAGATCTTTTGCTTGTGAATCCGCCTTTGGTCGATAAACCTTTGTTGGGTTGTGAGTCCGCCTTCGGTCGGCTTTCCTTTTGAATCTTTTGGTTGTGAATCATCCTTTAGCTGGTAAACATTTGTTGGGTTGTGAGTTCGCCTTCGGCCGGCTTTCCTTTTTGTATTTCGGGTTATGATTCCGGCGTCGGTCGGCTTTCCTTTTAAACCTTTATTGGGTTGTGATTCCGGCTTCGGCCGGCTTTCCTTTTGATATGTTGGGTTGTGAGGCCGCCTTCGGCCGACTTTCCTATTGAATCTTTTGGGTTGTGAATCCGCCTTCGGCCGGCAAACCTTTGTTGGGTTGTAACTCCGCCTTTAGCTGGCTTTCCTTTTGAAAATTTGGGTTGTGAGTCCGCCTTCAGTCAGAATTCCTTTAAAATTTTTGGTTGTAAGTCCGCCATCGGTTGGCTTTCCTTTTAAACCTTTTTTGGGTTGTGAATCCGCCTTCGGCCGGTAAACCTTTGTTGGGTTGTGAGTCCGCCTTCGGTCGGCTTTCCTTTTGAATCTTTTGGTTGGGAGTCCGCCTTCGGCCGGCTTTCCTTTTGAGATTTTGGGTTGTGAGTCCGCCTTCGGTCGGCTTTCCTTTTGAATCTTTTGGTTGGGAGTCCGCCTTCGGCCGGCTTTCCTTTTGAGATTTCGGGTTGTGAGTCCGCCTTCGGTCGGCTTTCCTTTAAGCACTTTTGTTTGTGAATCCGCCTTTGGTCGGTAAAACTTTGTTGGGTTGTAGGTCCGCCTTCGGTAAGCTTTTCTTTTAAATCTTTTGGTTGTGAATCCACCCTCGGTCGGTAAACCTTGTGAGGGAAGTCTCTCTCTATTTACTTGATTTTAATGATGTCAAAACTATCATGCTTTGCACATATATATTTCACATGAATGCACATTAGGTGTTCTAAGGATGTTTGATCATGTTGGCAATGTTCTAGGTGCATTAGATATGGTTAAACACCTTTAGGAAAGTCAAAAGTGTGATTTTTACATGTTTGAATGGTGTGAGTCGACTCATGACCTTGTTCAGGTCGACTCATACATGCTGAATTTGTGTCTGTTAAAACTGTGTGCTGCGGGTATGCTCAGGTCGACTCTTCAGGTCGACGCATACATCCTGCATTTGTGTATATCAAAAACTGGGTGTTATGAGTCGACGCATAGACCTGTTTAGGTCGACCGGTCGCTGTTTTGCACAAATTTTCTGCTGTGTTATTCACTCTAAAATTCTGTTTCTCTCATGTATTTCTTCTAGGATATTATATATATCATTTTTAGCTCTTTTTAAAAAAAAAAACAAGAAACGTGAAAGATTTTATGCCATTTTCTCTCATCAATTTCATCTTCTTCCTTGAGCATTCAAACAACTACACATAACTAATTTTTGTTTGTTGTGTTCATTGATTTGAAGTGATAAGGTTCAGATTTCTGGAAGTGTTATCTTCATTTCTGAGTTGAGATTTGTGGTAGGTGTTTCTTGAATAAAACCTTAGGGTTTTCTCCTCCAAGAATCTAAGGGATTTTGGGGGTTTTTGCACAAGCCAATTCGTTCTACAAGGATTCAGCTGGGCGAAGGTAACCGAAGAGATCGGTTTAGTAGCTGTAATCAGAGGATCGTAGAAGAGTGGTTTGGGTTCGAATCTTTGGTAGATTGCAATTGATCGAGTGAAGGTAATCGAAGAAGAGTGTGTTCCTTCGGTTTAGTAGCGCGGGACGATAATTGGATCAACCATATTCGAAGCACTTGATTCATCTTGAATCAAGGGAAGAGAAGGCTCTACATCAACAATTCGAAGACGTTCGAAGATTTGATTGTTCATAGTTTTCTCTTGTATAAACGTACAATTGCAACGATAATATATATATCTCAATTCCATGTTTGGAATTGGGGGCAGAGGTACCCATAGCGAGGACGATTGGGGAACTGCCTAATCAAATTGCGTTTGTTCTCTTTCTCCTTCAACTCTTTATATTTTCTGCATTGTTTGAATTTGTCAAGTTTTCAATTTGTCTGAATTTCTGAGGTGTTGTAATCTAGAGCTGAAAAATCGTTTTTGTTAAAGTGATACAATTCTTTGAATTGTATCTAGGAGCAACTTGAACTTACTAACCATAGAAATTCTGCACTTAGTGTGTTTGTACACACCAAGTGTTTGATAATTTGTCACAAAGCAAACTCAAACACTGTTTGTGTTTCATTGCTTATCGTTTGCCTCATTGTTTTGGTTTATACATAAACACGTTATAATTTGTTGATTGCGTTTGACTAGATTAACACAACTGAATTTTTCTCTTCCATACTCTTTCACAATATATTCGTGCATATCCGATCCTTTTTGGTAGAAGGTTCGTTGTAGACTTTTGATCCAGTGGTAGCTTCCGTTTAAACAATTTTTAAAACTGAACTTTGTAGTCCATTTGCGTGTAAAACTCGAAGGATCTATTCAACCCCCCCCCCCCTTCTAGATCCATAGCCATAGTCTAACAAGTGGTATCACGAGCTCCGGTTTATTCTGGTGCTTCGGTAAAACTTCTTGGATCATGGCGAACGAACCTAAGGGGGCTTATAATAGAGCTCCAGTTTTTACAGGTGAAAACTACAGCTACTGGAAGGATTGTATGCGCGTTCATATTAATTCCTTAGATCAGAAGGTTTGGAACGTCATTTTAAACGGTCCCATGGCAATTACTATGACTAACGCGGAAGGCGTTGTCGTTCCTAAACCCGAAGCTCAATGGAATGAGGAGGACGAGAAAAAGTACAGTTATGATTGGAAGGCTCGCAATATGATCATCTCCTCCTTGGGAGTTGATGAGTATTATCGAGTCTCTCATTGTGAAACAGCCAAAGCCATGTGGGATGCTTTACAAGTAGCCCACGAAGGCACGAATGATGTTAAGTTGGCTCGAATAAATACACTAACGCAAGAGTTCGATCTGTTTTACATGAAGCAAGGGGAAACCATTGCGGATATGCAAAAACGATTCACTCACATTATCAACAAATTGCATGTCCTTGGTAAACCAATTCCAAATGAGGTTTCTACTAATAAAATTCTGAGGTGTCTTAGCAGGGAATGGCAACCAAAGGTTACCGCTATCAAGGAGGCCAATGATCTTGCTACATTAGACCTCACCACACTCTTTGGTAAACTTGATGAGCATGAGCAAGTGCTCATTAGCTTGGATAAGTATGAAAAGAGTATAAAGAAAGAGAAGGCAAAAGATACGGAAAAGAAGTCGATAGCTCTTAAGGCTTCCTGTTCAAAGTCCACACATCAAGAGCAAAGTGATGATGAAGCCAAAGATGACAAGGATGAAGAATCCGGTGATGATATGAGCTTATTTGTGAAGAGATACAATAGATACATTCGAAAGAATGATATTCAGCACTCGGACAGAAATCTTGTCAAGTTCCGGAAGCAATCTAGAAGTGAAGGACATAAAAATGGCAAAGTAAAGGGGACGTGCTACAATTGTGGAAAATCCGGGCACTACAAGCCGGATTGTCCATCCCTAAAGAAAGACAAAGATAAGGACAAAGATAAGAGTCGCTCAAACAAAAAGTCAAACAAGTCTCGACGAGCATACATCGCTTGGGAAAGCGATAGCGAGTCGGAGAAAGATGACTCATCAAGTGACGAAAGTGAATCCGTCAACCTTTGTCTCATGGCACGTCACAACAAAGGAAAAGAGGTAAAACACTCTAAATATGAAAACTGTCAAAATATGTCTCATGCTGAATTGAAAAGAGCTTTTGACACATTACACCACGAAGCTAAGGAAGCATTTCAACGCTTAGCTTCGAATAAAAAGATTTTTTCCTATTTGGAGAAAAAGGTTTCCGATTCCCAAAAGGAATTGGAAGATCTTAAAAACTCTATGGTGAATGTATTAAAAACTAATATCGATAAGGATGAATATACATGGTTTGACCTTGGGGGCTGTGGTACTTGTCACATTTGGCAAAGAGAGGTGAGAACCCTCAAAGCCAAGTTGGACAAGGCTCTCAAGCCTAAGATTACGTTTGCTATTGATCGATCACATTATCGTGAAACAATGAATAATCCGTATCAAAAATACACATATGTGATTCGAGATAGTGATAGCAAAGGTAAACTCCAAACAAATCGTGGTTGCTTATATTGTTGTAAGCCCGGTCATACTATTGCTAAGTGCCGCTTTCGGAGATATCTTGTTCCAAAGGGCATTTATCAATGGCTGCCCAAGGGCAATATTGGTTTCACTTACCATAAAGGACCCAATGAGAATTGGGTACCTACTCTCCCTTGATTATTTTTGTAGGTACAAAGTCTTGAGACCACCGAAAGAAGATGGGTTCTAGATAGTGGCTGCTCAAGACATATGACCGGAGACATATCTCTTTTCATCGACTTTGTGGCGAAGAAAAAGGGGTGTGTCACCTACGGAGATAACAACAAGGGACAGATTCTCGGTAAAGGTAGTATAGGTAACCCCTCATCTACTACTATCTCTGATGTACTTCTTGTGGAGGGCCTTAGACACAACCTTTTAAGCATCAGTCAACTATGCGACAAAAATTATAAAGTCTCTTTTTCAAAGGATTGTTGCGTAGTTGAAGATTGCGACAAGAAGAATGTGTTTAAGGGCTTGAGGGTGAATAACGTCTATATGCTAGACTTAAACGAGGTATCATTGGATGGAGACAAGTGTTTAGTCACTATGAATGAAGATTCATGGTTGTGGCATAGACGCTTGGCTCATATCAATTTTGACTTGCTCAATAAAATTGTCTCTAAAGACCTAGTCATCGGTTTGCCCAAAATTAAATTTACAAAGGATCATCTTTGCGATGCATGCCAAATGGGGAAGCAAACAAGGATCTCTTTTAAATCTAAAAACATTGTTTCAACTATGAGATCCCTTGAGCTCCTCCATATGGATCTCTTTGGACCATCTAGGGTTAAAAGCCTAGGTGGTAACTACTATGGGTTTGTTATAGTCGATGATTTTTCTAGGTTTTGCTGGACGATTTTCTTGGCAAATAAGAGTGATACTTTTTCTGCCTTTGAACGATTTGCTAAGTTATCTCAAAACAAGTTAAACACAAACATTGGTTCAATCAGAAGTGATCATGGGGGCGAGTTTGAAAATCATTTATTTGAAGCATTTTGTGATTCCAACGGAATTGATCATAATTTTTCCGCACCACGTACTCCTCAGCAAAATGGGGTAGTGGAACGTAAAAATAGAGTTTTGGAGGAACTTGGAAGGACTATGATCAATGATAGTGGATTACCAAAATACTTTTGGGCAGATGCCATAAGTACGGCTTGTTACGTTCTGAATAGGGTGCTCATCCGGCCTATTCTAAACAAGACACCGTATGAGCTTTTAAAAGGGCGTAAGCCGAATATCTCTCACCTTCATGTATTTGGTTGCAAATGTTTTGTGTTAAACAATGGAAAAGAGACTCTCGGCAAATTTGATGCCAAGGCTGACGAGGGTATTTTTCTTGGATACTCTCAGTCAAGTAAAGCTTATAGAATCTATAATAAAAGGTTACGTGTAGTTGAAGAGTCAGTTCATGTTTCTTTTGACGAGTCTTATCCGAGAAATGTCGGAGAAGGTAGTTCTTTTCATGGTGCAGGTGTACCTACTGAAGACATACTCAAGGACACTGATAAGGGAATTGATCAGCCTGAAGCAGTGCGTATTGAGGAGGAAAAGGATCACCAACCAGTGAAAAGTGAGGATGATCATCATACTAATGAAGATGAACTTCCTCCAGCTTGGAAGTCTTCAAAAGACCATCCAATTGACAACATTCTCGGTGATATCTCTAAGGGAGTAACTACTCGCTCTAAACTTAGTAACTTTTGTTATTACTCGGCTTTTGTTTCCCAAGTTGAACCTAAAAACTCTAAGGAAGCATTACTCGATGAGCATTGGTATCTATCAATGCAAGATGAACTAAATCAATTCGGGAGAAATGAGGTTTGGGACCTTGTCCCGCCTCCGCGAGATCATCGAGTAATAGGAACCCGATGGGTGTTTAGGAATAAACTGGATGAAAATGGAGTAATAACGCGTAACAAAGCTAGGCTTGTAGCGCAAGGCTATAACCAAGAGGAAGGAAACGACTATGAGGAAACTTATGCGCCGGTTGCTCGACTCGAGGCCATACGTCTTCTACTTGCCTATGCTTGTACAAAGAACTTTAAACTATTCCAAATGGATGTCAAAAGTGCATTCCTTAACGGATATATAAATGAAGAGGTTTATGTAGCCCAACCTCCAGGTTTTGAATCACACGAATATCCTGATCATGTATATAAACTTAAGCGAGCTTTGTACGGACTTAAACAAGCCCCTAGGGCTTGGTATGAACGTCTAAGCAAATTTCTACTTGATCAAGGGTATTCAAGAGGAAAGGTTGACACGACCCTCTTTATTTAACGTCAAGGAAAACACTTAATTTTGGTACAAATTTATGTTGACGATATTATATTTGGGTCTACTAACATGACCTTGGTCAAGGAGTTTTCTAGTTTGATGCAGGGGGAGTTTGAAATGAGCATGATGGGGGAGCTTAACTATTTCCTCGGATTGCAAATCAAATAACTTGAAGAGGGCACATTCGTGAGTCAAACGAAATATTGTCTTGAGTTACTAAAACGTTTTGATATGCTGAACTGCAAAGCTATAGATACTCCTATGCCTACGAGTGTTAATCTTGATCGTGACGAAAAAGGTAAGGATGTTGAGGTAAAGAGGTATCGAGGTATGATAGGGTCTCTTCTTTATCTTACCGCATCACGTCCCGATATAATGTTTAGTGTATGCATGTGTGCGAGGTATCAAGCACATCCCAAGGAATCCCACCTAAAAGCTGTTAAACGCATACTTAGGTATCTCTCTGGAACCCCAAAGTATGGTCTGTGGTATTCCAAAGGTAGTGCTTATTCCTTAGTTGGTTATTCTGATTCCGACTTTGCCGGGTGCAAGTTGGATAGGAAAAGTACTAGTGGCACGTGTCATCTTTTCGCAAATTCCTTGGTGAGCTGGCATAGCAAGAAACAGGTTTCCGTTGCTTTGTCAACTGCCGAGGCTGAATACGTTGCCGCAGGTAGTTGTTGTGCTCAAGTCCTATGGCTTAAACAACAATTGCTTGATTTTAATTTAAAACTTGAGCGTATTCCAATTTTATGCGATAACACTAGTGCAATAAATCTAACTAAGAACCCTGTATTACATTCACGTACCAAACATATTGAAATACGTCATCACTTCCTTAGGGATCATGTTGAGAAAGGTGATGTGATTTTTGAGCATGTTGATTCAAAAAATCAACTTGCTGACATTTTCACAAAACCTTTAGCCACTGAGCCTTTCTTTCATATCCGTAGGGAACTTGGCATTCTCGACATTTCGGATCGTGTTTGATCTTATTATAAAGTGTCATTACCTTATCTTATCTATATGTACATCTATACTTTTGTCACTAACAATTTCAAAAGCTATTACCACATATGTAAGGTCTTGCATCATCAAAAGCGATCAAGGTAATATCGTTCTCGTTCATTAGAAATTAAGTGTACCATAACTGAGTGATATTATTGTTGTTTATTTGCCTATAGTATGCTCACTGTCTTCATTTGTATGTTTGGTGTGCATGTTAGTTTTCTTTTTATTTAATATCATGGCTTAAATAACACAAAAATATGATTTTTCAAAAATTTCACTGTTTGAGTCGACTCACAAATGCTTCAGGTCGACTCACTTTGGTTGCTCTGTTTACGTGTTTAGTCGGGAACGCTCAGGTCGACTATTAGGTCGACTCAGAGTTTTTTTTCAAGATTATAGAAAAAGTTACAGTGTGCGTCGACGCACACAGACCTAGCGGTCGACCGCTCGCTGAAAAATTGCGAAATATTTCTTGAAGTCTTGTACGGTTTTGACCCATTTAATATCCTTTTATGCTTTTTCTGATTTTCTATGTGGCATTAACATAACATATCAAGTCATTATCTCATTTCCTCCTCTTCCCTAATTTCATCTCCACCGAAACCCTAACTCCATCAATCTCACCCAAAATTCTTGGGGTCTATAACTAGTTGGGAAATTCGTCACTATTCATCATCCTTAAACACCAATCATCAATGGCTTCACGGAGAATCACCCGTCAAAGAGTCACAAGGGAATCATCTGTTCAAGCGGGTCCTTCTCAACCACTTCTAGATCAACCGGTAACTCTTTCTTCTCTACTTTCTCCTGAGAATGCTGATTTATTTGAGAAAACAATGAAGAAAAGGTCTGTGGTCAAGCAATTTGTGTATTATCGTCGTACGGTAGAACGCATGCACTTGGAAGAAGTCATGGATTTATTGGACTTTCAAAATTTAAATGGGTTTTTAGAATGTGATGTCAGATACAATGAGGATCTGGTAAGACTGTTCTATACTGGTCTAGTTGGAAAGTTTGATGATTTTATGTTCAATTGCAAACTAGGGAATAAGACCCTTACTATCCAAAACACCACTTGGCGAGATTTATTCCGTTTGTCTGTGACCAATGAGAGTCCTATCCAGCACATAACTGATACCAAGCATGTTAATGATTATGAGTATAAGACAGCCTTAAATTCTATGCTCAGAAGACCATATCCTGATGCAGTTGTGGCGAGCAATCTTTTCCCTAGGGCAGTAACAACGGGAAAACTGTCTCCTATTCCTAGGATTTTGCAGTGGATCGTTGCCCATATTCTTAGACCCAAGCTTGGAGGTTATTCTAGGGTGGATCAGCCTGAGGTTCAGTTAATGTACATTTTGATGAACAAGATACCAATCAGTTGGCCTTATTACTTTGCAAGCAGAATGTATGCTCTTCGTGAATCCGGTAGAGGGACTGCACTTGGGTATGCATCCGTTATTCAAAAGTTTTTCAATAATGCTACAATAGTTGTTTCTGGTATTCCTTATAAGTCCATTACTATAAATCAAGAGTTCTGCCAGAAAACTATGACTATGATGGGCCATATGTGGGATGTTGTAGAGAAAAGGTATAAGTATATTTTGAAAGCCAATACGGCTGTTCTGGAAGAGTCTAGTGAAGAAGATGACGAAGAAGAAGAAGAAGAAAGGGAAAATGAAGAAGGAGAGAATGAACAGGATGATGCTAACGAGAACCAAAATGACAATGCTCAATGGCACCAAATGGATACGGGGGCTGATGACAATACTGCATGGATGTATCAAGGTTCTGAAGAAAATCAAGGTTGGAATTCATGGCAATCTCCAATGGAAACTGAAGATGACCAAGGATGGGGTCAATGGCAATATAATAGTTAGACCAATCTTGGTTCCAACTATAGGTCATCAACTCACGGGATGAACTACCAAGATTCATATTACACTCCTCCTTCACCTCCGCGTCCTCAACAAAACAATGAAGATATTCTTGAACTTATGAGGACGATGCAACTTGATCAACAGCAGTTTGCCACAGCTCAAGAGGAACGGTTCAAGTCTTTACAAGAAGAAATTCAAACTCACGCCAACAACTTTGACTCTTTTGCCACAAATTTGACTGGAAGATTCAACACAATGGCCGAAACCTCTGCTAATCAACACCGCGCTCTTACAAACAGCTTCAACATTCTAAATCGTACCGTGTTGGAGATGACCGAGCAGTTGGATGTGCAACCTCCACCACCTCATCATCCTCAACCGTTTCGCGGAAGAGGTCATTCATTTAGGGGGAGGAGGCCATAAGAATCTACATTGCATCTTGCATCATGTCTCTTCATGCTTTATTCTTGATCTGTTTATGACTCTGCTATGTTTCCGTTTGCTATATGCACTTTCTCTTAGTGACTTTGTATTGCTACTATTTTGGCTTCTCTATGTAGTGACCATCTTTGTGTTCCTTAAGCATTATGGTTTGGTTTAAATAGTTTGTTTGTATTTATCATTATTATGTTCGTTAACTTGCATTATATGTGAATGTATGTTAATGATTATTCGTTGCAATTCGTTAAAAAAAAATGCAGCTATTCTTGATACTTTCTCTTTCTCTCTTTTTGATGTTGTCAAAGGGGGAGAAGAAATGGGAAATAACAGGTATTAACAGGTATTGAGATGATCAAACAATAGTGGATGCATAGAGTCAGGAGGAGGATACTACCTCAGTTTGACCGTTTTGTCATCATCAAAAAGGGGGAGTATGTGAGGGAAGTCTCTCTCTATGTACTTGATTTTAATGATGTCAAAACTATCATGCTTTGCACATATATATTTCACATGAATGCACATTAGGTGTTCTAAGGATGTTTGATCATGTTGGCAATGTTCTAGGTGCATTAGATATGGTTAAACACCTTTAGGAAAGTCAAAAGTGTGATTTTTACATGTTTGAATGGTGTGAGTCGACTCATGACCTTGTTCAGGTCGACTCATACATGCTGAATTTGTGTCTGTTAAAACTGTGTGCTGCGGGTATGCTCAGGTCGACTCTTCAGGTCGACGCATACATCCTGCATTTGTGTATATCAAAAACTGGGTGTTATGAGTCGACGCATAGACCTGTTTAGGTCGACCGGTCGCTGTTTTGCACAAATTTTCTGCTGTGTTATTCACTCTAAAATTCTGTTTCTCTCATGTATTTCTTCTAGGATATTATATATATCATTTTTAGCTCTTTTTTAAAAAAAAAACAAGAAACGTGAAAGATTTTATGCCATTTTCTCTCATCAATTTCATCTTCTTCCTTGAGCATTCAAACAACTACACATAACTAATTTTTGTTTGTTGTATTCATTGATTTGAAGTGATAAGGTTCAGATTTCTGGAAGTGTTATCTTCATTTCTGAGTTGAGATTTGTGGTAGGTGTTTCTTGAATAAAACCTTAGGGTTTTCTCCTCCAAGAATCTAAGGGATTTTGGGGGTTTTTGCACAAGCCAATTCGTTCTACAAGGATTCAGCTGGGCGAAGGTAACCGAAGAGATCGGTTTAGTAGCTGTAATCAGAGGATCGTAGAAGAGTGGTTTGGGTTCGAATCTTTGGTAGATTGCAATTGATCGAGTGAAGGTAATCGAAGAAGAGTGTGTTCCTTCGGTTTAGTAGCGCGGGACGATAATTGGATCAACCATATTCGAAGCACTTGATTCATCTTGAATCAAGGGAAGAGAAGGCTCTACATCAACAATTCGAAGACGTTCGAAGATTTGATTGTTCATAGTTTTCTCTTGTATAAACGTACAATTGCAACGATAATATATATATCTCAATTCCATGTTTGGAATTGGGGGCAGAGGTACCCATAGCGAGGACGATTGGGGAACTGCCTAATCAAATTGCGTTTGTTCTCTTTCTCCTTCAACTCTTTATATTTTCTGCATTGTTTGAATTTGTCAAGTTTTCAATTTGTCTGAATTTCTGAGGTGTTGTAATCTAGAGCTGAAAAATCGTTTTTGTTAAAGTGATACAATTCTTTGAATTGTATCTAGGAGCAGCTTGAACTTACTAACCATAGAAATTCTGCACTTAGTGTGTTTGTACACACCAAGTGTTTGATAATTTGTCACAAAGCAAACTCAAACACTGTTTGTGTTTCATTGCTTATCGTTTGCCTCATTGTTTTGGTTTATACATAAACACGTTATAATTTGTTAATTGCGTTTGACTAGATTAACACAACTGAATTTTTCTCTTCCATACTCTTTCACAATATATTCGTGCATATCCGATCCTTTTTGGTAGAAGGTTCGTTGTAGACTTTTGATCCAGTGGTAGCTTCCGTTTAAACAATTTTTAAAACTGAACTTTGTAGTCCATTTGCGTGTAAAACTCGAAGGATCTATTCAACCCCCCCTTCTAGATCCATAGCCATAGTCTAACAAACCTTTGTTTGGTTGTGAGACCGCCTTCGGCCGGCTTTCCTGTTGAGATTTCGGGTTGGGAGTCCGCCTTCGGTCGGCTATCCTTTTAGATCTTTCTGTTGTGAATCCGCCTTCGGTCGGTAAACCTTTGTTAGGTTGTGAAACCGCCTTCGGTCGACTTTCCTTTGTTGTGAGTCCTCCTTCGGCCAGCTTTCCTTTTGATATGTCGGGTTGTGAGTCCGCCTTCGGCAGGCTTTCCTTTTGAATCTTTTGGGTTGTGAATCCGCGTTCGGCCGGTAAACCTTTGTTGGGTTGAGAGTCCACCTTCGGTCGGCTTTCCTTTTTAAATTTTGGGTTGTGAGTCCCCCTTCAGTCGGCTTTCCTTTTGATTCTTTTGGTTGGGAGTCCGCCTTCGGTCGACTTTCGTTTTGAGATTTCGGGTTATGAGTCCGCCTTTGGTCGGCTTTCCTTTTAGATCTTTTGCTTGTGAATCCGCCTTGGGTCGATAAACCTTTGTTGGGTTGTGAGTCCGCCTTCGGTCGGCTTTGCTTTTGAATCTTTTGGTTGTGAATCATCCTTTAGCTGGTAAACATTTGTTGGGTTGTGAGTTCGCCTTCGGCCGGCTTTCCTTTTTGTATTTCGGGTTATGATTCCGGCGTCGGTCGGCTTTCCTTTTAAACCTTTATTGGGTTGTGATTCCGGCTTCGGCCGGCTTTCCTTTTGATATGTTAGGTTGTGAGGCCGCCTTCGGCCGACTTTCCTATTGAATCTTTTGGGTTGTGAATCCGCCTTCGGCCGGCAAACCTTTGTTGGGTTGTAACTCCGCCTTTAGCTGGCTTTCCTTTTGAAAATTTGGGTTGTGAGTCCGCCTTCAGTCGGAATTCCTTTAAAATTTTTGGTTGTAAGTCCGCCATCGGTCGGCTTTCCTTTTAAACCTTTTTTGGGTTGTGAATCCGCCTTCGGCCGGTAAACCATTTTTGGGTTGTGAGTCCGCCTTCGGTCGGCTTTCCTTTTGAATCTTTTGGTTGGGAGTCCGCCTTTGGCAAACTTTCCTTTTGAGATTTTGGGTTGTGAGTCCGCCTTCGGTCGGCTTTCCTTTTAGCACTTTTGTTTGTGAATCCGCCTTCGGTCGGTAAACCTTTGTTGGGTTGTAGGTCCGCCTTCGGTAAGCTTTTCTTTTAAATCTTTTGGTTGTGAATCCGCCCTCGGTCGGTAAACCTTTGTTTGGTTGTGAGACCGCCTTCGTCCGGCTTTCCTGTTGAGATTTCGGGTTGGGAGTCCGCCTTCGGTCGGCTATCCTTTTAGATCTTTCCGTTGTGAATCCGCCTTCGGTCGGTAAACCTTTGTTAGGTTGTGAAACCGCCTTCGGTCGACTTTCCTTTGTTGTGAGTCCTCCTTCGGCCAGCTTTCCTTTTGATATGTCGGGTTGTGAGTCCGCCTTCGGCAGGCTTTCCTTTTGAATCTTTTGGGTTGTGAATCCGCGTTCGGCCGGTAAACCTTTGTTGGGTTGAGAGTTCACCTTCGGTCGGCTTTCCTTTTTAAATTTTGGGTTGTGAGTCCCCCTTCAGTCGGCTTTCCTTTTGATTCTTTTGGTTGGGAGTCCGCCTTCGGTCGACTTTCGTTTTGAGATTTCGGGTTATGAGTCCGCCTTTGGTCGGCTTTCCTTTTAGATCTTTTGCTTGTGAATCCGCCTTGGGTCGATAAACCTTTGTTGGGTTGTGAGTCCGCCTTCGGTCGGCTTTGCTTTTGAATCTTTTGGTTGTGAATCATCCTTTAGCTGGTAAACATTTGTTGGGTTGTGAGTTCGCCTTCGGCCGGCTTTCCTTTTTGTATTTCGGGTTATGATTCCGGCGTCGGTCGGCTTTCCTTTTAAACCTTTATTGGGTTGTGATTCCGGCTTCGGCCGGCTTTCCTTTTGATATGTTAGGTTGTGAGGCCGCCTTCGGCCGACTTTCCTATTGAATCTTTTGGGTTGTGAATCCGCCTTCGGCCGGCAAACCTTTGTTGGGTTGTAACTCCGCCTTTAGCTGGCTTTCCTTTTGAAAATTTGGGTTGTGAGTCCGCCTTCAGTCGGAATTCCTTTAAAATTTTTGGTTGTAAGTCCGCCATCGGTCGGCTTTCCTTTTAAACCTTTTTTGGGTTGTGAATCCGCCTTCGGCCGGTAAACCATTTTTGGGTTGTGAGTCCGCCTTCGGTCGGCTTTCCTTTTGAATCTTTTGGTTGGGAGTCCGCCTTTGGCAAACTTTCCTTTTGAGATTTTGGGTTGTGAGTCCGCCTTCGGTCGGCTTTCCTTTTAGCACTTTTGTTTGTGAATCCGCCTTCGGTCGGTAAACCTTTGTTGGGTTGTAGGTCCGCCTTCGGTAAGCTTTTCTTTTAAATCTTTTGGTTGTGAATCCGCCCTCGGTCGGTAAACCTTTGTTTGGTTGTGAGACCGCCTTCGTCCGGCTTTCCTGTTGAGATTTCGGGTTGGGAGTCCGCCTTCGGTCGGCTATCCTTTTAGATCTTTCCGTTGTGAATCCGCCTTCGGTCGGTAAACCTTTGTTAGGTTGTGAAACCGCCTTCGGTCGACTTTCCTTTGTTGTGAGTCCTCCTTCGGCCAGCTTTCCTTTTGATATGTCGGGTTGTGAGTCCGCCTTCGGCAGGCTTTCCTTTTGAATCTTTTGGGTTGTGAATCCGCGTTCGGCCGGTAAACCTTTGTTAGGTTGTGAGTCCACCTTCGGTCGGCTTTCCTTTTAAAATTTTGGGTTGTGAGTCCCCCTTCAGTCGGCTTTCCTTTTGATTCTTTTGGTTGGGAGTCCGCCTATGGCCGGCTTTCCTTTTGAGATTTCGGATTGTGAGTCCGCCTTCGGTCGGCTTTCCTTTTAGCACTTTTGTTTGTGAATCCGCCTTCGGTCGGTAAACCTTTGTTGGGTTGTAGGTCCGCCTTCGGTAAGCTTTTCTTTTAAATCTTTTGGTTGTGAATCCGCCCTCGTCGGTAAACATTTGTTTGGTTGTGAGACCGCCTTCGTCCGGCTTTCCTGTTGAGATTTCGGGTTGGGGGTCCGCCTTCGGTCGGCTATCCTTTTAGATCTTTCCGTTGTGAATCCGCCTTCGGTCGGTAAACCTTTGTTAGGTTGTGAAACCGCCTTCGGTCGACTTTCCTTTGTTGTGGGTCCTCCTTCGGCCAGCTTTCCTTTTGATATATCGGGTTGTGAGTCCGCCTTCGGCAGGCTTTCCTTTTGAATCTTTTGGGTTGTGAATCCGCGTTCGGCCGGTAAACCTTTGTTGGGTTGTGAGTCCACCTTCGGTCGGCTTTTCTTTTTAAATTTTGGGTTTTGGGTCCACCTTCAGTCGGCTTTCCTTTTGATTCTTTTGGTTGGGAGTCCGCCTTCGGTCGACTTTCGTTTTGAGATTTCGGGTAATGAGTCCGCCTTCGGTCGGCTTTCATTTTAGATCTTTTGCTTGTGAATTCGCCTTTGGTCGATAAACCTTTGTTGGGTTGTGAGTCCGCTTTCGGTCGGCTTTCCTTTTTAATCTTTTGGTTGTGAATCACCCTTTAGCTGGTAAACATTTGTTGGGTTGTGAGTTCGCCTTCGGCCGACTTTCCTTTTTGTATTTTGGGTTGTGATTCCGCCTTCGGTCGGCTTTCCTTTTAAACTTTTATTGGGTTGTGATTCCGCCTTCGGTCGGCTTTCCTTTTGATATGTTGGGTTGTGAGGCCGCCATCGGCCGACTTTCCTATTGAATCTTTTGGGTTGTGAATCCGCCTTCGGCCGGTAAACCTTTGTT
This sequence comes from Lathyrus tuberosus, assembly GCA_022829125.1. Lineage (NCBI taxonomy): Eukaryota > Viridiplantae > Streptophyta > Magnoliopsida > Fabales > Fabaceae > Lathyrus > Lathyrus tuberosus. Next base: position 19,413,663 of record JALAZF010000005.1, on the reverse strand, counting down.
GGGTCGTGACTCCGCCTTTTAGCTGGCTTTCCTTTTGAAAATTTGGGTTGTGAGTCCGCCTTCAGTCGGCATTCCTTTAAAATTTTTGGTTGTAAGTCCGCCATCGGTCGGCTTTCCTTTTAAACCTTTTTTGGGTTGTGATCCGCCTTCGGCCGGTAAACCAGTTTTGGGCTGTGGGTCCGCCATCAGTCGGCTTTCCTTTTGAATCTTTTGGTTGGGAGTCCGCCTTTGGCCGGCTTTCCTTTTGAGATTTCGGGTTGTGAGTCCGCCTTCGGTCGGCTTTCCTTTTAGCACTTTTGTTTGTGAATCTGCCTTCGGTCAGTAAACCTTTGTTGGGTTGTAGGTCCGCCTTCGGTAAGCTTTTCTTTTAAATCTTTTAGTTGTGAATCCGCCCTCGGTCGGTAAACCTTTATTTGGTTGTGAGACCGCCTTCGCCCGGCTTTCCTGTTGAGATTTCGGGTTGGGAGTCCGCCTTCGGTCAGCTATCCTTTTAGATCTTTCCGTTTTGAATCCGCCTTCGGTCGGTAAACCTTTGTTAGGTTGTGAAACCGCCTTCGGTCGACTTTCCTTTGTTGTGAGTCCTCCTTCGGCCAGCTTTCCTTTTGATATGTCGGGTTGTGAGTCCGCCTTCGGCAGGCTTTCCTTTTGAATCTTTTGGGTTGTGAATCCGCGTTCGGCCGGTAAACCTTTGTTGGGTTGTGAGTCCACCTTCGGTCGGCTTTCCTTTTTAAATTTTGGGTTGTGAGTCCTCCTTCAGTCGGCTTTCCTTTTGATTCTTTTGGTTGGGAGTCCGCCTTCGGTCGACTTTCGTTTTGAGATTTCGGGTTATGAGTCCGCCTTCGGTCGGCTTTCCTTTTAAATCTTTTGCTTGTGAATCCGCCTTGGGTCGATAAACCTTTGTTGGGTTGTGAGTCCGCCTTCGGTCGGCTTTGCTTTTGAATCTTTTGGTTGTGAATCACCCTTTAGCTGGTAAACATTTGTTGGGTTGTGAGTTCGCCTTCGGCCGGCTTTCCTTTTTGTATTTCGGGTTATGATTCCGGCGTCGGTCGGCTTTCCTTTTAAACCTTTATTGGGTTGTGATTTCGGCTTCGGCCGGCTTTCCTTTTGATATGTTGGTTTGTGAGGCCGCCTTCGGCCGACTTTCCTATTGAATCTTTTGGGTTGTGAATCCGCCTTCAGCCGGCAAACCTTTGTTGGGTTGTAACTCCGCCTTTAGCTGGCTTTCCTTTTGAAAATTTGGGTTGTGAGTCCGCCTTCAGTCGGCATTCCTTTAAAATTTTTGGTTGTAAGTCCGCCATCGGTCGGCTTTCCTTTTAAACCTTTTTTGGGTTGTGAATCTGCCTTCGGCCGGTAAACCATTTTTGGGTTGTGAGTCCGCCTTCGGTCGGCTTTCCTTTTAGCACTTTTGTTTGTGAATCCGCCTTCGGTCGGTAAACCTTTGTTGGGTTGTAGGTCCGCCTTCGGTAAGCTTTTCTTTTAAATCTTATGGTTGTGAATCCGCCCTCGGTCGGTAAACCTTTGTTTGGTTGTGAGACCGCCTTCGTCCGGCTTTCCTGTTGAGATTTCGGGTTGGGAGTCCGCCTTCGGTCGGCTATCCTTTTAGATCTTTCCGTTGTGAATCCGCCTTCGCACGGTAAACCTTTGTTAGGTTGTGAAACCGCCTTCGGTCGACTTTCCTTTGTTGTGAGTCCTCCTTCGGCCAGCTTTCCTTTTGATATGTCGGGTTGTGAGTCCGCCTTCGGCAGGCTTTCCTTTTGAATCTTTTGGGTTGTGAATCCGCGTTCGGCCGGTAAACCTTTGTTAGGTTGTGAGTCCACCTTCGGTCGGCTTTCCTTTTTAAATTTTAGGTTGTGAGTCCCCCTTCAGTCGGCTTTCCTTTTGATTCTTTTGGTTGGGAGTCCGCCTATGGCCGGCTTTCCTTTTGAGATTTTGGGTTGTGAGTCCGCCTTCGGTCGGCTTTCCTTTTAGTACTTTTGTTTGTGAATCCGCCTTCGGTCGGTAAACCTTTGTCGGGTTGTAGGTCCGCCTTCGGTAAGCTTTTCTTTTAAATCTTTTGGTTGTGAATCCGCCCTCGTCGGTAAACCTTTGTTTGGTTGTGAGACCGCCTTCGTCCGGCTTTCCTGTTGAGATTTCGGGTTGGGGGTCTGCCTTCGGTCGGCTATCCTTTTAGATCTTTCCATTGTGAATCCGCCTTCGGTCGGTAAACCTTTGTTAGGTTGTGAAACCGCCTTCGGTCGACTTTCCTTTGTTGTGGGTCCTCCTTCGGCCAGCTTTCCTTTTGATATATCGGGTTGTGAGTCCGCCTTCGGCAGGCTTTCCTTTTGAATCTTTTGGGTTGTGAATCCGCGTTCGGCCGGTAAACCTTTGTTGGGTTGTGAGTCCACCTTCGGTCGGCTTTTCTTTTTAAATTTTGGGTTGTGAGTCCACCTTCAGTCGGCTTTCCTTTTGATTCTTTTGGTTGGGAGTCCGCCTTCGGTCGACTTTCGTTTTGAGATTTTGGGTTATGAGTCCGCCTTCGGTCGGCTTTCATTTTAGATCTTTTGCTCGTGAATCGGCCTTTGGTCGATAAACCTTTGTTGGGTTGTGAGTCCGCCTTCGGTCGGCTTTCCTTTTGAATCTTTTGGTTGTGAATCACCCTTTAGCTGGTAAACATTTGTTGGGTTGTGAGTTCGCCTTCGGCCGGCTTTCCTTTTTGTATTTCGGGTTGTGATTCCGCCTTCGGTCGGCTTTCCTTTTAAACCTTTATTGGGTTGTGATTCCGCCTTCGGCCGGCTTTCCTTTTGATATGTTGGGTTGTGAGGCCGTCTTCGGCCGACTTTCCTATTGAATCTTTTGGGTTGTGAATCCGCCTTCGGCCGGTAAACCTTTGTTGGGTTGTGACTCCACCTTCAGCTGGCTTTCCTTTTGAAAATTTTGGTTGTGAGTCCGCCTTCAGTCGGTATTCCTTTAAAATTTTTGGTTGTAAGTCTGCCATCGGTCGGCTTTCCTTTTAAACCTTTTTTGGGTTGTGAATCCGCCTTCGGCCGGTAAACCTTTGTTGGGTTGTGAGTCCGCCTTCGGTCGGCTTTCCTTTTGAATCTTTTGGTTGGGAGTCCGCCTTCGGCCGGCTTTCCTTTTGAGATTTCGGGTTATGAGTCCGCCTTCGGTCGGCTTTCCTTTTGAATCTTTTGGTTGGGAGTCCGCCTTCGGCCGGCTTTCCTTTTGAGATTTCGGGTTGTGAGTCCGCCTTCGGTCGGCTTTCCTTTAAGCACTTTTGTTTGTGAATCCGCCTTTGGTCGGTAAACCTTTGTTGGGTTGTAGGTCCGCCTTCGGTAAGCTTTTCTTTTAAATCTTTTGGTTGTGAATCCACCCTCGGTCGGTAAACCTTTGTTTGGTTGTGAGACCGCCTTCGGCCGGCTTTCCTGTTGAGATTTCGGGTTGGGAGTCCGCCTTCGGTCGGCTATCCTTTTAGATCTTTCTGTTGTGAATCCGCCTTCGGTCGGTAAACCTTTGTTAGGTTGTGAAACCGCCTTCGGTCGACTTTCCTTTGTTGTGAGTCCTCCTTCGGCCAGCTTTCCTTTTGATATGTCGGGTTGTGAGTCCGCCTTCGGCAGGCTTTCTTTTTGAATCTTTTGGGTTGTGAATCCGCGTTCGGCCGGTAAACCTTTGTTGGGTTGAGAGTCCACCTTCGGTCGGCTTTCCTTTTTAAATTTTGGGTTGTGAGTCCCCCTTCAGTCGGCTTTCCTTTTGATTCTTTTGGTTGGGAGTCCGCCTTCGGTCGACTTTCGTTTTGAGATTTCGGGTTATGAGTCCGCCTTTGGTCGGCTTTCCTTTTAGATCTTTTGCTTGTGAATCCGCCTTGGGTCGATAAACCTTTGTTGGGTTGTGAGTCCGCCTTCGGTAGGCTTTGCTTTTGAATCCTTTGGTTGTGAATCATCCTTTAGCTGGTAAACATTTGTTGGGTTGTGAGTTCGCCTTCGGCCGGCTTTCCTTTTTGTATTTTGGGTTATGATTCCGGCGTCGGCCGGCTTTCCTTTTAAACCTTTATTGGGTTGTGATTCCGGCTTCGGCCGGCTTTCCTTTTGATATGTTGGGTTGTGAGGCCGCCTTCGGCCGACTTTCCTATTGAATCTTTTGGGTTGTGAATCCGCCTTCGGCCGGCAAACCTTTGTTGGGTTGTAACTCCGCCTTTAGCTGGCTTTCCTTTTGAAAATTTGGGTTGTGAGTCCGCCTTCAGTCGGAATTCCTTTAAAATTTTTGGTTGTAAGTCCGCCATCGGTCGGCTTTCCTTTTAAACCTTTTTTGGGTTGTGAATCCGCCTTCGGCCGGTAAACCATTTTTGGGTTGTGAGTCCGCCTTCGGTCGGCTTTCCTTTTGAATCTTTTGGTTGGGAATCCGCCTTTGGCCGACTTTCCTTTTGAGATTTCGGGTTGTGAGTCCGCCTTCGGTTGGCTTTCCTTTTAGCACTTTTGTTTGTGAATCCGCCTTCGGTCGGTAAACCTTTGTTGGGTTGTAGGTCCGCCTTCGGTAAGCTTTTCTTTTAAATCTTTTGGTTGTGAATCCGCCCTCGGTCGGTAAACCTTTGTTTGGTTGTGAGACCGCCTTCGTCCGGCTTTCCTGCTGAGATTTCGGGTTGGGAGTCCGCCTTCGGTCGGCTATCCTTTTAGATCTTTCCGTTGTGAATCCGCCTTCGGTCGGTAAACCTTTGTTAGGTTGTGAAACCGCCTTCGGTCGACTTTCCTTTGTTGTGAGTCCTCCTTCGGCCAGCTTTCCTTTTGATATGTCGGATTGTGAGTCCGCCTTCGGCAGGCTTTCCTTTTGAATCTTTTGGGTTGTGAATCCGCGTTCGGCCGGTAAACCTTTGTTAGGTTGTGAGTCCACCTTCGGTCGGCTTTCGTTTTTAAATTTTGGGTTGTGAGTCCCCCTTCAGTCGGCTTTCCTTTTGATTCTTTTGGTTGGGAGTCCGCCTATGGCCGGCTTTCCTTTTGAGATTTCGGGTTGTGAGTCCGCCTTCGGTCGGCTTTCCTTTTAGCACTTTTGTTTGTGAATCCGCCTTCGGTCGGTAAACCTTTGTTGGGTTGTAGGTCCGCCTTCGGTAAGCTTTTCTTTTAAATCTTTTGGTTGTGAATCTGCCCTCGTCGGTAAACCTTTGTTTGGTTGTGAGACCGCCTTCGTCCGGCTTTCCTGTTGAGATTTCGGGTTGGGGGTCCGCCTTCGGTCGGCTATCCTTTTAGATCTTTCCGTTGTGAATCCACCTTCAGTCGGTAAACCTTTGTTAGGTTGTGAAACCGCCTTCGGTCGACTTTCCTTTGTTGTGGGTCCTCCTTCGGCCAGCTTTCCTTTTGATATATCGAGTTGTGAGTCCGCCTTCGGCAGGCTTTCCTTTTGAATCTTTTGGGTTGTGAATCCGCGTTCGGTCGGTAAACCTTTGTTGGGTTGTGAGTCCACCTTCGGTCGGCTTTTCTTTTTAAATTTTGGGTTGTGAGTCCTCCTTCAGTCGGCTTTCCTTTTGATTCTTTTGGTTGGGAGTCCGCCTTCGGTCGACTTTCGTTTTGAGATTTCGGGTTATGAGTCCGCCTTCGGTCGGCTTTCATTTTCGATCTTTTGCTTGTGAATTCGCCTTTGGTCGATAAACCTTTGTTGGGTTGTGAGTCCGCCTTCGGTCGGCTTTCCTTTTTAATCTTTTGGTTGTGAATCACCCTTTAGCTGGTAAACATTTGTTGGGTTGTGAGTTCGCCTTCGGCCGGCTTTCCTTTTTGTATTTCGGGTTGTGATTCCGCCTTCGGTCGGCTTTCCTTTTAAACCTTTATTGGGTTGTGATTCCGCCTTCGGCCGGCTTTCCTTTTGATATGTTGGGTTGTGAGGCCGTCTTCGGCCGACTTTCCTATTGAATCTTTTAGGTTGTGAATCCGCCTTCGGCCGGTAAACCTTTCTTGGGTTGTGACTCCGCCTTCAGCTGGCTTTCCTTTTGAAAATTTGGGTTGTGAGTCCGCCTTCAGTCGGTATTCCTTTAAAATTTTTGGTTGTAAGTCTGCCATCGGTCGGCTTTCCTTTTAAACCTTTTTTGGGTTGTGAATCCGCCTTCGGCCGGTAAACCTTTGTTGGGTTGTGAGTCCGCCTTCGGTCGGCTTTCCTTTTGAATCTTTTGGTTGGGAGTCCGCCTTCGGTCGGTAAACCTTTGTTGGGTTGTAGGTCCTCCTTCGGTAAGCATTTCTTTTAAATCTTATGGTTGTGAATCCGCCCTCGGTCGGTAAACCTTTGTTTGGTTGTGAGACCGCCTTCGTCCGGCTTTCCTGTTGAGATTTCGGGTTGGGAGTCCGCCTTCGGTCGGCTATCCTTTTAGATCTTTCCGTTGTGAATCCTCCTTCGCACGGTAAACCTTTGTTAGGTTATGAAACCGCCTTCGGTCGACTTTCCTTTGTTGTGAGTCCTCCTTCGGCCAGCTTTCCTTTTGATATGTCGGGTTGTGAGTCCGCCTTCGGCAGGCTTTCCTTTTGAATCTTTTGGGTTGTGAATCCGCGTTCGGCCGGTAAACCTTTGTTAGGTTGTGAGTCCACCTTCGGTCGGCTTTCCTTTTTAAATTTTAGGTTGTGAGTCCCCCTTCAGTCGGCTTTCCTTTTGATTCTTTTGGTTGGGAGTCCGCCTATGGCCGGCTTTCCTTTTGAGATTTCGGGTTGTGAGTCCGCCTTCGGTCGGCTTTCCTTTTAGCACTTTTGTTTGTGAATCCGCCTTCGGTCGGTAAACCTTTGTCGGGTTGTAGGTCCGCCTTCGGTAAGCTTTTCTTTTAAATCTTTTGGTTGTGAATCCGCCCTCGTCGGTAAACCTTTGTTTGGTTGTGAGACCGCCTTCGTCCGGCTTTCCTGTTGAAATTTCGGGTTGGGGGTCTGCCTTCGGTCGGCTATCCTTTTAGATCTTTCCGTTGTGAATCCGCCTTCGGTCGGTAAACCTTTGTTAGGTTGTGAAACCGCCTTCGGTCGACTTTCCTTTGTTGTGGGTCCTCCTTCGGCCAGCTTTCCTTTTGATATATCGGGTTGTGAGTCCGCCTTCGGCAGGCTTTCCTTTTGAATCTTTTGGGTTATGAATCCGCGTTCGGCCGGTAAACCTTTGTTGGGTTGTGAGTCCACCTTCGGTCGGCTTTTCTTTTTAAATTTTGGGTTGTGAGTCCACCTTCAGTCGGCTTTCCTTTTGATTCTTTTGGTTGGGAGTCCGCCTTCGGTCGACTTTCGTTTTGAGATTTCGGGTTATGAGTCCGCCTTCGGTCGGCTTTCATTTTAGATCTTTTGCTTGTGAATCGGCCTTTGGTCGATAAACCTTTGTTGGGTTGTGAGTCCGCCTTCGGTCGGCTTTCCTTTTGAATCTTTTGGTTGTGAATCACCCTTTAGCTGGTAAACATTTGTTGGGTTGTGAGTTCGCCTTCGGCCGGCTTTCCTTTTTGTATTTCGGGTTGTGATTCCGCCTTCGGTCGGCTTTCCTTTTAAACCTTTATTGGGTTGTGATTCCGCCTTCGGCCGGCTTTCCTTTTGATATGTTGGGTTGTGAGGCCGTCTTCGGCCGACTTTCCTATTGAATCTTTTGGGTTGTGAATCCGCCTTCGGCCGGTAAACCTTTGTTGGGTTGTGACTCCGCCTTCAGCTGGCTTTCCTTTTGAAAATTTGGGTTGTGAGTCCGCATTCAGTCGGTATTCCTTTAAAATTTTTGGTTGTAAGTCTGCCATCGGCCGGCTTTCCTTTTAAACCTTTTTTGGGTTGTGAATCCGCCTTCGGCCGGTAAACCTTTGTTGGGTTGTGAGTCCGCCTTCGGTCGGCTTTCCTTTTGAATCTTTTGGTTGGGAGTCCGCCTTCGGCCGGCTTTCCTTTTGAGATTTCGGGTTGTGAGTCCGCCTTCGGTCGGCTTTCCTTTTGAATCTTTTGGTTGGGAGTCCGCCTTCGGCCGGCTTTCCTTTTGAGATTTCGGGTTGTGAGTCCGCCTTCGGTCGGCTTTCCTTTAAGCACTTTTGTTTGTGAATCCGCCTTTGGTCGGTAAACCTTTGTTGGGTTGTAGGTCTGCCTTCGGTAAGCTTTTCTTTTAAATCTTTTGGTTGTGAATCCACCCTCGGTCGGTAAACCTTTGTTTGGTTGTGAGACCGCCTTCGGCCGGCTTTCCTGTTGAGATTTCGGGTTGGGAGTCCGCCTTCGGTCGGCTATCCTTTTAGATCTTTCTGTTGTGAATCCGCCTTCGGTCGGTAAACCTTTGTTAGGTTGTGAAACCGCCTTCGGTCGACTTTCCTTTGTTGTGAGTCCTCCTTCGGCCAGCTTTCCTTTTGATATGTCGGGTTGTGAGTCCGCCTTCGGCAGGCTTTCCTTTTGAATCTTTTGGGTTGTGAATCCGCGTTCGGCCGGTAAACCTTTGTTGGGTTGAGAGTCCACCTTCGGTCGGCTTTCCTTTTTAAATTTTGGGTTGTGAGTCCCCCTTCAGTCGGCTTTCCTTTTGATTCTTTTGGTTGGGAGTCCGCCTTCGGTCGACTTTCGTTTTGAGATTTCGGGTTATGAGTCCGCCTTTGGTCGGCTTTCCTTTTAGATCTTTTGCTTGTGAATCCGCCTTGGGTCGATAAACCTTTGTTGGGTTGTGAGTCCGCCTTCGGTAGGCTTTGCTTTTGAATCTTTTGGTTGTGAATCATCCTTTAGCTGGTAAACATTTGTTGGGTTGTGAGTTCGCCTTCGGCCGGCTTTCCTTTTTGTATTTTGGGTTATGATTCCGGCGTCGGCCGGCTTTCCTTTTAAACCTTTATTGGGTTGTGATTCCGGCTTCGGCCGGCTTTCCTTTTGATATGTTGGGTTGTGAGGCCGCCTTCGGCCGACTTTCCTATTGAATCTTTTGGGTTGTGAATCCGCCTTCGGCCGGCAAACCTTTGTTGGGTTGTAACTCCACCTTTAGCTGGATTTCCTTTTGAAAATTTGGGTTGTGAGTCCGCCTTCAGTCGGAATTCCTTTAAAATTTTTGGTTGTAAGTCCGCCATCGGTCGGCTTTCCTTTTAAACCTTTTTTGGGTTGTGAATCCGCCTTCGGCCGGTAAACCATTTTTGGGTTGTGAGTCCACCTTAGGTCGGCTTTCCTTTTGAATCTTTTGGTTGGGAGTCCGCCTTTGGCCGACTTTCCTTTTGAGATTTCGGGTTGTGAGTCCGCCTTCGGTCGGCTTTCCTTTTAGCACTTTTGTTTGTGAATCCGCCTTCGGTCGGTAAACCTTTGTTGGGTTGTAGGTCCGCCTTCGGTAAGCTTTTCTTTTAAATCTTTTGGTTGTGAATCCGCCCTCGGTCGGTAAACCTTTGTTTGGTTGTGAGACCGCCTTCGTCCGGCTTTCCTGTTGAGATTTCGGGTTGGGAGTCCGCCTTCGGTCGGCTATCCTTTTAGATCTTTCCGTTGTGAATCCGCCTTCGGTCGGTAAACCTTTGTTAGGTTGTGAAACCGCCTTCGGTCGACTTTCCTTTGTTGTGAGTCCTCCTTCGGCCAGCTTTCCTTTTGATATGTCGGATTGTGAGTCCGCCTTCGGCAGGCTTTCCTTTTGAATCTTTTGGGTTGTGAATCCGCGTTCGGCCGGTAAACCTTTGTTAGGTTGTGAGTCCACCTTCGGTCGGCTTTCGTTTTTAAATTTTGGGTTGTGAGTCCCCCTTCAGTCGGCTTTCCTTTTGATTCTTTTGGTTGGGAGTCCGCCTATGGCCGGCTTTCCTTTTGAGATTTCGGGTTGTGAGTCCGCCTTCGGTCGGCTTTCCTTTTAGCACTTTTGTTTGTGAATCCGCCTTCGGTCGGTAAACCTTTGTTGGGTTGTAGGTCCGCCTTCCGTAAGCTTTTCTTTTAAATATTTTGGTTGTGAATCTGCCCTCGTCGGTAAACCTTTGTTTGGTTGTGAGACCGCCTTCGTCCGGCTTTCCTGTTGAGATTTCGGGTTGGGAGTCCGCCTTCGGTCGGCTATACTTTTAGATCTTTCCGTTGTGAATCCGCCTTCGGTCGGTAAACCTTTGTTAGGTTGTGAAACCGCCTTCGGTCGACTTTCCTTTGTTGTGGGTCCTCCTTCGGCCAGCTTTCCTTTTGATATATCGAGTTGTGAGTCCGCCTTCGGCAGGCTTTCCTTTTGAATCTTTTGGGTTGTGAATCCGCGTTCGGCCGGTAAACCTTTGTTGGGTTGTGAGTCCACCTTCGGTCGGCTTTTCTTTTTAAATTTTGGGTTGTGAGTCCACCTTCAGTCGGCTTTCCTTTTGATTCTTTTGGTTGGGAGTCCGCCTTCGGTCGACTTTCGTTTTGAGATTTCGGGTTATGAGTCCGCCTTCGGTCGGCTTTCATTTTAGATCTTTTGCTTGTGAATCGGCCTTTGGTCGATAAACCTTTGTTGGGTTGTGAGTCCGCCTTCGGTCGGCTTTCCTTTTGAATCTTTTGGTTGTGAATCACCCTTTAGCTGGTAAACATTTGTTGGGTTGTGAGTTCGCCTTCGGCCGGCTTTCCTTTTTGTATTTCGGGTTGTGATTCCGCCTTCGGTCGGCTTTCCTTTTAAACCTTTATTGGGTTGTGATTCCGCCTTCGGCCGGCTTTCCTTTTGATATGTTGGGTTGTGAGGCCGCCTTCGGCCGACTTTCCTATTGAATCTTTTAGGTTGTGAATCCGCCTTCGGCCGGTAAACCTTTCTTGGGTTGTGACTCCGCCTTCAGCTGGCTTTCCTTTTGAAAATTTGGGTTGTGAGTCCGGCTTCAGTCGGTATTCCTTTAAAATTTTTGGTTGTAAGTCTGCCATCGGTCGGCTTTCCTTTTAAACCTTTTTTGGGTTGTGAATCCGCCTTCGGCCGGTAAACCTTTGTTGCGTTGTGAGTCCGCCTTCGGTCGGCTTTCCTTTTGAATCTTTTGGTTGGGAGTCCGCCTTCGGCCGGCTTTCCTTTTGAGATTTCGGGTTGGTAGTCGGCCTTCGGTCGGCTTTCCTTTTGAATCTTTTGGTTGGGAGTCCGCCTTCGGCCGGCTTTCCTTTTGAGATTTCTGGTTGTGAGTCCGCCTTCGGTCGGCTTTCCTTTAAGCACTTTTGTTTGTGAATCCGCCTTTGGTCGGTAAACCTTTGTTGGGTTGTAGGTCCGCCTTCGGTAAGCTTTTCTTTTAAATCTTTTGGTTGTGAATCCACCCTCGGTCGGTAAACCTTTGTTTGGTTGTGAGACCGCCTTCGGCCGACTTTCCCGTTGAGATTTCGGGTTGGGATCCGCCTTCGGTCGGCTATCCTTTTAGATCTTTCCGTTGTGAATCCGCCTTCGGTCGGTAAACCTTTGTTAGGTTGTGAAACCGCCTTCGGTCGACTTTCCTTTGTTGTGAGTCCTCCTTCGGCCAGCTTTCCTTTTGATATGTCGGGTTGTGAGTCCGCCTTCGGCAGGCTTTCCTTTTGAATCTTTTGGGTTGTGAATCCGCGTTCGGCCGGTAAACCTTTGTTAGGTTGTGAGTCCACCTTCGGTCGGCTTTCCTTTTAAAATTTTGGGTTGTGAGTCCCCCTTCAGTCGGCTTTTCTTTTGATTCTTTTGGTTGGGAGTCCGCCTTTGGCCGGCTTTCCTTTTGAGATTTCGGGTTGTGAGTCCGCCTTCGGTCGGCTTTCCTTTTAGCACTTTTGTTTGTGAATCCGCCTTCGGTCGGTAAACCTTTGTTGGGTTGTAGGTCCGCCTTCGGTAAGCTTTTCTTTTAAATCTTTTGGTTGTGAATCCGCCCTCGTCGGTAAACCTTTGTTTGGTTGTGAGACCGCCTTCGTCCGACTTTCCTGTTGAGATTTCGGGTTGGGGGTCCGCCTTCGGTCGGCTATCCTTTTAGATCTTTCCGTTGTGAATCCAGCTTCGGTCGGTAAACCTTTGTTTGGTTGTGAAACCGCCTTCGGTCGACTTTCCTTTGTTGTGGGTCCTCCCTCGACCAGCTTTCCTTGTGATATATCGGGTTGTGAGTCCGCCTTCGGCAGGCTTTCCTTTTGAATCTTTTGGGTTGTGAATCCGCGTTCGGCCGGTAAACCTTTGTTGGGTTGTGAGTCCACCTTCGGTCGTCTTTTCTTTTTAAATTTTAGGTTGTGAGTCCCCCTTCAGTCGGCTTTCTTTTTGATTCTTTTGGTTGGGAGTCCGCCTTCGGTCGACTTTCGTTTTGAGATTTCGGGTTATGAGTCCGCCTTCGGTCGGCTTTCCTTTTAGATCTTTTGCTTGTGAATCCGCCTTTGGTCGATAAACCTTTGTTGGGTTGTGAGTCCGCCTTCGGTCGGCTTTCCTTTTGAATCTTTTGGTTGTGAATCACCCTTTAGCTGGTAAACATTTGTTGGGTTGTGAGTTCGCCTTCGGCCGACTTTCCTTTTTGTATTTCGGGTTGTGATTCCGCCTTCGGTCGGCTTTCCTTTTAAACCTTTATTGGGTTGTGATTCCGCCTTCGGCCGGCTTTCCTTTTGATATGTTGGGTTGTGAGGCCGCCTTCGGCCGACTTTCCAATTGAATCTTTTGGGTTGTGAATCCTCCTTCGGCCGGTAAACCTTTTTTGGGTTGTGACTCCGCCTTCAGCTGGCTTTCCTTTTGAAAATTTGGGTTGTGAGTCCGCCTTCAGTTGGCATTCCTTTAAAATTTTTGGTTGTAAGTCCGCCATCGGTCGGCTTTCTTTTTAAACCTTTTTTGGGTTGTGAATCCGCTTCGGCCGGTAAACCTTTGTTGGGTTGTGAGTCCGCCTTCGGTCGGCTTTCCTTTTGAATCTTTTGGTTGGGAGTCCGCCTTCGGCCGACTTTCCTTTTGAGATTTCGGGTTGTAAGTCCGCCTTCGGTCGGCTTTCCTTTTGAATCTTTTGGTTGGGAGTCCGCCTTCGGCCGGCTTTCCTTTTGAGATTTTGGGTTGTGAGTCCGCCTTCGGTCGACTTTCCTTTTAGCACTTTTGTTTGTGAATCCGCCTTTGGTCGGTAAACCTTTGTTGGGTTGTAGGTCCGCCTTCGGTAAGCTTTTCTTTTAAATCTTTGTGGTTGTAAATCCATCCTCGGTCGGTAAACCTTTGTTTGGTTGTGAGACCGCCTTCGGCCGGCTTTCCTGTTGAGATTTCGGGTTGGGAGTCCGCCTTCAGTCGGTAAACCTTTGTTAGGTTGTGAAACCGCCTTCGGTCGACTTTCCTTTGTTGTGAGTCCTCCTTCGGCCAGCTTTCCTTTTGATATGTCGGGTTGTGAGTCCGCCTTCGGCAGGCTTTCCTTTTGAATCTTTTGGGTTGTGAATCCGCGTTCGGCCGGTAAACCTTTGTTGGGTTGTGAGTCCACCTTTGGCCGGCTTTCCTCTTTAAATTTTGGGTTGTGAGTCCCCCTTGAGTCGGCTTTCCTTTTGATTCTTTTGTTTGGGAGTCCGCCTTCTGCCGAATTTCGTTTTGAGATTTCGGGTTATGAGCCCGCCTTCGGTCGGCTTTCCTTTTAGATGTTTTGCTTGTGAATCCGCCTTTGGTCGATAAACCTTTGTTGGGTTGTGAGTGCGCCTTCGGTCGGCTTTCCTTTTGAATCTTTTGGTTGTGAATCACCCTTTAGCTGGTAAACATTTGTTGCGTTGTGAGTTCGCCTTCGGCCGGCTTTCCTTTTTCTATTTCGGTTTGTGATTCCGCGTTCGGTCGGCTTTCCTTTTAAACCTTTATTAGGTTGTGATTCTGCCTTCGACCGGCTTTCCTTTTGATATGTTGGGTTGTGAGGCCGCCTTCGGCCGACTTTCCTATTGAATCTTTTGGGTTGTGAATCCGCCTTCGGCCGGTAAACCTTTGTTGGGTTGTGACTCCGCCTTCACCTGGCTTTCCTTTTGAAAATTTGGGTTGTGAGTCCGCCTTCAGTTGGCATTCCTTTAAAATTTTTGGTTGTAAGTCCGCCATCGGCCGGCTTTCCTTTTAAACCTTTTTTGGGTTGTGAATCCGCCTTCGGCCGGTAAACCTTTGTTGGGTTGTGAGTCCGCCTTCGGTCGGCTTTCCCTTTGAATCTTTTGGTTGGGAGTCCGCCTTCGGCCGGCTTTCCTTTTGAGATTTTGGGTTGTGAGTCCGCCTTCGGTCGACTTTCCTTTTAGCACTTTTGTTTGTGAATCCGTCTTTGGTCGGTAAACCTTTGTTGGGTTGTAGGTCCGCCTTCAGTAAGCTTTTCTTTTAAATCTTTTGGTTGTGAATCTGCCCTCGGTCGGTAAACCTTTGTTTGGTTATGAGACCGCCTTCGGACGGTTTTCCTGTTGAGATTTCGGGTTGGGAGTCCGCCTTCAGTCGGCTATCCTTTTAGATCTTTCCGTTGTGAATCTGCCTACGGTCGGTAAACCTTTGTTAGGTTGTGAAACCGCCTTCGGTCGACTTTCCTTTGTTGTGAGTCCTCCTTCGGCCAGTTTTCCTTTTGATATGTCGGGTTGTGAGTCCGCCTTCGACAGGCTTTCCTTTTGAATATTTTGGGTTGTGAATCCGCGTTCGGCCGGTAAACCTTTGTTGGGTTGTGAGTCCACCTTCGGCCGGCTTTCCTTTTTAAATTTTGGGTTGTGAGTCCCCCTTCAGTCGACTTTCCTTTAGATTCTTTTGGTTAGGAGTCCGCCTTCGGTCGACTTTCGTTTTGAGATTTCGGGTTATGAGTCCGCCTTCGGTCGGCTTTCCTTTTAGATCTTTTGCTTGTGAATCCGCCTTTGGTCGATAAACCTTTGTTGGGTTGTGAGTCCGCCTTCGGTCGGCTTTCCTTTTGAATCTTTTGGTTGTGAATCACCCTTTAGCTGGTAAACACTTTTTGGGTTGTGAGTTCGCCTTCGGCCGGCTTTCCTTTTTGTATTTCGGGTTGTGATTCTGCCTTCGGTCGGCTTTCCTTTTAAACCTTTATTGGGTTGTGATTCCGCCTTCGGCAGGCTTTCCTTTTGATATGTTGGGTTGTGAGGCCGCCTTCGACTGACTTTCCTATTGAATCTTTTGGGTTGTGAATCCGCCTTCGGCCGGTAAACCTTTGTTGTGTTGTGACTCCGCCTTCAGCTGGCTTTCCTTTTGAAAATTTGGGTTGTGAGTCCGCCTTCAGTCGGCATTCCTTTAAAATTTTTGGTTGTAAGTCCGCCATCGGTCGGCTTTCCTTTTAAACCTTTTTTGGGTTGTGAATCCGCCTTCGGCCGGTAAACCTTTGTTGGGTTGTGAGTCCGCCTTCGGTCGGCTTTCCTTTTGAATCTTTAGGTTGGGAGTCCGCCTTCGGCCGGCTTTCCTTTTGAGATTTCGGGTTGTGAGTCCGCCTTCGGTCGGCTTTCCTTTTAGCACTTTTGTTTGTGAATCCGCCTTCGGTCGGTAAACCTTTGTTGGGTTGTAGGTCCGCCTTCGGTAAGCTTTTCTTTTAAATCTTTTGGTTGTGAATCCGCCCTCGGTCGGTAAACCTTTGTTTGGTTGTGAGACCGCCTTCGGCCGGCTTTCCTGTTGATATTTCGGGTTGGGTGCCCGCCTTCGGTCAGCTATCCTTTTAGATCTTTCCGTTGTGAATCCGCCTTCGGTCGGTAAACCTTTGTTAGGTTGTGAAACCGCCTTCGGTCGACTTTCCTTTGTTGTGAGTCCTCCTTCGGGCAGCTTTCCTTTTGATATGTCGGATTGTGAGTCCGCCTTCGGCAGGCTTTCCTTTTGAATATTTTGGGTTGTGAATCCGCGTTTGGCAGGTAAACCTTTGTTGGGTTGTGAGTCCACCTTCGGCCGGCTTTCCTTTTTCAATTTTGGGTTGTGAGTCCCCCTTCAGTAGGCTTTCCTTTTGATTCTTTTGGTTGGGAGTCCACCTTCGGTCGACTTTTGTTTTGAGATTTCGGGTTATGAGTCCGCCTTCGGTCGGCTTTCCTTTTAGATCTTTTGCTTGTGAATCCGCCTTTGGTCGATAAACCTTTGTTGGATTGTGAGTCCGTCTTCAGTCGGCTTTCCTTTTAAATCTTTTGGTTGTGAATCACCCTTTAGCTGGTAAACATTTGTTGGGTTGTGAGTTCGCCTTCGGCCGGCTCTCCTTTTTGTATTTCGGGTTGTGATTCCGCCTTCGGTCGGCTTTCCTTTTAAACCTTTATTGGGTTGTGAGTCCGCCTTCGGTCGGCTTTCCTTTTGATATGTCGGGTTGTGAGGCCGTCTTCGGCCGACTTTCCTATTGAATCTTTTGGGTTGTGAATCCGCCTTCGGCCGGTAAACCTTTGTTGGGTTGTGACTCCGCCTTCAGCTGGCTTTCCTTTTGAAATTTTGAGTTGTGAGTCCGCCTTCGGTCGACTTTCCTTTTGAATCTTTTGGTTGGGAGTCCGCCATCGGTCGGTTTTCCTTCTGAGATTTCGAGTTGTGATACCACCTTCGGTAGGCTTTCCTTTTAGATCTTTTGGTTGTGAATCCACCTTCGGTTGGTAAACCTTTATTGGGTTGTGAGTCCGCCTTCCGTCAGTTTTCATTTTAAATCTTTTGGTTGTGAATCCGCTCTTGGTCGGTAAACCTTTGTTGGGTTGTAGGTCCGCCTTAGGTAAGCTTTTCTTTTAAATCTTTTGGTTGTGAATCCGCCCTTGGTCGGTAAACCTTTGTTTGGTTATGAGTCCGCCTTCGGACGACTTTCCTGTTGAGATTTTGGGTTGGGAGTCCGCCTTCGCTCGGCTTTCCTTTTACATCTTCTGGTTGTGAATCCGCCTTCGGTCGGTAAACCTTTGTTGGGTAATGAGTCTATCTTCAGTCAGCTTTCCATTTAAATCTTTTGGTTATGAATCCACCCTCGGTTGGTAAACCATTGTTGGGTTATGAGTCTGCCTTCGGCCGGCTTTCCTTTTAAATTTCAGGTTGTGAGTCCGCCTTTGGTCGGCTTTCCTTTTAGATCTTTTGGTTGTGAATTCGCCTTCGGTCGGTAAACCTTGGTTAGGTTGTGAGTCCGCTTTCGGTCGGCTTTCCTTTTTAACCTTTGTTAGGTTGTGAGTCCGTCTTTGGCCGGCTATCCTATTGATATGTCAGGTTGTGAGTCCGCCTTCGGCCAGCTTTCCTTTTGAATCTTTTGGGTTATGAATCAGCCTTCGGCCAGTAAACCTTTGTTGGGTTGTGAGTCCGCGTTCGGCCGGCTTTCCTTTTGAAATTTTGGGTTGTGAGTTCGTCTTTAGTCAGCTTTCCTTTTGAATCTTTTGGTTGGAAGTCCGCCTTCGGCCGGCTTTCCTTTTGATATTTCGAATTGTGAGTCATCCTTCGGTCGGCTTTCCTTTTAGATCTTCTGGTTGTTAATCTGCCTTCGGTCGGTAAACCTTTGTAGGGTTGGGAGTTCGCCTTCAGTCAGTTTTCCTTTTGAATCTTTGGTTGTGAATCCACCTTCGGCCGGTAAACCTTTGATGGGTTGTGAGTCCGCCTTTGGTCGGCATTCCTTTTAAACTTTGGGTTGTAAGTCCGCCACCGGTCGGCTTTCCTTTTAAACATTTTTAGGGTTGTGAATCCGCCTTGCGCCGGTCAACCTTTATTGTGTTGTGAGTCTGCCTTCAGCCAACTTTCCTTTTGAAATATTGGGTTGTGAGTCCGCCTTCGGTCGACTTTCCTTTGTTGTGGGTCCTCCTTCGGCCAGCTTTCCTTGTGATATATCGGGTTGTGAGTCCGCCTTCGGTAGGCTTTCCTTTTGAATCTTTTGGGTTGTGAATCCGCGTTCGGCCGGTAAACCTTTGTTGGGTTGTGAGTCCACCTTCGGTCGTCTTTTCTTTTTAAATTTTAGGTTGTCGGTCCCCCTTCAGTCGGCTTTCCTTTTGATTCTTTTGGTTGGGAGTCTGCCTTCGGTCGACTTTCGTTTTGAGATTTCGGGTTATGAGTCCGCCTTCGGTCGGCTTTCCTTTTAGATCTTTTGCTTGTGAATCCGCCTTTGGTCGATAAACCTTTGTTGAGTTGTGAGTCCGCCTTCGGTCGGCTTTCCTTTTGAATCTTTTGGTTGTGAATCACCCTTTAGCTGGTAAACATTTGTTGGGTTGTGAGTTCGCCTTCGGCCGACTTTCCTTTTTGTATTTCGGGTTGTGATTCCGCCTTTGGTCGGCTTTCCTTTTAAACCTTTATTGGGTTGTGATTCCGCCTTCGGCCGGCTTTCCTTTTGATATGTTGGGTTGTGAGGCCGCCTTCGGCCGACTTTCCAATTGAATCTTTTGGGTTGTGAATCCTCCTTCGGCCGGTAAACCTTTGTTGGGTTGTGACTCCGCCTTCAGCTGGCTTTCCTTTTGAAAATTTGGGTTGTGAGTCCGCATTCAGTTGGCATTCCTTTAAAATTTTTGGTTGTAAGTCCGCCATCGGTCGGCTTTCTTTTTAAACCTTTTTTGGGTTGTGAATCCGCTTCGGCCGGTAAACCTTTGTTGGGTTGTGAGTCCGCCTTCTGTCGGCTTTCCTTTTGAATCTTTTGGTTGGGAGTCCGCCTTCGGCCGACTTTCCTTTTGAGATTTCGGGTTGTAAGTCCGCCTTCGGTCGGCTTTCCTTTTGAATCTTTTGGTTGGGAGTCCGCCTTCGGCCGGCTTTCCTTTTGAGATTTTGGGTTGTGAGTCCGCCTTCGGTCGACTTTCCTTTTAGCACTTTTGTTTGTGAATCCGCCTTTGGTCGGTAAACCTTTGTTGGGTTGTAGGTCCGCCTTCGGTAAGCTTTTCTTTTAAATCTTTTGGTTGTGAATCCACCCTCGGTCGGTAAACCTTTGTTTGGTTGTGAGACCGCCTTCGGCCGGCTTTCCTGTTGAGATTTCGGGTTGGGAGTCCGCCTTCAGTCGGCTATCCTTTTAGATCTTTCTGTTGTGAATCCGCCTTCGGTCGGTAAACCTTTGTTAGGTTGTGAAACCGCCTTCGGTCGACTTTCCTTTGTTGTGAGTCCTCCTTCGGCCAGCTTTCCTTTTGATATGTCGGGTTGTGAGTCCGCCTTCGGCAGGCTTTCCTTTTGAATCTTTTGGGTTGTGAATCCGCGTTCGGCCGGTAAACCTTTGTTAGGTTGTGAGTCCACCTTCGGTCGGCTTTCGTTTTTAAATTTTGGGTTGTGAGTCCCCCTTGAGTCGGCTTTCCTTTTGATTCTTTTGTTTGGGAGTCCGCCTTCTGCCGAATTTCGTTTTGAGATTTCGGGTTATGAGTCCGCCTTCGGTCGGCTTTCCTTTTAGATGTTTTGCTTGTGAATCCGCCTTTGGTCGATAAACCTTTGTTGGGTTGTGAGTGCGCCTTCGGTCGGCTTTCCTTTTGAATCTTTTGGTTGTGAATCACCCTTTAGCTGGTAAACATTTGTTGGGTTGTGAGTTCGCCTTCGGCCGGCTTTCCTTTATCTATTTCGGGTTGTGATTCCGCCTTCGGTCGGCTTTCCTTTTAAACCTTTATTAGGTTGTGATTCTGCCTTCGACCGGCTTTCCTTTTGATATGTTGGGTTGTGAGGCCGCCTTCGGCCGACTTTCCTATTGAATCTTTTGGGTTGTGAATCCGCCTTCGGCCGGTAAACCTTTGTTGGGTTGTGACTTCGCCTTCAACTGGCTTTCCTTTTGAAAATTTGGGTTGTGAGTCCGCCTTCAGTTGGCATTCCTTTAAAATTTTTGGTTGTAAGTCCGCCATCGGTCGGCTTTCCTTTTAAACCTTTTTTGGGTTGTGAATCCGCCTTCGGCCGGTAAACCTTTGTTGGGTTGTGAGTCCGCCTTCGGTCGGCTTTCCCTTTGAATCTTTTGGTTGGGAGTCCGCCTTCGGCCTGCTTTCCTTTTGAGATTTTGGGTTGTGAGTCCGCCTTCGGTCGACTTTCCTTTTAGCACTTTTGTTTGTGAATCCGTCTTTGGTCGGTAAACCTTTGTTGGGTTGTAGGTCCGCCTTCAGTAAGCTTTTCTTTTAAATCTTTTGGTTGTGAATCTGCCCTCGGTCGGTAAACCTTTGTTTGGTTGTGAGACCGCCTTCGGCCGGCTTTCCTATTGAGATTTCGGGTTGGGAGTCCGCCTTCGGTCGGCTATCCTTTTAGATCTTTCCGTTGTGAATCTGCCTTCGGTCGGTAAACCTTTGTTAGGTTGTGAAACCGCCTTCGGTCGACTTTCTTTTGTTGTGAGTCCTCCTTCGGCCAGCTTTCCTTTTGATATGTCGGGTTGTGAATCCGCCTTCGACAGGCTTTCCTTTTGAATATTTTGGGTTGTGAATCCGCGTTCGGCCGGTAAACCTTTGTTGGGTTGTGAGTCCACCTTCGGCCGGCTTTCCTTTTTAAATTTTGGGTTGTGAGTCCCCCTTCAGTCGACTTTCCTTTAGATTCTTTTGGTTAGGAGTCCGCCTTCGGTCGACTTTCGTTTTGAGATTTCGGGTTATGAGTCCGCCTTCGGTCGGCTTTCCTTTTAGATCTTTTGCTTGTGAATCCGCCTTTGGTCGATAAACCTTTGTTGGGTTGTGAGTCCGCCTTCGGTCGGCTTTCCTTTTGAATCTTTTGGTTGTGAATCACCCTTTAGCTGGTAAACATTTTTTGGGTTGTGAGTTCGCCTTCGGCCGGCTTTCCTTTTTGTATTTTGGGTTGTGATTCTGCCTTCGGTCGGCTTTCCTTTTAAACCTTTATTGGGTTGTGATTCCGCCTTCGACCGGCTTTCCTTTTGATATGTTGGGTTGTGAGGCCGCCTTCGGCCGACTTTCCTATTGAATCTTTTGGGTTGTGAATCCGCCTTCGGCCGGTAAACCTTTGTTGGGTTGTGACTTCGCCTTCAACTGGCTTTCCTTTTGAAAATTTGGGTTGTGAGTCCGCCTTCAGTTGGCATTCCTTTAAAATTTTTGGTTGTAAGTCCGCCATCGGTCGGCTTTCCTTTTAAACCTTTTTTGGGTTGTGAATCCGCCTTCGGCCGGTAAACCTTTGTTGGGTTGTGAGTCCGCCTTCGGTCGGCTTTCCCTTTGAATCTTTTGGTTGGGAGTCCGCCTTCGGCCTGCTTTCCTTTTGAGATTTTGGGTTGTGAGTCCGCCTTCGGTCGACTTTCCTTTTAGCACTTTTGTTTGTGAATCCGTCTTTGGTCGGTAAACCTTTGTTGGGTTGTAGGTCCGCCTTCAGTAAGCTTTTCTTTTAAATCTTTTGGTTGTGAATCTGCCCTCGGTCGGTAAACCTTTGTTTGGTTGTGAGACCGCCTTCGGCCGGCTTTCCTATTGAGATTTCGGGTTGGGAGTCCGCCTTCGGTCGGCTATCCTTTTAGATCTTTCCGTTGTGAATCTGCCTTCGGTCGGTAAACCTTTGTTAGGTTGTGAAACCGCCTTCGGTCGACTTTCTTTTGTTGTGAGTCCTCCTTCGGCCAGCTTTCCTTTTGATATGTCGGGTTGTGAATCCGCCTTCGACAGGCTTTCCTTTTGAATATTTTGGGTTGTGAATCCGCGTTCGGCCGGTAAACCTTTGTTGGGTTGTGAGTCCACCTTCGGCCGGCTTTCCTTTTTAAATTTTGGGTTGTGAGTCCCCCTTCAGTCGACTTTCCTTTAGATTCTTTTGGTTAGGAGTCCGCCTTCGGTCGACTTTCGTTTTGAGATTTCGGGTTATGAGTCCGCCTTCGGTCGGCTTTCCTTTTAGATCTTTTGCTTGTGAATCCGCCTTTGGTCGATAAACCTTTGTTGGGTTGTGAGTCCGCCTTCGGTCGGCTTTCCTTTTGAATCTTTTGGTTGTGAATCACCCTTTAGCTGGTAAACATTTTTTGGGTTGTGAGTTCGCCTTCGGCCGGCTTTCCTTTTTGTATTTTGGGTTGTGATTCTGCCTTCGGTCGGCTTTCCTTTTAAACCTTTATTGGGTTGTGATTCCGCCTTCGGCAGGCTTTCCTTTTGATATGTTGGGTTGTGAGGCCGCCTTCGGCTGACTTTCCTATTGAATCTTTTGGGTTGTGAATCCGCCTTCGGCCGGTAAACCTTTGTTGTGTTGTGACTCCGCCTTCAGCTGGCTTTCCTTTTGAAAATTTGGGTTGTGAGTCCGCCTTCAGTCGGCATTCCTTTAAAATTTTTGGTTGTAAGTCCGCCATCGGTCGGCTTTCCTTTTAAACCTTTTTTGGGTTGTGAATCCGCCTTCGGCCGGTAAACCTTTGTTGGGTTGTGAGTCCGCCTTCGGTCGGCTTTCCTTTTGAATCTTTAGGTTGGGAGTCCGCCTTCGGCCGGCTTTCCTTTTGAGATTTCGGGTTGTGAGTCCGCCTTCGGTCGGCTTTCCTTTTAGCACTTTTGTTTGTGAATCCGCCTTCGGTCGGTAAACCTTTGTTGGGTTGTAGGTCCGCCTTCGGTAAGCTTTTCTTTTAAATCTTTTGGTTGTGAATCCGCCCTCGGTCGGTAAACCTTTGTTTGGTTGTGAGACCGCCTTCGGCCGGCTTTCCTGTTGATATTTCGGGTTGGGTGCCCGCCTTCGGTCAGCTATCCTTTTAGATCTTTCCGTTGTGAATCCGCCTTCGGTCGGTAAACCTTTGTTAGGTTGTGAAACCGCCTTCGGTCGACTTTCCTTTGTTGTGAGTCCTCCTTTGGGCAGCTTTCCTTTTGATATGTCGGATTGTGAGTCCGCCTTCGGCAGGCTTTCCTTTTGAATATTTTGGGTTGTGAATCCGCGTTTGGCAGGTAAACCTTTGTTGGGTTGTGAGTCCACCTTCGGCCGGCTTTCCTTTTTCAATTTTGGGTTGTGAGTCCCCCTTCAGTCGGCTTTCCTTTTGATTCTTTTGGTTGGGAGTCCACCTTCGGTCGACTTTTGTTTTGAGATTTCGGGTTATGAGTCCGCCTTCGGTCGGCTTTCCTTTTAGATCTTTTGCTTGTGAATCCGCCTTTGGTCGATAAACCTTTGTTGGGTTGTGAGTCCGCCTTCAGTCGGCTTTCCTTTTGAATCTTTTGGTTGTGAATCACCCTTTAGCTGGTAAACATTTGTTGGGTTGTGAGTTCGCCTTCGGCCGGCTCTCCTTTTTGTATTTCGGGTTGTGATTCCGCCTTCGGTCGGCTTTCCTTTTAAACCTTTATTGGGTTGTGAGTCCGCCTTCGGCCGGCTTTCCTTTTGATATGTCGGGTTGTGAGGCCGTCTTCGGCCGACTTTCCTATTGAATCTTTTGGGTTGTGAATCCGCCTTCGGCCGGTAAACCTTTGTTGGGTTGTGACTCCGCCTTCAGCTGGCTTTCCTTTTGAAATTTTGAGTTGTGAGTCCGCCTTCGGTCGAGTTTCCTTTTGAATCTTTTGGTTGGGAGTCCGCCATCGGTCTGTTTTCCTTCTGAGATTTCGAGTTGTGATACCACCTTCGGTAGGCTTTCCTTTTAGATCTTTTGGTTGTGAATCCACCTTCGGTTGGTAAACCTTTATTGGGTTGTGAGTCCGCCTTCCGTCAGTTTTCATTTTAAATCTTTTGGTTGTGAATCCGCTCTTGGTCGGTAAACCTTTGTTGGGTTGTAGGTCCGCCTTAGGTAAGCTTTTCTTTTAAATCTTTTGGTTGTGAATCCGCCCTTGGTCGGTAAACCTTTGTTTGGTTATGAGTCCGCCTTCGGACGACTTTCCTGTTGAGATTTTGGGTTGGGAGTCCGCCTTCGCTCGGCTTTCCTTTTACATCTTCTGGTTGTGAATCCGCCTTCGGTCGGTAAACCTTTGTTGGGTAATGAGTCTATCTTCAGTCAGCTTTCCATTTAAATCTTTTGGTTATGAATCCACCCTCGGTTGGTAAACCATTGTTGGGTTATGAGTCTGCCTTCGGCCGGCTTTCCTTTTGAATTTCAGGTTGTGAGTTAGCCTTTGGTCGGCTTTCCTTTTAGATCTTTTGGTTGTGAATTCGCCTTCGGTCGGTAAACCTTGGTTAGGTTGTGAGTCCGCTTTCGGTCGGCTTTCCTTTTTAACCTTTGTTAGGTTGTGAGTCCGTCTTTGGCCGGCTATCCTATTGATATGTCAGGTTGTGAGTCCGCCTTCGGCCAGCTTTCCTTTTGAAACTTTTGGGTTATGAATCAGCCTTCGGCCAGTAAACCTTTGTTGGGTTGTGAGTCCGCGTTCGGCCGGCTTTCCTTTTGAAATTTTGGGTTGTGAGTTCGTCTTTAGTCAGCTTTCCTTTTGAATCTTTTGGTTGGAAGTCCGCCTTCGGCCGACTTTCCTTTTGATATTTCGAATTGTGAGTCATCCTTCGGTCGGCTTTCCTTTTAGATCTTCTGGTTGTTAATCTGCCTTCAGTCGGTAAACCTTTGTAGGGTTGGGAGTTCGCCTTCAGTCAGTTTTCCTTTTGAATCTTTGGTTGTGAATCCACCTTCGGCCGGTAAACCTTTGATGGGTTGTGAGTCCGCCTTTGGTCGGCATTCCTTTTAAACTTTGGGTTGTAAGTCCGCCACCGGTCGGCTTTCCTTTTAAACATTTTTAGGGTTGTGAATACGCCTTGCGCCGGTCAACCTTTATTGTGTTGTGAGTCTGCCTTCAGCCAACTTTCCTTTTGAAATATTGGGTTGTGAGTCCGCCTTCGGTTGGATTTCCTTTTGAATCTTTTGTTTGGGATTCCGTCTTCGGCAGGCTTTCCTTTTGAGATTTCGAGTTGTGAGTCCGCCTTCGGTCGACTTTCCTTTTAGATCTTTTGCTTGTGAATCCGCCTTCGGTCGATAAACCTTTGTTGGGTTGTGAGTCCGCCTTCGGTCGGCTTTCCTTTTGAATCTTTTGGTTGTGAATCACCCTTTAGCTGGTAAACATTTTTTGGGTTGTGAGTTCGCCTTCGGTCGGCTTTCCTTTTTGTATATCGGGTTGTGATTCCGCCTTCGGTCGGCTTTCCTTTTAAACCTTTATTGGGTTGTGATTCCGCCTTAGGCCGGCTTTCCTTTTGATATGTTGGGTTGTGAGGCCGCCTTCGGCCGACTTTCCTATTGAATCTATTGGGTTGTGAATCCGCCTTCGGTCGGTAAACCTTTATTGGGTTGTAGGTCCGCCTTCGGTAAGCTTTTCTTTTAAACCATTTGGTTGTGAATCCTCCCTCAGTCGGTAAACCATTCTTTAGTTGTGAGTCCGCCTTCGGCCGGCTTTCCTGTTGAGATTTCGGGTTGGGAGTCCGCCTTCGGTCGGCTATCCTTTTAGATCTTTCCGTTGTGAATCCGCCTTCAGTCGGTAAACCTTTGTTAGGTTGTGAAACCGCCTTCGGTCGACTTTCCTTTTGAACCTTTTTTAGGTTGTGAGTCCGCCTTCGGCCAGCTTTCCTTTTGATATGTCGGGTTGTGAGTCCGCCTTCGGCAGGCTTTCCTTTTGAATCTTTTGGGTTGTGAATCCGCCTTCGGCCGGTAAACCTTTGTTGGGTTGTGAGTCCGCCTTCGGTCGACTTTCCTTTTTAAATTTTGGGTTGTGAGTCCCCCTTCAGTCGGCTTTCCTTTTGATTCTTTTGGTTGGGAGTCCGCCTTCGGTGGACTTTCGTTTTGAGATTTCGGGTTGTGAGTCCGCTTTCAGTCGGCTTTCCTTTTAGATCTTTTGGTTGTGAATCCACCTTCGGTCGATAAACCTTTGTTGGGTTGTGAGTCCGCTTTCGGTCGGCTTTCCTTTTGAATATTTTGGTTGTGAATCACCCTTCAGCTGGTAAACCTTTGTTGGGTTGTGAGTCCGCCTTCGGCCGGCTTTCCTTTTGAAATTTTGGGTTGTGAGTCCGCCTATATTCAGCTTTCCTTTTGAATCTTTTGGTTGGGAGTTCGCCTTTGGTCAACTTTCCTTTTGAGATTTTGGGTTGTGAGTCTGCCTTCACACAGCTTTTCTTTTATATCTTTTGGTTGTGAATCCGCCTTCGGTCAGTAAACTTTCGTTGGATTGTGAGTCCGCCTTCAGCCAGCTTTCCTTTTGAAATTTTGGGTTGTGAGTCCGCCTTCGGTCAACATTCCTTTTGAATCTTTTTGTTGGGGGTCCGCCTTCGGCCCGCTTTCCTTTAGAGATTTCGGGTTGTGAGTCCGCCTTCGGTCGGCTTTCCTTTTACATCTTTGGTTTGTGAATCCGCCTTCGTTCGGTAAACCTTTGTTGGGGTGTAGGTCCGCCTTCGGTAAGCTTTTTTTTTTAATCTTTTGGTTGTGAATCCGCCCTCGGTCGGTTATACTTTGTTTGGTTATGAGTCCGCCTTCGGCCAACTTTCCTGTTGAGATTTCGGGTAAGGATTCCGCCTTCGGTCGGCTTTCCTTTTAGATCTTTTGGTTGTGAATCCGCCTTCGGTTGGTAAGCCTCGGTTAGGTTGTGAGTCCGCCTTCGGTTGGCTTTCCTTTTGAACCTTTTTTAGGTTGTGAGTCCGCCTTCGGCCGGCTTTCCTTTTGACATGTCGAGTTGTGAGTTAGCTTTCGGCAGGCTTTCCTTTTGAATCTTTTGGGTTGTGAATCCGCCTTCGGCCGGTAAACCTTTGTTGGGTTGTGAGTCCGCCTTCGACATGCTTTCCTTTTTAAATTTTGGGTTGTGAGTCCGCCTTCGGTCGGCTTTCCTTTTGAATATTTTGGTTGGCAGTCCACCTTCGGCCGCCTTTCCTTTTGAGATTTTGGGTTGTGAGTCTGCCTTCGTTCGGCTTTCCTTTTAGATCTTTTGGTTGTGAATCCGCCTTCGATCGGTAAACCTTTGTTGGGTTGTGAGTCCGCCTTCAGTCAGCTTTCCTTTTAAATCTTTTGGTTATGAATCCGACCTCGGTTGGAAAACCTTTGTTGGGCTATGAGTCCGCCTTCGGCCGGCTCTCCTTTTGAATTTCAGGGGGTGAGTCCGCTTTCAGTCGGCTTTCCTTTTAGATCTTTGTGTTATGAATCCGTCTTCGGTCGGTAAACTTTTGTTAGGTTGTGAGTTCGCATTCGGTCGGCTTTCCTTTTTAACCTTTGTTAGGTTGTGAGCCCGCCTTCGGCCGGCTTTCCTTTTGATATGTCAGGTTGTAAGTCAGCCTTCGGCCTGCTTTCGTTTTGAATCTTTTGGGTTATTAATCAGCCTTCAGCCAGTAAACCTTTGTTGGGTTGTGAGTCCGCCTTCGGCCGGCTTTCCTTTTGAAATTTTGGGTTGTGAGTTTGCCTTCAGTAAGCTTTCCTTTTGAATCTTTTGGTTCGGAGTTCGTCTTCGGCCAGCTTTCCTTTTGAGATTTCGGGTTGTGAGTCAGCCTTAGGTCAGCTTTCCTTTTAGATATTTTGGTTGTGAATCCGATTTCGGTCGGTAAACCTTTGTTGGTTTGTGAGTCCGCCTTTAGTCGGCTTTCCTTTTGAATCTTTTGGTTGTGAATCCACATTCGGCTAATTAACCATTGTTTGGTTGTGTGTCCGCCTTCGGTCGGCTTTCCTTTCAAATTTTGGGTTGTAAGTCTGCCATCGGTCGGCTTTCCTTTTAATCCTTTGTTGGGTTGTGAGTCCGCTTTCAGCCAGCTTTCCTTTCGAATCATTTGGGTTATGAATCCCACTTCGGCCGGTAAACCTTTGTTGGGTTGTGAGTCCGCCTTCAGTCGGCTTTCCTTTTGAAATTTTGGGTTGTGAGTCCGCCTTCGGTCGGCTTTCCTTTTTAATCTTTTGGTTGGGAGTCTGCCTTCGGTCGGCTTTCCTTTTGAGATTCCAGGTTGTGAGTCCGCCTTCGGTTGGCTTTCCTTTTAGATCTTTTGTTTGTGACTCCGCCTTCGGTCGGTAAACCTTTGTTGGGTTGTAGGTCCGCCTTCGGTAAGCTTTCTTTTAAATCTTTTGGTTATGAATCCTCCCTCGGTCGGTAAACCTTTATTTGGTTATGGGTCCGCCTTCGGCCGACTTTCCTGTTGAGATTTCAGGTTGGGAGTCTGCCTTTGGTTGGCTTTCCTTTTAGATCTTCTGGTTCTGAATCCGCCTTCAGTCGGTAAACCTTTGTTGGGTAATGAGTCTGTCTTCAGTAAGCTTTCCTTTTAAATCTTTTGGTTGTGAATCCACCCTCGGTTAGTAAACCTTTGTTGGGTTATGAGTCCGCCTTCGGTCAGCTTTCCTTTTGAATTTCAGGTTGTGAGTCCGCCTTCGGCCGTCTTTCCTTTTAGATCTTTTGGTTGTGTATCCGCCTTCGGTAGGTAAACCTTTGTAAGGTTGTGAGCCCGCCTTCGGCCGGCTTTCCTTTTTAACCTTTGTTAGGTTGTGAGTCTGCCTTTGGCCGGTTTTCCTTTTGATATGTCTGGTTGTTAGTCCACCTTCAGCCAACTTTCCTTTCGAATCTTTAAGGTTATGAATCATCCTTCGGCCAGTAAACCTTTATTGGGTTGTGAGTCCGCCTTCGGTCGGCTTTCCTTTTGAAATTTTGGGTTGTGAGTCCGCCTTCAGTCAGCTTTCCTTTTGAATCTTTTGGTTGGGAGTCCGCCTTCGGCCGGCTTTCCTTTTGATATTTCAAATTGTGAGTCTGCCTACGGCCGACTTTCGTTTTAGATCTTGTGGTTATGAATCCGCCTTCGGTCGGTAAACCTTTGTTGGATTGTGAGTCCGCCTTCAGTCGGTTTTCCTTTTGAATATTTTGGTTGTGAATCCACCTTCGGCCGGTAAACCTTTGTTGGGTTGTGAGTCCGCCTTCAGTCGGAATTCCTTTTAAATTTTGGGTTGTGAATCCGCCTTCGGCCGGTAATCCTTTGTTGGGTTGTGAGTCCGCCTTCATCCATTTTTCCTTTTGAAATTTTGGGTTGTGAGCCCTCCTTCGGTCGGCTTTCCTTTTGAATCTTTTAGTTGGGAGTCCGCCTTCGGCCGGCTTTCCTTTTGAGATTTTTGGTTGTGAGTCCGCCTTCGGTCGACTTTCCTTTTAGCACTTTTGTTTGTGAATCCGCCTTCGGTCGGTAAACCTTTGTTGGGTTGTAGGTCCGCCTTCGGTAAGCTTTTCTTTTAAATCATTTGGTTGTGAATCCGCCCTCGGTCGGTAAACCTTTGTTTGGTTGTGAGTTCGCCTTCGGCCGGCTTTCCTCTTGAGATTTCGGGTAAGGATTCCGCCTTCGGTCGACTTTCCTTTTAGATCTTTTGGTTGTGAATCCGCGTTCGGTTGGTAAGCCTCTGTTAGGTTGTGAGTCCGCCTTCGGTTGGCTTTCCTTTTGAACCTTTTTTAGGTTGTGAGTCCGCCTTCGGCTGGCTTTCCTTTTGATATGTCGGGTTGTGAGTTAGCCTTCGGCAGGCTTTCCTTTTGAATCTTTTGGGTTGTGAATCCGCCTTCGGCCGGTAAACCTTTGTTGGGTTGTGAGTCCGCCTTCGGCATGCTTTCCTTTTTAAATTTTGGGTTGTGAGTCCGCCTTCGGTCGGCTTTCCTTTTGAATATTTTGGTTGGCAGTCCACCTTCGGCCGCCTTTCCTTTTGAGATTTTGGGTTGTGAGTCTGCCTTCGTTCGGCTTTCCTTTTAGATCTTTTGGTTGTGAATCCGCCTTCGATCGGTAAACCTTTGTTGGGTTGTGAGTCCGCCTTCAGTCAGCTTTCCTTTTAAGTCTTTTGGTTATGAATCCGACCTCGGTTGGAAAACCTTTGTTGGGCTATGAGTCCGCCTTCGGCCGGCTCTCCTTTTGAATTTCAGGGGGTGAGTCCGCTTTCAGTCGGCTTTCCTTTTAGATCTTTGGGTTATGAATCCGTCTTCGGTCGGTAAACTTTTGTTAGGTTGTGAGTTCGCATTCGGTCGGCTTTCCTTTTTAACCTTTGTTAGGTTGTGAGCCCGCCTTCGGCCGGCTTTCCTTTTGATATGTCAGGTTGTAAGTCAGCCTTCGGCCTGCTTTCGTTTTGAATCTTTTGGGTTATTAATCAGCCTTCGGCCAGTAAACCTTTGTTGGGTTGTGAGTCCGCCTTCGGCCGGCTTTCCTTTTGAAATTTTGGGTTGTGAGTTTGCCTTCAGTAAGCTTTCCTTTTGAATCTTTTGGTTCGGAGTTCGTCTTCGGCCAGCTTTCCTTTTGAGATTTCG
The DNA here is from genome assembly GCA_022829125.1 of Lathyrus tuberosus. NCBI lineage: Eukaryota > Viridiplantae > Streptophyta > Magnoliopsida > Fabales > Fabaceae > Lathyrus > Lathyrus tuberosus. The sequence goes on along the minus strand of JALAZF010000005.1, from coordinate 19,383,997 downwards.
GGTTGTGAGTCTGCCTTAGGTCAGCTTTCCTTTTAGATATTTTGGTTGTGAATCCGATTTCGGTCGGTAAACCTTTGTTGGTTTGTGAGTCCGCCTTTAGTCGGCTTTCCTTTTGAATCTTTTGGTTGTGAATCCACCTTCGGCTAATTAACCATTGTTTGGTTGTGTGTCCGCCTTCGGTCGGCTTTCCTTTCAAATTTTGGGTTGTAAGTCTGCCATCGGTCGGCTTTCCTTTTAATCCTTTGTTGGGTTGTGAGTCCGCTTTCAGCCAGATTTCCTTTCGAATCATTTGGGTTATGAATCCCACTTCGGCCGGTAAACCTTTGTTGGGTTGTGAGTCCGCCTTCAGCCGGCTTTCCTTTTGAAATTTTGGGTTGTGAGTCCGCCTTCGGTCGGCTTTCCTTTTTAATCTTTTGGTTGGGAGTCCGCCTTCGGTCGGCTTTCCTTTTAAGATTCCGGGTTGTGAGTCCGCCTTCGGTTGGCTTTCCTTTTAGATCTTTTGTTTGTGACTCCGCCTTCGGTCGGTAAACCTTTGTTGGGTTGTAGGTCCGCCTTCGGTAAGCTTTATTTTAAATCTTTTGGTTATGAATCCTCCCTCGGTCGGTAAACCTTTATTTGGTTATGGGTCCGCCTTCGGCCGACTTTCCTGTTGAGATTTCAGGTTGGGAGTCTGCCTTTGGTTGGCTTTCCTTTTAGATCTTCTGGTTCTGAATCCGCCTTCAGTCGGTAAACCTTTGTTGGGTAATGAGTCTGTCTTCAGTAAGCTTTCCTTTTAAATCTTTTGGTTGTGAATCCACCCTCGGTTAGTAAACCTTTGTTGGGTTATGAGTCCGCCTTCGGTCAGCTTTCCTTTTGAATTTCAGGTTGTGAGTCCGCCTTCGGTCGTCTTTCCTTTTAGATCTTTTGGTTGTGTATCCGCCTTCGGTAGGTAAACCTTTGTAAGGTTGTGAGCCCGCCTTCGGCCGGCTTTCCTTTTTAACCTTTGTTAGGTTGTGAGTCTGCCTTTGGCCGGTTTTCCTTTTGATATGTCTGGTTGTTAGTCCACCTTCAGCCAACTTTCCTTTCGAATCTTTAAGGTTATGAATCATCCTTCGGCCAGTAAACCTTTATTGGGTTGTGAGTCCGCCTTCGGTCGGCTTTCCTTTTGAAATTTTGGGTTGTGAGTCCGCCTTCAGTCAGCTTTCCTTTTGAATCTTTTGGTTGGGAGTCCGCCTTCGGCCGGCTTTCCTTTTGATATTTCAAATTGTGAGTCTGCCTACGGCCGACTTTCGTTTTAGATCTTGTGGTTATGAATCCGCCTTCGGTCGGTAAACCTTTGTTGGATTGTGAGTCCGCCTTCAGTCGGTTTTCCTTTTGAATATTTTGGTTGTGAATCCACCTTCGGCCGGTAAACCTTTGTTGGGTTGTGAGTCCGCCTTCAGTCGGAATTCCTTTTAAATTTTGGGTTGTGAATCCGCCTTCGGCCGGTAATCCTTTGTTGGGTTGTGAGTCCACCTTCATCCATTTTTCCTTTTGAAATTTTGGGTTGTGAGCCCTCCTTCGATCGGCTTTCCTTTTGAATCTTTTGGTTGGGAGTCCGCCTTCGGCCGGCTTTCCTTTTGAGATTTTGGGTTGTGAGTCCGCCTTCGGTCGACTTTCCTTTTAGCACTTTTGTTTGTGAATCCGCCTTCGGTCGGTAAACCTTTGTTGGGTTGTAGGTCCGCCTTCGGTAAGCTTTTCTTTTAAATCATTTGGTTGTGAATCCGCCCTCGGTCGGTAAACCTTTGTTTGGTTGTGAGTTCGCCTTCGGCCGGCTTTCCTCTTGAGATTTCGGGTAAGGATTCCGCCTTCGGTCGACTTTCCTTTTAGATCTTTTGGTTGTGAATCCGCGTTCGGTTGGTAAGCCTCTGTTAGGTTGTGAGTCCGCCTTCGGTTGGCTTTCCTTTTGAACCTTTTTTAGGTTGTGAGTCCGCCTTCGGATGGCTTTCCTTTTGATATGTCGGGTTGTGAGTTAGCCTTCGGCAGGCTTTCCTTTTGAATCTTTTGGGTTGTGAATCCGCCTTCGGCCGGTAAACCTTTGTTGGGTTGTGAGTCCGCCTTCGGCATGCTTTCCTTTTTAAATTTTGGGTTGTGAGTCCGCCTTCGGTCGGCTTTCCTTTTGAATATTTTGGTTGGCAGTCCACCTTCGGCCGCCTTTCCTTTTGAGATTTTGGGTTGTGAGTCTGCCTTCGTTCGGCTTTCCTTTTAGATCTTTTGGTTGTGAATCCGCCTTCGATCGGTAAACCTTTGTTGGGTTGTGAGTCCGCCTTCAGTCAGCTTTCCTTTTAAATCTTTTGGTTATGAATCCGACCTCGGTTGGAAAACCTTTGTTGGGCTATGAGTCCGCCTTCGGCCAGCTCTCCTTTTGAATTTCAGGGGGTGAGTCCGCTTTCAGTCGGCTTTCCTTTTAGATCTTTGGGTTATGAATCAGTCTTCGGTCGGAAAACTTTTGTTAGGTTGTGAGTTCGCATTCGGTCGGCTTTCCTTTTTAACCTTTGTTAGGTTGTGAGCCCGCCTTCGGCCGGCTTTCCTTTTGATATGTCAGGTTGTAAGTCAGCCTTCGGCCTGCTTTCGTTTTGAATCTTTTGGGTTATTAATCAGCCTTCGGCCAGTAAACCTTTGTTGGGTTGTGAGTCCGCCTTCGGCCGGCTTTCCTTTTGAAATTTTGGGTTGTGAGTTTGCCTTCAGTAAGCTTTCCTTTTGAATCTTTTGGTTCGGAGTTCGTCTTCGGCCAGCTTTCCTTTTGAGATTTCGGGTTGTGAGTCTGCCTTAGGTCAGCTTTCCTTTTAGATATTTTGGTTGTGAATCCGATTTCGGTCGGTAAACCTTTGTTGGTTTGTGAGTCCGCCTTTAGTCGGCTTTCCTTTTGAATCTTTTGGTTGTGAATCCACCTTCGGCTAATTAACCATTGTTTGGTTGTGTGTCCGCCTTCGGTCGGCTTTCCTTTCAAATTTTGGGTTGTAAGTCTGCCATCGGTCGGCTTTCCTTTTAATCCTTTGTTGGGTTGTGAGTCCGCTTTCAGCCAGCTTTCCTTTCGAATCATTTGGGTTATGAATCCCACTTCGGCCGGTAAACCTTTGTTGGGTTGTGAGTCCGCCTTCAGCCGGCTTTCCTTTTGAAATTTTGGGTTGTGAGTCCGCCTTCGGTCGGCTTTCCTTTTTAATCTTTTGGTTGGGAGTCCGCCTTCGGTCGGCTTTCCTTTTAAGATTCCGGGTTGTGAGTCCGCCTTCGGTTGGCTTTCCTTTTAGATCTTTTGTTTGTGACTCCGCCTTCGGTCGGTAAACCTTTGTTGGGTTGTAGGTCCGCCTTCGGTAAGCTTTATTTTAAATCTTTTGGTTATGAATCCTCCCTCGGTCGGTAAACCTTTATTTGGTTATGGGTCCGCCTTCGGCCGACTTTCCTGTTGAGATTTCAGGTTGGGAGTCTGCCTTTGGTTGGCTTTCCTTTTAGATCTTCTGGTTCTGAATCCGCCTTCAGTCGGTAAACCATTGTTGGGTAATGAGTATGTCTTTAGTAAGCTTTCCTTTTAAATCTTTTGGTTGTGAATCCACCCTCGGTTAGTAAACCTTTGTTGGGTTATGAGTCCGCCTTCGGTCAGCTTTCCTTTTGAATTTCAGGTTGTGAGTCCGCCTTCGGTCGTCTTTCCTTTTAGATCTTTTGGTTGTGTATCCGCCTTCGGTAGGTAAACCTTTGTAAGGTTGTGAGCCCGCCTTCGGCCGGCTTTCCTTTTTAACCTTTGTTAGGTTGTGAGTCTGCCTTTGGCCGGTTTTCCTTTTGATATGTCTGGTTGTTAGTCCACCTTCAGCCAACTTTCCTTTCGAATCTTTAAGGTTATGAATCATCCTTCGGCCAGTAAACCTTTATTGGGTTGTGAGTCCGCCTTCGGTCGGCTTTCCTTTTGAAATTTTGGGTTGTGAGTCCGCCTTCAGTCAGCTTTCCTTTTGAATCTTTTGGTTGGGAGTCCGCCTTCGGCCGGCTTTCCTTTTGATATTTCAAATTGTGAGTCTGCCTACGGCCGACTTTCGTTTTAGATCTTGTGGTTATGAATCCGCCTTCGGTCGGTAAACCTTTGTTGGATTGTGAGTCCGCCTTCAGTCGGTTTTCCTTTTGAATATTTTGGTTGTGAATCCACCTTCGGCCGGTAAACCTTTGTTGGGTTGTGAGTCCGCCTTCAGTCGGAATTCCTTTTAAATTTTGGGTTGTGAATCCGCCTTCGGCCGGTAATCCTTTGTTGGGTTGTGAGTCCGCCTTCATCCATTTTTCCTTTCGAAATTTTGGGTTGTGAGCCCTCCTTCGGTCGGCTTTCCTTTTGAATCTTTTGGTTGGGAGTCCGCCTTCGGCCGGCTTTCCTTTTGAGATTTTGGGTTGTGAGTCCGCCTTCGGTCGACTTTCCTTTTAGCACTTTTGTTTGTGAATCCGCCTTCGGTCGGTAAACCTTTGTTGGGTTGTAGGTCCGCCTTCGGTAAGCTTTTCTTTTAAATCATTTGGTTGTGAATCCGCCCTCGGTCGGTAACCCTTTGTTTGGTTGTGAGTTCGCCTTCGGCCGGCTTTTCTCTTGAGATTTCGGGTAAGGATTCCGCCTTCGGTCGACTTTCCTTTTAGATCTTTTGGTTGTGAATCCGCGTTCGGTTGGTAAGCCTCTGTTAGGTTGTGAGTCCGCCTTCGGTTGGCTTTCCTTTTGAACCTTTTTTAGGTTGTGAGTCCGCCTTCAGCTGGATTTCCTTTTGATATGTCGGGTTGTGAGTTAGCCTTCGGCAGGCTTTCCTTTTGAATCTTTTGGGTTGTGAATCCGCCTTCGGCCGGTAAAATTTTGTTGAGTTGTGAGTCCGCCTTCGGCATGCTTTCCTTTTTAAATTTTGGGTTGTGAGTCCGCCTTCGGTCGGCTTTCATTTTGAATATTTTGGTTGGGAGTCCACCTTCGGCCGCCTTTCCTTTTGAGATTTCGGGTTGTGAGTCTGCCTTCGTTCGGTTTTCTTTTTAGATCTTTTGGTTGTGAATCCGCCTTTGATTGGTAAACCTTTGTTGGGTTGTGAGTCCGCCTTCAGTCAGCTTTCCTTTTAAATCTTTTGGTTATGAATCCAACCTCGTTTGGAAAACCTTTGTTGGGCTATGAGTCTGCCTTCGGCCGGCTCTCCTTTTGAATTTCAGGGGGTGAGTCCGCTTTCGGTCGGCTTTCATTTTAGATCTTTTGGTTATGAATCCGTCTTCGGTCGGTAAACTTTTGTTAGGTTGTGAGTTCGCATTCAGTCAGCTTTCCTTTTTAACCTTTGTTAGGTTGTGAGTCCGCCATCGGCCGACTTTCCTTTTGATATTTCAGGTTGTAAGTCAGCCTTCGGCCTGCTTTCCTTTTGAATCTTTTGAGTTATTAATCAGCCTTCGGCCAGTAAACCTTTGTTGGGTTGTGAGTCCGCCTTCGGCCGGCTTTCCTTTTGAAATTTTGGGTTGTGAGTTTGCCTTCAGTAAGCTTTCCTTTTGAATCTTTTGGTTCGGAGTTCGTCTTCGGCCAGCTTTCCTTTTGAGATTTCGGGTTGTGAGTCTGCCTTAGGTCAGCTTTCCTTTTAGATATTTTGGTTGTGAATCCGCCTTCGGTCGGTAAACCTTTGTTGGTTTGTGAGTCCGCCTTCAGTCGGCTTTCCTTTTGAATCTTTTGGTTGTGAATCCGCCTTCGGCCAATTAACCATTGTTGGGTTGTGTGTCCGCCTTCGGTCGGCTTTCCTTTTAAATTTTGGGTTGTAAGTGTGCCATCGGTCGGCTTTGCTTTTAATCCTTTGTTGGGTTGTGAGTCCGCTTTCGGCCAGCTTTCCTTTCGAATCTTTTGGGTTATGAATCCTACTTCGGCCGGTAAACCTTTGTTGGGTTGTGAGTCCGCCTTCAGCCGGCTTTCCTTTTGAAATTTTGGGTTGTGAGTCCGCCTTCGGTCGGCTTTCCTTTTTAATCTTTTGGTTGGGAGTCCGCCTTCGGTCGGCTTTCCTTTTGAGATTTCGGGTTGTGAGTCCGCCTTTGGTTGGCTTTCCTTTTATATCTTTTGTTTGTGACTCCGCCTTCGGTCGGTAAACCTTTGTTGGGTTGTAGGTCCGCCTTCGGTAAGCTTTTCTTTAAAATCTTTTGGTTATGAATCCTCCCTCGGTCAGTAAACCTTTATTTGGTTATGATTCCGCCTTCGGCCGGCTTTCCTGTTGAGATTTCGGGTTGGGAGTCTGCCTTTGGTTGGCTTTCCTTTTAGATCTTCTGGTTCTGAATCCGCCTTCAGTCGGTAAACCTTTGTTGGGTAATGAGTCTGTCTTCAGTAAGCTTTCCTTTTAAATCTTTTGGTTGTGAATCCACCCTCGGTTGGTAAACCTTTGTTGGGTAATGAGTCCGCCTTCGGTCGGCTTTCCTTTTGAATTTCAGGTTGTGAGTCCGCTTTCGGTCGTCTTTCCTTTTAGATATTTTGGTTGTAAATCCGCCTTCGGTAGGTAAACCTTTGTTAGGTTGTGAGCCCGCCTTCGGTCGGTTTTCCTTTTTAACCTTTGTTAGGTTGTAAGTCTGTATTTGGCCGGTTTTCCTTTTGATATGTCATGTTGTTAGTCCACCTTCAGCCAACTTTCCTTTCGAATCTTTAAGGTTATTAATCATCCTTCGGCCAGTAAACCTTTATTGGGTTGTGAGTCCGCCTTCGGTCGGCTTTCCTTTTGAAATTTTGGCTTGTGAGTCCACTTTCAGCCAGCTTTCCTTTTGAATCTTTTGGTTGGGAGTCCGCCTTCGCCCGACTTTCCTTTTGATATTTCAAATTGTGAGTCTGCCTACGGCCGACTTTCGTTTTAGATCTTGTGGTTGTGAATCCGCCTTCGGTCGGTTTTCCTTTTGAATATTTTGGTTGTGAATCCACCTTCGGCCGGTAAACCTTTGTTGGGTTGTGAGTCCGCCTTCAGTCGGAATTCCTTTTAAATTTTGGGTTGTAAGTCCGCCATCGGTCGGCTTTCCTTTTAAACCTTTTTTGGGTTGTGAATCCGCCTTCGGCCGGTAATCCTTTGTTAGGTTGTGAGTCCGCCTTCATCCATTTTTCCTTTTGAAATTTTGGGTTGTGAGCCCACCTTCGGTCGGCTTTCCTTTTGAATCTTTTGGTTGGGAGTCCGCCTTCGGCCGACTTTCCTTTTGAGATTTCGGGTTGTGACTCCGCCTTCTGTCGGCTTTCCTTTTAGCACTTTTGTTTGTGAATCCGCCTTCGGTCGGTAAACCTTTGTTGGGTTGTAGGTCTGCCTTCGGTAAGCTTTTCTTTTAAATCATTTGGTTGTGAATCCGCCCTCGGTCGGTAAACCTTTGTTTGGTTGTGAGTCCGCCTTCGGCCAGCTTTCCTGTTGAGATTTCGGGTAAGGATTCCGCCTTCGGTCGACTTTCCTTTTAGATCTTTTGGTTGTGAATCCGCGTTCGGTTGGTAAGCCTCTGTTAAGTTGTGAGTCCGCCTTCGGTTGGCTTTCCTTTTGAACCTTTTTTAGGTTGTGAGTCCGCCTTCGGCCGGCTTTCCTTTTGATATGTCGGGTTGTGAGTTAGCCTTCGGCAGGCTTTCCTTTTGAATCTTTTGGTTCGGAGTTCGTCTTCGGCCAGCTTTCCTTTTGAGATTTCGGGTTGTGAGTCTGCCTTAGGTCAGCTTTCCTTTTAGATATTTTGGTTGTGAATCCGCCTTCGGTCGGTAAACCTTTGTTGGTTTGTGAGTCCGCCTTCAGTCGGCTTTCCTTTTGAATCTTTTGGTTGTGAATCCGCCTTCGGCCAATTAACCATTGTTGGGTTGTGTGTCCGCCTTCGGTCGGCTTTCCTTTTAAATTTTGGGTTGTAAGTGTGCCATCGGTCGGCTTTGCTTTTAATCCTTTGTTGGGTTGTGAGTCCGCTTTCGGCCAGCTTTCCTTTCGAATCTTTTGGGTTATGAATCCCACTTCGGCCGGTAAACCTTTGTTGGGTTGTGAGTCCGCCTTCAGCCGGCTTTCCTTTTGAAATTTTGGGTTGTGAGTCCGCCTTCGGTCGGCTTTCCTTTTTAATCTTTTGGTTGGGAGTCCGCCTTCGGTCGGCTTTCCTTTTGAGATTTCGGGTTATGAGTCCGCCTTCGATTGGCTTTCCTTTTAGATCTTATGGTTGTGAATCCGCCTTCGATCGGTAAACCTTTGTTGGTTTGTGAGTCCGCCTTCAGTCAGCTTTCCTTTTAAATCTTTTGGTTATGAATCCAACCTCGGTTGGAAAACCTTTGTTGGGCTATGAGTCCGCCTTCGGCCGGCTCTCCTTTTGAATTTCAGGGGGTGAGTCCGCTTTCGGTCGGTAAACTTTTGTTAGGTTGTGAGTTCGCATTCGGTTGGCTTTCCTTTTTAACCTTTGTTAGGTTGTGAGTCCGCCTTCGGCCGCCTTTCCTTTTGAAATTTTGGGTTGTGAGTCCGCCTTCGGTCGGTTTTCCTTTTTAATCTTTTGGTTGGGAGTCCGCCTTCGGTCGGCTTTCCTTTTGAGATTTCGGGTTGTGAGTCCGCCTTTGGTTGGCTTTCCTTTTATATCTTTTGTTTGTGACTCCGCCTTCGGTCGGTAAACCTTTGTTGGGTTGTAGGTCCGCCTTCGGTAAGCTTTTCTTTAAAATCTTTTGGTTATGAATCCTCCCTCGGTCAGTAAACCTTTATTTGGTTATGATTCCGCCTTCGGCCGGCTTTCCTGTTAAGATTTCGGGTTGGGAGTCTGCCTTTGGTTGGCTTTCCTTTTAGATCTTCTGGTTCTGAATCCGCCTTCAGTCGGTAAACCTTTGTTGGGTAATGAGTCTGTCTTCAGTAAGCTTTCCTTTTAAATCTTTTGGTTGTGAATCCACCCTCGGTTGGTAAACCTTTGTTGGGTAATGAGTCCGCCTTCGGTCGGCTTTCCTTTTGAATTTCAGGTTGTGAGTCCGCTTTCGGTCGTCTTTCCTTTTAGATATTTTGGTTGTAAATCCGCCTTCGGTAGGTAAACCTTTGTTAGGTTGTGAGCCCGCCTTCGGTCGGTTTTCCTTTTTAACCTTTGTTAGGTTGTAAGTCTGTATTTGGCCGGTTTTCCTTTTGATATGTCATGTTGTTAGTCCACCTTCAGCCAACTTTCCTTTCGAATCTTTAAGGTTATTAATCATCCTTCGGCCAGTAAACCTTTATTGGGTTGTGAGTCCGCCTTCGGTCGGCTTTCCTTTTGAAATTTTGGCTTGTGAGTCCACTTTCAGCCAGCTTTCCTTTTGAATCTTTTGGTTGGGAGTCCGCCTTCGCCCGACTTTCCTTTTGATATTTCAAATTGTGAGTCTGCCTACGGCCGACTTTCGTTTTAGATCTTGTGGTTGTGAATCCGCCTTCGGTCGGTTTTCCTTTTGAATATTTTGGTTGTGAATCCACCTTCGGCCGGTAAACCTTTGTTGGGTTGTGAGTCCGCCTTCAGTCGGAATTCCTTTTAAATTTTGGGTTGTAAGTCCGCCATCGGTCGGCTTTCCTTTTAAACCTTTTTTGGGTTGTGAATCCGCCTTCGGCCGGTAATCCTTTGTTAGGTTGTGAGTCCGCCTTCATCCATTTTTCCTTTTGAAATTTTGGGTTGTGAGCCCACCTTCGGTCGGCTTTCCTTTTGAATCTTTTGGTTGGGAGTCCGCCTTCGGCCGACTTTCCTTTTGAGATTTCGGGTTGTGACTCCGCCTTCTGTCGGCTTTCCTTTTAGCACTTTTGTTTGTGAATCCGCCTTCGGTCGGTAAACCTTTGTTGGGTTGTAGGTCTGCCTTCGGTAAGCTTTTCTTTTAAATCATTTGGTTGTGAATCCGCCCTCGGTCGGTAAACCTTTGTTTGGTTGTGAGTCCGCCTTCGGCCAGCTTTCCTGTTGAGATTTCGGGTAAGGATTCCGCCTTCGGTCGACTTTCCTTTTAGATCTTTTGGTTGTGAATCCGCGTTCGGTTGGTAAGCCTCTGTTAAGTTGTGAGTCCGCCTTCGGTTGGCTTTCCTTTTGAACCTTTTTTAGGTTGTGAGTCCGCCTTCGGCCGGCTTTCCTTTTGATATGTCGGGTTGTGAGTTAGCCTTCGGCAGGCTTTCCTTTTGAATCTTTTGGGTTGTGAATTCGCCTTCGGCCGGTAAACCTTTGTTGGGTTGTGAGTCCGCCTTCGACATACTTTCCTTTTTAAATTTTTTGTTGTGAGTCCGCCTTCGGTCGGCTTTCATTTTGAATATTTTGGTTGGGAGTCCACCTTCGGCCGCATTTCCTTTTGAGATTTCGGGTTGTGAGTCTGCCTTCGTTCGGCTTTCCTTTTAGATCTTTTGGTTGTGAATCCGCCTTTGATTGGTAAACCTTTGTTGGGTTGTGAGTCCGCCTTCAGTCAACTTTCCTTTTAAATCTTTGGGTTATAAATCCGACCTCGTTTGGAAAACCTTTGTTGGGCTATGAATCTGCCTTAGGCCGGCTCTCCTTTTGAATTTCAGGGGGTGAGTCCGCTTTCGGTCGGCTTTCCTTTTAGATATTTTGGTTATGAATCTGTCTTCGGTCGGTAAACTTTTGTTAGGTTATGAGTTCGCATTCGATCGGCTTTCCTTTTTAACCTTTGTTAGGTTGTGATTCCGCCTTCGGCCGGCTTTCCTTTTGATATGTCAGGTTGTAAGTCAGCCTTCGGCCTGCTTTCCTTTTGAATCTTTTGAGTTATTAATCAGCCTTCGGCTAGTAAACCTTTGTTGGGTTGTGAGTCCGCCTTCGGCCGACATTCCTTTTGAAATTTTGGGTTGTGAGTTTGCCTTCAGTAAGCTTTCCTTTTGAATCTTTTGGTTCGGAGTTCGTCTTCGGCCAGCTTTCCTTTTGAGATTTCGGGTTGTGAGTCTGCCTTAGGTCAACTTTCCTTTTAGATATTTTGGTTGTGAATCCGCCTTCAGTCGGTAAACCTTTGTTGGTTTGTGAGTCCGCCTTCAGTCGGCTTTCCTTGTGAATCTTTTGGTTGTGAATCCGCCTTCGGCCTATTAACCATTGTTGGGTTGTGTGTCCGCCTTCGGTCGGCTTTCCTTTTAAATTTTGGGTTATAAGTCTGCCATCGGTCGGCTTTCCTTTTAATCCTTTGTTGGGTTGTGAGTCCGCTTTCGGCCAGCTTTCCTTTCGAATCTTTTGGGTTATGAATCCCACTTCGGCCGGTAAACCTTTGTTGGGTTGTGAGTCCGCCTTCAGCCGACTTTCCTTTTGAAATTTTGGGTTGTGAGTCCACCTTTGGTCGGCGTTCCTTTTTAGTCTTTTGGTTGGGAGTCTGCCTTCGGTCGGCTTTCCTTTTGAGATTTCGGGTTGTGAGTCCGCCTTCGGTTGGCTTTCCTTTTGGATCTTTTGGTTGTGAATCCGCCTTCGATCGGTAAACCTTTGTTGGTTTGTGAGTCCGCCTTCAGTCAGCTTTCCTTTTAAATCTTTTGGTTATGAATCCGACCTCGGTTGGAAAACCTTTGTTGGGCTATGAGTCCGCCTTCGGGCGGCTCTCCTTTTGAATTTCAGGGGGTGAGTCCGCTTTCGGTCGGCTTTCCTTTTAGATCTTTTGGTTATGAATCCGTCTTCGGTCGGTAAACTTTTGTTAGGTTGTGAGTTTGCATTCGGTCGGCTTTCCTTTTTAACCTTTGTTAGGTTGTGAGTCCGCCTTCGGCCGCATTTCCTTTTGAAATTTTGGGTTGTGAGTCCGCCTTCGGTCGCCTTTCCTTTTTAATCTTTTGGTTGGGAGTCCGCCTTCGGTCGGCTTTCCTTTTGAGATTTCGGGTTGTGAGTCCGCCTTCGGTTGGCTTTCCTTTTATATCTTTTGTTTGTGACTCCGCCTTCGGTCGGTAAACCTTTGTTGGGTTGTAGGTCCGCCTTCGGTAAGCTTTTCTTTAAAATCTTTTGGTTATGAATCCTCCCTCGGTCAGTAAACCTTTATTTGGTTATGAGTCCGCCTTCGGCCGGCTTTCCTGTTGATATTTCGGGTTGGGAGTCTGCCTTTGGTTGGCTTTCCTTTTAGATCTTCTGGTTCGGAATCCCCCTTCAGTCAGTAAACCTTTGTTGGGTAATGACTCTGTCTTCATTCAGCTTTCCTTTTAAATCTTTTGGTTGTGAATCCACCCTCTGTTGGTAAACCTTTGTTGGGTAATGAGTCCGCCTTCGGCCGGCTTTCCTTTTGAATTTCAGGTTGTGAGTCCGCTTTCGGTCGTCTTTCCTTTTAGATATTTTGGTTGTGAATCCGCCTTCGGTAGGTAAACCTTTGTTAGGTTGTGAGCCCGCCTTCGGTCGGCTTTCCTTTTTAACCTTTGTTAGGTTGTGAGTCTGTCTTTGGCCGGTTTTCATTTTGATATGTCATGTTGTTAGTCCACCTTCAGCCAACTTTCCTTTCGAATCTTTAAGGTTATGAATCATCCTTCGGCCAGTAAACCTTTATTGGGTTGTGAGTCCGCCTTCGGCCGGCTTTCCTTTTGAAATTTTGGATTGTGAGTCCGCCTTCAGTCAGCTTTCCTTTTGAATCTTTTGGTTGGGAGTCCGCCTTCGCCCGGCTTTACTTTTGATATTTCAAATTGTGAGTCTGCCTACGGCCGACTTTCGTTTTAGATCTTGTGGTTGTGAATCCGCCTTCGGTCGGTAAACCTTTGTTGGATTATGAGTCCGCCTTCAGTCGGTTTTCCTTTAGAATATTTTGGTTGTGAATCCACCTTCGGCCGGTAAACCTTTGTTGGGTTGTGAGTCCGCCTTCAGTCGGAATTCCTTTTAAATTGTGGGTTGTAACTCCGCCATCGGTCGGCTTTCCTTTTAAACCTTTTTTGGGTTGTGAATCCGCCTTCGGCCGGTAATCCTTTGTTGGGTTGTGAGTCCGCCTTCATCCATTTTTCCATTTGAAATTTTGGGTTGTGAGCCCGCCTTCGGTCGACTTTCCTTTTGAATCTTTTGGTTGGGAGTCCGCCTTCGGCCGGCTTTCCTTTTGAGATTTCGGGTTGTGAGTCCGCCTTCGGTCGGCTTTCCTTTTAGCACTTTTGTTTATGAATCCGCCTTCGGTCGGTAAACCTTTGTTGGGTTGTAGGTCTGCCTTCGGTAAGCTTTTCTTTTAAATCATTTGGTTGTGAATCCGCCCTCGGTCGGTAAACCTTTGTTTGGTTGTGAGTCCGCCTTCGGCCAGCTTTCCTGTTGAGATTTCGGTTAAGGATTCCGCCTTCGGTCGACTTTCCTTTTAGATCTTTTGGTTGTGAATCCGCGTTCGGTTGGTAAGCCTCTGTTAGGTTGTGAGTCCGCCTTCGGTTGGCTTTCCTTTTGAACCTTTTTTAGGTTGTGAGTCCGCCTTCGGCCGGCTTTCCTTTTGATATGTCGGGTTGTGAGTTAGCCTTCGGCAGGCTTTCCTTTTGAATCTTTTGGGTTGTGAATTCGCCTTCGGCTGGTAAACCTTTGTTGGGTTGTGAGTCCGCCTTCGGCATGCTTTCCTTTTTAAATTTTGGGTTGTGAGTCCGCCTTCGGTCGGCTTTCATTTTGAATATTTTGGTTGGGAGTCCACCTTCGGCCGCCTTTCCTTTTGAGATTTCGGGTTGTGAGTCTGCCTTCGTTCGGCTTTCCTTTTAGATCTTTTGGTTGTGAATCCGCCTTTGATTGGTAAACCTTTGTTGGGTTGTGAGTCCGCCTTCAGTCAGCTTTCCTTTTAAATCTTTGGTTTATAAATCCGACCTCGTTTGGAAAACCTTTGTTGGGCTATGAGTCTGCCTTCGGCCGGCTCTCCTTTTGAATTTCAGGGGGTGAGTCCGCTTTCGGTCGGCTTTCCTTTTAGATCTTTTGGTTATGAATCCGTCTTCGGTCGGTAAACTTTTGTTAGGTTGTGAGTTCGCATTCGGTCGGCTTTCCTTTTTAACCTTTGTTAGGTTGTGAGTCCGCCTTCGGCCGGCTTTCCTTTTGATATGTCAGGTTGTAAGTCAGCCTTCGGCCTGCTTTCCTTTTGAATCTTTTGAGTTATTAAACAGCCTTCGGCTAGTAAACCTTTGTTGGGTTGTGAGTCCGCCTTCGGCCGACATTCCTTTTGAAATTTTGGGTTGTGAGTTTGCCTTCAGTAAGCTTTCCTTTTGAATCTTTTGGTTCGGAGTTCGTCTTCAGCCAGCTTTCCTTTTGAGATTTCGGGTTGTGAGTCTGCCTTAGGTCAACTTTCCTTTTAGATATTTTGGTTGTGAATCCGCCTTCAGTCGGTAAACCTTTGTTGGTTTGTGAGTCCGCCTTCAGTCGGCTTTCCTTTTGAATCTTTTGGTTGTGAATCCGCCTTCGACCGGTAATCCTTTGTTGGGTTGTGAGTCCGCCTTCAGCCATTTTTCCTTTTGAAATTTTGGGTTGTGAGTCCACCTTCGGTCGGCTTTCCTTTTGAATCTTTTGGTTGGGAGTTCGCCTTCGTTCGGCTTTCCTTTTAGTACTTTTGTTTGTGAATCCGCCTTCGGTCGGTAAACCTTTGTTGGGTTGTAGGTCCGCCTTCGGTAAGCTTTTATTTTAAATCTTTTGGTTGTGAATCCTCCCTCGGTCGGTAAACCTTTGTTTGGTTGTGAGTCCGCCTTCAGCCGACTTTCCTGTTGAGATTTCGGGTTGGGAGTCCGCCTTCGGTCGGTAAACCTTTGTTAGGTTGCGAAACCGCCTTCGGTCGACTTTCCTTTGTTGTGAGTCCGCCGTCGGCCAGCTTTCCTTTTTATATGTCGGGTCGTGAGTCCTCTTTCGGCAGGCTTTCCATTTGAATCTTTTGCGTTGTGAATCCGCCTTCGGCCTGTAAACCTTTGTTGGGTTGTGAGTCCGCCTTCGGCCGACTTTCCTTTTTAAATTTTGGGTTGTGAGTCCCCCTTCAGTCGGCTTTCCTTTTGATTCTTTTGGTTGGGAGTCCGCCTTCGATCGACTTTCGTTTTGAGATTTCGGGTTGTGAGTCCGCCTTCGGTCGGCTTTCGTTTTAGATCTTTTGGTCGTGAATCCGCCTTCAGGCGATAAACCTTTTTTGGGTTGTGAGTCCGCCTTCGGTCGGCTTTCCTTTTGAATCTTTTGGTTGTGAATCACCCTTCAGCTGGTAAACCATTGTTGGGTTGTAAGTTCGCCTTCGGCCGGCTTTCCTTTTTGTATTTCGGGTTGGGATTCTGCCTTCGGTCGGCTTTCCTTTTAAACCTTTATTGGGTTGTGATTCCGCCTTCGGCCGGCTTTCCTTTTGATATGTTGGGTTGTGAGGCCGCCTTCGGCCGACTTTCCTTTTGAATCTTTTGGGTTGTGAATCCGCCTTCGGTCGGTAAACCTTTGTTGGGTTGTGACTCCGCCTTCAGCTGGCTTTCATTTTGAAATTTTTGGTTGTGAGTCCGCCTTCGGCCGGTAAACCTTTTTTGGGTTGTGAGTCCGCCTTTAGTCGGCAATCGTTTTAAATTTTGGATTGTAAGTCCGCCATCGGTCGGCTTTCCTTATAAACCTTTTTTGGGTTGTGAATCCGCCTTCGACCGGTAATCCTTTGTTGGGTTGTGAGTCCGCCTTCAGCCATTTTTCCTTTTGAAATTTTGGGTTGTGAGTCCACCTTCGGTCGGCTTTCCTTTTGAATCTTTTGGTTGGGTGTTCGCCTTCGTTCGGCTTTCCTTTTAGCACTTTTGTTTGTGAATCCGCCTTCGGTCGGTAAACCTTTGTTGGGTTGTAGGTCCGCCTTCGGTAAGCTTTTATTTTAAATCTTTTGGTTGTGAATCCTCCCTCGGTCGGTAAACCTTTGTTTGGTTGTGAGTCCGCCTTCAGCCGACTTTCCTGTTGAGATTTCGGGTTGGGAGTCCGCCTTCGGTCGGTAAACCTTTGTTAGGTTGCGAAACCGCCTTCGGTCGACTTTCCTTTGTTGTGAGTCCGCCGTCGGCCAGCTTTCCTTTTGATATGTCGGGTCGTGAGTCCTCCTTCGGTAGGCTTTCCATTTGAATCTTTTGCGTTGTGAATCCGCCTTCGGCCTGTAAACCTTTGTTGGGTTGTGAGTCCGCCTTCGACCGACTTTCCTTTTTAAATTTTGGGTTGTGAGTCCCCCTTCAGTCGGCTTTCTTTTTGATTCTTTTGGTTGGGAGTCCGCCTTCGGTCGACTTTCATTTTGAGATTTCGGGTTGTGAGTCCGCCTTCGGTCGGCTTTCGTTTTAGATCTTTTGGTCGTGAATCCGCCTTCGGTCGATAAACCTTTTTTGGGTTGTGAGTCCGCCTTCGGTCGGCTTTCCTTTTGAATCTTTTGGTTGTGAATCACCCTTCAGCTGGTAAACCATTGTTGGGTTGTGAGTTCGCCTTCGGCCGGCTTTCCTTTTTGTATTTCGGGTTGGGATTCTGCCTTCGGTCGGCTTTCCTTTTAAACCTTTATTGGGTTGTGATTCCGCCTTCGGCCGGCTTTCCTTTTGATATGTTGGGTTGTGAGGCCGCCTTCGGCCGACTTTCCTTTTGAATCTTTTGGGTTGTGAATCCGCCTTCGGTCGGTAAACCTTTGTTGGGTTGTGACTCCGCCTTCAGCTGGCTTTCATTTTGAAATTTTTGGTTGTGAGTCCGCCTTCGGCCGGTAAACCTTTTTTGGGTTGTGAGTCCGCCTTTAGTCGGCAATCCTTTTAAATTTTGGATTGTAAGTCCGCCATCGGTCGGCTTTCCTTTTAAACCTTTTTTGGGTTGTGAATCCGCCTTCGACCGGTAATCCTTTGTTGGGTTGTGAGTCCGCCTTCAGCCATTTTTCCTTTTGAAATTTTGGGTTGTGAGTCCACCTTCGGTCGGCTTTCCTTTTGAATCTTTTGGTTGGGTGTTCGCCTTCGTTCGGCTTTCCTTTTAGCACTTTTGTTTGTGAATCCGCCTTCGGTCGGTAAACCTTTGTTGGGTTGTAGGTCCGCCTTCGGTAAGCTTTTATTTTAAATCTTTTGGTTGTGAATCCTCCCTCGGTCGGTAAACCTTTGTTTGGTTGTGAGTCCGCCTTCAGCCGACTTTCCTGTTGAGATTTCGGGTTGGGAGTCCGCCTTCGGTCGGTAAACCTTTGTTAGGTTGCGAAACCGCCTTCGGTCGACTTTCCTTTGTTGTGAGTCCGCCGTCGGCCAGCTTTCCTTTTGATATGTCGGGTCGTGAGTCCTCCTTCGGTAGGCTTTCCATTTGAATCTTTTGCGTTGTGAATCCGCCTTCGGCCTGTAAACCTTTGTTGGGTTGTGAGTCCGCCTTCGACCGACTTTCCTTTTTAAATTTTGGGTTGTGAGTCCCCCTTCAGTCGGCTTTCTTTTTGATTCTTTTGGTTGGGAGTCCGCCTTCGGTCGACTTTCATTTTGAGATTTCGGGTTGTGAGTCCGCCTTCAGTCGGCTTTCGTTTTAGATCTTTTGGTCGTGAATCCGCCTTCGGTCGATAAACCTTTTTTGGGTTGTGAGTCCGCCTTCGGTCGGCTTTCCTTTTGAATCTTTTGGTTGTGAATCACCCTTCAGCTGGTAAACCATTGTTGGGTTGTGAGTTCGCCTTCGGCCGGCTTTCCTTTTTGTATTTCGGGTTGGGATTCTGCCTTCGGTCGGCTTTCCTTTTAAACCTTTATTGGGTTGTGATTCCGCCTTCGGTCGGCTTTCCTTTTGATATGTTGGGTTGTGAGGCCGCCTTCGGCCGACTTTCCTTTTGAATCTTTTGGGTTGTGAATCCGCCTTCCGCCGGTAAACCTTTGTTGGGTTGTGACTCCGCCTTCAGCTGGCTTTCAATTTGAAATTTTTGGTTGTGAGTCCGCCTTCGGCTGACTTTCCTTTTGAATCTTTTGGTTGGGAGTCCGCCTTCGGCCGGCTTTCCTTCTGAGATTTCGGGTTGTGAGTCCACCTTCGGTAGGCTTTCCTTTTAGATCTTTTGGATGTGAATCCACCTTTGGTCGTTAAACCTTTATTGGGTTGTGAGTCCGCCTTCCGTCAGTTTTCGTTTTAAATCTTTTTTGGTTGTGAATCCTCTTTTGGTCGGTAAACCTTTGTTGGGTTGTAGGTCTGCCTTCGATAAGCTTTTCTTTTAAATCTTTTGGTTGTGAATCCGCCTTTGGTCGGTAAACCTTTATTTGGTTATGAGTCTGCCTTCGGTCGGCTTTCCTGTTGAGATTTTGGGTTGGGAGTTTGCCTTCGCTCGGCTTTCCTTTTAGATCTTCTGGTTGTGATTCCGCCTTCGGTCGGTAAACCTTTATTGGGTTCTGAATCTGTCTTCAGTCAGTTTTCCATTTAAATCTTTTGGTTATGAATCCATCCTCGGTTGGTAAACCTTTGTTGAGTTATGAGTCTGCCATCGGCCGGCTTTCCTTTTGAATTTCAGGTTGTGAGTCCGCCTTTGGTTGGCTTTTCTTTTAGATCTTTTGGTTTGGAATCTACCTTCGGTCGGTAAACCTTTGTTAGGTTGTGAGTCCGCCTTCGGTCGGCTTTCCTTTTTAACCTTTGTTAGGTTGTGAGTGCGCCTTTGGCCGGCTTTCCTTTTGATATGTCAGGTTGTGAGTCCGCCTTCGGCCAGCTTTCCTTTCAAGTCTTTTGGGTTATGAATCAGCCTTCGGCCCGTAAACCTTTGTTGGTTTGTGAGTCCGCGTTCGGCCGACTTTCCTTTTGAAATTTTGGGTTTTGAGTCCGTCTTCAGTCAGTTTCCTTTTGAATCTTTTGGTTGGAAGTCCGCCTTCGGCCGGCTTTCCTTTTGATATTTCAAATTGTGAGTCATCCTTCGGCCGGCTTTCCTTTTAGATCTTTGGTTGTGAATCTGCCTTCTGTCGGTAAACCTTTGTTGGGTTGTGAGTCTGCCTTCAGTCGGTTTTCCTTTTGAATCTTTTGGTTGTGAATCTGCCTTCGGCCGGTAAACCTTTGATGGGATGTGAGTCAGCCTTTGGTCGGCATTCCTTTTAAACTTTGGGTTGTAAGTCCGCCACCGGTCGGCTTTCCTTTTAAACCTTTTTTGGGTTGCGAGTCTGCCTTCGGCCAACTTTCCTTTTGAATCTTTTGGTTGGGAGTCCGTCTTCGGTCGGCTTTCCTTCTGAGATTTCGGGTTGTGAGTCCACCTTCGGTAGGCTTTCCTTTTAGATCTTTTAGTTGTTAATCCACCTTCAGTTGGTAAACCTTTATTGGGTTGTGAGTCCGCCTTCCGTCAGCTTTCATTTTAAATCTTTTGGTTATAAATCCGCCCTTGGTCGGTAAACCTTTGTTGGGTTGTAGGTCCGCCTTCGGTAAGCTTTTCTTTTAAATCTTTTGGTTGTGAATCCATCCTTGGTTGGTAAACCTTTGTTTGGTTATGAGTCCGCCTTCGGCCGACTTTCCTTTTAGATCTTTTGGTTCTGAATCCACATTCGGTTAGTAAACCTTTATTGGGTTGTGAGTCTGCCTTCAGTCAGATTTCCATTTAAATCTTTTGGTTGTGAATCTACCCTCGGTTGGTAAACCTTTGTTGGGTTATAAGTCTGTGAAATACGGTGGAGAACTGACTTTTTAATTTTATTTTCGCAACACATGTTGCGGTTAGCAAGAGTCGCCACCGACTTTTCTTTTATCCAATTTATTTAGGAAAGGTGAAAAGAACAGGAAAGACCTTTTTTGAAAAGATTTTGAGTTCGGGGGGTAAGTTATGAAATGGGAAGGTGTTAGCACCCCTTTTCATCCGTAGTTATCTAGGCTCTTAATTGCTTGCTCACTTTAACTTTCTTTTTTTTGAAATGTGGTGTGTGTTTAGAAAATATTTTGTAAAAGTTGACTTTGTAATAATTCGTGTAAGAATGTATACAAAGTGTTTGTTTTTTTGAAAATATTTTTGAAAGTGTGAGGTGTGAAAAGTATTTGTTTTTTTTTTAGTTGTGAGCAAGCATTTAAAAGTTACTTACCCTTAATTTATAAGGTCTTTCTTGTACTTATCCTTTTCTTTGAGAGATGGTACTATCCATACCATTAGTGGGTAGGTAGTCCTATCTATTGGATGTGAAGGGACAGCGAAGGGTCATCGAATGGTCATAGAAGGCAACATGTAAGGATACCTTAGCAATTCGAAGGGACTATCATCATTTTTCTGTAGGGTCATCGAGGGACAAGAGCATCTTTTCGTAGGCAACTCGAAGGGTCATCGAGGGACTATGATCTTTATATCAAAGGGACTATGATGATATTATTCGTAAGCGTCTTTTGCTAAAGTATCCCTACGTTCGAGGGACATGACCATTATTTCGTAAGGCAAACGAAGAGAGGTTACCCTAGAGGTGCATGTGTGTGCATTAGGTCGATGGCGATGCTAAAAAGCAGTCGACTTACAGGGTTTAAAAAAAGGGCTCGATTATTGAATCGAGAATTCTTTGATATTTTTGAAAAAAAGGTTTTAATATTGTAGCAAGATATGAGCAAAATAAAGGAAAGCAACAAAATTATTTTACGCATCATGGGAATTGGGATACATTTTGCCAATGGGGATAAAATGAGCGATAAATATACAATTCAAACACGCAAAAATTCAACAGTAATTAGCAAAAGTTTTAATCCAAACTTAATAACCAGATTAATAATAAAAAAGAATAACAATATTTAAATCTAAATTCAAACAAGATTAAGATTAAAATTAAAACAAAATTAACATCAAAAATTAAAAAATGAAATCAAAATTATTCGAGAATTAATAAAAGAACATCGCTAATGCAAAAGGTGCGATCATCGCAACATGGATCCGAATTGTACCGATCTAATTATTAAAAGAGAAACGCAAAGAAGAGAAGTGCACGGATTATAATCATGACGCAATGATGCGAACCAAAGTCGCGTATGCGAAGACGTGCAAAGGTTACCGCAAGAGATTAGATCGGATCTAATAATAACAATGTTAGATCAAAATTAACGCAAATTGAAGAAAGAAGGCAAATTGCTACCGCGTAAGCGATCATCGCAAATCGGATCAATAAACCACTACATAATAAAAATCAAATTAAGACACAAAGTTGCAAATCGAAACACGAATTGGTTGGTGTAAAACAAACGGATTACCGCTAGACCAAACCATCGGACGTGTGCACAAAATCGAAACGCAATGATAATCAATTTAAAAGAGTAAAATAAAAAATCGCTAATAAACCGGTAAAAATTAATCAATAGCTTACTACACTTAACGTGATCATCGCAATAGATCTAAATCATGTAGATCTAAATTTATAAAATATAAAATACAAAGAAAAAGTAAATTTAACGGGTTAAAAAAAATCGACAATGTTGCTAACGTAAAAATGCGCTCATTGCAACCGGATCGAACCGACACAAATGTCACGCACTATACACGTCTACATGTAAATAGCGTATCGACACGGTTCAATCTAAAAAAAAAAAGAATAGATAAATAAATAAAAAAACAATATTAAAAACAATATGTATTAAAACAAAAAAAGGATTATCAAAAAAGAAATGTTATATATTCTGAAGAAAAAAAAACGGTACGTTTTATGATTATTAAAAAAACAAGTTGTATCTCATGATTATTAAAATAAAATAAATTATAGCTTATAATTTTATTGAAAAACAAGTTATCTTGCGATTACTAAATTAAAACAATTTATATGTATATGTACGTGAGAACAGCATAAAACAAGTTTTAGATATAATATTTCAAATCAAAACCACTTAACAGGAACGTGCTATGCAAAACCAGACTGTATCAATAGCAAACTAATATATATACCTGTTAGTAATATATGTGACGGTACGACGATGAAATTTGAACCAAAAGAAAAAACTAGAAAAAGTGAACAAATCTTTTATACACAAACAGTACTGAGTGCAAATTTCGGTATCGGCTGTATCGTATAAGTATCACATGAGCCGTTGTTTTTTTTGTCCTTTGTTACGTGTAAAACAACATGTATTTATAGATCTAGAAAATTAGGTTAAAAAGTTTAAAAAGGAAAATAAAATCAGTCTTAATTCATATTGATAAAAAAAAATCTGAATAAAATCATATAGTATCTGATTTTTACTTGGTCACCAAGTAGACTAAGTATGACACAAAAATGACATAAACTGACCAATAGGAAATGAGTACACAAGAAAGGAAATATTTTTTGTATCTATTATGATTTTTGCACTCCTTTTTGGTAAAAAGTACATAAAATCAAATAAATAATTATTTTTCAAAAATGCCTTAAAATTAAAAACGAAAATTAAAAACAAATAATAAAAAAATACAATTTTTGTGATTTTTTGAAAATAATTTAAAATGGAAAGAAAGTTAGTAACAAATAACAGAAACAAATCCAAAATGTAACACGAGAGATTCGAACCCGCGACCTCATACTTGCAAGCCTTATCTCCTTTCCAATTGTGTCAATTCATTTATTCGAAACAAAAATGCACTTGAAAGCATATGAAGGTCAAACAACTATTTGTTATTTAAACAATTTAAAGTAAACTGTTACCTATTTTTGAATAAAAATTACTGTTAAAATGTTAGTAAAATTGAACCAACAAAAAAACTTATAAAATCAAAGTTAAAAATAAATTAAATGTCAGAAATAGGGTGGGAAAATTTTGGGGTACAACAGCTGCCCCTGTTCAATCTTCTTAAACCTGAGGAGTTAGATTGAACACTTAAGTGCCCAGAAATTTGCACTCACGGGTGCACGAAGTAACGCTTGTTGGTTGATTGTATTGCTTGAATGGGCTTAAAGATGCCATCCAAAGTAACTGCTGATAGGAGTATCAGAATGAGTCTAGGTTTGACTATATCTGAGGAATTTACTAGAATGAGTCTATGTCTTAACTGTATCTATAAGGAGATCAGACTGAGTCTTTGCCTGACTGTATCTGAGAGTCGTATTAGAATGAGTCTACACCTAACTGTATCTGAAAAATTAGTATTAGAATGAGTCTCCGACCGACTGTATCTAAAAGATTAGTATTAGAATGAGTATTCGACCGACTGTATCTAAAAGATGTACTGGAATAAGTATCAGAATGAATCTGTGTCTTGATTGTATCTGAACTTTGTCTAGAAGGTGTACTAGAATGAGTCTACTCCTGACTGTATCCAAAGGAGTATCAGAATGAATCTTCGACTGATTGTATCTGAAGGATGATAAACCGTTGACAATATTGGTCCGTTTGAGAACTAACCTGAAAAAACCAAGTTAGTTTTATGCAATGTCATGATATATGTAATGCATTGCGTAATGGTGCTTTTAAAATAAATGAGAATGTTATATGCGTTTTGTATGCATATGTTATGATGTATGGGTATGAAATGTCGTTGAAGGTAGCGGTGGCTTTGAATAGTAACGTCTGATTGGGGAAAATAAATCCCTGACTGTTGCTAGGGATGGAGAAAATAAATCTTCAGATCCTGTTTGGAATGACTCTACTGGGGATTCATACTTTCCGTTTAGGAACATTCCGCTAGAGATCTTTGACTTCCGCTTGGGGATAGAAGTATTCTGTCAGGAGAGTCGGTAGTCCGTTGTTCTTTTACTGTGGAAATTGATTGTATGTATTCTGACTGGGAATAAAAGAGATGGATCATTCTCCGATGCACTATCTGACCAGGTTTCAGATACGAGTATCAACTCTTCTGGGGATAGCATCCTTGAATAAATTCTGCTGGGGAATTGAATTCTGTATACTACATAGAGGGAATAACTTCCGATGGGGATTAGAATTTCATAGGCTGCATTGAGGAAATTTCTGCTGTATGCTGGGGAAATGATCAACTTCTTTATCTGCTAGGGGATCTATGATCATGCCAAGCTGTCTATCGAAGATATGGCAGTGAATCGCTGGAAGATGCCCCGATTTCTGTCTGAGGGCATACTAATTCTGTAGGGGAATATATCTCTGTTGGGGATGAGCTTGTGAAGATAGCTCAATAGAGATAATTCCATGGAGATTGCTTTGTGGGGATATTTCCATGAACTGGCTCTATGGGGGTTCGTGGATATCTTGAACATTATCCCAACTCCTAGAATCCTTAGTAAATGTTATTCCTGTTTTCATGTATATATATTTTTTGGTAAACATCAATCATATTCAAGTGCACATGTTTATTCAAAGTACCCATTGGACGTTTACGCAAACAAAACAGGGAAAGTAAAAGCAATTTTTGAATTTGAAAATAGACTTGTATTGATTTTGAAATTGGCCTATAAACATGCAGTTTTGTACAAGGAGACAGAAATCCTAGTAAGAGGAAATTGTCGTAAAATTGAAAAGGTACAAAGTGATAAACAAAGAAAAATAACTATGTGGAAATGATCCCGTTGAGTTTCAACTCTGCTATTGCCACTATATCTTCAAGCATCTCATCCCTTGCTGTCGGAAGGAAGATGACTGGATTGATCTGCGCTGTTCGAACTTGATAAAACTAAGCTGGAAGTAGATAAGTGATCCAACGGGACATAGTCATACGCTTTAATCCCTAACTTTTACCTGGACCGCCTTTTCAGGTTTTCAGTCCACCGGGATACCCTTTTTTGCCCAAGCCGCCTTTTCAAGTTTTCGACTTGCCGGGTGTACAGTTCTTTTGTATATAGATCCCTAATTTTTTCCTGAACCCTTTTGGTTCGCCGGGATGCCCTTATTTTTGCCTAGGCCAGTCAACCTAGCGGGTCTCTTTTTATGCGTAGTATCTTTTGACTATGTCCGCGTTCACAGGGTGCGGGAAATCTTCACCGTCCATAGTAGTAAGCATCATAGCACCGCTAGAAAATATTTTCTTGATTACAAATGGACCTTCATATGTGGGAGTCCATTTGCCCCTGGGATCACCATGTGGTAGTATGATACCCATGATGCATGCTTCATATTCAGCCATATTGTTGGTACAGTCAAAGCAAAGTCTAGCAGTAAATGGCATATGGCAACCCTTAGGAGAGATAATTACAGCACCAATACCATTGCCAAGTGTGTTAGAAGCTCCATAAAAAACCATAGTCCATTGGGATCCCAGTTCAGGTCCTTCATATGGTCCAGGTTCTTCATAATCAGTAACAAGCATAATATTCTCATCTGGGAACTCAAAATTCATAGACTGATAGTCATCCACCGCTTGATGAGCCAAATGATCAGCTAGTACACTATCTTTAATTGCTTTCTGTGTAGTGTACTAGATGTCGTATTCTGTCAAGATCATCTGCCATCTTGCTATTCGTCCGGAGAGAGCAGGTTTCTCAAATATGTATTTGATAGGATCCATCTTAGAGATCAATAAAGTGGTATGAGTCAACATATATTGTCATAGTCGGCGAGCAGCCCATGCCAAAGCGCATCAAGTTTTCTCAAGCAGTGAATATCTTGTTTCACAGTCAGTAAACTTTTTGCTAAGGTAGTATATTGCATGCTCTTTTCGACCAGACTCGTCATGTTGCCCCAACACACACCCCCATTAAATTCTCTAGCACTGTTAAGTACATGATTAGAGGTCTTCCTTCAACTGGTGGCATCAGAATCGGGGGTTCTTGGAGATACTCCTTGATCTTATCAAAAGCTATCTGACATCCATCATTCCACTTCACTACTTGATCTTTTCTCAGTAATTTGAAGATTGGCTCACAAGTAGCGGTCAAATGAGAGATAAATCTGGCAATATAGTTCAAACGTCCCAAGAAACCTCTGACTTCTCTCTCAGTACGGGGAGCGGGCATATCTTGTATAGCTTTTACCTTTGCAGGGTCGACTTCAATACCTTTACCACTGACGACGAAACCCAAAAGTTTACCAGATCTAACCCCAAAGGTGCATTTGTTTAGATTCAATCTCAACTTGTACTTCTTCAACCTCTCAAATAGCTTGTGTAGGTGGTCAAGGTGCTCTTCTTCATTCTGATACTTGGCTATCATATCATCAACGTATATCTCTATCTCGTGATGGATCATATCATGGAATAAAGCAACCATAGCGCGCTGGTATGTTGCCCCTGCGTTCTTCAAACCAAATGGCATTACCTTGTAACAAAAGGTGCCCCACTGTGTAACGAATGTAGTCTTCTCCATGTATTCAGGTGCCATCTTGATTTGATTATAACCTGAGAAACCATCCATGAATGAGAATATCTTGTGCTGAGCAGTGTTGTCTACCAGAACGTCAATATGACTTTGGGGCTTGCCCTGTTCAGATCCCTGTAGTCCACACACATACGAACTTTACCATCCTTCTTAGGCACTGGTACCACATTTGCAACCCACTGAGGATATGATGTGACAGCTAGGAAACCTGCATTGAACTGTTTCATAACCCCGGCTTTGATCTTTTCAGACATCTCAGGGCGCATACGACGAACCTTCTGCTTTATCGAAGGACAACCTTCCTTCATTGGTAAATGGTGAACCACGATATCGACATCAAGTCCTGGCATATCTTCATAAGACCAAGCGAAAATCTCAGCATAATCACATAGCATCTGAATCAGTCTTTTCTTGACACGGTCTTCTAATCCAGCACCTATCTTGATTTCTTTCTTATCCTGCTCAGTACCTAGATTTATGACCTCGACTGGCTCTTCGTGCGGTTGTATGATATTTTCTTCTTGCTCTAATAGTCTAGCAAGCTCTATAGGCACTTCACAATCTTCCTCACCTTCGTCCTCGACTTGGTAGATCGGATTTTCGAAGTCATAATTGACAATAGCAGAACCGTTATCAATGGGATCCAGAGTAGATGTGGATCTGCAATTTATCGCGTGGGTGTGTGTAAGAACACATAGCTATTTTGATGAATATAAAGTAAAATAAAAGACAAAAAGCGCAAAATTTGAATGCAAAACGTCCATTGATGTATTGAATAAAAATATGCGATGAAATGACAACCCTAACAAATGGGCCATTGTGCCCCGGGAAAGGCACAAGGCTTAAAAGTTTTATTGTTTAAATTAACAAAACCAAACTTCGAAAATAAGAAAAACAAAAAATATCATTTACTCCTGACTAAAGGAGATAGGAATAATGTCTTCAGTCTTCCAATTGTTGAGCCCACTGCCAATGGTAGGAAAGATCCAACTGTCTAGATCACAGTCACTATCAGCATCCTCCACAGCGTTGACCTGATCTTTATGAACTCCTTTGTTGGTGATACGAATAGCACGAGCACGACGTACAACCCTCTGAGCCTCTGAAGTGAAGCCCAAACCAAATTTGTCAGACTTGTAAGGGATGTCAGGAAGCTGACCCCAAATGGTACAACCACCTTCTTCAACCACAACTCTAGCATCCTTTAGGGAAACTAGTGTAGGAGGCACTCTAGTAACCTTGGGAACAGTAGAAACTGGTTTAGCAATAGGAGCAGTCTGAGGAGCCAATTCAAATGTTTGACAAGGAGTCTCGAGGAATTCTCCATCCATCTCAACCTACTTGAAAGTATTCAAATGACTAACCATGTACTCTTCTTCACCATAGATGGTGACAATCTTGCCTTTCATGGGATACTTCAGCTTCTGATGTAAGGTAGAAGTCACAGCGCCTGCCCCATGTATCCAAGGGCGCCCAAGCAGACAGGAATAGGCAGGACAAATGTCCATTACATAGAAAGTAGAAACAAAGACTTGAGAACCCACTCTGATTGGAAGATCAACCTCTCCGTGCACTAATCTCTTTGAACCATCAAAAGCTCTCACCACAACATCGCTGGGTCTCAGCATAACCCCTTTACAGTCAAGCTTGTCTAGAGCAATCTTCGGTAATACATTCAATGAGGAACCCGTGTCCACCAGTACATGAGATAGAGTAGTGCCGCTACACTCAATAGAGACGTGCAGGGCCTTATTGTGGTTCCTTCTGGCGGGAGTCAGATTAGCGTCAGAAAATCCTAGACCATTATTAGTTACAGGCTAGCGACACAATTTTCAAACTGGTCAACAGAGATTTCCTGCAGTATATGCACGGATTTCAAAAACTTCACCAAAGCCTTAGCATGGGCCTCGGAGCACAACAACAGAGATAACATAGAGATCTTGGAGGGGGTGTGCCCCAACTGTTCAACAACATTGTAATCACTCTTGCGGATAATTTTCAGCACTTCCTCCATTTCATTGGAGGGATCTTCGATAGTAGTTTCACCTGGGGTCTTCATTTGGGCAGGCTCAACCACCGGTTCTTTGTCTCGAGTCTCAGTAATTGATTTGGAGGTAGAGATACGAGCTGGAGTAGTAACAGTTTTCGGAGAGATTTCTGGGGAGAAAATTCTTCCACTTCGGGTAACCTTACTAGTCCCGACGATATTGTCGACATCGGGATTGGTAACTTCAGCAGTTTCATCAGTCAAAGGCTCTTGCTTGACACCATGAATATAAACATCAACACCATAATTCCAAGGGATAGCCTTGCTAGAGGAATATGGAATCGGACCGGGCATAGTAATAATCAGGGGAGCCACTCTAGGCTCGGCAGTAATCTTCACATGACCTTTAGAGGTGATCCTCACTGGAGTTTTGGAATTAGTAACCACAGATACGTCCTCAAACTTTAGACCTCGGGATAAATATAGAAGGAATCTTTTCAAACAGTATAGTACGGTCATCTATCAAACACTGAATGCCCTCTTTCAGCTTCACACAACCATTGGATTAAGATGCACAATAATGACAGTTTTCAACGCAGCCCAGAAATAAACCGGCTTGCAACAACTTCTTCTTAACAATTGATAGAGGAGCATTCAAGTCAACCACAGTAGCAACATAAGAACCATCATCAATAGCACTAACGAATCTTGTCATGATTCAGCATAGGAGTGGTATTCACATTAGGAGTCTCAGGGGGATCAAACTCAATCTCCTTAGCATCAATCATGTCTTGAATCTTATTCTTCAGCGCCCAACAGCTGTTCGTATCATGTCCAGGACTATTAGAATGGTATGCACACCTTGCATCGGGATTATAGCTAGGGGCGGAAGTATTAGGATTCCTAGGTGTAGCGAGCGATTTTGGACGCGGTTCTTAAGCGCTAGTCGCTCTCTGCGGTTGAGCTTTAACTACAGGTCGATTAATTTTTTATCCTATTGTGAGCTGAATAAGGAAGGGAAATAGATGTCTCCAATTAACCCTGCTTTGCATACTGAGTTTAAACAGCGGTCTGTTAGGTTACGGATGTTATCAATGTGTGGGGCCTTTGTACTGGTTATTTGTATTTTCGCCAATACTATTTTCTTTCTTTTTATCTTGGCAGAAGGTTTCTGGCGGGGAACAAGGATTAGGATGTTAGGACTGATGCTTTTGATAGATATGAGAGTATGGGATTTTGGGTTTTTTTGTTGATTGCGCTCGCTAAGATTTTTCTTTCAATCTTATGCCTACGTATTCCCGTTTACCGAAACAAGGAAATCAGAGCGTTCGTAGTTCCTCCTATTCTATGGGAGGAAATTGGTTTTTGGTGTCTTGTTCAAAGCCCAAGACGTGAAGCGAAAGGTGATTTGTATCTTGTTCAAAGCCCAAGAAGTGAAGCTGAAAAGTCTATTTGTGTCTTGTTCAAAGCCCAAGACGTGAAGCTGAAGGACCTCGACTTTATAGAGAATTTGTCATCTCTAAAGAAGGGTTTGTCTGTCACAACTGTTGGGTGACTGGTTATAAAGGAGAATTACTTTAACCGGGATATGCGAATCCGGCAATGCCATAATTTCCTTTATAGGGGATTTTAACCTGAAGGAGAAGACTTTAACTCAGTGTAGAGCAATGCCATCTTTCCTTAGGAATTTCTCATGCTAAAAGAGGGACAATGACATGGATGTAGATGATCCAGAGGCTTACCGCTTACAGCAATTAGATGAAGGGGAAGGAGTTGTTGATGTTTGTGTACTGTGAACGAGGCACAACTTTGATGCTAAAAGGTTGATTGGATCAACCAGTGGTTTTCTTATACAAAGCCTAAGAGGAGGCTAATATGTGTCTCGTACAAAGCCTGAGAGAGAGGCTAAAAGATTTTGACTCGACGATGGAGTCTTTTGGTATCTCGTATAAAGCCCGAGAGAGAGGCTAAACGTTGTTTGACTCCGCTAGGGAGGATCATTATGCAAAGCCCAAGAGGAGGCTATGGTGACTGTTTAGTTAAGTGACAGGTCCAGTATGCTGATTTTGAAAGAGAAAATCAGTTCTTATATGAGCAACACTGCACTCAAGGATTTGATTCAAGGATCTGGGTTATTCCCGTTCTTTAAGGAAGTGGGAAATCCGAAGGGTACTGAGACTGTCCGAGTCTACGGGATTTCTTCCTATTCTTGAAGGGTGCTTAAGAATGTCTTTGAGACTCAAGGATATTAGACTGTCCAAGTCTAGATTGTCATCTTTTGTACTGTGCTTTGAGAAACAGTAGTAGACTCTATGAAAGGACTGTTCTATGAAGATGAATAAGTTCTGTTCCTATACCTCTAGGAGGTCGTCGGGACAATTTGTATGAAGCCCAAGAGGAGGCTGGAAACTTTTAAGAAGCCGATCGGTCCTTGTACCAAGCCCAAGATGAGGCTATCATTCCCGGAGGAAGAGATCATTATACGAAGCCTAAGAGGAAGCTGTGAATACTTCTAAGAAGCCATAGGGTCCTTGTACTAAGCCCAAGAGAAGGCAGAGGTTGCTTTTAGGAAGCCTATGGGTCCTTGTATGATGCCCAAGAGGAGGGCGAAGCTTTTAAGAAGCCCGTGGGTCCCCAAACCCCGAGAAATTCAAGGCAAGCTATTCACAAGGAATAGATCAAGTCAGGAAAGTTCGAGAATTTGGAAGAAACTCAAAGATGCCATTCACGGAGAATACATTCATCTTTGGGAGTAGAGTTTCTTTGACAATTCCTAATGAGAAGAGCCGAAGAGAAGACTGTATCTGGTGATCCTATTGGGGATCTAGTTGTCTATTTCTATGAATAAACGAAACGGTGTCACCTAGTTCTAGACGTAGTTGCCGGGGAAACTCGAAATATCTATACTATTATTACACAGTTGATATGAGTTTACGAAAGAAGACTTACAATGAAATAACCCCACAATACAGTTATATGTATATGAAAGCGGTAAATGAAAGCAATAACCACTTACTCGATTGTAGAGCTTCCATGCTGTTTAGTTAGTTGTTCAACAAAGAAAGATTGAAAACAACAGTACATTCAAAATCAAAGGAGAAAGTGCTTTGAAAAAGAAAGATTTGGGGCTTACAGCTCAAGGAGAGGCCCGGGGTTTTATCAGTGAGCGTACTGTTTGAATTTTGTACAGAGGGACTTATACAAGTGACTGTGGCCCAAAAATGTTTTCTGTACAAAGGGATGGGTCTTACACTCTCTCAAGAGGCCCAAAAAGTTATTAAAGAAAAAGAGTGGGGTTTATAACACGAGGGTAGGCCCAGATATTTTTTCGTTTAAAAATGGCGATCGCGCTGAGGTTTTCTTTTAACGCGGAGGGACTTATACAATAAGTGAGGCCCAAATATGTTTTGGTTAAAAGGGGGTTGGGTCTTACACTCTATTAGAGGCCCAAGAGTTTTGAATGGGTCTTATAGCTCGAGGAGAGGCCCAAAAGGTTATTTTTCAAAAGGCGACGATCGCGCCGTTTGTTTTTGACGGTATCGGGACTTTTACAATACATTGAGGCCCAAAAATGATTTGGTCAAAAAAGGATTGGGTCTTACACTCTATTAGAGGCCCATGAGTGTTTGACAATGATTTGTTTGAGTAAAAATCAAAGAAACCCTAATTTTATTCTTTAAAAGTAAATATTTAAAGAAAATCAATGAAAAATACCAAATAGGTTTGAATAAACCACTTGTGATTTTTGTTTAAGGTTTAAAAAATGAGGTATAAATCACAAGAGATATTAAAACTCATTTGGTCTTGATTTTTCAAGATGAATATTCATTTTAAAATGTTTAAAAACAAATAAAATGAATTTATTCATAAAAATACTAATTATATTAAATAAATAATACAAACTTAATTTTTTTTTTGTGGAATAAAATATTTCAACATTTTTGTGATTTTTTGCAAAAAGAACCAATAAAAAATAATTAAAATTGAAAGAGTTATTAATTTTCCAAATAATTAACAAAACATGAAAATAGTTGGAAAAATAGCAAAAAATGTGAAAAATCACAAAATGGCATGGGTGGGGTTTGAACCCACGACCTCAAGGTTACGAGGCGCGCGCCTTACCACTGGGGTGGTGATACATCCATTGTTTGAAACAAACCAACAAATACACAAGTCATGCCTTGGTTTTGGCTTGCCCAAGGCAAGTTTTGGCTCAAAAACGTGAAGGTCATAACTTTCTCAATTCTTAATGGTTGGAGACAAAATTTATATGTATCTGGGCCAGAATTTCACAAGGAATCCAATGGTGGTGGTGGTTTTTTCAGATCACACTCCCTCCTCAAAACCCGATAGTGGTTTTGAAAATGGCCTATGATTGCATTTTCTATGCTACACTTGGATACAGGCATGAATTACATGATCAATTGGCACAAACACAACACATATGACATGTACAATGGATGCATACTCAGTGGACTTCAAATGTACACATGTTTTGGTGAGTGCAAGTTGAGAGGCTTACCCTTCTTTGGGATTTTGGAGGTTTCTCTGCAATCTGCCAACCCTCTTGCTCCATATATGATTTTATGCTTAGAACCACCTCAAATGATCCCTTGGATGCTTTTAGGATGATTGGAATCAGCTGGTACCTGCAAAAACACAAACAGTCCCTTTCTTGCAAAAGGGGTTAAAAGTGACCAAAATAGCAACTCCCTCAAATGGTGTTCCAGATGGTGGGAACCATTTGGGACAGTTCAAGGATGATATTTGGAGTGTGTTTGAGGTTTTATCTGGTTTGGAAAGTGACTGAATCAAGACATGGCTTGAAAAATGCAAAAAAATGCCATTTTGAGGTTTTGAGAGGTGACTTTGTGATGTTGTGATTACAGGTCACTTTTGATGGTTTGTACAGCTTAGATATGATATATATGAGGTGTGTGTGTGATTAATTTGGGTGGAATTGCTCTCAAGCTCAAAAACTCAGAATTACTTGCTTTGGAAGGAAAATTTGAGGTGAAAGAAGAGATTTTGAGGAAAGCATCTGTTTGATGGCTTTGGTGTACTCAAACTGATCACAATTGAGCTCTATTTATAGTAGAGCAAGTTTGTTTTGGGATCCACAGTGAATGGCAACTGCAGCAGGTGTTTGTTCAATGTTGGCCAATGGAAATGCAAGTCTCCTCTAGCCATTGACTAGAGGTTAGGGCACAGAGCTTTGGTTCCCTTGGTCTTGGATAAGTCTTGACTGATTTCAGATGAGAATGGCTCAGTCCATGCCACCTTGATGCTTCCATTGAATGCTTCAATCCAAATTTGGAGTCTTGTCCCTATTTTGGCCATTCTAGGTTCAACATGCTATTTCTTGTTCCATGGACTTTGGAGGCTTGGCTCAGTGATTGTCCCCTTTAGATTCAATCCTCAGATGTGTCCAAGTGGATAGGAGCATTTGAATTTGGCTGATTTTGGCAAATCGAGCAAATTGCAAATTCTGCCTTGCCTTTGACAGATTTCAGCAAGGCAACTTGCCAATGTCATATCTCATGGTGTAAGTTGAATTTGGTAATGTTCTTGACCATTTTGGAAAGCCCTTACATGATACAACAACTGTTTAAACATGTTTGGTTTTGATCTATTTTGAATCCAAGTGAAAAATCCCCCTACATTTGGCAAAAAGTGAAGACAGATTTGGACTTAGTGAAAATTTCACTAAGTGTTGGAAAAAGTGACATTTTCACTTTTCAGCCATTTTGATCACTCCATAACTCAAAATCCTTAATGAATTGGACTTAGGTCTAGTTGAAGTTTTTGTAGAGGGTAATTAGGGCTACAAATCCATCTTTGGATGAGGAAAAATGGCTTTGTGGTTTAGGAGTTATGATCCTCCAAAGTTGGTACCCTTGTAACTTTATTTTTAACTTAGAAAATTTTCTAAGTTTTTATGGTTACCCCTTTTACAAGTTATCCAACTTTTCTTGATTTTTATTGATGAATGATGATTCAAATCATACATTAACATCATTTTAGGGTTAAAAAAACCATTTTGGTGAAAAATCTCAAAAAGTCAAAGTTGACTTTTGTGCATAATTGACTTTTTATCAGATGAATTCTAAACTGTGCAATTCTTCAGGAAATCATGTCCTTGACCTAAATCAAACTTGATGGACATGTTCCATGGGTGTCATAGGGCATATTGAACCATGTCTTAGGGCTTGGGAGCATGTCCTGGTCAAAAGTCAAAGTTACAGTTGACTTTTTCCTTAAAACCCTAATTGTGGTGCAGATGAAATTGAGACTTGTTGCTCAAGCTTCTTGGATTAATCCATTGTTACAAATGGATCAATATAATTCATTAGAGACCCTCAAACCCCCTCTTGAGGTCTTGGCTCATGGTTTGTCCCAAAAGTCAACTTAGGGGTGAATTAGGTCAAGAAACCCTAATTCCTGATTTTTGATGAATGCATCCCCTAAGGCAAAATTGACTTGATGATTGGGTCCATGGGGTTCCATGGAGTATATTAGGTTAGGTTTTGGATCATTGGCTTGTGCACAGATGAAAATTTTCCATCTGGAGGCCCTGGTCGACCAAAACCCTAATTTGGTGACACTGTCAATCTTGAGACTTGATCCACCTAGAAGGGAGCAGCCTTGGGCTTAATCCTTGAAGTGGGAGTCCTTTTGATCCATTATGGATGTTTGAGAGGTTAGACAAGTTGAGATCATGTCATTCCTTGATTGATCCTTTGTCTAAGAGCTCTGAGAGGGTTTGAAACCCTAGTTTTGATTGTAGTGGATGCTCACCCATCTTTGGGGAGATTGATGAAGTATGATGGTTCCTCCATATTGTGATGATGATTTGCACAATGATGGGAAATCTTAGTAGTCAAAATTTGGGGTATGACAGATGCCTCTATTTAATCTTCTTGGACCCAAAGGTGTGAATGACGAAGGTATTCGGGCATTCGGGGTGCAAGAGGATTAAATATCGGAATACCCGAAATTTTGATGGTGATTATGAATGGTGGATCGCATTCATCTTCTTTTGCTGAGCAATGATGCTTAGAAAAGGTAAACTTCCCCTCGATCCTGGTCTTTAGCCAAGGAACTGGTCTCAGTTTTCTTTTGTCAACCTCCCCTCGTTCCTGGTTTCCTACCAAGGAACTGGTCTCAGTTGCTGAACCAAACTTCCCCTCGATCCTGGTTACCTACCAAGGAACTGGTCTTAGTTTCTTTTGTCAATAAACTTGATTGACAAGGGACGCCATGCATAGCGGTTTTCCTCAAACTTCTCGCCGAATTTTCCTGGGGAGATGCCATTTGACGGAAAAAGTTTTGATGTCAGACTTGCTGGGGAACCCAGTCGCCTGAGTTGTAGAGGTGCACAAACTTCTCTGTTGGAGACGCCATTTGTTTCTACTGGGGAAAGCGAGTCTCTCGGGAGACTGTTGTCGCTTGGGGTCTTACATCATACTTTTCCCGGGATCTTCCCGGAGAAATGCCATATGATGGGATCCAATTTGAGGTGCCGATGACCTTTTCATCAGTGGGTTTTTCGGAGAAAAACTGCCGTACTGCCGAATCTCCGATTTAGGAGGCTTTCTCTGTGGATTTTCCTTAATCCGGGAAAGCAAGGACATCATCTTCAATGGCGAAGAGTGATGTTAACTGAGGGCTTCTCTGGTTTTTCAGAGGTTCAAGTTATCAAAGTGGTCGAGGACCCAACTTCAATCCAGAAATAAAACTGGAGGAGAGAGAATGTTCAGATGCAGCGTTTCCTGACGAGGAAAGGGCTGACAACTCGATTGAGAGGACTTTTATCACTAGGGGACAAGGCCGAATAGAGTGATAGCGATGCAATATGAAATGTAAATGCATGATGTATGTATGTTTATGCTGACAAAACTGACGCGACATACAAACTGACAGGTGAACATGACTGGATACTCGGCCATCGCGGGGCGACGAAGTACCATTGGTTCAGAATAGCAATTCCACCTTGCTTAGGAGAGATAGTCCCTACGGGGAATACCGTTGATCGGGCTTAGGAGATAAGAACTCGGCCGAGGCGTGTCATACGAAACAAGGTCTCTGACACAGTTGATCCCTTCATTCAGGCGTACTGGGTTAGAAGGAGTACTTTGATTCTGAACTTTGAGGTTCGATTACTTCTGGAGAAGCGACCGATGTTCTTCTGATGTTCAACAGTCAAAAGAAATTGCCGTCTTTATTAAAAGCAGAAAAAGTTTTAACAAGTAAATTCATTTTTGTTTCATTTCAAGAATCGTTGATCATGTTAAAATGTCGTTCTGTAAAGCTAAAACAAATAAGAATTACAAACAAAAGCACAAAGGCTCAAATTTTATTGATAAAATGGAGATCAGCCAAACGCGTGATTCCAAAGAGTATATACAAAGGTTGAAAATGGTAATTTACAGGGAAAAGGGCTACGTTGAAACATAACGACCATTATCCTTCTACCAACATTGAATTCGGAACACCCTGAGCTTCTGTCGAAGATGACCTTGACTGGAGTTTCCTGGCGAATGATGTAACTGCAGCTGCTGAGGGATTTGCCTCTGTTGAACATAGTTACTTGCCATTATCCCTAATTTTTTCCTGGATTGTACTGTGAAGTTTCCAATCCACCGGGATGATTTTTTTTCTTTTTATGTCTCTAACTTTTGGCTGGACCGCCCTTTCGGGTTTTCAATCCACCGAGACGTTTTTTTTTTTTAGTTTAGGCGAAGTATTTCTTGACTACATCAACATTCGTGGGGTAGGCAAATTCATCTCCGTCCATGGTTGCAAGTCTCAAGGCGCCGCCTGAGAAAGCTTTCGTGACCACATATGGGCCATCATAATTCGGAGTCCACTTGCCCCGAGAATCAGTGAGAAATGATTTTATCTTCTTGAGCACAAGGTCTCCTTTCCTGAAGAAGCGAGGTCGGACCTTTTTGTCGAATGCCCTCTTCATTCTTTGCTGATACAACTGACCGTGGCATAGTGCCGTTATCCGTTTCTCTTCGATCAGGTTCAGTTCATCGTGTCGACTTTGACACCATTCAGCTTCTATAAGCTTAGCTTCCATCAATACCCAGATTGATGGGATCTCTACTTCGATGGGGAGCACTGCTTCCATGCCATATACTAGAGAGAAAGGGGTTGCCCCTGTTGAAGTGCGGACAGATGTGCGATAACCGTGAAGAGCAAAGGGTAGCATCTCGTGCCAATCTTTGTAGGTTACAACCATCTTTTGAACGATCTTCTTGATGTTCTTGTTAGCCGCTTCTACCGCTCCGTTCATCTTGGGTCGGTAGAGAGATGAGTTATGGTGTTTAATCTTGAACTCTGCACATAACTCTTTCATCATCTTATTGTTCAAGTTAGATCCATTACCAGTAATGATTTCGCTTGGAACACCATAACGGCAGATGATATTGTTTTTGATAAATCGGACCACCACTTGTCGGGTTACATTAGCGTATGACGCTGCTTCGACCCACTTGGTGAAGTAGTCAATGGCTACCAGGATAAACCGATATCCGTTTGAAGCCTTAGGTTCGATCAGGCCAATCATGTCGATTCCCCATATGGAAAAAGGCCACGGGGAAGAAAGAACTTTGAGATGTGATGGCGGTACATGAATTTTGCCGGAGTATATCTGACACTTGTGACACCTCCTCATGTACTTGTAGCAGTCGGATTCCATGGTCAACCAGTAGTATCCTGCTCTCAGAATTTTTCTCACCATTGTGTGTCCATTGGCATGAGTGCCAAAGGCTCCTTCATGAATTTCTTCCATCAGCATTTCTGCTTCTGGTTTGTCAACGCATCGGAGCAAGACCATGTCAAAATTCCTCTTATAGAGAGTGTCACCGCTCAGGAAGAAGTTTCCAGCCAATCTTCTGAGGGTCTTTCTATCTTTCCTGGATGCCCCAGATGGGTATCCTTGTTTCTGAAGGAAGCATTTGATATCGTGATACCAAGGTTTGTCGTCTATGACTGCTTCAATCGTGAAGATGTAAGCGGGCCGTTCAAGGCGCATTATGTCAATCTTAGGTAAGTCGTTCCATTGACCTACACTAATCATGGAAGAGAGAGTGGCCAATGCATCAGCCATGTGATTCTCCTCACGAGGGATATGATGAAACTCGACTCTGTTGAAGAAAGGTAGCAACCTTCTTGCGTAGTCTTTGTAAGGGATCAATCCTGATTGGTATGTGTTCCAATCTCCTTTTATCTGATCGATAACCAAGGCTGAGTCGCCGTATACGTCCAAGTTTTTGATCCTTAAATCAATTGCTTCTTCGAGACCCATGATACAAGCTTCGTATTCGGCCTCGTTGTCCGTACATTTGAACGTAAGTCTGGCAGTGAAAGGAATGTGGGTACCCTGAGGGGTAACAATGATTGCCCCAATTCCGTTTCCATAATGATTAACTGCTCCCTCAAAGATAAGTCCCCATTGGGAACCTGGTTCTGGCCCTTCACTGGGTAACGGTTCATCGCAATCTTTCATTTTTAGATACATGACATCTTCGTCTGGGAAGTCAAACCCGATTGATTCTTGATCGTCAATCGGTTGATGAGCCAAATGATCGGCTAAAATACTTCCCTTAACAGCTTTCTGAGCGTGGTACTCTATGTCATATTCTGATAACAGCATCTGCCAACGGGCAATCCTTCCCATAAGAGCAGGTTTTTCAAAAACATTCTTGATTGGATCCACTTCGGAGACCA
Organism: Lathyrus tuberosus; assembly: GCA_022829125.1. Lineage (NCBI taxonomy): Eukaryota > Viridiplantae > Streptophyta > Magnoliopsida > Fabales > Fabaceae > Lathyrus > Lathyrus tuberosus. The sequence goes on along the minus strand of JALAZF010000005.1, from coordinate 19,345,369 downwards.
ACCAAGTAGTATGACGAATCATGTATTGGCGAAGACGTTTGGCTGCCCAAGCCAAAGCGCAACAAGTTTTTTCAAGCATCGTGTACCGAGTTTTGCAGTCGGTGAATTTCTTGCTCAGATAGTAAATGGCAGACTCTTTCCGTTTAGTTTCGTCTTGTTGGCCAAGTACACATCCCATTGAGTCCTCTAGGACAGTGAGGTAAATGATCAGTGGTCTTCCTTCCACTGGAGGTGATAGAATCGGAGGATTCAACAGATATTCCTTGATACTGTCGAAGGCGGTTTGGCAATCTTCTGACGAAATGCAATCCTGGTTCTTTTTTAGTAATTTGAAGATCGGCGCACATGTGGCAGTCATGAGGAATATGAATCTGGAGATGTAGTTCAAACGTCCCAGGAATCCTCTGACTTGTTTTTCAGTTTTCGGAGAAGGCATTTCTTGAATGGCCTTGACCTTGTCAGGATCAACCTCAATCCCTTTCTGGCTGACGATGAACCCTAATAGTTTCCTTGAACGGACACCGAAGGTGCACTTGTTGGGATTCAAGCAGAGCTTTAATTTTCTTAGACGTTCGAACAATTTTGACAGATGTTCAACGTGCTCACTCTCTGTTTTTGATTTTGCAATCATATCATCGACATACACTTCAATTTCTTTGTGTATCATGTCATGAAATAGAGTAGTCATGGCCCTTTGATAGGTTGCCCCGGCGTTCTTCAAACCGAACGGAATTACCTTGTAACAAAAGGTACCCCATGGAGTAATGAACGAAGTTTTCTCCATGTCTTTCGGCGCCATTTTGATCTGGTTATAGCCCGAGAATCCATCCATGAAGGAGAAAATTTTGAATTTTGTTGTACTGTCCACCAGCATGTCAATGTGTGGTAAAGGAAAGTCGTCCTTTGGACTTGCCTTGTTCAGATCCCTGTAATCAACACACATTCTGACCTTTTCGTCCTTTTTGGGAACGGGTACAATGTTGGCTAACCATTGAGGATATTCAGATGTAGCGAGGAAACCCGCGTCAATCTGTTTCTGTACCTCCTCTTTGATTTTGATGGCCATGTCCGGGTGAGTGCGTCTCAACCTTTGCTTTACTGGCGGACATTCCGATCTCAATGGTAAGTGATGTTCCACGATGCTGGTATCCAACCCTGGCATATCCTGATAGGACCAAGCGAATACATCGGGGAATTCTTTGAGAAACTTTATCAAACTCTCTTTGGCAGTTGGACTGAGCAGTGCCCCAATCCTGATTTCTTTTCTCTCTTGCTCTGAACCCAAGTTTATCGTTTCCAACGGTTCTTTGTGAGGTTCAATGGACCTTTCCTCTTGTCTGAGTAGTCGAGAGATCTCTTCTGGAATTTGTTCGTCATTTTCTTCTTCAGCCTCGAATACCGGGAACTCAAAGTTGGGAGAAGGCATCGGATCGTATGTTTCAACGGGGTTTAAAACAAGCAATCTGCATGACGTGATGATTCGTGTTAAGAATAGATAGAGAAAAATGCAAATGTGTGCAGTGTTTTTATTTTACTGCTTGTTTTTATTTTAAATTGTTTTTTAGGATTACCATTTTCTGAAAAAGCAAAAAGAGAAAACAACAATTATTGTGGGAATTACAGAACGACGTTATTTTATTAATGAACAAGTCGATTCTTGAAACTACAGCCCTATAAAACAAAACTCTATCGCTTTGGGCTAAGCGAAGAGGGATATTTACAGAAAGCGAGCCCTATCAAAACATCCGTTTCACCTGGGCAGGGTCAAAGGTTAAAGATGGCAATTACTTTGACTGATGAACGATCTTCGAAACCTCGACGACAACCCATTGGCGGCGAACTCCTCGGTGAATCACAAAGTTTGGCATCTTCCTTGATTTGTCTTTAGAAATGACGCTGATTTCTGGTGGAGCAGGATCATCGGAATCTGTCTCCTAGGAAGAGTTGTCGTAGGAGGATTCCTCTGTTGCATTATGCAGAGTATTTGTGCTCTCAGCTGTATCTCCCCATCCAGTTGGCTGGATATCTTCGAGCCTGATACAAGAGCTTTTGGGCGCAGTGTACTTGACCATAAAGTCGTATTTTCCACTTGGTTGTCCCAAGGTGTCCCACACTTCTTTCGAACTGGAGGAGTCATCTTTCTCGATGACGTTGACCTCGGAAAAAGCATAGTTAATGAATTCAAGTCCTGCAAATGTTGCGAATTCATCTTCATGTTGAGTAGTTTCCGAATGACCTGAGTGTTGATCCCATGACATGGTGGGGACACAGGTATTCTATTCAATGATGCTCAGCTGAGTTTCATTACTCGGCTGACTTTCTTGCCCTAAGTTTCCTGGATAAGGTTGCCACATTGGCAGACCATCCATTGGGCCATAGTAATCGTGGTCAAAGTTGTCTTTCATCAGAGTGTCCTCCTCTAATGAATTTGGCGGAGCACGGCATCCTTCCGGATCACAATCTCCATAGATCATTTCTACGTCTGACCTTGGTATAAATCTCGGACTCTGTGCAGGATAGCAAAATGGCGTAGGCACCTCTTCCTGAGACATATAACCGTCCTCGTTAAGGTAGGACTTCCATTCTTCATCCGTGTCAGAGGGATCTTCCTCATTGATAGCATGTACTGCCTGAGACACTGGGTGAAGGAAACCTCCACTGTGGAAGAAGTTTTGAAGGGGATGAAGACTTTCATCATTGGTAGCTGTCTGGGTACAGGTTGTAGAAAAACCAAGACCCTTATTTGTTTTATTGTCAGTAGGAATGATAAGCTGTCCCCATCCTATCGTATAAGTACTCTCGACCGCTTTGAAAGCATCTTTGTATGAGGAAATCGAGGTTCCTCCTCTGAACTGATTGTTCTCGCTCATCGACAGTGCTTGGAATTGAGTTCCAATAACCTCCTCAGGTTCTATACCAGCAGATGATGACAAGTTACTCACAAGCAAGGCTTGTTCCCCATAAACTGTGACAAGTTGATCGTTCTTGACGAACTTTAGCTTTTGGTGGAGGGTCGAAGTGACCGCTCCAGCCTGATGTATCCAAGGTCTTCCTAATAAACAATTGTATGTTTCCCGGATGTTCATGACCTGGAAAGTGACTTGGAAAGTGTGAGGACCAATAGTTATAGGAAGATCAACTTCGCCGATAACTGTTTTTCTGGATCCGTCGAATGCTTTAATGACGACCTCGCTGGTTCTCATCGGAGGTCCCTTGAATGATAATTGCATCAACGTGGACTTTGGCATAACATTCAGGGCTGACCCTATGTCTACCAGTACGTTGGCTAAAGCATCGTCCTGGCAGTTAACTGTGATATTGAGCGCCATGTTATGACGGCGACCCTCTTCAGGTAATTCCTCATCACTAAATCCCAAATTATTGCAGGAAGTGATGTTAGAGACAATGCTATCGAACTGTCTGATTGTTACATCCTGTTCCACAAAGGCTTGCTCCAAGACTTTTTGTAGAGCCTCCCTGTGGGCTTCTGAACTGAGTAACAGTGATAATATCGAGATCTTTGAAGGAGTCTGTAACAGCTGATCAACAATGTTATATTCACTCCTTCGGATGAGCTTCAGCATCTCATCATTATTTTTCGAAAGGTCGGGATTACTGGATTGACCGACTGGTGGATCGGGAGCTTCTGTCTGAAGTTCCTTTTCTTGGTTAAGTTCTCCAACTCCTCGGTTGAAGATTCTACCACTCCGTGTTACACGACTGATGTATGCAATATTCACGACGGAGGGTAATGGAATTTCCTTTCCATTTTCAACTGTCGTTGCACCGTATTTGTAAGGGATAGCCTTGGCTAATTCATACGGTAGTGGTCCCGGTAGATAGATGACTATGGGAACCTTCTGATTTTTCTGACCATCATAATTAATCTCGATCCATTCCCGGTTGGGAACTTTAGATTCGTCAAGTAGAGGGATAATGGCAAAAACATCCCTGGTCCTGTGATGACCAGAGATCGTGACAACATCCTCAACTTGCTCGGCAAGGTAGTTCGGCGTCCAGTTGATGGGTCCAGAACCCGGATATGGACGAATTTCTCCACGATCAACCTGACCCTGAAGAGTTGCTCTCATAAAGTAACACCCTTGGTTACTTTCCGAACAGACGCGACAATGTTCATAGTTGTGTGGTGGCACCTGGCCACACCCACTCTGAATATAATGTAACCTCACTAGGTTAGCTTCCACTGATCGGACATCCTGACTCTGACGCCGAGTAGGATTCCTGTTATTGATACTAATCTGCTGAGTATCTTCATCCATATAAATTGGCATCCACCAGTGATTTAACAAGTGCTAGAGTGCCTCTTGGACAAGGGTACAACCTCGATCGTTTTCGCAACCTGCTTTACAGCTTTGATAGTCATGTGATATTAAGAATCCGAGTCGGACGTGCTCAGCATGTAACTCTACCAGGTTGGTATTCATCACGCGGATATCGAAGATCTGAACCATGTTGATTTGATAGGAGTTCCTATCATTATAGTCTTGGATCCATCCAAGATCCATTTGACGCTGGAGGGCTTCTTGTACAAAAGAACAACCCTGTTTGTTTACCGAGCAAGTCAGACAAGAACTGTAATCGTGCCGCGGCAGATTATGAAACGGGCTTTGCCTTGAGTGCATCGCCACCAGGTTGACATTCATTGCACGGATATCGTGGTTCTGAATGACGTTAGAATTCATGTAGACCATGTTAACTCCACGAACTTAGTGCTCTTGGATCCATCCGAGATCCATCTGTTCCTGTAGGGCTGCTTGCACCACAGAACATCCTTGATTATCTTTAGAGCAGATACCACACTGGTGATAATTATGAGGTGGCACATGGCCATATCCACTCTGTCTACAATGCATCTTGACCAAATTGGTTTTCAACAAGAGTACATCGTGAATTTGATAGACCTCGTTAGTCTCTCCTTCTATCAAATTGACTGCAGCTTTCTCATGTTGAGGCAGCGGGTTCGTAAGAACATTAGGATTTGTATCCTTGAAGGATAAGACCCCGCTCCTAACAAGTTTTTGCACCTCGGACTAGAAATTGAGACAAGTCTCTATGTTATGCCCTGGACCTCCTTGATGATAAGGGCAAGTTTGATCCACCTTAAACCAAAAAGGCGGATTTTCCGGTACTGTAAGAGGAGATTTAGTCTAAATGTGCCCCTTAGCCAGTAGTAATGGAAACAGCTCTGCGTATGACACGGGTATAGGATCAAATCCTGGTGGCCGTGTTGTATGGTTGTTGTTATATGGAGGACGAGTCTGCTGAAGAGGCTGTTGTGTCCTTTGTTGGTCAGGTTGGCTTTGCGCAACCTGAGGTTGATACGTAGGAATAGACACAGGGTTGATAGCAGAAGTCATAGCTGCTACCGGTTGATAACGTCGCCTTTGCTTTCCGAGAGAGATATTCCCAATATCTTGCTCTTTTTTCTTAGGGAGAGCACTACCGTATTTTTTAGTACCGCTCGTCGATCCAGTGTCTTTTACCAAACGTCCTTCTCGGACGGCTTCCTCAAGACGTACGCCCATGCCCACCATTTCATTGAAATCACTGGGTGCACTGGCAACCATTCGGTCATAGTAAAACGAGCTTAAGGTTTTTAAGAAGATCTTTGTCATCTCTTTTTCCTCAAGAGGTGGACAAATTTGAGCGGCAATTTCACTCCACCTTTGAGCATACTCCTTAAAGGTTTCCTTGTCCTTTTGCGACATCGATCTGAGTTGATCTCTGTCGGGTGCCATGTCCAAATTGTATTTATATTGTTGGACGAAGGCAGTACCAAGATCTCTGAACGTACTGATCGTAGTACGGTTTAAACCCATGTACCATTTGAGTGTGGCACCGGTTAAACTATCCTGAAAGTAGTGAATCAGTAGGTCCTGATTCTCTGTCTGAGTTGACATCCGCCGAGCGTACATCACCAGATGGCTTTGAGGGCAAGAGTTACCCTTGTATTTTTCAAAGTCGGGCACTTGAAATTTGTGCGGGACTTTCACATTTGGGACCAAGCAGAGATCTGCGGCTTCCTTTCCAAATAGATCCTGACCGCGAATGGCTTGCAGTTCCTTCTGCATTTCCAAGAACTGCTCCTGGAATACCTCCATTCTGTCAAACATAGTTTCCTTCTTACCAGAAGGTGTCTGTGGAATCTGCACTTCCGGGACAGTATGCACCACAGGGGGTGGTACCGTTACTATGGTAGTGAGTCTTGGCGTCTCCCGAAGTTTGTAACCTTCAGGAATCTTCAGTATGCCCCTGGCATCTTCGCTTTCCCGAAGTTTGTAACCTTCAGGCCCAGCGGCTTCTGTCGTGATTCCCTGATCTTCAGTGATCGACGGAACATATCCTTCCGGGATATAGTTAACAGGCATACCCCAAGGACGATCTTTCGGTATCTGGTACCTAGGATCATACTTCTCCACTACGGGCGTTGAGGTGATCTCTAAGATCACAGTCCTTTGTAGCTGAGCTTCTGCCATGGCTTGCATGTCGTTACGAAGCTTTCTCATATCCTCTCTCAGAGCGTCGATCTCTTCTTTCAACTCTCTATTTTCTTCCTCAAGATCATCCATCTTTTTCTGACGATTGGCCCGAGTATTATACGAATGAGACAGTTTGACTCTAGAACCGAGACACAAACGTGAGATTCGTAGGTAAGAAGAATACGCGATGTGAGAATGATGTATACAATTATTATATTAATTGTTTAAGGTTTAATCAAAATAAACTTCGACAATTAGATTGAAAATATCAAACAGTGGGGAAACCCCTTTTTATTGAATTCAAAGGATTACAGAAATGGAAATACAGTAGATTACAAGGTGCAGAAACAGAAACCTAAACTAATGGGTCCCGAGTCCTCTCTGAAGAGAAATCGGGTGCTGATTCTGATATCTTCCTTTTCTTTGACCGGGGCTCTTGGGCCGTTGTCGGGTTGTCATTCCTTTGCCAAGTGAAAGGAGTGAGCAAATTCCTTTGGTCATCTTGACTCTCTACAGCATGTTGCTCCAAAATTTCAATCAGAGCATCTTTCTCTTTCAGTAATTGCTGTATTTTGACGCACTCTACGTCGAGGGTGCGGTACTTGTTCTTCCAAGACCTTCTCTCCTTTTGAACTTTGTTGAGAGTAACCTGAAGCTTTTCAGTTTTCGTCATGAAGTACATGACAGATTCCCTCGGCGGAAGAATTCCGTAACGAGGATAAGGCATCTTCAGCTTGAGAGCTCTAGTTTGTACCCAATGGAGATAAGGCTCCACCGAGACACAGTTTGGTTTTCCCAGAGACTCTCGCCCTTTCTTATGAACATGTTTCCAAGCGTGCACTATTTCCATCTTTAGTGCTCTGTCATTTTCTCCTTCTTTGAAGAAAAGACCTTCCAGATGAACACCCCGTGGGACGTGTCTCATCGGGTATCCAAATTGACGGCGAACCAATATCGGATGATAATTGATTCCTCCCTTAGTTCCTATAAGGGGTACGTTGGGGAAGTTTCCACAACGGTCAATGATCTTAATTCCCTCATAAATCCTATTACACCAATCTATATCAGAGTTGGTAAGAGACATGATCTTCTGCGACCAACGTAAGACACTCTTGTAATCCCAAAAAGCAGCAGACTTGGGCAAGTGGGAAATAAACCATTTATAAAGCAGAGGTACACAGCATGTGATCTCCCCTCCGCTGTACAAATTCCCCAAGTGTACAGAATGATACGCATCTGCGAGCAAAGTCGGCACAGGGTTTCCAATGAGAAAAACCTTAATGGAGTTAATATCGACGAAGTTATTGATGTTGGGAAACAAAAATAACCCGTAGGTGAGCAAGACAAAGATGCTTTCAAAAGCAGTCACGTTTCCTATACTGGCAAAATACAGGGCTTTCTTTGTCAAGAACTGGGCTGGCAAACCTTGGATGCCACCCTTAGTGGTTATGTGAGTCCTGACCTCAGACTCGTCCAAATGAATTGTTCTTGCAATGGTCTGATTCTTTGGAATTTCTTCCAGTCCAAAAAATGGAGCTCGATCTGTAATGTGTAGATCAATCAGGTGAGAATACTCCTCCAGCGTTGGTGCGAGCTGGTAATCCGGGAATGTGAAACAGTGATAAACCGGATCGTAAAACTGAATGAGTGCATCCATGATTCCCTCAATCACATGGACTCTTAACAGTGGTAGCAGATCTCCGTACTTGGCTCTGAAAGCCTCAGGGTTAGTGATCATCCTTGCTAACCTTCTCAAATCCTCTAGCTTTGGAACCTTGAAGGTATAACTATGAGTTCTCCTTCTACCGAAATCCATTAGCGTAATCCTCTTCTCTGATATTTGCAATCACAGTCTTAGTTTAATTTGAAAAACAGAGAGACTAGAAGAGAAATTTTTTTTTTGAATGTTTTAATGTTTTATTAAATGAATGCATGAATGCAGCACACAAAAACATAGAAAAAACATGGGGTCAAAGGGTCGTTGTCATGAAGTCAAGGCTCTACCCATCCCCAAAGGTTCATACTAGGGTGATTTTTGTACCTGTACTCATTATCATTAGCTCCTCCCAGGAAAGCAAAACAACAAGCGGATCGCCAGCGAGTTGTAGAGCAATCTTAGAGTAAGTTCCATTCACTGAGAATAGATCACCAGCCTCAAATGAGGGTAGTATCGCGTAACAACTATTTCCGATAGCTTCCGCACTACGAAAGGGTTTGGCTCCTCAGCTTCTCAGACTTAACAATCGGCCCATTGTCTAGGTGAGAGAATGGGTTGCATTGGTCAGCCTCCACTGAGGTTGATGGTCGACCTCGTCGCCATCACTTATCTTAAGTGTATACTCAATCTTTCCACATACGGCATCACCCGCATTCCCATTAGCAGAAAAATAAACATGTATAGCAATTAGGAAAAGCAGTATATATATTTGTCCTAAACATCCTAGACCTTTAAAGCTATGAATCTTAAGTTCCTGACAGAAATGGGTTCCCCGACGGAAGCCCCAATCTGTGGCTTTCACACAAGAGGTAAAAAGGAAGAAAAAATACAGAGACTGGCCCCACGGTGGGCGCCATTTTTCTGTAGCGAGCGATTTTGGACGCGGTTCTTAAGCGTTGGTCGCTCTCTGCGGGTGAGCTTTAACTACAGGTCGATTCATTTTTTATCCTATTGTGAGCTGAATAAGGAAGGGAAATAGATGTCTCTAATTAACCCTGCTTTGCATACTGAGTTTAAACAGCGGTCTGTTAGGTTACGGATGCTATTAATGTAGGGGGCCTTTGTACTGGTTATTTGTATTTTCGCCAATACTGTTTTCTTTCTTTTTATCTTGGCAGAAGGTTTCTGGTGGGGAACAAGGATTAGGATGTTAGGACTGATGCTTTTGATAGATATGAGAGTATGGAGTTTTGGGTTTTTTTGTTGATTGCGCTCGCTAAGAATTTTCTTTCAATCTTATGCCTACGTATTCCCGTTTACCGAAACAGGGAAATCAGAGCGTTCGTAGTTTCTCCTATTCTATGGGAGGAAATTGGTTTTTGTTGTCTTGTTCAAAGCCCAAGACGTGAAGCGAAAGGTGATTTGTATCTTGTTCAAAGCCCAAGATGTGAAGCTGAAAAGTCTATTTGTGTCTTGTTCAAAGCCCAAGACGTGAAACTGAAGGACCTCGACTTTAGAGAAAATTTGTCATCTCTAAAGAAGGGTTTGTCTGTCACAACTGTTGGGTGACTGGTTATAAAGGAGAATTACTTTAACCGGGATATGCGAATTCGGCAATGCCATAATTTCCTTTATAGGGGATTTTAACCTGAAGGAGAAGACTTTAACTCAGTGTAGAGCAATGCCATCTTTCCTTAGGAATTTCTCATGCTAAAAGAGGGACAGTGGCATGGATGTAAATGATCCAGAGGCTTGCCTCTTACAGCAATTAGATGAAGGGGAAGGAGTTGTTGATGTTTGTGTACTGTGAACGAGGCACAGCTTTGATGCTAAAAGGTTGATTGGATCAACCAGTGGTTTTCTTATACAAAGCCTAAAAGGAGGCTAATATGTGTCTCGTACAAAGCCTGAGAGAGAGGCTAAAAGGTTTTGACTCGACGATGGAGTCTTTTGGTATCTCGTATAAAGCCCGAGAGAGAGGCTAAACGTTGTTTGACTTCGCTAGGGAGGATCATTGTGCAAATCCCAAGAGGAGGCTATGGTGACTGTTCAGTTAAGTGACAGGTCCAGTATGCTGATTTTGAAAGAGAAAATTAGTTCTTATATGAGCAACACTGCACTCAAGGATTTGATTCAAGGATCCGGGTTGTTCCCGTTCTTTAAGGACGTGGGAAATCCGAAGGGTACTGAGACTGTCCGAGTCTACGGGTTTTCTTCCTATTCTTGAAGGGTGCTTGAGAATGTCTTTGAGACTCAAGGATATTAGACTGTCCAAGTCTAGATTGTCATCTTTTGTACTGTGCTTTGAGAAACAGTAGTAGACTCTATGAAAGGATTGTTCTATGAAGATGACTGAGTTCTGTTCCTATACCTCTAGGAGGTTGTTGGGACAATTTGTATGAAGCCCAAGAGGAGGCTGGAAACTTTTAAGAAGCCGATCGGTCCTTGTACGAAGCCCAAGAGGAGGCTATCATTCCCAGAGGAAGAGATCATTATACGAAGCCTAAGAGGAGGCCGTGAATACTTCTAAGAAGCCGTAGGTTCCTTGTACTAAGCCCAAGAGAAGGCAGGGGTTGCTTTTAGGAAGCCTGTGGGTCCTTGTATGATGCCCAAGAGGAGGCCGATGATTTTAAGAAGCCCGTGGGTCCCCAAACCCCGAGAAATTCAAGGCAAGCTATTCACAAGGAATAGATCAAGTCAGGAAAGTTCGAGAATTTGGAAGAAACTCAAAGATTTCATTCACGGAGAATACATTCATCTCTGGGAGTAGAGTTTCTTTGACAATTCCTAATGAGGACAGCCGAAGAGAAGACTGTATCTGGTGATCCTATTGGGGATCTAGTTGTCTATTTCTATGAATAAACGAAATGGCGTCACCTAGTTTTAGACGTAGTTGCCGGGGAAACTCGAAATATCTATACTATTATTACACAATTGATATGAGTTTACGAAAGAAGACTTACAGTGAAACAGCCCCACAATACAGTTATATGTATATGAAAGCGGTAAATGAAAGCAATAACCACTTACTCGGTTGTAGAGCTTCCATGCTGTTTAGTTAGTTGTTCAACAAAGAAAGATTGAAAACAACAGTATATTCAAAATCAAAGGAGAAAGTGCTTTGAAAACGAAATATTTGGGGCTTACAGCTCAAGGAGAGGCCCAGGTTTTATCAGTGAGCGCACTGTTTGAATTTTGTACAGAGGGACTTATACAAGTGACTGTGGCCCAAAAATGTTTTATGTACAAAGGGATGGGTCTTACACTCTCTCAAGAGGCCCAAAAAGTTATTAAAGAAAAAGAGTGGGGCTTATAACACGTGGGTAGGCCCAGATGTTTTTTCGTTTAAAAATGGCGATCGCGCCGAGGTTTTCTTTTAACGCGGAGGGACTTATACAATAAGTGAGGCCCAAATATGTTTTGGTTAAAAGGGGGTTGGGTCTTACACTCTATTAGAGGCCCAAGAGTTTTGAATGGGTCTTATAGCTCGAGGAGAGGCCTAAAAGGTTATTTTTCAAAAGGCGACGATCGCGCCGTTTGTTTTTGACGGTATCAGGACTTATACAATACACTGAGGCCCAAAAATGATTTGGTCAAAAAAGGATTGGGTCTTACACTCTATTAGAGGCCCATGAGTGTTTGACAATGATTTGTTTGAGTGAAAATCAAAGAAACCCTAATTTTATTCTTTAAAAGTAAATATTTAAAGAAAATCAATGAAAAATACCAAATAGGTTTGAATAAACCACTTGTGATTTTTGTTTAAGGTTTAAAAAATGAGGTATAAGTCACAAGAGATATTAAAACTCATTTGGTCTTGATTTTTCAAGATGAATATTCATTTTAAAATGTTTAAAAACAAATAAAATGAATTTATTCACAAAAATACTAATTATATTAAATAAATAATACAAACTTAATTTTTTTTGTGGAATAAAATATTTCAACATTTTTGTGATTTTTTGCAAAATGAACCAATAAAAAATAATTAAAATTGAAAGAGTGATTAATTTTCCAAATAATTAACAAAACATGAAAATAGTTGGAAAAATAGCAAAAAATGTGAAAAATCACAAAATGGCATGGGTGGGGTTTGAACCCACGACCTCAAGGTTACAAGGCGCGCGCCTTACCACTGGGGTGGTGATACATCCATTGTTTGAAACAAACCAACAAATACACAAGTCATGCCTTAGTTTTGGCTTGCCCAAGGCAAGTTTTGGCTCAAAAACGTGAAGGTCATAACTTTCTCAATTCTTAATGGTTGGAGACAAAATTTATATGTATCTGGGCCAGAATTTCACAAGGAATCCAATGGTGGTGGTGGTTTTTTCAGATCACACTCCCTCCTCAAAACCCGATAGTGGTTTTGAAAATGGCCTATGATTGCATTTTCTATGCTACACTTGGATACAGGCATGAATTACATGATCAATTGGCACAAACACAACACATATGACATGTACAACGGATGCATACTCAGTGGACTTCAAATGCACACATGTTTTGGTGAGTGCAAGTTGAGAGGCTTACCCTTCTTTAGGATTTTGGAGGTTCCTCTGCAATCTGCCAACCCTCTTGCTCCAGATATGATTTTATGCTTTGAACCACCTCAAATGATCCCTTGGATGCTTTTAGGATGATTGGAATCAGCTGGTACCTGCAAAAACACAAACAATCCCTTTCTTGCAAAAAGGGTTAAACGTGACCAAAATAGCAACTCCCTCAAATGGTGTTCCAGATGGTGGGAACCATTTGGGACAGTTCAAGGATGATATTTGGAGTGTGTTTGAGGTTTTATCTAGTTTGGAAAGTGACTGAATCAAGACATGGCTTGAAAAATGCAAAAAAATGCCATTTTGAGGTTTTGAGAGGTGACTTTGTGATGTTGTGATTACAGGTCACTTTTGATGGTTTGTACAGCTTACATATGATATATATGAGGTGTGTGTGTGATTAATTTGGGTGGAATTGCTCTCAAGCTCAAAAACTCAGAATTACTTGCTTTGGAAGGCAAATTTGAGGTGAAAGAAGAGATTTTGAGGAAAGCATCTGTTTGATGGCTTTGGTGTACTCAAACTGATCACAATTGAGCTCTATTTATAGTAGAGCAAGTTTGTTTTGGGATCCACAGTAAGTGGCAACTGCAGCAGGTGTTTGTTCAATGTTGGCCAATGGAAATGCAAGTCTCCTCTAGCCATTGACTAGAGGTTAGGGCACAGAGCTTTGGTTCCCTTGGTCTTGGATAAGTCTTGACTGATTTCAGATGAGAATGGCTCAGTCCATGCCACCTTGATGCTTCCATTGAATGCTTCAATCCAAATTTGGAGTCTTGTCCCTATTTTGGCCATTCTAGGTTCAACATGCTATTTCTTGTTCCATGGACTTTGGAGGCTTGGCTCAGTGATTGTCCCCTTTAGATTCAATCCTCAGATGTGTCCAAGTGGATAGGAGCATTTGAATTTGGCTGATTTTGGCAAATCGAGCAAAATTGCAAATTCTGCCTTGCCTTTGACAGATTTCAGCAAGGCAACTTGCCAATGTCATATCTCATGGTGTAAGTTGAATTTGGTAATGTTCTTGACCATTTTGGAAAGCCCTTACATGATACAACAACTGTTTGAACATGTTTGGTTTTGATCTCTTTTGAATCCAAGTGAAAAATCCCCCTACATTTGGCAAAAAGTGAAGACAGATTTGGACTTAGTGAAAATTTCACTAAGTGTTGGAAAAAGTGACATTTTCACTTTTCAGCCATTTTGATCACTCCATAACTCAAAATCCTTAATGAATTATACTTAGGTCTAGTTGAAGTTTTTGTAGAGGGTAATGAGGGCTACAAATCCATCTTTGGATGAGGAAAAATGGCTTTGTGGTTTAGGAGTTATGATCCTCCAAAGTTGGTACCCTTGTCACTTTATTTTTAACTTAGAAAATTTTCTAAGTTTTTATGGTTACCCCTTTTAAAAGTTATCCAACTTTTCTTGATTTTTCTTGATGAATGATGATTCAAATCATACATTAACATCATTTTAGGGTTAAAAAAACCATTTTAGTGAAAAATCTCAAAAAGTCAAAGTTGACTTTTGTGCACAGTTGACTTTTTATCAGATGAATTCCAAACTGTGCAATTCTTCAGGAAATCATGTCCTTGACCTAAATCAAACTTGATGGACATGTTCCATGGGTGTCATAGGGCATATTGAATCATGTCTTAGGGCTTGGGAGCATGTCCTGGTCAAAAGTCAAAGTTACAGTTGACTTTTTCCTTAAAACCCTAATTGTGGTGCAGATGAAATTGAGACTTGTTGCTCAAGCTTCTTGGATTAATCCATTGTTCCAAATGGATCAATATAATTCATTAGAGACCCTCAAACCCCCTCTTGAGGTCTTGGCTCATGGTTTGTCCCAAAAGTCAACTTAGGGGTGAATTAGGTCAAGAAACCCTAATTCCTGATTTTTGATGAATGCATCCCCTAAGGCAAAATTGACTTGATGATTGGGTCCATGGGGTTCCATGGAGTATATTAGGTTAGGTTTTGGATCATTGTCTTGTGCCCAGATGAAAATTTTCTATCTGGAGGCCCTGGTCGACTAAAACCCTAATTTGGTGACACTGTCAATCTTGAGACTTGATCCAACTAGAAGGGAGCAGCCTTGGGCTTAATCCTTGAAGTGGGAGTCCTTTTGATCCATTATGGATGTTTGAGAGGTTAGACAAGTTGAAGATCATGACATTCCTTGATTGATCCTTTGTCTAAGAGCTCTGAGAGGGTTTGAAACCCTAGTTTTGATTGTAGTGGATGCTCACCCATCTTTGGGGAGACTGATGAAGTATGATGGTTCCTCCATATTATGATGATGATTTGCACAATGATGGGAAATCTTAGTGGTCAAAATTTGGGGTATGACACTAGGAGGATCCCTCAAGGTAACCAACTCTGCCTTCAATATAAGCTGCAACGCCTGAGCTAATGACATGTTGATCTTTGTAAATTGTCTCCTGGGTGTATCCTGCTTACGCTGATTAACTTTTTGTTGTTGTGGCACTGGTGCAGAGATCAGAACTGCCCCAACAGATTGGTTGCGGCCTTTCTGGCCGTATACAACATTAGATTCCTTCTTCCCATTATGTGGCTTCTTTGTAGTGTTTGAAGATGTAGCCACTTGTATTTTACCACTTCGAATTCCATTTTCAACATGTTCTCCTGTCAATATCAGCTCGGTGAAACCGGATGACGAGCTTCCAAGTAGATGACTATAGAAAGGACTGGTTAATGTGTTCATGAACATGTCAACCAACTCTCTGTCAGCTAAAGGAGGTTGAACTCTGCTTGCGAGATCTCTCCACTTCTGTGCGTACTCTTTAAAGCTTTCCTCAGAACCCATTGACATACTCTGTAGTTGCATTCAGGTTAGTGCCAGATCAGAATTGTACTGGTATTGTTTGTAGAAAGCTGCAGCCAAATCTTCCCATGTATGAATGTTGGTACTTTCGAGTTGATAGTACCATTCCAATTATGTTCCAAACAAACTCTCTTGAAAGAAATGCACCCACAATTTCTTGTCAGTAGTGTGTGGTTGAATCTTTCGGACATATGATCTCAAATGCAGCTTCAGACAAGAAACACCATCATACTTAGAAAAAGCGGGAATTGTGAACTTAGGAGGAATGACAACCTCTGAGACTAGACCCAAATCCTCAAAATTCAAGCCAGTCACCTTATGGATTTCCATAGCTTTCAGACGTTTTTCTAATAGCTTATACTTCTCATCAGGAGGAGGGTATTGTTCATCCAAATAATCTTCTTCCTCTTCATCAGAATATTTGTCAGAACCATGGTTGCTTTTTTCCTCAGTTTTAACACTTTTACCATCTTCATCCTATTCATCATCTTGGTCTACTGGGATCCCAATTTCCTTGACCTGTTTAGCCGGACCTTTGAGTCTCCTCCCCATGTTGATGACGCCAGTTGATTTTCTTGCTTTCTTCTTCTTCTTGGTCCTAAGTGCTTTCAGTTCTTCTTGCCCTTGGGACAAGTTCAGGATCAGCTCTTGGAACTGGGCGTTCTAGGCCTGGAGATCTTGGACGGTTTACTCGAGAGCCATTTCTTCAGAAATAAACAGCGAGAAGATGAGAGACCTGTCTTAGAAACCTGCTATGCAATAATTATGAGATGTAGATGCATATGCAATGATTTCAAGGACTTTAGAGTTTATCTTTGCAAACAGAAACAAAAGGAAAACTTTTATTAGTAAACTCAAAATTCATTTTTTTTCTTTTATGCCTCTTGGGCTACAATGAAAGGAAATTTCAAAAATCGAATTCAAAAATGCCTAAGACCTAGGACTCAAGACTCAAGTCTCCCACGGGCGCTTCCTCTTTGTGTCGATGTAAGCATTGATGCTCTGCTCCTCATGAAGTAATTTCGTCAACTCCAACACCTTCTTCTCACTAGCATAGAACTGAGTCTCAAAGGTGTCCCTTTCTTCTTTCATCTGAACCCAGGATTTCTGCAGCTCTTCAAGATCGAAAGGCATATCTGGATGGAGAATGACTTGAGGAACATCTCCCTCAAACTCAGGTTCAACAATCACTGGTCTGACAGCTGGATATGGCATAATAAAATCTCGAGCACGAGTGCGCACCCATCTGAGGTAAGGCTCCAAAGGAATAGAGTTCTTCTATCCCAAGGTCCTGCTTTCAATATTATACACCTTATTCCACGCGCGTATAAACCTTTGACGGTAACCTTGAGGATCATCTTCATAATCGAACACAATACCCTGAATAAGCATATCATGAGGACCATCCCTTCGAGCATAACCAAACTGGCGCAAGGCTAGTGAAGGATTATAGGTGATGTCTCCCCTAATGCCAAGGAGTGGTACATTAGGGAATTCCCCACAATGATCAATAAGAGTGAAGTCTTCAAGAGATCGGGCACACCAATAGATATTTGAATGGGAGAGTGACATTATCCTTCGAGACCACTGCAACCTTTATTCATTCTTCAACACTGACCGGGGAAGGTGTGAAATAAACCACCTGGATAGTAAGGGTACGCAACACATGAGAGTCCCTCGCTCCTTGATAGTACGAGTGTGAAGCGAGTGCAGAATATCTCCGAGCAAGGTAGGTACCGGGTTATGAGCCAGAAATATTTTGATAGCGTGCACATCTATGAGTTGGTCTGGATTAGGGAACAACACCAACCCATAGATCACCAACTCCAATACCTCCTCAAAAGCATGGTAACTCATAGCGCTTAGGAACAATTGAGCCTTCTCAATCGGGAACTTAGCAAGAAACCCCTTGACTCCACTCCTTGTTTCCCAATTAGACACAATGTCTGACCTCTTCAGATGTAAAGCAGCTGAAATGACTTCAGGCTTTGGAACGTCTTCTAGACCGGTAAAAGGTATCTGATCGAGAATAGGTATTCCAAGTAGCTTAGAGAACTCCTCCATCGTGGGCACCAATTGGTAATCCGGGAAGGTGAAACAGTGGTGCTTAGGATCGAAGAACTGGAATAGGACTCTCATCATGTCTTCTTCCAAACCTGAGGTAACCAAGTCGAGTAGAAAACCGTGTCTTTTGGTGAATCGAGAGCCATCGGGAACCTTTGAGACTAATTCTTTAAGCTGGGAAGGAACCTTTACAAAGTTGGCTCGGATGAAATTTCTAGGAACGGAAGCCATGGCCTGTAATGACGAATAAAGATAAATTCCTTGGTCCTTGAAATGGTTAGTGAAAATGATATGTTATGATGTTATGATGTCATGTACATGTTAATAGTAAATAAGTAGTACACACAAACAAGTCATACAAAAGCCTTAGGTTCAAAGGCCTATATGAAGTCCATAGGCAAGTACCCTTCCCCATTGAGGTTTAGTTGGCTCAACCTGCCCTAGAATAGTAAGTGGGTTCTAAAGGACTCATATCATGGATCTTTCTCAAAGGCTTTATTTTAGTGCGACACTCGAATGGCCGACCAAAACATCCCGAAAGTCTGATCTCAATGAGCGTAGCCTCGAGTATCAACCAACTTCGGTGTAAATCCAAAGCCGGCCATCTCACTACCTTCTAATGGCCAAAGATGAGTTAACTAGGGTTCTAAAGACTGTGACCATAATATCAACCATATCGGTACATGCCGTACAGTCTCCATTATCTATTGTCACTTACCTAAGGAATCACTAGGTCCGGGTGTAGGACCTTTCACACAAGTAATCCCAAAACAAAGCCCATTAAAAATAAAGCACAAAAGTCAAACGATTTTAAGCAAGTGATAAAGTGATCTAACTCTAAGGTAACCCCTCTTTTACAAATATCCCCAGCAGAGTCGTCAGTTCTGAAATACGATGGAGAACTGACTTTTTAATTTTGTTTTCGCAAAACATGTTGCGGTTAGCAAGAGTCGCCACTGACTTTTCTTTTATCCAATTTATTTAGGAAAGGTGAAAAGAACAGGAAAGACCTTTTTTGAAAAGATTTTGAGTTCGGGGGGTAAGTTATGAAAAGGGAAGGTGTTAGCACCCCTTTTCATCCGTAGTTATCTACGGGCTCTTAATTGCTTGCTCACTTTAACTTGCTTTTTTTTGAAATGTGGTGTGTGTTTAGAAAATATTTTGTAAAAGTTGACTTTGTAATAATTCGTGTAAGAATGTATACAAAATGTTTGTTTTTTTGAAAATATTTTTGAAAGTGTGAGGTGTGAAAAGTATTTGTTTTTTTTTTTAGTTGTGAGCAAGCATTTAAAAGTTACTTACCCTTAATTTATAAGGTCTTTCTTGTACTTATACTTTTCTTTGAGAGATGGTACTATCCATACCATTACTGGGTAGGTAGTCCTATCTATTAGATGTGAAGGGACAGCGAAGGGTCATCGAATGGTCATAGAAGGCAACATGTAAGGATACCTTAGCAATTCGAAGGGACTATCATCATTTTTCCGTAGGGTCATCGAGGGACAAGATCATCTTTTCGTAGGCAACTCGAAGGGTCATCGAGGGACTATGATCTTTATATCGAAGGGACTATGATGATATTATTCGTAAGCGTCTTTTGCTAAAGTATTCCTACGTTCGAGGGACATGACCATTATTTCGTAAGGCAAACAAAGAGAGGTTACCCTAGAGGTGCATGTGTGTGCATTAGGTCGATGGCGATGCTAAAAAGCAGTCGACTTACAGGGTTTAAAAAAAGGGCTCGATTATTGAATTGAGAATTGTTTGATATTTTTGAAAAAAAGGTTTTAATATTGTAGCAAGATATGAGCAAAATAAAGGAAAGCAACAAAATTATTTTACACATCATGGGAATTGGGATACATTTTGCCAATGGGGATAAAATGAGCGATAAATATACAATTCAAACACGCAAAAGTTCAACAGTAATTAGCAAAAGTTTTAATCCAAACTTAATAACCAGATTAATAATAAAAAAGAATAACAATATTTAAATCTAAATTCAAACAAGATTAAGATTAAAATTGAAACAAAATTAACATCAAAAATTAAAAAATGAAATCAAAATTATTCGAGAATTAATAAAAGAACATCGCTAATGCAAAAGGTGCGATCATCGCAACATGGATCTGAATTGTACCGTTCTAATTATTAAAAGAGAAACGCAAAGAAGAGAAGTGCACAGATTATAATCATGATGCAAGGACGCGAACCAAAGTCGTGTATGCGAAGACGTGCAAAGGTTACCGCAAGAGATTAGATCGGATCTAATAATAACAATGTTGGATCAAAATTAACGCAAATTGAAGAAAGAAGGCAAATTGCTACCGGGTAAGCGGTCATCGCAAATCGGATCAATAAACCACTACATAATAAAAATCAAATTAAGACACAAAGTTGCAAATCGAAACACGAATTTGTTGGTTGAAAACAAACGGATTACCGCTAGACCAAACCATCGGACATGTGCACAAAATCGAAACGCAATGATAATCAATTTAAAAGAGTAAAATAAAAAAATCGCTAATAAACCGGTAAAAATTAATCAATAGCTTACTACACTTAACGTGATCATTGTAACGCCCCAGTTTTGTCCGTTTTATTAATCGAGTCGATTTGATTATTTTATTATTATATTATTTTATTTTCGACTTTTATTTGGAAATATGTTATTTTTCAATGTTGTGATATTTTATCGCGTTTTGGGAACGTTTGCGAGATATTTGAGTGTAGGGGTATTTTGGGCATTTCACCTTATTTTCCTTAAGTTAGTAAAATAGAAAATAGAAAGAGAGAAAAATAGAGAGAAAGAAAAAGAGAAGAAGGAAAAGGAGAAGAAAAGAGAAAGGAAGGAGGAAGAGAGAAAAAACTTGGAAAAGAAGAAATCGAAACAACCGACTTTCTAAACACGATTAAATAGGGTAAGGGTGCGAAACTTGATTATTATATACTTGTGTATGATTATGTATGTATGTTTTTGGTTGTTATTGGATTGAAATGGAAATATAGAGTAAAACCCATAAATGTTGAAAGTGTTAGAAATTGATCCAAATGTGTTTGAAATCATGTTTTAGTGTTCCTTATTGTTGGTACATGATATATACATGTTGTTAGGCATTGTATTGGTAATTTTTATGGTGTATAGGTGAAAATTGGATTGATTTTGGGTTGAAAACGCAGAAAAAATTCTGCGGAAAATTCTGGTTTTTCCACTGCCCATACGCATATCACTCAAGGCAATACGCGTATTGGTCACGGCAATACGCGTATGGCATTGAAGAAATGTGGGCAATACGCGTATGGAGCTTCATTTTCTCGGCCATATGCCCATTTGAGTAATGGTACGCGTAAGACTTTAGGGCAATAAGCGTATGATGTAGGGCACTACGCGTATTGGATTTTTAATGGGAATTTTGGGAAAAATGGGTCTCTGCCCATACGCGTACGACCTTGGGCAATACGCGTATGGAATTGGCGAGGGAGCATGGCAATACGCGTATGGCTCAGGGAAATACGCGTATGGCCAGGAGAATTGCAAAATGTGGTTTTTCGCGATGTCTTTTCTTGTTTAGTCCGTAACTTGTGTTCCGTTTATCCGTTTTTAACATTCTTGGTATCGTTGGATAGCTATTAAACTGAACTTTCTTATGATGATGGTTTTAAAATTGTTGGCCGATTTAATTATGTTGGGAATTTGGAATAGTGTCATTTTGTCGACTTTTGTCGTTATAATTGTGTGTAATTGATGTGTATCATGCAATGTGCTATCTCTATGAATGTTGTATGACTTGTGTGCTGTGGTGAGATGAAAATACATGAAATACATGTTGTGATGATGAATTGTGGCCTAAGAGCACGTAAATACAATGTGTTGTATTTGATGATATATGCATGATTATGGTTGCGTATATGTGTGCATTAGAATGTCATGAGTCATTGTATGCCAAGCATCATGATATGCATTCTTGTAATGTCATGTGCCCATGTGGGGTGTGAGTGACGGTTTGGTTCCAGAGGGAATCCGCTATAAT
Organism: Lathyrus tuberosus; assembly: GCA_022829125.1. Lineage (NCBI taxonomy): Eukaryota > Viridiplantae > Streptophyta > Magnoliopsida > Fabales > Fabaceae > Lathyrus > Lathyrus tuberosus. The sequence continues at coordinate 19,323,710 of JALAZF010000005.1, read as the reverse complement.
GTCGTGTGCTCGTGTGGGGTGTGAGCGATGATTATAGACGATCGTGTGCTCGTGTGGGGTGTGAGCGATCGGGTCGTGTGCCCGTGTGGGGTGTGAGCGATCCATAAACGTCGTGTGCCCGTGCGGGGTGTGAGCGACGGGGAACATCGTATGCCCGACGGGGAGTTACAGTGATGTAACGAGCGATGATTCCAGTAGAGTTCCTGAGTGAACTAGTGATGAGATTGATGGATGGATGGTACCGCATATGCATTGTATAGAGTCGTTGTGTCGGTCTCTGTGCATTTACATAATTCATGAATGGATTGATGTCGTGTAGAATTGTGATTGGAATTGATGAGTTGAGATATGTGTTGTGTTGTGTGGTATTTGGATTCTGTTGTACGTTGTGGTGAGAATATTTTATGTGTGTAATGTTGTGTTATTATATAATTATATGCAATTATACTATGATTGTGTTTCTCACCCTTCTGCTATTTTATAATGCTCTACGAGGCATTGCAGATTAGATTGCTAGAGGTCTTTTTGTGAAGCTTAGGTCTTCATTCTTTTGTCGGTCGGCTCTGATATGTGACACCGGGTAGTTAGGGAGACCGTTGGTGATTTGTGTGTATATGTTTCTTTTGAGATTGTACATGTATGATTGTATTTGGCAGACATACTTTTCATGATATATATATATATGAGATTTCAGTACAGATTTTTTGCTTTTATTCTGTATCTGAATTGTGGGTAGTAGAAACTAAGTTCCTCTTTTAATTGCTACCTGATTGTTGCATATCTTTATGGGCAGGTTTATGTGTATTTGGTTTCAAATTGATGTGACCACTCGGTCTATGCCATGAATGTTTTAAATATAATCTGATGAAATTTTGAATTTTTATTTATCGCTTTAATAGCATGGGGGTATAGATTGGGGGTGTTACATTAAGTGGTATCAGAGTCAGTCCGTGTCAGTTTGTGTCAATCCTTGTTGGTCGTTGTTGTTGGGTGAGTTGTTTGTTTAACCATAGTTACTGTTATTGGAAATGAACAGTATATGGCTGGTAGGAATGACGCTGCTTTTGCTGCTGCTATGCAAGCTATGGCTCGGGTTGTGCAGGGTGCACCTAATGCTGCTGGAAATGATGAGTTTAGGAAGAACAAACCGCCTGTCTTCAAAGGAAGATATGATCCTGATGGTGCTCAGATATGGCTGAAAGAGATTGAAAGAATCTTCCGAGTGATGGATTGTGCTGAGGATCAAAAGGTGAGACTGGGTACTCATATGTTACTGGAAGAAACTGATGATTGGTGGGTTAGTACACGTCATGTGTTGGAAGCTGCAGAGGAAGAGATCACTTGGGCTGTGTTTAGCATTGAGTTTCTGAGGAAGTATTTTCCCGAAGATGTAAGAGGAAAGAAGGAAATTGAGTTCTTGGAATTAAAACAAGGTAATATGTCTGTTGTTGATTATACTGCTAAGTTTGTGGAGCTTGTGCAGTTTTATCCACATTATGCCGAAGCGACTGCGGAATTTTCTAAATGTGTAAAGTTTGAGAACGGATTGCGTCCTGAGATAAAGCAGGCAATCGGTTACCAAAGGATTCGAAGGTTTTCAGACTTGGTGGATTGTTGTAGGATTTATGAGGAGGATAGTAAGGCTTGTTCTACTCACTATAAGAGTGTGAGCGAGAGGAAAGGGAAGCAACCATTTCGTAGTGGTCCTTATGTAACACCAGCTGATAAGGGTAAACAAAGGGGGAATTATGAAAGAAGGCCAAGTGGAGGAGGTATATCTAATTCTTTGAAATGTTACAAATGTGGTGAAGTGGGGCATCGTCAATTCGAATGTAGGAAGGATTTGAGGAAGTGTTCTAATTGTGGCGGTTTTGGACATGTTGCTGCTGATTGTGCCAGGAAGAATGTGGTGAAATGTTACAATTGTGGGGAACCGGGTCATATTAGTTCAAAGTGTCCGAAACCAAAGCAAGCTCCAGCTGGTGGGAAGGTTTTTGCATTGACAGGAACTCAGACTTCAAGTGCAGATCATCTGATCAGAGGTACTTGTTTTATTAATAGTACGCCTTTAGTTGCTATTATTGATACTGGAGCGACGCATTCATTTATTTCGTCTGAGTCCGCGAAGCGTTTGAATATTGTGTTGTCTTCGATGGATGGTGAAATGGTTATTGATACTCCAGCAATGGGGTCAGTAACTACTTCTTTGGTTTGTTTAAGTTGTCCTTTGACCATTTATGGTAAAGACTTTGAGATGGATTCGGTGTGTCTACTGTTGGAGGGTTTAGATGTGGTTCTGGGAATGAATTCGTTACAGTTCAATAAGGTTCATATTGATTGCTATCATAAGTTAGTAAGATTTCCTTCTCTTGAGGAAGACGAGGACTTGAGTTTCTTATCTACCAAGGAGTTGAAGAAACTTTTGGCGGATGAAGCTCAGTTGTTTGGGTTGTGTGCATCATTGACTATGGATAGTCAAGTTTCACTTGATGTGCTTCCTGTTGTGTGTGAATTTCCGAAAGTGTTTCCCGAGGATATTTCGGACTTGCCGCCAGAGAGAGAGGTGGAGTTTTCTATAGATCTAGTTCCTGGTACTATACCTGTTTCTATGGCACCTTATCGTATGTCGGCATCTGAATTGGTTGAGTTAAAGAAGCAGTTGAATGAATTGTTGGAAAAGAGGTTTGTGAGACCAAGCGTTTCTCCTTGGGGTGCTCCAGTTTTATTGGTGAAAAAGAAAGATGGAAGTATGTGGTTGTGTATTGATTATCGCCAGTTGAATAAGGTGACGATTAAGAATAAGTATCCTCTTCCGAGAATTGATGATTTGATGGAACGGTTGGTAGGTGCTTGTGTGTTTAGTAAGATTGACTTGAGGTCAGGGTATCATCAGATTAGGGTGAAAGAGGGAGATATTCAGAAGACGGCTTTTAGGACACGTTACGATCATTATGAATATTCTGTGATGTCGTTCAGGGTTTCTAATGCACCAGGTGTGTTTATGGAGTACATGAATCGTATTTTCCACGAGCATTTGGATCGTTTTGTAGTTGTGTTTATTGATGATATCTTAATTTATTCTAAGTCTCGGGAGGAGCACGCGGAGCATTTGCGTATTGTTTTGCAGGTTTTGAAGGAAAGGAGACTTTTTGCCAAACTGTCCAAGTGTGAATTCTGGTTGTCAGAAGTGAGTTTTCTTGGACACGTGATTTCAGGTAATGGTATTGCTGTGGATCCATCTAAAGTAGAAGCAGTTCTACAATGGGAGGCTCCGAGATCCGTTACTGAAATTCGAAGCTTTTTGGGTTTGGCCGGATATTATCGAAGGTTTATTGAAGATTTTTCTAAGCTAGCACTTCCTTTGACCCAGTTGACTTGTAAAGGGCAAGAGTTCATTTGGGATATTCGGTGCGAGGAAAGTTTTAATGAGCTGAAGAGAAGACTGACGACAGCTCCGATTTTGATTTTACCGGACCCTAACGAACTGTTTGTAGTGTATTGTGATGCGTCTTTGATTGGTCTAGGTGGGGTGCTAATGCAAGAAGGTAAGGTCGTGGCTTATGCTTCAAGGAAGTTGAGAGTACATGAGAACAATTATCCTACTCATGATTTGGAATTAGCGGATGTGGTCTTTGTGTTGAAAATTTGGAGGCATTATCTCTATGGTGCAAGATTCGAAGTCTTTAGTGATCATAAAATTTTGAAATATTTGTTTGATCAGAAAGAGTTAAATATGAGGCAACGGAGATGGTTGGAATTTTTGAAGGACTACGACTTTGGCTTGAATTACCATCCTGGTAAAGCGAATGTGGTAGCCGATGCGTTGAGTCGGAAATCGTTACACATGTCCTCTTTAATGGTTAAGGAGTGGGAGCTTTTGGAAGCTTTTAGGGACTTGAGTTTGGTGTGTGAGGTGACGTCCGATAGCGTGAGGCTTGGAATGCTAAAGGTTACTAATGATTTTCTGATGACTGTTAGTGAGAAACAGAAGTTGGATGTGAAATTTGTGGATTTGATGTTGGTTGGAGAGAAAGATGCGAATAGTGATTTTAAAGTGGATGTTAATGGTGTTTTGAGGTTCCGAGGTAGAATTTGTATTCCGGACGATGCGGAGTTAAAAAGGATGATTTTGGAGGAAGGACACCGGAGTAATTTGAGTATACATCCAGGAGCTAATAAAATGTACCAAGATTTGAAGAAGATTTTCTGGTGGTCTGGATTGAAAAGAGATGTGGCTCAGTTTGTGTATGCGTGTTTGACGTGCCAAAAGTCGAAAGTGGAACATCTGAGGCCTAGTGGTTTGTTGCAACCGTTGGATATTCCTGAGTGGAAATGGGACAGCATTTCTATGGATTTTGTAACTGGGTTGCCGAATACTCAGCGAGTGCATAATTCCATTTGGGTGGTTGTTGATAGGCTGATTAAATCGGCTCATTTCATTCCAATTGATATCAGTTTTACTTTGGAGAGGTTGGCTGAGATTTATATCAGTGTGATTGTGAAATTGCATGGGGTTCCTTGAGCATTGTTTCTGATCGAGATCCGAGGTTTACCTCGAGATTTTGGGAAAGTTTACAGAAGGCGTTGGGTTCTAAATTGAGGTTGAGTTCTGCTTATCATCCTCAGATGGATGGTCAGATCGAGAGAACGATTCAGTCGTTGGAAGATTTGTTGAGAGCTTGTGTTCTTGAGCAAGGTGGTGCGTGGGATAGTTATCTTGCGTTGGTGGAATTCACGTATAATAACAGTTTCCATTCAAGTATAGGAATGGAACCTTTTGAAGTACTGTATGGACGAATATGTCGAACACCGTTGTGTTGGCACGAATCTGGTGAGAGTTCGGTGGTTGGACCCGAGTTGATTCAACAGACTACAGATAAGGTGAAGCTTATTCGTGAGAAAATGAAGGCTTCTCAGAGTAGGCAAAAGAGTTATCATGATCGTAGAAGGAAGGATCTAGAGTTTCAAGAGGGCGATCATGTATTTTTTAGAGTTACACCGGTAACGGGTGTTGGTCGTGCATTGAAGTCGAAGAAACTTACTTCTCGGTTTATTGGTCCTTACCAGATATCCGCGAGAGTGGGTATTGTGGCTTATAGGGTGGCGTTGTCGCTGAGTCTGTCGAATTTGCATGATGTGTTCCATGTTTCACAGCTTCGGAAGTATGTTCCGGATCCGTCGCATGTGATTCCGATGGACGAGGTGGAGGTAAGGGAGAACCTTACGGTTGAGGCATTACCAGTGAGGATTTTATATCGCGAGTTGAAGCGGTTACGAGGCAAGGATATTGTACTTGTGAAGGTAGCGTGGGGAGGCGCTGCTGAGGGCAATTTGACTTGGGAGTTGGAGAGTAGGATGCGGGAGTCATATCCAGAGTTGTTCGTCTCAGGTATATTTTCGAGGACGAAAATTTCTAAGTGGGGGAGAGTTGTAACGCCCCAGTTTTGTCCGTTTTATTAATCGATTCGTTTTGATTATTTTATTATTATATTATGTTATTTTCGACTTTTATTTGGAAATATGTTATTTTTCAATGTTGTGATATTTTATCGCGTTTTGGGAACGTTTGCGAAATATTTGAGTGTAGGGGTATTTTGGGCATTTCACCTTATTTTCCTTAAGTTAGTAAAATAGAAAATAGAAAGAGAGAAAAATAGAGAGAAAGAAAAAGAGAAGAAGGAAAAGGAGAAGAAAAGAGAAAGGAAGGAGGAAGAGAGAAAAAACTTGGAAAAGAAGAAATCGAAACAACCGGCTTTCTAAACACGATTAAATCGGGTAAGGGTGCGAAACTTGATTATTATATACTTGTGTATGATTATGTATGTATGTTTTTGGTTGTTATTGGATTGAAATGGAAATATAGAGTAAAACCCATAAATGTTGAAAGTGTTAGAAATTGATCCAAATGTGTCTGAAATCATGTTTTAGTGTTCCTTATTGTTGGTACATGATAGATACATGTTGTTAGGCATTGTATTAGTAATTTTTTTGGCGTATAGGTGAAAATTCGATTGATTTTGGGTTGAAAACGCAGAAAAAATTCTGCAGAAAATTCTGGTTTTTCCACTGCCCATACGCGTATCACTCAAGGCAATACGCATATTGGTCACGGCAATACGCGTATGGCATTGAAGAAATGTGGGCAATACGCGTAGGGAGCTTCATTTTCTCGGCCATCTGCCCATTTGTGTAATGGTACGCGTAAGACTTTAGGGCAATACGCGTATGATGTAGGGCATTGCGCGTATTGGATTTTTAATGGGAATTTTGGGGAAAATGGGTCTCTATCCATACGCGTGCGACCTTGGGCAATACGCGTATGGAATGGGCGAGGGAGTAGGGCAATACTCGTATGGCTCAGGGCAATACGCGTATGGCCAGGAGAATTGCAAAATGTGGTTTTTCGCGATGTCTTTTCTTGTTTAGTCCGTAACTTGTGTTCCGTTTATCCGTTTTTAACATTCTTGGTATCGTTGGATAGCTATTGAACTGAACTTTCTTATGATGATGGTTTTAAAATCGTTGGCCGATTTAATTATGTCGGGAATTTGGAATAGTGTCATTTTGTCGACTTTTGTCGTTATAATTGTGTGTAATTGACGTGTATCATGCAATGTGCTATCTCTATGAATGTTGTATGACTTGTGTGTTGTGGTGAGATGAAAATACATGAAATACATGTTGTGACGATGAATTGTGGCCTAAGGGCATGTAAATGTAATGTGTTGTATTTGATGATATATGCATGATTATGGTTGCGTATATGTGTGCATTAGAATGTCATGAGTCATTGTATGCTAAGCATCATGATATGCATTCTTGTAATGCCGTGTGCCCATGTGGGGTGTGAGCGACGGTTTGGTTCCAGAGGGAATCCGCTATAACGTCGTGTGCCCGTGTGGGGTGTGAGCGATGATTATAGACGATCGTGTGACCGTGTGGGGTGTAAGCGATCGGGCCGTGTGCCCGTGTGGGGTGTGAGCGATCCATAAACATCGTGTGCCTGTGTGGGGTTTGAGCGACGGGGAACATCGTATGCCCAACGGGGAGTTACAGTGATGTATCGAGCGATGATTCCAGTAGAGTTCCTGAGTGAACTAGTGATGAGATTGATGGATGGATGGTACCACATATGCATTGTATAGAGTCGTTGTGTCGGTCTCTGTGCATTTGCATAATTCATGAATGGATTGATGTCGTGTGGAATTGTGATTGGAATTGGTGAGTTGAGATATGTGTTGTGTTGTGTGGTATTTGGATTCTGTTGTACGTTGTGGTGAGAATATTTTATGTGTGTAATGTTGTGTTATTATATAATTATATGCAATTATACTATGATTATGTTTCTCACCCTTCTGCTATTTTATAATGCTCTACGAGGCATTGCAGATTAGATTGCTGGAGGTCTTTTTGTGAAGCTTAGGTCTTCATTCTTTTGTCGGTCGGCTCTGATATGTGACACCGGGTAGTTAGGGAGATCGTTGGTGATTTGTGTGTATATGTTTCTTTTGAGATTGTACATGTATGATTATATTTGGCAGACAGACTTTTCATGATATATATATATATATATATATATATATATATATATATATATATATATATGAGATTTCATTACAGATTTTCCGCTTTAATTCTGTATCTGAATTATGGGTAGTAGGAACTAAGTTCCTCTGTTAATTGCTGCCTGGTTGTTGCATATCTTTATGGGCAGGTTTATGTGTATTTGGTTTCAAATTGATGTGACCCCTCGGTCTATGCCATGAATGTTTTAAATATACTCTGATGAAATTTTGAATTTTTATTTATCGCTTTAATAGCTTGGGGGTATAGATTGGGGGTGTTATAATCATCGCAATAGATCTAAATCGTGCAGATCTAAATTTATAAAATAGAAAATGCAAAGAAAAAGTAAATTTAACGGTTTAAAAAAAATCGACAATGTTGCTAACGCAAAAATGCGCTCATCACAACCGGATCGAACCGACACAAATGTTACGCACTATACACGTCTACATGTAAATAGCATATCGACACGGTTCAATCTAAAAAAAAGAATAGATAAATAAATAAATAAAAATATTGAAAATAATATGTATTAAAACAAAAAAAGGATTATCAAAAAAGAAATGTTATATATTCTGAAAAAAAATGGTACGTTTTATGATTATTAAAAAAACAAGTTGTATCTCATGATTATTAAAATAAAATAAATTATATCTTATAATTTTATTGAAAAACAAGTTATCTTGCGATTACTAAAATAAAACAATTTATATGTATATGTACGTGAGAACAGCATAAAACAAGTTTTAGATATTATATTTCAAATCAAAACCACTTAACAGGAACGTACTATGCAAAACCAGACTGTATCAATAGCAAACTAATATATATACCTGTTAGTAATATATGTGACGGTACGACGATGGAATTTGAACCAAAAGAAAAAACTAGAAAAAGTGAACAAATCTTTTATACACAAACAGTACTGAGTGCAAATTTCGGTATCAGCTGTATCGTATAAGTATCACATGAGCCGTTGTTTTTTTTTTGGTCCTTTGTTACGTGTAAAACAACATGTATTTATAGATCTAGAAAATTAGGTTAAAAAGTTTAAAAAGGAAAATAAAATCAGTCTTAATTCATATTGATAAAAAAAAATCTGAATAAAATCATATAGTATCTGATTTTTACTTGGTCACCAAGTAGACTAAGTATGACACAAAAATGACATAAACTGACTAATAGGAAATGAGTACACAAGAAAGGAAATATTTTTTGTATCTATTATGATTTTTGCACTTCTTTTTGGTAAAAAGTACATAAAATCAAATAAATAATTATTTTTCAAAAATGCCTTAAAATTAAAAACGAAAATTAAAAACAAATAATAAAAAAATACAATTTTTGTGATTTTTTGAAAATAATTTAAAATGGAAAGAAAGTTAGTAACAAATAACAGAAACAAATCCAAAATGTAACACGTGAGATTCGAACCCGCGACCTCATACTTGCAAGCCTTATCTCCTTTTCAATTCTGCCAATTCATTTATTCGAAACAAAAATGCACTTGAAAGCATATGAAGGTCAAACAACTATTTGTTATTTAAACAATTTAAAGTAAACTGTTACCTATTTTTGAATAAAGATTACTGTTAAAATGTTAGTAAAATTGAACCAAAAAAAAAAACTTATAAAATCAAAGTTAAAAATAAATTAAATGTCAGAAATAGGGTGGGCAAATTTTGGGGTACAACAGTCTACCTTCGGCCGGCTTTCCTTTTGAATTTCAGGTTGTGAGTCCGCCTATGGTCGGCTCTCCTTTTAGATTTTTTGGTTGTGAATCCGCCTTCGGTCGGTAAACCTTTGTTAGGTTGTGAGTCCGCCTTCGGTCGGCTTTCCTTTTTAACCTTTGTTAGGTTGTGAGTCCGCCTTTGGCCGGCTTTCCTTTTGATATGTCAGGTTGTGAGTCCGCCTTCGACCAGCTTTCCTTTTGAATATTTTGGGTTATGAATCAGCCTTCGGCCAGTAAACCTTTGTTGGGTTGTGAGTCCGCCTTCGGCCGGCTTTCCTTTTGAAATTTTGAGTTGTGAGTCCGTCTTCAGTCAGCTTTCCTTTTGAATCTTTTGGTTGGAAGTCCGCCTTCGGCCGGCTTTCCTTTTGATATTTCGAATTGTGAGTCATCCTTCGGCCGACTTTCCTTTTAGATCTTTTGGTTGTGAATCTGCCTTCGGTCGGTAAACCTTTGTTGGGTTGTGAGTCCACCTTCAGTCGGTTTTCCTTTTGAATCTTTTGGTTGTGAATCCGCCTTCTGCCGGTAAACCTTTGATGGGTTGTGAGTCCGCCTTTGGTCGGCATTCCTTTTAAACTTTGGGTTGTAAGTCTGCCACCGGTCGGCTTTCCTTTTAAACTCTTTTTGGTTTGTGAATCCGCCTATTGTCGGTCAACCTTTGTTGGGTTGTGAGTCCGCCTTCAACCAGCTTTCCTTTTGAAATTTTGGGTTGTGAGTCCGCCTTCGATCGGCTTTCCTTTTGAATCTTTTGGTTGGGAGTCCGTCTTCGGCCAGATTTCCTTTTGAGATTTCGGGTTGTGAGTCCGCCTTCGGTCGGCTTTCCTTTTAGATCTTTTATTTGTGAATCCGCCCTCGGTCGGTAAACCTTTGTTTGGTTGTGAGTCTGCCTTCGGCCGGCTTTCCTGTTGAGATTTCGGGTTGGGAGTCCGTCTTCGGTCGGCTATCCTTTTAGATCTTTCGGTTGTGAATCCGCCTTCGGTCGGTAAACCTTTGTTAAGTTGTGAAACTGCCTTCGGTCGGCTTTCCTTTTGAACCTTTTTTAGGTTGTGAGTCCGCCATCGGCCAGCCTTCCTTTTGATATGTCGGGTTGTGAGTCCGCCTTCGACAGGCTTTTCTTTAGTATCTTTTGGGTTATGAATCCGCCTTCGGCCGGTAAACCTTTGTTGGGTTGTGAGTCTGCCTTCGGCCGACTTTCCTTTTTAAATTTTGGGTTGTAAGTCCGCCTTCGGTCGACTTTCCTTTTGAATCTTTTGGTTGGGAGTCCTCCTTCGGTCGACTTTCCTTTTGAGATTTCGGGTTGTGAGTCTGCCTTCGGTAGGCTTTCCTTTTAGATCTTTTGGTTGTGAACCTGCCTTCGATCGATAAACCTTTGTTGGGTTATGAGTCTGCCTTCGGTCGAATTTCCTTTTGAATCTTTTGGTTGTGAATCACCCTTCAGCTGGTAAATCTTTGTTGGGTTGTGAATTCACCTTCAGCTGACTTTCCTTTCGTATTTCGGGTTGTGATTCCGCCTTCGGTCGGCTTTCCTTTTAAACCTTTATTGGATTGTGATTCTGCCTTTGGACGACTTTCCTTTTGATATGTTAGGTTGTGAGGCCGCCATCGGCCGAGTTTCCTTTTGAATCTATTGGGTTGTGAATCCGCCTTCGGCCGGTAAACCTTTGTTGGGTTGTGACTCCGCCTTCGGCTGGCTTTCCTTTTAAAATTTTGGGTTGTGAGTCCTCCTTTGGTCGACTTTCCTTTTGAATCTTTTGGTTGGGAGTCCTCCTTCGGCCCGTTTTCCTTCTGATATTTCGGGTTGTGAGTCGGCCTTCGGTAGGCTTTCCTTTTAGATATTTTGGTTGTGAATCCGCCTTCGGTCGGGAAACTTTTATTGGGTTGTGAGTCCGCCTTGGGTCAGCTTTCATTTTAAATCGTTTGGTTGTGAATCTGCCCTCGGTGCGGTAAACCTTTGTTGGGTTGTGAGTCCGCCTTCGGTCGGCTTTCCTGTTGAGAATTCGAGTTGTGAGTCCGCCTTCGGTCGGCTTTCCTTTTTAACATTTGTTGGGTTGTGAGTCCGCCTTCGGCCAGCTTTCCTTTTGAGATTTTGGGTTGTGAGTCCGCCTTCATCCAGCTTTCCTTTTGAATCTTTTCGTTGTGAATCCGCCTTTGGTCGGAAAACCTTTGTTGGGTTGTGAGTTTGCCTCCGACAGGCTTTCCTTTTGAGATTTCGGGTTGTAAGTTCACCTTCGGTCGGCCTTCCTTTTGAATCTTTTGGGTTATGAGTCCGCCTTCGGCCTGTAAACCGTTGTTGGGTTGTGAGTCTGCCTTCGGCCGACAAACTTTTCTTACTTTGACATGAGTCCGCCTTTGGCCGACATTCTTCCTAAAAGTTCACCTTCGGTTGATACCCTTGGATGTGAGTCCGCCCTCGGCCTGCATTCCCTCTTAAACATTCGTGTTCAGATAGCTTCTTATAGATGTGAGTCTGCCTTCGGCCGTCATTCTTTTTATGACTACCTTTGGTTGCGAGTCCGCCTTTAGCCGGCAAACCTTTCTTGTTCGGCGTGAGTCCGCCTTCGGCCGGCATTCTTCTTAATGTCCACCTTCGGTTGGAACATTATCATGTTACCTTTTCATCTCCCCACAGTTTGCAAATTTCCAGGTTCTTTTTGTATTCAATCCCCTTGTACCTTGAGCGGCTGAATGTCGTTGATTTCCTCCTATCAAGTGTAAGTTGATTGAATAGGGGCAACTGTAACACCCCAAAATTTGCCCTCTCGTTTCTAACCTTAACTGGCTTATACTTCATTCATGTACATCATTAATCATATCATGGCATTGGTTCTTGAGACATGGGATCAAGTTGTTTCTGTGGCTCAAGACTTCCTTTTATTCCAAATTTTTTTAAGCAACAAGCATCAGAAGCTTTGGCATTTACTTTGCTCGGTGATTCAGTACCGGGCCATATTTTTCTAGCCGGTTATTTTGAGTGTGAAAGGAAATTCACAGCTTATTTCAAGTATTATTCAGGTACAATATCAAATGGCAAATTTCAAAGGTATAATAAAGCTCAGAACAAGTGGCAACAGGCAGTTCTCCAAGCTTCCCTCTTTGTGGTGCCAAATTTGAAAATTTGAATGTGGTAATCGATTACCATATATGGGTAATCGATTACCACAGACGAATTTTTCACCGAAACTTCATTTTTCAGCACTGCAGCATTTGGATTACATTTTGGTCATGTGATTTCCGATGTGCATCAGTAGAAGGATCTAGAATTGGTTCAATTTTTAATTCATTTTCACAAATTAATTTCACTTCCCTCCAAAAATTCAAACATTCCATTCCTAATTTCCATTCCAAACACTAACCCACACTTCAACCCACATTTTGATTCCTAACCTAGGGATCATTTAAGCAAGCTTGCTCCAAACCTCACTCATTCACTCTCATTCACTCTCATTTTTCTGAATTTTCTCTCAATTTTCTCTCACTTTTCACTGTCCATTTTCATCTTCAACCTTCACTAAAGCTCTTCCATTAGAATTCTCAAATTCTTCAATGGAATTTGTGAATTCTAGAGCTAAAACTTCATTATTTTCTCTCATCAACACAAATTTTGTACTAGGAAGTGATTTGAATCTAGATTCAACGTTTGGAAGCACTTTCTTGAAGAAACTTTGAAGCAAGTTCATCACATTGTATTGTTCTTGAGGTTTCTTGCTAGGAGCTCATTGGATCTTGAATTTTCGTTGCTTGATCTGCCCAATTTCATTTGCAACACTCACCAAAGCAATTCACTGGTTTGAAGGTTGGTAAACTTCAGATCCAAACTGATTCTAGCTTATTTACACCCAGTTCCCCGAAGCTGGCAATCTTTTAGATCATGTCATTTCTTTGCATTTGTAGTTTCTTTTCTGTTAAAGTGCAAACTCATTTGTAAAACTTGTCTGTTTTCAGTTGATAATGATAATGAAATGAATATGCATGTTTTGATTAAATCCATCTGTGTTCACTCATATTTTCTTTATTGATATCTAACCCTTGTTTAAGCAGGATCTGAGGGAGGATGATGAAATTCAAAGACGCAGAACTTCGGATGGTATGCTTTTGGGACAAAACCTTGCTGATGATGTACAGGCATTATTTCAAATCCCTAAACACCGGAGATATAAGGAAGATAATCCCTTGTCAACCCCTTTGAGCCTAGAAGTAGGATTTCCTTTCTGAAAATGAAAAAACCCTCAATATTAACCTGGGGCAGGGTAGGTGTTAACTAATTTGACTGAGCGTTCAATTCGAGGATCAAATTTATGGTTATCCCTCACCAACCGAAGAGTGAGGCAGTCACATCCCTTTCAAACAAGTCAGACAAGTCAGTGTCACACGATTTGTTCAAAAAAAAGAGAAAAAGAATCGAAAGAAAAAGAAAGCCCGCTAAGTCGAAACTTGAAAACAAATGGCTTAGGCAAAAATTAGGGCATCTCGCTGGACTTCAAATTTGAAAAAATTCAAAAAAAAATGATGAGTCCAGGCAAAATCAGGGAAAACAAAAGAATAAAAAGAAAAAAGGATTACAAAAGAAAAATCCTCGAGCAAAGAACAAGTCGTGTGACTACAGACACCAAAAAAAAAGACAAAAAGGCTGACTGTCACTCCGTAAACCGTGTGGGTTCCTTAACTATCCTCTTACCATTCACTGATCTTTTTGAAAGGTGAGCGCATATGTCGAATTAGCTGAACGTAGGACTGGAGAACATCAAGGAGAATGGGTGGGTTAAAACAAAACTTTGAGCCTTATATCCTTTCTTTCTCAAACCGTGAACCAAGTCATGTTACAACCTTTAAAAGACCTAATTGAAGCAAGGTTGTTTCGAAAGCATACTTCGGTAAAGATCGCGTCGAACCTAACTCCTAAAAGGATCTTCTTACCATTCATGTTGGTATCAGCGACACTTTGATTAGTGATTCATTCACTATATGTCACAACTTTTTTTCCAGTGAACAGGCTTGGATTTCAAATCTGTCATATGCATTGCATTAAAATTGTCATTTTCAAAACGAATTGTTTTACTTGCGAGTAAGTGCTTGATCAGGGAAGTTTCTGCAATGAAAAGATTGATCAATATAAGTGCAGAGTGCCTAAGTACTCCGTTGAACAGGGGCAAGCCATCAAATAGTCATATCAAATGGGCAATTCATTCCAAGATTCAGCCAATTTGGGGCAATCAGGTCGAGATTCGACAAATCTCTCGAAGGTCAGTCAGTCAGAGGTACTCCTTCACAGATCAGCCAGTCAAGGGAAAAATTACTTCAAGGCTGGGGCAGGTCACCCCAAAAGCAAAAGGGTTTTTCTCAGGAGAACGGTTAATCAAGATCATGGGACAAGATATATAAGATCTTCATGAAACCTCTCGAAGACAGGTTCCTTTGTGGGCTATGCTGTATCAGGGCATCTTTTGGTCATATCACATCTGCAGGGTTCATGTTGATGGTCGACACGTGATGTCCCCAGTAGAGTATCTCTCCCCAACAGAGTAAGGGTAGAAAGTAAGTCTCCAGCAGAGGAGCAAGCTCAATGTTGTCCCCTAGCAGAGTGGATATCATCAACTGTTGTTCCCCGAGCAGAATTGTTGGTGATGGCTGGTATTCCCCAGCAGGTTAAGGGTGTTTCCCCGACTACAGGCTAAGTTCAATGATATTCTTCAGCAGGTTCGCTGTTATTGACTTCATTCCCCAAGCAGGTGATAGTCATCTCAATGGCTTGATCAACAGTGGTTGACATCCCCATCAGATTCAGAGTCCAATGGTTATTGACACCTCTTCCGTAACAGATGTTTGGGGTCCATCTTCAAGGTTTATTCGTAACCCCCAATGGAGTGGGAGTTCTCTTCGGGTTTCATCTTCAGCAGTGGTTATATCAGGAAGGTCGGTAGGTGTGACTTCCTCGGCAGGGTTCGTAACCTCAGAGACAGTTCGTCATCCCCAGCGGAGTTGGCCTCTTCTCTTCAGCATTTATTTTGCTGGAGGGGTCCTTTTGCATATAGTAAGCATTTTGCATTTCATCCTCAAACGCGTAGCATTTCCATTGTGTATGGAGCATTACGCCATAGAAAGAAAATTCAAACATATGCATGCGAAGCATAAGCCAGATTTGGTACCTTGTACAAAAGCCCGAATCAATTTTCAATCAAGACAGTGACATATCCCAAAAGAGAATTCCAAGCCATTCCCCAGCAGACAGTTTCTTACCGTCAACCCTTTGACGATGTGTTCCGAGCTCAGGTTTCGTACCTTCGAATGTTTTCACCTTCTTTCCATCAACCTTTTGTCGATGTGTTCCGAGCTCAGGTTTCGTACCTTCGGATGTTTTCAATTTTCTTCCTGTCATCCCTATGACAATGTGTTTCTTGGGTTTCATCCTCTTTCTGTCATCTCCATGGCAATGTGTTCCTACGGTGGAATTTTTCTCTGTCATCCCTATGACATGGTGTTTCTTCGGATATGGGTGTCATCTTCTTTCTGTCATCCCTATGACAATGTGTTATCTCCATGACATGGTGTTTCTTCGGATATGGGTTTCATCTTCTTTCTGTCATCCCTACGACAGTGTGTTATCTCCATGACAATGTGTCCCTTCGGTCGGGTTTTCGTTCTCTTTCTGTCATCTCTATGACAATGTGGTTCTTCGGATAAATAATCGGTGCGGTTTTGGGGTTCACCTTTCTTTCTATGGGTTTCATCTTCTTTCTGTCATCCCTATGACAATGCGTTCTTTTCGGTCAGGTTTTCTTCCTGTCATCCCCATGACAATGTGTCTTCTTCATTCAGGTCTTCTTCCTGTCATCCCCATGACAATGTGTCTTCTTCGTTCAGGTCTTCTTCCAGTCATCCCCATGACAATGTGTTTTCTTCGTTCAGGTCTTCTTCCTGTCATCCCCATGACAGTGTGTCTCTACGGTGGAATTTTCTCCCTGTCATCCTTATGACAATGGGTTATCTTCAGTCAGGTTTTCTTTCTGTCATCCCTATGAAAACGTGTTTCCCTTGGTCGAGTTGCCTTTCTGTCATCCCTATGACGATGTATCCTTTCAGTCGGGTTCCATTTTTCTTCTCGTCCAACCCTTTTGACGATGTGGTTCTCTGGGTATGTTGTTTTTCCGCCAAATTCCTTTGATGAGATGTGACTGAGATCCAATAATATTTTCTCTCCTCGCGGTTTGCAAATTTTACGGTTCTTTTTGTATTCAATCACCTTGTACCTTGAATGTCTGAAAGCCATTGCTATCATCCCTTCAGGTTCAAGTTGATTGAATAGGGGCAGCTGTAGCACCCCAAAATTTGCCCTACCTTTTTCTGGCTTATGTTTCTTTCTCATTTTGCATCTTTAGGTCACAATTCATAATCATATAGTGCATCGGACTTCTAAGACATGGGATCGAGGAGTTTTCTTATTATCAGTATTTTCCTATTCAGAGGTGCGTCAAGTTCTGAGGTTTTCTTATCCAGAGGAATCATCAAAGGCTTTGAGTCAGAGGTTCATTGGTGTGAATCAGGGTTTAATTTCTTCTCAGTTCAAGTCATCTTCTTCAAGATTTATAAATGTACATCAAGGTGAATTAGGGTTTGTTTTCAAGGTTGAGTTGCAGACTTTATCAGGTCAACAACCAGTGGTTCATGTGAGGTTTAGTCCAAAAGATCAAAAATTCATAAGATTCACTCAGATGGTTGTTGTTGCAAGTCGTTCATAAAGGGTTGTGTGCATTTAATCGTGGTGTTGTGAAAAGTGTGGAATTGGTGTAATGTAGTTATCCACTTTTAGAACTTTTTTCTTTATCCATTAGTTATCCATCTCATTATCCATTTCATCTCATAACCATTTTTTTTCAATTTAAATTCATGACCACTTTTCATTTCAAACCAGTTCTTTTATCCATTCTTTTCATATCCATTATATCCAAAATTTCTAAATATCCACTTTAAATCCATTTTCTTTCCTAAGCTATTCATATCCATTTTCTAACTCATTATCATCCAAAATCCATTTTTCATCCATTTCAACCCAACTTCCTCTTTTTTATTTTATCCATTTTAATCCATTTTCAAGTTTATTATCCATTATCCATGTCCAAATATCCATTTAAAAATTCATAAACCTTTTTATCCGTTTAAATATCCACATCCATTGTTATTCAAAATCCATTCTTTGTAACCGAAATCCATTTTGTATAACTCATTTGTCCATATCCAAACTCTTTATTCTTAATCCATTTCAATTTCCAAATCCACTTCAACTCCATTATTCCAATCCAATTAACCATTTCTTTCCATATCCAAATTGAATTCAACTTTCATTTTCTATCCACTTTTTTTATTCTAATCCAAAATCCATATTCAATTTGTCCATATCCAATATTCATTTGTTTTTTCTTTAATTTCCAAAAGTCCATCTACACCAAGAAAAATAAATCCAATGTTCATATTACAAAAATTAGAAAAGAGAAAAACTTCTAAAAAAGATCCATGCGGCCCATGTAATATTACCCTCACGATCCACAAAAACCAACTTTCAGCCAACATCAAGGAAAAGGCCATGTCATGCTGCAGGCACAAGTGATTCACATGATACATAAGCCAAAACGAATTTTTTCATAAAATGATTGCCAGCTTTGCATGCACAAATGCACTCACCGCTCTGTACCACGTGAATTCTCACCACACCTTGAATCCCAAAATGCGTGACTCTTTTCACAACCAAAAATCACCCTAACAGAATTTCAATCAAAAAGCCTATTCTACTCTCCAAGAGTCCTGGTATAAAGCAGCTGCAACTGAATTGAGGGGATCACGAATTTTCTTCATTTCCACTTGCTCACAATTCATCTTGACGTTTCTCACTTTGATAGCAGAAAAGTTCACTCTACAACCTCACATTTTGAAAATCATCTTCAAATCTTCAATACAATTCATCAACTATTCAAAACCTGCAGAGTTAGAAAACAAAGATCTGCAATCTTCATCAGCTTCATTCTGCTACCAAGCGTAACCATCCCAAACCTTGGTTGCGGCCAATTTTTCACTAGTCATCTATGTAATCTGCAAATCAAGAGCACCATGATTCAACTCACGCAATGTTCAAGAACTCGTCAATAATAATTTGGACGTAACATCAACACACGCAGCAGGGAGAAGAAGAAGACGCAAGGAGGTTTGCGCAACATAAACTCAATTCAGCAGAAGCAAAATTGCAGTGAAAAAGAGAAGGACAAGAGAATCAGACCTGAAGTTTCATTACCGATATCTTTGTCGGAGTATCGCATCAAGCTGAGATCTCTCTTTCCATTGTCATCATCTTCGAAGCGCCATCAGAGCGACTCCGATAGGTACGTGTTAATCTATGCGTTGCTCCATGTGTGTTTATATTGTGAGTTTCATAGCTTGTGATTTCCCCTGTGAATTGTGGTTGAATTTATTGGTGCTGGTTCTTTGATATGTGGTATTTCGTTATCGTGATTTACTGTTGCTAAGCGTCTTTCGCAGCGTCGAGTTTTATGAGGGTTGACGGAGAAGCGATGAATAGATGCGACGGCGATTTTGAGCGATCGGAGAAGATGAAGTAGAGATAGAGGTGATGGCGAAGACGGCAATGTGGTGAGGGAGAAACGTTCGGAGAAGTTTGTTGAAGGAGGTTGAACGGAATTGAGGGAAGGGTGAGTTTGTTTTCGATGAAGACTTGTTTCTGGATAGGCTGAGAACGGCTCAATGGAGAGTGTTATCGGCGTCGAGAAGAACGAAACGGAGTTGAATAGTGTTGTGTTGGATCATTTCAGAAGACGGAGGTATTTTTTACGGCGTCGTTTTGGCGGTGATGCATCGAAGAAGAAGTGTGGAAGGAAGTTGCAGCTGAGTGAATAAAGAAGAAGACACTAGGTTAAGCTTTATATGTTGGATCGGGTTATGTCAAGCTGGACCAGGCCCATGTTGTTTTTCAATCTTACACCCACACAATTCCTTTTCACACCCCGAATCTATTCGTACACCTCCTGCGGATGCTTAGTGAAAGGCTATTGGGCCTTAGGCCCACACGCTGGTTTTTTCTGGCCACACACCTCTAGTTTCTTTTCGCACCTCCCTGTTTCATGAGTTGAAACCTTTGGACCTAAGACCTCAAAGCCCACACACCTGTTTTCCCTTCTCACTTCCAGAAGCACTGCTCGCACCCCCTGGACAGAAACATTTTTCTTTGGGCCTCAGATGTTAAAGCCCATGCGCCTGCTTCTACTCACACCACCTGAGATCTGAATTACACCCCTCTTTGTTAATGGTTTCTTTTTTATAATTGTTTTGTTTAATTGTTTTGGCATTTGTTTTAACTAATTAATTTAGGATAATTAGAAGTTAGATTTTTTAATTCGAAATTAACTTTTAATTTGGTTTTGGTTAATTCTTTTTAATTGGATTTTTATTTTTTATTAGAAGATTTTTAATTAGAAGTTAACTTGAAATAATGTTAGAATTAGATTTTTCTAGAAATTAACTGGATTTAATCTTAGATTTAGATACTATTTTTTTATTAACCCTTAGGCTAATTTGTGACTAACTTTTAATCTTGATTTTTAATTAGCACTTTATTTTGGATATTTTTTACTAATTGTTAATATTGATTTTGATGCCTATTTTGATTAATTCCTGATTAAATATTTGAATTGCCTCTTGTTTGATTTTCTCTTTGTGATTGAGCTGTCTGATGTTAACTTGTTGATTTACTCTGTATTCGCATGCTCCCTTAAGGCTCCTAGTCCGACTTAATTTCTGATTAAGCTCGGAGTAGGATAGACATTAGGCTCTCAATCCAAGCATGATAACAATAGGTAGAATTCCCTCCTAAGCATCACTAACTATAGGACATCTATGCATGATAACATTAGGACTCTTAGTTTCCCTTTAGAGTTTCCTTTGTGTCGTCTCTCTTCTCATCTCAAAATAAAAGTAAAAAACATTTAATAAAGGTTAGCAGTTCCCTTTCGTTTCCAGCAGCAGCGAAGCTTCAGTTGACGACACCCTTTGATCGAGACAAGCAAGCGTGGATCCCATCGGGTACGTTGGACGCGTGGGGGTGCTAATACCTTCCTCACGCGTAACCGACTCCCGAACCCATATCTCTTGGTCGCAAGACCATGCTCTTTCCTTTCTCTTCAGGTTTATGCAGTGTTTCCTTTCCCTCTCTCGGGATAAATACACATTGCTGCCGACTCTGTTTCTTTTGTGCCACTCTCGCGTTTATACCGTTGGATGCGAATCTTTCGGGAGCAACAACATCCAACTTCATTAATGCTTTCTTTGGCAATACATTCAACGATGATCCGGTATCAACCAACACATGCGACATTAGTGAACCACGGCACGCAATCGAAATATGCAGGGCATTGTTATGATTCCTCCCAGCGGGAGTCAAATCAAGCTCTGTGAAACCCAAGCCATTACCCGTATTCACGTGCGCTACAACCCCTTCCAGCTGGTTAACAGAAATCTCTTGAGGAACATAGGCCGCATTCAAAACTTTCAGAAGAGCATTCCTCTGAGCTTCAGAGCATAACAACAATGACAGAATGGAAATCTTTGACGGGGTTTGATGTAACTGGTGCACAATTTTGTAATCACTTTTCCGGATGAGTCTCATAAACTCCTCTACATTTTCAGAAAAAGCATCCGCAATCGGATTTACTGTAGAATCAATAACCACTGGAGTCTGAACAGAACCATCCATTGCCTATTTTCCCCTATCTTGCCTAGAAGTACTGGGTTGATCATTAACAGGAGTAAGCACTCTACCACTTCTTGTTATAGCATCAGCTTCAACCTTAACCTCAGGACTAGAACTCACTGATGAAGTTGTCATTAATTCCTGCTTTTGCCCATTGACAAACACCTCTACGCCGTAATTCCAAGGAATAGCCTTAGAACTTTCATACGGAATGGGTCCATCCCTTGTGATAATAACTGGAGGTGGCCTTGCGGACCAGAAATAGTAATCGTTTTGAACGGAATGGTGATAGTAGCAACCTTCTCACTAACAACCTCTTTTTGTTGATTACACCGATAAAACTGTAAATAGGCCTCATTAATCATACTCTGGATACCCATCTTCAACGAATCACAACCATTAACCTTCGTCAAACAATATGAGCAGTTCTCATCACAACCCGGATAGACGCCACCCTTCAATAACCTATTCTTAACCACAGCCAACGGAGTCTTCAGCTCCTCAACATCCATGATCAAATTCAAAGCTTCACATTCCTCAATTATCGCATTCACCCTCGGCCCATTGTGGTCAGGCATCGGGTTTTGAATAACACTGGGCCCAACATTCAAGAAATTGATAGCCTTGGAGTCTACAAGGTCTTGCACCTTATGATGAAACGCCCTACACTTCTCCACAGTGTGCTCCGGAGCACCAGAGTGAAAATCGCAGCGTGCGTTAGCATCGTAGCCTCGTGGGAGTTCCCCTGTTGATGGAGCCAGGGTACGGAACTCAACTAGACGCAACTGCAGCAAATGATGCAACAACTGTGCATATGACATTGGTGGTTGATCAAAATGCCTCTCTGCATTCCTTTGTCTGTTCTGATACTGGCCCTGCTGCCTATTCTGATTAGCATTATTCCTTTATTGCTGTGGTGGAGGTAACGTTGCCGGGATAGTTACCGATGCTACTTGTTGATTATTGCTCTGATGATGTTTCCCTTTTCCCCTATGGGATGATACAGCAATGGCCTCTCCTTTCTTCTTATAACCATCAAAAGGCTTCTTTCCATGCCCGGAGGACGATCCGTCACCACTAGAAACTTTTCCAGCCTTAATTCCAACCTCTACCTTCTGTCCGATAGCAATCACATCTGCAAACTTGCCTAGTGAACAAGGCAATAGCTTCTCATAATAGTGCTTAGGCAGCGTGTCCATGAACATATCCAACATCTCTTTCTCCAGCATTGGTGGTTGTACCCTAGCCGCCAATTCACGCCACCTTTGCGCGTATTCTTTATGCTCAACAGCTGAGTTCTGTTAGGAGCCATGTATGTGTTGTACTGGTAATGCTTGATAAAAGCTGCAGCTAGCTCTCTCCAAGTACGAACATCTCTACTTTCCAGTGCCATATACCACTCCAAAGACGCGCCAGACAGACTGTCTTGGAAAAAGTGCATCATTAGCTTCTCGTCCTTGGCATGGGCAGCCATCTTCCTGGTATACGCCTTTACATGAGTTCTCGGGCAAGTAGAACCATTATACTTCTCTAGTGTAGGAATCTGAATATTGTGAGGAATGACAATATCAGGGACCAACCCTAGGTCGTCTAAATCTATTCCCAGATCATCCTGTTTCACAACCCCTTTTAGTTGCGCCTCGATTAAATGGATCCTCTCATCACTAACCACAGGAAGTCCAGCGTCCAAGCTTCTGACTGAAAAAACATCATCCTGTTGATCATCAATACGATGGTCATGGATAGCTCGAACAGTGCTTCCTTCTCCAACCACTGAAGGAATCCCACCCTGTCCACCAGCGCCAGGAATAAGAATGTTGATACCAGCACCACCTCCGCCCGGAGGAATAACACGATTAAGAAAACCACCGTGTAAGATACCATTTTCATCAACCTGGGATACCAAAGGCTGAACTAGAGTTCTGAATTCATTCTGACTCTGAACTACACCCTGCATCATCTTCATGAATTGATCGATGCGAGCTTGCATAGCTGCCATGTCTTCCTGAACTTTGTACATCACTCTTCTTTGATTAAGCCTGGTAGAATACCGATGAGTTGGTTGATCAATCCTGACTGTCAAAAAGAGAGAGCATAAGAAAACCAGAGAATCCAAGGTAACCTGCAATGCAAAAATGAGATGATTATGCAAATGCAAACATGTATGAACATTATCAAGGCGATCTATCCCTTGATTCCAGTTTTAACAACAGAAGAGAACTGAATTCTTGATCATATAAAGAGAATAAGCATCTGTTACAACACAAGTCTGAATAAGCATAAACAAAGACCCCAACCAACAAGCCTGGCGGTGATCCCGAAAATACAAAGAAAACAGAAGCAAGGAAACTAAGGCATATCATCAAGACTCAGTCGTGCCAGAATTCCCCATTCGTCATTCTTTTTGCACCAATTATGCACTTCCTTGAGAAGCTTCTTGGTATTGGGATGCTCTGGTCGCTGAATCAACTCCTGAATCAAGAGATCTCTCCTATGCAAGATTCTTGTTAAATAACGACTATGCAACTCCCAATCATCTTCTCCAGAAGCTCCACCTGAACTTGGACCTTCGCTTCTGGCTTTTTTCACCTCGGCTTGGATCTTCAGCTGTTCCATATCTGCCATGGTTTCCTTGAGCTTTTCCTCAATTGCTCTCCTCTCAAAGATCCCTGATAAAATCTCTTTATCTTTTTTCCGAAGCTCTGTCTTCAAACCTTTAATCTGTTCCAGATACTTGTCCTCTTTCAACCTGTTGGCAGTAATTGTTGTATTCCGCCGGTCATGGAACTTGTGAATTCTTGACATAGCATAAGCCAACTCTTTCTTTTTGGACGAAAGGACCTTGCTAACACTTTTCAATGCTTGAGCCACCTTCTCTTTGGCCGTGGCCTCTTTAGACAATTCCTTCTCCTTTACAGCCAAAAGTTCTGATTTCAACCTAGTAGCATGGATAGCTTCACCTTTTTCGTGCTTCAACTGACCAACCTCTCTGCCCATCTCACGATTCTCCTCTCGGAGTTTCTCCTTCTCAGCCCATAACTTATCATACTTCTCTATATCAACAGTCGTGGGAGCCTCGATCATCAAAGGATACAAACGTGGTTCCACCGGAAAAGGAAGAAGCTCCTCTTCTACTCTTTTCTTAATCCACTCTTCATAGAAAAGAAAATCCCGGTTATCACATTTCCCGAATGAAGTTTTTCCCTTCTTGGCCACCTGCTTCTAAGCATTCACAATCTTCCTTATCATCTCTTGATCCCCAGTACCATTGAAGAATAAGGACTCTCTGATATCTCGCTCTTCAGGTGGACCTCTCAAAGGATAACCAAATTGTCTGATAACGAGGGAAGGATTATAGTTAATTCCACCTCTTCTCCCTATCAAGGGTACATTAGGGAATTCTCCGCACTTGCAAATAATCTCCATCCCTAGTAAATCATGGTTGAACCAAACAATGTTGTCAACAGTCAAACCCATCAACCTCTTTGACCACTTCAGAGAATCTCTCGTATCAACGAAAGTGCCAGCTTCGGGGAGATGACTCAGAAACCAAGTAGATAAGAGTGGTGCACAGCAACTCACAGTTTTTCCACGCATATTTTCATTCTTGTAGTGGACTGAGTGATACACATCACCTAGCAAGGTAGGTATAGCATTCTTTGAAATAAAGATTCTGACATCATGCATATCCACCAGATCAGGAACATTGGGAAACAGGACAATTCCATAGATGCACATAGCCAGAATAGCTTGGAAAGCAGTCCAATTCCTCTCCTTAACATGTATACAAACTTGATCAAACAAGAACTTCAATAAGAAACCCTTAGCTCCTTGTTTCTCCACAATATTACTGCTCAGAACGGATTCACCAATATGAAGAGCAATGGCCATTTCTTTTATCCCAGGGCGTTCTTCAGAAGAAAAAAAACTATGTCATGCCTGATGGGGATTCCCAAAATAAATGAGAACTCCTCCAATGTTTGAGCCAAGATATAGTCTGGGAAAGTGAAGCAACGCAAAGACGGATCATAGAACTGAAGAAGTGTATGAATGGCATCCTTCTCATACTTGGAGATATTGTAGACAAACTTCAGAAGTCTCCCATACTCTCCACCGAACTCTGTACGAACTCTGGGACCAGCCATACTAATCAGCTTGTGAATCAACGTCAAGGTCGGGTCTGGGAATAAATAAGCAACAGTCTTTTTTCTCTGGACATCCATGCTAAGGCAACCTCAGAAAACCAGAATCAAGAGTAAGATGCAAGCCCTGAAAAATGTCAAACATGTTAGAATGCAAGAAAAATGATATGCACATACAAGCATGGGATCAAGGCATCACTGCTAGATGTGTTGTACTGCTAGCTGAACAAGGACCACAACCCAGAAAACCAGAATTCTAGAATACCGAGCCACTGAGATAACCAGAAACCCAGATAATCAAACACTGATGAGAAATCCAGAAAACCGGGTAGGTTGAAGGTTTCGGTTTCCTGCAAACCTGCAAACACCCATCCCATCTCTCATGAGGGTTCTAAAAAGGCGAGGGTCCTCAATATCACGGGCTCTCAGGTCGAGAAATGATGATACATTCACCATTTCTGGTTTGGCATCATCACCAATCGAGGAGGCCTCAACTGATTCCCCTCAAAAATAAGGTCATCCTATGCGAGTCCTTCAGCATTGGGTCCTCGGATCGAGAATGTGAAATGGGTTTGCCACGGAACGTGGTCTGCCACTGTCACATCTAGGGAGGAGAGGCGCAATTGAGGTATCGGAGAAACGGTCACTAGAGTCGACAGCTCTCTAGATCAACACCCTAACATGCGCAAGACACACACGTCAGAATGCGTCCCAAGATAGCCTCATCTGGTTGTGAATTTCGTGAACACACAAACGTACCAAGCGGCCACGTAGGTCCCACTACTCTCCACTCTAGTCCTAAGTGTATGCTCAAGCCTGGGTATTGGGCTTATCTCTCAGAACAACCCAACCTGCCAAACAGAAACCAGCCAGCACAGCACAGCAATATCCAGTATGACAGTAATAAAATGAAATGCAATGCAGTAAAAGTTGTAAAACAGTAATATTCAACATAATAAAGCACAACAAATAAACACCCAACGAAAAACAAACAAGCGCTAGGATCGACTCGCTAAAGGGGATGGACCAGCAAGAGGTCAACCACACTCCCCAGCAGAGTCGCCAGCTGTCGCTCTCAAAAGATTCACATCCAACAGTACAAACGCGAGAGTGGCGCGGAAAAACACAGAGTCGCCAGCAATGTGTATTTATCCCGAGAGAGGGAAAGGAAACACTGCATAAACCTAAAGAGAAGGGGAAAGACATGGTCATCGCAACCATAGTCCGGGTTCGGGAGCCGATTATCCGAGGGGAAGGTGTTAGCACCCCACGCATCCATCGTACTCGATGGGATCCACACTTGTTGTCTAAACGGAGGGTGAGCTGTCCTACTATCTATGGTTGTACAAAAGAAAACGGGGATGGGGGTGACTAAGACGGACTCGGTAGGACATATTCGATGCCCTAGGCCTACGTACTCCCTTAGTGCAATGGGAAAGTCAGAGTCAACGTAGTTCGGACGGGAACTGTGGGAGAAGGTTGCTCGCCAAGATAATCGTTGTCTTGTGCCTACATATCCTCAATCGGACGAGAGAGAGGAATCAGAGCTAATGTAGTTTGTGGGTACGACCACGGATGGGTAAGTGTTTTTTACGTGAGTGACGAGCTCTTTTCTGAAAATGAGATTTGAAACCCAATAATCCCGAAGGATAAAAAGATTTGAATTTGTTTTGTGTTTTTTAGACAGGAGTGTTTTTTAAAGTTAGTTCATAACTTGCATTGCACCAAAGTCTAGGGAACAGGGACGAATACTTAACGAATCGTCCCAAGACAGGACGCCCGTTAAGCACTCTAGAAAGATGAGAGGAAGCCCCTCATTTCTCATTCCCCACGCTTAAGGCTCGTGCGCAATACACTTTATCTTTATTAAGTGTTTTCAAGAAGTTTTGAGATGAAAAGAGAGAAGACATAAAGGAAACTCTAAAGGGAAACTAAGCGTCCTAATGTTATCATGCATGGATGACCTATGGTTAGTGAGGCTTAGGAGAGACGACTACCTAAAACCTAATGCTAATCCTACTCCAAGCTTAATCAAAAATTAAGTTGGACTAAGTAGCTCTAAAGAGAGAGAATCCAATACTTAAACAAGTCTTGAGATCCATGGGAGGAAGAGAGTGAAAGAGAAGAAATGAGAAAGAGAAGGAGAAGATGAGATACAATAAGTGGCAGCAAGCACATCACATCATAAATGTCCAACTCAAATCATCAAAAATGTTTCAAAGATCAATGCAAAACAATCCAAGTGAGCATGCAAAGATAAACATGAAAAAAGACGAGCATACTTGTATGAAATGCACAATTAAGCACCATTGAACTTCATATCAAAATGAAATGAGAAAAACAAGATGAAGATGAAAACAAGTCAGAGCCAAACTCATATTATCATCAATAATTCTCATGTGCAAAAGTGATTCATATCATGAAGCATTATGATCCAAAGAAGTTACAAAGCAAATGGTAATGATGTTTATCATACAATTCAAACCAAATGCATTCAACTATGCTCAAGTGAAATGAAAACCAAGTAAGGAGCTCAAGAGGCAGTAGCATATGCATCAATATCATACCAAACCAAACTTAAGTCACACAAGGTTAATTATCAAGCAACACCTTCAAGACATGCACCAAAATAATCTACAAATGGAAACTCAAAGTTCAATTACTTACCACAAACTAAACATGATTCAAACATGATCCACAAATGGAAAAATTTGGTCACAAGGGACCTCAACCAGGGGTAAACATCATATCAAAAGCACATACAAAGAATCAAGAACAAACTCAAGCAAATAGGCATGGCAAGTCAACTTGTGTAAAGAGATGTCAAGATATAATCATGCATAAGTCATTTAAGCACAAATAAACAAACATATATCAAATGACATTCAAAAATTGTGAAATTAAAACTCAAATGACCTAAGTCAGAAACCAATCACATGTCAAAAGACCTCACAAAAATTCACAAGTTAAACACCTCAAACAAATGAGCAAAGATCACATAAGAAACATAAACCAATATGCAAAAGAGAGGGACTAAAATGCAATATGAAAAAGTTTTAAAAATGAAACAAAAATATTTTTAGGAACCTCAACATGTCCTCTAACAAATGCAAAAAGAATGAGATGCAAATCATGTATAGATGATGAGAACCAAAATCAACAAGGCAGGGTGTGCATAATTGAAGCAATCCAAAAAGAAATTAATTAAACAATTAATTCAGATGCACAAAATAAAATAAAAATGGAAAATAAAATTTTCCAAAATTTTATAAAACCCTAAATATGCTTCATGAACTCTTTCATAATTTTTGGATGCATTTAATTAATTTTAAAAAATTAAAAATGGAAATGCAACATTTAAAAAAATAAAAAGAAATAAATAAACATGGGGGTTCAGATAGCAGCCCAAACACGCTCAAAACCAAACTGGGCTCAAGAGGGAGGTGTGTATATCAATCCCAAGTCAAAAGATCCATCAGCGAAGTCAACACACCCCCACATAAAACTCAGTCAACAAATCGGACTCACACAAGCCATCTGATTGATCCAACGCAAGATATCAAGTCAAACAAATGCAAGGTAAACAAGATCAGTGGTCAGGATCATATGCACATGGCAATAATCATGGGAGGACACACAATAATCATAATATGGACCACATACACACCCACGTGACAAGAAGGTGACAGATTTAATGTGTTGGCATTATCATAGCCTTCAGATCAATCTAACGTGCATAATCCAGTCAACAAAACAAAGAGCAGTCAAGATGTGTGGCCAAGATTTGGGGTTCATGATAATTAACATGGAGTGTAAACACAAACATTAATTAAACTCGTAACGAAATTTAATGCGTTGGCACACTTATGACCGTCAGATCAAAAGATCCAACGGTCCAGACATCATCACCTTCATTGAATCTTCAGTTCACCTGAAAGTGAACCAGACGCCGGAGCCTTAGCTCCGGTCGTCTTCTCCGGTGGCTCCCACGGTGGAGTTTCACAAAATTTCCCAGAAATCAAACATGAGCATACTATCTTGACCAGAATTCAACAAGGATTCCATATATCATATTCATTTCATCAAATAACAAACACACAGTGCAAATCGAAGGAAAACATAAATGGATCTAAAACTTCAACTCCAAAATACACACATGTTACACGTCCAAAATCAATTTTAAACACACCAGCACACTCAGTGAACCTCATAGATCATTATGCACATCAAAAAAATAAGTTCTAAGAGCATGGAAAGTAAGCTTACCTGAGTGTTGCACCCCGAAATTTGCCCTCCTTACTTTATTACTAACTGGCTTATGTTTCATTTCATTTTTGCATTATCATGTGTGCATATCATTGGTGCTTAGCATGGGGTCAAGGTGCTTGAGGCATGTTCAAGAGGAGAAGATGTTCTTCAAAGGGTCAAGCAAGAGAGTTCAAGTGGATCACTTTCTCCTAACCAGTGCAGAGATTAGGGTTTTGAGATTCTTGGGTTTATTACTCTAATGGGAAAGCTCCTTGGGTTTTTATCATCACCAAATGGCATATCTTATCTTTGTTGGAGAAGATACACATCATATTCAGAGGAATTTGGATTTGGAGACTGTGTCATTTCCTCCTAGACTGAGGGTACCAAAACTAGGGTTTGCTATAAAGTCAGTTTATTTCTGATTTTTTGGGCAAGACTTGATCCTATGATATTCTTTGGGTCCCTAAGTATCTAGGAATGGAAAGTTGTCCATCAGTTTGGTTCAGGAGAAGTTCAATTGGCCAATGGATTGGGAATCAGGTGAAAGGGGTAAAAATCAACAGTGAGAGGGGAAGTCAACTGTGGAATTTTGAGGCTCCCTCCAAGGTTTTCAAGGTCCCACATCCTCATATGGTCTTCAAGAGTCAAGTTTCACACCATTTATCAAGAATCAAGGGTTGGTGCAAAAGTTACTAAATATGGAAATGACCTATAATTTGAAAGTTTCCTTTTTGGGCAAGTTCCTGCACTGCATTCAACTTGACTTTTCATCATCAAAGAAGCTTTAAATGAATTTTTCTCCAACATGAAAGTTGAAGATCTTTTTCTCATCTTTCCAACAAATACTAGTGAGTATCCATATCATTTGTGAAACTCAACTTATGATCAAAATAAGGCAAAGTGGTTTTTAGGGTTTCGTTTTCACAACTTTTGGATTTTTGGGACATATGGACCTATAATTGATTCCATTGCTTCAAGGTACTTTTTAACATCAAAGGGCACTCCTCAAGGATCATTTTAGGCCTTTAAATCAAGTGGTTTCATGGTGTATTTATCACTTATTCTCCATTATCCAAAATTGCCAAGGCATTGAAAACTCATGAATCAAATTGTTTCAAGGCCCAATCAAATGTGGGTGTGATTAGCAATTAGAAGTTAAGTGATCCATCATGAAATGTTTGAATATCTATGCATGGAAGAGGGTGTACTTAACATAATGCAAAATTCCAAATTTGTCCAAAACTCACTAAACAAGGAATTGTCCAAGCCCAAACCATTATCAGTGAGAAACCCTAATATATTTAAACTCATTCATGCACTGGTTAGGTCAGATTCACGTGCATTTGGAGGAGAGTTCAAGTGTGCAACCCCAAAGCTTTTCTTCAACGAATCTCACAATCCACAAGGTTTCTTCACGAATTTCTTCCACAAACTTCATTCTGGGGATCCACTGAGCACAAACCAATCACCCTTTGGAGCTAAAAGCAAGGATTCAGGTTGCACCATCTCAGGTTGGTGATGTTTTGCATGATCATAGAACTCTGTTTTTATGTGCACAAATTGTTGTGTGACATCCATGGATAACTCTGATATAATTTGTTTGGTGTTTGGACGTGTAGATTGACCATACTTTGAGTTTAAAGTTTTGAAACCTAAGCTTATTTCCTTCGATTCTCTTTATCTATGCGTTGTTTGTGGGTTTTGATTGAATATTTGAGTTCCTCATGATTTTCTGGTCAAGAACATGTACCCCTTTGCGTTTTCTGGGCAAGATTTGAATTGCAGGTGACGGAGGGGTCGGCCGGAGCTAGGGCTCCGGCGACTGGTGTGAACTCCGGCCGGCCAAGGGTTCCAAGGAGGAAGATGAGCCAGAGCCGTTGATATGGTTGATTGTGTGGCTCTCACGCTGCCACGTTTTTTTCTTTTATTTTTTTTTCTGATTTTTATTTAATGATTGCGTATATATTCCCCCACCGTTGTTACCGTGTTCCACCAATCAGGTTTTTTTATTTTGTTTACTTTTTAATGGTTTGACTTAATGTGACGCGTTGATGTGATCAGACGGCCAAGGACATGCCAACGCATTAATGAGGTGCATGGTATGCACATGTTTTTTTTGTTTTTTTCTGACCAATTGCATGCAGGGGCGTGCACCATTACTATGGTGTGCGTGTAGATCTAGGCCACTAATCATGAATATTTGTCAATTATGTTGACTCAATGACAAACGTCTGATTAATCTAATGGTAAGCAGTCAGTCAACTAGGTTGACTGAGGTCCACATGTGGACTATTTTTTTTTTTTTCTGATTGGATTTACGTTGGGCCTTATTATTGACACCCCCTCTTTTCCAGCCCATTATCATTCCAATGCATTTTTCTTACTAAACGCACCCCCTTGCATTTTTATTTCATTTTATTTTTATTTTAATTATTATATCTCATTTTCAGTTATTAAAAATAGCTATGTGCATTTAAAAAATCCCAGAAAATTCATGCATACTTTTTATCATTTTATAAAATTTTCCAAATTTTATTTTTTATTTTTATTTTATTTTTTATCATCTAAATTAATTATTTAGTTTATTTTCTTTTAGCATTACTCGTATCATGCATACCTAAATTTGTTTATTTTATTTCTCTGCATCCAGCAAACATTTTGAGGCTTGAGACTCCTTTGAGATGAACCAAGTACCTTGATCCCATGCTAAGAACCAATGCCATGCACAAATGCTAATGCAAGAAATGCAAAGAAACATAAGCCAGTTAGCCAAAAGCAAGAAGGCAAATTTTGGGGTGTTACACAACGGTCTTCTAATACAAGCGTGTTAAAATGTAAAAATATGGAAAAAAATATAGAGATGGGAATCGAAGCTTGCTACACAGCTTGTATTACAACGGTTATATAATACAACCGTCGTTAAATATGGTGTTATAAATTTTTAATCCTGTTACAACGATGGGATACGAAACCGTGGTAAAGCTGGCGTCGTTAAATGGGGTTTTCGTAGTATTGTCTGTTCTGGAAATACATGCTATTGAATGTACTCATTCTGTCCTGCTGCATTCCATACTTGTTTCAAACCTTGAAAATGTGTGTTGTTAAAAGTTGTCTTGCTGGTTTGCTAGAATTTACCGCTGTTCTGAGCTGGAGCGTTGTTGTAGCTACTGTTTTGGTTTATTTTCTTGGTTTTTGCTTGCCTTGGAATGTTCCCTTAGGCCTCCTAGTCCAACTTAATTTTTTATTAAGCTTGGAGTAGGATAGACATTAGGTGATAATCCATGCATGATAATTTTAGGATAGCTCCCTTTCAAACTCAACCTTAGGGCCATTTTGCATGCTAACATTAGGATAGAAATTCCTTCTGCATCCTGACTTTAGGGCCATTTTGCATGATAACATGTAGGACCGAGTTACCCTTAGACCTTCCATGCGTCTTTCTCTTCTTTCTCAAAACAAAATTAAAAACACTTAATAAATACTATAAGTATTGTGCACCACGAGCCTTAATTAGATGGGAAGTGATAAGCGGGAGTCTCTCCTTACCTTGTCTAGAGTGTTTTGTATATGTCTCGTAAGCATTCGATCCTATGTCATAGACTTTAGTGCAATATGAATTTCAAACCAATTCAATTCACTTCTATCTAAAACTCACAAACAAACTACAAATCATTTTATCCTTCGGGATTGTTTGTCAAATCATTTTCAGAAAGAGTGTGTTATTTCCGTTCTACTGCAAACAGGCATCGACCCGAACTGCTGGAACGTGAACTTAACGTTGCTCATAAAAAACATTTATTGACTCGTATTTCAGACTACGATCGCTCTGACTTCCTCATTCTTGTCTGAATGAGGATACGTGGACATAAGACAACGAAGTCTTGGCGAGTAACCTTCCCCCCCCCTTCACCCGTAGTCCTTCGAACTACGTCTACTCTGATTCTTCATTCGTCCATGAAAATACGTAGGCACAGGATTACGATGATCCTTGCGAGTCCTCTTTTTGGTTTTCTCCTTTTGTTTTTTCCTTTTCATTTCCGTTTAGCAGTAGAGCTTTAGATAACACACCCTTTAATTAGAACAACAAGCGTGGATCCCGTTGAATACAACAGACGCGAGGGGGTGCTAATACCTTCCTCTCGCGTAATTGACTCTCGAAACCAGGACGTGGTTGTGATGACCATGTCTTCTCCCTTTTGAGGTTTCTTTGATCGTTTCCTTTCCCCCGTCTGGATAAATAATGTTCAGCGGCGACTCTATTTTTCCGCCGGTTGTTTTTTGCGTTGCGACACCAAGCACCATCATTCCTGCTAAATCGGGTTTCCTCAAGACTTGACGAAAATGGTAGTTGGTTTTTACAAGGATCATGTAACCCTGAAAGGGTGGACTAAATTTCCTCACACAATGACAACAGTTAGCGCCAGTGACTAAATCTTCTAATAGCACGTCTCGGCGCCCCTGAACACTTTTCTTACTAAATATACATGCTTCTCTACTTTTTCTATTTCCTAGATGAAGACTGAGCACATCGCCTGATTCGTCACCGAGAGATAGAGAAGTAATGATGAATATTCCCTCAAACAAGTGAGGATCGGGGGCGACGTAAATAAATTTTTGACCTTTTTGAAAGGCTCCTCGCACTAGGTGGTCCATTCAAATCTCTCCTTCTTTAAATCGTTAAAGAAGAGGAAGGCTTTGTCACCTGCGCAAGAAAGGAAGCGAGACATGGAGGCAAGTTGACATATAACCTGTTGTACCTCTTTTAAATTAGTGGGACTCCTCATGGTGATGAATGTTTGGCACTTATCTTGGTTAGCCTATATGCCCTTCTGTGTCCGCATGAAACCTAGGAATTTCCATGCCTGAACCCCGAAAGAGCATTTGGCAGGGTTTAGGCGCATATCGTACTTCCCGAATGACTACAAAACATCATCTAAATCTTCTTCATGGTTGTGCCCTTTAATAGTATTAACTATGATGTTTTCGATGTAAACCTTCAGATTTCACCCTATCTGGTGGGTGAAGACGATGTCCATGAGTCGCTGGTAGTTGCCATGATTCAACATGAAGGATGTATTGGGTGCATCCAGGGGTCCATCCAAATCTTATTGTACCCTGAGTATGCATCCATGAAGATCAACGTGCAGTAGCCTGAAGACCCATTGATGAGGCGATCGATGTCTGATAACAGATATGGGTGTTTAGGAGAAGAGGTGTTTAGATCAGTGAAATCCACACTCGTGCACCATCTCTTGTTAGCCTTTCATGCCAAAACTATGTTGGCCAACCAGGTGGAGTATTTTGCCTATGTGATGAATCAATCATCAGATAGTTTCTCTACCACTTCATCAATGTCGGCCCTTTTCTCCTCACCTACTTTTTGCTTCCTTTACATCACTAGTCTGGCAGAAGGGTGTATGGAGAGGTGATGGCTAACCACTTTAGTGTCTATCCTTGGAATGTCGGAGGGAGCCCAAGAAAACAAGTCTACATTCTTAATGAGTTGGTCGACTAGTCAATGTTCCACCTCTACAGACAACAAAGTTCCTATCTTTATGACTTGATGGGCACGAGGACCAATCTGAACTTCCTTCAAATATTATGCAGGGGTGAGCCTTTCTGCTTCTGCGCCCATTCTGGGCCCCAACACTCAAGATTAGTATTTGGAGCTTCGGAAGGAGGGTTCATCGACAAGGGCATGATTTTCCCTTTCCGTCTCCAGACTACTTTGGTAGCACTCTCGATTGGCCTATTAGTCTCCTAGGATTGTACCGACTCACCCACTAGGAAATGGGTTCTTAAGGTCATGTACAGGGTGGAAAGGATTTCCCCCATGGAGTTTATAGCCATTTGACCAAGAATGATATTATATTGTAATAGGGTGTCCACAATAAGGTGTCTGGCGTCAATCTCCTTGGTGTCCACTCCCTCGTCACATGTGGTTTCTAGGGTTACATGGCCCATTATTTGTATCTGCTAGCCTGATAACCTCGTCAAAGAACCATTGAACATTCTTATGTCACTAAGGTCAAGTTACAATTTCTAGATGGCATCCCATAACAGGACATCAGCAGAGCTACCATGATTTATCAAGACGTGTCTGATATCCCAATTCTCGTGTTGCATAATGATGACCAAGGGATCATCATCATGAGGGTTGATGTCGAAGGCGTCCTCCTCAAAGAAGAAGATATTAATCCCTGTTTTCTCTAGAATGATAAATGTGCTAAAGAATGGTGTACGAGTGTGGTTTTATAATGAGTGGGAAGACGAATGGCAATGGGAGTTATGAAATTTGGTCAAATGTGTAGTGGTATGAGTGGTTTGGAATTTTTGGAGGTAGTGGGACGGTGGTGTTAAATTGAAAGAAGGAAGAAGAAGAAGAGGGGAACGTTTCTGTTTTAAAACAGAGCGCATCCCAAACCCACATGACGGTCGTCATGGGGTTTTCACGATCGTGACCCTAGCAATTTCTGGGAGTTGAAATAGTTTTTGACAGCAAACGTTTTATCTAGAATGATATATTCTTGACATGTTAGAACATATGGTAATACTATTATACATACAGAATCATAAGGTATTCTTAGCGCGATATTTCCCCCCAAGTAAAATAGTTATGCTGAGAGCCCAAATTAATAGTTTTTGACAGAAGGACAGCGAATCTCTTTACGAAGCATGGGAAAGATACAAAGACATGATGAGGATGTGTCCGCATCACGGTCTTGAAGATTGGCTAGTCATCCACACGTTTTACAATGGTCTCTTGTACAATACAAGATTGACAATAGATGTCGCCGCTGGTGGTACACTTATGGATAAACCTTATGAAGAAGCCTATCAACTGATCGAAAGCATGGCTCAAAACCACTACCAATGGGGAGGAGAAAGAACTGCAGTGGAAAAATCCCAAACGAAAGGTGGAATGTATGAGGTTAGTAGCCTTGATCGTGTCAATGCTAAGGTAGATGCCCTTGCCCAAAAGATTGATAACTTGACCATAACACCTACAGCCACTGTGGCTGCTGTAGCTCAAAATTGTGAATTATGCGGAACACCTGGACATGCCGCCACTGAATGTAAAATTTTGGCAGGAGTCTCCAGTGACCAAGTGAATTATGCTCAGGGGAACCCTTATTCAAATACCTACAATCCGGGCTGGAAGAATCATCCAAACTTCTCCTACAAAAACAACAATGCATTGTATGCACCTGGTCAAGCACCTACTACACCACCAGGCTACCAAAAGGTTGCCGTAACTGATCCAAATGTTCCTAGGAAGTCCAACCTTGAACTAATGATGGAAAACTTTATAGCTACCCAGGCTCAAACAAACAAAGACTTCCTGAATCAAAACATACACACTAGTGAGCAAATTAAGCAGTTAGCAAACAAAGTAGACGCTTTAGCCACCCACAACAAAATGCTTGAAACCCAAATTTCACAAGTGGCACAACAACAAGCACCTACTGTTGTTCCTGCTGGAACATTTCCTGGACAGCCACAACCTAATCCAAAAGGACATGCAAATGCCGTTATATTGAGAAGTGGTAAAGAACTAGACGGACCCATTGATCCGAGACTTCAGAACCCAGCCATGTACCAAAGGCCTGATAGCACAACAACTAAGAAGGAGAATGAACCCAAGGAAAAGGAAGGTAATGACCAAGAGGCCGCAAACAAAGAAAAACCTTATGTGCCTCCACCACCCTATAAA
Organism: Lathyrus tuberosus; assembly: GCA_022829125.1. NCBI lineage: Eukaryota > Viridiplantae > Streptophyta > Magnoliopsida > Fabales > Fabaceae > Lathyrus > Lathyrus tuberosus. The sequence continues at coordinate 19,286,562 of JALAZF010000005.1, read as the reverse complement.
CCACCTATTCCGTATCCTCAAAGATTTGTAAATTCTAAAACTGCAGGGCAATTTAAGAAATTTTTTGAACTTCTGAAACAATTAAACATCACGATACCTTTTACAGAAGCCATCACTCAGATGCCCTCGTATGCTAAGTTCCTAAAAGAAATCTAATCCAATAAGAAAAAGATTGAGGATAACGAAACAGTTACACTTACTGCTGAGTGTAGCGCAATAATTCAAAACAATATGCCTCCTAAGCTGAAAGACACAGGTAGTTTCTCCATACCTTGTGTAATTGGGAAGTTCGTCATAGACAAAGCGTTATGCGACTTAGGAGCCAGTATTAGTGTTATGCCCTTATCCATATGCAAGAAGCTTGATATGGGAGACTTAAGACCAACTAAGATGTTTGTTCAATTAGCTGACCGCTCTATTAAATACCCAGTTGGTATACTAGAAAATGTTCCAGTTCGCATAGGACAATTCTATATCCCCCACCGATTTCATAATCATGGATATTAAAGAAGACTCCACTACTCCTATCATACTAGGAAGACCATTCTTAGCTACTGCTGGAGCCATTATAGACGTAAAGAGGGGTAGGCTAACTTTTGAAGTTGGTGAAGAGAAGGTTGAGTTTATTTTGACGCAATTCTTACAAGCTCCAGCTATAGATGACACATGTTATCTACTAGATGTCATAGATGAGTGCGTAAGAGAAATAGAGATGGAACCAACCACATACTCAGATATTATAAAAATACCAATACCTCCGATTTTTGAAGATGATAATTGGCGTGAACCTTATCAAGATGATAGCCTAAGCGAATTTTTAGCACTTACACCAGATCATCTACCTTGCCCGAAGAAACCAGCTCTAGAACTGAAAACACTACCCAATAATTTGAGGTATGAATTCCTGGACGAAGAACTCAAACGACCTGTGATAGTCAATGCAGACTTAGGACAGACCGAAACTAAGAAACTTTTAGATGTCTTGAGAAAATACCCAACTGCGTTAGGCTATAACATCGCTGACCTTAAGGGAATAAGTCCTTCTATTTGTATGCATCGCATTATGCTAGAGGAAGACTGTAAATCCTCTAGAGAACCACAGAGAAGGATTAATCCGATCTTAAGCACTGTAGTCAAGGATGAAGTGAAAAAGCTTTTAGAAGCAGGAATTATATATTCGATATCAGACAGTAAATGGGTTAGCCCAGTACATGTCGTACCAAAGAAGGGAGGTGTTACAGTTGTTAAGAACGCAAAAGGTGAGTCTATAACACAAAGAGTTGTAACTGGAAGTAGAATGTGCATCGATTATAGAAAGTTGAACAAAGCTACTCGTAAAGATCACTTCCCATTACCATTCATTGACCAAATGTTAGAACGATTGGCAAAACACTCTTACTTCTGCTATTTAGACGATTACTCAGGATTCTTTCAAATCCCGGTACATCCTGATGACCAAGAAAAGACAACCTTCACATGTCCCTATGGAACATTTGCTTACCGACGAATGCCGTTTGGACTATGTAACGCTCCTGCCACATTCCAAAGATGCATGATGTCGATCTTTGCTGATTTTATAGATGACATTATGGAAGTGTTTATGGACGATTTTTCTGTTTGTGGGCAGAGTTTTGAAGGATGTTTATCGAACCTAGAAATGGTACTTGAAAGATGCGTAAAAGTTAATCTCGTATTAAAATGGGAGAAATTCCATTTCATGGTAAATCAAGGAATCGTACTTGGACAAGTAGTATCTGACAGAGGGATCGAAGTTTATAAAGCCAAGATAGAAATTATAGAAAATATTCAACCTCCGAAAACCGTACGAGAAATATGAAGTTTCTTAGGACACGCCGGTTTTTACCGACGATTCATAAAAGATTTCTCGAAAATTACCAAACCTCTTACCGGTTTATTGATGAAAGACGCTGAATTTATCTTTGATGAAAAATGTCTAAAACCGTTTGAACAACTGAAAACAGCCCTCATTACCGCACCTATCATGCAACCACCAGATTGGAGATTACCATTTAAAATTATGTGTGATGCAAGTGATTATGTCGTAGGTGCAGTTTTAGGACAAAGAAGGGACAGAAAACTCCATGCTATTTACTATGCAAGTAGAACCTTAGACCCTGCCCAAATGAACTACGCCACCACAGAAAAAGAACTTCTAGCCGTGGTTTTCGCCCTTGACAAATTCCGTTCTTACCTAGTGGGAGCGAAGATCATGATTTATACAGACCACACGGCTATTAGGTATTTATTGAATAAAAAGGATGCAAAACCTAGACTGCTAAGGTGGATCTTGCTTTTACAAGAATTTGACTTAGAGATCAAAGATAAGAAAAGAACTGAAAATGTAGTAGCATACCACTTACCCCGATTAGATGGCATCAAACCAGAGCCAGTCCCTATTAATGACGATTTCCCTTATGAACGACTCATAGCCCAACTTGAAGATGATATGTCTAAACTACATTTAAATGAACCAAAAATAGAAGAAGTCGTGGAAGAAATTAACTCACACACAATATTTCCATGGTATGCGGACATAGTCAACTACTTAGCAGCTGGAGTACTTCCACCAGACCTATCTTATCAACAAAAGAAAAAATTCTTTCATGATCTAAAACATTATTATTGGGATGAACCTCTGCTCTTTAAAAGAGGAGCCGACGGTATTTTCCGTCGTTGCGTCCCTGAAACTGAAATAGAAGACATCATCTCTCAATGTCACTCTGCTCCTTATGGAGGACATGCTAGTACTTCAAAGACATGCGCTAAGATTCTGCAATCCGGCCTATTTTGACCTAACCTCTGGAAGGATGTTCACATTGCAATACTAAACTGCGACCGGTGCCAACGCACTGGTAACATATCAAGACGCGATGAGATGCCCCAAAAAGGCATATTGGAAGTAGAAGTCTTTGATGTATGGGGGATTGATTTCATGGGACCTTTCCCATCATCCTTTGTAAATAAATATATACTCGTAGCTATCGACTATGTTTCGAAATGGATTGAGGCTATAGCTTCTCCTACAAATGACGCACGAGTAGTCATAAAGCTTTTCAAAAACACAATTTTTCCCAGATTTGGTGTGCCGAGACTTGTCATAAGTGACTGTGGCTCTCATTTCATATCAAAAATATTTGACAAACTTCTATCAAAGTATGGAGTAAGACACCGCATAGCAACACCATATCATCCACAAACTAGTGGATGGGTTGAGGTCTCGAATAGAGAAATAAAACCAATCTTAGAGAAGACCATAGCAACCTCTAGGAAAGATTGGTCCTCTAAACTTAATGAAGCTTTATGGGCATATAGGACGGCCTACAAAACACCAATCGGAACTACACCTTTCAAACTAGTCTATGGTAAATCCTGCCACTTACCAGTAGAATTAGAACACAAAGCCTATTGGACTATTAAAACACTGAACTTAAGGTACGATTCTGCAGGTGAAAAGCGAATCCTAGATCTGCACGAACTAGAAGAGTTAAGACTAGACGCTTATGAGAACGCAAAAATATATAAAGAACAAACTAAGAAATGGCATGATAAGCGTTTATCTAGAAAATAATTTAGTGTGGGAGACGTTATGCTCCTATTTAATTCAAGACTAAAACTCTTTCCTGGGAAACTAAGATCTAGATGGTCCGGTCCTTTTGAAATTACCAAGGTATTACAGAGTGGAGCAATAGAAATTAAGGGTAGGAATAGCGAACCATTCATAGTAAATGGGCAACGTTTAAAGCACTATCATAGCATTGAAAATAAGGACTATTTGAATAGCCTTAAACTTTTAGAGTTGCCCGCTGATCCCCCTAACTAAAATATCTAATTGATTTCGTCAGGCTTACGACGTTAAAAACAACGCTTAATGGGAGGAAACCCATGATGATTGTTTTTCCTTCTTTATGATTGTTATTTCTTTACATTTTATATATTCTATTTTGTTTTCAAATTTCTAGTTTTCATTTATATTTTTCTTAAACTTTTTTGGAAATTGCTGTGCTAATTATATAATTGCAAAATACAGGATTACAAAGTCTTTCTACATTTTCTGTTCTCCTCTTCTGATTTCATTCTTGCTTAATCACTAAAAAATGGAGAACGAAGATAATATGTTGGTAGAATTCAGAGATGCAACTCAGTGGCATCGCTATGAGGCTCTGTCTCTTCGACCCTTCGCCCTGACAAAATTTTCCCACAGACCCACCATGACCTCTTTAGGCCTAGGTGAGAGCATTGATTTTCTGTTTAACCAACTAGGTTGGGAGGGTTTTGTTAATAAGAAACACAAGACTTATCGTAGACTGACTTTAGAATTCCTAAGTTCAATGAGTTATAATCCTTACTGTGGAAAAGGCATTAATAGGGGCCGAATTACTTTTAGGTTGATTGGATACCACTGCCAGTTTACCATTAAGGAACTGTGGGATCTTTTAGGTTTCCCTGAAGGACCCACCGTTTTCTCCGTGGTACAAGAGGATTTGATGTTAGTAGGTGAGCTGAATGCCTTCTGGGGTAGAATTTCAGGGAGACCTGATCTTGACATGAACCCTATGTTGTCAACTGAAATTCATAACCCAGCCATCCGATACTTTCATATGATCCTAGCCTACACCCTGTTTGGAAACCCTGAGAATGACAATACTGTTTCGAGGGATGAGCTCTTTATTATCTTTTGTGCATTTAAGTCTCGAGAGGTTAACGAACTGACTTTCATGTTTAATAACTTCTGCAAAATTATTAGGAATGAAAACAGCCCAATTCTGATAGGTGGCCTAGTTACCAAAATAGCCGATGCTATGGGATTCAGGACCCGACTTTCTAAAATCAACCCTTTTGGAGACTTTAGACCCATGAATATCACCTTCTGTTTCAATAGGGCCATGATTAGGAACCAAGGTCCACACCATTTCCAGCTCCTGATCAATAATGTAGTTGTGCCACACTTTACTCTACCAAATCATGAACTCACAAGTGTGCACAACGAACACAACTAGCTATATGACCTAGATGAACCACAGCCTGAACCTGAAGTAACCTTTCCCGAGCCTGAAATTGATCCTAAGACACCCCCTCATTACCATGACTTTGACTTTATGGAATTCCAAGATGACACTGACATTCCTAAGGTTGATGCCACAAATTATGCTGCAAATCTAACTACCATCCTTAAAACTATGGATGACTATCATAAAGAGATCACCTTAGTAAAGGGTGAACTGAACACCATGCGACAAGACATTGTCGGCCTCATGGATATGACAGTTGAGCAATTTGATCATTTGAACCAAGCCATTACATCTTTGAAGAAACGCCTTGGCTAGATTTTTGAAGCACTACTTTTTCATGTTTTACTGCTTTTACTTAAGAAACAATTTACTTTCAGTTTTTCTTCTTTACGTTGGGAACAAATTGATTTACATTCAGTTTTATTTATGATTGAATACACTGCTAGTCTTTGCTAGCATATTTTCTGGTTTTAATGAATTATCCAATTTATTGCTTAATATTTGATCTTGCTGGAATTAAATTTGCTCCTGTCGTACTTTATTTTGCTTCCGATTTATTTTGTCATTTTATTTATGATTCTGTATGCATAATAGTATTACCATATGTGCTAACATGTCCCCTGCTGCAAAAGAGAAGAAAATTAAACGTTTGCTGTCAAAAACTATTTCAACTCCCAGAAATTGCTAGTGTCACGATCGTGGCAACCCCATGACGACCGTCATGCGGGTTTGGGACGCGCTCTGTTTTAAAACAGAAACGTTCCCCTCTTCTTCTTCTTCCTTCTTTCAATTCAACACCACCGTCCCACTACCTCCAAAAATTCCAAACCACTCATACCACTACACATTTGACCAAATTTCATAACTCCTATTGCCATTCGTCTTCCCACTCATTATAAAACCACACTCGTACACCATTCTTTATCACAAACCTCCTTTCTCCAAAAACCTAATTTCTTCCATACCTTGTTTCTTTGTGAACCCACCATGGCAAGACAAACTCCATACCTTTCCACCGTGAATTTCAGAGAAGGAGCAGCCGGAGAATGTCAAAGGGCTAATTACATTAACTTCTACCAACGTTCCGTGCAACCAACTCGTTATGTCGACATTGCATGTCTCGAAGAACTCAGAATGCTTGAGGGAGTTAAATGGATGCTACAAAATGCTGGTCTATGGCAGCTCTGCACTCAGATTCGGCCTACTTACGAAGCCCTGACGCTCGAATTTCTCAGTTCATTCACTTACATTACTCCTCCAGGCGAGACGAATCAACTAACCGGTATCGCTAAATTCCGCATGTTTGGTACCGAGTACTCTATCGGCCAAAATCAACTTGCCGGAATGCTTGGTTTCCACCATGGAGATAATGTGCACTACAGGGTGCCACAGGAAACATTCTTTCAAGCAGCATTTGATTTATGGAATCAGTTGACCGGAACAAGGGTCGATAGCTGGGAGAGCCTAAACGCAACATATATCCACAACCCAGCCATCAGATATGTTCACCGCACATTAGGAAGCACTATTTTTGCAAGGGACAGCAACCACAAGGTGAACTTAAAGGAACTTTTCTTCCTCCATTGTATGTTTCACCCCGAGCCTATCAACGCCGCACCCTTTCTGTTAGCACACATCCAAGCAAACTGTGCTAGAGGTTCCAAACCCTTCTATTTTGGAGGGATTGTCACTTCTATTGCTCTAAGTTTGGACTTTGGGGACGCACTTAACGGATTACCCTCCGTGCCTCCAGTGTTGCTCGACATAGACTACTGCCGCAGCTCACACCTCATCAAACTGAGAAGAGATGGTAAATACCATCCAATGGTCCGAACGAGAACAGTTAAAAGTATCATTATGCCTTCCAGGCGCCGCATTGACCCTCAGAATATGGCTAATTGGCTCTTTGATCTGAATGCTCCTGAGCAAAATGCAGCTGCCCATGATGATCAAAATCAGGACCCTGTTGATGAGATGGAGCAAGAGATGGATAACGCCCCAGAAACCCAACCACTGCCTGCCAATGATGCTCCTTCGACCTCCAAACGTCGTCGCCGCCCCGACCAAGACCCCGTTACTAATGAAGAAATCTTGAGGGCTATATGGCAACAAAACTAGATGACTGCACAGAGAGAAGCACAGCAACAGACGCAACACAATGAAATGATGACTCTCATGTGCTAAATCCAGCAAGGGCAAGTTGACCAAGGTCAGAGGCTTGACGGTGTCATCGATGAGATGGGTGCATTGACACTGCAAGTACAGGACTTACACGATTACATCAGTCACATGGGCATTCCAGATCATGTGGCACGGCATGGACGCGGGCGCCCTAGAGGCAGAGGACGTGGAGCTCCCTGATTATTTTGTTTGTTTTTAGTTTTTCTTGTTGTTTCCTTTTATATCGCAACATTGAGGACAATGTCCGATATAGTGTGGGAGAGTTAGTCTATTTTCGTTTTATTTCCCTTTTTGTATTTCCCTTTTTCCCTTATCAAAGTCAATATATGAGAATTTTCGTTCAGTATCCGATTTCCCCATTTTATTCTGCCATAACGAAAAAAAAAATTTACGATTAATACACATCGTGACATACCAAGCTTTAAATTATGTTAGGAAGTTGGGAAAGTGCTAACAAGATCGATACCGTCTTGACACCTTAGACCTCTTGCGTATGCGATATCAGTTTCAAATACTTATTATACCGATACCTTGAGTTCAGTCCTAAAGTAACCCCTAATAGTTTATATTAGCAGTCAGCACCGTCTAAATTACAAAACCACGTGGGGAGCCGATGAATATAAGTGTTTGATGCCCAATCATGAAAAGAAGATCTTTTCTCATTTGTCTGCCGAGAAATATAGAATATGCAACAATTCTTACAATTGTGAAAACTTACAAGAAAAGAAAGAAATCAGTGGTCGATTGGTTCAGAGGTACCTGATTCTGGACTCGGTAGGGCGAACTACGGTTCGATCCCCCGCAATCTACGAATGGGATGCATAAAGGGTTACCACACTTGTGTATCAGGCCCCGTAAGAAAAAGGGATCAAAGTCACTAACCGGCTACTCCACTACGTGCGTGAATAAGGCAAAGGGCTTAATGTGATTGCGTTAGAATGAAACCGGGTGAAACGGACACGAAAGCTTCAGGTTGAACTATAATAGATTGATTAGAACTGGATTGCACAAAAGAGAGGCCTATGACGAGGCTTGTCGCTTTGTGTCATTAATGTATTTTTCGTGTTCATGCAAGTACCTACTTACTAACATAATTTCCTCCAACATTTCAAATCCTTTGGCGTACCATGTATGTGCATTTGATGAAGTTTGTCCGATTTTAACTTATTGATTGCTTGAGGACAAGCAAAGATTGAAGTGTGGGAGAGTTTGATAACACGAAAACATATCGTATTTTTACTTTAATTTATGTTAAAATATTATTCCATTTCAGTCTAATCTCCAATTTTTCCGAGAATATTTAAGTGTTTTGCAGGTATTTCAGTTGCCAAGTCAAAAGTACGCAAAGTGTAGAAAAGAAGCCAAACGAGCAAGAAAATAGCAAGAAAAGAGCATAAAATAGAAGATTTCAAAATTTGCTGGTGTGACGACCGTCACACCTCCCTCACGGTCGTCATGGAGTTTAAAGTCATCACGCTCGTCACAGCCCATCACGTTCGTCATGGAAGCAAAAACAGAATTTAGACGCTAGGCTCAAACGTGGTCACGAAGACTCAGAAATTCAGTTTTCACGTTGCATTTTCTCCGAGAAATTCTAGGTCCCAAATGAAAATAACTGACAAAGGAGTGTGCCTACATTTTCTCCAACCGTGGCCATAGCTGAGGCTATATATATGAGAAGATTTCCAAGAGCCGAGGAGGTCCATTTTTCTTTCCAAAGTTGTCGTATTGCTGCAGAATTGTTTACAGAATTTCATTCTTGTTTCACTTTGTTTCCTTTACCATTTTCCTAGTCGCTTATTACCGAACAAAGCAATAGTTTCTCACATTGAGGAACTATTGCACATTAGTTTAAGTTTTTGTTTCCTGCCTTCATCATTTCGTTTTTACTTATTTAAGCAAAAGCCTACCGATCTGTGGAGGAATTGCTTAGACCGCATTTACCAGGTTTTTATCATTTCAATTTATAGTAATTGTTTTTCTTTTATTATGTCTGAATTTAAGTTTAATTGTTTATTTGCATTCAAGTTCATTTTAATTAGTATGTCGAGCTAAACCGATTTTATAGGTATGTAATTGAGTAACCGGACTGGATTAGTTATTTCTAAGCTAAAATCATAAATCAACTTATTTTATGGCTTTGATTTCTTAATTTAAAACCAACTTTTATTACAGAAGTAAAAAGGTAACAAAGGTTGAGGTCAAGACCACGAGAGTGTGAGATTTTACCCAGATAGCTGAAATCGAGCTTTAGGTTTAAAAACAGCGAGAGTGCTTTAAAGTTAATTAGGACTTATTAGTTTCCAAAAATTATTTTTAACCTCATATGGGCTAGCGAGAGCAGACATATTGACTTAAAGGTATAGTCCGAAGCAATAACCACGAGAGTGTGAGGTGAGGGCTTTTAAACTGGTATTTTCTACAGAATTATAAAGTGATAAATTTTTATACGCTTAGGTTCAATGAAATCTATGATGGTATACTGAATTATATACCGATGTCCTACTCATAACTAGTTTATTCTTAAATTTTAATTTCCGTTTAATTTCCCTTTTTTCTAAAAACCATATCAGATTAGCCTTAGATTTACATAGTAACATTAGATAACGGTACGTTCAATTTTTAGTCTCTGTGGGATCGATAATCTTTTAAAACTATGCGATACAACTGTATACTTGCAGTTATATTTATTTAGGCACACTAAATAGCGATCAATTGGTTACGCGGCGCAGATCTTAATACCAAGTTTTTTCATACGTCGGCCATGGTTCGTAAGAAATTCCAGAAAATCATTATGTTGCAGCAGGATGAAGGAATAGAAGTGACAGACCAGGCTGGTATGTGACATTGCGAGAAGTTATTTCGAGGAATTGTTCGCAGTTAAAGCTAGTAATCATGAGGCATTGCTTTTTCTTATCCAGCCTGTAATAATAGAGGAAGTTAACAATAGGTTGATAGCCCCTCTGCTTATGGAGGAACTATATCATGCCTTGAGAGATATGCATCCTAATAAATCGCCGGGTTTGGACGGTTTTAATCCTGCGTTCTATCAGAATTTTTGGGACTTGTGTGGAAGAGATATTTTCGAAGCTGCCAAGAGTTGGTTGAATAGAGGTTTCTTCCCGCCGACACTTAATGATACAGACGTTTGTTTGATTCCTAAGATTTCCAACCCTCGTGATATGAAGGACTTCCACCCTATCTCCTTATGTAATATGATCTATAAACTTGTGTCTAAAGCACTTGCTAATGATTGAAGATGACTTTGGATATATGTGTATCAGAGGAACAATCGACTTTTGTGGAGGGTCGCTCTATCCTTGATAACGCAATGATTTCTTTAGAGGTTATACATGCTCTTAAGAGAAAGACTAAAAATATGAAGGTGCATTTGGCTCTTAAGGTGGACATCAGTAAGACATATTATAGAGTGGATTGGGGTTTTCTCCATGGTATGCTGTGTAGAATGGGATTTGATGAAAGGTGGATTCACTAGATGTTGATGTGTGTCTCCTCGGTGCATTATATTGTTCTTGTCAATTCGGATAAAGTTGGACCGATTGAACCAGGGCGTGGATTGAGGCAAGGGGACCCACTGTCCCCTTACCTATTTATTCTTGTGTCAAAAGGTCTTACGACTCTTATTAGGGGAGCAGTAGCTAGAGGCAATATCCATGGGATCCAAATTTGTAGAGGGGCACCCATTGTGTCCCACCTTCTTTTTGCTGACGATTGTTTTTTGTTTAGCAGGGCTAACATCACCGAAGTTAGACATCTTATGAATTTGCTTAGTACTTATACTGAGGCCTCGGGGTAGGAGATTAATTTGAATAAATTTGAGGTGTTTTTTTAGCAGAAACATAAGCAACACGACCAAGGAAGATCTTGCCAACATTATGGGAGTTCTTTATGTGTTGGGAACTGGAAAGTATTTAGGTTTGCCCTCTATGATAGGTAGAAGTAAGAAGGAAACTTTCTCTTATATTAAAGATCGCATCTGGAATAAAATTAATTCCTGGAGAGTTAGAGCTTTATCAAAAGTAAGGAAGGAAGTTATGATCAAATCGGTGCTCCAAGTCATACCGTCCTATGTAATGAGTTTTTTTATCCTTCCATATGCAGTTTGTAATGATATTGAGAAGTTGTTGAATTCCTTTTGGTGGGGTGGAGGGAGCAATAATTAGGGTATTTACTGGATGGCCTGGGATAAGCTGGCGTGTTCCAAGAAGGAATGAGGGTTAGGTTTTAGAGACTTTAAAGTTTTCAATATGTCTATGGTTGCTAAGCAAGGATAGAACCTGATGTCCAAGTCTCAAGCTCTTGTGTCCAGAATCTTTAAAGCAAGGTACTTCCCTAGAACATCTTTTTTCGAAGCTAATATTGGATATAACCCTAGTTTTGTGTGGAGGAGTATTTGGAAGTCGAAGGATGTCTTATCATTAGGATGCAGGTGGAGCATTTGGGATGGAAGTCACATCAGGGTTATGCATGAGGCTTGGATCAGGGGAAAGAGGGATGGGTGCCTGAGTGGTCCCCAGAAACAATGTGCGTATGACATTACTGTTAGAAATCTTATGCTACCTAATGTTAAACAATGGGATTTGCGGATTATTAGAGAACTGTTTGATTGTGCAGAGGCCGAGGATATATTACAGATACCTCTTATAGAGGAGGTGAATGAGGATAGGATGATTTGGAAGGAAGAACAAAATGGAGCCTGTGTGCGTTCTGGATATAGGTTGTGGAGGATTCTTTGGAGGAGGAATGAGAACGGGGGAGAGGAGGAGGCTTGGAATAGTCTCTGGAATATTAAAGCACCACCAAGGGTTAAGCATCTCTTGTGGAGAATTTGTAAGGACTGCTTACCGGCGCGTTCTAGACTCCGTCAACACCATCTACTGTGTCCCTCTACTTGTCAGTTTTGTGAAAATAATCTTGAAGATGAATGGCATTTGTTTTTTTTGTTGTAATGAGATTGACCATTGTTGGAGGGCAGCAGATTTGTCTTCTCTTATAGATGCTCGATTACATTCTTTTCATGATGTTAAATTTCTTATTTTTGACATCTGTAGTAAGGAGGATATGAAAGATGCTGGTAGATTTGCCTTTATGCTAGATGAAATTCGGAAGAATAGGAATAATCTCACTTGAAACAATGAACAAGAGGCAGCCCCGAAACTTGGATGGTTAGCTTTTCACAAGTGGCATGAAAGGTTTATAGCCCAAAAAGGTCGTGAACCCATAAGTAACCTACAATGTCCTTCTTCTTAGAATCCGCCTAGGGATGGTTGGTTGAAATGTAATGTGGACGCAACTTTTAATAAGCAGAGAGGTACTTCTAATAGGGGTTGGTGTTTGCGTGGCATAATGGAGTTTTTATTACAGCAGGTGTGGCTTGGGATCCTGGAACTATGCCCGTGATTGAAGCTGGAGCCATGGCTCTAAAAGAAGCAATTCATGAATCCATTGCTTTGCAGCTGGATAATGTGGTTTTTGAATGTGATTCTCAGATAGTTGTTCAAGCCATTCACTCCAGTTATATCGGTAATTCAGAATTTTTTTGTCATTCTTGATTCTATAAAAACCTTGTTATCTGTTAACCCAAATTTTGAGGTAAAGTTTATTACGCGTCAAGCGAATATTGTTGCTCACTCTATTGCTAGGGCGGCTAATTCATGGCCTAGACGTAATTTATTTAATTTAGCTCCTTCTTGTATTGAACAATTCTTGATTAATGAAATGCGTTAAGTTTGTTTCGGTAAAAAAAACGTTGAAAAAAGATTGTCTTCTCACTTAAGATTGTGTATTTGGAAAATATAGAAAGGGTACAAATATTTAATTAATTTTCTTAATTAACTTGAAATCAACTTTTTTTATAATAATAAATAGGAGTGAGTAATATCTAAACTTTCCTACTACCAAATAGTACTCCTTATTGTAAAGAGGCACATGATCGTTCCTAAATTTTATCCAATTTAACGTTGATATGCTTAAACAATGGTAGAGAAGTTGTCTCCTTTCACAATTTGTACCAACAAAGATTCAAAGGAGGAGACAAAAATCCATAGCTTCAATGTCTCACCATTAAAGAGCACAGTGTGTGTCCCACCGTCAATGCCGGAAAGTATGACACGTGGCATATGATTATGTGAAAACATACAAACAATATCGTGGGAACATTATCACCATTTTGACATGACTAAATCGATAGTTACGAGGACATAGTCTAACTTTTGGACTCATTTATAGTGTCCATGCTGAAATAGAAATGTGCGAATAAGATAAAACGTCATAAAACAGTTAATATTAACTAGAAATAGATGCATATTTGATCTGAATGATGGAAAAATAATTTGTATTACGCCACATATATTGTGTCGTGGTGCATGTAATGAGATAAGATTTTTTTTTTCATTGATTATGATAGCACTTTACATGAAATAAATATAGTAAAAGCGTTGGTGTAGAATAGTTATGATAGGTTTGTTCTATACAATTATAACTACTAACAAACTTGGTAACTATTATAACTAATTTAAGTAACTATCTCTAACTATATTAACTAACAACATGATTTGAGGAATAAGGTTAGCTTTATCTAACTTGTTCTTGGTGTAATATCCCCCTATAAGTTGGAGGATAAATGTTAATTATGTCCAACTTGAATAATAGTGTATGAAATGGTTGAAGTAGAAGTGGTTTGGTGAAAAAATCAGCTAGTTGATCCTTTGAAAAAACAAGAAGCAACTTGAGAACATTGGCTTAATTTTTTTCACACACAATGTGACAATAAATCTCTAGATGGTTAGCACGTTCATAGAATATCAAATTAGCTGTGATGTGTAAGGTGTTCAAGTTGTCACAATAGAGAGCTGGAAGTTTGTGACTTTGGACTTGAAGGTCATATAGAAGATAAACCAACTATTGCAGTTCACAAGTTGTCACTGCAAGGGCCCGACATTCAGCTTTCGATGAGGATCTTGATACATTAATTTTTTTTCTTTGTTAGTCAAGAGATAAGAGATTTTCCAATGAATAAACATTGACCGAAGATGGATTTATGTGTGTTTGCACAACCAGCCCAATCAGCATATAAGAAGCCTATTAGTTGGATATAAGAATCTCAGGAAAAGAACAAACCACGAGCAGGACATCCATTAAGGTGTCTTAGGACCCGTGTGGCCTCTTTATGATGTGCAGTCGTCAGATTTGTGAGGAATTGACTCAAATGTTGTGTAATGAATGTGATGACAGGTATAGTAGTTTTTAGGTATATGAGTCTTCCAACAAGGCGTCTATATGTTAGGATGTCAGTGTAATCAAGGCTAGAATCATGTAAGAGTTTGATGGTAGGATCAGCAGGTGTTGAAACTGGTTTTGTAATATCTCATATTTCCTTAAATGCTCAATTCGTTGTCAGTTGAGACCAAATGAATTCCTATGTACTCTATCTTTTGTCAGTTGGAACAATTAGAACTCTTAAGTGCTTTAAATGTTGTCAGTTGGGACCAAGAGAGTAATTAGTGGACTCTAAAGAGATCAATTATTATTAAAAGAAAAGAACCATTATTAATAAATACAAGAGAGCGCATCTTAGTAGCATTAATAATTGGTCAATTGGTATTAGAAGACAAAATATCAATTGAGATATTCTGTTACTGTAATACCTCAAAATTTGCCCTCATGTTTTCTCAATAAATTGGTCTATGCTTTACTCATTTGCATTCCATAGTAGGTCATAAATTGCATATCATTGGTTGCAAGGCATGGTATCTAGTGCTTCAAGGGTTGGTCATCCAGAGCAAGAGAACAAGCCTCAAGGGTCTCTTATATCATATATCCTCTCACTTTGATCCCACAAGGCATTGGAAGTTGGGAATTCGTCAAGAAGATTGGACAGTGCATCATCTCCTATACAAAACAGTCTCAAGTTTGGATTTGACCCCCAAATGGGCAAGCTCTTTGAGTTTTTATCACCTCCAAGTGTCATATCTCATCTTTGTTAGATAGGATGTACATCATATTCAGAGGAATTTGGATTTGGAAGATGTGTTATTTCCTCCTAATCAGAGGGTACCAAAATTAAGGTTTGACATAAAATCAGTTTATTTCTGATTTTTTGGACAAAACATGATCTCATGGTATTCCTTATGTTCCTAAGGGTATATGGATGGAAAATTTCTCATCAATTGGTTTCAAAAAGGTTTCAATTGGTCAGAGGATTCAAAATCAGGAGAATTGGGGAAAAAGTCAACTGTGCAGTGGAAAAAGTCAACTCCTGACTTTTTAAGGTCAAATTCATGAAATTCAAGTTATATATGTTCATTGGACAAGATTTGATCAAGAAATGGTGGAAGAATCATGAAAAATCAAGAAATCACAAAACTGCCAAAAATAGAAACTTTAGGGTTTCCAAAAATGGCAAGTTTGGACCATTTTGCACCACACTTTGAGGCTTTCTTTCTCCATGATAAAATCTCCAAACCTCAGGCCCAAGTTGAGCCAATTAAAGTTCACATTCTAAGCTTCAAATCCATGTAAAGAACTCTTCCATTGGATCAAAATTGAGTGAGATATGATCAATCAAAGTTTGACAAAACTAGGTCAAAAACCAAGTCATGCCCAAGCAAAACCAGGCCCATGCGCCATAATTTTGTCAAACACATAGTGGACAGAATGTAAAGCCATTTTTCTCATTGAAGGATGCTTCAAATGAAAAAATTTTGAACATCAAAGTTGTTCATCTCAATGTCCTCTTTAACTTTGATGTTGGACATTTTTCCATTTGAGCAAGTTATGATGGAGTTATGATTGTCCCAAGATGAGGTGTTCATGCTGAAAATCCATAGGCTATGTTGCCTTGCCATGCCATGCCAAGCCACGCCCATGAAGTCAGTTGTGCACACTTGAGTTTCAAGCCATTTTACACCATCTTACACACCTTTATTCAACTCAAAATTCACACCAATATCTCATGATTCCATGCCATGAACACAAAGAAATTCATCACCAAACCTCCATATTTCCATTGTTATCAAGCTGCTACAAAATCAGAAAAAAGAAGACATTGATGGTGTTGATTATCACATTCACACGCATACATGTTCACACCATCCAACCATTGCCTCGTTTGTACAAACATCTCTCTTACACTATGCTACTTATCATGTTATATCATACACGAAGAAGGAAAAAACAAAGCTTGCACAAAAAGCTCCCTTGCTGCTACATCACTACATCACCACCATTCTTTTCTCCACCTCACCATAACTTCATGAACATCATCTACACCACAGCAAAACCAAGTAACTCGCCCCTAACTAACTTGACTCAGTTAGTTAGGGTGGACTCATTTAACCATGCTTGAACTCATTTGACTAACTCAGTTAACCACCCTAGTTCAATCTTAACCACACCTATATATTCAAATCACACTCACAATTTCATTCCAACTTCATTTTGCTCACACATTTCACAAACACTCTCAAATTCTCTCTATTCTCTCTCTCTGATCTCACGAACTCAACACCTCCATCACTCATCTTCTTCAATCATTATCTTCAGTGTGATTTCTGAGCAAGAACAAGCATGATCAACACCAGCTCTCCAAGTGTATCTTCATCACATTTTTTAATCTTCCTCTGTTTTCAAGATCTCAAGACTCAGCTGCATTTATTTTGCACGAATTAAGCTCAAGATCAAGTGGCTTTCTCTGGTTTTCTTATAATTCAAGCTGCTTCACAGTTTCAGGTTCTAGTTTACTTAACTTCATTGCTTCGTATTCATGTTATTTGAGCTTATTTCATCTTGATTTGAAGCTTACTAGAAGCTGTGTGAGTCCTGGCTAGTTGATAGGCTCTTTAGGAGCATAGTTGAAAAATTAGGGCAAGGTTGTTGCATTCGATTCTCATTGTATGCGTGTGATGTGTGAAAACTGAGCCTATATTCTTCACCTACGTGATTTCCTCTACATTTTGGCATGCTTTTTGTTGATTTCTGGAACAATGTAAAACTTGCAGTGGCGGAGAGTGGCCGGAGAAGATGACCGGAGGTCCTTCTCCGGCCGGTGAGGTTTAATGTTAGGGTTTATGCCAGTTTTAATCATAGCCGTCTGATCTTTTAATCCAACGCTCATAGAAGTGTCAGCGCATTAATGTCCACCATCCCTCTCACGTGCATTATTTTGAAGCTGAATGACTTCTGTGTGTGTGTGTGCGTGATATCTATTGTGGACCCTAGCTTTGAATGGCTTTATGTGTGTACTTGTTTGATGATCGTGCATTGAGATTAATCTAATGGTTTAAACGTTGCCAGCACATTAATGAAGGTGTTGCGTACCACGTGTGTTCTTTTGATTTATGAACTGATTGCATGTGCATGCGTGTGTGGAAGTTATCATGTGTGTGCATTTTCATTCGTCTGATCATAATAATTGTTAGATTGATTGTTGACTTTTTCATCTAATGGCTGTGATTGCATCTAATTGATGACTGATCATACACGCTACCCCACACAACTACACGTTTAATTGGATTGGGTCTGATTACTATTTGCACACCCCTGTTAAGCCCAATGTTATTTTTAAACATGGAAATTACTCACGCTGCACCCCCTCCCCGTTTCTTTTATTATTTTTAATTTCTTTTCCATATTTGTTTAGTTTTCTTATTTTAAAAATAGTAAAATATTTCTAAAATTCCCAAATAAATTCACGTGTATTCTTGACACATTTAAATAATTTTATTTAATTTTTAATTCTGATTTCATGGATTTTTGCACCTAATTGTGTAATTTTCTTTTAATTTCTTTCTAATGGATGTTCTTCTTTGACACTCAAATTTGTATATTTTATTTCTTCCATCTCACACAATATTTTTCATCCATTCTTTTTGCATTCGTTAGATAGCACATTTAAGCATGTAATAAAATTTTCACTTGAATTTTAAAATCATATTATCATGTGTTTTGATGAACCTATTTGAGCTTTCTTCTGAGGTGTTTCAAGGTGGATTTGTGAACTTTGTTGAGCATGTTTCTTATTGAGTTTTGCACCATACTTTTGATATGTGGTTCTCTTCTGACTTAGGTTGGTTGTGGCTCATTTTCACAATTTTATCTTGTGCTTTGATAATTGTTGATGCCTTGCATATGAAGTTACTTTTTGTGCACATTTGTTCTATCTCATTCTTATATGTTTTGATGAGGCATTTATGCCACCGTTTGATGTTTGTTTGTGCATCAATTATAGGTCATTTGCATGATATTATAGGTCCTCTTTGTCTCATTATAAATCACTTTGGTTTGCATTTGAATTTGATATGAGTTTGTGCATTCTAATTTGAATTTTGATATGTTTTCATTCCTTATCTCTTCTTGTGCTCTACTTGTCTTGTGCTTATATTTGGTATGCCATTTCCTTCATTCCATTTGCATCTCATTTATAATATGCTACTACCTTTATGCATTCGTTAATCATGTTACATGTTATGCATCCTTAATATGTCAAGTTGTGCATATATTGAAACATGTTTCACTTCTCCCTTTTTCTTCTTCATCTTATATCTTCTACTTGCATCATTGCATCCATGATTGGTATGATAATTCATGTGCATGTTAAGACATTGATAAGTGACATATGGTTCTGACTTTGGTCTTGTATGAAGCATTAATACATGATTACTTTGCATATTCACTTTTTCTTCATCTATTTCTTCCATGGTTCACTTCTTTGATGTTTGAGGCTTTGATTGGACATAGTTGGTATGTGTTTAATATCTTAACATTAGTGAACACCTTTAGATGTAGGTTCTGACCTTGATTGAGTTTCATATATTAGGATCCTTATTCATTGATTCTCAATGGGTTTGATCATTATTTGGTATCCTTTCTTTCATTTTTCCACTTGTAAATATTTTGTGAACTAACATTTTTCATGTAGGTGCAAATGGTAAGTAGGTGTGTGGATATGCTTCCACATGCACTTATTTCTCTCATCTTCTCTTATTTATTTCAATAATCCAACTTGTGATTGTGATAAGCATTTATATGCTTTCCTTGAATAACTTCTTCTTCATCCCTCTTTAAGATCAACTTAACTTCCATCTTGGAAGTAAGTTGCTTCTTTTACTCTTCTTCTCCTTTCTTGTAGGATTAGGTTTCTTAAACTACATTAACCATAGGAACATCCATGTATGACAACTTTAGGGTGGGTCTTAGTGTCCTTAGTTTTCACCTTTTATTTCCATTTGAGTCTCTTCTTCTCACCTCAAAAACAAAAGTAAAAAACACTTAATAAAGGTTAAACGTGTATTGCGCATGAGCCTTAAATATGGGAAGTGAATAATGGGGGGGTTCCCTTCATTCTTCTAGGGTACCTAGTGTACGTGCTGTTGGGGGACGATACACAACGTATTCGTTCCTATGTTGTAGACTTGGGTGCAATGCAAGTTACAAACAACTTCAAAAAACACTTCTTTCTAAAAAACTTCAAATAAACAATAACGTCTTTCCTTCGGGAATTTCTCTCCTCATCTCATTCACTCATTCCTTAAGGACTCGTCATGTCCATTCTACCGCAAACAGGTAACGCCTAAGTCTCCATACAGTGAGCTGCAACACCTAACTGCTAGGACCCGAACGTTGACGCATTCCACTAAAAAACATAAACAAATTTCCCTTAGCTGAGGGGAACTACGTCGCTCTGATTCTCATGTTCTCGATGAGATACGTAGGCAGTGGGGTAGGGCCCATTCGAGCACTTCTTTTATTTTCCCTGCATTTGTTTCTCTTTCTCTCTCCTTTCGTTTTCCAGTTCTCCAGCTAGCAGTTCCTTTTCCAGTATCCTTTTCTTACACCCTTTGATCGAGACAAGCAAGCGTGGATCCCATCGGGTACGATGGACGCGTGGGGGTGCTAATACCTTCCTCGCGCGTAACCGACTCTCGAACCTAGTTCTCTTGGTCGCAAGACCATGCTCTTTCCTTTTCCTCAGGTTTACGCAGTGTTTCCTTTCACTCTCTTGGGATAAATACACATTGCTGGCGACTCTGTTTCGGTGCCACTTTCGCGTTTGTACTTGGATGAAAATCCCGGGAGCGACAGCTGACGTCTCTGCTGGGGATCGAACCCAGAATCTCTGGTTTCCTTAGCGAGTCAATCCTAGCGCTTGTTTGTTTTCTTTCATTGGGTGTTTATTTTGAATTTGTATTCTGTTGTATTTACTGTTGTACTGTATTACTATTTATTGTATTGCTGCTTTACTGTACTTTATTGTATTTATTGCATTTACTGCATTACATATCATTATATGCTGGACTGTGCTAGTTTTTCTGTTTGGTGGGCAGGGTGTTCTGAGAGATAAGCCCAATACCCAGGCTTGAGCATACACACAGGTATTAGTGTGGGTGGACGTGTCGCTCCCGTGGTGTTTTGCCACGTGTGGGTGTTCACGAGACCTACAATCAGACGAGGTTCTTTCCGGAGCTATCTGCTACTGTATGCTCGATACAGGCCAGTAGATATTCTCTGGAGGAACTGTCGACTCTGATGACCATTCCCGAGGACTCAGTTGCGGCACTCCTCCCGAGTTGTGACAGTGGCAGACCACACTTTGTGGCAAACCCATTGCACATTCTCGATCCGAGGACCCAATGTTGGGAACTCGCTATAGGATATCCTTTTTTGAGGGGAATCAGTTGAGGCCTCCTCGATTTATGATGATGCCAAACCAGGAATGGTGAACGTATCATCATTTCTCGACCTGAGAGCCCGTGATATTGAGGATCATTTCCTTTCTAGTACCCACATGTGAGGGGGACGGGTTGTTTACAGGTTTGCAGGTAACCTTGACTTTCAACATACCTGGTACACTGGATTTCTTATCAGTATGGTTTATCTGTGCGGTTACTCTGTTGTTCTGGAATTCTGGAGAATTTGAGCCTTGAATTTATTCAACTATTTCAGTCTAGCACAGACACGTGGCACTTTGATCCCATGCCTTGCATTGCATCATTTTCTAACATTCATATTTTTCATTTCCAGGTAGTATCTGACATTTTGATTCCAGTCAACGGGCAGTGATAGGGATGGACAACAGAAGAGGCAAGAAGAACACCATTGTGTACAAGTTCCCGAAGCTCATCCTGGGTCAGATTTGTAAATTGCAAGAGATGGCCAGTCCGGAAGTGTTAGGAATGTTCGGAGAGAAGTACAGTTGGATCCTATCCTTTGCTCGTAACCTCAGTGAATATGAAGCTGATGGCTTACGCACCCTGATGCAGTTTTATGATCCTGCCTTGAGGTGCTTTGTACTGACGGATTATGTTTTGGTTCCTACTCTGGAAGAGTATTCTAACATTCTGGGAATTTCCATCAAAGAAGGTGTTCCTTTTTGTGGGTCGAAGGTAGATCTTGATTTCCAAGTCGTGGCTGGTGCTCTTTATTTGAGCAAGTCAACTTTGGAAGCTGATATTTCTGGCATGGGAAAGGTTCGTGGCTATCACCTATCATACTTAGCAAACAAGGCTCAAGAGGCAGCAAAGGAGAAGAAGTGGAATGTCTTCAACGCAGTGTTGGCTCTCTATGTATACGGTATTGTCTTGTTCCCGAATGAGCCTGATTTTGTTGACACGGATGCTATCAGAATATTTGTATCTCAAAATCCGGTGCCAACCTTATTAGGAGACCTTCATTATGCCTTGTACAATAAGAACGAGAAGAGACGAGGTGGGACAGTTCATTGTTGTGCACCTCTTTTCTATAATTGGTTTGCCAATCGTCAACCCCACTCAGGTGCTTTCAAGGATACTAAGAATTCTCTGAAATGGAGTCAACGTCTGATGGGTCTAGATGCTAAGGATATTGTTTGGGTGAATCACGGAGTGCTGGGTAAATACATTTTGCACAGTTGCGGTGAGTACCCCAATGTTCCATTGATAGGGAGGAAAGGGGGTATTAACTATAACCCTTCCTTGGCTATCCGGCAGTTTGGGTATGCTCTGAAAAATCCCCCAGTTGAAAAGGAGTTGGAGGAGTATTTGTATTTTCACATGGCTGACAATGGATTGGATGTGGCGCAGAAAGCTTCCAAAGCATGGCTCAGTAAACAGAAGAGAGGAAAAACCATTTGGGGTTTGCCTAATAATTAAACTTTCCCTCCATATGAGCAATGGATAAAGAAGAGGGTCGAAGAGTACTATTTGCCTTTTGATTGGGTGCCTCCCTTGTATCCCAAGGTGATAGAGGAAAGAATCACCGTACCAATTGAAGAATTCGATAAGCAGCGAAGGGTGATGCAGGAGTTGAGGGAGGAAAATGCTAGTATGAGTAGTAGACTTCAGGGCGCTTTACATGACAACTTGGAGATGAAATGGAAGGTCCAAGATTTGACAGAGCATTTGGAAAAAAGGGAGAAGGATCTTGATGACAGAGCTCAGAACTGTAGAAAGATCAGTATGACTACTGAATCATCCGGCAAAGCCTACAGGGAAACCGAAAAGCTCTTGACCAAAACTGAAGACAAGCTTGCCATGTATAAGGAGATGTGGGAAGAGCTTAAGATTGAGAATGAGGAGTTAAAAGAAGAACTTCAAAGGATGAAGGAAGACAAGAAGCACTTCTCTGGTAAGTGGAAAGAAGCCCAGAAAGAAATTGAAGAGCTCAAGCTGCAAGCGGGAATCAAGAAGTCAAAGGGCGAAGGCATTGATGTGGAAGAGCAGATTCCTAGGCTGAGTCAGGATGTCGAGAAGAGAAACAAACTGATCAAGGGGTTGCTAGAGAAACCTACTCATCCAGACACTGTGAACCTTCATGAAGAAATTGAAGCCAGTTTATTTGGAATTGATTTGTAGTAATTCTATTGTTTGTATTTTGCTATGATTACCATCAGGATTGTTGATGAAATCACTTTTGATTGTATCGGACCTATCTGTATGTTTCTCATGATATGATATTACAATATTTGGTTCAGCTATATTTGTCTCAACAGCTCTCAGTTTTGAAAGGTGTCTTTCTTTGTTTGATTCTGCAATATTTCTGGAGTCGGATTTATTTTCCGATGTTGTGTCTAATCCCTTGCCCGATTTCAAAGCTGGAATCAAAGCGGATATGCCTGGAAATGTGTAAATATGATTGTTTGCATTTGCATTTGCATCCCCATAATCATAAGCATTTGTGCATAACAGGTACTGGCTCCGGTCTCTCTAACCTTTATTTTGTTTACAGGCATAATAGCTGATTCCCACATTCACCGATACGCAACCAGACGAAACCAAGCTAAAGTCATGGATCAGGTACAAACAGAGTTGGCTGAGTTAAGGGCACGCATGGAACAGTTTATGAATTTGATCCAAGGTGTTGCCCAGGGGCAGCAGGACCTGAGAGTAGGGCAAGAAGACATGCGAGCTACCATCCAGAGGTTGGAGACAGAGATTCCCATTGGTGACCACGTTAATCCCCCTAGGGTTAACCCTCTTGTTGTTACCCCTCCTATTGTCAATCCTCCTGTTGTTACTCCTCCTCCGGTTGGAGTTAACTTGGGTTTCGTTCCTGGCAACAATGGGCTGGTGGAAGATCGTCAGGATGATCAGTTTTCCGTACTTAATGCTGATATGGGATTCTACCACGATGACAGGAAATACGAGGGACTGGCTGAAAGAGTGAAGGCTATAGAAAGTCAGAATCTTATGGGAATTGATGTTGAGGATATGGGACTAGTACAGGGTGTCAAGATTCCCCCGAAGTTTAAACCACCTACTTTTGACAAGTACAATGGTAGCACTTGTCCTAAAACTCATCTCCAGGCATATATCCGGAAGATAGCTGCTTATTCTGATGATCAGAAGTTATGGATGTACTTTTTCCAGGACAACTTGTCTGGAGCCTCACTGGAATGGTATATAAAGTTGGATAGGGCTCGCATCAGAAGTTGGAAAGAGTTGTGCTTGGCTTTCTTGAAGCAATACCAGTATAACATCGACATGGCACCGAATCGTACTCAGTTACAAAGCATGACACATGACCCTAAGGAAGGTTTTAAGCAGTACGCCCAGAGGTGGCGTGAATTTGCTGCTCAAGTGCAACCTCCATTGGCAGATAGAGAAATGGCTGACATGTTCATGAATACTTTGCAAGGTCCGTATCTCGATCGGTTGGCTGCTTGTCCATCCACAAGTTTTGCTGACATAGTAATTGTTGGAGAAAGGATAGAGAGTTTGCTAAAGATGGGGAAGATTCAGGATGGTAGTGGTACAAGTCCAGCTCCCGCAAAGAAGTTTTTTGGTAACAATAACAGAAAGCGTGAAGGTGACGCTAATGCTGCATATGTACAAGGGGGGAGAGGTAGAGGACGACAGGGTCCATATCACCAATCTGCATCTATAACTATTCCAACTCCGGGTACTGAGGCTCAACCTACAGAGCAAAGGCAGTATCACCCAAGAAAGAGAATGAATGACCAACATTTTGATGCTTTCCCTATGACATGCTCACAAATGCTGCAGAATTTACTTCGTTTGAAGTTGGTACAATTGAGGACTTTGGCTCCCCTAGTGGGCAAATTACCTTTTGGGTATGATGCGAATGAAAAGTGTGAATTTCACTCAAATGCGCCAGGTCACAATGTGGAAAATTGCAAGGCTTTCAAACATGTGGTTCAAGATCTTGTTGATTCGAAGGCTATTAATTTTGCTCCGATACCTAATGTAATTCAAAACCCCATGCCTCCGCATAGTGGACCAGGGGTGAATTCCATTGAGGAAGATGGAAGTTTGAATTTGGTGAGGGACATTAATGATGTCAAGACTCCATTGAAAGTTATGAAAAACCTCCTGCTGAAAGGGGCTGTATTTCCTAGTTGTTCAGAAAGTTGTGAAGATTGTTTGATTGCTGATAATGGTTGTGTGAAGTTGAGAAAGAGCCTTCAGAGCATGATGGATGAAGGACGTTTACAATTTGATCAGTTGAAAAAGAATGATGATGAAGTTTCTACTATTACAATCTACTTTGATCCTGTGTAAATTCCGGTGTCTGCTCCTGTACAGACGTCTGCGCCTGAACGAGTAGCTCCTATAGCTATAATTGTTCCCAATCATGTCCCAAATGAGAACAAGGTTGCTATTCCGTGGTACTACGGAACTAATAGTCAAGGACAGAGGCAAGAGGTGCAGACTCCTAAAGAAAGTGGTTCAAGTATTGGAAATGTTGGGGAATGGGTGGTTTCACTCGCAGCGGAAGGCTTTTTGCTCCTCAGACACTCAGGAAAGATGATACTGAAGCATTAATGAGGACCAAAGGAAAACAGGTGATAGGTGATGAACCAGTGCCAGGGGCAGAATCTGATAAGTCATTGGAGAAAGATGTTGAGGAATTCATTAGAATAATCAGAAGAGTGATTATAAGATCGTTGACCACCTACATCAGACTCCTTCTAAGATCTCCATATTGTCATTGTTGCTATGCTCCGAAGCGCATAGGAATGCTTTGTTAAAGATTCTAAATATGGCGTACGTACCGCAAGAAATATCAGTGAACCAGCTTGAAAATGTGATTTCCAATGTTAACACTGGTAACGGTCTAGGGTTCACAGATTTTGACTTAACGCCAGAAGGGAGGAACCACAATAAGACTCTTCACATATCGATGGAATGTAAAGGTGCTATGTTATCTCATGTATTGGTGGACACTGGCTCGTCCCTCAATGTGTTACCTAAGAAAGCATTAGCAAAGCTGGATGTGGAAGGAGTTATACTAAGGCCTTGTGATCTAGTGGTGAAAGCATTTGATGGTTCAAAGAGATCAGTGTTTGGAGAATAAAGCTGCCTGTCCAGATCGGACCCCAGGTCTTTAATACAGTGTTTTATGTGATGGACATCCAACTGGCCTATAGTTGTCTATTGGGTCGTCCGTGGATCCACGCTGCTGGGGTCGTATCTTCAACCTTGCATCAAAAGATAAAATTTGTAGTTGACGATCAGGTTGTTACGGTATGCGGAGAGGAAGATATTTTCGTTAGTCATCTGTCATCCTTCAAGTACGTGGAGATGGACGGGGAAATCCACGAAACTCTCCGTCAAGCATTTGAAACTATGAATATGGTGAAAGATTCTCCTTCTGGTGAGGCAAGGGTGGGAACCTCTATGACTTCGTATAAGCAGGCTTTGGAAGTGGTGCAGTCTGGTCATACGGAAGGTTGGGGTCAAGTAATTGAGCTGCCTTTCAAGGATGATAAGAGCAGAATTGGTTATAAACCTTCTCAGGTTCCACTACTACAAGTTCAAGAGCGCCAAGGGCCAGTTATTTTCTCAAGTGGAGGAGTCATACATCTAAGCCAGATTTGTGCAGCAATTGAAGACGGTGAAGATAGTGACTGTGACCTGGACAATTGGGTGCACCCATGTGCCCCAGGAATGAAGCTGAACAATTGGTTTTCGGAGGATCTCATCCAAGTTACTCTGCCAAATAAGTAATTTTCTATGTTTTCTTTCATTAAGCATGCAAAGGTCCTATGCTCTGCCCAAGGCATAGTGACTTCATTGTAGGGCCCCATTTGTTCTCATACAAATTTTTATCATTAATAAAAGGACGTTTTGTATTCAAATTTGTGTTCCTTGTCTTTCATTTTATTTTTTAATAAAAATGGCAATGTTTTCTTCGCAGTTTTCTTGCATTTTTTCTTTCTTTTCCTTTCAACAAAAGGCAATTTCTAAAGGCATGAATTATCATTCATGCAGAAATAATTCTCTGGATCTTGTTGATGACGACCCTGATATGGTTTATTACGACTTCGATAATCCAATATACCAAGCTGAAGAGGGGGATAAGGAAGACTGTGAACTTCCTGAAGAGTTGGCTAGATTATTGAAACAGGAAGAAAGAGCCATTCAGCCTCATCAGGAATCTATAGAATTCGTCAATCTCGGTACTGAAGAGGTAAAGAAAGAGGTCAAAGTAGGGGCAAGCCTGGCGGAGGATATAAAGAAAGAGCTGATTGAGATGTTGCGAGAGTATGTTGACATCTTCGCATGGTCTTATCAAGATATGTCGGGGTTGGATACGGACATCGTGGTGCACAGATTGCTGCTGAAAGAGGGTTGTTTTCCTGTCAAGCAGAAGCTTCGGAGAACCAAACCTGAAATGGCCATCAAAATCAAAGAGGAGGTGCAAAAGCAGTTGGATGCGGGGTTTCTAGATGTTACTAGTTATCCACCATGGGTCGCTAATATTGTGCTTGTACCGAAGAAGGATGGCAAAGTCAGAATGTGCGTGGATTATCGAGATTTGAACAGGGCGAGTCCAAAAGATGATTTTCCTTTACCACACATTGACGTGTTGGTGGATAATACGGCTCAATTCTCTGTGTTTTCTTTCATGGATGGGTTTTTCGGATATAACCAGATCAAGATGGCACCGGAGGATATGGAGAAAACTACATTTATTACCCCTTGGGGCACATTCTGCTATAAGGTGATGCCGTTTGGTTTAAAGAACGTTGGGGCAACATATCAGCGTGCCATGGTGACGCTTTTCCACG
This sequence comes from Lathyrus tuberosus, assembly GCA_022829125.1. Taxonomy (NCBI): domain Eukaryota; kingdom Viridiplantae; phylum Streptophyta; class Magnoliopsida; order Fabales; family Fabaceae; genus Lathyrus; species Lathyrus tuberosus. The sequence continues at coordinate 19,258,824 of JALAZF010000005.1, read as the reverse complement.
ATATGATTCATAAAGAAATTGAGGTTTATGTGGACGATATGATTGCCAAATCACAAATGGAAGAAGAGCATTTGATAAATTTAAAAAAGTTGTTTGAGCGGTTGAGACATTTCAGATTGAGGCTAAACCCGAATAAGTGTACTTTCGGGGTAAGATCTGGTAAGCTTCTGGGCTTCATCATCAGTGAAAAGGGAATTCAGGTGGATCCAGCAAAGGTAAAAGCCATTCAAGAAATGCCGGAGCCAAGAACAGAAAAACAAGTTCGTGGATTTTTGGGAAGACTCAATTATATTGCAAGATTTATATCTCATCTTACCACGACTTGTGAGCCAATATTCAAATTATTGAGAAAAGATCAAGCAATCCGGTGGAACAATGACTGTCAAAAGGCCTTTGATAAAATAAAAAAATATTTGCAAAATCCTCCGATACTCATGCCTCCAGTTCCTGGGAGGCCACTGATTATGTATCTCTCTGTACGTGATGGATCAATGGGTTGTGTTCTCGGTCAACACGACGAGACAGGTAAGAAAGAACATGCTATATACTACCTGAGCAAAAAATTCACCAATTGCGAGTCCAGGTACTCGATGCTTGAGAAGACGTGTTGCGCACTAGCATGGGCTGCTAAGCGATTGAGACAATACATGCTAACTTATACAACCCTACTGATTTCAAAGATGGATCCAATCAAGTACATTTTTGAGAAGCCAACTCTTAATGGAAGGGTCGCTCGGTGGCAGATGGTTTTGACTGAATACGATATACAATACACTTCCCAGAAGGCTATCAAAGGGAGTGTGTTGTCTGATTATCTTGTCGAGTCGCCTATTGATGATTATCAGCCAATGAGGTTTAACTTTCCTGATGAAGACATCATGTTTCTCAAGGCTAAAGATTGTGAAGAGCCTCAGGTTGACGAAGGGTCGGATCCTGATGACAAATGGAAACTGATATTCGATGGAGCCGTTAACATGAATGGAAGTGGTGTTGGGGCAGTCCTTATCACTCCGAAAGGATCACACATACCTTTCACTGCCAGGTTAACGTTTGATGTCGCCAATAATGAAGCGGAATATGAGGCTTGTATCATGGGTATTGAAGAAGTCATTGATTTAAGGATCAAGACTCTTGAGATATTTGGGGACTCTACTCTAGTGATCAACCAGATCAATGGGGATTGGCATACCAACCAGCAGAACTTGATTCCTTACAGAGACTACGCGAGAAGACTGTTGACTTTCTTTACAACAGTAAAATTGTGCTATATACCTCGCGATGAGAATCAGATGGTTGATGCTTTAGCAACATTGTCTTCCATGATTCACGTGAATTGGTGGAACCATATCCCAAAGATTGATGTGATGAGGCTAGACAGACCCGCTCATGTGTTTGCCGCTGATACGACAACTGATGATAAACCTTGGTATTTTGATATCAAGCGTTTCTTGAAGAGTTAAGAGTATCCGGCTGGGGCATTGTTGCGGTGAAAATCGGATAACAAGCTATTACTTAACTTGCATCATTTTCTTTTACAACTGACTTTGATTTATCCAAAGGAAAGGTTCAAGATCGTTAAAAAACCTAAAGGGGGGAGATCTAAGGTTCGGGAGTTGGTTATACAAAGGGAAGGTATTAACACCCTAAGTATCTGTAGTACTCTACAGGAACCTCTTGCTAAGTTTGTGTTATGTTATGTTTGCTTGCTAAGAACACGAAATAGAATTAGTTTCGTCCTAATCATGATTTAATCGAGGAATCGATAATCAATGATTCTTGACTTTCATCGACTAAAAAGTGAATGAAACTGAAATAAAGAGAAAGCGGTCTCATATTGATCAAAGTTTTGTTGATTCAATGAAGTCAACCAAACCATGAAGTTTGTTATGTCATCGACCAAAATAAAGATAATGAAACCGGAATGAAAAAAATAAGGTTGGTCTCGTCTTAATCAAGATTTAAATCGATAAATCGATAATCTTAGATTTTTTACTTTCATCGACCAATAAAAATAAGTAAAAAGTGGCCTCATATTTATCAAGACTTTATTGATTTGAAATAATCAAAGTCAAGATTTGTGCAATGTCATCGGCCTAAAGTAAAGAAAATGGACTCGAAATGAAGAATAAAGTTAGTCTCGTCTTGATCAAGATTTAATCGGAGGATCGATAATCTTTTGATATTCGACTTTCATTGACCAACAAAAATAAAGAAATGAGCCTCATACATATCAAGACTTTTTAGTCATTTTGCATAAATCAACTAAGTCATGATTTTGTAATATCATTGGCCCAAAAAATCGAAATAAAGATCGTAAGCGAAAAATAAAAATCAAAACAAAATTCGAAAGAAAAAGTTATGAATTCAAGAAATAACATGATAAATTGAAACTAAAAATTCAAAGTGCTCCTAAAATAAAAACTAGAGAAACAAAATTAAGAAATAAATGGAAAATAAAATAAAAATAGTATGAAATAATAAAAGGGTGGTGATGAATCATGTTTTTTGTATTTTTGAATTTTTATCTTATCTTTTAAACATCATTCATAATAAAACCAAACAAAAATTATAGGATATTACAATACTTTTTCCAGAAAAATATTAACATGCTAATGAACTTGATAACAACATAGATAAATGATCATGGTACTTTGAAAACGGAGAAATAAAAGAGGTGAATGTTACCTAGTGAAGACGGTCCACTGCCTCTTCAATGACACGAGTTATGGAAAAATGAAGACGAGCCTTCTCTCCAGAAAATTTGCAAGAATAATTGAGGGAGAAAATTAAGAGAGTATTCAGCCTTTGTGTGGGGTGAATCTGGTGTCAAATGAGAGAAAGAGAGATCTTATTTATAGTGTGAATAAAGTGGGAGTGTTGATGTGGCAATCCATGTGACTTTATGAGAATGATTCTTGGTCATTGATGAGTGAAGTGTGAGAATGATTTTTGGTCATTGATAAATCCAAGTTGGCAATCCATGTGAAGTGTTAGAATGATTGAGTGGTCCCCACTTACCATGAAGATAAACAAAATAAAAGTAATAATAATAATAAAGCTTAGTAATAATAAAACTAATAATAATAAAACTAATAATGATAATAAAACTAATAATAATAAAATTAATAATAATAATAATAAAAAAGAAATAATAATAATAAAACTAAAAATAATTAAAAAATAATAATTGAAAATAGTTAGTGAGAAAAAGAAATAGAACAAATTAAATTCTAACAAAAATGCATGATTATTGATATGTTTACTAAAATGCGAAAACAAAGACCAATGAAAAGGATATGCAAACGATCAGAATATCGGAGGGTAAAATTTGGGGTACAATAGTTGCCCCTATTTAAATATCTTCACCGGATGACATGAGTGATGATAGTCTTCATGAAATCATGGTGGAAGGTATTTAAATATAGATAACCGAAAATTTTGCCCTCAGACGCACTGACATGCAATGCTATGGACAAAAATGCTGACATGCAATGAACTCTAATATGATGAAAATGATGGAATGCTAAATGCAAAGGGGCAGACAAACAAAACACCAAGGATGAAGGGCAATCCACCACAAGTGAGCTTACTGGGGAAGGATAAGGTTAGCATTCACAAGAAAGACTCACTGGGGATACAGACTGTCCAATGATAGACTCACTGGGGAGACTCTAAGGATGCACCGGGGATAGAAAAATAAAGAGGAAATCCTACAGGCCCTCACTGGGGATGGGAGCCAGAGAGGGGCTCTACACTAGGGAAAAGTCCAAGGAGATGGACGACAGGTTTATAGGTGACTAGACGACACTGAGGAGATGAAAGTACACTCTTTACTGGGCATGGAACCAGAAAGAAGACATGATCTCCCCTAGGGATCAATTTGGAATAAAAGGATAGACACCAACAAAAGATTTTCTGGGATTTTCTTATACTGAAGAGTTCAAACGGGATCTTCAAGAAAAACCAGAAAAGACAGAGAAAGACACATCCGGAAAAACATCAGATGGCAAAAAAACCAGTCATCCAATAATGGCTGTGAATGAAGGGTACAAATCATAATATCTAATAATGGCTTTAGATGAATGTGAACAGAGACCACATTCAAGAATGTCTTTGAATGCAAAGAAACCAGTCATCCAATAATGGCTTTGAACAAAAGGTATAAATCACAATATCTAATAACGGCTTTAGATAAAGTGAACAAAGACTCTATCTAAAAAATATCAGAAAGAGAGACACATCCGAAAAGGCATCAGATGGTAAAGAAACCGGACATCCAATACTGGCTTTGAATGAAAGGTATAAATCACAATATCTAATAATGGCTTTAGATGAGTGTGAGCAAAGACTACATTCAAGAATGGTATTGAATGCAAAGGAACCAATCACCCAATAATGGCTTTGGATTAAGGGTATAAATCATAATATCTAATAATAGCTTTAGATAAAAGTGGACAAAGATTATATTCAAGAATGGCATTGAATGAAAAGAAACACCAGTCATCCAATAATGGCTTTAGATGAAAGGTATAACTCATAATATCTGAGAAGGCATCAGATGAAAGTGAACAAGATAGAAATCTAAGAAAGCATTGGACAAAAGGAACCACAGTATTCAAGACAGCATTGAATGAATGTGAACAAAGGTGAAATCCAAGAAAGCATTGGATGACTATGAACTTTCAGGAATGGCACTGAAAGTAACGGTAGATCACTATATTCAAGAATGGTATCGAATGATAGTGAGAAAGACATCCAGGAATAACACTGAATGCAAAGGAGAAAACTCATCCAGGAATGGCACTGAATGGACAAAAAAGACTTTCAGGAATGACACTGAAAGATATCCAAGCAAATTTGATGAGGATTACAAAAGAGAGGCAAAACTTCCAGGAATAGCACTGGGAGAAACAAGGGGAACAAGATATCCAGGAATGGCACTGGAGATCACAAGAGACAGACATCCAGGAATGGCACTGGAGATCACAAGAGACAGACATCCAGGAATGGCACTGGAGTGAGAGAATATAAAGATCCAGCAATAGCATTGGAATGAGAGAAGACCAATATCTATCAACAAAATTAGATGCGCAAGAGAATGACAACATTCAGGAATGGCACTGAATGAAAAGGACAGGTAACGTTTTGGTAAGACGTGGATAACGACACGACCTCGAGAAAATGCAAATGAGGATAAAACACTCATGTTATGCATATGGTATAAATTATGCAGATGATATATGATCAAATGCGAATGCAGATGTCGACGACATGGCTCGACTCTCTGGGAAGACAAGACTGGAAGACTGATTCCTCAACACGGAGATCACTGCCATTCTGCTTGGGACTAGAGATGCTTCTGCTGAATACATCTTTGCCACACTGGTAAACTATATCCAAATTGATGATCCTCGTAGAAAAGATGAAGAGCTGCTTGGGGATTCTTCAAGTAAACTGCCCCAGATTAGCTGACTGTTGTAGATAAGCTGATCATTGCTTCAGTTTGATTAATTCTGAAATGACTGTTTCATGGTGTTCTTAGAAAGCTTGCCCCAGTCTGAGTCTTGAAAGCTGATCATTTTACTGTACACTGGGAAAGCTTGTCCCAGTCTGAGTCTTGAAAACTTCTGTATAAACCAATTTTGAGAAGTCGCCATTAAACCACAAATCTTGAACTGATTCTCAACAGGATATGGAAGGAACTTGCCCCTAGTTGGATCACCGACCAAGTTTCTCAAATGTTTGAAAATTCCTTAAGAAGAAAGCTAGTTTGCAAACCAAAGTATTTGTACACACATGGTAAATGCAAAGTTTATGCAACTTTTGAAATCAAAATCATTTTGAAAGAGGTGCAAAGTATATGGGATACTGGCCAAAACACGGTGGTTCAAGACATTAAAGTGAAACGTTTAAGCAAAGGGTGTAATACCCAAAATAGGTGACCTGCAAAGATCTTTTGGAGTCAGTTTACGCAACCTTGTTGTAGTATACTTTCAAAATAACCTTGCTTCAGTTAGGTCTTTTGAGGGTTATAACGTGGCCTGGTTCACGGTTTAAGAAACAAAGGATAAAGGCTCAAAGTTTATTTATACCCACCCAATCTACGTGATGAACTTCAGTCCTATGCTCAGTTAACTCAAACTATGCACTCAAATTCCCATGAGTTAGGAATTGCACTGATGATAGCGATGATGGTTCAAAATTCAATGGACTTGAGATGGCGATCACTACTTCCTTACAACTTTTGGTTGTCATACAAGCTTGTTCTTTCTTCTTTTCTTTTCTTTTTTTTTTGTCTTTTAGTGACTGCATGGCTTAAGGATTACAGTGAATCATCATTGGTGTTTGACTTGAAAGACATCTTCGACACTTGCTTGCTCTGTGCGAAGGAACATTTGTGAACTTTGTTGAGAGGCGTCTTGAATGCTGCTCTTGTAATTGAATGCACAACCCAGTTAACTGAGACCTACCCTGCCCCAGGTTAACATTGCGGGTTTTTATTTGTAAAGAAAGAAACTCCTACTTCTAGGCTCGAAGGGGTTAAAGAGGGGTTAAATTCCTTATTTCTCCAGTGTTTGGGGAACTGAAACAATGCCTTACATCGTCAGCAAAGTTTTGATTTAAAAGCATACCAACAGCAATTATGGGTATAACGTTTTCATCATCCTCCCTCCGATCTTTGCATAATCAGAAGAAAGTGGACAAGAGAATTTTTTTATTTTATTTTTCATGAAAGAGGAAGCAATAAGAAGTAAATAGCAAACACAAATGAATTGAATCAAAAGTTTCAGTGCTCATTTCATTAATTGTGAAAGTACAAACATAATTTGAAAGCAAACACCCATTACAAAATAAAGAAAGTGAAAACAACAAGAAACAAAGGCCTAGTGACTAATCAACACAAGGATGAGTTGTCCTGTTTGAAACACTGGCTTTTAGGAGGATAGCATGCTGAAGTCGACTGAAGCTTCACTTGGCGTGCCCTGGCAGAGGGTTGTTCTGAACATTGGGATTGTCCTTAAAGGAGAGGATTTTGTTCCTCATCAGCTCTTGTACTCTAGCCTTCAACGCAAAGCAACTTTCCAAGTTATGGCCTGCACCACCTTGATGGTATTCACAATGAAGATCAGCCCTATAGCCGGCTGGAAGAGGATTTGGAGGAGGAGGCAGAGGCCTTGTGGTAATCAAACCTTGTTGAACCAAACCAGGATAAAGTTCAGTGTAAGTTATGGGAATGGGATCAATTTGACCCCTATTACGATACTGGCTCTGTCCTGCAGCCGGACGTTGGAAAGCTTGAGTTGGTCGTGGTGCAGCAACCACAGGAGTAACAACAGCAACAACAGGGTGAACAACATACTGAGGTCGGGGACGAGGCCTTCTTGCTTCAATCATGACAGCATTAGTCTGATCTTCCTTCTTCTTCTGAAAGTTCCCGTAGGATTTCTTCACAGCATTAGAAGATTCAACAGCCTTGGATACTTTTCCTTTCTTAAGACCTTCCTCTAATCTTTGGCCAATAGTAACCAAATCAGTGAAATTGGAGGAAACACTTCCAACCATCTTCTCCCAATAGAATGGGGACAGGGTATCCATGAACATTCCGGTTAACTCTTTCTCAGCCAAAGGAGGTTCAACCTGGGAAGCCAACTCTCTCCAGCGTTGAGCATACTCCTTGAAAGACTCTTTATCATTCTGAGACATGTTTTGCAGTTGACGGCGATCAGGAGCCATGTCGAGGTTATACTTATACTACTTCATAAAGGCATTTGTGAGGTCTTGGAAGCTATGGATAGAGTTTTGCTCGAGACCCATGTAATATTTGAGTGATGCTCCACTCAAGCTATCTTGAAAACAGTGGATAAGCAACTTCTGATTCTTGGCATGAGCATTCATCCTACGAAGATACATGACCAAATGAGCTCTTGGGCAAGAGTGACCCTTGTACTTCACAAAATCTGGAGTTACGAACTTAGCAGGTATAACAAGGTCTGATACTAAGCACATGTTGTCTGCATCCACATTAAAGAAATCAGTACCCTTAACAGCTTTGAGTCTCTTCTCTATGCTCTGAAACTGCTCTCGAACAACTTCAGGTTCAAAAAAGTCTCCACGGTCTTCACCTTGAGCACTGGCAGCATTGTACTCATAGAGGGGATTCTCGAAAGAAGCTCGAATAGTCTGTGGAACAGCATGGACCACGGGTCTGGGCTCATCGAAAATAGGAGCTTGAAAGACAGGCATAGCATTCTGACCAACCATAGCAGTAGATGCAAGAGGTGGAGAATAGTTGTGTGGCAAACCAAACTCTGGCCACGTTGAAGGTGGCATTTGAACTGGTGGAGGATCAGCGCTTGAAACTTCCTGGATGACAGTCCTTTGGGGTGGCTCTCCCCTAGCAATCAAGACTTGAATCATCTCAGTGAGTTTGGTCACGCTTGACTTAAGGTCATCGATTTCCATTCGGACCTCAGTGTTGTGTACCTATTGCTCTGACATCCTTCGTCTGTAGTTCCGGTATTGGTGTCGAGGAATCAGCTTGACGACTCACAGATGACACTGGAAGATAGAGACCACTGGAAATGAGTAGCTGGGTAAATAGACACATGCAATGAATCATGCAAAGATGAAAATGATATGCAATGCGATTCAAACAGGATGCAAAAACACATGCAACAGGATCAAGGGTTTGAGATCACAACATGAAGTCTGGGTAAAGAACCAACCACAGGGTGTGTACTAGGGTTCTTGTATCTGCAGAGCAAGGTTCTAAAGAGTTCCCAGAGTCAACAACCCATCTTTTGGATTTTATCAACTTCCCAATTGCTCGGTGATCAATAAAATCCTCAAGAGAGTCTCGTCTTATCTTTTAAACATCATTCATAATAAAACCAAACAAAAATTATAGGATATTACAATACTTTTTCCAGAAAAATATTAACATGCTAATGAACTTGATAACAACATAGATAAATGATCATGGTACTTTGAAAACGGAGAAATAAAAGAGGTGAATGTTACCTAGTGGAGACGGTCCACTGCCTCTTCAATGACACGAGTTATGGAAAAATGAAGACGAGCCTTCTCTCCAGAAAATTTGCAAGAATAATTGAGGGAGAAAATTAAGAGAGTATTCAGCCTTTGTGTGGGGTGAATCTGGTGTCAAATGTGAGAAAGAGAGATCTTATTTATAGTGTGAATAAAGTGGGAGTGTTGATGTGGCAATCCATGTGACTTTATGAGAATGATTCTTGGCCATTGATGAGTGAAGTGTGAGAATGATTTTTGGTCATTGATAAATCAAAGTTGGCAATCCATGTGAAGTGTTAGAATGATTGAGTGGTCCCCACTTACCATGAAGATAAACAAAATAAAAGTAATAATAATAATAATAAAGCTTAGTAATAATAAAACTAATAATGATAATAAAACTATTAATAATAAAATTAATAATAATAATAATAATAAAGAAATAATAATAATAAAACTAAAAATATTAAAAAAAATAATTGAAAATAGTTAGTGAAAAAAAGAAATAGAACAAATTAAATTCTAACAAAAATGCATGATTATTGATATGTTTACTAAAATGCGAAAACAGAGACCAATGAAAAGGATATGAAAACGATCAGAATATCGGAGGGTAAAATTTGGGGTACAACAGGCATCAAATAATGACAAAAAGACTCTGAGGAGGTTGGCAGGAAGCTTCTTCTTGAATGAGGATGTGCTTTACAAGCGAAACTTTGACATGGTCTTGCTCAGATGCGTGGATAGACACGAAGCAGACCTGTTAATGCAGGAAGTGCATGAAGGATCTTTCGGTACCCATGCTGGTGGGCATGCTATGGCGAAGAAGTTATTGCGAGCCGGGTATTACTGGATAACTATGGAGGTTGATTGCTTTAAGTACGCCCGAAAATGTGACAAATGCCAAATCTATGCTGACAAGGTGCATGTGCCACCAAATCCCCTGAATGTGATGAGTTCTCCGTGGCCCTTTGCTATGTGGGGCATTGATATGATTGGGAAGATTGACCCTACTGCTTCCAATGGACATCGATTCATTTTGGTGGCTATTGATTACTTTACCAAGTGGGTGGAAGCTGCCTCTTTTGCAAATGTCACCAGGCAGGTGGTAACCCGATTCATTAAGAAGGAGATTATTTGCCGATATGGGGTGCCCGAAAGGATCATTACTGATAATGGTTCTAATCTCAACAATAAGATGATGCGAGAGCTATGCCAGAGCTTCAAAATTTAACATTACAATTCTTCTCCTTATCGCCCGAAGATGAATGGTGCCATCGAGGCAGCCAACAAAAATATCAAGAAGATTGTGCAAAAGATGGTGGTGACGTATAAGGACTGGCATGAAATGTTGCCTTTCGCTTTGCATGGGTACCGTACTTCTGTTCGTACGTCTACTGGGGCAACCCCGTTTTCTCTTGTATACGGTATGGAAGCAGTGCTACCAGTTGAAGTTGAGATCCCTTCTTTAAGGGTCATGATGGATGTTAAACTTGACGAGGCTGAATGGGTTTGAGCGAGGTTCAACGAGTTGAGTCTCATCGAAGAAAGACGGTTGGCTGCAGTATGTCATGGACAACTGTATATGAGGAGAATGAAACGGGCATTTGACCAGAAAGTGCGTCCTCGGACTTACCAGACGGGCGGCTTGGTATTGAAAAGGATTTTTCCTCCGAATACAGATCACAGGGGCAAATGGACTCCTAATTATGAAGGTCCATATGTTGTTAAGAAGGTTTTCTCGAGCGGAGCCTTGATGCTTACAACAATGGACGGTGAGGATTTTTTGTCACCTGTGAACTCATACGCAGTTAAAAAATACTTCGCATAAAGAGACCCGCTGGACAGTAAAAAGAGAGTCCAGGCAAAAAAGGGCATCCCGGCGAACCATAATAAAAGAAAAGAGAAAAGAAAAGGTTCGGGAAAAAATTAGGGATAAAAAATAAAAAAAGAAAGTACACCCGGTAAGTTGAAAACCCGCAAAGGCAACTTAGGCAAAAAAGGGTATCTCGGTGGATTGAAAACCCGTAAAGGGCGATCTAGGAAAAAGAGAGATTTAGCGAAAACTGCGATCTGAGTAAGTTGTATCGTCTCGTCTCAATCAATAAGCATTCTGAAGGATAGGAATCAGTTCAATCGTCCCCCTTTGAAAGTGAAGCAATTGGAGAGTCTTGAAGATATATGAACCATAGCAGGGTTGAAACTCAATGGAGTTCCAGTTTCACATTGCCATTAGGACAGTTTCTTTTCTGTTTTGGCAATTACCTCTTTCCAGGAATTTCTTCTTGATGTAAATGCCTATTTTCAGGCTGTTCAATCAATAAAGTGGTCGTTATTCAGAATAACTCTATCTGTTTGTTTGTTTTTATATTTTGTTATGTTTACACAAACGTCCAAATTTTTTATAAACATTTGCATGTGAAAACATTGAGGTTCTACAATAACATGTTGTCATACCCCAAATTTTGACCACTAAGATTTCCCATCATTGTGCAAATCATCATCACAATATGGATGAACCATCATGCCTCATCATATGCCTCAAGGGTTGTTGAGCATTCACTACAATCAAAATTAGGGTTTTAAGCCCTCTCAGAGCCTTAGACAAAGGATCAATCAAAGATTGACTTGATCTTCAACTTGTCTACCCTCTAACATATCCACAATGGATCAAAAGGACTCCCACTTCAAGGATTAAGCACAAGGCTGCTCCCTTCTAAGTGGATCAAGTCTCAAGATCGACAGTGTCACCAAATTAGGGTTTTGGTCGACCAGGGCCTCCAAATGGAAATTTTTCATCTGGGCACAAGCCAATGATCCAAAACACAACCTAATATACTCCATGGAACCTCATGGACCCAATCATCAAGTCAATTTTGCCTCAGGGGATACATTCATCAAAAATCAGGAATTAGGGTTTCTTGACCTAATTCACCCCTAAGTTGACTTTTAGGGCAAGTCATGAGCCAAGACCTCAAGAGAGGGTTTGAGGGTCTCTAATGAACTATATTTATCCATTTGGAACAATCATTTAATCCAAGAAGCTTGAGCAACAAGTCTCAATTTCATCTGCACCACAATTAGGGTTTCGCAAGGAAAGTCAACTGTAACTTTGACTTTTGACCAGGACATGCTCCCAAACCCTAATACATGATTAGATATACTCTATGAAACCCATGGAACATGTCCATCAAGTTTGATTTAGGTCAAGGACATGATTTCATGAAGAATTGCACAGTTTGGAATTCATCTAATAAAAAGTCAACTGTGCACAAAAGTCAACTTTGACTTTTTGAGATTTTTCACCAAAATGGATTTTTAACCCTAAAATGATGTTAATGTATGATTTGAATCATCATTCATCAAGAAAAATCAAAGAAAGTGGGATAACTTGTAAAAGGGGTAACCATAAAAACTTAGAAAAATTTCTAAGTTATGGAAAAAGTGACACTAATGTGCCAACTTTGGAGGACCATAACTCCTAAACCACAAGGCCATTGTTCCCCATTCAAAGCTTGATTTGTAGATCTCATTTCCCTCTACAAAAGCTTCATACTGACCTATGTCCAAATTCCTCATGGATTTTGAGTTATGGAGTGATCAAAATCAAGAAAAGTCACTTTGTTCCAACACTTAGTGAAAATTTCACTAAGTCAGCTTTTACCTTACTTTTTGCCAAATGTAGGGGGATTTTTCACTTGGATTCAAAAGTGATCAAAACCAAACGTGTTCAAACAGTTGTTGTATCATGTAAGGGCTTTCCAAAATGGTCAAGAACATTACCAAATTCAATTTGAGTCATGAGATATGACATTGGCAAGTTGCCTTGCTGAAATCTGCCAAGGCAAGGCAGATTTTTATACTTTTGGTCGATTTGCCAAAATCAGCCAAATCCAAATGCTCCTATCCACTTGGACACCTCTGAGGATTGAATCTAAAGGGGACAATCACTGAGCCAAGCCTCCAACGACTTTGGAACAAGAAATAGCATGTTGCACCTAGAATTGCCAAAATAGGGACAAGACTCCAATTTTGGATTGGAGCATTCAATGGAAGCATCAAGGTGGCATGGACTGAACCATTATCAACTGAATTCAGTCAAGACTTATCCAAGACCAAGGGAACCAGCAGCCTGTGCCCTAACCTCTAGTCAATGGCTAGAGGAGACTTGGATTTTCATTTGCCAACATTGGCCAAACCTACTCAGCAGTTGCCATTCACTATTCCTTGCAAAACTAACTTGCTCTACTATAAATAAAGCTCAATTGTGATCAGTTTGAGTACACCAAAGCCATCAAACAGATGCTTTCCTCAAAATCTCTTCTTTCACTCCAATTTTGCCTTCTATGGCAAGTCACTATCGGGTTTTGAGTTTGAGAGCTTTTCCAATCAAACCAATCACACACACACCTCACATACATCATATAGAAGTGATCCAAACACTCACATAACATCTGGAACACAGATTTCACAAAATCACCAGCCAATTGCTCAAGTTCTTGACAGATTTGCAGTTGGGGTACCATCCCAAGTTCCAGATCATTTCAATCCATTCCAAGCATTCATACGTACTCCATGGCACCTAGGGAAGCTATCCAGATCATTGGAACCTAGTTGTAACACCTCCAACACAAATCACGATCACCAGCTGCAAGTGGTAAGCATGAGCTCTTCTAACTCTATGATCCATGCAATTTTTGCTGCACAATAATTTGGCCATATGTTCATAATCATGCATGGAATATTTCCCCTCAATTAATTGCATTGTTTGAATCGTGTATCAAAAATCCTAGCCTTCATGCAGAAATTAGGGTTCTTGAGGGTTTTTCATGATTTCTTGTTATATGTTTAATTTAAATGAAATTAAATACCATAGACATGATCGTAAGGTTGAAACGAGTTGATTGGTATGTGGATTGCATGATATGATTAAGTATTCAGTGAGATTGGAGAGAAAATGCAATTTGGGCAAAACTGAAAAACGCGCGTGTTCTTGCCTTTGTTCTTGGCGCCATTTTCCAATATTTGAATATTTGAATTTTGTGATTTTACTTAATTGATTCAAAAATTAATTTCTCTCTGAGTTTTAATGATTTTGAGTTGATTCTTTTTTTAATAATTCACAAAAATGTTAAAATATTTTATTTTCCCAAAAAATCCCAAAAATATTATTTATTTTGTATAATTGATATTTTTGCAAAGAATTAATGTTTTAATTGTTTTTAACATTTAAAATATTTTTTCCACCTTGATTTTGCAACTTTTAATGCCTTCTAATTATTTTGTAGGTCAATACTTAATTTTTGAAGCATTAATCCAAGATCACAATTTGTTTTTCATATGTTAAACAATTTTGATCATTTTAATTGAATTTTTATTCAATTAAATACATTTTTGAAAATAAATTAGGGTTTTTGGATTAATTCAACCCTCATAAATCATTTTCAAAACACTTTGGGCCTCTAATAGAGAGTAAGACCCAATCCTTTTTTGACCAAATCATTTTTGGGCCTCAGTGCATTGTATAAGTCCCGATACCGTCAAAAATAAACGGCGCGATCGTCGCCCTTTTGAAAAATAACAATTGGGCCTCTCCTTGAGCTATAAGACCCATTCAAAATTTTTGGGCCTCTAATAGAGTGTAAGACCCAATCCCCTTTTAACCAAAACATTTTGGGCCTCAGATATTGTATAAGCCCCTTCGCGTTAAAAGAAAATCTCGGCGCGATCGCCAGTTTAAACGAAAAATCATCTGGGCCTACCCTCGTGTTATAAGCCCCACTCTTTTTCTTTAAACCTTTTGGGCCTCTGGAGAGAGTGTAAGACCCATCCCTTTGTACAGAAAACCTTTTTGGGCCTCAGTCACTTGTATAAGTCCCTCTGTACAAATTCAAACAGTGCGCTCACTGATAAAACCCTGGGCCTCTCCTTGAGCTGTAAGCCCCAAATCTTTCTTTTTCAAAGCACTTTCTCCTTTGATTTTGAATATACTGTTGTTTTCAATCTTTCTTTGTTGAACAACTAACCAAACAGCATGGAAGCTCTACAACCGAGTAAGTGTTTATATGCTTTCATTTACCGCTTTCATATACATATAACTGTATTGTGGGGCTGTTTCGCTGTAAGTCTTCTTTCATAAACTCATATCAACTGTGTAATAATAGTATAGATATTTAGAGTTTCCTCGACAACTACGTCTAGCATTAAACCCGTTGATCACTCTTAAATAGTCAAAACTAGATCCCCATACGATTACCAGACACAGTCTTCCCTCCTCTTGGGGTTAAACAATATGGAGACATGAAAGGCAGCATTCTCGGTGAACCCTTTCATATATTGTTACTCGTAGAAGTTGTCAAAGAAACTCTATTCCCCAGAGATGATCTTTTCTCCGTGAATGGCATCTCTTGAGTTTCTTCCAAATTCTCGAACTTTCCTGGCTTGATCTATTCTCGGTGAATGGCATGTCTTGAATTTCTCGGGGTTTGGGGACCCGCAGGCTTCTTAAAAGCACTTGTCAAGAAACTCAACTCCCCAGAGATGATCTTTTCTTCGTGAATGGCATCTCTTGAGTTTTTTCCAAATTCTCGAACTTTCCTGGCTTGATCTATTCCTTGTGAATAGCCTGTCTTGAATTTCTCGGGGTTTGGGGACCCATCGGCTTCTTAAAAGCATCGGCCTCCTCTTGGGCATCGTACAAGGACCCACAGGCTTCCTAAAAGCATCCCCGCCTCCTCTTGGACGTTGTACAAGGACCCGTCGGCTTCTTAAAAGTATTCACAGCCTCCTCTTAGGCTTCGTATAATGATTCTTCCTCCGAGAATGATAGCCTTCTCTTGGGCTTCATACAAGGACCACTCGGCTTCTTAAAAGTTTCCAGCCTCCTCTTGGGCTTCGTACAAATTGTCCCGACGACCTCCTAGAGATATAGGAACATAACTTAGTCATCTTCATAGAACAATCCTTTCAAAGAGTCTACTATTGTTTCCCAAAGAATAGTACAAAAGATAAAACTCTAGACACGGACAGTCTAATTTCCTTGAGTCTCAAAGATATTCTCAAGTGACCCCTTCGTTAAATAGGAAGAAAACCCGTAGACTCGGACAGTCTCAATACCCTTCGGATTTCCCACTTCCTTAAAGAACAGGAAATATCCCTGATCCTCGAATCAAAATCCCTGAGTGCAAACATTACTCATATAAGAACTTATTTTCTCTTTAAATCAGCATACTGGACCTATCACTCAACTGAAATAATAACAATAGCCTCCTCTTGGGCTTTGTACAATGATTCTCCCCAGCGGAGCTAACAATTTTAGCCTCCATCTCGGGCTTCGTACGAGATACCAGAGACTCCCTCGTTGAGTTAATCACCCCTTTCGCCTCCATCTCGGGCTTTGTACGAGATACAAAAACTCTCTTGTTGAGTCAAAAAGCCTTCATCTCGGGCTTTATACGAGATACCAAAAGATTCCCTCGTTGAGTCAAAACCTTTTAGCCTCTCTCTCGGGCTTTGTACGAGACACATACCAGCCTCTGCTTAGGCTTTGTATAAGAAAACCACTGGTTGATCCAATTAACCTTTTAGCATCAAAGTTGTGCCTCGTTCACAGTACACAAACATCAAACAACTCTTTCCCCTTCATCTAATTGTTGTAAGCGGCAACCCTCTGGATCATCTACATCCATGCCATTGTCCTTCTTTTAGCGTGAGGAATTCCTAAGGAAAGATGTCATTGCTCTACACTGAGTTAAAGTCTTCTCCTTCAGGTTAAAACCCCCTATAAAGAAAATTATGGCATTGTTGGATTCATATATCCCAGTTAAAGTAATTCTCCTTTATAAACAATTGTGACATACAACCCCCTCTTTAGAGATGACAAATTCTCTCTAAAGTCAACACCCTTTAGCTTCACATCTTGGGCTTTGAACAAGATACAAATCACTTTTAGCTTCACATCTTGGGCTTTGAACATGATACAAACCACCTTTCGCTTCACGTCTTGGGCTTTGAACAAGACACCAAATACCATTTCCTCCCATAGAATAGGAGGAACTACGATCGCTCTGATTTCCCTGTTTCGGTAAACGGGAATACGTAGGCATAAGATCGAAAGAAAAGATCTTAGCGAGCACACAAAACAAAAACCCAAAATCCCATACTCTCATCAAAAAGCATCAGTCCTAACATCCTAATCCTTGTTCCCCGCCAGAAATTTGTCATTCTATCAAAATAACGCAAGAAAGGCCCCACCACATTATCGCATCCGTAACCTAACAGACCGTTGTTTAAACTCAGTATGCAAGCATGGTTAATTGGAGACATCTATTTCCCTTCCTTCATCAGCTTTAATAGGATAAAAAATAAATCGACCTGTAGTAAACAAACCCAGAGAGCGACAGCGCTTAAGAACCGCGTCCAAAATCGCTCGCTACACATGCCTAAGAGGAAAACATTTAAAATTGCTTTAACTGACGGGTGTGCTTGGGTGAATACTACAAAACTCATGTTACCTTGGAGCATATGTGCATATTCTTTTGTTTGCAGGTGTTGAGAGTTTGCTGATTAGCTGTTTAAAGATGTATGACGCCTTCAAGCCAAAATCTTTTACGAAGCGCAAATGATTGTTCTTCCCCAAGCAGGGACGGTTCCTCAGCAAAAAGGTACTTCTGGGAGGTGGTCGTACCCAGTGTATTTACAGAGCTTCGTGATCCTCAGCAACGTTGTCAAATGGTAGTACATTAGCCATCATGTTCAGAAAAATATTCTCGTTTCACCCTTTTGTCACAACGTTTCGATGTTGACAAGGCAGTTTCAAATGGGTAGTGTTGTATCTTATTAAGTCGATTCTCTCATTCAGTACTTCCAACAGCTACAAGCTTTTCTGTGTCGATAACGGTTGTGAATCCCCAGTGAGGTCGCCATCCCAAGCATGGGGCATTCTGAAAATTCCCCAGCAGGAGGTGTTCTAAATCTATTATCCCCAGTAGAGTTTAAAGAGGCGTGGTCTTCTGTAAAATCCTCTTAAGGGACATTTCCAGCACGAGACGCTCTGAAGTGGCTCTCCCAGCAGAGTTTGTTGTAAGCTCATTTCCCCAGCGGAGTTCTATGGTTATAGTTATTCCCCAAGTAGACTGGTTCAGATGATGTTTCCCCCAGCAAATTTATCATTTCCTACGGCAACCTCAACAGGTTCGTCAGGTCAGTGTGTCGCTCCCAGGATTTTCATCCAGGTGCAAACGCGAGAGTGGCGCGGAAAAACAGAGTCGCCAGCCGTCTAAATTTATCCCAAGAGAGGGAAAGGGAACACCGCACAAACCTGAGGAAGAGGGAAAGGAATGGTCATCACAACCATAGCCTGGGTTCGGGAGTCGGTTACGCGAGGGGAAGGTACTAGCACCCCACGCGTCCATTGTACTCGATGGGATCTACGCTTGTTGTCTATTCTAAGGGTGAGTTGTCCTAACATCTATGGCTGCACTAAAACGGGGAAGGGGAAAACAAAGACAGACTCGGTAGGACGTCGACGTCCTAGGCCTACGTACCCCCTTTGTGCAATGGGGAATTCAGAGTCAACGTAGTTCGGACCAAGTTCTTTTTGTGTTTTTTATGAGCGACGTTAAGTCCGCGTCCGGCAGTTAGGGTCGATGCCTGTTTGCGACTCAGACGGAAGGTAACGTGCCCTTTTTGAAAATAGCCTTTAGTTTGACAATCCCGAAGGACAAAAAGGTTTGAAGTTTGTTTGTGTTTTTTAGGACAGAAGTGACTTGAGTTAGTTCGTAACTCAACTTGAACCAAAGTCTATGACACGGGAACGAATGCGTCGCATGGTCGTCCCCAATGGGACGTATGCTCAACACTCTAGAAGAGAGAAGGGGGACCCCTCAATCTTCATTTCCTATGTTTAAGGCTCGTGTGCAAGGCAAGTTGACCTTATTAAGTATCTTAGAGATGTTTTGAGATGAGAAGAGGGACTCAAAAGAAAAGAAAAACACTACGGGGAGAATCTATCCTAATGTTATCATGCAAAGATGGCCCTAAGGGGAGGTTTGACAACAACCTAAGCCTAAAGGAAAGAAAAGATGAGAGGAAGAAAGAATGGGAGTGGACATGGATACTTATCCACGCCCTTAAATAACTTACCTCAGCCCCTGCATAAAAGGTTAGTACAAAACAGACATAAGTAATAATAAGACTAATGAAACCCAAGCAATGACATGTAATGGTAATCAAGTGACCTATAACAATTCAAGCATGGTTTATGAAGTCCAAGAAGCAATCTCAAGCAATGGCACAAGTGCCTTCTCAAACAAATAATCAGACATGATTAAGGATGTGCATACAAGAAGATCTCACACAAAGAGCAATTAGACAATTAGCAACACACCTTCTAAAATTACCAAATTAATTATCAAAATAGCTCGACCAGAAAAAAACAACATATCAGAAGCTCATGCCAAAATTCAAAAGATAGGTCACTCAAACAATTATGCAAAGTCAGATGAGAAACATGGTTTAATATGCAAAAGGAAATGACTAAAATGCAATATGAAATGATTTTAAAAATGAGAGAAAAAATATTTTAATGCAATTCAGTGTGTTGGTGAAACAATGCAAAAAGAATGAGTTCAAAATGTCTTATGGATGATGAGAAATAAAATAAACAAGTCATGGTATGCATGTATGAAATAAATTCAAAAAGAAAATAAACAAATAATTATTTCAGATGCTAAAAATAAAATAAAGATAAAAAATAAAATTTGAGAAAATTTTATAAAATTATAAATATGCTTCCTGAATTTTTTGGGAATTTTTTAATGCAATTATCTATTTTTAAAAATTAAAAATGAATTAATGCAAATTAAATAAAATAAAAATACAGAAATAAGCAAGGGGGTGGGTTTAGCAATAAAAGCACGTTAGAAAATAGACATGGGCTTAAGGTGGGGTGCGAACAGAAGGCCCAGATCAAAACCCATCAGAAAAAATAAAAAAGGAGCACGTGGACTCAGCCAACCCAGTTGACTCACCACTCACCATCAGATCAATCCTGCGCTTATCATTAAGTCAACCCAACCAATTATTATGCAAGATGGATGTTCAAGATCATAAGGCACACCATAAGCTCATGCACACACGCACACTAAATTATCAGAAATAAAAAAAAAAGAACGCACGTGACATGCACACCGTATCATTAATGTGCTGGCACAATAATAACCACCAGATTCATCAGACGTACCAGATTGCATTATCAAATCAAATATTAAAATAAATGAATGGCTGGGATTAGTGGAACATGGCAGTAATCGTGGGTGCACACACATGCAAACCAATAAATAAAAACAATATTTTAAATGCGTGGCAACGTGAGGACCATGCGATCAAACAAATGGATGGTCAGGATTTTGTCTCCTACCTCCAAACCCTAAACCCGCCGGAACCCTTACCAGTCGTCAGAGCTAGGGTTCCGGCCACCACTCCCGGCCACCTGCAACAAAAAGAAACCCAGAACACACACGCGAATACACTATCTTGACCAGAATTCCACGAGGATCTCAAATATGCAATCAAAAATCACAAATAACCAATGCATAAGTCAAAACGAATGAAACAAGGATGGATCCAAAATTTTAAAACTCACGATACAACCATATTGCACGTCCAAATACAAAACAAAATATACCAGAATGATCAATGAATGTCACACAACATTATGCATGTCAAAAATCTGAGTTTTGAGATCATGAAAAAAACCACCAACCTGAGATCACGCCACCTATTCCCTTGCTATTAGCTTCAAGTGATGATTGCTTTGTGCTCTATGGATCCTCAGGACTCAGATGGTGAAAGAAATTTTGGAAAAGCTCTTTTGGATTGTGAGATTTGAATGATTCAAGTTTTAGGGTTCAAACTCTTTTCTCCTCAAAATCACGTGTCCTCCCCCAACCAGTGCATGAGTAATCTTAAATACCTAGGGTTAATCCACTTATCAGCATTTGGGCCTTGTTAATTTTTTTGTTTAATGAGTTTTGGATGATTTTAGAAAATTGAATTATGTGAAATACACCCTCTTCCACGCATGTACACCCAAATATTTCATGATGGATCACTTATTTAACAATTGCTAATCACACCTGAATTTGATTTGGGCCTTGAGATGTTTTGGTTCATGAGTTTTCAATGATTTTGCAATTTTGCACAATGGAAAATAAGTGATGAATAAGCCATGGATTCACTTGATTCAAAGGCCAAAAATGACCCTTATGGATTGTTCTTTGATGTTAAAATGTGGCTTGAAACAAAGGCATCAATTATAGGTCATTATGTCCCAAAATGCAAAAGTTGTGAAAATGGAACCCTAAAAACCACCTTGCCTTCTTTTGGTCATAACTTGAGTTTCACAAATGATATGGAGACCATCTAGTACTTGTTGGAAAGAGGAGAAAAAGATCTTAAACTTTCATGTTTGAGAAAAATTCATTTGAAGCTTCTTTGATGATGAAAAGTCAAGTTGAATGTAATGTAGGAACTTGCCCAAAATGGAAACTTTCAAATTATAGGTCATTTCCATATTTAGTAACTTTTTGCACCAACCCTTGATTCTTGATAAATGATATGAAATTTGACCCTTGAAGACCATATGAGGATGTGAGACCTTGAAAACCTTGAAGAGAACCTCAAAATTTCACAGTTGACTTCCCCTCTCACTGTTGACTTTTATCCAATTCTCCTGATTCCCAATCCATTGGCCAATTGAACTTCTCCTGAACCAAACTGATGGACAATTTTCCATTCCTAGATACTTAGGGACCCAAGGAAGACCATGGGATCAAGTCTTGCCCAAAAAATCAGAAATAAACCGACTTTATAGCAAACCCTAATCTTGGTACCCTCAGTCTAGGAGGAAATAGCACAGTCTCCAAATCAAAATTCCTCTGAATATGATGTGTATCCTCTCCAACAAAGATAAGATATGCCATTTGGTGATGATAAAAACCCAAGGACCTTGCCCATGGAGCAATAGACCCAAGAATCTCAAAACCCTAATTTCTGCACTGGTTAGGAGAGAGTGATCCACAATACAAGGACTCTTGCTTGACCCTTTGAAGAACATCTTCTACTCTTGAACTGCCTCAGGCACCTTGACCCCATGCTAAGAACCAATGATATGCAAAAATGAAGTGAAACATAAGCCAGTTAGTACTGAAGTAAGGAGGGAAAATTTTGGGGTGTTACACAGTGCCCAAATCAGGAGATCAGATCAATTTGTCTTCTCCAGTACGGTTTGCAACCACGAGGTCAATCCAGTTTGTTATCCCCAGCGGAGTTGCCTTTCTTTCCTCAGCATTTATTTTGCTGAGGACCTCTTTGCGTTTTGCATATAGTATGCATAGCATCCTCAAAAACGCGTAGCATTTCCATCGAGATGGAGCATTACGCCATGGAAAAATTCAAACATATGCATGTGAAGCATAGGCCAGTTTTGATAACTCGTGCGAGAGCCCAAAACTTTGCTCCTTATATCATTGACAAATCCAGAAAGAATGCCATGTTCATTCCCCAACAGACATTGCAAAGCAGCGCAAAGGGTTTCACCTCTTTTTCTCCCCACGGAGTCATATCTCTCAGCTTACAAGTTTCTTGGAACCATTCTCGATAGGATTCCTGTAGCCGTCCCCGACAACACCTTTGATTTTTAACCATACCAGTTCCCGACAGGTCCATTTACCCATTCCCGATAGGTAAACCTTGGTTATAAACTGTAGCCGTTCCCAGCAGCTACCTTTAGTTTGAACCTTATCAGTTCCCGACAGGTCCACTTACCCATTCCCGATAGGTAACCCAGGTCCAAGCTTACCAGTTCCCGATAGGTAGTTTACCAGTTCCCGACAGGTATTTCACCAGTTCCCGACAGGTAGTTCACCAGTTCCCGACAGGTTTCCTATGGGGTCCAATGGTTCCAAATTCTTTCTCGCAAACTGCTTTTCCTTACCATTGCTTCATTTACCACATTTTTCTTTATTCACACAGTGCAAATTTTCTCGGTTATTTTTGTATTCAATCCCTATGTATCTTGAATTCTTGATAGCCGTTGCTTTCATCCATTCAGATGCATAGTTGATTGAATAGGGGCAGCTGTAATACCTCAAAATTTGCCCTCATGTTTTCTCAATAAATTGGTCTATGCTTTACTCATTTGCATTCCATAGTAGGTCATAAATTGCATATCATTGGTTGCAAGGCATGGTATCTAGTGCTTCAAGGGTTGGTCATCCAGAGCAAGAGAACAAGCCTCAAGGGTCTCTTATATCATATATCCTCTCACTTTGATCCCACAAGGCATTGGAAGTTGGTAATTCATCAAGAAGATTGGACAGTGCATCATCTCCTTTATAAAACAGTCTCAAGTTGGGATTTGACCCCCAAATGGGTAAGCTCTTTGAGTTTTTATCACCTCCAAGTGTCATATCTCATCTTTGTTAGATAGGATGTACATCGTATTCAGAGGAATTTGGATTTGGAAGATGTGTTATTTCCTGCTAGTCAGAGGGTACCAAAATTAGGGTTTGACATAAAATCAGTTTATTTCTGATTTTTTGGACAAAACTTGATCTCATGGTATTCCTTATGTTCCTAAGGGTATATGGATGGAAAATTGCCCATCAATTGGTTTCAGAAAGGTTTCAATTGGTCAGAGGATTCAAAATCAGGAGAATTGGGGAAAAAGTCAACTGTGCAGTGGAAAAAGTCAACTCCTGACTTTTTAAGGTCAAATTCATGAAATTCAAGTTATATATGTTCATTGGACAAGATTTGATCAAGAAATGGTGGAAGAATCATGAAAAATCAAGAAATCACAAAACTGCCAAAAATAGAAACTTTAGGGTTTCCAAAAATGGCAAGTTTGGACCATTTTGCACCACACTTTGAGGCTTTATTTCTCCATGATAAAAGCTCCAAACCTCAGTCCCAAGTTGAGCCAATTAAAGTTCATATTCTAAGCTTCAAATCCATATAAAGAACTCTTCCATTGGATCAAAATTGAGTGAGATATGATCAATCAAAGTTTGACAAAACTAGGTCAAAAACCAAGTCATGCCCAAGCAAAACCAGGCCCATGCGCCATAATTTTGTCAAACACATGGTGGGCAGAATGTCAAGCCATTTTTCTCATTGAAGGAGGCTTCAAATGAAAAAATGTTGAACATCAAAGTTGTTAATCTCAATGTCCTCTTTAACTTTGATGTTGGACATTTTTCTATTTGAGCAAGTTATGATGGAGTTATGATTCTCCCAAGATGAGGTGTTCATGCTGAAAATCCATAGGCTATGTTGCCTTGCCATGCCATGCCAAGCCACGTCCATGAAGTCAGTTGTGCACACTTGAGTTTCAAGCCATTTTACACCATCTTACACACCTTTATTCAACTCAAAATTCACACCAATCTTGTTCTATGATGTGCCATCTTTCCATAGCCACTAATATCTCATGATTCCATGCCATGAACACAAAGAAATTCATCACCAAACCTCCATGTTTCCATTGTTATCAAGCTGCTACAAAATCAGAAAAAAGAAGACATTGATGGTGTTGATTATCACATTCACACGCATACATGTTCACACTATCCAACCATTGCCTCATTTGTACAAACATCCCTCTTACACTATGCTACTTATCATGTTATATCATACACGAAGAAGGGAAAATAAAAGCTTGCACAACAAGCTCCCTGCTGCTACATCACTACATCACCACCATTCTTTTCTCCACCTCACCATAACTTCATGAACATCATCTACACCATAGCAAAACCAAGCAACTCGCCCCTAACTAACTTGACTCAGTTAGTTAGGGTGGACTCATTTAACCATGCTTGAACTCATTTGACTAACTCAGTTAACCACCCTAGTTCAATCTTAACCACACCTATATATTCAAATCACACTCACAATTTCATTCCAACTTCATTTTGCTCACACATTTCACAAACACTCTCAAATTCTCTCTATTCTCTCTCTCTGATCTCACGAACTCAACACCTCCATCACTCATCTTCTTCAATCATTATCTTCAGTGTGATTTCTGAGCAAGAACAAGCATGATCAACACCAACTCTCCAAGTGTATCTTCATCACATTTTTTAATCTTCCTCTGTTTTCAAGATCTCAAGACTCAGCTGCATTTATTTTGCACGAATTAAGCTCAAGATCAAGTGGCTTTCTCTGGTTTTCTTATAATTCAAGTTGCTTCACAGTTTCAGGTTCTAGTTTACTTAACTTCATTGCTTCGTATTCATGTGATTTGAGCTTATTTCATCTTGATTTGAAGCTTACTAGAAGTTGTGTGAGTCCTGGCTAGTTGATAGGCTCTTTAGGAGCATAGTTGAAAAATTAGGGCAAGGTTGTTGCATTCGATTCTCATTGTATGCGTGTGATGTGTGAAAACTGAGCCTATATTCTTGACCTACGTGAGTTCCTCTACATTTTGGCATGCTTTTTGTTGATTTCTGGAACAATGTAAAACTTGCAGTGGCGGAGAGTGGCCGGAGAAGATGACCGGAGGTCCTTCTCCGGCCGGTGAGGTTTAATGTTAGGGTTTATGCCAGTTTTAATCATAGCCGTCTGATCTTTTAATCCAACGCTCATAGAAGTGCCAGCGCATTAATGTCCACCATCCCTCTCACGTGCATTATTTTGAAGCTGAATGACTTCTGTGTGTGTGTATGCGTGATATCTATTGTGGACCCTAGCTTTGAATGGCTTTATGTGTGTACTTGTTTGATGATCGTGCATTGAGATTAATCTAATGGTTTAAACGTTGCCAGCACATTAATGAAGGTGTTGTGTACCACGTGTGTTCTTTTGATTTCTGAACTGATTGCATGTGCATGCGTATGTGGAAGTTATCATGTGCGTGCATTTTCATTCGTCTGATCATAATAATTGTTAGATTGATTGTTGACTTTTTCATCTAATGGTTGTGATTGCATCTAATTGATGACTGATCATACACGCTACCCCACACAACTACACGTTTAATTGGATTGGGTCTGATTACTATTTACACACCCCTGTTAAGCCCAATGTTATTTTTAAACATGGAAATTACTCACGCTGCACCCCCGCCCCATTTCTTTTATTATTTTTAATTTCTTTTCCATCTTTGTTTAGTTTTCTTATTTTAAAAATAGTAAAACATTTCTAAAATTCCCAAATAAATTCATGTGTATTCTTGACACATTTAAATAATTTTATTTAATTTTTAATTCTGATTTCATGGATTT
This sequence comes from Lathyrus tuberosus, assembly GCA_022829125.1. Taxonomy (NCBI): domain Eukaryota; kingdom Viridiplantae; phylum Streptophyta; class Magnoliopsida; order Fabales; family Fabaceae; genus Lathyrus; species Lathyrus tuberosus. The sequence goes on along the minus strand of JALAZF010000005.1, from coordinate 19,232,503 downwards.
TTACACCTAATTGTGTAATTTTCTTTTAATTTCTTTCTAATGGATGTTCTTCTTTGACACTCAAATTTGTATATTTTATTTCTTCCATCTCACACAATATTTTTCATCCATTCTTTTTGCATTCGTTAGATAGCACATTGAATCATGTAATAAAATTTTCACTTGAATTTTAAAATCATTTTATCATGTGTTTTGATGAACCTATTTGAGCTTTCTTTTGAGGTGTTTCAAGGTGGATTTGTGAACTTTGTTGAGCATGTTTCTTATTGAGTTTTGCACCATACTTTTGATATGTGGTTCTATTCTGACTTAGGTTGGTTGTGGCTCATTTTCACATTTTTATCTTGTGCTTTGATAATTGTTTATGCCTTGCATGTGAAGTTACTTTTTGTGCACATTGTTCTATCTCATTCTTATATGTTTTGATGAGGCAGTTATGCCACCGTTTGATGTTTGTTTGTGCATCAATTATAGGTCATTTGCATGATATTATAGGTCCTCTTTGTCTTATTATAAATCACTTTGGTTTGCATTTGCATTTGATATGAGTTTGTGCATTCTAATTTGAATTTTGACATGTTTTCATTCCCTATCTCTTCTTGTGCTCTACTTGTCTTGTGCTTATATTTTGTATGCCATTTCCTTCATTCCATTTGCATCTCATTTATAATATGCTACTTCCTTTATGCATTCGTTAATCATGTTACATGCTATGCATCCTTAATATGTCAAGTTGTGCATATATTGAAACATGTTTCACTTCTCCTTTTTTCTTCTTCATCTTATATCTTCTACTTGCATCATTGCATCCATGATTGGTATGATAATTCATGTGCATGTTAAGACATTGATAAGTGACATATGGTTCTGACTTTGGCCTTGTATGAAGCATTAATACATGATTACTTTGCATATTCACTTTTTCTTCATCTATTTCTTCCATGGTTCACTTCTTTGATGTTTGAGGCTTTGATTGGACATAGTTGGTATGTGTTTGATATCTTAACATTAGTGAACACCTTTAGATGTAGGTTATGACCTTGATTGAGTTTCATATATTAGGATCCTTATTCATTGATTCTCAATGGGTTTGATCATTATTTGGTATCCTTTCTTTCATTTTTCCACTTGTAAATATTTTGTGAACTAACATTTTTCATGTAGGTGCAAATGGTAAGTAAGTGCGTGGATATGCTTCCACATGCACTTCTTTCTCTCATCTTCTCTTATTTCTTTCAATAATCCAACTTGTGATTGTGATAAGCATTTATATGCTTTCCTTGAATAACTTCTTCTTCATCCTACTTTAAGATCAACTTAACTTCCATCTTGGAAGTAAGTTGCTTCTTTTGCTCATCTTCTCCTTTCTTGTAGGATTAGGTTTCTTAAACCACATTAACCATAGGAACATCCATGTATGACAACTTTAGGGTGGGTCTTAGTCCCCTTAGTTTTCACCTTTTGTTTCCATTTGAGTCTCTTCTTCTCATCTCAAAAACAAAAGTAAAAAACACTTAATAAAGGTTAAACGTGTATTGCGCGTGAGCCTTAAATGTGGGAAGTGAATAATGGTGGAGTGTCCCTTCATTCTTCTAGGATACCTAGTGTACGTCCTGTTGGGGGATGATACACAACATATTCGTTCCTATGTTGTAGACTTGGGTGCAATGCAAGTTACAAACAACTTCAAAAAACACTTCTTTCTAAAAAACTTCAAACAAACAATAACGTCTTTCCTTCGGGAATTTCTCTCCTCATCTCATTCACTCATTCCTTAAGGACTCGTCATGTCCGTTCTACCGCAAACAGGTAACGCCTAAGTCTCCATACAGCGAGTTGCAACACCTAACTGCTAGGACGCGAACGTTGACGCATTCCACTAAAAAACACAAACAACTTTCACTTAGCTGAGGGGAACTACGTCGCTCTGATTCTCATATTCCGTATGAGATACGTAGGCAGTGGGGTAGGGCCCATTCGAGCACTTCTTTTATTCTCCCTACATTTGTTTCTCTTTCTCTCTCCTTTCCTTTTCCAGTTCTCCAGCTAGCAGTTCCTTTTCCAATATTCTTTCCTTACACCCTTTGATCGAGACAAGCAAGCATGGATCCCATCGGGTACGATGGACGCGTGGGGGTGCTAATAACTTCCTCGCGCGTAACCGACTCCCAAACCCAATTCTCTTGGTTGCAAGACCATGCTCTTTCCTTTTCCTCGGGTTTATGCAGTGTTTCCTTTCCCTCTCTTGGGATAAATACACATTGCTGGCGACTCTGTTTCAGTGCCACTTTCGCGTTTGTACTTGGATGAAAATCCCGGGAGCGACAGTTACCAACAATTAATACTAACCCCACATATTATATATTATATTATATATTATATTATATATGTGCATGTGGTAGAAAGAATAAGAAGTGGATAAGAAAAGAGAAAAAAGGGTTATCAGAAAAGAGAAAAGAAGAGAAGAGAAAAGGAGAGGAGAAAAAGATAAAGAGGAAAAAGAAGGGAGAAAAAGAAGAAGAGGAAGGAAGCTCAAAGAAGAGCAAGGCTATGGAAACCCATCATTTCATCTCATTTCTTCATCAATCTTGACCATCTTCATCTATGGATTTGGGTTCCTAGATAGATTTATCTTTGGGGGAAAATCAATGCTTTTGGGAATTTAGGGTTTGTGTGAAAACATGCCATATGCGATTATTCTCTATCATACATGATTATTTTGATGAACTGCATGCCTTGTTGTGTTAAACTATGTTAAATTGTATTGTTGGATGCATTAGGATAGTATATGATAGCTTGATGGGCCATTTTCCCCATCCAATTGTGTTTCTGCACTTTTTGAATTCTGTCAGCTTCGCCGGGCGAGCTGGTCTCGCTGGGTCTTTGTCTGGCAAGCCCGGGGCGTGTTGCCACTGACTTTTCTCGCCCCTCAGTTCGTCAGGTGAGCATGACAGCATTGAGAAAAATATTTGGTTTTTGTTTTTACCATAACTCGACACCCATAACTCCATTTGACGCAAGGTCGAATGTGTTGTAAATCTATTTCAATGATTTATTTGACAGTGAAGCAGAAACAGGGATATATGCCATTAATAGATAGGATAGTGATGAAATTGATTTGAATGTGAATATTATGGTTCTTGTTTCCACCATAATTCATTAATGGATAATTCGATGGATACGAGACCAGAGCCATTGGAAGGCTAATTCAATGAGCTATAGCATGGTGTTGAGAAATCGTGAACTAACCAAGAATGATTGGTAAAGGATAGTGGTGATTGTATGCCTTAAGTGAATTACTTATGTTGATTATGTTTGACTTGTTTGTGCATAATCACTTGAATAACCTAAGATAATGATGATTGAGTTGCGAGTTAAATATGCCTATGAATTATTGTGAGATGTTATGTTATTATGTGTGTTTCATGTATGATATTGTGACATGCTAATGTTTATGCTATATATTGGTTGAATGTTTTGATTGTGAAATATATATTGGTTGGATGTTTCAATTGTGGAATAACATGTTTAAAACCTTATGAAGATGAGTGAGGAAACCTAGGAGAGTACTAGGTAAATGACTTAGTAACATAACTTAGGATATGAAATTATTTAAATAGTAATGCTTGGAAGTGATTGTACCGCGATGTGTACAATAGACAACCAGTCATGTGATTGATGAATAATATGCTTTGTATGGAACGTGTTGTGTTATTATGTGATTAAGGTGATTGTGATCACCTTGTGACTGTCGAATACAATCACGTTGTGTTTCTATTTAATCACGTAGTCGGAAACAACTCCTTGATTATGTTGTCCAAAGTCATGATAGTCATATAGAGTAAGATTGGGATGAATGTATCGATACTTCGCATCAACCAAACGAGTTAGAGTCCCATATATGCAACCAAATGGGTTAAAGTCCCATATGTGCAACCAAATGGGTTAGAGTCCCATATGTTCAACCAAATGGGTTATAGTCCCATAGTGCAACCAAATGGGTTAGAGTCCCATAGAAAATTTGAAGTGCTCAAGAAAATCAAAGTATGATACAAGGATCTGTGACTCGAGTCGATGACCCTAGACGTAGGGCTTGTCGAGGAAAGATACCTTGGTACGATTTCCAAACTAGTGATTGTTTGACTTAATGAACTCAAGTGGCATGTTTTCGTACATTGCGAGTTTTGTGAACTCAAGTCATTTTCCCCCTTTGTCTTGAGTTAGGATTTTGATTAGAGCCTTGTAGAGCCGAGTGAACCCATCGGATAGGGGAACTCATTGAGACTATCATCTCACCCTATTATTGTTGTTGCTTTTTCAGGTTTTGTTTGCAAGTTTAGGATACAATAGGAGTTGTGCATTGATGTTTTAAGGGGTGGATTTTTTTGTGATCTTCCGTTGTGTAACTTGTTCAATGACGCGTATTGTACTTAGATCTTAGTTTTTTTTATATTTGGAACTTTCCATATCTTGTACCATATGTTGTCTATTTTGTTTTGTAATTGGTCAAGTATGTAAATGATGTCAATAGGCACTTATGATTGTGCCAGTACCAAACAATAATACTTGCAAGGTATTATTCTAGATATATATTTTACAAGTTGTTACAGGTTTTGAGCTAAGTAACCTTGTGTCAGATATAAGATCTAGGAAACATTTCCTTTGGCATATAGTGATTCCTCATTTTGAATGTGCAACTTCAAGACCGAGGAAGTATTTGAGTTGACCAAGAATTTTTATTTGAAAGGTATGATGGAGAACTTTCTTAATGTGATCAAATTCAGGCATATAATTGCCTACAATGATGGTGTCATCTATATATACCAAGAGAAGAGTGAATGTGTTATCTATTTTCTTGATAAATAGTGAGTGATCTGAATTGGCTTGTTTATTTTGCTGGGCAAAAAGGAGACATGCGAGACTTTCATACCATTTTTGACTTGCTTGCTTGATATCATATAATGACTTGATGAGTTTGTAAACTTGATTGGGTTTTGATGATGTGATTCCTTGTGGTAATGTTATGTATACATCTTTCTGTAGGTCTCCATTCAAAAATGCATTGTTGACATCCAATTGGTGAATAAACCAATTGTTAATGGCCAACAATGCAATGACCAGTATGATTGTGGTCATTTTAGCTATAGGAGAATAAGTGTCTAAATAATCTAGCCCATCAATTTGGTTGTATATTTTGACAACTAATTGAGCCTTGAATCTCTCTACTCATCCATCTGCATGAAATTTTATTTTGTATATCCACATACATCTAATTGGCTTGATGTTTGGTGGTATATCAATAATTTTCCAAGTGCATGTTCTTTCAAGAGCTGACAATTCATGTTGCATTGCTTGATTCTTACACTCAAACTTGCTAGCTTTAGCATATGACTTTTGTTCATGAAGTGTGTTGATGGACATGATGATATGATGAAATGTGGAAGACAATTAAGAGTAAGATAAATAATGGGAAATAGGATATTCAGTACCTGATGATGCTTGATGAGATTGATCAGTGAATGAGGTGCACAAGTAGTCTTTATGGGTGACTTAATGACAAGAATGGTTTGACTAGTATCTTCTGAGTAGTTCGGAGGTGTGACATTGATATGTGCTTGAGCATTATATCATCATCAAGTATGAGGGTTGGGGGTAAGTTAGTAGGTTGTGATGGTGAAGATATGTAACGAATGGGTAAAGGTGTGATAGGTAATACATCAGTTGTGGTTACAGGTTTGATTGAAGATGTATGTTGAGGTTGATATGGTTTGTGATTTTGGTAAACATGCTAATTTTTGTTAGGTGATTGGCTATTGGTAGAGTATGGAATTATGTGTTCATGAAATGATATGTGTCTTGAAATAAAAATTTCCTTGGTGTATAGATCTAGAAGGACATTTCCTTTAAAACCTTCCTTGTATCCCTAGAAAACAACTTTTCTAAATCTAGAGTCTAGTTTAGATGTGTGGGATTGAATGGTGGTTTCATTAGAAAGGCAACCAAAAACTTTGAAATTGTTGATATCAGGAATTTGTTCATATAGAATATGGTAAGGTGATTCCTTTTAGAGTAAAGGTGGGGTGATTCAATTCATGAGAAAGACTGCATGTTTATGACCAAAACTATTTTTGAAGTTTGGATTGGTAAAGAAGGGCTCTTCCTATGTCAAGTATATGTTGATGCTTTCTCTCCACTCTTCCATTCTATTGTGGAGTTTCAACACAAGATCTTTGGTGTTGCATGCCCTTAGAATTATAAAATTGAGGCATGATGAATTCAGGGTTATTGTCTGATCTGACTATCTTAGAAGTTGTGTTATATTGGTTTTATATCATTATGATAAATTTATTAACATGAGTAGCAACTTCAACTTTCGATTTCAAACAAATAATCCAAGTGAATCTACTATGATCATCAAGAATGGTGAGAAACTATTTATGGCCATGGACAAATTGAGTGGAAAGATATCCCCAAATGTGAATTACTGGTTTTGAAGGAAAATTTCTTTTGTTTGGAAAAATGTCATATATCATAAATTTTTGTTTTATTATGAGAAATATCAGCATACAAATGTGTCATGTGTGTCATTTTATTGCTAGATAAATGGCCAAGTCTAAAATTCCATAAGGAATATAAAGGAATTAAACGATTACATTTGGATACATCAACTGTATTTACATTTTTCAAGGTATGAAGAATATGAAGGTTGGTCTAGTTTATGGTGTTAGGCTCTATTTGCAATTAGTATATATCATTCACTTGATCAACCAAACCAATCATCTTCAAGTTCTTCATGTCCTGTATATGACATGAATTTATGGTGAATTGAACTTGACATGCTAAAAATTGGCACAACTTAGAAACAAAAATTAGATTTAATCTAAATTTTGGTGAATACAGACATTGATAATGTAAAGTTCAGGTGAAAATTGAACATTACCAGCATAGTGAACTTGTATTGAATTTTCATTAAGAAATTAACTTTGATAAGATTGATTCTATAAAATGATGTAAAACAAAATCTAGAAAAAAATGTGGTCATTGGATCTTGAATCAAGAAGCCACACATTAAATTTGTTACTTACTGAACACGAAATGATACTAAAGATACTTGATTGATGAGGCTCGATTCATGAATGATCAGAATGAGAAGAAATTATGGTGTTTAGTTGGTTGGTGCTTGAAACAATGTCATGTCTTGCTGAAGGAATCAAATTTGGTTGTTGAAGCAAGCACATAAGTTGATCATACTTCTCTTGTGTGAGACCGGAAGCATTAGTTTCTGGGAGATTGAGATCTGGAGTGGTATTAAGTTGTTGAGAATCATTGGCAGATGAAGAAGGTTTGTTGATATTAGGATGACCATGCTATTGGTACCAAAATTCCACTGTGTGACCATATCTATGACAATGAGTACAATATATAGAATTGTTCTTGCCATGATTCATGCCTTTACATCGACCATAACCTTTTTTGGCATCATTAGCATTAGTAAGAATGGAGTCATCAGTAACAGGTGTAGAGTTGCAGTTACATTCTTCTTAAGCTAATAATGAATACACCTTGTTGATTGATGGTAAACTATCCATTAACAAGACTTTAATTAGTACTGCAGAACATTGGCCATCCAATCTGTGGCACCCCAATTTTGGCTGGGTCTAATTTTTCTTCAAGGGCACGCTTTTTTATGTGTTTATCTTAGAAAAATAAATGACGAGATAATTTGAGTGTTTTATTCACTTTTGACTTTTAAAAAAATTTAAAAAAATTAACTTTATGATTTATTCATTTTAGTGCTTTTTTTATTATTTTTTTATTATTTAACATATTTTTACCATTTTTTAAATTAAAAGGAAAAGACAAAAATATTTTATCTAATAATTTCATTTTCTAGTATTATAATTTTTATTATTTGTTCAAATTCAAAAAAATCAAAAAGTCAAGATTCTCCCAACTTTTCCACATTTTCCACTTCTTGTAAACTTCCATTTCGCCTTTCCTTTGTCATGTTTTGGCTTATCACCATTTGCATGAAGCTTTCTTTGTCCATTAGACAATGCATAGAACCATTATTTACTGCATAATTTGTGTCACTTTCTCACATTAAAACATACAAGAAAACCCTAAAAATGAAACCCTAAAGCTCCAGTATATATTCTTACTAGTGTGAGCCTTTAGAGGAGGTTGGAAAACTTGAAAGTGAGGCTTAGAAAGCTCAAACACAGCAGCAAAAACCCAGGAAAAAACACAACACAGAGATCAGCCAAACACATCATTGCTACACTATTCATCATCTTCCTCACAACAACAACAACTACTACTCTTCCATAATAAAACACCACCCTTTCTTACACACTTGAACCACCACCTCCATAACACACTAAACTTCTAGCATTATCACCTTCACCAAGAGTGACAACACCTTCCTTAAAGTGCAGCCTTGCAAAGTTTGTAAGTGTATACTTTTTAAAGAAAACTCATGTTGTCATTGTAAATATTTTTGTAACATTCATGCTATTATTTTTATAAGCTTGTTGTAATATTATGTAGTTTGTTTATATTAGTTTGTTGTTAAGTTTATTGTTTAGTTGTTGTAAGCATGATTGTTGTTAGTAGTGATGTTGTTGTCATTGTTGCAAGTTTATCATTATCAAAGCATTTTGCCATGGTATTGTTAGGTTGTTTTTAAAGATTTGGCATACATATTTTTGTTGTAGTTTTAGGGGTAGTTTAAAAGTCATGTTCATGAAAATAATCCATGTATGTTTGTTTTGTTGAGAGAAAGAGAGAGAGAGAGACATGGAACAAAAAAATATATATTGAAAATGCAATCCACACACCTCTCTGTTCGGTCGCAACAACCCCCCCCCCCCCCAATCGAACGCGAGGCGTACGCCTCGTTTTATTTCGAGAGTTCGTCTTCCATAAAATTAATAGAATAATAATGATGTTTTAAATTTCGTAGTTAGAATCGGATGAAAAAGAAATAATCGGGTGTACACCCTTTTATTCCCCGGATAATCAAACACGAGGCGTACGCTTCATTTTATTTTGAGCATTCGTCTTTCGCATACTAATAACGATCTTTAAATCTTTTTATAAATAAAATCTGATTAAAAAGGGAATAATTGGGTGCACACTCTTTTATCCTCGAGTAAACGAACGCGCGTGCATTCGTCTTCCGCATACTAATAAGGATCTTTAATCTTTTTATAAATAAAATCTTCTTCCACAAAATAACAACCAAAACCAATGAAATTAACTTTTTGCTCGTGCTCGACCAATCAATTTCTTAAACAAACATTTACCGCCTAAGCGTGAATCATTTTATTTCAATCAACGAGTCTTTTTCCTCCATAGCACAACTAAACTCATTTTACAATTAAAATCAATCAACCAACAATTTTTTGCTACCAAGAACTACGTAGCTTTGAATTCCCCATCACACCCGGGGATACATAGGAGCGAGATTGAACGTCTCGTCAAGTACCCTAATAAAAACCTTTTTTTAGTTCTTTTTTTTCATGTAAATATTATTAATAATTATAACAAACCAAATATTTCAAGGTAACATTTCTTTCAAAACTAATTAAATGTTTCTTGGTGGTTACAATGGATGTTGCGGGTGTTAGACGATAGGCTTCGATCTAGAGGGGGTGAATAGATCACAAACTTTACAACCAAAAACTTTTGGTAAAAATCTGTTTTCAAAATATGGTGCAGCGGGAAAACGACCCGGATCGAATCGTCTAATCGAACCTCTATCAAAATGCATATACGTATCGCAAACCAAACGAAGTGATAACAAACGTAAATTTTCAACAACGATCAAGCAACGAATCAATTAAATGCAATGTTAATCGTAACTCGTATATCCAATTAACCAAAACACAGTCAAAATACGCACAAACAATTTATCGAACACTTGATGTGCAATCGATAATAATTGGAAATATAGTTTGTTTTGTTGATGTTAAAAGCCTATCACAATCAAAGTGATTGTGATTATATCAATAACAACACCTTTAAAATATAGTAGAAAACAATTTCCAATCGAATTGATCAAACAACGATGAACTCGATAAATTGCAAAATCGATAATAAAAGAGATAAAGAGAGAGAGAGACCAAGATTTATTTAGGCAGTTCCCCAATTGGCCTCGCTATGTGTACGTCTGCCCTCAATTCAAAATAGAATTGAGATATTTCTATTAACCTCTTCTTTGCAAAATCGTTTATACAAGAGATGAAGAATGCAAACCCCAAAAATTATTATTTTGTGTTTATTTTTTCACCTCCAACCCTTGATCAAAGCTTGATCAAGTGACCAATAATGCAGCTGCAATCCTCCGATTATCCCGAGTGTGCAACATGTTGAAACCCAAGATTCTCAAACACAATTCACCATCTCGCGCTACTCCCTAGCAAGGAAACCACCTTGTCCCAAGGATTTCACTCGGTTGATTCTGTGTTGACGTGATCTTGTCCAAAACCTTCAAATTAACATGATCTTGAAGGAAAACCCCACCTTGGTTTTCTTATTTGAAACATACAAAGTTCCCAACACAGTATTCTTGGTTACACCAAACCTAATTAGACGCTATCAACCCTAATCTAGATGGTCACCAAATCGAAAAATGATTATGTGTAATTCAATTGTGTGTATGCATAGAAGAATGGATGAAGATGATGAGCAACTTTGTAAGCTGGTTTCGTTTAGGTTTTATTCACTAGGAAACCTTGCCTAGAAGAAGATGCATGTATGAGTATATATAGGTATGTGAAGAAAATGGGCAAAAGGATGCAAGAAAAATAAGATGGAAAAGGAATTTTTCAAGTTTAAAATTACATAGGTCGGCCTATGAAAGCCATAGGTCATCCTATGAAGGTGTTCAGGCCAGCTTGTGAGGTGACCTGAGATACGACCTGTGGGAAGAACCTGCAGGCTTTGTTCTTAGAGCGTGGGATCCATCCTGAAACATGGATGTGCCAACCTATACTGAAGCTAAGGCTTCCATAGGTCGGCCTGATCACGTATAGGTTGGCCTATGCAGCTGTTTTGACACACAAACATGATTTTTGGTGAGTATGACATGCCTAAGACCAGTAAAACTTGTTTAGAGACTCTTTTTATGCGTCATAAGGCTAAGGGGACAAATGAGCATCTAAACGTAGGTTGATACCATCCAATATACAAAAGCGCTACGATATACTACCTTACTTGTTTGACATCGTTCAAAACCCGGTTGAATTTGTAGTTAGCACTCACAACGGGGTGTCAATACCTTCCCCGAATATAATCAAACCCCAAACCTAAATTTGGTTGCTATGACCTTATTTTTGTTCTTCAAAGGTTTTTATCTACATTTCCCTTTAAAAATAAAACTTCGATGGAGACTTCATTGTCATTCGAGCCTTTATTTGCTCGGATATTTTTCGTGTCGCGCACAATCCTGTCAAAAATTGAGTGACTTGGTCCTCAAGAATGTAGTTTCTTGTTGATTACATAGCCTCCATCTACAAGGGTGAGGACAAACTTTGGAGATGGAATAGGTCGATATGCATTAACTTCATCCCAAATCGCTTTCATTTTTGTGAAATATTCAAGAACCTACTTTGAACCTTATTACAACTTATTTAATTAAAATCGAAGATTAGCTAGATGAACTCTATCAATGTTGAAAAATCGCTTTTTAAGATTGTTCCATACATCAATGGAGTTTTCATAGAATACAATAGTTTGCACAATAGAATCTGATACATAATTTTAAAGCCAAGAATGTACCGAGTGGTTGCATCTTTCCCAAGAAGCTCGATTTAAATCATCAAAATTAGGAATTTTTATGTATTCATCAATGATTAAAAGTTTTGTTTTGGCTTTAAGAGCTCTGCACATTAACCTGCTCCAAACTACACAGTTATTGCTATCGAGTTTGGACGCAAGTGTAATTGTGATAGGACCATCACTTAAATGCACATAGTAGACTGAATCACTTTGTGGTTGAATTGGTGGTTAAATTTGTGGTGGCATTGTTGACAGATGAGAAAACAAAATGAAAGCAGTGGGAATGATGATTGCAGGGGAATGGATCGAAGAAAAAATCAAGAAAATACAAGTTCCGATTTGATACTTAGGAAGAATGAAGATGAAGTAAACTAAAGTTTCAATGGAAGCTTGAAATTTTAGTTTTCAAGATACCATGTAATGAGATTAGGTTTGTTCTATACAATCATAACTACTAATAAACTTGGTAGCTACCATAACTAAATTAAGTAACTACCTTTAACTATATTAACTAACAAAGTGACTTGAAAAATAAGTTAGCTCTCTCTAACTTGTTCTATGTGTAATATAGCATATATTTTATTTGTATCATATGATATTTGATTATGGGTTTAATAGTTCGGTTTATATTGATTTTGGTTTGTCTTTTAATGCTTTTTAAATTAAATAAAATAAAATTATTTGATTTGATTCGGCTAATTGGTTTAAAATACTTTTTAAAATAATACATAAATTATATTCAATGCTATTATTTATTCAAATAAATTGTTATTGGCTCTCTATTTTTCAAACAATTATAAATAAAATTAAATATGTTTATACAATATACTCAAAATTTAATAAATTCTTGCGATATATTTAAAATGATGATAGTTTAGCATCAAATACAAATATTGTAATATCCTATATTCCTGTAAATGCTCAATTGGGTGTCAATTGAGATCAACGGAGTGACTATGTATCCTACCTTTGTCAGTTGGAACAATTGGAACTCCTAAGTGCTCTAAATGTTATCATTTGGGATCAATAGAGTAACTAGTGAACTCTGAAGAGATCAATTAATATTAAGGGAAAAGACCAATATTAATAAGTATAAGAGAGGATATTTTGGTAGCTCTAATTATTGGTCAATTGGTGTTCGATGACAAAATATCAATTGGAGTATTTTGTATCATATTATATTATATTATATTATATTATATTATATTATATTATATTATATTATATTATATATTTATATTAAATATTTATGAATAAGAAGAAGAAGAAAGTTGGTAAGAAGAAAAGAAAAAGGAAAAGAGAAAGAGAAGAGAAAATAGAATAAGAGAAAGAGAGCTCATGGATGAGAAGAGGAAATTCATCATCATCATATCCATTTAAAATTCTTCACCTCATGCATCTCCAAGGTGAGTTCCATTAGGTAGTATAGCTTTTAGGGGAAAATATGAGAATATTGGTGGGTTAGGTTTTTGTGTTGAAATTGAATCAAATGTTGCTTCTATATTGTAGTTGTTGAAATGCGTGCTAAATTATGTGGTAACATGTTACTTAAGTGATTGGATGTTATTTTGAACATGTGGGTGTGAGAATTTGGTCATGGTTGCTCATTTTCGTGTTCTGCAGAATCTGGAATTCGCTTGCATCGCTAGGCGAGCATCAGCGAACGGAAGGCGGCCTGTTTTCTCCTACGGTCGTTAGGCGAGGCTTGGCGAGCGGAAAGCGAGCTGCTCGCTGGCTGGTCGTTGGGCGACCAAAATGCAAATTTGGTTCTGTCTGGGCTTCGCCTGGGGTTTGCTAGGCGAACTATAAGCGAGCTAGCCTCACTGGCTACTCGCTAGGCAACCATGACAGGTTGCAGTTTTTTTGTTTCTTGTTTTCTTCATATGTTATCGATTGATAGAATGGCAATAAATTGTATTGATTGTGGAATAACACATGTATTGGTTTTCTATTTGGTGAGGGACCTTTGTTCCAAAAGTCCTATTTGGTAAGGGGCTTGACTCTGAAAGTCCTATTTATTTTAAGGCCATAAATTAATCAAGGATTCTTGGTGGGAAATAGCAATATGCATGTTTATTAATTATATGTTATATGTGTTTGTTTTGCTTATGTGATGCATTTCATAGTTCATGCTTGGATTATTGTTGTACCTTGGGATTATATTGGTTGTGTAATAACATGCTTAAAACACTATGAAGATGAGTGAGGAAACCTAGGCTTATAACTAGGTAAATGGATTAACAAGATAATTAGGTTACAAGTATGACTTAGATGATACTAAAAGGTGACATTCATGCAATGTGATACCTAGGTGTGTTCATGGACGGATGGTTATCATAGTTGTGAGTGAGATGCATTTTATGGAACATGTGATGTTGTTGTGTGATTAAGGTGAATGTGATCACCTTGTGATTGTCGAATAGAATTACGTTATGTTATATTTTATCACGTAGTCGGAAACAACTCTCTAAAGGTGTCGTCCCAAGAGTGATGCTTATGTAGAGCTCCTTTGGGATGTATGTACTAGTACTTTGATAGGTTTAAGTCCACATAAGCGAATGGAGCCTATAGGTAAAAGGCTTGAGATGGGTTGGAAGTCGCATGGGAAACGACGATTCTTAAGGTTGAAGAGTCCCTTAGAATCTGAATTTATTCGTATGTCAAAGTATGATACAAGGATCCGTGAACCGTGCCAAAAGTCCTAGACATAGGTGAGGTCGTGGAAAGATGCCTTGGTATGTTTTCTGAGCTAGTGATTGTTTGAGTTGATGAACACAAGAGACATGTTTCCATACTTTGCGAGTTTTGTGAACTCAAGTCATAATTACCTTTTTCCCTTGACTTAAGTAAGGATTTGATTAGAACCCTGTAGAGTCGAGTGAGCCCATAAGATAGGGGAACTCACTGAGATTATTATCTCACCCCATGATTGTTGTTATTTTTTAGGTATTGTTTGCAGGTTTAGTTTACAAGAAGGCTATGCATTGATATTTCAAGGGGAGCTTAGATTATGTTTTTCCGCTGTGTATATTGTACAATGATGGATATTGTACTTAGATCTTAGATTTTTATTGTTTTGGAACTTTCCATATCTTGTACCATAGGTTGTTTTTATTGCTTTAGAAATAGTCAAGTATGTAAATGATGTCAATAGGCACTTATGATTATGTCTATACCAAATAATAACACTTGTATGATATTATTCTAGATATATATTATATAGGACGTTACAAATATATTCATCTTTAAATTAAATAAACTCATACAATATACTTAAAATGATGATAGTTCACAATCAAATACAAATAAATTTATAATGTATATTCAAGTCATCAAATACAAATACAATCATTATAAAATTAAGTTCATCATCAAATTACAAATACAACAAAAATAAAATTCTAATTTATTTTTAGATATGGAAAGAGAAGAAAAGAGATGAAAATAGATAAAAGTGATAGAAAACAAACCGAGAAAATATGAAACATAAAGACGGCGAACCAAACATAGATTAGCATAACATAGGGGAACAGTGGCAGTGACCAAAGCGGATGCAGTGACGTATCTTAGGATTTGTAATGGATGACATCTCATTGTAAGATTTGTTATAATTTGTGAAAGAAATAATTCATAAATTTGAACCATGATACATTTATATACATTGGTTCGATTCATCTGTTTTGAGGTTTTTAAAAATGAAAACAAAGAATTAAATTAAATCATTTTGATTGTTGTTGATTCGGTTCAATTTTTAGTTGAATCAGAAAAATCAATTTTTTCTATTTGATTTGGTTTGAATTTCTTTGTTTGTTTTTTTTTATTATATGGTGATAAAATTATTTTTTAAATCAATTAATTTTATTTAAAAACAAGTTGAATATGTTTATATAAAAATGAATTGAGTTGTTTATTTAATGAAAATTACGATTAAATTTAAAAGTTATAAAACATAATTTTAAGTTAATATCGATTATTAAAAAAAATCAATCCTACTCAAAAATATTAAAACATGTAAAAATTATTTTTAATTTTCTAAAATCAACTTTGAAGGCTAAATTAATCAATACAAACACTAATAAAATAAAATGGGTGATTTTATTGTGCTTGAAAATTCATTTACATAAATTGTTTTGGATTTAAAGTAAATTGAAGTGGCTTACAATTCCATCCTAGAAATAGAAATAGTTAATCAATTTTATCTCTCAAAATTATAAAAGACATGAATGAACTTGCCATTAAAAAGGGTTAATCAAAATCATTTATTTGTTAAGTAATTTTCATTTCAAGGAATAAAGTGACACCTTAGAGTACTATGTGGTAATCCACATGGATATCA
Organism: Lathyrus tuberosus; assembly: GCA_022829125.1. Taxonomy (NCBI): domain Eukaryota; kingdom Viridiplantae; phylum Streptophyta; class Magnoliopsida; order Fabales; family Fabaceae; genus Lathyrus; species Lathyrus tuberosus. Next base: position 19,216,383 of record JALAZF010000005.1, on the reverse strand, counting down.
TTTAACATATCTGATCGGAGAGGACTAGAAGGAGATCGTCGCGGCCTTCGTGTAGGGGAGGAGTTGATGCTTCTAGGAGAGGAGAATAGGGGGCGTACCTGCAAGGTACTCCGATGCCAAAGTGAGAGTTTGGACAAGAGGAGAAAAGCAAGTACAAAGTAAGAATGTAAAAGATTAGATACCTGGCCCTCTCAAGTGAGAGGGTATTTATAATATACCCCCAGCGCGGGGCCAAGATCTCTCCTCGCGAGTAGGATACCTGCTCGGCGAATGAGAGACTGCCAAGTGGAGGACACAGCGCGTGGTCCTCTGACTTGGTCCAACTATCCCCGCAAGATTCGGGGAGGTAGTTGGTCGCGTGAACTGACAAGCGAGTGGGGGGACGTGCCCAATGGCTATATTGTGCCCAACGGCTATATTGTGCCTATTGGGTCTGTTCGCCAACTATAATGGATTGGGCCTGATCCTTAAGGGCAGGAAACTCTGCCCGGTCCAGAACAGGAGCCCCCCAAGTCGTTGCTCTGCTGGAGAGTAATGACTTAAGACAGCTGTGACTATGACCGTACTGTCGAGGACGTGTTTGCTCGCGTGGAGTGTCCCATTCGTGTTCCGACCAGATGTGGTCGTTAGATGATTACGCTGAGTGTCGGCCAAGATTCGTTACGTGCTCGCAGAAATTGGCGTTTTTCGCTTAGCAGCCCTGCACTAATGCGTTCATTTTTTACGAGGAGATTTGCTCGTGTGGGAGCCAAGGACTTGGCGTATTTTCTGTAATAAGCCAGGCGAAGAGTTTTTGTGACACGTGGTGAGCATGCATGGCTTTTGTCAGTCCTAGGGACGCGTAGGCTATGATGACCTTCACGATTCCCCACGATCAAATGGTTATAAAAGGTGGAGGAAGGTTTTATTTTCACAATTCTCACAAGTTCTCACTCCTTGCTCTTATTTGCTCTGCAACTAGTCCTCCCGCCGGAGTTCCTCTTCGCCACCGTTGATCCTCCTCTTCTCCGTCAACTTCTTCTTCTTCCTGTAAGTTTGTTCTTCCTTTTCCGTATTTTTTATGAACCTTCGAGTTTTCTGGGTGTTGTTCATGGATTCTCCGGTGGGTTCATGAATTTTCCGGTTGAACTTCATGTGTTTTTTGATGAACATATGAGTTTCTAGAAAATCCATGAAGAACATGAAGATTTCTAGGATAATTGTAGAGAATGTTTTGATGTAGATCTTTGTAGATTCTGGTTAGGCGTATAGTTTAGGTTTGTAGTCGGGCACTAGGCATGTTCGGTTCCTTGTCGTGATTTTGGGACGCGACGAGCCTGTGTCCTCATTTTGATCCTTGCTATATTAAGTCGCGGGGACTTTTCCTGCTGGTCGTTAGACAGATAAGTTAGAACGGGCTCGAGGTTGTCCTCGGCTTCATCCTCGCCCTTTCACTTGATTAGTGGTGGAAGGGTGGATTTGATCTTAGATGTCGAATTCACTTATCTTCCTCTGCTTTTCAGGTGAAAATGGCTGATCCTCGGGATGAAGTTATGCCCGACCTTCAAGAGACACAAGAGGAGCCGGATGCGCCCGCCGGTTATTCCAACATCAAGGTCGCAGAGGGGGACCTGGACTAGTTAGCGCACGAACCTCTGTCGTTCCGATCGAATTTCACCGAAGAGGAGATTCGAGAGTTCTCTCTGTTGGAGAACCGGGTAGGGGAAGCTCCTCGGCAATGGAAAGCATTTCGTCCCGGGGAGAATGATAGAATTTTCTCTGGGTATCCGGGATTGCGTTTCCCAATGTACGAGTTTGCTTTTACGGAGGCCAAGATGCGTCTCCCGTTCACTGATTTTCAAGTGGCTCTCTTCACCCATTTGGCGTTGTGCCCGTCGCAGCTTCACCCTAATGCTCTGGCCTTCATCCGGGCATTTGAATTAGTCTGCCGTCATCTCAATGTCGGGGCGACTATGGATCTCTTCTTTTGTCTCTTCCAACTTCAAAGGAGTACCACGGGGACGAAACAAAGTTGGGTTTCGTTCAAACAGCAGAGCAGGCTATTCTGGTCGTACTCTGACTCGATTCGCCACTTCAAAGATAGGTTTCTGATCGTGAAGCCTATTTCCAAGGAGGTGAAAAGATCTATCTCGACTATCGAAAAGGTGACGGTTGATGGTCGGGAGGTGGATGGAGTTGTATCCATGTTTCCTCTGGAATGGGTTTACTCCCATTTTAAGCGTAGGACCGACCAATTCTTGGTGAAACACGAACAACTCTGTGAGGCCGACAAGGAGTCGTACAGGATCCTCCATGCTTATGTGGAGAGTTTTTCCCCGGCCTTCGTAGTTGATCGGGACGGGAATAAGCTGATCGGGGATGATGGGGAGCGCGTCTAAGCAGCTAGATATATTAACATCAAAGCTCTCCTCGAATGCGATAATGATGATGATGCGATCCAATTACTTGGTATGGTCCACTGTTTGTTTTTATTTGTTCGAATTTCTGAGTTCTGACTTGTTTTGTGTGTTCGCAGGTATGATGGCAGACATGAGGGAACGCCTGATGAGATCTCAAGCTGCGAAATTTCACAAGAAGTCGACCGCAGGTGCCAAGGTCGGGGTGCCTAAGCAGACTGTTCTGGAAAATTTTGCAGCTGGTCCTACCCCTGTCCCGGAGAGAGCCTCGACGCCGTTGACCCCGGATACCACCCATAAGAGGAAGAGATATGTCGCAGGGATTTCTGTGGCCGTTGGCCCGGGAGGTTCTGGCGCCGACCAGTATGTTTTGTCCCCGTGTTATTCGCGTGGAAATATGTTTAATGAAGGGAACTCAATTGTCATTCAGGATATTGAAGTCGAAGCCATTGTGAGCGCCAATCCTCAGACGAGGAGGAAACAACTCTGCCAGGAAGCTGCGGGCATGTTCAGGGTGCTCGAAGTGGCTCTTGCCCTAGGGGACGATGAGGCGGCTTCCCGTGTTAACCTTCGCACGGCCAAGGCGAGAATTGCCGAGTTGGAAGTTGATAACAATAAGCTGTACAATGATCTGAAGCAATTCGAAGGTCACGAGGAGGCCAAAGTATTGCTTCAGCAGGAAGTTACCCAGCTGAAGTTGCAGATGATCGCGGCCGACGGGGAGAAGGCACGCTTGTAGGCCAGAATAGCTGAACTGGAGGGTTTGTCAGCGGCCGTCGAGGGTGAGAATGATGATGACAAATCCCTGAGGACCTGAGCTGAGCTGATCGGAAGGATTCGGATCCTTGGCGAGGATAACTTGAAGGCGGCTGAGTTCGGGTTCAATGCGGCTTCAGAGCAGATGAAAGCCCTTAACTCGGACGTGCAGCTTCTGACCGACGGAATGGGTCTGTTCAACAGGGTTATTAATGGTCAGGTTGTTCCTCCCGAGGATGGAAGCGAAGTTTAGGACTTGGTTCTTTTTTAACATGTTTTGCGGGCCTGCGTGCCCTTACCATTTTATATGGGTGCTGCCCCTTTTGTACTTATAACATTCCCCGGTTATGACCGGTGTTTAATATACTTGGATTTTGTGTAAAAATGTTTTATCTTGGACGTTTGCTCTGTTTATTCATATGTGTGTGCTCGGCAAGTTGTGAAACCTACCGAGGAGGGCAAAGTGGTTTTGCCCATGATGAGGCTAGGACTTCGTTTGAGGTACTAATCTCATAGGCTTGGACTATTCCCATCGCGAGCTGGGTGTCCTGCCTGAATGGTACGGCAACGGCGGAGCTCGGTCGAGGTATCCCCGTTGTGCACAGGATCTGCTCGTACAATGAGCAGAAGTTGGACGGCGTTGTAATGTGTGTCATGCTTCACCAGGGCATGATACGATGGCCGCGCAAATCTCCCCATTTTGGGTGATTATGTCGAGCAAGTAGTTTTTCGTCCAATGTTTCCAAGTAATATGCTTCTGTGCCCGTTTTGGACTTTACCCTATAAGGTTCTTCCCAGTTTGCTGCCAGTTTCCCTTCGCGCGAATCCTTCTGATTTCTACGCAGGACCAGACTGCCCACGGAGAAGTCACGTTTTATGACCCTGGCGTCATGTCGCAACGTTATCTATTGTTTTAATGTGGCCTCGCGGAGCGCAGCTCCTGATCTTATTTCTTCGACCAGGTCGAGCTCCTCACGTAGAGCCTTGTCGTTCATTTCTTCGTCGAGGGGAGCTTCTGTCCTTCTGGAGGGTTCCCTTATCTCCACCGGTATTACCGCCTCTGTTCCATACGCTAGTCGGAAGGGAGTTTCCCTGGTGGTGGAGTGTGGTGTTGTTCTATACGCCCAAAGGACATTGTGGAGCTCCTCGACCCATCTTTTCTTGGCCTCGCCTAGCCTTCGTTTTATCCCGCGGAGGATCACCCTGTTCGTGGCCTCCGCTTGCCCGTTAGTCTGGGGGTGCTCGACGAAGGTGAAATGTTGTTTTGTCCCTAGTTTGGTGACGAAATCTTGGAAGTTTTTGTCCGTGAATTGGGTTTCGTTGTCGGTCACAAGGGCCTGAGGTACCCCAAATCTTGCGAGGATGTTCCTTTTGTAGAAACGCAGTATGTTGAAGGTTGTGATCTTGGCGAGCGCTTCAGCTTCAATCCATTTTGTAAAATAATTGACGGCCACGATTAGGAATTTGTTTTGATAAGATCCCATTGTAAAGGGGCCTAGAATATCCATCTCCCACCAGTCGAAGGGCCACGGCGAGGAGAGAGTCTTCAACTTGTTAGGGGGTGCTAAGTGCATGTCCTCGTGGCGTTGGCAACGGTCGCACTTTTGTATGTGCTCTTTGGCGTCATTTTGCATGGTTGGCCAGTAATATCCTGCTCGCAAAGCTTTCCGGGCCAAGGATCTTCCCCCTAAGTGTTGTGCGTTGATGCCCTCGTGAATCTCTTACAAGATTTCGGGGACCTGGGCCTTGTCGACACATTTCAACAGGGGGGTGGAAAATCCTCGTCGATATAATTTGTCCTCGACCAGTACGTACAAACAGGCTCGTCATTTAGTTACGCTGGCCTCCTTACTATCCTCGGGGAGTTCCCCCTTGGTGAGATGATTATACACAGGGGTCATCCAACAAAGGGGATCTCCGATGATGTTAACATCTAGCAGGTCGGGTTTTACAATGCTCGGGCGGGCCAACATTTCTTGTATGATGGATTTGTTCCCACCTTTTTTTCTGGTGCAGGATAGTTTAGAGAGGATGTCTACTCGGGTGTTTTGCTCGCGCGGGACGTGCTGAACTTCCCATGCTTCAAACTCCGCTATTTTTTCTTTCACCATTGCCAAATATTCGGCTAGTTGGTCGTTCTTTGCTTGGAATTCTCCCCGTACTTGGGACGCTACGAGCTGGGAATCAGTGTAAATTTTTATTTCTTTCGCGCCAACGTTTTTGGCCAATCGTAATCCTGCGAGGAAGGCTTCATACTCGGCTTGATTGTTGGATGTTTTGAAGGACAGGACTAGGGTTACTTCGATCAAGGTCCCTTCCTCGTTCTCGAGGATAATTCCTGCTCCGCGTAAATGATCCACTTCCGCGTCCCTCCTGGAGGGGATAGTTCCGGAGACATTTCTGCTACGAAGTCGGCCAGGACCTGTGCCTTGAGGGCTTTCCTCCCCTCGTAGTGAATGTCGAACTCAGACAATTCAAGGGACCATTTTAGCATCCTGCCTGCCATATCTGGTCGGTTTAACAGCTGCCTAGTAGGCTGGTCAGTTCTGACGACGATAGTGTGCGCCAGGAAGTAATATCTGAGTCTTCTCGCGGCAACTATGAGAGTAAGGGCCACTCGTTCTATTTGTGTGTACCTGACTTCGGGTCCCTGCAGGGCTTTGCTGGTGAAATAGATGGGTTTTTTCCCGTCAGTTGTCTCGCGAATAAATGCTGCACTTACTGCTTCGTTGGCCACGGAGAGGTACAGGTATATGGTTTCCCCGTGGTCTGGTTGGGACAATACTGGTGGCTTGGACAAAGCTTGTTTGAAATGGGCAAGGGCCCGCTCGCATTCGTCCGTCCACTCGAAATTGGCTTCCTTCCTGAGTAATTTGAAGAAGGGCAGAGCGTGCTGGGCAGATTTGCTCACGAAGCAAGCAAGGGACGCGAGCATACCGTTGAGGGATTGTATCGCCTTCTTTGACCGCGGAGTGAGGAACTCCACGAGTGCTCGGCATTTATCTGGGTTTGCTTCTATTCCTCTTTCAGTGAGGTAAAACCCGAGGAATCTCCCTGCTCGTACACCAAAGGTGCATTTTTCTGGATTGAAACGTATTTTACACTTTCGAGCTTGGTCGAACACCTTTTGTAAGTGGGTGGTATGGTCGGATTCCTCTTGGGATTTCATGACATATCATCCATATATACTTCGAACATATCCCCGATTTCTGATCGGGAGACTTTATTCATCATGCGCTGGTACGTGGCCCCGGCATTCTTTAGTCCAAAGGGCATTACGTTGTAGTAATAGTTCCCCGAGGAGGTCATAAATGCCGTATACCTCTTGTCCTCGTCTGCCATTGGGATTTAGTTGTATCCCGAATAAGCGTCCATGAAGGACAAGAGCTTGAAACCTGCAGAATTATCTACGAGTTTATCTATCTATGCTCGGTAGCGGATAAGTGTCTTTCGGGCAAGCCCGATTGAGATCAGTGTAATCAATGCACATGCGCCATTTTCCATTACTTTTCTTTACAAGTACAATGTTTGAGATCCAGGTCGTATACCTGGCCTCGGAAATAAATTTTGCCTCTAAGAGGTCTTGTACTAGTTTCTCGGCAGCTTGTGCCTTTTCCTCGGATTGCTTTCTTCTTCGTTGGGCAATGGCGCGAGCAACTGGATCGATTGTCAAGTGGTGACATGCAGTTTCTGGATCAAGGCCTGGCATATCCTCCGTACTCCAGGCGAATAGATCGACGTTTTCATCAAGACATTTCTTCAGCTCCTTCTTGATCTCTTCGGGGAGACCAGCACCTATCTTCACTCCCCTGTTGGGGTTATTGCTGAAGGTGATGATCTCGAATTCCCCATCTGGGACTGGTCGCAAAAGTGCAGAAGCCGGGGAGCTTGTTGCTCCTGACTGTTTGTCTTCGTCACGATCCTCTTTACCCTCTTCAGGAAGCCTGCTGTCGAGGTCGATGATATGCACGGGAAGTGTGGCCTTTTTGTCTGGCTGGCCACCTTCAGCTGGAACCTCATCCGCTCTTGGGCGCTTTGCTGATTTTGCCGTCGTCGTGATCTGGTTCTGCCCTTTTGTTGCGGCCTCAAAGCATCTGCGAGCAGCCTCGATGTCGCCATGCAGAGTTACGACGTGCCCTTTCTCAGTATAGTACTTAAGTTTGAGGTGGACCGTAGAGGGGACAGCAATGAGTTCTGCAAGATATGGCCTGCCGAGGATGCACTGATAAAGTGACGGGCAATCAATGACTAAGAACTACGTTTTGATTATCCGAGATGCCTCTTCCTCACCAAAAGTGACTGGTATCTCCACGTAACCCCAAGGTCGGGTTGTTTCCCCGTTGAATCCTTGGAGGTCCGATCCCACGTATGGTGAGAGGTTGGACTTATTCGGTTTCAATGCGCGGAACAGGTTGGTATACATGATGTCCACGGAACTACCCTGGTCGACCAGGATTCTCCGAACATCGGTAGAGGACAATTTGGCCCTGATCAGCAGAGGGGTATGGGAATTTGGGGATCCCCCGGGCAGTTCTTCTCGGTAAAACGTGATCGGCTGCGAACGCCCTTTACTTTTTCCGATCGCGGACAACTGATCGGGGCTACTGTCTATCAGTTGCTCAAACTTTCGTTTGATGGACCCTATTGTAAGCTCATGGTACCCCCCACATGAGATGACCATGGCCGTAGGAAAGGCTTCCCAGGTGCTGTGTATGAATACCTGGGAAGTCGTGTCGAGGTGGTCAGGAACGAAGAAGTCCTCTGGTCGGCTAATGGCCATTACGACCTGCGGGGGAGGACTGGATTGGGCTTATTCTGCCTCTTTCTTCGAATCGGATGTGTCTCGTCGGGAGGACTCTCCCTTCTTCACGTACTGCTTTAGGTGACCCTCTTTGATGAGGATCTCTATTGCGTCCTTAAGATGTACGCAATCTTCTGTCACGTGGTCGTGACTACGGTGGAAACAACAGCATTTGCTTTTGTCGACGTTCCCTTTGGATGTGGTCGGTTTAGGGAACCTGACACCCCCTTGTTTAAATTATATGTTGATGCATTCAGAGAGAATGCGCTCACGCGAGGTCGTGAGCATGGTGTACTCCGTAAACCGGCCAGCTGGCCCTTTGCTTTCGCGAGGACGCTCGTCGCGCCTTTTCTCTTTCCCTTGCCGGGATGATTCTGGCTCGTCTTTTTTTGATGCCCGGGGTGCTTCGCGATCTCTTAAGTCCCGGGCATGGAACGCATCTTCTTTTTCCTCGTAACGGATGTAGTCCTCAGCTTTGTGAAGGAGTTTCGTCAGATTCCGGGGAGCTTTGATCCCCACTGCCTTACGGAAATCGCTTTTGGGCCAGAGTCCCTTTTCGAGGAGGTACTTTTTCATGTGATCCGTTGTTCGGACTTCCACCGCTTCTTTGTTAAATCTTTCAATGTATGCCCGCGGGGATTCATCCTTGCCTTGTATAATGGCCTCCAGTGTAGCCTCCGACTTAAGATGTCGTTGGGAAGCTGTGAAATGGCGGGCAAACTGGCTATTTAACTCTCTCCATGAAGAGATGGATCCTCGAGGAAGTCGTTTAAACCATGTCATCGCTCCCTTTCTCAAGGTGATGGGGAACATTTTTCATCTGATAGCCCCGGAGACACCGTGATATTGGAGCATAGCTTCTATATTTTCGATATGCTCGCGGGGATCAGACGTCCCGTCATAGGTTGTCAACGTGGGTGGTTTCTCCAATCTGCGGGGGATTCGAGTGTCCAGGATGTCTCTTGTGAACGGGCCGTGAACGTCATCGTCACTGCTGGAACTAGGAGAGAGCGAAAGGGAACGGCTGTGACCGCAGCTTCGACTTCGGTGAGGAGAACGTCCGCGGGTGTGTCGGTGCTCGTACTTATCCGAGTGTCGAGACCTCTTGGATACCGGGGAGTGCCTGGATCTCCGTGGGGGAGACTGATGGCGTCGTCGTGCTAGATCGGGTGTAGGGTTCCTCGATCTTGAATGTTTCCTCTCTGGGGAGAGGCTGTCGCGTCTTCGCTTCGAGGGAGTTCGTGGACGCGAGGAAAGACTCATCAGTTTTTCTGAAGCAAGGCGTTCCTGAAGGATATGCTCGAGAGCATTGATCTTATCCCCCTGCTGGAGGATTAAGAGGTTCGAGTTGTTAAGAGATGCGATGAGCGCTGCGGTGCTCGGATCAGCATCCTGGGGAACCGGGATGGGCTCGAAGGTGAGCTCCACAGCTGGTGCCCGTGGCTTTAGTTCGTCGGGTTTCGGGGAAGCAGGCCTTCCTTCTCTTCGGTCACTTTCTTGCGGGATATGCCCGACGAAAGCATGGTTGTTATTGTTGGCCGCAGAGGCCACAAAGTCTGGGTGAACATCGTTCTTGATGAAAGCCATGTCGATCTGAGATTTGAAAGGATGAAGCTTTGGTCTTTGTTGAGCAAGAGAGAATCTTGGTTAAAGACGGGGAAGCTGGGACTTCCCACAGACGGCGCCACTGATTGGAGAGGACCAGAAGGAGATCGTCGCGGCCTTCGTGTAGGGGAGGAGTTGATGCTCGTAGGAGAGGAGAATGGGGGCGTACCTGCAAGGTACTTCGATGCCAAAGTGAGAGTTTGGACAAGAGGAGAAAAGCAAGTACAAAGTAAGAATGTAAGAGATTAAATACCTGGCCCTCTCAAGTGAGAGGGTATTTATAATATACCCCCAGCGCAGGGCCAAGATCTCTCCTCGCGAGTAGGATGCCTGCTCGGCGAATGAGAGACTGCCAAGTGGAGGACACAACGCATGGTCCTCTGACTTGGTCCAACTATCCCTGCAAGATCCGGGGAGGTAGTTGGTCGCGTGAACTGACAAGCGAGTGGGGGGGACGTGCCCAACAGCTATATTGTGCCCAACGGCTATATTGTGCCTATTGGGTCTGTTCGCCAACTATAATGGATTGGGCCTGATCCTTAAGGGCGGGAAGCCCTGCCCGGTCCAGAACAATATCCAAAATAGTTCTTTGACATGTCATCCACATGGAGTGCCATAAAGTTGAGAGAGATGATTAGTGATCAACTCGAGAATGGAATGTGCTAATCCAACCCATTAATTCACTTTGAATAAACCTTCACATTAAACGGTTGGGGAAGACTAATTTCACCCTTACTATACTTCTAGTACCTTAGTAAAAAATCAAAAATACTCCTTTCACAATGGCCATAGTTTGAAATCAAGACATACCAAAACACAACAAACCTCTTTATCTGAATCGCATCTGATACAAGTTTAAAAATATAATATGATTTCAATCTTTGATTATATCCTACAGACATTGAAATCTTGTCACTCCTATTTAAATGATGCGGCTAGGCTTTCCCTCCCTTACAAACCTCTTGACCATTATTTAATATAAATATCTAAGGAATTGGAGTTAATATTGACATAATTAGGAGATGATACAGGTGATGCCCAAAAGGAGATTCTAGATACTATATGATGTCATGCCAGATTTTCATTTTTGAAGTAAAATTATATTGACCACTTGGAGGAGGCAGAAAATAATGTTGATGATGATGCAGATGTTTCCTATAATAGAGAATGTGCATCGAAGACATACTTCATGTTTTTCGTTTGTATGGCCATTTTCATAGACAAAAGTGAGACATATGTAGATGTTGTAGAGGTGGCAATTAAATCCATTAAGACAAAATCCATTCAATCCATCCACCATAAATCCATTTAATCCATCCACCACATAAAAAGTAAGTTAATGGATTAGATTAAATCCATCCATTTATATGCATGAAGTGATTCAATCTATCCAACATATTTTAAAGATCCAATGGATTATTTTTATCTTCGTTAGATTTATTTTCTAAAAATTAATTAAAATAGTTTTTTTTTTTAAAAGAAATGATTTTTTTTCCAAAAAAAACAATTTTTTTTCAAAAAAAAACATTTTTTTTCAAAAAAAAAAAAAGATTTTCTTTCCAAAAAAAAACCGATTTTTTTTCGAAAAATAACCGATTTTTTTCTGAGAAAAAAAATGATTTTTTTCCGAAAAAAAAACCGATTTTTTTCCCAAATAAAAATCGATTTTTTCCCCAAAAAAAACTATTTTTTTCGAAAAAAAAATCAATCTTTTTCCAGAAAAAAAACGATTTTTTTTTTTGAAAATTAAACTATCGATTTTTTGGAAAATACAAAAAGTCGAATTTTTCCAAAAAAAAACCGATTTTTTTTCCAAAAAAAACCTATACAAAATACGTTTATTTTTTTTAAATAAAAAAAAGGGATGGATGGATATCCATCCATTAAAAATATGTTAATGGATGGATTTGATGAATTTATTTTTAACAGATGGATTAGATTGGATAATTTTAAGAAAATTTTAGTGGATTGTTAATGGACTAATGGATTGTTTTGATCCATCCATTAACAATCTAATCCATCCATTTTGCCACCCCCTAAGATGTTGTCTACCTTAATTACTTCATGGACTTTGATAGGATCCATGAGTATAATTTGGAGATATCTTGTTTGGTCTACATGTACTCTAATAAGTTAGATGAAGTTAGTCAATCGAAGATGAGACAAATGACTAAAAGAAACTAATTATTTTAGGTAATCTATTTACATGTCAATTATTAATTTCATAATACTTATAATACACCTTTACTGATATTTCATCTAAACCATTTTCAATCATGGATTCTTCAATATTTTCCAAGTATTTCTAGGTGGAAGTATGTTTCTGAATAAGTTGCCACATGCGTGCTCGATTATCCCACTCAGAGGAATCCAGAAACTAAGTCGTACATACTTCCTCTTTGAGTCGATTATATTTGCTTCACTGTGTACAATGAGCACCATCAGACACAACCTTTAGAGGTGATCATGTTGGTACTTTGGATGGTATATGTACCCACATCTACCAAAGCGAGTATTATGATAGGTAGTTGTAGGATATTCCTAGGGATCCCACATTCACTGCTCCTACCACTGTCCTCTACATAGATGTGGATGAGATATTTATAGAGTACCGTAAACATCTGGTGTTAGAGGATGTAAGTATTTTGCCAACTCCTCGTCCATGGAGTACGTATACGCTTACATCCAATGGTTTTGTAGAGTTTCCCATATGTATATGATACTAGTGCCATAAGAAGATCCTCGTAGGCCATCTCATTAAAAAAGATTATAAGAGGAACAGGCAAGGGAGGATCATGATGTGGATGTATTGCATATGACTACGTATTTTCACTATTAGAAGAGATGCCATAAGTAGATGACAATTTCATAAAGGAACTCTTGAGAGGGTCACTTTACAGGAAAAATTATCTGAGGCATGTTTTGCACTATAATGTAAGAGGGAGATGAGAATAGGGATGTGCGTTATACCCAATAGTTATATTTTAATTTGTATTTTGATGTAAACATTTTGATGTAGTCTTAGTAATGACTAAGTTATGAATTATGTATGGATTATTAGTGACATATAAATACTGACTAAGTTTTGAATTATGTATGAATTAATAATGACAGTTGTATTTTAATTTGAGTTATGAATGACTGAGTTATGATAAAATACACCCGTATTTTTTAAGTTGTGTGTACGGATATTAGAATTTCGACATACTCATTTTTGTAACTTATAAGAAAATACACAAGCAATGTTGTCTCAGAGGTGGGTATGGAGATTGTAATCCAAATATTCCTTGTTTATCACATACATATGAAAATTACATAGGAAATATTGTTCCAAGGTTGTGTACAAAAATTAGAATCCAAATACACCCTTGTGTTATCATGTGCGAAGAATACCCAAGAAATATTGTCTCAAGGGTGTGGATATATGTGCTTGCAGGTATAAAGTTGGTACTCTCGCAAAATATCATTTTTGAACTTTTGATGATGACAACATCAATAGTTGTTGAAGTTAGTGGCAATAGCTTTCAACTATCTGATAATGGTGACCTAATTAGAAAACATCTCAAGGCTTATCAAGGAAAGAGACTCGAGATTCTATTAAAGTTCTTATATGATCGAGGTATCTGGCAAAGAATCTTGGAAGCCTCAGAGTTATAAAAGGGAGGAAGTGTGAAAGCCTGTCAGGACTTGTCTGTGTGGGTGATCATAATTTTGTAAAAGTAAGGAAGTAACTCCTAAATACTAAGATAACTTACACACACACACACGCACACACATACACACACACACATACACACACACACACATACACACACACACATAAAATACATTTGAACCACTTTTTTATCTCTTAAAAATGTTTTCAAAGTCAAGCCAAGTTATTAAGAAAATGTCTACTTTCTTTTAAATACATTTTTGAACTACCCGATCAATTGGGGATTTAAGCCTATCGATTGGAAATACTTTTTTGAACTGCCCAAATGATTGGGTACTTTAGCCAATCGATTGGAAGAGACCTAAATGATTAGCCAAATGGTTAGGTCAGTGTCTTAATGACTAGTAACGGCTCTCTATCAAATATTTCCATATTTGGCAGAGGTAATCGATTAAATTTGGTCATGCAATCGATTGAGGAAAAAAGCCAATTGATTGGAAAATTAATTCACCTCCTCTTCATTACACACCAATTTTAGAAGCTTATCATTTTCTTTATAGTTTATCTCTTTATTCTCTCTCTATCTTTCTCTCTCTCTCTCTCAAATATTTTCTTTCACTTAATGTGGCCTTGGTGCTTTGAGTGAAAAACTACTTGTGAGGAAAAATATTTATTGGTTGTGTTGTTGTTATAATTCTCGAGAGTGGGATACTCTTAGGAAATTGAATTTGATATGTGGGATAAACCAGTCATAAAATCTATATTTTGATTTCTGGAACTTTCCGAAAAAAATTATTTTGGTAAATGAAATAAGCCTAGAAAATATCTAAAAGGTGCATTAGCTTAGCCAGGGTAAAAAAATCTCATTTTATTTAGGGATATGATGCGTCTGCAAGTGCACGGAAATATCGAAGTAATATAAAAGATTGTCGAACCCACAGAGACCAATGTCAACCTACTGTAGTCTATTGTCGCTTTGTAAGGCTAAGGTTAATGATTACTCGATTAGGGGTAAACTAGAACTAAAACTGAAATAAAATAAAGTTTATAAAATATATCAAAAAAGACAGGCCAGAATATGGATTCCATGTACCTCAAGAACTCAATAATTCATTGGCGTTAGTTTAATGTTAAATTACATTCAGTAGAAAATACTGGTTTAAAGACTCTATCTCACACTCTCGCGCTATTGATTAAAGCCACACTTCCTAACCATGAGATTTTGCTCTCGCTCGCCTGTTTTAATCAAGAAGTATATTTTGAAAACTAATTAAATTCGCATTGATACCTACCACTTTTTAATATTGAATATCTGCTTAAAACTAAACTTCCCAAACTTGTACAAAACTTTGATGCCAAATTCCACGTTAAACTTGCAATATATAGTGTTATGATGCTAAAAAAACTGATGCCAAAGGAGTGGGAGTCGTGGGAGAAAATATAGGAGAGTGGGAGAGGATTGAGCAAAAATTGTTTCCTGAAAATTTTTGCATTGCGCATCCACGGAGAACGTCGTGAGGTCCATGGCGAACGCCGTGAGGTCCATGGTGGACACTGTGGACCTTAAAATGTGTAAAACTTGGCTCTGAGGTCCATGGTGAACGTCGTGTACCAGAAAATGGCAAATTCTGCACTTTTTCTTCATTTTCTTGCTCTTTTCCCAGTTTTCTCGCACGGGCGCTCTTATTCGACAAATACCTGAAACACGAACATAATACGGCATAATACAACAAAAAAACAAGTAAAATGACACTAAATTGCATGTGAATTGGGTCGAAATATACGATACATTTTCGTGTTATCAAACTCCCCCACACTTAAACCTTTGCTTGTCCTCAAGCAAACTACTACACATATGAAAAATCTTTGAAAAACTTTGCAGCAAGTAATATCAATACTCATGAAAAACAATGCATACGGATACTCATTCTAGGCTACAAACTCCACTTTAGCTAAGATTGTTTCGATAGGTACTCTCTTACACACTAAGGATATCGTAGGAACACAATTATGCGATTGTGCGTTCCTAAGCCTCCCTTATATACAAACCAATCTGAATCATGTCATTATACCTAAGCCTAACTCACTCATCCCTCTTTCGTCCTTTTTCATTCCGGCGCAATCACATTGAGCCCGTTATCCTTACACACTTATGGTAGGATAGCCTGCTAGTGTTTATGATCTCAATTTTTTTCTTTTTACTCGCACATAAGCATAAGCATCATCAGATGAAAGAATTTGCCCCGTTAGGCTAAGTGATCGGGTAAGGATCACCTAACTTAGAAGGAACACTTCTTTTTATTCATTTTTTTTCTTTTTAACTTTCTTTTTAAGCCTGAGATCATACACTTATTTGCATCAGCTTCCTACTTAGTGTGTTCTTGGGATGGTGTTGACTGCTCAATAAACTACTTAAGAACTAATAAAGGGTGAGAACTTAAGGTCGTGGTATAACAAGTACTCAAATCGACCTTCATAATCAGGAAACTTAAGGTGTTAAAATGATATCGATTTTGTGGATTTTTCCCAAGTCTCCACAATCTATCCTAAACTTCATCTATATCCTAAAACTTTCAAAAGGTGTACTTAATTTTAGAGTCAAAATTTTTGTTCTAGCTCAAGAAAAAAGGAAAAAATCAATAAACTGCTAAAAGCCACGCATAAAGACTCGACAGCACATGCAATGATTCAGCTAACAATTAAACTAGATCTCCCTAACAGCATGAAATAAATGACAGAAAGATAAATCTAACTAGAAAGCAATAAAATGAAAGCAGTAAAGTTCCTCCCCCACACTTAAAACAAACATTGTCCCCAATGTTTTGATAAAAGGTGGAAAAAAGAAATATAGAACCTGTGTGAATGTTACTGCGTGCTAAATCCTCTTTGATCCTACTCTTGTTGTCCATGTCTTTGCTGACCATTTCTGCTTCTGTGGCGGGCATTTTGAGATACCTTCATTTGTTTGAGCTTGTGATGCTTGCATATGTTGCATGTAGTCCAACATCTCTTGTTGTTGTTGATATGTGGCATAAAATAGATTATCGCCCTCGTCATTATGAGATCTTCGATTGCTCAATTCTTGAACCAACTCATCATATTGCCCGCTTCCGGAGGAAGTACCTGCAAAAGTGTTAGAAAAATATGGTGCGGTGTGTGCAGGTGGAACCTGGCCATGCGAAGAACGAGAAAGGGGTGAGTTATAGACGGGAGAGACATGCTTTCTCCTATCATACTCATCATCGGTGTCACCACCAGCAGCGACATTCATAGGAATGTCTGTGGGTACCAGCTCATCTCCAAGATTGTCATTTGAGTCATAGAACTAAATCTCCCAATTTTTCACATTGGTGTGGTTTGGGCATGGTTAAAATAATATTCAAAACAACATCATTATTAATCATTAAATTATTTGGAGGGTAGAACCTAGAGGTTTTTCGCTTAGAAGTAGCTGAGACGTGACAAGCGGTCCATCTCTTTATTTTCTGCAAATTTAGAAAATGAAAGGAAAACATTAAATTAAAAGTCCGTGGGTTGCCTCCCACGCAATGCTTCATTTAGCATCGGTAGCTCGACTATTCAGGAGTACGAGCACTCATGGTGGTTCTCTCGAGAATGATTCCTCGATCGAACTTTTAATAATCTTCGGTTTCCGTAGCCACTTATCAAGCCATCTCTCATATCTCTCACCTTTTATTTTCTTTCTTTTGTGGGGTGGTTCATTCTTTTGAACTTGTGGTGGTGGTTCTGAATCTATCATGAGTATCAGCTTTTCATGTTTGGACTTAGTTATTTCATCCACCACCTCAAAGGCTAACCTTCCATTCTTGATAATGAAGATTCCCCTAGTGTCATGGTCCTCTAATTTTCTCTTTGTATGCATGACCTCGGGCAAGGGTGCATTGGTGTGGGTATTTTCCAATTCCTCCATATACGTTTTGGATTGGGAGTCTACTTTAGCTTCCACAAGCCTTTGCGGGAAAGGAATTAGTGCGGTATAGGGAGGAGGAACAACAATAAATGCTTCCTTCTCTACCTCTTCGACAACCTCCCTTTCGGGTGGCGTCGATGGATTTTTCTCAATCTCTACGCTTTTCTCACCATAACTCTCCTCAACCTCATTATCACTCTCCTTAGGATTTTCTATTTGTTCTTCACTACTGGTCGTTACAACATCCACATGTTCCTCAGAGTAGGGTCCTAGAGGTGTTTGTGCAAGCAGGGAGATTTGAGTCTCCAATGTCTTGCTGTGAGTCGCGAGGGACTCGACCATAATGTTCATCTGCCTAAGGTTTTCATTAATTTAGAGATGTTGTTTTCTAAACTCTTCATTTTGGAGAGTTTGTGTCTCCACAAAGTGCTCCATCGTAAATGCTAGCCTAATGTGAGTTTACGTCACAATGAAATCCTCCATTAATATTTCAAGGCCGGATTTAGGGGGATCTTGTGGTTCCTCAAAATATATAGAGTGGTAATAGTAGAGAAAATCCGAGTGATACATAGTAAAAGAGATAAGATTGCCTTAGTCTATACGGTGCAACAACGGAATAACAATATTGACTGTTGGTCCCTGGCAACGGCGCCAAAATTTTGATGCATCCGCAAGTGCACAGAAATATCGAAGTAATATAAAAGATTATCGAACCCACAGAGACCAATGTCAACCTACTGTAGTCCATTGTCTCTTTGTAAAGCTAAGGCTAATGATTACTCGATTTTGGGGAAACTAGAACTAAAACTGAAATATAATAAAGTTTAGAAAATATATTAGAAAAGAGAGGGCGGAATATGGATTTCGTGTACCTCAGGGACTCAATAATTCATTGGCGTTAGTTTAATTTTAAATTACATTCAATAGAAAATATCAGTTTAAAGACTCTATCTCACACTCTCGTGCTATTGACTAAAGCCACACTTCCTAACCATGAGATTTTGCTCTCGCTCGCCTATTTTAATCAAGAAGTATATTTTGAAAACTAATTAGATTCTAATTGATACCTAAAGCGCTCTCGCTGTATTTAGGATCAATGCCTAGTTCCCACTATCCGGTCCAATTCTCACACTCTCGCGCTATCGACTCGTACCTTTACTTACTTTTCACTCTCGTGACAAAACCATTTGAATTAAACTTGGAAACTAAAACCAAAATAGAATTTAATAAAGGTTTACACCGAATTTCATTACCGAGTCCCGTCGGAACGACGGTCCTCACATATCGGACTCAAGAAATTTATCCGAACATGATCGTGGAAATAAATAAACAATTTTGGGTTTTCAAATTAAACGCGGACATAACAAGAGGTTTAAAATAATTAAATCGATGTTTACAAAATAAAGTAAAGTGATAAAAGCTTAAAATAATAACAATGGAAGAATTTGTAAAGCAGGATATAAATGGCGGAAAATAAAAGAAGCAAAATTATAAATGTTGGAAAATAAAGGCAGGAAAATAAATTGCGATAAAAGTAAATGAACATGAAATAAAAACTGAAATTAAATTAAAGGCAAGATTGTTGATCCAAGCAAGTTACAATGGTGGAAACTTAAGCTCTAAAACTAATGGTGCAGTAGTCTCTTGATGTTAGAGACTACCACTTTTTAATACTGAATATCTACTTAAAAACTAAACTTCCCAAACTTGTACAAAACTTGGATGCCAAATTCCACATTAAACTTGTAATATATAGTGTTATGATGCTAAAAAAACGGATTCCAAAGGAGTGAGAGTCGTGGGAGAAAATATAGGATAGTGAGAGAGGACTGAGCAAAAACTGTTTCCTGAAAATTCTGCATTGCGCGTCCACAGAGAATGCAGTGACGTCCATGGCCAACGTCGTGAGGTCCATGGTGAGCGTCGTAAGGTCCATGGCAAACTTCGTGTACCAGAAAATGGCAAACTCTTCACTTTTTCTTCATTTTCTTGCTCTTTTCCTAGTTTTCCCGCATAGACGCTCTTATTCGACAAATACATGAAACTCGAACATAATACGACATAATACAACGAAAAACAAGTAAAACGACACTAAATTGCATGTGAATCGGGTCGAAATATACGATACATTTTCGCGTTATTTGGATAAGCCTGTAAAATCTCAAAATCAGATTGTATTAAGGTTCGTGGGCATAATCGGCAAAAGCTTAAAGTTTATAGTCAAAATCTCAAGAATATCTCTTGGGAACAGGAGTAGGTCAATATTCGGCCAAACTTGGAAAAATGTCTGGTGCAATCTCACTAGACCCTTATCTCTTTATTTCTGCAATTTACTCTATGGTTTTACATTTTGTTGCTCAATTTAATCAGGTCTTAAAGAATACTAACACGATTTGTTGTTAGGTGACAAAACCCTAAAACTAATCGTGAATTTTAATCACCACAATTCACCCCCCCCCCTTTTTGCTTGAATTTACTTGTCCAACAAGTTGAATTAGAGCCAAACTCCTATGACTAATTGTCCCAGGAGGAAAAATATCTTCAAGCTATTCAATAAACAAACCCCCACCTTTAATGGAGAAGGGTATAGTTTGTAGAAAGAGAAAATTAAGATTTTCATAGAAGGGATGGATCGTGGTATTTGGAAGGATGTGAAATAAGGCCATTTTTTTCTACACACAATGTCAATGGTGTTGTAGTAAACAAACTGAAAAAGGATTGGACCAAAGTTGATAAATAAAATGTGCAGTGAGGTTTAATAGCAAAAACTTTCATCACCACCGCTCTCAGTCTTGATGAATTTTTGCAAGTTTTTCACTGCGAGACTGCAAAAGAAATGTGAGACATCCTCCCAATTACCCATGAAGAAATTTCTGAGGCAAAGAGGGAAATATTGGGTACATTAACCTATGAGTATGAACTCTTTAGAATGAAACTTGAAGAGAGCATTAATCAAATGCAAATACGACTTACCCTTATCGTGAGTCATGTGAGAACTCTGGGAAAACATATTCAAATGAGAAACTAGTCATAAAAATTCTTAGATGTCTAAAATGTAGCTGGCAACCCAAAGTCATTGCAAGTTGTAAATCTAAGGATTTGGAGACTATGGATTCACACACCCTGTTTGGAAAATTGCAGAAACGTAATTTGAACTAAAAAGACTCGCCATTGATGAAAAAGGAGAAAATAAAAACAAAAGTTTAGCATTCAAGGCCAAAGAATCTAACTATGATGGTGACATGTCTCTGATAGTAAATAACTTCAAAAGAATCCTAAAGAATGAGAAGAAGCATAAAGAAGAGCAACAAAAAAGATGAGAAAAAAACACCATCCATTTCAACATGCTACAATTCCGGAAAGAAAGGACACATCAGCCATATTGTCCCCAAGCTAAAATGGCATATCAAAAGAAATTTAAGAAACCTCAGAAAAAGGGAAAGAAAACTTATGTAGCGTGAGAAGAAAATGATATGGAATCCTCAGAAGATGAAGAAGAATAAGCCAATTTTTTTGTCATGATAAATCATCAAGATGATGAGGTAACATCTTACTTTTCCTATCATGATATTTTTTGCCTCTGTAAGAAATTAACAAAAGAAACTAAGCTTACTGGAGCAAATTGTCTCAACATCCAAGTATACTATTTTCTCTCTTGAACTTAAAAATTAAAACCTTGAAAGAGAAATAGAAATTCTTAGAGAGAGACCAAATGATCCAGTTCAAAGTTACTTCACTTCAAACGAAGATGATGAACCTGACAAGTGCAACGAATGTGATGATTTGAAAAATGAAATTTGTGATTTTCAAAAAATACTTGTCAACTTCACTAAAGGAAGAGATAATTTGAATTTTTTTTAGGAAATCAAATAGCCTCCTACATTAGAGACGACATCGATTATGAACTGAATAATAATAGTAAAAACTTCAATAAAATTTGTAATGCCAAAACCACTTCTCATTGTAAAACCTTAAAATTCAACTACTGTATTAAAGAAGAACACATTGTTATGTTTTGTTTCATTAAGAAGAGTCAAGAGAGCCAAGAAGGACATACTCCTTCATATTTTTACAAAAAAACACTATGAACACAAAGCAAAAAATTTATCAGCCCCTGTAAATTCCTATATCTCTAAGACAAATAAGAAGAATGTTTATAAAACTAACAAAAAAGGACCAATATGGTATGGGTACGTAAAGTTAATACCTAACCCTTTTACTACAAGAATGCTTTATAGTCTTGAATGTTAAATGGTATCTTGATAGCGGTTTTTCAAAGCATATGACTGGTGACAAAACCCTTTTCTCATCATTCTTTCTAAAGGAAATAAGTTTTGTCTCTTATAGAGATAATGATAAAGGAAAAATCCTCAATTTTGGAACTGTTGGTAAGTCCCTCAGTCCAACGATTGAGGAAGTTTTGTTGGTTAAAGGGCTAAAGCATTATTTACTTAGTATAAGTCAATTATGTGACAAAGGTAACAGTGTAACATTTGATTCTTCTAGTTGTAGGGTCATAAAATCTCAATCAAACGAAATTCTATTTACGAGTGCAAGAAGTGGAAGTACCTACATAGTGACTTTAAATAAAATTTCTTCAAATGATGTAAGTATCGTGAGTAACGAGGATGAATCTTTGCTATGGCACAAAAGAATGGCTCACATCCGCATGAATTACTTGAATAAGTTTGTATGAAAAGATCTCGTAGATGGTCTACCAGACTTATATTTTGAAAAGAATAGATTATGTGATGCATGCTGAAAGGGAAAGCAAGTACGAGCCACTTCTAAAGCTAAAAATATTGTTTCTATTGATCGGCCCTTAAACTTCTTCGTATGGACCTTTTTGGCACATCCAAAACCGTAATTCTAGTGAAAATGTCTACACTCTTGCAATTGTGGATGACTACTCTTGTTATAAATGAACATTGTTCTTATCTCAGAAAAGATATGTGATTAATTTCTTTCGGAAACTAGTCAAGGTTATCCATAACGAAAAAAGAGTAAGCATTTCATCCATCAGAAGTGACCATTGTAGAGAATTCCAAAATGAGGAATTCAAAAAATTCTATAATGAGAATGGCATTCAACACACTTTTCCACTCCACGAACTCCCCAAAAAAATGGGGTAGTAGAGAAGAAAAATATATCTTTAGGAGATATTACAAGGACAATGCTCAATGAGACTAATCTTCTTAAATATTTCTAGGTTGATGTAGTAAGCACCGCTTGCTATATTATGAATCATGGCTTGATAAGACCAATTCTAAAGAGGATGCCTTATGAATTATACAAAGGAAGAAATTTGAATATCTCTCACTTAAATATTTTTGGATGCAAATGTTTTATCCTTAACAACGGGAAAGATAGACCTAGAAAATTTGACGCAAAAGTTGATGAATGCATATTCATAGGATATTCCACTTCTAGCAAAGATTTTAGATTATTTAATAGAATCAAAAGTTATTGAATGTGCATGTATCTTAGAAGGACAAATCTGGAGGAAAATCAAGAATCAGATCAAAGGTAGATTGAGAATCAATTCATAGATGAAGATCGGTCCAGGATCAAATTATAGATACTCCATCAAAACATACAGATCATCCAAAAGAATGGAGATCAACAAGATATCATCTTATCCATAATGTTATTAGAGATATCTCTAAGGGAGTCACTACTCGAAAATCTGTTAATAAGGTATGTAACTTTGTGGCTTTTGTTTTGCAAATTGAGCCAACGAGAATCAATAAAGCTATCGTCGATGAACATTGGTCATTTTCCTTGCAAGAAGAGTTAAATCAATTTGAATAAAACAACGTTTGGGAACTCGTTCCCAAAGATTCAGCTAATCTAGTGATTGGTACCCGATGGATCTAAGCAACAAGCTAGACGAAGATGCCAATGTTTTAAGAAATAAAGCGAGAATTGTTGCGAAGGGATACAATCAACTGGAATGAATAGATTTCGGTTAAACCTAAGGCCATGTGGCTAGATTAGAAGCCACAGGGATGTTATTAGACTTCTCCTACATAATGAATTTCAAATTATTTCAAATGGATGTGAAAAACGCTTTTTTAAATGGCTACATGCAATAGAAGGTATACCTTGATCAGCCTCCAGATTTTATCAACCCGACCTTTCCATATCATGTTATAAATCTTAATAAAATGCTATATGGGCTAAAACAAGCTCTTATTGCTTGGTATGACTGTATAAGCAAATTCTTGCTTGAAAACATGTTCTAAAGAGGACAAGTTAATAAAACTCTCTATTAAAAAAATCGAACATGACATCTTATTATTTCAAATTTATGTCGCTGATATCATATTTAGTGCTATTAACGAATCCTTGTGCTATGAATTTTCTAAAATAATGCAGAATGAGTTTGAAATGTCAATAATGGGGACTTAAATATTTTCTAGGACTTCAAATTTGTCACAGTAAAGAGGGGGCTTTCACAAATCAAGTCAAATATTGTAAAGATTTGCTAAAAATGTTTGAGATGGAGAAATCCAAAGTAATAGCAATTCCAATGTCGACTTCGTGCAACCTTGAGAAGAACGAAAATGAAAAACCAGATGAAGATAGTAAATACCGAGGTATGATAGGCTCTCTTCTCTATCTAATTGCATCTTGTCCTGATATAATGTTTGTTGTTTGTATGTGTGAACGTTTTCAAGCATCCTTGAAGGAATCACATCTCAATGCAGTTAAACGCATTGTGAGATATCTATTTGACACACAACAAATAGATTTATGGTACCCCCAAGGGAGTAAATTATAACATAGTTGGATACAGCGATTCCAATTTTGTTGGATGCAGATTGGATATGAAAAGTATCCAATCTCAGTTGGGAACTCACTTGTCTCTTAACATATCAAGAAACAAGCAAGTGTGTTAATAGAGCTTATCTTACATGTTATGCACTTGCAATCATGTTGCAATCATGTGTTTTTATTTTAGGTAGTGCTTATTATTCCTTCGTGATTTTGACTCATCAACTTTAACATTTTTAAAATTTTTTAAATTTTGTCTTGGATTAAAATCTAAGACGTTACACAAAATATCCGAAATTCAATCTCTAAACCAAATTAGGATTCAGATTCCAATTTCCGAACTACATTCATTTAAAAAAAAAACACATATTTCATTGATCAACAGTGATAGACATGTGCATTATATGTAATTTCATAAGATTTTGCATTTTTTATGTTAAAATACAATTGAATTGTGTTTGCAAGCAAAAATCTAATATAAAAATGCAATAAAAAAATTTTAAGAGTTTAAAGAAATATGGATTTAACTAATAGTTATGAAGAAATTGTTATGGTTTGAATTCTAAAGAGTGTACCTACCTGATTTTCAATTGTCTCGGTCAAGATTTTAAAATCTGAATGAATGGTTGCTAGCATTGATCAAATTTAGAAAATTGTACCTCATACCCCTATCATTATTCTTCTACCCTTACATTTTTTAAAATATTCCAATTTACATTAGACCACAGTGTTTCTTAATTTTTCAACTTATGAAATATTGTATATCTCACGCATGAAAAACCATTGCCTAGTACTTTAGGCAACGATTTTATTTACTTTAGGCCACGATTTTTGCTTGTTGCCTAAACTCAAGTTATTCGATTAATAAAAATTACATACTAAAAAACTTAATTGCAAGTTATCCGATGAATAAAAATTACATACCGAAAAATTGATTGCAAGTTATCCGGTGAAGAAAAATTACATACTGGAATACTTGATTGCAAGTTATCCTGTAAAGAAAAATTACATACCGGAAAACCTGATTGCAAGTTATCCGGTGAAGAAAAATTACATACCGGAAAACTTGATTATAAGTTATCCGGTAAAGAAAAAATACATACCGAAAAACTTGATTGCAAGCTATCCGGTAAAGAAAAAATACATACTGAAAAACTTGATTGCAAGTTATCCGGTGAAGAAAAATTAAATACCAGAAAATAATAAATATTAAATAATAAAATAATTTAATAATTAAAAATAATAGAGTTGAAATATTTTTAAAAATATAGAGAAAGAGAGATAATAGTAAGGGTATGAGATAAAATTTTCTCAAATTTAAATAAAAAAATATCCAAAACCCATCCTGCCTTCGAGTTAAACGGGCTGGTCCGATATCCGGTCCATATACGTAACTCTAATCATGTAAAAACAAAGAAAAATAATACCATACGGGTTGTGTAGTATTTATGTAATTTAAGCTACTATTGGTTACTTGTTACCCTACCCACCTAACAAAAACATCCAATATCTGAAGTTACATCACAAATATAACAGAAATAGTGTGTGTAATAAGAAAGAAGAAACATCAGAATGTGCAAGAGAATTGCCTTTACATTATATTATTATCTGTTGATGCATGGAAGCAGCATCAATAATAATTAGAAAGTAATATATACAGTCCATTACACCATCCAAAGAAAGCAACTTAATCAAACAATTTTGGAAAGTAACTCCACTTTGCCCTGTTAAGAACCATCTAGACAAAAACAAAACATATAAATATTAGCACTATGAAAGGAAGAATAACAGTAAGAAATCAAGTCAATATGTAAGAATGAACTAAGTTACCTTAGCTAGACACCTATTGTCTACACAAATTCTATGCAGAAGCTGTTGCTGGAACCCGAAGTACTTGCTGCAGAAAGCGCGCTAGGAAACGTTGCGTGATTCCATCCATAACACCTCCCCCAAGTCTCCGTACCTCGGGTTGCTGAAGGATCTGTTACCACGTACAAACATCGACTTTATAGTATTTCAATTGAGGACAAGTATGAAATTTAGATCCACAACTCAGGAAAACATATATGAGATCATTAATGTGTAAAACAGTGGATCTTACCTGGAATATAGGCAGCAAAAGAGCTGGATCGAAATCGTTAGAGGATTGAAGAAGTCCCCAAATCCTGACGACTTGATTCCTAAGTTCTATCATGCTTTGCATTTCAGATTCTGACATCATAAGGGGACCATTTGCATTGCCATTGAAAACTAGAGTCCTCATGAAATCCGGAACTGACTTGTATGTATCAGAAATCGAACTGAGAGTAAAAGCTTCTGATACACGAACAGCCTCTTTGATAACAAGAGCCCTGATAACTTCACCGTCGGGACTCAATAGTACCTTTAGAACAGGTTGTAGGGCCTCTTTAGCAGAGAAATCACTGTCCATTCTGCCTTGGATTAGCAAGTCTTCGAGTCTACTCCACCTGCACTGGAACACATCAATGAATGTTCAAGTACGCTTTCTCAAAATTATTTTGTATCACTAATTCAACATATATACAGGGCTCTTTGGATTGAATTATTCGAACATATCTACTGGCATAAACACTTGTGAAACTGTTTGGGAGAGCTTATAGAAACTGCTTATACGTTATAACATGTCCATAAGCTGTTTTCAGTTTATTTCTACAAGCTCCTCAAGATAGCTTATGAAAAGAGCTCCATTTTTTCTTACCTTTTGTTGAAGAAACAGTGTTTATGTTATACGCGCTTAGTTAAGTTGTTTATCCAAACAGGGTTATATAGTATGGATTTAAGATACTAGGGAAATACATACCTAAACTTCTCATCTTTGAAAAGCAACTCAATAAGAGCATCTCTTAGATATGGATTTGGATCTGTTAAGAGCCGCTTAGCAAAATACGGGTATGACGCTGCAAGCACCTTAAAGTTGGGATCAGCATTAAGTGCTAAACCTTCTAAAACAGTGAGAGACCTCAATATGAGAGCATAGTAAGCTGGGACTGCCAATATAAGAGAAAAAAGAAATTTAAACATCAGACTATGCAACCAATAGCAGAGAGTAGGAACAGTTAGAAAGTATATAGCATGGTATAATCTCACCATTAAACGGAAATTGATACAGAACATTCCCAAGACCATCCACTAGTGTCTTGAAGTTAAGTTCACTCACGGTATAATTAAGTGCGTCATCAAAAAAGTCTCTAAGTGCTGGCACAATTGGAGAAACATCGACATCAGGTGAAAGGAAATCAAGAGCATAGTAATCACGAGCCATAGCTTCATAATCTCGGTTAACCAAGTGAACAACATGACCAATTATAGCAGATCGTGCGTCTTCCGGTGTCTCACTCATCATTCCGAAGTCGAGAAAAGCAAGTCTCCCATCAGGCGTTGCTAAAAGGTTCCCAGGATGTGGATCTGCATGGAAATATCCATACTCAAGTAGTTGCCTGAGGCTGCATTGTATACCTGTGTTCACAAGATCCAAGACATTCAATCCTTGTCTCTCAATAGCTTCTTGCTCGCTTAGTTTGACTCCATCAACCCAATCCATCGCCAGTACTTTAGCACTTGTATAATCCCAAAAAATATCAGGAACACAAATATCTGGTCTGTCGGCATACAATTTTTTGAACCTCCTTGCATTTTGTCCCTCCTGCAGTAACCTGTCAAAATTTACATTCAATCCTAAAAACGAATCTTATATAGTTTACAAATTGTAGTTTCATCGTCAACATATACAAAACATATCACCACCCCACACGAAAATATAATTAAAATGACACGAAAGGCAATTTTACAACTGTCCGCGAGGAGATTTGAATTATGTTTTTTGAGATTATAAGATCATGCTCTTACGACAAAGTTAACACCTCATGGATAGTATCACCCTGCGAAAGATTTTAATTATAAATCAAGAAAACACCTACAAATAATACTAGTCCATAGGCAAAGTATCTAATGCTTGGTGTTTTACAGCTTTTTCTTGAACAAAAACAATTACGCAAAAGGGAAAAAAAATATACAAAAATACAAAGTATGGTATTGAGTGAAGAACTAATTACCTGCACATAGTTGAGCTCTTGAAAAACTCTCCGTGCAAATTCATCAATAAGAGCAACAACATCAGTGGTGATTATATCTACATATTTATTTATGAAAAACCCAAGACCTCTAATTAAGTAGAAGTCCAATCCTATAGCTTCCTCAATGCTTGGACGTTGCACCTTAATAGCCACGAGTTTACCCGAGTACTTCAACCTAGCTTTATAAACTTGACCCAAACTAGCAGCAGCTATTGGCGATGGTGATATAGAAGAAAAAATAGAGTCAAGGGATACTCCTAATTCCCTTTCAATGCATGCAAAGGCCTCATCGTCAGGAAATGTAGGCAAACCATCCTGTCAAAGCACGGCAATTATCAAGGTTGTTCAAGTTTTCACTTCTTTTAAACACATCTGTGTTTTTTTTTTAATCGATTCATATAAGACTTTTAAGCATAAAATATAAATAAGGGCTACATAACATCAAACGTTACATAAGTGAATAAACTTTCACTGGATTCAAATAACTATTTTCAGGTATGAGAAAAATTCATATATTATACGATTAAAGCAGCAAAGAAGTGCATGCTATGCTGAATATTGAAATCAGCCACTAAACCAATCAAAATCCTCACTTTTGCCTCATTTTGATGAGCTTAATTTCAACTTATTTGCGCTTATTAATTGTAATTGATGAAACAGTTTCAAAATATTTTGATGAAATTAACTTCAACAAAACATCAAATTTCCATTCTTACACAAACACTGGTTGAAACTGATAAATATGTTTGGATCTCAACCCCAAAAGCTAACACAACGGTATGTTTGGCTTGTCGTTGCGAACAACCGGCTGTACACAAATGTATGTTTGGCAAACTCTTCGGTTAATTTAGGTCAAAATATCAGTTTTTTCAACTGTAAACCAATCACCCACTTAGCTTACTTCAGACTGCTTTTTAATAAGCTCTACTCAAGTAAATATTATTTGAGTTGCTTTTCCAAACAAGGTCGTTAATATGTTTGGCAGCAGGCAGGTGCACAAAACAAAATAAAATGGAGGATATGCAATGTATAGCATAGTCCAAATAAGTTTTGGTCTATGATAGAACCAAATCTTCATCCCCATTGATATAAAATAATAACCCTTTTTATAATTTACTATACATCAACAGTAATTAAAAATTGATAATTCTAGACCAAGACTTGTTTGGACTAGTCTATAGTCCTCCTATAATGGATACATACTTGTCCTACGAAGCTAACGATGAACCGAACCTAATCGAAAATAGTTTAACACTCAATTTGACAATAGTAGGTTGAATTTGTTTCATAATCCAAATGAGTCAAGCTGTTGAACGGAACAGAATTGCTTGTTCCAGCTGAAAAAACGGCCCTTACAAACTCAAGTCGAGGAGTTTCGAACTAAACCAAATTACATCGAGTCAAGTTTCAAACTAAACCAAATTACATCAAGTCGAGTTCAGTGTTGTTGATGGCAGATGGCAGTCCATGGCGGAGAGCCAAAATCCCGCCATTATAGCGGATTATGGCGGAAAAACCCGCAATATCAGCCTATATTTACCATTGCGGCGAGCCCAAAAACAGCCATGTATATCTACCATAGCGGCCATGCCGCCGCCATTTGATAACACTCTCGAGTTTCGAACTAAACCAAATTACACCGAGTTGAGTTTTGAGCTAAACCAATTCTACTCATTTCCAGCCCTAGTCCTAGGAACAAAATCATACCACATTTTAAAAGTGCACCAAAGCAGAACACCAAGTCCTATTATGATCTAAACAAGTAAGCAAGGTTTTAAAAAACGATCCATTACCGCGAAAACGACCGCGACAAAACGGTATCGGAAGGTGCCAATATTGATACCGTTATTCACTGTTTTTACGATAAAGAACAAACTGTGGTTAATTGTTAATTCACACCGCGACAACCGCAATCAGTGTCGCAACACCTGAACCGACCAAAATTGCGAAAGCCTTTACGCGACGGTAACGCAACGCAACCACGACAGTTATTTAAAACCTTGCAAGTAAGCAACCAATGGAACAATAAATGCAACTGGAAAAATGAGGGAAATGGAAGAGAAGGCAACACCTGAAGCTCAGAGAGTTCCTCCAAATATTCAGGTGGACATATATCAGGCCTAGTGGACAATCCTTGACCCAACTTCACAAAAGTTGGTCCTAATTGTGTGAATATGGTCTTCAACTCAGTAGCACGAGCCTTTTTATTCTTTTCAAGCATCCCATTCCTCTGCTCCAAAAACAGTTTCAACCCAAATGAACCCAAAGAAGTCACAATCTCAAGAGCCCTCTGAACCACCTATACAAAAACGAAAACTAGACGTAAATTTTGGAGTCCACGTTCGAGAAAATTCAACACTACCCACGAAAGAATTTCCAAAAGGGTAATCAAAAAACGGTACAAAAGAAAACCTTGATAGGCTGGGACCCATATTTGGAGGCCAAGAGTTCGGGACTATAGAGAGTAGCATTAACGGCACGGCCCATGGCTCTGGCTTCAGCTTGAAGATCATCAGCGCGGTTGAAAGGAAGCTTCAGGACAGGGTTGGTTCCGTTTCTAATCGAAGGTACGGTGGTTGAAGGGGTTGCTTCCACAACAGCAGCTACGATTTTGAGGCGCGTGAGTTTTGGTCTGGCTCTGAAACGACGTCGTTGGATGGGTTTTGAAATGGGAATTGAACCACGCGTCCATGAAGGGCATGGTTGTATTGCCACGGTAGCCATTGATATGTTGTTGTAAGTTACTACTTTATTGCGAAAATGAAAATAAAAATATTTGTTGAAGAAAGAGGATTTTTATTTTCATTTTTGAAGCTCTAGCTAGATTTTTTGTAGCCTTAAATATATGGGTGGTGGCAAACAAATAATTAGAATTGCGTATACTCGTGGTCATGTCAATGCCAATGACATTTTATAATTTTGGATATTATATTTATTGATTAAATAACTTCATCATTTAAGGTTTTATTAATATTGATATTATAATCTTATAATAGAGCTCTTTTAGAGTTAAAACGGACCCCTCAATCTTAAACCAACTATTCCTAGCTAAAATAAAAGATATTTTTGTTATTTTCTATTTTATATTTATTAATTTGATTATTTATTATATTTTTATTTAATTAAATAATTGAAATAAACTAACCTTCCTCTGTTTAATCATATTTTTATTTTTGTTACCAAACACCTCCACCACTAATATTTTTGTATTTATTAATTAATTTATAACAATCTTTTTTTAACTTTTTTAATTTTTATTTAATTAAAAAATTGGAAATGAGTGATAACGTGGGAGGAGTTATATTTATTTTATTAATTTCAAATAAAAAATATTTTAACTTTCCATTGAAAAAACAAAATTAATATCTTTCAATTAGAAAAATAATTGAAAATGGGTGACAAAGTGGGAGGAGTTATATTTATTTAATTAATTTCAAATAAAAAATATTTTAACTTTTCATTGAAAAAACAAAATTAATATCTTTCTATTAGAAAAAATAGCTAAATAAAGTAAAATTAATCTTTTTTTATCAAGCACCTCCACCATTAATATTTTTCTATTTATTAATTAATTTATAATAATGGTTTTTATCTTTTTGTTTTATTTTTATTTAATTAAATAATTGAAATCATATCATATCATCATATCATACTAAATTATAATCCTATAAAATTTTCCTTCAAAATCTCCATCTCTTGATTATTCACTAATAATTAAATAAGAATTATTTTAATAAATAATAAATTCCACTAACTTTATAATAAATTGTATAACCCACCACTGATTCATTAACTGACAATTTATTCATAAAACTTTATATGTAACTTCTATTATTTATAGCCTATTAATTATAAAGGTTTAATGATGATGCACCGTTTTAGATTGTTCATTCAATGAAAATATATTATTTTTGTATATTATATAAATAGTTGAATTTAATTGGTATATATTGATAGGGAAAAAAATTTTACACTATCAACCAATGACAATCATGCATCCTGCTAAATCATACTGAAAATTTTAAATTAATTGTATGATATGACAGAATGATATATTTTTATTGGATGACACTGTAAAATTATTTAACACTGTCAGTGCATATCGATTAAACTCTAAATAATTTACAATTTTCAATCTAACTTTGCGGGATGCATGATAGTTATTGGTTGATAATATAAAATTAATTTATTAATAATTAAACAACTATTAATAATTAAAAAATAGTTAAAAATATAATAAAATATTCATAATCAATCTCCACTTTTTCTAATTTAGTCTCCACTACTCTATCTCTTAACTCTGCTCTCTCCATTTACTCACAATTCCACCTATTAATATGAAAGTAACTACAACCAATGGTCACATTCCTTCACTAAGCCACAACAACATCAATAAACATAGCAACTACATACATAACTCAAAAATCATATTTTCTGCAATTTAATAACTACGATAAATGTATCAGTTTGATGTGTTTTTGTTTGTTTGTAGTTATATATATATATATATAGTAGTTGTTCTTCTTCTTAACCTTGGTTTGGAGTAAGGGTCGGTTTGGTAGAGTAAAAATAGGAAAGAGAGAAATAAGTGAGAGAGAAGTTGAAGAGAGATTGATAACTTCTCTTGTTTGGAGATAAGAGAAATTGAAAAAAGAGATTAAAAAAGAGTGAGTTTCACACCTTTTATATTTTTCTTCAATTATAAAGAGAAAGAGAAAAGAAACAAAATAAGATAAGAAAATGACTATTTTGACCATTTAATAATAAATATGTATTTTTTAAATGTTATTCATCATAAGGATATTATAGTACTTTTAAAATTATACAACATTTCTCTCTACTCTATTTCTTCTCTCTTTCTCTTAAACCAAACAATACCTCAAATCTACTTTATTTCTTATCTTTTTCTCTCTTCTTACACCCTCTCTTATCTATTTCTCTCTTCACAACTTCTCTTCCAATCCAAACACACCCTAAGTGAAACTATATGTAATATGTTGTTAGCCTTGCTTAGGAGTAAGTGAAACTATATGTATTATGTTGTTCAAGGCCGGCCCAAACAGTTTGGAAGTCCAGTGTCAATTTTAAAATTTATACTGCTAATAAATGAAAATAAATATTTAAAAGAAAAATCTATTTTATAAATAAATATGTATGAGAAAAAATATGAATACATTGTGCTTTTTATATTTAGCGTTTCTATTTTGCAGTAACTTGAATCTATCAATGTTTATGTTAATTGTGAGATATTGGATCGAACTCTAGTATGGTCGAAGGGTAGCTTCTGGTTCGACAGGAATTAAACATGAGGTCAAAGTTTGTTCGCATGTGTTATGTCGGAGTAATGCGTGTTGTAGTCGAAGTTTGTTCTAACATGCATCAGTCAATATTGCTAGGTTTGTTAGCATATTGAATTGGGCCTTGCTTGTAAGCCCAATTGTTTAAGTTAGCTTGTACCCTAAGTTAGCTTGTAATGGGTAATTGTTAAAAGGGTTAATTATACGATCCCCCCTGCCATTAGGGCGAGATTTGGTTTTGCCCCCTTGAAGTAATTTATTTTTGAACGCCCCCTTATAAAACAAAGAATACATTTTTACCACACCCTATCCCTTGTTTGGGTGACTGTGTATCATGCAATCGGCTATGTGGCTAAACCATTATCTATGTGGCTAGGTGACTGTGTATTTAGCAAATCAGAATATACACACAAATATACATTCTTGTTTACCCCTAGTGAAATTAGGGTTCATAGTTGGAAACATGATTTGGGAGAAGACGAATTCAAGGGAGAAGACGAAGTCATGGCTAGGAACTGCGAAGCTCCCGACGATTCGTCTCAGGTAACTTCTAATTTCTTGCTTCGTTACTTTAATCCAACATGCATTGTGGTTTTTTTCCTTACATTAAGTATATAATTTCAGAACAATGAACTGTTTAACTTTGCTTTTCGCCATGGAGGAGAGTTTGTAATGCTAAGTGATGGAGAGACGATTTACAGGGGTGGTGTTTCTACTTTGATTTCTGGGGAACACATAGATAAGTGGACTATGCCTCACATTCAAAACATAGTAAATAGGTAGGGTTACTTAGCAGGGTCGTACAGACTGTGGACCAAAATCACCGACATAGATCCTAATCATTTCCGGATTAAGAATGATGAGGATGCTTATGATTTCGCTGCTTATGCTTGTGCGAATCAAGTTGAGGGGGAAATGTTTGTGGAACACGATGCAATTGGAAGTAGAAGCAGTCCTAGGTGTGTGAATGAAATGGTTGAGTTAGATGTTAGTGATGAAGAGGTTGTTGAAGGGTTGAACGATAGTGAGGATGAAAGGACGACTGCTCTTGAAGATGGATTTGATGGTATTGATGTGACTATACCACTTAGTCATGGTCCAATTATAGCAGGGTTGTTAACTTGTTCAAGTAGGAAAAATATGGATGATGAGGAGTATGTTACTGAAGAGTTATTGAGCTCTGATCCTGATAACTCGGAAGATGAAAAAAGGCCTAAGTTTGAGAAGTTTAAGAAAGAGCAACTTAATAAGAATTTTAAGTTTAAGTGGGGTATGGAGTTCAATTCCCTAGATGACTTTAGGGAGGCTATTCGTGAGTAGACAACTTTAAATGGGACGGAAATAACATTTGTGAAAAATGAGGGGTATAGGGTGAGGGTTGAATGTAAGGCTAAGTGTGGTTTTTTAATGCTTTGTTCTAAGGTGGGCCATAAGCACACATATGCCATTAAGACTATAAAGGACACCCACACATGTGCTAGGGTTTTGGATAATAGATCTGCAAATTCAAGGTGGGTGGCTAAGGCTGTGGTAAAGAAAATGCAAACTTCTGATAAAGTAAGAATCTGTGATATTATTCAAGATATGAGGCAAAACTATTCAGTGGGTATTGTAACAGCCCGGGCCCCTCGCAAGGCGATCCCGGCACTGCCACCTCACGATCTTCTCTACCCCCCTCACTAGTAGAGTTTTTGCCTTCCGTGGGAATCGAACCCTGTACCCTGGGGTTCAAGTACATGTTCAATCCATTCCCACTACCAATTGAGCTACTAGCTCAATTGGTAGTGGGAATGCATTGAACATGGTACTTATCCCCAGGTACGCGGTTCGATTCCCACGGAAGGCAAAAACTCTACTAGTGAGGGGGGTAGAGAAGATCATGAGGTGGCAGTGTCGGGACTCGTGTGCGAGCGGCTGCGGGTTGTTACAGGTATAACCGTGGCAAGTGCATGGAAAGCTAAGCTGATTGCAAGAAAAATCATAGAAGGAGATGTAGACAAGCAATATGCAAATCTGTGGAGATATGCGGCTGAGTTGCATAGGGTAAATGTTGGAAATACAGTGAAGATCAACATTGACAGACCATTACCTTCCATTCAACCAAGATTTGGTTCTTTTTATTTTTGTTTTGATGGATGTAAAAAAGGGTTCATCAATGGTTGTAGACCCTTCATTGGGGTTGATGGGTGTCATTTGAAGACTAAATATGGAGGCCAACTTTTAATAGCTGTGGGTAGGGACCCCAATGACCAGTACTTCCCACTGGCCTTTGGTGTTGTGGAAACAGAAACAAAGGAATCGTGGAGGTGGTTTATACAGCTATTAATGGAAGATGTTGGAAAAGAGAAGATATGTATTTATTTCAGATCAGCAGAAGGTAATCCATTTAAAAGTTCACTAAATTTCAATTGTGTTTGATGTCCTACTATTTAACTAATTCTTATCGTCGTTTTAGGGTTTGGTTGCAGTATTTGAAGAAATGGAAGCTAGAATTGAGCATAGACTATGCTTAAGGCATTTGTATGCAAATTTTAAGAAGAAATTTGGTGGTGGAGCACTCATATGAGATCTAATGATGGGAGCAGCCAAGGCAACATACATCAAGCATGGATGCAGAAGATGAATGAATTAAAGGCAGTAAATCTAAAGGCTTGGTCATGGCTAATGGGAGTTCCTCCTAAATGTTGGTGTAAGCATGCTTTTAGTTTTTATCCTAGGTGTGATGTATTGATGAAGAACATTGCTGAATCTTTTAATGCCACAATTCTAATTGCTAGAGATAAACCTATATTGACAATGTGTGAATGGATTAGGAAATATCTGATGAATAGGTGTAGTAATTCTACCTTGAAACTTGAAAAGTGGCCACACAAAGTTATGCCAATTCCTAGGAAAAGATTAGATATTGAGGTAGCTATGAGTGGTCATTGGTTGCCAACTTGGGCTATGGAAGAGAAATTTCAGGTCACTTATTCTTATAACAGACATGAATTCATAGTTAATATAGCTAAAAGGTCCTGCAGTTGTAATTTTTGGGAATTAGTTGGTATTCCATGCAGGCATGTTGTTGCTGCCTTAGGATTTAGGCAGCAGAACCCAGAAATGTTTGTTCATGAATGTTACACTAGGGATAAGTATGCCATTTGCTATGGATTTGTTGTTAGCCCTATAAATGGACATGATATGTAGCCTGAGGTTGAAAGTGAAGAGCTCCTACCTCCTAACTACAAAAGGGACTTAGTAGACCAAGAAAATTAAGAATTAGGGAGACTGGTGAGGAAGGTGCTAGAAGGAGGCTGCCTAGTGTATTTTATAGATGCACTAAGTGTGACAAGATTGGACATAATGTAAAGTCATGCAAGAGCAATAAACAAGATCCAAATGCCTTGAAAAGAAAGGTATGTGACTAATATATTATGTGTATATTGATGTATTGATAATTGTTGATTGGTTGTTAATGTAACTAGTATGTTATGTGCAGAAAAGGATGAGATCAAATGTTGCCGATGTACCAACTGATACAACTGATACAAATGCAAATGTTGTAGATGTACCAACTGATACAACTGATGCAAATGTTACAACTGATGCAAATGTTGCAGATGTACCAACTGATACAACTCAAGGTACTGTGAATGTCAATGAGCCATCTGTTGCAACACAAAGTGAGGCTTCATTGTTTGGGGACATCACTGATGATATGATTTCAAGCCTACCCGACATAAATTCAAGTGTGCAAACAACAACAAGTATCAGATCAACATGTACCAAAAACAAAGGCAAGGCTAAGGTCAAACAAGAATTCAAACCATTGAGAAAGAGATCAAGCGAGAGAATTATGGAGAAGCGGTTTAAAAAACCAAAACCATTCACAGGTCCTGGTTCTGACCCATACCAACCTCTGTGTTTGACTGAAGAAGAAGAAGGAAATGCCTCACAAGCTACAAGGAAGGCACCAAAGAATACTCCAAAAAAGGCTCCAAAGACTACTCCAAAAAAGGCTCCAAAGACTACTCCAAAAAAGGTTTCAAAGAGTACTCCAAAAAAGGTTTCAAAGAGTACTCCTAAGAAGGCTCCAAAGAAAAAATCAATTAATGATCTATAATGTTTTCTGATATGACAGATTAGTATTGTTTCTGATATGCACAACTTTTGTAATGTTTTGTGTTATGACAGCATAGTCTTGTTTATGATATGCACAACTTTGGTGCTATTTTGTAATGTTTGAATTATGCACACTTTTGGTGCTAGTTTATTTTGTAATGTTTTGTGTTTGACAGCATAGTCTTGTTTATGATATGCACACTTATATCAAATGCTTAATGCAGTGTAGCCCAGATTTTCTAATAATTACCACAACTTGTTTGACAGAAACATAATTCTTTCCATTGATATCAAATACACCTCTAGTATAATTATATAATAGAAACATAATTACATAAAGTTATACAATAGAAACTATATTACATAAAGTTATATAATAGAAACATAATTACACAACTTGTTTGACAAAAACATAATTCTTTCCATTGACAGAAACATAATTATATCAAATACAACTATTGAACCAACTTAAAATTACATAAAGTTACACAATAGAGCAATAATCAAACAAAACATAACAATTGCTATCTTGAGCTTCATATTAATCCTTCTTTGAGCTTCAAGCTTCATCTTCGACTTCTCCAATTTCTTTGTTACCGTTTCAAAATTCACCTCTAGTATCTCACACTTCTTACAAAATGGTTGAATAACACTATTCCCTTTGGTAGAGTCTCCAATTTCATCATCCCATAAGAATAATTCACAGCCATTCCCAGTCTACAAAATATGATTTACACAACTGTTAACATTAATAAAAATCAAAACTTGCTATCAAATTTTGCCAATTAATCCACAAACATACTTACCCCAGCATTGCGACATTTCTAGAACTTTCTATTGCGGTTTTTACTTGTGTTGGAGACCCACATCTTCATTGCTCTATCACAACCACATCTGGGTAAACCTCGAAATGAGACTGAATTAGCGCTGCTTCCAACCATGCAGAAAACAATGGCAAATAACTGGAAGAAAAGTTCTTCAAATGAATGAAGAATAAGAACGAATGAAGTATTCTTCAACAAAGAAGAATGGCACAAAAATGGAAGAAAAGTTTGATGGAAGAATGGGACGAACGAAGAAGAATGACACAAACATGGAAGAATGGGACAAACGAACGAACGAAGAACAATGGAAGGGAAGGGGAAGAAAAACCCTATATTAGAGGGATTTTATTCAATCTGTGCCATGTAATCAAGATAAATGCCACATAGACTATTTCTCAATGCCACATAGCCAATTGCATGATACACAGTCACCCAAACAAGGGATAGGGTGTGGTAAAATGTATTCTTTGTTTTATAAGGGGGCGTTCAAAAAAAATTACTTCAGGGGGCAAAACCAAATCTCACCCTAATGGCAGGGGGAGATCGTATAATTAACCCTTGTTAAAAAAACCCATTAATTTAGTATGTTAGGTTTATTATAAATAGAATACTAGTCTCTCTTCCTAAGGTGTGACAAAACCTTATTAGGTTGAGAGAGGTTAATTGTTGGTATTCACTTGTAATCTTTAAACCCTATTGAGAAAGTGAATAGTAAAACAGATTTAACCAATTCTCTATTCTTCTTCCTCTTTTCTCTTCCTTTGTGAACCCTAATAGGGTTTCAGTTGTTTTTCCTTTGTTTTTCCTTGTTAACCCTAACCCTTGCGTGTTTCTTGCCCATAAAGAAACTGTTAATATTTTGTTTCAAGGTATCGTTTTTCATAACAAATTGGTGCGGTGAGCATGGAGAAGATGCCTTCAACAAAGTATGAGATTGAAAAGCTCACTGGAGTAAACGACTTTGGTCTGTGACGCTTGAAGATGAAAGCCCTACTGGTTCAGCAGGGTTGTTTGGAAGCGTTGAAGGGAGAGGCAACCATGGATGCTGCGTTAACGGAAAAAGAAAAGACGATCATGATAGAGAAAGCCCACAACGCAATATTATTGAGCCTTGGTGATAAGGTTCTTTGACAGGTATCAAAGGAGACTATGGCATCAGGGTTATGGTTGAAACTTGAAAGTTTGTACATGACCAAATCTCAGGTGAATCGACTCTACCTGAAACAAGCTTTGTATTCATTCAAAATGAGTGAAGACAAAGTTTTGGCTGACCAGTTGGATAAGTTCAACAAGCTGATTCTTGATCTTAAAAATATTGATGTGAAGATCGATGACGAAGATCAAGCACTGTTGCTGTTGTGTGCTTTTCCCAGAACACATGTTCACTTCAAAGAAACTCTCTTGTATGGAAGGGAGTCCCTGAGCTTTGAAGAAGTTTAATCAGCCCTGTATTCTAAGGACCTGAATGAACGAAAGGAGCATAAACCTTCGACGGTTGGTGAAGGTTTGGCCGTTAAGGGAAAATTCTTGCGAAAGGATGGTAAGTTCGACAAGAAGAAAGGTAAAAGTCAGCAGAAGTCTTATAGTGGCGAAACATCTGGTATTCGATGTTATCACTGTAAGAAGGAGGGCCACACAAGAAAGGTGTGCTCTGAACATCTAAAAGATCATGGAGGTAAGGATAATGGCAACGCAACCATTGTTCAAGATGACTTCGACTCATCTGATGTCCTTGTAGTTTCAAGCGGCGACTCAAGAAAAGAGTGGATTATGGATTCAGGTTGTACTTGGCACATGACTCCAAACAGAGAATTGTTCGAGGGGCTATGTGATCAAGATGGTGGATCGGTGCTGCTGGGAAACAACAAATCCTGGAAAATTGCAGGTATTGGATCTGTGAGATTCAAGCTCCATGACGAGTCAATAAGGTTATTGATTGAAGTCAGGTATGTACCTGATTTAAAAAGAAATTTAATTTCTCTTGGTGAATTTGACAGGAAGGGATATGTTTTCCAAGGAGAGAAAAGTATCCTAAGATTCATG
Organism: Lathyrus tuberosus; assembly: GCA_022829125.1. Classification (NCBI taxonomy): domain Eukaryota; kingdom Viridiplantae; phylum Streptophyta; class Magnoliopsida; order Fabales; family Fabaceae; genus Lathyrus; species Lathyrus tuberosus. The sequence goes on along the minus strand of JALAZF010000005.1, from coordinate 19,176,100 downwards.
AAGAGGTCGAAGGAAGTCTTGAGAGGCGTGAAAAAACAAGGCTTGTATACCCTTGAGGCTAAGGTTGTAAGTGGTTCGACAAATATTCCATCCTCGAAACCTGTGTCGAAGACAGAATTATGGCACATGAGATTGGGCCATGTCAGCGAAAGATGCCTGGTCGAATTGGGGAAGCAGAACCTGCTAGGTGGTGACAAAGTCGAAAAGTTGGAGTTTTATGAATCTTGCGTATTTGGTAAATCCTGTAGGGCGAAGTTTAACAAAGGCAAGCAAAGAACACATGGATCCCTGGATTACATTCATGCTGATCTTTGGGGGCCTGTAAGGAATCTTTCACACTCAGGTGCAAGGTATTTTCTATCCATCATTGATGACTATTCCAGAAAGTTACGGGTATTCATTCAGAAGACGAAGGATGGAACTTTTGAGAATTTCAAAAGTTGGAAGGTTCTGGTCGAAACTCAAACTGGCAGAAAGGTTAAGAGGTTGAGAACCGATAATGGCCTTGAGTTCTGCAACAAAGTGTTCGACAGTTACTATGTTGAGTCTGGGATTACAAGGCATAAGACTGTAGAAGATACTCCTCAACAAAATGGCTTAGCTGAGAGATTCAACCGAACAATCCTTGAAAAGGTTAGATGCATGTTGGTTAGTGCTGGATTGAAGAAGGTGTTTTGGGCAGAGGCTGTTTCGACAGCAGCTTATCTGATAAATAGATGTCCCTCGACTGCCTTTGGAATGAAGACACCTAAAGAAGTTTGGTCGGGACATCCACCTAGTCTTGACAGACTGAGAGTATTTGGCTGTGTGGCCTATGCCCATATTAGGCAAGACAAGGTCGAACCTAGAGCTTTGAAATGCATGTTCATGGGATACCCTAAAGGAGTCAAAGCTTATAGGCTATGGTGCCTAGAGCCAGGTCACAGGAGGTGTATCACCAGCCGAGATGTAGTTTTCAATGAATTTGAGATGGCTTTCAAGAAAACTGATGATGCTGACGAAGAGCTGGAACATGGAGAGATTCCTGTTGAGGTGGAGCATGTTGATGCTGAATTGCGTACCCCAGATGAAGTCGAAGAAGAAGCAGAAGATGCTATCGAAGATGAGGAGACTGATAATGACTACCTGCTAGCAAGAGACAGGTCGAGGAGAGTCATCAAGCCACCTCAGAGACTTGGGTATGTAGATCTTATAGCTTATTCCTTAATCTCTGCAAGTGAGGTTCTCGACGAAGAACCTATAAACTATAAGGAAGTTATGAGGAACCGAAAGAAGACTGAATGGCTGAAGGCCATGGATAATGAGATGAAATATCTTCATGATAACAACAAATGGGAACTGATTAAGAAACCTGCTGGAGCTAGGTTAGTCAGCTGTAAATGGATTTTCAACGTTAAAGAAGGAATCAAAGGAGTGGCATCGAAGAGATACAAGGCAAGGTTGGTTGCTAGGGGTTCACTTAGAAAGAAGGTGCCGACTTCAATGATATGTTCTCTCCTGTTGTGAAGCACATGTCCATTCGAATGTTGCTTGCCATGGTGGCACAGTTCGATCTTGAACTGGAATAGATGGATGTGAAGACTGCATTCTTGTATGGTGATCTAGATGAAATAATCCTGATGAGGCAACCTGAAGGGTATGTCAAAAAGGGGAAGGAAGATCATGTGTATAAACTGAAGAGATATTTATATGGACTGAAACAATCTCCTCGACAGTGGAATAGGAGATTCGACAAGTTCATGGCACGCATAAGTTTCATTAGAAGTCAGTTCGACCATTGTGTTTACTTTAGATTTCGACCTGGTAATTCATTTGTTATTTTGTTGCTTAATGTGGATGATATTCTAATAGCAAGCAACAATGTCGAAGAGGTAATGAGGATGAAGGCTGAACTCAATAAGAAGTTTGAAATGAAGGATCTGGGAGTTGCGTCCAGGATTCTTGGGATTGACATCCGAAGAGATAGAAAGCATTCGAAATTATGCTTATCTCAAGAGGCATACCTACGGAAGATTCTCGAAAAGTATGGTATGTCGAATTCAAAGCCTGTTGTGACTCTGACAAACTCTTAATTCAAGATGAGTATAGATCAGTGTCCTAGTACTGATGTCGAAAGAGCTTATATGAATAACATTCCATATGCTAATATAGTGGGCTCTTTGATGTATGTTATGGTCTGTACTAGACCCGACATAGCATATAAGTCTTGTAAGCAGGTACATGTCGAATCCTGGAAAGGCTCACTGGCAAGCATTGAAGTGGATTTTAAGGTACATAAATGGGTCTATGAATAGAGTCCTAATTTATGGTGGAGCCTTGGGTGAAGATAGTAAAGCAGAAATCGAAGGATATTTCGACTCTGATTATGGTTGTATGGATTCCAGAAAATCTATTTCTGGATATGTGTTCACTATGTTTGGGACAACAATCAGTTGGAAAGCAACACTTCAGAAGGTTGTTGCCTTATCAACCACTGAAGCGGAATATATCGCCTTAACTGAAGCTGTAAAATAAGCATTATGGCTTGAAGGTTTGCAAAGGAGCTAAAACTTCAAGGTCCAGTTATCACTGTTAAATGTAATAGTCAAAGTGCAATACACCTGCCGAAGAATTCAACCTATCATGAGCGAACCAAGCACATTGATGTGAGGCTGCATTTTGTCAGAGGGGTAATCGAGCGTGGAGAAGTCCAAGTGCTGAAGGTTTCGACAGATCATAATGCTATTGATATGATCACCAAGATGTTGCCTAGTTGCAAGTTTTTCCACTGTATGCAGTTGATAAAGCTGCATGAAGAAAGCTAGTTTATTTCTTAAGGATATAGAGTTAGATCCAAGGTGGAGATTTGTGAGATATTGAATCGAACTCTAGTATGGTCGAAGGGCAGCTTCTGGTTCGACAGGAATTAAGCATGAGGTCGAAGTTTGTTCGCATGTGTTCTGTCGGAGTAATGCGTGTTATAGTCGAAGTTTGTTCTAACATGCATCAATCAATATTGCTAGGTTTGTTAGCATATTGAATTGGGCCTTGCTTGTAAGCCCAATTGTTTAAGTTAGCTTGTACCCTAAGTTAGCTTGTAATGGGTAATTGTTAAAAAACCCATTAATTTAGTATGTTAGGTTTATTATAAATAGCATACTAGTCTCTCTTCCTAAGGTGTGACAAAATCTTATTAGGTTGAGAGAGGTTAATTGTTGGTATTCACTTGTAATCTTTATACCCTATTGAGAAAGCGAATAGTAAAACAAATTTAACCAATTCTCTATTTTTCTTCCTTTGTGAACCCTAATATATTACATATTAAAGAAATCAAGAGTAACATCATAATAATACTCTTGTTCACCGCAAGTTTTTATTTATTAAATTATATTTTCTTATATTTGTTGCTCAAAATAATTTAACTTAAACAAAATTAAATGTAGTTCACATTATATATATATATATATATATATATATATATATATATATATATATTAACTACAACATTAAAATTAAAATTTGTATGAAAGACAATAATTTTGTTATCCAAATATTGTTGATATAAAATGATATATTGTTGGTGGCTATGACAATGATGAAATTATATATGTGAATGTGAATTTTGATATAGTTTTACAAATATAATACAAATAGAACAATTATACGTTGATTCAATATGATTAGGATAAATAGAATAGCTATAAATCATAAGGATTTAAATTATACCTTTTATGTATATATAATCTTCTTATGTTTGCGCATTCAGCCTTTTGTTGTCTTTGCAGATGCAAGAAATTCAAATTGATATGGATGTCATTAAATATGCGAAGAGATCAAGGATTCATAATTGACTACACACAATCTCCAACCTCATCGGTTCTTGATAAACTCATACAACATAAACTCCTATATGATATAAGTCATGTATCATTTCAATTTTCTTTGATCAATTATGGTATTGTATATTATATTTTCTATTTTGTGCAATAAGCAAATGAATGGGTTTTGATTTTACCTTTATTGATATCGACAAAAATAACTACAGGAATAAATTGGTGGAATTGTTACTTATGATAATACACTTTGGGAGAGGAATAGTTGTCTTACTATAAATGGCAAGATTTAAACCAGAGAAAATGTAAAAGATTTACACTTGCTTTCAATGAAGCCATGAATACATATACCGTTAGGATTTAGATTTAATGTCAATGACATGTTAAAATTGTTTTGCTATTTTTAATTGTGTGTTTAGATGGTCAGTGATTCAAAATTTTAATTTTTCTAATTGTTGATTCAAACATATACTAATTCAAATTGTATTACCATCAAACATACCGAAGACCACAAAATGGATTAGGTCATGTGAAACTCCAAACAATTTATGATTTGTTAAACTGCCAAGATATTGCCACAAACTTCATTGAAATTCATTTAGTACTATTGAGTATTTCTTTATATTTCCATTGATTTAATATTCTTTATTTTGAAATAAATTTAGAATCATTTTATACTCAAATTACTCTAATTTTATGCAACAATGTTTTGAATGATTTTAATTTTATATTATTGAATTATGTTTAGAGTCTTATATTTTGATATAACGATTTAAGTTTTATTTATAATCGATTTTGAGATGATATTACAATATTCTGAAATTCAATAAAGATCAATGATTCTACTTAAAAGAATGAATGTCACACTTTTCGAGGTTAGTCCAAATTTATTTTCAATATCGTGTGATTAATTATATAATTGCATTATGTAGATATTTGTTTATAATATTGCCTACTCCTTTTTTTAATATATAAAAAAAATACATTTATATAAAATTATTAATTTTTCAAAATATTTTAAATTAAAAACCCTTTATTTATTGTCATAAATTGAGTTCTAGTTATATACTCAAATAAATAAATAAAAATATAGTTTTATGAGTATATTAAAAATCTTATTATTTTATGAATCTTATTTTGAAAATTAAGTAATCATAATTAATTTGTATAATTGTAATCTCACCTATCGTGGATATAATTATATCAATTTTTCTATTTTAAATAAAATAGAAGCATTCTTAATTCGTATGATTATAACTCTGTAAGTATACAAATTTTGTTTAATAAAATAATTAAATTTATATTAATTATAGTAAATATTATATTAATAATAGTTATACCCTATCGGTATGTTATTATTAATATAATATATTTTATTTAATGTATGTAAATTATAATTCGAGTACCATATCGGTATTAGAATTTTTGGTGACATAATATTTGTACATTGTAAATTTTTATATAATATTGTTGAAACTATTATTTAATAAATAAATATTTTTTAAAGACATGTAATATTTTTATGAAATCCAATATTATTTTTCATTAAAATGGATTTCAATTCTCTAAGTATTATGTAAGCGATGGATATACCCTATCGGTGTGGCGTTGCTTGATATGATCATTCTGATAGAGAAAATAATTGAATATTTATATAAATATTTTTTAAACTCTTAATTTTATTTCAATTATTATTATCTATCAAGTGGGAGAATTTCATGTCAATTTTATATAATGAGAATCTTTAATAATTTATTTAAAATAATATTATCTTACGGAGACTTATATTGAGGATATTATAGTCTTATATTTGTTATTGCAGAAAATTTATGACTACTTTTGTTATATCCTCAATATTAAATAAATTAAAGTTTCATTTTTCCGTTGCGTATAACATACAATATGTTTCTCAAATGTGTGTAATTTTATTTGTAGCATTTGAGTTTTGAGTGAGTTATTAATATATTGTATAAAATCTTATATTCTCTTTAAAATTATATGAATCTGATCTCACTCAAAGGATGGTAAACCTTTTTTTTTGTAACCATCATACTCTTTCATGTGAAATTATATAGATAATTATATATTCTATTTACGTGCAAAATACGTGGTTGGGTTTGTAAAACTCTAATGATGATATATTGTAGAACCACTTCTCTGTATAATTTTGCACTAAAAATAAAATTAGTATCCCATTGTATAATCAGAGTATTTAATACTAGTGGACTCTGATAAATCTTTATTCTATTGACTCAGTGGGAGTGCATGTGTACATAATTATATAATCTAAAATTGTAGATTATTATTCTCGTATAGTCATATAATTTTGTGTGCATTATAAAATATGATATATTCTAAGAAGACTTCAAAATATATAATAACTCTAAGAAGTCTTATTCTATTATACTGAGATATATATTATTCTCTTAATCTCAAGAAACATCATAATTTGATGTTTAGGTCGATATTGAAAAGTCACAATAATTCTTTAACATGCAATAGTATTGTGTTATTCTATCTTCAATAGTCCATATTTGTCAGGTCATAATATGAAAGTGCAAGTAAATATCAATACTCATATCAAGTATGATATTGTGTTATGAAGGTACTTATGATTAAATGTAATTACTCTCGTAATAGGGTATGCCTATATGTAATTACTATTCTTAGACCTATGTGGATATTCTATGACCTTTAATTTGAAAACTCATTAGTATAATCACTAACCATAGACTTATACACATGAGTAAGTCTTATGATATTTTAGGTTAGTGGGAGTTTATCAGTAGCATTTTCATATGCTTGGGCCATTCTTTATAACATATTACTCTTAACTTAAATATGTTACTCTAAAGTCATCATTCTTTATATAAAGTTGTGAGTTTTAACATGTATTATTTGTCTTCCCTATCGGATACAACTTCCGCATCGTTGAAATTTACTTCTTTTTTATTGATTAGTGTTTTGGCCATTATTGATATAACATTAAAATCAATATTTTTAATAATTAATTATTGTCATCCAAGTGGGAGATTGTTAGATTAATTATTTTATTTAATCAAATATGGATTGACATAATTAATCATTAATTAATTATATTATGGTCTATTGTTATTAAACACTAAAAGATGAATTGTTTGATTGGGTTTTGTGTCTGAATGGACCATTATGGGTTGGACCATTCAGTTAAGCCCAATGAGAAGTCCCTGCTCTCAGCCGTTTACGTATTTAAGTGTTTTCCCATTAGACAATTAATATACTTTTTGAAAATCCTAAATGACAATGAGAGTAGTAATCCTTTCATACTCACTCTTCCCACGGCCGTCTCTCAAATCCTACAAGGTACGCCATTTTATTGTTCTTGATTATTCAATAATATAGTAATATGCTATGATTTATATCTATCGGTTATTTTTTAAATTCATCATAAATAATTTTGGTAAATTCTTACGTTACGTGTGTCAGTCATTTATGATATATATATATATATATATATATATATATATATATATATATATATATATATAATTTGTTTTTACACATGGTTAGTTATTTGTTGCAGTTTCTAGAGTTATATGACGAGGTGGTTTAAAACTTCTTATCACCGACGACGATGGTAATGCCACTAATATATAAGACTTCAAACATTGTTTACAAGGAGGTCTTCCAAAATATGAACAACGTACGTTACCTATTCTATACTAGATTATTATCAAATTTGATTTCATTTTTTATTTAATAAATTATTTTATAGAGTTAATTTTCCTTCGCAGGTTTAGTTCATTGGTTGATTATGCTATCAAATGATATTGGGATGGTTATAAAATTTTTACTTCAATACTTTTATATCTCAATATATAAATAAATATATGAATTTCATTAATTTATGTGATGTTTACTTTTTTTTTTTTAACATAGGTGGAAAGTGTCAATTACAAATTCGAAAGGTTTTGCTGCACATTACATATTGTGTAAGTTTGTTCAAATTGCTATTTTAATTCGCCTTCAACATATGTATATTGTGTAAGTTTGTTCAATTTATTATTTTAATTGACTTTCAACATATGTATAATGAATTAGGTTATATGTCATTATCAGTGTTATAAAAAGTTTTACATTCTCTTTCATATTTATTCTTTTTCCTTTCACGTCTCAAAGATGAATTTGCTCTATATTTTTGTTCAATTGCAGGGAAAGTCAGAGAAGGGCAATTTATGTTTCATATCCTATTCACATTTTGATATTTTTTTTGGATATGTTCTTATTGTATCAGTGGAATGTAATTTTTTATTTTATAATATATATATATATATATATATATATATATATATATATATATATATATATATATATATATATATATTCATAATTTGTCTCGTGCTTCGCACGGGTAGAAGTACTAGTTAAAATTCAAAGGGACGAAACAAAATATTTTGCTAAGTTTTTAGTTAATTTTATTATTTGTTAGTGGGTTAGTTGTTTTTTTTTATTTTGTGAACATATATATATATATATATATATATATATATATATATATATATATATATTCACAAAATAAAAAACACAACTAACCCACTAACAAATAATAAAATTAACAAAAAAACTTAGCAAAATATTTTGTTTCGTCCCTTTGAATTTTAACTAGTACTTCTACCCGTGCGATGCACGAGACAAATTATGAATATATATATTGTATTTTTATAGTAAAAATATATATTTTTTTCATATTATAAAATAAAAAATTACATTCCACTGATACAAATAAGAACATATCCCAAAAAAATCTCAAAATGTGATTAGGATATGAAACATAAATTGCCCTTCTCTGACTTTACTTGCAATTGAACAAAAATATAGAGTAAATTCATCTTTGAGACTAGAATGGAAAAAGAATAAATATGAAAGAGAATGTAAAACTTTTTATAACACTGATAATGACATATAACCTAATTCATTATACATATGTTGGAAGTCAATTAAAATAACAAATTGAACAAACTTACACAATATACATATGTTGAAGGTGAATTAAAATAGCAATTTGAACAAACTTACACAATATGTAATGTGCAGCAAAACCTTTCGAATTTGTAATTGGCACTATCCACCTATGTTAAAAAAAAAGTAAACATCCCATAAATTAATGAAATTCATATATTTATTTATATATTGAGATATAAAAGTATTGAAGTAAAAATTTTCTAACCATCCCAATATCATTTGATAGCATAATCAACCAATGAACTAAACATATGAAGGAAAATTAACTCTATAAAATAATTTGTTACATAAAAAATGAAATCAAATTTGATAATAATTTAGCATAGAATAACTAACGTACGTTGTTCATATTTTGGAAGACCTCCTCGTGATGTAACTATAGAAACTGCAACATATAACTGACCATGGATAAAAACAGATTGTGGAAGGTAGATCCCAACATGTTTAAGGGATTGACCTTGACTCTTATTTATTGTCATTGCAAAAGAAACATATATAGGAAACTGTCCGCGCTAAAATTTGAATGGAATTCTCATGTCAGAAGGAGTCAATGACAACCTCGGAATAAAAAAATTTTTGACCAATATTATTTCTTGAAATGACTTTCGCCTCAAGCACAAAATTTCCCAGTTGAGTAATAATGAGACGCGTGCCATTACATAATCCTGATGATTGGTCAATATTTCTCAGCAGCATAACAGACACATCAACCTTTAATTTCAATTCATGATTTGGTAGGCCTGAAGCTTTGATATTATTCAATAATTCAGGAGTAAGAATATTATATGGACCATCAAGAGTTTCACTTTGTTCACATGGTGTATAAAAACTGAAATATGTTTTAACTTCACCAGAAATCAAAGATAACATGTAATCATCTATGAGCTCAACAACTTCATTTTTTGGAATCAAAATAGCCATATCTTGAAAATATGATGGGTCATGAAAATTCTCAGAAAAAGATAGATAAGTATCAACAACTACATAAGCAATGGGGTTTCCTGAATTTTTAATTATCATATCATCTGGAATTTCAATGTTTAAGTCTCCATCATTATCCTCACCAATTTTTCCTTCTCCAAGAAACAAGAAACTCATACACCAATTCCCACTTTCCTCAATTTCCTTTAAGAACTCTATCTTGAAAAACGGAAAAGGGGAGATATCTTAGGGGACTTTTTATTCATCATATTAAGAACCTATACCTTCATATATAAAGACAAAAAAGGCAGAAAATAAAATATAGGCTCAGACTACCACTCTCTCTTCTCTTACCTTTCGACTCTTAATGTATTATCCCATATTCCCTTAAATGCTCAATTAGGTGCCATTTGAGATCAATTGAGTTCCTATGTTCTCTACCTTTTGTTAATTGGAATAATTAAAACTCCCAAGTGCTCTAAATGTTATCAGCTGGGACTAATAGAGCAACTAGTGAACTCTGAAGAGATCAATTATTAATAGAAGGGACATACCAATATTAATAAGTGTAAAAGATAATATTTTGGTAATGTTAATAATTGGTCAATTGGTGTCAGATTGAGATATTTTTATACCATTGTATAATATATATATATATATATATATATATATATATATATATATATATATATATATATATATATATATATATGGAAAGAAAAATAGAAAAGGAAAAAGAAGAAAGTTGGTAAGAAGAGGAAAAGAGAAAGAAAGAAAGAAAGGAAGAAGATAGGGGAAAGGGGAAAGAGAAGAGGAAGTTCATAATCATCATCAAAACCATGGTTTCATCTTCAATTCATCCTATTTTCTTCATCAAGGTGAGTTCCATTAGATAGTATAACTTTGGGGGGTGGGGCGGGGGAATATGTGAATATGGGTGGGTTAGGTTTTGTGTGAAATTGAATTAAATGTTATTTTAATATTGTAATTGATGAAACTCATGCTTAATAATATTATAACATGCTTAAGTGAGTGTTTGGATGTGTTTTGGATTATTGGATGTTGCGGAATTAGGATTTTGGCCATGGAAGACCTTCCCTTCGTGCTGTTGGGATTCTGGTTTTCGTATGGGACGTCGTGCGAGCTTAGGCGACTGAGTTTTCTGCTACATTCGTTGTACGAGGTCCAGCGAACGGAAAGTGAGCCCTCGCGTTGAGTTTGCTAAGCGACCATAAGGCAATTTCAGTTCTGTTTGTCTCTCGTTTTGCGGTCGCTGTGCGACCATGACATGGTGGAGTTTTCCCGTTTCTTATTTTCTTCATATCTTGTGAACCGTAACTCGGATTGAGGCGCGGTCGAAAGCATTGGAAAGATATTCCAATGCTTTATGTGATAAAAAGAGGAAACTATTCAGTCAATCGTAACTCGGATTGCAGTGTTAAATCGGGTCAATTATTCAATAAATGCATAATAAAAGTGATGAAAGAGGAAACTATTAAAGCTAGCACACATGCAGATACAATCTTTGACCGTCATAGGCAAACTTTCAGTGTATAGGAAACAATGGACCACAATGAGGGAAGGCCAAATTTATCATATGGTATCAAACTAAACAGATGTTGGTGTGACTGTGGAAAGTACCAGGCCTTCTGTGTACCTTGCTCTCATGTCATTGCGGCATGCACACATTCTCGTCAGGACGCTTACAGCCATCCATCTATTTGATGTTTACAAGGCCATTAACGTTATGAATGTCTACAACAAAGGCTTCACAGTGCTAGCAATGGAGGAATATTGGCCTTCATACCAAGGGGACATAGTTTGACATAACGATGAGATGCGAAGAAAGAAAAAAGGTCGCCCAAACAACACGCGTATAAGAATATAAATGGATATGGCTGATAAAATGATAAGATTATATAGTATATGCCGTCATCCTGGACATAATCGAAAAAATTGTCCCAATGTCGGAGTAACCTCTGCATCATAATTTAGTTTTTCCTTTTAATTGTTGTAACCTTAGATTTTGATATATTAATAACTTTTTGTTACAATAATGTTAACAACAAACAACACATACATCACATACAACATATATCATAATAGATAAACACAACATTTCTAACTGATTACAACAATCAAACTGATATCATTTAGTCCAAACATCACTTCTCTCGCATCCTTGTCAGTCTTAACTAGCACCCACCCACGCAGGGCATCGTGTCTCTCAATAGTTCTAATTTTTTCGCCTTCAGGTATGTCTCCGCCTAACCAACAATTCAAATCCACGCATGTCTTTTCTCTCTCTCTCTCTCTCTCACTCTCTCTCTCTCTCTCTCTCTCTCTCTCTCTCTCTCTCTCTCTCTCTCTCTTTCTCTCTCTCTCTCTCTATCTCTCTCTCTCTCTCTCTCTCTCTCTCTCTCTCGAATAAATCACTTTCCCGTAGCGACGACGATACATGTTATCACTAATACAAGAATATGAGAATAAATGTGAACATAATTGATCACACCACCTCTATTTATAGTAAAATTATACATTGCACCTTGTCTTCAAATGAATTGGCAACAACATTTAAATTTTAACACCCTGTCGCCAATTGGATTGGCAACACCATATGGTGTTGCCAATCCAATTGGCGACAACTCTCGAGCCTACAAAACAGTCGCCAATTGAGTTGGCGGTAGCACTTTATCACACCCCCAAAGTGGGATACTTTGGAAAATAAATTGAAAAGTGGGTTATTTGGGGTTTTTTTTTTAAAAAGTAGGGTATTTGGATAAAAAATTCTTGTCATGTGTTAATGTCATATCAGTTCTGTTAACAGACGTTAACAGAAGAGAGATAAAAAATGTGAATGAAAAATATTAGGATGACGATTCTTTTAAGAAATTTTTTTAGGGTCTGTGAGGACCCTGGCAGAAGCCAATGTACGTGTATTCTTAATAGGGCTCAAGCAACAAAAAAAATTAACTCCTAATAAATGTCTTTAATATTTAAATTTCTCCCCCATACAAAAATTAAATATATTCTATGTAAATTAATTTTTTAAGAAATAAATATAGATATTTATGTAAGAGATAAAGTAAAATAAATTAGTACAATTTCAATCATTAATTGATTTAATTTGTATAATTTATTTAACATTAAATATAAAATAGATAATGCTTATTTGTGCCCTAGAATACAAGTTAAGAATTAAATAAATAAATGTTATATTGAAAATTATGCATGGATTTTAATAAAAATATATAATTATTTTTTTAATAGAAATTTTTTAGAAGTGAATTTTTTAACTTAAGTTTGCATTATCCATATAAAATATATTATATTGAAAAAACATTATTCTATATATAAACTTTTTTTTTGAAATTTTAAAAATATTTTTTAAAAGTATAAAATATAAAATTTAATAAATATAATAGATAATATTTTAGTCTCCGCTATCAAATATTTATGAATCCGTCACTAAACCATAAACATATTTAATCCTTTATATAATTTTTTTGGTTAAATTAATATAAACTAATCTATTTTGAGGAATCTACGTCTTCCGGATAGTTTACAAATATCATCAAGTAAAATAAATTGATATTCAACTATTTAAATATAGGTTAATTAACCGATATCATCAAGTCAAATAAATTGATATTCAACTATTTAAAAATAGGTTAATTAATGGATAGTTATATATGATTAAACATGATTTTGGATACACACACTTACGTGTCCTCAAGCTCAACCAACTTGTCATGTTTGGCACGTTATACTAACTTGCATATATGGATAAAAAACAATTTCGACGCCTTTCCTTTTCACTAGCTTTGTCTTTATAATTTTGTATTGGTGTTTCAATTTCATCCAATTGAATATTAGAGCGTTATAAAGTCTACGTTACATCATTTGCTTATGCTTTTAGATAACTCTCTTATACACTATTTAAATGGATGTTATTGGTATTTTGACTTGTTGATACTTGCCTAAAATTTTAATATGATAATTTTGATTACATGAATGAGATTATATATATATATATATATATCTAGGATCACGCTAATACACACCTATGTAAGTGTGCATTAGCAACATACAACTTAGTGTATTTTTGTGTGGGACCCATCATTTTTGAGTGGGACTCACATTAGAAAGATGAAGAAAAAAATAGATGTAGTGTATTTTTGTGTGGGGCCCATCAATTTTTAGTGTGTGCTAGCATTTCTCATATATATATATATATATATATATATATATATATATATATATATATATATCACACTCGTGTGTTTTAAGATATATCATAATCATAATATTTTTATAAAATATTACATTTTTACTATATTAATAAATGAAAGTAATGTATAAATTAATAATTAATATTGGATTCTGCGTTGGGCCTCTATTGTCTCAATTGGGTTTGATTCTTTGTTATTACTCACACTCCTTCCTACACTCCCAGCCAGCCAAAGACATCCTTGGACCTTTGCTGATTAGGCCCAAGTGTTCCTATTTGTTCTTGCCCACATTTTTTTTTCTATTTTTGTTACTGTTTCATTTTTTATGGGAATTTTTTAATACACCCTTTATGTTTCTTAGCTATCACGCAAAAATATTTAAATGTCCTCAGATTTCGGGGATGCATTTTTGGATGTAATTAATTATCAGTTTATGCTAAAATATTTTGGAGATGCATCTTCGAACATATTTCAGAGATACATCTCTGAATTTTTTTTTTAGCTTAAATCGCGCCAGAACCCTTCTCATTTCTCCTTTCTCAAATATCTCAAAACCTCTTCAAACTCTCTCAATTTTTTTCATCACCAAGTCCAAAATCTAGCAACCAATATCAAAGAAACTTCTATCAACATTAGAAACATCATCCAACACTGAAACAAAGTGAAAAATTGTAAGTTTTTTTTATTTTTTAAATAGTTTTTTAGTTTTTGTGTAAATGAGTAGAAATTGATGATTAAGGTAAGAAATGAGTAGAAATTGAATGATTGATAGTTTAGATATAGTGTAAAACATGATAGTTGGCAGAAAATGATGATCAATGCAATTTTTTTTGTGTTTCCTTGTCTGCATTGCCACCATTGACGCAACTGCTGAGTTTCAAAAAATTATAGAGATGCATCTCCGGAATTTTTCAACGTTTTAGTTTCCCAGCAACCAGAGATGCATCTCCAGAATTTTCTTAGTATTTTTTCTTGCTTGTGGTGTTGTTTGCTTGCACTAATTGTTTGCTTTACTTTAACTTACAGACATAATGGCTGATAGACACGATAGACTGAGGTACGGGAGAGTTGCATAACATAGGTCAGTGCGGCAGAGAAAAACCAATAGGTATCGAAGGCTCCTGGTCCCTCTGGCCATGCAAATCCATCTACTTTTGGAGTTCGTGCTTCTCCTCATGCTTCTCCATCTTATTCTTCCCGTAGGAGACGGAGTTCACCTACCGACACATCACTCCCTCCTTCCTCCCGCAAGCTCTAGGTTTCCCCTATTCAGGCGCCCGAGGTACCCGATTCACCAGTGCCACCTCCTACTACTGATACTGTAAATGCTTTTGAGTCAGTACCACCTCCTACTGCTGATGTTGCTGATCCAGTGCCACCTTCAAAGGGTGAGGCTGCTACAGATGCTCAGCCAAAGGCATTTGGAGGAGGCCCTATAAATTTGTCACTACTGCCTCTGTACCCAGACCATACTGCTAGACAGATATGAGACGGAGAGGTGACATTAGTTGGATTCATTCTTTTTATTTACGTTTATTTTAAATGATAAGTTTATTACATTGTCTTTTATTTTTTTTAGGAACATGATCCGCTGAAGTTTATTAACCACTGGCGGAAGATTATTGGCTTGCCTCAACTGAATGAGGAATGGTTTCAAGAAGTTTTGTCCTTATCTGGCCTGAAGGACTTATGTATGACCAATTATACTACAATCAACCATAGGACGCTTAATGCATTCATGGATAGATGGAACTCAAAGACCTCCTCATTTCATCTCTCGCTTGGTGAGATGACTATCACATTCAAAGATGTCTCGTGTTTGTTACATCTTCTGATCAGGGGGAAACTTCTAAATCATGGAAGGATTACAAAAGATGAGGCACGAGAGATGATGATATACTATATGGGGGCAGACCCAACAGAGGCGAATGAGGAGTTGGATAGAACCATGGGTGCTCATGCTAGGTTTGAATACCTGAAAAAGGTATATACAGATGAGATCCTGATAGCACAACATACTACAATTAATGATGAGCAGGTGGCACTCCATAGATAGTATGCTATGAGAGCGTACCTGTTATATTTGGTTGGCACTGCGATTTTTATTAACAAGAGTACCACTTATACAGATGTCGTCTACCTACAATACTTCGAGGATTCTGAGCGGATCCATGAGTACAACTGGTGGGCTACTTGTTTGGTTTACGTGTACTCGAAGTTATCAGATGACTGCATGTGGAAGACGAAGCAGGTCACAGGCAGCATCACACTACTGATGGTAATTTTTAGTGGTTTTTTAATGTTTCTTTTTCTTTTTCATTTCATCTTTGCAAAGTCATTACTGATGATTCGTGTGTTCCAAACTTTTCATTTCAAGATTGGATTCTCCCGCACTTCCCGCGCGTCTCCGCTTGGGCGAGTGTACTAACTTACGCTGAGGATATGCCTCATGCTACTACCTTTTCCTCGCTAAAAGGGAACCATGAGACTGAGCCTTTCAGAGTGTATCTTGACCGTTTAGTTGCCGAGGACATGCACTTCAATATCTATTTTGATCACCGTGATACGCGACCATTTGACGAGATAACATTGGAGGATGGAGGGGATTGATGGTTGAGGAGCCCGAGGAGGTAGAGGTGCTAGAGGAGGCAGATGAGCTGTAGTCAGACATACACAATTATGCATTAGTATATAATAGTAGTACTATGGATTGTATTTTATTTTGGCATCATGCTACTTTATCATTCTCGACTTTTTTTGACGTTTATTTGAAATTTTTGGACCATCTGGATTTATGTACATCATTTTTTACATTTCGATTGTATGATTTAAATTTGCATCTGAATACACGTAAATAAAACATAACATGAGGAGTTCTGTTATGATAGGTTACAAAGATACATCTCAGTAAAATGAATGGAGATGTATCTCCGATACAATACACTTGTATAATGACTTCTGAATGTGATGCATTGTATGTGTTAAATTGTTACAGAGATGCGTCTCCAGAACATTTTAACGTTCAATCAGAATTTAGTGCGTCTGGAGATGCATCTCCGGAATCTGGGGGCATTTAAGTATTTTCGTGTGGTGGCTAATAAATATAAAGGGTGCATTAAGAAATTCCCTTTTTTATTACTCATTACGTGTATAATTTTTTTATGCGCATTGGGCCCAAATGTTTTCATCATTCCACACATCATCCCATGTCAATATTGCACCTCACATGATTGTTTTGTTTACATGATTAATCAATTAGTTATAAAATAAAATCAATATTTCAAAATAAAAATCAATATTTCAAAATAAAAA
Organism: Lathyrus tuberosus; assembly: GCA_022829125.1. Classification (NCBI taxonomy): domain Eukaryota; kingdom Viridiplantae; phylum Streptophyta; class Magnoliopsida; order Fabales; family Fabaceae; genus Lathyrus; species Lathyrus tuberosus. Next base: position 19,158,822 of record JALAZF010000005.1, on the reverse strand, counting down.
TCCAAAGTTTAGTAAACACCAAGCAATTTTCAATTAAATATTTCACTAACATTCCATAATTTCAAAACCATTTCCAAAACACATCAAGCCATTTCATAAACAATTTTTAAACTATGGTGAATCCAAATACTTGGTCAACATCAAGTTTTTTTCCAACATAATTGAACACACGTAGAAAATCTTCTTCTCAATAAACTTGGTTGAAAAAGGAATAGAGTATTTTCACCTTCTTACTCCTCGAATAATCGAATGGTTGACGCACACCATATTGCTCTAGCTTATGTCTTTCAAATAAAATACTTTAATCAAACTTAGTTGAAAAAGGAATTGGGGGCTTACACCTTCCTCCTCATCGAATAATCGAATGGTTGAAACATGCCATACTGCTCGAATATTCTTCTTCTGCTAATAATTTTCTCAAATTAACTTGGACGAAAAGGGAATAGGGGTACACACATTCCTGCTCCTCGAATAAGAGAATGGTTGGCGCATACTTCATTGCTCGAGTATTTGTCGTCTGCCTAAAAGTAATATAACCAATCATAATAATTTTACGCCTTAGCACGATGTTAAAAACTTTTCATAAATGAAAGATGCTTCGTCCATTCTGAGATGATGCAAACAAAGCTTCATTCCTACCATGCACAAGAAGTTAGAACGCTTTCTGCTCAAATGCGATGAGAACATAACTCTCTGAGATTCCAAGTTATGTTGTCCATTCTGACGCGACACCAATGTTCACTTATCTATGTTTTAGGTAGCAAGTAATTGTTTTCCGCTCAAATGCGACTAAATACCTTTCTCTAAAATTGACCAACCCACAAACATTTTCTACCAAGAACTACGTGGCCTTGAGTTCCCCATCGTACCTAGTGATACGTAGGAGCGAGATTCAATGTCTTGTCAGGAACCCTAATAAAAAAAACTTACTTTTTAGTCTTTTCTCTTTTCCTCTCAAACTTTGAACAACCATTAGAAAACAAACGAAAGCTAACATTTTATTAATAAATCTAACTAAATGATTTCATTGAATACAAGGATAAGGATGTGATGGGTGCTAATACCTTTCCCTCGCATAATGGACTCCTAAACCTGAATTTGGAACAACCATTTTCTTTTTATTTTAGGGTTTTATCGATATTTTCCATTTCCTTTTGGAATAAATAAACTTCGGTGGCAACTCTGTTACTATTTTGGGCGTGCGAGTGCCCGTGGTCATTTTTTCGCGCCGCGATAATTTCTTTTGCTATTTGTATTTTGTTATTCACTAACTCTTTCTGGTAGAAAATCATAGTTCCACTAACTTCATTGGTATGCCTCTACAACTCTTGTATCCAGTTATATCATTATGTATATGTTTGTTTTACATATGTTCATCGGTTTGCTTATTACATTCGTTATTTCATTAATTCACCTCTAGCATGTTTAAGACTGTTTATATTTGCATTTAAAATCTTTTTAAATGTATATTATTAATTATGTGAATTTGAGCATTCATATACTTATTCATGCATTATTTAATCTTCTATTCATAGTAGTTTTGATCACATAATTTTATTTTTATCGATATATTGTTGCATGTTTATTTGCATATTTGTTGCAAATAACATGTCTATCTTCAACTTTTGTATTCGATCATTGATGTTGTATATTCTTAGGAATTTAGCTCACCTGTTCATTTGGAATTTTGTTGTTAATGTTTATTTGGTGTTAAACTAATTACCATATATCTCTTTTTGATCTTATCAAAGGGGGATAAGTTGTAATGTGAGTCTAGAATTGTTTTATGTGTTTTATGTTGTTGTTGTTGTTGTTGTTGTTGTTGTTGTTGCTGTTGCTGTTGTTGTTGTTGCTGTTGCTGTTGCTGTTGTTGTTGTTGTTGTTGTTGTTGTTGTTGCTATTGCTATTGCTGCTGTTGTTGTTGTTGTTGTTGTTGTTGTTGCTGTTGCTGTTGCTGTTGCTATTGTTGTTTGTGTTATTGTTGCTGTTGCTGTTGCTGTTGCTGTTGCTGCTGCTGCTGCTGTTGCTGCTGCTGCTGCTGTTGCTGTTGCTATTGCTGTTGCTGTTGCTATTGCTGTTGCTGTTGCTGCTATTGTTGTTATTGTTGTTGCTATTGCTGTTGCTGTTGTTGTTCCTGTTGCTGTTGTTGTTTGTGTTGTTGTTGCTATTGCTGTTGTTGTTGCTGCTGCTGTTGTTGTTTGTGTTGTTGTTGCTATTGCTGTTGCTGTTGTTGTTGTTGTTGTTGTTGTTGTTGTTGTTTGTGTTGTTGTTGCTATTGCTGTTGCTGTTGCTGCTGCTGCTGCTGTTGTTGTTGTTGTTATTGTTGTTGTTGTTGCTGTTGCTGTTGCTGTTGCTGTTGCTGTTGCTGTTGCTGTTGCTGTTGCTGTTGCTGTTACTGTTGCTATTGCTGTTGCTGTTGCTGTTGCTGTTGCTGTTGCTGTTGTTGTTGTTGTTGTTGTTGTTGTTGTTGTTGTTGTTGTTGTTGTTGTTGGTTGATTCAATTCCAATTGAGAGATTGTCAAGCATAAAAAATGGAGACTTAAGTTGCACTTCTCTAATAAATTAAGGGGATAACCCCAAAATGGTTTTATGGATTTTCTTTTAAGCTTACTTTTCATTATTATTGTTGATTATGTCTCCTCTTAAATTTTACATCTTTGGATTAAGTTTTGAATCCCTTCATTTTAGGATGCATAATTCAAGTGTTTGCGTTTGAGTATGATCATTGTGTTTTAATTCATTTGGTTGAGTTACTGGAACATTAACCATATTTGATGTTGGTTCAAGTTATGTCAGAAGTGGAATCTATAACTAATTTGAAAAACTTGAAAATTTGAGATTTCATATGCGTGACTCGAATCACTCACAATCTATGAGATGAATCTAATCAAACAGAGGAAAACAAGAATATTTTTACATATGTGACTCAAATCACAATTTTCACTTGATTCTAATCATGCAACGCAGTGACTCGAATCACAAGTTGCACATGATTTGAATCACACAGTTCCTGTTATCCACTACCCAATTTGATTCGAATCACATTTTACACATGACTCGAATCACACAATTTTCACTTTTTTGTATCTGGCTCTGTCCAAATTGATTCAAATAAGGGTTTTTACACAACTCAAGTGATAGATATAACTTGACTCGAATCACAAGAAATGAGTTACTTCTTTTATGTTGATCTTATTTCATTCTACTTGCTCACTTGACTCAAATCAACAAATGTTCTTGACTCGAATCAAACAAATATTTTTCACCTATTTTTAGCTTAATCTCTAGCATATATAAATTCTTTTATCATCTCATATCAACCACAACTAAGAACATAACAACAACAACTTCCATTTTTGAAAACTAAAAAATCTCTTGCAATCGAAATTTCTTTCATCTTCAACCTATAGTTGGGATTCAAATCTTGATTATGAAGATTTGTAATTTTTGAGGGAGACGTGTCTTGAAACTATTGAAGAACTTGTAAAGATTTTTAGGAGGCTTGCAATATTGTGGTTGTGTGACTTCTGGTGAAAAATTCCAATGAAAATAAGGAAGTTATTCTCTGCATGTTGAACTTGGTAGTGATGTGTGGAAGCCTACAGACAAGGTATGAGTTCTTCTCAATCTTTGCACAGTTCATCGCCCAAGAAATCAGTGGGATCAATGGGGATTGGCATATACAGAGACTTGGAGTATATTGGTGAAGCTGAAAGATTCAAGAAGCGAGAATCGAGTAAATATTTCGTAGAGAGTTCGACATCAAGGCAATATAAAAGTCAAGATCTGGATAGGAGATTTATTTTTCTCAACATTATTGTGGGTTATGCGATTGTATAAACTCGAGTAATATTTGTCAAAACATATTGGAAGATCAACTCTCAATGGGAAACCGTTGGAGAGTGGAGTAGGTTTGTGCGAGGACGGTAGAGCTGAACCACTATACATTTTGATTTTCGTAAGCTATTGCATGTTTAGGTAATCTTTTCTTAGTGTAGTTTATCGTTAATTCTTGTTGGTAGCGATTTATTACATAAGTTTAGATTTTATTAGAATCGAAACCTATTTGTGTTTTATTAGTGATTAAAATCTTTAAACCGTGGTGTTAGAATTTTGTAGCAATTTGATTTTGTAAAGAACGCGTCTCGCGTAAGTTGCAAATTGTTAATTCATTGTAGTTTGTAACTATTTGGTTATAATCTCTAATCAATATGAGATAGTCGTTGATTGTGTAACTGTATTCGTAATTAATTTCCAATTCAAGCATAAAGTCTCTATTTTTCGCTATATGACTTCTGCATTGATAGACTATGATATTTCAATTTGAAAATCAGTCAAACTTTTTAAAAGGGTCTATTAACCCTCTCTAGACCGTTTCTCTACTACATATTCTCACCGAACACAAATTAAATCAACTATAAAATCTTTATCATAAATAGGTAAGTGATAGTTAAAGTAAGCTACTGACAAGACTACCGAACCACTGGTTGGTGTCTCAATGACCATATTAAATTTCATTGGGGACACTTTAGGATTTAACCTCTTCACGCAATCATGTAATATGAATGAATGTGTCGCATGAGTATCGATGCTAGGAATTAAGGGAACACTACTTATGAAACACGTACCTTGAATCAAATCATCCGATCCCGAGGCTTCAAAACCATTAAGAGCAAAAACTCTCCCATTGGTCTGAGAACTTTGACCGCTACTTGGATCCTTCTTCGGGCTCTGACAAAATTCGCTTATGTGACCCTGCTTGTCATAGTTGAAACAAGTCGGAGCTGCATTTTTGCATTCAACAGTCTAGTGACCCATCTTTCCACATTTTCCACATCTTTTAGGAGTCGAAGTACCTCCCCCACTATTTCCATTCCCATTACTGTTACCTTTTCCACTTCCAGGTGTGGACTTTTGATTGCCAAAATTGTGTTGGCGTCCACTTGGGATTGCATACGACTTACAACAATTATGATTACCAAATTTCTTATCCTTATGAGAATTCACATTCTTATAATGTGTGAACTGTGAAGAAGATGTTCATCATCTATCTTAGTTTAGTTTTGATGAAGACAAAAGCCTATCAAGGAAGAAAAAGTTTGGAATAAAGAATCAAGAATGCATAAGCTTATGGTTGTTTTGGAAGTAAATGAAATTGTTCTTGATGCTAAGGTATTTAATTGGAATTCATTATGTATAAACTTTAGATGCTCAAAAAATAATATTCATCTTCATCTCTAAAGTTTTCAAAATATCATGTATTAAGTCAGGTGCCCGTTGAAACGACTTAACAAGTCCTGAACAGAATTCAAAATTATGTCTTTTCATGAACCATTGTCATTCTAAACGATTGCAAACCTTGATGAAAATGTTTCAAATTTTGAATCAATTTATAGAGGTTTTTTAGGATGTATTGAAGGATAAATATATTCGTTTTCAAATTACCTCTTTCATTATCAATTTTTCACATCCATTCAAATAATTTTTTAAGTGTTCATTCTTTTTCAAAAATGTTGAAACTTTGTGCATAACTTTAAAATCATTCAAAAGTTTCATAATATATTTTGAGTACTTAAGGTTATATATATATATATATATATATATATATATATATATATATATATATATATATATATATATATATATATTGTTGAATTGTATATTAAAGGGGGAGAAGAATTGTTTATTCTTGGAAATTATCCAAAAATTATCTTTTATTCAAAAGTACCATTTGGTTGTAATTTGATCACCAAGCCTGTGGTGACAATTATTTGCAAATAGAAATTGGTGTTCTTTCCAAGTGTATGTGGTAATCATCATAGTGTTTGTGATTATTTAAGAAAGGTCCTTCGAATTGATTTGACTCAAAGTGCACCATAGTTGTTGGCGTATTTGTGAAATCAAGGAAATGGTGTGCTTCTTTGTTGTTGTTAGAAGATTGTAAGAGAAGTCTTGGTGCGAGGCTTTTACGAAGATCTAACAATATTGTAAATCTTTCACGGGGTGTCAGGGGACTAGATGTACCCTTGGTTGATAAGGGGAACTAGTATACATCATTGTTTTCATTTACTTTACTGTACTTTACTTTTTTGTTTATCATTCGTTTATCGTTCATAATTCCTGAAAATTTTAAGAAACTAGAAAAGTATCATGAATCTCTAAGAACATCTTTAAACCTAATTCACCTCCCTCTTAGGTTGTGCACTCAAATATTTACAGACCTTGCTCTGTTGTCTTCATCATAAATTTTACACTTGTTTACCAACACAAAAAAGTGGAGAATATCCTTATAACCAATAAACTGCTTGATTTAAAAGCGTAGACCGCTTTCAAACTTCATACACTTGGAACCTTCAACATCAACACCATTGTAATACAAAACCTAGATAACTCTTAAAATTTGGCTGCATTGTCAGCTATAGTGACCTTTTCGTGCTCACTAGATTTGTTGATCACGTGGCATTGAGATTATGGCAGAGAGAGAGGCATGTATATGTTATGTTGAAATTATTTTTATTTATTATTGATACTTTGAAAATATCTGATGCTTTTTACTTTGTTTGTTGCAAAACCGACTGCCACTGAAGGTTCCCACCTACGAGACGAAGCTGGAGAAGTTCTTAGATGCCATGATGCCTCGGGAGGTTAGGGAGATTGTAAATGATTGCGATCTCCTTTCATTGGTGAACTATTCGTTAACTATACTTAACATTGCACTATTGTTGGCCTTTGTTGAGAAATGGAATAAGGAGACACCTTCCTTTCATCTTTCATTTGATGAGATCACGATTACCTTGGAAGACGTCTCCTCCCTATTCCATCTCCCCCTGCCATGTACTTTCTTCACCACTATTATCATTAACCAAGAGCTTGCATATATTACGACTATACAAGACTTGGGGGTTACTATGGCGCAGGTGAGAAATGAGTTTAAGGTTAACATGGGTGCTCACTTTCGCCTATCTTGGCTCTAGGATAGGTATGCAGACATGATGCAACAGTCTATGTATGAGGTAGCATCTAGGGAATACTTGTATGATCTACTATCTTAGCAGATAAGTCTCATGTATATATCGATGTGAGGTACATGTGGTTGTTTAGTAACCATAACCACGTTAGCTGGTTATGAGGTATGCTACATTGACTGTTCTATATGCTGCACTTAGAGAGGCAACTATCTTTGAGACAAGACATCTTGCCGACTATATGAGTCTATTAAGGTTTAAAATTATCATTTCTTATTAATTTAGTTATTATTTATGACATTTGTTGATTTGTGTCAAGTGAGTTACTCTTACCACTGTTGACTCCACACGGGCTAAGAGATGGAAGGCCAGACATGCACTCCCAAGTGCTCTTCTATAGTACAAGAAGAAGATTGATGTGCTGACTATATACGATATCATCTGGATACCCTATACTAACCATAAAGTGCATTAGGAGTTTGATGACACTTCCCTTTTTTCTAGTTATCTGCGATGGGAGACCTTAGTGGCTAGACACTTACTTGAGAAGTGTATATGCCAGTTTGGGTATGTCCAAGACATCCCAAGACGAGTCCCTCCTATACCAGTTGAGAGCATTGATAGATGGTTCAGCTCTGCCCATGCCATTACATATCATGCAGTGGAGGTTCAGCTCCCTACTCAGTGCTTCAATGGTTACTTAGAGTGGCACCTTACTGTATCACACCATTGCATCATCCCACCAGTTGAGCATGCGGATGATGAGGGACCTTCTGATGACCGGCCACACCTTCACAACCTCTACCCATTATGGCTAGCCAGTAGTGTCTATATATGATATCAATCATTATGGATAACCTCATGGATTTGGTAAACCTAAATGGCAATTTTATACTTTGGCATCACATGAAGCATACATACCCCGTACGTGGGGGACCTGTGTAGGCATTATTATTATTTTTTATTATTTGTATATTATTTGTATTATTACCTAGACATTTTCACCGTATAGTTTATTAGATAACACTTTATCGCTTTCATTATTGCTGGATTAATATAACTTAACATTTGACAATTAACATTACTTAACACATGACAATTACCATAGGTTAACACTGACAATTACATAACTTAACAAAAATAAATAAATAAAAAAACTTAGACACTACTAGATGATTTTGGAAGTTTAAATATCTTGATTATATCGTCGACATATATAGAAATTTCCGCATTAAACTCGACTGGTCCATTTGTTTGCCTATGGCGATATATTCTCCACATAACCTTCAAATCTTCATCAATCTTCAACTCAATGTTGTTGTGTTTCACATTTCCTCCAATATCAATCCATGGAGCATGAAAATCGATCTTACGACCACCTTTATATTCTCAGTGAGGGGTAATAGATTATCCAATTAGGATCTCAGAACAATGAGACTAGTGGTACCCTTGGGTAGACGAAAATCAACAAGAGGTTTCACACTGTTGAATGACACAACTGCCATAAACGAATATTGATACATCCTAAGATGTTTTTTAAACCACACATGATCCCTATTTATACAAGTTTTGATTCATTATGGATCAAACACAACCGTCGGCGCATTCACAGCCGTACAAAACCGTCAGCAAAATTTCAACCGTTCAAAATTACACTATCGGATTTTTTGAAACCCATCTAAAAATTCTGGTAAATGCATAAAATTTTTAAAAAACCAGTCATTTAACACTACCATTTTTCAACATTTTGGAAAAAATCTGGTAAACCATGGTGGTTTTTAAAAAACCAATGTTTTTCATCCCACTAGTTTTCTAAAAAAACTGGTAAAAATGCATACTGGATTTTTAAAATATACTATTGGATTTTTTATTTATACTGGATTTTTAACTTGTACTACCAGATTTTTTTTGCACTATTTTGTGGTAATAATTTGACAAGAGTATTTTGGATATTATGAAAAATTGTGGGGGTGCCAAATATGAGTGGGGTGGCCGGTAAAAATATCTGTTAAATTATAAGTCAAATCCAACTAAATCCAGAAAAGCAAACCTATTGGGTTTCATGAAAAAATGGTTTCTAAAATAAAAAACTTGGTAAATTAACTTAATCCTCTCTAATTAGAAAATGGGCCTGATAGTAATACATTGCAAAAAAAAAAAACTTATCATCAATCATACACACCAAATCCTAGAAGTTTAGAGGTGTAATATTTAGGCAAGATCATTAGATAGATTAGAACAAAATACCAAGATCCATGGATTATAATCAAGGAACATACCCACTTAAAGGAAAAACACATGTAGATGTTGAAGTAAGAGGTGGAGTTGGGCGAGAAACAACATGACCAGAAAAAATCACAACTTCCTTGAGTTTCACTAATTTTATGGAAATAGCTATGAACAACATAATTGCAATGATTTTTCACAGTATTGGGCTGCAATAGAAAATAAATGATTTTTCATAGTGTTTTGGAATATTTTTGTTGATCTTGAGAGAAAGAATTAATTTTATTGAGAAAGAACTTGAGGCTTGGGAAATTTTACTAAGCCTCATTGTGGGCATCATATGCATTCACAAAGAGCACATAATGGTTACACAATGGTGTGAGACCATCGAATCTTAGTTGTAACCTTACTAGCGAGGACCACTAAGATCTCAGATGTCTAAGTTTTGTGTATCTTTCCTCAACTTATTCCACAACTAGTGGTATATATATATAACTCTGAGAATTCGACGTATTTACAGCTAGTTAATGACCATCAATGCTTATGATCCCTTATTTTATCTAGGTCTATCAAGGCCCTTAATATACCTTGAATATTTTTCCTATATAATAAAGTTCTTTTAATGGATGCTTTATATCCATGTGATTTGGTCTTAGCTTAGTCGATTTGGTTCAGTATTAAAAGCCGAGTTTGTCTAAAGAATAATGATGGCCGATCTCATGTCTGAGCTCTTTCTACTCTTGGCCGAATCTTAATAGTATTATGCTAGCTCTTGATACTCGAGTGAGCTTTTTCCACTCTTGGACAATATCTTGATAGACTTGGCCTATCTCGTGATAGTCCTAGCCTTTAGGCGAGCTCTTGCTTCTCTTGGCCTAGCTCTTGATAGTCTTAGACTTGGGCGAGCTCTTGACTCTCGGGAGAGATCTTGCTCCTCTTGGTCGAGCTCTTGAAAGTCTTATCCTTAAGTGAGCTCTTAAAACTCGATGAGCTATTGCTACTCTAGGACGAACTATTGATAGTATTAGTCTATGGCGAGTTCTTGACACTCAGGCAAGTTTTTACTCCTTTTGGCCAAACTTTTGATAGTCTTAGCCTTATGCGAGCTCTTGACACTCAGGCAAGCTCTTGCTCTTCTTGGTCAGGGTTTTTATAGTCTTGGCCTAACTTGTGATAATCTTAGCCTTGAGAGATCTCTTAATACTCAAGAATGATCTTTCTCCTCTTAGCCAAACTACTTTTGGATGAACCATCAACAAAAGCACTATAAAAACCACATACCATTTTTGCTAACACTACTACAAATAACGCTTTTAACGTTGCACATGAAAGATATGTAACCCCGGCTACTGAAGCGACGTAATGAAGGGCGACATGAAAAGATGTCACTTAACACCTCAATTAATGAAAAACCGAGGGGTAAAGTTATCTGATCATGGGTTCAAACCCCAACATCTACATTTTTATTATTTACAAAGATGGATGACGTACCCAACATAAAATCTAGATTTTGTTTAAAAACCGAGGTAATACACCTATATTATTATGTCGACTTTATTTAAAAAGTGAGGGGCAAATTTGTTTTTTTTTAATATTTTCGTTTTTACCTGAATTACAGAACCATATCACAGAATACAGAACCATATTTTGTAGGTTTCTAAAACTGAAACATTGTACCTACATTACAGAACCATATCACAGAAGAACAATAGTTTACACCAAATGCAAAGCCAAAATTAGACAAACCTTATAATTTTAGAATAAAACTAAATCAAATGATTAACCAACAAATGCAATTACCAAAATGGAAAGTCTTGTAGGTTGTCCAAATTTTCTATGCTAAGATTTGTCATCGGTTGTTAAACTCCTATAATTTGAACAATAATTCAAACTAATTAGGATAATAAAAAACAATGTTAAATCTTTAGTAGAAGGAATAAAGAAGAGTAAAATGAATAATTATAAATTACTTAGTGATATAAAACCTTTACTCACTAGTTTTCCCATATTCCCTATTTATGATCACGACGAATAACATGCACATCATCTGAATCATTTTCTTTAGTTTATTGACGTACACGTGTTGTGAAACAAGAGGTCTCGTAGTTAAAATCTTGATTTTCATCAATACTATCAGGAAGATATTTTCCTTGAAGTATAATTGACAATCTAGTGTTAAAAGGATCAGTGACATAAAAAACTTGTTTTGCTTGGGTTTCCATGATGAATGGTTCATTCTTATAAGTTGTCTTTCCAAGATCAACCCGTGTGAATCCTAATTCATCGGTTTCTATACCAGTGTTGATGTCAATCCACTTGCACTTAAATACAGACACTTTAAAAGAAACATAATCGATCTCCATAATCTCCTCAATGAACCCAAAGCACGCTCTAGATGCTAGTACAAGATTGTTATCTTTGGCACTAGAGAAGTACATGGATTCATCTTCAACCATAGCCCCACTATTTTGCATGTTACTACGATCATCCTTTGATTTTATATAGAATGAATATCTAATAAAGTCGTATGCACTCCAAGTAATTACATTAAACTTAGGCATACGTGACAACCATTTAATTGTCTCTGATGCACAAGTACTCTCTTTAGAAACACTTTCATTAAACCATGTTATGAAAGTTTTGTTATGCTCTGTGAACAACTATTTTTCAGTCATCCGAGGATATTTTTCCTTTATAAGGCTTTTGTGAGCGGTCAAGTAAGGTTGAACTTCAGCTAGGTTATTAAATATCTACATATGTGCTTGAAAAACCATATATTGGCTAAAAGTTTTAACATTTAAACCTTGAGTACCTCTACCAACATATCTTCCCTCATGATGAGACTCGGGAATTCCTATAGAGTTAGCTTTTGACAAACACATTGTACAAAACTCAATAGATTCTTTTGTGATGTACCATTCAATGATCGAAGCTTCCAGACGATGATGATTCTTTGTATACCCTTTGAAGTTCTTCATGTATCGCTCTACGGGATACATCCATCGTAAATAAACTGTACCACAAATTCTAATCTCTCTCACTAGATGAACAACTAAGTGAACCATAATGTCAAAGAATGATGGATAGAAAAACATCTCTAATTGACACAAGATTGCAGCCTCATGTTCCAACTCGTCTAAATTTTCAGGATCAATGACTTTACTACATATAACATTGAAGAATAAGCACAATCTAGTTATAGTTATACTTACATTCCTTGGTAAAATCTCACAGATAACCACTGGTAGAAGTTGTTGCACCAAGACATGACAATCTGAGATTTTAAGCCAACTAATTTGTGATCGTTCTCCGACACAAGTTTCTTCACATTTGATAAGTACCCTTGGGGAACTTTAATACCCTACAAACAATCATAAAACTTTTTTTTTCTTTTTTAGATAGAGTGTGACAAGCTAGGGGAAAATATGTTTTATTTCCTATTTCTTTTGGGGCTAACTCTTGTCGTAAACCCATCACCATCATATCTTCACAGGATTTATTTGTATTATTTTCTTGCCTTTAATGTTTATAAGTGTTCCAATCAAACTATCACATATATTTTTCTCCACATGCATCACATCAAGACAATGTCTTACATCAAGACTAAACCAATATAGAAGATCAAAGAACACTGGCCTCTTTTTCCAACTATATTTCTCCACGCTTTTTGTTTACCTTTTAGTTTCTTTCCAAAGACAACTTTAATGTGTTGTTTTCTTTTATAAACTTCCTTCTCGGTTAAGGGATTTGGAGCAAAATTAAACTCATGCTCTCTGTTAAAAGCCTTTCGCAATCTATGGTATGAATGATTAGGTATTAAAAATCTTCGATGCCCAAGATAAACAGTCTTTTTCCATTTTGTAATTGGTGGTGGCATGTATCAAATTCACATATAGGACACTCTTTATGTCCCTAGATGTTGTACCCAGACAAATTACCGAATGTAGGAAAGTCATTGATTGTGCAAAACAACATGACACACAACTTAAAGTTATCACCTGTATACGCATCATTAACATCAACACCTTCCTCCCACAAAAGTCTTAAATCTTTAATCAATGGAGTTAAATAAAGATTTTTGTCATTCCTTGGTTGTTTTGGACCCAAAATTATCATTGATAACATCATATATTTTCACTTCATGCACAACCATTGAGATAGATTATAAATTATGACAAGAATAGGCCATGATGTATGGTTAGTACTCAAATTACAAAAAGGGTTCATTTCATCGGTGGCAAGTCCAAGCCTAAGGTTCCTCGGTTCTAGGGCAAAATCTGGAAACAAGGAATTAATTTTCTTCCATTGCAATAAATCATCTACAGGGTGAATTTTTTCATCACACACTCTTTCATCTGCATGGCATCTAGTATTGTTTGCATCATTTGCTTTAGAAAACAATCTCTTGAACCTTTGAATTACCGGTATGTACCACATCACCTTGGAAGGAACACCCTTTCTAGTTACATTATCATCGTCTTCAACACCATAAGCCTTCTTCTTATAGCGTGGCTCCCCACATCTCGGGCACTCCTTCAAGTTTTCATATTCTTTCCTATATAATATGAAATCATTACGACATGCATGCATTTTGAAATAATCCAAACCCATTGGATACAATATCTTCTTGTCCTCATAACCACGGTTCGACAAGGTGTTACTTTTGGAAGCATTTCTTGCAACAATTCAAGCAATACAACGAAAATTTTATCCGTCCACCCACCTCTTGCCTTAAGATTAAATAGTCTTAACACATCTGACAATCTTGTAAAACTTTTGCATCCCGGATACAACGACTTTTCCATGTCTTTTTGCAAAGTATCTATCACATTAGCATTCTTGAAAGCATCTACCTCAATATCACGAATCATGTCTTCTAAAGTATCATTCATAAATTCATCATCATCTTCAACTGTATGTGACAGAGGAATTTTTTGTCACTTCACCATGCCATGCCCATTTCGTGTAATTTTGAATAATTCCATCACAACCTAAATGATTGAATATTTAACCCCTGGATATTTAAGCATATTTTGGCAAATTTTACAAGGACACCAAAAAATCCCCTTCTCCTTAGGAAGGTTTTTTCTCGTAAAATCAAGAAATTGAATCACTCCATTCTCATACTCTTTACTTAATCTATTGGCTTTCATCCAACTACGATCCATAATCACATACAACTTCTCAAAATAAAATAAAAATAGTACATAACCAACAATAACTACCAAAACAACAACAAATACCATAACAAAATTATAGTAAACAATATAAATCTGAAAAACCATAATAACAACAACGGCCACATACGACAACAACATCAACGACAGAACAACAACAACAACAACAACAACAACGTCAACGACGATCTACAACTACAACATCAACAACAACTACAATAATGGAGAATTTGTACATACCAGAAATATGATGAGAGACTCAACGGAGAAGAATTTGAGCTTACTTTCTCCTCAAAGAAGTAGGGTGGTCTGAGTCTTGGGAAACTCTTTCGTTCGCTTGAGAAGAATGGGTTCCTTTCGTTTTCTAGGATGCAAAAAGTGAATGAGACAAAACATTATAATTTTGAAGGAATAAAAATTGTTTTTAGAGTTTTTATCTCGATTTTTTTAATAACCGGGTGATAATATTCATTTTTTTAATAACCGGGTAATAATATTCGTTGTAAAATCTATAAAACAGTGAACAACATTTTACGCCGGTTTTCCTAGAAAACCGAGAGATCATATCCGACATAAAATGTATAAAAAATAAAGGCGCCTTTTTAGTTGTAAATAAAACATAAAATTGCAGGAGCTAGAAATCACAACTCAAACACTGAACAACATTTTACGTATGTTTTCCTAGAAAACCAAGGCGAAAGATAAAGTTTCTTAAAAAAATATAGCGCGTTCCAAGTCATTTGACCTCAATTTTTCAATAACTGAGGTGAAAGCTTCGTCATGAAATTTAGTATTTGTAGTACTGAGAGTTCATTGTGAAAGACCCATTTGGTCCCAATCACTATTTTAGACGAAATTTTGAGAAAAAATTCCCAAAATTTTCTCTCTCAAATTTATTTAACTAATCTTGTGTAGCAAAAGACCAATTTCCATCAATGAGAGTTTCATTGACATCTTTTGACTCAATTGGGGAAACAAAAGCTATAAAGCTATATACCAGGTTAAACGAGTGTCGAATCGTAACTCCCTTAGAAATATCCCCTAAGACGTTGTGGATTGGAAGATGTTTTGGTATACTTTATTCTTTTAGTAGATCTTGATAAATACTTCTTGATTCTTTTTTTATTGTTTTTAGTTTGATTTAAACCTTTATCTTAATCTTGATATTGATCTTGATTTTGATTTTGATCTTGATCTTGATTTTGATCTTGATGTTGATTTTGATCTTGATTTTGATTTTGATATAGATCTTTATCTTTATTTTGATCTTTATCTTCTAGAAGAATGTTCTTTAGAATACTTGCACAATACAACGCTTCTACATCTACCAACTTAGGGCTAGTTTCATCAAAAGGTAACATGGAGTGATTCTTCTATGCACAATGTTATTTTATTAAATAATCTAAATTATTTACTATAAGTACAATTTACTAAGAACTCATCAACTTTAGCATCAAATTTTCCAAGGTTATCCTTCTTATTATTAAGGACAAAGCATTTTCGTTCTAAAACATGGACGCTAGAAATATTTAACTTCCTTTCTTTCTATAACTCATTGGACATTAGGTTTAGAATTGGATTTATCAAGACATGATTCATTACATAGAAAGTAGTGCTTACTGCATCAGCGTAAAAGTACTTAGAAAGGTTAGTCTCATTGAGCATCTTCCTCACTAGATCTTCAAAAAATCTTTTTTTTTTCCTTTCCACTATGCTATTTTGTTGGATAGTTCATGGAGCATACAAAGTGTGCTAGATTCCATTATGGTTACAAAATTCCTTGAATTCCATATTTTAAAATTACCCTTCATGATCACATTGGAATGGTACAATGCTTAGGCCTTTTTGTTTTAAATAACTTTGGCTAATTTAGGAAAGGCAACAAACACGTCTCTGTTATGAGATAAGAATGTCTTTCAGGTATATTGATAATAGTCATCTATAATTACAAGAGCATAATAAATCTTGTCAAAACTCGTGGTTTTGGGTGAGTAAAAAAGGTCCATATGAAACAGTTGTAAATACCTATTTGTAGAAACAATATTTTTCGATTCAAATGAGGCATTTACTTGTTTACCTTATTGGCACGTAACACATAACACGTTCTTTTCAAAATACAAGTTTGGCAAACTGATTACTAAATTTTGCGAACCAATTTTTTTAAATGGTCCATGTGGATATGGGTTATTCTTCTATGCTATAGTCGCGATTCATCCTTATTACTTAAAAGACATACATCATCTGAAGAGATTTTTTTTTTAAATTAATAGTGTAGGTACTTTAACTTCTTAAACAAGTAAACATAGTTTGATTGATTTCATATTTTACAACACTGCATTGAGACAAATAAAAAGTCACCTTATTACCTTTGTCACATAATTGACTAGTACTTAACAAATTATATTTTAAATCATCAACTAAAAGAACATCCTCAATCAATGGATTGAGAAAGTTACAAATAGGACCGAAACAAATAATTTCCCCTTTGTGGTTATCAACATAGAAAACGAAACCTCCATTTTAGAAGAAAAAGAAGAGAAATATCAAGAGTTTTATCTTGATTTTAATCACTAGGAGACATTGTTTTCCTTGGAGAACCATTAACCACCTATTGTTAGAAGAATCATTTACATAAAACACTTGTTTTTCTTAAGATGCCACAGTGAAAGGTTAATTCATATAAGTTGTATTGCAAATGTTAAGCTGTGTGAATCCTACTTTATCGATTTGTACACTAGTGTTACTTTCAATTCACTTACATTTAAATAAAGACACTTTTATTTATAACATTATCAAACTTCCAAATCTCTTCATTAACCCTAAAGTATTATGTAGATTCCATTACATGATTCTTATCTTTGAAATTAGAGAAGTACATGGATTCAGTTTCAACCATAACTTCATTATTTGCATGGTACTATGATCATCCTTTGATTCTGTATAGAAGAAAATTTTATTAATGTCGCATGAGCTCCAAGTTATTACATTAAATTTAGGCCTATATGTCATTCATTTAAATGTATTAGATGTATTTTCATCATTATAAATTCTTTCATTAAACCAATAAATGAAACTCTTCTTATGTTTTTTCAACAATCATTTTTTGTTCATCCAAGAAATTTTTTCCTTGATAAGTCTTTTCTGAGTGGATAAGTAAGGTTGAATTTCATCCGTTTTATTCAATATATTCAAACGTGGTTGAAGATTTACATCCCAGGCCATTGAATTAACATTTAAACCTTAGCTACCCATACCTTCATATCTTTCATCATGATGAGATTTGAGAATTCCTATAGAATATGCTTCTAACAAATAGTTTAATTTAAAATCAATAATCTATAAAATACAATAAAAAAAAAACCATGACCAATAGAAACAACAAAACAAACAAAACAGATAAGAAAATGCTCCCAAGAACCTATAGACTAACCCCGTGTTGGATTCAAGTTAGAGATTATACCTCCAGAACCACCATCAATAAATGATTCTCTATACACCCTTTAAGGATCTTCATGTATTATCGTCATACTGGGTACATCCACCTTAAATAAACTGGGCCACAAAATCTAATCTCCCTGACTAGATGAACAATTAAGTGAACTATAATGTTAAAAAATGATGGAGGGAAATACATATCTAATTGACACAAGATAATTACAACTTCATGTTTTAAATCATCTAAATTTTGTAGATCAATGACTTTATTACAAATTGGAATTGAAGAATAAACACATTCTAATTATAGTTTGCCTAACATTTTTTCGGTAAGATGTCCAGAATACCCACTAGTAGAAGTTATTGCATCAAGATATGACAATCATGATATTTTAAGTCAATTAGTTTGATATCTTTCATTTATACAAGCCTCTTGACATTTGATGAGTACCCTTGTGACACTTTAATACCATTCAAATATTGTAAATTATTAAGAATTAATAATATTGAGTGTGTTCCAAAATGACAAGAAAATATTCAAGTGAGGATTAACTTTTAAATTCAGAAATAGACAACATTAGTTGTAATTCCCCAAATTTTGACCCTAGATTCCACCATCATTCTAGGAGCATCACACATTGCATTGCTAACCCTAACATTGTACAAGTTGTTCTTTGTTGTTTCATCTGTGAATTAGGGCTTTGTATAAAGAGAATCAAAAGGATCTTCACATGACCAGTCAATGTCTTGGATTGATCATCAACCTAAAAAGTGTGATTACACACAAGAGACCTCTCTCCTTCAATAATCAAGTGAAAATTGGTATTGTTACAAGTTCATTTAAGCTCAATTTCATCTAACCCCAAATTAGGGTTTTATTTGGCAAAGTCAATTTTGCCTTTGACTTTTGATCAAAACATGATCTCAAGCCTTGGGGCATGATTCAAGATACTCAAATACATCCTTTGAGTCCATCTATGATGTTTGAAAGACTCAAGAGTTCAAGATCATTAAGGATCACACAGTTGAATTCATCTGATACACAAGCTTTTAACTGCAAAATCAACCCTTTAACGTTTGAGATTTTTGGTTAAAATTGAAGTCCTCAAGCCAAATTTCATGAAAACATGTTTGATCATTGAGTTTGACCATGAAAAATCAAGAATTTGGAGCTTTCTTGCAAAAGGGGCAAAGTGGAACAAGTTAAAATTTTTCTAAGTATGGTGAAAAACCCTAATTTTGTGCCAACTTTGAAAGGTCATAACTTTCAATCCAGACCACCAGTTTTTTGTGTTCCAAAGATCAAATTGAAGCCCTCACAACATACTAAAACTTTGTAAATTAGGGTTAATTTCCAAAAAATGGATAGATTTTGAGTTATGAGGCCATCAAGTTAGTAAAAAACGTTCAACACTTAGAAATATTTTCAAGGCAGTTTTTGTTCTCAAAAGTACCAAACTTTGGAGCCAGTTTTCACTATGATCCATTGAGAGAAATTCATCAAACATGAAAGTTGTAGAGCATGTTTGGGGCTTTTCAAAAAGTACAATAACCCATCCATAGCATTTTTGAGCTAGGAGTTTCGAAGAAGAGAAGTTGACCTCAAAATCTGAATTTCAAGTCATGTTCTTGGCAAACCATGAGTGCAAATCCTAGCCAAAGTCATGAAATCTGGTTTTGCAGCCTATGTAACTTGTAAATATTCTCTAATCAAATAATTACACAAGTCCTTGGTGCATAACACATTGATTTGAGGCATTATCCAAGTGATCACACCATTTTTGGAATGTTTTGCCAAAAAGATTTCAATGCCATTCTAATAAAGCACGTTTAATCACAATGTCAACCCTCCTTGAGCTCCACATTGTTTTCTCTGCACAAAACCTTTTCTTTGCACAGAATAAAAGTCTCTGAACTTTCCAACAACTCTAGAAAGCATGGTACTGTGCATTAGAACTCCAAAACTCCATGAATTTCCAAGTTACATTTCAACCAAACCATGAACTCCTCAAGTTGCAATTCCACAGAACATTGATCCCTCAAGTTTCCCTATAAATAGAGTCACATTTCATGCTTCTAAAACACAATAACAAGCCACAGAAACTCCTCCAAAAACCTCTGCATTTTAGTATCTTCCATAACTTTCCTTTTGTGCCAAGAAATTACAACTTGCACAAACATACCATATGCCTTCTCCAAACGCCAAACCACCAAAACTCCTATTCAAACACATCACAAATCATCCCTTGAATGTGTCCAACCCTTCATTTCCATCAGAAACCATCAAGATCAAAAAGTCAACTCTCAAAACCTTAAACTGTTGACTTTCTGCATTTTGCTACCCAAAACCCTATCCAGACCATTTCCAAAGCATCTAACACTTCCAACACACTCCATAAATCACCCCTAAGATGTTCCAAACCTTTCTTGGCATCTGTAACTTTATTTACTTGATGTTCCTTATTGGCAATTTTCTCATTCTTGCAAGAAGGAAGGCTCAACTTGTTCCCGGTGATTCCATCTGTTCCTAAGCATTCAGAAAGGTCCTTAGAGGTGTATTGAAGCTATCCAAATCATCAAAATACTTTTGTAGCAACTCTTGTGAAGATTTCAAGTTTGCTTCAAGAGGTAAGTTCACTGTAAACTTGAATTATGTAAAACATGACATACCTTGACGTACATTGAACATGAATTTGTTTGTTATGATGTATATGATGTTTTTGATCCATTAGTTGTTGCTTATCATGTCTGTTTGTGACTGTGCCATTGAAGTTGCAAATTTGGACCTTTTAAGGTTTTTGTATCGTGTTTTGAGTTAGAGGCATTTTTTTGACAATTTTAATTGCACCACTGTGTTCCTTGTGAAAAGTATGCAAGTTTGGTTTTTATTTCATTAAGTTTCATTGAGTATTAAAAAATTTATGATGTCTTTTGCAAATTGAAAATGCTGAAGATGGTGATGTTCAGCCATGGCGCCTTTGGTTCAGACTTTAGATCTATGCTTGGTATATATTTTATTGAATGGGGGTGATACAATAAATGTATCATGATCTGCTGTCGCGCACGGATAAAAAACGAGTAGTTTAGCGACAATGACTCGAGTCGTATCACAAGGATTCTTGTATTGAATTTAACCAACTACAGTAACAGTTTATGGGGGGTTGGATTACGATTTTTGAAAACAAGAGAAAAAGTGATTAAAATAAGTGATTATCAATTAATCTAAAACAGCTAATTCTACTGATTCGGATTCCGACTTATCCTCGACTATTATAACACCAATCCCTAAGCAGATTAGATCCTATTTGATTATGAGATCAATTAGACAAGCGATTATCAAAATCAAATGAATTATGTTCCTGTTTACCGAATTAAGCAAACGGTTAAGAATATGACGAGTTAACGAATTAAGCAAATGATAACATGCAATTAAATTTAGGAACATGCATACAATCGAATTTAATCAATTCTATCCTATAAACAACAATTGAATCAAGCAAACAATTGCAATCAAATTAAGCAAATGAATTCATAGAAAATGATTGAAAGGAATCGAAATTAAATTGGTATTAGAATAACCTCAAAGCGATGGAACCCGTAAGCAGCAGGATTTGCCTTCGAGAATTAGTTCTCCATTACAATCGTAAAAAGCAAAGTAAAATTGTGAAAAAAAGGTAAAGATGAACAGTGTGTGGCTGCTAGGTATAGGAAAGCATCATAAAATCCGGTTCTAACCCAACTGAGTCGAAAAACATAAAAAACCCGGCCCAAAACTAAATATTCCTAAAGGCAGAAATCGGGTCCTGACTTCAACGAATTATTCGAGCCTGCTACACTCCGAATCAGCTTGGGCCTACAACATGAAAGTTGTATCTCTTTGTCTTAGATTTCCAACGCCTATTAGAACGCTTCAATCTAATTCTCGTTGCTCCAGTTATGATCCAAACAGTGGACAAATATCAAATAACCGCTAAAGCTGAAAATAAGTTGCGAAAATAGTTTAAAGGCAAACAAAGACTTAGTTCTAAAAACAAAATAAAACATTAAAATAAATAAAACAAAGTAGGGAAATGCCTAAGTACAAACATAAGAGAATATACATTAAAATGCACTGATCAAATTCCCCCACACTTGAATTTTTGTACTCAGAGCAAAATAGTATCAAGACTCATGAAATACAATAGCATTCAGATACTCATTCTAGGCTACAAACTCTTCTTTGGTCATATTGCATCGATAGGTACTAATTTTGCACACTAAGGATATCATAAGAACACAAATCCGCAATTGTGCGGTCAAAACTCCCTCCTATACAAACCAATTTGAATCATGTTATTATGCTTAAGCCTAACTTACTCATCCTTCTTTTTGCTCTCTTTCATTCTAATGCAATAACATTAAGCCTATTATCTATTCACACACATGGTAAATAAGTCTGTTAGTGACTATGATCCATATCTTGTCAAAATTTCAAAATTAAACACTTTAGCAACAACAATTTTTTCTTGAAGGTTTCACAACCGTTAGCCTAAGTGACCGGGCGAGGGTCACCTAACTTAAAAGGCGGATTCCTATTCAGATTTCTTATTAAGCACAGGATCTTTCACTTATTTGCATCAGCTTAATTACTTAGTGTGTGATTCTAGATGGTGCTGAGAGCTAGATAAACTACTTAAGAGCTATTAAAGGATGAGAACTCAAGGCTATGTCATAACAAGTATTTAAATCAATTTCCATATTCGGAATACTTAAGGTGTTAAAACGGTACCGATCTTATGAATTTTTCCCAAGTCTCCACAATCTAACCTCAGATTAACCTATAACATAAATATTTCAAAAGATGCATTGTGTTTCTAAGTAAATTTAATTTTTTCTTCACTTAAAGAAAATAGAACAACAATGAAAACTGAAAAAAAAAACAAAATAAAGAAATGGTTCTCTCCCTCGAAACGACGCCAATTTGATCCGCTGTCGCGCATAGATAAAAAACGAGTAGATTGAAAAACTATAGTTTAGCGACAATGACTCGAGTCGTATCGCAAGGATTCTTGTTTTGAATTTAACTAACTCTAGTAACGGTTTATGGGGGGTTGGATTACGATTTTTGAAAACAAGAGAAAAAGTGATTAAAATAAATGATTATCAATTAAGCTAAACCGACTAATCCTACTGATTCGGATTCCGAATTATCCTCGGCTATTATAACACCAATCCCTAAGCGGCTTCGATCCTATTCGATTATGAGATAAATTAGACAAGCGCTTATCAAAATAAAATGAATTATGTTCCTCTTTACCGAATTAAGAAAACGGTTAAGAATATGACGAGTTAACGAAATAAGCAAACGATAACATACAATTAAATTTAGGAACATGCATACAATCAAATTTAATCAATTCTATCCTATGAATAGCAATTGAATTAAGCAAACAATTGCAATAAAATTAAGCAAATGAATTCATAGAAAAGGATTGAAAGGAATCAAATTTAAATTTGTATTAGAATAACCTCAAAGCGATGGAACCCGTAAGCACCAGGATTTGCCTTCGGGAATTAGTTCTCCATTACAATCATAAAAAGCAAAGTAAAACCGTGAAAAGAAGGTAAAGATGAATAGTGCACGGCTGCTAGGTATAAGAAAGCATCACAAAATCTGGTTCTAACCCAACTGGGTCAAAAAACATAAAAAAACCCGGCAAAAACTAAATATTCCTAAAGGCAGAAATCGGGTCCTGACTTCAAAGAAATATTCTAGCCTACTACACTACGAATCAGCTTGTTCCTACAACATGAAAGTTGTATCTTTTTGTCTTAGCTTTTCAACGCCTATCAGAACGCGTCAATCTGGTTCTCGTAGCTCCAGTTATGATCCGAACAGTGGACAGATATCAAATAACCACTAAAGCTGAAAATAAGCTGCGAAAATAGATTAAATGCAAACAAAGACTTAGTTCTAAAAACATAATAAAACAGTAAAATAAACAAAATAAAGTAGGGAAATGCCTAAGTACAAACATAATAGAATTTTCATTAAAATGCACTGATCATATCACTACCCCAGTGGTTAATGGCCAGCGCGTTTGTGTGTATTGAGTGAAAGAACTGGGGTTCGAATCCCCCTCGCCCCAGTTCTTTTTATTTCTTTTCATTTCTGAATAGGTTTTACATATATATTCTTGTTTCTATTGTTATGTCACACGCGCACATTGGTTCAACTGGCTATGTTTTGTTATAACATCCAACCTGGCTTGGGTTCAATACCCACCAAGGCCATTTCCCTTTTTTTAAGACTTTTTTTTCATTCTCTTCACAACTTCAAACCTTCATAACTTCTTCATCCCAAAAATTTTTTGACTCATTATTTTTTTTAAATGCTCATGGAAATGTATAATTTCTGTTCATAAAAATAGATTTCCAAAAATGTCTAGTTTTCTTGCACTTATGAGTGTTTAAAGTAGATGACTTTTTAGGGTTTCTTAAGGACTTCTTTTGATTCTTTGATTGATCCTTTTGATTTTCTTTGTACATATTGGCTTGTGTGGACCTCTAACACCTTGTATAAACCTTGTATGATGTTGTGGACTTGTACATCCTTGTTTTAACATGACTTTGACACACTTTTTAGGTGTATGTTTACATGTTAATGTATGTTGAAACTTTCAATCATTCCATGAGTTTTTGCTTGACCATTTTGTCTTTAACATGTGATTTTCCTTAATGTTTATATGAACCTTGATGGGAATGTATGCTTTGTGTAGATCATATCATGTTTAGGTGTTCTAAAACATTTTTTTTGTCTTAAATGTGACTTTTGTATACATGATGGCATGTCTAAACCTTTGAGATGTTTCCCTCTTGTTTAAGACCATGTTTGAATTCATAACATGTATGTTTGGTTGTTACCTCCTTGTCCTAAACATGTTCAACTTATATCCATGATTGAATATTCAAGTAATGTCTTAACTTTTTCATATGATGTTTAAACTTTAACTTGTCATCTATATACATGCTCACATGTCATCCATTATATGTTTGCATCTTCCATCCACATGTTATTGTCATGAATATGTCTCTTTGCTCAAGTATGCTTTGGTTGTTACCTTTACTTGTCTTAAATGTCTTAAATTGTATTCATGACTAAGTGATGTTTTAACTTATACATGTTTACCTTGAATCTTGATTGATACCATGTTAAGTAATGCTTTGACTTATACATGCCTTATTTCAACTTTGAATCTTCTTCATGATAAGTGATGTCTTGACTTATACATGTTAACTTTGAACCTTGTTTTCATCCATGTTTAAGTGTTGTTATAACTTATACATGTCATACTTGAACTTTGAATTGAATCCTTGTATAAATGTTGTCACACATGTCCTATTGAATCTTTGAATCTTACTATGTTTAAGTGTTGTTACAAATTGTGAATGTTAAATTGTATTCATGATTAATTATTGATATAACGTGTCCATACTTGTCTTGTATTCATGATTAAGTGGTGTTAGTAAACCCTAATGCATGCTTGCTCTAGTTATGTACTTAAACTTGTCATCCATGATGCTTTAGTCTTGTTAGAACTATACCTCATGTATGTTTAAGTGTTGTAACATCTTTGCTTGAATGTACTTACCTTGGTTGTCACCATGTTGATTTATAACTTCATTAAACTTTGAATATGCTTGGTTGTTGCCTTGTTCTTTTATGACTTTATCAAGTCTTTGCTTTAGATGTTGTCACATCCACCCTTATGCTTTAGTTGTAACCATATGCTTTATCTTTGTCATACCAAAATTATCATCATGTTTGAATGTTACTTTGAATACTTGTAAATAATATCATGTTTGGATGTCATATTTATTCATCTCATCCATTTGTTCATTCTCTTTTAAACTTTATAAAGATATTCCCCAAGTGATGTTAGCTTGTTAGCTTCCATCCTCCTTTGTTGCCTTTTGTTTCCAAAGTCCAAGGGAGTGAACTTTTCATTGACTTAATGTCATAAGTAGTTTAGCAATACCTAAATCCCCTTTGACCTTGTTAGAGTCATTAAGTCTTACAACTTAGACTTACAGTAGGATTTACAACTCTTTTGACTTTGTTAAGTCATGTAAATGTTAAGGCTATAACACTTACCTCCCCCTTGGAACCTTGATCATAATCAAGTGTTCATTCATCCCTAATGAGGTGAACTACAAATGCCGTGATTCCATCCTTGTAAGGATATGTAGGCACAAGACCGCGAAGTTTTGGCGAGCATACTTAGTAATAAACCCTTAGGTTCCCATCCTCACCAATAAAACCCAAACACAAGACATTTCATAGCAATAGCAAATAATAAAAAATACTAGCAAGAGGTTCCTATAGAGTACTATAGATGCTTAGGATGCTAACACCATCCCTAGGTATAACCAACCCCCGAACCTTACAATCTCTTAGCATTGTTGTTACATTGCAACTTAAGGTTTAATACTATCTTTTCCCTTTCCCTTGGATAAAATAAAGTTCGGTGTTGAATATTTAAAGATTGTGATTCAAGTTAATCAATAGCTTGATATCCGATTCTCACCGCAACAGAAATGGTGACTTTACTGGGGAAAGCCAAGAGGGTTAAGCCTAACTTGCTTATATTTGTGATTTTGTTTGCTTGCTATTATTTGTTTTGTTGTTTCTCATGGGTGGTCACCTTTTGTGGAGAGATAAGTCCCAACCTTGGATTTGAGCATAAAAATAAGATAGGAAGGTGGTACATTCAAGGAGGCTTATAGGGAGTTGATTCCCGACCAAGCTAACTTGGGAAATAACCACTCAGTGGAGGCACTTTTGAGAATAAGTATTGTTGATCAAGAGATTGTGAAAACGATACTACTTCTTAATTGAGCCTACGAAGCTGAGAACTTTTAGTCACCTTTAACCCCACTTGGCCTTGTTAGAAACATAGTGCGATGACTATGAGGGCGTAGACCCAAAATAGTTGATACGTGATGCTACACTCAAAAGAGGTTCTCTTGAGAATATTATTAACTACCGAGTAATTGGGAAATTGATAATATCCAAAAGATGGATTGATGACTTTGAGAACTTGTTAGAACCTGTTGTACAGGTACATAATAAACCCTAGTACATACCTAATGGGAGGGGTGAACCTTTGACTTCATGCAAGCCATAAACCTTGTTTGTGTTTATCCTTGTTATGTTTTGCATACATGCATTCATAAGCATCATTCACATCAAAGTTTCATGGAACTTAGAAGCTTTTGTTTGCAAACATCATATGATTGCCATGGATTGTGAAAGGAAAAAGATTTTGAAGTACACTTTCAAGAGTCCTAAGCTAGATGACCTAATGAGATTGGGAGCTTTGGTTGCAGACCTAGAAGGTTTCAAGAACAAGTATGGGAAGTTGTTATCACTATAGAAGACTAAGATGAAAGATGGACTTCTCTCTACACTACTTCAGTTTTATGATCCAATCTATCATTGTTTCACCTTCCCCGACTACCAACTTATGCCTACATTGGAAGAGTACTCTTATCTAGTTGGATTGCCTATCCTTGATGAGTCTCCCTTTCCTATTTTGGAGAAAGATCCTAAAGAGCAAAACATTGCCAAAGCCACACATTTGGCACTGTCTGAATTCCAAGC
The DNA here is from genome assembly GCA_022829125.1 of Lathyrus tuberosus. Lineage (NCBI taxonomy): Eukaryota > Viridiplantae > Streptophyta > Magnoliopsida > Fabales > Fabaceae > Lathyrus > Lathyrus tuberosus. The sequence goes on along the minus strand of JALAZF010000005.1, from coordinate 19,131,376 downwards.
CAACATGACCACTAAAGAAGGAGTCTTTGGGTTAACTACAAATTTTTTGATAGGCAGAGCTCAGTACTATGCTGATAATTTGAGCATGGATGCATTTGAGGCTATTCTTGCCTTACTCATCTATGATGTGTTTCTCTTCCCTAGCTTTGAGGACTTTGTCGACATTAACGCTATCAAGATTTTCCTAAGGAAGAACCCAATGCCTACCTTGCTAGCAGATGCTTATCACTGCATTCACCTAAGGAATTTCCATAAAGGAGGAATGATCACATGATGTGTGCCATTACTGTACAAGTGGTTTATTTCTCATTTGCCTAAGTCTAGCTCTTTTTGGGATCTCAAGAATGGTTTGTGGTGGTTACAAAAGATTATGTCTCTTACTCACTCTGATATTGATTGGTACAATCGTGTCTATGATGGGGTAATGATCATTGATAGCTGTGGAGACTTTGCTAATGTACCTCTTCTTGGTTCCAATGGAGGGATCGGTTATAATCTAGTCTTGGCTCGCCGCCAGCTAGGTTATCCATTTAAAGACAAGCCCAATGGTGTTCATGTGGAGAGTATTTTCTTCAAGGAAGGTGAAGATAGCAAGGAGCTCAAATAAAAGATTGTGGTTGCTTGGTGTTGTCACACCCCAAATTTTGACCACTAAGATTTCCCATCATTGTGTAAATCATCATCACAATATGGATGTACCTTTGTGCCTCATCAATCTCCTCAAGGAACTGTTGAGCATTCACTACAATCAAGCTTAGGGTTTCAAGCCCTCTCAGAGCCTTTAGACAAATGATCAATCAAGGAATGACATGATCTTCAACTTGTCTAACCTCTTAAACACCCACAAAGGATCAAGAGGACTCCCACATCAAGAATTAAGCACAAGAGTGCAACATTTCAAGTGGATCAAGCCTCAAGTTCATCTAATACAAAGTCAACTGACGCAGAAAGTCAAAGTTTGACTTTTTGTCAACTTTGAGCTTCACAAACCATTACTTAAGAAAATATGATGGATGATTTAATTTGATCAAATTTAAATTAAGAAATCATGTAAAATTGCAAAATTGATCAAATTGAAAGAAACTTAGAAATTTTTTCTAAGTTAAAATCATGTTCAAGTGCCCAACTTTTCCAGGTTGTAACTATTGATCCAAGCATCCATTGATTTTGCGTAAGACCTACTTTTAAAGAGGGTATTTGATACTTCAACATTGTAGAAGGAATCAACTCAAAATATAATAAGGATTAAAAGATATAAGTGATCAAAGTTGGAAATTCTTAATGTCCAATGTTCTGATATTTCATAGGACATCATTAATATTTTTCCAGCAAGAATGTCCCAACTTCAAGGATATTTTTCTCCTTGATCCAAGTTGATTCAGGAAAAACCCCGGGCATGAAAGTTGAAGTACGTCATCTCACCTTTCCAGAAAGTCCTAGAAAGCTAATTTATCATTCTCGAGCAAAAAGTTATGGTCTCTGCAAAAGGCATTGATAAAACAAAATTTTCATGACAGCTTTTAGGACAGATTTGATCACACAAGTTCAAGGTCAATTTTGACAACTTTACAAGTCTTATCTTCACAAACCTTGAACATCAAAGTTGAAGTACGTCATCTCAGCTTTCCAGAAAGTTGTAGAACGTCCATTTATCATACTCGAGCAGGAAGTTATGGACTTTACAAGAAGGCTTGCTGCAACTGTTTTTTTTGGACAGATTTTGTGCACTTTTTCTTGTGCCACACAATTTTTAAGCTTTGTCACCATGCAGTACAAGCATAAAAGGTGCAATTTAATTCAACTCAAAATATCATAGTGGATTAAAAGATACAAGTGATTAAAGTTTGGAATTATTAATGATCAAAGTTGTCAAATGTTTCAACATTTCATGGGACATCATTAATAATTTTCCAGCAAGAATGTCCCAACTTCAAGGGTGTTTTTCTCCATGATCCAAGTTGAACCAAGTCTAGGGTCAAACATCAAAGTTGAAGTATGTCATCTCAGCTTTCCATAGAGTCCTGGAACAACCATTTATCATTCTTGAGCAAGAAGTTATGGATTTTACAACAAGGTTAGCTGCAGCTGATTTTTAAGACATGTTTCAGGACAAATTTACACATTTCTTGTGCCACACGAATTTCCAAGTCTTGTCATCATTTTGGATACATCTGAGGATCAAATCCAAGGGGGATGATCTGATCCATAAGCCTCCCAAGTCCAAGATTCCACAAGTAGCATGCCAAACCTAAAAAACCCTAAAAGAGTGACAAGACTCCAATTTTGGTTTGGAGCATTTAATGGATGCTTAGAGGTGGCATGAACTGAGCTTCCTCTAACTGAATTCAGTCAAGATTCCTCCAACAACTAGGGAACCAAAGGCCTGTGCTCTAACCTCTAGTCAATGGCTAGAGGAGACTTGGATTTTCATTTGCCAACATTTGCCAAATCTCTGCTGCAGCCACCATTTACTATTGCTTGCAAAACAAACTTGCTCTACTATAAATAGAGCTCATTTGTGCTCAGTTTGAGTACACCAAAGCCATCAAACAGATGCTTTCCTCAAAATCACTTCTTTCACTCCAAAATGCCTTCTTTAGTAAGGTAATTCTGAGTTTTTGAGTTAGAGAGCATTTCCATCACATCTCATGATCCTAACACGTTATAAACATCATATGTAGGTGATCCAAACTATCACAAGTGACCTGTAACACCAAAATCACAAAGTCACCTCTCAAAACCTCAAAATTGGACTTTTTTGCATTTTTCAAGCCATGTCTTGATTCAGTCACTTTCCAAACCAAATAAAACCTCAAACACACTCCAAATATCATCCTTGAACTATCCCAAATGGTTTCCAACATCTGGAACACCATTTGAGAGAGTTGTCACTTTGGCCATTTTAACCCCTTTTGCAAGAAAGGGCCAGTTTTTGTTTTTGCAGGTTCCAGCCGATTCCAACCATCCTAAAAGCTTATAAGAGGTCATTTGAGGGTGTCCAAAGCATCAAATCATTTCTGGAACAAAGCACTTGGTAGGTTGCACAAAATCTCCAAAAAAAGAGGTAAAATTCACAACTTGAATTCTTTGAATTATGTTTTCCTTTGATGTCCACATACATGCATCATATTGAACAATTATTGAAGCAAAAATGTAGTCCTTAATGTGTATGTTATGATCCTTCTACTGTTTGCACTTTAACATGTTTATATGTTGAGTTTATGTTGTTTTAAACTTAAGGTGCAAATCTGGTTTTTTGCCTTGTGTGTGATGTACATTAAGTTTCAGTATGTATGACTGATACCATTGGGTTCCTTGTGAAAAATTGGTCAAGATAGGTTCTTAAGGATTTTAATTTCGTTAAAAATTGAGAGAGTTATGAGTGTTGAAAGCTTGATAAGCAAAGATGTTTAAAATCAACATACAGTTCTGGTTTTTTGCCTTGTGTGTGCTGTACATTAAGTTTCAGTATGTATGAGTGATACCATTGGATTTCTTGCGAAAAATCGGTCAAGATAGGTTCTTACGGATTTTAATTTCGTTAAAAATTGAGAGAGTTATGAATGTTTGAAGTTTGATAGCAAAGATGTTGAAAACCAAGGTGCAGTTTTGGTTTTTTTAAATGTCAAATGTGATGTTGTGACATCTTCCCTTTTTCTCTTATCTTCAAAACTCATGAAACATGTCGAATGTGATGTTGTGACATCTTTCCTCTTTTTCTTAGTTTATCTTCAAAACTCAACCAATTCTTTTACATAGCAAAAATCACCATTTTCCAATTCTGTTTTACACACTTCTTATTCATACTCCATAAAATTTTAATCCACAAAAAATCACAAAAAAATATTATTATTTGATATATTTTTAATATATTCAAAAATATTGTTTTAAATTGTTTTAAATGCTTTTAAAATGATTTCTTTTTCTTGATTTTTAAAACCAAAATGATTTTAAATATTCATGTGGATAAAATACTTTTTCATAAACCTTAATCATTGTTTATAACATGATTAATGATTTTATTTGATATTTTTATCATTTTTTTACTTGATTTTTCTTTGAAAAATGCCTTTAAAAAATGAAATTGGGGTTTCTTTGATTTTCATCTTAACAAATCTTTTTTCAAAAACACTTTGGGCCTCTAATAGAGTGTAAGACCCAACCCTTTTTGTACAAAAATATTTTGGGCCTCAGTTATTGTATAAGTCCCGATACGTTAAAAATCTCGGCGCGATCGCCATTTTCAAACTGAAAATCATTTGGGCCTCCCCTCGTGTTGTAAGCCCCATTTCTTTTCCTAAAATACACTTTGGGCCTCTAATTGAGTGTAAGTCCCATCCCTTTTGTAAATAAAATATTTTGGGCCTCAGATATTGTATAAGTCCCTCTGTACATTTACAAAGTTCGGCGCGATCGTCGCCTTTTAACAAAAAAAGACCATTGGGCTTCTCCTTGAGCTATAAGTCCCATTTCTTTTCATTTTTAAATACTTGGGCCTCTAATAGAGTGTAAGACCCCATTCCTTTGTAAATACCAAAATTTTGGGCCTCAATCACTTGTATAAGTCCCACGGTGTTTCCAAAACCTCGGCGCGATCGTCGCCCTTTTCAAAATCATCTGGGCCTACCCTCGAGTAGTAAGACCCGCTTCTTTTCTCTAAATCATTTTTTTGGGCCTTTTGAGAGAGTGTAAGACCCATTCCCCTTGTACAGAAAACTTTTTGGGCCTCAGTCACTTGTATAAGTCCCACTGTACAAACTCATACAACAGTGAGATCACTGTTAAAACCTTGGGCCTCTCCTTGAACTGTAAGCCCCAATCTTTCCTTTCAAAGCACTTTCTCCTTTGATTTTGAAATATACTGTTGTTTTCAATCTTTCTTTGTTGAACAACTAAACAAACAGCATGGAAGCTCTACAACCGAGTAAGTGTTTATATGCTTTCATTTACCGCTTTCATATATATATAACTGTATTGTGGGTTTGTTTCGCTGTAAGTCTTCTTTCATAAACTCATATCGACTGTGTAATAATAGTATAGATATTTAGAGTTTCCCCGGCAACTACGTCTAGCACCAGGTAAAGCCGTTCCGATCATTCATAGAAATAGACAATACTAGATCCCCCATAGGGCACCAGATACAGTCTTCTCTTCAGCTGTCCTCCTAAGGAATTGTCAAGAAACTCTACTCCCCAGAGATGATCTCTTCTCTGTGAATTTCATCCCTTGAGTTTCTTCTAAATTCTCGAACTTTCCTGGCTTGATCTATTCTTTGTGAATAGCCTGTCTTGAATTTCTCGGGGTTTGGGGACCCACAGGCTTCTTAAAAGCATCCCCGCCTCCTCTTGGGCGTTGTACAAGGACCCGTCGGCTTCTTAGAAGTATTCACAGCCTCCTCTTAGGCTTCGTATAAATGATTTCTTCCTCCGGGAATGATAGCCTCCTCTTGGGCTTCGTACAAATTGTCCCTCGGCTTTTTAAAAGTTTCCAGCCTCCTCTTGGGCTTCGTACAAATTGTCCCGACGACCTCCTAGAGGTATAGGAACAGAAATTAGTCATCTTAATAGAACAGTCTTTCAAAGAGTCTAGATCTTTCTACCGTGAACGTACTACTACTGTTTCTTTAAGCATAGTACAAAAGATAAAACTCTAGACTTGGACAGTCTAATTTCCTTGAGTCTCAAAGACATTCTCAAGTCCCTTTCAAAAATAGGAAGACACCCGCAGACTTGGACAGTCTCAAATACCCTTTGGATTCCCTGTTTCCTTAGAGAACAGGAAATAATCCCGATCCTCAGATCAAATCTATGAGGGCAACATTACTCATATAAGAACTGATTTTCTCTTAACCAACATACTGGATCTGTCACTCAACTGAAACAGTAACCTTTTAGCCTTCATCTCGGGCTTCGTACGAGATACAAAGACTCTCTTGTTGAATCAAAACTTTTAGCCTTCATCTCGGGCTTCGTACGAGATACCAAAGACTCTCATGTTGAGTATAAAAGACTCTCTTGTTGAGTCAATCACCTTTTAGCCTCCATCCCGGGCTTTGTACGAGATACAAAATCACTCTCTTGTTGAGTATAAAGCACTCTCTTGTTGAGTCAAAACCTTTAGCCTCCATCTCGGGCTTCGTACGAGATACAAAAACACTCTCTTGTTGAGTATAAAAGATTCTCTTGTTGAGTAAACCCTTTTAGCCTCTCTCTCGGGCTTCGTACGAGACACATAAAAACTCCCTCTTGTCGTCAATAAACACAACAACAAAACGATCCAAATGCTCATGGAAAATATGATTCATGTACTCCATGAACACACCTGGCGCATTAGAAACCCCGAACGGCATCACAGAATATTCATAATGACCGTAACGTGTCCTAAAAGCCGTCTTCTGAATATCTTCCTCTTTCACCCTAATCTGATGATATCCCGACCTTAAGTCAATCTTACTGAACACACAAGCACCAACCAACTGATCCATCAGATCATCAATTCTCGGAAGAGGATACTTATTCTTAATCGTCACCTTATTCAACTGGCGATAATCAATACACAATCGCATACTTCCATCTTTCTTTTTCACCAATAAAACTGGAGCACCCCAAGGAGAAACGCTTGGTCTCACAAACTTCTTCTCCAACAATTCATTCAACTGTTTCTTTAACTCAACCAACTCAGATGCTGACATACGATAAGGTGCCATAGAAACAGGTCTAGTACCAGGAACTAGGTCTATGGAAAACTCCACCTCTCTCTCTGGCGGCAAGTCTGAAATATCCTCAGGAAACACTTCCGGAAAATCACACACAACAGGAAACACCTCAAGTGAAACTTGACTATCCACAGTCAACGACGCAAACAACCCGAACAACTGAGCTTCATCCGCCAAAAGTCTCTTCAACTCTTTGGTAGATAAGAAACTCGACTCCTCGTCTTCTTCAAGAGAAGAAAACCTCACTAACTTATGATAACAATCAATATGAACCCGGTTAAATTGCAACCAATTCATTCCCAGAACCACATCTAAACCCTCCAACGACAAACACACAAAATCCATTTCAAAGTCTTTACCATAAATGGTCAAAGGACAAATTAGACAAACCAAAGAAGTAGTTACTTACCCCATTGCTGGAGTATCAATAACCATCTCTCCACCCATCGAAGACAACACAAGATTCAAACGCTTCGCGCATTCAGACGAAATAAATGAACGAGTCGCTCCAGTATCAATAATAGCAACTAAAGGCGTACTATTAATAAAACAAGTACCTCGGATCAGACGATCTGCACTTAAAGTCTGAGTCCCTGCCAATGCAAAAACTTTCCCACCAGCTGGAGCTTGCTTCGGTTTCTGACACTTCGTACTAACATGTCCAAGCTCACCACAATTAAAGCACTTCACCACGTTCCTCTTACAATCAGCTGCAAGGTGTCCTATACCTCCACAGTTAGAACACTTCCTGAAATCTTTCTTACATTCGAACTGACGATGTCCCACTTCACCACACATATAACACCTCAAAGGACCAGACATACCTCCACCACTTGACCTTCGATCAAAAGTACCCCTTCGTTTACCTTTATCAGCTGGTGTCACATACGGCCCACCACGGAACTGTTGCTTCCCTTTTCTGTCACTCACACTCTTGTAGTGAGTAGAACGAGCCTTACTATCCTCCTCATAAATCCTACAACAATCCACCAAATCAGAAAACCTCTGAATCCGTTGATAACCAATTGCTTGCTTAATCTCAGGACGCAATCCGCTCTCATACTTCACACACTTAGAAAACTCTGCAGTCGCTTCAGCATAATGAGGATAAAACTGCACAAGCTCCACAAACTTAGCAGTATAGTCAACAACAGACATATTACCTTGTTTCAGTTCTAAGAACTCAATTTCCTTCTTTCCTCTAACATCCTCGGGAAAATACTTCCTCAGAAACTCCTGGCTAAACAATTCCCAAGTAACCTCTTCATCCCCAGCTTCCAACACCTGACAAGTACTAACCCACCAGTCATCAGCTTCTTCCTGTAACATGTGAGTACCTAGTCTCACCTTACTGTCCTCAGCACAATCCATAACTCGAAAAATCCTTTCAATCTCTTTTAACCAAATCTGTGCACCATCAGGATTGTGTGTCCCTTTAAAGACAGGCGGTCTATTCTTCCTGAACTCATCATTACCAGCAGCATTAGGCGCACCCTGCACAGCCCGAGCCATAGCTTGCATCGCCGCAGCCAAAGCAGCATCGTTCCTACCAGCCATATTCTGTTCATTTCCAATAACAGAAACTATGGTTAAACAAACATCTCACTCCACACGCCACACAGACCAGGACGGACACAACCAGACACAAACTGACACAGACTGGCTCTGATACCACTTAATGTAACACCCCCAATCTATACCCCCAAGTTATTAAAACAATAAATAACATTCAAAATTTCATCAGAGTATATTTAAAACATGCACGACATAGACTGGAGACGCCACATCAATTTGAAACAAACATACAACACCTGCTCATAAAGATATGCAACCATTCAGGTAGTATTACACTCACAATCCAATTACAGAATAAAAGCGGAAAATCCGTAACTGAATCTCATATATATATATATATATCATAGAAGTGTATGTGTCACATACAACCATACATGTACAATTTAAAAGATACATATACATAACACAAATAATCACATATCAGAGCCGACCGACAAAAGAATGAAGACCCTAGCTTCACAAAAAGACCTCCAGTAACTCTAATCTGCAATGCCTCATAGAGCATTATAAAATAGCAGAAGGGTGAGAAACACAATCATATTACAGTTGCATATAATTATATATTAACACAGAAACGCACACGTAAAATATTCTCACCACAATTGTACCACAATCAAATACAACACAACACCGAACAATTCTCAAGTATCAAGTACCACTACACTTCAATCATACACAATACACTCCTCATCAATACAATTACACATATTCCATCTCATCAATCACATTCACAAATCCATACCCAATTAGTTCATGATTTATGCAAATGCACAGAGACCGACACAACGACTCTTATGCAATGTACATGCGGTACAGACTTCCAATATTTCTCATCACTAGTTCACTCAGGAACTCTGCTGGAACCATCGCTCGTTACTTAGTGTAACTCCCCATTGGGCATACGATGTTCCCCGTTGCTCACACCTCTTGGTATAAGGCACACGACGTTTATGGATCGCTCAAACCTCTTTGTATAAGGCACACGACCCGATCGCTCACACCTCTTTGTATAAGGCACACGATCGTCTATAATCATCGCTCACACCTCTTATTTTTAAGGCACACGATCCATCCGATCGCTCACACCTCTTATTTTTAAGGCACACGATGTTATAGCGGATTCCCTCTGGAATCAATCCGTCACTCAGGACGTTACCAAAATGCATATCATGATGCTCAACATACACTGACTCATGACATTTAAATGCACCCATATACACATTCCATAATCATGCATATATCAACAATTACCACACATTTCATTTTCTTGCCCTAAGGCCACCAATCATTATCACCATATATATTTCATGCAATTACATCACACCACAGTACGCAAGTCATAAAATATCCACACCAACAGCATATTGCACATACACATCAAGTTCACCCAATTAAACAGCAAAAGTCGACAACAAAACAACACTTATCCTAATTCCCCACATAATTTAATCGGCCAACAGCCTCAAAACCATCATCATAAGAAAGTACATGCTACAAGCTTTCTAACGCATCAAACCACGCCTCAAACCGACTCACGGATCAAAAGTTACAGAGAAAACAAATTGGAATAAACTGTCATGTTCGTAGTGCGAAGCTCCTAGCGAGTCCTTTGCTCCCTCATTCGCAGTGCGAATGTCCTAGCGAACAGTGGCAGAAGCAAAATAGCTTAGAAAATTCCCAACGTTCGCAGTGCGAACCATCCAGCGAATGCTCGCTATCCCATTCGCAATGCGAATCCTCCAGCGAACAGTGGCAGAATGAAAAATAATACAACGTTCGCAGTGCGAACCTCACGCGAACCCTCGCCACCCATTCGCTGGCCATTCGCAGTGCGAACCTGCGATTTCAGCAAAACCCAGTAGGGCACCAGATCATCCAAAAATGATATTTTCCCATCCAAAACATTTCCAAACCAACATATAGCAATCAGAACCTAATCTAATCATGGTAACAAGTATTCTACTACGTTTACACCGATTTTCAACCGCGAAAACATCGATCTCTCACAAAATTCTCATTTCCAACCTAGAACTCAAAGCTATGGAAAACAAGAAAACATCCAAGCAAACACATACATAATCATACACAAACATAGTATAATCGAGTTTCACACCCTTACCCGATTTAATCGCGTTCTAGAAAGTCGGTTGATTGATTTCCAAGTTTTCCAAATTCTCTCTTTTTCTTCTCTTCTCCTTTTCTTTTCTTCTTCTCTTCTTTTTCTTTCCCCTTACTATTTTCTCTCTTTCTATTCTATTCTAACTTAACAAAATAAATCAAAATGCCCAAAATACCCCTACACTCAAATATCTCGCAAATGTTCCCAAAACGCGACAAAATATATTCACGATGAAAAATAACATATTTTCACATAAAAGTCAGAAATAAATCAATATAATAATAAAATAATCAAAATGACTCGATTAAATAAAAACTGACAAAACTGGGGCGTTACAATTGATCTCCCACCTTAACCTAAGTAACCTCGTAGGAGAAAACTTCATTTCTTGGCCTCATCAGAGCCATAGAAATCATAAATAGCCTTAGAAGAGAGTTCTTCAACTCTTAGTGATATTCATCATAATGAATCATCACTTTCCCCTACTGACTAAAATATAACATAGGTCCATTACAACTAGATCTAGAGAGTTCTTGAACTCTACAATGAGCTTGTGCTCATTTCCCCTCTGAATATTAGCCATAGTCAATAATTCAGTAGAAGTAGAACTACACATACTCTGATTCTATTCCCGAGCATACGTAGGCGCAAAGTGCGATGCTTTGTCGAGTATACTTAGATACTAACCCCTAGGGTTTCAACCTTTAGCATAGAACCTTTAGCAAACTTAAGATAATAGTAGAACAAGAGGCTCCCGTAGAGTACTACGGACGTTTAGGGTGCTAATACCTTCCCTAGGCGTAACCAACCCCCAAACCTTAGATCTCCCCCTTTAGATTTTTCTAACGATCTTGAACCTTTCCTTTGGATAAATCAAAGTCGGTTGTAAAAGAAAATGATGCAAGTTAATTAATAGTTTGTTATTCGATTTTCACCATAACACCCTCATCCCTATGACATACACAAAACTGTATCCGTTCCTCATCGAGCAAGGCTTGGAAACTCCAAGGCCTTTGGGTCCTCCTCTAGATCCACTTCCACCTTATAACAATCCTAACGCCCACTGTCCTTTCCATGAGGGGGCTGCTGGTCAAGATCTTGAAGGTTGTTATGCCTTGAAACATATTGTAAGAGAGCTGGTCGAGAAGAAGATTCTGTCCTTCAATGATACTGTTATTTCCTTGGTTTTATGGTTGGCATTATTTTGCTAAAACTCATGTAGTAGCAGATGTTAAATGAAGATGTCTAAAAATATGTTTCATTACTCTTTGTTCAACATGTCGTATGAAGATGTTCCATGGCAGCTCATAGGACATCGCGCTGTGAAGTCAGGTTTTATTGCAGATTCTGTTACAATGATTTGTATCTGAATATTCTGTGAATAATTGGTTATCCTTTGTGGCATCCAAAGCATTTTTGGATTAGGGTTATTTGTTGGTTTTCGGATTTGTTGCTGTTTCTAATTATGGAGACATAATAGGAAACTTTGGATTGAAGACCTATTTTATTGGAGTTAATTTTGCAGATTTGTGAGCAGCCTAATTGCTGCGTCTTTGAAGCCCAAATTCAGTCCAGATTTCAAGCTATAAATAGACTGATGTAAACCTAGTTTTAGGTGTCGAACTTACATGTATTTTTAGGGTTGTGTGCTTGTGTTTTGTGAGCCTAACTGGTATCTTATGATAACAATATAAGGACTGTAGTGTAAGTTGTGTAAGGTTGCTCATAAGCTTTTAAGCATTGAGTAGCTGTGTGTTAATTCTCATAAGCTGTGAAGTATTGAGAATTTGTGTTTCGACCATTGTTATTTATCTTGTAAGGAACCAGTCACGGGTTGTGATTTAAGAGGGATTTGAGGAGGGCCTCATACCTAGGGGAGTCTTAGGTAGAAGTCATAGGAAGGGTAGTGATTAAGTGAGCTGATTGAACCGGGTATGGTTATCAGTGAATTGATACTATCGAATATTGATTTCATCCCTGGCTTGGTAGCCCCCAGATGTAGGATAGTTAGATCCGAACTGGGTTAACAATTTCTGGTGTTCTTTACATTTTCTGCACACTTTTGTATTGAGCTTGTTCATTGTTGTTGTATATCAGTGTCTCGACATCTCGATAGGACATCTGATATACAGGCCAGAATTTCAATTGGCATCAAGAGCTTGCACCCTTGGTTATTTCTGGGTGAGATTCAGGGAAGGTACTTTCTGGTACAATGGACAAGGATGAAGGAGCTCTGAATAAACCACCTTTGCTGGATGGCTCTAACTATGAGTATTGGAAACCTAGGATGATAGCCTTCATCAAGTCCATGGATGATCAAGCATGGAAAGCGGTTATCAAAGGTTGGGAGCCTCCAAAGGTAAGAGATGGAGAAGGAAATCTTACTGATGTTTTGAAGGAAGAAGAGGACTGGGATGATGCTGACTACAAAGGATTTGTTGGAAATTCTAAAGCCATGAATGCATTGTTCAATGGTGTCAACAGAAATATCTTCAGGCTGATTGAGCATTGTACTATTGCCAAAGAGGCTTGGCAGGTCCTGAAAGTTGCTCATGAATGGACCTCAAAGGTGAAAATGTCAAAGCTTCAGCTTCTCACTAGCAAGTTTGAGAGTTTGAAGATGAAAGAGGATGAGAGCATTCATGATTTTCATATGAACATTATTGAGATAGCTAATGCCTCTAGTGCCTTAGGAGAAAAGATGTCTGACAGCAAGTTGGTCAGGAAGATTCTCAGGTCTCTTCCTAAGAGATTTGATATGAAGGTTACTGCTATAGAGGAATCTCAGGACATTGACAAGATGAAGGTGGATGAGCTTATGGGATCACTCCAAACTTTTGAGTTAGGACTCGGTGAAAAAGCTGAAAAGAAGAAGAGTATAGCATTTGTGTCAAGTGCTGATGACTCAGATGATGAAGGAAAACTGGTCAAAGATAAAGATGTGTCTAAAGATCTGGTATTACTTGGTAAACAATTTAACAAAGTGTTGAAGAGGATTGATTGGAAGTCGAGAGCTAATGTTCAGAACAAGTCACTCGACATCAGAAAGAATCAGGATGGAGGCAGAACTGAAGAAGACTCTAATCAAGGGAAGAGAGTTCAATGCTATGAATGTGAGGGATATGGGCACATAAAGACTGAGTGTCCCACGTATCTCAAAAGGCATAAGAAGGGCCTATCCGTGTCTTGGTCAGAAGGAGAGTCTGAGAGTGATATTGAAGAAGAATCAGCAAAATTGGTGACAGCTTTGACTGGAGTATGTAAGGCTGATGAAGAAACTTCTTGTGAATCTGACTCTGACAAAGAATCTTATATTGGAGAACTTACTAACGAAGAAGTATTCTCAGGGTTTTCAGAACTGTGTATCAAGAATGAAGAAAGGTGCCAGATTATATTGGAGCAAAGATCTTGATAGCTCAACTGGAAGCTGAGAAGGAAGAACATCTATCAACCATTGCTGATCTGAAGGAGGAGGTTGAATGGCAAAAGTCAAAACTTGACAATATGACCAAATCTATAAGAATGCTGAACAATGGTACCACGCAGCTGGATGAGATCCTTCAGAATGGGAAAGAAGCTGGAAATGTGCAAGGCCTTGGTTTTAACAATCAAGCAGAGACTTCCAAGAAGACTGTATTGAAGTTTGTTCCTCAGAAAATAAAGCAAGAAGTGGAGATGTCAAATCACATGTTTCAACATCAGAAGAAAAGAGTTTGTAGATCAAAGTATAAACCATGGAGATGCCATTACTGTGGCAAGATTGGTCACTTAAAGTTCTTTTGCTACAAACTGCACGGCTATCCCAAAACTTCTCAGCAACAAAATAAAGAACAGAGTTGGGGTAAAGTGAAGAGAAGATGGATTCCTAGACAAATAATGGCTGGCCCCATAGCACATACTTCTCTTAGAGCATCTGCAAGAGAAGATTGGTACTTTGACAGTGGTTGTTCAAGACACATGACTGGTGTGAAGAAGTTCTTGTCAGACATTAAACCTCACTCCACCAATTATGTCACCTTTGGGGATGGATCAAAGGGTGAGATAAAAGGTGTCGGAAAGCTGGACTACACAGGACAACCAAATCTGGATCGAGTTCTCTATGTCAAAGGACTGGCCGCAAACTTAATCAGTATAAGCCAATTGTGTGATGTAGGGTTCAAGGTAAATTTCACCAAATCTGAATGTCTAGTAACCAATGTGAAAGATGAAGTTGTTATGAAGGGGACCAGGTCTAAGGATAACTGCTATCTGTAGAATCCTCAAGAACCTGAGAATCTGTCTACTTGTTTGATGTCAAAGGAAGATGAAACCAAACTGTGGCATCAGAAATTGGGTCACTTACACCTGAAAGGGATGAAGAAGATTATGTCAAGTGAAGCTGTTCGAGGTATTCCCAAGCTGAAGATTGATGAGGACAAAATATGTGGTGAATGTCAAGTTGGGAAGCAAACAAGGGTGTCACACAAGAAGCTTCAACATCTTACCACAACTTCTAGAGTTCTAAAACTTCTTCACATGGACCTAATGGGACCTATGCAGGTTGAAAGTCTTGGTGGGAAGAAGTATGCCTATGTTGTCGTAGATGACTACTCTAGATTCACTTGGATAAGTTTTATCAGAGAAAAGTCTGAAGTGTTTGCAGCTTTTAAAGAATTGTGTCAAAGAATTCAATGGGAAAAGGATTGTGGTGTTGTTCAAATCAGAAGTGACCATGGGAAAGAATTCGAAAATAGTAGATTTGAAGAGTTCTGCTTATCTGAGGGAATCATTCATGAATTCTCATCACCAATCACTCCTCAGCAGAATGGTGTGGTGGAACGCAAGAACAGGACCATACAAGAATGTGCAAGAGTCATGATTCATGCCAAAAAGCTTCCATATCATTTTTGGGCTGAAGCCATGAATACTGCTTGCTATATACACAATAGGGTGACTATCAGATCAGGTACCTCTGTCACTCTTTATGAGCTATGGAAAGGTAGAAAGCCAAATGTGAAGTATTTCTATGTGTTTGGTAGTAAGTGCTACATCTTAGCGGATCGTGAGCAAAGGCGAAAGATGGATCCTAAGAGTGAGGAAGGAATATTTTTAGGTTACTCTACAAACAGTAAATCATATAGGGTATTCAATTCCAGAACTCAGGTGATGATGGAATCCATAAATGTGGTGGTTGATGATTCTGGCAACGATGAAGATGTCCCAGATGATGTTGGAGCATGTCTGCCCATGAACAATGAAAACTCTTCAGACATTGAGTCTGCTCAAGAAATCAACACCAGACCTGATAATGAAGAGGTAGAGGATGCTAACAGGGGACCCTCTATAAGGATTCAGAAGGATCACCCTAGGGAATTAATTATTGGAGATCTGAATGAAGGTGTAAGAACCAGAAGAAGGGAGACTGTGTCAAATGCTTGCTTTGTGTCAAAGATCGAACCAAAGAATGTCAAAGAAGCATTGACAGATGAGTTCTGGATAAGTGCCATGCAAGATGAACTGTGTCAGTTCAAGAGGAATAAAGTTTGGGAACTGGTACCACGACCAGCAGGAACAAATGTGATTGGAACAAAATGGGTGTATAAGAATAAGTCTGATGAGCAAGGAGTTGTCACCAGGAACAAAGCCAGATTAGTAGCTCAAGGATACATACAGATTAAAGGAGTAGACTTCGATGAAACATTTGCGCCTGTGGCTCGGTTGGAATCCATCAGATTGTTGTTAGGAGTGGCATGTTTGTTGAAATTCAGACTGTTTCAAATGGATGTCAAGAGTGCTTTTCTAAATGGGTATCTTAATGAGGAAGTCTATGTTGAGCAGCCTAAAGGGTTTGTGGATCTAAACTTTCCTGATCATGTTTACAAGCTGAAGAAGGCTCTATATGGGCTGAAACAAGCTCCACGAGCTTGGTATGAAAGACTGACTGAGTTCTTAGTTAACAATGGGTACAGGAAGGGTGGTATTGATAAAACTCTTTTTGTAAAGGAGAAGGATGGGAAACTAATGATTGCTCAGATTTATGTAGATGATATTGTGTTTGGCGGGATGTCGGATGAAATGGTCTAACATTTTGTCACTCAAATGCAGTCTGAATTTGAGATGAGCTTAGTGGGTGAATTGACCTACTTCCTTGGATTACAAGTCAAGCAGATGGAAGACTCCATTTTTATTTGTCAGAGCAAATATGCGAGGAACATTGTGAAAAAGTTTGGGCTGGATAATGCCAAGCATAAGAGGACTCCAGCTCCTACTCACTTGAAGTTATCCAAAGATGAAAAGGGAGTGGATGCTGAACAAAGTCTGTATAGAAGTATGATTGGCAGTCTGCTGTATCTTACAGCAAGTAGGCCAGACATCACTTTTGCTGTTGGTGTGTGTGCAAGATATCAAGCAGAACCCAAGGTCAGTCACATCAATTAAGTGAAAAGAATTCTAAAGTATGTGAGTGGTACATGCGATTATGGGTTGCTTTACTCCCATTACTCAAGTCCCATTTTATTAGGATATTGTGATGCTGATTGGGCTGGAAGTGCTGACGATAGGAAGAGTACCTCTGGTGGATGCTTCTTTCTAGGAAATAATCTTATTTCATGGTTTAGCAAGAAGCAGAATTCAGTATCCCTTTCTACTGCTGAAGCTGAGTACATAGCAGCTGGTAGTAGTTGTGCGCAATTGGTATGGATGAAGCAGATGCTGTCAGAGTATAATGTCACACAAGATGTCATGACACTATTTTGTGACAACCTAAGTGCTATTAATATTTCCAAAAATCCCATTCAACATAGCAGGACAAAGCACATTGACATCAGGCATCACTTCATCAGAGAACTTGTGGAGGACAAAGTCATAACTCTTGAGCATGTGAGCACAGAAAATCAGCTTGCTGACATATTTACCAAGGCTCTGGATGCAGTTTAGTTTGAAAACCTGAGGAGCAGACTTGGGGTGTGCATTCATGAAGACCTATAGCAATCAATGTGCTTTCTGGCTGCCAGACTGAAAAGACTAAAGGAGGTTCTGGTAGTGCAGTGTGTGAATGAAGGGAAAATGCTGAAGTCTGTGCATGACATTTGGGCATGTAATGTGGTGTGCATCTACTTTCTGATGCAGTTTACTCTGGATTCTTTTTACTTTGACTTGTTCTACTAGCCTTTGTCATATTTATGGCTAAAAGGGGAGTAGTAAGTGTGAGGGGGAGCAGCATTAGTAAGTTCTTGTGCTGTTGAGGGGGAGTGCTGCAGGTAGATTATGTGTGCTTGTGTTGTTGTAGGTAGAGTGTGTGTGCTGCAGATGGATGGTGTGTTGCTGCTGTTGAGGGGGAGTTTTACCAGTTTACTATGATGAGTGTTCTTGTGGTACTGTGTGTTTTTTTTTGCAGCTGAAGGGGAGTGCTGCTATGCTGGATTTGTTTTTGTTTTTTTTGTTGATACTGATGGTGTTTGAGTGTTCTTTCCGCTACTGATACTGATGGTGTTTAAGTGTGTGTGGAGTATTAGCCAAAAATAAGCCAAAGGGGGAGATTGTTATTTCCCTGGTTTTATGGTTGGCATTATTTTACTAAAACTCATGTAGCAGCAGATGTTGAATGAAGATGTCTAAAAATATGTTTCATTACTCTTTATTCAGCATGTCGTATGAAGATGTTCCATGGCAGCTCATAGGACATCGCGCTGTGAAGTCAGGTTTTATTGCAGATTCTGTTACAATGATTTGTAACTGAATATTCTGTGAATAATTGGTTATCCTTTGTGGCATCCAAAGCATTTTTGGATTTGGGTTATTTGTTGGTTTTCGGATTTGCTGCTGTTTCTAATTATGGAGACATAATAGGAAACTTTGGATTGAAGACCTATTTTATTGGAGTTAATTTTGCAGATTTGTGAGCAGCCTAATTGCTGCGTCTTTGAAGCCCAAATTCAGTCCAGATTTCAAGCTATAAATAGACTGATGTAAACCTAGTTTTAGGTGTCGAACTTACATGTATTTTTAGGGTTGTGTGCTTGTGTTTTGTGAGCCTAACTGGTATCTTATGATAACAGTATAAGGACTGTAGTGTAAGTTGTGTAAGGTTGCTCATAAGCTTTTAAGCATTGAGTAGCTGTGTGTTAATTCTCATAAGCTGTGAAGTATTGAGAATTTGTGTTTCGACCATTGTTATTTATCTTGTAAGGAACCAGTCACGGGTTGTGATTGAAGAGGGATTTGAGGAGGGCCTCATACCTAGGGGAGTCTTAGGTAGAAGTCATAGGAAGGGTAGTGATTAAGTGAGCTGATTGAACCGGGTGTGGTTATCAATGAATTTATACTATCGAATATTGATTTCATCCCTGGCTTGGTAGCCCCCAGATGTAGGATAGTTAGATCCGAACTGGGTTAACAATTTCTGGTGTTCTTTACATTTTCTGCACACTTTTGTATTGAGCTTGGTCATTGTTGTTGTATATCAGTGTCTCAACATCTCGATAGGACATCTGATATACAGGCCAGAATTTCAGATACAAATCCAAATGTGAAGCGTAATCCTTTGCCCGCCCATGGGGCATCATTCAATGCCATAAAAGAAGAAGTTGATGAAGTCTTGATCTGTGATGTGAAAGACATCAAAACACCATTTCCAGAATTTCATGCGAAGTTGGTTGAAGTAGGTTTAGCCAGGGTGTGTCACAAGAATTATTCCGAATGTGTTGTTCAGCCGAAGGGTGTGAAGGAGTCCAAAGGGACGTCCAGATTTTAATTGACCAATGTGTACTTCAGATTAGAAAATGTTTGAAGAAGAATGAAGTAGCTGTGATTGAGCCAGTGTTCAATTTACCAACTCATGTATTTAATTTAGCCGAGCCTACTCACAAGGAAGTTGAACCTGTCTTTAATCTTCCTAAACTAGTTCCCAATCTTCCAAAACCAGTTGTGACTCTTGTTAAAGGTAAGAAGATTGTTTATGTTCCAAAATCATCTAAATGCCAAAGTAAATCTGATCCAAGACTCTCTACTCTCGCCAAATGTCATTCATCTATTCGATGCATAAAAATTATTTTCCATCCCGTTCTCTCACTCTCCATTTCCTTAACAAACCCTAAACCTTCTCTGCGATTTTCTCTCACTCACTCTCCCGTTCTCTCACTCTCAAAAGCCTAAAATATACTGCCACCTCCTTTCGCCATTTTCTCTTACTCTCCCTTTCTCCATTTTCTCTGTTTCTCTGCGATTTTCCCTTTCCAATGTTGTTTCGTTTTTTAACCAACTTAGGGTTTCTTCTGAATCCATTTCAACCAAAACGTCTCTCTTTGGATTGGTATGTCCTATTTTTATTGAGTTCTTAGGTTTGTTTTTGAATCGTGATTCATTTTGAGAATTTTGGTTGGGTTTTGATTATTGAGTTTTGAACTGTGAAGGTTAGGGTTTTAATTGTTTCTCTATATTTTGTACCTTCCGTTAACCACGAATCTCATGTTGTTGAACATGCTGATTCAACAGGTCTATGAAACACCATTAGATGGGAAATTTTTCGACTGTGAAGCTCTAGAGGAACTCTCTAAAGAAGGAGTCACATTGGTGAGTCACTTGTGTTTTGAAATGTTGTGACGTTTCTCCGGGTGGTAAGTAAAATAGACCCTTTCAAAGTGAAAACTGCTTTCATGATTAGTCTTGTGCTGGTATAGGAGCTCAAAAGGGTAGCATTTTTCTACTTTTTAAAATTTTGACTTTTATGAGGTGCAGCCTTGGAGATTTATTTTTCAATGATATTAGTTAGCTATGCTCTCAATTGTTTGATGAAATTCAAATATGTTATAAGTGGCTTTTATTTAAATTTGGGGTATAGATCTGACATGTACCTGACTTCACAATAATTTTTCATGGAATATTATGGCGGAAATCTATGGATTAGGCCAATAGGTGTTCACATAATTCACGTTGAGTGTTTTGGGTTTGATAGTTGTGTAGTGTTATACCCCAAATTTTACCCCTTAGATGTCATAACATTTTGCATTAGCATTTAGATTCAATCATCTATGCGTTGTTAACTAACCACTTCATCTTGAAAGTTTATTTCTTTTGTGAAAGCCAGGGTTTACACAAAGAAGAGGGCAAATTCTCCTAATCCAAGCTCTCATATAATTCAAGAAAAAAGACAACTGAGGCTCCAAATGCAATCATCTGAGTTCATCTACATCCAAGAAGTCTTTTTCTTCAACAAAAAATCAAATGCCTTCTATGTCAAGCAAAGTGTGATCCCAAGTCTTGAGAAATTATGCCATGTGTTAATGAACATCCTTGGAATCCACCTTTGGGCCTTAAAGATTTTTCTCTTAAGTGCAAGAATTTTTCATTGGGATAAATATTCACCAAGGTGCAACATCTGAAATAGGTGCCATGGGAGGATTTAATTTTGTAACTTAGAATTTCCTAAGTTTGTTCCCGTGACATTTTCTTTTGTTCATGGACATATGATTTATCTCAAAGTTACATTGGGCCCAAAATGTTGTCATTTGGATCAAAGGCCGTAAAAATTATGAAGATTCAAAATGGTGTTCCCGTATGGTTAAGCAGCAAGGCATTATGCATTTAGTTTATTCCATGTGCCACTTGTATTATTTAAAAAATCTGAAGATGCTTTGCTTGTAAGACAATTTTTGTGAGGTCACTAAATATTACCTCTTTCTATCTTCTCTCCCAATGACACAAATAAAAGAGTTTTTGGAATAAATATTGAAGGGTGAAAGTAGCAGGCCTGCACCATATCCTCCGCTGCTTTTATTCAGCAAGTGTAGCATTGTGATCTCCAAAGTTTGACTGAAAGAGGTGCCATGCAAACCCTAATTTTTTCCCCTATGGATAAAACATTTGTCCACTGCATCTTCCATGCACGGACCATTTTGTTTTGCCTATAAAAGGAGACCACTTCTCCTTTGTTCAAGACAGAAAGACGCAAAAAAAAAAACACAACCAAAAAACACCGAGAAAGATCAAGAAAACTCTCTCAAAATCTCTCCACCTCTCCATTTCTTAATTCTGCAAGTAAGCCTCAAAACTTGCAAGGAACTCACCAGTTTCATTCCCTCTGTAAACACTCCAAACCATCAAACACCCAATATCCCAACCACCAGTGACTTATAACTCTTTCTAGGAAACTAAAGGAAAGAAAGGCTAACTATGTAGCAACTGACCTTTGAAGTAAGAGGAAGCTCATCTACCATTTCCAGAAGCTTGTACCTGTGAAGGAGCAGTGGACTCTCTCTACTAGGTATCACCCCTATTTCACCTCTTTTTTTAAGATGATCATTTGTTTCATATTTGGCTCATGTTGTTATCATATTGGTTATCTTGTTATTGACTGATTTTGTGTTGTGAATATGATGATCATTTGCTCCATATTTGTCTCATACTTTTGTCATGCTTGTTATCTTGTCATCGTCTGATTCTGTGATTGAAAGAATCATGGACATTTTGCTTCATATTGATATCATGTTTGTCGTAGTTGTTATCTTGTTATTGTCTGGTTGTTCTCTGATCCTGTGATAAATATTGCAAATCTTAAAATCATTAATATGTTAGTTTCGTTAATTAAATCGTTAACTGGGTTCGTGTTTGTTTAAAAGAAAACGAAAAAATAAAAAGAGTTTGTAGTGGCACTCGCCAGCATGTTTAAGTGGCGTCCGCCACAGAAATATATAATAAAATAAAATGGTGCATGCCCCACCAAAAGAAAAATAATAAAATAACACACACTAAAAACACCATGGCGGTGGCCATAAGGGATGTGGCGCAAGCCACATTAGTTGGCACATGGCGCCGACCATATGAGAGGGTGGCGAGTGCCACCTTGTTGGCATTTACTTTCTTTCTTTTTTCTGTTCATTTATTTTATGCACTTATAATTGTTATTTTTTTTTTTTCTCTTTTTCTAACATTTTCAAAAAAAAAAGAGCAATAAATATATTCCTAATTTCATTTTAATTTTTAGACTTCTTTCTGTAAATAAAATCAACTATTTTTCTGGAAGACGTTAAAAAACGTTTCTTTGAAGTATTGCCGTAATTTGTGAATTTTGTTTGAACTTTGTTTCCTGACTTTAACAAACTTCATCATTAGAGTGTTGTCTGCTTTTTTTAACCTCTGTTGCTAAGTTACATAACTTCAAGTGTCTGTGTTTTCAAAATATGAGAATGCCTTTTCTGCCATACTTGGTTTATTCATGTGACCGCTGACTTTAAAATGAGTTTTCGTTAGAGTATGCTGTAACTTGTGAATTTTTTTTCAACATTGTCTCCTGATTTCTACCAAGCCTCGTCATGAGAATGTTGTCTGTTTTTTTAGCCTTTGTTGCTAAGTTGCATGACTTTAAATGTTTTCATTTTCAAACTGTGAGAATGTTTTCTATGCCATACTTGGCTTATGTATGTGACCACTGACTTTAAAGTGAGCTGTCTTGGAAGTATGCTGTGATTTGTAAAGCTTTGTGTCTTGACTTTAACAAAACCTTAGCATGAGAATATTATCTGTATTTTTGTTCTCTGTTGAAGTTACATGACCAACTATTCTTGTTGTTGCCATGTTCACACTTGCAATTTTATTTCACATATTGATTGATGCTTACTGTTGTGGAGTTCTTGAACTCATATGTTTCATTGTATTTCAATCCCACTGTAACTCTTGTTTACAAGATGTTATTCTTCCCCTTCCTTCCAAAGGAAAAGTTTTTCTATTGACCTCAAAGTCATAGAAAGCTCATTGCTACCTTTGACCTCATAGTCTTAGGCATCCATCCCCCTTGACCTCATAGTCATAGAGTAATCTCTTCAACCTTGACCTCATAGTCATAGGTAAAGCTTTGACCTCATAGTCATAGCCCCTCTCCCTTGGCCTCATAGCCATCCTCTATTAACCTCATAGTCATAGAACAATCTCTCTATTGACCTCATAGTCATAGATATCTCATTATCACCTTGGCCTCATAGCCATCTTACCTTTGACCTCATAGTCATAGGTAGCCCTTGACCTCATAGTCATTAGCAACATCTTTAACCTTTGACCTCATAGTCATATGTAGCCCTTGACCTCATAGTTATTGGCAACATCTTTAACCTTTGACCTCATAGTCATAGGTAGTCCTTGACGTCATAGTCATAGGTAAGCTTGACCTCATAGTCATAGCCATCTTCCATTGACCTCGTAGTCATGGAAAAGTCTTTCTATTGACAATAAAGTCATAGATAGCTCATTACCGTCCTTTGACCTCATAGTCATAGGATTCCCTCTTGACCTCATAGTCATAGAGCCATCTTTAACCTTTGACCTCATAGTCATAGGCAATCTTTGACCTCTTTGTCATGGCCACCCTTCCTTGACCTCATGGTCATAGGATTACCTCTTGACCTCATAGTCATAGAGTCACCTCATTCCCCTTTGACCCCATAGTCACAGGACCTCATCTTGGCCTCATAGCCATCTTATCTTGGCCTCATAGCCATCTTACCTTTGACCTCATAGTCATAAGATATCACCTTGGCCTCATAGCCATCTTACCTTTGACCTCATAGTCATAAGATATCACCTTGGCCTCATAGCCATCTTCTAACCTTGACCTCATAGTCATAAAAAGTCTCTCTATTGACCTCATAGTCATAGATAGGTCATTACCATCTTGACCTCATAGTCATCTTACCACCTTGACCTCATAGTCATAGGTAGCATCTTCTCTAGACCTCATAGTCATAGGCCTCATAGCCATTCAATCTCACAAGTTATACTTAGATAGTTTCTTAAACTCTAAATGAGCCCATACTCGTTTCCCCTTGGAACTTTGGCCATAGTCAATGGTTCCTCTTTCACCCTTAGTTAGGTGAACTACGGTTGCTCTGATTCTTTAGTCAGATACGTAGGCACAAGATGCGATGTCTTGGCGAGCAAACTTAGTGTACATACCCTTAGGTCTTTACCTTAGCAGATATCTTAGCAAGTATAACATAATACAACACAAACTAAACAAGAGGTTCCTGTAGAGTACTACAGATATTAAGGGTGCTAATACCTTCCCTTATTATAACCAACCCCCGAACCTTTGATCTCCCTCCTTTAGGTTTTTTCGATCTTGAACCTTTCCTTTGGATAAATCAAAGTCGGTGGTGAATTCAAAGAAATGTGATGCAAGTTAATTAATAGCTTGTTATCCAATTCTCACCGCAACAGAAATGGCGACTTCACTGGGGACCACTAATTTGAGGGTTAAGCCCACCTTGTTTATGCTAGTATTTGTTATATGTTTTACTTGCTTGCTATATTTGTGCATATCTGTATGTTTACCTGTATATATATTTTGCTTGAGATCTTCTATTGACATGGAGCTATTGAGTGGTGAGATAAAGTCCTAACCCGGACTTGAGAGCACATATATGATATGATCGTGGTGTAATCAATAGTCGGTTGTTGGGAGTAGTCCTAACAATCTATGGCATATGATGACCATACTCAGATGAGGCCCTTTGGGATTGTTGATGTCTGATGTGAGCAGTCGCATTGATATTACTTTTTCAATTGGGAGCCAGGGATTCTGAGGACCGTAGTTACCTTCACCCCACTTGGCCTTTTAGGATGTAGTTCGGTGGCTATGAGGGAGTAGTCCTAAGTAGTTGTCACGCGATACTACACTCAGACAAGTTTATCTTGAGAATATTATTAACCCGCGTGAGTAGTCACATGGGCCGATAATATCCGAAGGATTTACGTAGACTCTGAGAAATTTGAGAACCCTGTTCTACAGTTGAGGAACCTATAGTCCACACTTTTTGGAATGGGTAGACCATGGCTCCATTCATGAGACCTCTAAACCTAGGACTTGTGTGCTTCGTTGTATATACATATGCCTGTGTTTATGTGTACCCGTGTTTGTGCATTGCATACATCTCATTGCATCCATTGTTGGTTTCAAGGAAATCAGACATTCATTTCCTTTTCAAAAGATCAACAGAGCTTGGATCTTAAAAGCAAAAACTTCTTCAGTTTTTCCAAATTTTTTTTTCGCAACTTGCCTTTGAGTTCCTTGAAACCATATGGCTTGCATTAGCATTCCATGCGCATTCGCATCTCCTTTTGCATTTCTCAGTCTTGAGTCTCTTCCTCTATGCTGATGGATACCTAGCACCTATTCAAGGCAATGACAACAATGAATGAAATTCTGAAGAACCAGGAAAAATTGAAGGAGGAAGTTAGAATCCTCAAATGCCAGATGAGTTGGGTTTTGGGAACTTTGCAAGCTCTGATGAAAAAAGAGGAGCACATTCACTCTATCGCGCCAACATTTAACAACCAAGCTTCAGTTTATCAGCCAGTTCCTCAACCACCAATCTATCAACGAGCGCCAAACGCTCCTGCTTATCCACAATGGACTCGAGCTTCTCGTCGGAACGTTCCAGGTAAGAGACAGGGTGGTAGGCCTCTGATTCCTCCCATTCCCATGACGTATACAGCGTTGTATCCCTCTTTGGTGCAACAAGGACTAATAACTACAAGTTCATCAGGCCCACCTCCTGATCCGCTTCCACCTTTTTACAATCCCAATGCTCATTGTGCATTCCATGAAGGTGCACCAGACCATAGTTTAGAAGGTTATTTTGCTTTGAAGCATATTGTGAGGGATCTAGTGGAGAGAAATATTTTATCTTTCGTTGACTCTCAGCCTAATATCAAGAACAATCCTATGCTATCTCCAGTGGTTCTCCCATGCCCAGGATCTGTCTTTGAGGAAACTTCATGCCAGCCAGCCTGTGGTCTTGTTCCTGCACCAGAATGTAATCGTCATCAGGTGTCTACCGAAAGGGTGTTTCAGCCTCCAACAGTTGTTTCTCCTCGACGTTCTCGAAACCAAGATAAGAAAAAGTGCTCTGTCAAAAGAGGTAAGGTTCACTACACACCTATCCCGGTGCCGCTGAGCAAACTGTTCCCACTGCTGATTCAAAACAAGTTGGTGACTCCTCAACCTTACAACCCTATGCCAGGACCTTGGCACAATGCAAATCTGACATGCGACTTTCATAAAGGGGCTGAGGGACATAGTTTGGATGGTTTCCTGATTTTAGAAGCTACTGTGCAAAATCTGATCAATAACAAGGATCTGATTTTTGAAGAAGACCATCCAGAGATTGAATGCAAATTCCGCACTAGGACGATGGGGCATCCCATTGAGGAATGCAAGGAGTTCGAAACGAGACTGCTAAACCTGCTAAGAACACTGCAACCTCAAGAAGGTCCATCAGATGTCAATGTCTCAATTTCTAAAGTAAAAGGCAAAAGACTTGCAAGGACTCTCAAGATTCTGTATCACAAGGAACTAGTGATAAGTGGCGAAGGTGTTCCCGCGCTTGGGCCCGAAAGCTAAAATTTTTTGAATTCAATTCGCCAAATCTGGCTGTATTTTGCATTTTCAGTTGAACTTTGTTTGAATTTTGAATTTGTATTTGCTTATAAGTATTGTTGTACTTTCAAATCGGGAAGGTTAATGAAATGTTTGTGCACCTTTTGATTAAGTCCATTCGTTTCACTCATTTACTTTTATGTTCGTGAAAAAACAAAAATATATCTTTATCTTGTTTCTTTCCACTTATCAAATTGTATGTTTAAGCAAAGATTGGGGAGGATGATGAAAACATCATATCCATAACCGTTGTGGTATGCTTTCAATTAAACTTTACCGAGGATGTAAGGCATTGTTTCAATTCCTAAACACTGGAGAAATAAGGAGGATAGTCCCTCATTAACCCTTCGAGCCTAGAAGTAGGAGTTTTCTTTACAAAACACAAAAACCCATAATCTCAACCTTGGGGCAGGGTATTTCTCAGTTTAACTTGCTTATGCATTCTAATGCAAGCGCTTCATGCAAGACACCAAGTCAGCTTTCTCAAATAAAGTGACAATCAAAAAGAGGTCTCAAAACCTCAACAAAGACAAAAAAGAGGTCTCAAAACCTCAACAAAGACAAAGAAGAGGTATCAAAACCTCAGTGAAGACAAGAAAAGGTCTAAAAACCTCAGCAATAAAGGATAATCAAATGTTGTAAGAGAGTAATGACTACCCTAGGTGTCTGAATCATCACCAACTATTATTAGTTCAATTTCCAGCCTATGGGAATCTGAATATATAGCCTAAGTTAACTGAGCGTAGGATTGGAGTTCATCACGAAGTTTAGGTGGGGACAAATAAACTTTGAGCCTTTATCCTTTGTTTCATAAACCGTGAACCAGGCCAGTTTACAACCCTTAAAAGACCTAATTGAGGTAAGGTTGTTTTGAAAAGCATACTACAGCAAGGTTGATTAACCTGACTCCTAATGATCTTTGCTAATTGCATGTGTTGATCACTTCATCTGTCATTCTGTAAATGACTAGATCCACTTTGTTTTTTATTTAATCATTCCACCATGTGTGTTTCATCAATAAACTTTGTTTTCAAAAGCTTGCATGAATTTTACATTGAAATTTCCAATTTTAAATGAACAATACTTGTTTGCAAAACGAATTCAATATCAAAAGAATCCCAACAAACACAGCCAGCTAGGGATTTGACTTGATAGAGGAAGCTCAGTCAGGGGCAACCAAGAGGAGGGATTTACCAATCCATCATTCCAAGAGTTATCGAATCAGGGGTAGGACTTTTTAAGTTCAGAATATTGGGGCAAGCCTTCTTAAGGTCATCTTATGACAAGTTTGGACTCCAGTGACTCATCAGCAGAGGCAAGTTGGTTCCCCAGTCGTTTCCATTACAGCCTAAATGACTTTGTATTGTGAATACAGTTGAGTTGGGGCAGTTACGTCGAGGTTCATCTCTCTTCAAAAGTTTGAGAGTATTGAAGCATCTGGTATGCCAATCCTTCTATAAAATTCTTTTGATGACCTATCCTCACAGACCCGTCAATCAGAAGCAGTCAAGTCGAGATTTGGTAAATCTCTAAAAGTCAATGACAATCTCCTCCACAGATTGACCAAGCTGACAGGGGCAAGTTTGTTCCCCAGATGTCAACAACTAGTCTAAAGCACAAAGTTCAAGGACCTTGTTGTAAATACAGTTAATCTAGGGTAGTTATGCCAAAATTCATGAATTTCTCTTCAAAAGTTTGAAGGTATTGAAGCATCCGCTCCCCAGTAAGCTGTTACTTCAGCTAATCTTGGCAATTCTCCCTGGATTTCCCTCCAATAAAGAGATGAAGTTCATGATGGCAATCCTAGTGAAGTCATGACGATATACCCCAAAGTGGATCACTTCTTCCCCAGAGAAGTTTGTAATCTTGAGGTAGAACCGATTCTGCAAGTTCATCCCCGATGATGGTCCAACCCGATGAAGTTTGGCTAGGTATCCTTGTCGAGATGTTTATTTCATCTCAAGTCTCGCTTCCTTTTGTCTGTTTTGTCAGCATAAGCATAAGCATGGCATAAGCATTCATATGCATAGCATCTTAGCATTTTTGCTTCCTTTTCTGGTGTTTACCTATTTTGGTTCACTTTGGCGTTTATCTCCCCAAGTGACTGGGTTTGTCTATTCTCTCCAATAGAGTTGTCAGCCCTATGCATAAAGTGGCCATCCTTTCTGAATTCCCCACAGAGTTTTATCCTCGTGGATGATGGTTGGTTCAGTTGTCTGTTCCATATTTGGATAAGATAAATCCTCATTTGAGCTCATTCCTCAATGGTTGGAGTCTTGTTTGACCGTTTCTTTCTAGCTTGTTCCTAGATTGAACTTAGGTCCCTGGCAGATTAGGTTGTTGAACCTAGTTTTAACGTGCATTTATTTTGCACCGTGTCTTGTAGGAAGAATCTTTTGCAGATCCTCGTTGAAGACATAAATTATTTCTCCAACGGTGTTGTGATATCAACAACTCTTGAGAATTTATAACAAGTAGCAATCTCTTGAAGAAGCTTGTTTTTCTCTGGCGATAAGTGGCAGTCTCTTATGAGAAGCTTATCTATCTCTGGTACTAGCCAACCTTTTTGCAACCATAATTGGTATTCCCCAGGAAGCCTAATCTTCAGTTATGCAACCCCGGTATTGACCCATCTGATACTTAATCTCCTCATATGGAACTCAAAGTCCAGCTCATACTGGCATTCAAAATCCAGCTCATACTGGTACCTCAAAATCCAACTCATAATGGCTTTCAAAATCCAGCTCATACTGGTACCTCAAAATCCAGCTCATACTGGCATTCAAAATCCAGCTCATACTGGTATCCAAAATCCAGCTCATACTGGTACCTCAAAATCCAGCTCATACTAGCATTTAAAATCCAGCTCATACTAGTATCCAAAATCCAGCTCATACTGGTACCTCAAAATCCAGCTCATACTGGTATCCAAAATCCAGCTCATACTGGTACCTCAAAGTCCAGCTCATACTGGCATTCAAAATCCAGCTCATACTAGTATCCAAAATCCAGCTCATACTGGTATCCAAAAATCCAGCTCATACTAGTATTCAAAAATCCAGCTCATACTGGTATCTAAAAATCCAGCTCATACTGGTATTCAAAAATCCAGCTCATACTGGTAGTCAAAGTCCAGCTCATACTGGTATCCAAACAATAACCCCAAATTGGGGTCCTGTCCAACTCATATTGGTACCCGGGTCCCATCATTCCCGACTCATTAACCTTATTCCCAGCTAAAGTCCAGTCATCTTTTCATCTGGCACGCAAGAGTTCGTCTTTGTCTTTTCTGGCCCTTCTTCAAGATCCCGTTTGAACTCTTCAGTATAAGAAATCCCCAGAAAATCCTTTGTTGATGTCTATCCTTTTAATCCAAACTGATCCCTAGTGGAGATCATGTCTTCTTTCTGGTTTCATGCCCAGTAAGAATGTGTTTTATTTCCCCAGTGTCGTTCGGTCACATATGAACCTGTCGTCCATCTCCCTGGATCTTTCCCCAGTGGAGAATACCTTTCTGGCTCCTATCTCCAGTAAGGACCTATAAAGGTTTCCCTCTTTTACCTTTCTATCCCCAGTAGGTTTTTCTAAAGATCTTGAACCTTTCCTTTGGATAAATCAAAGTCGGTTGTAAAAGAAAATGATGCAAGTTAATTAATAGCTTGTTATTCGATTTTCACCGCAACACCCTCATCCCTATGACATACACAAAATTGTATCCGTTCCTCATCGAGCAAGGCTTGGAAACTCCAAGGCCTTTGGGTCCTCCTCTAGATCCACTTCCACCTTATAACAATCCTAACGCCCACTGTCCTTTCCATGAGGGGGCTGCTAGTCAAGATCTTGAAGGTTGTTATGCCTTGAAACATATTGTAAGAGAGTTGGTCGAGAAGAAGATTCTGTCCTTCAATGATACAAATCCAAATGTGAAGAGTAATCCTTTGCCCGCCCATGGGGCATCATTCAATGCCATAGAAGAAGAAGTTGATGAAGTCTTGATCTGTGATGTGAAAGACATCAAAACACCATTTCCAGAATTTCATGCGAAGTTGGTTGAAGTAGGTTTAGCCAGGGTGTGTCACAAGAATTATTCCGAATGTGTTGTTCAGCCGAAGGGTGTGAAGGAGTCCAAAGGGACGTCCAGATTTTAATTGACCAATGTGTACTTCAGATTAGAAAATGTTTGAAGAAGAATGAAGTAGCTGTGATTGAGCCAGTGTTCAATTTACCAACTCATGTATTTAATTTAGCCGAGCCTACTCACAAGGAAGTTGAACCTGTCTTCAATCTTCCTAAACTAGTTCCCAATCTTCCAAAACCAGTTGTGACTCCTGTTAAAGGTAAGAAGACTGTTTTTGTTCCAAAATCATCTGTCGAGCGAAGACCCACTCCTCAACTATCTACCCATTACTAACAAGTTCACCAAACTGACTAAATTGCCCTTTCCACTAAAAAAATTAACCCTATCAAAAGGCTAAAATAGTAATCAACTAAATGCCAAAGTAAATCTGATCCAAGAGTCTCTTCTCTCGCCAAATGTCATTCATCTATTCGATGCATACAAATTATTTTCCATCCCGTTCTCTCACTCTCCATTTCCTGAACAAACCCTAAACCTTCTCTGCGATTTTCTCTCACTCACTCTCCCGTTCTCTCACTCTCAAAAGCCTAAAATCTACCGCTGCCTCCTTTCGCCATTTTCTCTTACTCTCCCTTTCTCCATTTTCTCTGTTTCTCTGCGATTTTCCTTTTCCAATGTTGTTTCGATTTTTAACCAACTTAGGGTTTCTTCTGA
Source organism: Lathyrus tuberosus (assembly GCA_022829125.1). Classification (NCBI taxonomy): domain Eukaryota; kingdom Viridiplantae; phylum Streptophyta; class Magnoliopsida; order Fabales; family Fabaceae; genus Lathyrus; species Lathyrus tuberosus. The sequence goes on along the minus strand of JALAZF010000005.1, from coordinate 19,099,770 downwards.
ATCCATTTCAACCGAAACGTCTCTCTTTGGATTGGTATGTCCTGTTTTTATTGAGTTCTTAGGTTTGTTTTTGAATCGTGATTCATTTTGAGAATTTTGGTTGGGTTTTGATTATTGAGTTTTGAATTGTGAAGGTTAGGGTTTTAATTGTTTCTCTATATTTTGTACCTTCCGTTAACCATGAATCTCATGTTGTTGAACATGCTGATTCAACAGGTCTATGAAACACCATTAGATGGGAAATTTTTCGACCGTGAAGCTCTAGAGGAACTCCCTAAAGAAGGAGTCACATTGGTGAGTCACTTGTGTTTTGAAATGTTGTGACGTTTCTCCGGGTGGTGAGTAAAATAGACCCTTTCAAAGTGAAAACTGCTTTCATGATTAGTCTTGTGCTGGTATAGGAGCTCAAAAGGGTAGCATTTTTCTACTTTTTAAAATTTTGACTTTTATGAGGTGCAGCCTTGGAGATTTATTTTTCAATGATATCAGTTAGCTATGCTCTCAATTGTTTGATGAAATTCAAATATGTTATAAGTGGCTTTTATTTAAATTTGGGGTATAGATCTGACATGTACCAGACCTCACAATAATTTTTCATGGAATATTATGGCGGAAATCTATGGATTAGGCCAATAGGTGTTCACATAATTCACGTTAAGTGTTTTGGGTTTGATAGTTGTGTAGTGTTATACCCCAAATTTTACCCCTTAGATGTCATAACATTTTGCATTAGCATTTAGATTCAATCATCTATGCATTGTTAACTAACCACTTCATCTTGAAAGTTTATTTCTTTTGTGAAAGCCAGGGTTTACACAAAGAAGAGGGCAAAGTCTCCTAATCCAAGCTCTCATAAAATTCAAGAAAAAAGACAACTGAGGCTCCAAATGCAATCATCTGAGTTCATCTACATCCAAGAAGTCTTTTTCTTCAACAAAAAATCAAATGCCTTCTATGTCAAGCAAAGTGTGATCCCAAGTCTTGAGAAATTATGCCATGTGTTAATGAACATCCTTGGAATCCACCTTTGGGCCTTAAAGATTTTTCTCTTAAGTGCAAGAATTTTTCATTGGGATAAATATTCACCAAGGTGCAACATCTCAAATAGGTGCCATGGGAGAATTTAATTTTGTAACTTAGAATTTCCTAAGTTTGTTCCCGTGACATTTTCTTTTGTTCATGGACATATGATTTATCTCAAAGTTCCATTGGGCCCAAAATGTTGTCATTTGGATCAAAGGCCGTAAAAATTATGAAGATTCAAAATGGTGTTCCCGTATGGTTAAGCAGCAAGGCATTATGCATTTAGTTTATTCCATGTGCCACTTGTATTATTTAAAAAATCTGAAGATGCTTTGCTTGTAAGACAATTTTTGTGAGGTCACTAAATATTACCTCTTTCTATCTTCTCTCCCATGACACAAATAAAAGAGTTTTTGGAATAAATATTGAAGGGTGAAAGTAGCAGGCCTGCACCATATCCTCCGCTGCTTTTATTCAGCAAGTGTAGCATTGTGATCTCCAAAGTTTGACTGAAAGAGGTGCCATGCAAACCCTAATTTTCCCCCTACGGATAAAGCATTTGTCCACTGCATCTTCCATGCACAGACCATTTTGTTTTGCCTATAAAAGGAGACCACTTCTCCTTTGTTCAAGACAGAAAGACGCAAATAAAAAAAACAACCATAAAACACCGAGAAAGATCAAGACAACTCTCTCAAAATCTCTTCACCTCTCCATTTCTTAGTTCTGCAAGTAAGCCTCAAAACTTGCAAGGAACTCACCAGTTTCATTCCCTCTGTAAACACTCCAAACCATCAAACACCCAATATCCCAACCACCAATGACTTATAACTCTTTCTAGGAAACTAAAGGAAAGAAAGGCTAACTATGTAGCAGCTGACCTTTGAAGTAAGAGGAAGCTCATCTACCATTTCCATAAGCTTGCACCTGTGAAGGAGCAGTGGACTCTCTCCACTAGGTATCACCCCTATTTCACCTCTTTTTTTAAGATGATCATTTATTTCATATTTGGCTCATGCTGTTATCATATTGGTTATCTTGTTATTGACTGATTCTGTGTTGTGAATATGATGATCATTTGCTCCATATTTGTCTCATACTTTTGTCATGCTTGTTATCTTGTCATCGTCTGATTCTGTGATTGAAAGAATCATGAACATTTTGCTTCATATTGATATCATGTTTGTCGTAGTTGTTATCTTGTTATTGTCTGGTTGTTCTCTGATCCTGTGATAAATATTGCAAATCTTAAAATCATTAATATGTTAGTTTCGTTTATTAAATCGTTAACTGGGTTCGTGTTTGTTTAAAAGAAAACGAAAAAATAAAAAGAGTTTGTAGTGGCACTCGCCAGCATGTTTAAGTGGCGTCCGCCACAGAAATATATAATAAAATAAAATGGTGCATGCCCCACCAAAAGAAAAATAATAAAATAACACACACTAAAAACACCATGGCGGTGGCCATAAGGGATGGAGCGCAAGCCACATTAGTGGGCACATGGCGCCGACCATATGAGAGGGTGGCGAGTGCCACCTTGTTGGTATTTACTTTCTTTCTTTTTTCTGTTCATTTATTTTATGCACTTACAATTGCTATTTCTTTTTTTTTTTTCTCTTTTTCTAACATTTTCAAAAAAAAGAGCAATAAATATTTTCCTAATTTCATTTTAATTTTTAGACTTCTTTCTGTAAATAAAATCAACTATTTTTCTGGAAGACGTTAAAAAATGTTTCTTTGAAGTATTGCCGTAATTTGTGAATTTTGTTTGAACTTTGTTTCCTAACTTTAACAAACTTCATCATTAGAGTGTTGTCTGCTTTTTTTAACCTCTGTTGCTAAGTTACATAACTTCAAATGTCTGTGTTTTCAAAATATGAGAATGCCTTTTCTGCCATACTTGGTTTATTCATGTGACCGCTGACTTTAAAATGAGTTTTCGTTGGAGTATGCTGTAACTTGTGAATTTTGTTTCAACATTGTCTCCTGATTTCTACCAAGCCTCGTCATGAGAATGTTGTCTGTTTTTTTAGCCTTTGTTGCTAAGTTGCATGACTTTAAATGTTTTCGTTTTCAAACTGTGAGAATGTTTTCTATGCCATACTTGGCTTATGTATGTGACCACTGACTTTAAAGTGAGCTGTCTTGGAAGTATGTTGTGATTTGTGAAGCTTTGTGTCCTGACTTTAACAAAACCTTAGCATGAGAATATTATCTGTATATTTTGTTCTCTGTTGAAGTTACATGACCAACTATTCTTGTTGTTTCCATGTTCACACTTGCAATTTTATTTCACATATTGATTGATGCTTACTGTAGCGGAGTTCTTGAACTCATATGTTTCATTGTATTTCAATCCCACTGTAACTCTTGTTTACAAGATGTTATTCTTCCCCTTCCTTCCAAAGGAAAAGTTTTTCTATTGACCTCAAAGTCATAGAAAGCTCATTGCTACCTTTGACCTCATAGTCTTAGGCATCCATCCCCCCTTGACCTCATAGTCATAGGATCCCCTCTTGACCTCATAGTCATAGAGTAATCTCTTCAACCTTGACCTCATAGTCATAGGTAAAGCTTTGACCTCATAGTCATAGCCCCTCTCCCTTGGCCTCATAACCATCCTCTATTGACCTCATATTCATAGAAAAGTCTCTCTATTGACCTCATAGTCATAGATAGCTCATTATCACCTTGGCCTCATAGCCATCTTACCTTTGACCTCATAGTCATAGGTAGCCCTTGACCTCATAGTCATTGGCAACATCTTTAACCTTTGACCTCATAGTCATAGGTAGCCCTTTACCTCATTGTTATTGGCAACATCTTTAACCTTTGACCTCATAGTCATAGGTAGTCCTTGACCTCATAGTCATAGGTAAGCTTTGACCTCATAGTGATAGCCATCTTCCATTGACCTCGTAATCATGGAAAAGTCTCTCTATTGACATCAAAGTCATAGATAGCTCATTACCGTCCTTTGACCTCATAGTCATAAGATTCCTTCTTGACCTCATAGTCATAGAGCCATTTTTAACCTTTGACCTCATAGTCATAGGCAAGCTTTGACCTTAGTCATGGCCATCCTTCCTTGACCTCATAGTCATAGGATTACCTCTTGACCTCATAGTCATAGAGACACCTCATTCCCCTTTGACCCCATAGTCATAGGATCTCATCTTGGCCTCATAGCCATCTTATCTTGGCCTCATAGCCATCTTATCTTGGCCTCATAGCCATCTTACCTTTGACCTCATAGTCATAAGATATCACTTTGGCCTCATAGCCATCTTACCTTTGACCTCATAGTCATAAGATATCACCTTGGCCTCATAGCCATCTTCCAACCTTGACCTCATAGTCATAAGAAGTCTCTCTATTAACCTCATAGTCATAGATAGCTCATTACCATCTTGACCTCATAGTCATATTACCACCTTGACCTCATAGTTATAGGTAGCATCTTCTCTAGACCTCATAGCCATTCAATCTCACAACTTATACTTAGAGAGTTTCTTAAACTCTAAATGAGCTCATACTCGTTTCCCCTTGGAACTTTGGCCATAGTCAATGGTTCCTCTTCCACCCTTAGTTAGGTGAACTACGGTTGCTCTGATTCTTTAGTCAGATACGTAGGCACAAGATGCGACGTCTTGGCGAGCAAACTTAGTGTATATATCCTTAGGTCTTTACCTTAGCAGATATCTTAGCAAGCATAACATAATACAACACAAACTAAATAAGAGGTTCCTGTAGAGTACTACAGATATTAAGGGTGCTAATACCTTCCCTTATTATAACCAACCCCCGAACCTTAGATCTCCCCGCTTTAGGTTTTTTCGATCTTGAACCTTTCCTTTGGATAAATCAAAGTCGATGGTGAATTCAAAGAAATGTGATGCAAGTTAATTAATAGCTTGTTATCCAATTCTCACCGCAACATGTAGCTAACACATATAATCTTTATTGGTTATAGTAAATTATATCTGTAACCTTCTCATTTTCCATTTCGTGCCTGGGTATCACAACACATGTAGGACATATGTCACCTTTTTCTTAAATTTTATCAAAGGATAGAAACAAATAGTGTTTTGGAATTGCTTTACAGATGATGAATGAGTCAACAAATGTACAATCACCTGGAAGGAGAATGAGCAAGTCTGTTGTTGCTGATTTATTATTGAGGCATATTTCAGCTGCCAAAGGAAGGGTTATAACAACCCAGTTTTCATCTAATATTAATCGTCTTGGAAGTGTGAAAGCCGTTGTTGATTTGACTGACAGGAAGTTGGACTAATTTCAGTGAGTATTTTTCAATTTAAATTCCATTTTACATGTTTTTTGATACTCTAACATATTCTTACTTCCATTTTCATGATATTATTTCAGGTTACATCAGGTATAATATTTCCAATTATTAAGGCAGAAGGAGTAAGACAGATGTTTTTTTTCAGCAAGTGTGTCAGCATATTACAGAACTCCTCCTGCCCATTAAGAAATATGCTATTAACTACAGTTGTGAATCTGGTATCGGAGTGCTTTGGGGGAGTGTGTAAGTTTACTGTAAAATCTTACTAATCTAATCTGATCATTTGGTGCACTAGCTATTTCCTTCTAGGTGGGGTTATTTTTTTTAGTAATTGTAAAGAATAGCTAGCACATGATAAACGCTTGAATTCAAGATCTTCCACTGTTTTGTATAGAGGACAATTATTAGAGTTTCAGAAATTAAGTTTGGGAGGGACTCTACAATATTGTGTTCTTTTCTCTAATATTATAATATGATCAAGTTTTATAATGGCAATAATCTGACAAACTTCATAAATTACATAAGTTTTTATTCATAGATTTGTACAGGTGTTAAAAATTAGTTTGATACAGGACATTGAATTATCAAAAGAAATAAACGAGTCCTTCAAACAGTCATCCCAGGCAAGAACAAAACTCCCATCAGGGATTGAAATGAGTGTTCATGTATTGACAACTGGGTAGGTTATTTGTTTCCCTTTACTTATCTATTGGCACCAGTAATGTTAACGTGATTCTATTTTCTAGGGAATCTTATAATATTGTTTGATGAGTGCAGGTACTAGCCAACGTATCCACCTATGGATGTTAGACTTCCTCATGAATTGAATGTTTACCAGGTTCAGCACAAGCCATAATTGAATGCTATTTTAATTTTTGGCGATTTCCATCCCTGATACTTTGAGTGACCTCCTTGACACGGTCCTTTCCCTCTTTCTTCAGGATATCTTTAAAGAGTTCTATCTAAGCAAATACAGTGGAAAGAATAGCTAGCACCTGATAAAAGCTTGAATTCAAGATCTAAAGTACCGTCGAGCATATTCCCGTGCAATTCAAGTTTATCAAGGTTGAAAGTTAGCTCGAACCCTCGGGGAATTTTTCCAGAGAAGCCATTATGAGACACATTAAAAGATACAAGACTGTCCAGCTTAGGCAATAATTGCGAAAGCGCTCTAGAAAGGGCGTTGCGGCTCAAGCCTGAAGATTTGATAGAATTCAACAACGGAAAAGATACCAATGACTACTCCCGTTTTCACTCAAGTCGTTGATCCTGACTTGGCCAAAGTTTCAATCCAAATAGTTCTTCCATCAGACAAAGAAACAAAGAGGTATATATTTCTCTGAATTTGAAAAACTTTTGTTCCAAGAGATACATGTCTCTTTTTAATAAAGAAATGCAGTTATTTGATAGGAGTTAAGATTTATGGTTACAGAGTTACAGTTTAATCTTTTGATCAGTTTACTAAATCCTAATCAAGAAACAGTTAGTGTGAGAAAGGTAGAAAGAGGCGTTGTTGCAGTAATAAAGTTTAGTGGAAAACCCACAGAAGATGTTCTCGAAAAGGAGAAAATTTTGCGTTCAAATATCATTAAAGACGGTCTTAAACCTAAGGTTGGTTGTTTACTTGCCCGGTACAATGATCCAGGTCGAACATGGAACTTTATAATGGTACGCTACAAAAAAGTTTTTTGATTGTTCTCAATTGGTTGCCCTCTATTTCTTTAGTTTAATGCTACCTATGAATTTCAATCCTCAAATATTACTTTCATTTTCCGCTAAGATATCGATTTTCCACTAAGATGAACATGGTTAGCAATGACGTAGTTAGTTTATTTAAAGAGTTGTTACCACAAAACTGATATTTTTAAACTTAAATCTGACAACTAATTCATTTATGTTGTGGTTTTTAACATTGAAGAGGAATGAAGTGCTCATTTGGCTAGATGACTTCTCATTGGAATAGTAGTATTGATGCAGTACTCATTGCGGCTTCTCTCTATGAACGCTCCAGACAGTACAATTAATTCATCTTAAATATCATTTTCCCACACCAAGTTTTTCTATCTGTTGTCTGTATGATTACATCAAATGTAATGTTATAAATCATCTTTAGGTTCAAGAAGTGAATAAGGTGCATGTTCATTAGTTGTCACTGATCAAATTGTAAAAGAATAACAATGTACATTAACCTTCCACAAATTTTGATGTTATCTGCGCAGAAGTATTCTTATTTCAAGAAACAAGATTCTAATGGTTAAACATTGTTTTATAATATTGTTTTTACTCTCCAACAAAACAGTGTCATGTTTGATTCTTTGCTGTTTTTCCCAACTTGTATGCTGAATTGTAAAGGCAATTGCCAATGTGGCTGGCCAAATCTGCAACGCACACTGATGCACACGCCCTTATCATAAACCCATACCCCCTATGGCATTCTTTTGTGCCAGTCTGTGGCATTCTTGTGCCAGTACTAATTCGACAACTTCTCTTCTTATATATGCACCAAATGGTCTCTAAATCCAACTCATAGCTAATTCAATTATCATATTTTCAACTCACTTGCTTTTCTTCATTCTCAACCAAAATGTTTTCCATGCCTGTAAAAATCAAAGAGAACATTCAAATTTTGTAAAAATCTTAAAGCTGGTCCTTTATATTTTTTAAATTAATTTATAATCTATTTGTATTAATATTAAGACTAATATTAAGACACGAGACAATCAATTAGATATGAAATTTAAAAAATCTTAAAGCTGGTCCTTTATATTTTTTTAAATTAATTTATAATCCATTTGTATTAATATTAAGACTAATATTAAGACACGAGACAATCAATTAGATATGAAATTTAAATTATTATGTATTCAAATTTTTTCACGGTTATATGATTGAAGAACCAATTCTTTCTATATATTTTGTTATTATTTTAAAGGTATTGGATCATCACTTATTTGTACTTGTCTCTCATGTAATTTTATGAAGTGGTATGAGACACAACAAATTAGTTTCGAATACACATGTATGCTGAATCATTACTATAACCAAATAACTATTTTTGAGATGATTAGTCTTGATATTTTTTTAATTCACACTTCATCAATTATTGTTAATACATGTAAAGATATATTTAAAAAGAGCCACAAACATTTAAATTTTTTATTGAATGATTTAAGCTAGGAATCAACTTACCCATGCGGACACACGGGTCTTCTACTAGTTTTTCCTTCAAAAGTACAAAAGTTGTGCCTTGGAATTATGAAGTGGCTGTTGGTAATCAGAAATCTGTGAATCCAGAAAAAGGGCTGAAGGTTGTTAAAGATGAGGTAACAAACATAGCAGGGCTGAGCAGAATAACCGTATTGGTCGAATTTATAACCCTCCTATCATGTGGTACCTCAGATGTCAAAAGAAACCATTATTTTTGTTCCTTCTAAGGACAAGGATGCTGTCTCTTTCGATGAAGACGAAGAGTTCCTCAAGATCATTAAGAGAAGTGATTACAAGATTGTCGACCAGTTACATCAGACACCATCAAAAATCTCAATATTGTCTCTCCTCATGTGCTCTCCTGCACATCGCAATGCTCTGCAGAAGCTTCTTGCTCAAGCTCATGTGACACATGATATTACCGTGGAACAATTTAATAACGTGATAGCTAACATCACCGCCTGTAATACTTTGAGTTTTGATGGAGGGGAATTGCCCAAAGAAGGTAACAATCACAATCGTGCCTTGCACATTTCTGTTAAATGTCAAGAGGACACTTTGGCTAGGGTATTGGTAGATACTGGATCATCCCTCAATGTGTTACCCAAAAGAACTCTTGTAAAGCTTGCATGTGAAGGAGCAGAGATGAAACCTAGTGCTCTTGTTGTGAAAGTGTTTGATGGTTCGAGAAAGACCGTGATTGGTGAAGTGGAGTTGCCCATTCTTATTGGTCCCCATATTTTTGATATAACCTTTTAGGTTATGGATATCAACCCCAATTATAGCTGCTTGTTGGGAAGGCCATGGATCCATGCCGCTAGGGCGGTGACGCTAACCCTGCATCAGAAAATGAATTTTGTCGTTGACAACAAGCTAGTGACTATATTTGGAGAAGAAAAACTCATGGTGAGCACTCTTTCTTCGTTCAAATACATTGAAGCTGATGAGGACGCATTGGAAACTTATTTCCAAGTGCTTAAAATTGCAAATGCAGTCTTGTTGGAGGTAGAGGAGCCTGTGCAGAGGGTTATTCATTCTTTTGCATCTCTAAAGATCACTATTTCCACCATTGAGGAGGGTAAATAGGAAGGCTGGGGTAAAGTGATCAAAGTCAAAGACAAGATGGACCGCTTTGGGTTGGGTTACAAACCAACTGCCAACAAAGCGTCAATTCCAATCAAGGGTCGTCCGAAAGAAATCCAAGAAGTGTTCGTCAGTTCTGGTTTCCAAGTAAACGCAGTTGACGAAGATTCTGAAGATGAAGGCTTAAGAAATTTGGTGTACCATTCTGATGTAGCTTTGAGCAATTGAGACTCTGTGGAGATCCCCGAAATCCTCCCTTTATCAAAGTAATTTTATTGTTTTGTCATTTTAATGTTTTCAAAAATCCATAGCCGTGCCCAAGGCTATAGGAATATTTTGTAAGGCCCCCTTCTGATTTTCAAATCTTAATGAATGAAGGCATTTTGTTAAATTCCTATTTTGTTCATTTACTATTTTTCTCTTTTCACTTTTAAATGAAAATGACAATCTTTCAGAATCACTAAAAAGAAAAAAAATTCTCTCATTGCATTACCTTTTGTTTTCATTTTAATAAAATCAATCTTCTAAAACATGCAGAATCATTGATACCCACATTGAATCTGATGACTCTCCAATCTCTCATAACTTTGATGCACCCATCAATCAAGCCGAAGAAGAGGGTGAGGAAGATTGTGATATCCCAGATAAATTGGCTAAGATGCTTCAATATGAGTGCACAGATCTCCAACCTCATCAAGAGCAGGTCGAAACCATAAGCTTGGGCAGTGAAGAGGATAGAAAGGAAATCAAAATTGGCACCAGACTTGGGAAAGATGTTAGGTCAAGGTTGGTCAAGCTTCTCTAAGAATATGTGGATGTGTTCGCATGGTCATTTTAAGATATGCCCGGATTGGACACAAACATAGTCATTCATAGGCTACCACTCCGACCCAATTGTCATCCTGTGAAACAGAAACTCCGAAGGGCAAGACCAGACATGGCCTTGAAGATCAGAGAAGAGGTAAAAAGACAAATTGATACCATATTTCTTGCTGTTGTAAAATACCCTCAGTGGGTGGCCAATATTGTTCCTGTACCGAAGAAGGATGGAAAGGTTCGAATGTGTGTCGACTTTAGGGACTTGAACAAATCCAGTTCAAAGGATGACTTCCCTCTTCCGCACATTGATACCTTGGTGGATAATACTGCTAGATTCATTGTCTTTTCTTTCATGAATGGCTTCTTAGGCTACGACCAAATCAAAATGGATCCTGATGACATGGAGAAAACTACATTAATCACGCCTTGGGGGACCTATTGTTATAAGGTTATGTCGTTTGGTCTTAAGAATGCAGGTGCCACTTACCAAAGGGCGATGGTTACGCTTTTCCATGACATGATGCATAAGAAGATAGAGGTCTATGTCGATGACATGATCGCTAAATCCCAAAGCGAAGAGGACCATGTGGATAATTTGTTTAAGTTGTTTGAGCATCTCAGAAAGTTCAGATTGCGACTAAATCCATCTAAGTGTACTTTTGGGGTTCGGTCCAGAAAGTTTCTTGGATTCATTGTTGGCCAACGAGGGATTGAGGTTGACCCTGATAAAGTCAGAGCCATTCAAGAAATGCCTCTCCGCAAACCGAGAAGCAAGTCAGAGGTTTTTTGGAAGACTAAACTATATCTCTAGATTCATCTTTAATATGACTGCTACTTGTTAGCCCATCTTCAAGCTGCTCTGAAAGGATCAAGAAGTTGAATGGAATTTTGATTGCCAGCTAGCTTTTGAAAAGATCAAGGGTTATCTATAAGAACCTCCAATCCTGATTCCGCCTATGCCAGGGAAACCTCTCTTCATGTATTTGACTGTGCTAGAATGGTCTATGGGTTGCGTACTGGGGAAACATGATGAGACTGGATGAAAGGAGCATGCCATCTATTACTTAAGAAAGAAGTTTACCGACTGTGAAAGTAGATATTCACTCTTGGAGAAAACTTTATATGCTTTAGCATGGGCTGCTAAGCGTGTCAGGCAATACATGATTTGTCACACTACTTTATTGATCTCCAAGATGGATCCAATAAAGTACATTTTTGAAAAGCCTGCTCAGTCTGGAAGACTTTCCTATTGGCATATGTTGGTGTCTGAATACAACATCCAGTACGTGACTCAAAAATCCATTAAAGGGAGTATCTTGTCAGATTACCTCGTAGATCAACCAGTTGAAGAGTATGAGCCTCTCAAGCTTGACTTCCCTAATGAGGACATTATGTTGATAATGAAGGATTATGAAGAACCTGGTCCAGATGAGGGTCCCGAGCCAAGCTCCCGTTTGAAAATGATGTTCGATGGTTCCTCTAATTGTAGCGTGCGATTTTTGTTGGTGACACGACCACCTTATCACCATTTGGTTTTTCCTCACTACAATGGTAGGGATTGGGTGCTACTTTCTGATTTCTTATTTATCATGTGAAGCTGGAAAGGAAAGGGAAGCTATCTAAAACTAACCTTGCACGTAAATGTTTAACTGAACAAATGCTTAAAGAGATTGGGGAGTTCGGGGCCAGGTTATACAATAGGGAGTTGTCAATTACCCATCCTATACGTGGTTATCCACAGGTCGTTAGAAATTTCTACATTATTTTCTACTTACTGGTGTTTATTTGTCGTGGGTTGGGAAAGTTTCTCCTTTGGGAGTGTTTGAGAGAGAGTTTTTGTTGATTTCGGGTTTTCCGATGTTTTTGGTGAGGTACTGGACCTAAGGTTTTTGATAAGTGTGCTCGCTAAGATTTTGCAATCTTATTCCTACGTATTCCCGTTATAGAAAACAGGGAAATCAGAGCAATCGTAGTTCCTCCTACTTCTATGGGATGAAAGAGATGTTTGGTGTCTTGTTCAAAGCCCAAGATTAAAGCTAAATGAGTATTTGTGTCTTGTTCAAAGCCCAAGATTGAAGCTAAAAGGTTTTGACTGAGAGAGAATTTTTCATCTCTAAAGGGAGACATCTCGTCTGTTTATCACAACTATTGGGTGACTGATTATAAAGGAGAATTACATTAACTGGGATATGTGAATCCAGCAATGCCATAATTTCCTTTATAGAGGTTTTGTCCTGAAGGAGGAAACATTAACTCAGTATAGAGCAATGCCATTTTTCCTTAGGAGATCTTTTATGCTAAGAGAGGGACATTGGCGTGGATGTAAATAATCCAGAGGCTTGCCACTTACAACTGTTAGATGAAAGAGAGGATTTACCAGGACAAGAGATGGACTACAACTTGGATATTTGAATCAACAAGTGTGCCACTTATAGCAGTTATCTGGAATTAGGGTTTGTTTTGAATGTTTGTTTTGATGTGTGATATACAGAGAAGTATCTTCCTACAGAGAGATTTTGATTTCCTTTTAGGGGATGTTGATTTTTGTGTTCCTTGATCAAAGCTCAAGGTTGAAGCTAAGAGATTGATTGACTCCACTGGGGAGTTTATTATCTGTCTTGTATACAGCCCAAGATTGAGGCTAAAAAGAGACTGACTCTTTGGGGGATATCATTATACAAAGCCTAAGAGGAGGCTGGAAAAGACTGACTCAACAAGAGAGTGTTTATCTGTTTTGTACAAAGCCCAAGATTGAGGCTAAAAGAATTGAATCCAACTGGGGAGGTTCCATATGTATCTTGTACAAAGCCCAAGATTGAGGCTAAAAGAATTGACTCAGCTGGAGAATGTTTTATCTGTCTTATACAAAGCCTAAGATTGAGGCTGACTCTACTGAGGGAAATCATTATACAAAGCCTAAGAGGAGGTTGAAAAGAGGATGACTCTGCTTAGATATTTATGGTGTCTTGTACAAAGCCCAAGATTGAGGCTGAAAGAGGATTGACTCAACAAGAGAGTGTTTTTTTTGTCTGTCTTGTACAAAGCCCAAGATTGAGGCTGAAAATAGATTGACTCAACAAGAGAGTGATTTTATCTGTATTGTACAAAGCCCAAGATTGAGGTTAAAAAGTGACTGACTCAACAAGAGAGTATTTTTATCTGTTTTGTACAAAGCCCAAGATTGAGGCTAAAAGAGGTTGACTCAACAAGAGAGTGCTTTTGAGAAAGAAGATTGACTCAACAAGAGATTGTTTTTTGTCTGTCATGTACAAAGCCCAAGATTGAGGCTGAAAAGAGATTGACTCAACAAGAGAGTGCTAAGATCTTTATACAAATCCTAAGAGGAGGCTAAAATGTGATTGACTCAACAAGAGAGTGAGGAAAGATCTTTATACAAAGCCTAAGAGGAGGCTAGGGATGATTAGGGATCATTATACAAAGCCTAAGAGGAGGCTACTTGGGGAATTTCTTATATAAAGCCTAAGAGGAGGCTAACTTCTGCTGAGGATTAATGAGATCCAGAGACAGGTCCAACATGGAGAATCAACTCTTGCTGAAGATTTCAGAAGAGTTGAAATATCAGATGCCTTGAGGTTCTGATAAAGGTTTATTGATAGTGATTTATCCCTAGCTGGGGAAATTTAAAGTGAGAGTTTTGTTAGTTCTTTAATTTTAAGGGTTGGCATAAATTTTGTAAAACAAATAATAGCAGCAACATGTTAGATAGTTTTGTTTATCTTGCTAAAGAAGAACAGGTTGAGCAAGAAGCCTAGTGTGCATTGGAACATGTTGAGCTGAAGTAGTGTTAACATCTGGAGCAACATGTCCTATCGATATGTCCCATGCAGGTTCATTCGACATCGCGCCAGAACTGAAGAGAATGTAGAATTCTGTTATATCCTAACAGATGCAGAAGTTTCAGGAAATAATATGCAAATTCCAGGTGGCGCTGAATTAAAAGGTTTGAAGATTCAAGTCTGATTTTGAGAAGAATATGGGAAAATATACACTTTCTAAATATGGAGATATTTTAGGAAGTTAAAGATTGAAGTCCTATTATGTAGCAGAAGTTTCTGCTGATTTTTAGCAGCTCATTTGCTAGGCCCAAATCCAGTTGGGAATAGGTTATATATATAGATGTTTTGTAACCTAGTTTTGTAACAAAACCAAAAATGTAAAGTTCTATTATTAGGGTTGGTTCCTGTACCACTCGACCTGTGAGTTGGACAGTTTGTTAGTGTGATCCTCGAAACTGTGAAGTAAGAGGAGTATTGTTCTTGGAGGAAGCTTTTAAGCAACTCTAAGGTGTGTCTTGAAAAGTGTCATTCTTGTTAAACTAGTGTAAAGGTGAAGGGCTGTTGATGCAGTGGCGGATTGTCAACTGCTAGACATCATTGCGATGATTGGGAGTGAGAAGGGTTTCTCATATCTAGAGAGGATCTAGGTAGAAGGTTCATTGGGTAGTGATTAAGTGATAAGTTGTAAACGGGTTGTTTAGCTTTGAATTGATACTACTAATAGTGGACTTCATCCCTAGCTTGGTAGCCCCCAGATGTAGGATAGTTAGATCCAAACTGGGTTAACAATTCTGTGTGTCTTGCTCTTATTTCTTTTCAGTACCATGTTTATTGGATTATACCTTGCCATTTATGATCATGTCAGACCAGATGTCGAACGGCATATTCTAGGACATCTGAATTCTGCACATGCACCAGAATTTCAATTGGTATCAGAGCAGGTCATTCTGTTCTGTATCTGGATGAGATCCCAGGGAAGATACTTTCTGGTTCATGGTCAAGGTAGAAGCTTTCTACTGAAAAGTTGTCTGAACTTGGAGTAGTTCATATAGTTGTGAGAATGGTCCCTAGAAGTGGAGGATGGACTGTTCGTGGCATGTGCTGAAGGCTTAGAGTTTTGATTGAAAAACTGTTGTGTTGTGGCTTTGTTAGGTTTGATTTATTTTCAAACCTATGGTATTGAGGTGTCACCTGATTCATGATGCTAGGGCTGATATATGACACCCGAGGGCCTTGAGGAGTTTGTATTTTGATCCGCTGCGAATCTATCTGAAAACTCCTGAGGTTGTAACTGAGAAGGTTATTCTTCTCTGAATGTATATCCTATGGTGATGGGATTTATGCAAGACTGCTTCAACTTACAGTGTCAATGATACTTGAAGATTATTGTTCAAGTCCACTCATAAAGGCATTGATAAGTGAAGGTGTAAGGAAGAGATCAGAAGATATTGAGAAGTAATTTACTTTTGCTTCTATTCCTAAAAGAGCTAATCTCCAGTCTTTGATCTCTTGGTGTGTTCATTGGAATGATGTCCTATCTTGTGTTAGAACATCACGCCTGAATTGTGCTGAATTCTGTTGTCTGAAGGAAAGGCACAGCAGATGCTCTGGGTGCTAAACTAATGTGGTTTGATCACATGAGTTTGGAGCCTACTCCTGATCTGGAAGAGGAGGCATCTGGGTGGTATGTCTAAGAAGGTTTTGGCCTTGGAACTTATCTTAGTTGTGTGAGTTGGTCAAGGTGTGATCAACATACTCCTGAGGTCAGTTTATTTCTGGTCCTTGCTGCAGGAGTAGAAAACCTGAGTTTCAAGAAGTATTATCTCTAGCAGACTTCTTGGACATGAAGGTCAAAGATCAAAAGGTCATGTTTTTACTCTGTTACTTGGAAGCATGTTCTGAATGATCTTGTGAAGCTAGATAAGTATTGACTGCGTGCAGTCTGTGCTGCTAGTAAAGGGAAGAATGTTTTGGAAGTCCTTGAAGACATGTCTCAAGCTGTCTGGATGATGAGAGTTGGATGAAAGATTACTACTCTCACGCTTCTGTGATGAGATGGCTGGTCCCAAGGCTTAAAAATGGAAGTTTGGAGAATTTGTTTTGAAATGGGGTGTCTGTTTTCTTAGTTCAGCTGGATACTTTTCATGATGTCAAGACTGATGTCTTAAGATCTGTTGACAGAACATTCTGTTCAAAATGTTATGGTGTTTGTCTCCTGAGATCACAAGTCTCTACTTGATTCAAGTACTGTTGTGAGGGTCAAGCAGTGGGTGAATGTGCTCAGCAGGTGTGTTGAACAGAGAGTGCGCTCTTGAAGACATGAAGATGAGTCTCATGTTCTCCATTCATTTAAGGCATTCTTCTTGCAAAGGAGTACTGGTAGTCTTAAAAAGAGAAAAGTTGATCAAATTAAGATCATGTGAGTATTGGTACAAGTAATGATTGTGTTCAACTTATGAGTTGAACAAAGAGTGAGCTCTTGAAAACATGAAGATGCGTCTTATGTTTTCCATTCTTCAAGGTACTAAGGAGCACATGATAGGAGAAGTATGTTACAATTTTATGTAGCTGGATGTGTGATTGATAATTCTGTTGCTTTTGGGATTAAGTGTGCTGCTGAATGTGTTTGTGATATGACCTAGAAGCTTGATCAGCTACTGATGGTTGATCCTCGTGTGTTCCCCTGCTAGAGATTTACTATAGATGATATCTTCAGAAAACCTATGTGAAGATGTGTGACTGAGACTGATGTTGGAACATCAATTCAGGTGGTTGTTGCTTGTTCAGCCAAGATTGTTTTACGCAGAAAGAAATCCAAGATCAAGCCACTGATCCAAGTTAAAGTAACTTGTGAATATATGTCATGAATCGGAAGTTGTCAAACGATGACCTTAGTCTGACTAATAGTAGATACTTTGACGGGAGACTTAGTATTTGTCTGGTTATTATGATGGTGTGTTTGATGACAACCTGAGGTAGCCTTGTCAGCTGACTGTCTCAGAAGTGTGTGAATGAAGAAGTGAGCATCATCTGCTGTTTGGTTATGAATCCTTCTTGGATAACAAATACCTTGTTGGGAGCTTGGTAGTTATCTAATGCAATTTAGATTTCTAAATTGTGTAAGAATCAGGTGGCTGTGATTACCTGAATAAAATGCAGAAGGTGTGATCTTTTGTCTAATGCTTATGTCCTACATAATGTTACAACATTATTGGTTGTTGTGTATCCTGGATGAAGGTCTGGGACTGTGCTTGTGGAGTTGGAAGAAGCAGCATTATTGTCTGAAGTGGCAGTTCGGACATAATGTGGATTAGAATGGGCAGATTCTGATCTTGATGTTAAGTAGTTTGTTCTGGCAATACATGACTACTTTCATGATGAAGACTTCTTAGGTGCTTGTGAATGTAAGGACAGAAGGTTGTTGTCAGTGGTATCTGATCAGAATGGCTGAAGGTTCTTCTAATACAAGTAAAAGGTGGTGGCAATCCTTATCTTGTGTTGCAAGTAATCTAAAGACATTTGTTATGGAATGTGTGAATCAAGTGGGCTGTTATGTTGGACTTGGCATAAACCTGGTGAGATTATGCTCAACAAATACAAGAAGTGGCAGTTCTTGATGTTGAGAATGTGGCAATATCATTGTGCTATCATCTGGTGTCAAGTGTTCATAAGGAGCTTTGGTTGTTCATGTCAGGGGGAGTTAAGGCTGTCGTCTATGGTCTATTACTGCAAGGGTGCAGATTTCTGTGTAGCATGTGCGCTGGTCAAGTTTGTGCAGTGTGATGTCGAACTTCATGATGGGATACATCATAGCTGTGTAGAAGAGGTCTAAAGAGGCAGATTTGGTGGTTTTGGGTGACTTTATTTTTACTCTGCTGCCTTGAAGGAATCTAGAAGGGATTGAGAGAAGTCGTCTCAGTATCCATCAGATAAGAAGATGGGTTTGTATAAGGGTCTGTGGAGTCTTGGGCTGATAATGTTGTGAGCAAGCAGACATTGTCAGATAAGATGTCAGAACATGGTACAGGACATGTTTTTCTTGGGCCAAACAAGGAATTACTCTGGACGGTGGTATAAGGATAAGACAAAACACGTGTCCCTGCCTATGCATGGAACGTTATTGGCTTAATTTATGGTAAGATTCAGTTGAGAAACATTTAAGGCAGTCAAGGCAGTTTTTGGAAGGTAGGCATTGAATGTTGAATGGAGTTTTTGATACCCAAAATAGCGTTTCTTTGACCAAGAACCTTGACATATTCAAGGCTCGTTAATTCCTAAGTTACTGGTCAGCTATTTATAGGGGCTGCTCTCTTCTCCTCCAGCCAAGTGAGTTTCTTATTTCACTAGTCTTATGGCGTTTGTTCGTATTTGGGTAAGTGTCACTTGGGTCTGGTTCTGTGAGGGCCTTCTTTGCCAAGTTTTGGCTAAAAAGGGGGAGAAAGGGTGTGTGAAATTGAAATGGGTTATGCAGATGCCTTGTTCTGAGTCTGCACTGAGTCTGCAGTTCTAATTGTTTGCGAAGAGAGTGTTAAAATTCTTGAGTTGGTGTTGAGTTCCCATTGTGACTTGTGTCCTGAGTTATGAACACAGTTGTGACTTGTGTTCTGAGTTACCTGGGTTAATAGATTGATACTTCCTAAGTTTCATCTTATGCCACAGGTTGACTGGGGGCTTCTGATCAAGCAAGGTGTGCAGAAATCTCGTATGCCACCTTTGGTCCTTTGTGTTAAGACAGACGCTTCTTTTCTGGAGGAGTCTTCTACAATGAATCAGGGTCTGAGTTGAAAGGAAAAAGAAATGTGTTGTATTAAGGGGGAGTGTTAGAAATCTTCTTCCTCATGTACACCAGATATCTTCTTCCTCATGTGCATAACTTCGGGACTTTCTACTTCTTACCTCCTGATGTGCTGCCTGAAGTGATTGTGGTGGGATGCTCGAAGGTGATGTTATGGAGTTCATAGAAATGTGCTGTCAAAAGAGTTGTCAGACATGATGTCCTAACATCATTCAAATATTCCCTAGAATATGTTTCTCCAGGATTTCTGTTCACAGTAGCTACTGATGGTTATTGTTAGGTTCAGTAGTTGCTGATGACTACTGACAGTAGTATAGTATTGTGACTGCTGCTGTAATATGTGTTGTTTTTGTTTTAGCCAAAATTTGCCAAAGGGGGAGAATGTTAGTTCTTTAATTTTAAGGGTTGGCATAAATTTTGTAAAACAAATAATAGCAGCAACATGTTAGATAGTTTTGTTTATCTTGCTAAAGAAGAACAGGTTGAGCAAGAAGTCCTAGTGTGCATTGGAACATGTTGAGCTGAAGTAGTGTTAACATCTGGAGCAACATGTCCTATCGATATGTCCCATGCAGGTTCATTCGACATCGCGCCAGAACTGAAGAGAATGTAGAATTCTGTTATATCCTAACAGATGCAGAAGTTTCAGGAAATAATATGCAAATTCCAGGTGGCGCTGAATTAAAAGGTTTGAAGATTCAAGTCTGATTTTGAGAAGAATATGGGAAAAATATACACTTTCTAAATATGGAGATATTTTAGGAAGTTAAAGATTGAAGTCCTATTATGTAGCAGAAGTTTCTGCTGATTTGTAGCAGCTCATTTGCTAGGCCCAAATCCAGTTGGGAATAGGTTATATATATAGATGTTTCGTAACCTAGTTTTGTAACAAAAACAAAAATGTAAAGTTCTATTATTAGGGTTGGTTCCTGTACCACTCGACCTGTGAGTTGGACAGTTTGTTAGTGTGATCCTCAAAACTGTGAAGTAAGAGGAGTATTGTTCTTGGAGGAAGCTTTTAAGCAACTCTAAGGTGTGTCTTGAAAAGTGTCGTTCTTGTTGAACTAGTGTAAAGGTGAAGGGCTGTTGATGCAGTGGCGGATTGTCAACTGCTAGACATCATTGCGATGATTGGGAGTGAGAAGGGTTTCTCATATCTAGAGAGGATCTAGGTAGAAGGGTCATTGGGTAGTGATTAAGTGATAAGTTGTAAACAGGTTGTTTAGCTTTGAATTGATACTACTAATAGTGGACTTCATCCCTGGCTTGGTAGCCCCTAGATGTAGGATAGTTAGATCCGAACTGGGTTAACAATTCTGTGTGTCTTGCTCTTATTTCTTTTCAGTACCATGTTTATTGGATTATACCTTGCCATTTATGATCATGTCAGACCAGATGTCGAACGACATATTCTAGGACATCTGAATTCTGCACATGCACCAAAATTTCAAGTTTAAAGATTGAGTTTAAAAAAACCTATAGAGGTTTTTAACTCTGTTGGTGATTGATGAAATGATCAAGGTTTATCCTGTGTTTTTGGGAAACTTGAGGGTTTCTTTGAAATCCAAAATGAGGTGAGACTGTCCAAGTCTACCGGTATGGGAAGGTTTATCTTTGTATGATGCCCAAGAGGAGGCAGGTGTTTTAAGGGATGAGAATCAACCCTAAATTGGTCTAAGGTTTTGACTCTGGAAGACTGCTCTAACAAAGGATGACTAGGGTCTGTCCTATCCCTTTAGGAGGTCTCGAGTCCTTGTACTAAGCCCAAGAGGAGGCATGAGAACTTCTAAGAAGCCCGAGGGTCCTTGTACAAAGCCCAAGAGGAGGCTGGGGATGCTTTTAGGAAGCCTATGGGTCCAAACTTAAGAAAAGTTCAAGAAAAGTTTCACCGGGAATAATTTTTTCTTTAGTGAACAGTTCTAAGGTTTGAAGAAATTCAAGAGAGGTTTCACCGAGAATTAATCCTCTCTGGTGGAAATGAATCTCTTTGACAATTTCCTAATAGTGACAGTCTGAGAAAAGTTTCACCGGGAATAATGCCTTTCTCTTTGTTCCATATTGTATAAGCCCAAGATAAGGCAAGACTGTATCTGGAAATTCCTATGGGGAACTAGTTTTGACTGTGTTGAAAGAGTGACCACTGGCTTTATCTAATCCTAGACCTAATTGTCGGGAAAACTCTAAGCATATATATATATATATATATATATATATATATATATATATATATATACACACACACAGATGTAATATATACTGTATGTAAAAAAGGATAGGAGGACTTACAGGTGAGCAAGCTTCCAGCACAAACAAATATATATATATATATATATATATATATATATGCAAGTATGTAAAAGAAAGCTGTTTAAAACTTACAGGCGAGCAAGCTTCCATTGTAACAGCTGTATGGTTAGTTGTTCAAGAAATTAAAGAAAGTTTTGATAACAATTATGAGTTTGAACCTAAATCAAAGGGGAAAGTTGTTTTGAAAAGAAGATTGGGGCTTATACTCAAGGAGAGGCCCAGATATAACAGTGATCGCACCGTTGTTCTGAAAATTGTATCGGGACTTATACAATGACTGAGGCCCAAAAGGGTTTCTGTACAAAGATATGGGTCTTACACTCTATTAAGAGGCCCAAAGTGTTTGAAAAAGAAAAGAAATGTGACTTACAATACAAGGGTAGGCCCAAATAAAAAATAACGATCGCACCGTTATTTTGAGAATCGTATCGGGACTTATACAATGACTGAGGCCCAAAAAAGGTTTATGTACAAAAGAGGGTTAGGTCTTACACTCTAAATGTTAAAAGAAAAGAGAATGAGACTTACAACATGAGGGGAGGCCCAGTTGAAAATTGTTTTAAAATTGGCGATTGCGCCGAGATTTTATCGGGACTTATACAATGACTGAGGCCCAAATTATTTTTGAACAAAGGGGGGTTGGGTCTTACACTCTATTAGAGGCCCAAAAGTGTTTATTTGAAGTTTAAAAAATCAAAATTTAGAGGAAACCCTAATTTTGAATTTAAAAGATATCATTTTCAAAGGAAATTAAATAAAAATGATATAAAATATCATTTTATATTTAAAAACAAGTTGTAAAATTTGAAAAATATTTTGAAAATCATGTTTAATCACATGAAAGCTTGAAATTCATTTGAAGTTGAAAAATCAAGGTGAGAATTTCATTTTAAAAAGTTTAAAAACAAATAAAATGAAATTAATTACAAAAATTCTAACTATATTAAAAAATAATATAAATTGGATTATTTTTTGTAAAATAAAATATTTCAACATTTTTGTGGATTTTCAAAAAAAGAACCAATAAAAAATAATTAAAATTGAGAGAGAAATTAATTTTGGAATTAATTAATAAAAACCATAAAAATATGAAAAAAGTAAAAAGGGAGAAAATGGCAAAATGGTCTGGCTGGGTCTTGAACCCACGACCTCCCAACCAAACACACATGCGCGCTACCACTAGGGTGGTGATACATTCGTGTATCAAAACCACCCTATAAACATATATGGGTGCCTTGGTTTTAGGCCTGGCCAAGGCGCCATGGTCTGGCCCTTGCCCAAGGCAAGACCTGATTTTGTGCCTCTTGCATGAAGGCTCTAACTTCCTCATTTCTCCATGGATTTGGACAAAATTTAGGTGTATCCTGCCTAGAATTTTATGAGGAATCCAATGGTGCTTTTGGAATTTTCAGAAAATGTTTCTATTTTAAAATCCGATAGTGATTTTAAAATAGGCCTAGATTTGCATATTCTATGCTATCTCATTGTACAGGCAATAATATCATGACAAATTGGTTTAAACACAACATATATGATATGTATGAGATGTCCATGATCAATGGACATCAAAGCAATGCATGATTTAGAGAGTTCAAGTTGTGATGCACTTACCTCTTGAAGCTCCTTGTGCTATCTGTCAAGATCCTTATGCTAGAAGTGATCCAATGCATTAGACACTCTTGATTGATCCCTTAGAAGCTTTTAGGATGATCAAAACCAGCTGGAATCCTCAGGAACAAGAATTGGTTCTTTCTTGCAAAAGGGGCAAAAGTGACGAAGATAGTAACTCTCTCAAATGGTGTTTTAGATGAGGGAAACCAATTGGGACAGTTTGACGATGATATTTGGAGTGTGTTTGAGGCTTTTTTGGTTTTGAAAGTGACTGAATCAAGACATGGCTTGAAAAATGCAGAAAAGTCAAAATTTGAGGTTCTGGAGGTTGACTTTCTGATTTTAGTGTTTCAGATTAAGGGTGAGTGTTTGAACAACTTAGATATGATACATTGGATGTGTTTGGATCATGAGCTATGGTGGAATTGCTCTCTAACTCAAAAACTCCGTGGTGACTTGCAAAAGAAGGAATTTTGGCATAATGAGAGATATTTTGAGGAAAGCAAGTGTTGTAGTGCTTTGGTGTACTCAAACTGACCACAAATGAGCTCTATTTATAGTAGAGCAAGTTTGTTTTGCAAGCAATAGTGAATAGAAACTTGGACTGTCCATTGGCCAATTGTAGCATAAAGGTATCTTTAGTCTCCTATAGCCATTGACTTGAGGTTAGGGCACAAGCCTATGGTCCTTTGGTTCAGAGCTGAATCTTGACTCATTTAGTTAAAAATGTCTCAGTACATGCCACCTTGATGCATCCATTGAATGTTTTGAAACAAAGTTGGAGTCTTTGAGCTTTTTAGCCTTTTTAGGGAATTTATGGCTACATGTAGTTCCTTGGACTTGAGAGGCTTGTGGATCAGATCATTCCTCTTTGATTTTATCCCTTGAGGTGTCCAAATGGATGACAAAGCTTGGAATTATCTGATTTGGTCAAATCGAGCAAATGGCCTATAATCTTCCTTGAACAAAATAAGTCCTTGATGCCATGTTCCAAGGGTTGGAACTCCCTACTCAAATTGAATTAGGAGATGATCTGGTACTTGTTGGAAAGCCCTCATGGCATACTTCAACTTTGTTGTTCAACAATGTGTAGCGCGAGTTTTATGGTTTCGAATCACTATCGCTTTGGTACTACAGTTCGATTCATTTTTTTATCCTGTTGAGCTGATTAAGGAAGGGAAATAGATGTCTCCAATTAACCCTGCTCGCAAACTGAGGTTAAACAGTTAAAACGGTTAGTTTACAAATGCTATTAAAATAGGGGGGTTCGTCTTTTAAGGCTATTTGCTTAAACACAGGATCTGGACTATTTGCTAGGTTTCTAGTTAGGGGTTAGGTCTGATTTTGATGGATATATATATGAGGTACTGGGTTTTGGGTTTTTTGATTAGTGTGCTCGCTAAGATTTTGCAATCTTATGCCTACATATTCCCGAAACAGGGAAATCAGAGCGATCGTAGTTCCTCCTATTCTACGGGAGGAAACAAGTGTTTTGGTGTCTTGTTCAAAGCCCAAGACATGAAGCTGAATGTAGTTTGTATCTTGTTCAAAGCCCAAGATGTGAAGCTAAAAGGTTGAGAGAGAATTTGTCATCTCTAAAGAGGAGTTGTTGATGTTTGTATGCTGTGAGCAAGGCACAAATTTGATGCTAAAAGTTTGATTGACTCAACCGGGGTTTCCTTATACAAAGCCTAAGAGGAGGCTGGAAGTTTGACTTTTCCGGGGAAAATGTTCTTTCTGTCTTGTACAACGCCCAAGATTGAGGCTAAAAGGGATTTTTGACTCCGTTGAGGAGAATGTATCTTGTATAAAGCCCAAGATGGAGGCTGAAAGGGTTTGACTCAACAAGAGCGTACTTTTATCTGTCATGTATAAAACCCAAGACGGAGGCTAAAAAGTTTGACTCGACAAGAGAGTCTTGAACGGCTGATTGACTCAACAAGAGAGTCTGAAGGTTGTTTAACTCAACAAGAGAGTCTTTTATACTCAACAAGAGAGTTATTTATATGTGTCTTGTACGAAGCCCAAGACGGAAGCTAAAAGGAGATTGACTCAACAAGAGAGTCTTTTATACTCAACAAGAGAGTGTTTTATATGTCTTGTACAAAGCCCAAGACGAAGGCTAAAAGGAGGTTGACTCAACAAGAGAGTCTTTTATACTCAACTAGAGAGTGGGTTTTTATATGTCTTGTACCAAGCCCAAGACGGGGGCTAAAAGGAGTTTGACTCAACAAGAGAGTATGAAAAGGTTAGCTCCGCTGGGGAAAGTCATTTGTACAAAGCCCAAGAGGAGGTTGTCTTACTGCTGAGGATTAGATCCATAGGCAGTCTCAAGGGTGGTGAACTCTCTTGAGAGAGACCGGGTTTCAGAGTGATCAGTGTTTTTTCCTATGTTTGAAAGGAACTTGAGAATGTCTTTAAGAGTCAAGGGGTTTTAGACTGTCCAAGTATAGAGTTTTATCTTTTGTACAATGCCCAAGAGGAGGCATGGGCATTAAGGGATGAGTATCAACCCTAAAGTGACCGGAGTTTTGGCGCAGGAATGACTGCTCTAGCAAAGGATGACTAAGTTCTGTCTTATACCTTTAAGAGGTCATTAGGGTCCTTGTATTAAGCCCAAGAGAAGGCATGAGAACTTCTAAGAAGCCGAAGGGTCCTTGTACAACGCCCAAGAGGAGGAGGGGATACTTTTAGGAAGCCTGTGGGTCTCCAAACCAAGAGAAGTTCAAGAAATGCAATCCACAGAGAAGAGATCATTCCAGGAAAGTTCGAGAATTTGGAAGAAACTCAAGATATGCCATTCACGGAGAAAAGATCATCTCTGGGGAGTTAGAGTTTCTTTGACAATTTCTAAGGGTGACAGTCTGAGAAAAGGTTCACCGAGAATACTGCCTTTCTCTTTGTTCAATATTGTTTAACCCCAAGAGGAGGGAAGACTGTATCTGGAATCCTACGGGGGATCTAGTTTTATTTGTATTTAAAGAGTGACCTACAGGGCTTTACCTAGTTGTAGTGAGCGAAACTGGACGTGTTTCTTAAGCACTGCCGCTCTTTGGGGTTACTACAGGTCGATTCATTTTTTATCCAATTAAGCTGATGAAGGAAGGGAAATAGATGTCTCCAATTAACCCTGCTTGCATACTGAGTTTAAACAGCAGTCTGTTAGGTTACGAATGCTATATGGTAATGGGGCCTTTTTCTTCTTACTTTGTTTAGAGCGAAACACCAGGAATGTTCATGGGGAATTTTGTTAGGATGCTAAGACTGATGCTTTTCGATTGATATGTGAAGGTACGTGATTTTGAGTTTTTGTTTAGGGTGCTCGTTAATATTTTTCTTTCAATCTTATGCCTACGTATTCCCGTTTTCCGAAATAGGGAAATTAGAGCGATCGTAGTTCCTCCTATTCTATGGGAGAAAATGGTGTTTTGGTGTCTTGTTCAAAGCCCAAGACGTGAAGCGAAAGGTGATTTTTATCTTGTTCAAAGCCCAAGATGTGAAGCTAAAGGGTCTATTTATATCTTGTTCAAAGCCCAAGATGTGAAGCTAAAAGGGTGTTGACTTTAGAGAGAATTTGTCATCTCTAAAGGGGGTCTGTTTGTCATGACTGTTGGGTGACGGACTATAAAGGAGGATTACTTTAACCGGGATATGCGAATCCTAGCAATGCCATAATTTCCTTTATAGGGAGTTTTAACCTGAAGGAGAAGACTTTAACTCAGTGTAGAGCAATGCTATCTTTCCTTAGGAATTTCTCATGCTAAAAGAGGGACAGTGGCGTGGATGTAAATAATTTAGAGGCTTGCCACTTACAGCAATTAGATGAAGGGAGTTGTTGATGTTGGTATCCTGTGAATGAGGCATAGTTTTGATTCTAAAAGGTTGATTGACTCAACCGGGGTTTCCTTATACGAAGCCTAAGAGGAGGCTATCGACTCAACAAGAGGGTGTTTTTGTATCCTTATACGAAGCCCGAGATGAAGGCTAAAAGGGCTGACTCAACAAGAGAGTCTTTTATACTCAACAAGAGAGTGTTTTTGTATCTCGTACGAAGCCCGAGATGGAGGCTAAAAGGTGTTTAACTCAACAAGAGAGTATTTTATGTGTCTCGTACGAAGCCCGAGAGAGAGGCTAAAAGGAGTGCTGTTTCAATTGAGTGACAGGTCCAGTAGGTTGGTTAAAAGAGAAAATCAGTTCTTATATGAGTAATGTTTGTACTCAGGGATTTTGATTAGAGGATCAGGGATATTTCCTGTTCTTTAAGGAAATGGGAAATCCAAAGGGGATTGGGACTGTCCGAGTCTACGGGTTTCATCTCCTAGTTTCGAAAGGAACTTGAGAATGTCTTTGAGACTCAAGGAAATTAGACTGTCCAAGTCTAGAGTTTCATCTTTTGTACTATGTTTAAGAAACGGTAGTAGCAGGGTCTAGACTCTTTGAAAAAATTATTCTATTAAGATGACTAATTTCTGTTCCTATACCTCTAGGAGGTCGTCGGGACAATTTGTACGAAGCCCAAGAGGAAGCTGGAATCTTTTAAGAAGCCGAGGGACAATTTGTACGAAGCCCAAGAGGAGGCTATCATTCCCGGAGGAAGAAATCATTCATACGAAGCCTAAGAGGAGCCTGTGAATACTTCTAAGAAGTCGACGGGTCCTTGTACGACGCCCAAGAGGAGGCGGGGATGCTTTTAAGAAGCCGGTGGGTCCCCAAACCTCGAGAAATTCAAGACAGGCTATTCACAGAGAATAGATCAAGCCAGGAAAGTTCGAGAATTTGGAAGAAACTCAAGAGATGCTATTCACGGAGAATAGATCAACTCTAGGGAGTAGAGTCTCTTGACAATTCCTAGGAGGACAGCCGAAGAGAAGACTGTATCTGGTAATCCTATGGGGATCTAGTTTAGTCTATTTAAGAGTGGTCAACAGGGCTTAGTGCTAGATGTAGTTGCCGGGGAAACTCTAAATAGCTATACTATTATTACACAGTTGATATGAGTTTATGAAAGGAGACTTACAGCGAAACAGTCCCACAGTACAGTTATATACATATGAAAGCGGTAAATGAAAGCGTATAAACACTTACTCGGTTGTAGAGCTTCCATGCTGTTTTGTTAGTTGTTCAACAAAGAAAGATTGAAAACAACAATATATTCAAAATTAAAGGAGAAAATGCTTTGAAAGAAAAATTGGGCCTTACAGCTCAAGGAGAGGCCCAGGGTTTTTACTAATGATCGCACTATTATTTTGTACAGAGGGGCTTATACAAGTGACTGAGGCCAAAAAAGGTTTTCTGTACAAAGGGGTGGGTCTTACCTCTCTCAAGAGGCCCAAAAGGTTTTAAAGAAAAAGAGTGGGGCTTATAACACGAGGGTAGGCCCAGATAATTTTTCGTTTGAAATGACGATCGCGCCGAGATTTTGAAAACGCAGTGAGTCTTATACAATGACTGAGGCCCAAGATAATTTGGTTTTCAAAAAGGGGTTGGGTCTTACACTCTAATAGAGGCCCAAAAGTTTTGAATGGGTCTTATAGCTCGAGGAGAGGCCCAAGGTTTGTTTTTCAACGCACGATGATCGCGTCAAACTTTTTGAAATACAACAGGACTTATACAATAAGTGAGGCCCAAAATAGGTTTTGTATTTACAAAGGATTGGGTCTTACACTCTATTAGAGGCCCAAAAGATTTGAATGGGTCTTATAGCTCGAGGAGAGGCCCAAGGTTTTGACTTTTGAACTGGCGATCGCGCCGAGATTTTCTTTTAACACAGAGGGACTTATACAATATCTGAGGCCAAAAATTGTTTTGGTTAAAAGGGGATTGGGTCTTACACTTTATTAGAGGCTCATGAGTGTTTGAAAATGATTGATGAGGGTGAAAATCAAAGAAACCCTAATTTTTTATTCTTTTAAAAGTAAATATTAAAAGAAAATCAAGGAAAAATACCAAATGAATTTGAATAAACCACTTGTGATTTTTACTTAAGGTTTGAAAAATGAAGTTTTAATCACAAGAGATATTAAAACTCATTTGGTCTTGATTTTTCAAGATGAATGTTCATTTAAAATGTTTAAAACAAATAAAAATGAAGTTATTCACAAAAATACTAATTATATTAAATAAATAATATAAACTTAATTTTTTTGTGGAATAATCAACATTTTTGTGATTTTTTGCAAAAAGAACCAATAAAAAATAATTAAAATTGAAAGAGTTATTAATTTTCCAATTAATTAATAAAACATAAAATATTGGAAAAAGTGGCAAAATATGAAAAAAACACAAAATGGCATGGGTGGGGTTTGAACCCACGACCTCAAGGTCACAAGGCACGCACCTTACCACTGAGGTGGTGATACATCCATTGTTTGAAATGAAATCACAAATATACAAGTCATGCCTTGGTTTTAGACCTGGCCCAAGGCAAGGCAAGGCAAGTTTTGGCTCAGAAACGTGAAGGTCATAACTTTCTCAATTCTTAATGGTTTGAGACAAAATTTATATGCATCTGGACCAGAATTTCACAAGGAATCCATGGTGGTGGTAGTTTTTTCAGATCACACTCCCTCCTCAAAACCCGATAGTGGTTTTGAAAAAGGCCTATAATTGCATTTTCTATGCTACACTTTGATACAGGCATGAATTACATGATCAATTGGTTCAAACACAACATATTTAACATGTATGAGGTGTGCATGATCAGTGGACTTCAAAGTATTGCATATTTTGGAAAGTTCAAGTCATGAGGCTTACCTCTTTTTGAGCTTTTTGGAGTTTTTGTGCAATCTGCCAAGCCTCTTGTTCCAGAAATGATTTGATGCTTTAGACACACTCAAATGATCCCTTAGAAGCTTTTAGGATGATTGGAATCAGCTGGTACATGCAAAAACACAAACTGACCCTTTCTTGCAAAAGGGGTTAAAAGTGACCAAAATAGCAACTCCCTCAAATGGTGTTCCAGATGGGGGGTACCATTTGGGACAGTTCAAGGATGTTATTTGGAGTGTGTTTGAGGTTTTATCTGGTTTGGAAAGTGACTGAATCAAGACATGGCTTGAAAAATGCACAAAAGGCCTATTTTGAGGTTTTGAGAGGTGACTTTGTGATTTTGTGATTACTGGTCACTTGTGAGAGTTTGGATCACCTACATATGATGTTTATGAGGTGTGTGTCTGATTGGTTTGATTGAAAAAGCTCTCAAACTCAAAAACTCAGAGTTACCTTGCTAAAGAAGGCATTTTTGCCAAGAAAATGGGTTTTTGAGGAAAGCATCTGTTTGATGGCTTTGGTGTACTCAAACTGAGCAAAAATGAGCTCTATTTATAGTAGAGCAAGTTTGTTTTGGGATCAATAGTGAATGGCAACTGCAGCAGAGGTTTGGCCAATGTTGGCAAATGAAAATCCAAGTCTCCTCTAGCCATTGACTAGAGGTTAGAGCACAGAGCTTTGGTTCCCTACTTGTTGGAGGAATCTTGACTGAATTCAGTTGCAAATATGTCAGTCCATGCCACCTCTACGCATCTATTAAATGCTCCAATCCAAAATTGGAGTCTTGTCCCTCTTTTAGGCAATTCTAGGTTTGGCATGCTACTTCTTGTTCCAAGGACTTTGGAGGCTTGGCTCAGTGATTGTCCCCTTTAGATTTGATCCTCAGATGTGTCCAAGATGACGACAAGGCATGAAATTGGCTGATTTTGGAAAATCAACCAAAAATGCAAAATTCTGCCTTGCCTTGGCAGTTTTCAGCAAGTCATTTTGCCACTACCATAACTCTTAGCTCAAATTGAATTTGGTGATGTTCTTGGCCATTTTGGAAAGCCCTTATATGATACAACAACTGTTTGATCATATTTGGTTTTGATAATTTTTGGATCCAAGTGAAAAATGTCCCTACATTTGGAAAAAAGTGAAGGCAGATTCTAACTTAGTGAAAATTTCACTAAGTGTTGGAAAAAAGTGACATTTTCACTTTTTGTGATTTTGATCAATCCATAACTCAAAATCCATGAAGAATTGGAATGAGGTCTAGTTGAAGTTTTTGTAGAGGGCCATGAGATCTACAAATCAAGCTTAGGATGGGGAAAAATGGCTTTGTGGTTTAGGAGTTATGATCCTCCAAAGTTGGTACCCTTGCCACTTTGTTCATAACTTAGAAAATTTTCTAAGTTTTTTATGGTTACCCCTTTTACAAGTTATCCCACTTTCTTTGATTTTTCTTGATGAATAATGATTCAAATCATACATTAACATTATTTTAGGGTTAAAAATCCATAATTGTGAAAAATCTCAAAAAGTCAAAGTTGACTTTTGTGCACAGTTGACTTTTTATCAGATGAATTCCAAACTGTGCAATCCTTTAGGAAATCATGTCCTTGACCTAAATCAAACTTGATGGACATATTCCATGGGTGTTATAGGGTATATTGAATCATGTCTTAGGGCTTGGGAGTATGTCCTGGTTAAAATTCAAAGTTACAGTTGACTTTTCCCGCGAAACCCTAACTGTGGTTCTGATGAATTTGAGACTTGTTGCTCAAGCTTCTTGGATCAATCCATTGTTAAAAATGGACCAATGTGGTGTACTAGGGACCCTCAAATCCTCTCTTGAGGTCTTGGCTCATGATTTGTCCCGAAAGTCAACTTAGGGATGAATTAGGTCAAGAAACCCTAATTCCTGATTTTTTTATGACTGCATCCCCTGAGGCAAAATTGACTTGATGATTAGGTCATGAGGTTCCATGGAGAATATTAGGTTATGTTTTGAAGTATTGGCTCATGCCCAGAGGAAAATTTCCATCTGAAGGCCCTGGTCGACCAAAACCCTAATTTGGTGACACTAGCGATCTCGAGGCTTGATCCACCTAGAAGGGAGCAACCTTGTGCTTAATCCTTGAAGTGGGAGTCCTTTTGATCCATTGAGAATGTTTGAGAGGTTTAGACAAGTTGAAGATCATGTCATTCCTTGATTGATCCTTTGTCTAAGAACACAGAGAGGGCTTGAAACCCTAATTTTGACTGTAGTAAGTGTTCACCCATCTTTGGGGAGACTAATGAGGCATAATGATACACCCATATTGTGATGATGATTTGCACAATGATGGGAATCTTAGTGGTCAAAATTTGGGGTATGACACTAGTGCTAGACGTAGTTGCCGGGGAAAACTCTAAATAACTATACTAGTATTACACAGTGGATATTTGACAAGTATATAAAAGGATGTGAAAGAAGACTTACAGTGAAACCGCCCCTAAATACAGTTATATACATATGAAAGTGGTAAATGAAAGCGGATAAACACTTACCCGTCGTAGAGCTTCCATGCTGTTTGGTTAGTTGTTCAACAAAGAAAGTTTTGATAACAACAAATATTTGAATTCAAAATCAAAGGAGAAAGTGCTTTGAAAAGATTGTTGGGGCTTACAGCTCAAGGAGAAGCCCAAGTTTTAACGATGATCACACCGTTGTTTTGAAAACTGTACATAGGGACTTATACAATAAGTGAGCCCCAAAAAGTTTTTATGTACAAGGGGATGGGTCTTACACTCTATTAGAGGCCCAAAGTGACTTAAAGAAAAGAAATGGGGCTTATAACACGAGGGTAGGCCCAGATGATTTGTTTTGAACTGGCGATCGTGCCGAGGTTTTCCTTTTAACATAGAGGGACTTATACAATATCTGAGGCCCAAAAAGGTTTTGGTTAAAAGGGAATTGGGCCTTACACTCTATTAGAAGCCCAATGAGTTTGAAAATAAATAAAGATGGGTCTTATAGCTCAAGGAGAAGCCCAAAGATTTTTGTTTGAAAACGGAGATCGCGCCGAGGTTTTTGAAAACACAGTGGGTCTTATACAACATCTGAGGCCCAAATCATTTTGGTTTCAAAAAGGGGTTGGGTCTTACACTCTATTAGAGGCCCAAATATTATTTTGAAAATAAAAATGGGACTTACAACACAAGGGTAGGCCCAATTGTTTTTGTTGAGAAGGCGACGATCGCGCCGTTCACTTGAAATTGTTCAGAGGGACTTATACAATAAGTGAAGCCCACAATTGGTTTATTTACAAAAGGATTGAGACTTACACTCTATTAGAGGCCCAAAGTGTTTGAAAATGATTTGTTTAGGGTGATTAAGATCAAAACCCTAAATTAATTTCAAAATGTATTTTAATTAAATAAAAACATGTTTATATCCACAACATGATTGAAAATCAATTAAGTTTGGAAAATCAAGAAGGAACAAATATTTCAAATGTTAAAAACAAATAAAACATTAGTTCTTTGCAAAAATATCAAATATAGGAAATAAATAATATTTTTGGGAATTTTTGGCAAAATAAAATATTTTAACATTTTTGTGAATTATTAAAAAAAGAATCAACTCAAAATCATTAAAATTCAGAGAGAAATTATTTTTTGAATCAATTAAATAAAATCACAAAATTCAAATATTCAAAAATGGCACCAAGAACATGCCAAGAACACGCGCCACCCCTCTGTTTCTGCAGATTTGCATTTTCTCACCAATCTCACTGAATACTTGATGAAATCATGCAATCCACATATCAATCTACTCGTTTTCACCTCACGATCATGTCTATGGTCTTTAATTTCATTTATTTTAAGCATGGAATAAGAAATCAAAGAGAAACCTCAAGAACCCTAGATTCTGCATGAAGGCTCAGAAATTCCACACATGATTCATACAAGGCAATTAATAGAGGGGAATAATTCTATGCATGATTATGAACATATGGCAAAATTATTATGTGAGGAAATATGCATGAATCATGAGATGACCAAGTTGAGGCTTACCTCTTGCAGCTGGTGATCGTGTTTTTAGTTGGAGGTGTTGCAACTTAGTCCCAATGATGTGGATAGCTTCCCTAGGTGCCAAGTGATGTGCCTGAATGCTTGGAATGGTTTGAAACAAGCTGGAACTGAAGATGGTACCTTAACTGCAAGTCTGCTAAAAGTTTGAGCAGTTGGATGGTGATTTTGAGAAATCAGTGTTCCCGACGTTGTTTAAGTGTTTGGATCACTTCTATATGATGTTTATGAGGTGTATGTGTGATTGGTTTGGTTGGAATAGCTCTCAAACTCAAAACCCGATAGTGACTTGCTTTGGAAGGCAATTTTGGAAGTGAGAAGGAGATTTTGAGGAAAGCATCTGTTTGATGGTTTGGTGTACTCAAACTGAGAACAAATGAGCTCTATTTATAGTAGAGCAAGTTTGTTTTGCAAGCAATAGTGAATGGCAACTGCTGTAGAGGTTTGGCCAATGGTTGCACTTTGGAATCTCAAGTCTCCTCTAGCCATTGACTAGAGGTTAGAGCACAGGCTGCTGGTTCCCTAGTTCAGAGATCATCCTTGACTTATTCAGTTGGAAATGGTTTAGTTCATGCCACCTTTGTGCATCCATTGAATGCCCCAAAACAAAATTGGAGTCTTGTCCCCTCTTTAGGCATTTCTAGGTTTGGCATGCTATTTTTAGATCCAAAGACTTGGGAGGCTTATGGATCACTGTTTGTCCCTCATTGGTCCCTCCCTGAGGTGTTCAGATGGATAAACTTGTTTGTCATTTGCACAAATTGCTCAAATCGAGAAAAATGCACAAATCTGCCTAGTCATGACAGTTGCATCAAGGCATTTTGCCACAATCATAACTCTTAGCTCAAATGGAAATTGATGGAGTTCTTGGCCATTTTGGAAAGGTCTTATATGATACAACACATGTGTGATCATAGTTTGTCTTGATACGATTTGGATCCAAGTGAAAAATCCCCCTACTTTTGGAAAAAAAGCAAGACAGATTTTGACTTAGTGAAAATTTCACTAAGTGTTGTAAAAAGTGACATTTCATGTTTTCAGCCATTTTGATCATTCCATAACTTAAAATCCATGAGGAATTGGAATGAGGTGTAGTTAACACTTTTAAAGTATGCCATGAGAGCTACAAATCCATCTTTGGATCAGCCAAAATGGTTGCTTGGATCTCAAGTTATGATCCTTGGAAGTTGGCACCCTAGCCACTTTGTTTCATAACTTAGAAAATTTCTAAGTTTTTTATGGTTACCCCTTTTACAAGTTATCCCGCTTTATTTGATTTTTATTGATGAATGATGATTCCAATCACACGTTAATATCATTTTAGGGTTAGGGGACCATAATTGATCAAAAAATAAAAAAGTTAAACTTTGACTTTTGGGCACAGTTGACTTTTTATCAAATGAATTCCAAACTGTGCGATCCTCTATGAAATCAAGTCCTTGACCTAAATCAAACTTGATGGATTGATTTCATAGGTGTTATAGGGTGTATTGAATCATGTCCCAAGGTTTGGGAGCATGTCTTGGTCAAAAGTCAAAGACACAGTTGACTTTTCTTGCGAAACCCTAACTGTGGTTCTGATGAACTTGAAACTTGTGAATCAAGCTTCTTGGATCAATCCATTGTTGCAAATGGATCAATGTGGTTTAATAGGGACCCTCAAATCATGTCTTGAGGTCTTGGCTCATGTTTTGTCCCAAAAGTCAACTTAGGGGTGAATTAGGTCAAGAAACCCTAATTCCTGATTTTTATTGTATGCATCCCCCGAGGTAAAATTGACTTGATGATTGGGTCCATGAGGTCCCTTAGAGTATTTTAGGTTATACTTTGAAGCATTGGCTCATGCCCAGAGGAAAATTTCCATCTGGAGGCCCTGGTTGACCAAAACCCTAATTTGGTGACACTGACGATCTTGAGGCTTGATCCACTTGGACTGTTGCAACCTTGTGCTTGATTCTTGATGTGGGAGTCCTCTTGATCCACTTAGACAAGTTGAAGATCATGTCATTTCTTGATTGATCATTTGTCTAAGAGCTCTGAGAGGGCTTGAAACCCTAAGTTTGATTGTAGTGAATGCTCAACAATTCTTGAGGAGATTGATGAGGTATGTAAATACCTCCATATTATGCTGATGATTTGCACAATGATGGGAAATCTTAGTAGTCAAAATTTGGGGTATGACACAATGGACCTGGTTCTACTTGGATCAAAGTGAAAAATGCCTCTACATTTTGGAAAAAGTAAGACAGATTCTGACTTATTGAAAATTTCACTAAGTGTTGGAAAAAGTGGCCATTTTCATTTTTTGTGATTTTGATAAATCCATAACTCAAAATCCATGGAGATTTGGAATTTCTTGTAGTTGACATATTTGAAGTATGTCAGATGGACTTTCATATGAGCTTTGAATGGGAGAAAAAGGCCTTGTGGTTTAGGAGTTACGACCTTGCAAAGTTGGTACAAAATCACTTTTGTTCCATAACTTAGAAACTTTTTGATTTCTCAAGGTTGCCCCTTTTTCAAGAAACCTCACTTTTATTGATTTTTATTAATGAATGATGATCAATACCATACATTAACATTGTTTTTGACTTAGGGGAACCATATTTGTGAAAAATCCCAAAAAGCCAAACTTGATTTTGTGCACAGTTGACTTTTTATCGGATGAAATCTAAACTGTGCGATCCTTTGTGAAATCAAGTCCTTGACCTAATTCAAACCTAATGAATGGGTTTCATAGGTGTGATAGAGTGTATTGAATCATGTCCCAAGGTTTGGGAGCATGTCTTAGTTAAAAGTCAAAGGTACAA
The DNA here is from genome assembly GCA_022829125.1 of Lathyrus tuberosus. Classification (NCBI taxonomy): domain Eukaryota; kingdom Viridiplantae; phylum Streptophyta; class Magnoliopsida; order Fabales; family Fabaceae; genus Lathyrus; species Lathyrus tuberosus. Next base: position 19,063,185 of record JALAZF010000005.1, on the reverse strand, counting down.
TTGACTTTTCTTCAAAACCCTAATTGTGGTCCAGATGAAATTGAAACTTGTGAATCAAGCTTCTTAGATCAATCCATTGTTGCAAATGGATCAATCCATTGTTGCAAATGGATCAATCCATTTTTGTAACTCAAATCATGTCTTGAGGTCTTGGCTCATACTTTTCTCCAAAAGTCAACTTAGGGGTGAATTAGGTCATGAAACCCTAATTCCTGATTTTTTGGTAAATGCATCCCCTGAGGTTAATTTAACTTGATGATTGGGTATATAAGGTCCCTTGGAGTATCTTGGGTTGTGCTTTGAAGCATTGGCTCATGTCCAAAGAAAAATTTCCATCTGGAGGCCTTGGTCGACCAAAACCCTAATTTGGTGAAACTGGCGATCTCGGGGCTTGATCCACTAGGAATGTTGCAACCTTGTGCTTGATTCTTGATGCAGGAGTCCTTTTGATCATTTGTGGGTGTTTGAGAGGTTAGACAAGTTGAAGATCATGTGATTTCTTGATTGATCCTTTGTCTAAGTGCTCTGAGAGGGCTCAAAACCCTAATTCTTGATTATAGTGGGTGCTAAACCATCTTTGAGGAGATTGATGAGGCATGAAGGTACATCCATATTGTGGTAATGATCCTCACAATGATGGGAAATCTTGTGGTCAAAATTTGGGGTATGACACTAATTACAATGGACATGGCGTAGGTGCCATTTTGATGAATCCAGATAGTGGTTACACTTCTTTCACCTCAAGTCCATGCTTTGAGTGTACAAACAACATTGCCAAGTATGAAGCATGCATTCTAGGCCTCGAAGCAGCCATTAACCTTTGAATCAAAATTCTTGAAGTGAGTTGAGATTCATCTTTGGTGATATACAAAGTTAAGGGTGAATGGGAGACCCGAGATGAAAAGTTGATTCCATACCATGCTTATACTGTGGAGATGATCAAATACTTTGATGAGATCACTTTTCGACATGTCCCGAGGTCTCAAAACCATATTCCTGATGCTTTGGCTATGCTAGCCTCCACGTGGAAGGTCATATTTGTTAATGAAGTACCACTCATCCGGATTGAATGAAAGACCGAGCCTGCTTACTACCAATTAGTTGAAGAGGAAACTGATCGAAAACCTTGGTTCCACGACATCAAGAGGTATATGCAAAACTGGGAATATCCAGATGATGCTACCACTCTTGACAAAAAACTTTGAGAAGATTGGCGTCCAAATTCTTCCTCAGCAATGATGTGTTGTATAAAAGAAATCACGACATGGTTCTGCTTAGATGTCGTTACGGAATTCCAAACAAAATTATCACAGATAATGGAACTAATTTGAACAACAAGACTATGAAAGAGCTGTGTGAATCCTTCTAGATCGAGCACTATAATTCTTCGCCTTACCGTCCGAAGATGAATAGAGCTGTTGAAGCTGCTAACAAGAACATCAAGAAAATCCTGCAAAAGATGGTCAAGACTTACTAGGATTGGCATGAAATGCTACCCTTCACTTTGCATGGATACCAGACCTCAGTCTGCACTTCAACAGTGGCAACCCCTGTAACACCCCAATTCCCATCGTGAATAAATAATACATAAATAAATCAGAGTAAACAAAATTTTATTCTTAGACAGAAATAAGGATGCCACAGTTGAGAAAAACATAATCCCTGCTCATAAATTTGATACATAAAACAAAATGGAATAAACCTAAAAGGGAAATGTTTTCCAACAAAAGGAAAGTTCAATTATGGAATAAAGCGGAAAGATCCATAACTGACTTGTTTTACAAAATAAATTACTTTATAACATCAAAATATTCATACAAAGGTAATACAAAATATATCCAACAAATGTATACATATATAACAAAAGCGTTCCCCGACTCCCGTGTTACGTATCAAAGCAGATAGTCCGACAAAAGGATGGAGAACTAATCTTCACAAAAGCCTCCATGATACTAATCTGCAATTGCCTCATAGAGCAACAAACCACAGCAGAAGGGTGAGAAATAACAATTAAATCAAGATTGCATATTAATATGCAAACACATATAAATTCACATACATAATTATTCTCACCACAAGCATCACATATTAATACATATAGCATGCCACAGATACATAACATATTTCTAATAATCCAACAACATAGCATATATCAATTATACCAACATAATCACATATTCGCACATAAGGCATATCAAAGTTATAACATATGGAAACACACCACCACATCACGTATATTCATATATAGCATACCATAGAGAATTAATACAATCATTGTAATGTACAACATCCCCACAAAACATAGCATATGTCTATACATAAAACATATCATCAATAACCAATGCATTTATCACAAATGCATATCAAATAACCAATGCTATCACGAGCTCAACACATAATCAATCAATTCACAATCTCCCACACATAATCAATCCATTTACAATTTCCCACACATAATCAATCCATTCACAATTTCCACACATAATCAATCCATTCATGATTTATGCAAATGCACAGAGACCGACACAATGACTCTATGCATGCGGTATCATTCCATCCATCATTTTCATCATTAATTCACTCAGGAACTATTGGAATCATCGCTTGTTACTTAGTGTAACTCCCCATCGGGCAAACGATGTTCCCCGTCGCTTTAGGTCCTCTTTGTATAAGGCACATGATGTTTATGGATCGTTTTAGGTCCTCTTTGTATAACGCACACAATCTGATCGCTTTAGGTCCTCTTTGTATAAGGCACACGATCGTCTATAACGTCGCTTTAGGCCCTCTTTGTATAAGGTACACGACCGTTACAGCAGATTCCCTCTGGAATCGTTTCGTCGCTCACACCCACTAGGGCACACGACATCACAAGAATCAGAGCGACGTAGTTCCCCTCAACGAGGGTCGCTTTGTTTGTGTTTTTTAGTGGAAACGTCAGAGTGCGCGTCCCAGCAGTTTAGGTGTTGCGGCTCGCTGTATGGAGACTTAGGCGTTACCTGTTTGCGGTAGAACGGACGTGACGAGTCCTTAAGAAAGGAGTGAAGGAGATGAGAAAAGAATTGTTTATTTGTTTGAAGTATTTTAAAAGTTTTTCTCATTTGTTTGCATATGATAGTGTATCTAAATCTTAGTAATTGGAGTGTATACATTCTCACATTCCAAGATGGAATGAGTAAGAAAGTACACTAAGTGTGAAGAAGACCCTCACATTTAGTTCCAATTATTAAGGTTCAAATACACTAGCATACTGGTATTTATTAAGTGTTTTTGTTAATTATGAAATGAACAAGTGTTTTTTTTATTTGTATCTTCAACAAGTATTGCATTTAAGTCCTTCATACAAGATCAAATGTTTAACACATTGACCCAAGATGGGCCATATGCTACACATTCTAAGATTACAAGAGAAGACCCCCTATAATCTTTTCTTTATATGAAAGGCCTAAATGCAATAAATGCCTACCTTTATTACATATTTTGAATTTTCTTTGAGATGAGAAGATGAAAGACTCAAGTGGGCGAGAAAGGTAAAATCTATGTGAACTAAGACTCGATCCTAATTGATTAGTTAAGGGAGTGATCCTAATGGTTTGTGAGGTTGCAAAACCTAAAGTCTAAAGAAGGAATGAGTTAAACAATTCACTTCTAAAGTAGAAGATGAATTGTAACTCAAAAGGGAAAATAATGAGTTAATCAAAGAAAGCACATAAGTACTTACAAAACACAAGGTTGAATTGTAAAAGATGAAAGGAGAGAGGTTTGAATGTGGGTTCCTCATCCACATCAAATTTCAACTTACCAAAGCCCCTACATGGTTAGTAAACATGGAAACATGTATAGGAAGTAAAAAGTACTTAATACACATTAAAGTTCAAAAGAATAAGATGAAGAATCAAATCTTAATATCACAACCAGAATGTGAATCATATTGACAACAAGTGAATATCATCATACAAGTTCAAATGAATAAGCAACAATCATCATCCATATCATTTAAACATGTTATCATAAGAAAGGATAGATGAAAGATGAAAAGAAATGAAAAGAACATGCATAAATGGAACATGTAATCCAAAAATCAGAATTGAAACTAAATGAAAAATGGTTTATAAACATCTCAAAGTATTCATGAATCAACATTCAAGACATTCAAGAAGTAATAGAAGAAGAAGTGAAGTGAAAGTTCAAAAGGAAAGTGCAAACAATACATGTTAAGGATGCACAAAGTTCAAGTTGAAATGAACATGTAAAGATGACCTATAATGTGTACCAAGGACCTATAATATCATATGAATGGCTCATAAAATGTGCAAATGCTCATACAAATATGCACAAAAGAATTCACGCAAACATACACTAAAGTTAGAATGATATGACATGCATTAGGATTCAAATGTAATGCATCAAACAAAAACCAAATGGGCTTATGAAAATTATGCAAGCATGGTATTTGAATGTCTAAGTCAGAAGTAAGTCATACATCAAGATGGCATGTCAAAATTCAAAGCAAAATGACTTTAAATAATGCATTAGATCAAGTTGAAACATCATGCAAAGTGGTGCATATTAGTCAACACTCATGAATTTAAAATCATGAAATAAAAATATCAAAACTTTTCTAAATGTCTTGATAATACTAATGAATTTTTCCAGAATTTTCTGATGTTGTTTTGTAATTTTAACAATTAAACATGAAACGTGTATGAAATGGAGAAAATAAAAGGAAATTGAAATAAGAAAGGGGTGTAGGGAAGTAAATTTCCACGTTCAGAATTACAAGAAGGCCTAAAGGAAGGGGTGTTAATAGCAAGCCCAAGTTACAAAAGTCCAATAGCAAAGTCAATCAAGAACATGTGGAAATTAGTCAACACTCAGACTCACTATCATCCCTAGGATCAATCATACGCTCACAACCAAGTCAACAAAATGATCAAGTAGCCAAGATCAACATACAAGATTAAGAGGCACATGATAAAATGGTACACGCGCACACACCAAGCTCAATCAGAGCACAATAGGACCTCACGTGATAGGCACTTGCATTTTTAATTTGTTGGCAACACTTCATCCGCATGATTAATCAGACGTCTTAGAATCAGTCAACCACTTAACAAGTAATCAAGACGAGAGTGTATGATATGAGGGCACATGGTAGCACGCGTGAGGCATCAATCACCCAAACCACAAGAACAAATTCAGAATTAAAATCACGTGGCAAATCGTGGATCATTGGATCAATCAAATCAACAGATGAAATTCAAACTGGATAAAAACCCTAGCCATCACTCACCGGCCGGAGAGGGACCTCCGGTCACCTTCTCCGGCGGGAACCACCACCTGCAAATCTTACATGCTCACAGAAATGCACACTACGTATACCAAAATGAAGCTGAGATAATGGAGATTAAGGACACACAATTATTTTTCATAGAACAAACACATACATGGAGAACAGAGAGGATTAAAACATGCCCTAACTTTTGGATCTACACCTCTATAAGGCCTATCAACTAGCTGGAGTATCAAATGCTCCTAGTGAGCTCATATCATTATGAAAACAACAAAATAAACCATAAAACGTGAGAGAAATGTTTGAAAGTTTTAGAACCTGAACTTGCAGCTCTTGGAGATTCTTGAGAAAACCAGAGAAAACACTTGCTCTTAAACCTTGGAGCTTCAAACTAAGCAAAATAAATGCGGCTAGAATTTGTTATCTTGAGAATAGAGAGATTCAAAACTTGCTGAAATACACTTGAAGAAATCGTGTGGATTGTGATAGATCTTCCCTCAATCATGTTCCATTGATGATGATATAGATGAAGTAGATGAAAATATCATGCACTCGGAGAATAAGTTTTGAGAGAGTTGGTGAAAAAAGTGAGAGAATCAGAGAGAAAGTAGAAAGAGTTTTGGGGTGAAAATGAGAAAATAAAGTTAAAATGAAAAATGAGAGTGAAGTTTCTATTTATAGTGTGAGTTAGATATGAACCATAGGTGGTGAAGTGAGTTGGTTAGAATGAGTCATGTGAGTTAAGGTGAGTCATCCCTAACTAACTGAGCCAAGTTAGTTAGGGCGAGTTAACAATGGATGTGCTATGGTGATGGTGATTCATGGTGTACTATGGTGCAGATTAATAGAATGAAGCTAACTCGTGTATGCTGCAGCAAGCAAACTTGTTCTACAAGTTTTCAATCCTTCCATTTCTATGTATAATGAGCATGGGTTGCACGTGCCAGTAAGGAATTGTTGGTTCTAAAATGGTAAAGAATGATGATGTGATAATGCGTGCAAATTGGCAAAACAACACCCAAAATATTATCTCTTTTTCTGGTTTGGTGACAGTTTGGAAACAATGGAAATAAGCAAGTTTGAGAAGGAAATTCTCTCACTATAATGTATGAGATCATGAAATTTATGGGTCATTGGAAAGAGAGTGGATCATAGAACAATATTGGTATGGATCTTGGATTGAATTGAGGCTTTGAACACACTTAAAAATGGATGTGAACACAAGGATGCAAAGCTGGTTGGTGGGCGTGCAACAACAAGTCGTGACCTAGCAATGTGGTGCATGAAATTTCAGTGTGGTCACTTTATCTTGAGACCAATATTTCTCCCTCATAACTTGGCCAAACCAAAATTTCCCCAACATCAACATTGAAGAGGGCAGTGTAAGGAACAACTTTGATGTTGAAAAGTTTTCCATTTGGAGCTTTTATCATTGAGAAATTAAGCTTGACATTTGGCACACCACATGTTTGTAGAAATGATGGCGCGTGGACCTAGGAATCCTTGGTCATGACCTGATTTTGGACCTACTTTGCTCAAACTTTGATCAATCATATCTCACTCAATTTTTATCCAATGAAGCTGTTCTTTATGTGGATTTGAAGCTTGAAATAAGATCTTTTGTTGTGGCCTAGTGGAATTTTTATTTGAAGTCTCAATTTTGAATGGCCTTGGTTCAAAGTTTGGTGCAAAATGGCCAAAACTTTCCTTATTTAGAAACCCTACTTCTTCCAAAAATGGCAACTTTTCAAATCTTGATTTTTCATGATCCTTTTGGAGTTTCTTGATCAAATTTTGTACATTGGTCACATATAACATGAATTTCATGAATTTGGCCTCAAAAAGTCAAGAGTTAACTTTTTCCTCTGATTATTTGACTTAGCCTGAATTTTCCTGATTTTTTATCTTTCTTCCAATTGAACCACTTCTAAAACCAATTGAGAGGCAATTTTCCACACACATACACTTAAGGACATGTAGAATACCATGACACCAAGTTTTGTCCAAAAAATCAGAGATGACCTGATTTAATTGGAAACCCTAGTTTTGATACCCACCTACTAAGGGGAAAAATGTGCAGTCTTTAATTTCAAATTCCTCAGAGTATGTTGTGTATCCTCTTAAAGGATGATAAGATATGCCACTTGAGGGTGTTTTTGAACCAATGAAATATCTCTTTTGAGGGTTTTCCTTCAGTTTTTTTTACCTCTTGCATAGTGAAGGATGTAATGCTTCAATCTCCTATTGAATCTCACTTTCTTGAGGTTTTGGATGATCAATTGAGATAGTATGAGACATGAAGGACCTCTTGGCTTGCCTTGAGGCAACTTGTTTGACCTTTTGTGCCTTGAATGATTTCTTGATTGTCCATCTTTCACCTGATCACATGCCTTGATGGTAAGAGGGATGATATGCTTCATTTTTCTATGTTAAAGATGCAATGCAAGGCTAATGAGATGGATATGATATGATATATGATAATGCTATGCTATGATGACAAAAGAGAGAGCAAATTTTGGGGTATTACAGCTGCCCCTATTCAAACGCTGTAGACTTGAATGCCTGAAAGCGATTGCTTTCAGACTTTCAAGGTATATAGTGATTGAATACCAAATATAACCAAAAAATTTGCTCTGGATGACGAAGAACAAAAGGGATATAAACCCAACGAGACTGCTGGATTGAATCTTCAATGAAACGTTGTCGGAGAGATCTGTCTTTTGAACGACGCCAGACGACTACTGGCTTGCCATACTACGGATGGACTTTCAACAATGTCTTTTTGAACGACGCCAGACGACTACTGGCTTGCCACTCTATGGATGGACTTTAGCTGCTCTGCCATTCTAAACAATGGACTTTTACCAATTCGTGTTGGATTTCTGCCAATCTATCGTTGGACTTCACTGATTACCAAACCGGCTTTGGAATCTCAAAATTGCCATCCTCAGATGGACTTTTGCAGTTTTGCCAAACTAACATTGGACTTCGATGCTTACCAAACCGGCTTTGGAAGCTTTGCCAAACCAACGTTGGACTTTGCTGAGCATTTAGTTGTTTATCATCATCCCACCTGCTGGAACAATATAAACTACTGTTTGTATGATCATTCCACCCACTGGAAAAACCATCTGCAATACTATCCCACCTGCTGGAATAATATGAACGATTATCTATATGATCACCCCACCTGCTGGAACAACCATCTGCAATACTATCCCACCTGCTGGAATAATATGAACAACTATCTGTATGATCACCCCACCTGCTGGAACAACCATATGCAATATTATCCCACCTGCTGGAATAAAATGAACAACTATCTGTATGATCACCCCACCTGCTGGAACAACCATCTGCAATACTATCCCACCTGCTGGAATAATATGAACAACTATCTGTATGATCACCCCACCTGCTGAAACAACCATCTGCAATACTATCCCACCTGCTGGAATAATATGAACAACTATCTGTATGATCACCCCACCTGCCGGCATAACCATCAGCAATACTATCCCACTTGCTGGAATAATATGAACAACTATCTGTATGATCACCCCACCTGCTGGAACAACCATCTGCAATACTATCCCACCTGCTGGAATAATATGAACAACTATCTGTATGATCACCCCACCTTGTTGACACTACTACTTGCTGGTAAATCCTGCTGAGAATAAACTCCACATGGGATGTTACTGCGAGAAGCTTCGTCTCTTAAGAGGCTTTTATAAAAAACCAAGCGTTTTCCAAATCTTAGACGAACACCCTGTCTTCAACTTCTGAACATTTGCTCTTGTACTCGTTATGGACATGGAGTGCTCACTGCATTAATAACCGTTATCAACACAGAAGAATTCAATCTTGAATTCTTCGACAACCGTTGTCGCCACAAAACCCGGTGGGAAATCTTGAATGAAAGAATCGACTTAATAAGATACAATAGTATCAAGTCATAGTAAATATCTGTTGATTATGCTGAGAGATAACTTTCGTGCTGCTTGGATCGATCGTACTCATTACCTGCAACAGAAAAAAAATATGCACATGCCCCAGGATATTGCGTGGTTTTTTTGAGTCCACCATCCAAGGTTGTCCAACAAGCAAAGTAATTTTAATTGTCTTTTTTGTGCATGTTTTTGTAAGGCCATGATATTTTCAAAGCAATGTTTTATTATCAAAAATTGAACGTTTTTGCAAACAAAACAGTAAAATGAAAATAAAAGCTTGTGACTGAATATTCAGTTTTATTGAGGAAATGCCAAAATCGGCGAATTTACAATCGGAAGCAAACTCCTGAAAGAGTTGATTGCCATAAAATTGAGAAAAGAAATCTATCCTAATGACAATGCGGAAATTGGATTCCAACTGATTTCTAATTCTGTTATAGCCAGTATGTATTCCAACTCTCTTGATTATCTTCGCCTTCGGAAGCTCGTGGTCGGAACAATTCCTCCTTAGGAAACTTTGCTATTTTGCTGAAGAGTAGAGAACGTACAGATTAATTCAGACTGCAGTCATTCGCTTAAATCCCTCTTTTGCGTGGATCGCCTTTTCAGGTTTTCAACCCACCGGGATACCTATTTTTGCCTAAGTTGCCCTTTCGGGTTTTCAACTTACCGGGTGTACAATTTTTTTAATTATATCCTTAATTTTTGCCCGAACCTTTATTCTGTTTTTGGTTCGCCAGGATGCCCTTTTTTGCCTGGATTTTTTTTTTATCCAGCGGGTCTATTTATACGAAGTATTTTTTAACTGCATCTGAATTAACAGGGGATGAAAAGTCTTCACCATCCATGGTTGTCAGCAATAAGGCTCCACCTGAGAAAACCTTTTTAACCACGAATGAACCTTCATAATTAGGAGTGCATTTGCCCCTGTGATCTGTACTCGGAGGAAGTATTCTCTTGATTACCACATCTCCGACCTTGTAAACTTGAGGTCGAACCTTTTGATCGAATGCCCTCTTCATTCTGCGCTGATATAGCTGGCCATGACATACTACTGCTAATCGCTTCTCCTCAATAAGGCTCAGCTGATCAAATCTGGCTCGTACCCATTCAGCTTCATCTAGCTTAACGTCCATCAATACTCGGAGAGAGGGAATCTCAACTTCGACCGGTAGAACTGCCTCCATACCATATACAAGTGAGTATGGTGTTGCCCCAGTGGACGTGTGGACTGATGTTCGATACCCATGCAAAGCAAATGGTAACATCTCATGCCAATCTTTGTACGTGACAACCATCTTTTGAACAATCTTCCTGATATTTTTGTAGGCCGCTTCGACCGCGCCATTCATCTTTGGGCGGTACAGAGAAGAATTGTGATGTTCGATTTTGAAGTCCCGGCATAGCTCAGCCATCATCTTATTATTCAAATTAGCACCATTATCAGTAATGATTCTTTCGGGAACTCCATAGCGACAAATGATATCTCGTTTCAAGAAACGAGCTACCACTTGCTTAGTGACATTGGCATAAGACGCTGCTTCAACCCATTTAGTGAAGTAATCAATGGCGACCAAGATGAAACGATGGCCGTTTGAAGCAGTAGGCTCAATTTTCCCGATCATATCAATGCCCCACATTGCAAAGGGCCACGGAGAGGACATGACACTCAACGGATTTGGAGGAACGTGTATTTTGTCTGCATAGATCTGGCATTTGTGACACTTGCGGGCATACTTGCAGCAATCTGACTCCATTATCAACCAATAATACCCCGATCTCAACAATTTCTTAGCCATCGCATGTCCTCCGGCATGGGTACCGAAAGAGCCTTCGTGCACTTCAATCATCAACAGGTCTGCTTCATGTCTATCCACGCATCTGAGCAGAACCGTGTCAAAATTTCTTTTATACAACACGCCATCTTTGTTCAAGAAGAAACTACCGGCTAGCCTTCTTAATGTCTTCTTGTCTTTGGAAGATGCCCCAGGCGGGTATTCTAGACTTTCCAAGAAGCATTTAATGTCATGGTACCAAGGCTTGTCGTCAGACACTGCATCAACATCAAACACAAAAGCAGGTCTATCAAGACGAGATACATCAATCCTGGGTACAAATTTCCAACCATGCACTTTGATCATCGAAGATATAGTGGCCAAGGCATCTGCAAACTTATTTTCATCTCTGGAAACATGGTACAACTTGACAGTTGTAAAGAATGTCAGCAATCTCCTCGTATAATCTCTATACGGAATCAAATCCTGCTGATGTGTGTGCCAAGTTCCCTTTACTTGATTGATTACCAGTGCTGAATCACCAAAGATATCGAGGGTCTTGATTCGTAAATCAATAGCCTCCTCAATCCCTAGTATGCAAGCTTCGTATTCTGCTTCATTGTTGGTACACCCGAAAGTTACTCGGGCAGTGAAGGGAATGTGAACGCCTTCTGGCGTAATGAGAACTGCACCAACTCCGCACCCATTCATATTAACTGCCCCGTCAAACATCAAACTCCATTTGAATTCAGGGTCAGGCCCCTCCTCCAGAAGTGGTTCCTCGCAGTCTTTCGCTTTAAGAAACATGATGTCCTCATCAGGGAAATCAAACTTCATGGGCTGGTAGTCATCAAGAGGCTGTTGCACAAGATAATCTGACAGTATACTTCCTTTGATTGCTTTTTGCGAAGTATATTGAATATTGTACTCTGTCAGTACCATCTGCAACCTTGCAACTCTGCCTGTAAGTGCTGGTTTCTCAAAAATATACTTGACCGGATCCATTTTTGAGATCAACAGGGTTGTATGTGTGAGCATATATTGTCTCAATCGCTTTGTGGCCCATGTGAGTGCGCAACATGTCTTCTCAAGCATTGAATAACGTGATTCACAATATGTAAACTTCTTGCTCAGGTAGTAGATAGCATGTTCTTTCCTACCTGTCTCGTCGTGTTGACCAAGAACACAACCCATGGATCCTTCGAGCACTGTCAAGTACATAATCAGTGGTCTCCCTTGAACTGGAGGTATCAGAATCGGAGGTTCCTGTAAATATCTTTTTATTTTATCGAATGCATTTTGACAATCATCATTCCACCTGAGCGTTTGATCTTTTCTTAGCATTTTGAATATCGGTTCGCAGGTGGCAGTTAGGTGAGATATGAACCTTGAAATGTAGTTCAATCTCCCTAGAAAGCCGCGATCTTCTTTCTCAGTTCTCGGTACAAGCATATCTTGTATAGCTTTCACTTTAGCAGGATCAACCTCTATTCCTTTTTTACTGACAATGAAACCCAGCAATTTTCCGGACCGCACGCCGAAAGTACACTTGTTAGGATTCAGTCTCAACCTGAATTTCCTCAACCTCTCAAACAACTTCTTCAAGTTGATCAGATGTTCCTCTTCTGTCTTTGATTTAGCAATCATGTCATCCACATAGCACTCGATCTCTTTATGAATTAGATCGTGGAATAACGTCACCATTGCTCTTTGATAGGTTGCCCCTGCGTTCTTCAACCCAAAAGGCATTACTTTATAACAGAAGGTACCCCACGGGGTAATGAATGTCGTCTTCTCCATGTCTTCAGGCGCCATCTTTATCTGATTGTATCCGGAGAATCCATCCATAAATGAGAACACTGAAAACTGAGCAGTATTGTCAACCAGCACATCAATATGAGGGAGTGGAAAGTCATCTTTAGGGCTCGCCCTGTTGAGATCTCTGTAATCCACGCACATTCTGACCTTGCCATCTTTCTTCGGTACCGGTACTATATTGACCACCCAGGGAGGATAGTTGGTTACTGCCAGAAAACCTGCATCCAACTATTTCTGTACCTCTTCCTTGATCTTCAAAGCCATTTCTAGTTTCGTTCTGCGCAGTTTCTGCTTGACCGGTGTACAGGCCTCTTTCAATGGTAGTCTATGCACAACTATGTCTGTATTTAAACCTGGCATATCTTGATATGACCAAGCAAAGATGTCAACGTATTCACGTAGCATGACTATCAGCTCTTGCTTTACATCAGCCCGCAGACTTGCACCGATCTTTGTCTCTTTCTTGCTTTCTTCTGAACCAATATTGATAACCTCAAGAGCTTTCTGATGAGGCTGTATGGTCTTTTCTTCCTGTTTCAATAATCTAACCAACTCTTCCGGGAGTTCATAGTCTTCATCACTTTCCTCCTCAGCTTGATAGATCGGATTGTCGAAATCATACGTGGGCATAACATAATCATTTTCAGAGGAATCCACAAAATCAAGTCTGCATGATTGGATTGATGCTTTATTTTAGATTATTTTTGCTTGAAAACAAAAGAAAAGAAGGTGCATTGTCATTTTTTAATTTTCTTTGTGCAAAAATAAATATAAAGAAGGAATAAAGGAACACAAATTTGTAAACATAAACGTCCTTTTTATTGATGTTTGAACATTATATGAGAAAATATGGTGGCCCTACAAATGGATCCTCACACCTTGGGCAGAGTGTGGGATTTTATGCATTATGAAAGACAAGAATTATTACTCTGAATGGTGTACAACATGAATGACTTCTTCACTAGACCAGTTTTGCAATGCCTCGCCTGGAGCCAGTGAATACACCCATCTATCCAGATAATCTGAGCTTTCAGCGTCATCTTCTATTGTTGAGCAGGACTGATTAGGGTTGATAATTCCTCCAATTTTGAAATTGATTGGCCCACGGAATCGGGGAACTGGCGTCTGGCCCTGTTGGTATCTAATGCCGAACTTATCTTCCTTCACGAACACGTCGATAGCTTTACCCCAACCTTGGGCATTTCCGCTTTCAACCACTTCTCTGGCCTGCTTGTAGGATACAATTGATGCACTCGGCCCAACTGGCACATTTGACGCCACTGATGTTGAAGTAGATTCTGGGAATTTGTTGATATTCAGGGCTTCAAAAGACTGGCACAGGGTTTCATGAATTTCTCCATCCATTTCCACATATTTGAAAGTGGATAGATGACTCACAAATATATCCTCTTCACCACAAACGGTAACCACTTGACCCTCGAACACGTACTTGAGCTTCTGATGTAGTGTGGAGGTAACTGCGCCTGCTGCGTGAATCCACGGTCGGCCTAACAAACAGCTGTAAGCAGGCTGAATGTCCATAACGTGAAAGATTGTCTTGAATATCTGTGGACCAACCTATATTGGTAATTCTACCTCTCCAAACACCGATCTTTGGGATCCATCGAAAGCTCTCACAATCAGATCGCTGGGTCTAAGAATCAATCCATCTACTTCAATTTTCATCAGGGCCTTTTTGGGTAACACATTCAAGGAAGAACCTGTGTCAACTAGCACAAGCGACAAAATAGCTCCTTTGCATTCAAGTGTGATGTGCAACGCTTTGTTATGATTACGTCCATCTGGAGTCAAATCCCTATTCGTAAACCCCAACCCGTGGCTCACATTGACATTAGAAATTACTCCCTCCAACTGATTCACAGTAATCTCTTGGGGAACATAGGCCATATTCAAAACCTTCAACAAAGCAGCCCGGTGTGCATCTGAACTCATTAACAGGGATAATATTGAGATTTTGGAGGGCGTCTGATTGAGCTGATCAATGATCTTATAATTGCTCTTTTTGATAATCCTCATAAATTCCTCAAGATCACTATCAAAATTGACTTTAGGGTCCTCTTCCTGAACAGGCACCTCGTCACCAACAACCTGTTTTCCTTTTGTTTTTGCAGCTGCTTCAGCTTCTTTATCACTCCTTAGCGTCTGGGGAGCAAACAGACGACCACTTCTGGTGAAACCACTTGGTCCACTGACATTCTCAACACTGGTACCAACAGCAGCCTCTGCTTTCTGTTGACTTCCTCCTTGATGAGTGCTAGTTCCATATTGCCATGGAACTGCTCGATTAGACACATAAGAAGCAAATTTAGGAACTATAATCGTAACTGGTCTCGGCCTCTCGGGCATGATGATAGCAACAAGAGCTTCAACAGGCACCTGTATTTCAACTGGATTATAATAAATGGTAACGGCAGAAACATCTTTTTCCTTCTCTACTTTATCAAACTGAAGGCTTCCTTCGTCCATAAGATCCTGCAGTCCAACTTTCAACTTACTGCAGTCATTAATCTGTCTTGAACAATCCTCACAATCAGAGCCACATCCAGGAAATACCTTTCCTTTTAACAAACGCTCTTTTACAATCAACAGCGGAGTCTTTACCAAATTAACATCGGTAATCAGATTAAATTTCTCGCCATCAGAAATAGCGTGCATGCCTGCATCTCCATGATGAGGCATTGGATTATCACGAACATTTGGCAGCTTAGAGAAATTAATAGCTTTTGCGTCAATCAGATCCTGAACCTTATGTTGAAAGGCCCAGCACTTTTCTATCGAGTGACCTGGCGCACCAGAATGAAATTCACATCGAACATTAGCATCATAATTTTGAGGCAATTTTCCAGTATCTGGCGGCCTCATAGTCCGAAGTTTAACCAACTTCTCTCTGAGCAATTGTGGTAACAAAGCAGCATATGTCATATGCAAGGGATCAAACTTACGGTCCCTTTGTCTATTAGTCTGGAATCGGGGTCTAGCTTGCTGATCTGGAGCTTGCTGTCCTGCTGGAACTGAAATGGTTACAACATCCACCTGATGATAGGATTGAGTCCTGCCTCTGCCCTTTCCTCTATGCACAGCACTGGACTCCCCTTCTCTTTTCCTTGGTCCATTAGCAAAGGGTTTCCTCGAACTCGAAGCACCAGCCCCACTGATGTCTTGAATCTTACCCATCTTCAGCAGACTCTCTATTTGTTCCCCAGCAATAACAATGTCGGCAAACCCTGTTGAAGGACACGCAGCCAATCTATCCTAATATGGCCCTTGAAGTGTGCTCATGAACATATCAGCCATCTCACGATCAGCCAAAGGTGGTTGAACTCGAGCAGCCAATTCTCTCCATCTCTATGCGTACTGCTTAAAGCCCTCCTTGTGATCCTGAGTCATACTCTGCAGTTGAGTACGATTGGGCACCATGTCCAAATTATATTGATACTGTTTCAGAAATGCAGCGCACAAATCTTTCCAGCTCTTTATATGAACCCTGTCCAGTTTAATGTACCATTCCAGGGAGGCGCCTGACAGGCTGTCCTGGAAGAAATACATCCAGAGCTTTTGGTCTTCAGTATAAGCGGCAATCTTGCGATTGTAAGCTTGCAAATGTGTTTTGGGACAGGTACTGCCATTGTCCTTATCCAATGTAGAAAGTTTGAACTTGGGAGGGATTCTCACACCTTGCACGAGACCCATGTCCTTTACGTCAATTCCCAGAGGATTTTGGCTCTCATTAGTCTTGAGTCTTTCATCTAACCCTTCGTACTTCCGGTCTTCATTGTAGAAACCCATGTCGTTGTTGAATGCGGTAAACTGGTCATCTTGACCATCCTCTAAACCATTATTATCAAATCCCATATGTACCCCACCAGTGGGGATGTTGCCGACAGGAGGAGTGCGCACATTGCGATTTGGGATTTCAGTCTCCAGCCTCTGAATAGTGGCTCTCATGGCATCTTGACCAACCCTATTGGTTTCTTGACCGGCCCTCAGCTCTTGCTGACCTTGAGCAATCCCCTGCATAAGGTTCATGAACTGCTTCATTCTCCCCCTCAAATCAGCTAATTCAGTCTGAACTTGTTCCATGACTCTGGCTTGATTGCGTCGAGTAGAGTATCGGTGAACTGGGGTATCAGCTATCGTGCCTGAAGACCAAATAAAGGTTAGCAGGCGCCTGCAAAAAGAAAGCCTGTAATGCAAAAATGATATGCTATGCAAACGCAAATGCACAGTTATGTTTTTCATTTCAAGATACTTTTCATATCCTGATTCCAATCGTAACCACAAATTCCTGACGACCAGAAATCATTATTATTGAGTTTTTCCTTGAAGAGATATTCATATACGCCAATCACAAATATCTGATGACCAGAAATAGTGATTTTGTAGTGTGCCAGTGTGCAGATATCTTATTACATCACATATATCTGAAGACCAGAAATTGTGAACAGAAATAGCTCATTTCATACAAATTCCCAAAAGTTTTCAAGCACATTTGTCATAGTTTCAGCAACAGAAAAAAGAAACAAGCAGTCAAATGGATCCATCAACAATTCTGATGGTAACCATTGCAAATTACACAGAAATGACAAAAATCATTAATCTGATATCTCTACGTCCTTCAGCTTCTGGCTGGAATACTTAATCTCTTCGAACAAGATGCGGGTACGCTGATGATGTGGGTTCTTAATCAGCTCTTTGATTACGACGTCCCTTTTTTCCAATGCATCAGCTAAAGAACCCATGTGCATCAGCAAGGCTTCATCTTCATCGGCTCCTTTGCGCCTCTTAATTCCAGCTTGAATTTTAACCAGCTTCAGATCTGCCGTGACATCTTCAAGCTCTTTGTTGGCAATTTTCAGCTTATCTTCAGCATTCCTTACCTGTTCTTGACTCTTGCCAAGATCCTCTCGATACTTTCTTCTTGCTACATGTGCTTTCTTCAGCTCTTCATCTTTATCTTTTAACTGGGTCAGCAATTCAGAGTTTTCCATTCTGACTTCATCCCAAGCTTGATGAAGTTTAGCTAATGAATCCCTGCTTCGGGCTAACGCCTGCTTTGTAGTCTTGTGAGCCTGACTAGTATCATCTGCTCCAAAAGTAAGTTTTCAGAAGTACCGAGCTCTATCATCAAAATCTTCTTCTTTGTCTGCCAAGATTTTCTCCGCTTTCAATGCTCTCTTCTCCAAATCTTTGTTGTCAGCCAAAGCTTTCTGAAGACATCTGCTCATTCCAGAGTTCTCTATCTGCAACTCTCTAACCATTTTCTTCCATTTCTCGCACTCTTTAGCCGGTACCATGGAGTGTTGATTTGGACATAAGAGAATCTCTCTTGAAAAGGGTAGCAACAGCTCTTTGACCTTCATCTCAATCCAAGCATCGTAGTCAGGGTATGATCTACAGTCTCCTTTTCCAAAAATTAACTTTCCCTCTCTTTGCCTAAATTTCCAGGCATTTATTACTTCTGGGACTCTTTCATTCTTGGTTCCCACGAAAAACAGAGAAGCACTAATCTCTTCATCAGCAGGAGGATTTCTCGAAGCATAACCAAATTGTCTAACAGCCAACACCGGGTTGTAATTAATCCCACCTCTTCTTCCAAGTAGAGGCACATTCAGAAAACTTCCACATTTAACAGTAAGCTCTATTGTCAATAATTTGGGATCAAACCAAATGATGTTATTGGCAGTCAAACCTATCAATCTCTTGGACCATTTCATTGTCTCAGTAGTTTCTACGAAAGCACCAGTTCGAGGTAAATGTTTGAAGAGCCAATGACATAACAATTGGGTGCAGTAACTATACAGACTTCCTCTTCCCTTCTCATTTATGTAGTGTACTGAGTAATAAAAATCCCCTAGCAGGGTAGGAATCAGGTTCTTCGAAAAGAACACTTTCATCGCCTGCATATCAACAAAGTCAGGTTGACCGGGGAAAAGCACCAAACCATAGATACAAAGAGCTAACACAACATTGTAAGTAGTCCAGTTTTTAGCCTTGGCAGCTTCCTGAGCTTGTTGGAAAAGAAACTCCAAATGAAGTCCTTCGTTTTCTTTAAGTTTACTCAGGCCACTTTTCACAACAGACAGGTCCAGATGTAGAACAGCAGCAATTACTTTGGGGGTAAGAGCATCTTCAGAAAAATACGGTATAGAAGACGTGATTGGAATTCCCAAAATAAATGAGAATTCCTCCAAAGTGGGCATCAAAATGTAATCAGGGAACAGGAAACATCTCATTGATGGTTCATAGAACTATAAGAAAGTGTGCAACCCATCCTTCTCATACTTTGTGAATGCATATACCATTTTAATCAGCTCTTCATATTCCTTCTGAAAAGTGCTGAGAACACCAGAACCAGCCATGTCTATCATCTTGTTCAATGAATCCAGCTTAGGATCAGGGAATTTATATGACACATTATTCTTCCTTTTAACCTCAACTTCTTGGAAACTCATGATTGGAATCAGACAATATGGTAGGTACCTAAAAATGACAAACATAACCTGTTATGATATGAGTATGCAAATGCAAAAGGCACGTGATCAAGTATTCAGATGTCTGTGTCTGTGTTGAACTGTGTGCACTGTGTCCCTGTACTGAATCTAGCAATATATCTGAGATGAATACTCAAACCACTGTCATAGGATACACTGTCTGTAACAATCATAGAATCACAAGTAAGGTATGTAGGAGTCTAGGTTACCTGCAAACCTGTAAACATCCCACCCATACTCACGTGTGGTTCCTAGAAAACAAGGCTTGTCAGCTTCGGAGGTTTGAGAAGCGATAGCACATTCAGCCCGTAGGATACAATGCTATGCCAATCAAAGAGGTCGTCCACTGACTCACCTTAGAAAATAAAGGTCATCCTATGCAAGTTCCAAAGTGGGCCCTCGGGTGCGAATGGGTTTGCCACAGAATATGGTCTGCCACTGTCACCACTAAAGAGAGATGTTTCTACTAAGGTCCTCATGATCGGTCACTAGAATCGACAACTCTCTAGATTGACATCCTGGAATACGCAAGATGCGTACGCCATGATGGGTCCCAAGATAACCTCGTCTACCTGTGAATTTCGTGATTACCCAACGTACACAGATGGTACGTAGGTCCCACTACTCTCCACTCTAAATCTAATTGTGCACTCAAGCCTTGGTAATGGGCTCCTCTCTCAGAAATCCAATCCCGCCAAACAGACAGAGCAGTGTAACACAGTATAATATATGAAATGTAAATGCTAACATGCTGTAAATATGGTACAAGTAATAAAATACAGTAAACAGCAAATACAAGATAACAGTAAACACCCAATGAAAGAAAAGCAAACAAGTGCTAGGATCGACTCGCTCAGGATGGACCAACAATAGGTCAACCTGTCCCCAGCAAAGTCGCCAGCTGTCGCTCCCGGGATTTTCATCCTAGTACAAACGCGAAAGTGGCACGGAAACAGAGTCGCCAGCAATGTGTATTTATGCCAAGAGAGGGAAAGGAAACACCGCATAAACCTGAAGAGGAAGGGAAGAGCATGGTCTCACGACCAAGAGAACTGGATTCGGGAGTCGGTTACGCGAGAGAAAGGTATTAGCACTCCCTCGTGTCCATCGTACCCGATGGGATCCACGCTTGCTTGTCTCGATCAAAGGGTGATAGAAAAGATACTGGAAAAAAAGGAACTGGAAAAGGAATGGAAAGAGAAAGAGAAATAAATGTAGGGAAAATAAAACAAGTGCTCGAATGGGCCCTACCCCACTGCCTACATATCTCATCGGGAGCATGAGAATCAGAGCGACGTAGTTCCCCTCAACGAGGGTCGCTTTCTTTGTGTTTTTTAGTGGAAACGTCAGAGTGCGCATCCCAGCAGTTTAGGTGTTGCGTCTCACTGTATGGAGACTTAGGCGTTACCTGTTTGCGGTAGAACAGACGTGACGAGTCCTTAAGAAAGGAGTGAAGGAGATGAGAAAAGAATTGTTTATTTGTTTGAAGTATTTTAAAAGTTTTTCTCATTTGTTTGCATATGATAGTGTATCTAAATCTTAGTCATTGGAGTGTATACATTCTCACATTCCAAGATGGAATGAATAAGAAAGTACACTAAGTGTGAAGAAGACCCTCACATTTAGTTCCAATTATTAAGGTTCAAATACACTAGCATACTCGTATTTATTAAGTGTTTTTGTTAATTATGAAATGAAGAAGTGTTTTTTTATTTGTATCTTCAACAAGTATTGCATTCAAGTCCTTCATACAAGATCAAATGTTTAACACATTGACCCAAGATGGGCCATATGCTACACATTCTAAGATTACAAGAGAAGACCCCCTATAATCTTTTCTTTATATGAAAGGCCTAAATGCAATAAATGCCTACCTTTATTACATATTTTGAATTTTCTTTGAGATGAGAAGATGAAAGACTCAAGTGGACAAGAAAGGTAAAATCTATGTGAACTAAGACTCGATCCTAATTGATTAGTTAAGGGAGTGATCCTAATGGTTTGTGAGGTTGCAAAACCTAAAGTCTAAAGAAGGAATGAGTTAAACAATTCACTTCTAAAGTAGAAGATGAATTGTAACTCAAAAGGGAAAATAATGAGTTAATCAAAGAAAGCACATAAGTACTTACAAAACACAAGGTTGAATTGTAAAAGATGAAAGGAGAGAGGTTTGAATGTGGGTTCCTCATCCACATCAAATTTCAACTTACCAAAGCCCTTACATGGTTAGTAAACATGGAAACATGTATAGGAAGCAAAAAGTACTTAATACACATTAAATTTCAAAAGAATAAGATGAAGAATCAAATCTTAATATCACAACTAGAATGTGAATCATATTGACAACAAGTGAATATCATCATACAAGTTCAAATGAATAAGCAACAATCATCATCCATAGCATTTAAACATGTTATCATAAGAAAGGATAGATGAAAGATGAAAAGAAATGAAAAGAACATGCATAAATGGAACATGTAATCCAAAAATCAGAATTGAAACTAAATGAAAAATGGTTTATAAACATCTCAAAGTATTCATGAATCAACATTCAAGACATTCAAGAAGTAATAGAAGAAGAAGTGAAGTGAAAGTTCAAAAGGAAAGTGCAAACAATACATGTTAAGGATGCACAAAGTTCAAATTGAAATGAACATGTAAAGATGACCTATAATGTGTACCAAGGACCTATAATATCATATGAATGGCTCATAAAATGTGCAAATTCTCATACAAATATGCACAAAAGAATTCATGCAAACATACACTAAAGTTAGAATGATATGACATGCATTAGGCTTCAAATGTAATGCATCAAACAAAAATCAAATGGGCTTATGAAAATTATGCAAGCATGGTATTTGAATGCCTAAGTCAGAAGTAAGTCATACATCAAGATGGCATGTCAAAATTCAAAGCAAAATGACTTTAAACAATGCATTAGATCAAGTTAAAACATCATGCAAAGTGGTGCAAAGACAAGCATCAAAACATGTCATAAAGTGACCTAAAAAATCAAACAAAAATCACCTAACATGCTTCAATGTATTAGTGAATCAATACAAAAAGAATCAAGTCAAAACAATTTGTAATGAGCAAGATCAAAATTCTACAAATTCATGCATCATATTTGGAATGCATACAAATGGAAATTCAAAGAAAAATATAAAACAGTGGTAAAACTGTGGTAAAATCATGAAATAAAAATATCAAAACTTTCCTAAATGTCTTGATAATACTCATGAATTTTTCCAGAATTTTCTGATGTTGTTTTGTAATTTTAACAATTAAACATGAAACGTGTATGAAATGGAGAAAATAAAAGGAAATTGAAATAAGAAAGGGGTGTAGGGAAGTAAATTTCCACGTTCAGAATTACAAGAGGGCCTAAAGGAAGGGGTGGGAATAGCAAGCCCAAGTTACAAAAGTCCAATAGCGAAGTCAATCAAGAACATGTGGAAATTAGTCAACACTCAGACTCACTATCATCCCTATGATCAATCATACGCTCACAACCAAGTCAACAAAATGATCAAGTAGCCAAGATCAACATACAAGATTAAGAGGCACACGATAAAATGGTACACGCACACACACCAAGCACAATCAGAGCACAATAGGACCTCACATGATAGGCACATGCATTTTTAATTTGTTGGCAACACTTCATCCGTATGATTAATCAGACGTCTTAGAATCAGTCAATCACTTAACAAGTAATCAAGATGAGAGTGTATGATATGAGGGCACATGGTAGCACGCGTGAGGCATCAAACACCCAAACCACAAGAACAAATTCAGAATTAAAATCACGTGGAAAATCGTGGATCATTGGATCAATAAAATCAACGGATGAAATTCAAACTGGATAAAAACCCTAGCCATCACTCACCGGCCGGAGAGGGACCTCCGGTCACCATCTCCGGCGGGAACCACCACCTGAAAATCTTACATGCTCACAGAAATGCACACTACATATACCAAAATGAAGCTGAGGTAATGGAGATTAAGGACACACAATTATTTTTCATAGAACAAACACATACATGGAGAACAGAGAGGATTAAAACATGCCCTAACTTTTGGATCTACGCCTCTATGAGGCCTATCAACTAGTCGGAGTATCAAATGCTCCTAGTGACCTCATATCATTATGAAAACAACAAAATAAACCATAAAACGTGAGAGAAATGTTTGAGAGTTTTAGAACCTGAACTTGCAGCTCTTGGAGATTCTTGAGAAAACCAGAGCAAACACTTGCTCTTCAACCTTGGAGCTTCAAATTAAGCAAAATAAATGCTGCTGGAATTTGTTATCTTGAGAGCAGAGAGATTCAAAACTTGCTGAAATACACTTGAAGAAATCGTGTGGATTGTGATAGATCTTCCCTCAATCATGCGCCATTGATGATGATATAGATGAAGTAGATGAAAATATCGTGCACTAAGAGAATAAGTTTTGAGAGAGTTGGTGAAAAAAGTAAGAGAATCAGAGAGAAAGTAGAGAGAGTTTTGGGGTGAAAATGAGAAAATGAAGTTGAAATGAAAAATGAGAGTGAAGTTTCTATTTATAGTGTGAGTTTGATATGAACCATAGGTGGTTAAGTGAGTTGGTTAGAATGAGTCATGTGAGTTAAGGTGAGTCATCCCTAACTAATTGAGCCAAGTTAGTTAGGGCGAGTTAACAATGGTTGTGCTATGGTGATGGTGATTCATGGTGTACTATGGTGGAGATTAATAGAATGAAGCTAACTCGTGTATGCTGCAGCAAGCAAACTTGTTCTACAAGTTTTCAATCCTTCCATTTCTATGTATAATGAGCATGGGTTGCACGTGCCAGTAAGGAATTGTTGGTTCTAAAATGGTAAAGAATGATGATGTGATCATGCGTGCAAATTGGCAAAACAACACCCAAAATATTATCTCTTTTTCTGGTTTGGTGACAGTTTGGAAACAATGGAAATAAGCAAGTTTGAGAAGGAAATTCTCTCACTATAATGTATGAGATCATGAAATTTATGGGTCATTGGAAAGAGAGTGGATCATAGAACAATATTGGTATGGATCTTGGATTGAATTGAGGCTTTGAACACACTTAAAAATGGATGTGAACACAAGGACGCAAAGCTGGTTGGTGGGCGTGCAACAACAAGTCGTGACCTAGCAATATGGTGCATGAAATTTCAGTGTGGTCACTCTATCCTGAGACCAATATTTCTCCCTCATAACTTGGCCAAACCAAAATTTCCCCAACATTAACATTGAAGAGGGCAGTGTAAGGAACAACTTTGATGTTGAAAAGTTTTCCATTTGGAGCTTTTATTATTGAGAAATTAAGCTTGACATTTGGCACACCACATGTTTGTAGAAATGATGGCGCGTGGACCTAGGAATCCTTGGTCATGACCTGATTTTGGACCTACTTTGCTCAAACTTTGATCAATCATATCTCACTCAATTTTTATCCAATGGAGTTGTTCTTTATGTGGATTTGAAGCTTGAAACAAGATATTTTGTTGTGGCCTGGTAGAATTTTTATTTGATGTCTCAATTTTGAATGGCCTTGGTTCAAAGTTTGGTGCAAAATGGCCAAAACTTTCCTTATTTAGAAACCCTACTTCTTCCAAAAATGGAAAATTTTCAAATCTTGTTTTTTCATGATCCTTTTGGAGTTTCTTGATCAAATTTTGTACATTGGTCACATATAACATGAATTTCATGAATTTGGCCTCAAAAAGTCAAGAGTTGACTTTTTCCTCTGATTATTTGACTTAGCCCCAATTTTCCTGATTTTTTATCTTTCTTCCAATTGAATCACTTCTAAAACCAATTGAGAGGCAATTTTCCACACACATACACTTAAGGACATGTAGAATACCATGACACCAAGTTTTGTCCAAAAAATCAGAGATGACCTGATTTAATTGGAAACCCTAGTTTTGATACTCACCTACTAAGGGGAAAAATATGCAGTCTTCAATTTCAAATTCCTCAGAATATGTTGTGTATCCTCTTAAAGGATGATAAGATATGCCACTTGAGGGTGTTTTTGAACCAATGAACTATCTCTTTTGAGGGTTTTCCTTCAGTTTTTTTTACCTCTTGCATAGTGAAGGATGTAATGCTTCAATCTCCTATTGAATCTCACTTTCTTGAGGTTTTGGATGATCAATTGAGATAGTATGAGACATGAAGGACCTCTTGGATTGCCTTGAGGCAACTTGTTTGACCTTTTGTGCCTTGAATGATTTCTTGATTGTCCATCTTTCACCTGATCACATGCCTTGATGGTAAGAGGGATGCTATGCTTCATTTTTCTATGTTAAAGATGCAATGCAAGGCTAATGAGATGGATATGATATGATATATGATAATGCTATGCTATGATGACAAAAGAGAGAGCAAATTTTGGGGTATTACACCTTTCACCTAACACTTCCATTCTGAAACGTCCAATGGTCTCATCACTCCTACGTGTTTCCAATGTTCAACCTATGAACTCTTACAAGTCACACACGCATATACGAATTGTGCCGCATCACGCTTCCGTTGCGCACTCTGATGACTCATAACCATCAAATCTACCAATTTCACGTCCAAAGTCTAACTCTTTCTCATATTCACCAAAAATCACTATTCACTTTTAATATACCCAACCTCACACTAACAGATGTCAATTCACAAACCAACTCAAATCTCTAAATTCTTCCAAAAGTTCCCACTTTTTAACCATCAAAGCAGACATACGTAAAAACTTTCGACTTAACTCATCAGGCACGACAATAATTTTACCAATAGGATAATTCGAGCCAAGGTCATAACTAATCAGGAATTCCAACCATCCTCGTTGTCTCCTACTTTATTCCTTCTGACCAAACAAGTACTCTAAACCCTTGTGATTACCAAACACCTTGAACCTAAAACCCTCAAAATAATACCTCCAGATTCTGAACACAAAAGTAATCGCAGCCATCTTGAAATCATGAATCCTCAATTGTCGTAAAGCATCAGAAATGACTTTACCCTCTCACATTAACACACTAACTACACTCATCAAGGACGCATCCCAATATTCCATAAACAGTTTATTAGGATCAGGCAGAATCAAAATTGGAGCCGTAGTCAATCTTCTCTTCAGCTCACTAAAACTTACTCACAACGAACATCCAAAACAAACTAATCACCCTTTGCAAGTCAACTGACATAACAGAAGTACGAACTTAGCAAAGTCTTCCTTAACCTGTAGTAACAACCAACTAAGCCCAAAAGTTTCTAATCTCCTTAACCGACTTCGGAGCCTCTCATTGTAGAACTGCATCTACTCCCGATGGATCCATAAAAATACCATCATCAGTAATGACATATCCAAGGAAACTAACCTTTTTCAACCAAAATTCTCGCTTGAATGACATAGCATAAAACTTCGTCTCTTTTCAACAGTTGTAATTCAATTATCAAACACTCTACCTATCCTTCCTCTGAGTTTATAACAAATCCAAATATCCTCAATCAAAACCACTACGAACTTATCCAAACAAGTATGGAAGATACGATTCATATACTCCACAACCATAACATATACAACCTTCAAAATTCATTCTGAGCTCGAAACAATTAATCCAAAATAGCTTAACAATCTCTAGTTACCACCCTCCATATCCATTCTTCTTACAGGGTTCCAACTCACTCAAGGTTTCTGCTGACACGAGATCTCAACCCATAACAAAAGTAATACCATCAAGGAACTTCAAATCGTTTGCAATTCGTCACAATTCAAAACTCAAGCTATCCAGAACACAACCGCAAGTTTCAATACTACTCACTGATTAACACGCAACCTCATGCTACCATCCTTTTCCTTACCAACCAAGCTGGACCTCTTCAAGTCGACACACTAATGTTTCATCAAAAAACACATCTAAAAACCATGCACAACTGACGTCCCATCACTGTGGCTTCCTGCCAATTTCCAGAACACTTTCATCACAAACATGACAAACATCTGAGTTTCACTTCCTAAAAGTTCTTCTACTTACTTAGTAGATCCAAACCTCAAATCTTCACCTTCGTCAAATTTGAGTTCACACTCTACTCTCTGAGAACAACCTTTAACAATACCCAATCGTTCTCTCTCACTGACTCCCCCACTGAACCAACATACCAAAACTTCTAATCCGTCTCATCTATCGATATTAGAATCTTCATCGACTCAACAAAACAATCCGTAATCATTTTCTTAACTCCAAACAATCCATTGCATACACTATCAAAGCCGGAAAGACACATCTATTCCATCCAACCTAATTCCGTCTACTATCAACAAGAGATTAAGGGTGATCAGTTCCTTAATTTGTCAATAGACAGCCAACAATCATGATGGGGCATAAACCGTCTTTACCAAATTATAATAGCATTTCTAGCATCTTGTGTACAAAACTACCTAAGGCACAAATCCTTAGTCGACATAAACCTTACCTCCGCATTCCATCCGGAACCGGGAACAACAGTGTCCAAACAACACTTACAATCTTGTAATCTACAACACACTGAGCCAACGTTCCACACCTGAAGCAACTTGGAGAAGCACCAGCTTCTCCCCCACTTATCTCATTCTAAATCCTGCAGACAAAGGATTAGAAAAACCAGAAAGTACTGACAGTGTTTCACACACATATCACATACTAATGAACACACAACATCGACACTATACAAATGTCTCACCAACTGACTCAACAACTTGGCCGGACGGACCGACCTGCTCTGATACCACTAATGTAACACCCCAATTCCCATCGCGAATAAATAATACATAAATAAATCAGAGTAAATAAAATTTTATTCTTAGACAGAAACAAGGATGCCACATTTGAGAAAAACATAATCCCTGCTCATAAATTTGATACATAACACAAAATGGAATAAACCTAAAAGGGAAACGTTTTCCAATAAAAGGAAAGTTCAATTATGGAATAAAGCGGAAAGATCCATAACTGACTAGTTTTACAAAATAAATTATTTTATAACATCAAAATATTCATACAAAGGTAATACAAAATAGATCCAACAAATGTATACAAATATAACAAAAGCGTTCCCCGACTCCCGTATTACGTATCAGAGCAGACGGACCGACAAAAGGATGGAGAACAAATCTTCACAAAAGCCTCCAAGATACTAATCTGTAATTGCCTCATAGAGCAACAAACCACAGCAGAAGGGTGAGGAATAACAACTAAATAAAGATTTCATATTAATATGCAAACACATATAAATTCACATACATAATTATTCTCACCACAAGCATCACATATTAATACATATAGCATGCCACATATACATAACATATTTCAAATATTCCAACAACATAGCATATATCAATTATACCAACATAATCACATATTCGCACATAAGGCATATCAAAGTTATAACATATGGAAACACACCACCACATCACGTATATTCATATATAGCATACCATAGAGAATTAATACAATCATTGTAATGTACAACATCCCCACAAAACATAGCATATGTCTATACATAAAACATATCATCCATAACCACTGCATTTATCACAAATGCATATCAAATCACCAATGCTATCACGAGCTCAACACATAATCAATCAATTCACAATCTCCCACACATAATCAATCCATTCACAATTTCCCACACATAATCATTCCATTCACAATTTCCCACACATAATCAATCCATTCATGATTTATGCAAATGCACAGAGACCGACACAACGACTCTATGCATGCGGTACCATTCCGTTCATCATTCTCATCATTAATTCACTCAGGAAATATTGGAATCATCGCTTGTTACTTAGTGTAACTCCCCGTCAAGCAAACGATGTTCCCCGTAGCTTTAGGTCCTCTTTGTATAAGGCACACAACGTTTATGGATCGCTATAGGTCCTCTTTGTATAAGGCACACGATCCGATCGCTTTAGGTCCTCTTTGTATAAGGCACACGATGGTCTATAACGTCGCTTTAGGTCTTCTTTGTATAAGGCACACGACCGTTACAGCAGATTCCCTCTGGAATCGTTTCGTCGCTCACACCCACTAGGGCACACGACATCACAAGAATGCATATCATGATGCTTGGCATACAAATGACTCATGACAATCAATGCATCTTCACAATCAACAATATGAATTATCTCATTGTCATTATTCATGCATTGGAAATCAATTCAAACAATGCATTTACTTGCCATAAGGCCACCAAATAACACACATTGAATTTCACATAAGCAATGCATTTCATCATAATCCACAAACCACAACAATCCCACAAAACATCATAATAACATACATTGATATTCAATCAAACAATGTATTTTACCACACAAAAACATCATTATCACATGCATCAACATCATATAAATAGCACAAAAGCCCCACATTTATATGACGATAGCATATCGCATCGAACACCAATATACACAACAAAACCTACAAACCACTAATCATCCTCTACCAAATATTCTTAGTTAACACATGGTATCACATAACCATTTACTAGCCCGTTGGATTCTCTTTCCAAGGCTTCAAGTCCCATATCAATCGGATTCCCGATCCATGAATTTTGGTGGAAATATAAACTACACTTATCACATTCATCACAATATTTAACACTACCATATCAATCCATGACATAAACATATGTTCCTATTCCACTATCATAAAGAGCATTGAAATAGCATTCCAACGCATCCGACCGTGCCTCAATCCGAGTTACGGATCAAAAGTTATGAAGAAAACAAAATGGAAAATCTATTACGTTCGATTTCCTATTCGCAATGCGAACCCCCAGCGAACAGTGGCAGAGAAAAAACAGCATAAAGTTCACAATGCGAACTTCTGGGTGAACCTTCACTTTCCCCTTCGCTGGGGTTCGCAAAGCGAACCTGCGAACCCAGAAATTCACAGCAGCGTCAATATAGGTCATATGGGACCAAAATTCATCATTTCTTCCACCCAAACACTTCCAAATCACAATATATCAACCAAAACATGTTCCAACATAATCAACAAGTATTCTAAGTAGTTTATATCAAATTTCACCCGTGAAAACATCGATTTCTATTTATTGTTCATCAATTTATCAATGAGAAAAAGTTATGAAACAACCAAAACAATTACAACAAACAACACATATACATACACAAGCAAGATATAATCGAAACTTCTCACCCTTACCCGATTAATCGCGCTTGAAACGGATCTATGTCGATTTCCACCTCTTTTCCTCTTCTCCATTTCTTTCCTCTCCTTTTCCTTCTTTCTCTCTTTCTTTCCTTTCCCTTTCTTTTCTCTCTTTTTCTCTCCACTTTCTATTTATTAAAAATATCTAATTTTTCTAAAATATCTAACCTCTCAAAATGACCATTTTACCCCTCAGCTCAAATATCTCGCAAACGCTCTCAAAATGCGATAAAACATAATAACGATGAAAAATAATATATTGTCAAATAAAAGTCAAGCATAAAATAATATAAAAACAAAAATAATTAAATCGACTCGATTAAATAAATCGGACAAAATGGGGCGTTACAACTCTCCCCCACTTAGACATTTTCGTCCTCAAAAATATACTTGGTGCAACAACTCCGTATACGACTCTCGTATCCGACTAACCCACTCTCATGCCAACAAAAGGCACACCACGAATAACACAACCCGACAAAACACCTTGCTAACAACAACTACTACAACGACACGACAACGATAATAACTACAACGACAGGATGCAATGCCCATACAATGCACTTGACGACCAACTCACGACTCAAGAATACCCAAGTTACGAACACACAGGTTCACTCTTGAACCGAAACAAAACAAGATCGTTACCCTCACCATAGGTAACACTCCCCTAATTCCCCACACAGGAATTAGCTACTCGCACTCGAACCATCACGATGGAAACGAGACAACAACACAAACAAGAACATAAAGTTCCACGACCCAACATCGTTTCAACAACCTCTACGTAACCAGAATACCAACATCCTTGTCACACAACATTATTACAACAATGCTACGATTCACCAATCGACCATATAACCAAAACTTCCATCCACATAGTAGCACATGAATAATATTTAAACCTTTCACCTAACACTTCCATTTTGAAACGTCCAATGGTCTCATCACTCCTACATGTTTCCAATGTTCCACCTATGAACTCTTACAAGTCACACACGCATATACGAATTGTGCCGCATCACGCTTCCGTTGGGCACTCTGATGACTCGTAACCATCAAATCTACCAATTTCACGTCCAAAGTCTAACTCTTTCTCATATTCGCCAAAAATCACTGTTCACTTTTAATATACCCAACCTCACACTAACAGATGTCAATTCACACACCAACTTAAATCTCTAAATTCTTCCAAAAGTTCCCACTCTTTAACCATCAAAGCAGACATACGTAAAAACTATAAACTTAACTCATCAGGAATGACAATAATTTTACCAATAGGATAATTCGAGCCAAGGTCATAACTAATCAGGAATTCCAACCATCCTCGTTGTCTCCTACTTTATTCCTTCTAACCAAACAAGTACTCTAAAGCCTTGTGATTACCAAACACCTTGAACTAAAACCCTCAAAATAATACCTCCAGATTCTCAACACAAAAGTAATCGCAGCCATCTTGAAATCATGAATCCTCAATTGTCGTAAAGCATCTGAAATGACTTTACCCTCTCACATTAACACACTAACTACACTCATCAAGGACGCATCCCAATATTTCATAAACAGTTTATAAGGATCAGGCAGAATCAAAATTGGAGCCGTAGTTAATCTTCTCTTCAGCTCACTAAAACTTACTCACAACGAACATCCAAAACAAACGAATCACCATTTGCAAGTCAACTGAGATAACAGAAGTACGAACTTAGCAAAGTCTTCCATAACCTGCAGTAACAACCAACTAAGCCCAAAAGTTTCTAATCTCCTTAACCGACTTTGGAGCCTCTCATTGTAGAACTGCATCTACTCCCGATGGATCCATAAAAATACCATCATCAGTAATGACATATCCAAGGAAACTAACCTTTTTCAACCTAAATTCTCACTTGAATGACTTAGCATAAAACTCCGTCTCTTTTCAACACTTGTAATTCAATTCTCAAACACTCTACCTGTCCTTCCTCTGAGTTTATAACAGATCCGAATATCCTCAACCAAAACCACTACGAACTTATCCAAACAAGTATGGAAGATATGATTCATATACTCCACAACCATAACATATACAACCTTCAAAATTCATTCTGAGCTCGAAACAATTCATCCAAAATAGCTTAACAATATCTGGTTACCACCCTCCATATCCATTCTTCTTACAGGGTTCCAACTCACTCAAGGTTTCTGCTGACACGAGATCTCAACCCATAACAAAAGTAATACCATCAAGGAACTTCAAATCGTTTGCAATTTGTCACAATTCAAAACTCAAGCTATCCAGAACACAACCGCAAGTTTCCATACTACTCACTGATTAACACGCAACCTCATGCTACCATCCTTTTCCTTACCAACCATGCTGGACCTCTTCAAGTCGACACACTAAAGTTTCATCAAAAAACACATCTGAAAACCATGCATAACTGATGTCCCATCACTGTGGCTTCCTGCCAATTTCCAGAACACTATCATCACAAACATGACAAACATTTGAGTTTCACTTCCTAAAAGTTCTTCTACTTACTTAGCAGATCCAAACCTCAAATCTTCACCTTCGTCAAATTTGAGTTCACACTCTACTCTCTGAGAACAACCTTTAACAATACCCAATCGTTCTCTCTCACTGACTCCCCCACTGAACCAACATACCAAAACCTCTAATCCGTCTCATCTATCGATATTAGAATCTTCATCGACTCAACAAAACAATCCGTAATCATTTTCTTAAATCCAAACAATCCATTGCATACACTATCAAAGCCGGAAAGACACGTCTATTCCATCCAACCTAATTCCGTCTACTATCAACAAGAGATTAAGGGTGATCAGTTCCTCAATTTGTCAATAGACAGCCGACAATCATTATGGGGCATAAACCGTCTTTACCAAACTATAATAGCATTTCTAGCATCTTGTGTACAAAACTACCTAAGGCACAAATCCTTAGTCGACATAAACCTTACCTCCGCATTCCCTCCGGAACTGGGAACAACACTGTCCAAACAACACTTACAATATTGCAATCTACAACACACTAAGCCAACGTTCCACACCTGAAGCAACTTGGAGAAGCACCAGCTTCTCCCCCACTTATCTCATTCTAAATCCTGCAGACAAAGGATTAGAAAAACCAGAAAGTACTGACAGTGTTTCACACACATATCACATACTAAGGAACACACAACATCGACAGTATACAAATGTCACACCAACTGACTCAACAACTTGGCCGGACGGACCGACCTGCTATGATACCACTAATGTAACACCCCAATTCCCATTGCGAATAAATAATACAAATAAATCAGAGTAAATAAAATTTTATTCTTAGACAGAAACAAGGATGCCACATTTGAGAAAAACATAATCCCTGCTCATAAATTTGATACATAACACAAAATGGAATAAACCTAAAAGGGAAACGTTTTCCAACAAAAGGAAAGTTCAATTATGGAATAAAGCGGAAAGATCCATAACTGACTAGTTTTACAAAATAATTTATTTTATAACATCAAAATATTCATACAAAGGTAATACAAAATAGATCCAACAAATGTATACATATATAACAAAAGTGTTCCCCGACTCCCGTATTACGTATTAGAGCAGACAGACTGACAAAAGGATGTAGAACTAATCTTCAAAAAAGCCTCCAAGATACTAATCTGCAATTGCCTCATAGAGCAACAAACCACAGCAGAAGGGTGAGAAATAACAACTAAATCAAGATTTCATATTAATATGCAAACACATATACATTCGCATACATAATTATTCTCACCACAAGCATCACATATTAATACATATAGCATGGCACATATACATAACATATTTCTAATAATCCAACAACATAGCATATATCAATTATACAAACATAATCACATATTCGCACATAAGGCATATCAAAGTTATAACATATGGAAACACACCACCACATCACGTATATTCATATATAGCATACCATAGAGAATTAATACAATCATTGTAATGTACAACATCCCCACAAAACATAGCATATGTCTATACATAAAACATATCATCCATAACCAATGCATTTATCACAAATGCATATCAAATCACCAATGCTATAACGAGCTCAACACATAATCAATCAATGCACAATCTCCCACACATAATCAATCCATTCACAATTTCCCCCACATAATCAATCCATTCACAATTTCCCACACATAGTCAATCCATTCACAATTTCCCACACATAATCAATCCATTCATGATTTATGCAAATGCACAGATACCGACACAACGACTCTATGCACGCGGTACCATTCCATCCATCATTCTCATCATTAATTCACTCAGGAGTTATTGGAATCATCGCTTGTTACTTAGTGTAACTCCCCGTAGGGCAAACGATGTTCCCCGTCGCTTTAGGTCCTCTTTGTATAAGGCACACGACGTTTATGGATCGCTTTAGGTCCTCTTTGTATAAGGCACACGATCCGATCGCTTTAGGTCCTCTTTGTATAAGGCACACGATCGTCTATAACGTCGCTTTAGGTCCTTTTTGTATAAGGCACACAACCGTTACAGCAGATTCCCTCTGGAATCGTTTCATCGCTCACACCCACTAGGGCACACGACATCACAAGAATGCATATCATGATGCTTGGCATACAAGTGACTCATGACAATGAATGCATCTTCACAATCAACAATATGAATTATCTCATCGTCATTTTTCATGCATTGGAAATCAATTCAAACAATGCATTTACTTGCCATAAGGCCACCAAATAACACACATTGAATTTCACATAAGCAATGCATTTCATCATAATCCACAAACCACAACAATCCCTCAAAACATCATAACAACATACATTAATATTCAATCAAACAATGTATTTTACCACACAACAACATCATTATCACATGCATCAACATCATATAAATAACACAAAAGCCCCACATTTATATGACGATAGCATATCGTATCGAACACCAACAAACACAACAAAACCTACAAACCACTAATCATCCTCTACCAAATATTCTTAGTTAACACATGGTATCACATAACCATTTACTAGCCCGTTGGATTCTCTTTCCAAGGCTTCAAGTCCCATATCAATCGGATTCCCGATCCATGAATTTTGGTGGAAATATAAACTACACTTATCACATTCATCACAATTTTTAACTCTACCATATCAATACATGACATAAACATATGTTCCTATTCCACTATCATAAAGAGCATTGAAATAGCTTTCCAACACATCCGACCGTGCCTCAATCCGACTTACGGATCAAACGTTATGAAGAAAACAAAATTGAAAATCTGTCACGTTCGCTTTCCTATTCGCAGTGCGAACCCCCAGCGAACCGTGGCAGAGAAAAAACAGCATAAAGTTTGCAATGTGAACTTCTGGGTGAACCTTCGCTTTCCCCTTCGTTGGGGTTCGCAAAGCGAACCTGCGAACCCAGAAATTCACAGCAGCGTCAATATAGGTCATATGGGACCAAAATTCATCATTTCTTCCACCCAAACACTTCCAAATCATAATATATCAACCAATACATGTTCCAACATAATTAACAAGTATTCTACGCAGTTTATATCAAGTTTCACCCGTGAAAACATCGATTTCTATTTATTGTTCATCAATTTATCAATGAGAAAAAGTTGTGAAACAACCAAAACAGTTACAACAAACAACACATATACATACACAAGCAAGATATAATCGAAACTTCTCACCCTTACCCGATTAATCGCACTTGAAACGGATCTATGTCGATTTCCACCTCTTTTCCTCTTCTCCATTTCTTTCCTCTCCTTTTCCTTCTTTCTCTCTTTCTTTTCTTTCCCTTTCTTTTCTCTCTTTTTCTCTCCACTTTCTATTTATTAAAAATATCTAATTTTTCTAAAATATCTAACCTCTCAAAATGACCATTTTACCCCTCAGCTCAAATATCTCGCAAACGCTCTCAAAATGCGATAAAACATAATAACGATGAAAAATAATATATTGTCAAATAAAAGTCAAGAATAAAATAATATAAAAAAGAAAATAATTAAATCGACTCGATTAAATAAGTCAGACAAAACGGGGCGTTACCACTCTCCCCCACTTAGACATTTTCGTCCTCCAAAATATACTTGGTGCAACAACTCCGGATACGACTCTTGTATCCGACTAACCTACTCTCATGCCAACAAAAGGCACACCACGAATAACACAACCCGACAAAACACCTTTCTAACAGCGACTACTACAACGACACAAAAATGGTAATAACGACAACGACAAGATGCAATGCCCATACAATGCACTTGACGACCAACTCACGACTCAAGAATACCCAAGTTACGAACACACAGGTTCACTCTTGAACCGAAACACAACAAAATCGTTACCCTCACCATAGGTAACACTCCCCTAATTCCCTACACAGGAATTAGCTACTCGCACTCGAACCATCACGATGGAAACGAGGCAACAACACAAACAAGAACATAAAGTTTCACGACCCAACATTGTTTCAACAACCTCTACATAACCACAATACCAACATCCTTCTCACACAACATTATTACAACAATGCTACGATTCACCAATCGACCATATAACCAAAACATCCATCCACATAGTAGCACATGAATAATATTTAAACCTTTCACCTAACACTTCCGTTCTGAAACGTCCAATGGTCTCATCACTCCTACATGTTTCCAATGTTCAACCTACGAACTCTTACAAGTCACACACGCATATACGAATTGTGCCGCATCACGGCCGTTGCGCACTCTGATGACTCGTAACCATCAAATCTACCAATTTCACGTCCAAAGTCTAACTCTTTCTCATATTCGCCAAAAATCACTGTTCTCTTTTAATATACCCAACTTCACACTAACAGATGTCAATTCACACACCAACTCAAATCTCTAAATTCTTCCAAAAGTTCCCACTCTTTAACCATCAAAGCAGACATACGTAAAAACTTCCGACTTAACTCATCATGCACGATAATAATTTTACCAATAGGATAATTCGAGCCAAGGTCATAACTAATCAGGAATTCCAACCATCCTCGTTGTCTCCTACTTTATTCCTTCTGACCAAACAAGTACTCTAAACCCTTGTGATTACCAAACACCTTGAACCTAAAACCCTCAAAATAATACCTCCAGATTCTCAACACAAAAGTAATCGCAGCCATCTTGAAATCATGAATCCTCTATTGTCGTAAAGCATCAGAAATGACTTTACCCTCTCACATTAACACACTAACTACACTCATCAAGGACGCATCCCAATATTCCATAAACAGTTTATTAGGATTAGGCAGAATCAAAATTGGAGCCGTAGTCAATCTTCTCTTCAGCTCACTAAAACTTACTCACAACGAACATCCAAAACAAACGAATCACCCTTTGCAAGTCAACTGAGATAACAGAAGTACGAACTTAGCAAAGTCTTCCATAACCTGCAGTAACAACCAACTAAGCCCAAAAGTTTCTAATCTCCTTAACTGACTTCGGAGCCTCTCATTGAAGAACTTCATCTACTCCCGATGGATCCATAAAAATACCATCATCAGTAATGACATATCCAAGGAAACTAACGTTTTTCAACCAAAATTCTCACTTGAATGACTTAGCATAAAACTTCGTCTCTTTTCAACACTTGTAATTCAATTCTCAAACACTCTACCTGTCCTTCCTCTGAGTTTATAACAGATCCGAATATCCTCAATCAAAACCACTACGAACTTATCCAAACAAGTATGGAAGATACGATTCATATACTCCACAACCATAACATATACAACCTTCAAAATTCATTCTGAGCTCGAAACAATTCATCCAAAATAGCTTAACAATCTCTGGTTACCACCCTCCATATCCATTCTTCTTACAGGATTCCAACTCACTCAAGGTTTCTGCTGACACGAGATCTCAACCCATAACAAAAGTAATACCATCAAGAAACTTCAAATTGTTCACAATTCGTCACAATTCAAAATACAAGCTATCCAGAACACAACCGTAAGTTTCCACACTACTCACTGATTAACACGCAACCTCATGCTACCATCCTTTTCCTTACTAACCATGTTGGACCTCTTCAAGTCGACACACTTATGTTTCATCCAAAAACACATTTGAAAACCATGCACAACTGACGGCCCATCACTGTGGCTTCCTGCCAATTTCCAGAACACTATCATCACAAACATGACAAACATCTGAGTTTCACTTCCTAAAATTTCTTCTACTTACTTAGCAGATCCAAAACTCAAATCTTCACCTTCATCAAATTTGAGTTCACACTCTACTCTCTGAGAATAACCTTTAACAATACCCAATCGTTCTCTCTCAATGACTCCCCCACTGAACCAACATACCAAAACCGCTAATCCGTCTCATCTCCCGATATTAGAATCTTCATCGACTCAACAAAACAATCCATAATCATTTTCTTAACTCCAAACAATCCATTGCATACACAATCAAATCCGGAAAGACACGTCTATTCCATCCAACCTAATTCCGTCTACTATCAACAAGAGATTAAGGGTGATCAGTTCCTCAATTTGTCAATAGACAGCCGACAATCATGATGGGGCATAAACCGTCTTTACCAAACTATAATATCATTTCTTGCATCTTGTCTACAAAACTACCTAAGGTACAAATCCTTAGTCGACATAAACCTTACCTCCGCATTCCCTCCGGAACCGAGAACAACACTGTCCAAACAACACTTACAATCTTGCAATTCTACAACACACTGAGCCAACGTTCCACACCTGAAGCAACTTGGGGAAGCACCAGCTTCTCCCCCACTTATCTCATTCTAAATCCTGTAGACAAAGGATTAGAAAAACCAGAAAGTACTGACAGTGTTTCACACACATATCACATACTAAGGAACACACAACATCGACAGTATTCAACTGTCACACCAACTGACTCAACAATTTGGTCGGATGGACCGACCTACTCTGATACCAGTAATGTAACACCCCAATTCCTATCGCGAATAAATAATACATAAATAAATCAGAGTAAATAAAATTTTATTCTTAGACAGAAACAAGGATGCCACATTTGAGAAAAACATAATCCCTGCTCATAAATTTGATACATAACACAAAATGGAATAAACCAAAAAGGGAAACGTTTTCCAACAAAAGGAAAGTTCAATTATGGAATAAAGCGGAAAGACCCATAACTGACTTGTTTTACAAAATAAATTATTTTATAACATCAAAATATTCATACAAAGGTAATACAAAATAGATCCAACAAATGTATACATATATAACAAAAGCATTCCCCGACTCCCATGTTACGTATCAGAACAGACAGACCGGCAAAAGGATAGAGAACTAATCTTCACAAAAGCCTCCAAGATACTAATCTGTAATTGCCTCATAGAGCAACAAACCACAGCAGAAGGGTGAGAAATAACAACTAAATCAAGATTGCATATTAATATGCAAACACATATAAATTCACATACATAATTATTCTCACCACAAGCATCACATATTAATACATATAGCATGCCACATATACATAACATATTTCTAATAATCCAACAACATAGCATATATAAATTATACCAACATAATCACATATTCGCACATAAGGCATATCAAAGTTATAACATATGGAAACACACCACCACATCACGTATATTCATATATAACATACCATAGAGAATTAATACAATCATTGTAATGTACAACATCCCCACAAAACATAGCATATGTCTATACATAAAACATATCATCCATAACCAATGCATTTATCACAAATGCATGTCAAATCACCAATGCAATCACGAGCTCAACACATAATCAATCAATTCACAATCTCGCACACATAATCAATCCATTCACAATTTCCCACACATAATCAATCCATTCACAATTTCCCACACATAATCAATCCATTCATGATTTATGCAAATGCACAGAGACCGACACAACGACTCTATGCATGCGGTACCATTCCATCCATCATTCTCATCATTAATTCACTCAGGAGTTATTGGAATCATCGCTTGTTACTTAGTGTAACTCCCCGTCGGGCAAACGATGTTCCCTGTCGCTTTACGTCCTCTTTGTATAAGGCACACGACGTTTATGGATCGCTTTAGGTCCTCTTTGTATAAGGCACATGATCCGATCGCTTTAGGTCCTCTTTGTATAAGGCACACGATCGTCTATAACGTCGCTTTAGGTCCTCTTTGTATAAGGCACATGACCGTTACAACAGATTCCCTCTGGAATCGTTTCGTCGCTCACACCCACTAGGGCACACGATATCACAAGAATGCATATCATGATGCTTGGCATACAAATGACTCATGACAATCAATGCATCTTCACAATCAATAATATGAATTATCTCATCATCATTATTCATGCATTGGAAATCAATTTAAACAATGCATTTACTTGCCATAAGGCCACCAAATAACACACATTGAATTTCACATAAGCAATGCATTTCATCATAATCCACAAACCACAACAATCCCACAAAACATCATAACAACATACATTGATATTCAATCAAACAATGTATTTTACCACACAACAACATCATTATCACACGCATCAATATCATATAAATAGCACAAAAGCCCCACTTTTATATGACGATAACATATCGCATCGAACACCAACAAACACAACAAAACCTACAAACCACTAATCATCCTCTACCAAATATTCTTAGTTAACACATGGTATCACATAACCATTTACTATCCCGTGGGATTCTCTTTCCAAGGCTTCAAGTCCCATATCAATCGGATTCCCGATCCATGAATTTTGGTGGAAATATAAACTACACTTATCACATTCATCACAATATTTAACTCTACCATATCAATCCATGACATAAACATATGTTCCTATTCCACTATCATAAAGAGCATTGAAATAGCTTTCCAACGCATCCGACCGTGCCTCAATCCGAGTTACGGATCAAAAGTTATGAATAAAACAAAATGGAAAATCTGTCACGTTGGCTTTCCTATTCGCAATGCGAACCCCCAGGGAACCGTGGCAGAGAAAAAACAACATAAAGTTCGCAATGCGAACTTCTGGGCGAACCTTCGCTTTCCCCTTCGCTGGGGTTCGCAAAGCGAACCTGCGAACCCAGAAATTCACAGCAGCGTCAATATAGGTCATATGGGACCAAAATTCATCATTTCTTCCACCCAAACACTTCCAAATCACAATATATCAACCAAAACATGTTCCAACATAATCAACAAGTATTCTACGCAGTTTATATCAAGTTTTGTAACACCCCGATTTTTATTAGTTAATTATTTATATTAATTATTGAGTGATTTTATTAAATATTGATTTATGTGATTTATCTAATTTATTTGAAATATTTGATTTACATGAATTACTTGATTTTTTGAGTTTATATAAATTAACTGGTTTATTTAATTTGTGTGAATTAATTGATTTAAGTGATTAAATTGAAATATGTGATTTAATTTATTATTTGAAAATAAATTGAATTGTGGAATTTATCTCATTATTTATTTTAATTAGATTGTTAGTATTTAGTAAAATACTTAATCTATTATATTTTATATGATATTATAGTTGTTGGAAATTAGTGGGCTTTGTGGGAAGTGTTAGCAGTAAATTAATAATGGTTGGGATAGGCCCATTTTGTGGAATGAATAGTAGGGTTTAGAGAGTTAGTAAGAGTTGGAAAGAGGGAGTAAAAACCAGAAAAATTAGAAGAGGAAAAGTGTAGAGAAAGAGGAGAAAAAGAAGGAAGAGGAGAAGAAGGAGAAAACCATAGAGCAAGAACAAACTCACCAAGAAATCTAACGTAAGGGTGAAATTTTATTCAATATTGGGGTTATTTGGGTGATGGTTATTGTGTAGAAGTAGTATTAGAATAATCTTAAAAATTTTCTATGAAAACTGAAATTAATTAGGTTAAAACTAATTTCTGAAATTACTAATTTGTGATGTTTAGAAATTGATTTTTGGTGATATTTTAGAGACCCATTTGATATTTGGAGTTGGAATATTGAATAGTTGTTTTACCGTAACCACTGGAGTTGAAACAATGATGACTGTATTTACTCTCTTATGCGAATGAAATGTCCGTAAAAGACAATGAGAAATTATGTTCAATTCTTATCACTGTGGCCATGCGTATGAAGTTTATTGTAATAGGTAAATGTGAATGTTTGCTATTCTCCTTCTAACACTACACTAGCGCATGGAATTAATGAACAAAAGTAATATTCTGTTTCTTTTCCTCAAATACTGAAGCAATTGGCAATAATAGTTAATGGAAATGCTTTATACTTTTGAATATTCCAATCTTCCTAACATATTAAAAAAAAATGTTTGTTTCAATTATTTATGGATAGAATAATTAATTATTACACATGGAACTTGGTATGGATCATGAACTTTTCAGCTTAAAATTGGAAGAGAACATGATTGGCTAGCCAACTCAAAGGAATTTGAATTTGGACGTATTTGAAAAAGTTGGCAGTCTATCATGTTTGAAACCATTTTATTTGGTAGGCTATATAGATTACTGAATGGAAAAATAGTTCACATGAGTATATATTAATAAAGGCAAGCAATAGATGTTAGCAAT
Source organism: Lathyrus tuberosus (assembly GCA_022829125.1). NCBI lineage: Eukaryota > Viridiplantae > Streptophyta > Magnoliopsida > Fabales > Fabaceae > Lathyrus > Lathyrus tuberosus. Next base: position 19,019,979 of record JALAZF010000005.1, on the reverse strand, counting down.
TAATGATGGATTAATATATAGGTAGTAATCTGTAGTGACTAAGTTCCCTTTCTCCACTACCAAGATTCAGCGCCACCTTCCTATTAAATTAGTAGAAATAGAATACTATTTATATAACATTGCTACGTCACCCTTTTATGAAATTGAAGAAGTGTAGTTTTATTTTTACTCCCTGTTGTAGTCAGTAAATGTATAGACATATATTATGTGAGCAATATATTGACTAACTATTGAAATATTGGTAGTTTATTAAAATAGTAATTATTTATTGAATATTAAATTGATTATTAATTTAAATATTGACTATTTATTTAAATATTGATTAATGTTTATTGAATAGTGGAATATTATTGGATATTGGGTTCAATTATTAGTGATTGATTAATTAGTCTATATTTATTCGGTAAATTGTGTTTGTTAGTTGTGATTGGATCTAATTAGTCATTGTGTATTATTGGTTGATTGTGGTGACGAAATCTAAGGTATGAATACTTGATTATGAAAATGTAATTGTGTGTGCAATGATGTGATAATTCAAGTGTGACGAATTATTTGAGATATGCATGATATTAAGATTAGAGAACGGTCTTAATTGCATATGATGGTTGAGTGCATACACATCATTTGTGTCAAGAGGCAATGCTTGCTAGTTCCGTGGGAGCTAGTGACTTGTCCCAAACCTAGAGAGGGGTTTGAAAGCTTAGAGAACGGGCTTTGTGTGTTATTGGTCTAGAGAACGGACCCGGTTTAAATGTAAAAACCGAAAAAAAATAACAAGTGTTGGTACCACATGGCATGAGTTGCATTGAGTTTGCATCGAGTCGCATGGCATATATGATTGTTATATGGAAGTATGTGTGTGATTGTAACTTGTTGAGTATTGGAATTTGATATGAATTGTGTGGATACTTGAGTGATACTTGTTGATGATTATTGAAGTGTGAGATTATTTATTATTTGTGTTTATATGTTTTACAATAATCATTAACTTATAAATTCAATATTGATGTGAATTCTCATCCTTCTGTTGGAATGATGTTTTATACGACATCGCTCAGGTGCCGAGGAGTAGGCTTGCTCGTAGCGCGAGGTAGCCGCTGATGCAGCTGTTTAGCGTCTTTATTTATGTTGGGTCGAGTCATGCTCTGATTATGTAACACTGGGATCGTTGTTTTATGTTTTAGAGATACACTATGTACTCTACTTTATGCTTTATGCTTACTTGGTTTGTATGAAGTTGGCTTTTATGCCCAAGTTTCATTTATTAATGTGATAAGCATGAAACTCTCTTTATGTCTTTTATGATTATTTGGAATCCGCTGCCACATGCTAAGAGAAGTTCTGAAAAGCATGAAATTACTAAAGTGATAATGAGCATGACAGGTGTTTTATGATGTTTTATGATTATGTGTGACACCTTTAAATGAATAGCATGATTATTTACTCTGATTTATTGTATGTTTTATGCGGGGATTAGAAGGGTGTTACATTAGTGGTATCAGAGCAAGGTCGGTCAGTTGACCAAGTTGTTAGCATGTTTAGTTTCTTTTGTACTTGATATATGTGTAGCACTATCAGTATTGTTTGTTCTAACGAGGATTTGCTATTGGATTCAAGAGCTATGGTTGCAGGTAGGAATGATGCGGGTAGGAATGATGATGCGATTGCTGCAGCATTGGAGATGTTGGCTGGAGCAATTGGACAGATTCAGCAAGGTCGTGCAAATGTTGGAAACAATGCTAATGATGAGTTCCATGCTTTAGGAAGGTTCCAGAAGAACAATCCACCGTCGTTCAAGGGAACGCACGATCCTGATCAAGCACAAGAATGGCTAGAAGCGATCGAGAAGATCTTTCGAGTCATGAACTGTTCAGATGAGCAGAAGGTGCAGTTTGGCACTCACATGCTGGTGAAGGAAGCTGAGCACTGGTGGAATAACACTCGCCAACGGTTTGAAGAAGATGAGATTGATATTACTTGGGATATTTTCAAGGATGCATTTTTGGAGAAGTACTTTCCCGAAGATGTTCGTGGAAGGAAGGAAATTGAGTTTCTTGAATTGAAGCAAGGTAACTTAACTGTGGCTGAGTATGCAACAAGATTTGAAGAGCTGATTAAGTATTGTCCTCACTACAATGCTTCAAGTGCTGAAAGATCCAAGTGTCTTAAGTATGTGAATGGTCTGAGGCCTGAAATCAAGCAAGCAATTGGTTATCAGGAGAGTAAGCGATTTTATGAGTTGGTGAACAAAAGCAGGATCTATGATGAGGATAGTAGAGCTCGATTTGCACACTATAAGAGTTTGAATGATAAGAAAGGAAAAGGTCAATTCAGAGGAAAGCCGTATGTGACTCCTGCTGATAAGGGGAAACAGAAAGCTGGTGGTAGCAAGAAGCCGAGTGGGGGAGGAGCTTCCACTCCGGTGAAGTGTTTTTAGTGTGGTGCTGAAGGACATCGTGCTACTGAGTGCACAAGTGTTGAGCGGAAATGCTTCAAGTGTGGCAAGCCAGGCCACAAAGCTATGGAGTGCAGAAGCGGTGCAAGTGTGACTTGCTACAACTGTGGTGAGCAAGGGCACATTAGTACCAAGTGTGACAAACCAAAGAAGGCTCAAGCAAAAGGAAAGGTGTTTGATCTATCAGGATCTGAGACTGCTAGTGAAGATCGTTTGATCCGAGGTACGTGCTTCATTAATGGTATACCTTTGGTTGCTATAATTAATACTGGAGCTACGCATTCTTTTATTTCGTTGGATTGTGTGAAAAGATTGAATCTTGAGTTGTCTGTTATGAGTGGTGGTATGGTTATTGATACTCCTGCTATGGGTTCAGTAACTACCCCATATGTGTGTCTGAATTGTCCGTTGAGTATTTTTGGTAGAGACTTTGGAGTTGATTTAGTGTGTCTTCACTTAGATCAACTTGATGTTATTCTTGGGATGAATTGGTTGGAATTCAATCGTGTTTATATTAACTGTTTTGATAAAACGGTTATTTTCCTTGAACCTGAGAATGAAGGAGACTTGTTTATATCTGCTAAGCAAGTGAATGAGTCAGTGCAAGATGGTGCCAAGGTGTTTATGTTGATGGCAACTTTGAGCATTAGTGAAAGTGGAGCAATTGATACTTTACTAATTGTTCGTGACTTTCCGAAAGTTTTTCCTGATGAGATAAGTGATTTACCGCCGGAACGCGAGGTGGAGTTTTCGATCGACTTAGTTCCTGGAACTAGTCCGGTATCGATGGCTCCATACCGTATGTCCGCATCGGAGTTGAAAGAGTTGAAGAGTCAACTTGAGGATTTGCTTGAGAAGAGGTTTATTCGTCCAAGTGTGTCACCGTGGGGTGCACCAGGTTTGTTGGTTAAGAAGAAAGAGGGTTCTATGAGACTTTGTGTGGACTATAGACAATTGAACAAGGTGACTATCAAGAATAAGTATCCACTTCCGAGGATTGATGATTTGATGGATCAGTTGGTTGGTGCAAGTGTGTTTAGTAAGATAGATTTGAGATCTGGGTATCATCAGATTCGTGTGAAGGATGAAGATATTCAGAAGACTGCTTTCCGAACGAGGTATAGACATTATGAGTATTCTGTGATGCCATTTGGTGTGACTAATGCACCAGGTGTATTTATGGAGTACATGAATAGGATTTTCCATCCTTATTTGGACAAGTTTGTGGTTGTGTTCATTGATGATATTTTGATCTATTCGAAGAGTGAAAAGGAACATGCTGAGCATCTGAAGATTGTGTTATCTGTGTTGAGAGAGAAGCAGTTGTATGCTAAACTTTATAAGTGTGAGTTTTGGTTAAAGGAAGTTAGTTTTCTTGGACATGTGATTTCAAGTAGAGGTATTGCGGTTGATCCGTCGAAGGTTGAAGCTGTATCACAATGGGAAGCTCTGAAATCAGTTTTTGAGATTAGAAGTTTTCTTGGTTTAGCAGGTTACTATCGGAAGTTTATTGAAGGATTTTCTAAGCTATCCTTGCCATTGACGCTATTGACTAGGAAGGGTCAAGCTTTTGTTTGGGATGCAAAGTGTGAGGAAAGTTTTCAAGAACTTAAGAGAAGATTGACTACATCTCCTGTTTTGATTTTACAGAATCCGTCAGAACCATTTGTTGTGTATTGTGATGCTTCTTTGATGGGTTTGGGAGGTGTGTTGATGCAAAATCGGCAAGTTGTAGCTTATGCTTCAAGGAAACTTAAAGTGCATGAGAGGAATTATCCGACGCATGGCTTAGAGTTGGCCGCTGTTGTGTTTGTGTTGAAACTTTGGAGGCATTACTTGTTTGGTACGAGATTTGAGGTGTATAGTGATCATAAGAGTTTGAAGTATCTCTTTGATCAGAAAGAATTGAATGCGAGGCAAAGGAGATGGTTGGAACTTTTGAAAGATTATGATTTTGGTTTGAATTACCATCCGGGTAAGGCAAACGTGGTAGCTGATGCATTGAGTAGGAAATCTTTGCATATGTCAATGATGATGGTAAAAGAGTTGGAAATGATTGAGCAATTTCGTGATTTGAGTTTGGTGTGTGAGAAGACTTTTTATGGAGTTAGACTTGGTATGTTGAAGCTTACTAGTGGCATTCTCGATGAGATTCGAGGAGGTCAAAAATCTGATTTGAGTTTGGTTGATCGGTTGACTTTGATCAATCAAGGCCAAGGTGGTGATTTCCGGATTGATGAGAACGATATCATGAGATGTCGTGATAGAGTTTGTGTTCCAGACATTGTTGAGTTGAAGAAGAGTATTCTTGAGGAAGGGCATCGTTGTGGACTAAGTATTCATCCGGGTGCTACTAAGATGTACCAAGATTTGAGGAAAGTATTTTGGTGGCCTCGTATGAAGAAGGATATTGCTGAGTTTGTGTATTCTTGTTTGAATTGCCAGAAGTCGAAGATTGAGCATCAGAAACCATCGGTTTTGATGCAACCGTTATCTATTCCTGAGTGGAAATGGGATAGCATATCTATGGATTTTGTTTCTGGTTTACCTAGAACACCGAATAACTTTGAAGCTATTTGGGTTATTGTGGACAGATTGACGAAATCTGCTCACTTTATTCCTATGCGTATGGATTACCCGTTGGAGAGATTGGAGAAGTTGTACATTGAGAGGATTGTCAGTTTGCATGGTATTCCATCTAGCATTGTGTCAGATAGAGATCCGAGGTTTACTTCAAGATTTTGGGAAAGTTTGCAAGGTGCCTTGGGTACGAAGTTGCGGTTGAGTTCTGCTTATCGTCCGCATACCGATGGACAGACTGAGAGGACGATTCAGTCACTTGGGGATCTTTTGAGAGCTTGTGTATTGGAGAAAGGAGGAGCTGGGGATAGCTACTTGCCTTTGATTGAGTTCACTTACAACAACAGCTTTCATTCTAGTATCGGTATGGCACCGTTTGAGGCATTGTATGGTAGGCGGTGTAGGACACCGTTGTGTTGGTATGAGTCGGGAGAGAGTGCCGTGGTTGGACCCGAGATCATTCAACAAACCACTGATAAGATTAAGATGATTCAGGAGAAGATGAAGATTTCTCAGAGTCGTCAGAAGAGTTATCATGACAAGAGGAGAAAAGCACTTGAGTTTCAAGAAGGAGATCATGTGTTTCTTCGAGTCACTCTGATAACTGGCGTTGGTAGGGCATTGAAGTCGCGTAAGTTGACACCGCGTTTCATTGGTCCTTATCAAATCTTGCAAAGGATAGGAGAGGTAGCCTATCGGATCGCTTTGCCACCGTCGCTTGCTAATCTCCATGACGTGTTCCATGTATCTCAGTTGAGGAAATACATTGCGGATCCGTCTCATGTAGTCCAAGTAGATGATGTGCAGGTGAGAGATAACCTGAATGTGGAGACATCACCTATGCGGATTGAGGATCGAGAGTTGAAGCAACTTCGAGGTAAAGAGATCGCGTTGGTGAAGGTCACTTGGGGAGGACCGGCCGGTGGAAACGTGACTTGGGAGCTTGAGAGTCAGATGAGGGAGTCATATCCCGAGTTATTCGTTTGAGGTAATTTTCGAGGGCGAAAATCTTTTAAGTGGGGGAGAGTTGTAACACTCCGATTTTTATTAGTTAATTATTTATATTAATTATTGAGTGATTTTATTAAATATTGATTTATGTGATTTATCTAATTTATTTGAAATATTTGATTGACATGAATTACTTGATTTTTTGAGTTTATATAAATTAATTGGTTTATTTAATTTGTGTGAATTAATTGATTTAAGTGATTAAATTGAAATATGTGATTTAATTTATTATTTGAAAATAAATTGAATTGTGGAATTTATCTAATTATTTATTTTAATTAGATTGTTAGTATTTAGTAAAATACTTAATCTATTATATTTTATATGATATTATAGTTGTTGGAAATTAGTGGGCTTTGTGGGAGGTGTTAGCAGTAAATTAATAATGGTTGGGTTAGGCCCATTTTGTGGAATGAATAGTAGGGTTTAGAGAGTTAGTAAGAGTTGGAAAGAGGGAGTTAAAACCAGAAAAATTAGAAGAGGAAAAGTGTAGAGAAAGAGGAGAAAAAGAAGGAAGAGGAGAAGAAGGAGAAAACCATAGAGCAAGAACAAACTCACCAAGAAATCTAAGGTAAGGGTGAAATTTTATTCAATATTGGGGTTATTTGGGTGATGGTTATTGTGTAGAAGTAGTATTAGAATAATCTTAAAAATTTTCTATGAAAACTGAAATTAATTAGGTTAAAACTAATTTCTGAAATTACTAATTTGTGATGTTTAGAAATTGATTTTTGGTGATATTTTAGAGACCCATTTGATATTTGGAGTTGGAATATTGAGTAGTTGTTTTACTGTAACCACTGGAGTTGAAACAATGATGACTGTATTTACTCTCTTATGCGAATGAAATGTCCGTAAAAGACAATGAGAAATTATGTTCAATTCTTATCACTGTGGCCATGCGTATGAAGTTTATTGTAATAGGTAAATGTGAATGTTTACTATTCTCCTTCCAACACTACACTAGCGCATGGAATTAATGAACAAAAGTAATATTCTATTTCTTTTCCTCAAATACTGAATCAATTGGCAATAATAGTTAATGGAAATGCTTTATACTTTTGAATATTCCAATCTTCCTAACATATTAAAAAAAAATGTTTGTTTCAATTATTTATGGATAGAATAATTAATTATTACACATGGAACTTGGTATGGATCATGAACTTTTCAGCTTAAAATTGGAAGAGAACATGATTGGCTAGCCAACTCAAAGGAATTTGAATTTGGACGTATTTGAAAAAGTTGGCAGTCTATCATGTTTGAAACCATTTTATTTGGTAGGCTATATAGATTACTGAATGGAAAAATGGTTCACATGAGTATATATTAATAAAGGCAAGCAATAGATGTTAGCAATTAATGATGGATTAATATATAGGTAGTAATCTGTAGTGACTAAGTTCCCTTTCTCCACTACCAAGATTCAGCGCCACCTTCCTATTAAAGTAGTAGAAATAGAATACTATTTATATAACATTGCTACGCCACCCTTTTATGAAATTGAAGAAGTGTAGTTTTATTTTTACTCCCTGTTGTAGTCAGTAAATGTATAGACATATATTATGTGAGCAATATATTGACTAACTATTGAAATATTGGTAGTTTATTAAAATAGTAATTATTTATTGAATATTAAATTGATTATTAATTTAAATATTGACTATTTATTTAAATATTGATTAATGTTTATTGAATAGTGGAATATTATTGGATATTGGGTTCAATTATTAGTGATTGATTAATTAGTCTATATTTATTCGGTAAATTGTGTTTGCTAGTTGTGATTGGATCTAATTAGTCATTGTGTATTATTGGTTGATTGTGGTGACGAAATCTAAGGTATGAATACTTGATTATGAAAATGTAATTGTGTGTGCAATGATGTGATAATTCAAGTGTGACGAATTATTTGAGATATGCATGATATTAAGATTAGAGAACGGTCTTAATTGCATATGATGGTTGAGTGCATACGCATCATTTGTGTCAAGAGGCAATACTTGCTAGTTCCGTGGGAGCTAGTGACTTGTCCCAAACCTAGAGAGGGGTTTGAAAGCTTAGAGAACGGGCTTTGTGTGTTATTGGTCTAGAGAACGGACCCGGTTTAAATGTAAAAACCGAAAAAAAGTAACAAGTGTTGGTACCACATGGCATGAGTTGCATTGAGTTTGCATTGAGTCGCATGGCATATATGATTGTTATATGGAAGTATGTGTGTGATTGTAACTTGTTGAGTATTGGAATTTGATATGAATTGTGTGGATACTTGAGTGATACTTGTTGATGATTATTGAAGTGTGAGATTATTTATTATTTGTGTTTATATGTTTTACAATAATCATTAACTTATAAATTCAATATTGATGTGAATTCTCACCCTTCTGTTGGAATGATGTTTTATACGACATCGCTCAGGTGCCGAGGAGTAGGCTTGCTCGTAGCGCGAGGTAGCCGCTGATGCAGCTGTTTAGCGTCTTTATTTATGTTGGGTCGAGTCATGCTCTGATTATGTAACACTGGGATCGTTGTTTTATGTTTTAGAGATACACTATGTACTCTACTTTATGCTTTATGCTTACTTGGTTTGTATGAAGTTGACTTTTATGCCCAAGTTTCGTTTATTAATGTGATAAGCATGAAACTCTCTTTATGTCTTTTATGATTATTTGGAATCCGCTGCCACATGCTAAGAGAAGTTCTGAAAAGCATGCAATTACTAAAGTGATAATGAGCATGACAGGTGTTTTATGATGTTTTATGATTATGTGTGACACCTTTAAATGAATAACATGATTATTTACTCTGATTTATTGTATGTTTTATGCGGGGATTAGAAGGGTGTTACAAGTTTCACTCATGAAAACATCGATTTCTATTTATTGTTCATCAATTTATCAATGAGAAAAATTTGTGAAGCAACTAAAACAATTACAACAAACAACACATATACATACACAAGCAAGATATAATCGAAACTTCTCACCCTTACCCGATTAATCGCGCTTGAAACGGATCTATGTCGATTTCCACCTCTTTTCCTCTTCTCCATTTCTTTCCTCTCCTTTTCCTTCTTTCTCTCTTTCTTTCCTTTCCCTTTCTTTTCTCTCTTTTTCTATCCACTTTCTATTTTTTAAAAATATCTAATTTTTCTAAAATATCTAACCTCTCAAAATGACCATTTTACCCTTCAGCTCAAATATCTCGCAAACGCTCTCAAAATTCGATAAAACATAATAACGTTGAAAAATAATATATTGTCAAATAAAAGTCAAGAATAAAATAATATAAAAACGAAAATAAATAAATCGACTCGATTAAATAAATCGGACAAAACGGGGCGTTACAACTCTCCCCCACTTAGACATTTTCGTCCTAAAAAATATACTTGGTGCAACAACTCCGAATACGACTCTCGTATCCGACTAACCCACTCTCATGCCAACAAAAGGCACACCACGAATAACACAACCCGACAAAACACCTTGCTAACAGCAACTACTACAACGACACGACAACGGTAATAACGACAACGAAAAGATGCAATGCCCATACAATGCACTTGACGACCAACTCACGACTCAAGAATACCCAAGTTACGAACACACAGGTTCACTCTTGAACCGAAACACAACAAGATCGTTACCCTCAACATAGGTAACACTCCCCTAATTCCCCACACATGAATTAGCTACTCGCACTCGAACCATCACGATGGAAATGAGGCAACAACACAAACAGGAACATAAAGTTCCACGACCCAACATCGTTTCAACAACCTCTACATAACCACAATACCAACATCCTTGTCACACAACATTATTACAACAATGCTACGATTCACCAATCGACCATATAACCAAAACATCCATCCACATAGTAGCACATGAATAATATTTAAACCTTTCACCTAACACTTCCATTCTGAAATGTCCAATGGTCTCATCACTCCTACATATTTCCAATGTTCAACCTATGAACTCTTACAAGTCACACACGCATATACGAATTGTGCCGCATCACGCTTCCGTTGCGCACTCTGATGACTCGTAACCATCAAATCTTCCAATTTCACGTCCAAAGTCTAACTCTTTCTCATATTCGCCAAAAATCACTTTTCACTTTTAATATACCCAACCTCATACTAACAGATGTCAATTCACACACCAACTCAAATATCTAAATTCTTCCAAAAGTTCCCACTCTTTAACCATCAAAGCCGACATACGTAAAAACTTTCAACTTAACTCATCAAGCACGACAATAACTTTACCAATAGGATAATTTGAGCCAAGGTCATAACTAATCAGGAATTTCAACCATCCTCGTTGTCTCCTACTTTATTCCTTCTGACCAAACAAGTACTCTAAACCCTTGTGATTACCAACCACCTTGAACCTAAAACCCTCAAAATAATACCTCCAGATTCTCAACACAAAAGTAATCACAGCCATCTTGAAATCATGAACCCTCAATTGTCGTAAAGCATCAAAAATGACTTTACCCTCTCGCATTAACACACTTACTACACTCATCAAGGACGCATCCCAATATTCCATAAACAGTTTATTAGGATCAGGCAGAATCATAATTGGAGCCTTAGTCAATCTTCTCTTCAACTGAGATAACAGAAGTACGAACTCAAAATGACCATTTTACCTCCATGGATTCGGTATAGTTTTTTATCGAAGAAGGTGTGGCACAAGTTTGCGAAGAAACGCCGTTCTGAGGAATTCATGGTTAGTACTAGTCTTATGTAACCTATAATGTTATGCTAATGAGTTATAGATACTAATCATACACATTTTTCACTATGTTAATAACAGGCTAAAAGCGAAGTAGGAATTCAGAACAAGGCGAAAAACATGTACCCCTATAGATTGTCTCGTGGGGGTTACAGGAAACTTGAGAAGAGGATCTTACAAGAAAAACTGTAAGAAGGAGGAGATGGTGACATTCCATCTCCACCTTCAAGACATGAGAAATTGAAGAAGGCTCGATTAAGACCTAATGGAGAGTACACCTCTGAGGCTTCAAGAGTAGTTGCTGAGAAAATTGTAAGTATATGTTTTGTTTAAATGCGTTTGCTTATGTAAGTTGCTCATGAGTTGTTATTTAAATGTGTTTGCTTATGTAAGTTGCTCATGTTGTGTAGGATAATTTGGTTGTGGCGGCCCGTGAAGGAACATTTGTTCCGGAAGCACGACATGACATATTAGTCGAAGCTATTGAAACAGCTGAGCGTGGAGGTCGTGTCCGTGGTGTTGGAGATGGTGTCGGCTTGAGGTTATACTTTGGATCTCATAGAAGAAGCACCGAAACCGCTGAATTTCTTGCTCAACGACAAAAGATTGAGAATTTTGAGAAGAAATTGGCGGAGCAAAGAAGGATGTTTGAAGAGGAGAGGGAAAAAAGGGAGAAAGAAGTGGAAAGGTTACAAGAGTTGTATTCGGTATGTGTCATAAATCGCGCTTATTTTTGTATGATATATATTGTATGTTCTAATTGAATATATTGTGCTTATTTTTGTTTTATGTTCTAATTGAATGTTATGATGTAGAGATTAAGTGAAAGCCTCGAACAACGAACTAATGAAGATCATCGTTGCGTTGGTGATGATCAAACTCCAAGTAGAAGTGTCGTAAATCACGCTTCTACAAAAGGGAGTAGTTGTACAGCCCCTCCCCCTGTAGATAACCGCAATGGGATATTGGACCCTAGTCCAAATGAAATAACAAGTTTATACTTGTCCATTTCAACAACAGACCTTGCGCAAGCTCTCCCGCTAGAACATTGCCCTAAATTGGATTTAGTGTATTACACTCCTGAAGATGTGAGGGATTTTCTGGAAGGATATAAGTGGCTTGACATATCTATTTTGCAAGTTTGGTGCACGTAAGTATATAGTCGAATATACATGTCATTATAGAACATTATAATTTTTTGTATTTTCTCCCTTAATTTATTCATTTTCTTTGACCATTTAGGTACATTCACCGTGTTTGTATAGAATTGAATAAATCAAGTACCTATGGAATCTTGGACCCAAGTTTTATTGCTTGGGCGTATAATGATAAAAATATCAGAGAAAAGTACTTGAAAAGTCGGCTAAATGACGGAGGAAAAGAATGTTACCTTGTACCATTCATATGTAGGTCAGTATTGTTGTAATTTATTTCTATATTCTATATTTAGTTTTGTTTTAGTAACAACTAATAATATATATATATATATATATATATATATATATATATATATATATATATATATTCTCGTGTTCATTCAGTGGTCATTGGCAATTGATCATAATATCGTTTAAGACAAATACGGTGACATTACTGTGTTCCTTGCACGATCCACTCCACAAACCAATGAAAGATCTTGTATTAACGTAAGTGTCTTTGTTTAATATCATTTTCTTTGGAATTAACTATAATTAGTTTATCATGTAATATGTTTAATTCAATTTTCAATGTGCAGTATTGTGGAGCAAGTTAATATATTGAATAATGTTAGAAAAAAGCCCACATACCTTGCTCCTAAAGCAAGTGGCCCAATTACCTGTTTATTTCATTTACATTCATGCATGTGTGGTTGTATTCATGTTTTTATATTCATGTAATTTGTAGACGAGGAAACAACGCGGGAGTTACAAGTCTGGGTATTTTATCCTGAAATACATGTTAAACATTGTCCTTGCCCGCACTGTTGATTCATGGGATACGGTAATATATACCATAAAATGTTTACATATTTTAATATATAAGTTGACTATTGAATTATTATCATGCATGATCTTTAATTTTTGCTCTTATGTAGATGTTTAACGACGAAACCCCATTCCCCGTTGAGGACTTTGTGGATCTTCGTAAACGTTGGGCGTATATCCACAATGCGCTTAAGGGTTCTGCTCCTGCTGTATGATATATCAGAAACATTTTTTTATGCACATATTTTTTGCTTTTGATTCACATAATGTGAACAATAGTTTTGGCTTTTGATGCACATAATGAAATCAATAATATTGGCTTTTGATTTAAACAATGTTAGCAGTTTAATTCTCTGATTCATTTAGATTTTGATGTAAATTTCTTTTGATGTAAATTCTCTGATTCATTTATAAGGATAAAATATAGGAAGAATTGTGTTTGATGCACATATTGTGTTTGCATGTAAACAGAAGCTGTTTTGACAGGATAAATTACAGGAATAATTTGATAAGCAGATAAATTTTATATTTAAAACAGGCTATTTTTGGCAGCGGTTATAAACCTATCCGTAGTTGTATGTCAAACGCTAATATAAATAAAAAATGTTGTTGCTGAGAATCGAACCAGATCACAGTTTAGTTATATCACAACGGTTGACTAAACTAACCGCCGTGAAATGGTGCGTGCATACTGGAATACAACAATGGTCCCAAGACCGTCATTATACGTACCTCATATACAATAACACTCTACATAACAACACCTTCGCCCCTGTCATTATATGTCATTTCCAACCGTTGTTAAATGGGTTTTTCGTAGTAGCGGGCCTCATCTTCATTTTCAGATTCAGATAGATGTCCTTCATCAGATGAGTGAGCCATTAGTGCTAAATTAGTATTATCTTCCTTCTCTGTCTCTTCTTCATCCAGCTCTTCCCATGTCGCCATGAAATTCTTTATGAACCTGTTTATGAAATTATCTTTTTGATAACTTCCTTTTCTATGACTATTCTTCTGAGGTTCAGGACAGTCACTTATGAAGTGACCTGGTTTGTGTAGCGAGCGAAATTGGACGTGTTTCTTAAGCACTGTCGCTCTTTGGGGTTACTACAGGTCGATTCATTTTTTATCCTATTAAGCTGATGAAGGAAGGGAAATAGATGTCTCCAATTAACCCTGCTTGCATACTGAGTTTAAACGGCGGTTTGTTAGGTTACAGATGCTATATGGTAGTGGGGCCTTTTTCTTCTTACTTTGTTTAGAGCGAAACACAGGGAATGTTCATGGGGAATTTTGTTAGGATGCTAAGACTGATGATTTTTTATTGATATGTGAAGGTACGGGATTTTGAGTTTTTGTTTAGGGTGCTCGCTAAGATTTATCTTTCAATCTTATGCCTACGTATTCCCGTTTTCCGAAACAGGGAAATTAGAGCGATCGTAGTTCCTCCTATTCTATGGGAGGAAATGGTGTTTTGGTGTCTTGTTCAAAGCCCAAGATGTGAAGCGAAAGGTGATTTTTATTTTTTTCAAAGCCCAAGATGTGAAGCTAAAGGGTCTATTTGTATCTTGTTCAAAGCCCAAGATGTGAAGCTAAAAGGGTGTTGACTTTAGAGAGAATTTGTCATCTCTAAAGGGGGTCTGTTTGTCATGACTGTTGGGTGACCGACTATAAAGGAGGATTACTTTAACCGGGATATGCGAATCCTAGAAATGCCATAATTTCCTTTATAGGGAGTTTTAACCTGAAGGAGAAGACTTTAACTCTGTGTAGAGCAATGCTATCATTCCTTAGGAATTTCTCATGCGAAAAGAGGGACAGTGGCATGGATGTAAATAATCCAGAGGCTTGCTGCTTACAGCAATTAGATGAAGGGAGTTGTTGATGTTTGTATCCTGTGAATGAGGCACAATTTTGATGCTAAAAGGTTGATTGACTCAATCGAGGTTTCCTTATACGAAGCCTAAGAGGAGGCTATCGACCCAATAAGAGGGTGTTTTTGTATCTCGTACGAAGCCCGAGATGAAGGCTAAAAGGGTTGACTCAACCAGAGAGTCTTTTATACTCAACAAGAGAGTGTTTTTGTATCTCGTACGAAGCCCGAGATGGAGGCTAAAAGGTGTTTGACTCAACTAGAGAGTCTTTTATGTGTCTCGTATGAAGCCCGAGAGAGAGGCTAAAAAGAGTGCTGTTTTAGTTGAGTGACAGGTCCAGTAGGTTGGTTAAAAGAGAAAATCAGTTCTTATATGAGTAATGTTTGTACTCAGGGATTTTGATTCGAGGATCAGGGATATTTCCTGTTCTTTAAGGAAATGGGAAATCCAAAGGGGATTGGGACTGTCCGAGTCTACGGGTTTCATCTCCTAGTTTCGAAAGGAACTTGAGAATGTCTTAGAGACTCAAGGAAATTAGACTGTCCAAGTCTAGAGTTTCATCTTTTGTACTACGTTTAAGAAACGGCAGTAGCAGGGTCTAGACTCTTTGAAAAAACTGTTCTATTAAGATGACTAATTTCTGTTCCTATACCTCTAGGAGGTCGTCGGGACAATTTGTACGAAGCCCAAGAGGAGGCTGGAATCTTTTAAGAAGCCGAGGGACAATTTGTACGAAAGCCAAGAGGAGGCTATCATTCCTGGAGGAAGAAATCATTTATACGAAGCCTAAGAGGAGGCTGTGAATACTTCTAAGAAGGCGACGGGTCCTTGTACGACGCCCAAGAGGAGGCGAGGATGCTTTTAAGAAGCCGGTGGGTCCCCAAACCCCGAGAAATTCAAGACAGGCTATTCATAGAGAATAGACCAAGCCAGGAGAGTTCGAGAATTTGGAAGAAACTCAAGAGATGCTATTCACGGAGAATAGATCAACTCTGGGGAGTAGAGTCTCTTGACAATTCCTAAGAGGACAGCTGAAGAGAAGACTGTATCTGGTAATCCTATGGGGATGTAGTTTAGTCTATTTAAGAGTGATCAACAAGGCTTAGTGCTAGACATAGTTGCCGGGGAAACTCTAAATAGCTATGCTATTATTACACAGTTGATATGAGTTTATGAAAGGAGACTTACAGTGAAACAGCCCCACAATACAGTTATATACATATGAAAGCGTATAAACACTTACTCGGTTGTAGAGCTTCCATGCTGTTTTGTTAGTTGTTCAACAAAGAAAGATTGAAAACAACAGTATATTCAAAATCAAAGGAGAAAGTGCTTTGAAAGAAAAATTGGGGCTTACAGCTCAAGGAGAGGCCTAGGGTTTTTACCAATGATCGCACTATTGTTTTGTACAGAGGGGCTTATACAAGTGACTGAGGCCAAAAAAGGTTTTCTGTACAAAGGGGTGGGTCTTACACTCTCTCAAGAGGCCCAAAAGGTTTTAAAGAAAAAGAGTGGGGCTTATAACACGAGGGTAGGCCCAGATGATTTTTCGTTTGAAATGGCGATCGCCCCGAGATTTTGAAAATGCAGTGGGTCTTATACAATAACTGAGGCCCAAGATAATTTGGTTTTCAAAAAGGGGTTGGGTCTTACACTCTAATAGAGGCCCAAAAGTTTTGAATGGGTCTTATAGCTCGAGGAGAGGCCCAAGGTTTGTTTTTCAATGAACGATGATCGCGTCGAACTTTTTGAAATACAACGGGACTTATACAATAAGTGAGGCCCAAAATAGGTTTTGTATTTACAAAGGATTGGGTCTTATACTCTATTAGAGGCCCAAAATATTTGAATGGGTCTTATAGCTCGAGGAGAGGCCCAAGGTTTTATTTTTGAACTAGCGATCGCGCCGAGATTTTTTTTTAACGTAGAGGGACTTATACAATATCTGAGGCCCAAAATTGTTTTGGTTAAAAGGGGATTGGGTCTTACACTCTATTAGAGGCCCATGAGTGTTTGAAAATGATTGATGAGGGTGAAAATCAAAGAAACCCTAATTTGTTATTCTTTTAAAAGTAAATATTAAAAGAAAATCAAGGAAAAATACCAAATGAATTTGAATAAACCACTTGTGATTTTTATTTAAGGTTTGAAAAATGAAGTTTTAACCACAAGAGATATTAAAACTCATTTGGTCTTGATTTTTCAAGATGAATGTTCATTTTAAAATGTTTAAAACAAATAAAAATGAAGTTATTCACAAAAATACTAATTATATTAAATAAATAATATAAACTTAATTTTTTGGTGGAATAAAATATTTCAACATTTTTGTGATTTTTTACAAAAAGAACCAATAAAAAATAATTAAAATTGAAAGAGTTATTAATTTCCCAATTAATTAATAAAACATAAAATATTGGAAAAAATGGCAAAATAAGAAAAAACCACAAAATGGCATGGTTTGAACCCACGACCTCAAGGTCACAAGCCGCGCGCCTTACCACTGGGATGGTGATACATCCATTGTTTGAAGTGAAATCACAAATATACAAGTCATGCCTTGGTTTTAGGCCTGGCCCAAGGCAAGGCAAGGCAAGTTTTGGCTCAGAAACGTGAAGGTCATAACTTTCTCAATTTTTAATGGTTTGAGACAAAATTTATATGCATCTGGACCAGAATTTCACAAGGAATCCAATGGTGGTGGTAGTTTTTTCAGATCACACTCCCTCCTCAAAACCCGATAGTGGTTTTGAAAAAGGCCTATAATTGCATTTTCTATGCTACACTTTGATACATGCATGAATTACATGATCAATTGGTTCAAACACAACATATTTAACATGTATGAGGTGTGCATGATCAGTGGACTTCAAAGCATTGCATATTTTGGAAAGTTCAAGTCATGAGGCTTACCTCTTTTTGAGCTTTTTGGAGTTTTTGTGCAATCTGTCAAACCTCTTGTTCCAAAAATGATTTGATGCTTTAGACACACTCAAATGATCCCTTATAAGCTTTTAGGATGATTGGAATCAGCTGGTACCTGCAAAAATACAAACTGACCCTTTCTTGCAAAAGGGGTTAAAAGTGACCAAAATAGCAACTCCCTCAAATGGTGTTCCAGATGGGGGAACCATTTGGGATAGTTCAAGGATGTTATTTGGAGTGTGTATGAGGTTTTATCTGGTTTGGAAAGTGACTGAATCAAGACATGGCTTGAAAAATGCACAAAAGGCCTATTTTGAGGTTTTGAGAGGTGACTTTGTGATTTTGTGATTACAGGTCACTTGTGAGAGTTTGGATCACCTACATATGATGTTTATGAGGTGTGTGTGTGATTGGTTTGATTGAAAAAGCTCTCAAACTCAAAAACTCAGAGTTACCTTGCTAAAGAAGGCATTTTTGCCAAGAAAAAGGGTTTTTGAGGAAAGCATCTGTTTGATGGCTTTGGTGTACTCAAACTGGGCACAAATGAGCTCTATTTATAGTAGAGCAAGTTTGTTTTGGGATCAATAGTGAATGGCAACTGCAGCAGAGGTTTGGCCAATGTTGGCAAATGAAAATCCAAGTCTCCTCTAGCCATTGACTAGAGGTTAGAGCACAGAGCTTTGGTTCCCTACTTGTTGGAGGAATCTTGACTGAATTCAGTTGCAAATGTGTCAGTCCATGCCACCTCTAAGCATCTATTAAATGCTCCAATCCAAAATTGGAGTCTTGTCCCTCTTTTAGGCAATTCTAGGTTTGGCATGCTACTTCTTGTTCCAAGGACTTTGGAGGCTTGGCTTAGTGATTGTCCCCTTTAGATTTGATCCTCAGATGTGTCCAAGATGATGAAAAGGCTTGAAATTGGCTGATTTTGGCAAATCGACCAAAAATACAAAATTCTGCCTTGCCTTGGCATTTTTCAGCAAGGCATTTTGCCACTACCATAACTCTTAGGTCAAATTGAATTTGGTGATGTTCTTGGCCATTTTGGAAAGCCCTTATATGATACAACAACTATTTGATCATATTTGGTTTTGATACTTTTTGGATCCAAGTGAAAAATGTCCCTACATTTGGAAAAAAGTGAAGGCATATTCTGACTTAGTGAAAATTTCACTAAGTGTTGGAAAAAAGTGACATTTTCACTTTTTGTGATTTTGATCAATCCATAACTCAAAATCCATGAAGACTTGGAATGAGGTCTAGTTGAAGCTTTTGTAGAGGGCCATGAGATCTACAAATCAAGCTTTGGATGGGGAAAAATGGCTTTGTGGTATAGGAGTTATGATCCTCCAAAGTTGGCACCCTTGCCACTTTGTTCATAACTTAGAAAATTTTCTAAGTTTTTTATGGTTACCCCTTTTACAAGTTATCCCACTTTTTTTGATTTTTCTTGATGAATGATGATTCAAATCATACATTAACATTATTTTAGGGTTAAAAATCCATAATTGTGAAAAATCTCAAAAAGTCAAAGTTGACTTTTGTGCACAATTGACTTTTTATCAGATGAATTCCAAACTGTTCAATCCTTTAGGAAATCATGTCCTTGACCTAAATCAAACTTGATGGACATATTCCAGGGGTGTTATAGGGTATATTGAATCATGTCTTAGGGCTTGGGAGCATGTCCTGGTTAAAAGTCAAAGTTACAGTTGACTTTTCCCGCGAAACCCTAACTGTGGTTCTGATGAATTTGAGACTTGTTGCTCAAGCTTCTTGGATCAATCCATTATTACAAATGGACCAATGTGGTGTACTAGGGACCCTCAAATCCTCTCTTGAGGTCTTGGCTCATGATTTCTCCCAAAAGTCAACTTAGGGGTGAATTAGGTCAAGAAACCCTAATTCCTGATTTTTTTATGACTGCATCCCCTGAGGCCAAATTGACTTGATGATTGGGGTCATGAGGTTCCATGGAGCATATTAGGTTATGTTTTGAAGTATTGGCTCATACCCAGAGGAAAATTTCCATCTGAAGACCCTGGTCGACTAAAACCCTAATTTGGTGACACTGGTGATCTCGAGGCTTGATTCACCTAGAAGGGAGCAACCTTGTGCTTAATCCTTGAAGTGGGAGTCCTTTTGATCCATTTTGGATGTTTGAGAGGTTAGAAAAGTTGAAGATCATGTCATTCCTTGATTGGTCCTTTGTCTAAGAGCTCTAAGAGGGCTTGAAACCCTAATTTTGACTGTAGTAAGTGTTCACCCATCTTTGGGGAGACTAATGAGGCATAATGATACACCCATATTATGATGATGATTTTCACAATGATGGGAATCTTAGTGGTCAAAATTTGGGGTATGACAGAAGCCCCTATTTAATCTTCTTTGACCCGAAGGTTCGAATGACTAAGGTGTTCGGGCATTCGGGGTGCAAGAGGATTAAATATCGGAAAACCCGAAATTTTGATGGTGGTTATGAATGGCAGTTTGCACATTCATCTTCTTTTGCTAAGCAATGACGCTTAGAAAAGGTAAACTTCCCCTCGATCCTGGTTTCCTACCAAGGAATTGGTCTTAGTTTCTGATGTAAACTTCCCCTCGATCCTGGTTTCCTACCAAGGAACTGGTCTCAATTTCTGAAATAAACTTCCCCTCGATCCTGGTTTCCTACCGAGGAACTGGTCTTAGTTTTTGAAATAAACTTCCCCTCGATCCTGTTTTCCTACCAAGGAACTGGTCTCAGTTTCTGGAATAAACTTCCCCTCGATCCTGGTTTCCTACCAAGGAACTGGTCTCAGTTTCTGGAATAAACTTCCCCTCGATCCTGGTTTCCTACCAAGGAACTGGTCTCAGTTTCTTTTGTCAATAAACTTTCTTGACAAGCTCAAACTTCTCACCGTATTTTCCTGGGGAGATGCCATTTGATGGGAATACTTTTGATGTCAGATTTGCTAGGGGAACCCAATCGTCTGAGTTGTAGAGGTGTACAAACTTCTCTATTGGAGATACCATTTGTTGACTCTATCTGGGGAAAACGAGTCTCTTGAGAGACTTTTTTTGCTTGGGGTTACCACATCATACTTTTCTCGGGATCTTCTCGGAGAAATGCCATATGATGTGATCCAATTTTGAGGTGCCGATGACCTTTTCATCAGCGATTTTTTTCGGAGAAAAACTGCTGTATTGCTGAATCTCTGCTTAAGAGGCTTCCTCTAGGGATTTTCCTTAATCCGGGAAAGCAAGGATGTCGTCTTCAATGGCGAAGAATGACATTTGTCGAAGGTTCTCTGGTCCTTCAGAGGTTCAAGTTATCAAAGTGGTCAAGGGCCAATTCTGATCCAGAAATAAACTGGAAGAAAGAGATTGTTCAGACGCAACCTTTCCTGACGAGGAGAGAACTTGACAACTCGATTGAGAAGACTATCACCACTACGGGACAAGACCAACTGGAGTGATAGTGATGCAATATGAATGTGAACGCAAATCAATAATGCATGATGTATGTATGTATATGCTGACAAAACCGACGCAACATACGGACTAAAAGATAAACATGACGGGATACTCGGCCATTGCAGGACGAAGTCGTACTGTTGATCCAAAAGTAGCAATTCTGCCTTGCTTAGGAGAGACAGTCCCTACAGGGAATACCGTTGGTCGGGCTTAGGAGATGAGAACTCGGCCGAGGGTATCAGATGAGAAAACCGCATCCCATACAGATGATCCTTCATTCAGGCGCACTGGCTTAGAAGGAGTACCTTGATTCTGCATTTTGACGTTCAACTACTTCTGGAGTAGTGATTGATGTTCTTTCGATGTTCAACAGTCAAAAGAAATTGCCATTTTTTAATTTTAAAAGCAGAAAAAGTTTTACAAGTAAATTCATTTTTGTTTTATTTCAAGAATCGTTGATCATGTTAAAAACGTCGTTCTATAAAGCTAAAACAAATAAGAATTGCAAACAAAAGCACAAGGGCTCAAATTTTATTGATATGATGGAAATCAGCCAAACGCGTGATCCCAAAGAGTATATACAAAGTTAGAAAATGGTAATTTAAGGGAAAAGGGCTACATCGAAACATAACGACCACTATCCTTCTACCAACTTTGAATTTGGGGCATCTTGAGCTTCTGTCGAAGATGACCGTGACTGGCGTTTTTCTGATGGACGACGTAACTGCTGCTGAGGGATTTGCCCCTTTGTTGAACGTATAGTTACTTGCCATTATCCCTAATTTTTGCCTGGATTGTACTTTGAGATTTCCAATCCATCGGGATGATTTTTGATTATGTCTCTAATTTTTGCCTGGACCGCCCTTTCGGGTTTTCAATCCACCGAGACGTTTTTTTTAGGCGAAGTATTTCTTGACTACATCAACATTCGTGGGGTAGGCAAATTCCTCTCCGTCCATGGTTGAAAGTCTCAAGGCGCCGCCTGAGAAAGCTTTCTTGACCACATAAGGGCCGTCATAATTCGGAGTCCACTTGCCCCGAGAATCAGTGAGAAATGATTGTATCTTCTTGAGCACGAGGTCTCCTTTCCTGAAGACGCGAGGTCGGACCTTTTTGTCAAACGCCTTCTTCATTCTCTGTTGATACAACTGACCATGGCATAGTGCCGTTATTCACTTTTCTTCGATCAGGATTAATTCGTCGTGTCGACTCTGACACCATTCAGCTTTTGTAAGCTTAGGTTCCATCAATACCTAGATTGATGGGATCTCTACTTCTATGGGGAGCACTGCTTCCATGTCATATACTAGAGAGAAAAGGGTTGCCCCTGTTGAAGTGCGGACAGATGTATGATAACCGTGAAGCGCAAAGGGTAACATCTCGTGCCAGTCTTTGTAGGTTACAACCATCTTTTGAACAATCTTCTTGATGTTCTTGTTAGCCGCTTCTACCGCTCCATTCATCTTAGGCCGGTAGGGAGATGAGTTATGGTGTTCGATCTTGAACTCTGTGCACAACTCCTTCATCATCTTATTGTTCAAGTTAGATCCATTATCGGTAATGATCTGGCCGAGAACACCATAACGGCAGATGACAGTATTTTTGATAAATCGGACCACCACTTGTCGGGTTACATTAGCGTATGACGATGCTCCGACCCACTTGGTGAAATAGTCAATGGCTACCAGGATGAACTGATGTCCATTCGAAGCCTTGGGCTCAATCATGCCAATCATGTCGATTCCCCATATGGAAAAAGGCCATGGGGAAGAAAGAACTTTGAGATGCGTTGACGGTACATGAATTTTGTCGGAGTATATCTGACACTTGTGACACTTCCTCATGTACTTGTAGCAGTCGGACTCCATGGTCAACCAGTAGTACCCTGCTCTTAGAATTTTTCTCGCCATTGTATGTCCGTTGGCATGAGTTCCAAAGGATCCTTCATGAATTTCTTTCAATAACATGTCTGCTTCTGGCCTGTCGACGCATCGGAGCAAGACCATGTTGAAATTCCGCTTATAAAGTGTATCACCGCTCAGAAAGAAGTTTCCAGCCAGTCTTCTGAGGGTTTTTCTATCCTTTCTAGATGCCCTATGTGGGTACTCTTGTTTCTGAAGGAAGCATTTGATATCGTAATACCAAGGTTTGTCGTATATGACTGCTTCGATCGTGAAGATGTAAGCGGGTCTTTCAAGGCGCATTATGTCGATCTTAGGTAAGTCGTTCCATTGACCTACACTAATCATGGAAGAGAGAGTGGCTAATGCATCAGCCATGTGATTCTCCTCACGAGGGATATGATGAAACTCGATTCTGTTGAAGAATGGTAACAACCTTCTTGCATAATCTTTGTAAGGAATTAGTCCTGATTGGTATGTGTTCCACCCTCCTTTGATCTGATTGATAACTAGGGCTGAGTCGCCGTATACGTCCAAGTTTTTGATCCTCAAATCAATTGCTTCCTCGAGACCCATGATACAAGCTTCGTATTCGGCCTCGTTGTTTGTACACTTGAATGTAAGCATGGCGGTGAAAGGAACGTGGGTACCCTGAGGTGTAACAATGATTGCCCCAATTCCATTTCCGTAATGATTAACTGCTCTGTCAAAGATAAGTCCCCATTGGGAACCTGGTTCTGGCCCTTCACTGGGTAGCGGTTGATCGTAATATTTCATTTTTAGATACATGACATCTTCGTCTGGGAAGTCAAACCCGATTGATTCTTGATCGTCAATCGGTTGATGAGCCAAATGATTGGCAAAAACACTCCCCTTAACGGTTTTCTGAGCGTGGTACTCTATGTCATATTCTGATAGCAACATCTGCCAATGGGCTATCCTTCCTGTGAGAGCAGGTTTTTCAAAGACATACTTAATTGGATCCATCTCGGAGACCAACCAAGTAGTGTGACGAATCATGTACTGGCGCAGACATTTGGCTGCCCAAGCCAAAGCGCAATAAGTTTTCTCAAGCATAGTGTACCGAGTCTCGCAGTCGGTGAATTTCTTGCTCAGATAGTAGATGGCAGACTCTTTCCTTTTGGTTTCGTCTTGTTGGCCAAGTACACATCCCATTGAGTCCTCTAGGACTGTGAGGTAGATAATCAGTGGTCTTCCTTCCACTGGAGGTGATAGAATCAGAGGGTTCAACAGGTATTCCTTAATACTGTCAATGGGATGTAGTTCAAACGTCCCAGGAATCCTCTGACTTGTTTTTTTAGTTTTCGGAGAAGGAATTTCTCGAATGGCCTTGACCTTGTCAGGATCAACCTCAATTCCTTTTTGGCTGACGATGAACCCTAAGAGTTTTCCCGAACAGACACCGAAGGTGCACTTGTTGGGATTCAAGCGGAGTCTGTATTTTCTTAACCGCTCAAATAGTTTTGACAGGTGGGTCATATGCTCCTCTTCTGTCTTAGATTTTGCAATCATATCATCGATATATACCTTGATTTCTTTGTGTATCATGTCATGAAACAGAGTAGTCATGGCCCTTTGATAGGTTGCCCCGACATTCTTCAAACCGAACGACATTACCTTGTAACAAAAAGTACCCCATCGGGTGATGAACGAAGTTTTCTCCATGTCTTTCGACGCCATTTTGATTTGATTATAGCCCGAGAATCCATCCATGAAGGAGAAAACTTTGAACTTTGTTGTATTGTCTACCAGCATGTCAATGTGTGGTAAAGGAAAGTTGTCCTTTGGACTAGCCTTGTTTAGATCCCTGTAGTCGACACACATTCTGACCTTTCCGTCCTTTTTCGGAATGGGTACGATGTTGGCTAACCATTGAGGATATTCTGATGTGGCGAGGAAACCTGCGTCAATCTGTTTCTGTACCTCCTCTTTGATTTTGATGGCCATGTCCGGGTGAGTCCGTCTCAACCTCTGTTTTATTGGTGGACATTCCGATCTCAACGATAAATGATGTTCCTCGATGCTGGTATCCAACCCTGGAATATCCTGATAGGACCAAGTGAATACATTGGGAAACTCTTTGAGAAGCTTTATCAAATTCTCTTTGGCAACTGGACTGAGTAGCGCCCCAATCTTGACTTCTTTTCTCTCTTTTTCTAAACCCAAGTTTACCGTTTCCAACGGCTCTTTGTGAGGCTCAATGGACCTTTCCTCTTGTCTGAGTAGTTGGGAGATCTCTTCTGGAATTTCGTCGTCAACTTCTTCTTTAGCTCCAAATACTGGGAACTCGAAGTCGGGAGAAGGCATCGGATCGTATGTTTCAACGGGGTTTAAAACAAGCAATCTGCATGACGTGATGATTCATTTTTAGAAGAGATAGAGAGAATGCAAAAGTGTGTGCAGTGTTTTTTCTTTTACTGCCTTTTTTTTATTATTGAGTTGTTTTTTAGGATTACCATTTTCTGAAAAACGAAAAGAGAAAACAACAATTAATGCGGAAATTACAGAACGACGTTATTTTATTTATGAACAAGTTGATTCGTGAAACTACAGCCCTATAAAACAAAACTCTGTAGCTTTAGGCAAAGCGAAGAGGGAAATTTACAGAAAGTAAGCCCTATCAAAACATATGTTTCACCTGGGCAGGTGAAAGATTAAAAGCGGCAATTACTGTGACTTTTGAACAACTTTCAGAATATCGACTGCAACCCATTGGTGGCGAACTCCTCGGTGAATCACAAAGTCTGGTGCCTTCCTTGATTTGTCTTCAGAAATAATGCTAATTTCTGGAGGAGCAGGATCATTGGAATCTGTCTCCCAGGCAGAGTCGTCGTAGGAGGATTCCTTTGTTGTATTTTGCATTGCATTTGTGCTCTCAGATAGATCTCCCCATCCAGTTGGCTGGATACCTTTAAACCTGATGCGAGAGATTTCGGGAGCGGTGTACTTGACCATGAAGTCGTATTTTCCACTCGGTTGTCCCAAGGTGTCCCACACTTCTTTGGAACTGGAGGAGTCATCCCTTTCGATGACGTTGACCTCTGGAAAAGCATAGTTGATGAATTCAAATCCTACAAACGTTGCAAATTCATCGTCGTGTGGGGTATCTTCAGGATACCCTGGGTGAGGATCCCATGACATGGTGGGGACACAAGTATTCTTTTCAATGATGCTCAGCTGATTTTCATTGTTCGGCTGATTCTCTTGCTCCAAGTCTCCCGGATACGGTTGCCACATTGGCAGGCCATCCATTGGGCCATAATAGTTGTGGTCAAAGTTGTCTTTCATCGGAGTGTCTTCCTCTAATGAGTTTGGTGGAGCACGGCATCCTTCCGGATCACAATCTCTGTATATCGTTCTGACATCTGACCTTGGTTTAAATCTCGGACTCTGTGTGGGATAGCAAAATGGAGTCTGCGTTTCGTCCTGAGACATATAACCGTCCTCTTTAAGATAGGACTTCCATTCCTCATCTGTGTCAGAGGGATCCTCCTCATTGATAATGTGTACTTCTTGGGTCACTGGTTGAAGGAAACCTCCACTGTGAAAGAAATTCCGAACGGGATGAAGACTTTCATCGCTGGTAGTAGCTGTCTGGGTACAGGTTGCAGAAAAACCAAGACCCTTCTTTGTTTTATTATCAGTAGGAATGACTAGCTATCCTCATCCTATTGTATTGGTACTCTCGTCCGCTTTGATAGCATCTTTGTATGAGGAAATGGAAGTTCCCTCTTCGGATCGATTGTCCTTGCTCACCGGAAGCGCTTGGAACTGAGTCCCAATAATCTCCTCGGGTTCTACACAAGTAGATGATGATAAGTTACTCACGAGCAAGGCTTGTTCTCCACAGATCATGACGAGCTGGTTGTTCTGAACGAACTTTAACTTTTGGTGGAGGGTCGAGGTGACCGCCCCAGCCTGATGTATCCAAGGTCTTCCTAATAAACAACTGTATGTTGCCCGGATGTCTATGACCTGGAAAGTGACTTTGAAAGTGTGAGGACCGATAGTTATGGGAAGGTCGACTTCGCCGATAACCGTTTTTCTGGATCCATAAAACGCTTTGACGACGACCTCGCTGGTTCTCATCGGGGGTCCATTGAAGGATAATTGCATCAAAGTGGACTTCGGCATAACATTCAGGGCTAACCCTGTGTCTACCAGTACGCTGGCTAAAGCATCGCCCTGGCAGCTGACCGTGATATTGAGCACCATGTTATGACGGCGACCTTCTTCAGGTAATTCCTCATCACTAAATCCCAAGTTATTGCATGAAGTGATGTTAGAGACAATGCTATCAAACTGTTTGATTGTTACATCCTGTTCCACAAAGGCTTGCTCCAAGACTTTCTGTAGAGCCTCCCTGTGCGCTTCTAAACTGAGTAACAGTGATAATGCCGAGATCTTTGAAGGAGTTTGTAATAGCTGATCAACAATGTTGTATTCACTCCTTTGTACGAGCTTCAGCATCTCATCGTCGTTTTTTGAAAGGTCGGGATTACTGGATTGACCGACTGGTGGATTAGGAACTTCTGTCTGAGGTTCCTTTTCTTTGTTAAGTTCTCCAACTCCTCGGTTGAAGATTCGACCACTCCGTGTTACTCGATTAATGTCTGCAATATTCACGACGGAGGGTAATGGAATTTCCTTTCCATTCTCAATTATCGTTGCACCGTATTTGTAAGGGATAACCTTAGTTGATTCATACGGTAGTGGTCCTGGTAGATAGATGACTATGGGAGCCTTCTGATTTTTCTGACCATCGTAAGTAATCTCGATCTGTTCCTAGTTAGGAACTCTTGATTCGTCAAGTAGAGGGATGATGGCAAAAACATCCCGGACCCTCTGATGATCAGAGATTACGACAACATCCTCAATTTGATCAGCGAGGTAGTTCGGCGCCCAGTTGATTGGTCCGGAACCCGGATATGGGTGAATCTCTCTACGATCCACCTGACCCTGAAGATCTGTTCGCACAAGATAGCATCCTTGGTTACTTTCTGAACAGACTCTACAACGTTCATAGTTGTGTGGTGGCACCTGGCCACGCCCGCTTTGAATGCAATGTAACCTTACTAGGTTAGCTTCCACAGATCGGACATCCTGACTTTGACGCCGAGCAGGGTTCCTGTTATTGATACTAATTTGCTGAGTATCTTCATCCATATAGATTGGCTTCCACCAGTGATTTAACAAGTGCTGAAGTGCCTCCTGGACAAGGGCACAACCTTGATCGTTTTCGCAACCCACTTTACAGCTATGGTAATCATGTGATACCAGGAATCCGAGGCGGACCTGCTCAGCATGTAACTCTACCAGGTTGGTATTCATTAAACGAATGTCAAAGATCTGAACCATGTTGATCTGATAGGGATTCCTATCGTGGTAGTCCTGGATCTATCCAGGATCCATCTGACGTTGGAGGGCCTCTTGTACAAAAGAGCATCCCTGCTTGTTTACCGAGCAAGTCAGACAAGAACTGTAATCGTACCGTGGCAGGTTATGACATTGGCTTTGCCTAGAATGCATCGCCACCAAGTTGACATTCATTGCACGGATGTCGTGGTTCTGAATGATGTTAGAATTCGTGTAAACATGTTAACTCCACGAACTCAGTGCTCTTGGATCCATCCAGGATCCATCTGTTCCTGTAGAGCTGATTGCACCATAGAACATCCTTGATTGCTTTTAGAGCAGATATCACACAGATGATAATTATGAGGTGGCACATGGCCATATCCACTCTGTCTACAATGCATCTTGACCAAGTTAGTTTTCAATAAGAGTACATCGTGAATTTGATAGACTTTGTTAGACTCTCCCTCTATCAGATTGACTGCGGCTTTCTCATGTTGAGGCAGCGGGTTCGTGAGAACATTGGGATTTGTATCCTTGAAAGATAAGACCTCTCTCCTAACAAGCTTTTGCAATTCGGATTTGAAATTAAGACAGTTCTCTATGTTATGCCCTGGTCCTCCTTGATGGTAAGGGCATGTCTGATCCACCTTAAACCAAAAAGGCGGATTTTCCGGTACTGCAATAGGGGATTTAGTCTGGATGTGCCCCTTGGCCAGCAGTAATGGAAATAGTTCTGCGTATGATACGGGTATAGGATCAAATCCTGGTGGCCGCGTTGTACAATTGTTATTGTATGGAGGACGAGCCTGCTGAAGAGGCTGTTGTGTCCTTTGCTGATTAGGTTGGCTCTGCGCAACCTGAGTTTGATACGTAGAAATAGGCGCATGATTGATAGCAGAAGTCACAACCGCTACTGGCTGATAACGTCGTCTTTGCCTTCCGAGAGAGATATTCCCAATATCTTGCTCTTTTTTCTTAGGGAGAGTACTACCATATCGTTTTGTACTACTTGATGATCCAGCGTCTTTTATTAGACGTCTTTCTCGAACAGCTTCCTCGAGACATACCCCCATACCGACCATTTCGGTGAAGTCACTGGGCGCAGTGGCAACCATTCTGTCATAGTAAAATGAGCTTAAGGTCTTTAAGAATATTTTTGTCATCTCTTTTTCCTCAAGAGGTGGACAAATTTGGGCGGTAATTTCACGCAATCTCTGAGCGTACTCCTTAAAAATTTCCTTGTCCTTTTGTGACATCGATCTGAGCTGATCTCTGTCTGGTGCCATGTACAAATTGTATTTGTATTATTGGATGAAGGCAGTGCCAAGATCTCTGAAAGTGCTGATCGTAGCACGGTTTAAACTCATGTACCATTTTAAGGCGGCACCGGTTAGACTATCATGAAAGTAGTGAATCAGTAGATCCTGATTTTCCGTCTGAGCTGACATTCGCCGAGCGTACATCATTAAGTGACTCTGAGGGCAAGAATTACCCTTGTATTTTTCAAAGTCGGGAACTTGGAACTTGTGCGGAACTTTCACATTGGGGACCAGGCAAAGGTTTGCGGCGTCCTTTCCAAATAAATCCTGACCGCGGATGGCTTGCAGTTCCTTTTGCATTTCTAGGAACTGTTCCTGGAACTCGTCCATCCTGTCGAACATAGTTTCCTCACTTCCAGAAGGTGTCTGTGGAATCTGTCCTTCTGGGACAGTGTGCACCACAGGGGGTGGTATCGTTACTACAGCAATGAATCTTGGCGTTTCCCAAAGTTTGTAACCTTCAGGAGTCCTCAATATGCCTCTGGCATCCTCGCTTTCCCGAAGTTTGTAACCTTCAGGCCCAGTGGCTTCTGCTGAAGTTTCCGGATCTCCAGTGATCGGCGGAACATATCCTTCCGGGATATAGTTAACAGGCATGCCCCAGGGATGATCTTTCGGTATTTTGTACCAGGATCATACTTCTCCACTATGGGCGTTGAGGTGATCTCTGAGATCACAGTTCTTTGTAGCTGAGCTTCCGCCATGGCTTGCATGTCGTTACGAAGCTTTCTCATATCCTCTCTCAGAGCGTCGATCTCTTCTTTCAACTCTCTGTTCTCTTCCTCAAGATCATCCATCTTTTTCAGACGATTAGCCCGAGTATTGTACGAATGAGATAGTTTGACTCTTGAATCGAGACACAAACGTGAGACTCGTAGGTAAGGAGAATACGTGATGTGAGAATGATGAATGCAACGATTATATTTATTGTTTTTATTTAATCAAAATAAACTTCGACAATTAGATTGCAAATATCAAACAGTGGGGAAACCCCGTTTTATTGAATTCAAAGGATTGCGGAAATGAAAATACAGTAGATTACAAGGTGCGGAAACAGAAACCTAAGCTAATGGGTCTCGGGTCCTCTCTGAGGAGAAACCAGATGCTGATTCTGGCACTTTCCTTTTCTTTGACCGGGGCTCTTGAGCCGTTGTCGGGTTGTCATTCCTTTGCCAAGTGAAAGGAGTGAGCAAATTCCTTTGGTCATCCTGATTTTCTACAGCATGCTTCTCCAAAATTTCAATCAGAGCATCTTTATCCTTCAGTAGTTGCTGTATTTTGATACACTCCACATTGAGGGTGCGGTACTTGTTCTTCCAAGACCTTCTCTCCCGCTGAACTTTGTTGAGAGTAACCTGGAGTTTTTCCGTTTCAGTCATGAAGTACATGACAGACTCCCTCGGCGGAAGAACTCCGTGACGAGGATAAGGCATCTTTAGCTTGAGAGCTCTAGTTTGTACCCATTGGAGGTAAGGCTCCACCGAGACACATTTCGGTTTTCCTAGAGACTCTCGTCCTTTCTTATGAACATGTTTCCAAGCGTGCACTATTTCCATCTTTAGTGCTCTGTCATTTTCTCCTTCTTTGAAGAAAAGACCTTCCAGATGAGCATTCCGCGGGACATGCCTCATCGGGTATCCGAATTGACGATGAACCAACACTGGATGGTAATTGATTCTTCCCTTAGTTCCTATGAGGGGTACATTGGGGAAGTTTCCACAAAGGTCAATGATCCTGATTCCCTCATAAATCCTATTGCACCAATCTATGTCAGAGTTGGTAAGAGACATGATTCTCTGCGACCAACGTAAAGTATTCTTATGATCCCAAAAAGCAGCAGACTTAGGCAAATGGGAGATAAACCATTTGTATAGCAGAGGGACACAACATGTGATCTCCCCTCCGCTGTACAAATTCCCTAAGTGTACATAATGATATGCGTCTGCGAGCAAAGTCGACACAGGGTTTCCGATGAGAAAAACCTTAATGGAGTTGATATCGACGAAGTTATTAATGTTGGGAAACAAAAATAACCCATAGGTGAGTAAAACAAAGATGCTTTCAAAAGCAGTCACATTCCCTATACTAGCGAAGTACAGGGCCTTCTTTGTCAAGAACTGGGCCGACAAACCTTGTATGCCACCCTTAGTGGTCATGTGAGTCCTGACCTCTGACTCATCCGAATAAATTGCTCTTGCAATGGTCTGATCCTTTGGAATTTCTTCCAGTCCAGAAAAAGGAGCTCGATCAGTGATGTGTAAATCAATCAGATGAGAATATTCCTCCAGCGTTGGGGCGAGCTGATAATCCGGGAATGTGAAACAGTGATAGACCGGATCGTAAAACTGAACGAGTGCATCCATGATTCTTTCAATTACTTGAACCCTTAATAGTGATAACAAACCTCCATACTTGGCTCAGAAAGCCTCTTGGTTCGTGATCATTCTCGCCAAACCTCTCAAATCCTCTAGTTTTGGAACCTTGAAGGTATACTTATGAGTTCTCCTTCTACCGAAATCCACGAGCGCAATCTTTTTCTCTGACATTTGCAATCATTGTCTTAGTTTAATTTGAAAAAGAGAGACTAGAAGAGAAGATTTCCTTTGTTTTAATGTTTTTTTTAAATGAATGCATGAATCCAGCACACAAAAACATAGAAAAAACATGGGGTCAAAGGGTTGGTGTCAAGGAGTCAAGGCTCTACCCGTCCCAAAGGTTTATACTACTGATTTTTGTACCTGTCTCTCAACATCATCAACTCTTGTCGAGAAAAACACCAGCGGACCGGGAACCGTGCTAGGTGGTGTTTTTCAAAGAGTCCTCGGAAGAGGGTGGTATCGCGTGACAACCATTTCCGATAGCTTCCGCACCACTAAAGGGGTTTTTCCTAGGTGTATACTCAATCTTTCCATATGCGGCATCACACGTATTCCCATTAGCAGAAAAATAAACACATATATCAATTAGGAAAAGCAGTATATATATTCGTCCTAATGTCCTAGACTTTTAAGAGCTATGAATCCAATGTTCCTGACAGAAAATGGCTCCCCGACGGAGTCGCCATTCTGTGGTTCCCTCCCAACTTTAAAGGTTTTGACCTAAGATCCTAGTGAAGTCAAAAAAAGTCATATCCCAGTGAAATCCCCAAAAAGGAAAGAAAGGAAGAAAAGCCCCACGGTGGGTGCCACTTTTCTGTAGCGAGCGAAACTGGACGTGTTTCTTAAGCACTGTCGCTCTTTGGGGTTACTACAGGTCGATTCATTTTTTATCCTATTAAGCTGGTGAAGGAAGGGAAATAGATGTCCCCAATTAACCCTGCTTGCATACTGAGTTTAAACAGCGGTCTGTTAGGTTACAGATGCTATATGGTAGTGGGGCCTTTTTCTTCTTACTTTGTTTAGGGCGAAACACCGGGAATGTTCATGGGGAATTTTGTTAGGATGCTAAGACTGATGCTTTTCGATTGATATGTGAAGGTACGGGATTTTGAGTTTTTGTTTAGGGTGCTCGCTAATATTTTTCTTTCAATCTTATGCCTACATATTCCCGTTTTCCGAAACAGGGAAATCAGAGCGATCGTAGTTACTCCTATTCTATGGGAGAAAATGGTGTTTTGGTGTCTTGTTCAAAGCCCAAGACGTGAAGCGAAAGGTGATTTTTATCTTGTTCAAAGCCCAAGATGTGAAGCTAAAGGGTCTATTTGAATCTTGTTCAAAGCCCAAGATGTGAAGCTAAAAGGGTGTTGACTTTAGAGAGAATTTGTCATCTCTAAAGGGGGTCTGTTTGTCATGACTGTTGGGTGACGGACTATAAAGGAGGATTAATTTAACTGGGATATGCGAATTCTAGCAATGCCATAATTTCCTTTTTAGGGAGTTTTAACCTGAAGGAGAAGACTTTAACTCAGTGTAGAGAAATGCTATCTTTCCTTAGGAATTTCTCATGCTAAAAGAGGGACAGTGGCGTGGATGTAAATAATCCAGAGGCTTGCCGCTTACAGCAATTAGATGAAGGGAGTTGTTTATGTTTGTATCATGTGAATGAGGCACAGTTTTGATGCTAAAAGGTTGATTGACTCAATCGGGGTTTCCTTATACGAAGCCTAAGAGGAGGCTATCGACCCAACAAGAAGGTGTTTTTGTATCTCGTACGAAGCCCGAGATGAAGGCTAAAAGGGTTGACTTAACCAGAGAGTCTTTTATACTCAACAAGAGAGTGTTTTTGTATCTCGTACGAAGCCCGAGATGGAGGCTAAAAGGTGTTTGACTCAACAAGAGAGTCTTTTATGTGTCTCGTACGAAGCCCGAGAGTGAGGCTAAAAAGAGTGTTGTTTCAGTTGAGTGACAGGTCTAGTAGTTTGGTTAAAAGAGAAAATTAGTTCTTATATGAGTAATGTTTGTACTCAGGGATTTTGATTCGAGGATCAAGGATATTTCCTGTTCTTTAAGGAAATGGGAAATCCAAAGGGGATTGGGACTGTCCGAGTCTACGGGTTTCATCTCCTAGTTTTGAAAGGAACTTGTGAATGTCTTTGAGACTCAAGGAAATTAGACTGTCCAAGTCTAGAGTTTCATCTTTTGTACTATGTTTAAGAAACGGCAGTAGCAGGGTCTAGACTCTTTGAAAAAACTGTTCTATTAAGATGATTAATTTCTGTTCCTATACCTCTAAGAGGTCGTCGGGACAATTTGTACGAAGCCCAAGAGGAGGCTGGAATCTTTTAAGAAGCCGAGGGAAAATTTGTATGAAGCCCAAGAGGAGGCTATCATTCCCGGAGGAAGAAGTCATTTATACGAAGCCTAAGAGGAGGCTGTGAATACTTCTAAGAAGCCGACGGGTCCTTGTACGACGCCCAAGAGGAGGCGGGGATTCTTTTAAGAAGCCGGTGGGTCCCCAAACCTCGAGAAATTCAAGACAAGCTATTCACAGAGAATAGATTAAACCAGGAAAGTACGAGAATTTGGAAGAAACTCAAGAGATGCTATTCACGGAGAATAGATCAACTGGGGAGTAGAGTCTCTTGACAATTCCTAAGAGGACAGCCGAAGAGAATACTGTATCTGGTAATCCTATGGGGATTTAGTTTAGTCTATTTAGGAGTGATCAACAGTGCTTAGTGCTAGACATAGTTGTCGGGGAAACTCTAAATAGCCATACTATTATTACACAGTTGATATGAGTTTATGAAAGGAGACTTACAGTGAAATAGCCTTATAGTACAGTTATATACATATGAAAGCGGTAAATGAAAGCGTATAAACACTTACTCAGTTGTAGAGCTTCCATGCTGTTTTGTCAGTTGTTCAACAAAGAAAGATTGAAAACAACAGTATATTCAAAATCAAAGGAGAAACTGCTTTGAAAGAAAAATTGGGGCTTACAGCTCAAGGAGAGGCCCAGAGTTTTTACCAATGATCACACTATTGTTTTGTACAGAGGGGCTTATACAAGTGACTGAGGCCAAAAAAGGTTTTCTATACAAAGGGGTGGGTCTTACACTCTCTCAAGAGGCCCAAAAGGTTTTAAAGAAAAAGAGTGGGGCTTATAACACGAGGGTAGGCCCAGATGATTTTTCGTTTGAAATGGCGATCGCGCCGAGATTTTGAAAACGCAGTGGATCTTATACAACGACTGAGGCCCAAGATAATTTGGTTTTCAAAAGGGGGTTAGGTCTTACACTCTAATATAGGCCCAAAAGTTTTGAATGGGTCTTATAGCTCGAGGAGAGGCCCAAGGTTTGTTTTTCAACGGATGATGATCGCGTCGAACTTTTTGAAATACAACGGGACTTATACAATAAGTGAGGCCCAAAATAGGTTTTGTATTTACAAAGGATTGGGTCTTACACTCTACTAGAGGCCCAAAAGATTTGAATGAGTCTTATAGCTCGAGGAGAGGCCCAAGGTTTTGATTTTTGAACTGGCGATCGCGCCGAGATTTTCTTTTAAAGCAGAGGGACTTATACAATATCTGAGGCCCAAAATTGTTTTGGTTAAAAGGGGATTGGGTCTTACACTCTATTAGAGACCCATGAGTGTTTGAAAATGATTGATGAGGGTGAAAATCAAAGAAACCCTAATTTGTTATTCTTTTAAAAGTAAATATTAAAAAAAATCAAGGAAAAATACCAAATGAATTTGAATAAACCACTTGTGATTTTTATTTAAGGTTTGAAAAATGAAGTTTTAATCACAAGAGATATTAAAACTCATTTGGTCTTGATTTTTCAAGATGAATGTTCATTTTAAAATGTTTAAAACAAATAAAAATGAAGTTATTCACAAAAATACTAATTATATTTAATAAATAATATAAACTTAATTTTTTTGTGGAATAAAATATTTCAACATTTTTGTGATTTTTTACAAAAAGAACCAATAAAAAATAATTAAAATTGAAAGAGTTATTAATTTTCCAATTAATTAATAAAACAAAAAATATTGGAAAAATGGCAAAATATGAAAAAAAAAAACACAAAATGGCATGGGTGGGGGTTGAACCCACGACCTCAAGGTCACAAGGCGCGCGCCTTACCACTGGGGTGGGGATACATCCATTGTTTGAAGTGAAATCACAAATATACAAGTCATGCCTAGGTTTTAGGCCTGGCCCAAGGCAAGGCAAGGCAAGTTTTGGCTCAGAAACGTGAAGGTCATAACTTTCTCAATTCTTAATGGTTTGAGACAAAATTTATATGCATCTGGACCAGAATTTCACAAGGAATACAATGGTGGTTGTAGTTTTTTCAGATCACACTCCCTCCTCAAAACCCGATAGTGGTTTTGAAAAAGGCGTATAATTGCATTTTTTATGCTACACTTTGATACAGGCATGAATTACATGATCAATTGGTTCAAACACAACATATTTAACATGTATGAGGTGTGCATGATCAGTGGACTTCAAAGCATTGCATATTTTGGAAAGTTCAAGTCATGAGGCTTACCTCTTTTTGAGCTTTTTGGAGTTTTTGTGCAATCTGTCAAGCCTCTTGTTCCAGAAATGATTTGATGATTTAGACACACTCAAATAATCCCTTAGACGCTTTTAGGATGATTGAAATCAGCAGGTACCTGCAAAAACACAAACTGGCCCTTTCTTGCAAAAGGGGTTAAAAGTGACCAAAATAGCAACTCCCTCAAATGGTGTTCCAGATGGGGGGAACCATTTGGGACAGTTCAAGGATG
Organism: Lathyrus tuberosus; assembly: GCA_022829125.1. Classification (NCBI taxonomy): domain Eukaryota; kingdom Viridiplantae; phylum Streptophyta; class Magnoliopsida; order Fabales; family Fabaceae; genus Lathyrus; species Lathyrus tuberosus. Next base: position 18,983,183 of record JALAZF010000005.1, on the reverse strand, counting down.
TTATTTGGAGTGTGTTTGAGGTTTTATCTGGTTTGGAAAGTGACTGAATCAAGACATGGCTTGAAAAATGCACAAAAGGCCTATTTTGAGGTTTTGAGAGGTGACTTTGTGATTTTGTGATTACAGGTCACTTGTGAGAGTTTGGATCACCTACATATGATGTTTATGAGGTGTGTGTGTGATTGGTTTGATTGAAAAAACTCTCAAACTCAAAAACTCAGAGTTACCTTGCTAAAGAAGGCATTTTTGCCAAGAAAAAGGGTTTTTGAGGAAAGCATCTGTTTGATGGCTTTGGTGTACTCAAACTGAGCACAAATGAGCTCTATTTATAGTAGAGCAAGTTTGTTTTGGGATCAATAGTGAGTGGAAATTGCAGCAGAGGTTTGGCCAATGTTGGCAAATGAAAATCCAAGTCTCCTCTAGCCATTGACTAGAGGTTAGAGCACAGAGCTTTGGTTCCCTACTTGTTGGAGGAATCTTGACTGAATTCAGTTGCAAATGTGTCAGTCTATGCCACCTCTAAGCATCTATTAAATGCTCCAATCCAAAATTGGAGTCTTATCCCTCTTTTAGGCAATTCTAGGTTTGGCATGCTACTTCTTGTTCCAAGGACTTTGGAGGCTTGGCTCAGTGATTGTCCCCTTTAGATTTGATCCTCAGATGTGTCCAAGATGATGACAAGGCTTGGAATTGGCTGATTTTGGCAAATCGACCAAAAATGCAAAATTCTGCCTTGCCTTGGCAGTTTTCAGCAAGGCATTTTGCCACTACCATAACTCTTAGCTCAAATTGAATTTGGTGATGTTCTTGGCCATTTTGGAAAGCCCTTATATAATACAACAACTGTTTGATCATATTTGGTTTTGATAATTTTTGGATCCAAGTGAAAAATGTCCCTACATTTGGAAAAAAGTGAAGGCAGATTCTGACTTAGTGAAAATTTCACTAAGTATTGGAAAAAAGTGACATTTTCACTTTTTGTGATTTTGATCAAACCATTACTCAAAATCTATGAAGAATTGGAATGAGGTCTAGTTGAAGTTTTTGTAGAGGGCCATGAGATCTACAAATCAAGCTTTGGATGGGGAAAAATGGCTTTGTGGTTTAGGAGTTATGATCCTCCAAAGTTGGTACCCTTGCCACTTTGTTCATAACTTAGAAAATTTTCTAAGTTTTTTATGGTTACCCCTTTTACAAGTTATCCCACTTTCTTTGATTTTTCTTGATGAATGATGATTCAAATCATACATTAACATTATTTTAGGGTTAAAAATCCATAATTGTGAAAAATCTCAAAAAGTCAAAGTTGACTTTTGTGCACAGTTGACTTTTTATCAGATGAATTCCAAACTGTGCAATCCTTTAGGAAATCATGTCCTTGACTTAAATAAAACTTGATGGACATATTCCATGGGTTTTATAGGGTATATTGAATCATGTCTTAGGGCTTGGGAGCATGTCCTGGTTAAAAGTCAAAGTTACAGTTGACTTTTCCCACGAAACCCTAACTGTGGTTTTGATGAATTTGAGACTTGTTGCTCAAGCTTCTTGGATCAATCCATTGTTACAAATGGACCAATGTTGTGTACTAAGGACCCTCAAATCCTCTCTTGAGGTCTTGGCTCATAATTTGTCCCAAAAGTCAACTTAGCGGTGAATTAGGTCAAGAAACCCTAATTCCTGATTTTTTTATGACTACATCCCCTGAGGAAAAATTGACTTGATGATTGGGGTCATGAGGTTCCATGGAGCATATTAGGTTATGTTTTGAAGTATTGGCTCATGTTTAGAGGAAAATTTCCATCTGAAGGCCCTGGTCGACCAAAATCCTACTTTGGTGACACTAGCGATCTCGAGGCTTGATCCACCTAAAAGGGAGCAACCTTGTGCTTAATCCTTGAAGTGGGAGTCCTTTTGATCCATTGTGGATGTTTGAGAGGTTAGACAAGTTGAAGATCATGTCATTCCTTGATTGATCCTTTGTCTAAGAGCTCTGAGAGGGCTTGAAACCCTAATTTTGACTGTAGTAAGTGTTCACCCATCTTTGGGGAGGCTAGTGAGGCATAATGATACACCCATATTGTGATGATGATTTGCACAATGATGGGAATCTTAGTGATTAAAATTTGGGGTATGACAGTTTGTTGCATTGGAAGCAGGTCTAGTCTCCATCTTTGAAGTTAATCCTTTTGTTGCTCTTAGGAAATCTTCTGCTTCTTCTAGCAATTTTTTGAATTCCTCTAATGAAGCATGCCATGTCTTCATCATCAGATCATCCATCAGATTCCTCTTCAGACAATTCATCATCTTTACTGATTTTTGGAGATCTTTTGGACTTGTCACCAGATTTTTTAGAGGCAGATTTTAGTGCAAGAGATTTAAACTTCTTGGAAGTTTCATTTCCTTTGATTTCCATCTCATGACTTTGAAGATTTCTGATTAGAGTTTCAAGAGACAGCGTATTCAGATCTTTAGCTTCCTGAATACCTGATACATTTGGTCTAAATTTATGAGGGAGACTTCTCAGAATTTTCTTCACATGATCAGCTGTAGAGTAGATTTTGTTCAGCACTTGAAGGCCTGAGACAAGAATCTGAAACCTTGAAAACATGGTCTCAATATCCTCATCTTCCTTTATTTTGAATAGTTCATACTTCTATATCAACAAGCCAACTTTGGCTTCCTTGACTTGTTGATTTCCTTGATAAGTAGAACACAGAGATTCAAAGATAGTCTTTGCAGAAGACTTATCAATGATTTTTAAATACTTAGCATGTGGAAGTGCATCAACCAGAATACCTCTGACTCTATGATTTTTTTTGTAAATTTTCTTTTGAGCAGGAGTCAAAGTTTTTCTGTCAGCAAAAATTCCAACACTGTCTACAGCAATGTTGATGCCATCTTCAAGAATATCCCATAGCTCATCATCGAGTCCAATGATATATATATATATATCTTGTTTTTTCACCATTCTAATTCAGTAGAATCACCACTGAATATAGGAGGTTTGGCAGTGTAATGATTTCTCTCAGAGCTACTGTAATCATAGGGAATCCCCCTTGAGGTATTGGGCATAGTAACCTTAGGATCCATATTTTTCTCGTTGGATCTTAGACTAAACCACCTTTAGGTGTTACGCATAGACCTTGCTCTGATGCCAACTGAAAGAGAGAAAAATACACAAGAAGGGGGGTTGAATTGGGTTTTGCAACAAATTAGATTTACTTCTTAACCATAGTTCAAATTCTAAAACTGAGTTCAGAATCTGATATGGTGTAGAGGAGATAAAGACATAAGTAAAGTAAAAATAGCACAAGACACACAGTAGTTATCATGGTTCCTCTTTCAGCTGAGAGTACTTCAGTCCACTTTCCAAGTAAGAGATTTTTCACTATAATCAACCAAATTACACCTGCTTATACACACTTCTATAAGACTTTTCTTTTTTGCTCATACCAGTTGTCCAAGACTTCCCTTGCTTAGAGCTCATTTCTAAGACTTCCCTTGCTTAGAGCTGGTGTCTAAGACTTTCAACTGTGCTTAGAGCTTGCGTCTATGACTTTCACCTGTGCTTAGAGCTCGTGTCTAAGACTTTCACCTGTGCTTAGAGCCCGTGTCTAAGACTTTCACCTGTGCTTAGAGCTCGTGTCTAAGACTTTCACTTGTGGTAAGAGCTCCTGTCTAAGACTTTCACCTGTTCTTAGAGCTCGTGTCTAAGACTTTCACCTGTTCTTAGAGCTCGTGTCTAAGACTTTCACTTGTGCTTAGGGCTCATGTCTAAGACTTTCACTTATGCTTAGAGCTCGTGTCTATGACTTTCACCTGTGCTTAGAGCTCGTGTCTAAGACTTTCACTTGTGCTTAGAGCTCGTGTCTAAGACTTTCACTTGTGCTTAGAGCCCGTGTCTAAGACTTTCATATAAACAGAAAGTTTAGAGAAGGAATAACTTACAACAACACTTGATAAATATAAGAGGTGTTAAAAATAATGCAACACACTTTTACAAGGATTCTTAATCAACACAAGAATAAGAACTCTAAACAGACTCAGTTCTCTGATAGTAGTGCGTGTATTTCTCAGTTGTATTGCAGTGTTATTTCTTGATGATCTTCAAATCTTCAGCTGCTTTTTATAGCCAAAGAAATAGAGATGTTGGAGCATCTTTAATGAATACAAATAGATCGAATCTTCTAGTACAACTTCTTTTCCAATAAAGAAGGTGTTGGAACTTTCATTAACAAGGATATCCACGAAACAAGGCCTTTGTCCAGAGGATACAACTACGATTCAAGTACAACACAGCCTGTATATGATAATGTCAATAAATCTTGAGTCCCGTGTTAGCAGAATTGTGTCATACCCCAAATTTTGACCACTAAGACTTCCAATTATTGTGCAAATAATCATCACCATATGGATGAACCATTAGTCTTCCCAAAGATGGGTGAGCATCCACTACAATCAAGCTTAGGGTTTCAGGCCCTCTCAGAGCTCTTAGACAAAGGATCAATCAAGAAATGACATGATCTTCAACTTGTCTATCCTCTCAAACATCCACAAAGGATCAAGAGGACTCCCACTTCAAGGATTAAGCACAAGGTTTCTCCCTTCTAGGTGGATCAAGCCTTAAGATCGCCAGTGTCACCAAATTAAGGTTTGGTCGACCAGGGCCTCCAGATGGAAATTTTCCTCTGGGCATGAGCCAATGCTTAAAAGCATAACCTATGATGCTCCAAGGGATCTCATGAACCTAATCATCAAGTCAATTTAACCTCAGGGGATGCAGTCACAAAAAATCAGGAAGTAGGGTTTCTTGACCTAATTCACCCCTAAGTTGACTTTTGGGACAAATCATGAGCCAAGACCTCAAGGGATAATTTGAGGGGCCCTAACACACCATATTGATCCATTTGCAACAATGGATTGATCCAAGAAGCTTAATTCACAAGTTTCAATTTCATCAGAACCACAATTAGGGTTTCGTGAAAAAAGTCAATTGTATCTTTGACTTTTGACCAGGACATGCTCCCAAACCCTAAGACATGATTCAATACACCCTATAACACCTATGAAATCAATCAATCAAGTTTGATTTAGGTCAAGGACTTGATTTCATAGAGAATCGCACAGTTTGGAATTCATCTGACAAAAAGTCAACTGTGCACATAAGTTAAACTTTGACTTTTTGAGATTTTTCACAATTATGGTTCTTTGACCCCAAAATGATGTTAATGTATGATTGGAATCATCATTCATCAAGAAAAATCAAGAAAAGTGGGATAACTTGTAAAAGGGGTAACCATAAAAAACTTTGATATTTTTCTAAGTTATGGAACAAAGTGGCTAGGGTACCAACTTTGGAGGATCATAACTCCTAAACCACAAGGCCATTTTCCCCATCCAAAGCTGGATTTGTAGCTCTCATTACCCTCTACAAAAGCTTCAACTACACCTCATTCCAATTCATCATGGATTTTGAGTTATGGAATGATCAAAATCAAGAAAAGTGAAAATGTCACTTTTTTCCAACAGTTAGTGAAATTTTCACTAAGTCAGAATCTGCCTTCACTTTTTTCCAAATGTAGGGGCATTTTTCACTTGGATCCAAAAAGTATCAAAACCAATTATGATCAAACAGTTGTTGTATCATATGAGGGCTTTCCAAAATGGCCAAGAACTCCATCAAATTCCACTAAGGCCATGAGATATGACAATGGCAATATGCCTTGCTGAAAACTGCCAAAGCAAGACAGATTTTGGAGTTTTGCTCGATTTGCCCAAATTTTGCAAAGGGCACGCAACTATATCCATCTGAACACCTCAAGGGGGGACCAAGGAGGAACCAACTGTGATCCCAAGCCTCCCAAGTCTTTGGAACCAAAAATAGCATGCCAAACCTAGAATTGCCTAAAAGAGGGACACGACTCCAATTTTCGATTGGAGCATTCAATGCTTACACCAAGGTGGCATGGACTGAGCCATTGCCAACTGAATTCAGTCAAGACTTATCCAAAACCAAGGGAACCAGCAGCCTGTGCCTTAACCTCTAGTCAATGGCTAGAGGAGACTTGGATTCTCATTGCTCAACATTGGCCAAACCTATGCAGCAGTTGCCATTCATTATTCCTTGCAAAAAAAACTTGCTCTACTATAAATAGAGCTCATTTGTGATCAGTTTGAGTACACCAAAGCCATCAAACAGATGATTTCCTCAAAATCTCTTTCTTCACTCTAATTTTGCCGTCTAAGGCAAGTCACTATTGGGTTTTGAGTTTGAGAGCTATTCCAACCAAACCAATCACACAAACACCTCATAAACATCATATAGAGGTGATCCAAACACTCACATAACATCTGGAAAACCAAAATCATAAAATCACCAGCCAACTGCTCAAGCCTTTGACAGATTTGCAGTTGAGGTGCCAAATCAAGTTCCACCTCAAATCAATCCACTCCAAGCATCCAGACACACTCCATAGCACCTAGGGAATCTGTCCATAACCTTGGAACCAAGTTGTAACACCTCTAACACAAAACACGATCACCAACTGCAAGTGGTAAGCATGAGCTCTTCTAACTCTATGATCCATGCAATTTTTCCTGCACAATAATTTGGCCATATGTTCATAATCATGCATTGAGTGTTTTCCCTCAATCAATTGCATTGTTTGAATCGTGTATGGAATTTCTGAACCTTCATGCAAATTTTAGGGTTCTTGAGGTTTCTCTTTGATTTCTTATTCCATGTTTAAAATAAATGAAATTAAAGACCATAGACATGATCGTGAGGTTGAAACGAGTAGATTGATATGTAGATTGCATGATATAATCAAGTATTTAGTGAGATTGGATAGAAAATGCAAATCTGCAGAAACAGAGGAAGGGCGCGTGTTCTTGCCATGTTCATGGCACCCTTTTTCAAATATTTGAATATTTGAATTTTGTGATTTTATTTAATTGATTCAAAAATTAATTTCTCTCCGAGTTTTAATGATTTTGAGTTGATTCTTTATTTAATAATTCACAAAAATGTTAAAATATTTTATTTTACCAAAAAATCCCAAAAATATTATTTATTTCATATAATTGATATTTTTTCAAAGAATTAATATTTTAATTGTTTTTGACATTTAAAATATTTTTTCCTTCTTGATTTTGCAAATTTTAATGACTTCTAATCATTTTGTAGGTCAAAACTTGATTTTTGAAACATTAATCCAAGATCACAATTTGTTTTCCACATGTTTAACAATTTTGATCATTTTAATTGAATTTTTATTCAATTAAAATACATTTTGAAAACAAATTAGGGTTTTTGATTAATTCAACCCTCATCAACTTTTTCAAACATTTTTGGGCCTCTAATAGAGTGTAAGACCCAATCCTTTGTAAATACAAACAATTTTGAGCCTCAAATGTTGTATAAGTCCCGTTGTATTTCAAAAGTTCGGCGCGATCATCGCTCGTTTAAAACAAACCATCTGGGCCTCTCCTCGAGCTATAAGACCCATCAAAACTCTTGGGCCTCTAATAGAGTGTAAGACCCAATCCCCTTTTAACCAAAACAATTTTGGGCCTCAGATATTGTATAAGTCCCTCTACGTTAAAAGAAAATCTCGGTGTGATCGCCAGTTCAAAAATCAAACCCTTGGGCCTACACTCGTGTTATAAGCCCCACTCTTTAAAAATCATTAGGCCTCTAGTAGAGTGTAAGACCCAACCCTTTTTGAAAACCAAAATAATTTTGGCCTCAGTGTATTGTATAAGTCCCGATACCGTCAAAAAAACTTCGGTGCGATCATCGCCTTTTTAACAAATCAAATCATCTGGGCCTACCCTCGTGTTATAAGCCCCATTCTTTTTCTTTAAACACCTTTGGGCCTCTTGAGAGAGTGTAAGACCCATGCCTTTGTACAGAAAACCTTTTTGTGCCTCAGTCACTTGTATAAGTCCCTGTACAAATTCAACAGTGCAATCACTGGTAAAACTTTGGGCCTCTCCTTGAGCTGTAAGCCCCAACAATCTTTTCAAAGCACTTTCTCCTTTGATTTTGAATATAATATTGTTATCAAAGCTTTCTTTGGTGAACAACTAACAAAATAGCATGGAAGCTCTACAACTGAGTAAGTGTTTACCCGCTTTCTTTATCCGCTTTCATATATATAACAGTATTGTGGGGCTGCTCACTGTAAGTCTTCTTTGATGAACTATTATATACTTTTCAAATATCAACAGTGTAATACTAGTATAGTTATTTAGAGTTCTCCCCGGCAACTACGTCTAGCACTAGGTAAAGCCCCGTTGATCGCTCTTAGATACAGTCAAAACTAGATCCCCATAGGATTACCAGACACAGTATTCCCTCCTCTTGGGGTTAAAAAATATGGAGACGTGAAAGGCAGCATTCTCGGTGAACCCTTTCTCAGACTGTCACCCTTAGAAGTTGTCAAAGAGACTCTACTCCCCAGAGTTGATCTTTTCTCCGTGAATGGCATCTCTTGAGTTTATTCCAAATTCTCGGACTTTCCTGGCTTGATCTATTCTCTGTGAATGGCATGTCTTGAACTTTTCGGGGTTTGGGGACCCACAGGCTTCTTAAAAGCACCCTTAAAAATTGTCAAAGAAACTCTAACTCCCCAGAGATGATCTTTTCTCCGTGAATGGCATCTCTTGAGTTTCTTCTAAATTCTCGGACTTTCCTGGTTTGATCTATTCTCTGAGAGTGGCATGTCTTGAACTTCCCGGGGTTTGGGGACCCACAGGCTTCTTAAAAGTATCCCCGCCTCCTCTTGGGCGTTGTACAAGGACCCTTCAGCTTCTTAAAAGCTCTCATGCCTCCTCTTGGGCTTAAATACAAGGACCCTGACGACCTCTTAAAGGTATAAGACAGAACTTAGTCATCCTTTGCTAGAGCAGTCTTTCCAGCATCAAAACTCCGGCCATTTGAGGGTTAGTACTCATCCCTTAACGCCCGTGCCTCCTCTTGGGCATTGTACAAAAGATGAAACTCTAGACTTGGATAGTCTCAAGACCCTTTGGATTTTCCATTTCCTTAAAGAACAGGAAATAACCCCGTTCTTCTGATCAGTACCAAAGTATAACCTCACCTAGAATCAGTCTCTTTCTAAGAACTGATTTTCTCTTTTAACCAACATACTGGACCTGTCACTCAATTGAAACAGTTACCGGCACCAATAACCTCCTCTTGGGCTTTGTACAAAAATTCTCCCCAGCGGAGCTAACCTTTTCACACTCTCTTGTTGAGTATAAAAGACTCTCTTATTGGGTCAAACCTGTTCAGCCTCCATCTCAGGCTTCGTACGAGATACAAAATCACTCTCTTGTTGAGTATAAAAGACTCTCTTGTTGAGTCAAAGACTCTTAGCCTCCATCTCGGGCTTCGTACGAGATACAAATCACTCTCTTGTTGAGTATAAAAGACTCTCTTGTTGGGTCAAACCTGTTCAGCCTCCGTCTCGGGCTTCGTACGAGATACAAAATCACTCTCTTGTTGAGTCAAACATTTTTAGCCTCTATCTCGGGCTTCGTACGAGATACAAAACACTCTCTTTTTGAGTATAAAAGACTCTCTTGTTGATTCACAGACTCTTAGCCTCCATCTCGGGCTTCGTACGAGATACAAATCACTCTCTTGTTGGGTATAAAAGACTCTCTTGTTGGGTTAAACCTGTTTATCCTCCATCTCGGGCTTTGTACGAGATACAAAAAGACTCTCTTGTTGAGTCAAACCCTTTTAGCCTCCGTCTTGGGCTTCGTACAAGACACATACAAAAACACTCTCTTGTTGAGTATAAAAGACTCTTTTGTTGAGTCACTTCCCTCTTAGCCTCCATCTCGGGATTTGTACGAGATACAAAAACACTCTCTTGTTGAGTATAAAAGACTCTCTTGTTGAGTCAATCACCTTAGAGCCTCCGTCTTGGGCTTCGTACAAGATACATATAAAAGTACTCTCTTATTGAGTCAACCCCTTTTAGCCTCTCTCTTGGCCTTCGTACGAGACACATAAAAACTCCCTCTTGTTGGGTCAATAGCCTCCTCTTAGGCTTCGTATAAGGAAAACCCCGGTTGAGTCAATCAACCTTTTAGCATCAAAATCTATGCCTTGCTCACAGTATACAAACATCAACAACTCCTTTTCCTTCATCTAATTGCTGTAAGTGGCAAGCCTCTGGATTATTTACATCCACGCCACTGTCCCTCTTTTAGCATGAGAAATTCCTAAGGAAAGTTGGCATTACTCTAAACTGAGTTAAAGTCTTCTCCTTCAGGTTAAAAATCCCCTATAAATGAAATTATGGCATTGCTGGATTCACATATCCCAGTTAAAGTAGTTCTCCCTTATAATCAGTCACCCAACAGTTGTGACAAACAGACCAAATATTCCCCTTTAGAGATGACAAATTGTCTCTAAAGTCAAAACCCTTTAGCTTCACATCTTGCGCTTCAAACAAGATACAAATAGACCCTTCAGCTTCACATCTTGGGCTTTGAACAAGATACAAACCACCTTTAGCTTCATGTCTTAGGCTTTGAACAAGACACCAAAACACCATTTCCTCCCATAGAATAGGAGGAACTACGATTGCTCTGATTTCCCTGTTTCATTAAACGGGAATACGTAGGCATAAGATTGAAAAGTCTTAGCGAGCGCACTAATCAAAAACCCAAAATCCCGTAGCTTCATACATCAATCGAAAAGCATCAGTCCTAACATCCTACCAATAGTCTAGACCTTGTGTTCTTAACAACATAACCTAAGAGAGACCCCCGATCTTTGTAGCATCTGTAAACCAACAGTTATCTGTTTAAACTCAGTTTGCAAGCAGGGTTAATTGGAGATATCTATTTCCATTCCTTCATCAGCTTCAATAGGATAAAAAATGAACCGAACTGTAGTACCCCCAAAGCGATAGTGCTTAGCAACCACACATAAAACTCGCGCTACAGAAAAATGGCGACTCTGCTGGGGAGTTGAACTGATCAGACGTTCCCATATCTTAGGCAGAGACCTTGAGTTCACATTCATGTCACAGAAATGACAGCTCTGCTGGGGTGTCATTGTCTGTATAGGATCATAAGACTAGAGGTCTAGGATGATTAAGACAAATATATATACTGCTTTTCCTAATTGATATCTGTGTTTATTTTTTTGCTAATGGGAATGCGTGTGATGCCGCATGTGGAAAGATTGAGTATACACCTAAGATAGGTGATGGCAATGCGAGTAATTTTACTGGGAGTGAATTCTAGTTAAGAGCCCCCGATCGACCATCAAGCTCAGTGGAGACTCCCTTTGCAAATACATTGCCTATACGACTTCGGTTGTTGAAAGTAGTGTGGTCGACTGGGTTATCTGAGAAGCTGAGGTTTTTAGCAGACTTAAGCCATTTTGTAGTGCGGAAGCTATCGGAAATAGTTGTCACGCGATACTACCCTCATCTGAGATCACTCCAGGAAACATCAGCTCGTTGGCGATCTGCTTGCTGTTGTTATCCCGGAGGGGTCAATGATTTTGCGGACAACTACAAAAAATCACTAGTATAAACTTTTAGGGGGGGGGGATAGAGCCTTGACTTCATGACACCGACCCTTTGACGCCATGTTTTTTCTATGTTTTTGTGTGTTGCATTCATACATTCATCTAAAAAACATTAAAATAAAGAAAATCTTCTCTTCTAGTCTCTCTTTTTCAAATTAAACTGAGACAATGATTGCAAATATCAGAGAAAGGAGATTGCGCTAATGGATTTCGGTAGAAGGTAAACTCATAAGTACACCTTCAAGGTTCCAAAGTTAGAGGATTTGAGAGGTTTGGTGAGAATGATCACCAACCATGAGGTTTTCAGAGCCAAGTATGGAGGATTGCTGTCCTTGTTAAGGGTCCACGTAATTGAAGGAATCATGTCCATGTTAATCCAGTTCTACGATCCGGTCTATCACTGTGTCACATTCTCGGATTATCAACTAGCACCAACACTGGAGGAGTACTCTCACTTGACTGATTTACATATCAATAATCAAGCTCCATTTTCTGGACTGGAAGAAATTCCAAAGGATCAGACTATTGCAAGAGCAATTTATTTGGACGAGTCGGAAGTCAGGACTCACATGACCACTAAGGGTGGAATCCAAGGTTTTCCAGCCCAGTTCTTGACAAAGAAAGCCCTGTACTTTGCTAGTATAGGGAACGTGGCCGCTTTCGAGAGCATCTTTGTTTTGCTCACCTACGGGTTATTTTTGTTTCCCAACATCGATAACTTTGTAGATATCAACGCCATTAAGATTTTCCTGATTGGAAACCCCGTACCGACCTTACTCGCCGATGCGTATCATTCGGTACACTTAAGGAATTTATACAATGGAGGGATGATCACGTGTTGTGTACCCCTGCTATACAAATGGTTCACTTCCCATTTTCCTAAATCTGCTGCATTTTGGGATCAAAAGAATACTTTACGTTGGTTGCAGAGAGTCATGTCTCTTACCAACTCGGACATCGATTGGTACAATTGAATCTACGACGGGATCAGAATCATTGACCGTTGTGGAAATTTCCTAAATGTACCCCTTATAGGAACTAAGGGGGGAATCAACTATCATCTGGTGTTAGTTCGTCGTCAATTTGGATACCCGATGAGGCATGTCCCGTGCAGTGCTCATCTGGAAGGTCTTTTCTTCAAGGAAGGAGAAAATGACAGGGCACTAAAAATGGAAATAGTGCACGCTTGGAAACACGTTCATAGGAAAGGACGAGAGTCTCTAGGAAAACCAGATTATGTCTCGATGGAGCCTTATCTCCATTGGGTACAAACTAGAGCTCTCAAGCTGAGGATGCCTTACCCTCGTCAGGAAGTTCTTCCATTAATGGACTCTGCCCTTTATTTTATGTCTGAGACGGAAAAAATTCAAGTTACTCTCAGCAAAGTTCAACAGGAGAAGAGGTCTTAGAGGAACAAGTACCATATTCTCAATGTGGAGTGTAAGAAAATACAACAGCTATTAAAAGAAAAAGATGCTCTGATTGAGATTTTAGAGCAACATGCTGTAGAAAATCAGGATGACCAAAGGAATTTGCTCGCTCCTTTCACTTGGCAGAGGAATGACAACCCGACAACGGCCCAAGAGCCCCGGTCAAAGAAAAGGAAAGCACAATAACCAGCACTTGAGCTTTCTTCAGGGAGGACTTAGGATCCATTAGTTTAGGTTTCCTTTTTCAGCACTTTGTTATCTACTGTATTTCCATTTCCGCAATCCTTTGAATTCAATAAAATGGGGTTTCCCCACTGTTTGATATTTGCAATCCAATTGTTGAAATTTACTTTGAATAAATAAAAATAATATAATCATTGCATATCATTCATCATTCTTGCGTAAATGCATTCTTCTTACTTTCGAATCTCACGTTTGTGTCTCAATTCTAGAGTCAAACTGTCTCATTCGTACAATACTCGGGCGAATCGTCAAAAAAGGATGGATGATCTCGAGGAATAGAACAGAGAGTTGAGAGAAGAGATCGACACTCTGAAAGAGGATCTGAGAAAGCTTTATAACGACATGCAAGCTCTAGTAGAAGCTCAGATGTAATAACAAAGGACTGTGATCTCAGAGATCACATCAACACCCATAGTGGAGAAGTATGATCCTAGGTACAGAATGCCGAAAGATCGTCCCTGGGGCATGCCACTTAACTATATCCCAGAAGGATATGTTCCGCCGATCGCTGAGGATCAGGGAACCGCAGCAGGAACCGCTGGGCCTGAAGGTTACAAAATTCGGGAAAGCGAAGATGCCAGGGGCATGACAACAACTCCTGAAGGTTATAAAATTTGGGAGGCACCGAGAGTCTCGGCCATAATGAATATACCACCACCTGTGGTACACACTGTCCCAGAAGGACAGATTCCACAGATACCTTCTGGTGGAAACGACAGCATAAACAACAGAATGAATGAATTCCAGGAACAATTCCTAGAGATGCAGAAAGAACTGCAAGCCCTTCGTGGTCAGGATTTATTTGGAAAGGACGCCGCGGGCCTTTGCTTGGTCCCCAATGTGAAAGTCCCACATAAGTTCCAAGTGCCCGACTTTGAAAAATCAAGGGTAATTCTTGCCCTCAGAGTCATCTGGTGATGTACGCTCGGCGAATGTCTGCTCAAACAGAGAACCAGGAGCTACTGATTCACTACTTTCAGGATAGTTTAACCGGTGCCGCATTAAAATGGTACATGGGTTTAAACCGCGCTACGATCGGCACATTCAGAGATCTTGGCGCTGCTTTCGTTCAACAATATAAATACAATTTGGACATGGCACCCGACAGAGACCAACTCAGATCGATGTCAAAAAAGGACAAGGAAACCTTTAAGGAGTACGCTCAGAGATGGCGTGAAATTTCCGCCCAGATTTGTCCACCTCTGGAGGAAAAGGAGATGACAAAGATCTTTTTGAAAACCTTAAGCTCATTTTACTATGACAGAATGATCGCTAGTGTGCCCAGTGACTTCACCGAGATGGTGGGCATGGGAGTTCGTCTTGAGGAAGCCGTCCGAGAAGGGCGTTTGGTTAAAGACGCTGGATCATCAAGTAGTACAAAACGATACGGTAGTGCTCTCCCTAAGAAAAAAAGCAAGATATTGGGAATATCTCTCTCAGAAAGGAAAGGCGACGTTACCAACCAGTAGCAGCTGTAACTCCTACTATCAATCACACGCCTGTTCCTACGTATCAACCTCAGGTTGCGCAGAGCCAACCGAATCAACAGCAATTTCAGCAAAGGACACAACAGTCTCTTCATCAGGCTCGTCCTCCATATAACAATAACCATACAACACGGCCACCAGGATTTGATCCTATATCTGTATCGTACACAGAACTATTTTCGTTACTACTGGCCAAGGGGTAAGTCCAGACTAAGTCTCCTCTTACGGTGCCGAAAAATCCGCCTTTTTGGTTCAAAGCGGATCAAACTTGTCCTTACCATCAAGGGGGACCAGGGCCTAACATAGAAAACTATCTTAGTTTCAAATTCGACATACAAAAGCTTGTTAGGAGCGGGGTTTTATCTTTCAAAGATACGAATCCGAATGTTCTCACAAACTCTCTTCCTCAACACGAAAAAGCTGCAGTCAATTTGATAGAGGGGGAGTCTAACAACATCTATCAAATTCATAATGTACTCTTGTTAAGGGCCAAATTGGTCAAGATGCATTGTAGACAGAGGGGATATGGCCATGTGCCACCTCATAACTATCACCAGTGTGATATCTGCTCTAAGAACAATCAAGGATGTTCTGTGGTGCAATCAGCTCTACAGGAACAATTGGATCTCGGATGGATCCAAGAGCATCGAGTTCTTGGAGTCAACATAACCTATACGAATGCCAACGTCATCCAGAACCACGACATCCATACAATGAATGTCAACTTGGTGGCGATGCACTTAAAGAAAAGCCAGTATCATAATCTGTCGTGGCATGATTACAATTCCTGTCTGACTTGCTCGGTAAAAAACAGGGATGCTCTTTTGTACAAAAGGCCCTCCAGCGTCAGATGGATCTTGGGTGGATCCAGGACCACCATGATGGGAATCCCTATCAGATCAATATGATTCAAATATTTGATATTAGTCTGATGAATACCAGCTTGGTGGAATTACATGCCAGGCAGGTCCAACTCGGTTTTCTCATTTCGCATAATTATCAGTACTGTAAAGGATGTTGTGAGAGTAACCAATGGTGCACTCTCATTCAGAGAACTTTACAACACTTGTTAAATAACTGGTGGCTTCCAATCTATATGGATGAAGACACGCAACAAATCAGTGTGGTTGACGGGAAACCTACTCAGCATCAAAGTCAGGATGTTCGATCTACGGAAACAGATCTAGTGAGGTTACACTGCATTCAAAGCGGGCATGGCCAGGTGCCACCACACAACTATGAACGTTGTAGAGGCTGCTCGGAGAATAACCAAGGATGCTACCTCGTGCGAGCAGCTCTCCAAGGTCAGTTGGATCGTAAAGAGATTCACCCAAACCTAGTTTCAGGGTCCGTTGACTGGACGCCAGACTACTTCGCAGATCAAATCAGGGACATGGTTGTAATCTCTGACCCTGAGAGGAACAAGGATGTTTGTACCATCATCCCTCTACTGGACGAATAAAAAGTTCTTAGCAAGGAACTGATTGAAGTTAATTACGACAGTCAGAAAAATCAGAAGGCTCCTGTAGTTATCTATCTACCGGGACCATTACCGTATGAATCAGCTAAGGCGATCCCTTACAAATACGGTGCAATGATAATTGAAAATGGAAAGGAAATTCCATTACCCTCCGTCGTGAATATTGCAGACATCAGTCGAGTAACACCGAGCGGTCGAATCTTTAACCGAGGAGTTGGAGAACCTAACAAGGAAAAGGAACTTCTGACAGAAGCTCCTGATCCACCAGTCGGGTAATCCAGTAATCCCGACCTTTCGAAAAACAATGATGAGATGCTGAAGCTCATCCAAAGGAGTGAATACAACATTGTTGACCAACTATTACAAACTCCTTCAAAGATCTCGGTGCTATCACTTTTACTCAGTTCCGAAGCCCACAGAGAGGCTCTACAAAAAATCTTTGAGCAGGCCTTTGTGGAACAGGATGTGTTAATACGACAGTTCGACAACATCATCTCTAACATCACTTCCTGCAACAACTTAGGATTCAGTGATGAGGATTTGCCAGAGGGGGGCAAAAACCACAACATGGCGCTCAATATCACAGTTAACTGCCAGGATGACGCTTTAGCCAGCGTACTGGTAGACACAGGATCAGCCATCAATGTTATGCCAAAGTCCACTTTAATGCGACTATCATTCAAAGGATCCCCGATGAGGGGCAGTGAGGTCATCATCAAAGCATTTGAAGGGTCTCGGAAAGAAGTTATCACCGAAGTCAACCTTCCCATAACTATTGGTCCTCATACTTTCCATGTCACTTTCCTTGGATACACCAGGCTGGGGCGGTCACTTCGACGCTGCACCAGAAACTGAGGTTCGTCAAGAACGATCAACTCGTCACAGTCTATGGAGAACAAGCCTTTCTCATGAGTAACTTATCATCATCTACTTGTGTAGAACCCGAGGAGGTTGTTGGAACTCAGTTCCAAGCACTGTCATTGAGCAATAAGAATTAATCAGAGAAAGGAACCTCGATTTCCTCATACAGAGATGCTCTCAAAATGATCGAGAATAACAATACAAAAGGATGGGGACAACTTGTCATTCCTACTGATAATAAAACAAAGAAGGGTCTTGGTTTTTCTGCAACCTGCACCCAGACAGCTGTTAACGATGAGAGTCTTCATCCCATTCAGGATTTCTTCCATAATGGAGGTTTCCTTCACCCAGTGCATCAAGCAGTCCATACCATCAACGAGGAGGATCCCTCCTATGCGGACGAGGAATGGAAGTTCTATCTTAACGAGGACGGTTATATGTCTCAGGAAGAGATGCCTACGCCATTTTGCTATCCCGCACAGAGTCCGAGATTTATACCCAGGTCAGACGTCAAAATGATATATGGAGATTGTGATCCGAAAGGATGTCATGCTCCACCAAACTCATTAGAGGAAGACACTCTGATGAAGGACAACTTTGATCATGACTATTACGGCCCAATGGATGGCCTGCCTATCTGGCAGCCATACCCAGGAAACTCGGGGCAAGAAAATCAGCCGAACAATAAAAATCAGCTGAGCATCATTGAATAGAATACCTGCGTCCCCACCATGTCATGGGATCAACACTCAGGTCATTCAGAAAATATCTCGTACGACGATGAATTGGGAAAGCTTACCGGACTAGAATTCATCAACTATGCTTTTCCTGAGGTCAACGTCATCGAGAGAGATGACTCCTCCAGTTCCACAGAAGTGTGGGACACCTTAGGACAACCAAGTGGAAAATTTGACTTCATGGTCAAGTACACCACTCCTGAAAGCTCTCGTATCAGGCTCGAAGACATCCATCTAACTGGATGGGGAGATATACCTAAGAGCACAAATACTATGCAAAATACAACAGAGGAATCCTCCTACGACAACTCTGGCTGGGAGACAGATTCCAATGATCCTGCTTCGCCATAAATCAACGTCATTTCTGAAGACAAATCAAGGAAGGTACCAGACTTTGTAATTCACTGAGGAGTTCGCCGCCAATGGGTTGCTGCCGATGTCCCGAAGATTGTTCATAAGTCAAAGTAATTGTTGTCTTTAACCTTTCGCCCTGTCCAGGTGAAACTGCTGTTTTGATAGGGCTCACTTTCTATAAATTTCCCTCTTCACTTCGCCCAAAGCGACAGAGTTTTGTTTTATAGGGCTGTAGTTTCAAGAATCGACTTGTTCATTAATAAAATAATGTCGTTCTGTAATTTCCACATTAATTGTTGTTTTCTCTTTTCGCTTTTTTCAGAAAATGGTAATCCTAAAAAAACAACTCAATAATAAAAACAAGCAGTAAAAGAAATACACTGCACACAGTTGCATTTTCTCTATCTCTTCTAAATACAAATCATCACGTCATGCAGATTGCTTGTTTTAAACCCCGTTGAAACATACGATCCAATGCCTTCTCCCACCTTTGAGTTCCCGGTATTTGGGGCTGAAGAAGAAGTTGACGACGAAATTCTAGAAGAGATCTCCCAATTACTCAGACTGGAGGAAAAGTCCATTGAACCTCACAAAGATCCGTTGGAAACGATCAACGTGGGTTAAAAAAAAGAGAGAAAAGAAATCAGGATTGGGGCACTTCTCAGTCCAACTGCCAAAGAGCGTTTGACAAAGCTTCTCAAAGAGTTTCTCGATGTATTCGCTTGGTCCTATCAGGATATGCCAGGGTTGGATACCAGCATCGTGGAACATCATCTACCGTTAAGATCGGAGTGTCTGCCAGTAAAACAAAGGTTAAGACAGACTCACCCGGACATGGCCATCAAAATCAAAGAGGAGGTACAGAAACAGATTGACGCGGGTTTCTCGCTACGTCATAATATCCTCAATGGTTAGCCAACATCGTACCAGTTCCGAAAATGGACGGAAAGGTCAGAATGTGTGTGGATTACAGAGATCTAAACAAGGCTAGTCCAAAGGACGACTTTCCTTTACCACACATTGACATGCTGGTAGACAGTACAACAAAGTTCAAAGTCTTCTCCTTCATGGATGGATTCTTGGGCTATAACCAGATCAAAATGGCACCGAAAGACATGGATAAAACTTCGTTCATTACCCCATGGGGTACCTTCTGTTACAAGGTAATGTCGTTCGGTTTGAAGAACGCCGGGGTAACCTATCAAAGGGCCATGACTACTCTGTTTCATGACATGATACACAAGGAGATCGAGGTATATGTCGATGATATGATTGCAAAATCTAAGACAAAAGAGGAGCATGTGACCCACCTATCAAAGCTATTCGAGCGGTTGAGAAAGTACAAACTCCGCTTGAATCCCAACAAGTGCACCTTCGGTGTCCGTTTAGGGAAACTCTCAGGGTTCATCGTCAGCCAGAAAGGAATTGAGGTTGATCCTGACAAGGTCAAGGCCATTCAAGAAATGACCTCTCCGAAAAATAAAAAACAAGTCAGAGGATTCCTGGGACATTTGAACTACATCTCCATATTCATATTCCTCATGACAGCGACATGTGCGCCGATTTTCAAATTACTCAAAAAGAACCAGGACTGCATTTGGACAGAAGACTGCCAAACCGCCTTCGACAGTATTAAGGAATACCTGTTGAATCCGCCGATTCTATCACCTCTAGTGGAAGGAAGACCACTGATCATCTACCTCACAGTCCTAGAGGACTCCATGGGTTGTGTACTTGGCCAACAAGACGAAACCAAAAGGAAAGAGTCTGCCATCTACTATTTGAGCAAGAAATTCACCGTCTGCGAGACTCGGTACACTATGCTTGAGAAAACTTGCTGCGCTTTGGCTTGGGCAGCCAAACGTCTTCGCCAGTACATGATTTGTCACACTACTTGGTTAATCTCAGAAATGGATCCGATTAAGTACGTCTTTGAAAAACCTGCTCTCACGGGAAGGATTGCCCGTTGGCAGATGTTGCTATCAGAATATGACATCAAATACCATGCTCAAAAAGCCGTTAAATGGAGTATTTTAGCCGATCATTTGGCTCATCAACCAATTGACGATCAGGAATCAATCAGGTTTGACTTCCCGGATGAAGATGTCATGTATTTGAAAATGAAAGATTGCGATGAACCGCTACCCAGTGAAGGGCCAGAACCAGATTCCTAATAGGGACTAATTTTCGACCGAGCTGTCGGTTATTACGGAAATGGAATTGGGGCAATCATCATAACACCTCAGGGTACCCACATTCCTTTCACTGCCAGACTTACGTTCAAGTGCACAAACAATGAGGCCGAATACGAAGCTTGTATTATGGGTCTCGAAGAAGCGATCGACTTAAGGATCAAAAACTTGGATGTATATGGTGACTCATCTTTGGTCATCAATCAGATCAGAGGAGATTGGAACATATACTAATCAGGATTGATTTCGTACAAAGATTATGCAAGAAGGTTGTTGCCATTCTCCAACAGAATCGAGTTTCATCACATCCCTCGTGAGGAGAATCACATGGCTGATGCATTAGCCACCCTCTCTTCCATGATTAGTGTAGGTCAATGGACCGACCTACCTAAGATCGACATAATGCGCCTTGAACGGCCCGCTTACATCTTCACGATTGAAGCATTCATAGACGACAAACCTTGGTATCACAATATCAAATGCTTCCTTCAGAAACAAGAGTAGCCACCTGGGAAATAAGAAAGGACAGAAAGACCCTTAGAAGGCTAGCAGGAAGCTTCTTCCTGAGCGGTGATACACTCTATAAGCGGAATTTTGACATGGTCTTGCTCAGATGCGTAGACCAGAAGCAAACATGTTGATAAAAGAAATTCACGAAGGATCCTTTGGCACTCATGCTAATGGACACACAATGGCGAGAAAAATTCTGAGAGCAGGGTACTACTGGTTGACCATGGAATCCGACTGCTACAAGTACATGAGGAAGTGTCAGATATACTCCGACAAAATCCATGTACCACCAACGCATCTCAAAGTTCTTTCTTCCCGATGGCCTTTTTTCATATGGGGAATCGACATGATTGGCTTGATTGAACCTAAGGCTTCGAACAAACATCGGTTCATCCTGGTAGCCATTGACTACATCACCAAGTGGGTCGAAGCTGCATCATACGCTAATGTGACCCGACGAGTGGTGGTCCGATTTATCAAAAACAATCTCATCTGTTGTTATGGTGTTCCAAGCCAGATCATTACCGATAATGGATCTAACTTGAATAATAAGATGATGAAGTAGTTGTGCGCAGACTTCAAGATCGAACACCATAATTCATCTCCCTACCGACCCAAGATGAACGGAGCGGTAGAAGCGGCTAACAAGAACATCAAGAAGATCGTTCAAAAGATGGTTGTAACCTACAAAGATTGGCACGAGATGTTACCCTTTGCTCTTCACGGTTATCGCACATCTGTCTGCACTTCAACAGGGGCAACCCCTTTCTCTCTAGTATATGGCATGGAGGCAGTGCTCCCCATCGAAGTAGAGATCCCATCAATCCGGGTATTGATGGAAGCTAAGCTTACAGAAGCTGAATTATGTCAAAGTCGACACGACGAGCTAAATCTGATTGAGGAAAAGCGAATCACGACACTATTCCACGGTCAGTTATATCAGCAAAGAATGAAGAAGGCGTTCGACAAAAAGGTCTGACCTCGCGTCTTCAGGAAAGGAGACCTTGTGCTCAAGAAGATACATTCATTTCTCACTGATTCTCGGGGCAAATGGACTCCAAAGTATGACGGCCCCTATGTGGTCAAGAAAGCTTTCTCAGGCGGCGTCTTGAGACTTGCAACCATGGACGGAGAAGAATTTGCCTACCCCACAAATGTCGACGTAGTCAAGAAATACTTCGCCTAAACTAAAAAAAAAAACATCTCGGTGGATTGAAAACCCGAAAGGGCGGTCCAGGAAAAAATTAGAGACATAATCAAAAATCATCCCGGTGGATTGGAAACATCACAATATAATCCAGTAAAAAATTAAGGATAGTGGCAAGTAACTACGCCCAACAGGGGCAAATTTCGTAGCGGCAGTCCTGCCATCCATCAAAAAACTCCAGTCACGGTCATCTTCGACGGAAGCTTAGGATGTCCAGAATTCAAAGTTGATAGAAGGATAACGGTCGTTATGTTTCAATGTAGCCCTTTTCCCTTAAATTACCATTTTCAAACTTTGTAAATACTCTATAGAATCACACGTTTGGCTGATTTCCATCCTATCAATACAATTTGAGCCCTTATGCTTTTGTTTGCAATTCTTATTTGTTTTAGCTTTACATAACGACCTATTAACATGATTAACGATTCTTGAAAATAAAACAAAAATGAATTTACTTGTTAAACTTTTTCTGCTTTTAAAGTAAAGATGGCAATTCTTTTGACTGTTGAACATCGAAAGAACGTTGATGGCTTCTCCCAAAGGTGATTAAGCTTCAAAAGTGCAGGATCAAAGTACTCCTTCTAAACCAGTCCACTTGAATGAAGGATCAGTTGTGTCAGAGACCATTGTTTCATCTGACACCCTTGGCCGAGTTCTCATCTCCTAAGCCCGACCAACATAGTTCCCCGCAGGGACTATCTCTCCTAAGTAAGGTAGAATTGCTATCGTGAAACAGTGGTACCTCTTCGTCCCCCGCAGTGGCTGAGTATCCCGTCGTGTTCATCTTTTAGTCTGTATGTCACGTCAGTTTTGTCAGCATAAACATACATACATCATGCATTATTGATTTACATTCGCATTCATATTGCACCACTATCACTCTAGTCGGTCTTGTCCCCTATGGGTAAAAGTCTTCACAATCGAGTTGTCAGTTCTTTCCTCGTCAGGAAATGTTGCATCTGCACTACCTCTCTCCTCCAGTTTATTTCTGGGATGAAGTCGGCCCTTGACCACTTTGATAACTTGCACCTCTGAAAAACCAGAGAATCCTCAGCCAGCATCATTCTTCGCCATTGAAGATGTTGTCTTCGCTTTCCCGGATTAAGGAAAATCACCAGAGAAAGCCTCACAACTAAAGACTTTCAACAACACATTGATTTTTCTCTCTGGAGAGTCAATGTTAATGAAGTCATCAGCACCTCAAAATTGGATCGCATCACATGGTATTTCTCCGAGAAGATCTCGAAGAAAAGTATGATGTAGTATCCCCAAGAGACAGCAGTCTCTCAAGAGACCTATTTTCCCCAGTAGAGTCGACAAATGGCGTCTCCAACAGAGAAGTTTGTACACCTCTACAATTCAGACAGGTGGGTTCCCCAGCAAGTCTGACATCAAAAGTTTTTCCATCAAATGGCATCTCCCCAGGAAAATTCGGCAAGAAGTTTGAGGAAAACCGCTACACATAGCGTCCCTTGTCAATAAAGTTTATTGACAAAAGAAACTTAGACCAGTTCCTTGGTAGGAAACCAGGATTGAGGGGAAGTTTACATCAGAAATTGAGACCATATCCTTGGTAGGAAACCAGGATCAAGGGGAGGTTTATATCGGATATTGAGACCAGATCCTTGGTAGGAAACCAGGATCGAGGGGAGGCTTATATCAGAAACTGAGACCAGTTCCTTGGTAGGAAATCAGGATCGAGGAGAAGTTTACCTTTTCTAAGCATAATTGCTTAGCAAAAGAGGAAGGATGCGCGAACTGCCATTCATAACCACCATCAAAATTCTGGGTATTCCGATATTTAATCCTCTTGCACCCCGAATGCCCAAATACCTTCGCCATTCACACCTTCGGGTCCAAGAAGATTAAATAGGGGCATCTGTCATACCCCAAATTTTGACCACTAAGATTTCCCATCATTGTGCAAATCATCATCACCATATGGATGAACCATTAGTCTCCCCAAAGATGGGTGAGCATCCACTACAATCAGGCTTAGGGTTTCAAGCCCTCTCAGAGCTCTTAGACAAAGGATTAATCAAGAAATGACATGATCTTCAACTTGTCTAGCCTCTCAAACATCCACAAAGGATCAAGAGGACTCCCACTTCAAGGATTAAGCACAAGGCTTCTCCCTTCTAGGTGGATCAAGCCTTAAGATCGCCAGTGTCACCAAATTAGGGTTTGGTCGACCAGGGCCTCCAGATGGAAATTTTCCTCTGGGCATGAGCCAAAGCTTTAAAGCGAAACCTATGATGCTCCAAGGGATCTCATGAACCCAATCATCAAGTCAATTTAACCTCAGGGGATGCATTCACAAAAAATCAGGAAGTAGGGTTTCTTGACCTAATTCACCCCTAAGTTGACTTTTGGGACAAATCATGAGCCAAGACCTCAAGGGATGATTTGAGGGTCCCTAACACACCACATTGATCCATTTGTAATAATGGATTGATCCAAGAAGCTTAATTCACAAGTTTCAATTTCATCAGAACCACAATTAGGGTTTCATGGAAAAAGTCAACTGTATCTTTGACTTTTGACCAGGAAATGCTCCCAAACCCTAAGACATAATTCAATACACCCTATAACACCTATGGAATCAATCCATCAAGTTTGATTTAGGTCAAGGACTTGATTTCATAGAGAATCGCACAGTTTGGAATTCATCTGACAAAAAGTCAACTGTGCACAAAAGTCAAACTTTGACTTTTTGAGATTTTTCACAATTATGGTTCTTTGACCCCAAAATGATGTTAATGTACGAATGGAATCATCATTCATCAAGAAAAATCAAGAAAAGTGGGATAACTTGTAAAAGGGGGTAACCATAAAAAACTTAGAAATTTTTCTAAGTTATGGAACAAAGTGGCTAGGGTACCAACTTTGGAGGATCATAACTCCAAAACCACAAGGCCATTTTTCCCCATCCAAAGCTGGATTTGTAGCTCTCATTACCCTCTACAAAAGCTTCAACTACACCTCATTCCAATTCATCATGGATTTTGAGTTATGGAATGATCAAAATCAAGAAATGTGAAAATGTCACTTTTTTCCAACACTTAGTGAAATTTTCACTAAGTCAGAATCTGCCTTCACTTTTTTCCAAATGTAGGGGCATTTTTCACTTGGATCCAAAAAGTATCAAAACCAATTATGATCAAACAGTTGTTGAATCATATGAGGGTTTTCCAAAATGGCCAAGAACTCAATCAAATTCCACCTGGGCCATGAGATATGACAATGGCAATATGCCTTGCTGAAAACTGCCAAAGCAAGGCAGATTTTGGAGTTTTGCTCGATTTTCCCAAATTTTGCAAAGGGCGAGCAACTCTATCCATTTGAACACCTCAAGGGGGGACCAAGGAGGAACCAACTCTGATCCCAAGCCTCCCAAGTCGTTGGAACCAAAAATAGCATGTCAAACCTAGAATTGCCTAAAAGAGGGACATGACTCTAATTTTGGATTGGAGCATTCAATGCATACACCAAGGTGGCATGGAATGAGCCATTGCCAACTGAATTCAGTCAAGCCTTATCCAAGACCAAGGGAACCAGCAGCCTGTGCCCTAACCTCTAGTCAATGGCTAGAGGAGACTTGGATTCTCATTGCTCAACATTGGCTAAACCTATGTAGCATTTGCCATTCACTATTCCTTGCAAAACAAACTTGCTCTACTATAAATAGAGCTCATTTGTGATCAGTTTGAGTACACCAAAGCCATCAAACAGATGCTTTCCTCAAAATCTCCTTCTTCACTCCAATTTTGCCTTCTAAGGCAAGTCACTATCGGGTTTTGAGTTTGAGAGCTATTCCAACCAAACCAATCACACACACACCTCATAAACATCATATAGAGGTGATCCAAACACTCACATAACATCTGGAACACAAAAATAACAAAATCACAAGCCAACTGCTCAAGCCTTTGACAGATTTGCAGTTGAGGTGCCAAATCAAGTTCCACCTCAAATCAATCCACTCCAAGCATCCAGACACACTCCATAGCACCTAGGGAAGCTGTCCATCACCTTGGAACCAAGCTGTAACATCTCTAACACAAAACACGATCACCAGCTGCATGTGGTAAGCATGAGCTCTTCTAACTTTATGATTCATGCAATTTTTGCTGCACAATAATTTGGCCATATGTTCATAATCATGCATGGAGTGTTTTCCCTCAATCAATTGCATTGTTTGAATCGTGTATGGAATTTCTGAACCTTCATGCAAATTTTAGGGTTCTTGAGGTTTCTCTTTGATTTCTTATTCCATGTTTAAAATAAATGAATTAAAGACCATAGACATGATCGTGAGGTTGAAACGAATAGATTGATATGTAGATTGCATGATATAATCAAGTATTCAGTGAGACTGGATAGAAAACGAAAATCTGCAGAAACAGAGGAAGGGTGCGTGTTCTTACCATGTTCTTGGCGCCCTTTTTCAAATATTTGAATATTTGAATTTTGTGATTTTATTTAATTGATTCAAAAATTAATTCCTCTCTGAGTTTTAATGATTTTGAGTTGATTCTTTTTTTAATAATTCACAAAAATGTTAAAATATTTTATTTTACCAAAAATTCCCAAAAATATTATTTATTTCATATAATTGATATTTTTGCAAAGAATTAATATTTTAATTGTTTTTGACATTTAAAATATTTTTTCCTTCTTGATTTTGCAAATTTTAATGACTTCTAATCATTTTGTAGGTCAAAAATTGATTTTTGAAACATTAATCCAAGATCACAATTTGTTTTCCACATGTTTAACAATTTTGATCATTTTAATTGAATTTTTATCCAATTAAAATACATTTTGAAAACAAATTAGGGTTTTTGATTAATTCAACCCTCATCAAACTTTTTCAAACATTTTTGGGCCTCTAATAGAGTGTAAGACCCAATCCTTTGTAAATACAAACAATTTTGGGCCTCAAATGTTGTATAAGTCCCGTTGTATTTCAAAAGTTCAGCGCGATCATCGCCCGTTTAAAACAAACCATCTGGGCCTATCCTCGGGCTATAAGACCCATTCAAAACTCTTGGGCCTCTAATAGAGTGTAAGACCCAATCCCCTTTTAACCAAAACAATTTAGGGCCTCAGATATTGTATAAGTCCCTCTACGTTAAAAGAAAATCTCGGCGCGATCGCCAGTTCAAAAATCAAACCCTTGGGCCTACCCTCGTGTTATAAGCCCCACTCTTTAAAAATCATTGGGCCTCTAGTAGAGTGTAAGACCCAACCCTTTTTGAAAACCAAAATAATTTTGGCCTCAGTTCATTGTATAAGTCCCGATACCGTCAAAAAAACTTCGGCGCGATCGTCGCCTTTTTAACAAATCAAATCATCTGGGCCTACCCTCGTGTTATAAGCCCCATTATTTTTCTTTAAACACCTTTGGGCCTCTTGAGAGTGTGTAAGACCCATCCCTTTGTACAGAAAACCTTTTTGGGCCTTAGTCACTTGTATAAGTCCCTGTACAAATTCAACAGTGCAATCACTGGTAAAACTTTGGGCCTCTCCTTGAGTTGTAAGCCCCAACAATCTTTTCAAAGCACTTTCTCCTTTGATTTTGAATATAATATTGTTATCAAAGCTTTCTTTGTTGAACAACTAACACAACAACATGGAAGCTCTACAACCGAGTAAGTGTTTACCCGCTTTCTTTATCCGCTTTCATATATATAACTGTATTGTGGGGCTGCTCACTGTAAGTCTTCTTTCACGAACTTTTATATACTTGTCAAATATCAACAGTGTAATACTAGTATAGTTATTTAGAGTTCTCTCCGGCAACTACGTCTAGCACTAGGTAAAGCCCTGTTGATCGCTCTTAGATACAGTCAAAACTAGATCCCCATAGGATTACCAGACACAGTCTTCCTTCCTCTTGGGGTTAAACAATATGGAGACGTGAAAGGCAGCATTCTCGGTGAACCCTTTCTCAGATTGTCACCCTTAGAAGTTGTCAAAGAGACTCTACTCCCCAGAGATGATCTTTTCTCCGTGAATGGCATCTCTTGAGTTTCTTCCAAATTCTCGGACTTTCCTGGCTTGATCTATTCTCTGTGAAAGGTATGTCTTGAACTTTTCGGGGTTTGGGGACCCACAGGCTTCTTAAAAGCACCCTTAAAAATTGTCAAAGAAACTTTAACTCCCCAGAGATGATCTTTTCTCCATGAATGGCATCTCTTGAGTTTCTTCCAAATTCTCGGACTTTCCTGGCTTGATTTATTCTCTGCGAATGGCATATCTTGAACTTCTCGGGGTTTGGGGACCTAGAGTCTTCTTAAAAGTATCCCCGCCTCCTCTTGGGCGTTGTACAAGGACCCTTCGGCTTCTTAAAAGCTCTCATGCCTCCTCTTGGGCTTAAATATAAGGACCCGGATGACCTCTTAAAGGTATAAGACAGAACTTAGTCATCCTTTGCTAGAGTAGTCTTTCCAGCGTCAAAACTCCGGCCATTTGAGGGTTAGTACTCATCCCTTAACGCCCGTGCCTCCTCTTGGGCATTGTACAAAAGATGAAACTCTAGACTTGGATAGTCTCAACACCCTTTGGATTTCCCATTTCCTTAAATAACAGGAAATAATCCCGATCTTCTGATCAGTACTAAAGTATAACCTCACCTGGAATCAGTCTCTTTATAAGAACTGATTTTCTCTTTTAACCAACATACTGGACCTATCACTCAACTGAAACAGTTATCGGCACCAATAGCCTCCTCTTGGGCTTTGTACAAAGATTCTCCCCAGCAGAGCTAACCTTTTCACACTCTCTTGTTGAGTATAAAAGACTCTCTTGTTGGGTCAAATCTGTTCAGCCTCCATCTCGGGCTTCGTACGAGATACAAAATCACTCTCTTGTTGAGTATAAAAGACTCTCTTGTTGGGTCAAATCTGTTCAGCCTCCATCTCGGGCTTCGTACGAGATACAAAATCACTCTCTTGTTGAGTATAAAAGACTCTCTTGTTGAGTCAAAAACTCTTAGCCTCTATCTCGGGATTCGTACGAGATATAAATCACTCTCTTGTTGAGTATAAAAGACTCTCTTGTTGGGTCAAACATGTTCAGCCTCCATCTTGGGCTTCGTACGAGATACAAAATCACTCTCTTGTTGAGTCAAACATTTTTAGCCTCTATCTCGGGCTTCGTACGAGATACAAAACACTCTCTTGTTGAGTCAAAGATTCTTAGCCTCCATCTCGGGCTTCGTACGAGAT
Organism: Lathyrus tuberosus; assembly: GCA_022829125.1. Taxonomy (NCBI): domain Eukaryota; kingdom Viridiplantae; phylum Streptophyta; class Magnoliopsida; order Fabales; family Fabaceae; genus Lathyrus; species Lathyrus tuberosus. The sequence goes on along the minus strand of JALAZF010000005.1, from coordinate 18,953,887 downwards.
ACAAATCACTCTCTTGTTGAGTATAAAAGACTCTCTTGTTGGGTCAAACCTGTTTAGCCTCCATCTCAGGCTTCGTACGAGATACAAAAAGACTCTCTTGTTGAGTCAAACCCTTTTAACCTCCGTCTTGGGCTTCGTACAAGACACATACAAAAACACTCTCTTGTTGAGTATAAAAGACTCTCTTGTTGAGTCACTTCCCTCTTAGCCTCCATCTCAGGATTTGTACGAAATACAAAAACACTATCTTGTTGAGTATAAAAGACTCTCTTGTTGAGTCAATCACCTTCGAGCCTCCGTCTTGGACTTCGTACAAGACACATATAAAAGCACTCTCTTGTTGAGTCAACCCCTTTTAGCCTCTCTCTCGGGCTTCATACTAGACACATAAAAACTCCCTCTTATTGGGTCAATAGCCTCCTCTTAGGCTTCGTATAAGGAAAACCCTGGTTGAGTCAATCAACCTTTTAGCATCAAAATATGTGCCTTGCTCACAGTATACAAACATCAACAACTCCTTTTCCTTCATCTAATTGCTGTAAGCAGCAAGCCTCTGGATTATTTACATCCACGCCACTGTCCCTCTTTTTGCATGATAAATTCCTAAGGAAAGATGGCATTACTCTAAACTGAGTTAAAGCCTTCTCCTTCAGGTTAAAAATCCCCTATAAAGGTAATTATGGCATTGCTGGATTCACATATCCTAGTTAAAGTTGTTCTCCCTTATAATCAGTCACCCAACAGTTGTGACAAACAGACCAAATATTCCCCTTTAGAGATGACAAATTCTCTCTAAAGTCAAAACCCTTTAGCTCCACATCTTGGGCTTCGAACAAGATACAAATAGACCCTTCAGCTTCACATCTTGGGCTTTGAACAAGATACAAACCGCCTTTAGCTTCATGTCTTGGGCTTTGAACAAGACACCGAAACACCATTTCCTCCCATAGAATAGGAGGAACTACGATCGCTCTGATTTCCCTGTTTCATTAAACGGGAATACGTAGGCATAAGATTGAAAAGTCTTAGCGAGCACACTAATCAAAAACCCAAAATCTCATACCTTCATACATCAATCGAAAAGCATCAGTCCTAACATCCTACCAATAGTCTAGACCTTGTGTTCTTAACAACATAACCTAAGAGAGACCCCCGATCTTTGTAGATCTGTAAACCAACAGTTATCTGTTTAAACTCAGTTTGCAGGCAGGATTAATTGGAGACATCTATTTCCCTTCCTTCATCAGCTTCAATAGGATAAAAAATGAATCGAACTGTAGTACCCCCAAAGCGATAGTGCTTCGCAGCCACACATAAAACTCGCGCTACAAATTGACTAGACATTACTTTGCATCAGAGGAAGCATAACACGCTTTTGAGTTGGAGTGTACTAGTATAATCAGAACCGAACCAAAGTTGTTTCAGTGTTAGAACTAGTTCCATCAAGTAAATTTATTTCTGAACACACAAACTAGCTAGTTAGAAATCCTAATTGATTTTCAAATACTTTGTTATCATCAAAACCTTGGAAGATACATGGTGTGTGTTTATGCGGTAAAGCGGTAAGCAACAAAAAGATTTGGAAGTATTTTTTCGGGAATTTATCGTGTCTACAGAGATCGGTGCTATTAAACTGTCGTTCGACAATTTAAATGTTAAAGAGGTTGGTTTAAAATGTTTCAAACATAGAAACAGAAAAGTAAATATTAATACAAAAAGAATTCATTCTTCAGAGAGAAGAAACTTGTCAGGCATGCATATAATCCACTCCTCACAAACTTAAACCTACAAACCAGTTATACTCAACCTACAATACTCCTAAATATCATCCAGCATCACTCACAACAGTGTCCATCTCTGGCACACTGAGCTGAGAGAACAACCGTGTTACCCTCGTCGACACTCTCGCATTCGACTCAAGATACGGAGGCATTAAACTTCGAAACCCATAAAGATTGTTAGCTCTAAATCTATCTCTAGCATTTAGAAACTAACAGATAATCATCCCTAATCAAAGTTTGTGATGTTTATCTCTAACACAACTCAAACCCAGAGCATAAAGCAAAAATCAAGGACAATCACCGATAAAGATTTGTAAAGCGGATTTTATACAACGCCATGAGCGACAAATATACATGAGTTCAAAGTAAATACATGTACAACAACCCAAAAAAGAAGAAATACACAAAGAAGAAAAGAAATAAACCAAACATCTCGCGGTTTGTCAACGCCGGTCGATGAGAAATCCACCCCGGATCATCCGTATGCAAGCTTCAATGTTGTTTTCTAAGCTAATCTACTGAAAAATGAATTTGATGGAGTTGGGAGCAAAAATCCCCAAAAACATCACCTAAAAAATGACTGAAATGACTTAAATAGTATTTCAAAATCAGTCAAGTTCGTAGTGCGAACTTTTATTCGCAAAGCGAACTCCAAAAATTGGCACTTAAGTGCCTCAGAATAGCTAAACCGCCTCTGCTTTTCTGCAGAAGTTCGCAATGCGGACTTTTATTCGCAAAACGAATATTTGCTGGAAAGTTCGCAAAGCGAACTTTGGTCCCTTTTTCTACTGCCTCAAGTCTGGGAGCATTCGCTGGGAAGTTCGCAAAGCGAACTTGACAGCAAGCCAACCCTTATTTTGACCACAACTTCTGAACCGTAACTCGGATTGACGCACGGTCGGAAGCGCTGGAAATCTTATTCAATGCTCTATACAAAAATGGAAAAATAGCATTGCTTGAATACCTACAAAAAATGAGATAAAATCAATTAAACTCAATGATATTTATATGATACGCAATATATACACTATAATGTAAAGTAAACGTATTTACAAACAAAGCGGGGTTTATTCGTACGATATTAACAAAAAGTATCGATAAGTGCAACAAAACTTATATACAAAAATTGCTACAATTTTCACTTATCAAACTCTCCCCAACTTAAACTTGTTTGTCCTCAAACAAGAATCAAACAACTCAAAGAAACAGATTGACAACCAAAGAATCACGAATCAACAGGTTTTGAAAAACGGACAAATAAATGGTTCAAATGAAAAATGGTACACACAAAGTAAATACTTACCACTAAACTACGACGATAACATAGTCACGAAACAAATTCAAAATACAAAAATCTTGCCAAACGTCCTAAAACAACACAAGTTCAAACATGAATCACACCTAGCAAAAACAATCATCGGTAGATGAAAAACACAAAATGAGGTACTTTTCACTCACACAACAATCTTACAAACAAAAGCCTAAATTATGCATTCATCCAAAAATTCACTTTGAACATACAAAGACAAGAATCACAAGGGCTTTCAATGTTGTAGCGTGGTCGGGTAAACAAACAAGGGGAAATTTCTAAAGGTAATTGAAACAAAAACTTGCCTAAACCTAAGGGAGTGATCAACTCACAAAGACTCAAACACAAAATTCCAATCAACTTCTTCCAAAATCCCAAGTGTTACACAAAACACAATACTTATTTAGCACAATTATTTGAACTCCTTTTGTTTCCTTTCTCAAGGATTTTCTTTTTCTTTTTTTTTTCTTTTCTTTTTCTTTTTCATATGTTTCTCTTTTTTCTTTTCTTTTTCAACCTCATAGAAACCAACCAATGAGTAAACAATCATTCTCTCCCCAACTTGAATTCAACCACATCATCATGTGAATACTCCCTACTTCCTCAGCAGAGTGTTAGTACATTATTTCCCCAGCCGAGTCAGAAGGCTGATAATCCCCGCAAAAGATCTCGAGGTTGGTAGATCCCCAAGCAGAGTTTTAATGGCTTGATTCCCTCAGCAGGACGTCATTCAAAAATTCTTATACCCAGCGGAGTTGCTGTGACCAGAATTTATACCCAAACAGATGAAGTAACTCCTGGCAGAATCATCACTCCCCTCATATCCCAAAGTCCAATTTATTTTTGGCAAGCATAACAATTCGAAACAGACGGATTGTTCATTCATTCTCCAGCAGAGATATTATTCCTTTCAGGAGTCTCCGAGGTCAAGTCATTGATCATTGTTCCTCAGCAGAGTCAGCAGAGATGTCTGACATGTATGCAGAGCGTAATCCATTGTTGGAATTTTGCAAAAGTCCACCCGCAGCGTGGCCCGTCGGCATTTGTCCGGTTTTATTTGAAAGACAAATCAAAGTCCAACCGTAGATTGGCAAAAGGTCCATCCAAGGGTGGCAAATTCTTAAAGTCCAACCGTAGATTGGCGAAAGGTCCATCCAAGGGTGGAAAAATTTTAAAGTCCAACCGTAGATTGGCAAAAGGTCCATCCAAGGGTGGCAAATCATTGGGAAGTCCAACCGTAGATTGGCAAAAGTCCACCCGTAGTGTGGCAAGTCAGTAGTCGTCTGAATCCCTTTAAAAGACCGCAGCTAAGTCCAACCGTAGATTGGCAAAAGTCCCTCGTAGTGTGGCATCTCAGCAAGTCCAACCGTAGATTGGAAAAAGTCCCCCGTAGTGTGGCATCTCAGCTAAGTCCAACCGTAGATTGGCAAAAGTCCCCCGTAGTGTGGCATCTCAGCAAGTCCAACCGTAGATTGGCAAAAGTCCCTCGTAGTGTGGCATCTCAGCAAATCCAACCGTAGATTGGCAAAAGTCCACCCGTAGTGTGGCAGGCCAGTAGTCGTCTGGCGTTGTACAAAAGACATTGCTAAAAAAGACATTCCTTCAGTGTTGTTCTTCCCATCAGAGTTTTATTCAGCGAGAGTTCATATTACCGTACAGGATAAGAGTGTTGGGAGTATTGGATTTGTGCTTCCTCAGTTTGCTGTAAAGTTTTCGTCTCCCCAACAAGATAAGGGTAGAAGGTAAATTCCCAGCAGAGGAGTAAGTCTGATCTTGTCCCCTAGCAGGGCTGATATCATCAACCATTATCCCCAAGCAAAGTCAAAGGTTGAGTGTCATTGGCACTTTTCTTCAGCAAGATTCATGGGATGTTTCCTCCAATAGAAGTTTGTTATTCATACTTTCCTGCAGAGTGGAGGTTTAGTTGGGACCTCGAGCAGTTATGACTCTGAAGGCGATTCAGTTGTTATCCCCAGCGGAGTTGGCCTCTTCTCTTCAGCATTTATTTTGCTGGAGGGGTCCTTTTGCATATAGTAAGCATGTTTGCATTTCATCCTCAAACGCGTAGCATTTCCATTTCCTATGGAGCATTACGCCATAGAAAATTCAAACATATGCATGCGAAGCATAAGCCAGATTTGGTACCTTGCGCGAAAGCCCGAATCAACTTCCAATTAAGACGGTGACATATCCCCAGCAGACATTACAATCAACCCCTCTGTTTACTTTTCTTTTGGGTCATAGATCATACGTCGATCTTACCCTCGACCAGTCATTGTCCATCAACCCCTTGATGACGACATTTCGGTCAGGCTTTCTTCCTGTCATCCCCATGATAATGTGTTTTGTTTGTTCAGGTCTTCTTTCTGTCATCCCCATGACGGTGTGTCCCTACGGCGGAACTTTCTCCCTGTCATCCCTATGACAGTGGATAATCTTCAGTCAGGTATTCTTTCTGTCAAACCCCTTTGACGATGTGCTTCCTTCGGTCGAGTCTTCTTTCCGTCAAACCCCTTTGACGATGTGCTTCCTTCGGTCGAGTCTTCTTTCCGTCAAACCCCTTTGACGACGTGCTTCCTTCGGACGAGTCTTCTTTCTGTCATCCCTATGACGATGTGTCCTTTCGGTCGGGTTTCCATTTTTCTTCCCGTCAAACCTCTTTGACGATGTGGTTCTCCAGGTTTTGTCTTTCCGTCAAATCCCTTTGACGAAGTGTGACTGGGCTCCATTTATATTTTCTCTCCTTGCGGTTCTTTTTGTATTCAATCACCTTGTACCTTGAATGTCTGAAAGCAGTTGCTATCATCCTTTCAGGTCCAAGTTGATTGAATAGGGGCAGCTGTAGCACCCCAAAATTTGCCCTACCTTTTTCTGGCTTTTGTTTCTTTCTCATTTTGCACTCAGTAGGTCATATTCATATTCATATTCATATTCATATCATTTGCGTTGGGTTCCTAAGACATGGGATCGAAGGGTTTTCTTATTATCAGTATTCTGGTCCAGAGGATTCGTCAAAGGCGTTGGGTCAGAGGTTCATTGGTGTGAATCGGGGTTTAATTTCTTCTCAGTTCAAATCATCTTCTTCGAGATTTATCAGCATACCAGGGAGAATTGGAGTTCTTGTTTACAGTTGAGCTGGTGGATAGTTATCGGTTGAGATTCTTCAGTGGATCATGTGAGTGGCCAGATTGTTCAGTGGTAGCTGTGACCATTTTGTCAGAGGCTTGTGGAAAGTTAGTGATTGGTTTGAATTCATTTGGTTAGCCATTTTCTATCCATAATCCATATCCAAACTAGTTATTTTTTTAATCCACCTATCCTTTTTCTTTTGACCATCTTCATTTTTCTAAACCATCATCCGTATTTTCAATTAACCCATTTTTCTTTATCCATATCCAATCCACTTTTAGAACCATTTTTCTTTATCCATATCCAATCCACTTTTAGAACCATTTTTCGTTATCCATATTCAATCCACTTTTAGAACCATTTTTCTTTGTCCATCATAAATCCATATCCAGTTTAATCATTTCCAATTTTTATTTATTTTGAATCCATTTCCAAATTATAATACAAACTTCAAAATCCAATGTTCATGTCCATATCCTATCTTAAGTCTAAGCCCATTACTATACCTCTCATATTACAATTCCATTGTTTTTCTATCCATGACAAATAAGCCAATTCCATTACAAATTTATTAGAAAAATCCATCATACACCAAAAATTACAAACAAAAAAGAAGAAAAGTGAAGAAAACAAATTGTTTTACATGAATGGTACAATCCGGTCCACACTTCTAACCCAGCCAGCTACTACAACCCTCAAGAACCATAACCTTTAGCTTGCCATCACGTCTTTAGCAACAAAGCCAAGCAACCGACCCCACCCTGCAATTCATACACAGAACCTCTGCTGCCAACAAAAGCAAAAACAACTTGATACAGGAAGCCTATCCCACGCGACCAAATTACCAAGATAAACCACTCACCACGCTAGACAACATCTGCAACACAACGTACCACCAGCACAGCCCTGCAACCCGCGTGCTACTATCTCCAAAATCACAACAACCCTTGTAAAAGGTACAATACAGCCTGTACCAAAAACCTTGTTAACCAAGTTTGCAATTGTTTTAAAAGAGAAGAGATTCCAATGAGCAGGGAGAAAAAATTTCAAGAGGAGAAAACTCACCTTCAGAGTTGGTCCTCTTTCTTTCATCAACCACATAACCTCCAATTTCCAGCCATAACACCAAAATTCGCATCAACAAACTTCAGTAAAAGCTAAAACCTGCAAAAACAACTCTTGAAAGCAAGTCCAGCTCCTATTCATCTTCAGACGCAGTGAGAGTTTCCTTCGAATTCTTCTTCCATCTCCATCAACAGTTTACAATCAGAGTTCAACAATAACTCTTCACCGTTTTTGATCTTCAACGATGCACCAACAACAATCAGAGTAATGCATTTGTTCCGGATCCGGAAAGGAAGAAAAAAGAGAAATCAACACGATTCAAGAATTACAACATTGCGAGAGTTGCACGGAGAAGAAGAGAGTTTGAGTCAAATATTTTTCAGAAGGGTTATCTTTAACGCTTACCTCGTAAGACCCAACAGAGGAACTCCGTTAGGTAAGGTTCTTGATGCTCTGATTCTTGTTAGCTGCTTGAAAGTTTGTTTAAATTGTCAAATTCATCTTACTGTATCTCGTGCATTCCCGTTTCTGTTAAACTCTCTTGTTTTTGTTGGCATTGAGCCTTTATGTGTTTTGGTCGTGATGTCCGCCTGAGCTTTGTCTGAGCGTTGTTGAACTTTCGTGGCGGAGGAGATATTGTCTGCCGGCGTTGACTTTTGAATGGAGAGGAGAATTTTGACTAAGGAGAAAGGTTGTTCCGGCGAGGTTTTGTGAGCGGATAAAGCGAGGAGCGGAAGTCGAAGAAGGTGATGATGCCGGCGATTTGACAGAAATGGTGTTGGATCGTTGAGCGAACAAGCCGGCGATTTTGAGCGATGGAGTGGGAAGAAGACGACACGATGGATGGAGAAGGTGAGGCCATGGTGTTGTTTTAATGGCGGCGAGGCCATGGCTGATGTAGAAGAGTGAGAAGGCGCGACGGTAGAGAGTTGTTGAACGTAGAAGATGAGGGACGGTGTTGAAGTTTGAAGCGGCTGAAGGTTCTGATTTTAATTAGGTTAGGATTTGTAAGTTTGAGCCGGTTTGGGCCCTAAGCCCATGTGACTTTTCTTTTTTCACCACCCGTTTCTGACTAACCGCACCCTCTGGACTTTGTTTATCAGATTTTGGGCCTGGCATTGAAGGCCCGTGCGCCTGGATTTCTTTGTCCACCATTGAGATACTGCTGCACCCTTTTCTTGTTAGTTTAGTTTGTTTTAGATTAGGTTATTTGTTTTAATTAGAGTCGATTAAATTTAATTTTGAATTGAATTTTGTTTTAGGTTTTTATTAGAATTAGATTTTTTTTAGCATTAATCTTGTTTCTAATTTTTCAATTAAATCTTAATTTGGTTTTGATTTTAGAATTAACTTTTAATTTTAAATTAACTCTTTTTCTTAGAATTTTATCTTGACTTAGAACAACTTTTTAGAAGTTAATTATGAATTAATTTAGGATATTTTTCAATTATAAATTAATTTGAATTAACTTTAGGTTTAATTTTAGAATTAGCTTTTAATTTTAGACTAACCTTTTTACTTAGAATTTAATCTTCTCTTTTAATTTGCACCTTGTTTTAACTTGGATATTCTTGGTTAATTCTTGATCTCGATGCCTATTCTAATTAATTCTTAATCCTTCTTTTTGTACTTGATTTTCTCTTAACCTGTTTTCGTTTTCTCTTTGTGATTGAGCTGTCTGGTGTTTACGTGTTGATTATCTCTGTATTCGCATGCTCCCTTAAGGCTCCTAGTCCGACTTAATTTCTGATTAAGCTCGGAGTAGGATAGACATTAGGCTCTCAATCCAAGCACGATAACATTAGGTTAGCTCCCTCCTAACCCTGACTTTAGGGCCACTTTGCATGATAACTTGTAGGACAGAGCTTCCCCTTTTCTCTCGCACCCGTGCGATTGAGACTAGTTAGACTCCTCTCTTTTCTCTCGCACCCTTGCGATTGAGACTGTTCCTTTCTTCCGTAGTGCCACGAACTACGGACGCTCTGATTTCCTCTCTCTGGATAGATTGAGGATACGTAGGCACGAGGATCCCTATCCTTGGCGAGCACACTAACAACTAACTTCTCCTTCCTCTTTTAAGCTTTCATACTTGTGTTTGCTTTAGCATTTGAGATGCTCCTTTCTTCTTTCACTCTTTCTCATCCCATGGATCTCAAGACTTGTTCAAGTCTTGGATTCTTTCCCTTTAGAGCTACCTAGTCCAACTTAATTTTTGATTAAGCTTGGAGTAGGATTAGCATTAGGTTTTAGTTGTCTTTTCTCCTAAACCTCACTAACCATAGGACATCCATGCATGATAACATTAGGACCCTTAGTCTCCCTTAGAGTTTCCTTTGCGTTTTCTCTTCTCATCTTAAAGCAGAAAGTAAAAAACACTTAATAAAGGCAAAACAAACATTGTATTTAGGCCTTTCATGCAAGAACAAGATAGTGAGGGATCTTCTCTCATTTTCTTGGAATGTTTAGCGTGCGTCCCATCTCGGGTCGTTATGCGAAGTATTCGATCTTACATGAGGGACTTAAATACAATGTGCGTTGCAAAACACAAAACAATCAAAACACTTCTTTCTAAAAAACTTCAAACAAACAATAACGTCTTTCCTTCGGGAATTCTTTTCTCATCTCACTCACTCTTAACGTACGAACGTGCTCCTACTCGTTCTCTCGCAAGATGGTAACGCACTCGGACCAGCGAGCCTGCAACACCTGAGCTAGAACGTAAGTCGTTCTCTAAAAAACACAAACAACTTTTCCCTCGTTGAGGGGAACTACGTCGCTCTGATTCTCATGTTCCCGATGAGATACGTAGGCAGTGGGGTAGGGCCCATTCGAGCACTTCTTTTATTTTCCCTACATTTGATTCTTTTTCTCTCTCTTTTCCTTTTCCGTTCCTGTTCCTTTCCCTTTCCAGTAGCAGTGGAGCTCCAGATGACGACACCCTTTGATCGAGACTAGCAAGCGTGGATCCCATCGGGTACGATGGACGTGAGGGGGTGCTAATACCTTCCTCTCACGTAACCGACTCCCGAACCCAGTTCTCTTGGTCGTAAGACCATGCTCTTTCCTTCCTTCAGGTTTATGCGGTGTTTCCTTTCCCTCTCTTGGGATAAATACACATTGCTGGTGACTCTGTTTCGGTGCCACTTTCGCGTTTGTACTAGGATGAAAATCCCGGGAGCGACAGCTGGCGACTCTGCTGGGGACAGATTCCAGAATCTCTGGTTTCCTTAGCGAGTCAATCCTAGCGCTTGTCTGTCTTTCTTTCATTGGGTGTTTACTGTACTTTGTTGTATTTACTGTTTTACTGTATAGTTATTTACTGTTTTTTGCTGTATACTACTGTATATTATTGCATTTACTGTATTTTAGCATTTTATTCCATATGTTATATTATGCTGCACTGCTGTACTGTTTTCTGTTTGGCGGGATGGGAGTATTCTGAGAGATAGGCCCAATACACAGGCCTGAGTGCACTTAGGATTAGCGTGTTTCATGTCCTCTCGCGTTCCATCTCGGTTCGAGGAGGGAATATGAAACACAATCTGGATGTGGTTCTCTCTAGAGAATTATGCGTTGTGGATTTCCCACGATGGTAAAGCTATCTGGAAGAGCTGCTAAGTCTGGATGACCTTTTAGGGTGACCCATCTTTATTTTGAAGTGAATCAGCAGACGACCTCTTTGATTGGCGATAGCATTGTATCCTTCTGGCTGAATGTGCTATTGCTTCTCAAACCTCTGAAGCTGAGGATCTTTCGTTTTTGGAGAATCAGTTGAGGCCTCCTCGATTGATGATGATGCCAAACCAAAAATGGTGAACGTATCATCATTTCTCGACCTGAGAGCCCGGGATACTGAACATCCTAGTACCCACATGCGAGAGGGGCGGGTTGTTTACAGGTTTGCAGGTAACCTTGACTTTCATCCTACCTGGTATTCTGGTTCTCTTATCAGTGTGTACTTATCAACTGGGTATCCTGGTATTTTGGATTTCCTATCAGTGTGGATTTATCGGCCTGGTATTCTGGTATTCTAATCATCCGGTATTCTGGTATTTTGGTATTCTCTTCAGAACAGACTTGTGAACTTATTCAGTCAGCAACACAACAGTTATTCAGAATATGTGGAAGCTTTGACCCCATGTCTGCTGCATTCATATTGCATTGCATTTGCATCTTGCACCTTTTTTTGCATATCCTTCTCCAGGCCAGACCAGTGAGCTCATCCATCCTTTATCTGAACTGCAGTTTGATTTCTAGACTTTCTCACCAGACTTGAATCAGCTTTTGGGGAGATCATCGTGAATTCAGGGGAACAGACTCAGTTTGTAACTAGGGTCGATGTTGAATTGATGAAGAGTCAGCTAGATCAACTTGTGGAAGCTATGACAACTATGAATAGGGGAGAAGCCAATGTTCAGAGGACTTCTGTGATTGGGAATGTCATTCCACCTCCAGTGAACAATGTTGCTCAAGCTCAGCCTGTTCGAATCCCTGTTGAGGATCAAGCTATACATGAGCGTACTATTGTCCGAGACGGACATTCATCATCTCTTGATGCTGCAGATTATCAGAGTTTTTCCTTCTCTGTACCAGATGTTAAAGGGGTAGTTCCGAAGGTGAACCCTAAGGATCCACGATCTATTGATGACGAAAGATACCGTGTGTTGGAGGAAAAGATTACAACCCTGGAGAGGCGTGATACTCTTGATCTGAATGCTTTAAGCATGTGTTTGGTGCCTGGCCTGGTAATGCCTCCGAAATTTGAGATGCCGAAGTTTGAAAAATACAAAGGAGGTAGCTGTCCGAGGCTACATTTGGTGATGTTCTGCAGAAGAATGACCTCACACGTCGACAACGACAAGCTCATGATTCACTGTTTCCAGGACAGCCTGAGTGGGGCATCACTGAACTGGTATATACAGTTGGAAAGTGGTAGCATCCGATCATGGACAGATCTAGCCCACGCCTTTGTGAAGCAGTACGATTATAATCTTGACATGGCTCCCAGCCGAATGCATTTGCAAGACTTGTCTCAGGCAGATAATGAATCATTCCGAGAGTATGCTCAGAGATGGAGAGAGTTCGCCGCGCGTGTTCAGCCGCCACTTTCGGATAGAGAATTGGTTGATTTGTTCATGGATACCTTGCAAGGGCCGTACTTGGAAAGGATGGTTGCCAATGGGGCAGCAAAATTTTTTGACCTGGTAATGGTGGGAGAACGTATCGAGAGCCTGATTAAGTGTGGAAAGCTCCAAGGCGTCTCGAACTTCCAAGCTAATGAAAATGAATCAGGTGTCAGTTCTCAGGAAGAATTCGAGGAAGAAAATAGTTCCATTCAGGAATCTTCACCACCTCGTTCTCAGTGTTCAGACATATCAACTGTTCAGAGTCAACAGTCTTATGGGTCTTCATATCAGGGACAATATTCTTCTGCAAATCAAAGACCTCCTCAGAGTCAACGATCATATCGCCGTCAACCGCGTCAGCATGCCCGACAAAGACCAAGGAAGCCAGAGAGGAATTTCACTCATTTGCCAATGTCGTATAGTCAAATACTGCCAGATTTGATCGAAGGTGGATTGATAGTGCCGAAGGAATTGAAGCCAGTGCCTTTTCCGTACCCACCAGGTTTTGATATCAACGCCCGTTGTGACTATCATGCTGGAGCACAGGGGCATTCAACTGAAGATTGTAAGGTGCTCAGGAGCAAAGTTCAGACACTGCTTGACTCTAACAGGTTCTCATTCACACCTCAGGGTATTCAGATCCACGACTCTCCTTCATCCAGTTATGTGGGTTCATCAGTTCAGGTTATAGAAGAAATCACCGAGAGTAGTTGTGCAGATGATTATCAGACTGACTTCGATGAGCAATTCTGAAGATGGCTAGTTCAGCAGCAAGTCAAGATTGGAAAGCCCAGTTCCCCGGAGCTGACTATCTTTTAGATCATGTCATTTCTTTGCATTTGTAGTTTCTTTTCTATTAAAGTGCAAACTCATTTGTAAAACTCGTCTGTTTTCAGTTGATAATGATAATGAAATGAATATGCATATTTTGATTAAATCCATCTGTGTTCACTCATATTTTCTTTATTGATATCTAACCCTTGTTTAAGCAGGATCTGAGGGAGGATGATGAAATTCAAAGACGCAGAACTTCTGATTGTATGCTTTTGAAATAGAAACCCTGCTGATGATGTACATGCATTGTTTCAACTTCCCAGACACCGGAGACATAAGGAAGATAATCCCTTGTCAACCCCTTTGAGCCTAGAAGTAGGAGTTTCTTTCTGAAAACAAAAAAACCTCAATCTTAACCTGGGGCAGGGTAGGTGTCAATTAATTTGACCGAGCATTCAATTCGAGGATCAAATCCATGGTTATCCCTCACCAATCGGAGAGTGAGGCAGTCACATCCCTTTCAAACAAGTCAGACAAGCCAGTGTCACACGATTTGTTCAAAAAAAAAAAGAAAAAGAATCAAAAGAAAAAGAAAGCCCGCTAAGTCGAAACTTGAAAACAAGTGACTTAGACAAAAGTTAGGGCATCCCGCTGGACTCCGAAATCGAAAAATTCAAAAGAGTTAGTCCAGGCAAAATCAGGGAAAAACAAAAAGGAATAAAAAGTGAAAATAAGAGGAACAAAAAGAAAAATCCTCAAGCAAAGAACAAGTCGTGTGACTACAGGCACTAAAGAGAAAATGGGTGACTGTCACTCCGAAAACCGTGTGGGTCCTTCTATCCTCCTACCATTCATTAACTTTTGAAAGGAGATCGCTTGTGTCAAGATAGCTGAACATAGGACTGGAGAACATCAAGGAGAATGGGTGGGTTAAAACAAAACTTTGAGCCTTATATCCTTTCTTTCTCAAACCGTGAACCAAGCCACGTTACAACCTTTAAAAGACCTAATTGAAGCAAGGTTGTTTCGAAAGCATACTTCGGTAAAGATCGCGTCGAACCTGACTCCTAAAAGGATCTTCTTACCATTCATGTTGGTATCAGTGACACCTTGATTAATGATTCATTCACTATATGTCACAAAATTTTTTTTCCAGTGAACAGACTTGGATTTCAAAACTGTCATATGCATTGCATTAAAATTTTCATTTTCAAAACAAATTGTTTTACTTGTGAGTAAGTGCTTGATCAGGGAAGTTTCTGCAATGAAAAGATTGATCAATATAAGTACAGAGTGCCTGAATACTCCGTTGAACAGGGGCAAGTCATATCAAATGGGCAATTCATTCCAAGATTCAGCCGATCTGGGGCAATCAGGTCGAGATTCGACAAATCTCTCAAAGGTCAGTCAGTCAAAGGAACTCCTTCACAGATAAGCCAAACAGGGGCACAAATCATTTCAAGGCTGGGGCGGGCCATCCCAAGAGCATGAGAAGGTAGTCCATCCAGATGATTGGTCAGCCTATATAGGGTTCAGAGTGTTGAGGCAGAATATCTCACGGTTATATGAGATGGTTCATGAATCTTCTCGAGGCGAATTTCTCTGTAGACCGTACAGTCGGAGGCAGTTACTTCGAGACCCAACGAATTTCTCCAAGAGTTTGAAGACATTGAGGCGTTTTCTGTAAAATCCTCTTGAGGCAATTTCTTTTGGTGGACCGTGTTGGTCTGGGGCAAGTGAAAAAGGAAAAAAATTGTCGTTCACGCATATGCAGTCAGTCAGCCAAAAGGTTTGAATCAATGGGGCATTCCAACCCAAGGCATTTGTGGTCCCCTATTTTCAGCAGGCTTCATAAATCATGCATCAAAACCTTTCTCCCCAACAAGTGGTGGTTCAGAGTTAGATTTTCTCAGTTGCAGAAGTCATATCCAGCATGGGGCATACATGCATATCCTTTTGTTTGCAACTAGCAGCCTCGTACTAAGCTCAAAGGCAAGATTGAAGCCTTTTCGAGATCATGGATCGTCTCTCCAAGACGGGTAATCACTTGTTCCCACGCAGAAGACTGGGGCAATCATGTTTAGGGAAGGGTTCACTGGTCACCCTTTTGTTGATGATGGTTGCGAATTCCCCAGTAGAGCTGCTTCACAGACACTGAAGTTGATGGTCAATCCCCAGTGAAATCGCCAGGAGTTTGAAGATGTTTAATCTTCTGTAAAATCCTCTTATGACGTTTCTTCCGGTAAGTCTTGTATCATGGAGCAGGAAGCAAGTTGTTGACCTTCCCAAGCATGGGGTATTTTGAATTTCCCCAGCAGGAGATGTTCCCGATCTATCACCCCCAGTAGAGTTTGAGGACGTTTGGTCTTCTGTAAAATCCTCTCAAAAGGCGTTACCCAGCATGAGACGCTTTAAAGCGGTTTCCTCCAGCAGGGTTTGGGGTAAACTCATTATCCCTAGCGGAGTCGTCAAACAGAAAGTTCGCCTAACATGAGGCATTGTGGCACTTATCCTAAGCTCAACAGTCTTATTCCTCAGCAGACTACTGTGGAATTGCTTTGGGTTTCCCCAGCAGATCTCTAGGGACTCTTTCTCAGTAGGATTTGCATATTCCTGGCAGAGTAGTTCTGGTCCCCAGCAAGATCGTATCTTTGGTAATGGTATTCCCCACAGAGTTCAGCGTTGAATCTTGTCAACAATAATCCCCAGCTGAGTTGTTGTTCTCCCCGCAGAGGTTTATCAGATCAACAGAATCTATTCCTCAGCAGAGTGTTAGTACATTATTTCCCCAGCCGAGTCAGAAGGCTGATAATCCCCGCAAAAGATCTCCAGGTTGGTAGATCCCCAAGCAGAGTTTTAATGGCTTGATTCCCTCAGCAGGACGTCATTCAAAAATTCTCATACCCAGCGGAGTTGCTGTGACCAGAATTTATACCCAAACAGATGAAGTAACTCCTGGCAGAATCATCACTCCCCTCATATCCCAAAGTCCAATTTATTTTTGGCAAGCATAACAATTCGAAACAGACGGATTGTTCATTCATTCTCCAGCAGAGATATTATTCCTTTCAGGAGTCTCCGAGGTCAAGTCACTGATCATTGTTCCTCAGCAGAGTCAGCAGAGATGTCTGACATGTATGCAGAGCGTAATCCATTGTTGGAATTTTGCAAAAGTCCACCCGCAGCGTGAGCCGTCGGCATTTGTCTGGTTTTATTCGAAAGACAAATCAAAGTCCAACCGTAGATTGGCAAAAGGTCCATACAAGGGTGGCAAATTCTCAAAGTCCAACCGTAGATTGGCGAAAGGTCCATCCAAGGGTGGCAAATTCTTAAAGTCCAACCGTAGATTGGCGAAAGGTCCATCCAAGGGTGGAAAAATTTTAAAGTCCAACCGTAGATTGGCGAAAGGTCCATCCAAGGGTGGCAAATCATTGGGAAGTCCAACCGTAGATTGGCAAAAGTTCACCCGTAGTGTGGCAAGTCAGTAGTCGTCTGACTCCCTTTAAAAGACCGCAGCTAAGTCCAACCATAGATTGGCAAAAGTCCCCCGTAGTGTGGCATCTCAGCAACTCCAACCGTAGATTGGCAAAAGTCCCCCGTAGTGTGGCATCTCAGCTAAGTCCAACCATAGATTGGCAAAAGTCCCCCGTAGTGTGGCATCTCAGCAAGTCCAACCGTAGATTGGCAAAAGTCCCCCGTAGTGTGGCATCTCAGCAAGTCCAACCGTAGATTGGCAAAAGTCCACCCGTAGTGTGGCAGGCCAGTAGTCGTCTGGCGTTGTACAAAAGACATTGCTAAAAAAGACATCCCTTCAGTGTTGTTCTTCCCATCAGAGTTTTATTCAGCGAGAGTTCATATTACCGTACAAGATAAGAGTGTTGGGAGTATTGGATTTGTGCTTCCTCAGTTTGCTGTAAAGTTTTCGTCTCCCCAACAAGATAAGGGTAGAAGGTAAATTCCCAGCAGAGGAGTAAGTCTGATCTTGTCCCCTAGCAGGGCTGATATCATCAACCATTATCCCCAAGCATATTTTTGGGTGATGGTTAGCGTTCCCCAGCAAGTCAAAGGTTGAGTGTCATTGGCACTTTTCTTCAGCAAGATTCATGGGATGTTTCCTCCAATAGAAGTTTGTTATTCATACTTTCCTGCAGAGTGGAGGTTTAGTTGGGACCTCGAGCAGTTATGACTCTGAAGGCGATTCAGTTGTTATCCCCAGTGGAGTTGGCCTCTTCTCTTCAGCATTTATTTTGCTGGAGGGGTCCTTTTGCATATAGTAAGCATGTTTGCATTTCATCCTCAAACGCGTAGCATTTCCATTTCGTATGGAGCATTACGCCATAGAAAATTCAAACATATGCATGCGAAGCATAAGCCAGATTTGGTACCTTGCGCGAAAGCCCGAATCAACTTCCAATTAAGACGGTGACATATCCCCAGCAGACATTACAATCAACCCCTCTGTTTACTTTTCTTTTGGGTCATAGATCATACGTCGATCTTACCCTCGACCAGTCATTGTCCATCAACCCCTTGATGACGACATTTCGGTAAGGTTTTCTTCCTGTCATCCCCATGATAATGTGTTTTGTTTGTTCAGGTCTTCTTTCTGTCATCCCCATGACGATGTGTCCCTACAGTGGAACTTTCTCCCTGTCATCCCTATGACAGTGGATTATCTTCAGTCAGGTATTCTTTCCGTCAAACCCCTTTGACGATGTGCTTCCTTCGGTCGAGTCTTCTTTCCGTCAAACCCCTTTGACGATGTGCTTCCTTCGGTCGAGTCTTCTTTCCGTCAAACCCCTTTGACGACGTGCTTCCTTTGGACGAGTCTTCTTTCTGTCATCCCTATGACGATGTGTCCTTTTGGTCGGGTTTCCATTTTTCTTCCCGTCAAACCTCTTTGACGATGTGGTTCTCCAGGTTTTGTCTTTCTGTCAAATCCCTTTGACGAAGTGTGACTGGGCTCCATTTATATTTTCTCTCCTTGCGGTTAGCAAATTTTGCGGTTCTTTTTGTATTCAATCACCTTGTACCTTGAATGTCTGAAAGCAGTTGCTATCATCCTTTCAGGTCCAAGTTGATTGAATAGGAGCAGCTGTAGCACCCCAAAATTTGCCCTACCTTTTTCTGGCTTTTGTTTCTTTCTCATTTTGCACTCAGTAGGTCATATTCATATTCATATCATTTGCGTTGGGTTCCTAAGACATGGGATTGAAGGGTTTTCTTATTATCAGTATTCTGGTCCAGAGGATTCGTCAAAGGCGTTGGGTCAGAGGTTCATTGGTGTGAATCGGGGTTTAATTTCTTCTCAGTTCAAATCATCTTCTTCGAGATTTATCAGCATACCAGGGAGAATTGGAGTTCTTGTTTACAGTTGAGCTGGTGGATAGTTATCGGTTGAGATTCTTCAGTGGATCATGTGAGTGGCCAGATTGTTCAGTGGTAGCTGTGACCATTTTGTCAGAGGCTTGTGGAAAGTTGGTGATTGGTCTGAATTCATTTGGTTAGCCATTTTCTATCCATAATCCATATCCAAACTAGTTATTTTTTTAATCCACCTATCCTTTTTCTTTTGACCATCTTCATTTTTCTAAACCATCATCCGTATTTTCAATTAACCCATTTTTCTTTATCCATATTCAATCCACTTTTAGAACCATTTTTCTTTATCCATATTCAATCCACTTTTAGAACCATTTTTCTTTGTCCATCATAAATCCATATCCAGTTTAATCATTTCCAATTTTTATTTATTTTGAATCCATTTCCAAATTATAATACAAACTTCAAAATCCAATGTTCATGTCCATATCCTATCTTAAGTCTAAGCCCATTACTATACCTCTCATATTACAATTCCATTGTTTTTCTATCCATGACAAATAAGCCAATTCCATTACAAATTTATTAGAAAAATCCATCATACACCAAAAATTACAAACAAAAAAGAAGAAAAGTGAAGAAAACAAATTGTTTTACATGAATGGTACAATCCGGTCCACACTTCTAACCCAGCCAGCTACTACAACCCTCATGAACCATAACCTTTAGCTTGCCATCACGTCTTTAGCAACAAAGCCAAGCAACCGACCCCACCCTGCAATTCATACACAGAACCTCTGCTGCCAACAAAAGCAAAAACAACTTGATACAGGAAGCCTGTCCCACGCGACCAAATTACCAAGACAAACCACTCACCACGCCAGACAACATCTGCAACACAACGTACCACCAGCACAGCCCTGCAACCCGCGTGCTACTATCTCCAAAATCACAACAACCCTTGTAAAAGGTACAATACAGCCTGTACCAAAAACCTTATTAACCAAGTTTTCAATTGTTTTAAAAGAGAAGAGATTCCAATGAGCAGGGAGAAAAAATTTCAAGAGGAGAAAACTCACCTTCAGAGTTGGTCCTCTTTCTTTCATCAACCACATAACCTCCAATTTCCAGCCATAACACCAAAATTCGCATCAACAAACTTCAGTAAAAGCTAAAACCTGCAAAAACAACTCTTGAAAGCAAGTCCAGCTCCTATCCGTCTTCAGACGCAGTGAGAGTTTCCTTCGAATTCTTCTTCCATCTCCATCAACAGTTTACAATCAGAGTTCAACAATAACTCTTCACCGTTTTCGATCTTCAACGATGCACCAACAACAATCAGAGTAATGCATTTGTTCCGGATCCGGAAAGGAAGAAAAAAGTGAAATCAACACGATTCAAGAATTACAACATTGTGAGATTTGCACGGAGTAGAAGAGAGTTTGAGTCAAATATTTTTCAGAAGGGTTATCTTTCACGCTTACCTCGTAAGACCCAACGGAGGAACTCCGTTAGGTAAGGTTCTTGATGCTCTGATTCTTGTTAGCTGCTTGAAAGTTTGTTTAAATTGTCAAATTCATCTTACTGTATCTCGTGCATTCCCGTTTCTGTTAAACCCTCTTGTTTTTGTTGGCATTGAGCCTTTGTGTGTTTTGGTCGTGATGTCCGCCTGAGCTTTGTCTGAGCGTTGTTGAACTTTCGTGGCGGAGGAGATATTGTCTGCCGGCGTTGACTTTTGAACAGAGAGGAGAACGTTGACTGAGGAGAAAGGTTGTTCCGACGAGGTTTTGTGAGCGGATAAAGCGAGGAGCGGAAGTCGAAGAAGGTGATGATGCCGGCGATTTGACGGAAATGGTGTTGGATTGTTGAGCGAACAAGCCGGCGATTTTGAGCGATGGAGTGGGAAGAAGACGACACGATGGATGGAGAAGGTGAGGCCATGGTGTTGTTTTAATGGCGGCGAGGCCATGGCTGATGTAGAAGAGTGAGAAGGCGCGTCGGTAGAGAGTTGTTGAACGTAGAAGATGAGGGACGGTGTTGAAGTTTGAAGCGGCTGAAGGTTCTGAGTTTAATTAGGTTAGGCTTTGTAAGTTTGAGCCGGTTTGGGCCCTAAGCCCATGTGACTTTTCTTTTTTCACCACCCGTTTCTGACTAACCGCACCCTCTGGACTTTGTTTATCAGATTTTGGGCCTGGCATTGAAGGCCCGTGCGCCTGGATTTCTTTGTCCACCATTGAGATACTGCTGCACCCTTTTCTTGTTAGTTTAGTTTGTTTTAGATTAGGTTATTTGTTTTAATTAGAGTCGATTAAATTTAATTTTGAATTGAATTTTGTTTTAGGTTTTTATTAGAATTAGATTTTTTTTAGCATTAATCTTGTTTCTAATTTTTCAATTAAATCTTAATTTGGTTTTGATTTTAGAATTAACTTTTAATTTTAAATTAACTCTTTTTCTTAGAATTTAATCTTGACTTAGAACTACTTTTTAGAAGTTAATTGTGAATTAATTTAGGATATTTTTCAATTATAAATTAACTTGAATTAACTTTAGGTTTAATTTTAGAATTAGCTTTTAATTTTAGACTAACCTTTTTACTTAGAATTTAATCTTCTCTTTTAATTTGCACCTTATTTTAACTTGGATATTCTTGGTTAATTCTTGATCTCGATGCCTATTCTAATTAATTCTTAATCCTTCTTTTTGTACTTGATTTTCTCTTAACCTGTTTTCGTTTTCTCTTTGTGATTGAGCTGTCTGGTGTTTACGTGTTGATTATCTCTGTATTCGCATGCTCCCTTAAGGCTCCTAGTCCGACTTAATTTCTGATTAAGCTCGGAGTAGGATAGACATTAGGCTCTCAATCCAAGCACGATAACATTAGGTTAGCTCCCTCCTAACCCTGACTTTAGGGCCACTTTGCATGATAACTTGTAGGACAGAGCTTCCCCTTTTCTCTCGCACCCGTGCGATTGAGACTAGTTAGACTCCTCTCTTTTCTCTCGCACCCTTGTGATTGAGACTGTTCCTTTCTTCCGTAGTGCCACGAACTATGGACGCTCTGATTTCCTCTCTCTGGATAGATTGAAGATACGTAGGCACGAGGATCCCTATCCTAGGCGAGCACACTAACAACTAACTTCTCCTTCCTCTTTTAAGCTTTCATACTTGTGTTTGCTTTAGCATTTGAGATGCTCCTTCTTCTTTCACTCTTTCTCATCCCATGGATCTCAAGACTTGTTCAAGTCTTGGATTCTTTCCCTTTAGAGCTACCTAGTCCAACTTAATTTTTGATTAAGCTTGGAGTAGGATTAACATTAGGTTTTAGTTGTCTTTTCTCCTAAACCTCACTAACCATAGGACATCCATACATGATAACATTAGGACCCTTAGTCTCCCTTAGAGTTTCCTTTGCGTTTTCTCTTCTCATCTTAAAGCAGAAAGTAAAAAACACTTAATAAAGGCAAAACAAACATTGTATTTAGGCCTTTCATGCAAGAACAAGATAGTGAGGGATCTTCTCTCATTTTCTTGGAATGTTTAGCGTGCGTCCCATCTCGGGTCGTTATGCGAAGCATTCGATCATACATGAGGGACTTAAATACAATGTGCGTTGCAAAACACAAAACAATCAAAACACTTCTTTCTAAAAAACTTCAAACAAACAATAACGTCTTTCCTTCGGGAATTCTTTTCTCATCTCACTCACTCTTAACGTACGAACGTGCTCCTACTCGTTCTCTCGCAAGATGGTAACGCACTCGGACCAGCGAGCCTGCAACACTTGAGCTAGAACGTAAGTCGTTCTCTAAAAAACACAAACAACTTTTCCCTCGTTGAGGGGAACTACGTCGCTCTGATTCTCATGTTCCTGATGAGATACGTAGGCAGTGGGGTAGGGCCCATTCGAGCACTTATTTTATTTTCCCTACATTTGTTTCTTTTTCTCTCTCTTTTCCTTTTCCGTTCCTGTTCCTTTCCCTTTCCAGTAGCAGTGGAACTCCAGACGACGACACCCTTTGATCGAGACTAGCAAGCGTGGATCCCATCGGGTACGATGGACGTGAGGGGGTGCTAATACCTTCCTCTCACGTAACCGACTCCCGAACCCAGTTCTCTTGGTCGCAAGACCATACTCTTTCCTTCCTTCAGGTTTATACGGTGTTTCCTTTCCCTCTCTTGGGATAAATACACCTTGCTGGCGACTCTGTTTCGGTGCCACTTTCGCGTTTGTACTAGGATGAAAATCCCGGGAGCGACAGCAGGCAAGCATTAAGTTCAAACAACATGGACAATGATAGAAAGGCACAAAGGGGTTACGAATGATCACACGCTCACAAGGTGAATTGACTACTTGGCTAGGTAGTTGTGCTCAAAATGAAACAAAATGCCTTGATCCTTTTCATGCTTTCATATAATCAACACAAACAAAAGATTAAGCATAATAAAATCCAGTTGAACAAGAATGTTGGTACTCCACGCATATATGAACAATGGCAAGCTACCTCACAAAAAGAGTGGAACTAAAGTGATTCACATCAAGAACAAGTATACAAAAGAATGAATGGCATGGAAGTTTGTAAAATGCCTAAGTATCATGAATATGCTAAAGTCTAGAAAGCGATAAGCACATACCTTGGACGTGTACAAAACTTAACAATATCATTACCATACATCCGCAAGTTGAAACGATCAAACTTGGAACATCACCTTAAATTTCCTCAAGCTGCTCAAAACAAGCTCTTAGACAAACACAAAAAGTATTAATATAAACAAACTAAAAGACCGGCAGAAATTTGATTAAACAAGTTGTAAAGTGAAGATTTGAGAATTTTACGAATAATCCGAGTACAACTTGTTTAATGAAAGTTCACCACACTACCTAAGCTAGAATGAAAAATTAATAACGAAAAAAAAAAAATGATAAAACATGCTTGTTTTACGTCGTAAGCTCGACGCCTGTTATTTAAGAACGTTCCTCCAAGTTGCTTCCACCCGGTTATTCCTAACCAACACGCAAGCAAACGTGAAAAGAAACAAACAATTATATAACAAATTCACAAGTATAAGTATCAATATAAACAAGTGAAAATAAACAATATGTACGATATCTACAAAACTCAAAAACAAAGAAACTATCGCAATGCAATTCAATAAGAACACCAATCCCCGACAACGGCGCCATTTTGTTTATGCGGTAAAGCGGTAAGCAACAAAAAGATTTAGAAGTATTTTTTCGGGAATTTAAATGTTAAAGAGTTTAGTTTAAAATGTTTCAAACATAGAAACAGAAAAGTAAATATTAATACAAAAAGAATTCATTCTTCAGAGAGAAGAAACCTGTCAGGCATGCATATAATCCACTCCTCACAAACTTAAACCTACCAACCAGTTATACTCAACCTACAATACTCCTCAATATCATCCAACATCGCTCACAATAGTGTCCATCTCTGACAAACTGAGCTGAGAGAACAGCCATGTTACCCTCGTCGACACTCTCGCACTCGACTCAAGATACGGAGGCATTAAGCTTCGACACCCATAAAGATTGTTAGCTCTAAATCTATCTCTAGCATTCAGAAACTAACAGATAATCATCCCTGTAATACCCCAAAATTTTCCCTCTCATCTTTCATATCATCTAGCATGTGCTTTCATTCCATTGCATTACATTCAAGTCATAGAAAAATAAAGCATTCAGCATTGGTTCATGCATAGGGCATGTGATCAGTTGATTTCAGAGTATTGATCATCCAAAGTAAGAGAGCTAGAGCCAAGTGTTGTACCCCAAATTTTACCTCTTAGATGTCATAACATCTTGCACAGACATTTAGAATCAGTCACATATGCATTGTTTAAACTAACCCATATCTTGTAGCTTGTTTCTCTTATGTTTAAAATTAAGGTTTGTACAAAGAAATGCAAGGCCTCCTGAGGTGTCCTCTGGTTACTTATCATCATCACAAAGACCCACTAATGGAGTGGAATCAAGGATTCAAGACCTTGAATCAAATCAAGTCAACAAGAGATCACCAGGTCAAAGCTTGAAATTAAGGTTTTAACCTGAAGAAATCACTGAAGAATTTTGTCATGTTAGGTCAATATTTGATTGGTTCATCAACCATTTGAGTTACCTACATCCAAGAGGTCTCACTCCACAAGAATTCAAGATCAGCTGATTCTCATCATGGGTAGTTTAAGCCCTAATCACACCCTATCTCCAAATTAGGGTTTCCACAAGACACATGGATCATTGGGCCTTGATTGTCATCAGGAGGTGCCTCCAAATCTTAAATCATGATTCCATAAGTTGATGTACATCCCCAAAGGTCTTCTAGGAGCCTTGAATGTGAAGGAAGAAGCAAGATCACAAGTTTTATCTCAAGTACATTCACAGTCCAAATTAGGGTTTTTGACTGAAACCCTAATCTTTGGGATTTTGACCCAAATGAAACCACCAATGCCTTATATCATCCTAACATGTCTTGTTGAGGATTTAAAGTACCAAGGACAAGTTTCAAGAAGTTTCTTGCAAAGGAAGCAAAATTATGATCACAAAACCTTTCAAAAGTGGAATTTTCCCCTAATAGCAAAAATGGAAATATTCATAACTTCCTAACCACACATCCAAATTGAGCCACTCAAAGCTCATTGGGAAGCTCTCTTCAAGATCTACAATTGTTTCAATATGACTTTTCTCCTAAAAATGCATGGTTTTTAAGTTATAGAGCTTGCAAGCCAAAATGTCCAAGGACTTAGTGAAATTTCAGCATTTTTACCATAATGAGCAGTTGACTTTAACTCAAATTTTTACATTGATCCAAGCTTCAAATCAAAAACCTTTGAACATGAAAGATGTAGGGGACATTGAGGGCTTTCCAAAGAGTACAAGAACTCTTCCATCCATTAAGTGAGCTATGAGTTTCGAATTGATGAAGTTTTGGGTCCATTTCTTGAATTACAAGTCACCAATTTTGCATAATGATGCATAACTCTTCCTAATCACCAATTACCATTGCCTTTCTGATGTTTAGAGGCTGTGTTAACATGTTAAGAGGCCCAGCCACGAAAATTGCAACTTGTTTCATTAAAATAACTTAGTTTTGGCAACTTGAAGCAAGTGGATGCAAGAAAGAGAAAAATTCAAACCAACAGCTCCAGCTCCTTGGAACTTGCCCTCTGAATCACTCCCATCAGCCCACAACACTGTATAAGGCTAGGGCTAGGGCATTGAGGACCCTCTTGCTCAGCAAACAACTCCCACGATGGAAGCTTCCTCAAGGGAAGTCTTGGCATTTGTTGAATTTCTGGCCACAGCTCAAACCCTAATCCATTCCTATAAATAGAGGCATGATCCTCAGTCCAAAACACACCAGATTCACCCATAAACCAGGGCTGAAACTCTCTCATTTCTTCCATCCCCGAGTTCTTGCAAATTTTCAAGAACACTTCAATCTCTCATTTACCTCGTGCAAACCTTTTCAAACCTCCCAAACCTTCTCTAAACATCACATAGAGAAGGTCAAGACCATCAAACCCTAACTGTAACAACTCTACCATCTCTTACCATTCTCACACCTCCATTTGCCTAAACACTGTACCACACCATTCCACTCGTGCACTCCATGAACCAAGTCCACAAACCACTCATAAACATCTCAAAGTGAACCACCAAACACCTAAACACTCACTGAAACAGCTCCATCACCATCTGCCATTTTCAAAGCTCAAAAGTGGAAAGGTATCGGGTTTGAAGTTCCAGGCTGTTTCCCAAGCTTCCAAGCATCTGGATCTATTCTAATAGGATCACAAAGCTCCCAGGGATTCTTATTTATCATCTGCAAGCACTGTAAAGGGGCCTTGGACTCTCTCCAAGAGGTAAGCTTCCAAACTCTTATAACTCTCAAGCATGCCATGATATTGTTATTTATTTGCTGTTGGCCTCTACTTGTTATCATGTTGGAGTGATCTAAACCAATGCATTCTTAACATGGCTCGTGTGTGTAATGTTTTGAGTTTCTGAAATGTATTTTGAACCCATGGATTGTTTGTCTCTGTTTGAACTGTATACGTAACATTAGAGAAAACCAATGGTATGGTTGTGTTCCTTGTTCTTTGCTGATCATTTTAGGCTTTTATTTTGTTAAAAATGATGAAGTTATGGGATTGAATGAGGCTAGGAAAGAAACGGGTTCGCATTTGAGTTTTCACGTTGTTGTTTCATTTTCATGCATGAGAGAGAGGGTGCGTGGCTGTGTGTGATTGGTTGCTGGCGTTTTTTTGTTTTGTTTGTCATATGTATTAAACTGGGGGGCTGATACAATGGATGTATCGCCACCCCAGTGGTTCACGCCTTGCCTTGTAAACAAAGGGACGGGGGTTCGAATCCCCTTCGCCCCTGTCCCATTTGTTTTTTCATTTCCTTCCATCTTTCTTGTTTTTTTCGCTGAAAACCAATTGGGTTTGGGCCTAGCGCCTTTGCTTTTGCCACCCCCCCCCCCCCCCCCCCCCCCGTTTTCCAGGCCCACGTGCTTTCAACTGAATCCCTTTTATTTTTGTTTTTGCTGATGCACCCCCACTGCTTTTATTTCTTTTATTTGTTTTTATTTTATTTCATTTCAAAAATGTTTATTAAAAATAATTTCTAATGATTAAAAATTCTGAAAATATTCATGTTGATACTTCACCTTTCATTTTAATTTTCTAATATTTTTATTTCCATTTTTATTCAATTTTAATATTTATTTCGCATTTTTAAATTTGAAGTGAAATTAAATGTTAAACTTTCAAACCTCATTTTCAAAAATTCATAACTTGCTCATGCTTCATGCTTTTTAATCCATTCTTTTTGCAAAATGTTTCTTAAGATGTCTATGTTCTGATTGTGAAAAGAAATTGGTAAAAAATGAGTATTTTTGAGACATTTATCCATGTTGCAAGTGAAGAGTTTTCTTAGGGTTTTATGAAAGATGCATCTTGATTTCTCTTAATCTTTTTGCCTTGTTTTTATTGTCCAATGTGACCTAAAACATGTTGTGTAAACCTTGAATGGTCTTGATATTGTATGTTGTGTTTCACTTGATTCCTTTGAGTTCTTAAACTTGTGATGTGCATGAAAATATCTCTTTGAATCCCATGAGATCTCTTTAGACCACTTGCCTTGTAATATGAACTTGTTTGATCAAATTTATGACATGTTTATGTCTTGAAACTTGAATGCTATGTTTGAACAATCTTGCATGTTTCATGTCTTGAGTTTACCACTTTTTATGCACAAATCTCAAGTTATTATCACTTTTTGTGTATGCTCTTGTGAAATGTTTTGATCTTTATCATTGCTTTTATGTGCATCCCACTTGTGTTTATTTATCTTGTAACTTCTTCAAGTTATCCCCAAGTGAGGCTAGCTCTTTAGCTCTCCTCCTTAACCCTCATCATTTCATTCCTTCCAAAGGAAAGACTCTCTATTGGCTCTTCAGTCATAGATAGCTCATCATCCTCCTTGACCTCATAGTCATAGAGCCACCCCTTGAACCTTGACCTCATAGTCATGGTCATTCTCCCTTGGCCTCATAGCCAATCTTCTCAAACTTAGAACTAGGATAGAGTTCTTAAACTCTATGTGAATCTCATCATCATGAGCATTCACTTCCCTTTTACAACATAGACTTAGAGAGTTTCTTAAAACTCTAAAATGAGCTCATACTCATTTCCCCCTGGAATTTTGACCATAGTCAATGGTTCCTCTTCCACCCTTTTATAGGTGAACTACGGTTGCTCTAATTCATTAGTCAGATACGTAGGCACAAGATGCGACGTCTTGGTGAGCAAACTTAATGTACATACCATTAGCAGACATCCTTTAGCAAGCAAACATAACTTAGCACAAACTTAAACAAGAGGTTCCTGTAGAGTACTACAGATACTTAGGGTGCTAATACCTTCCCTTTGTATAACCAACCCCCGAACCTTAGATCTCCTCCCTTTAGGTTTTTTTAACGATCTTGAACCTTTCCTTTGGATAAATCAAAGTCGGTTGTAAAAGAAAAATGATGCAAGTTAATTAATAGCTTGTTATCCGATTTTCACCGCAACAGAAATGGCGACATCACTGGGGATTAATATCCATATTTGAGGGTTAAACCCACCTTGTTTTTGTTATTTATGCTTGTTTGCTATATTTGTATATACCTGTATGTTTACTTGTATATATGGTTTGCTTGAAATCTCCTGTTGGCTGGTACCATTGAGTGGTGAGATAAAGTCCTAACCCGGACTTGAGGGAACAAATATGATAGGATCGTGGTGTAATCAATAGTCGGTTGTTGGCAGTAGTACCAACAATTTATGGCATATGATGACCACACTCAGATGAGGCCCTTTGGGATTGTTGATGTCTGATGTGAGCAGTCACATTGATATTACTTTTTCAATTGAGTGCCAGGGATTCTGAGGACCATAGTTACCTTTACCCCACTTGGCCTTTTAGGATGTAGTGCGGTGACTATAAGGGAGCCAGTCCCGAGTAGTTGTCACGCGATACTATACTCAGACGAGTTTATCTTGAGAATATTATTAACCCGTGTAAGTAGTTACATGGGCCGATAATATCCGAAGGATTTACGTAGACTCTGGGAACTTTTTTAGAACCCTGTTCTGCAGATAAAAACCTATAGTCCACACCTTGTTGGGATGGGTAGACCATGGCTCCATTCGTAAGTCCTCCAAAACCTAAGACTTGTGTGTTGTGATTGTGTACATATGCTTGTGTCTATATTTGTCCATGTTTGCGCATTGCATACATCTCATTGCATCCATTCCATTGGTTTTAAGGAATTCAGTTAAGGAACTCAGACATTCTCTTTTAAAATTCATAGGTATCATGGAAATTGAGAAAAGAAACACTAAAAAGTTCAATTTCAAGAGGCCCAAATTGGCAAAATTGAAGAAATTAGCAACTCTGGTAACTAGACATGAATGTTTCCGAAAGAGGTATGGAAGATTGGATGGCCTGCTCAGAACTGATATGGAAGAGGGTATTCTTGACACCTTGGTTCAGTTTTATGATCCTCTTTATCATTGCTTCACTTTCCCCGATTACCAGTTGGTTCCAACCTTGGAAGAATATGCTCATTGGTTTGGCTTGCCCATAAAGAAACAAAGACCTTTCAGCGGTCAAGAGAAGGTTCCCACTCCAAAAGAGATTGCCGAATGTATTCACTTAGAGATGTCAGAGGTCAAGCCTCACATCACTACGAAAGATGGCATCAGAGGGTTACCATCTAAGTTCTTATATGAAAAAGCTTGTCAATTCTTCAACGCAAATAGTATACCGGCCTTTGAAGCCACCTTTGCTTTATTGGTCTATGGTCTGTTTCTGTTCGCCAATGTGGAGGATTTTGTCGACATCAACGCCATCAGGATCTTTATTAGCAGAAATCCTGTACCTACACTACTTGGTGATGCTCTCCATTCTGTCCATCATAGGACTCTTCAAGGGAAAGGAACTATTTTGTGTTGTGCCCCGTTGCTTTACCAGTGGTACATCGCTCATCTGCCTCAAACATCTGAATTCCGTGACAACCCTGACAAACTTCGTTGGTCTCAAAGGATCATTTCTCTTACTCATAATGACATCTTTTGGTATGATCCTGTTTATGACCAAAATGTTTACATTGATAGTTGTGGGCCGTTCCCCAATGTACCACTTCTTGGTATTCATGGCGGGATCAGCTATAACCCTGTTCTTGCTAAACGCCAATTCGGGTTTGCAATGAAAGAAAAGCCCAAGAGCATTCATGTATCCGGTTTCTTCTACCTTAATGAAAATGCCACTAATGAAACCAAGAATGAAGTTTGGTATGCTTGGGACACGTTCCACAAAAGTACCAAGGACGAGATGGGAAAACGAAACTGTGTGTCTTTGGAGCCATACCTTCAGTGGGTTCGGTCTCGCGCCCGTGACCTCAAGATGCCTTATATTCCCAAAATACTTCATCAGCCGACTATTGTATCACCATCTATTATTCCCATTGAACGCATGGAGGAGTACCAGGAAAATCTAGCAAGGATGAAGCTTGAAAGGGACACGTGGGAGTGGAAATATCATACCATCTGCATTGAGCAAGAGGAAATGAAGGAAAAGATGAAAGAGAAAGACGACTTGATTGAGTGGCTGGAAAAACGCGTAATTGATGAACATTTGGCGCAAGAGAATTTATTTTTCTCTAGCACAAAGCCTACTGCTAGCACTCACGAGTATGCTTGTGTTCCTCCAACGTCTGGCGCGTGGAAGGTAATTGTGGACAGGTTGGTCAGAGAGAATGACAAGTTGAAAAGACAGAAAAGGGGGCGTGAAGCAGGACACTCTTAGATAGGATTGCTTTGTAGGCTTAGCTGTTGTTCCTATCCTCTTGTATTTTGGGCTTTTTTTGGAATTATTGAAATGTACTATTTGTAACTCTTCTCAATATTTAGTAGAATGAGGCTTATTTTGAAAAATGGTCTTTCCTGAGTTCCTTAAAACCAATCACATTTGCATCACACTTTGCATTCTTTTGCTAAACTATCAATGTACTAACTTTGCTTTGCAGATTTTGTAGACATGGATGCCGCAGGAAAGAAAGTTTGGCCTTACTCTTTTGAGCTTCCCCAGCTTGAACAATTATTGTGGTTGGGTGACAAAGTCGAAGACCAATCAGCCTTTGCTGACAAGTATGGTTGCATTCTGCCATTAATGAGGCTCCCAGTAACTGAGGGACCTCTTGAGGTTTTGGCTCAGCTTTACCATCCAGCTTACCGTGGCTTCATATTTCCCGAATTTCAATTGGTCCCAACACTAGAAGAATTCTCCGCCCTTATTGGAATCCCTGTTAGAGAAGCTCCAATTTTCTCTGGGATCGAGGCGATGCCATCCATTAAGGAAATTGCTATGGCTACAAGGATCAGAGTCTCTGATATTCAAGCCAATCTAACCATCAAAGGAGGCCGATGTGGGCTACCCGCTTTGTTTTTGCTAGAAAAGGCCATGTATTTCAAGAACAGAGGAAATGAGGCACTGTTTGAATCAACCTTTGCTCTGATGATCTACGGGTTATTTCTGTTTCCGAACGCCAAAGAGTTTGTGGATGTCCAAGCCATTCAGATCTTCACCATCAACAATCCAGTCCCCACTTTACTGGCTGATGTCTATCACTCGGTTCAGACTAGATACTCAAGAGGATGTGGGCCAATTGTCTGCTGTGTAGCTCTCTTCTACAAGTGGTTCATCTCCTATCTGCCAAAAACTCCCGCCTTCTGGGAGGTTGAAGATTGTAAAATATGGTCCAAGAAGCTAATGGAGTTAAAACATACCGATGTCGAATGGTATGACTCAACAGAAGAAGGAATCCTCATGATTGTTAGCTGTGGGGATTGCCCCAATGTCCCCTTAATGGGAAGAAATGGTTGTATCAATTACAACCCTGTTCTTGCCCGCCGCCAGTTGGGCCACATGAAAGAAGGACCTCCAGATAATGAGGACATGCATATGATGTACTTTGGAGAAGAGGAAGGATTTGAAATGAAACTGCGACTTAAACGCGCCTGGCGCCAGATCAATAGGCAACTGTGGAGGGCCGAATACCCTGTCATTGAAGCTCACCTACAATGGTCCCGTAACATAGCCCGTGTGATGAGGAAGCCATTTCCTCGTCACGAAGCAACACCTGAGACCAAGCAGAGAATGGCGGACACTCTGACAGATTTGTTTCTCGAAAAGGAAAGGATCAAGGGTCGTATCGAGGAACTTATGAAGAAAATCAATGAAGGAGATGGGGCATCCACTAGTGGATCCAATTTCTAGAACCTCCAATGTTGCCACTTTTTCCTTTCAATGTTGTTTCCTTTTGTCGTTGTTGTTATTTCCTTTCTGTTGTGGGTGTGTCCCCACTTTTGTACCCAGAGCATGAAGATACTCTACTCTTGATGTAATGGTTGCCAAATTTTCTTAATGAAGAAGATATTTTGACAAAAATTCCATTGTCTACATTATTTGCAAAATTTATTTGGTTACTTGATAGTTTAGCCAGCATCTGCATCAGCATCCTCATTTGCATCATGTCATAACATATGCACGTCTCCTTTTTTATCCTTACCTTATGTCACCATGTTATCTCAGAACCGTCACACTGAATCATAAGCACGGCTACAACACTCGGGCCCAAGCTCGGTTGAAGATGTCAGAAACTTATGGGGAGATGGACCGAGTCTATAACGAGCTAACGGAAATACGAGGTGGAATGGGGCAGCTCTTGGAGGCCGTCAATATCTAGAGAGCAAAAATAGATACTCAGGCCACCGTGGTCTCCGAAATCATCACCACTACAATAGAACCTCCTGTCATTCCTGTTGTGAACCCTACCTTGGGTATGCCTTTTGACTTCGTCCGCGCCACCGTTCCTCAATCTACTCAACAAACAGTACCTCTGGCCAATGAGACTCTACAAGCTATTCCCAATTTCACTCCACCAGCGGTACAGACACAGGCACATCCGGTTTTCCACAACCATCACCCTTACGATTACATTGACGTATCTGAAGAGGGGGATGACCAAAATGAAAAGTTAAGAGAGAGCGTCGAGATGATGCAAAGGAAGATAAAGGCTATGGAAGGAAGTAACGCCTTTAGCACTGATGTAAAAGATATGTGTTTGGTTTCAGACCTGGTGATACCCTCTAAATTCAAGTTGCCAAACTTTGAGTTGTACTCAGGTGCCACATGTCCCAGATCCCATCTAGTCATGTATTACCGTAGGATGGCGGCACATGTACGTAACGACAAGTTAATGATACATTATTTTCAAGACAGCTTGAAGGGTGCTGCCGCTAAATGGTACCTAAGTCTGGATCAATCTCGGGTCCGCTGTTTCCAAGATGTGACAGATGCTTTCGTGAAACATTACAAATACAATTTGGATTTAGCCCCTGACCGACGCCAATTGTTAAGTATGACCCAAAGCAGCACCGAATCCTTCAAAGAATATGCACAACGGTGGAGGGAAACTGCTTCCCAAGTTGAACCACCCCTGACTGAGAAGGAACTGGCATACTGGTTTGTAGACACGGTGAAACCAGAATTCTACGAAAGAATGATCAGCAGCGTCAGTGCTAGTTTTGCTGATATCGTCGCAGTCGGTGTAAAAGTCGAGGCCGGATTAAAAAGCGGGAAGGTCGTAAGCTCTACAAGCAGCTCTACAAGCACCAATGTCAAAAAGGCTCCCAGTAATTTTCACAAGAAAAAGGAAGGGGAAACCAATGCCGTCATGACAGGAAAAAATCAGAATCCTAGGTGGAAACGACCAATGCACCGACAACAGCCAGGTCCAAACTTCTCCCAACAACCAACTTACCCTATACAGTATGCTCAACAACCTTACATAGCAGCTGTTACACCTACTTTCAATCATCAAGCAGTACAACAGGCGCCAGCTTATCAAAGCACAGCTTATCAACAATGGCCGAGAAACCAGAATTACCAACAACAGAGACAGCTGGTTTCACAGCAGAATGCTCCTCAAAGAAGGCAGGGGGCAACGTCCACATTCCCACCTATACCAATGTCTTATACTGAGCTCTACCCCTCTTTAGTGGAACAAGGATTGATCGTTACCAGACCTTTGGGACCACCAACTGAAAAGTCTATGCCGTTCTTCAATCCAAATGTGAATTGCGCCTTTCACCAAGGAGGAGCTGGTCACGATTTGGAAGGATGTTTAGCACTGAAAAATGTTGTGAAGAGATTGATGGAGAGGAATGTCCTATCGTTTGCAAACAATCAGCCAAATGTGAAAAGTAATCCTTTGCCTACACATGGGGCTACTAATGCCATTGAGGATGAAAAGAATGAGGCGTTAATTTTGGACGTAGCAAAGATCAAGACTCCTCTCAAGACCTTTCATGCTAAATTGTTCAAGGCTGGTTTGGTCAAAGGTTGCCATGATGATTGTGAGGAATGCAAAACCAATATAAAGGGGTGTCGTTTAGTGTAAGAGGATGTTCAGTGTTTGATCAATGAAGGTTTTCTACAAATTTTCAATAAGTAAAAAGAGAGTAAAATTGCAGTGATTGAACCTGTGTTTAACCTACCAAAGCCAAGGGATCAAGTACCTGTGTTCAAGTCAGGTTCTGTGGTTCCTGTATTTAACAAACCCGTGCCGGTTTTCAACAATCCTGAGTCTGTTATTGCTTCCACTGCTAATCATTCCAAGCAATATGATACCCGACAACCTATTCCATTTAGGTTCAGAGGGACCAAGGTCGTGCCGTGGATTTATGAGAATGTTATGGGTAACAGAAAACGAGAAGACGTGATTCCAAGGAAAGAGGTGGGAATCACTTTTGAGGACGTAGTTCCAAGGAATGAGGTGGGAACTACTATTGAAGATGTGTCAAGCATAGTTGGAACAGGGAAGGTAACCCGAAGCGGTAGAGTGTATACTCCGCCTGTCAGAGAAACTACACCCAGAGAGACCACCATTCCTATACCTCCTAAAGACAAAGGAAAGGAGGTAATTTCTAAAGAAGAAGATGAAGAGTTCTTGAGGATTATAAAAAGAAGTGATTACAGGGTGATAGATCAGCTTCATCAGACTCCGTCCAAAATTTCAATCTTGTCTCTACTAGTCAATTCACCTATTCACAGATCAGCTTTACAAAAGGTACTGGCCCAGGCACATGTGGCTCAGGATATAACCGCTGGACAATTCGACCATGTCATTGCCAGCATTACAGCTTGTAACACTCTCAGTTTCAGTGACGAGGAATTACCTCGAACGGGTAGAAACCATAACCTTGCCTTGCACGTGTCGGTGAAATGTCAAGAAGATACGTTGGCCAGAGTCCTTGTATACCGGTTCGTCTCTGAACGTCTTACCAAAAAGAGCTCTTGAAAAGTTATCTTACCGAGGAGCTGCGATGAGACCTACTTCGCTTGTTGTCAAAGCCTTTGATGGCTCAAGAAGATCAGTGATGGGTGAAATCGAGTTGCCTATTTTAATTGGTCCACAGGTGTTCAATATTGTTTTCCAAATCTTGGACATCAACCCTGCCTACAGTTGTTTGCTAGGCAGACCATGGATCCATGAGGCTGGCGCTGTGACCTCTACTCTGCATCAGAAAATGAAGTTTGTAACCGACGAGAAATTGGTTATTATACATGGCGAAGAAGACCTGATGGTCAGCAACTTGTCTTCCTTCCGTTATATCGAGGCCGATGAGGATGCTCTGGAAACCTCTTTCCAGGCCCTTGAGATAGCCAATGCCATTATGCTTGATGATAAGGAACCAGTGGCTCCCAACTGCCCATCTTTTGCCTCATTTAAAAGTATTCAACCTGCTCTGCAAAATGGTACCCCAGAAGGCTGGGGCAAAGTCGTCGAAATCGAAGAAAGA
Source organism: Lathyrus tuberosus (assembly GCA_022829125.1). Lineage (NCBI taxonomy): Eukaryota > Viridiplantae > Streptophyta > Magnoliopsida > Fabales > Fabaceae > Lathyrus > Lathyrus tuberosus. The sequence continues at coordinate 18,917,948 of JALAZF010000005.1, read as the reverse complement.
GAAAAGTACCAAGGGTTGGGTTACAAACCAGCTTTTGAGGAAAAAGACGCTCCAACAATGGGAGGACTGAAGATGATTCAAGAAATATTTGTCAGTGGAGGACATCAGGTCCATGCTATTATCGAGGAGGCCGAAGACGAAGACATCAACCATTTGGTTTTTCAGTGTGACGCCGCTTTAAGCAATTGTGAGTCTATTGAGATCCCTGTCTTGTACCCTATGCCAGAGTAATTTGTTTGCTTTGTTGTTGTTTTCAATTCCTTAGTCTTGCCCAAGGCTAGCGGATTATTTTGTATGGGCCACCGCTTTCATTTCCTATTAATCAATGAAAATGATGTTTTGACTATATCCTTGTCTTTACCTTACTGCATTTGCTTCTAAAAGAAAAATGGCAATCTTTTCAAAACTACAGAAATTTTTTCATCTCACATTTAATTTTTTGTGCATTCTTAATAAAATAAGTCCCTCCATCATGCAGAGTGAATCCCAAACCCATTGTATTCAATGACCCCGATCTCAATATTGACTTTGATTCACCTATCAATCAAGCCGAAGATAAGGAGGATTATGAGAACCCTGATGATTTGGCAGAAATGTGTGAGTATCAATACACGAATCTTCAACCGCATGAAGAACAAGTTGATGTCGTCAATCGTGGTACCGAAGAAAAGAGGAAAGAGGTCAAGGTTGGGGCAGCACTTGGGGCAGAGATCAGACAACGGCTAGTACTACTTCTTGAAGAGTATGTGGATGTGTTTGCTTGGTCTTATCAGGATATGCCTGGCTTGGATACAAATATAGTAGTTCATAAGCTACCACTCAAGCCCGAATGTCCTCCAGTGAAACAGAAGCTTCGAAGAAGCAGACCTGACATGGCTCTCAAAATCAGAGATGAGGTTAAAAAACAACTGGATGCAGGTTTCTTGGCAGTTTCAAAATATCCTGAATGGGTAGCCAACATCGTGCCGGTAATGAAAAAGAATGGTAAAGTGCGGATGTGCGTAGATTACAGGGATCTTAACAAAGCCAGTCCTAAAGATGATTTCCCTCTACCGCATATCGACACTCTCGTGGATAATACAGCTAGTTTTACAGTTTTCTCCTTTATGGAAGGTTTCTCAGGTTACAATCAGATCAGAATGGACCCAGCCGACATGGATAAAACCACATTCATCACTCCATGGGGAACCTATTGCTACAAAGTCATGCCTTTCGGTTTGAAAAATGCAGGGGCAACATATCAAAGAGCCATGGTGACTTTATTCCATGATATGATCCATAAAGAAATTGAGGTATACGTGGATGACATGATTGCTAAGTCTCAGAGCAAAGAAGAACATTTGGGCCATCTTCTGAAGTTATTCAAGAGACTCCAGAAATATCAGCTAAAGTTAAATCCGGCTAAGTGTACTTTCGGTGTCAGGTCAGGGAAGCTACTTGGTTTTATCGTCAGTCAAAGAGGAATTGAAGTAGATCCTGATAAGGTACGAGTTATTCAAGAGATGCCGGCGCCGCAGACTGAATCTCAAGTAAGAGGGTTTTTGGGCCGTTTGAATTATATTTCTCGATTTATCTCTAATATGACTCCCATCTGCGAACCAATCTTCAAGTTACTCCGCAAGGATCGGGCCGTAGAGTGGAATTCTGATTGCCAACAAGCTTTTGAAAAACTCAAGAACTATCTGCAAGAACCACCTGTTCTGGTGGCTCCTGTTCCGGGAAGACCTCTCTTCATGTACATGACTGTTTTAGAAGGATCCATGGGCTGTGTCTTGGGCCAACACGATGAAACTGGTCGCAAAGAGCATGCCATCTATTACTTGAGCAAAAAGTTTGCTGATAGTGAAAGCCGTTATTCACTGCTTGAGAAGACCTGTTGTGCTTTAGCATGGGCCGCCAGGCGTTTGAGGCAGTATTTGATATGTCACACTACTTTGTTAATCTTGAAAATGGATCCAATAAAGTACATCTTTGAAAAGCCTGCTCAAACAGGAAGACTGGCGCGGTGGCATATGCTGTTGTCAGAGTATGATATCCAATATGTGGCTCAGAAATCCATCAAAGGAAGTGTTCTTTCAGAATATCTTGCCAATCAACCAGTTGAAGACTATGAACCACTCAAGTTTGATTTCCCTGACGAGGATATTATGGCAGTGAAAGATTGTGAAGAGTCAGGCTCTGAGGAAGATCCCAGGGCTAAGTGTAGGTGGAAGATGATGTTCGACGGTTCGTCCAATTACAAGGGGCATGGAGTAGGTGTTGTTATAATTAATCCGGAAGGTGGCTACACCCCTTTTACGGCTAGATTGGATTTTGGGTGTACGAACAATATTGCTGAATATGAAGCATGCATTCTGGGTCTGGAAGCCGCAATCGATCTTGGAATCTGTTTTCTTGAAGTTATGGGTGACTCCGCTCTAGTCATTTATCATATCAGAGGCGAATGGGAGACAAAATATGAGAAGCTCATCCCTTATCAGGCATATGCCTTGGAGTTGATTAAATGCTTTGATGAGATAACCTTTCGCCATGTGCCACGTACTGAGAATCATGTAGCTGATGCTTTGGCAACACTGGCTTCAATGTGGCAAGTTAGATTTATCAACGAAGATCCGGTAATCAGTATTGGAAGAAGGACTGAGCCTGCCTACTGCCAGTCCATTGAAGAAGAATCAGACGGTAAGCCTTGGTTCCATGACATTCTGAATTATCTAAAGACTCAAGAATATCCAGCCAATGCGTCCAGTCTTGATAAGAAAACCTTGCGAAGGTTGTCATCCAAGTTCTTTATCAGCAACGGTGTACTATACAAAAGGAATCATGATATGGTTTTGTTGAGATGTGTCGATAAGAGAGAAGCGGATTTACTGATTCATGAGATCCATGAGGGAGCTTTTGGCACCCATGCCAGTGGACATGCCATGGTTAAGAAGATTTTGAGGGCTGGATACTATTGGTTGACTATGGAGACTGATTGCATCCAGTACGCTAGAAGATGCCATAAATGTCAGATTTATGCGGACAAAATGCATGTTCCTCCTACTCTGTTGAATGTGCTATCATCGCCTTGGCCGTTCTCTATGTGGGGCATCGATATGATTGGGGCAATTGAGCCTAAAGCGTCCAATGGACATCGCTTTATTTTGGTGGCTATAGATTACTTTACCAAGTGGGTGGAAGCCGCCTCTTATGCGAACGTGACTAAGCAAGTAGTTGCTCATTTCATTAAGAACAACATCATCTGTCGTTATGGAATCCCTAACAAGATCATAACTGACAATGGGACAAATCTGAACAACAAGACAATGAAGGAACTGTGTGACAATTTCAAGATTGAGCATCACAATTCTTCACCCTATCGTCCCAAGATGAATGGAGCTGTCGAAGCTGCTAACAAAAAAATCAAGAAGATCCTGCAGAAGATGGTCAAGACTTATAAATATTGGCATGAAATGTTACCATATGCTTTGCACGGATACAGAACTTCGGTCCGAACTTCGACAGGGGCAACCCCCTTTTCTCTGGTTTATGGAATGGATGTTGTTCTTCCCATTGAGGTTGAAATACCATCTCTAAGAATCCTAATGGAAGCTAAACTGGATGAAGCAGAATGGGTCCAAGAAAGATATGATCAGCTGAACCTCATTGATGAGAAGCGACTGACTGCTATGTGCCATGGTCATCTGTATCAGAAGAGAATGAAGAGAGCATTTGACAAGAAGGTCCGTGTTCGAGAATTTCGAGAAGGAGAACTAGTACTCAAGAAGATTCTGCCATCTCAAAGGGATGTTCGAGGAAAGTGGGCGCCTAACTATGAGGGTCCATTTGTAGTAAAAACTGTGTTCTCAGGAGGTTCCTTATTCCTCACAACGATGGATGGTGAACAACTCGCACACCCCGTGAATGCTGACTTAGTACGAAAATATTACGCCTAAAAAGCCCGCTAAGTCGAAAACCAAAAATGGCAACTTAGGCAAGAAAAGGGTATCCCGGTGGGTCATAACCTATGAAGGAGACTCAGGCAAAAGTTAGGGATTAAATAAAAAAAAAAAAAAAAGGGCTCGCTAGGTTGAAAACCCGAAAGGGCGGCCTAGGCAAAAAAAAAAAAAAAGCGTCCCGGTGTTTTGAAAACCCAAAAGGTCGGTCCAGGCAAAAATTAGGGACAAAGGCGTTTCACTGTGTTAGATAGGATGTCACCTACATTCTGATGTTCATAAAGAAAGTCAAAGTTCAAACTTCTCTCATCAACAGCGAAGATTGTCAGGACTCTTAGTCAATAGGGAGGGTAGTGGTCATTGAATACGATGTAACCTTTTCCCAAATTGCCATTTTTCAATTGTAATGTTCCATGGAACTTTGCTATTGGCAAGTTACCATTCTAATGAAATCAGATTTTGAACCATTCTTTGTTTGATATTTATCATTACTCTAATACTTTCCTCGTTATGCAAAACTTCGTTTATTCATTAATAACAGTTTTGAAAGCGGAAAATGTTTAAAAAAAAAAAAAAAATCTTTTGAGAAAACACGATAAAAGTATACATTTTGCTTTGGCATTAGGGACGATTTAGTGAAATCATTTGCCTCTTCCAAAGGCTCAGTTTGCGACGAAAACACTGATAAATCATCTGGAGTGAACTTGTTGTTAAAAAAAGAAAGTTTGGCAGTACTCCCCCGAATCAAACATTTTAAGTAATGACTGACCACCGGTACAAAGGACTTCTCCCCAGTATCTTCATAGATGTTTGTCGGAAAATATGAACTCTTATTTCCCCAGTGAAGTCAAGACATTCCCGAATCATCTCCAAACTTTGAACTTTAGTGCGAGGGATATGTCATCTTTCCTCTCGCTGTTCCCTGTCGGTCATCTCTCGTTAGAGTCGTTTCTTGCATGTTATTAAGCATTTGCATCATATCATGGCATGGTGCATCTTTGCATTTATTTGACTTGAGTGTAAGGATTTTAGCTCTCTTCGTCTCCTTCACTGGTCTTCAGACCTTTGTCTGTGTATCGCTTGCGTCCGGTCTTCACCTTCGTGCGCCAGATCTGACTCTCTATGCTTTATTCCCCAGGAAGTCCAATCTTCGCTTATGCAACCCCGGTATTGACTTATCTGATATTTAATCCAGCTGTCGACGCCAACCTTAAGTCCAGTAATCGCTGGCATTGATTTTCAGGTCACCTATGAACCTTGGTCATCTATGAACCTAAACTTTGGTCACCTATGAACCAGAACCTTTGGTCACATATGAACCTTAAGTCCAGTAATCGCTGGCATTGATTTTCAGGTCACCTATGAACCTTGGTCATCTATGAACCTAAATTTTGGTCACCTATGAACCAGAACCTTGGTCACCTATGAACCTAAACCTTGGTCACCTATGAACCAGAACCTTGGTCACCTATGAACCATAAGTCCAGTAATCACTGGCGTTGATTTTCAAGTCACCTATGAACCTAACCTTTGGTCACCTATGAACCATAAGTCCAGTAATCGCTGGAATTGATTTTCAGGTCACCTATGAACCTAAAACCTTGGTCACCTATGAACCATAAGTCCAGTAATCACTGGCGTTGATTTTTAGGTCACCTATGAACCTAACCTTTGGTCACCTATGAACCATAAGTCCAGTAATCGCTGGAATTGATTTTCAGGTCACCTATGAACCTAAAACCTTGGTCACCTATGAACCATAAGTCCAGTAATCACTGGCGTTGATTTTCAGGTCACCTATGAACCTTGGTCATCTATGAACCTAAACTTTGGTCACCTATGAACCAGAACCTTGGTCACCTATGAACCATAAGTCCAGTAATTGCTGGCATTGATTTTCAGGTCACCTATGAACCTTGGTCATCTATGAACCTAAACTTTGGTCACCTATGAACCAGAACCTCAGGTCACCTATGAACCATAAGTCCAGTAATCGCTGGCATTGATTTTCAGGTCACCTATGAACCTTGGTCACCTATGAACCAGAACCTTGGTCACCTATGAACCATAAGTCCAGTAATCGCTGGCGTTGATTTTTAGGTCACCTATGAACCTTGGTCACCTATGAACCAAAATCTCAGGTCGATTATGAACCTCGTTTCTTATCCAATTCATATTGTTTCCTTAACCTTATTCCCCAGCCAAAAGTCTAGTCATATTATCTGGCGCACGAGTTCATTTCTACCTTTTCTGGCTCTTCTTGAAGATCCCGTTTGAACTCTTCAGTACAAGAAATCCCTAGAAAATATTTTGCTGGATGCTCATCCTTTTGTTTTAAACTAATCCCCAGTGGAGATCATGTCTTTTTTCTGGTTTCATGCCCGGTAAGAATATGACTTTTTCTCCAGTGTCGTCCGGTCACCTTTGAACCTGTCGTCAATTTCCCTGGATCTTTCCCCAGTGGAGAATACCTTTCTGGCTCCTATCTCCAGTGAGGATCTGTAGGGTTTCCCCTTAGCTTTATCTTTCTATCCCCAGTATTTCCTCAGAGTCTCCCCAGTGAGTCTCTCTTGTTGGTCAACCTGTATCCCCAGTGAGTTTTCCTCATGGATACTAACCTTCATCCTTCCCTAGTGTTACTCACCTGTGGTTGTTTGCTCCTTATCTCTGGTGTCTGGTTTGTCTGCATCTTTGCACTATCATGACATCATATCATCATACTAGAAGTTCAGGGCATGTCAGCATTTTCATGTCCGTCGCTTGTCCTTAGCATCTGCATTCCATCTAAGGGAAAAATTTTCGGTTTGCTATATTTAAATACCTTTTCACCTTGATGTCTCGAGGACCTCCTTTCCTTGTGCCATCCGGTAAAGCTATTTAAATAGGGGCACCTGTTGTACCCCAAATTTTACCTCTTAGATGTCATAACATCTTGCACAGACATTTAGAATCAGTCACATATGCATTGTTTAAACTAACCCATATCTTGTAGCTTGTTTCTCTTCTGTTTAAAATTAAGGTTTGTACAAAGAAATGCAAGGCCTCCTGAGGTGTCCTCTAGTTACTTATCATCATCACAAAGACCCATTAATGGAGTGGAATCAAGGCATCAAGACCTTGAATCAAATCAAGTCAACAAGAGATCACCAGGTCAAAGCTTGAAATTAAGGTTTTAACCTGAAGAAATCACTGAAGAATTTTGTCATGTTAGGTCAAGATTTGATTGGTTCATCAACCATTTGAGTTACCTACATCCAAGAGGTCTCACTCCACAAGAATTCAAGATCAGCTGATTCTCATCATGGGTAGTTTAAGCCCTAATCACACCCTATCTCCAAATTAGGGTTTCCACAAGACACATGGATCATTGGGCCTTGATTGTCATCAGGAGGTGCCTCCAAATCTTAAATCATGATTCCATAAGTTGATGGACATCCCCAAAGGTCTTCTAGGAGCCTTGAATGTGAAGGAAGAAGCAAGATCACAAGTTTTATCTCAAGTACATTCACAGTCCAAATTAGGGTTTTTGACTGAAACCCTAATCTTTGGGATTTTGACCCAAATGAAACCACCAATGCCTTATATCATCCTAACATGTCTTGTTGAGGATTTAAAGTACCAAGGACAAGTTTCAAGAAGTTTCTTGCAAAGGAAGCAAAATTATGATCACAAAACCTTTCAAAAGAGGAATTTTCCCCTAATAGCAAAAATGGAAATGATCATAACTTCCTAACCACACATCCAAATTGAGCCACTCAAAGCTCATTGGGAAGCTCTCTTCAAGATCTACAATTGTTTCAATATGACTTTTCTCCTAAAAATGCATGGTTTTTAAGTTATAGAGCTTGCAAGCCAAAATGTCCAAGGACTTAGTGAAATTTCAGCATTTTTACCATAATGAGTAGCTGACTTTAACTCAAATTTTCACATTGATCCAAGCTTCAAATAAAAAACCTTTGAACATGAAAGATGTAGAGGACATTGAGGGATTTCCAAAGAGTACAAGAACTCTTCCATCCATTAAGTGAGCTATGAGTTTCGAATTGATGAAGTTTTGGGTCCATTTCTTGAATTACAAGTCACCAATTTTGCATAATGATGCATAACTCTTCCTAATCACCAATTACCGTTGCCTTTCTGATGTTTAGAGGCTGTGTTAACATGTTAAGAGGCCCAGCCACGAAAATTGCAACTTGTTTCATTAAAATAACTTAGTTTTGGCAACTTGAAGCAAGTGGATGCAAGAAAGAGAAAAATTCAAACCAACAGCTCCAGCTCCTTGGAACTTACCCTCTGAATCACTCCCATCAGCCCACAACACTGTATAAGGCTAGGGCTAGGGCATTGAGGACCCTCTTGCTCAGCAAACAGCTCCCACGATGGAAGCTTCCTCAAGGGCAGTCTTGGCATTTGTTGAATTTCTGGCCACAGCTCAAACCCTAATCCATTTCTATAAATAGAGGCATGATCCTCAGTCCAAAACACACCAGATTCACCCACAAACCAGGGCTGAAACTCTCTCATTTCTTCCATCCCCGAGTTCTTGCAAATTTGCAAGAACACTTCAATCTCTCATTTCCCTCGTGCAAACCTTTTCAAACCTCCCAAACCTTCTCTAAACATCACATAGAGAAGGTCCAGACCATCAAACCCTAACTGTAACAACTCTACCATCTCTTACCATTCTTACACCTCCATTTGCATAAACACTGCACCACACCATTCCACTCGTGCACTCCATGAACCAAGTCCACAAACCACTCATAAACATCTCAAAGTGAACCACCAAACACCTAAACACTCACTGAAACAGCTCCATCACCATCTGCCATTTTCAAAGCTCAAAAGTGGAAAGGTATCGGGTTTGAAGTTCCAGGCTGTTTCCCAAGATTCCAAGCATCTGGATCTATTCTAGTAGGATCACAAAGCTCCCAGGGATTCTTATTTATCATCTGCAAGCACTGTAAAGGGGCCTTGGACTCTCTCCAAGAGGTAAGCTTCCAAACTCTTATAACTCTCAAGCATGCCATGATATTGTTGTTTATTTGCTGTTGGCCTCTACTTGTTATCATGTTGGAGTGATCTAAACCAATGCATTCTTAACATGGCTCGTGTGTGTAATGTTTTGAGTTTCTGAAATGTATTTTGAACCCATGGATTGTTTGTCTCTGTTTGAACTGTATACGTAACATTAGAGAAAACCAATTGTATGGCTGTGTTCCTTGTTCTTTGCTGATCATTTTAGGCTTTTATTTTGTTAAAAATGATGAAGTTATGGGATTGAATGAGGCTAGGAAAGAAACTGGTTCGCATTTGAGTTTTCACATTGTTGTTTCATTTTCGTGCATGAGAGAAAGGGTGCGTGGCTGTGTGTGATTGGTTGCTGGCATTTTTTTGTTTTGTTTGGCATATGTATTAAACTGGGGGGCTGATACAATGGATGTATCGCCACCCCAGTGGTTCACGCCTTGCCTTGTAAACAAAGGGAATCCCCCTCGCCCCTGTCCCATTTGTTTTTTCATTTCCTTCCATTTTTCTTGTTTTTTTCGCTGAAAACCAATTGGGTTTGGGCCTAGCGCCTTTGCTTTTGCCACCCCCCCGTTTTCCAGGCCCACGTGCTTTCAACTGAATCCCTTTTATTTTTGTTTTTGCTGATGCACCCCCACTGCTTTTATTTCTTTTATTTGTTTTTATTTTATTTCATTTCAAAAATGTTTATTAAAAATAATTTCTAATGATTAAAAATTCTGAAAATATTCATGTTGATACTTCACCTTTCATTTTAATTTTCTAATATTTTTATTTCCATTTTTATTCAATTTTAATATTTATTTCGCATTTTTAAATTTGAAGTGAAATTAAATGTTAAACTTTCAAACCTCATTTTCAAAAATTCATAACTTGCTCATGTTTCATGCTTTTTAATCCATTCTTTTTGCAAAATGTTTCTTAAGATGTCTATGTTCTGATTGTGAAACGAAATTGGTAAAAAATGAGTATTTTTGAGACATTTATCCATGTTGCAAGTGAAGAGTTTTCTTAGGGTTTTATGAAAGATGCATCTTGATTTCTCTTAATCTTTTTGCCTTGTTTTTATTGTCCAATGTGACCTAAAACATGTTGTGTAAACCTTGAATGGTCTTGATATTGTATGTTGTGTTTCACTTGATTCCTTTGAGTTCTTAAACTTGTGATGTGCATGAAAATATCTCTTTGAATCCCATGAGATCTCTTTAGACCACTTGCCTTGTAATATGAACTTGTTTGATCAAATTTATGACATGTTTATGTCTTGAAACTTGAATGCTATGTTTGAACAATCTTGCATGTTTCATGTCTTGAGTTTACCACTTTTTATGCACAAATCTCAAGTTGTTATCACTTTTTGTGTATGCTCTTGTGAAATGTTTTGATCTTTATCATTGCTTTTATGTGCATCCCACTTGTGTTTATTTATCTTGTAACTTCTTCAAGTTATCCCCAAGTGAGGCTAGCTCTTTAGCTCTCCTCCTTAACCCTCATCATTTCATTCCTTCCAAAGGAAAGACTCTCTATTGGCTCTTCAGTCATAGATAGGTCATCATCCTCCTTGACCTCATAGTCATAGAGCCACCCCTTGAACCTTGACCTCATAGTCATGGTCATTCTTCCTTGGCCTCATAGCCAATCTTCTCAAACTTAGAACTAAGATAGAGTTCTTAAACTCTATGTGAATCTCATCATCATGAGCATTCACTTCCCTTTTACAACATAGACTTAGAGAGTTTCTTAAAACTCTAAAATGAGCTCATACTCATTTCCCCCTGGAATTTTGACCATAGTCAATGGTTCCTCTTCCACCCTTTTATAGGTGAACTACGGTTGCTCTGATTCATTAGTCAAATACGTAGGCACAAGATGCGACGTCTTGGCGAGCAAACTTAATGTACATACCATTAGCAGACATCCTTTAGCAAGCAAACATAACTTAGCACAAACTTAAACAAGAGGTTCCTGTAGAGTACTATAGATACTTAGGGTGCTAATACCTTCCCTTTGTATAACCAACCCCCGAACCTTAGATCTCCTCCCTTTAGGTTTTTTTAACGATCTTGAACCTTTCCTTTGGATAAATCAAAGTCGGTTGTAAAAGAAAAATGATGCAAGTTAATTAATAGCTTGTTATCCGATTTTCACCGCAACACCAAGTGTCTCCCAACAAGCATCAAGGGTCTCTTATATCATAGGACATCCCATTTGATCCCACAAGTCATTGGAAGATGGGAATTCATCAAAAAGGTTGGACAGTTCATCATCTCCTATCAAAAGCAGTCAAAATTAGGGTTTGGATTCAAGCAGTGGCCTGATGAAATTTTGGTTCAAACTTGATCTCAATGATTTCTACATTATGTCAAGTATCTAAGGATGGAATATTGCCCATTGGTTCATTTCAAAAGAGGTTCAATTAATCAATTGCTTGAGAATCAAGAAATTTGGTGAAAAGTCAACTATGCAGTGAGAAAAGTCAACTCCTAACTTTTTAAGGTCAAATTCAAGAAATTCAAGTCACATATGTTCATTGGACAAGATTTGATCAATAAATGATGGAGGAATCATCAAATATCAAGAAACATACAAAGTTGCCAACTTTAGAAACTTAGGGTTTCTAAAAATGGCAAGTTTGGACCATTTTGCACTTCACTTCAAGGCATTCTTTCTCCATGATAAATGCTTCAAACTTTAGGTCCAAGTTGAGCCAATTAAAGATCACATCTTAAGCTTCAAATCCATACCTAGAACTCTTCCATTGGATCAAAATTGAAGGAGTTATGATCAATCAAAGTTTGGCAAAATCAAGGCAAATTCCAAGTCATGGCAAGGCAAGTTCAGGCCTCCAGGCCATAATTTCATCAAACAAGTGGTGTTCCAAATTTCAAACCAATTTTCTCCATCAAGAAGGCTTTAAATGAAAAATTGTTGAACATCAAAGTTGTTCATCTCCATGTCCTCTTCAACTTTGATGTTGGACATTTTTTCATTTGAACATGTTATGAAGGTCATCTGAGGGTTCAAAGGGAGAGGTTTCACACTGAATTCCCATAGGCCATGTTGCCATGCATGTCACAACTTGCCCATGCCCATGGTTCAGTTTTGCACACATGACTTCTAAGTCATTTTCCATCACTTTCCAAGCCTCCATTCAATTCAATTCCAACACCAAACATGTTCTATTATATTTCCTCTTTACATAGCCATCAAAAACTCACCATTTCATGCAGTGTGCATAGAGAATTTCATCTACTAACTTCCACATTTCCATTATTTTGTGCTGCCAAGAATGAAATGTTTTGCATTGTCGTTGTTTGGTTTACATCAGTTCACACGCATGCTTTCAAACACCAACCATCCTTTACTTCATTTGGACCAACACCATCTTACACATACATGCATACATGTTGCCCCATACACCAAAGAAGAAAAATAACAAACTTGTTTCACAAGTCTTGCAGCTTCATGACACATACATCATCCATCCTTATCAACTCACCACAAGTTACCATGTTTAGCATCACACAATAACAACACTCATGAACTTCTCTTCCCTCTCAATTTCAAATTAACTCAGCCACTAACTAACCTCCTTAACTCAACTTCTAACTGTAAACTACAGTAGTTAGAACTTAACCACTCCTATATAAGCTCTTAACCACCCTTGGACGAAAATTCAGTTAGATTCATCACATTTCAATCTCAAACACACACTGAAATTCTCTCTCTCTCGAAGCTCCTCTCACACCAACACTCTCTGCAATCATCTTCAGCATTCACCATTGATCTTCGATGGAGGTTTTGAGTGCACAAAAGTGAAGGTGATGTAGTTGCGTGGCTTCTCAAGCTTCTTCTTCATTTTCAGTTAAAGCTTCTAAACAATTCAGAGTTATATTTGCCTTTATTTGGCCAGTCCTTACTCTCAAAGAATCATCAAAGCTTCCTCTGGATTTCTTGTGGTGAAAGCATCCTCAAAGCAACAGGTTTCATTCTCAAACTTTCTTGCAATTTTAAGCCAATTTTAAGCTTGTTTTGGTGGTTTCGAAGCTTACTAGAAGCTATTGGTTATCTGGCTAGTTGATAGGCTCTTTAGGAGCTTAGATCTGAAACCTAGGGCAAACTTCATGCTACCGTTTCTCTCTGTATGTGCGTGTTTTGTGATTTCTATTGGTGGATCTATAACCTACTAAGAATGTTGAACGTTTTGGTATCATTTTTGTGAATTTATGGAACACTTGAGGATTTGCAGTCGCCGGAGAGTGGCCGGAGAAGATGACCGGAGGTCGTTCTCCGGCCGGTGAGAAGTTCAGTTAGGGTTTTAGGAATTTTAAAACGTGCCCGTTAGATCTTATGCAATGAACGGTTAGGATGCTGCCAGCGAATAAATGAGAGAGTGTCCATATCACATGCCATTTTATTTGACTCTGAATGCTTGCATGTGTGTGCGTGTATGGGTGTTACCATGTGCATGTCTTGTGATGCATTGGATTGTTGTACTTTTCTTGATTGTTGTTGACTGATTGATCATGTGGCTCTGATTGAGTCAAATGTTTGACTGAATTCCACCTTAACTGCATATACTTCAGCGCTTGTTTTGGACCTGGACTTAATTGCTTTTCACACACCCTACTTTTTAAGCCCAAACATTTTGAACTGCATTTTTACTATGACTGCACCCCCTGCATATTTTCATTCTTTATTAATTTTGTTTTTTATATTGTTTTGATTTCCTATTTTTAAAAATACCAAATGCATTCTAAAAATTCTATAAAAATTCACCAATCATTAAAACACATTTAAATAATTTTTCATATTTTTTAATTCTGATTTTAATTGATTTTGTTCATACTTTCTTATTTTCCTTTTAATTTCTTTTTAATTGGTCTTCATTACAATACATGCCTCTTCCCCATTTTATTGGACTTAGTTACTAATTGAATTTTCTTCTAATAATTGGACCGCACTTGTATGACACTTTCGGGATCCTTGTTGATTTTTCATGGCATTTTAAGATTATTTTATCATGTGCATCCATAAGCATCTTTGAGAACTAGCATTGTGTGACCTTGTTGGACTTATGAGTGACTTTTAAGTGTGACTTCCATGGAATTTTGGCATGATTTTTTGGATATTGATTGCACACTGGTTGGATATCATATAGTTGGATTGGTGTAATTTTATCACATCTTTTACTTTGCTTTATGAATTGATTGATTACATGTGCATTTATGTGCTTCATTGTGTGCATATGCTAAGGTTTTGTGTAATATTGCCTATGGTCTCTTAAGGTGATTGATGTCTTATTTTGAAACATGTTTACTTGAATATTATAGGTCATGTATGTCAAATTATAGGTCTTCCAAATTTCATTTTGACATGTTTTGCAATTGATGTTCATCTTGCATTCATACTTAATTGTGCAACTATCACTTGTTCTTCTTCAACATAGCTTGTGTGAATCTCATATTGGTATGCCATTCACATTCATTCTTATATGTCCCTTTACTATATATAAACCATTTCCTTTATTTTTATTGACTCATAATGTCATATCATATGCATATTACAATTACATGAACATTTGAAGCATGTTTCATTTTGTATGAACTTCAACTTGTGTTCTCTTCTTCTTAATCTCTAATGTGACTTGTGTATGAACCAAAATTGTTCATTTGTGCATTCTCATGTCATCTTATAACAGGTATGCTACTGATCCATGTTCATTTACATTCATAATTGCATTTCCCTTTCCTTTGTGACTTGTTTTGTAAGTAAACAACATTGTGAATTCTTGTATGACATTGTTCTACTTCTTCCCACTTCTTCTTCTTGAGTTTTATTCTCATTTTATAGATGATAATTCATGGATACTTAATGACATTTATGAAGTGGTTTCCTACTGGTTGTGGTGTTTCATATTGCATCATTGCATGTTTTACATCTCTTAAATGTTCATGATGCATCTTTAGTGCATATCATTGCATTCCTTTGATGTTTGGTAGATTGTTTAGGTATAGATTGATATTGCAAGCCTTTGTAACCATTGGTAGATGTAAATAGGCTTTGCTACTACCCTAGGCCAGTACCACCCTTTAGTGATCTTTTTTTTTTTAGGTTTAGCCTTTGAGAAGCTTCATAGAGTTTCCTTTAGAACACTAGGATTTATTTGCTTGCATCCTTCACTTGTACTTCAATATTTGAATTCTTTTGGTACTAACCATTTTGTGTAAGGGCTAATGGTAAGTTGAGTGTGTGGATATGCTTCCACACACACCTTCTTCCCTTATCTTTTAATGCAGTCTCTTTTGTGTTTGTGCAAAGCATTTCAATGCTTTCTTTGTTCAACTTCTTTCTTCTCCCTCTTGGTTCATAACTCATCTTCTATCTTAGAAGTGAGTTATGTTACCTTTTGCTCTCTTCTTCTCTCTTTTTTTAGACTTAGGTTTCTAAACCTCACTAAACCAGTAGGAACATCCAAGCATGATAACATTAGGGTGAGTCTTAGTCCCCTTTAGTCTTTACCTTTGTTTCTTTTGAGTCTCTCTTCTCTCATCTCAAAACAAATTCAAAACACCTAATAAAGGTTGAAACATCTTCATGTGTCATGAGCCTTATTCCATGGGGGGCTTGCATAGATTCCATCTTGGAATGTGTTGTAGGTTTTCTAGCATAATGTACAAGTCTTTAACATGAAGTGATTTCACAAACAAACTCAAAAACACTTCTTCATTTAAAATCAACAAAAACATTTAATAAAGGGAATAGGCTAGTGTACTTAAGCCTTTAACTTTGGGAAGTAAGTTTGAGGATCTTCTTCATACTTAGTGTACTTCATCATCATTTCATTTTGGAATGATGCATGAGATGCACATTCCATTGAAAAAGACTTAGGTACTCTCTCTTATGCAAAATACTTCATATAAAAAAAAACTTCTAAAACACTTCAAACAAACAAAAACATCTTTCCTTCGGGAATTCTCCTCTCATCTCACTCACTCTTAACGTGCGAACGTGATTCTCCTAGTTCTCTTGCAATACGGTAACACACTCGATTCAGCGAGCCTGCAGCACCTGAGCTTGAACATTAGCCGTTCCCTAAAAAACAAAAATAGTTTTCACTTAGTCAGGGGAACTACGTCGCTCTGATTCTCATGTTCCCGATGAGATACATAGGCAGTGGGGTAGGGCCCATTCGAGCACTTCTTTTATTTTCCCTACATTTGTTTCTCGTCCTCTTTGAATTCCTTTTCCAGCATCTTTTCTATCACCCTTTGAGCAGTACTTCAAGCGTGGATCCCGTCGAGTACGACAGACGTGAAGGGGTGCGATAACCTTCCCTTCACGTAACCGACTCCCTTACCCGTTCCGTTTGGTTCGCTAGACCTCGCTCTTTCCTTTCTCCTGGGTTTGTGCAGCATTACCCTTCTCTTTCTTTGGGATAAAAATGCCTGGCTGGCGACTCTCTTTCTTTCTTCCGCGCCACTTTCGCGTTTGTACCTGGATGAAAATCCCGGGAGCGACAATCCCTAATCAAAGTTTGCGATGTTTATCTCTAACACAAGCCAAACCCCGAGCATAAAGCAAAAATCAAGGACAATCACCGATAAAGATTTGTAAAGTGGATTTTATACAACGCCATGATCGACAAATATGCACGAGTTTAAAGTAAATACATATACAACAACCCGACAAAGAAGAAATACACAAAGAAGAAAAGAAATAAACCAAACATCTCGCGGTTTGTCGACACCGGTCGATGAGAAATCCACCCTGGATCATCCGTATGCAAGCTTCAATGTTGTTTTCTAAGCTAATATACTGAAAAATGAATTTGATGGAGTTGGGAGCAAAAAACCCCAAAAACAACACCTAAAAATGACTGAAATGACTTAAATAGTATTTCAAAATCAGTCAAGTTCGCAGTACAAACTTTTATTCACAAAGCGAACTCCAAATATTGGCACTTAAGTGCCTCAGAATAGCTAAACTGCCTCTGCTTTTCTGCAGAAGTTCACAATGCAAACTTTTATTCGCAAAGCGAATATTCGCTGGAAAGTTCGCAAAGCAAACTTTGGTACCTTTTTCTATTGCCTCAAGTCTGGGAGCATTCGTTGGAAAGTTCGCAAAGCGAACATTCGCTGGAAAGTTTTCAAAGCGAAGTTGACAGCAAACCAACCCTTATTTTGACCACAACTTCTGAACCGTAACTCAGATTGACGCACGGTTGGAAGCGCTGGAAAGCTTATTCAATGCTCTATACAATAATGGCAAAATATCATTGCTTGAATACCTACAAAAAATGAGATAAAATCAATTAAACTCAATTATATTACATGATATACAATATATACAGTATAATGTAAAGTAAAGGTATTTACAAACAAAGCAGGGTTTATTCATACGATATTAACAAAAAGTATCGATAAGTGCAACAAAAGGCTTATGGGTTTGACGGCTGAAGATATAGTCTGGTGGCATCGGAAAGATATGGTGGGTATACCTATTCTTATTAGGTGTGGAGCTTTTCCAAATGTGCCTATGGTAGGAAGGAGGGGAGGAATCAACTACAATCCTATCCTCGCGCTGAAGCAGTTTGGATATGCATTAAAAGAACCTCCTTTGGAAAAAGATGTGGCAGAATCCTTGTATTATCTTTCTAAAGATGACTAACAGGTGTTTTTTTCTATTGTTGAAGCCTGGAACACTCGGGTTAAGAAAGGTAAGATGGAGTTTGGGAGACCTAATCCTATGACTTATCCTTCTTATGCTGAGTGGCTGAAGCGTCGGGTAGCCGTCACACTATTGCCATTCTCTGTCGAGCCTCCGTTATATCCCAAGGTAGCAGAGCCAAGGACCTCAGTACCAATTGAAGAATTCCAAAAGCTGGAAGCTTTAGTTCATGAACTCAGGGTTGAGAATGCGGATGTCACCAGCTTGTATCAGGAAGCTGTATTTGCTAACAGAGGGTTGGAAGAGAAAGTTCACATTGCTGAGAAGATGGCTGAAAGCAGGAAAGAAGAACTCGAAGGGAGGCTGATTTATTTCCAAAGACGGGGTTTAATTGATAAGAATAATGCCAGAGAGCGCCAGAATCTCAAGAAGTCTTTGAAGGAAGCTAATGAGGCTATTACCTTGTGGCAACAAAAATGGGCCGATGAACAGAAGCGCCAAGCCAAGGTAGAGGAAGAGTTTAAAGCTAAGGTCGAAGAATTGGCAACTAAGGCCAAGACCTCAGATGAAGAATTGAAAGCTGCACATGCTCAGTGATGGAAATACCAGGATAGTTTGAAAGAAAGTCAGAAGCTATTACAGGAAGCTCAGGCAGAAATAGATGATCTCAAGATCCGGGCGGAAGTGAAGAAGTCCAGGACAGAGCCAGGCTATGGTAGTATTAATGGGGAAGAATTGTGTCAGAATATCAACACTTTATACCAATCCTTCAGTTTGAGAGAACGCTTGATCAGAGGCCTGATTGAGGCGCCGGAAGATCCCGAGAATGCTATGCTATTTGAGGAGGTCAAGAGGCTCAGTCTAGGGTTGCAGGATGTGGTGTTTTGTCCGTTTTAGCTTTCATTATGTTGATGCTATCTGATTACCTACAGAATTGTTGTAGGAATCGCAGCTTTAATTTCTGAATTTGGGTTGTATGTTTTCAAATACTTGTCCAGACTCAGTCCCTTTGGGTTTTCTTCCAGTTATGGTATGCTCAGCATTTTCTCCAGTGGCTTTCTTGATATTACATCACTGTTCATTGACACCTGGCTACAACATCACTTCACAAGATTCTACACTTATTTGTGCACTTTTCTGAATGAATATTCTTATCAGCTGATGTATCTCGTGTGTTATCTGAATGCTGCAGACTTCTGAAATATCGGAATCGGGGCACGAAAAGGCCTGGGAATAAAAAAACATAACATTGCATTGCATGCATTTCATTTTTGCATTTTTTTTGTTTTTCAGGTACCCAAATCCGAGGGTGTGGATTATCATTCTGACTGGGTATTCTTTGCAGGACAGCCAACATGACTTCTTCCAACTACTCGATTCACCACAATCAAGGTTCAGATATGGAACAACTCCGAGCGGAGGTGACTGAGATAAAAGCCCAACTGGGGCATTTTATGGTGGACATTCAGGCGTTCTCCCGAGGTCAGGAACTGCTGAGAGAAGAAGTCAACCGGATAAAGACTCAGATGGGCCGGGTTATGGAAAGTCTGAATGAAGTGTTAAGAAAGGAAAACAATCAGGTGTCCGCTTCCGCAGCAAAGGTTCTCACTCCTCCTACCTCTTTGGGGTCTCCTCTAGACCATGGATTGCCTCGTGAATCCTCTCCACCGTCAGAGCTTTTTCATCACCAACATGTTTCTTGAGGGTCTTAAGCTAGAGAAGACTGAGAGAAGTTTGATCCGATCCCGATGCCATACGCTCAGTTGCTTCAGCACTTGCTCAAGTTTTAGCTAATTGAATTAATTGTCGCGGGACCTCCACACACCAAGTTTCGTATGGGTTCCAATGGCCATGATAGGTGTGAATTCCATTCAGGGGTACCTGGTCATAATGTTGAAAATTGTAAGATGCTCAAGTATAAGGTCCAAAAGCTTATTGATTCAGGGGAAATCGAGTTTGCGTCCATCAACACTGTCAAGCGAAGAGATGTTCCTCCAACCGCTGATAAAGAGGTGGATATTCCTCCCTCCTCTCAGGGACCTTCCTCAATCCATAAACCTTGGGTTCCGAAATTACCGTATCAGCAAATCACAACTGGGACCCTTTCGGTTGCATCCTTTCATCATCAACAGAAGCAAGAAAGGGTTTTTGATCCTCTACCGATGTGTCATGCCAAATTACTTCAGTAACTACTTCAGTTAAGATTGATTGAGCTCCGAAAGTTGACTCCTCCTCCTGCAAAGCTTCCAAAAGGATGGGATGCTAATGCTCATTGTGATTTTCACTCAAGGGCACCTGGCCATGATATTGAGGGGTGTAGAGCATTCCAGCACCAAGTGCAAGACTTAATTGACTTTAAAGCAATCGAGTTCGGACCGGATGGCATGAAGGTATCAGGTGATCTTACGGCAGTAGCTGCAAAGGAAGTGAGTATTCCTTCCCCTTCTCTAGGGTCTACCTCAGGTCACGGGTGTATTCCTCAGCTTCAGGTTTCAAAGTCATCACGTCAGCAACCTTTGTTTGTTCCTCGACCAAATATGGAAAGAAAAGTACAGGGGAAGACTAGGCACCATAATCAACATTGGCAGCAAAACCGTCAGCAACAGAGGCAACGAGGACTTAGGAGGTCTGAGAGAGTGTCTGCTCCAGTCCCTATTTCTCAAAGCCGGCTTCTTGCTCGCCTTCTCCAAGGCTCTTTGATTCAGCTGGGCAAGGTAGTGCCAGTGTCGTTTCCTTTTCCTCCAGATTATGAAATGAATGCCAGGTGCGAGTTTCACTCGGGAACGTTTGGACATACAATTGACAATTGCAGAGTGTTCAAACATAAGGTGCAAGACTTGATTGACTCAAAGGTTATCACACCAGACGGGTGGCCCATAAATTGAACTTTCTTCATCAGATTGAGCACCTAGTTTACAAAGACATCTTCAGAATCAATAAGTCCAGACGGAGTCAAGCCTCCTCAACAAGGACAATCATTTAGCTTCTTTACTGCATTATCATGTGTAGCTTTTTATGTTTGTCAAAACATTTGTATGCATGCATGAAATCTGATTTTTCTTTTTATGTTAATCCTAATAAAGCGCGCATGTTTTTCCTGAAGTAATCCATTCGTATTCACTCATAAGTTTGTATATGTGCATTGCAATACCAACTGTCGTGCTTAAACTCTTGAAGGAGGATGATGAGTTGAAAACGCAAAAATCTTTAATTGTGTGCTTTTGGATAAAACCCTGTTGACGATGTGTAAAGGCATTGTTTTAAATCCCAAACACTGAAGATATAAGGAGATAGACCCTCGCCCAAATAGGAGCCCTAAAGTAGGAGTTTCTTTTAGTAAAAAAAAACCCCTAACATTTAACCCCGGGGCAGGGTAGGCATCAGTTAGTTTGACCAAGCGTTCAAAACTCAAAAGGAGTGTGCATCTGAGGATCCATTACTTTTCACTCTACCGCATCAAGAGGTCCAAAGAGCGGAAACCACAATGGTTATCCCTCATCAACTAAGAAGTGAAACAGTCATAACCCTTCCAAAGAAATCAAGACAGCCGGTGTCACACGACGTGTTCAGGAAAAAAAAGAAGAAGAGAATAAAAAAAAGAAATGAAAAAGCCCGCTAAGTTGAAACTTGAAAACAAACAACTTAGGAAAAAGTTAGGGCATCCCGCTGGACTCCGAAATCAAAGATTCAAAAGAATCTGTCCAGGCAAAAGTTAGGGATAAGCAAAAGAATGTGAAAGCGAAATGTGAATAGGATTACCCAAGAAAGATCCTCAAGAGAAAGAACAAAGTCGTGTGACACAGACACAGAGACGAAAAGGGATGACTGCTACTCCAATAAACTGATTGGTGCCTAAACTGTTAAAAGTCAATGGTTCCTCAACCATCACAAAGGTTTCTTTTGAGAGGTGAACGCTAGTGCCGAACTAACTGAACGTAGGACTGGAGGACATCACGAAGAGTGGGCGGGCACAAATAAATTTTGAGCTTTATATCCCTTGTTTCAATAACCGTGAACCAGGCCCCGTTACAAAACCGGAAGTCCTCAATTGAAACAGGGTTATTTCGAAAGCATACTACCAAGAGATAGCGCTCCTGACTCTTGTGAGTTGTGCTAAAAGATCTTTGCTAGTGTTGCATGTGCATTGCATTCTTTCGTTCAAAAATTAATGTCGTATTCTAACCCGTGATTCGCTCACAAAAGGGTTTGCGACATCTTTTCAGTAAAACTTCAAGATTAACATGTGTTTTGCATTATAATTTTCATTCTCAGAATACAACATTTTCTGCTTACATACATTTGTTTGACATCAAAAGAAGTTTACATATGGAAATTCAGTCCAGAAGCTTAATCTTGCCGAGTTGAGAATCCTGAAACTCCCGAAGGACAGCCACATCCAGTGTTGCTTCCTCAAGAAACTTTGTTGAGCAGGAGCTTTCCCAACAAGTTGTGTTAAGACGTAGTCGATCTGGGGCAATCACGTTGAATCATCTCTTTAAGATGTAGGCAATCTAAGCCAATCACGTCGAGAAATCTCTTCAGAGTTCAGTTAAACTGGGGCAACTACTTCGAGATTCAAATCTCTCCAAAGGCAGGTATTCGGGGTTTTCCTTCGTAGATCAGTAGTCAGGGGCAAAACCACTTCAAGGTTCATACTGGAGCAGGTCATCCCAAGAGCATGAGAAGTTAGTTCATCCAGACGACTGATCAGCCTATCCAGGGTTCAGAGTATTGGGGCAGAATATCTCACGGTGATATGAGATTGTTCATGAATCTTCTCGAGGCGAATTCCTCTATAGACCATACAGTCTGAGGCAGTTACTTCGAGATACGACGAATCTCTCCAAGAGTTTGAAGACATTGAGGCATTTTTGATGTCAAGTCTTCTGTAAAATCCTCTTGATACAATTTCTTTTGGTTGACCATGTGGGTCTAGGGCAAGTAAAAAAAAACTGTTGTTCACGCATATGCAGTCAATCAGCCAAAAGGCTTGAAACAAATGGGCATTCCAATCCAAGGCATTTGTGGTCCCCTATTTTCAGCAGGCTTCATTAATCATGTTCCCAGTGAAAGATGCAGAAAAACCTTTCTCCCTAACAAGTGGTGGTTCAGATTTA
Organism: Lathyrus tuberosus; assembly: GCA_022829125.1. Lineage (NCBI taxonomy): Eukaryota > Viridiplantae > Streptophyta > Magnoliopsida > Fabales > Fabaceae > Lathyrus > Lathyrus tuberosus. Next base: position 18,895,198 of record JALAZF010000005.1, on the reverse strand, counting down.
GATTTTCTCAGTTGCAGAAGTCATATCCAGCACAGGGCATACGTGCATATCCTTTTGCTTTGCAGGTAGCAGCCTCATACTAGGCTCAAAAGCAGGTACAAGACTTTTCAAGAGCATGGGTCATTTCTTCCAAACAAGTGATCACTTATCCGTAGGCATGATACAGGGGCGATTATATTTAGGAAAGGGTTCCCATGTTACCCTTTTGTTGCAACTTTTACTGATTGAGTTCACCGTGTGATCGGCGGCTGCTTACAGCAAGATGAGATCAATGAGGTAAAGATGATAAGGGTTCGTTGGATCTTATTAAATCGATTCTCCCATTCAGAACGTCCAACAGTTACAAGCTTTTTTGTGTCGATAACGGTTGCAAATTCCCCAGTAGAGGTGTTTCGCAGACCTCGTAGTTAATGTTCAAGACTCAGTGAGTGTCCAGGAGTTTGAAGATGCCAAATCTTCTGTAAAATCCTCTTGGGATGATTTCTTCAAATCAGCCTTGTAATCTGGGGCAAAAGCGAGTTTGTGACCCTCCCAAGCATGGGGCATCGTGAAATCCCTCCGACAAGATGTGTTCCAGATCTATCGTCTCCAGTAGAGTGACCTCTCAATTATTGTATTTTTAGCTCAAGTCTCGGCATTTGCTTAAGAGTTTAAAGATGTTTGGTCTTCTGTAAAATCCTCTTAAGGGGTATCTCCAGCATGAGACGCTTTGAAGCGGTTCTCCCCAGCAGAGTTTGTTGTAAACTCATTATCCCCAGTGGAGTCGTCAAGCGGAAAGTTCGCCTAACATGGGGCATTATGGAACTTATCCTAAGCTCGACAGATTCGCTCCTCAATATATCACAGTGGATTTTCTTTGTGTTTTCCCAGGAGATCTCTAGGGACACTTTCCCAGCAAGTCGCAACAGGACGTATTCTAACCAGGATCTGCGTATCCCCGATGGAGTAGCTCCGATCCCCAGCAAGATCGTATCTCTGGAAGTTGTATCCCCACAGAGTTCAGCATTGAATCTTGTCAGTAATACTCCCTAGCCGAGTTGTTTTTCTCCCCACAAAGGTTTAGCAGATCAGCAGAATCTCATCCTTAGCAGAGTGTTAGTACATTCTTTCCCCAGCCAAGTCGGAAAGTTGTCATTCCTCCAGCGGAGTTGCTATGACCAAAATTCATCCCCTGACAGATGAAATAATTCTTGGCAGAGTCATCACTCCCTTATATCTTAAAGTCCAATTTATTTTTGGCAAGCGTGACAACTTGGAGCAGATGGATTGTTCACTCATTCTCCAACAGAGATATCATCCTTTCAGGAGTCTCTGAGATCACATCATTGACCATTGTTCCTCAGCAGAGTCAGCAGAGATGTCTGATATGTATGTAGAGCATAATCCAGTGTTGAATTTTTGTAAAAGTCCACCCGCAGTGTGGCCAATCAGTAGTCAACTGACTTCATCCAAAAGGCATCTTTCAAAAGTCCACCCGCAGCGTGGCCCGTCAGTATTTGTCTGGTTTTATTCGAAAGACACGGCAAAGTCCAACCGTAGATTGGAAAAAGTCTATCTTAGGGTGGTAAATCATCAAAGTCCAACCGCAGATTGGCAAAAGTCCATCTTAGGGTGGCAAATCATCAAATTCCAACCGCAGATTGGTAAACGTCCATCTTAGGGTGGCAAATCAGCAAAGTCCAACCGCAGATTGGCAAAAGTCCATCTTAGGGTGGCAAATCAGCAAAGTCCAACCGCGGATTGGAAAAAGTCCATCTTAGGGTGGCAAAGCAGGGTAAAGTCCAACCGCAGATTGGCAAAAGTCCATCTTAGGGTGGCAAAGCAGGGTAAAGTCCAATCGTAGATTGGCAAAAGTCCACCCGCAGTATGGTAAGTCAGTAGTCGTCTGACTCCATTTAAAAGACAATTTCAAGACCAACCGCAGATTGGCGAAAGTCCACCTGCAGTGTGGCAAGCCAGTAGTCGTCTGGCGTCGTACAAAATACATTGTTAAAGTCCACCCGCAGTGTGGCAAGCCAGTAGTCGTCTGGCGTCGTTCCAAAAGATGTTGTTAAAGTCCACCCGCAGTGTGGCAAGCCAGTAGTCGTCTGGCGTCAGTCAAAAGACGTTCCTAAAGTCCACCCGTAGTGTGGAAAGCCAGCAGTCTTCTGGCGTCGTTTAAAAGACGTTCTTAAAGTCCACCCGCAGTGTGGCAAGCCAGTAGTCGTCTGGCGTCGTTCAAAGGACATCTCTCCAATGCTATTCTTCCCATCAGAGTTTTATCAAAACAGAGCTCATTTGGTTGGGTTTATATCCCTTTTCTTCTTCTCCACCAAGTGCAAATTTTCAGGTTATTTTCGCTATTCAATCCCTCCATACCTTGAAAGTCTGAAAGCAATCGCTATCATCCGTTCAGGTCTACAGTGATTGAATAGGGGCAGTTGTAATACCCCAAAATTTTCCCTCTCATCTTTCATATCATCTAGCATGTGCTTTCATTGCATTGCATTACATTCAAGTCATAGAAAAATAAAGCATTCAGCATTGGTTCATGCATAAGGCATGTGATAAGTTGATTTCAGAGTATTGATCATCCAAAGCAAGAGAGCTAGATCCAAGTGTCTCCCAACAAGCATCAAGGGTCTATTATATCATAGGATATCCCATTTGATCCCACAAGTCATTTGAAGATGGGAATTCATCAAGAAGGTTGGACAGTTCATCATCTCCTATCAAAAGCAGTCAAAATTAGGGTTTGGATTCAAGCAGTCTCCTGATTAAATTTTGGTTCAAACTTGATCTCAATGTTTTCTACATGATGTCAAGTATCTAAGGATGGAAGATTGCCCATTGGTTCATTTCAGAAGAGGTTCAATTAATCAGTTGCTTGAAAATCAAGAAATTTGGGGAAAAGTCAACTGTGCAGTGAGAAAAGTCAACTCCTGACTTTTTAAGGTCAAATTCATGAAATTCAAGTCACATATGTTCATTGGACAAGATTTGATCAAGAAATGATGGAGGAATCCTCAACTATCAAGAAATGTACAAAGTTGCCAAATTTAGAAACTTAGGGTTTCTAAAAATGGCAAGTTTGGACCATTTTGCACTTCACTTCAAGACATTCTTTCTCCATAATAAAAGCTTCAAACTTCAGACCCAAGTTGAGCCAATTATAGATCACATCTTAAGCTTCAAATCCATACCAAGAACTCTTCCATTGGATCAAAATTGAAGGAGTTATGATAAATCAAAGTTTGGCAAAATCAAGACAAATTCCAAGTCATGGCAAGGCAAGTTCAGGCCTCCAAGCCATAATTTCATCAAACAGGTGGTTTATCAAATGTCAAGCCAATTTTCTCCATCAAGAAGGGCTCAAATGAAAAATTGTTGAACATCAAAGTTGTTCATCTCCATGTCCTCTTCAACTTTGATGTTGGACAATTTTTCATTTGAACATGTTATGAAGGTCATATGAGGGTTCAAAGGGAGTGGTTTCACACTGAATTCCCATAGGCCATGTTGCCATGCATGTCACAGCTTGCCCACGCCCATGCTTCAGTTTTGTACACATGACTTCTAATTCATTTTCCATCACTTTCAAAGCCTCCATTTAATTCAATTCCAACACCAAACATGTTCTATTATATTTCCTCTTTCCATAGCCATAAAAAACTCACCATTTCATGCAGTGTGCATAGAGAATTTCATCTACCAACTTCCACATTTCCATTGTTTTGTGCTGCCAAGAATGAAATGTTTTGCATTGTCGTTGTTTGGTTTACATCAGTTCACACGCATGCTTTCAAACACCAACCATCCTTTACTTCATTTGGACCAACACCATCTTACACATACATGCATACATGTTGCCCCATACACCAAAGAAGAAAAATAACAAACTTGTTTCACAAGTCTTGCAGCTTCATGACACATACATCATCCATCCTTATCAACTCACCACAAGTTACCATGTTTAGCATCACACAATAACAACACTCATGAACTTCTCTTCCCTCTCAATTTCAAATTAACTCAGCCACTAACTAACCTCCTTAACTCAACTTCTAACTGTAAACTACAGTAGTTAGAACTTAACCACTCCTATATAAGCTCTTAACCACCCTTGGACGAAAATTCAGTTAGATTCATCACATTTCAATCTCAAACACACACTGAAATTCTCTCTCTCTCGAAGCTCCTCTCACACCAACACTCTCTGCAATCATCTTCAGCATTCGCCATTGATCTTCGATGGAGGTTTTGAGTGCACAAAAGTGAAGGTGATGTAGTTGCGTGGCTTCTCAAGCTTCTTCTTCATTTTCAGTTAAAGCTTCTAAACAATTCAGAGTTATATTTGCCTTTATTTGGCCAGTCCTTACTCTTAAAGAATCATCAAAGCTTCCTCTGGATTTCTTGTGGTGAAAGCATCCTCAAAGCAACAGGTTTCATTCTCAAACTTTCTTGCAATTTTAAGCCAATTTTAAGCTTGTTTTACTGGTTTTGAAGCTTACTAGAAGCTATTGGTTATCTGGCTAGTTGATAGGCTCTTTAGGAGCTTAGATCTGAAACCTAGGGCAAACTTCATGCTATCGTTTCTCTCTGTATGTGCGTGTTTTGTGATTTCTATTAGTGGATCTATAACCTACTAAGCATTCTGAACATTTTGGTATCATTTTTGTAAATTTCTGGAACACTTGAGGATTTGCAGTCGTCGGAGAGTGGCCGGAGAAGATGACCGGAGGTCCTTCTCCGGCCGGTGAGAAGTTCAGTTAGGGTTTTGGGAATTTTAAAACGTGGCCGTTAGATCTTATGCAATGAACGGTTAGGATGCTGCCAGCGAATAAATGAGAGAGTGTCCATATCATGTGCCATTTTATTTGACTCTGAATGCTTGCATGTGTGTGCGTGTATGGGTGTTACCATGTGCATGTCTTGTGATGCATTGGATTGTTGTACTTTTCTTGATTGTTGTTGACTGATTGTTCTTGTGGCTCTGATTGAGTCAAATGTTTGACTGAATTCCACCTTAACTGCATATACTTCAGCGCTTGTTTTGGACCTGGACTTAATTGCTTTTCACACACCATACTTTTTAAGCCCAAACATTTTGAACTGCATTTTTACTATGACTGCACCCCCTGCATATTTTCATTCTTTTTTAATTTCTTTTTAATATTGTTTTGATTTCCTATTTTTAAAAGTACCAAATGCATTCTAAAAATTCTATAAAAATTCACCAATCATCAAAACACATTTAAATAATTTTTCAAATTTTTTAATTCTGATTTTAATTGATTTTGTTAATACTTTCTTATTTTCCTTTTAATTTATTTTTAATTGGTCTTCATTACAATACATGCCTCTTCCCCATTTTATTAGACTTAGTTCCTAATTGAATTTTCTCCTAATAATTGGACCACACTTGTGTGACACTTTAGGGATCCTTGTTGATTTTTCATGGAATTTTAAGATCATTTTATCATGTGCATCCATAAGCATCTTTGAGATCTAGCATTGTGTGACCTTGTTGGACTTATGAGTGACTTCCATGGAATTTTGGCATGATTTTTGGGTATTGATTGCACACTGGTTGGATATCATATAGTTGGATTGGTGTAATTTTCTCACATCTTTTACTTCGCTTTATGCATTGATTGATTACATTTGCATTTATGTGCTTCATTGTATGCATATGCTAAGGTTTTGTGTCATATTGCCTATGGTCTCTTAAGGTGATTGATGTCTTCTTTTGAAACATGTTTACTTGAATATTATAGGTCATGTATGTCAAATTATAGGTCTTCCATATTTCATTTTGACATGTTTTGCAATTGATGTTCATCTTGCATTCATACTTAATTGTGCATCTATCACTTGTTCTTCTTCAACATAGCTTGTGTGAATCTCATATTGGTATGCCATTCACATTCATTCTTATATGTCCCTTTAATGTATATAAACCATTTCATCTATTTTTATTGACTCATAATGTCATATCATATGCATTACAATTACATGAACATTTGAAGCATGTTTCATTTTGTATGAACTTCAACTTGTGTTCTCTTCTTCTTAATCTCTAATGTGACTTGTGTATGAACCAAACTTGTTCATTTATGCATTCTCATGTCATATTATAACAGGTATGCTATTGATCCATGTTCATTTGCATTCATAATTGCATTTCCCTCTCCTTTATGACTTGTTTTGAAAGTAAACAACATTGTGAATTCTTGTGTGACATTGTTCTACTTCTTCCCACTTCTTCTTCTTGAGTTTTATTCTCATATAATGGATGATAATTCATGGATAATTAATGACATTTATGAAGTGGTTTCCTACTGGTTTTGGTGTTTCATACTGCATCATTGCATGTTTTACATCTCTTAAATGTTCATGATGCATCTTTAGTGCATATCATTGCATTCCTTTGATGTTTGGTAGATTGTTTAGGCATAGATTGATATTGTAAGCCTTTATAACCATTGGTAGATGTAAATAGGCTTTGCTACTGGCCTAGGCCAGTACCACCCTTTAGTGATTTTTTTTTTAGGTTTAGCCCTTGAGAAGCTTCCTAGAGTTTCCTTTAGAACACTAGGATTTATTTGCATGCATCCTTCACTTGTACTTCAATATTTGAATTGTTTTGGAACTAACCATTTTGTGTAGGGGCTAATGGTAAGTTAAGTGTGTGGATGCGCTTCCACACACACCTTCTTCCCTCATCTTTTAAAGCTTTCTCTTTTGTGTTTGTGCAAAGCATTTCATTGCTTTCTTTATTCAACTTCTTTCTTCTCCCTCTTGGTTCATAACTCATCTTCTATCTTAGAAGTGAGTTATGTTACCTCTTGCTCTCTTCTTCTCTCTTCTTTTAGACTTATGTTTCTAAACCACACTAAACCATTAGGAAGATCCAAGCATGATAACATTAGGGTGAGTCTTAGTCCCCTTTAGTCTTTACCTTTGTTTCTTTTGAGTCTCTCTTCTCTCATCTCAAAACAAATTCAAAACACCTAATAAAGGTTGAAACATCTTCATGTGTCATGAGCCTTATTCCATGGGGGGCTTGCATACATTCCATCTTGGAATGTGTTGTAGGTTTTCTAGCATGATGTATAAGTCTTTAACATGAAGTGATTTCACAAACAAACTCAAAAACACTTCTTCATTTAAAAACAACAAAAGCATTTAATAAAGGGAATAGGCTAGTGTACTTAAGCCTTTAACTTTGGGAAGTAAGTTTGAGGATCTTCTTCATACTTAGTGTACTTCATCATCATTTCATTTTGGAATGATGCATGAGATGCACATTCCATTTAAAAAGACTTATGCAAAATACTTCAAATAAAAAAAAAACTTCTAAAACACTTCAAACAAACAAAAACGTCTTTCCTTCGAGAATTCTCCTCTCATCTCACTCACTCTTAACGTGCGAACATGCTTCTCCTCGTTCTCTTGCAATACGGTAACGCACTTGATTCAGCGAGCCTACAACACCTGAGCTAGAACATTAGCCGTTCCCTAAAAAACAAAAATAGTTTTCCCTTAGTCAGGGGAACTACGTCGCTCTGATTCTCATGTTCCCGATGAGATACGTAGGCAGTAGGGTAGGGCCCATTCGAGCACTTCTTTTATTTTCCCTACATTTGTTTCTCGTCCTCTTTCCATTCCTTTTCCAGCATCTTTTCTATCACCCTTTCAGAAGTACTTCAAGCATGGATCCCGTCGAGTACGACGGACGTGAAGGGGTGTGATAACCTTCCCTTCATGTAACCGACTCCCTTACCCGTTCTCTTTGGTTCGCTAGACCTCCCTATTTCCTTTCTCTCGGGTTTGTGCAGCATTACCCTTCCCTTTCTTTGGGATAAAAATGCCTGGCTGGCGACTCTTTTTCTTTCTTCCGCGCCACTTTCGTGTTTGTACCTGGATGAAACTCCCGGGGAGCGACAATCCCTAATCAAAGTTTGTGATGTTTATCTCTAACACAACCCAAACCCCGAGCATAAACCAAAAATCAAGGACAATCACCGATAAAGATTTGTAAAGCGGATTTTATACAACGCCATGAGCGAAAAATATGCACGAGTTCAAAGTAAATACATATACAACAACCCCACAAAGAAGAAATACACAAAGAAGAAAAGAAATAAACCAAACATCTCGCGGTTTGTCAATGCCGGTCGATGAGAAATCCACCCTGGATCATCCGTATGCAAGCTTCAATGTTGTTTTCTAAGCTGATCTACTGAAAAATGAATTTGATGGAGTTTGGAGCAAAAAACCCCAAAAACAACACCTAAAAATGACTAAAATGACTCAAAATCAGTCAAGTTCGCAGTGCGAACTTTTATTCGCAAAGTGAACTCCAAAAATTGGCACTTAAGTGCCTCAGAATAGCTAAACTGCCTCTGATTTTCTACAGAAGTTCGCAATGCGAACTTTTATTCGCAAAGCGAATATTCGCTGGAAAGTTCGCAAAGCGAACTTTGGTCCCTTTTTCTACTACCTCAAGTTTGGGAGCATTCGCTGGAAAGTTCTCAAAGCGAACTTGACAGCAAACCAGCTCTTATTTTGACCACAACTACTGAACCGTAACTCAGATTGACGCACGTTCGAAAGCGCTGGAAAGCTTATTCAATGCTCTATACAACAATGGCAAAATATCATTGCTTGAATACCTACAAAAAATGAGAGAAAATCAATTAAACTCAATGATATTTACATGATACGCAATATATACACTATAATGTAAAGTAAACGTATTTACAAACAAAGCGGGGTTTATTCGTACGATATTAACAAAAAGTATTGATAAGTGCAACAAAACTTATATATAAAAATAGCTACAATTTACACTTATCAGTGTGAACCAAACTTGTTTCAACAATCTCCCCCTTTTTGATGATGACAACATTAAGTATTTTGAAAAATAATCAGAAGCAGATTAATTACTCAACAAATTTCAGGGTCTGAGGTTTGTAAGCTCCCCCTGAGTCAAACAGTCTAAGAGGTGAGGTTTGTAAGCTCCCCCTGAGTCCTGTCTATAAAGTTTAAGAGTTGAGGTTTTTAAGTTCTTCTCTATACAGAATAATATACCAACTCTAAGGGTGAGATTCGTAAAATCCCCCTAAATAGAATTACTAACCCACATTTGGAACCATTACTAACCAAAAATACTCAATCCATTCTCCCCCTTTGCCATCAAACAAAAAGAGAGAAAAAGGAAAAAGACTTTAGCAAGAATAATGGTTGATCATCAGAAAAAGTCATCGTGCCCTCTTTACTCTAGGCCTTAGAATGTTCCCAAAACTTGGTCCAGACTTTTGCCATAGGAGTAAGAGTATAAGGACTTTCAGAAGGGCCTTTGTTACCAATTATGATTTGTAAATCATTTTCTTATCTGTTGTTAAACCAGTAGCTTTCAGCAGTAACTCCATCTACTTCATAAATAAATGCTAGACAAATGATTTTAAGGTTGATTACAACAGAACAACAGACAGAATCATTCACTCATTTTGCTCACTCTGATGAGTATGAGCATTGGCCCAAAAGTCTTTCACAAATCTGAGAGTATTCAACATATTTCGGAAAATGAATATCTAAACTAATTTGTGAGGATTTGTTCGACGTCAATTCGTTGAAGTCAGTTGTATATTTCTTTTAGAAAATCTAAATCAAAAAATTTCTTCTTTAATGAATTAACATGACATTGTTTTAAGAAGAAATCCTAAGATGAAGAAAAGTTATTTCACATAATTATCTTATGTAGAAGATAACCTATGAGATCTAAAGAGAAAAATAACTTAGCAACTTAACACACATAATTCTAAAATATAAGCAAGTATGCATTAAAATGTTTGGACAATTATGAGTCTGAATAAAAAAAAGTTAGAATCTTTGTCTGAACACTCCTTTTTAATGAACCAAACTTTTTGAGAAGATTTTGAAAATAGAAGTGATTGTCATGTCTTTTTAATTCTTTTAGAGAACTTTCATAGACAACTGACTATTAGATCAGAATTTCAAAAAAAGATCAGAGTGTTAAGACAAGGATTCTTATTTTATCAGAACTCAAGGAATAGTCCTATTGTTAACTCAAAGCACATAGCAAGGAAATAACTTATTGTTGTCTGCTTCTAAATAAAGCAGTCAAGGAAGAGAGAGATCCTATAGCCTTATTCAGACTTAAAGACCATTCTTAAGGAACTATAAGAAGTGATTCAACTGACTACTAACAGATTCCAACGAATATTCCAATACATTATTCAAAAGGCAAGCATTTATTCTGCCACATGAACCATGTTTAAATTTTTCTTGATGAAATCAAATTAGGTAATGGCCAGGGGATTTGTAAATATATCACCCCATTGATGTTCAAAAATAATGAATTGAATATCTATTACACCTTTCTGAACGTAATCCCTTATAAAGTGATATTTGATTTCAATATGTTTGGTCATAGAATGATGTATTGGATTCTTTGTTAGACACATAGCAGCAGTATTATCACAGAGAATAGGAATTTTGTTTCCAAGAATCTGAGAGTCGTCAAGTTGATATTTCATCCAGAGTAGTTGAGTGCAGCAATTAGCAGGTGAAATGTATTCTGATTCTGCTGTGGACAAGGGAACAATTGCTTGTCTTTTACTACCCTAAGAGATAAGGTTTTCACCTATATATTGACATGAGCCACTGGTGGACTTCCTTTCAATTATATCCTCAGCATAGTCAGCATCACAGAATCCAACCAGTTTATAATCTAAGGAGTTTTTATAAAGAAGTCTAAGATTTAATGTTCCTTTCAGATACCTAAAGATTCTCTTAACAATAGTTAATTGAGTCTCTCTACGATCTGCTTGGAACCTTACACATAAACATACATTGAATAAGATATCAGGTCTAGAAGCAGTGAGATAGAGTAAGGAACCTATCATACCTCGATAATTTGTTGGATCCACTTTAGAACTGCATTCTTTAATACCAAGATTACATGTAGGATGAATAGGGGTGAACATGACTTTGCAATCATCAAGATTGAATTTTTTCAAGAGCTCTTTTGTATAGTTATACTGATGAATGTAAATACCTTCAGACTTCTAATAGATCTGAATTCCAAGAAAGTATTTTAGTTCACCCATCATGCTCATCTCAAATTCAGCCCGCATAATCTTGGAAAATTCTTAACAGAGAGAAGCATTAGTGGAACCAAAAATTATGTCATCAACATAAATTTGAACAATCAATATTTCTTCTTTCAAAGTTTTCCAGAACAGTGTAGTATCAACCTTTCCTTTAACAAAACTATTTTCAAGCAGAAAATTACTCAGTCTTTCATACCAAGCTCTTGGAGCTTGTTTAAGACCATAAAGTGATTTCTTAAGCTTGTAGACATGGTCTGGATGCTTTGAATCTATAAATCTTGGAGGTTGTTTAACATACACTTCTTCAGTAAAAACTCCGTTCATAAAAACACTTTCACGTCTATTTGATATAGGATTATGTCATGGTTGATGGCATAAGAGAGAAGAAGTATTATGGCTTCTAACCTTGCAACAGGAGCAAAGGTTTCAAAGAAGTCTATTCCCTCTTGCTGACTATAGCCTTGAGCTACAAGTCTAGCTTTATTCCTAACAACTTCACCAAGTTCGTTAAGTTTGTTTCTGAATACTGTAATACCCCAAATTTTGACCACTTAGATTTCCCATCATTGTGAAAATCATCATCACAATATGGATGAACCATCATGCTTCATCAGTCTCCCCAAAGATGGGTGAGCATCCAGAAAAATCAAAATTAGGGTTTTAAGCCCTCTCATAGTTCTCAGACAAAGGATCAATCAAGAAATGACATGATCTTCAACTTGTCTAACCTCCCAAGTAACTACAAAGGATCAAAAGGACTCCCACTTCAAGGATTAAGCACAAGGATGCTCCCTTCTAGGTGGATCAAGCCTCAAGATCGCCAGTGTCACCAAATTAGGGTTTTGGTCGACCAGGACCTCCAGATGGAAAATTTTCATCTGGGCACAAGGCAATGATCCAAAACATGACCTAATATACTTCATGGAACCTCATGAACCCATGCATCAAGTCAATTTTGCCTCGGGGGATGCATTCATCAAAAAATCAGGAATTAGGGTTTCTTGACCTAATTCACCCCTAAGTTGACTTTTGGGACAAACCATGAGCCAAGACCTCAAGACATGATTTGAGGGTCTCTAATATACCATATTGATCCATTTGGAACAATGGATTGATCCAAGAAGTTTGAGCAACAAGTCTCAATTTCATCTGCACCACAATTAGGGTTTTAAGAGAAAAGTCAACTGTAACTTTGACTTTTGACCAGGACATGCTCCCAAACCCTAATACATGATTGAATATACCCTATGACACCCATGGAACATGTCCATCAAGTTTGATTTAGATCAAGGACATGATTTCCTGAAGAATTGCACAGTTTGGAATTCATCTGATAAAAAGTCAACTGTGCACAAAAGTCAACTTTGACTTTTTGAGATTTTTCACCAAAATGGATTTTTAACCCTAAAATGATGTTAATGTATGATTTGAATCATCATTCATCAAGAAAAATCAAGAAAAGTGAGATAACTTGTAAAAGGGGTAACCATAAAACTTAGAAATTTTTCTAAGTTAAAAATAAAGTGGCAAAGGTACAAACTTTGGAGGACCATAACTCCTAAACCACAAGGCCATTTTTTCTCATCCAAAGATGGATTTGTAGCCCTCATTATCGCCTACAAAAACTTCAACTACAAGTCATTCCAATTCATTAAGGATTTTGAGTTATGGAGTGATCAAAGTGGCTGAAAAGTGAAAATGTCACTTTTTCCAACACTTAGTGAAATTTTCACTAAGTCAGATTCTGCCTCACTTTTTGCCAAATGTAGGGGGATTTTTCACTTGGAATCAAAAGAGATCAAAACCAAACTTGTTCAAACAGTTGTTGTATCATGTAAGAGCTTTCCAAAATGGCCAAGAACATTGCCAAATTCAACCTACACCATGAGATACAACATTGCCAAGTTGCCTTGCTGAAATCTGTCAAGGCAAGGCAGAATTTGCAACTTTGGTCTATTTGCCAAAATCAGCCAAATCCAATTGCTCCTATCCACTTGGACACCTCAGAGGATTGAATCTAAAGGGGACAATCACTGAGCCAAGCCTCCAAAGTCCATGGAACAAGAAATAACATGTTGAACCTAGAATGGCCAAAATAGGGACAAAACTTCAAATTTGGAATGAGGCATTCAATGAAACCATCAAGGTGGTATGGACTGAGCCATTCTCATCTGAGATCAGTCAAGACTTATCCAAGACCAAGGGGACCAAAGCTCTGTGCCCTAACCTCTAGTCAATGGCTAGAGGAGACTTGGATTTTCATTTGCCAACATTGGCCAAACCTACTTACCAGCTGCCATGCACTATTCCTTGCAAAACAAACTTGCTCTTCTATAAATAGAGCTCAATTGTGGTCAGTTTGAGTACACCAAAGCCATCTAACAGATTCTTTCCTCAAAATCTCTTCTTTCACTCCAATTTTGCCTTCTAAGGCAAGTCACTATTGGGTTTTGAGTTTGAGAGCAATTCCAATCAAACCAATCACTCACACACCTCACATACATCACATATGAGCTGATCAAACACTTAGATTACTTCTGAAACATCAATTTCACAAAATCACCAGCTGGTTGCTCAAGGTTTTAACCAAAGTGCAGCTGAGGTACCACAAAATGATCTAGCCAATTTCAATCAAGTCCAACCATCCAAACACAATCCATAGGGTGTAGGGAAGCTGTTCAGATCATCACCACTCATCTGTAACACCTCCAAATCAAAAATCACTTTGAACTTACTGTCACGACTTGGAGGTAAGCACATACTTGGTCATCTCTCAATCTATGCATATTTCCTCGCACAATAATTTGGCCATATGTTCATAATCATGCATGGAATATTTTCCCTCAATTAATTGCATTGTTTGAATCGTGTATCAAAAATCCTAGCCTTCATGCAGAAATTAGGGTTCTTGAGGTCTCTTCGTGATTTCTTATTGTATGTTTAATTTAAATGAAATTAAAGTACATAGACATGATCGTGAGGTTGAGGCGAGCATAATGATATGTGGATTGCATGATATGATTACGTATTCATGGAGATTGGATAGAAAATGCAAATCTGAGAAACCAAGAACACGCGCGTGTTGTTCAGCTTGTTCTTGGCGCCATTTTTAGAAATTCAAACATTTGAATTTTGTGATTTTGTTTAATTGATTCAAAAATTAATTTCTCTATGAGTTTTATTGATTTTGAGTTGATTCTTTTTTTAATAATTCACAAAAATGTTAAAATATTTTATTTTCACAAAAAATCCCAAAAATATTATTTATTTCATATAATTGATATTTTTGCAAAGAATTAATATTTTAATTGTTTTTGACATTTTAAATATTTTTTCTACATTGATTTTGCAACTTTTAATGCTTTCTAATTATTTTGTAGGTCAATACTTAATATTTGAAGCATTAATCCAAGATCACAATTTGTTTTCCATGTGTTAAACGATTTTTGATCATTTTAATTGAATTTTTATTCAATTAAATACATTTTGAAAACAAATTAGGGTTTTGGATTAATTCAACCCTCATAAATCATTTTCAAAAATTTTTTGGGCCTCTTGAGAGAGTGTAAGACCCATCCCCCCTTGTACAAAAACTTTTTGGGCCTCACTCATTGTATAAGTCCCTCTGGACAAGTAAACGGCGCGATCGTCGCCCGTTTAAAAATAAAAATCATCTGGGCCTCTCCTTGAGCTATAAGACCCATTCAAAACACTTTGGGCCTCTATTAGAGTGTAAGACCCAATCCCCCTTTTAACCAAAACATTTTGGGCCTCACTTATTGTATAAGTCCCTCTGCGTTAAAAGAAAACCTCGGTGCGATCGCCATTTTAAACAAAAAAATCATTTGGGCCTACCCTCGTGTTATAAGCCCCAATCTTTTTCTTTAAACCTTTTTGGGCCTCTTGAGAGAGTGTAAGACCCATCCCTTTGTACAGAAAACCTTTTTGGGCCTCAGTCACTTGTATAAGTCCCTCTGTACAAAGTCAAACAGTGCGCTCACTGATAAAACCCTGGGCCTCTCCTTGAGCTGTAAGCCCCAAATCTTTCTTTTTCAAAGCACTTTCTCCTTTGATTTTGAATATACTATTGTTTTCAATCTTTCTTTGTTGAACAACTAACCAAACAGCATGGAAGCACTCCAACCGAGTAAGTGGTTATCGCTTTCATTTACTGCTTTCATATATATATAAACTGTATTGTGGGGCTGCTCACTGTAAGTCTCCTTTCATAAACTCATATCTACTGTGTAATAATAGTATAGATATTTCGAGTTTCCCCGGCTACTACGTCTAGAACTAGGTGACGCCGTTTCATTTATTCATAAAAATATACGCCTAGATCCCCAATAGGAGCACCAGATACAGTCTTCTCTTCGGCTGTCCTCCTTAGGAATCGTCAAGAAGCTCTACTCCCCAAGATGAATGTATTCTCCGTGAATGGCATCTTTGAGTTTCTTCCAAATTCTCGAACTTTCCTGACTTGATCTATTCCTTGTGGATAGCTTGCCTTGAATGTCTCGGGGTTTGGGTACCCACTACGGTCATAATCTTGGACCTTAACTAAGGAACCCTCTTTAAAAGCGAAAAATTGCTAGATAGTAAACCTCGCACGTTTACCAGTGGTTTTTATCTTTAAAAGAGTTATCTCTCCTAATGGAAAGGAGATGATAGACCCACGGGCTTCTTAAAATCATCGGCCTCCTCTTGGGCATTATTCAAGGACACTACGGCTTCTTAGAAGTATTCACAGCCTCCTCTTAGGCTTCGTATAATGATCTCTTCCTTCGGGAATGATAGCCTCCTCTTGGGCTTCGTACAAGGACCCGTAGGCTTCTTAAAAGTTTCCAGCCTCCTCTTGGGCTTCGTACAAATTGTCCCGACGACCTCCTAGAGGTATAGGAACAGAACCTAGTCATCCTCATAGAACAGTCCTTTCATAGAGTCTACTACTGTTTCTCAAAGCATAGTACAAAAGAAAAAAAACTCTAGACTCGGACAGTCTAACTTCCTTGAGTCTCAAAGACATTCTCAAGTGACCCCTTCATTAAATAGGAAGGAAACCCGCAGACTCGGACAGTCTCAATACCCTTTGGATTTCCCGTTTCCTCAAAGAGAAGGAAATATCCCTGATCCTCAGATCAAATCCCTGAGTACAGTGTTGCTCATATAAGAACTGATTTTCTCTTTTAAAATCAGTATATTGGATCTGTCACTCAACTGAAACAAACCTTTAACCTCCATCTCGGGCTTCGTACGAGATACAAAAACACTCTCTTGTTGAGTATCAAAGACTCCCTCGTAGAGTCAAATAAACAATAGCCTCTATCTCGGGCTTCGTACGAGACACAAAGACTCTATTGTCGGGTCAAAAACTTTTAGCCTCTCTCTCGGGCTTTGTACGAGACACAAAATAGCCTCCTCTTAGGCTTTGTATAATGATTTTCCTAGCGGAAATTAGCCTCCTCTTAGGCTTTGTATAAGAAAACCATTGGTTGATCCAATCAACCTTTTAGCATTAAAGTTGTGCCTCGTTCACAGTACACAAACATCAACAACTCCTTTCCCTTCATCTAATCGCTGTAAGTGGCAAGCCTCTGGATCATCTATATCCACGCCACTGTCCCTCTTTTAGCATGAGAAATTCCTAAGGAAAGATGGCATTGCTCTACACTGAGTTAAAGTCTTCTCCTTCAGGTTAAAACCCTTTCTTCGGAAATTATGGCATTGCTCGGATCCGCGTATCCCAGTTAAAGTAATTCTCCTTCCACCTCTTTAGAGATGACAAATTCTCTCTAAAGTCGAGGTCTTTCAGCTTCACGTCTTGGGCTTTGAACAAGACACAAATAGACCTTTCAGCTTCACATCTTGGGCTTTGAACAAGATACAAACCACCTTTCGCTTCACGTCTTGGGCTTTGAACAAGACACCAAAACACCCATTTCCTCCCATAGAATAGGAGGAACTACGAACGCTCTGATTTCCCTGTTTCGGTAAATGGGAATACGTAGGCATAAGATCGAAAGAAAAGATCTTAGCGAGCACAATCAACAAAAAACCCAAATCCCATATCTCCATCAATCAAATATCAGTAATTCCAAAGCATCAGTCCTAACATCCTAATCCTTGTTCCCCGCTAGAAAGTCCTAGAAAGAAAGAAAACAGTACTGGCGAAAATACAAATAACCAGTACAAAGGGCCCCCCTACATTGATAGCATTCGTAACTTAACAGACCGCTGTTTAAACTCAGTATGCAAGCAGGGTTAATTGGAGACATCTATTTCCCTTCCTTATTCAGCTCACAATAGGATAAAAAATGAATCGACCTGTAGTTTAAGCTCAAACCGCAGAGAGCGACCAGCGCTTAAGAACCGCGTCCAAAATCGCTCGCTACAGAAAAATGGCGCCCACCGTGGGGCCAAATCTTCTTTCTTAAACGTTTAAGGTGGAAACCTTGGACAAACCTTTTTTCTCTTCACTTGTGTGAATACCACAGATTGGGGCTTCCGCCGGGGAACCCATTTTCTGTCAGGAACTTAGGATTCATAGCTTTAAAGGTCTAGGATGGTTAGGACAAATATATATACTGCTTTTCCTAAATGCTATACGTGTTTATTTTTCTGCTAATGGGAATGCGGGTGATGCCGTATGTCGAAAGATTGAGTATACACCTAGAAAAGCCAACCCTTTCGTAGTGCGGAAACTATCGGAAATAGTTGTTACGCGATACTACCCTCATTTGAGGCTGGTGATCTATTCTCGGTGAATGGCACTTACTCTAAGATTGCACACAACTCGCTGGCGATCCGCTTGTTGTCTGCCTTCCTTGGAGGAGCTGATGATAATGAGTACAGGTACAAAAATCACCCTAGTATAAACCTTTGGGGATGGGTAGAGCCTTGACTTCATGACAACGACCCTCTGACCCCATGTTTTTTCTATGTTTTTGTGTGCTGCATTCATGCATCCATTTAATAAAACATTAAAACATTCAAAAAACTTTCTCTTCTAGTCTCTCTGTTTTTCAAATTAAACTAAGACTGTGATTGCAAATATCAGAGAAAAAGATTACGCTAATGGATTTCGGTAGAAGGAAAACTCACCAGTATACCTTCAAGGTTCCAAAATTAGGGGATTTGAGAAGGTTAGCAAGGATGATCGTTAACCCAGAGGCTTTCAGAGCCAAGTGTAATACCCCAAAATTTGCTCTCCCTTTTTGTCATCATAGCATGGCATTATCATTTATCATATCATATCCACCTCATTAACATTACATTGCATTTAACATAGAAAAATGAAGCATGGCATCCTTCTTACCATCAGGGCATGTGATCAGGTGGAAGGTGGACAATCAAGAGACCATTCAAAGCACAAAAAGGTCAATCAAGTTGGCTCTAGGCAAGCCAAGAGGTCTCTCATGTCTCATACTATCTCAATTGATCTTCCAAAACCTCAAGGAAGTGAGATTCAATGGGAGATTGAAGCACTACATCTTTCACTATGCAAGAGATTCAAAAACTGAAGGAAAACCCTCAAAAGAGATAGCTCATTGATCCAAAATCATCCTCAAATGGTATATCTCATCATCCTTTAAGAGGATACACAACATACTCTGAGGAATTTGAAATTGAAGACTGCACTTTTCCCTCCTAACCAGAGGGGGTCAAAATTAGGGTTTCTAATAAAATCAGGATATCTCTGTTTTTTTGGACAAAGCTTGTTGTCATGGTATTCTACATGTTCTTAAGTGTATGTGTATGGAAAATTGCCTCTCAATTGGTTTTGGAAGTGTTTCAATTGGAAGAAAGATAAAAAATCAAGGAATTTGGGGCCAAGTCAAATAATCAGAGGAAAAAGTCAACCCTTGACTTTTTAAGGCCAAATTCATGAAATTCATGTTACATATGTCCAATGTACAAAATTTGATCAAGAAACTCCAAAGGAATCATGAAAAAATCAAGATGTGGAAAGTTGCCATTTTTGGAAGAGGAAGGGTTACTAAAAATAGCAAGTTTTGGCCATTTTGCATCAGAATTTGAACCAAGGCCATTCAAATTTGGAGTACCAAATGAAAATTCCACTCTGCCTCAATGAAAGGCCTTGCTTTAAGCTTCAAATCCATGTGTGGAACATCTCCATTGGATAAAAAATGAGGGAGATATGATTGATCAAAGTTTGAGCAAAGTAGGTCCAAAACTAGGTCAGGACCAAGATTTTCAGGGCACGCGCGCAGTCATTTTTACAAGCATGTGGTGGACCAAATGTACACCTATTTTTCCTCAAGATAAAAGCCTCGAATGGAAAAGTTTCCAACATCAAAGTTGTTCCTTGTAGTGTCATCTTCAATGTTGATGCTGTGAAAATTTTGATTTAACCAAGTTATGAGATAGTTTGGAGGGTTCAAAGTCATGTTGTTTGTGCTGAAATTTTGTGTGCCAAGTTGCCATGCCAGCCAACCTCTGGCCATGCCCACCAACCAGTTTTGAACCAATGCATTCATAGCTGTTTTTAGGCATATTTGAGACCTCATTTCACTTCAACTTGCAAACCAATGTTGTTCCCCAATGTACCATCTTTCTAATGACATCAATGTTTCATTGTTTCATCCATTAACATGCGAGAAATTCACTTTTAAACTTCCGCTGCTGCATTGGTCATAGCTGCTACCAAATCAGAAAAATAATGTTGATGTTGATGGATTAATTCAAGCAGTCACACGCATACATCCCACACCAACCATCCCTTACTTCTTTTAAACCAACACATGCCCGTACACACATACATACCATGTCATGCCATGCATAGAAAAGGAAATGAGAAACTTGTTTCACAAGCATTCCTGCTGCTACATCAGAACAACATAGCATCACCATCCTTCTCCTACACACCACCATAACCCCATGGGCTGCACCACACTTTATCAAGGCCAAACAACTCGCCCCTAACTAACTTGACTCAGTTAGTTAGGGTGCACCCAGTTAACCAACTCAGAACTCATTTAACCTTGCCAATTAACCCTGGTTCAAGTGGTTTAACTCAAGATATAAATTGAAATTTCACACACAATTCAGGGGAGGATTCATTTTTTCACTCTCACTTCAAGTTGCTCTCATTTTTTTTTCTCTCAGAATTCTCAGTGTCTCTCTGATTTCACACGAGTTCTTCACACATTCTCACTTTGATTTTCATCAATTGTTCATCATCAAGCACTTCTGATCAAGAACAAGCTGAAGTAAGACCAAGCCATCAAGTGCAGCAATTTCTCCAATTGGAATTTCAATTTACTCTCTCCAAGATCCAAAGATTCAGAGCATTTATTTTGCTCTGAGGAAGCTCGAGGATAATTGCCTTTCTCTGGTTTTTCTGTTGATTCAAGAGTTCTCCAATTTCAGGTTCCATCTTCTCACATTTTCTTCACAGATTTTAGCTTGTTTTTATGGCATTTGAGGCTTAATAGAAGCAGTGTGAGTTCTGGCTAGTGATAGGCACTATAGGTGCTTAGATTATTTTCTAGGGCAAAAATGTTTGTGCTCGATTCTCTGTGTACGTGATTGATCTGTGAATTTAAAGGCTAGATTAGTGATGTGCATGAGTTCAGCTTTCTTTTGGTATATGGCTTGTGAATTTCTGTAAAACATGTGAGTTGCAGACGGTGGTGGTGTAGCCGGAGAAGGTGACCGGAGGTCATCTCCGGCCGGTGACTTCAATAGCTAGGGTTTTCTCATGTTTTAATCTGGTCCGTTTATGTTTTCTGATCGTGTGGTCTACTATGTGCCAACACATTAAAATTCACGTGCCGGTCATGTGCATCATCTTTGATCCCACTTAAGCATTGTGTGGGGCAGCGTATGGTAGTTAGGGTGGATATTCATGCATGTGCGTTGATTGCAACTACTTTGACTGTGACTTGACTTTGACTGCATCCAATGGTTGTTATTGCATTTGACTGTTGTTGACTGAGGGTTCATGCTTGCTATTGTGTTATGCGCGCTTAATGGACCTATGCAGATTGATAATCACACCCCTCTGTTTGGAAGCCAAATGAATTAAACTGTTAATTTGCTATGCATGCACCCCCTTTCTTTAGTTCCATTTCATTTTATTTTCCATTTGTATACACGTTTTCTTTTCAATTTTTAAAAATATCAAATAGCATCATAAAATTCCACAAAAATTCATGAGTATCATTAAAACATTTAGGAAATTTTTGATGATTTTATTTTCTGATTTTATGACCTTTTTACCCCTGTTCTATATTTTTCTTTGAATTTCTTTGATGTGCATTCTTAATATGGTACATGATCTTGTTTAATTTTGTTCTTGATCATTAAAAATTGTTTTGATGCTATTCTTTTTGCATTGAGTCTTTATCATCTTGAGGTATGTTAAGTGTTTTTATTTGATTTTTTTTTGGTTAGTTTATGGCATGTTTGGTGTTCACTTTTGTGCTACTTTGTATGATATGTCTATGTGACCTAAGTGCATTGTTTGACATCATTTTGCCTTGGTTCCTTGCATGCTACTTTGATATGTGATTCATCTCTGATTAGTGAACTTCAATACCATGTTTTCATAATTTTCATGAGGCCATTTGATTTTTGTTTGAGACATTTCATTTGAAGCATTACAACATGTCACATCCTTGTGATCTTTGTGCATGTTTACATGATTTCTTTTGTACATACTTGCATGATCATTTGCATATTTGGTGAACCATTCACTTGACATTATAGGTCATTGGTACATATTATATGTCATCCTTGCATGTTGACTTTCATTTAAACCTTGTGCACCTTTAACATGTGGTGTTTGTACTTGTGTTTTCTTTTGAACTTCCATTTCAATTCTACTTCTTCTATCACTTCTTAAATGTTTTGATGTGTCATGCATGAATACTTGTGAGATGTTTGTGAAATCATTTTTCATTTCATTTCAATTCTGATCCATGGATTACATGTTCCATTTATGCACATTTCTTTTTTTTCCTTTCATCTTTCATTCTCCCTTTTCTTATGATATCATGTTCTAATGTCATGGAGGATGTTTGTTGCCTACCCACTTGAGTTTGGTTGATAATGACCATTTGTTCCCATATGATGTACATTCTGGTTGTGGTTCTAGGATTTGTTTTCTCATTTAATTCTTTGGAGTTTTATGATGCATTACATGTTCTTTTACTTCTTATACTTCTTATACATGTTTACTAACCATGTAGGGGCTTTGGTAAGTTTCAATTGAGTGTGGATAAGGAATCCACATTCAACTTCTATCCTTTCTCTTTTACAATTCCATTTTGTGTTTTGTTAAGCACTTATGTGCTTTCTTTTAATAACTCATCACTTTCCCTTTGTGAATTACAATTCATCTTCTACTTTAGAAGTGAATTGTTTAATTCTTTCCTTCTTTAGACTTTAGGTTGAAACCTCACAAACCTTTAGGATCGCTCCCTTTAATCTTCAATTAGGATTGAGTCTTAGTCCATATAGGTTTTACCTTTTCTCCTCTCTTGAGTCTCTTTTCTCATCTCAAAGAAAATTCAAAACATATAATAAAGGTAGGCATTTATTGCATTTAGGCCTTTCATATAAAGAAAAGATTATAAGGGGTCTTCTCTTGTAATCTCAGAATGTGTAGCATATGGCCCATCTTAGGTCAATGTGTTACATATTTGATCTTGTATGAGGGACTTAAATGCAATACTTGTTGAAGGTGCAAATAATAAAAAACACTTCTTCACTTCATAATCAACAAAACACTTAATAAACACAAGTATGCTAGTGTGTTTGAACCTTGTCAATTGGAACTAAGTGTGGGGGTCTTCTTCACTCTTAGTGTGTATTCTTACCCATTCCATCTTGGAATGTGAGAACGTACACATTCCAATGGCTAAGATCCAGATACACTGTCATATGCAAACAAATCCAAAACACTTCTTTCTAAAAGACAAAAACAAACAATAACGTCTTTCCTTCGGGAATTCTTTTCTCACCTCATTCACTCTTAGCGTACGAACGCGCTTCTACTCGTTCTCTTGCAAGATGGTAACGCACTCGGACCAGCGAGCCTGCAACACCTGAGCTAGAACGTCAGCCGTTCTCTAAAAAACACAAACAATTCATCCCTAGTGAGGGGAACTACGTCGCTCTGATTCTCATGCTCCCGATGAGATACGTAGGCAGTGGGGTAGGGCCCATGCGAGCACTTCTTTTATTTTCCCTACGTTTGTTTCCCGTTCCTTTTCTTTTCTTTCTCCTTTCTTTCTTTCAGTTCCTTTTCCAGTATCTTTTCTACACCCTTTGATCGAGACAAGCAAGCGTGGATCCCATCGGGTACGATGGACGCGAGGGGGTGCTAATACCTTCCTCTCGCGTAACCGACTCCCGAACCCATTTCTCTTGGTCGCAAGACCATGCTTTTCCTTTCTCTTCAGGTTTACGCGGTGTTTCCTTTCCCTCTCATGGGATAAATACACATTGCTGGCGACTCTGTTTCGGTGCCACTTTCGCGTTTGTACTTGGATGAAAATCCCGGGAGCGACAGCTGGCGACTCTGCTGGGGACCGAACCCAGAATCTCTGGTTTCCTTAGCGAGTCAATCCTAGCGCTTGTCTGTTTTTCTTTCATCGGGTGTTTACTGTTGTGCTATATTTACTGTTTTATTGTATAGTTACTTATTGCTTTACTGTACATTGCTGTATTTATCGCATTTACTGCATTACATATCATTATTGTGCTGGACTGTGCTGTTATTTTCTGTTTGGCGGGTGGGGTGTTCTGAGAGATAAGCTCACTACCAAGGCTTGAGTACATACATAGGTATTAGAGTGGATAGTCATGACGCTTGCGTGGTGGTGACCACGTATTGTTGTTCATGAGACCCACAACCAGACGAGGTTCTATCAGGAGCTTTCTGCTACTGCATGTTATGCAGGCCAGTGGTTATTCTCTTGAGGAACTGTCGACTCTGGTGACCATTCCCGAGGACTCAGTTGCGGCACTCCTCCCGAGATGCGACAGTGGCAGACCACATTCCGTGGCAAACCCATTGCACATTCTCGATCCGAGGACCCAATGCTGGGAACTTGCTATAGGACATCCCTTTTTGAAAGAGAATCAGCGGAGGCACTCCTCGATTGGCGATAGTACTGTACCCTGAGGGATGAATGTACTATTGCTTCTCGACCTCAGTGCCAGAAGCTGAGGACCTTTTGTTTTGGAGAATCAGTTGAGGCCTCCTCGATTGATGATGATGCCAAACCAGAAATGGTGAACGTATCATCATTTCTCGACCTGAGATTCCGGGATACTGAACATCCTAGTACCCACATGTGAGAAGGGCGGGTTGTTTACAGGTTTGCAGGTAACCATGACCTCCTACATACCCGGTTTTCTATCATCATTGCACAAAAAGGAAGTTTCATCCTATTGTATTCAGATGGTTCTTATCTATGGTTCTATATTAGTCTCAGAGCTACACTGACACCGTTCACAGTTCAGCACAGACACCTGATTACCTGATCACATTGCCCTTTGCATTGCATTATCATATTTTAACATACATGTTTATTCATTTCCAGGTGCATATATTACCCTTGATCCCAGTCATCAGGTCCCTGCAAAGATGAACACTAAAGAGAGGAAGAATATCATCAGCTATAAGTTCCTTACGCCTACTTTAGGCCCTATTGTTATGCTGAAGGGAATGGCGAGTCCTGCAGTACGAGAAGCTTTTGAAGAGAAATATGGGTGGATTTTATCTATGGTTCGTAATGTCAGTGATTATGAAGCCAGAGGTCTCCATACGTTGATGCAGTTCTATGATCCGCCTCTGAGATGTTTTGTATTTCCAGACTATGTGTTGGTTCCTACCCTGGAGGAGTATTCCAACATGTTGGGGATTGCTATCAAGGAGGAGCCCCCTTTCTTTGGATCAGTGGGGGATCTTGACTTTGGGAAGTTGGCTGGTGCTCTTTATTTGAGCAAATCAGAGCTAAGTGACAATGTCTCCAACAAAGGAAAGATTCGTGGTTACAAGCTGGAATATCTGATTAAGAAGGCCCAGGAAGCAGCTACAGGCGAGAATTGGCTTGTTTTTAATGCTTTGCTAGCCCTTTGTATATACGGCATAGTGTTGTTTCCCAACGAGCCGGATTTTATTGATACGGACGCTATACGAATATTCATGATGAAGAACCCGGTGCCAACGCTACTGGGAGATCTTCACTACTCATTGTACAACCGAAATGAAAAGAAAAGAGGAGGGATAATTCGTTGTTGTGCACCCTTGTTCTATAAGTGGTTTGCGGGCCGTTTACCACAATCAGGGGCTTTTGTGGATTCCAAAGATTCTCTAGAGTGGAAACAGCGTTTAATGGGATTGGTGGCTAAGGACATCGTATGGGTAGATCATGGGCTGATTGGTAAGAATATTATCCACAGCTGTGGTAAGTTCCCTAACGTTCCACTGATAGGAAGACTGGGTGGGATTAACTACAATCCTTCTTTGGCCATTCGACAATTTGGGTATGCCCTGACAGGTCCGCCTATTAAGAGAGATGTGGAGGAGTCCCTCTATTTTCATACATCAGAAGGATGGGAAGCAGCACAGAAAGCTTCTGAAAGCTGGGGTAGCATACTGAAAAAGGGGAAAGTTACTCTAGGAAAGCCTAACAACCGGGTTTATCCAGCATATGAAGAGTGGGTGAAGAAAAGAGTTGAAGATTTTCTCTTGCCTTTTGGTAAGGCACCCCTTTTGTATCCGGAGAATGAGAAAGCAAGAAGCACTGCTACTGTGGAAGAAGTTGACAAGTTGCAAGCCTTGGTGAAAAAGCTCCAAGGAGAGAATTCCGAGTTGAGTAGCCGTCTTCAGAATGCTCTACATGCCAACAAAGAGCTGGAGCGGAAAGCCCAAGATGCTGAACAAATCCTAACTGCAAAAGAAAAAGACTTTGCTGGAAGAGCCCAACATTTCCGGAAGATTAGTAAAGGTGCTGATGATGCTACTCAAGCCCACAAGCAAACCAAACAGGCGTTAGCACAGACCAAAGAAAAGTTAACAAAGTTTCAGCACGCTTGGGACGAAGTTAGGATAGAGAATGCTGAATTGCAGGAACGGTTGCAGATTAAGGACGAAGAGCTTGAAAAGGCGCATGAGCAGAGGAGAAAGTATCGGGAAAGCCTCGGTAAGAGTCAAGAACAGCTAGGAGAAGCTAGAGGTGAGCTGAGGAATACCAAGAAAGAGCTTGAAGAAGTCATGATAGAAAGGGAGATACTCAAGACGCAAGCCGGCATAAAGAGACACAAAGGAGTGTGTGATGACGAAGCTCTGATGCTGCATATGGGTTCTTTAACTGAAGTTCTTGAGAAAAGGGATGTCTTGATCAAAGAAATGATTGAAAAGCCGAATCACCAGCGTACCCGTATACTTTTTGAGGAGATCAAATACTCAAGTGATAAGCTGAAGGGTGTGGAATTGTCAGACTGATGTTCTTTTCTTTATATTTTGTTGTTAATGGTTACCATCAGGCTTGTTGATGGATCCATTTTTCCTTGTATTGCATTTGCGGTTGAACCTTTCTTAAATGTACTTGAATACTTTGTTGAATGAGTATGAGCAGTTTTATTCAGAATTATTCCTTATCTGATAGCTGCACACAAGCACATGGCCATGACACGTCTCTTTATATCACAATTTCTGGTCTTCAGATTTCTGTGGTTGGATTGGAATCAGGGTATAAAGCACCTCGGAAATGACAAACATGGCATTGCATGGCATTGCATATCATTTTGCATTTTTGTTACTTGCTTTTCAGGTACTCGTTGCAGGGACTCTAACCTTTACTTGGTTTCAGGCAGTATAGCTGAGAATCATATTCACCGATATTCGACGCGAAGAAATCAAGTAAGAATCATGGATCAAATGCAGAAGGATTTGGCTGGGGTGAGGGCCCAATTGGGGCATTTTATGGGGGACATTCAGGCGCTGTCCCGAGGTCAGGAACTACTGAGGGAGGAAGTCAACCAGATGAAGATTCAAATGGGCCTGGTCATGGAAATCTTGAATAAGGTGTTAAAAAAGGAAAATGATCATGTGCCCGCTTCCACAACAGAGGTCTCTACTCCTCCCATCTCTTTGGGATATGCTTTAGATCATGGATTGCTTCGTGAATCTCCTCTGAAAGCTAAAGGTTCAGAGCTCTCGCATCAGCAGTCACTTCCTGATTTCCAAGAGGATCCTAAGTCAGAGGGGCCTAAGAGGAAGTTCGATCCCATTCCGATTTCGTATGCGCAATTGCTTTCTTACTTGCTCGAGCTCAAGCTGGTTGAGTGTGTTAGTTTGGGCCCATTGCCCACGAAGATTCCTCTGGGACCTAATGCTAAGGCTAGATGTGAGTTCCATTCTGGTGCACCTGGTCACAATGTTGAGAATTGTACCAGGTTCAAGCATAAAGTCCAGGAGCTAATTGATTCAGGGGCAATCAAGTTTGCATCAGTTGGTGCTGGTAAACCAAGTGATGTCACTCCCATTGTTGCAAGGGAACTGAGGACTCTCTCCTTTTCCAAAGGGTATACCTCGCGTCAGGGATCTCTTCCACAACCCTGTGTTGCAGAAGATCTATGTCAGCAACCCTTATTTGTGCCTCAGCCGAATGCAGAAAGGAAAGTGCAGGGCCAGGTTGGGCGCCCGAACCTGCAGCAGCAAGATTATCAGCAGCGGAGGCTACTCAGACCAAGGAAGCCCAAGAGGACATTTGATCCTATTCCTATTCCGTACAGTCAGTTGTTGGCTCGTTTGCTCAAAAGTTCGCAAATCCAGCTGAGAAGGGCCATGCCCGTGCCATACCCCATTCCTCCGGACTATGACATGAGTGTTAGCTGTGAGTTCCATTCAGGAACATTTGGGCACACACTTGATAACTGTAATGTGTTCCAGCACAAGGTGCAGGATTTGATTGACTCAAAAGTTATCACCCCAGATGGTACCCCACAAGGTGAAGCTTCTGTACCATGGTGAGTGCTCAAAGTTACAAGAACATCACCAGAAGTGGTCAGTCTAGACGGAGCCAAGCCTCCTCAACAACGACAATCTTTATTTTCCTTGCTGCATTTTCATATGTAGTCTTTATTTGTTCGTTCAGACATTGTTCGCATGTTAAAATTTGTTTGTATTTGGTATGAGGATTTTAATGCAATGAATATGTTTTCTTGAAGAATTTCATTTGTGTTTACTCATTTAATGCTAATGTGTACTGCAATACCATTTTTCTTGCTCAAACTCTATGAGGGAGAATGATGATCTGAAAACGCAAAAATCTCTAATTGTGTGCTTTTGAATAGAACCCTGTTGAGGATGTACAGGCATTGTTTCAACTCCCCAAACACTGAAGATATAAGGGAGATAGACCCTCGTTAACCCCTTTGAGCCTTGAAGTAGGAGTTTCTTTCGTACGGAAAAAACCCTCATATTTAACCCAGGGGCAGGGTAGGCGTCAGTTAATTTGACCGAGCGTTCAAACCTCAAAAGGAGTGTACATCTGAGGATCCATTACCTTCTATTCCGCCATCAAGAGGTCAAGAGATGTGAAACCACAATGGTTATCCATCAACAATCAAAGAGTGAGGTAGTCACAACCCTTTCAACAAAGTCAAGACAGGCTAGTGTCACACGACGTGTTCAAAAAAAGAAGAAAGAGAAAAAAAAGAAATGAAAAAGCCCGCTAAGTTGAAACTTGAAAACAAGCAACTTAGGCAAAAGTTAGGGCATCCCGCTGGACGTCAAAATCTAAAGATTCAAAAGAATCAATCCAGGCAAAAATTAGGGATCAAAAAGCAAAAGAATGTGAAACCAAAAGGATTACAAAAGAAAATCCTCGAGCAAGAACAAAGTCGTGTGACTACGCACAAAAGACAAAAGGGGTGACTGTTACTCCATAGCCTCATTGGGTGTCAAACCATCAGTATCATGGTTTCCTTAAAGATCACAAAATCTTTTTGAGAGGCGAACGCTTGGGCAAATTAACTGAACGTAGGACTGGAGAACATCACGAAGAGTGGGTGGGCACCAATAAACTTTGAGCCATAAATCCTTTTTCTCAAAACCGTGAACCAGGCCCCGTTACAACCCTCAAAAGTCCTAATTGAAACAGGGTTATTTCAAAGGCATACTACCAAGAGATAGCGTTCCTGACTCCTATCAGTTGTGCTAAAAGATCTTTGTTGGTGTTGCATGTGCATTGCATTATTTCTTTCAAAAATTAATGTCGTATCCTAACCCGTGATTCGCTCACAAAAGGGTTTGCTACATCTTTTTAGTAAAAATTCGAGATTACCATGTTGTGTTGCATTAGAATTTTCATTCTCAGAATAAAACATTTTCTGCTTGCATACATTTGTTTGACATCAAAAGAAGTTTACATATGGAAATTCAGTCCAGAAGCTTAATCTTGTCAACTCCCGAAGGGCAGCCATATCCAATGGTACTTCCTCAGGAAACTTTGTTGGGCAGGGGCTTTCCCAACAAGTTGTGCTAAGACGTAGTCGATCTGGGGCAATCACGTCGAACCATCTCTTTAAGGTGTAGCTCATCTGAGCCAATCACGTCGAGAAATCTCTTCAAAGTTCAACCAAACTGGGGCAATTATTGCGAGATTCAAATCCCTACAAATGCAAGCATTTTTGGTTTTCCTTCGAAGATCAGTAGTCAGGGGCAAAACCACTTCAAGGTTCATACTGGGGCAAGCTATACCAAGAGCACGAGAAGTTAGTCCATCCTAACGACTAATCAGCCTATCCAGAGTTCAGAATACTGGGACAAGAATATCCCACGGTGGTATGAGATTGTTCATGAATCTTTTCAAGGCGAATTCCTCTGTAGTCCATACGGTCTGGGGAAGTTACGTCGAGATCCAACGAATCTCTACAAGAGTTTGAAGACACTGAAGCATTGAGCTTGCCAAGTCTTCTGTAAAATCCTCATGCGATGACTTCTTCTAAGTAATCCATGCGGTCTGGGGCAGTTACGGCGAGATCCAACGAATTTCTACGAGAGTTTGAAGACATTGAAGCGTTTTGGATGTCAAGTCTTCTGTAAAATCCTCTTGGGACAATTTCTTCCGGTGGACCATGTTGGTTTGGGACAAGTGAAGAAAAACAGTTGGTCACGCATATGCAGTCAATCAGCCAAAAGGAGTGAAACTAAGGGGCATTCCAACCCAAGGCATTTTTGGTCCCCGTCTTCAGTAGGCTTCATTAATAATGTTCTCCAGCAAGAGATTGCATGCAAACCTTTCTCCCCAACAAGTGGTGGTTCAGAGTTAGATTTTCTCAGTTGCAGAAGTCATATCTCGCACGGGGTATACGTGCATATCCTTTGCTTGCAGGTAGTAGCCTCATACTAGGCTCAAAGGCAAAATTGAAGCCTTTGCGAGATCACGGGATCATGTCTTCTAGACGAGTAATCACTTACTTCCATGCAGAAGACTGGGGCAATCATGTTCGAGAAAGGTGGTCACCCTTTTGTCACAATGTTCACTGATTAAGTCCATCATTCGGTCGACGGTCGGTCACGACGATTCGATATCAACGAATTGAGCTCAACTGGGTATCGTGGTATCTTATTAAGTCGATTCTCTTATTCAGTCCTTCCAACAGCTACAAGCTTTTCTGTGTCGATAACGGTCACAGGTTCCCCAAAAGAGTGGTCTCGTCGACACCGAAGCTGATGGTCATTATCCCCAGCGAAGTCGCAGGAGTTTGAAGAGGCTAAATCTTCTGTAAAATCCTCTTATGACATCTTCTTCGGGGACAAATTGTTGGTTTGTCCAAGCATGGGGCATGTTTGTTTCCCCATCATGAAGTGTTGATCATCCCCAGTAGAGTTCGAGGACAGTTGGTCTTCTGTAAAATCCTCTCAAAAGGCATTCCCCAGCACGAGACGTTTTAAAGCAGTTTCCTCAAGCAGAGTTTGTTATAAACTCGTCATCCCTAACGGAATTGTCTAAAGGGAAGCTCGCCTAACATGGGGCATTGTGGTACTTATCCTAAACTTGACAGTCATATTCTTCAGCAGACTACTGTGGATTTGCTTTAGGTTTCCCCAACAGATCTCTAAGGACTCTTTCCTAGCAAGTTGCAGGGGAATGTTCTAACCAGGATTCGCATATCCCTGGCAAAGTAGCCCTGGTCCCCAGCAAGTTTGTGTCTCTGGTAATGATCCCCCACAGAGGTCAGCATCGAATCTTGTCAGCAATACTCCCCAGCTGAGTTGTTGTTCTCCCCGCAGAGGTTTATAAGATCGGCAGAATCTATTCCTCAACAAGGATGGCACAGTCTTTCCCCAGCCGGGTCAAAAGGTGGATAACCCCTACAAAGGGTCTTGGATTGGATAGATCCCCAAGCAGAGTTTTTTTATGAATTTTCTTCCTTAGCAGGACGCCATGCAAAGAAATTCTCATCCCCAGCGGAGTCGCTGTGACCAGAATTCATTCCCCCAGCAGATGAAGTGATTACTGGCAGATCAATTATTCTTCAAGTCCAATTTATTTTTGGCAAGCTTGGCAATTCGAAGCAGACGGATTGTTCATTCATTCTCCAGTGGAGAGGTTATCCTTTCAGGAGTCTCCAAAGTCAAATCATTGGTCATTGCTCCTCAGCAGAGTCAGCAGAGATGTCTGACACAGATGCAGAGAGTAATACAATTTTGCAAATTCTAAAAGTCCAACAGTGGATTGGCAAAAGTCCGTCTTCGGGTGGCAAAAGTCCAACAGTGGATTGGCAGAAGTCCGTCTTCGGGTGGCAAAAGTCCAACAGTGGATTGGCAAAAGTCCGTCTTCGGGTGGCAAAAGTCCAACAGTGGATTGGCAAAAGTCCATCTTCGGGTGGCAAAGCAGCTAAAAGACCAACAGTGGATTGGCAAAAGTCCGTCTTCGGGTGGCAAAAGTCCAACAGTGGATTGGCAAAAGTCCATCTTCGGGTGGCAAAGCAGCTAAAAGTCCAACAGTGGATTAGCAGAAGTCCGTCTTCGGGTGGCAAAAGTCCAACAGTGGATTGGCAAAAGTCCGTCTTCGGGTGGCAAAAGTCCAACAGTGGATTGGCAAAAGTCCATCTTCGGGTGGCAAAGCAGCTAAAAGTCCAACAGTGGATTGGCAAAAGTCCGTCTTCGGGTGGCAAAAGTCCAACAGTGGATTGGCAAAAGTCCGTCTTCGGGTGGTAAAAGTCCAACAGTGGATTGGCAAAAGTCCGTCTTCGGGTGGCAAAAGTCCAACAGTGGATTGGCAAAAGTCCGTCTTCGGGTGGCAAAAGTCCAACAATGGATTGGCAAAAGTCCGTCTTCGGGTGGCAAAAGTCCAACAGTGGATTGGCGAAAGGTCCATCTAAGGGTGGCAAATTCCAAAAGTCCAACAGTGGATTGGCAAAAGTCCATCTTCGGGTGGCACGAAGCTGCAAAGTCCACCAGTAGTGTGGCAGGCCAGTAGTCGTCTGGAATTGCATAAAAGACATTATCAAAGTCCACCAGTAGTGTGGCAGGCCAGTAGTCGTCTGGAATTGCATAAAAGACAGTATTAAAGTCCACCATCAGCGTGGCAAGCCAGTAGTCGTCTGGCATCGTTCAAAAGACAGATCTCTCCGACGTTTCATCGAGGATTCAATCCAGCAGTCTCGTTGGGTTTATATCCCTTTTCTTCTTCACCCAGAGCAAATTTTTGGTTATTTTTGGTATTCAATCACTATATACCTTGAAAGTCCGAAAGCATTTGCTTTCAGGCATTCAGGTCTACAGCGCTTGAATAGGGGCAGCTGTAATACCCTAAAATTTGCTCTCCCTTTTTGTCATCATAGCATGGCATTATCATTTATCATATCATATCCACCTCATTAACATTACATTGCATTTAACATAGAAAAATGAAGCATGGCATCCTTCTTACCATCAGGGCATGTGATCAGGTGGAAGGTGGACAATCAAGAGACCATTCAAAGCACAAAAAGGTCAATCAAGTTGGCTCTAGGCAAGCCAAGAGGTCTCTCATGTCTCATACTATCTCAATTGATCTTCCAAAACCTCAAGGAAGTGAGATTCAATGGGAGATTGAAGCACTACATCTTTCACTATGCAAGAGATTCAAAAACTGAAGGAAAACCCTCAAAAGAGATAGCTCATTGATCCAAAATCATCCTCAAATGGTATATCTCATCATCCTTTAAGAGGATACACAACATACTCTGAGGAATTTGAAATTGAAGACTGCACTTTTCCCTCCTAACCAGAGGGGGTCAAAATTAGGGTTTCTAATAAAATCAGGATATCTCTGTTTTTTTGGACAAAGCTTGTTGTCATGGTATTCTACATGTTCTTAAGTGTATGTGTATGGAAAATTGCCTCTCAATTGGTTTTGGAAGTGTTTCAATTGGAAGAAAGATAAAAAATCAAGGAATTTGGGGCCAAGTCAAATAATCAGAGGAAAAAGTCAACCCTTGACTTTTTAAGGCCAAATTCATGAAATTCATGTTACATATGTCCAATGTACAAAATTTGATCAAGAAACTCCAAAGGAATCATGAAAAAATCAAGATGTGGAAAGTTGCCATTTTTGGAAGAGGAAGGGTTACTAAAAATAGCAAGTTTTGGCCATTTTGCATCAGAATTTGAACCAAGGCCATTCAAATTTGGAGTACCAAATGAAAATTCCACTCTGCCTCAATGAAAGGCCTTGCTTTAAGCTTCAAATCCATGTGTGGAACATCTCCATTGGATAAAAAATGAGGGAGATATGATTGATCAAAGTTTGAGCAAAGTAGGTCCAAAACTAGGTCAGGACCAAGATTTTCAGGGCACGCGCGCAGTCATTTTTACAAGCATGTGGTGGACCAAATGTACACCTATTTTTCCTCAAGATAAAAGCCTCGAATGGAAAAGTTTCCAACATCAAAGTTGTTCCTTGTAGTGTCATCTTCAATGTTGATGTTGTGAAAATTTTGATTTAACCAAGTTATGAGATAGTTTGGAGGGTTCAAAGTCATGTTGTTTGTGCTGAAATTTTGTGTGCCAAGTTGCCATGCCAGCCAACCTCTGGCCATGCCCACCAACCAGTTTTGAACCAATGCATTCATAGCTGTTTTTAGGCATATTTGAGACCTCATTTCACTTCAACTTGCAAACCAATGTTGTTCCCCAATGTACCATCTTTCTAATGACATCAATGTTTCATTGTTTCATCCATTAACATGCGAGAAATTCACTTTTAAACTTCCGCTGCTGCATTGGTCATAGCTGCTACCAAATCAGAAAAATAATGTTGATGTTGATGGATTAATTCAAGCAGTCACACGCATACATCCCACACCAACCATCCCTTACTTCTTTTAAACCAACACATGCCCGTACACACATACATACCATGTCATGCCATGCATAGAAAAGGAAATGAGAAACTTGTTTCACAAGCATTCCTGCTGCTACATCAGAACAACATAGCATCACCATCCTTCTCCTACACACCACCATAACCCCATGGGCTGCACCACACTTTATCAAGGCCAAACAACTCGCCCCTAACTAACTTGACTCAGTTAGTTAGGGTGCACCCAGTTAACCAACTCAGAACTCATTTAACCTTGCCAATTAACCCTGGTTCAAGTGGTTTAACTCAAGATATAAATTGAAATTTCACACACAATTCAGGGGAGGATTCATTTTTTCACTCTCACTTCAAGTTGCTCTCATTTTTTTTTCTCTCAGAATTCTCAGTGTCTCTCTGATTTCACACGAGTTCTTCACACATTCTCACTTTGATTTTCATCAATTGTTCATCATCAAGCACTTCTGATCAAGAACAAGCTGAAGTAAGACCAAGCCATCAAGTGCAGCAATTTCTCCAATTGGAATTTCAATTTACTCTCTCCAAGATCCAAAGATTCAGAGCATTTATTTTGCTCTGAGGAAGCTCGAGGATAATTGCCTTTCTCTGGTTTTTCTGTTGATTCAAGAGTTCTCCAATTTCAGGTTCCATCTTCTCACATTTTCTTCACAGATTTTAGCTTGTTTTTATGGCATTTGAGGCTTAATAGAAGCAGTGTGAGTTCTGGCTAGTGATAGGCACTATAGGTGCTTAGATTATTTTCTAGGGCAAAAATGTTTGTGCTCGATTCTCTGTGTACGTGATTGATCTGTGAATTTAAAGGCTAGATTAGTGATGTGCATGAGTTCAGCTTTCTTTTGGTATATGGCTTGTGAATTTCTGTAAAACATGTGAGTTGCAGACGGTGGTGGTGTAGCCGGAGAAGGTGACCGGAGGTCATCTCCGGCCGGTGACTTCAATAGCTAGGGTTTTCTCATGTTTTAATCTGGTCCGTTTATGTTTTCTGATCGTGTGGTCTACTATGTGCCAACACATTAAAATTCACGTGCCGGTCATGTGCATCATCTTTGATCCCACTTAAGCATTGTGTGGGGCAGCGTATGGTAGTTAGGGTGGATATTCATGCATGTGCGTTGATTGCAACTACTTTGACTGTGACTTGACTTTGACTGCATCCAATGGT
This sequence comes from Lathyrus tuberosus, assembly GCA_022829125.1. Classification (NCBI taxonomy): domain Eukaryota; kingdom Viridiplantae; phylum Streptophyta; class Magnoliopsida; order Fabales; family Fabaceae; genus Lathyrus; species Lathyrus tuberosus. The sequence goes on along the minus strand of JALAZF010000005.1, from coordinate 18,859,541 downwards.
TGTTATTGCATTTGACTGTTGTTGACTGAGGGTTCATGCTTGCTATTGTGTTATGCGCGCTTAATGGACCTATGCAGATTGATAATCACACCCCTCTGTTTGGAAGCCAAATGAATTAAACTGTTAATTTGCTATGCATGCACCCCCTTTCTTTAGTTCCATTTCATTTTATTTTCCATTTGTATACACGTTTTCTTTTCAATTTTTAAAAATATCAAATAGCATCATAAAATTCCACAAAAATTCATGAGTATCATTAAAACATTTAGGAAATTTTTGATGATTTTATTTTCTGATTTTATGACCTTTTTACCCCTGTTCTATATTTTTCTTTGAATTTCTTTGATGTGCATTCTTAATATGGTACATGATCTTGTTTAATTTTGTTCTTGATCATTAAAAATTGTTTTGATGCTATTCTTTTTGCATTGAGTCTTTATCATCTTGAGGTATGTTAAGTGTTTTTATTTGATTTTTTTTTGGTTAGTTTATGGCATGTTTGGTGTTCACTTTTGTGCTACTTTGTATGATATGTCTATGTGACCTAAGTGCATTGTTTGACATCATTTTGCCTTGGTTCCTTGCATGCTACTTTGATATGTGATTCATCTCTGATTAGTGAACTTCAATACCATGTTTTCATAATTTTCATGAGGCCATTTGATTTTTGTTTGAGACATTTCATTTGAAGCATTACAACATGTCACATCCTTGTGATCTTTGTGCATGTTTACATGATTTCTTTTGTACATACTTGCATGATCATTTGCATATTTGGTGAACCATTCACTTGACATTATAGGTCATTGGTACATATTATATGTCATCCTTGCATGTTGACTTTCATTTAAACCTTGTGCACCTTTAACATGTGGTGTTTGTACTTGTGTTTTCTTTTGAACTTCCATTTCAATTCTACTTCTTCTATCACTTCTTAAATGTTTTGATGTGTCATGCATGAATACTTGTGAGATGTTTGTGAAATCATTTTTCATTTCATTTCAATTCTGATCCATGGATTACATGTTCCATTTATGCACATTTCTTTTTTTTCCTTTCATCTTTCATTCTCCCTTTTCTTATGATATCATGTTCTAATGTCATGGAGGATGTTTGTTGCCTACCCACTTGAGTTTGGTTGATAATGACCATTTGTTCCCATATGATGTACATTCTGGTTGTGGTTCTAGGATTTGTTTTCTCATTTAATTCTTTGGAGTTTTATGATGCATTACATGTTCTTTTACTTCTTATACTTCTTATACATGTTTACTAACCATGTAGGGGCTTTGGTAAGTTTCAATTGAGTGTGGATAAGGAATCCACATTCAACTTCTATCCTTTCTCTTTTACAATTCCATTTTGTGTTTTGTTAAGCACTTATGTGCTTTCTTTTAATAACTCATCACTTTCCCTTTGTGAATTACAATTCATCTTCTACTTTAGAAGTGAATTGTTTAATTCTTTCCTTCTTTAGACTTTAGGTTGAAACCTCACAAACCTTTAGGATCGCTCCCTTTAATCTTCAATTAGGATTGAGTCTTAGTCCATATAGGTTTTACCTTTTCTCCTCTCTTGAGTCTCTTTTCTCATCTCAAAGAAAATTCAAAACATATAATAAAGGTAGGCATTTATTGCATTTAGGCCTTTCATATAAAGAAAAGATTATAAGGGGTCTTCTCTTGTAATCTCAGAATGTGTAGCATATGGCCCATCTTAGGTCAATGTGTTACATATTTGATCTTGTATGAGGGACTTAAATGCAATACTTGTTGAAGGTGCAAATAATAAAAAACACTTCTTCACTTCATAATCAACAAAACACTTAATAAACACAAGTATGCTAGTGTGTTTGAACCTTGTCAATTGGAACTAAGTGTGGGGGTCTTCTTCACTCTTAGTGTGTATTCTTACCCATTCCATCTTGGAATGTGAGAACGTACACATTCCAATGGCTAAGATCCAGATACACTGTCATATGCAAACAAATCCAAAACACTTCTTTCTAAAAGACAAAAACAAACAATAACGTCTTTCCTTCGGGAATTCTTTTCTCACCTCATTCACTCTTAGCGTACGAACGCGCTTCTACTCGTTCTCTTGCAAGATGGTAACGCACTCGGACCAGCGAGCCTGCAACACCTGAGCTAGAACGTCAGCCGTTCTCTAAAAAACACAAACAATTCATCCCTAGTGAGGGGAACTACGTCGCTCTGATTCTCATGCTCCCGATGAGATACGTAGGCAGTGGGGTAGGGCCCATGCGAGCACTTCTTTTATTTTCCCTACGTTTGTTTCCCGTTCCTTTTCTTTTCTTTCTCCTTTCTTTCTTTCAGTTCCTTTTCCAGTATCTTTTCTACACCCTTTGATCGAGACAAGCAAGCGTGGATCCCATCGGGTACGATGGACGCGAGGGGGTGCTAATACCTTCCTCTCGCGTAACCGACTCCCGAACCCATTTCTCTTGGTCGCAAGACCATGCTTTTCCTTTCTCTTCAGGTTTACGCGGTGTTTCCTTTCCCTCTCATGGGATAAATACACATTGCTGGCGACTCTGTTTCGGTGCCACTTTCGCGTTTGTACTTGGATGAAAATCCCGGGAGCGACACCAAGCACGGTGGTTTGCTACCACTGTTAAGAGTCCATGTGATTGAGGGGATCATGGACGCGCTCATTCAGTTCTACGATCCGGTTTATCACTGTTTCACATTCCCGGATTACCAACTAGCACCAACGCTGGAGGAGTATTCTCATCTGATCGATCTACATATCACTGATCGAGCTCCATTTTCTGGACTGGAAGAAATTCCAAAGAATCAGACTATTGCAAGAGCAATTCATTTGGACGAGTCTGAGGTCAAGACTCACATGATTACTAAGGGTGGCATCCAAGGTTTGCCAGCCCAGTTCTTGACAAAAAAAGGCTCTATACTTCGCTAGTATAGGGAACGGGACTGCTTTTGAAAGCATCTTTGTCTTGCTCACCTACGGATTATTTTTGTTTCCCAACATCAATAACTTCGTCGATATCAAAGCTATTAAGGTTTTTCTCATTGGAAACCCTGTGCCGACTTTGCTCGCAGATGCGTATCATTTTGTACACTTGGGAAATTTGTACAGCGGAGGGGAGATCACATGCTGTGTACCTTTGCTCTACAAATGGTTTATCTCTCACTTGCCCAAGTCTGCTGCTTTTTGGGATTGCAAGAGTGTCTTACGTTGGTCGCAGAAGGTCATGTCTCTCACCAATTCCGATATAGATTGGTGTAATAGGATTTATGAGGGAATCAAAATCATTGACCGTTGTGGAAACTTCCCCAGCGTACCCCTCATAGGAACTAAAGGAGGAATCAACTATCATCCGATATTGGTTCTTCGTCAATTTGGATACCCGATGAGACACATCCCACTGGGTGTTCATCTGGAAGGTCTTTTCTTCAAAGAAGGAGAAAATGACAGAGCACTAAAGATGGAAATAGTGCAAGCTTGGAAACGGGTTCATAAGAAAGGACGAAAGTCTCTGGGAAAACCGGACTGTGTCTCGGTGGAGCCTTATCTCCATTGGGTACAAACCAGAGCTCTCAAGCTAAAAATGCCTTATCCTCGTTACGGAATTCTTCCGCCGAGAGAATCTGTTATGTACTTCATGACGGAAACTGAAAAGCTTCAGGTTACTCTCAACAAAGTTCAAAAGGAAAGAAGATCTTGGAAGAACAAGTACCGCACCCTCGATGTAGAGTGCATCAAAATACAACAATTACTGAAAGAAAAAGATGCTCTGATTGAAAGTTTGGAGCAACATGCTGTAGAGAATCAAGATGACCAAAGGAATTTGCTCACTCCTTTCACTTGGCAAAGGAATGACAACCCGACAATGGCCCAAGCGCCCCGGTCAAAGAAAAGGAAGATACCAGAATCAGCACCCGGTTTCTCCTCAGAGAGGACTCGGGACCCATTAGTTTAGGTTTCTGTTTCTGCACTTTGTAATCTACTGTACTTTCATTCCTATAACCCTTTGAATTTCAATAAAAAGGGGTTTCCCCACTGTTTGATATTTGCAATCTAATTGTCGAAGTTTATTTTGATTAAACCAAACAACAATTAATATAATCATTGCATTCATCATTCTTACATCGCGTATTCTTCTTCCCTACGAATCTCACGTTTGTGTCTCGATTCTAGAGTCAAACTGTCTCATTCGTATAATACTCGGGCCAATCGTCAGAAAAAGATGGATGATCTTGAGGAAGAAAATAGAGAGTTGAAAGAAGAGATCGACGCTCTGAGAGAGGATATGAGAAAGCTTCGTAACGACATGCAAGCCATGGCAGAAGCTCAGCTACAAAGAACTGTGATCTCAGAGATCACCTCAACGCCCATCATAGAAAAGTATGATCCTAGGTATCAGATGCCGAAAGATCGTCCTTGGGGCATGCCTGTTAACTATATCGCGGAAGGATATGTTCCGCCGATCACTGAAGATCAGGGAATCGCAACAGAAGCCGCTGGGCCTGAAGGTTACAAACTTCGGGAAAGCGAAGATGCCAGGGGCATACTGAAGACTCCTGAAGGTTACAAACTTTGGGAAACGCCAAGACTTACTGCCGTAGTCACGGTACCACCCCTTGTGGTGCACACTGTCCCGGAAGGACAGATTCCGCCAACACCTTCTGGTAAGAAGGAAACTATGTTCGATAGAATGGATGAATTCCAGGAGCAGTTCTTGGAAATGCAGAAAGAGCTGCAAGCCATTCGTGGTCAGGATCTATTTGGAAAGGACGCCGCAGACCTCTGCTTGGTCCCAAATGTGAAAGTCCCGCACAAGTTCCAAGTGCCCGACTTTGAAAAATACAAGGGTAACTCTTGCCCTCAGAGCCATCTGGTGATGTACGCTCGGCGGATGTCAGCCCAGATGGAGAATCAGGACCTGCTGATTCACTACTTCCAGGATAGTTTAACCGGTGCCTCCCTCAAATGGTACATGAGTTTAAACCGTACTACGATCAGTACATTCAGAGATCTTGGTACTGCCTTCGTCCAACAATACAAGTACAATTTGGACATGGCACCCGACAGAGATCAACTCAGATCAATGTCGCAAAAGGACAAAGAAACCTTTAAGGAGTATGCTCAAAGGTGGCGTGAAATTGCCGCTCAAATTTTTCCACCTCTTGAGGAAAAAGAGATGACAAAAATCTTCTTAAAGACCTTAAGCTCATTTTACTATGACCGAATGATTGCCAGTGCACCCAGTGATTTCACCGAAATGGTCGGCATGGGTGTACGTCTTGAGGAAGCCGTCCTAGAAGGACGTTTGGTAAAAGACACTGGATCAACGAGCGGTACTAAAAAATACGGTAGTGCTCTCCCTAAGAAAAAAGAGCAAGATATTGGGAATATCTCTCTCAGAAAGCAAAGGCGACGTTATCAGCCAGTAGCAGCTGTTACTCCCGCTATCGACCCCGCGCCTGTTCCTACATATAAACCTCAGGTTGCGCAGAGCCAACCTGACCAACAAAGGACACAACAGCCTCTTCAGCAGGCTCGTCCTCCATATAACAACAACCGTACAATACGGCCACCAGGATTTGATCCTATACCCGTAACGTACGCAGAGTTGTTTCCGTTACTGCTGGCTAAGGGGCACATCCAGACTAAGTCTCCTCTTTCAGTTCCGGAAAATTCGCCTTTTTGGTTTAAAGCGGATCAAACATGCCCTTATCATTAAGGAGGTTCAGGGTATAACATTGAGACTTGTCTCAATTTCAAATCCGACGTGAAAAAGCTTGTTAGGAGCGGGCTCTTATCTTTCAAAGATACGAATCCTAATGTTCTTACGAACCCGCTGCCTCAACACGAGAAAGCTGCAGTCAATCTGATTGAGAAAGAGACTAACAATGTCTATCAAATTCACGATGTACTCTTATTGGGGACCAATCTGGTCAAGATGCATTGTAGACAGAGTGGATATGGCCATGTGCCACCTCATAATTATCACCAGTGTGATATCTGCTCTAAAGACAACCAGGGGTGTTCTGTAGTGCAAGCAGCTCTACAGGAACAAATGGATCTTGGATGGATCCAAGAGCACCGAGTTCGTGGAGTTAACATGGTTTGCACGAATTCCAACGTCATTCAAAACCACGACATCAGTGCGATGAATGTCAACTTGGTGGCGATGCACTCAAGGCAAAGCCAGTATCATAATCTGCCGCGGCACGATTACAGTTCCTGTCTGATTTGCTCGGTAAACAAACAGGGATGCTCTTTCATACAAGAGGCCCTCCAGTGTCAGATGGATCTTGGATGGATCCAAGACTACCACGATAGGAACTCCTATCAAATCAACATGGTTCAGATCTTCGACATCCACGTAATGGATACCAACCTGGTAGAGTTACATGCTGAGCAGGTCCGACTTGGATTCTTAATATCACATGACTATCAAAATTGTAAAGCGGGTTGCGAAAACAATCGAGGTTGTACCCTTGTCCAGGAGGCACTTCCGCACTTGTTAAATCACTGGTGGATGCCAATCTATATGGACGAAGATACTCAGCAGATTAGTATCAATAACAGGAATCCTACTCGTCGTCAAAGTCAGGATGTCCGATCAATGGAAGGTAACCTAGTGAGGTTACATTGTATTCAAAGTGGGCATGGCCAGGTGCCACCACACAACTATGACAGTTGTAGCGTCTGTGCAGAAAGTAACCAAGGGTGTTGCCTTGTGAGAGCAGCTCTTCAGGGTCAGGTCGATCATGGAGAAATTCGTCCATATCCCGGTTCAGGACCCATCATTTGGTCGCCGAACTACCTTGCCGAGCAAGTTGAGGATGTTGTCACGATCTCTGGTTATCACAGGACCAGGGATATTTTTGCCATCATCCCTCTACTTGACAAATCTAGAGTTCCCAACCGGGAACGGATCAAGGTTACTTATGATGGTCAGAAAAATTAGAAGGTTCCCATAGTCATCTATCTACCGGGGCCACTACCGTATGAATCAGCTAAGGCAATCCCTTACAAATACGGTGCAACAATAATCGAGAATGGAAAGGAAATTCCATTACCCTCCGTCGTGAATATTGCAGACATCAGTCGTATAACACGGAGCGGTCGAATCTTCAACCGAGGGGTTGGAGAATCCAACAAAGAAAAGGAACTTCCGGCAGAAATTCCTGATCCACCAGTCAGTCAATCTGGTAATCCCGGCTTTTCAAAAGACAAAGATGAGATGCTAAAGCTCATCCAAAGGAGTGAATATAACATTGTTGATCAACTGTTACAGACTCCTTCAAAGATCTCAGTGTTATCACTGTTACTCAGTTCAGAAGCACACAGAGAGGCTCTACAGAAAGTCTTGGAGCAAGCCTTTGTGGAACAGGATGTAACAATCAGACAATTCGATAGCATTGTCTCTAACATCACTTCCTGCAATAATTTGGGATTTAGTGATGAGGAATTACCTGAAGAGGGTCGTTGTCATAACATGGCGCTCAACATTACAGTTAACTGCCAGGGCGATGCTTTAGCCAATGTACTGGTAGACACAGGGTCAGCCCTGAATGTTATTCCGAAGTCCACTTTGATGCAATTATCATTTAAGAGCCCTCCGATGAGAGTCAGTGAGGTCGTTGTCAAAGCATTCGACGGATCCAGAAAAACAGTTATCGGCGAAGTTGATCTTCCCATAACTATTGGTCCTCACACTTTCCAAATCACTTTCCAGGTCATGGACATCCGGGCAACATACAGTTGTTTATTAGGAAGACCTTGGATACATCAGGCTGGAGCGGTTACTTCAACCCTCCACCAAAAGCTAAATTTCATCAAGAACGATCAACTTGTCACGGTTTGTGGGGAACAAGCCTTGCTTGTGAGTAACCTATCATCATCTACTTGTGTGGAACCCGAGGATGTTATTGGAACTCAGTTCCAAGCACTATCGGTGAGCAAGAACGATCAATCCGAAGAAGGAACTTCAATTTCTTCATACAAAGATGCTATCAAAGCGGTCGGGAGTACCGATACAAAAGGATGAGGACAGCTTGTCATTCCCACTGACAATAAAATAAAGAAGGGTCTTGGTTTTTCTGCGACCTGTACTCAGACAGCCGCCAACGATGAAAGTCTTCATCCCCTTAAAAACTTCTTCCACAGTGGAGGTTTTCTTCACCCAGTGTTTCAGACAGTTCATGCTATCAATGAGGAAGATCCCTCTGACACAGATGAAGAATGGAAGTCCTACCTTAACGAGGACGGCTATATGTCTCAGGAAGAGGTGCTATGCCTTTTTGCTTTCCTACAGAAAGTCCGAGATTTATACCATGATCAGATGTCGAAATGATCTATGGAGATTGTGATCCGGAAGGATGCCGTGCTCCGCCAAATTCATTAGAGGAAGACACTCTGATGAAAGAAAACTTTGATCACAATTACTATGGCCCGATGGATGGCCTGCCAATGTTGCAGCCTTACCCAGGAAACTTGGGGCAAGAAAGTTAGCCGAGTAATGAAACTCAGCTGAGCGTCATTGAACAGAATACCTGTGTCCCCGCCATGTCATGGGATCAACACTCAGGTCATTCGGAAACTACTCAACATGAAGATGAATTCGCAACGTTTGCAGGACTAGAATTCATCAACTATGCCTTTCCTGAGGTCAACGTCATCGAGAGGGATGACTTCTCCAGTTCCAAAGAAGTTTGGGACACTTTGGGACAACCAAGTGGAAAATACGAATTTATGGTCAAGTACACTGCTCCCGAAAGCTCTCGTATCAGGCTCGAAGATATCCAGTCAACTGGATGGGGAGATACAGCTGAGAGCACCAATGCTATGCAAAGTGCAACAGAGGAATCCTCCTACCACAATTCTGTCTGGGAAACAGATTCCAATGATCCTGCTCCACCAGAAATTAGCGTCATTTCTGAAGACAAATCAAGGAAGGTGCCAGACTTTGTGATTCACCGAGGAGTTCGCTGCCAATGGGTTGTCGTCGAGGTTCCGAAGGTCGTTCATCAGTCAAAGTAATTGCCATCTTTAACCTTTCACCCTACCTAGGTGAAACGGATGTTTTGATAGGGCTCGCTTTTTGTAAATTTCCCTCTTCGCTTTGCCCAGAGCGAGTGAGTTTTGTTTTATAGGGCTGTAGTTTCAAGATTTGACTTGTTCATTAATAAAATAAAGTCGTTATGTAATTTCCGCATTAATTGCTATTTTCTCTTTTTTGCTTTTTAAGAAAATGGTAATCCTAAAAAAAACAATTCAAAAATAAAAACAAGCAGTAAAATAAATACACTGCACACACTTACATTTTCTCTATCTCTTCTAAACACGAATCATCACGTCATGCAGATTGCTTGTTTTATACCCCGTTGAAACATATGATCCGATGCCTTCTCCCAACTTTGAGTTCCCGGTATTCGAGGCTGAAGAAGAAAATGACGACAAAATTCCAGAAGAGATCTCTCGACTACTCAGACGAGAGGAAAGGTCCGTTGAACCTCACAAAGAGCCGTTGGAAACAGTAAACTTGGGTTCAGAAAAAGAGAGAAAAGAAATCAGGATCGGAGCACTGCTCAGTCCAACTTTCAAAGAAAGTTTGACAAAGCTTCTCAAAGAATTCCCCGATGTATTCGCTTGGTCCTATCAGGATATGCTAGGGTTGGATACCAGCATCGTGGAACATCACTTACCACTAAGATCGGAATGTCTGCCAGTAAAGCAAAGGTTGAGACAGACTCACCCGGACATGGCCATCAAGATCAAAGAGGAGGTACAGAAACAGATCGACACGGGTTTCCTCGCTACATCTGAATATCCTCAATGGTTAGCCAACATCGTACCCGTTCCCAAAAAGGATGGAAAGGTCAGAATGTGTGTTGATTACAGAGATCTAAACAAGGCAAGTCCAAAGGACGACTTTCCTTTACCACACATTGACATGCTGGTCGACAGCACAGCAAAGTTCAAAGTATTCTCCTTCATGGATGGATTCTCGGGCTATAATCAGATCAAAATGGCGCCGAAAGACATGGAGAAAACTTCGTTCATTACCCCATGGGGTACCTTTTGTTACAAGGTAATGCCGTTCGGTTTGAAGAATGTCGGGGCAACCTATCAAAGGGCCATGACTACTCTGTTTCATGACATGATACACAAAGAAATCGAGGTATATGTCGATGATTTGATTGCAAAATCAAGAACAGAGGATGAGCACGTTGAACATCTGTCAAAATTGTTCGAACGTCTAAGAAAATTCAAGCTCTGCTTGAATCCTAACAAGTGCACCTTCGGTGTCCGTTCGGGGAAATTACTAGGGTTCATCGTCAGCCAGAAAGGAATTGAAGTTGATCCTGACAAGGTCAAGGCCATTCAAGAAATGCCTTCTCCGAAAACTGAAAAACAAGTCAGAGGATTCCTGGGACGTTTGAACTACATCTCCAGATTCATATTCCTCATGACCGCGACATGTGCGCCGATTTTCAAATTACTCAAAAAGAACCAGGATTGCGTTTGGTCAGAAGATTGCCAAACTGCCTTCGACAGTATCAAGGAATATCTATTGAATCCTCCGATTCTATCACCTCCAGTGGAAGGAAGACCACTGATCATTTACCTCATAGTCCTAGAGAACTCAATGGGATGTGTACTTGACCAACAAGACGAAACTAAACGGAAAGAGTCTGCCATTTACTATCTAAGCAAGAAATTCACCGACTGCGAGACTCGGTACACAATGCTTGAGAAAACTTGTTGCGCTTTGGCTTGGGCAGCCAAACGTCTTCGCCAGTACATGATTCGTCATACTACTTGGTTGGTCTCCGAAATGGATCCAATCAAGTACGTTTTCGAAAAACCTGCTCTCACGGGAAGGATTGCCCGTTGGCAGATGTTACTATCAGAATATGACATAGAGTACCATGCTCAGAAAGCCGTTAAAGGAAGTATTTTAGCCGATTATTTGGCTCATCAACCGATTGACGATCAAGAATCAATCGGGTTTGACTTCCCAGACGAAGATGTCATGTATCTAAAGATGAAAGATTGCGATGAACCGCTACCCAGTGAAGGGCCAGAACCAGGTTCCCAGTGGGGACTTATCTTTGACGGAGCAGTCAATCATTATGGAAACGGGATTGGGGCAATCATTGTTACCCGTCAGGGTACCCACATTCCTTTCACTGCCAGACTTACGTTCAAATGTACGAACAACGAGGCCGAATACGAAGCTTGTATTATGGGTCTCGAAGAAGCAATTGATTTAAGGATCAAAAACTTGGACGTATACGGCGATTCAGCCCTGGTTATTAACCAGATAAAAGGAGATTGGAACACATACCAATCAGGATTGATTCCTTACAAAGACTATGCAAGAAGGTTATTACCCTTCTTCAACAGAGTCGACTTTCATCACATCCCTCGTGATGAGAATCACATGGCTGATGCATTAGCCACTCTCTCTTCCATGATTAGTGTAGGTCGATGGACTGACATACCTAAGATCGACATCATGCGCCTTGAACGGCCCGCTTACATCTTCGCGATTGAAGCAGTCATAGACGACAGACCTTGGTATCACGATATCAAATGCTTCCTTCAGAAACAAGAGTACCCATCTGGGGCACTCAGAAAAGATAGGAAAACCCTCAGAAGATTGGCTGGAAACTTCTTCCTGGGCGGTGACACTCTTTATAAGAGAAATTTTGACATGGTCTTGCTCCGATGTGTCGACAGACCAGAAGAAGACATGCTCATGAAAGAAATTCATGAAGGATCCTTTGGCACTCATGCCAACGGACACACAATGGCGAGAAAAATTCTCAGGGCCGGGTATTATTGGTTGACCATGGAATCTGACTGCTACAAGTACATGAGGAGGTGTCACAAGTGTCAGATATACTCCGACAAAATTCATGTACCGCCATCACATCTCAAAGTTCTTTCTTCCCCGTGGCCTTTTTCCATATGGGGAATCGACATGATTGGTATGATTGAGCCCAAGGCTTCAAACGGACATCGGTTCATCCTGGTAGCCATTGATTATTTCACCAAGTGGGTCGAAGCAGCGTCATTCGCCAATGTAACCCAACAAGTGGTGGTCCGATTTATCAAAAACAATATCATCTGCCGTTATTGTGTTCCAAGCGAGATCATTACTGATAATGGATCTAACTTGAACAATAAGATGATGAAAGAGTTGTGTGCAGAGTTCAAGATCGAACACCATAACTCATCTCCCTACCGACCCAAGATGAACGGAGCGGTAGAGGCGGTTAACAAGAACATCAAGAAGATCATTCAAAAGATGGTTGTAACCTATAAAGATTGGCACGAAATGCTACCCTTTTCTCTTCACGGTTATCGAACATCTATCCGCACTTCAACAGGGGCAACCCCTATCTCTCTAGTATATGGCATGGAGGCAGTGCTCCCCATAGAAGTAGAGATCCCATCAATCCGGGTATTGATGGAAGCTCAACTCACCGAAGCTGAATGGTGTCAAAGTCGACACGACGAACTGAACCTGATCGAAGAAAAGAGAATCACGGCACTATGCCACGGTCAGTTATATCAACAGAGAATGAAAAGGGCGTTCGACAAAAAGGTCCGACCTCGTATTTTCAGAAAAGGAGACCTTGTGCTCAAGAAGATACAATCATTTCTCACTGATTCTCGGGGCAAATAGACCCCAAATTATGATGGCCCCTATGTGGTCACGAAAGCTTTCTCAGGCGGCGCCTTGAGACTTGCCACCATGGACGGAGAGGAATTTGCCTACCCCACGAATGTTGATGTAGTCAAGAAATACTTCGCCTAAAAAAAAAAAAAACGTCTTGGTGTATCGAAAACCCGAAAGGGCGGTCCAGGCAAAAGTTAGAGACATGAAAAAAAAATCATCCCGATGGATTGGAAATCTCATAGTACAATCCAGGCAAAAATTAGGGATAATGGCAAGTAACTATGTTCAACAGAGGCAAGTCCCTCAGCAGCAGTTACAGCATCATCTATCGGAGGAAATCTCCAGTCAAAGGTCATCTTCGATGGAAGCTCAGGATGTCCCGAACTCAAAGTTGGTAGAAGGATAGTGGTCGTTATGTTTCAACGTAGCCCTTTTCCCTGTAAATTACCATTTTCTAACTTTGTATATACTCTTTGGAATCACACGTTTGGCTGATCTCCATCTTATCAATAAAATTTGAGCCCTTGTGCTTTTGTTTCTAATTCTTTACTTGTTTTAGCTTTACAGAATGACGTTGTTTAAACTTAATCAGTGATTCTTGAAATAAAACAAATTTACTTGTTAAACTTTTTCTGCTTTTAAATTAATGATGGCATTTCTTTTGACTGTTGAACATCAGAAGAACATCGATCGCTTCTCCCGAAGTAAGCGAACTTCAAAGTGCAGAATCAAAGTACTCCTTCTAAACCAGTTCGCCTGAATGAAGGGATCAACTGTGTCAGAGACCTTGTTTCGTCTGACATCCTCGGCCGAGTTCTCATCTCCTAAGCCCGATCAACATAGCTCCCAACGGGACTATCTCTCCTAAGCAAGGTGGAATTGCTATTTTGAATCAACGGTACTTCTTCGCCCCGCGATGGCCGAGTATCCAATTGTGTTCATCTCTTAGTCTGTATGTTGCGCCTGTTTTGTCAGCACATACATACATACATCATGCATTTTTTATTTGCATTCACATTTCATATTGCATCACTATCACTCTAGTCGGTCATGTCCCCTAGTGGTAGAAGTCCTCTCAATCGAGTTGTCAGTTCTTGCCTCGTCAGGAAATACTGTGTCTGAACAACCTCGCTTCCAGTTAATTCTGGAAAGAAGTTGGTCCTTGACCACTTTGATAACTTGAACCTCTGAAAAGCCAGAGAAAACTTTCAATAAGCATCACTCTTCGCCATTGAAGATGATATCCTTGCTTTCCCGGATTAAGGAAAATCCACAGAGAAAGCCTCGTGATCAGAGATTCGGCAGCACGCCAGTTTTGCTCCGAAAAACCACTGATGAGAAGGTCATCGACACCTCAAAATTGGATCCCATCATATGGCATTTCTCCGGGAAGATCCCGAGAAAAGTATGATGTAACCCCAAACGAAAACAGTCTCTCAAGAGACTCGCTTTCCCCAGTAGAATCGACAAATGGCATCTCCAAAACAGAGAAGTTTGTGTACCTCTACAACTCAGACGAATGGGTTCCCCAGCAAGTCTGACATCAAAACTTTTTCCACTCAAATGGCATCTCCCTAGGAAAATTCGGCGAGAAGTTTGAAGGAAAGTCGCTACGAATAGCGTCCCTTGTCAGTAAAGTTTATTGACAAAAGAAACTAAGACCAGTTCCTTGGTAGGAAACCAGGATCGAGGGGAAGTTTAAATCAGAAACTAAGACCAGTTCCTTGGTAGGAAACCAGGATCGAGGGGAAGTTTGTTTCCACAACTGAGACCAGTTCCTTGGTAGGAAACCAGGATCGAGGGGAAGTTTATTTCAAAAGAGACTGAGACCAGTTCTTGGTAGGAGACCAGGATAGAGGGGAAGTTTACCTTTTCTAAGCATCATTGCTTAGCTAAAGAAGATGAATGTGTAAGCTACCATTCATAACCACCATCAAAATTTCGGGTATTCCGATATTTAATCCTCTTGCACCCCGAATGCCCGAATCCCTTCTTCATTCACACCTTGGGGTCCAAGAAGATTAAATAGGGGCATCTGTAATACCCCAAATTTTGACCACTTAGATTTCCCATCATTGTGAAAATCATCATCACAATATGGATGAACCATCATGCTTCATCAGTCTCCCCAAAGATGGGTGAGCATCCAGAAAAATCAAAATTAGGGTTTCAAGCCCTCTCATAGTTCTCAGACAAAGGATCAATCAAGAAATGACATGATCTTCAACTTGTCTAACCTCCCAAGTAACTACAAAGGATCAAAAGGACTCCCACTTCAAGGATTAAGCACAAGGATGCTCCCTTCTAGGTGGATCAAGCCTCAAGATCGCCAGTGTCACCAAATTAGGGTTTTGGTCGACCAGGGCCTCCAGATGGAAAATTTTCATCTGGGCACAAGGCAATGATCCAAAACATGACCTAATATACTTCATGGAACCTCATGAACCCATGCATCAAGTCAATTTTGCCTCAGGGGATGCATTCATCAAAAAATCAGGAATTAGGGTTTCTTGACCTAATTCACCCCTAAGTTGACTTTTGGGACAAACCATGAGCCAAGACCTCAAGACATGATTTGAGGGTCTCTAATATACCATATTGATCCATTTGGAACAATGGATTAATCCAAGAAGTTTGAGCAGCAAGTCTCAATTTCATCTGCACCACAATTAGGGTTTTAAGAGAAAAGTCAACTGTAACTTTGACTTTTGACCAGGACATGCTCCCAAACCCTAATACATGATTGAATATACCCTATGACACCCATGGAACATGTCCATCAATTTTGATTTAGGTCAAGGACATGATTTCCTGAAGAATTGCACAATTTGGAATTCATCTGATAAAAAGTCAACTGTGCACAAAAGTCAACTTTGACTTTTTGAGATTTTTCACCAAAATGGATTTTTAACCCTAAAATGATGTTAATGTATGATTTGAATCATCATTCATCAAGAAAAATCAAGAAAAGTGAGATAACTTGTAAAAGGGGTAACCATAAAACTTAGAAATTTTTCTAAGTTAAAAATAAAGTGGCAAAGGTACCAACTTTGGAGGACCATAACTCCTAAACCACAAGGCCATTTTTTCTCATCTAAAGATGGATTTGTAGCCCTCATTATCACCTACAAAAACTTCAACTACAAGTCATTCCAATTCATTAAGGATTTTGAGTTATGGAGTGATCAAAGTGGCTGAAAAGTGAAAATGTCACTTTTTCCAACACTTAGTGAAATTTTCACTAAGTCAGATTCTGCCTCACTTTTTGCCAAATGTAGGGGGATTTTTCACTTGGAATCAAAAGAGATCAAAACCAAACTTGTTCAAACAGTTGTTGTATCATGTAAGAGCTTTCCAAAATGGCCAAGAACATTGCCAAATTCAACCTACACCATGAGATACAACATTGCCAAGTTGCCTTGCTGAAATCTGTCAAGGCAAGGCAGAATTTGCAACTTTGGTCGATTTGCCAAAATCAGCCAAATCCAATTGCTCCTATCCACTTGGACACCTCAGAGGATTGACTCTAAAGGGGACAATCACTGAGCCAAGCCTCCAAAGTCCATGGAACAAGAAATAGCATGTTGAACCTAGAATGGCCAAAATAGGGACAAGACTTCAAATTTTTAATGAGGCATTCAATGAAACCATCAAGGTGGCATGGACTGAGCCATTCTCATCTGAGATCAGTCAAGACTTATCCAAGACCAAGGGGACCAAAGCTCTGTGCCCTAACCTCTAGTCAATGGCTAGAGGAGACTTGGATTTTCATTTGCCAACATTGGCCAAACCTACTTACCAGCTGCCATGCACTATTCCTTGCAAAACAAACTTGCTCTACTATAAATAGAGCTCAATTGTGGTCAGTTTGAGTACACCAAATCCATCTAACAGATGCTTTCCTCAAAATCTCTTCTTTCACTCCAATTTTGCCTTCTAAGGCAAGTCACTATCGGGTTTTGAGTTTGAGAGCAATTCCAATCAAACCAATCACTCACACACCTCACATACATCACATATGAGCTGATCAAACACTTAGATTACTTCTGAAACATCAATTTCACAAAATCACCAGCTGGTTGCTCAAGGTTTTAACCAAAGTGCAGCTGAGGTACCACAAAATGATCCAGCCAATTTCAATCAAGTCCAACCATCCAAACACAATCCATAGGGTGTAGGGAAGCTGTTCAGATCATCACCACTCATCTGTAACACCTCCAAATCAAAAATCACTTTGAACTTGCTGTCACGACTTAGAGGTAAGCACATACTTGGTCATCTCTCAATCTATGCATATTTCCTCGCACAATAATTTGGCCATATGTTCATAATCATGCATGGAATGTTTTCCCTCAATTAATTGCATTGTTTGAATCGTGTATAAAAAATCCTAGCCTTCATGCAGAAATTAGGGTTCTTGAGGTCTCTTCGTGATTTCTTGTTGTATGTTTAATTTAAATGAAATTAAAGTACATAGACATGATCGTGAGGTTGAGGCGAGCATAATGATATGTGGATTGCATGATATGATTACGTATTCATGGAGATTGGATAGAAAATGCAAATCTGAGAAACCAAGAACACGCGCGTGTTCTTCAGCTTGTTCTTGGCGCCATTTTTAGAAATTCAAATATTTGAATTTTGTGATTTTGTTTAATTGATTCAAAAATTAATTTCTCTCTGAGTTTTAATGATTTTGAGTTGATTCTTTTTTTAATAATTCACAAAAATGTTAAAATATTTTATTTTCACAAAAAATCCCAAAAATATTATTTATTTCATATAATTGATATTTTTGCAAAGAATTAATATTTTAATTGTTTTTGACATTTTAAATATTTTTTCTACATTGATTTTGCAACTTTTAATGCTTTCTAATTATTTTGTAGGTCAATACTTAATTTTTGAAGCATTAATCCAAGATCACAATTTGTTTTCCATGTGTTAAACGATTTTTGATCATTTTAATTATATTTTTATTCAATTAAATACATTTTGAAAACAAATTAGGGTTTTGGATTAATTCAACCCTCATAAATCATTTTCAAAACTTTTTTGGGCCTCTTGAGAGAGTGTAAGACCCATCCCCCCTTGTACAAAAACTTTTTGGGCCTCACTCATTGTATAAGTCCCTCTGTACAAGTAAACGGCGCGATCGTCGCCCGTTTAAAAATAAAAATCATCTGGGCCTCTCCTTGAGCTATAAGACCCATTCAAAACACTTTGGGCCTCTATTAGAGTGTAAGACCCAATCCCCCTTTTAACCAAAACATTTTGGGCCTCACTTATTGTATAAGTCCCTCTACATTCAAAGAAAACCTCGGCGCGATCGCCATTTTAAACGAAAAAATCATTTGGCCTACCCTCGTGTTATAAGCCCCACTCTTTTTCTTTAAACCTTTTTGGGCCTCTTGAGAGAGTGTAAGACCCATCCCTTTGTACAGAAAACCTTTTTGGGCCTCAGTCACTTGTATAAGTCCCTCTGTACAAAGTCAAATAGTGCGCTCACTGATAAAACCCTGTGCCTCTCCTTGAGCTGTAAGCCCCAAATCTTTCTTTTTCAAAGCACTTTCTCCTTTGATTTTGAATATACTGTTATTTTCAATCTTTCTTTGTTGAACAACTAACCAAACAGCATGGAAGCACTCCAACCGAGTAAGTGGTTATCGCTTTCATTTACTGCTTTCATATATATATATAAACTGTATTGTGGGGCTGCTCACTGTAAGTCTCCTTTCATAAACTCATATCTACTGTGTAATAATAGTATAGATATTTCGAGTTTCCCTGGCTACTACGTCTAGAACTAGGTGACGCCGTTTCATTTATTCGTAGAAATAGACGCCTAGATCCCCAATAGGAGCACCAGATACAGTCTTCTCTTCGGCTGTCCTCCTTAGGAATCGTCAAGAAGCTCTACTCCCCAAGATGAATGTATTCTCCGTGAATGGCATCTTTGAGTTTCTTCCAAATTCTTGAACTTTCCTGACTTGATCTATTCCTTGTGGATAGCTTGCCTTGAATGTCTCGGGGTTTGGGTACCCACTACGGTCATAATCTTGGACCTTAACTAAGGAACCCTCTTTAAAAGCTAAAAATCGCTGGATAGTAAACCTCGCACGTTTACTAGTGGTTTTTATCTTTAAAAGAGTTATCTCTCCTAATGGAAAGGAGATGATAGACCCACGGGCTTCTTAAAAGCATCGGCCTCCTCTTGGGCATTAGTCAAGGACACTATGGCTTCTTAGAAGTATTCACAGCCTCCTCTTAGGCTTCGTATAATGATCTCTTCCTTCGGGAATGATAGCCTCCTCTTGGGCTTCGTACAAGGACCCGTAGGCTTCTTAAAAGTTTCCAGCCTCCTCTTGGGCTTCGTACAAATTGTCCCGACGACCTCCTAGAGGTATAGGAACATAACCTAGTCATCCTCATAGAACAGTCCTTTCATAGAGTCTACTACTGTTTCTCAAAGCATAGTACAAAATAAAAAAAACTCTAGACTCGGACAGTCTAACTTCCTTGAGTCTCAAAGACATTCTCAAGTGACCCCTTCGTTAAATAGGAAGGAAACCCGCAGACTCGAACAATCTCAATACCCTTTGGATTTCCCGTTTCCTCAAAGAGAATGAAATATCCCTGATCCTCAGATCAAATCCCTGAGTACAGTGTTGCTCTTATAAGAACTGATTTTCTCTTTTAAAATCAGTATATTGGATCTGTCACTCAACTGAAACAAACCTTTAGCCTCCATCTCGGGCTTCGTATGAGATACAAAAACACTCTCTTGTTGAGTATCAAAGACTCCCTTGTAGAGTCAAACAAACAATAGCCTCTATCTCGGGCTTCGTACGAGACACAAAGACTCTATTATCGGGTCAAAAACTTTTAGCCTCTCTCTCGGGCTTTGTACGAGACACAAAATAGCCTCCTCTTAGGCTTTGTATAATGATTTTCCTAGCTGAAATTAGCCTCCTCTTAGGCTTTGTATAAGAAAACCACTGGTTGATCCAATCAACCTTTTAGCATCAAAGCTGTGCCTCGTTCACAGTACCCAAACATCAACAACTCCTTTCCCTTCATCTAATCGCTGTAAGTGGCAAGCCTCTGGATCATCTATATCCACGCCACTGTCCCTCTTTTAGCATGAGAAATTCCTAAGGAAAGATGGCATTGCTCTACACTGAGTTAAAGTCTTCTCCTTCAGGTTAAAACCCTTTCTTCAGAAATTATGGCATTGCTCGGATCCACGTATCCCAGTTAAAGTAATTCTCCTTCCCCCTCTTTAGAGATGACAAATTCTCTCTAAAGTCGAGGTCTTTCAGCTTCACGTCTTGGGCTTTGAACAAGACACAAATAGACCTTTCAGCTTCACATCTTGGGCTTTGAACAAGATACAAACCACCTTTCGCTTCACGTCTTGGGCTTTGAACAAGACACCAAAACACCAAAACACCCATTTCCTCCCATAGAATATGAGGAACTACGAACGCTCTGATTTCCCTGTTTCGGTAAACGGGAATACGTAGGCATAAGATCGAAAGAAAAGATCTTAGCGAGCACAATCAACAAAAAACCCAAATCCCATATCTCCATCAATCAAAAATCAGTAATTCCAAAGCATCAGTCCTAACATCCTAATCCTTGTTCCCCGCTAGAAAGTCCTAGAAAGAAAGAAAACAGTACTGGCGAAAATACAAATAACCAGTACAAAGGGCCCCCCACATTGATAGCATTCGTAACTTAACAGACCGCTGTTTAAACTCAGTATGCAAGCAGGGTTAATTGGAGACATCTATTTCCCTTCCTTATTCAGCTCACAATAGGATAAAAAATGAATCGACCTATAGTTTAAGCTCAAACCGCAGAGAGCGACCAGCGCTTAAGAACCGCGTCCAAAATCGCTCGCTACAAATACCCACTTGGTCTCAATGATGTTTTTCTTTTGTGGTCTTGGAACAAGATCCCACACATCATTCCTTTGAAACTGATTTTTAGTTCATCTTGCATAGCCAAGATCCAACCATTATCAGTTAAGGCATCATCAATAGAAGAAGGCTCAATTAATAAAATAAAGCCGATCATCGAGTAATCATTTCTGAAAGCAGATATGGTCCTCAATGGCTTGTCTTTATTACCAATGATCTGCTCATCTGGATGAGATGCTTTATACTTAAACGATCTTTTAGGTTGAACAGAGGCTTCTATGCCACTGTGAGCAATCACTGAATCAGTAGTAGTAGTGCTAAATGGAGTAACTTCAGTTTATGTAGCTTCTGGTATATCTTCAGTTATAATGACAGATTCTGAAGCACCATTCTTTGCATCTTTTTCTTTAGGGACATATACCACAATTGATTCCTCATGATTCTGAAAATCTGCAGAGAAATCATTCTGAACTAAATACTTTGACTTGTTATGGTCAGATAAATTGTCATCAAATTAAACGTGCATAGACTCTTCAACCATTCTAGTTTCTGAGTTATCACTCTGTATGCTTTTGAGCGTTCAGAATATCCTAAAAAGACACCCTTCTGAGCTTTAGCATCAAATTTCTTTAGGCATACCTTATTAATCAGGATGTGACAGGTACATCCGAATTGATGAAAATAAGAGATACTAGGTCTTTTACCTTTGAATAACTCATACGATGTTTTATCCAGAATTGGACTGATATAGATTCAGTTCTGAATATAACAAGCAGTGTTAACAGCTTCAGCCTATAAGTATTTAGGGAGTTTATTTTCATGATGTAGCACCCCAAAATTTGCCTTCACTTTTCTAACCTCTAACTGGCTTATGCTTCATTCATTTGCATTTTAGCTAGTTCATGCATATCATTTGGTTCTTTGGTTATGGGATCAAGGTTCTTTGATATTCGACAGTTAGAACTGTCTCGGTATTTTCTGTAACTTTTATGTTCGGGTCGGAAGCCAATTCATCAAGGGAAGTGGCGGAAATTAATTGTTTCTGGAATTTCGGTTTTTGCTGGTTAACTATGCCGGTGGTGTTCAAAGTTCACAACTTCTGACTAGATTAACATCTCTGAGCGATTCTTGTGCCAAAAATTCCAGTTTGATATCCTCTCCAACTTTCACGTGGTGGCCCAAGGCTAATTCTTTGAAGAAGATCTCCAAATACGCGAATTCTCTGAGTCGATACAGTGGAAAAATAGTGAAAATCAGTGCTGAACCGGTATGTTTTTTACCGTAAAAAAATCATAACTTTCAGCTCGTTCATCGGATTTGACCCATTCTTTCAGCATTGTTTCCGTCTCGATGTCATCTTCATGCCGTATGTTTTCAACGAGAGTCAATTTTGAGCAGAAGGACTTCAAAAGTGCGAATTACCTGAAGAATTCTTTGATGTGGCTCACTGTCTGTCAGATTGTGCAAAAAATCATAACTCGGTCAATTTTTATTGTATCTCGTCCGTTCTCGAAGCGCTGGTTCACAAATTTTGTCATCTTCAAGTTCAAAGACAAGCTCGGGTTTGAACGGTGTTCCAAAGATCATCGTTTTGGTTTATTTTGCAAAACGGAAATGTTGAACCGAAGAAAAAGGTTGAAACTTGTTTCACGGAAAAATTCATATATCACTCGTTTTTTGTCCGATCGTGCTCATCTTTTGTCACAAGGTCACTGACTCGTAGATCTACAACTTTGCTGACAAAGTCGAGTCGAGATTCTGCTCCGAAAGACATGAGTTTGTCATGTTTCTGAGTAGCAGACGGTAAATAAGCTGAAAAAATGACTTTTGACAGTGACGTCTCGCTGCTTAAACGTATCGAACTCATTCAATTTTGATCGAATGATGTTCGTTCTTTTTGCGTTGCGTCCGTGACTCAGACGCAGACAATTTCGTAAGAGGTTCAGAGTCAAAATTTTGTACCGAGCAAGGTGTTATTTCCACTTAAGCTGCCGATAAGCTAGAATTTTACCATTTTACCTCATTTTTCCACCACACTATATATTCAAAATTCTCTCTCATTTCCCTCCAACTTCATTCATAAATCACAAACAGCAAAAATTCTGATTTGACTCTCTCAAAAATCAAATCAAGTTCTCTCAGCTTTTTCTTAAGAACACAACAACAACTTCATCAATCTTCAAGAACACTCAAGAACGCAAAGTCTCCGATCAAGCTCCGACCACCGCCGATCAACCGCGATCGCCTCCCCCACTCCAGTCGGACCACTGCACCGACCTCCCTAGCTCCGGCCAGCCACCGCGCCATACTCCCTCCTCTCCACGGATTCTTCATCAATTGTTCCTCCGATCTACTTTTCGGTAACAATTCTTGAATCTTTCGCTTCATTATTTGTTAATTGTTGAGGTTTGGATTGAATTAAAGTGAGTTTGATATCGATTTGTGATAAGAATTCTTGAATTGCTATGATAATTGTGATGTAAATTCTTGATTTGAGATTCATTAAGTGTAGGTGTTTGTTAAAATGCCTAAGAGATAATTGTGTTGAATTTTGGTGTTGTTGCATAATCCGAATTGTTGAGAACTTGTGAAGTTGTTCCGATGTAGGTGAATGCACGAGTTGACGTAATTGAGGATTCGAACCGAATACTTGATTCAATACTTTTTTCAATGCTAAAAAGCCGGTTCGGATCGACTTATGTCAACTTTTGAATCATGTTTGTTTGCTTGAGAAATAAAAGTTCGGTTGTGTAGGAACGTTATCGTGTCACTTTCCCTTAAAAATGTGTTTTGGTCATAACTTCCTAACCGTGGCATGTTTTTGCGAATACGAATAATGTAACTCGACTTTGTTGATGATTCCGGAGTTGTTGGTGGAATTTTTAGTCGATTTCGGACAATTTTTTTCTACTGTTTCGCTACTGCCAGCCGACGAAATCGGCCTAAAAGTCCCACTTTCGATCGGAATTAATTCAAACCGAGTTCGTTTTTGAGTCCGTTGGCAGGTTTGCGGTCAACCATACGATTTTCGTTCAATTCTGAGTCGGTAATTTTTTACGCGTTTTTTCCGTTTTGAGGCTTTTAAGCTCCGTTTTGTGCGGATTTTGCTTGTCGACTTGCATTTGACATGTGCTTATGCTTACTTGCTTGTGGATGATCATTATGCTTGGGTTTGCTTGTTTACAGATCATTTTGCGACACAATTTCACTTTGCGCACACGGCTGCCCCGTTCGGGAAGTCACACTCCGACTTGGTTTTAATTGTGGAATTTGACTTTCCTTACCTTGTATCGGTATTCCATTGATGTTGTGCGAGTTTCGTCCGATTCCGTGATGGTGTTTTGGTCACGCGTTTTATTTGTGAAGTGTTGTCCCAACTTTGGAATATTGCTTTTATGCATGACTTTGCTTCCGTATTTTGCGCATTGGTATTGTTTTGATGTAGTAACATGATTATATGATTGTGATATCATCTTCCTTGTTATTACTAACACTTTTCGTGCTTGTGCGAGTGATTATGGGACGATTCAAGGAGCTTAGCTTATTATCCGTTGCGGATTATCGCGAGTCCTCTCATCTTGAGGCTCGCCATTCATTTTGCTATTGTTTTCCGTGTGGTTTTGTTTGTGATGCAGGTTCACCATTACCAATGCCGTTGCAATTTATTTTCATCATTGGCGTATCTTTTCTTTACGGATTACTTCTCATTCACTAATCGCACTTGTGTTTGCTTGATGCTAGCTTGCTCGAAGTATTCCGGGTTTCTTATTTTGCATTGCTTTTGCTACAGATTACTGTCTGTTTGGTATTGTTGCTCATCCTTTTTACTATTACGCACTTTACTGCTTTCGATGCCATAAGAAGTAGGATTGGGAGTCCGTGCCACTTGGCCGGCAATTATGGAAGTCCTCAAAGGAGGCTCTGTTTGTGATTGTTTACTTTTGTGCCAAAGACCTCAAAGAGGCGTCCCATCCCCGATTCCCCCTGATAAATCCTCAGAGAAGGCAAGCGAAAAGGGACCTCCAATCGGTACCCCGCACTTTCAGTTGAGTCATTCACTTGCTCGCACTACGTGTTGACGCATTGAACATGTGCCCCCGCTCTTGTTATCGAGTCGTCAAGTGGAAGAAGGGTTTAACAATCAGACCCCCACACTTTGTTTAGCTCGCGTCGACCGACGCTGATGCTTTGTGCTCGTACGCACAATTTGCTCTTTCCCCGCACTTTCTGTTCTACCCGATGACATGATATCGTGGTTAGGCGCCCTTATTTCCTACAGTTTACAAGCTTCGATGGCATGATATCGTCGCTTTGCCTCCTCATCCTGCTCGATGAATTGATATCGTGGCTAGGTGTCCCTATATCTTTGTCCTGCTTCGATGATATGATATCGTTGCTAGGCATCTCCCCTGGCCACTGTGATGACATGAATCCACAGTCGGATGTGTGCTACTCGAGGGATGTGGATACTCCTCGAGCTTGTTTGTTTTTGTTATGTTGTGGTCGTAACCACGAACTACAGACGCTCTGATTTCCTCTCTCTAGTTAGACTGAGGATACGTAGGCACAAGACGACGATATCTTGGTGAGCACTCTTCCACCTTTCTTTCCGTAGTCCCACGAACTACGGACGCTCTGATTTCCTCTCTCTGGATAGATTGAGGATACGTAGGCACAAGGCGGTTCTGCTGGGGACACTGGTTCCCTATGCGAGTGAATCTTAGCGCTTGTCTATTTATTTTCATTGGGTGTTTACTATTGTACTTTATTTTGTTGTATATTACTGTATTGCTGTATTTTACTGCATTTATTGCATTTTTTATTATTGTTATCGCACTGTTCTGCTGCTGTTGTTCTGTTGGGTGGGTTGGATTCATGAGAGAAAAGCCCAATACCCAGGCTTGAGCATACACCTAAGATTAGCGTGGAAAGTAGTGTGACTTGTGTGGCATTTGGCCAGACGTAGTATACATGAAAACTCCACATTCGGACGAGGTTTTCTTTGGTAATGTTCTATCCTGCGCATTGGTGCAGATGATGGGATGTAACCTGGAAAACTGTCGACTCCGGCGACCGTTCCCCGAGGACTCAGTTGAGGCACTTCTCCCAAGAGGTAGTAATGGCAGACCAGAAATGGAAAACCCATTATACTTCTTGATCCGAGGACCCGAAGCTCAGAACTTATATAGGATGACCTTTTTTAGGGGAATCAGTTGAGGTCTCCTTGATTGATGATGATGCCAAACCAGAAATGGTGACCGTATCATCATTTCTCATAGGAATTCGACGCTGAGGATCCTCGGTTTTTTAAAACCCACATGTGAGAGGGGCGGGATGTTTACAGGTTTGCAGGTAACCTTGACCCTTAACATACCTGGTTTTCTGGTTTTCCTATCAATGTGGATTTATTAGCCTAGTATTCTGATATTCTGGTTATTCGGATACTCTGTTATTCCGATGTTCTCTTTAGAGCAGACCTATGAACTTATTTAGTCGGTTCAGCGCAGCAGTTGTCCAGTTTATGTGACACCCTTGATCCCATGCGCGCATCTGCATCATCATTCTGCATTCTGACATACATATTCTCGTATTTCCAAGGATCTTAACTTTGAGACTAGCTGTTGAGCATTTCCATCTATTCCTTGTGGTTCGTATGTGAAAAAAAAACTTGAATCAAAGAATAATGGTTCCTTGGAAATATTCGGACATGGCATTTTGCATTGTATTCTCATACTCATATGCATGACAAGTGTTCCAGAGCAGATTTCTCATTCTAACTTGGCATTGTCTTCAGAACAGTCAGCTTGACCTGCCACCACTACTCAACCTGTGATAATCAGAGGATAGCCATGGAACAACCCCTGCAGAAATGACTGAAATGAAGATTCAAATGGGGCAGTTTATGGGGAATATGCAAGCGTTGAGTCAAGACTAGAAAATGATGAAGGAAGAGGTAAATCAACTGAAGACTCAGACGAGCCTGGTTATGGAAGTGGTGAGACGTGTGTTAAGCAAGGATAATAATCCCATGCCCGAGGCTACGACTGAATTTGTCTCTCTTCCATTGCCTGAGGAATCCCTCCCAAAGAGTGAGCAGATTGCCACTATGACCATCCCGGTTGTATCTCAGTAACAGGGTAATGCTCTTCATCAGTATCAGGATAGACCAAAGAGGAACATGCACTTTGAGATTCCACCAGTGCCATATTCTCAGCTATTGCCGACACTACTCCAGTTTCAATTAGTTGAGCTTAGGATGCTGGCTCCGTCTACTGGTATTCCCCCACTGGATTATGATGTAAGTTCCCACTGTGATTTTCATTCTGGGGCACCGGGGCATAATGTGGAAAGATTCAAAGCCTTGCAACATGCTGTCCAGGATCTGATAGACTTAAAGACAATTGAGTTCACGCTAAACGGCCTGAGCATACCGGATGGTCTTATGCCAGCTGCTGCAAAAGAAATGGATATCCCGATTTCCTCTTCTGAAGTTGCCTCAAGTCAGGGGCACGTCGTGCAGTCCTTGATCTTCAAGTCACCACATCCTCAATCGCTCCCTATTCCCCGACTAGGTCTGAAAAGGAAAGGGCCTGAGCCAGAGGAATATCCAAATCAGAATCAATGATAGAATAACTCCCAGCAGGGACGATGGAGGGCAGGAAAGAGACAGTTTACTGCGCTGCCAGTGTCGTACAGTCAAATATTGCCAGGGTTGGTCAAAAGAGGGTTGATAGTGCTGAAGAAGCCAGATTCGCTCATTCCTCCATATCCACCTGGATTCAATGCCAATGCCCGATGTGAATACCACGCTGGGGCACGGGGGCATTCAACTGAGGATTGTAAGGCGCTCCCGCACAAGGTACAAGATCTAATTGATGCAAGGGTCATTACTTTCACTGCGGATGGTATGCATTTCAACTAAAGCTTCCCAAGTGAGCACTTGAGGCTACAAAAACATCATCAGAAGCAATAAGTCCAGACGGAGTCAAGTCTCCTCAACAATGGCAATCATCAGTTTCTTTACTGCATTTTCATATGTAGCTTTCATTTGTTTGTTTAAACACTGTCTGCATGTAAAAACTTGTTTGTGTTTTGAATGATGATTTTAATGCAATGAATGTGTTTCTCTTGAAGTACTTTACTTTTATGCACTCATATCATGTTTATATGCACTGCAATACCAACTTTCTTGCCTTAAACTCTTGAGGGAGGATGATGAAGTGAAAAACGTAAAATCTTTGGTTGTGTGCTTTTGGATAGAAGCCTGTTGAAGATGTACAGGCATTGTTTCAAATCCCTAAACACTGGAGATATAAGGGAGATAGACCCTCGTTAACCCCTTTGAGCCTTGAAGTTGGAGTTTCTTTCGTACGAAAAACCCTCACATTTAACCTAGGGGCAGGGTAGGCGTTAATTAATTTGATCGAGCATTCAAATTTCGAAAGGAGTGTGCATCTGAGGATCCATTACCTTCTATTCCACACCATCAAGAGGTCAAAAGATGTGAAACCATAATGGTTATCCATCAATGATCAAGGAGTGAGGCAGTCACAACCCTTTCAAACAAGTCAGACAAACCAGTCTCACACGATTTGTTCAAAAAACAAAAAAAAAAAAAAAGAAAGAAAGCCCGCTAAGTCGAAACTTGAAAAATGACTTGGGAAAAAGTTAGGGCATCCCGCTGGACTTCAAAAAAAAAATCAGTCCAAGAAAAATCAGGGAAACGAAAGAAGAAAGTGCAAATAGAAAAAAAGAAAAGGCTTTCAAAAAGAAAATCCTCGAGCAGAACAAGTCATGTGACTACAGACACCAAAGATGAAAGGGGTCATTGTCACCTTGAAAACCTTGAGGGTT
Organism: Lathyrus tuberosus; assembly: GCA_022829125.1. Classification (NCBI taxonomy): domain Eukaryota; kingdom Viridiplantae; phylum Streptophyta; class Magnoliopsida; order Fabales; family Fabaceae; genus Lathyrus; species Lathyrus tuberosus. Next base: position 18,831,074 of record JALAZF010000005.1, on the reverse strand, counting down.
CCCTAAACCATGACTCCTATCATTCAATAAACCTCTTGAGAGATGAGCGCTTGTGTCAGATTAGCTGAACGTAGGATTAGAGAACATCATGGAGAATGGATGGGTACAGACAAATTTCGAGCCATAAATCCTTTGTTCTCAAACCACGAACCAGGCCGCATTACAACCCTTAAAAGTCCTAATTGAAGCAGGGTTCATTCCGAGAGCGTACTACTGTGAGACAACATTCTTGACTCCTATGAGTTAAGCTAATAAGATTTTTGTTGGTATTGCATGTGCGTATTGTTTTCCATTCAAAAATCAATGTCGCATCCCAACTAGTGATTCGTTCACGAGGCTTGGCGACGCATTTTCAATAAAACTTCAGGTTAACATGTGTGTTGCATTAGAATTGTCATTCTCATAATAAACATTTTCTGGTTGCATGTACTTAAGCATCAGGGGAGCTTACATAATGAACGTCAGTCAAGAAGCTTGATCACGCCGAGTTGAGATGGTGAAAATTCTCGAAGGACACTCATGTCAAGGGGCATGTGGCCAAGAGACTGTGCGCAACCTGGGTGTTACCGGTGAGTGGTGATAAGATGTAGCCAATCTGGAGCAGTTACATTGAAAACTCTCCCTAAGGCAGCCAAACAGGGGCAATCACGTTGAGATTCGACAAGTCTCTCAAAGATCAATCGGTCAGGGGAAAATTCACTTCAAGGCTCGTATCGAGGCAGGCAACATCAAGAGCATGAGAAGTGGTCCTCTCTAGAAGACGGTTAATTGAAAGCACCTCTTCAAGGCTCAAAATACTGGGGCAGAATATTTTAGGTCATTACAAATCCTTTCGAGGTAATTGACTTCATGGATTATGAAGTTTGGGGTAGTTATGTCGAGATCGAGATCTCATAAATCTCTAAGAGTTTGAAGACCCGGGGCATGTTGAAAGCCAGGTCTTCTATAAAATCCTCTTGAGACGATTTCTTCCATTAGACCCTGTAATCTGGGGCAAGTAGAGATCAAAGAGTCATTGGTCACGTGTGAGAATCAGCACGCAGTCGATCAACAGAAGCATGAATCGACAAAGTAGTTCCCTAGCATGGAATTTCTCTTCCTCAGCAAGGCGCCAAAAGGCATCTTTTCCCAGTGAGGGAGGCGTTTGAATCACCATTCATCCTTAGTATAGATAGGTGAAGTTCTATCATCCATGGCAGAGCATTATAAAAATTCTGACTATCCTCCCCAACCAGAGTTCAGAAGTTTGCTCTCCCCAGCCAGGTTGGTGAAGTTTGTTGCTTTTCAGCACAAATTCATATTCCCTCGTACAAGTCAAGAGTGTTGGGTCGGTGTTTCTCGAGTTTGTGGTAAGGTGGTTTCCGTCTCCCCAACGGAGTAAGGGTAGAATGACGTCCCCTAGCAGAGCAGATATCGTCAATAGTCGTTCCCCAAGCAGATTTGTGGGTGATAGTTAGCCTTCCTCAGCAGGTCATTGGTATTTCTCTTCAGCAAAGCCCTGGGGCATTGTCAGCAAATGTTTATTACAGAACGGAGGTTTGGTTGGATTCTCGAGCAGAGTCTATGAACATAGAAACGGTTCAGTTTACCGTATGGCAGCAGGGTAGCAAGATTGTTTTCCCCAGTAGAGTTACTCTCCCCAGCACTGAAAGTACATCATCCTTAGCAAAACTTATTCTCCCCAGCAAGAGTCCAGAGGATTGTGTCCCCAACCAAAGTCATGGTTGGTTTATTATTCCCAAGCAAGCAGTCAGAAGTGGATTGCTCCAAGGTGGATGTTGTTGTATCTCCAGCAGGAGATGTGTTGGATGTCTCTAAAAAGACTTTATTTTCCCCACAGAGTCTGTTACTCACTTTCCTCAGCAGGTCAGGAAGTGTATTTCTGTCAGCAATGACATACTCTAATCCCCAGTAGGGTAAAATCTTTCCTCTAACAGCTGGTTAAGCTCAATGGTATCCTTTGGCAGGTTTCGTTGACTTTTCTCCCCAGCAGAGTTATTCTCCCTAGCATTGAGGTTTCATCATCCTCATCAGACTGTCACTCTCCCCAGTCAGAGTACAAAAGATTGTTCCCCAGCCAGCATTTAAAGTGGATTGTTCTATGGTGGATGTTGCTTTATTACCGCAGGAGATTTGTGGAATGTATTCCCGGGACAAAGATTTTGTCTTCCCCATAAAGTCTTGGTGTCTACTCCCCTCGGCCAGTCAGGAAATGTGTTTTCACCAGCAACAGCATGATCCAACCCTCATCAGGATAAGGGCGAAGTCGTTTCTCCAGCAGCGGGTTAAGTTCAACGGTGGCCCCAGTAGGTCTAGTATTTGTCATTTTTCTCCCCAAGCAGAGTTTGGTGGTAGTTTTTGCAGCAGGTTTGATCAGCAATGGTTGACATCCCTATCAGGTTTTAAGTCCAAGTGATATTTGACACTCTTCCGATTCAAGTCCTGGTTTCCTTTTTCAAAGAGTTATATATAATCCCTAGCAGAGTGGATGTTCTTTTGGATTTCATCTCCATCAGAATTTGTTGATCAAAGGAGTTATTTAGTGTGATCCTTCTCAGCAGAGTTCTTGGACTCAGAGGACAATTTATTTTGTCATCCCGGTGGAGCTGCCTTCGTTTTCAGCATTTATTTTGCTGAAGCGTTTCTTTTTGCATTGAATAAGCATCGTTTGCATGGAATCCTCCCAAACGCGTAGTATTTCCATTTCATATGGAGCATTACGCCATAGAAAGATTCAAACATAAGCATTTGAAGCATAAGCCAGGTTTGATATTTGTTGCCAGACTTTTCCTCAGCAGAAATGGCATAACTCAGGAGATTTTGTTTTACTTTATCCCCAGTGAGATCTCCGGTGGATTCGTCCTTCATATTGTTGTACATTCTAGTACACCCCTGCAGAGTTGTCTGTTTAGACTTCTCTTTTCCCCAACTTTGATTCCAGATAATTGTTGTTTTTACGCTTGGCTATCCTGTTATCCCCAGCGGAGTCCGCCTTCGACCGGTCTTCCTTTTTGAGTTCGCCTTTGGCCTTCCTCGTATTCTTTTGTTGGTGAGTTCGCCTTCGGCCGATCTTCCTTTTCGAGTTCGCCTTCGGCCGTCCTCGTATTCTTTTTTGGGTAGTTCGCCTTTGGCCGGTCTTCCTTTTCGAGTTCGCCTTCGGCCGTCCTCGTATTCTTTTGTTGGTTAGTCTTCCTTCGGCCGGTCTTCCTTTTCGAATTCGCCTTCGGCCGTCCTCGTATTATTTTGTTGGTTAGTCCGCCTTCGGCCGGTCTTCCTTTTCGAGTTCGCCTTCGGCCGTTCTCGTATCCTTTTGTTGGGTAGTCCGCCTTCGGCCGGTCTTCCTTTTCGAGTTCGCCTTAGGCCGTTCTCGTATTATTTTGTTGGTTAGTCCGCCTTCAGCCAGTCTTCCTTTTCGAGTTCGCCTTTGGCCATTCTCATATTCTTTTGTTGGGTAGTCCGCCTTCGGCCGGTCTTCCTTTTCAACATGAGAATTCAATTTTAAAATGTTTAAAAACAATTAAAAATGAATTTATTCACAAAAATACCAATTATAATAAATAAATAATATAAACTTGATTTTTTTGTGGAATAAAATATTTCAACATTTTTGTGATTTTTTGCAAAAATAACCAATAAAAAATAATTAAATTGAGGGAGTTATTAATTTTTCAAATCATTAAAAATAATAAAAAAAAGTGGAAATAGCATTAAAAAGGGGGTCTGGGGCGAGGGGGATTCAAACCCCAGTCCTCTTGTGTGCAGCATGCGTGCCTTGCCACTGGGGTGGTGATACATCTGTGTATTGAAACACAACCACAAATATACAAGGCTTGCCTTGTGTTTGGCCTGGCCCAAGGCAAGGCAAGGCAAGATTTTGGCTAGAAAGGTGAAGGCCATAACTTTCTCGTTTCTCCATGGATGGAGACAAAATTTATATGCATCTGGCCCAGAATTTCCTAAGGAATCCAATGGTGGTAGTGGTTTTTCCAGAAAACAAATCCTCCTCAAAACCCGATAGTGGTTTTGAAATAAGCCATGTTTTGCATTTTCTGTGCTACCTCTCTTTGGAGCTTTTGGGCTATCTACCAAGTGCTTTGTTCCAGAAATGTTTTGATGCTTTGGACACCCTCAAATGATCCCTTAGAAGTTTTTAGAGTGGTTGGACCTGTCATACCCCAAATTTTGACCACTAAGATTTCCCATCATTGTGAAAATCATCATCACCATATGGATTAACCATTAGTCTCCCCAAAGATGGGTGAGCATCCACTACAATCAGGCTTAGGGTTTCAAGCCCTCTCAGAGCTCTTAGACAAAGGATCAATCAAGAAATGACACGATCTTCAACTTGTCTAGCCTCTCAAACATCCACAAAGGATCAAGAGGACTCCCACTTCAAGGGTTAAGCACAAGGCTTCTCCCTTCTAGGTGGATCAAACCTTAAGATCGCCAGTGTCACCAAATTAGGGTTTGGTCGACCAGGGCCTCCAGATGGAAATTTTCAGCTGGGCATGAGCCAATACTTCAAAGCATAACCTATGATTCTCCAAGGGATCTCATGAACCCAATCATCAAGTCAATTTAGCCTCAGGGGATGCATTCATCAAAAAATCAGGAATTAGGGTTTCTTGACCTAATTCACCCCTAAGTTGACTTTTGGGACAAATCATGAGCCAAGACCTCAAGAAATGATTTGAGGGTACCTAACACACCAGATTGGTCCATTTGTAACAATGGATTGAGCCAAGAAGCTTGAGCAACAACTTTAAATTTCATCTGAACCACAGTTAGGGTTTCGTAAGAAAAATCAACTGTATCTTTGACTTTTGACCAGGACATGCTCCCAAACCATAGGACATGATTCAATACACCCTATAACACCCATGAAATCAACCCATCAAGTTTTATTTAGGTCAAGGACTTGATTTCATAGAGGATCGCACAATTTGGAATTCATCTGACAAAAAGTCAACTATGCACAAAAGTCAAACTTTGACTTTTTGAGATTTTTCACAATTATGGTTCTTTGACCCCAAAATGATGTAAATGTATGATTGGAATCATTATTCATCAATAAAAATAAGAAAAGTGGGATAACTTGTAAAAAGGGTAACCATAAAAAACTTAGAAAATTTTCTAAGTTATGGAACAAAGTGGCTAGGGTACCAACTTTGGAGGATCATAACTCCTAAACCACAAGGCCACTTTTTCCCATCCAAAACTGGATTTGTAGCTCTCATTACCCTCTACAAAAGCTTCAACTACCACTCATTCCAATTCATCATGGATTTTGAGCTATGGAATGATCAAAATCAAGAAAAGTGAAAATGTCACTTTTTTCCAACACTTAGTGAAATTTTCACTAAGTCAGAATCTGCCTTCACTTTTTTCCAAATGTAGGGGCATTTTTCACTTGGATCCAAAAATTATCAAAACCAATTATGATCAAACAGTTATTGTATCATATGAGGGCTTTCCAAAATGGCCAAGAACTCCATCAAATTCCACTTGAGCCATGAGATATGACAATGGCAATATGCCTTGCTGAAAACTGCCAAGGCTAGGTAGAATTTTGTACTTTTGCTCAATTTGGCTAAATCAGATAATTCCAAGCTTTTTCATCACTTTGGACAAATTTGAGGATCAAATCTAAAGGGAACAAACACTGATCTAAGCCTCCAAAGTCTTTGGAACAAGAAGTAGCATGCCAAACCTAGAAATCCCTAAAAGAGGGACAAGACTCCAATTTTGGATTGGAGCATTTAATGGATGCACCAAGGTGGCATGGACTGACACATTTGCAACTGAATTCAGTCAAGAATGATCCAACAACTAGGGAACCACAGCTCTATGCTCTAACCTCTAGTCAATGGCTAGAGGAGACTTGGATTCCTATTGATCAATATTGGCCAAACCTCTTCTGTAGTTGCCATTCACTATTGATCCCAAAAAAAACTTGCTCTACTATAAATAGAGCTCATTTGTGCTCAGTTTGAGTACACCAAAGCCATCAAACAGATTCTTTCCTCAAAATCACCTTCTCACTTCCAAATTTGCCTTCCAAAGCAAGTCACTATCGGGTTTTGAGTTTGAGAGCAATTCCAACCAAACTAATCACACACACACCTCATAAACATCATATAGAAGTGATCCAAACACTCACATAACATCTGGAACACCAAAATCACAAAATCACTAGCCAATTGCTCAAGCCTTTGACATATTTACAGTTGGAGTACCATCTCAAGTTCCAGATCATTTCAATCCATTCCAAGCATCCAGACACACTCCATGGCACCTAGGTAAGCTAACCAGATCATTGGAACCTAGCTGTAACACCTCTAACCCAAAACACGATCACCAGCTGCAAGAGATGAGCATGAGCTCTTCTAACTCTATGATCCATGCATTTTTTGCTGCATAATAATTTGGCTATATGTTCATAATCATGCATAGAGTGTTTACCCTCAATGAATTGCTTTGTATGAATCGTGTATGGAATTTCTGAACCTTCATGCAGAATTTAGGGTTCTTGAGGTTTCTCTTTGATTTCTTATTCCATGCTTAAAATAAATGAAATTAAAGACCATAGACATGATCGTGAGGTTGAAGCGAGTAGATTGATATGTAGATTGCATGATATAATCAAGTATTCAGTGAGATTGGATAGAAAACGCAAATATGCAGAAACAGAGGAAGGGCGCGTGTTCTTGCCATGTTCTTGGCGCCCTTTTTCAAATATTTGAATTTTTGAATTTTGTGATTTTATTTAATTGATTCAAAAATTAATTTCTCTCTGAGTTTTAATGATTTTGAGTTGATTCTTTTTTTAATAATTCACAAAAATGTTAAAATATTTTATTTTACCAAAAAATCCCAAAAATATTATTTATTTCATATAATTGATATTTTTACCAAGAATTAATATTTTAATTATTTTTGACATTTAAAATATTTTTTCCTTCTTGATTTTGCAAATTTTAATGATTTCTAATCATTTTGTAGGTCAAAACATGATTTTTGAAACATTAATCCAAGATCACAATTTGTTTTCCACATGTTAAACAATTTTGATCATTTTAATTGAATTTTTTATTCAATTAAAATGCATTTTGGAAACAAATTAGGGTTTTGATTAATTCAACCCTCATCAAACCTTTTAAAAAACATTTTGGACCTCTAATAGAGTGTAAGACCCAATCCTTTGTAAATACAAACCTATTTTGGGCCTCAAACGTTGTATAAGTCCCGTTGTATTTCAAAAGTTCGGCGCGATCATCGTCCGTTTAAACAAACCATTTTGGCCTCTCCTCGAGCTATAAGACCCATTCAAAACCATTTTTGGGCCTCTAAAAGAGTGTAAGACCCAATCCCCTTTTAACCAAAACAATTTTGGGCCTCAGATATTGTATAAGTCCCTCTGCGTTAAAAGAAAACCTCGGCGCGATCGCCACTTCAAAAATCAAACCCTTGGGCCTACCCTCGTGTTATAAGCCTCATTCTTTAAAAATCATTGGGCCTCTAATAGAGTATAAGACCCAATCCCCTTTTGAAACCAAAAACTTTTGGGCCTCCGTCATTGTATAAGACCCACGGTGTTTTCGAAACCTCGGCGCGATCGTCGCCCTTTTCAAAATTAACCATTGGGCTTCTCCTTGAGCTATAAGACCCGCCTTTGTTCACTTTCAATCATTTTGGGCCTCTTGAGAGAGTATAAGACCCATCCCCTTGTACAGAAAACCTTTCTTGGGCCTCAGTCACTTGTATAAGTCCCTGTACAAAATGACAGTGCGATCACTGATAAAACCTCGGGCCTCTCCTTGAGCTGTAAGCCCCAACAATCTTTTCAAAAGCACTTTCTCCTTTGATTTTGAATATAATATTGTTATCAAAGCTTTCTTTGTTGAACAAACTAACCAAATAGCATGGAAGCTCTACAACCGATTAAGTGTTTACCCGCTTTCATTTACCGCTTTCATATGTATATAACTGTATTGTGGGGCTGTTTCACTGTAAGTCTTATTTAATAAACTCATATCGACTGTGTAATACTAGTATAGATATTTAGAGTTTCCCCGGCAACTACGTCTAAAACTAAACAAAACCTCGTCTCCTTACCTCCGACGTTCTCCTGGATATTTCAGCATAACCTAAACCATGATAATTTTCTTTTACAACAATTTTAGATATCAAGATCTAAGAAATCTCCCCCTTGAACAGTTCATATACAGAAGGCCAATGTTCCAAGTGAAACCCCTTCTGGAACTGTTCATCAGCCTCCTCTTGGGCTTAGTACAAGGACCCACAGGCTTCCTAAAAGCATCCCCGCCTCCTCTTGGACGTTGTACAAGGACCCGTCGGCTTCTTAGAAGTTTTCACAGCCTTCTCTTAGGCTTCGTATAATGATTCTTCCTCCGGGAAGATAGCCTCCCGTTGGGCTTCGTACAAATTGTCCCATCGGCTTCTTAAAAGTTTTTTCTCGCCTCCTCTTGGGCTTCGTACAAATTGTCCCGACGACCTCTTAAAGGTATAGGAACAGAAATTAGTCATCTTAATAGAACAGTCTTTCAAAGAGTCTAGATCTTTCTACCGCGAACGTCATATCTCTTAATTTCTATTAAGCTTAGTACAAAAGATAAAACTCTAGACTTGGACAGTCTAATCTCCTTGAGTCTCGAAGACATTCTCAAGTTCCTTTCAAAAATAGGAAAAGACACCCGTAGACTTGGGCAGTCTCAATACCCTTAGGATTCCCCATTTCCTTAAAGAACTAGAAATAATCCTGGTCCTCAGATCAAATCCATGAGTACAACATTATCCATATAAGAACTGATTTTCTCTTTTAACCAACATACTAGACCTGTCACTCAACTGAAACAGTAACCCTAGCCTCCTCTTGGGCTTTGTACAATGATTCTCCCCAGCAATACACCTTTAGCCTCCATCTCGGGCTTCGTACGAGATACAACACTCTCTTGTTGAGTATAAAAGACTCTCATGTTGAGTCAAAACCTTTTAGCCTCTCTCTCGGGCTTCGTACGAGACACATATAAAAGCACTCTCTTATTGAGTCAACCCTTTTAGCCTCTCTCTCGGGCTTCGTACGAGACACATAAAAACACCCTCTTGTTGGGTCAATAGCCTCCTCTTAGGCTTTGTATAAGGAAACCCCGGTTGAGACAATCAACCTTTTAGCATCAAAATTTGTGCCTCGTTCACAGTATACAAACATCAACAACTCCTTTTCCCCCATCTAATTCCTGTAAGCGGCAAGCCTCTTGATTATTTACATCCACGCCACTGTCCCTCTTTTAGCATGAGAAATTCCTAAGGAAAGATGACATTGTTCTAAACTGAGTTAAAGTCTTCTCCTTCAGGTTGAAAATCCCCTATAAATAAAATTATGGCATTGCTGGATTCGCATATCCCAGTTAAAGTAATTCTCCTTTATAATCAGTCACCCAACAGTTATGCCAAACAGGCCAAATATTCCCCTTTAGAGATGACAAATTCTCTCTAAAGTCAACACCCTTTTAGCTTCACATCTTGGGCTTCGAACAAGATACAAATAGACCCTTCAGCTTCACATATTGGGCTTTGAACAAGATATAAACCACCTTTAGCTTCATGTCTTAGGCTTTGACCAAAACACCAAAACACCATTTCCTCACGATTGCTCTGATTTCCCTACCCCGGGAATACGTAAGCATAAGATTGAAAAAGTATCTTAGCGAGCACACTAATCAAAAACCCCAAAGTCCCCTACCTCCAGCCAATCTAGCGCAGTATCCCAACAAATTCCCCATGAACATTCCCGGTATTTCGTTCTGAACAAAATAAGCACAGAGAGACCCACGAACCAAAGCCGCATCTGTAAACCAACAGTTTTGACTGTTTAACCTCAGTTTGCAAGCAGGGTTAATTGGAGACATCTATTTCCCTTCCTTCATCAGCTTCAATAGGATAAAAAATGAATCGAACTGTAGTACCAAAGCGATAGTGATTCGAAACCACAAAAACCGCGCTAAAGGACCCAGCTGGAAACATCAGGAATGGAAACTGGCTTTTTCTTGCAAAGGGGGCAAAAGTGACCAAAATAGCAACTCTCTCAAATGGTGTTCCAGATGTGGGGAACCATTTGGGGCAGTTCAAGGATGATATTTGGAGTGTGTTTGAGGTTTTATCTGGTTTGGAAAGTGACTGATTCAAGACATGGCTTGAAAAATGCACCAAAGTCCTATTTTTAGGTTTTGAGAGGGGACTTTGAGATTTTGGTGTTAAAGGTCACTTGTGAGAGTTTGGACATCTTAGATATGACATATTGGATGTGTTTGGATCATGAGCTATGATGGAAATGCTCTCTAACTCAAAAACTCAGAGTTACCTTGCTAAAGAAGGTATATTTACCTAGAGAAAGTGATTTTGAGGGAAGCATCTATTTGATGGCTTTGGTGTACTCAAACTGACCACAAATGAGCTCTATTTATAGCGTGTCAAGTTTGTTTTGGCTGCAATAGTGAATGGCAACTGCTGCAGAAGTTTGGCAAATGTTGATCAATGAGAATCCAAGTCTCCTCTAGCCATTGACTAGAGGTTAGAGCACAGAGCTGTGGTTACCTAGTTGTTGGATAAGTATTGATTGAATTCAGTTGGAAGAGGCTCAGTCCATGTCACCTTGGTGCATCCATTGAATGTTCCAAAACAACATTGGAGTCTTGTCCCTCTTTTAGGCATTTCTAGGTTTGGCATGCTACTTTTGGTTCCAAAGACTTGGGCGGCTTATGGATCAGAGTTGGTTCCTCCTTGGTCTCCCCTTGAGGTGTTCAGATGGATAGACTTGCTCGCCCTTTGCAAAATTTGAGCAAATCGAGCAAAATCCCCAAATCTGCCTTGTTATGACAGCTGCAGCAAGGCCTATTGCCACTGTCATAACTTCTTTCTCAGATTGAGTTTGGTGAAGTTCTTGGTAATTTTGGAAAGCCCTCATATGATACAACATATGTGTGATCATAGTTTGTCTTGACACTTTTTGGATCCAAGTGAAAAATTCCCTTACATTTTGGAAAAAGTGAAACAGATTCTGACTTAGTGAAAATTTCACTAAGTGTTGGAAAAAGTGGCATTTCATGTTTTCAGCCATTTTGACCCAACCCTAACTCAAAATCCATGATGAATTGGAATGAGGTGTAGTTGACACTTTTGTAGAGGGCCATGAGAGCTACAAATCCAGCTTTGAATGGGGAAAAATGGCCTTGTGGTTTAGGAGATATGATCCTCCAAAGTTGGTACCCTAGCCACTTTGTTCCATAACTTAGAAAATTTCTAAGTTTTTATGGTTACCCTGTAGCGGCAAAATCGTGAGTGTAAGCTATTGATTAACTTAATTCGAAAAGAAAGAGTTGCCACCGCACTTTTATTTTATCGAAAAAGGAAAGGAAAAAGAGCGAACAAAACCTACACAAGCTCTAAACAAGAACAAGTGAAGAGAGTCCGGATAAGGGGGTTGGTTACGCAATGGGAATGTGTTAGCACCCAAAACGTCTCTAGTACTCTATAGGAACCCTTTGAAATATCTACCGCTTTTTGGTCTGAAAATGTTTGCTTGAAAAGTGATTGAGGAGATGAGAAGAGAAATTATTTTTTAAGATTTTTGTGTTTGGAGAGACTTGTCGCCTCATGCCTATGTACCCACGAAGTGCAATGTAGAATCAAAACCCAGTAGTTCATGGTACAAAGAATGAAATTTGTTTGTTTTGGTTGATTTTAAATGTAAAAGACAAGTCGTCATTTCCAAGCGAAAACTTATGAAAAAGTTTTAAAAGAGAAAGTGCACGAGGGCACAAAAGGAATTTGAATGAGTTTGGTGTTTTTTTAAAATCTTTTGAAAAAGGTGTCAATATGCTTATGTAGTTTAGCATTTGTTAAGAAATGAAAAGAAAAGAGTAAGAGTCACTTGACAAAGTCAAGGTTTGATTATGAAAGAGGTGAAAGTTTGAAATCAAGAATGTTTTGAAAAAGGGAGAAAGTTTTGAAAATTGAAGATTGGGGAGGAGAAGAAGTGACTATCCTAAAGCATAAAGTAAAAGCTAAGGATAAGAAACATCTAACCACAAAAGAAAGCTTCGAAGTCTTTGAACCATAATTCCAAAGCAAAGGGAGAAAGGTCCTAAGTCTAAGTCCAAGATTCCAAGAATTGCATTGGATGTCCAAGTTCTAAGTCCAAGGATTCAAGAATAAGGTCTAGGTGCAAAACTCCACGTCCATTGCAAAGGATAGTAACCATAGTCCAAGATTAGAAGCACAGGTTTTTTAGAGGTTTTGGCCTTTATTAATGTTTTGGTCCAAGTGTACAAAGAGAAAAAGGCACAAGCATAAACATGTGTCCAACGGACAAAGGAAAAATTGCGGAAGCATAAACATGATATGAAATGATAATAATGAAGCATAAAAGTAAAAGAGATAGGGAACGAGAAGGAATTGTAAAAGTAAAAGTTAGAAGTTAGTGATTAGTTATTAAAGTAAGTGATCGATAATGATTGAATAATTGCACTTAGGTCAAGGTTAATGAGAACTCATTAGAGGATTGATAAGACCAAAGCCTCCTAACAACAAGTCTCATAAGTTTTGAACCAAAAGACAAATAATAAACTATTCTTGATAGTTTTCCGATGCGGGACAAATATTGCGCTATGTTAAGCAATTGCCGAGTAATTTACAGAGTAATTACCCTACAATGAGGCCGGTCAATAGATCTTTGTGCTAATGCATGCTAGATGAACGATATGTAAATCGTCATCCGAAAGCGATACCGCACGAAAAGAAAAATGGTAACGATCTAGTCTTGATCGAAATTCAACAAAGGAATTCCAAGATCTCTTAGACTTTCATCAATCAAAAAGAAAAAAATAAGATGAAGAAAAGTGGATCTAACATTTATGATCCACACAACCAACAACAATTAAAAGGTTAAAAGAAATCAAAATGAAGGAGAAAGAATTAAAATATTTTTTCAAATGATTTTTTCAAAGATATTTTGAACTAAAATCATAAAAAAATAAAATCTTGTTTTAGAAAAGAAGTTACTATAAAAAAAATAGTAAAGATATTGAATAAAAAAACATAAAAGAGTATAAAGAAGAGAAAACTATTTTTTGTTACAAGAAAATGAAAGGGAGGGCGTATAGAAATGTGGTGGTGGCGTTAGAAATAAAGTTGTAACGGGCTAGGCCCATTCTAAACTCACAAAATTCTTAAAACCTAAAAATAAGAAATAGAAAACCAAAAAAAAATGTTAACTCTTCAGCACAAAAGCCGATTGATTGCTCTTGACGGCAATGAAGGTGCGAAATCATCGCGGTGAAGCGGCTAAAAATGATTTTGTAACGGAAACAATCAAACTCAATGTATATCCCAAATGTGTTATCAATTTCAAACGAAGCTCATCTACGGAATCGAAATTAGAACACGAGAGCTCGTCGAAATCGGTAACTACCTTCGAACTTAGGTTAGCAACACTTTAATTCTTTTCTTCTCCTCTTTTTTTCCGTGAATTTCTGGGATTAATTACCATCACAATGACTATGGCCTAAGCAATTTCCACTGTTTTTTGATATGCTTCGCAAAGCTTAACATTTTCGCATGCAATGTTTTATCAAAATATAGGACGTTTTCACAAACAAAATAGTAAAAGTAAAAACACAAATGGAAGGCTCTTGAGTGAAATGAAAATTTTATTGAATGGAATTGGCCTGTAAATAGGCATTTACATTTGGAAGCAATTCCTGAAAAGAGGTAATTGCAAAAAGAAATAAAATAAAATACACATGTCGGAAATGTGGGGAACAGAAATCCACTATGATTCAATTCAGCTATGACCCAACATGCCTCACTTATCCGCAGATGTTTTGGCCTTCGAAGAGCCTGACTGGACTGATTCCTTTCCTTTGAAAACTCCAAGTATCAAAAGTGTTCACATATCGAACGCAGGCTGTAGCCTCTTGCTTTTAAATCCCTAACTTTTGCCTGGATCGCCCTTTTCGGGTTTTCAATCCACCGGGATACCCTTTTTTGCCAAAGTTGCCTTTTCAAGTTTTCAACTTTGTGGGTTTCTTCTTTTTTTTTTCCTTTTTATCCCTAATTTTTGCCCGAACCTTTTCTTTTTATGGTTCGCCGGGATGCCCCTTTTTGCCTGAACTTTCTTTTTATGTCCAGCGGGTCTTTTTCATGCAAAGTATTTTTTTATTACGTTTGTGTTCACAGGGGACGTAAAATCTTCGCCATCCATAGTTGAGAGTAATAAGGCTCCACCAGAGAAAACCTATCTTACTACATATGGGCCTTCGTAGTTCGGAGTCCATTTGCCCCTGTGATCTGTTTGAGGAAGGAGGATCCTTTTCAAAACCAATTCACCAGCCTGAAAACACCGAGGACGCACTTTCTAATCAAAGGCTTTCTTCATCCTGCTCTGATACAACCGACCATGTGCAATGGCTTCCAACCTCTTCTCTTCAATAAGGTTTAGCTGATCCAGTCTGGAACGCACCCACTCAGCTTCATCAAGTTTCACGTCTACCAGGATTCTTAGAGAAGGAATCTCAACCTCTAATGGTAGAACTGCTTCCATACCATATACCAATGAGAAAGGAGTTGCTCCAGTCGATGTGTGTACCGACGTACGATAAACATGCAAAGCATAAGGCAACATCTCATGCCAGTCTTTATAGGTCACTACCATTTTCTGCACAATCTTCTTGATGTTCTTATTCGCTGCTTCAACAGCCCCATTCATCTTCGGACGATAGGGAGAAGAATTATGATGTTCATTCTTAAAGCTCTGACATAGCTCCTTCATCATCTTGTTATTCAAATTTGAACCACTATCAGTAATAATTCTCTCCGGGACTCCATACCGGCAGATGATGTCCTTCTTGATAAACCTGGCTACCACTTGTCTGGTGACGTTGGCAAACGAGGCTGCTTCCACCCACTTCGTGAAATAATCAATGGCAACCAAGATGAAACGATGCCCATTGAAAGAAGTCAACTCAATCTTTCCGATCATATCAATGCCCCACATGGCAAAGGGCCAAGGCGATGACAATACATTCAGAGGAGTAGGCAGTACATGCACCTTGTCAGCATAAATCTGGCATTTATGACATTTCCGGGCGTATTTGAAACAATCAGATTCCATAGTCATCCAATAATACCCCGCTCTCAACAGTTTTCTGGCCATAGCATGCCCATTGGCATGGGTACCGAAATATCCTTCATGAACTTCCTCCATTAACAGGCTTGCCTCGTGTTCATCAACACAACGTAGCAAGACCATGTCAAAGTTTCTCTTGTATAGCACATCGTCTCTTCTCAGAAAGAAATTTCCCGCCAGCCTCCTCAGAGTTTTCTTGTCTTTGGAAGATGCACCCTCTGGATACTCTTGACTCTTCAGAAAAACCTTAATATCATGATACCAAGGTTTGCCATCTGATACACCTTCAACTGCAAACACAAAAGCTGGTCTGTCCAGACGCATGATTCTGATAGAAAGAGTTTCATTCCAGTGATTCACCTGATACATTGAAGACAACGTTGCCAATGCATCGGCCATCTGATTTTCCAACCGGCGTATATGATTAAAATCAACTCTGTCAAAGAACGGTAACAACCTTCTGGCATAGTTGTTATAATGCACCAAGTTCGCTTGACGAGTTTCCCATTCTCCAGTGATCTAATTAACTACCAATGCGGAATCACCATAAACATCGAGGTTCTTGATTCTCAAATCAATCGCTTCTTCCAATCCCATAATGCATGCTTCATACTCCGCCTCATTGTTGGTGCATATGAACGCTAATCGGGCAGTGAATGGTATATGAGAACCCTGTGGAGTCGTAATGACTGCCCCGATTCCGTTACCGTATGAATTAACTGCCCCATCAAAGACCAGCTTCCACTGGGACCCAATTTTTGGTCCTTCATCAGGTAGAGGCTCTTCACAGTCTTTCATCTTCAGATACATGATATGTTCATCAGGAAATTCAAACTTCATCGGTTGATAATCCTCAATTGGTTGTTCAGCAATATATTCTGACAAAACACTCCCTTAATGGCTTTTTGGGAAACATATTGAATATCCTATTCTGTCAGAACCATTTTCCAACGGGCTATTCTACCAGAAAGCGCTTGCTTTTCAAACACATACTTGATCGGATCCATCTTCGAAACCAAAAGGGTTGTGTGGTTTAACATATACTGCCTCAAACGCTTAGTTTCCCAAGCGAGTGCACAACATGTTTTCTCCAGCATCGAGTACCTCGACTCACAATCAGTAAACTTCTTACTCAGGTAGTAAATGACATGCTCTTTTCTACCTGACTCGTCGTGTTGACCGAGCACACACCCCGTTGAGTTCTCAAGAACCGTAAGATACATAATCAATGGCCTTCCTGGCACTGGCGGCATAAGGACCGGAGGTTCCTGCAAATACTCTTTTATTTTTTCGAACGCCTTTTGACAATTTTCGTTCCACCTGACCTCTTGATCTTTTCTTAGCAACTTGAATATCGGTTCACACGTGGCTGTAAGATGAGAGATGAATCTAGCAATGTAGTTCAACCTCCCTAGGAAACCACGAACCTCCTTTTCTGTTCTTGGTTCAGGCATTTCTTGAATGGCTTTTACTTTAGCAGGGTCAACCTCGATACCTTTTTCGCTGACAATAAAACCCAGTAACTTTCCAGACCTCACCCCAAAGGTGCACTTGTTCAGATTCAACCTCAGTCTGAAATTTCTCAACCTTTCAAACAATTTCTGAAGATTAACCAGATGTTCTTCCTCCGTCTATGATTTTGTAATCATGTCATCAACATAAACCTCGATCTCTTTGTGAATCATATCATGAAAGAGAGTCACCATCGTCCGCTGATATGTTGCCCCAGCATTTTTCAATCCAAAGGGCATCACTTTGTAACAGAATGTTCCCCACGGTGTTATGAACGTCGTTTTCTCCATGTCCTCTGGGGTCATCTTGATTTGGTTATACCCAGAGAACCATCTATGAAGGAAAACACAGAACACTGAGCGGTGTTATCCACTAACACATCAATGTGAGGAAGCGGGAAGTCGTCTTTTGGGCTTGCTCTGTTCAGATCTCTGTAATCAATGCACATCCTGACCTTTCCATCCTTCTTAGGTACAAGTACAATATTAGCAACCCATGGAGGATAATTTGTTATAGCAAGAAACCCAGTATCTAACTGTTTCTGAACCTCTTCTTTAATCTTGACAGACATCTTCGGCTTCGTCCTTCTCAGCTTCTGCTTAACCGGAGCACATCCTTCTTTGAGCGGCAACCGGTGTACCACGATGTCAGTGTCGAGCCCAGGCATGTCTTGGTAAGACCAGGCAAAGATATCCACATACTCTCAGAGCATTTCAATCAATCTTCCACTGACAGAGTCTTCCAAAGCAGCCCTAATATGTACTTCTTCCATTGCGTCCTCGGTCCCCAAGTTAACAACCTCGATTTCCTCCTGATGTGGCAGAATGACCTTTTCCTCCTGTTTTAACAGCCTGGCTAATTCCTCTGGTAAGGCACAATCTTCATCAGTCCCCTCTTCAGCCTGATATATGGGATTATCAAAGTCATATCGAGCCATAGCTGAATCATAATGGGTGGAATCTGAACAAGAAAACCTGCATGATTGATGATATATGTTTATTATGGATGCATCAAACAAAAACACATTGCCATTTTGCTGTGATTTTAATGCAAAAATAAAAAATAGAAAAATAGGGATCAAAACATTTGAATGTGAAAACATCCTTTATTAATGATAAAGAAAAAGCATACAAAAACATTCAAGCCCTACAAACAAGAATCACTACGTCTTGGGCAGAACGTAGGATTAACATAGATGACAAACAGAAGCAATTACTCTGGTCCGGTCACTTGAATGACTCTCTCCGACGACCAGTTGAGAAGGCTTTGACCTGGGACACATGGGCGAATCTAACTATCCATATCACAATCACTGTTCCTATCCTCCTCAATCGCATTGACTCTGTCAAAGAAAACACCGGCACTGGTGAAACGGACTGGACCATAGAACTTGGGAGGCTCTTCAGGACGCCTGGGTGGCTTATATCCCAGTACATGAGTATCTCTCTTTTCCTGGACATCAATAATCTGACCCCACTTTTGTGAACCGCCGACTTCAACCACGTCCCAAGCAGCTTTGAAATAAGACATTGAAATCTCCGGCTGATGTACCACTGTAGGCTGAACCACTTCAGATTGGCTACCTTCCTTGAGAGGCTTCTCAGTGATCTTCACTGCTTCGAAACCCTGACATAGAGTTTCGTGTATTTCACCATCTACCTCTACATACTTGAAATTAGATAACTGGCTTATCATGATGTCCTCTTCTCCACAGACCGTCACCACATGCCCGTCTACCATGTACTTTAACTTCTGATGCAATGTAGACGTCACAGCCCCAACACTGTGAATCCATGGACGACCCAGCAGATAGCTGTAGGCAGGTTGGATGTCCTTGATATAGAAGGTAGCATCGAAAACTTCAGGCCCAACCTTAATTGGTAGCACAATCTCACCGAAAACAAACCTCTTCGAGCCGTCGAAAGCGCGTACCACCAAATCACTAGGTGTGCATATCAACCCTCGGGTGTCCAGCTTCATCAAGGCTTTTTTAGGCAGAACATTCAAAGAGGACCCAGTATCCACAAGCACATGAGACATCAATGATCCACGGAATTCAATAGAAATATGCAAGGCATTATTATGGTTTCTCCCAGCTGGAGTCAAGTCAACATCCGTAAAACCCAGACCATTGCCTGCATTGACATGGCCCACTACCCCCTCCAACTGATTAACAGAGATCTCTTGAGGTACGTAAGCAGCATTTAGTACCTTCAGCAATGTATTTCGGTGTTCCTCGGAACATAATAACAGGGACAAGATAGAGATCTTGGACGGAGTCTGCCGCAACTGATCAACAATCTTGTAATCGCTCTTCCTAATTAATATCATAAATTCTTCTACGTTCTCGGAGAAAGAATTATCAACCGGCCCTGCCGTGGAGTCATTCACTACTGGTGCTTGCACATAATTACCTACAACCTGCTTCCCTTTGTCTTGTTTAGAACTACCAGCTTGATCATTTGAAGGGATAAAGACCCTACCACTTCTCGTGATAGACCCTGCCTCAATACTGCTTTCAACACAAGATTTCACTACAAAAGTTCCCACCAGTTCTTGTTTCTGTCCATTGACAAACACTTCGGCTCCGTAGTTCCAAGGAATGGCCTTGGTACTCTCATATGGCACGGGTCCGGGAGCTGTAATAATCACCGGTGCTGGTCTGACTGGCCCTGAAATAGTGATTATTTTGAAAGGGATAGTAATGGTAGCAACCTCATTTTTCCTGCTGACGACTTCTTTTTGTTGGTCACATCGGTCAAACTGCAATCGACCTTCATCTATCAACCTTTGAATTCTTGACTTCAACAAATCACACCCATTCATTTGCGACATACAATCTGAACAATTCTCATCACATCTGGGGGACACCTCACCCCTCAATAACCTCTCCTTTACCAACATCAAAGGAGTCCTTAATTCATTAACATCCGTAATCAAATTCAAAGATTCATCTCCCTCTAACACAGCGTTAACCCTTGGTCCCCCATGGTTCGGTATTGGATTCTGGATGACATTTGGCCTATCATTTGAAAAGTTAATGGTCTTCGAATCCACCAAGTCTTGGACTGCGTGCTTAAAAGCTTTGCAGTCTTCAATATAGTGTCCGGGTGCCCCAGAATGAAAATCACAATGGGCATTAGGATTATAACCCGGAGGTGGATTACCGGTGGGAGGAGCTAGAGTCCTTTTCTGGATCAACTGCAATTGTAGCAAATGCTGAAACAACTGTGAATATGGTAGAGGTGGAGTATCAAAATGTCGGTTCTGCTTAGGCCTTGGCTGATACTGACGCGGAGCCTGATTTTGCTGTTGCTGAGGTGGAAGCGCTGCAGGAATTGTCACTGAAGCTACCTGCTGGTTATAACTCTGATGCTGCTTTCCATTACCTCGGTGAGACGACACAGAATTTGTTTCCTCCTTCTTCTTATAATTAGCATATGGTTTCTTCCCTTGACCTGAAGACGACCTATCTCTACCTGCTACCTTCCCCGCTTTGATCCCACTCTCTAACATTTCTCCGACCATGATCAAATCAGCAAACTTGCCTGACGCGCACGGTAATAGTTTCTCATAATAACGTCCCGGCAAAGTATCCATAAACAAATTCAACATTTCCTTTTCCAACATGGGCGGTTGTACCCTTGTCGCTAGTTCACGCCATCTCTGCGCATATTCCTTGAAGCTTTCGTTATTCTTCTGGGACATGTTCTGTAACTGGGTCCTGTTGGGAACCATATCAGTATTATATTGGTAGTGCTTGATAAAGGCCTCAACCAACTCTCTCCAATTACAGACATGGTATCTCTCTAGTTGCATAAGGATGCCCCAGACAGGCTCTCCTGGAAAAAATGCATCAGCAATTTCTCATCTTTAGAATACGCAGCCATCTTCCTTGCGTATGCCCTGACATGCGTCTTAGGACAGGTGGTAGCTTTGTATTTTGCAAAAGTGGGCACCTGAAATTTATGCGGAATTACAACACTAGGAACCAGCCCCAAATCCTCCAGATCCATTCCTACAGAATTCTGATTCACCACTCCCCTTAGTTGTTCTTCCATCAGTCTGAACCTTTGATCATTGTCGGCCTGAGGACCAGCATCCCCGCCTGGCATGGAGAAAACGTCATCTTGTTGGTCTTCGAAACGACGACCATGAACAGCACAAAAACTTCCTCCTCCCACAATAGAAGGAATCACAAGCTGCTCTCCTCCGCTCGGAGGGATCACAACACCAAGGATGGGGATCTCTACGCCCATAGGACCTCCCTGAGCACCGTTACCAACAATGCCATTATGGACTCCGCCATGAAGAACCCCGTCTTCATCCACCCTTGCTACTAAGGGTTGGACCAAAGTCCTCAATTACTCTTGCCCTTGGGCAATACCTTGCATCAGTTCCATGAATTGGTCTATACGGGCCTGCATGGCGGCCATCTCTGCTTGCATCTTCTCCATAATTCTCCTCTGATTTGATCTAGTAGAATACCGGTGAATTGGCTGGTTATCAATCCTGCCTGCAACCAAATAAAGGTTAGAAAAAAAAACCCGGGACGAGCACCTGCTATGCCAAGAAAAATGATTATGATTATACAAATGCAAATGAACATGTTTGAATATTTGCAGGGTGATCCACCCCTTGATTCCAGTTTAAAGACGAGATAGGATGAAACTGCTGCTCATATATAAACCAGAGAAAAATCACTGTCAGAGGTTACAACCCAAGATAAGTCTGAAAACAAAAGAAGCAGAGATCCCAGCCAACAATTCTGGTGGTGACCCGAGATACAAAGAAAAACAAACTACAGACTATCACCCACTGCCTGATCTAGAGGCCTCACCCCTAGGGCTCTTCACCTCAGCTCGTATCTTCATCTCTACTATGGTCTCCATGGCCTCATTCAGTCGCTCCTCAACTGCGTGTCTCTGGAACATCCTTGATAAGATCTCCTCGTCTTTCTTCTTGAGCTTCGTCTTCAAACTCTCGATCTGATGCAGGAACTTATCTTCTTTCTGTTTGTTGACAGTTATTGCAGTATCTCGGTAAGCATTGAACTTGTGAATCTTCGACCAAGCTTTAGCTAGATCTTCCTTCTTGGATTTGAGAATCCTGCTAACACTTTTTAGAACTTGTCCTACCTTTTGTCTGGCTGTGACCTCTTCAGCTAGCTCTTTTTCTTTCTTAGCGAGAAGCTCTGTCTTCAACTTGGCGACATGAACAGCTTCACCCCACTCATGCTTCAACTGGTAGATTTCTCTTTGCAGCTCACCGTTCTCCTCTCGAAGCTTCTCGTTTTCAGCCCACAATTTGGTATACTTCTCTATCTTCACTGTGGTTGGTGGCTCAATCAACAGAGGGTACAAAGGCGGCTCTATTGGGAAAGGAAGAAGCTCCTCTTCTGCCCTTTTCCGGACCCACTCCACATACGGAGAGAAAGCTTGGTTGTTACACTTCCCAAAGAAGGTCTTTCCTCTTTTAAAAACTTGTTTCCAAGCGTTCACGGCCTTTCTTGCCATTTCTTGGTCTGTAGTACCATTGAAAAATAGGGATTCTCTGATATCTTGTTCCTCGGGGGGAGTCTTCAATGCATACCCAAATTGTCTGATGGCAAGGGAAGGGTTATAATTAATTCCGCCTTTCCTCCCTATTAAGGGTACATTTGAGAATCCTCCGCAGTTGAAAATGAGCTCAATCCCTGGCAAACTGTGATTAAACCAAACGATGTTATCAACAGTCAATCCCATCAACCTCTTAGACCACTTCATAGAATCCCTTGCATCAACAAAAGCCCCGGCTTTAGGGAGATGACTGAAAAACCAAGTAGATAGGAGCGACGTGTGTAACGCCCGTATTTAATTAATTATTTTTAATTAGATAGATTGAGTAATTTTTTTGTATATTTGTTGAATATGTTGAATATGTTGTTTGATGCTAATAAGTGATAATCGGGTAATTAGTCATTTTAGTCGGGAGGAATTAATATTAGAAATAATATTTATTTTCGTAGAATATTAATTAATTTAGTTGGGTTAAGTTGTGTGGGAGAAAGATCAAAGTTGGGGGTACCGTATAGTAAGCCCATTAAATTAATTAGTAGACCCATTATTATATTAGGATGTGATATTAGGTTATAATTAAGAAAAGAAAGGAATAGAGGTAGCAGTAAGAGGAGAAGTTACAAGGAGAAGTTACAAGGAGAGAACGAGGGTTTGGAAGCACGAAGGTAGGAGTAGGGAGAATACGAGAGTTTGCCGTCAAAGTTTCAGTTTCGACCGGAAACTCGAGCTACCTTCAATCCAAGGTAAGGGTAGGGTTCTGACTCTATAATTAGGTTTATGATAAATAGTATGTGGGATTGGATTTGTGAAAAATTGCTTCTCTCCATGTTTGATTGTTATGCTTGATTTCGGAATTTGGTTGATGTCGTTAAATTGGTCGTAGAAATTTGATTATGTTGTTCGTATTATAATTCCTACATTGCTGTTACACCGTGATGGTTGGGGTTTGATTTGGAACTGAGTCGAAGGAAGAATCACTAGAATTAAGGAAACTGGAAAGAAACAAGCAGGTGACGAACGAAGTCTGGTGCTTACGCAGAATTGGTATGCATGACGACCGTAATAAGGGCATGACGACCGTCACACCCACGAACAACATCACAACCGTCACACTCTCTTGACGAGCGTCACGCGGGCGAATTCTGGGCTGTGTGGAAGTTGGTGATTCTGTTTCGTGGTCCTTGGTCGGTGTAGCCTGGCGTGATTACTGATATGCTTTAGTCGAGTACAGAACCATAATTTGAATGAGTATATAATTACCAGAGGCTTAATTAGTGAATTAGAACCACTATAAATAATTAATAATTGTGTTGCAATGAATTAGTAAGAAACATAATTAAGTTGAACATCAGTATAAGCAACAGTAGTAATAGAAACCGGTGTAGACTGTAAGGAGCTGATAATAGTACTGTGACTAATCGATAGGAGGATAATTAAGTAACTGTGTGGTAGAATTTAGTAGTATGTTTGGTGAGTTGTTGTTGACCCGAATTTAACAGGGAAATGCTAGAGTTGAGCAGAGAAGTTGTTTAATTGGTTTAGTTAGAAGGTTATAGAAATAGTAATGCGATGTAACTAGTTGTTTCTTGCGTTGTGCTCCCTGTTGCAAGTTGTAAAGTTGTTAGTTGTGGATTTTGTTGCAGAACCTTATTAGTTGTTGTTGTTGATAAGTTGAAGGCCTATGGCCAGTGTTGATTTGTTGATTAAGGTGTAGGCCTATGGCCAGTGCTGATTTATTGTTGTTGTTAAGTTGTAGGCTTATGCCAATGTTGAATTATTGTCGTTATTATGATGTTCATGTTGGGTCACATGGCATAACATATTAAGCTGGACTGGATTGGCAAATTATTAAGTTGGCCTGGATTGGCAAAAATATTAAGCGAAAGGCTTATGCCTTATTGACGTCAATATTAATTGGCAAATTTTTAAGCTGGGAGTTCTGCTCCAATGGTACCACATGCATGTGCATTTTGAGTCGCATTTCATGTTGCACCGTTGTTGTTGTGTTGTTAACTGAATGTGATTTTTACGTTGTTATTGCGTTGTGGATTAATATTGATTTCAAGGTTGTTGTGTTGCTGATTTATGTTGATTTTTGTTGCCTAAAAAGTTGTGAAGTGGTGATTTTATAATCTGATCTAATATATTATTTATCATATATCCGATTATATGGTTTGATATCTCACCCCTTCTGTGGTTGGTGATGGTTTATACGTCATCCTGCAGGTAATCCAGAGTGAAGGTTGTCTACCTTCATTAGTTCGAGTCGGTGTCGTTGCTCTGATACGTAGCACTCGGGGGGATGAACGCATGTTTTCTTTAGTGTTGGTTTTATTATGTTGCTGAATTTTAAGTTGTTTTCATTAAAGACTTGATGTCTTAGAGTTGTTTTGGATCAAACAAGCTGTCATGGTATTTCAGCTGAATTTATGAATCCGCTGCGTATTAATAAAGTTGTTCGGTGACAAAGACTGAATTATGTTCATCTGAATATTAAGTGTTATGTATCCATGTTCAGGCGGTAAATGCCGTTGTTTTTAAGTTGAAAATGTGACATCTTGTTTATGTTGAAATTTTATTACTCTGATTTTATTAACTATTCGCCGGGTCGAAAATGGGGTGTTACATTAGTGGTATCAGAGCAGGTCGGTCCGTCCGGCCAAGTTGTCAAGTCGTAGTTCTGTTTAACAATCGAGTATTATTAATTAGTTCTACTCGTGTTTATGTTGCAGTGATAAGTTGAGATGGCTGGAAGGAACGATGCTGCAATTGCTGCTGCGATGCAAGCAATGGCTCAAGCTTTGCAGAATCAGCCGAACACTGACAAGAATGCTGGATCTCGTAGTTTGGCAACTTTTCAGAGGGAGAATCCGCTTACCTTCAAGGGCAAGTATGATCCTGATGGAGCGTTGGATTGGTTGAAAGAGATGGAGAGAATCTTCCGTGTGATGGACTGCACTCCAGCACAGAAGGTTCGATATGGGACTCATATGCTAGCATTCGAGGCTGATGACTGGTGGCTAGAGACTCGTCAGAGGTTGGAAGCTACAGGTGAAGGTATCACTTGGGCTGTGTTCCAAAGAGAGTTCCTGAGGAAATATTACCCAGAGGATGTTCGTGGTGAGAAGCATATCGAGTTTCTTGAGCTGAAGCAAGGAAACATGTCAGTTAGTGATTATGTTGCAAAGTTTATTGAGTTGGCTAAGTTTTATCCGCACTACAACGGGGATGATACTGAGTTTTCAAAATGCATCAAATTTGAGAGTGGGTTGCGCCCTGAGATTAAGAAGGCAGTTGGATATTAGAAGATTCGTGTTTTTGCGGATTTGATTGATAGTTGCAGGATTTTTGAAGAGGATAACAATGCTTATTATAAGATCATTAATGAGAGTAAGGGCAAGCACCAACAAAATCGGGGCAAGCCTTATGATGCTCCGGCGGGAAAAGGTAATCAGAAAGTGGCTGATGGCAAGAGAACTAGTGGGGGAGATGCTCCTACTGGCATAACTTGTTTCAAATGTGGGAAACTTGGTCATAAGAGTAATGTGTGTACTGCTGAGGTAAAGAGGTGTTTCCGTTGTGGTAAGACTGGGCATGCAATATCTGAGTGCAAGCATAAAGAGAGGATTTGTTTCAACTGTGGTGAAGAAGGACACATTGGTAGTCAGTGTCAGAAACTAAAGAAGGCGCAAACCGGTGGGAAAGTGTTCGCGTTGGCTGGGACTCAAACAACTAGCGAGGACACACTCATCAGAGGTACATGTTTCATTAATGGTACTCCTTTAATCGCTATGATTGATACTGGTGCTACTCATTGCTTTATTGCTGCCGATTGTGTTAAGAGATTGGGTCTTATGTTGTCCTCTATGAATGGAGAGATGGTCCTCGAGATTCCGACTAAGGGATCGGTGACTACTTCTCTTGTGTGTTTAACGTGTCCTTTGTCGATCTTCGACAGAGACTTTAATATTGATTTGGTGTGTTTGCTGTTAACTGGGATGGATGTGATCTTAGGTATGAATTCATTAGAATATAACTATGTTCATATCAATTGCTATAGAAAGTCGGTGAGTTTTTCTACTCCTGAAGAAGAGGAAGGAGTAGGATTATTGTCTTGTAGGCAATTACGAAAGTTGATGCAAGAAGAAGCTCAGGTGTTTTCGTTGATGGTGTTGTTATCTATTGAGAATCAAGCTGAAATTGATGAGTTGCAGGTGGTGCGCGAATTTCCTGAAGTTTTCCCTGACGAAATTCCTGATGTACCGCCAAAGAGGGAAGTAGAATTTGCGACCGACCTTGTACCTGGTACCAGATCTGTTTCTATGGCACCGTACAGGATGTCTGCGTCTGAGTTGTCAGAATTAAAGAAAAAATTAGAGGATTTGATTGAAAAGAAGTTTGTAAGGCCAAGTGTATCGCCGTGGGGAGCTCCAGTGTTGTTGGTAAAGAATAAAGATGGGAGTATGAGGCTCTGTGTTGATTATAGACAGTTGAACAGAGTGACGATTAAGAACAAGTATCTGCTTCCGAGAATAGATGACTTGATGGATCAGTTGGTAGGTGCTTGTGTGTTTAGCAAGATTGATTTGAGGTCAGGCTATCACCAGATTAAAGTGAAAGATGATGATATTCAGAAGACGGCTTTTAGAATGCTTTATGGACATTATGATTTGGTGATGTCGTTCGGTGTTACAAATGCGTCGGGAGTATTCATGGAGTACATGAACCGTATCTTTCATACTTACTTGGATCGGTTTGTGGTGGTGTTCATTGATGATATACTGATTTACTCTAAATCGGAAGTAGAGCATGCAGAACACTTAAGACTAGTATTGCAAGTTTTGAGAGAGAAGAAGCTATATGCAAAGTTGTCAAAATGTGAATTTTGGTTAAAGGAAGTTAGTTTTCTTGGTCATGTCATTTCAAGTAGTGGCATTGTTGTGGATCCATCTAAAGTAGATGCTGTGTTGCAATGGGAAACTCCAAAGTCGGCTACCGAGATTAGAAGCTTTTTGGGACTAGCCGGTTATTACCGAAGGTTCATCGAAGGATTTTCTAAGTTAGCACTTCCGTTGACTAAGTTGACTTGTAAAGGTAAAGCTTTTGTGTGGGACATTCAATGTGAAGGAAGTTTTGCAGAATTGAAGAAGAGATTGACTTCGGCTCCGGTTTTGACATTACCTAATCCAGGAGAACCTTTTGTGGTATATTGTGATGCTTCTAAGATGGGTTTAGGAGGTGTACTTATGCAGAATGGTAAGGTGGTTGCTTATGCGCCGAGGCAGTTGAGGACTCATGAAAATAACTATCCTACGCATGATTTAGAGCTTGCTGCAGTTGTTTTTGTGCTGAAGTTCTGGAGACATTATCTTTATGGTTCTAGATTTAAAGTATTTAGTGACCATAAAAGTTTAAAGTATTTATTTGACCAGAAGGAGTTGAATATGAGACAGTGAAGGTGGTTGGAGTTATTAAAAGATTATGATTTCAGTTTGAATTATCATCCAGGTAAAGCTAATGTTGTGGCTGATGCTTTAAGTCGAAAGACTTTACATATGTCGGCGATGATGGTTAAAGAGTTAGAATTAATTGAACAGTTCAGAGATATGAGTTTAGTTTGCGAAGTGACACCACAGAGTGTTATGTTAGGAATGTTGAAGATTAACAATGATTTTCTGGATAGTATCAGAGAAGCTCAGAAGTTAGACGTGAAACTGGTAGATTCGATGGTTGGAATCGATCAGTCTGAGAATAGCGATTTTAAGATGGACGCGCATGGTGTGTTAAGATTCCGTGATCGAATTTGTATTACTGATGATGCGGAAATGAAGAAAGTGATTCTTGAGGAAAGTCATAAAAGTAAATTGAGTATTCCTCCGGGGGCTACAAAGATGTATCAAGATTTGAAGAATTTGTTTTGGTGGCCTGGGATGAAGCGTGATGTAGCGCAGTTTGTGTATGCATGTTTAACTTGTCAGAAGTCGAAGGTTGAACATCAAAAGCCTGCGGGGTTGATGCAACCGTTAGAAGTCCCAGAATGGAAATGAGATAGCATTTCAATGGACTTTGTAACGGGATTACCAAACACTTTAAGAGGATATGATTCGATTTGGGTGATTGTTGATAGGCTTACGAAGTCGGCTCATTTCATTCCTATTAACATCAGTTTTCCAGTATCGAAGTTGGCGGAGGTTTATACTAACGTAATTATGAAACTGCATGGTGTTCCTTTGTGTATTGTGTCGGATAGAGAACCGGGGTTTACTTCTGATTTTTGGAAGAGTTTGCAAGAGGCGTTGGGCTCTAAGTTGAGGTTGAGTTCGGCGTATCACCCTCAGACTGATGGTCAGACGGAGAGGACTATTCAGTCATTAGAGGATTTGTTGAGAGCGTGTGTTCTTGAGCAGGGAGGTTCGTGGGATACTTATCTTCCATTGATAGAATTCACTTATAATAACAGTTACCATTCGAGTATTGGAATGGCACCTTTCAAAGCGTTGTATGGTCGGAGATGTAGAACTCCTTTATGTTGGCATGAATCTGGGGAAAGTGTCGTGCTTGGACCTGAAATTGTTCGAGAGACTACTGAGAAGGTGAAGTTAATTTGAGAAAAGATGAAAACTTCCCAAAGTAGACAGAAGAGTTATCATGACAAGCGGAGGAAAGACTTAGAATTTCAAGCAGGTGATCATGTGTTTTTAAGAGTTACACCTGTGATAGGTGTTGGCCGTGCATTGAAGTCTAAGAAGCTCACTCCTTATTTTATTGGCCCGTATCAGATTTCGGACAGAGTTGGAAATTTTGCTTATAGAGTGGCCTTACCGCCTAATCTTTCGAATTTGCACGATGTGTTCCATGTGTCACAACTCCGGAAGTATGTTCCAGATCCATCTCATGTGATTCATATGGATGATGTGCAAGTACGGGACAATCTTATTGTGGAAACGATGCCTGTACGAATTGCGGAACGTGAGATGAAAATTCTAAGAGGCAAGGAGATTGCATTGGTGAAGGTAGTCTGATTAGGAGCTGCTGGAGAAAGTATGACGTGGGAGCTGGAAAGTAGGATGCGGGAATCTTATCCTGAGTTGTTTGAGCAAGGTGATATTTTCGAGGATGAAAATATTCTAAGTGGGGGAGAGTTGTAACGCCCGTATTTAATTAATTATTTTTAATTAGATAGATTGAGTAATTTTTCCGTATATTTGTTGAATATGTTGAATATGTTGTTTGATGCTAATAAGTGATAATCGGGTAATTAGTCATTTTAGTCGGGAGGAATTAATATTAGAAATAATATTTATTTTTGTAGAATATTAATTAATTTAGTTGGGTTAAGTTGTGTGGGAGAAAGATCAAAGTTGGGGGTACCGTATAGTAAGCCCATTAAATTAATTAGTAGACCCATTATTATATTAGGATGTGATATTAGGTTATAACTAAGAAAAGAAAGGAATAGAGGTAGCAGTAAGAGGAGAAGTTACAAGGAGAGAACGAGGGTTTGGAAGCACGAAGGTAGGAGTAGGGAGAATACGAGAGTTTGCCGTCAAAGTTTCAGTTTCGACCAGAAACTCGAGCTACCTTCAATCCAAGGTAAGGGTGGGGTTCTGACTCTATAATTAGGTTTATGATAAATAGTATGTGGGATTGGATTTGTGAAAAATTGCTTCTCTCCTTGTTTGATTGTTATGCTTGATTTCGGAATTTGGTTGATGTTGTTAAATTGGTCGTAGAAATTTGATTATGTTATTCGTATTATAATTCCTACATTGCTGTTACACCGTGATGGTTGGGGTTTGATTTGGAACTGAGTCAAAGGGAGAATCACTAGAATTAAGGAAACTGGAAAGAAACAAGCAGGTGACGAACGAAGTCTGGTGCTTACGCATAATTGGTATGCATGACGACCGTCACACCCACGAACAACATCACGACCGTCACACTCTCGTGACGAGCGTCAAGCAGGCGAATTCTGGGTTGTGTGGAAGTTGGAGATTCAGTTTCGTGGTCCTTGGTCGGTGTAGCCTGGCGTGATTACTGATATGCTTTAGTCGAGTACAGAGCCATAATTTGAATGAGTACATAATTACCAGAGGCTTAATTAGTGAATTAGAACCACTATAAATAATTAATAATTGTGTTGCAATGAATTAGTAAGAAACATAATTAAGTTGAACATCAGTATAAGCAACAGTAGTAATACAAACCGGTGTAGACTGTAAGGAACTGATAATAGTACTGTGACTAATCGATAGGAGGATAATTAAGTAACTGTGTTGTAGAATTTAGTAGTATGTTTGGTGAGTTGTTGCTGACCCGAATTTAACAGGGAAATGCTAGACTTGAGCAGAGAAGTTGTTTAATTGGTTTAGTCAGAAGGTTATAGAAATAGTAATGCGATGTAACTGGTTGTTCCTTGCGTTGTGCTCCCTATTGCAAGTTGTAAAGTTGTTAGTTATGGATTTTGTTGCAGAACCTTATTAGTTGTTGTTGTTGATAAGTTGAAGGCCTATCGCCAGTGTTGATTTGTTGATTAAGGTGTAGGCCTATGGCCAGTGCTGATTTATTGTTGTTGTTAAGTTGTAGGCTTATGCCAATGTTGAATTATTGTCGTTATTATGATGTTCATGTTGGGTCACATGGCATAACATATTAAGCTGGACTGGATTGGCAAATTATTAAGCTGGCCTGGATTGGCAAAAATATTAAGCGGAAGGCTTATGCCTTGTTGACGTCAATATTAATTGGCAAATTTTTAAGCTGGGAGTTCTGCTCCAATGGTACCACATGCATGTGCATTTTGAGTCGCATTTCATGTTGCATCGTTGTTGTTGTGTTGTTAATTGAATGTGATTTTTACGTTATTATTGCGTTGTGGATTAATATTGATTTCAAGGTTGTTGTGTTGCTGATTTATGTTGATTTTTGTTGCCTAAAAAGTTGTGAAGTGGTGATTTTATAATCTGATCTAATATATTATTTATCATATATCCGACTAAATGGTTTGATATCTCACCCCTTCTGTAATATCACTGCTCTGGGCATATGTTGTGCTGTCAACTGAACGAGAACCACAACCCAGAAAACCAGAATTCCACAACAACGAACCACTGAGATAACCAGAAAACCAGGTAAATAACTACACACCGTCGAGAAATCCAGAAAACCGAGTAGGTTGAAGGTTTCGGTTACCTGCAGACCTGCAAACACCCATCCCCGCTCACATGTGGGTTCTAGAAAATGGGATCCTCAGTCTCAGATTCTCGATTTGAGAAGCAATAGTACATTCATCCCTCGGGGTACAATACTATCGCCAAACAAATAGGTCGTCCACTGATTCCCCCAAAAATAAGGTCATCCTATGCAAGTTCCCAACATTGGGTCTCCGGATCGACAAGTGTAATGGGTTTGCCATTTCTGGTCTGCCATTATCACATGTCGGGAGGAGAGGCGTTGCTGAGTCCTCGGAAGAAACGGTCGCCAGAGTCGACATCTCTCTAGATCAACACCCTGAAATGCGCAAGACACGCACGTCAGAATATCTCCCAAGATAGCCTCGTCTGGATGTGAATTTCGTGAACACCAAACGCACCAAGACGGCGCGTAGGTCCCACTACATTCCACTCTAGTCCTAAATGTATGCTCAAGCCTGTGTATTGGGCTTATCTCTCAAAGAAACCCAACCTGCCAAACAGAAAACCAGCACAGCACAGCACAGTCCAACATAATAATGAAATGCAATGCAATAAATGTGGTAAATACAGTAAAACAGTAATATACAGTAATATACAACAAAATAAAGCACAACAGATAAACACCCAATGAAAGAAAACAAACAAGCGCTAGAATTGACCCGCAAAAGGGGATGGACCAGTCATAGGTCAACCTGTCCCCAGCAGAGTCGGCATCTATCGCTCCCGAGGATTTACATCCAAGGTACAAACGCGAAAGTGGCGCGGAAAATAGAGTTGCTAGCAATGTGTATTTATCCCAAGAGAGGGAAAGGAAACACTGCGTAAACTTGAAGGGAAGGAAAAGAGCATGGTCTCGCGACCAAGAGAAACGAGTAAGGGAGTCGGTTACGCGAAGGGAAGATGTTAGCACCCCACACGTCCATCGTACTCGACGGGATCCACGCTTGTTGTCTCGATCAAAGGGTGTCATTGTAACACCCGTATTTAATTAAATATTTTAATTAAATAGTATTGAGTATTTTTTCGAATATTTGTTGACTATGTTGAATATGTTGGTTGATGCTAATAAGTATTAATCGGGTAATTAGTCGATTTAGTCGGGAGAAAATAATATTTATTTTTGTAGAATATTAATTAATTTAATTGATTTAAGTTGTGTTGGCTTTAGTAGGATAATTTAATTAAAAATGATTTAAGTCGTAGAAAATAATATGGTGAACTTAGTAGAAGTATAAGAAAATATTGGGCTTAGTTAGATGGTAGTAATAGTGGGGGTGTAGTAGTGAGACCCAATAAGAAAATAAAATAATAGAATTATTATATTAGGTTTTTAGAAACAAGGAGGAGTTAGAAAGTGGCTGTAAGTGGAAGTTGCAGAAAAAGAGGAAAAATAGGAGCAGAACGTGGAAGTTATGGAGAAGAGGAAAAGAGGAACAAGGGTTTTTGAGAGAGAATTCGTAGAGGCTGCTAGAGCAAGTTTTCAACCGGAAAAATTTAGAGCAACCTTCAATCCAAGGTAAGGGTGGGGTTCGAATTTTATAACCGGGTATATGATAATTGATCGTGGGATTGGGATTTATATAATTTTCTACTGAATGTGTTGAAGTGTATTGATGAATTGGTTTTGTTTTTGTGAATTTTGATGTTTGCTAGATTGTTTGGTTGTTGTTTTATAGTGTTAAACTTAGGTTGGAATTTGGTTAATTTTGTAGGTTTTTGCATTTTTGGAGATTTGGGGGTTTAAGATTCGGATTGAAATCGAAAGTCGTAGAATTCACGTTTGATGGTTCCAAATCACTACTATATGTTTGGTATGAATGAGTATGTGTTTGTTTCGAAGAAAATAATTGAATCGGTCGGATTTTCGAACGAAAATGCAAAATCCCGTAGGGCTATTATGCAGAAAAATTCTGGTTTCGGAAAGTTTGGAAAATTCATATCTTTTGATCCGTAAGTCGGTTTTGACCCACGTTCGAAGCGTTGGAAAGCTAACGAGATGTTATTTCTAGGAAAAATGGTTTTGAGGTCTGTATCTGGTTCAATTATAGCAGAAAATTGAAACCGTATCATTGTGCTGATTTTTACCGTCGTGAATGGGTGCGATTGAGGTGTTATCGTGCAATATGCCTCAACAATGTTAACCGATTAATAATGCAGAGGAATAGCAATAATGTGGGGAATTAGAAATGTTAGTAACAGGTTTTATTTTAGTACAGGAATCAATTAGCGAATGACAGACCAAAGGAGTTAGCAGAGTATTAAAATAGTACCGAATAGTAATATTAGTAGTTTTAACCGGTATAATTGTTTAACCGAAACAAGTTGAAATTTTGCATAAATAATTCGTAAGTGGTTGTAGTTATTTTTGGTTGGTTGATGTATGGAATTAGCCGAATAAGTAGAATTAAGCAGTAAGATTAGTTGTCCGGTATTAGTTGAAAATTGTCGAAGTAAGTCGTGTATACGAGTAGGTATTCTTGGTTGGATTATTTTGTTGAAATTATGTCGAATAAGTTGATTTGCAGGTGAAGTTAAATTGTGTTGAATTGTCCCGATTTATGGACATTATTAAGTTGCAGGTCTTATGACCAACGTTGTTAAGTTGTTTTGCTGTTGCAGGTCTTGTGACCAATGTTGATTAAGTTGTTTGCAGTTGTTGCATTTTTGTCGTTGTTGTGTTGTGTTGAATAAGTTGATGTTGTGGTTGTTGTCGCATGCATAGCATAGCATTATTAAGTTGGCCTGGATTGGCAAAATTATTAAGTTGGCCTGGATTGGGAAAAAGTTGAAGTTGAAGGCTTATGCCTTGTTGATGCCCGACAAACTGGCACTTTCTAAGTTAGGAGTTTTGCTCCATTGGTACCACATGCATACGCATAGTTGAGTCGCATTATTATGTTGATAAAGTTGTTGTTGTATTACGTTGACAAAGTTGTTGTTGTATTACGTTGACAAAGTTGTTGTTGTATTACGTTGACAAAGTTGTTGTTGTATTACGTTGATAAAGTTGTTGTTGTATTATGTTGATAAAGTTGTTGTAGTATTAGGCTAATAAAGTTGTTGTTGAGTTGTTGATGATTGTTGTTTGTTGTTGTCGTAAAGTAGTGAAATTGTATGATTTTAATCTAATGTATTGATTATCATACTTCTGTTTATATTGTTCGATATCTCACCCCTTCTGCTGATATTTCCCCTACCATGGGAAATGGGCAGGTACTCAAGATTGCAGTGGAAGTTTGAAGTATCTTTATGAAGTGTTTTGTTACTCTATGGCAAGTCAAAAGGGTCTTGCATTGATACGTAACACTCGGGGGATGGACGCTTGTTGTTTATAGTTGATTATGTTTTACGTTGCTGAATTTTTAAGTTGAATTTACTAAGAATTATGTTGTTTTGAAGTTGTTTTAGTCGAACAAAAATGTTTAGTGAATCAAAGTTGAATATTCGTATCTTGAAGTTGTTTTGCTTTGAAAAGAAGATATATATGAATTTTGTTGTTATCGGTTCATCCGATCTAAGTGTTATGTATCTGTTCATATGAAATTAATCGAAGTTGTTTTTAAGATGAAAGTGTAGCATCCTATTTGAATGTTGAAATTTTATAACTCTAATTTTACTATTATCCGCCGGGTAGAAATGGGGTGTTACATTAGTGGTATCAGAGCAGGTCGGTCTGTCCGGCCAAGTTGTCTAATGTTGTTTATCCCTTAGTACGCGACAAGTGTGTGGAACACTGTCGGTACTTGTTTGTTTTCCTAATCGATGGTATGCAGGAGTTGGTTTGAAACAAGTGGGGGAGAAGTTACTTCTTAGAGATGTTTGTAGTATGTGAAGTTGGTTCGAAGTGATATCGCTTACAGGAGTGCAAGTGTTGTCGGAATTGTGTTGTTGCGAATCGACGAGAGTATGGACTCATGATTTTATCCGTCGGTCCAGTTGAGACATTTTGAAGGAAGACGAGTCAGTATGATTGATGTTTGCTTCTCGGAGAAGAGAGGGCAATGTGACGGATATTGATACGCAAGTGGAGCATAGCTAGAGTAAAGTCGCATGATTTTTAGAGATGGACGAAGAGCAAGGATAGTTGGAAGATCTTGGAAGTAAGAGAAAGAGGTAGAATTCATGTTCACTAATTTCGGTTTTTATTTTCGTATTTATGGAACAGCCTTCAGTAATAGAAGCATAACTTTCTACTCGTAACTCCGATGAAAGCGATTCTGGACTTTTCGGAAAGTTTACGAAATTCCCTATAGTTTTCATATAAATTTTGCCTTCGGCATGTTCTTGAGGAGAGAGAAAGACGCGTTTGAATAGTTGGGTCTGATGCTGATTTTGTTTGGTGGAAGTTTGTATATGAGATTTCTTGACCAGTCCCATTGCAAGGACGATAACTTTTTACTCGTAATTCAGATTTGAGTGACTTTTGAAGTTCTAGAATCTACACGAAATTCCCTTTATTTTGGAATATAATTTTGTGTCTGGGAGGTCTGTATTGAAGAAGATAATTGTGTTTGAAGTTGGAGAATTCTTGCTGGAAATAGTAAGATGAAGTCAAGTATAAAATGTTTAGTAATAAGAAGAAAAGTATCGGAGAAGCACATGGAAGTGCGGCGTATGATAGTTGAGAATGATTAAAGTATAGAAATCTTTGAGGAATGTTAAATAGTAAAGTGGATTGGGTGTTGTTGGCGAGATGTGTCGACAGGAGTCAAAAATTTTTGGGAGTTATATCACCAACCAGATGATGAGATGGTATTGTTGAGATTGTGATTGGAATGATGATCAAGTGTGAACTATACAGATCATCGAAGTTGTGAGATTAAAAAGAAAGACGAAGGATTGGATAGGGTGTCAAAAGTTTTGGACTTGGATAAATGTTTCGATTGAATGGGCCGATTTGGATTGTACTTGATGTATCAGAAGGATATTCAATAATTAGGTTGTGCAACAAGTGTGTATAAGGATATATGTGTTGGATTTTGTGCGTTCTTGGAAATAAGGAAATTAAGAAAAATGTTTGTGAGCCTTAGAGAAATGGTAGAGCAGTAAGCTTAGATAACGTTGAGCACGAGGAGGAAGACGCTATTTTAGTTGGATAATGATGATTTATGCCACCATTATGGTTGCTGGCTGTCTATTGACAAATTGAGGAACTGATCACCCTTAATCTCTTGTTGATAGTAGACGGAATCATGTGGATGGAGTAGACATGTCTTGCCAACTAGAATAGTATGCACAGTGAATTATTGGGGTTGAGCCAAGTGCTTATGAATTGTTTGAGTTGTCGATGCGGATTCCTATATAGGGAATGAGGCGGACTTGAGGATGTTAGTATGAGGTTGAGGGTTGATCAGTGAGTAGTTTGGAAACTCACAGTTGTGTTCTGGATAACTGGGGTTTTGATTCGTGGTGGATCGAGAATTCGATTGACTTGAGACTTGAAGAATTGTAGAGATAAACCAAGTAGGAAGTAAATGGTAATGTAAGACTATGATTTGACCAAGGATGTCGGATAGAGAAGGGTAGTGGCTGGTATGCCTTAAAGTGTATATATGGAAATATGAATGGTATTTTCCATACTTGTTTGGATAAGTTAGAACTGGTGTTCGTTGTCGATGTTCTGATATTTTATAAAATCAGAAGAAGAGCGCGTAGAGTATTTGAGGGTTGAGTTGCAAGTATTGAAAGAAGTGAAGCTATATGTTGAGTTAGCAAGGTGTGGATTATGATTTGTAAGATGAGGTTGCCTTGTTGTGTTAATTCAGATGAAGTTGTATGAAGAATTGGGCTAGTATGAGTAGGACTTAATGAATTAGTTTGTTTGATTGGTTTGGTTAATGTGCCATGTTAAGTGTAGGTTATTGAGGCTAAATCTATGGCTATTGGGTGTTAAGCTCTGTTTGGAATATGATTTTTCTTGTTGAGATTAATTGGACACATGTATCCTTATGCTGTGGTAATGTTGTTATGCGTTGAGATGAATTTTGATGAGGTGTTAATACGAGGTGGTGAAGTTGTAGCTTATGTTGACGATAATTGGGAATTCTTGAAAGTATCTATCCTATTCAAGATTTGGAATTGGCTGCAGTTGTAGTTGTGTTGGATATTCGGAGGTATTATTTACGGATCTAAGTTCGAAGTGGTCAGTCATCAAAGTGTAGAAGCCTGTTTGGTTTGAATTTCCGATGAGTTAAGTCAAAAGTCTTTCCTTATGTCTACTTTGATGGCCGGAAGTTGATGTGAACTAGGTAGATTTGATGGTTGCAATTAATTAGAGTGCGCAGCGAAAGCGCGGTGTAGTGCAATTGGTTCTTATGTGAGTAACAACGATGTTGGTGGGTTGTTCGCGTTGATGTCATGTTTGAGCTTTTGAGTTCTTACCTTTGTTGTTGCCTCGTTACCCATGGTGATGGTCACGATCGTGTTGTGTTCGGGTTCATAAACCTGTGTGTTCTTAAGTTGGTTATTCCTTGCGTCGTGATGTTAGTCGTCGAGTGCATTGCTTGAGCAGTGTTTCATGTTGTTGTTGTCATGGATGGTATGGATTGTTGTTTGGTGTTAGACGTGGGGTTGCCTTTTTAGGGAAGGGAAGTTGATTTGTTAGCTGAGATAACGTAATTGGAGTGTGGTGCATCGAGTAAATTTTCGAGGACGAAATATTCTAAGTGGGGGAGAGTTGTAACGCCCGTATTTAATTAAATATTTTAATTAAATAGTATTGAGTATTTTTCCGAATATTTGTTGACTATGTTGAATATGTTGGTTGATGCTAATAAGTATTAATCGGGTAATTAGTAGATTTAGTCGGGAGAAATTAATATTAGAAATAATATTTATTCTCGTAGAATATTAATTAATTTAATTGATTTAAGTTGTGTTGGCTTTAGTAGGATAATTTAATTAAAAATGATTTAAGTCGTAGAAAATAATATGGTGTTAACTTAGTAGAAGTATAAGAAAATATTGGGCTTAGTTAGATGGTAGTAATAGTGGGGGTGTAGTAGTGAGGCCCAATAAGAAAATAAAATAATAGAATTATTATATTAGGTTTTTAGAAACAAGGAGGAGTTAGAAAGTGGTTGTAAGTGGAAGTTGCAGAAAAAGAGGAAAAATAGGAGCAGAACGTGGAAGTTATGGAGAAGAGGAAAAGAGGAACAAGGGTTTTTGAGAGAGAATTCGTAGAGGCTGCTAGAGCAAGTTTTCAACCGGAAAAATTTAGAGCAACCTTCAATCCAAGGTAAGGGTGGGGTTCGAATTTTATAACCGGGTATATGATAATTGATACGTGGGATTGGGATTTATATAATTTTCTACTGAATGTGTTGAAGTGTATTGATGAATTGGTTTTGTTTTTGTGAATTTTCATGTTTGCTAGATTGTTTGGTTGTTGTTCTATAGTGTTAAACTTAGGTTGGAATTTGATTAAATCGATAGAAATCGATGTTTTCGCGGACGAAAGTCGGAATAGATTGCGTAGTTGTGTCGAGAAATGTCAGGCCGTGATCGAGTATGCTTGTTTTATCGAATTTGGTTGATTTTGTAGGTTTTTGCATTTTTGGAGATTTGGGGGTTTAAGATTCGGATTGAAATCGAAAGTCGTAGAATTCACGTTTGATGGTTCCAAATCACTACTATATGTTTGGTATGAATGAGTATGTGTTTGTTTCGAAGAAAATAATTGAATCGGTCGGATTTTCGGACGAAAATGCAAAATCCCGTAGGGCTGTTATGCAGAAAAATTCTGGTTTCGGAAAGTTTGGAAAATTCATATCTTTTGATCTGTAAGTCGGTTTTGACCCCCGTTCGAAGCGTTGGAAAGCTAACGAGATGTTATTTCTAGGAAAAATGGTTTTGAGGTCTGTATATGGTTCAATTATAGCAGAAAATTGAAACTGTATCGTTGTGTTGATTATTACCATCGTGAATGGGTGCAATTGAGGTGTTATCGTGCAATATGCCTCAACAATGTTAACCGATTAATAATGCAGAGGAATAGCAATAATATGGGGAATTAGAAATGTTAGTAGCAGGTTTTATTTTAGTACAGGAATCAATTAGCGAATGACTGACCAAAGGAGTTAGGAGAATATTAAAATAGTAACGAATAGTAATATTAGTAGTTTTAACCGGTATAATTGTTTAACCGAAACAAGTTGAAATTTTGCAGAAATAATTCGTAAGTGGTTGTAGTTATTTTTGGTTGTTGATGTATGGAATTAGCCGAATAAGTAGAATTAAGCGGTAAGATTAGTTGTCCGGTATTAGTTGAAAATTGTCGAAGTAAGTCGTGTATACGAGTAGGTATTCTTGGATGGATTATTTTGTTTAAATTATGTCGAATAAGTTGATTTGCAGGTGAAGTTGAATTGTGTTGAATTGTCCCGATTTATGGACATTATTAAGTTGCAGGTCTTATGACCAACGTTGTTAAGTTGTTTTGCAGTTGCAGGTCTTGTGACCAATGTTGATTAAGTTGTTTGCAGTTGTTGCATTTTTGTCGTTGTTGTGTTGTGTTGAATAAGTTGATGTTGTGGTTGTTGTCGCATGCATAGCATAGCATTATTAAGTTGGCCTGGATTGGCAAAATTATTAAGTTGGCCTGGATTGACAAAAAGTTGAAGTTGAAGGCTTATGCCTAGTTGATGCCCGACAAACTGGCACTTTCTAAGTTGGGAGTTTTGCTCCATTGGTACCACATGCATACGCATAGTTGAGTCGCATTATTATGTTGATAAAGTTGTTGTTGTATTACGTTGACAAAGTTGTTGTTGTATTACGTTGACAAAGTTGTTGTTGTATTACGCTGACAAAGTTGTTGTTGTATTACGTTGACAAAGTTGTTGTTGTATTACGTTGACAAAGTTGTTGTTGTATTATGTTGATAAAGTTGTTGTAGTATTAGGCTGATAAAGTTGTTGTTGAGTTGTTGATGATTGTTGTTTGTTGTTGTCGTAAAGTAGTGAAATTGTATGATTTTAATCTAATGTATTGATTATCATACTTCTGTTTATATTGTTCGATATCTCACCCCTTCTGCTGATATTTCCCCTACCATGGGAAATGGGCAGGTACTCAAGATTTCAGTGGAAGTTCGAAGTATCTTTATGAAGTCTTTTGTTGCTCTTTGGCAAGTCAAAAGGATCTTGCTCTGATACGTAACACTCAGGGGATGGACGCTTGTTGTTTATAGTTGAATATGTTTTACGTTGCTGAATTTTTAAGTTGAATTTACTAAGAATTATGTTGTTTTGAAGTTGTTTTAGTCGAACAAAAATGTTTAGTGAATCAAAGTTGAATATTCGTATCTTGAAGTTGTTTTTCTTTGAAAAGAAGATATATATGAATTTTGTTGTTATCGGTTCATCCGATCTAAGTGTTATGTATCTGTTCATATGAAATTAATCGAAGTTGTTTTTAAGATGAAAGTGTAGCATCCTATTTGAATGTTGAAATTTTATAACTCTGATTTTACTATTATCCGCCGGGTAGAAATGGGGTGTTACACTCGTCATCTGGAGCTCCACTGCTACTGGAAAGGAGAAGGAACAGGAACGGGAGAGGAACGAAGAAACGAAGGAGAAAAGAAAAAGAAATGACTCGATTAGGACATCATCGTTGTCCTAGGCCTACGTATTCCCTCGTGCAATGGGAAAGTCAGAGTCAACGTAGTTCAAACACGAACTAAAGGGGGGAGGTTGCTCTCCAAGACATCGTCGTCTTGTGCCTACGTATCCTCAATTGGACGAGAAAGAGGAAATCAGAGCAGTTGTAGTTCGACCTAGCAAGGCCGATTAGTGTTTTTTATGAGCGACGTTAGATTCGGGTCCGACAGTTAAGGTCGATGCCTGTTTGCGACGAGACAGAAATAACGTGCCCTTTTCTGAAAAAGGTTTGAGTTTGTTTTGTGTTTTTTAGACAGAAGTGGATTGAAGTTAGTTCATAACTTGCATTGCACCGAAGTCTATGATGTAGGAACGAATGCTTAGCAAATCGTTCCAAGATGGAACGTCCACCAAACACTCTAGAAAAATGAGAGGGAACCCCTCATTCCTCACTTCCCACATGCAAGGCTCATGCGCAATACACATTAAA
This sequence comes from Lathyrus tuberosus, assembly GCA_022829125.1. Classification (NCBI taxonomy): domain Eukaryota; kingdom Viridiplantae; phylum Streptophyta; class Magnoliopsida; order Fabales; family Fabaceae; genus Lathyrus; species Lathyrus tuberosus. The sequence continues at coordinate 18,789,510 of JALAZF010000005.1, read as the reverse complement.
TTATTAAGTATTTTAGAAGTGTTATGAGATGAGAAAAGAAGACTCAAAGGAAAAGAAAACACTAAGGGGAATTCTATCCTAATGTTGTCATGCAAAGGTGGCCCTATAGTTGAGTTTGAAAGGGAAACATCTACCTAAGTTAGCATGCAAAGGGAAGCCTAATGCTAATCCTACTCCAAGCTTAATCGAAAATTAAGTTGAACTAGGTAGCTCTAAGGGAAGGAATCCAAGACTTAAACAAGTCTTGAGATTCAAGGGAAGAGAAAGAGTGAAAGAGATGAAGAAGAAAGAGAGGTATAAGATGAGAAATAAGATGGGGCAGCAAGCACATCATCCACATCAATACTTAAATCACAACATTCATGCTTCAAAAGATCACACAAGAAAGCTCAAGTAAGCAAGTAAAAGCAAACAAGAAAGAATGCAAGCAAACTTGCATAAGAAGCATAGTTAAACATCATTGAACCTCACACAAAGATGACGTGAATAAGGTAAGATGAAAGTGGATCCAAGTCAGAATTCAAGTCATGCCAAAGGTCAATCAATTCACACATTAGAAAGTGGCATCAAGAGCATCAAGTATGTATCTCAACAATACTCAAACACTTAGCAACAAATAACTCATGCACAACATAAATTCAAGTGATCAAACAAAGTGAAATCAAGGCATGAAAGTAAATGGCAGCAAGGTGAACATGTATATCAATTCAAAGATCAACTCATGAATATCAAGAAGAAGCCACAAGAATTACATTCAAAACATGCTCCACAATTATGCAAACATCCACTCTAAACATCTATGCAAACAACACATGATAAGGTGAAGCAAGATCATATTCATATCCAAACAACAATTCCAGCAACATCATCAACAAGTCACAATCAACATGCTCAAGAAGTGTGTGCTATGTGTTCATCGCATCGGGAACGCAACATCGCAAACGTGATCATAAACGATAAATCCAAGAATCGCGTGTCGGAAAATTGTGTGCATACAATAGTGTGAGGTGCAACAATTCAAGAATGATCCACAAATCATCAACATATCAATCCATAAAGTTTAGGCATACAAGAGACCTCAAACAAGCAAGAAAATGCAAGAAAAACACAATCTGCTTCAGTCGTAATCGATTACTCACATAGGGTAATCGATTACTCAGTTGAAAATTGGCTAAAAACGTGAAAATAAGGCAGAGTAATCGATTACCCTGTTAGAGTAATCGATTACCACTGAAACAGAGGCAAAAAATCAACTTTGAAAAGCACTTTTCAGCAGCCAATCACTTATCCAAACATCCAAATGATCATGTAAACAATAGTGCACGAAGATTAAGTTCAATCACAGCAATCAAACATCAATTAGATCCAACAATCATCAACATTCACAATCAAGATCAACCAAATGGATCAAAACACAACAAAATTCATGGATCTACATTGTATAAGTTGAAATTAAGCTAAAATGAGTATGGATTTGAAATTAACCAACCTATAAAGCTGAGATTTGCTTTGGTAAGTATTGTAAACAGAAATGGATGAATTCAAGTAGAGAAATCCAAGATCCACAAGCTTCTTGCACTCAAAAGTTGAAGGTCCAAGCAAATAAGCAACAAAACTCCAAAATCACTTTCAATAATCACTTCTGAAAAATTAGCACCAGATCCAAACGAAAATCCAAATTGAAAAGCTGAAATGTAGTGATGATGAGAGGCTTTAGCTCAAGAATTAACAAGTTCCAATGAAGAACTTGTTAATATTTGAAAGAGAGTTTTGAGTATGGTTCAAAATGGAGGTTGAGAGTGAAAAAGTGAGAGAGAATTGAGAGAATTCTGAAAATTGAGAGTGGAAAAATGATCTAGGTCTTTGAGGTTTGGAATGAATTGGTTTAAATAACCCCTAGGTTAGGAGTTAAGTTTGGGTTGGGAGTGAGGTTAAGTGAGTGGAAATAGGGATGAAATGTGAATTAGGAAAGAAAATGTGGAATTGGAGTGGAAAGAATTTGAATTTTTGGATGGAAAATGATGAAAATAGATCAATTCTAGATCCTTCCCACACATGCACAAGCCAAGCACATGATCACAAATACTCAAAAATTCTACAGTGCTGAAAAATGCCACATTTTTCCAATTTCACCCAGAGTAATCGGTTACTCACTTTGAGTAATCGATTACTCCTTTCAAAAATTCAAAATTGGCGCCAAAAGGAGGGAAACTTGGAAATTCGTCCGGTTTCACCTGTTCTGAACCATGATAGACCTCTGAAACTTGCCAATTGATATTACCACTGGAACACACTTGAAATATGCTGCGAAATGTTTTTCGCACTCGGATTAAACTGCTGATAACAAACGTCTGGTGCTGAATAACTGATCAAAAATCGACTATCGGAGTTTCTGATCATCCAGTCGCTTAATGAGCAAAGCTTGGCTTTGAACACTGTTAAAAATCATACTGGAACTGATGACGCCGTGAGCTGCTAGAGAATACCTTGATCCCATGCTCAAAAGGACAATGCAAATGCAGGAATGATAATGCAAATGAAAGGAAGCATAAACCAGTTAGGTTAGAAACAAAAGGGCAAATTTTGAGGTGTTACAGTCATTTGAACAAATTTGGAAAATCGAGCAAAATGCACAAATCTGCCTTGCTTTGACAGTTTTCAGCAAGGCATATTTCCATTGTCATATCTCATGGCTCAAGTGGAATTTGATGGAGTTCTTGGCCATTTTGGAAAGCCCTCATATGATACAACAACTGTTTGATCATAGTTGGTTTTGATACTTTTTGGATCCAAGTGAAAAATGCTCCTACATTTCGAAAAAAGTGACATTTTTACTTTTTGTGATTTTGATCATTCCATAACTTAAAATCCATGAGGAATTGGAATGAGTTGTGTTTGAAGCTTTTGTAGAGGGCCATGAGAGCTACAAATCCAGCTTTGAATGGGGGAAATGGCTTTGTGGTTTAGGAGTTAAGATCCTCCAAAGTTGGTACCCTAGCCACTTTATTCCACAATTAGAAAATTTCTAAGTTTTTTATGGTTACCCCTTTTACAAGTTATCCCACTTTTCTTGATTTTTCTTGATGAATGATGATTTCAATCACACATTAACATCATTTTAGGGTCAAAGAACCATATTTGTGAAAAATCTCAAAAAGTCAAAGTTGACTTTTGTGCACAGTTGACTTTTTGTCAGATGAATTCCAAACTGTGCGATCCTCTATGAAATCAAGTCCTTGACCTAAATCAAACTTGATGGATTGATTTCATAGGTGTTATAGGGTGTATTGAATCATGTCCCAAGGCACTGTTGACTTTTTCCGCGAAACCCTAACTGTGGTTCTGATGAACTTGAAACTTGGGAATCAAGCTTCTTGGATTAATCCATTATTGTAAATGGATCAATGTAGTGTGTTAGGGACCCTTAAATCATCTCTTGAGGTCTTGGCTCCTATTTTGTCCCAAAAGTCAACTTAGGGTGAATTATGTCAAGAAACCCTAATTCCTGATTTTTTATGAATGCATCCCCTGAGGCAAAATTGACTTGATGATTGGGTTCATGATGTCCCTTGGAGCATCTTAGGTGTATGCTTTAAAGCATTGGCTCATGCCCAGAGGAAAATTTCCATCTGGAGGCCCTGGTCGACCAAAACCCTAATTTGGTGACACTGGCGATCTTGAGGCCTAATCCACTCAGAATGTTGCAGCCTTGTGATTAATCCTTGAGGTGGGAGTCCTCTTGATCTATTGGGGATGTTGGAGAGGTTAGACAAGTTGAATATCATGTCATTCCTTGATTGATCCTTTGTCTAAGAGCTCTAAGAGGGCTTGAAACCCTAATTTTGATTGTAGTGGATACTCACCCATCTTTGGGGAGACTAATGAGGCATAATGATACACCCATATTGTGATGATGATTTTCACAATGATGGGAAATCTAAGTGGTCAAAATTTAGGGTATGACAGGCACATTATGTCAATCTTAGGTACGTCGTTCCATTTACCTACACTAATCATGGAAGAGAGGGTGGCTAATGCATCAGCAATGTGATTCTCTTCACGAGGGTTGTGATGAAACTCAATTCTGTTGAAGAAATGTAACAACCTTCTTGCATAGTCTTTGTAAGGAATCAATCCTGATTGGTATGTGTTCCAATCTCCTTTGATCTGGTTGATAACCAGGGCTGAATCGCCATAAACATCCAAGTTCTTGATCCTTAAATCAATTGCTTCTTTGAGACTCATGATACAAGCTTCATATTCTGCCTCGTTATTTGTACACTTGAATGTCAGTCGGGCGATGAAAGGAATATGGGTACCCTGAGGTGTTATGATGATTGCCCCAATTCCGTTTCCGTAATGATTGACAGCTCCGTCAAAGATAAGTCCCCATTGGGAACCTGGTTCTGGCCCTTCATTGGGTAGCAATTCATCGCAATCTTTCATTTTTAAGTACACGACATTTTCGTCTGGGAAGTTAAATCCGACTGATCCTTGATCATCAATCGGTTGATGAGCCAAATGATCGGCTAAAATACTTCCTATAACGGCTTTTGAGCATGGTAGTCGATGTCGTACTCTGATAACAACATCTGCCAACAGGCAATTCTTCCCGTGAGAGCAGGCTTTTCAAAGACGTACTTGATTGGATCCATCTCAGAGATTAACCAAGTAGTGTGACAAATCATGTACTGGCGAAGACGTTTGGCTGCCCAAGCCATAGCGCAACAAGTTTTCTCAAGCATAGTGTACCGAGTTTCGTATTCGGTAAACTTCTTGCTCAAATAGTAAATGGCTGACTCTTTCCTTTTTGTTTCGTCTTGTTGGCCAAGTACACAACCCATTGAGTCTTCCAAGACTGTTAAGTAAATGATTAGTGGCCTTCCTTCCACTGGAGGTGATAGAATCGGTGGGTTCAACAGGTATTCCTTGATATTGTCAAAGGCGGTTTGGAAGTCTTCTGTCCAAACGCAGTCCTGATTCTTTTTGAGTAATTTGAAGATTGGCGCGCATGTCGCGGTCATGAGAAATATAAATCTGGAAATATAGTTCAGACGTCCCAGGAATCCCTTGACTTATTTTTCAGTCTTTGGAGAAGGCATTTCTTGAATGGCCTTGACCTTGTCAGGATCAACCTCAATTCCTTTTTGGATGACGATGAACCCTAAAAGTTTCCCTGAAGGGACACCGAATGTGCACTTATTGGGATTCAAGCGAAGTCTGTACTTTCTCAGATGCTCGAATAATTTTGACAAATGGGTCACATGCTCCTCTTCTGTTTTAGATTTAGCAATCATGTCATCAACATATACCTCGATTTCTTTGTGTATCATGTCATGAAACAGAGTAGTCATGGCCCTTTGATAGGTTGCCCTGGTGTTCTTCAAGCCGAATAGCATTACCTTATAACAAAAGGTACCCCATGGGGGTAATGAACGAAGTTTTTTCCATGTCCTTCGGCGCCATTTTGATTTAATTATAGCCCGAGAATCCGTCCATGAAGGAGAAGACTTTGAACTTTATTGTACCGTCTACCAGCATGTCAATGTGTGGCAAGGGAAAGTCATCCTTGAGACTGGCTTTGTTCATATCCATGTAGTCTGCACACATTCTTACTTTTCCGTCCTTTTTCAGCACTGGCACTATGTTGGCTAGCCATTGAGGATATTCTGATGTGGCGAGGAAACCTGCGTTAATCTGTTTCTGTACTTCCTCTTTGATTTTGATGGCCATGTCTGGGTGAGTCCGTATTAGCTTTTGTTTTACTGGCGGACATTCTGATCTCAACGGTAGGTGATGTTCCACGATGCTGGTATCCAACCCTGGCATATCTTGATAGGACCAAGCGAATACATCGGGAAACTCTTTGAGAAGCTTTGTCAAACTTTCTTTGACAGTTGGACTGAGCAGTGCCCCAATCTTGACTTATTTTCTCTCTTCTTCTGAACCCAAGTTGACCATTTCCAACGGTTCTTTGTGAGGTTTGATAGACCTTTCCTCTTGTATGAGTAATCGGGAGATCTCCTCTGGAATTTCTTCTTCATCTTCTTCTTCAACTTCAAATACCGAGAATTCAAAGTTGGGAGAAGGCATTGGATCGTATGTTTCAATGGGGTTGAAAACAAGCAATATGCATGACGTGATGATTTGTGTTTAGAAGAGATAGAGAGAATGCAAGAGTGTGTGTATTATAATTTTTTTTACAATGCTCGTTTTTATTATTTGATTTGTTTTTTTAGGATTACCATTTTCTGAAAAAACGAAAAGAGAAAACAGCAATAAATGCGGAAATTACAGAACGACGTTATTTTATTTATGATTTTGTCGATTCTTGAAACTACAGCCCTATAAAATAGAACTCAATTGCTTTGGGCAAAGCGAAGAGGTATATTTACAGAAAGTGAGCCCTATCAAAACATCCGTTTCACCTGGGCAAGGTGAAAGGTTAAGATAAAGACAACAATTACTTAGACTTATGAACAACTTTCAGAACGTTGACTGCAACCCATTGGCGACGAACTCCTCGGTGAATCACAAAGTCTGGTACCTTCTTTCTTGGCTTTTCTTCAGAAATAGTACTGATTTCTGGTGGAGCAGGATCATTGGAATCTGTCTCCCAAGCAGAGTTGTCATAGGAGGATTCTTCAGTTGTATTCTGCACAGTAGTTGTACTCTCAGGTATATCTCCCCATCCAGTTGGCTGGATGTCTTTGAGCCTGATGCGAGAGCTTTCAGGAGCGGTGTACTTGACCATGAAGTCGTATTTTCCACTCGGTTGTCCCAAGGTGTTCCACACTTCTTTGGAATTGGAGGAGTCATCCCTCTCGATGACGTTGACCTCGGGAAAAGCGTAGTTGATGAATTCTAGCCCGGCAAGCTTTGCAAATTCATAGTCGTGTTGGATATTTTCAAAATAGCCTGAGTGTTGATCCCATGACATGGTGGGGACACAGGTATTATTTTCAATGATGCTCAGCTGATATGCATCGTTCGGCTGACTCTTTTTCCCCAAGTCTCCTGGGTACGGCTGCCAGATAGGCAGGCCATCCATTAGGCCATAATAGTCGTGGTCAAAGTTGTCTTTTATCAGAGTGTATTCCTCTAATGAGTTTGGTGGAGCACGACATCCTTCCGGATTACAATCTCCGTATATCATCTTGACATCTGTTCTTGGTATAAATCTCGGACTCTGTGTAGGATAGAAAAATGGCGTAAGCGTTTCGTCCTGAGACATATAACCGTCCTCATTGAGATAGGAATTTCATTCTTCATCTGTATCGGAGGAGTCTCCCTCGTTGATGGTATATACTTCTTGAGACACTAGGTGAAGGAAACCTCTACTGTGGAAGAAGTCCTGAATGGGATGAAAACTTTCATCGTTAGTAGTAGTCTGGGCACAGTTTAAAGAAAAACCAAGGCCCTTCTTTGCTTTGTTATCAGTAGGAGTGACAAGCTATCCCCATCCTTTTGCATTGTTACTTTTGATCACCTTGAGAGCATCTTTGTACGAGGAAATCGATGTTCCTTTTTCTGATTGATTCTCATTGCTCACCGAAAGTGCTTGGAACTGGGTTCCAATAACCTCCTCGAGTACTACATAAGTAGGTAGCGATAGGTTACTCACGATCAAGGCTTGTTCTCCACAGACTGTGATGAGTTGGTCATTCTTGACGAACTTCAGTTTATGGTGAAGTGTCGAAGTGACTACTTTAGCCTGGTGTATCCAAGGACTTCCTAACAAACAGTTGTATGTTGCTCGGATGTCCATGACCTGGAAAGTGACTTGGAAAGTGTGAGGACCGATAGTTATGGGAAGGTCGACTTTGCCGATAACTGTTTTTCGGGATCCGTCAAATTCTTTGACAACGACCTCACTGCCTTTCACTGGAGATCCTTTAAACGATAGTCGCATTAAAGTGGACTTCGGCATAACGTTGAGAGCCGATCCAGTGTCTATCAGTACGCTGGCCAAAGCATTGTCCTGGCAGTTAACTGTAATATTGAGCGCCACGTTGTGACCTTTGCCTTCTTCTGGCAATTCCTCATCACTAAACCCCAAGTTGTTGCAGGAAGTGATGTTGGCGATGATGCTGTCGAATTTTCTTATTGTTACATCATGTTCCACAAAGGACTGCTCTAAGACTTTCTATAGAGCCTCCCTGTGAGCTTCAGAACTGAGTAATAGAGATAACATAGAGATTTTTGAAGGAGTTTGCAACAGCTGATCAACAATGTTGTACTCACTCTTTTGGATGATTTTTAGCATCTCATCGTTGTTCCTTGAAAGGTCGGGGTCACTAGACGGACTGATTGGTTGATCAAGAACTGCCGTTTGAGGTTCCTTTTCTTTGCTGGGTTCTTCAACTCCTCGGTTGAAGATTCGACCACTCCGTGTTACTCGACTGATGTATCCAATATTCATGACGGAGGGTAATGGAATTTCCTTTCCATTCTCAATTGTTGTTACACCGTGTTTGTAAGGGATGGCCTTAGTTGATTCATACGGTAATGGTCCCGGTAGATAGATAACTACAAGAGCCTTCTGATTCTTCTGACTATTGTAAGTAATTTAAATTAGTTCCTGGTTAAGAACCTTCGATTCGTCAAGTAGAGGGATGATGGCACAAACATCTTTGGTCCTTTCATGATCAGAGATTACGAAAACATCCTTAATCTGATCAGCGAAATAGTCTGGCGTCCAGTTGATTGATCCAAAACTTGGACACGGTCGAATCTCTTTGTGAACCAATTGACTTTGAAGGGCTGCTCGCACGACGTAGCATCCTTGGTTATTCTCTGAGAAGACTCTACAGCGCTCGTAGTTGTGTGGTGGCACCTGGCCATGTCCGCTTTAAATGAAGTGTAACCTTACTAGGTCTATTTCCATAGATCGAACATCCTGACTTTGATGTCTAGTAGGGTTCCCGTTTGTCACACTGATTTGTTGCATGTTTTCCTCTAGATAGATCGGTAGCCACCAATGGTTTAACAAGTGTTGTAAAGTTATTTGAACGAGAGCGTACCCTTGGTTACTCTCGCAACATACTTTACAGCTCAGATAATCATGTGAAGTGAGAAAACCGAGTTGGACTTGCTTAGCATGTAACTCCACCAAGCTCGTATTCATCAAGCGAATATCAAAGATTTGGATCTATTAACATGATAATGACTTCTATCACGGTAGTCCTGGATCCATCCAAGATCCATCTGACGCTGGAGGGCCTCTAGTACAAAAGAGCATCCCAGTTTGTTTACCGAGCAATTCAGACAGGAACTGTAATTGTGCCGCGGCAGATTATGATACTGGCTTTGCCTTGAGTTCATTGCCACCAAGTTGACATTCATCGCACGGATGTCGTTTTTTATTGATGTTGGAATTCGTATAAGTCATGTTGACCCCACGAACTCGGTGCTCTTGGATCCATCCGAGATACAATTGTTCCTGTAGAGCTGATTGCACCACAGAACATCCTTGATTATTTTTGGAGCAGATATCACACTAGTGATAATTGTGAGCAGGTACATGACCGTATCCGCTCTGTCTACAATGCATCTTGACCAGGTTGGCCCTTAATAAGAGTACTTCATGAATTTAATAGTTGTTGTTAGACTCTTCTTCTATCAAATTTACTGCAGCTTTCTTGTGTTGAGGCAACAGGTTCGTCTGAACATTTGGATTTGTATCCTTGAAGGATAAGACCCCGCTCCTAACAAGCTTCTGCACATCGGATTTGAAACTGAGACAGTTTTCTATGTTATGCCCCGTTCCTCCTTGATGGTAAGGACAAGTCTGATCCATTTTGAACCAAAAAGGCGGATTCTCCGGTATCGCCAGAGGAGCCCTGGTTTGGACATGCCCCTTGACCAGTAATAATGGAAACAGTTCCGCGTACAACATGGGTATAGGGTCAAATGCTGGTGGTCGCATTGTACGGTTGTTGTTGTATTGAGGACGAGCCTGCTGAAGAGGCTGTTGCGTCCTTTGCTGAAATGGTTGTTGATTAAGTTGGCTCTGAGCAACCTGAGGTTGATACGTAGGAACAGGCGCAAGGTTAATAGCAGGAGTTACAGCTGCTACTGGTTGGTACCGTTGCCTTTTCTTTCCTAGAGAGATATTGCCAATATCTTGCTCTGTTTTCTTAGGGAGAGCACTACTGTATCTTTTGGTACTGCTTGATGATCCGTCCTTTTTAACTAAACGTCCTTCTCAGACTGCTTCCTCAAGACGAACTCCCATGCCGACCATCTCCGTAAAGTCGATGGGTGCACTGGCAACCATTCTGTCGTAGTAAAACGAGCTCAAGGTTTTCAAGAAGATCTTTGTCATCTCCTTTTCCTCAAGAGGTGGACAAATCTGGGCGGCAATTTCACGCCATCTCTGAGCATACTCCTTGAAGGTTTCCTTATCCTTCTGTGATATGGCTCTGATTTGATCTCTATCTGGTGCCATGTCTAGGTTATACTTATACTGTTGAACGAAGGCAGTGCCAAGATCCTGAAAAGTGGCGATCTTAGTGCGGTTTAATCCCATGTACCATTTTAGTGCGTCACCGGTTAAATTATCTTGAAAATAGTGGATTAGTAGCTGGTTGTTCTCTGTCTGAGTTAACATCCTCTGATCGTACATCACCAAATGGCTTTGAGGGCAAGAGTTACCCTTGTACTTTTCAAATTCAAACACTTTGAACTTGTGCGGAACTTTCACATTGGGGACCAAACAAAGGTCTGTGGCGTCCTTTCCAAATAGATCCTGACCGCGAAGGGCTTGCAGCTCTTTCTGCATTTCCATGAACTGTTCCTGGAACTCTTTCATTCTCTCGTCCATACTTCTTTTTCCACCAGAAGGTATCTGTGGAATCTGTCATTCCAGGACAGTGTGTATCACGACTGTGACTCTTGGCATCTCCCTAAGTTTGTAACCTTCAGGAGTTGTTGTCATGCCCATGGCATCTTCGCTTTCCCGAAGTTTGTAACCTTCAGGCCCAGCGGTTCCTACTGCAGTTCCCTGATCTTCAGTGATCGGCGGAACATATCCTTTCGGGATATAGTTAACAGGCATGCCCCAGGGACGATCTTTCGGCATGTTATACCTAGGATCATACTTCTCCACTATGGGCGTTGATGTGATCTCTGAGATCACAGTCCTTTGTAGCTGAGCTTCTGCCAGAGCTTGCATGTCATTATGAATTTTCCTCAGATCCTCTCTCAGAGTGTCGATTTCTTCTCTCAACTCTCTGTTCTCTTCCTCGAGATTATCCATCTTTTTCTGTCGACTGGCCCGAGTATTGTACGAATGAGACAGTTTGACTCTTGAATCGAGATACAAATGTGAGATTCGTAGGTAAGAAGAATGCGTTTAAGTGAGAATGGTGAATGATATGCAATGATTACATTTAGTTATTTTTTGTTATTTTCATAACTTCGACAATTGGATTTAAAATATCAAACAGTGGGGAAACCATATTTTATTGAATTCGAAGATTGCGGAAATGGAAATACAGTAATTTACAAAGTGCGGTAAAAGGAAATCTAAACTTATGGATCCTGAGTCCTCTCTGAGGAGGGCTTAGGTGCTGGTTCTGGTACTTTCCTTTTCTTTGACCGGGGCTTTTGAGCCGTTGTCGGGTTTTCATTCCTTTGCCAAGTGAAAGGAGGGAGCAAATTGCTTCGGTCTTCTTGATTCTCTACAGCATGTTGCTCTAAAATCTCGATCAGAGCATCTTTATCTTTCAATAGTTGCTGTATTTTCTTACACTCCACATTGAGAATGCAATATTTGTTCTTCCAAGACCTCCTTTCCTGTTGAACCTTGTTGAGAGTAACCTGATGTCTTTCCATCTCAGACATAAAATAAAGGATAGGTTCCTTCAATGTAAGAACCTCGTGACGAGGGTAAGGCATCCTTAGCTTGAGAGCTCTAGTATGTACCCATTGGAGATAAGGTTCCACCGAGACATAGTCCAGTTTTCCTAGAGACTCTTTTCCTTTCCTATGAACATGTTTCCAAGCATGCACTATTTTTGTCTTTAGTGCCCTATCATTTTCTCCTTCCTTGAAGAAAAGACCTTCCAGATGAGAATTACGTGGGACATGCCTCATCGGGTATCCAAATAGACGACGAACTAAAACGGGATGATAATTGATTCCTCCTTTAGTTCCTATGAGGGGTACATTGGGGAAGTTTCCACAACAGTCAATGATTCTGATTCCGTCATAGATCCGATTGTACCAGTCGATGTCAGAGTTGGTAAGAGACATGATTCTCTGCGGCCAACGTAAAGTACTCTTCTGATCCCAAAATGCAGCAGACTTGGGCAAGTGGGAAATGAACCACTTGTATAGCAGGGGTACATAACATGTGATCATTCCTCCGCTATACAAATTCCTTAAGTGTACAGAATGATAAGCGTTTGCGAGCAAGGTTGGTACGGGGTTTCCAATCAAAAATATCTTAATGGCATTGATATCAATGAAATTATCAATGTTAGGAAACAGAAATAACCCGTAGGCGAGCAAAACAAAGATGCTCTCAAAAGCAGGCACATTCCCTATACTAGCAAAGTACATGGCTTTCTTTATCAAAAACTGGGCTGGCAAACCTTGGATTCCACCCTTAGTGGTCAGGTGAGTCCTGACTTCTGACTCGTCCAAATGGAATGCTCTTGCAATGGTTTGATCCTTTAGAATTTCTTCCAGTCCAGAAAAGGGAGCGTGATCAGTAATGGGTAAATCGGTCAGGTGAGAATACTCCTCTAGTGTTGGTGCTAGCTGATAATCCGGGAATGTGAAACAGTGATAGACCGGATCGTAGAACTGGATTAGTGTAGACATGATCCCTTCAATTACATGGACCCTTAACAGAGACAGCAGTCCTCCGTACTTAGCTCTGAAAGCATCAGGGTTAGTGATCATCCTCGCCAAACCTTTTAAATCCTCTAGTTTTGGAACCTTGACGGTATACTTGTGAGTCTTCCTTCTACCGAAATACATAGCGCAATCTTTTTCTCTGACATTTGCAATCATTGTCTTAGTTTAATTTAAAAAAGAGAGACTAGAAGAGAAAATTTTCTTTGTTTTAATGTTTTTTAATGAAATGAGTGCATGAATGCAGCACACAAAAACAAAGAAAAAACATGGGGTCAAAGGTTCGGTATCATGAAGTCAAGGCTCTACCCATCCCCAAAGGTTTATAATGGTGATTTTTTGTACCTGTCCTCAAAATCACTGACCCCCTCTTGGGATAACGACAGCAAGCGGATCGCCAAGCGAGCTGTAGTATCTTAGAGTAGCCTCTAACGAGGTTAGTATCGCGTGACAACTATTTCCGATAGCTTCCGCACTACAAAATGGTTTCAGTCTACTAAAATCCGCAGCTTCTCAGATAACACAATCGAACAATCTGCTTTCAACAATCGAAGTCGTATAGGCATTGAATCTGCAAATGGCATCTCCACTGATTCGATGGTCGATCGAGATCTCTTATTTGGGAGTCACTCCCTTTAAGATTACTCGTCTAGTGCCATTACTTATCTTAGGTGTTTACTCAATCTTTCCACATGTGGCATCACACGCATTCCCATTAGCAGAAAAGTAAACACAGATATCAATTAGGAAAAGCAGTATATATATTTATCCTAAAACTAACATCCTAGACCTCTTAAGAGCTATAATAATTCTAGTCCTAAACAGACAATGGCTCCCCAGCAGAGTCGCCATTTCCGTGACACTTAAGGTTTCAACCTAAGGAATGGGAGAAGAATGATCGCTCCCACTGTGGTCGCCATTTTTTTCTATAGCGCGGTTTTTGTGGTTTTGAATCACTATCGGTTTGGTACTACAGTTCGATTCATTTTTTATCCTGTGAAGCTGATTAAGGAAGGGAAATAGATGTCTCTAATTAACCCTGCTAGCATACTGAGTTTAAACAGATGACTGTTAGTTTACAGATGCTATTAAGATAGTGGGTATTCCTTAGGCTATTTTGTTAAGAGTAGGGGGTCTGGACTGTGAGGATTTCGGTAAGGTATTAGATCTGATGTTTTTCTTATTGAAGTATGAAGCTACTGGTTTAGAGTTTTTGATTAGTGTCCTCGCTAAGATTTCGCAATCTTATGCCTACGTATTCCTGTTTAAATGAAACAGGGAAATCAGAGTGATCGTAGTTCCTCCTATTCTATGGGAGGAAAAGTGGTTTTGGTGTCTTGTTCAAAGCCCAAGACAGAGGCTAAAGGTTTTGGGAGAGAATTTGTCCTCTCTAAAGGGGAATTATTGATTTTTGCGTGCCTTGATCGAAGCCCAAGGTTGAAGCTAAGAGGTTGATTGACTCCCCTGGGGAAGTCCTTATCAAAGCCTCCGTCGGGGAGTTTTGTATGTGTCTCGTACAAAGCCCAAGATAGAGGCTAAAATGAGAAATTTAATCAACTTGACTGAGGATATTTTGAGTGTTTTGTACAGAGCCCAAGACGGAGGCTAAAGAGATTTGACTCAACAAGAGAGTGTTTTTATCTGTCCTATACGAAGCCCAGGATGGTGGTTGAACATGCTGGAGAAAGCCTAAGAGTAGGATAACTTTGCTAGGGTGAATCTTTATACAAAGCCTAAGAGGAGGCTATCTCTGTTAGGGAAATCTTTATGCCAAGCTTAAAAGGAAACTGGAAAAGACTGTCCCAACAAGAGAATGGTTTTTATCTGTCTCGTATAAAGCCCGAGACTGGGGCTAAAAGGGATGACTCAACAAGAGAGTACTCAAAGGTGATTGACTCAACAAGAGAGTCTAACTCAACAAGAGAGTCTGAAAGGGTGATTGACTCAACAAGAGAGTCTGAAAAGTAATTGATCGACTCAACAAGAGAGTCTGAAAAGTTTAATTCCGCTGGGGAGAATCATTGTACAAAGCCCAAGAGGAGGCTAGCTTTTGCAGGGGATTCTTGAGATCCCAAGGCAAGTACAAATGGGGAATCAACTCTTGCAGGGGAATGCAGAAGAGTTGATAGATCAGAAACCTCGAGGCTCTGATTTGAAATAGTGTTATATTTACCCTGGTTGGGGAAATTTGGAAGAAAGGCGGGATTATAGAACCCACAAGTTTTAACTCTTACTGGAGATTAATCCAGAATCTGGTGCTTCTCCTATGTTTTGGAGGGGACTTGAGAATGTCTTTGAGACTCAAGGATGTTTAGACTGTCGAAGCCTAGTGGTAGAGTTTTATCATTTTGTATGATGCCCAAGAGAGGGCAAGGGCCTTAATGGATGAGAATCAACCCTAAAGTGACCTGAGGTTTGACACTGGAAAGACTGCTCTAGCAAAGGATGACTAAGTTCTGTCTTATACCTTTAAGAGGTCTTCAGGGTCCTTGTATTAAGCCCAAGAGAAGGCATGAGAACTTCTAAGAAGCCGAAGGGTCCTTGTACAAAGCCCAAGAGGAGGCGGAGGTGCTTTTAGGAAGCCTATGGGTCCCCAAACCAAGAGAAATTCAAGAAATGCAATTCATAGAGAAGAGATCATTCCATGAAAGTTTGAGAGTTTGGAAGAAACTCAAGAGATGCTATTCACGGAGAATAGGTCAACTCTGGGGAGTAGAATTTCTTTGACATTTTCTAGGGGTGATAGTCTGAGAAAAGGTTCACCGAGAATACTGCCTTTCTCTTTGTTCCATATTGTTTAACCCCAAGAGAAGGGAAGACTGTATCCGAAATACTATGGGGATCTAGTTTTATTTGTATTTAAGAGTGACCAACGGGCTTTACCTAGTTCTAGACGTAGTTGCCGGGGAAAACTCTAAATAACTATACTAGTATATATACAGTTGATATATGACGAGTATTTAAAAGGTGTGAGAGATGAGTTACAGTGAAGCAGCCCCACAATACAGTTATTTATATGAAAGCAGATAAAAGGAAACGGATAAACACTTACCCGTTGTAGAGCTTCCATGTTGTTTTGTTAGTTGTTCAAAGAAATTAAAGAAAGTTTTGATAACAACTATACATTTGGATTCAAAATCAAAGGAGAATGTATTTTGAACAGAGATCGGGGATTACAACTCAAGGAGAGGCCCAAATTTTAACAGTGATTGTATTGTTGTTTTGAATTTGTACAGGGACTTATACAAGTGACTGGGGCCCAAAAAGGTTTTCTGTACAAAGGGGTGGGTCTTAAACTCTACCAAGAGGCCTACAGTTTTTGTTTTTGAAAAGGAATGGGACTTACAGCTCGAGGAGAGGCCCAATTGGTTTTGTTAAAAAGGCGACGATCGCGCCGTTATTTTTGAAAATACAGTGGAACTTATACAATGACTGAGGCCAAAAAGTGGTGTATTTACAAAGGGGGTGGGTCTTGCACTCTAATAGAGGCCCAAAAGTGTTTTAAAGAAAAGAAATGGGACTTACAACACGAGGGTAGGCCCAATTGTTTGTTTGAAAACGGCGATCACGCTGAGGTTTTTGAAAATACAGTGGGACTTATACAATGACTGAGGCCCAAAATGATTTTGGTTTTCAAAAGGGGTTGGGTCTTACACTCTATTAGAGGCCCAAAAGTGTTTGAAAAAGATTTGTGAGGGTGGAATTAATCAAAACCCTAATTTTGTTAAAAATGGAATTAATTTTGTTAAAAAATTAATAAAAAGTTTTGAAAACATGTGAAAAATGAGTGGTGATCTTGGATTAATGTTTCAAAAATCAAGTTTTTATCCACAAAATGATTGGAAACCAATTAAGTTTGGAAAATCAAGGAGGAAAAAATATTTTAAATGTTAAAAACAAATAAAAGATTAATTCTTTGCAAAAATATCAAGTATATGAAATAAATAATATTTTGGGGAACTTTTGGTAAAATAAAATATTTTAACATTTTTGTGAATTATTAAAAAAAGAATCAACTCGAAATCATTAAAACTCAGAGAGAAATTAATTTTTGAATCAATTAAATAAAATTACAAAAATTCAAATATTTGAATTTTGGAAAAAGGGCACCAAGAACACCCAAGAACATGCGTGTGTTCTGAGTTTTGCCCAGATTTACATTTTCTCTCCAATCTCACTGAATACTTGATGAAATTACACAATCCACATATCAATCTGCTCGTTTTCACCTCACGATCATGTCTATGGTCTTTAATTTCATTTATTTTAAGCATGGAATAAGAAATCAAGACAAAACCTCAAGAACCCTAAAATTTGCATGAAGGCTAAGAATTTTGATACACGATTCAAACAAAGCAATTAATTGAGGGGAAACATTCTATGCGTGATTATGAACATTTGGCAAAAGTATTGTGCGAGGAAATATGCATAGATTAAGAGATGACCAAGTTTAGGCTTACTTGAAGGTCGTGACAGCAAGAGCAATGTGATTTTTGAGTTGGAGGTGTTACAGATGAGTTGTGATGATCTGAACAGCTTCCCTACACCATATGGAGTGTGTTTGTATGCTTGGACTTGATTGGAAATGGCTGGATCACTTCATGGCGTCTCAAATGCAACTTGGTTGAAAACTTGAGCAACTGACTGGTGATTCTGAGAAATCAGTGTTACAGTTGTGTGTTTAGTGTTTGATCAGCTCACATATGATGTTTATGAGGTGTTAGAGCAATTGGTTTGAGTGGAATTGCTCTCTACTGAAAAATTTGATAGTGACTTGCTAAGAAAGGCATTTTTGAGAGTGAGAAGATGATTTTGAGAAAGGCAAGTGTTGTAGGCCTTTGGTGTACTTAAACTGATCACAAATGAGCTCTATTTATAGTAGAGCAAGTTTGTTTTGCAAGGAATATGGAATGGCAACTGGTACAGGTCTGTGGCCAATTGTGTCACTTTGGAATCTTAAGTCTCCTCTAGCCATTGACTAGAGGTTAGAGCACATGCCTTTGGTTCCCTAGTTCAGAGATCATCCTTGAATCATTCAGTTGGAATAGTGTCAGTTCATGCCACCTTGGTGCATCCATTGCATTCTCCAAAACAAAATTGGAGTCTTGTCCCCTTTTTAGGGTTTTTAAGTTTGGCATGCTATTTGTAGTTCCAAAGACTTGGGAGGCTTATGGATCAGTGTTTGTTCCTCCTTGGTCCCCCCCTGAGGTATTCAGATGGATAAACTTGTTTTTCATTTGCACAAATTGCTCAAATCAAGCAAAATGCTCAAATCTGCCTTGTTATGACAGTTACAGCAAGGCATATTGCCACTGTCATAACTCTTAGCTCAAATGGAATTTCATGGGGTTCTTGGACATTTTGGAAAGCTCTCATATGATACAACACATTTGTGATCATAGTTTGTTTTGAAAATTTTTGGATCCTAGTGAAAAATGCCCCTACATTTTGAAAAAAGTGAAACAGATTCTGACTTAGTGAAAATTTCACTAAGTGTTGGGAAAATGTCATTTTTGGGTTTTCAGCCATTTTGATCATTTCATAAATTAAAATCCATGAGGAATTGGAATGAGGTGTAGTTGACACTTTTGAAGTGCCATGAGAGCTACAAATCCATCTTTGGATCAGCCAAAATGGTTGCTTGGATCACAAGTTATGATCCTTGGAAGTTGGTACCCCTAGCCACTTTATTTGATAACTTAGAAAATTTCTAAGTTTTTATGGTTACCCCTTTTACAAGTTATCCCACTTTCTTTGATTTTTCTTGATGAATGATGATTCCAATCACACATTAACATCATTTTAGGGTTAAGGAACCATAATTATGAAAAATTTCAAAAAGTCAAACTTGACTTTTGTGCACAATTGACTTTTTATCAGATGAATTTCAAACTGTGCGATCCTTGGGAATATCAAGGCCTTGACCTAAATCAAACCTAATGGATATGTTCCATAGGTGTTATAGGGTGTATTGAATCATGTCTCAAGTTTTTGGAGCATGTCCTGGTCAAAAGTGAAAGGTACAGTTGACTTTTTCTTCAAAACCCTAATGGTGGTCCAAATGAAATTAAAACTTGTTGATCAAGCTTCTTGGATCAGTCCATTGTTGCAAATGGATCAATGTGGTGTATTAGAGGCCCTCAAATCATGTGTTGAGGTCTTGGCTCATGTTTTGTCCCAAAAGTCAACTTAGTGGTGAATTAGGTCAAGAAACCCTAATTCCTGATTTTTTATGAATACATCCCCTGAGGTTAAATTGACTTGATGCTTGGGTCCATGAGGTCCCATGAAGAATTTTAGGGTATGCTTTGAAGCATTGGCTCATGCCCAGAGGAAAAATTCCAACTGGAGGCCTTGGTTGACCAAAACCCTAATTTGGTGACACTGGCGATCTCGAGGCTTAATCTACTTGGAATGCTGCGACCTTGTGCCTGATCCCTGAGGTCCTCTTGATCCTTTATACTTGTTTGAGAGGTTAGACAAGTTGAAGATCATGTCATTCCTTGATTGATCCTTTGTCTAAGGCTCTGAAAGGGCTTGAAACCCTAATCTTTGATAGTAGTGAATGCCCAAACATCTATGAGGAGATTGATTGAGGCATCTTGGTACATCCATATTGTGATGATGATTTGCACAATGATGGGAAATCTTAGTGGTCAAAATTTGGGGTATGACAGGATATATGAGGCATGCCTTGTTTTTGGCCTGGCCAAGCCAAGGCAAGGTAAGATTTTGGCCAAAAACGTGAAGCTTGTAACTTTCTCATTTCTCCATGGATTGGGACAACATTTAGGTCTATCTTGCCTAGAATTTCACAAGGAATCCAATGGTGGTGGTGGTTTTTTTCAGATGAGGCTCCTATTTCAAAACCCGCTAGTGTTCTTGAAATAGGCCTATAATTGTATTTTCTATGCTATCTCTTGTTACAGGCATGAATTACATGATGAATTAGTTCAAACACAACATATATAACATGTATGAGATGTGCATGATCAGTGGACCTCAAAGCAATGCATATTTCGAACTCTTTAGGAGCTTTTTGGGCAATTTGTCAAAGTACTTTGTTCCAGAAACAATTTTATGCTTTGGACGCCCTCAAATGATCCCTTGAAACTTTTAGAATGGTTGGAATCAACTGGAATCCTCAGGAACAAGTTTGAGCTCTTTCTTGCAAAACAGGCAAAAGTGGCCAATATAGCAACTCTCTCAAATGGTGTTCCAGATGTGGGGAACCATTTGGGACAGTTCAAGGATGATATTTGGAGTGTGTTTGAGGATTTATCTGGTTTTTAAAGTGACTGAATCAAGACATGGCTTGAAAAATGCAAAAAAGTCCAATTTTGAGGTTTTGAGAGGGGACTTTGTGATTTTGGTGTTACAGGTCACTTATGAGAGTTTGGACAACTTAGATATGACATATTGGATGTGTTTCGATCATGAGCTGTGATGGAAATGCTCTCTAACTCAAAAACTCAGAGTTACCTTGCAAAAGAAGGCATTTTGGCCTAGAGAAAGAGATTTTGAGGAAAGCAAGTGTTGTAGTGCTTTGGTGTACTCAAACTGAGCACAAATGAGCTCTATTTATAGTAGAGCAAGTTTGTTTTGCAAGCAATAGTGAATGGTGGCTGCAACAAGATGTTGGCCAATTGCATCATTTTGGAATCTTAAGCCTCCTCTAGCCATTGACTAGAGGTTAGAACACAGGCCTATGGTCCTTTTGTTCGGAGCTTATCCTTGACTCATTCAGTTGGAAATGGATCAGTTCATGCCACCTTGGTGCATCCATTGAATGCTTGGAGACAAAATTGGAGTCTTGGCCTCTTTTAGGCTTTTTATGGTTTGGCATGCTACTTTGGGAATCTTGGACTTGGGAGGCTGATGATTCAGTGCTTGTCCCTTGGTTGTTCCCCCTTGAGGTGTTCAGATGGATAAGCATGCTTGGAATTGCACAATTTGAGCAAATCGTGCCTTCATAGACAAGTCTGCCTTGCCAAGACAGTTTGCAGCAAGGCATGTTGCAGCTATCATAACTCCTAGCTCAGATGGAGTTTGATGAAGCTCTTGGACATTTTGGAAAGCCCTTATGCGATACAACATATGTGTGAACATAGTTTGTCTTGAAACTTTTTGGATCCAAGTGAAAATCCTCCTACATTTTGAAAAAAAGCAAGACAGATTCTGACTTAGTGAAAATTTCACTGTGTGTTGGAAAAAGTGACATTTCATGTTTTCAGCCATTTTGATCATTCCATAACTTAAAATCCATGAGGAATTGGAATGAGGTGTAGTTGAAACTTTTGAAGTATACCATGAGAGCTAAAAATCCATCTTTGGATCAGCCAAAATGGTTGCTTGGATCACAAGTTATGATCCTTGGAAGTTAGTACCCTAGCCACTTTATTTCATAACTTCGAAAATTTCTAAGTTTTTATGGTTACTGTCACACCCTAATTTTCACCCTAACCCTAGCCTTGCATATCATATCTTTTTTGCATTAACTCATATCATACGACATGGGATCAGGAGGTCCTTTGAATCAAGGTTTCTTATTTGTCTTGAGGTTCTTCCATTCAAGTCTGAAGCAAGGGTTGAGTTCTAATTGTCTTAACTCCTCATCAAGATTCATCAGGCTTGTCAGGATTCGTCAGATTTCTTGTTCAATCAGAACCATGTTAAGACGAATTCGAGATTATGAAGTCATTACTTAAAAGTTGATTCAGGGAAGTTCTTCTTCGATTTAATTCAAGAATTGTGGCATTCAAGGTCGCTTGTCAAGGTTTAGTGTTGTTCAAGTGTGGAGGCACAGTACAAAATTCACATCCATTCCCATAACCATTGTTTTCTGTCCATTTTGTTATTTACCCATTTTTCAATCCAATTTTCATTCAACTATCCATTTTCATGTCCATTTCGTTAACCAAATCCATCACATCCATTTTCACTCTTGTCCATTCATTTTTTTTTCCACTTCTAGATCATTGTCATTTAATCCATATCCAATTTCTACCATAAACCCATTATCCATTTCCATGTTTCTTTATATATCAATTTTCCACTTTTAATATCCATTACAATAAAACATTTATTCTTTCACTTTTCCAATCCTTTTCCATTTCCATACATTTATTCTTTCACTTTTCCAATCCTTTTCCATTTCCATTTTCAATTTCAAGATTCGTTCATATTATTCATTTTAATCCAATGTCTTTTCTTTTCAAATTATCAATATTTATCAAATTCATTTTTTATTTTCCATTTCATCTCTTATCATTAAATCCCAAATCACAATCTAAATTCCAATTCCATTATCCATATTCTTAAGTCCATCAAAAATTACACAACAAAAAAAATATAAAAAGCCCATTACAATCCAATTATTTTTTGAAGCCCATCCTCTTCCATACCAAAACAAAATTCTGAACTTGATATTGACTTTACACTCCATCCATCCATGCCACGCAAACCGTACTGCTGCCATGTTCAAAGTCGTACCACACCTACACAACTAGCCACTTACACCAAAAAACACCACCTGCGCAAGGCTGTTACAAACACAGGTCCTGCAACTTCCTTAACGCACACCAGGCCAAAACCTGCTGCCAACAACAACAGCAGACCTGCAATTTTGAAAATGACATGTCAATAATAAGATATACAAAGGAGGGACCATTTTTTCTGCTACTCTCTTACAAGAACAACATAATTCATTTGAAAACATCAACGATACAGCTCAAAAAAGAGGACTTCAGTTTCAACCTAAAAGATACCTCTCTGCTCATTGGTGATCACACAAAAAAAAACACTCTCCCTCCTGCTACAACAATGTTCGACCACAACCAACACAACCTCCCTTTGAAACCACCATCATCACTGTTTCCGAAGCAACCACGGCTTCTGCGAACAAGTACGAAGGAGATTGATAAAAGGGGGACGATGAGAGAAAAAAAGACAGCTGCTACTCTTTTCCTCCAACCCAACCTCCAATTCTCTTTTCTCTTTTGAGAAACAACAGACCATTTCCATTCTAAATAAAAACCTTCATTAACCCACACACAAACCCCAATCTTCAAAACCCAAACCAGAGAATCCAAAACCAAGTCCGCTATCAAACCCACACAAACTCAACCGAATCTTCTTCATCCTCCATCACTCATCTTCAACGAACAACAACTAAACCCATATTTCAGAATCAACCGAAACCCGAATCTTTTTTTAAAAACCAGAAATTGAAGATGAAGAAGAGAGTTTGAACCGGAAACCCAAACCTGGACCGTGAGAAAGAAGAGTGACTGTGGCGAGAGATAGGGTTGAAAGTTGTTGCCATTGATCTCGTTTTGACCGTTAAGCGATGATGGAAAGCATTCTTTTCTGAGCGATTTGATTTGAAAAAAACGGTTGTTTTGCATTTTTGAACCTTGCCTTGTTGATACGCGATGAGGAAGCATGGCCCTGAGCGTAGTTTTTTTTTTCTCCTGAGTTTGTTCTTTAGCAAATGACATATGGTAAGAAGAGGGGGAGCATTCGAAAGAGGAGAAGAAAAATTCTGAAAACTAACCTTCAGTGTTCACTTTCACCATCGTTACCTCCATCCTCTCAATTAAACTTGCCATGTAGTCAGCTCAACAAATCACCATTTCACGCTGAGTTTTCTCCCATGAATAATGACATAACTGAAACCTTTATCACCCACCTCACCACAACAAATCGCGACCAATCCTCCAAAACCAAACATAACCGCAGATCTACAACCATTCACCATACCACATCATTAAATCTTCATTCAAACAATTACAAACCGTGAAACCACCTTCAATCACTCCATAAATCTTTTAACCTTAACACATACTCCCACTGTTAATAACCTTCAACTCACCTTGCATCACTCCAACAACCAAATCAAACCTCCTACCACCTTGTTTTCCCCTTCATCCATCTAAGCTTGTCTTTCTCTCTCTCTCTCTCCAACAAACCACCATGGCTACCACCACGTGAGGTTATCGCGTCCAAACACGAAATGGTCGGTTGTACCTCCACAAAACAGTAGAACAAACACAAACCTTCACCTCCATTTTTGCAACAACAGTACATGAACTCACGTATATGAGTTCACCATGAACCCACCGCTGTTGTAACCATCCGTCATCATCAACAACACCCATGACCTTCGACGAAACCTCACCCCAACTCCAAAACACGACCGAACCACCCTTCACACCGTCATCATAAAACCTTCATCCATTAACATCTTTATCATTGTCATCTCCAATCGATCTTCCTACTCCTGTTCAACCACCGCTCTCTGTCTTCCACAAATCAGCAACCATAACATCCTCTTCCTTTCACGTTTTCGACAGAAACCATCCACCACAACTCGAACCATTAGATTCATAACCCTTCTTTCGTTAACCCGCTCATCCTCAATCTTCTTCCTCACCCAAATTTCTTAACACCAAACAACCATTTTCAAAACCCAGCAACACCATTTCGAACCAAAACCAAATCAAAACCAGAAAAATAGAAAAAGAAATTGAGAGTGTGAGAAGAAGAGAAATCTGAGCGAATCATGAGAAAAGAGGTTGGCGAATCGAAGTGTGATTTAACATGAGGAAGGGCGATTCGAAATCGAGCGAAGATGACAAGGATTTCGTGTTTTCGCCGTGTTATTCGTTTGGATTTGGATTGTCCACTTCTTGTGTTCTTCAGCGTGACAACGGTAGTGTGGGTAGGGTTTCATCCAACCCTCTTTGACATAAACCCAAAACCGGGTTTAAATCCGACCCGGGTGAAGTTTGGAGCGATCCAGCTCCTTCTCCTTGGGCCTGCTTCAGCCCATTTCCTCAAATGTTTTTTTAATTTTATTTTCTTACCAATCTCTTAATGTTGTTTTTTCTTTTTTTAATTTTAGTTATTAGTGATTATTAGATTAGTTTTGTTTAGTAATCTTAAAATATAATTTGTGTTCATAATCTAGTTATTTAGGATTTTTTAGATTAATTAGATTTTTGTTAACAATTTCTATTAGCTACTTTGTAAATAATTTCTTAGGTATTTTGTAAATTATTTTATTAAATATTTTCTTAAATATTATTTTTTATCTTTTCAAACCTTTTTTTATCATATTTTGGTTATCACTTTGTTTAGATCTTATCTTTTGATTTATCTTCACTTTTCATTTTTATCTTGATTTTCATCTTCGACTTTATTTCAATTTTGTTTATTGGCCAATGATATAACAAAAATCATGATTACTTGATTTCCTTCAATCGATTTAAAATCTTGATCAATATGAGGCCATTTTCTTTTCGATTTCATTTCTCATTTTCATTCTCTTCCAAAGTCAAAAAACCTTGGTCTAGTACCAAGCTCTCATTTTCAAAAATTCTCTTTGTATTGAACTTAAGATGGAGGATTAGGTGAAGACCTCTTCCTCTTCGAGTATTAGGACTCTCACTTTAGAGTGTGTGGTCTCGATACTCGTCTTTCAATACGAAGACGTGACCATATTCACCACCCATTCTTTAAAAAACCTTTTTCTCTCTTTATTTCATCTCTTTGCGTCAAAACCTTGGTCTTGTACCAAGTTCCTTTTCAAAACTTTTTCTTAATAAACTTAGATGGTCGTGGAGTGGTTAGGCGAAGGCCTTCTCCTATCCCGAGTGCTTAACATTACCTTTAGGGTTCACTGTCGTAAAGCACTTACCATCTAACTCAAAACATCTTTAATAAGAGAATATGTTCTCTTTGTATTGAACTAAAAATAGAGGATTAGGTGAAGACCTTTTCCTCTTCGAGTATTAGGATGCTCACTTTAGAGTGTGTGGTCTCGATACTCGTATTTCAATACGAAGACGTGACTATATTCGCCACACAATTTTTATAACAAACCTTTTGAGATAAAGAATTGGGTACTACCCGAAGGGGTTCCTATCCGAGGACTTATTTCGCTCTTAAAATCATCTTCACAAATCAAATGTGACATCTTGCCTTGATGGCGAAAATCAACCTTTTCAAAAAGGACATGTTACATCCGTTCTACCGCAAACAGGTAACGCATAAGACTCCACGAGCGAGCCGCTAAACACCTAACTGCTAGAACCCGCACGTTAACATCGTCCATAAAAAACACCAACAAATCATGGTCGGTCGAACTACGATTGCTCTGATTCTTCATTCTTGTCCGAATGTAAGATACGTAGGCACAAGATCGCAATGATCTTGGCAAGCCCCCTTCCATTTTCTTCACCCGTAGTCCTCCGAACTACGTTGACTCTGACTTTCCCATTGTACGAGGGAATACGTAGGCATAGGACCGCGAGATCCTATCGAGTCTCCTTTTTATTTTCCCCACCTTTTCCTTTATCTTTTTCTTACACATTCTTCGGTTCTCACCCTCCTCTTTCCCTCTTTAGAACACTTTTAAAAAATCAATTCTTAGCAAACATCCTTACACATAGACAAGCAAATGGTTCCCATCGAGTACGATGGATGTGAGGGGTGCTAACACCTTCCCCTCGCATAACCGGCTTCCGAACCCGTAATTTGGTTGTGAGACCATCTTATCCTTTCCTTCTTTGGGTTTTCTCGATGTTTTCCCTTCCCTTCATGGGATAAATAAAGTTCGATGGCGACTCTTCTGCTTTCTTTCCTTTTCGCCTCTGGTCGACTATTTTTCGAGTAGCGACAGCTGGCGACTTTGCTGGGGATCGAACCCAGAATCTCTGGTTCTCCCTAAGCAAGCCAAGCCTAGTTTGTTTATCATATGTGTATTTTGTTTGCTTTATTATTGCTTTATTATCTTGTGTTTCTCTTATCTGTTGGGTATATTGGGGATGGTTTGTGAGGAGAAAGGCTTTCTACCTGAGCTTTTCGAGTATACACTAAGCTAGGAGGTGGTTGCTTACTGATTTGCGAGACTTAGGACTCGTCGAGTTGGTTTGACTTCCACCGCTCAGATGAGGCCCCTTTGGGAATGAGTATGTCTTACGATCAGTCGTAATGGCGTCTTTGTTTTCGACCTGGGAGTCCGTGATTCTGAGGACCTTTAGAACCCTATTCCAAAGGTTACTAAGACATAACTCTGTGCTCATCCTTTGAATGGATTGCCGTCTTATGAATCGTCGTTATGATGGAAAACTTTTGAGGGTTAGTGCATGGGACCTTGTTTGAAAGCCCGTGGAATGCCCTGTTATAAACCAATAGATAACCTACCCGAGGTGAGGGATATCTTTTGTGTTGTCCGGCTGAATCTGTGATCGTGATACCTATTGCGAACCCTTGATTCAGCGATCTTTGATCCCATTGCCTTATTGCATTCATAACATTGCATTTGCATAAGCATCTTTGCATCATTTTGCATATCATTCTCCAACCAAAATCGAGAAGCTCATTCAGTCCTTTGTCCATAACCCGCAGTTGATTTCTCGACACTCGCATTGAACCTGTGGTAGATGTGAAGCATTTGAAGCAAGTGGAACATAGACGACTTGAAAGGCCAGTTAAGCAAGTTAGAAGCTGAGGTAGCCATGTCAGAGAGCAACCGTCAGAATGTTGATCCCCCACGAGGTTTCACAGTGACAAATAATCCACTGTTTGATCTTCTGCCTGATGATGGTCCTCCACGATTAAATGTTCCTACCTAACCTCAGAGGAAGCCATTGACTGATCCTATGAAGGAAATACTTCGTGACATTGAGGAGAAACTCCAAGCTATGAAAGTGCATGATACGCCTGGGCTCGATGCTGCTGATATGTGCCTAGTGCCAGATTTGGTAATTCCTCAGAAATTCATAGTACCCAACTTCGAGAAGTATGCAGGCCGTAGTTGCCTGAAGCGTCATTTGGTGATGTTTTGCCGAAAAATGACCACATATACCCATGATGATAAGCTGATGATTCACTGTTTTCAAGACAGTTTGAGTGGGGCATCTTTAAGTTGGTAATTGGATTTAGAAAGAAGCCATATCCAATCATGGAAGGACTTGTCCAGCGCTTTTCTAAAGCGATATCAGTACAATCTAGACGTGGCTCCTAGTCGCATGCAGTTGCAAAGCCTATCTCATAATGGCAATGAATCCTTCAAGGAATATGCACAGCGGTGGAGAGAATTAGCAGCTAGGGTGCAACCACCACTCTTGGACAGGGAATTGATTGACATGTTCATAAACAGTCTGCATAGCTCTTATCTTGAAAGAATGGCTGGAAGTACGCCATCAAGCTTCTCTGACCTTGTGATGGTAGGGGAACACATCGAAAGCTACCTCAGGAGTGGACTAATCCAAGATGTCTCAAGCAGCCAAGCCGGTGAGACTAAATCCCTCAGTAACTCCCAAGAGGAAGAAGAGGATGAAACCAATGTAATCATAGCAAATGTTGAATATTCTCATGGTGTACCAACAAAACTTTTTGGTCCCTCGTCTTCTCAGCAGTCATCATTCCCAGCGCCATGCTATCCTTATGGGTAACTAGTAATGGATATAGCTTCGTCCTAGAAACCGTGGAATGCTCCTCATGTAAATCAACGAGCCCATGGCCGAGGATATCTGAATCAGCGTCAGAGTCAGCATAGGCCTCGCAACAATCTAGAAAGAAGGAATCCTCCTCTTCATACAGTCCCTATGTCATACAATCAACTCTTGCCGCATCTGATTCAAAGCTCGCTGGTGGTTCCCAAGTCTCTCAAGCCGTTGCCCGAGCCATACCCTCCTGGGTACAATCCCAATGAGCAATGTGGATATCATACTGGATCAATGGGGCATTCGACTGAAGATTGCAAAGCCTACCAAGCCAAAGTGCAACAACTGATTGATAAAGGTTACATATCCTTTCCAGAAGGAAGCCTGGTTATGCATGTCAACCTCTCGTCTGTTTGAGTTCAAAGACTACATGGGTCATCTCCTCGAGCCAGTGGGTCAGACAGAAGACATCCCCAGGATTGGCAATTTTTAGATCTTGTCATCTATTTGCATTTGTAGTTTCTTCTCTGTTAAGTGCTACTTGTTGTTAAACATTGTTGCTTACTAATGGTTTTGTTAATGTAATGAACATGCTTTTTTGAACAAGTCCGTTCGTATCCACTCATTTTTTCTCATATATTGCAAAAAATCACAAAATCTTTTTTTTTTCCACATTTCACTCCCTTTATCAGTTGTTGTCTTAGTAAAGATTTGAGGGAGGATGATGAAAATGAAATACTCATAATTGCTAATAGTATGCTTTCGGATAAAATCTTGCTGATGATGTACAGGAATTGTTTCAAATCCCCTAAACACTGGAGAGATAAGGAGTTAGTCCCTAGTCAACCCCTTCGAGCCTAGAAGTAGGAGTTTCCTTCGGAATTCTAAACCCTTACGCTTAACCTGGGGCATGGGTAGTGTTCAGTTATCCTGATTACACATTCAAATCTCAAGATGAAACCTCGTGCTATGGCGGTTGTTCTTCAATGACCAAAGACTTGGCAGTCACGGCCCTTCAAAAAAAAAAGATAGCCCGCTAAGTCCGCCACCCCAAAGAGGAAACTTAGGCAAAATTTGGGCAATCCCGATGGACTCGAAAAGTGAAGTCGGTCCATGCAAAAGTTAGGGATCAAAAAATAAATAAAGCAAAAGAGGCCCTCAAATCCTCAGCAAAAGCAAAACCCGATTCAGTGGCCACCAAAATGGATTAGAAAGGTCACTGACATCCACAAAAACAAAATAAGGTGACTGTCATTCCAAGCAAATTCGCCCTTACACTGTCAACCCTTTTGAAAGATAAATGTGTGTAGTATAACTGAATGTAGGACTGGAGTTCATCACGATGAAGGGGTGGGTACCAATCGATTTTTGAGCCTAACATCCTTTGTTTCAAATAACCGTGAACCAGACCACGTTACAACCCTCGAAAGACCTAATTGAGGCGGGTTTATTCTGAAAGCATAGTATAGCAAGGTTGCGTAAACTGACTCCCCACAGATTTACTAATCTTCAATTTGTGTCATATTCTTGCTATATCTTTCGCACACCAGTAAATCAACACTGCGTTTGGACTAATGGTCCATTCGTCACACACTATCACATCATTCCAATAAATGATTTCTTTCAAAACTTGCATGAATGTCGCATTAAAATCACCATTTCTAAGTGAACAATTTTAACTGCAAAAAGTACTTGACATCAAAAAGATTCTAACAAAGTGCATTCAGAGAGAAACTTGATCATTCGTTGGTGCTGGCTCGAATCAAAACCTTCTCATAACCTTGTGAATCTGGAGCAGAACATTCAAGAGTGAGTTGAGCAGAGAATCATCTCAAGACTCTGCCGGCCAAAGGTAGACCGCTCAGAGATTCTTGTTACTAAGGGCAAATCCCTCCAAGGCTCAATCAACACAAGTTAAGTCGCTTCAACGCTCATTCTGGGGCAAGTCCTTTAAGAGACTCAAGCAAAGGTTGACTATTGCAGATTCGGACATTGGGGGAAATTATCTCCGGCTATGTCATGGTATAGTCACCCCAAAGTTTTTATTCGAGGAGTATTCATTCAAAAACCTTACAGACAGGGGCAGATGAATTGCAAAGGGGCAGATTTCCTCTACAATTTCGAGATTGGTCGAGCAGACCCTATCAGGCACTAGTAAATGTTGAGTTCACAATAAGTGTCAAAAAGCCTTGGGGCAGAGCAAAAGCGTAACCAACATGCACTAGTCGTGTCTCTACGCTCATACTGTCGAAGTCATCTTGGCATCTCATTCAGAAGTGAGATTTTCCTAGGAGCAAACGCAAAGGATCAAACTTGGAGCATCAGAAGCCTCCACGTCTACCGTCTGATCGTAATATCGTCAGGATTTCGAGTGTCGGGAAGTTAAGCTCATTCACCATCCAACCCAAAGGCCAATCATACTTGGCACACCAAAGCCCAACCATACTTGGCACCTCCCACCATAAGCACGAACATACTCGGCACCCTTAACCAGATCCAAAATCCACCTTGCTTGCACAACTTTAAAGTCCAGTTCTCGTCTGGCAAACCATAAAACCAGTTCCCATCTAGAAAACCAAAACAAAACACCAGTTCTCGCCTGGTAAACAACTTCTATGATAGTTCTCGCTTGATCACCTATTCTTTAGCCATCTTAAAAACCAGTTCTCATCTGGCAAACCATAAAGTCAGTTCTCGTCTGATAGCTTAACCTTTTGCCACCAGTTCTCGTCTGGTAGTCTACCCCTTAAGAACCAGTTCTCGTCTGGTAACCCATTTAAAATCCATCTTCGGTTGGTATCCTTCACCTTACCCATCTCCTTTTCCCCAGCAAGTCCAACCACTCCTTGAAACCTTAACAAAAGCCCAACCATCCTTAGCACCCAAAACAAAAACCCGACCATGTTTGGCACGACCGTCACTCCAGACTTTCATATCCCCAGCATTTTGCATACATTTCTACATCATTTGCATGTTTGTTTAGCTAGTTCTTGTAGAGGATAAAGGCATTTTTGTGGACTTTGTCTCCCCAGTCGCTTGCTACTTCCAACCCATTCCGTGTCTCCTTACCTTTCGTAGGGGATTTCATTGCCTTACGCATGAAATCTTATTCTTTCGCTATCCTTTCGTAAGCGTTCTCGCTGCTTTACGCACACGAAAAAACTTTGTATTAGGTATCTTCGATCAATTTGGACACTTGATGCCTATGTGGCCAAGAACTGAATGGTCACAACTCAGAGAGTGTCACCTTCGCCGTTGTGCCTATGAGGTCTATGATATTTCTGATACCCTATGCAAGTTCCCTCTGCCTTTTGCACGAGGATGGTTATTACCCTTAACTTACCTTTTGTAAGTCTTTTGTAAGTCTTTCATGAAGCATCTCCTCCTTGTCTTTCGCAATGATTTCAACCTACCTTTTGTAAGTCCTCCCACGCCTTTTGCGCAAGTTTTTTTCAGCTTACCTTTCGTAAGTATCCTCTTTGCCTTTTGCAAGAGGAATCATTATTCTCCTAACCTTTTGTTCAGGAGTCCTCTCTACCTTTTGTAGAAGGAATGTTTTTCTCCAAACCTTTTGTTATGGAGTCCTTTCTGCCTTTTGCAGAAGGAAATACGATCGTCTTCTCCCAAGGGAGTCTCATCTACCTTTTGTAGAAAGAGTTTATCATTTCTCCAAACCTTTTGTTATGGAGTCCTCTCTGCCTTTTGCAGAAGGAATGTTTTTCTCCAAACCTTTTGTTATGGAGTCCTTTCTGCCTTTTGCAGAAGGAAATACGATCGTCTTCTCCTAAGGGAGTCTCCTCTACTTGTTATAGAGGGAGTTATCATGTCTCCAAACCTTTTGTTCTGGAGTCCTCTCTACCTTTTGTAGAATGGAACTTTTTCTCCTAACCTTTTGTTCAGGAGTCCTCATTGCCTTTTGCAAGAGGAAAACCAACTTATATCTCACAAATTTTATTCTAGAGTCCTACCAACCTTTCGTAGAAGGAATATCTCAACTTATTATATCTCACCAGGATACTGCAGGGATGCCCCCCTTTCAAGACTGACAAAGTACTCATGTTCATCCCGCATTGCATTTCAAGCGTTATCATATCCTTCATAACCAATTACCATTTCCCACTGACAGATGTCTTTCCCAAGCCATCTCACCAATTCACTTTCATTCCACTCCTTTTCCGGCTGAAAATTCTGGGTATTCTTATATTTAATCTCCTTGTACCTTGACTCTAAAAAAGCCTTTGCTACCCTCACCTTCAAGTCCAAGAAGATTAAATAGGGGCATCTGTCACACCCTCATTTTCACCCTAACCCTAGCCTTGCATATCATATCTTTTTTGCATTAACTCATATCATACGACATGGGATCAGGAGGTCCTTTGAATCAAGGTTTCTTATTTGTTTTGAGGTTCTTCCATTCATGTCTGAAGCAAGGGTTGAGTTCTAATTGTCTTAACTCCTCATCAAGATTCATCAGGCTTGTCAGGATTCGTCAGAT
The DNA here is from genome assembly GCA_022829125.1 of Lathyrus tuberosus. NCBI lineage: Eukaryota > Viridiplantae > Streptophyta > Magnoliopsida > Fabales > Fabaceae > Lathyrus > Lathyrus tuberosus. Next base: position 18,756,699 of record JALAZF010000005.1, on the reverse strand, counting down.
TTATTGTTCAGTCAGAACCATGTTAAGACGAATTCGAGATTATGAAGTCATTACTTAAAAGTTGATTCAGGGAAGTTCTTCTTCGATTTAATTCAAGAATTGTGGCATTCAAGGTCGCTTGTCAAGGTTTAGTGTTGTTTAAGTGTGGAGGCACAGTACAAAATTCACATCCATTCCCGTAACCATTTTTTTCTGTCCATTTTGTTATTTACCCATTTTTCAATCCAATTTTCATTCAACTATCCATTTTCATGTCCATTTCGTTAACCAAATCCATCATATCCATTTTCACTCTTGTCCATTCATTTTTTTTTCCACTTCTAGATCATTGTCATTTAATCCATATCCAATTTCTACCATAAACCCATTATCCATTTCCATGTTTCTTTATATATCAATTTTCTACTTTTAATATCCATTACAATAAAACATTTATTCTTTCACTTTTCCAATCCTTTTCCATTTCCATACATTTATTCTTTCACTTTTCCAATCCTTTTCCATTTCCATTTTCAATTTCAAGATTCGTTCATATTATTCATTTTAATCCAATGTCTTTTCTTTTCAAATTATCAATATTTATCAAATTCATTTTTTATTTTCCATTTCATCTCTTATCATTAAATCCCAAATCACAATCTAAATTCCAATTCCATTATCCATATTCTTAAGTCCATCAAAAATTACACAACAAAAAAAATATAAAAAGCCCATTACAATCCAATTATTTTTTGAAGCCCATCCTCTTCCATACTATAACAAAATCCTGAACTTGATATTGACTTTACACTCCATCCATCCATGCCACGTGAACCGTACTGCTGCCATGTTCAAAGTCGTACCACACCTACACAACTAGCCACTTACACCAAAAAACACCACCTGCGCAAGGCTGTTACAAACACAGGTCCTGCAACTTCCTTAACGCACACCAGGCCAAAACCTGCTGCCAACAACAACAGCAGACCTGCAATTTTGAAAATGACATGTCAATAACAAGACATACAAAGGAGGGACCATTTTTTCTGCTACTCTCTTACAAGAACAACATAATTCATTTGAAAACATCAACGACACAGCTAAAAAAAGAGGACTTCAGTTTCAACCTAAAAGATACCTCTCTGCTCATTGGTGATCACACCAAAAAAAACACTCTCCCTCCTGCTACAACAACGTTCTACCACAACCAACACAACCTCCCTTTGAAACCACCATCATCACTGTTTCCTAAGCAACCACGGCTTCTGCGAATAAGTACGAAGGAGATCGATAAAAGGGGGACGATGAGAGAAAAAAAGACAGCTGCTACTCTTTTCCTCTAACCCAACCTCCAATTCTCTTTTCTCTTTTGAGAAACAACAGACCATTTCCATTCTAAATAAAAACCTTCATTAACCCACACACATACCCCAATCTTCAAAACCCAAACCAGAGAATCCAAAACCAAGTCCGCTATCAAACCCACACAAACTCAACCGAATCTTCTTCATCCTCCATCACTCATCTTCAACGAACAACAACCAAACCCATATTTCAGAATCAACCGAAATTCGAATATTTTTTTAAAAACCAGAAATTGAAGATGAAGAAGAGAGTTTGAACCAGAAACCCAAACCTAGATCGTGAGAAAGAAGAGTGATTGTGGCGAGAGATAGGGTTGAAAGTTGTTGCCATTGATCTCGTTTTGACCGTTAAGAGATGATGGAAAGCATTCTTTTCTGAGCGATTTGATTTGAAAAAAAACTCTTGTTTTGCATTTTTGAACCTTGCCTTGTTGATACGCGATGAGGAAGCATGGCCCTGAGCGTAGTTTTTTTTTTCTCCTGAGTTTGTTCTTTAGCAAATGACATATGGTAAGAAGAGGGGGAGCATTCGAAAGAGGAGAAGAAAAATTCTGAAAACTAACCATCAGTGTTCACTTTCACCATCGTTACCTCCATCCTCTCAATTAAACTCGCCATGTAGTCAGCTCAACAAATCACCATTTCACGCTGAGTTTTCTCCCATGAATAATGACATAACTGAAACCTTTATCACCCACCTCACCACAACAAATCGCGACCAATCCTCCATAACCAAACATAACCGCAGATCTACAACCATTCACCATACCACATCATTAAATCTTCATTCAAACAATTACAAACCGTGAAACCACCTTCAATCACTCCATAAATCTTTTAACCTTAACACATACTCCCACTGTTAATAACCTTCAACTCACCTTGCATCACTCCAACAACCAAATCAAACCTCCTACCACCTTGTTTTCCCCTTCATCCATCTAAGCTTGTCTCTCTCTCTCTCCAACAAACCAACATGGCTACCACCACGTGAGGTTATCGCGTCCAAACACGAAATGGTCGGCTGTACCTCCACAAAACAGTAGAACAAACACAAACCTTCACCTCCATTTTCGCAACAACAGTACATGAACTCACACATATGAGTTCACCATGAACCCACCGCTGTTGTAACCATCCGTCATCATCAACAACACCCATGACCTTCAACGAAACCTCACCCCAACTCCAAAACGCGACCGAACCACCCTTCACACCGTCATCATAAAATCTTCATCCATTAACATCTTTATCATTGTCATCTCCAATCGATCTTCCTACTCCTGTTCAACCACCTCTCTCCGTCTTCCACAAATCAGCAACCATAACATCCTCTTCCTTTCACGTTTTCGACAGAAACCATCCACCACAACTCGAACCATTAGACTCATAACCCTTCTTTCGTTAACCCGCTCATCCTCAATCTTCTTCCTCACCCAAATTGCTTAACACCAAACAACCATTTTCAAAACCCAGCAACACCATTTCGAACCAAAACCAAATCAAAACCAGAAAAATAGAAAAAGAAATTGAGAGTGTGAGAAGAAGAGAAATCTGAGCGAATCATGAGAAAAGAGGTTGGCGAATCGAAGTGTGATTTAACGTGAGGAAGGGCGATTCGAAATCGAGCGAAGATGACAAGGATTTCGTGTTTTCGCCGTGTTATTCGTTTGGATTTGGATTGTCCACTTCTTGTGTTCTTCAGCGTGACAACGGTAGTGTGGGTAGGGTTTCATCCAACCCTCTTTGACATAAACCCAAAACCGGGTTTAAATCCGACCCGGGTGAAGTTTGGAGCGATCCAGCTCCTTCTCCTTGGGCCTGCTTCAGCCCATTTCCTCAAATGTTTTTTTAATTTTATTTTCTTACCAATCTCTTAATGTTGTTTTTTCTTTTTTTAATTTTAGTTATTAGTGATTATTAGATTAGTTTTGTTTAGTAATCTCAAAATATAATTTGTGTTCATAATCTAGTTATTTAGGATTTTTTAGATTAATTAGATTTTTGTTAACAATTTCTATTAGCTATTTTGTAAATAATTTCTTAGGTATTTTGTAAATTATTTTATTAAATATTTTCTTAAATATTATTTTTTATCTTTTCAAACCTTATTTTTATCATATTTTGGTTATCACTTTGTTTAGATCTTATCTCTTGATTTATCTTCACTTTTCATTTTTATCTTGATTTTCATCTTCGACTTTATTTCAATTTTGTTTATTGGCCAATGATATAACAAAAATCATGATTACTTGATTTCCTTCAATCGATTTAAAATCTTGATCAATATGAGGCCATTTTCTTTTCGATTTCATTTCTCATTTTCATTCTCTTCCAAAGTCAAAAAACCTTGGTCTAGTACCAAGCGCTCATTTTCAAAAATTCTCTTTGTATTGAACTTAAGATGGAGGATTAGGTGAAGACCTCTTCCTCTTCGAGTATTAGGACTCTCACTTTAGAGTGTGTGGTCTCGATACTCGTCTTTCAATACGAAGAGGTGACCATATTCACCACCCATTCTTTAAAAAACCTTTTTCTCTCTTTATTTCATCTCTTTGTGTCAAAACCTTGGTCTTGTACCAAGTGCCTTTTCAAAACTTTTTCTTAATAAACTTAGATGGTCGTGGAGTGGTTAGGCGAAGGCCTTCTCCTATCCTGAGTGCTTGACATTACCTTTAGGGTTCACTGTCGTAAAGCACTTACCATCTAACTCAAAACATCTTTAATAAGAGAATATGTTCTCTTTGTATTGAACTAAAAATAGAGGATTAGGTGAAGACCTTTTCCTCTTCGAGTATTAGGATGCTCACTTTAGAGTGTGTGGTCTCGATACTCGTCTTTCAATACGAAGACGTGACTATATTCGCCACACAATTTTTATAACAAACCTTTTGAGATAAAGAATTGGGTACTACCCGAAGGGGTTCCTATCCGAGGACTTATTTCGCTCTTAAAATCATCTTCACAAATCAAATGTGACATCTTGCCTTGATGGCAAAAATCAACCTTTTCAAAAAGGACATGTTACGTCCGTTCTACCGCAAATAGGTAACGCATAAGACTCCACGAGCGAGCCGCTAAACACCTAACTGCTAGAACCCGCACATTAACATCGTCCATAAAAAACACCAACAAATCGTGGTCGGTCGAACTACGATTGCACTGATTCTTCATTCTTGTCCGAATGTAAGATACGTAGGCACAAGATCGAAACGATCTTGGCAAGCCCCCTTCCATTTTCTTCACCCGTAGTCCTCCGAACTACGTTGACTCTGACTTTCCCATTGTACGAGGGAATACGTAGGCATAGGACTGCGAGATCCTATCGAGTCTCCTTTTTATTTTCCCCACCTTTTCCTTTATCTTTTTCTTACACATTATTCGGTTCTCACCCTCCTCTTTCCCTCTTTAGAACACTTTTAAAAAACTAATTCTTAGCAAACATCCTTACACATAGACAAGCCAATGGTTCCCATCTAGTACGATGGATGTGAGAGGTGCTAACACCTTCCCCTCGCGTAACCGGCTTCCGAACCCGTAATTTGGTTGCGAGACCATCTTATCCTTTCCTTCTTTGGGTTTTCTCGATGTTTTCCCTTCCCTTCATGGGATAAATAAAGTTCGATGGTGAATCTTCTGTTTTCTTTCCTTTTCGCCTCTGGTCGACTATTTTTCGAGTAGCGACAGTTACCCCTTTTACAAGTTATCCCACTTTCTTTTATTTTTCTTGATGAATGATGATTCCAATCACACATTAACATCATTTTAGGGTTAAGGAACCATAATTATGAAAAATCTCAAAATGTCAAACTTGACTTTTGTGCACAGTTGACTTTTTATCAGATGAATTTCAAACTGTGCGGTCCTTGGGGAAATCAAGTCCTTGACCTAAATCAAACCTAGTGGCTATGTTCCATAGGTGTTATAGGGTGTATTGAATCATGTCTCAAGTTTTGGGAGCATGTCATGGTCAAAAGTCAAAGGTACAGTTGAGTTTTTCTTCAAAACCCTAATGGTGGTCCAGATGAAATTGAAACTTGTTGATCAAGCTTCTTGGATCAATCCATTGTTGCAAATGGATCAATATGGTGTGTTGGAGACCCTCAAATCATGTGTTGAGGTCTTGACTCGTGTTTTGTCCCAAAAGTCAACTTAATGGTGAATTAGGTCAAGAAACCCTAATTCCTGATTTTTGATGAATACATCCCCTGAGGTTAAATTGACTTGATGCTTGGGTCCATGAGGTCCCATGAAGTATTTTAGGGTATGCTTTGAAGCATTGGCTCATGCCCAGAGGAAAAATTCCAACTGGAGGCCTTGGTCGACCAAAACCCTAATTTGGTGACACAGGCGATCTTGAGGCTTAATCCACTTGGAATGTTGCGGCCTTGTGCCTGATCCCTGAGGTGGGAGTCATCTTGATCCTTTATACTTGTTTGAGAGGTTAGACAAGTTGAAGATCATGTCATTCCTTGATTGATCCTTTGTCTAAGGCTCTGAAAGGGCTTGAAACCCTAATCTTTGATAGTAGTGAATGCCCAAACATCTATGAGGAGATTGATTGAGGTATGTTGGTACATCCATATTATGATGATGATTTGCACAATGATGGGAAATCTTAGTGGTCAAAATTTGGGGTATGACAGGATATATGAGGCATGCCTTGTTTTTGGCCTGGCCAAGCCAAGGCAAGGTAAGATTTTGGCCAAAAACGTGAAGCTTGTAACTTTCTCATTTCTCCATGGATTGGGACAAAATTTAGGTTTATCCTGCCTAGAATTTCACAAGGAATCCAATGGTGGTGGTGGTTTTTTCAGATGAGGCTCCTATTTCAAAACCCGATAGTGTTCTTGAAATAGGCCTATAATTGCATTTTCTATGCTATCTCTTGTTACAGGCATGAATTACATGATGAATTAGTTCAAACACAACATATATAACATGTATGAGATGTGCATCATCAGTGGACCTCAAGGCAATGCATATTTCAAAGAGTTCAAGTTGTGATGCTTACCTCTTTAGGAGCTTTTTGGGCAATCTGTCAAAGTACTTTGTTCCAGAAACAATTTTATGCTTTGGACACCCTCAAATGATCCCTTGAAACTTTTAGAATGGTTGGAATCAACTGGAATCCTCAGGAACAAGTTTGAGCTCTTTTTTGCAAAACGGGCAAAAGTGGCCAATATAGCAACTCTCTCAAATGGTGTTCCAGATGTGGGGAACCATTTGGGACAGTTCAAGGATGATATTTGGAGTGTTTTTGAGGATTTATCTGGTTTTGAAAGTGACTGAATCAAGACATGGCTTAAAAAATGCAAAAAAGTCCAATTTTGAGGTTTTGAGAGGGGACTTTGTGATTTTGGTGTTACAGGTCACTTATGAGAGGTTGGACAACTTAGATATGACATATTGGATGTGTTTGGATCATGAGCTGTGATGGAAATGCTCTCTAACTCAAAAACTCAGAGTTACCTTGCAAAAGAAGGCATTTTGGCCTAGAGAAAGAGATTTTGAGGAAAGCAAGTGTTGTAGTGCTTTGGTGTACTCAAACTGAGGACAAATGAGCTCTATTTATAGTAGAGCAAGTTTGTTTTGCAAGCAATAGTGAATGGTGGCTGCAACAGAATGTTGGCCAATTGCATCACTTTGGAATCTTAAGTCTCCTCTAGCCATTGACTAGAGGTTAGAACACAGGCCTATGGTCCTTTTGTTCAGAGCTTATCCTTGACTCATTCAGTTGGAAATGGATCAGTTCATGCCACCTTGGTGCATCCATTGAATGCTTGGAGACAAAATTGGAGTCTTGACCTCTTTTAGGCTTTTTAGGGTTTGGCATGCTACTTTGGGAATCTTGGACTTGGGAGGCTGATGAATCAGTGCTTGTCCCTTGGTTTTTCCCCCTTGAGGTGTTCAGATGGATAAGCATGCTTGGAATTGCACAATTTGAGCAAATCGTGCCTTCATAGACAAGTCTGCCTTGCCAAGACAGTTTGCAGCAAGGCATGTTGCAGCTGTCATAACTCCTAGCTCAGATGGAGTCTGATGAAGCTCTTGGACATTTTGGAAAGCCCTTATATGATACAACATATGTGTGAACATAGTTTGTCTTGAAACTTTTTGGATCCAAGTGCAAAATCCTCCTACATTTTGAAAAAAAGCAAGACAGATTCTGACTTAGTGAAAATTTCACTAAGTGTTAGAAAAAGTGACATTTCATGTTTTCAGCCATTTTGATCAATCCATAACTTAAAATCCATGAAGAATTGGAATGAGGTGTTGTTGACACTTTTGAAGTATGCCATGAAAGCTACAAATCCATCTTTGGACCAGCCAAAATGGTTGCTTGGATCTCAAGTTATGATCCTTGGATGTTGGTAACCTAGCCACTTTGTTCCATAACTTAGAAAATTTCTATGTTTTTATGGTTACCCCTTTTACAAGTTATCCCACTTTCTTTGATTTTTCTTGATGAATGATGATTCCAATCACACATTAACATCATTTTAGGGTTAAGGCACCATAATTATGAAAAATCTCAAAAAGTCAAACTTGACGTTTGTGCACAGTTGACTTTTTATCAGATGAATTTCAAACTGTGCGGTCCTTGGAGAAATCAAGTCCTTGACCTAAATTAAACCTAGTGGCTATGTTCCATAGGTGTTATAGGGTGTATTGAATCATGTCTCAAGTTTTGGGAGCATGTCATGGTCAAAAGTCAAAGGTACAGTTGAGTTTTTCTTCAAAACCCTAATGGTGGTCCAGATGAAATTGAAACTTGTTGATCAAGCTTCTTGGATCAATCCATTGTTGCAAATGGATCAATATGGTGTGTTGGAGACCCTCAAATCATGTGTTGATGTCTTGACTCGTGTTTTGTCCCAAAAGTCAACTTAATGGTGAATTAGGTCAAGAAACCCTAATTCCTGATTTTTGATGAATACATCCCCTGAGGTTAAATTGACTTGATGCTTGGGTCCATGAGGTCCCATGAAGTATTTTAGGGTATGCTTTGAAGCATTGGCTCATGCCCAGAGGAAAAATTCCAACTGGAGGCCTTGGTCGACCAAAACCCTAATTTGGTGACACAGGCGATCTTGAGGCTTAATCCACTTGGAATGTTGCGGCCTTGTGCCTGATCCCTGAGGTGGGAGTCATCTTGATCCTTTATACTTGTTTGAGAGGTTAGACAAGTTGAAGATCATGTCATTCCTTGATTTATCCTTTGTCTAAGGCTCTGAAAGGGCTTGAAACCCTAATCTTTGATAGTAGTGAATGCCCAAACATCTATGAGGAGATTGATTGAGGTATGTTGGTACATCCATATTATGATGATGATTTGCACAATGATGGGAAATCTTAGTGGTCAAAATTTGGGGTATGACAGGATATATGAGGCATGCCTTGTTTTTGGCCTGGCCAAGCCAAGGCAAGGTAAGATTTTGGCCAAAAACGTGAAGCTTGTAACTTTCTCATTTCTCCATGGATTGGGACAAAATTTAGGTTTATCCTGCCTAGAATTTCACAAGGAATCCAATGGTGGTGGTGGTTTTTTCAGATGAGGCTCCTATTTCAAAACCCGATAGTGTTCTTGAAATAGGCCTATAATTGCATTTTCTATGCTATCTCTTGTTACAGGCATGAATTACATGATGAATTAGTTCAAACACAACATATATAACATGTATGAGATGTGCATCATCAGTGGACCTCAAGGCAATGCATATTTCAAAGAGTTCAAGTTGTGATGCTTACCTCTTTAGGAGCTTTTTGGGCAATCTGTCAAAGTACTTTGTTCCAGAAACAATTTTATGCTTTGGACACCCTCAAATGATCCCTTGAAACTTTTAGAATGGTTGGAATCAACTGGAATCCTCAGGAACAAGTTTGAGCTCTTTTTTGCAAAACGGGCAAAAGTGGCCAATATAGCAACTCTCTCAAATGGTGTTCCAGATGTGGGGAACCATTTGGGACAGTTCAAGGATGATATTTGGAGTGTTTTTGAGGATTTATCTGGTTTTGAAAGTGACTGAATCAAGACATGGCTTAAAAAATGCAAAAAAGTCCAATTTTGAGGTTTTGAGAGGGGACTTTGTGATTTTGGTGTTACAAGTCACTTATGAGAGGTTGGACAACTTAGATATGACATATTGGATGTGTTTGGATCATGAGCTGTGATGGAAATGCTCTCTAACTCAAAAACTCAGAGTTACCTTGCAAAAGAAGGCATTTTGGCCTAGAGAAAGAGATTTTGAGGAAAGCAAGTGTTGTAGTGCTTTGGTGTACTCAAACTGAGGACAAATGAGCTCTATTTATAGTAGAGCAAGTTTTTTTTGCAAGCAATAGTGAATGGTGGCTGCAACAGAATGTTGGCCAATTGCATCACTTTGGAATCTTAAGTCTCCTCTAGCCATTGACTAGAGGTTAGAACACAGGCCTATGGTCCTTTTGTTCAGAGCTTATCCTTGACTCATTCAGTTGGAAATGGATCAGTTCATGCCACCTTGGTTCATCCATTGAATGCTTGGAGACAAAATTAGAGTCTTGACCTCTTTTAGGCTTTTTAGGGTTTGGCATGCTACTTTGGGAATCTTGGACTTGGGAGGCTGATGAATCAGTGCTTGTCCCTTGGTTTTTCCCCCTTGAGGTGTTCAGATGGATAAGCATGCTTGGAATTGCACAATTTGAGCAAATCGTGCCTTCATAGACAAGTCTGCCTTGCCAAGACAGTTTGCAGCAAGGCATGTTGCAGCTGTCATAACTCCTAGCTCAGATGGAGTCTGATGAAGCTCTTGGACATTTTGGAAAGCCCTTATGTGATACAACATATGTGTGAACATAGTTTGTCTTGAAACTTTTTGGATCCAAGTGAAAAATCCTCCTACATTTTGAAAAAAAGCAAGACAGATTCTGACTTAGTGAAAATTTCACTAAGTGTTAGAAAAAGTGACATTTCATGTTTTCAGCCATTTTGATCAATCCATAACTTAAAATCCATGAAGAATTGGAATGAGGTGTTGTTGACACTTTTGAAGTATGCCATGAAAGCTACAAATCCATCTTTGGACCAGCCAAAATGGTTGCTTGGATCTCAAGTTATGATCCTTGGATGTTGGTAACCTAGCCACTTTGTTCCATAACTTAGAAAATTTCTATGTTTTTATGGTTACCCCTTTTACAAGTTATCCCACTTTCTTTGATTTTTCTTGATGAATGATGATTCCAATCACACATTAACATCATTTTAGGGTTAAGGAACCATAATTATGAAAAATCTCAAAAAGTCAAACTTGACGTTTGTGCACAGTTGACTTTTTATCAGATGAATTTCAAACTGTGCGGTCCTTGGAGAAATCAAGTCCTTGACCTAAATCAAACCTAATGGATATGTTCCATAGGTGTTATAGGGTGTATTGAATCATGTCTCATGTTTTGGGAGCATGTCCTGGTCAAAAGTCAAAGGTACAATTGACTTTTTCTTCAAAACCCTAATGGTGGTCCAGATGAAATTGAAACTTGTTGATCAAGCTTCTTGGATCAATCCATTGTTGCAAATGGATCAATGTGGTGTGTTGGAGACCCTTAAATCATGTGTTGAGGTCTTGGCTCGTGTTTTGTCCCAAAAGTCAACTTAATGGTGAATTAGGTCAAGAAACCCTAATTCCTGATTTTTGATGAATACATCCCTTGAGGTTAAATTGACTTGATGCTTGTGTCCATGAGGTCCCATGAAGTATTTTAGGGTATGCTTTGAAGCATTGGCTCATGCCCAGAGGAAAAATTCCAACTGGAAGCCTTGGTCGACCAAAACCCTAATTTGGTGACACTGGCGATTTCGAGGCTTAATCCACTTGGAATGCTGCGGCCTTGTGCCTGATCCCTGGGGTGGGAGTTCTCTTGATCCTTTATACTTGTTTGAGAGGTTAGACAAGTTGAAGATCATGTCATTCCTTGATTGATCCTTTGTCTAAGGCTCTGAAAGGGCTTGAAACCCTAATCTTTGATAGTAGTGAATGGCCAAACATCTATGAGGAGATTGATTGAGGCATGTTGGTACATCCATATTATGATGATGATTTGCACAATGATGGGAAATCTTAGTGGTAAAAATTTGGGGTATGACAGGATATATGAGGCATGCCTTGTTTTTGGCCTGGCCAAGCCAAGGCAAGGTAAGATTTTGGCCAAAAACGTGAAGCTTGTAACTTTCTCATTTCTCCATGGATTGAGACAACATTTAGGTCTATCCTGCCTAGAATTTCACAAGGAATCCAATGGTGGTGGTGGTTTTTTCAGATGAGGCTCCTATTTCAAAACCCGATAGTGTTCTTGAAATAGGCCTATAATTGCATTTTCTATGCTATCTCTTGTTACAGGCATGAATTACATGATGAATTAGTTCAAACACAACATATGTAACATGTATGAGATGTGCATGATCAGTGGACCTCAAACCAATGCATATTTCAAAGAGTTCAAGTTGTGATGCTTACCTCTTTAGGAGCTTTTTGGGCAATCTGTCAAAGTACTTTGTTCCAGAAACAATTTTATGCTTTGGACACCCTCAAATGATCCCTTGAAACTTTTAGAATGGTTGGAATCAACTGGAATCCTCAGGAACAAGTTTGAGCTCTTTTTTGCAAAACGGGCAAAAGTGGCCAATATAGCAACTCTCTCAAATGGTGTTCCAGATGTGGGGAACCATTTGGGACAGTTCAAGGATGATATTTGGAGTGTTTTTGAGGATTTATCTGGTTTTGAAAGTGACTGAATCAAGACATGGCTTGAAAAATGCAAAAAAGTCCAATTTTGAGGTTTTGAGAGGGGACTTTGTGATTTTGGTGTTACAGGTCACTTATGAGAGGTTGGACAACTTAGATATGACATATTGGATGTGTTTGGATCATGAGCTGTGATGGAAATGCTCTCTAACTCAAAAACTCAGAGTTACCTTGCAAAAGAAGGCATTTTGGCCTAGAGAAAGAGATTTTGAGGAAAGCAAGTGTTGTAGTGCTTTAGTGTACTCAAACTGAGGACAAATGAGCTCTATTTATAGTAGAGCAAGTTTGTTTTGCAAGCAATAGTGAATGGTGGCTGCAACAGAATGTTGGCCAATTGCATCACTTTGGAATCTTAAGTCTCCTCTAGCCATTGACTAGAGGTTAGAACACAGGCCTATGGTCCTTTTGTTCAGAGCTTATCCTTGACTCATTCAGTTGGAAATGGATCAGTTCATGCCACCTTGGTGCATCCATTGAATGCTTAGTGACAAAATTGGAGTCTTGGCCTCTTTTAGGCTTTTTAGGGTTTGGCATGCTACTTTGTGAATATTGGACTTGGGAGGCTGATGAATCAGTGCTTGTCCCTTGGTTTTTCCCCCTTGAGGTGTTCAGATGGATAAGCATGCTTGGAATTGCACAATTTGAGCAAATCGTGCCTTCATAGACAAGTCTGCCTTGCCAAGACAGTTTGCAGCAAGGCATGTTGCAGCTGTCATAACTCCTAGCTCAGATGGAGTCTGATGAAGCTGTTGGACATTTTGGAAAGCCCTTATGTGATACAACATATGTGTGAACATAGTTTGTCTTGAAACTTTTTGGATCCAAGTGAAAAATCCTCCTACATTTTGAAAAAAAGCAAGACAGATTCTGACTTAGTGAAAATTTCACTAAGTGTTAGAAAAAGTGACATTTCATGTTTTCAGCCATTTTGATCAATCCATGACTTAAAATCCATGAAGAATTGGAATGAGGTGTTGTTGACACTTTTGAAGTATGCCATGAAAGCTACAAATCCATCTTTGGACCAGCCAAAATGGTTGCTTGGATCTCAAGTTATGATCCTTGGATGTTGGTAACCTAGCCACTTTGTTCCATAACTTAGAAAATTTCTATGTTTTTATGGTTACCCCTTTTACAAGTTATCCCACTTTCTTTGATTTTTCTTGATGAATGATGATTCCAATCACACATTAACATCATTTTAGGGTTAAGGAACCATAAATATGAAAAATCTCAAAAAGTCAAACTTGACATTTGTGCACAGTTGACTTTTTATCAGATGAATTTCAAACTGTGCGGTCCTTGGAGAAATCAAGTCCTTGACCTAAATCAAACCTAATGGATATGTTCCATAGGTGTTATAGGGTGTATTGAATCATGTCTCAGGTTTTGGGAGCATGTCCTGGTCAAAAGTCAAAGGTACAATTGACTTTTTCTTCAAAACCCTAATGGTGGTCCAGATGAAATTGAAACTTGTTGATCAAGCTTCTTGGATCAATCCATTGTTGCAAATGGATCAATGTGGTGTGTTGGAGACCCTTAAATCATGTGTTGAGGTCTTGGCTCGTGTTTTGTCCCAAAAGTCAACTTAATGGTGGATTAGGTCAAGAAACCCTAATTCCTGATTTTTGATGAATACATCCCTTGAGGTTAAATTGACTTGATGCTTGTGTCCATGAGGTCCCATGAAGTATTTTAGGGTATGCTTTGAAGCATTGGCTCATGCCCAGAGGAAAAATTCCAACTGGAAGCCTTGGTCGACCAAAACCCTAATTTGGTGACACTGGCGATTTCGAGGCTTAATCCACTTGGAATGCTGCGGCTTTGTGCCTGATCCCTGAGGTGGGAGTTCTCTTGATCCTTTATACTTGTTTGAGAGGTTAGACAAGTTAAAGATCATGTCATTCCTTGATTGATCCTTTGTCTAAGGCTCTGAAAGGGCTTGATACCCTAATCTTTGATAGTAGTGAATGCCCAAACATCTATGAGGAGATTGATTGAGGCATGTTGGTACATCCATATTATGATGATGATTTGCACAATGATGGGAAATCTTAGTGGTAAAAATTTGGGGTATGACAGGATATATGAGGCATGCCTTGTTTTTGGCCTGGCCAAGCCAAGGCAAGGTAAGATTTTGGCCAAAAACGTGAAGCTTGTAACTTTCTCATTTCTCCATGGATTGAGACAACATTTAGGTCTATCCTGCCTAGAATTTCACAAGGAATCCAATGGTGGTGGTGGTTTTTTCAGATGAGGCTCCTATTTCAAAACCCGATAGTGTTCTTGAAATAGGCCTATAATTGCATTTTCTATGCTATCTCTTGTTACAGGCATGAATTACATGATGAATTAGTTCAAACACAACATATGTAACATGTATGAGATGTGCATGATCAGTGGACCTCAAACCAATGCATATTTCAAAGAGTTCAAGTTGTGATGCTTACCTCTTTAGGAGCTTTTTGGGCAATCTGTCAAAGTACTTTGTTCCAGAAACAATTTTATGCTTTGGACACCCTCAAATGATCCCTTGAAACTTTTAGAATGGTTGGAATCAACTGGAATCCTCAGTAACAAGTTTGAGCTCTTTCTTGCAAAACGGGCAAAAGTGGCCAATATATCAACTCTCTCAAATGGTGTTCCAGATGTGGGGAACCATTTGGGAAAGTTCAAGGATGATATTTGGAGTGTGTTTGAGGATTTATCTGGTTTTGAAAGTGACTGAATCAAGACATGGCTTGAAAAATGCAAAAAAGTCCAATTTTGAGGTTTTGAGAGGGGACTTTGTGATTTTGGTGTTACAGGTCACTTATGAGAGTTTGGACAGCTTAGATATGACATATTTGATGTGTTTGGATCATGAGTTGTGATGGAAATGCTCTCTAACTCAAAAACTCAGAGTTACCTTGCAAAAGAAGGCATTTTGGCCTAGAGAAAGAGATTTTGAGGAAAGCAAGTGTTGTATTGCTTTGGTGTACTCAAACTGAGCACAAATGAGCTCTATTTATAGTAGAGCAAGTTTGTTTTGCAAGCAATAGTGAATGGTGGCTGCAACAGGATGTTGGCCAATTGCATCACTTTGGAATCTTAAGTCTCCTCTAGCCATTGACTAGAGGTTAGAACACAGGCCTATGGTCCTTTTGTTCAGAGCTTATCCTTCACTCATTCGGTTGGAAATGGATCAGTTCATGCCACCTTGGTGCATCCATTGAATGCTTGGAGACAAAATTGGAGTCTTGGCCTCTTTTAGGCTTTTTAGGGTTTGGCATGCTACTTTGGGAATCTTGGACTTGGGAGGCTGATGAATCAGTGCTTGTCCCTTGGTTGTTCCCCCTTGAGGTGTTCAGATGGATAAGCATGCTTGGAATTGCACAATTTGAGCAAATCGTGCCTTCATAGACAAGTCTGCCTTGCCAAGACAGTTTGCAGCAAGGCATGTTGCAGCTGTCATAACTCCTAGCTCAGATGGAGTCTGATGAAGCTCTTGGACATTTTGGAAAGCCCTTATGTGATACAACATATGTGTGAACATAGTTTGTCTTGAAACTTTTTGGAACCAAGTGAAAAATCCTCCTACATTTTGAAAAAAAGCAAGACAGATTCTGACTTAGTGAAAATTTCACTAAGTGTTAGAAAAAGTGACATTTCATGTTTTCAACCATTTTGATCACTCCATAACTTAAAATCCATGAAGAATTAGAATGAGGTGTAGTTGACACTTTTGAAGTATGCCATGAAAGCTACAAATCCATCTTTGGACCAGCCAAAATGGTTGCTTGGATCTCAAGTTATGATCCTCGGATGTTGGTAACCTAGCCACTTTGTTCCATAACTTAGAAAATTTCTATGTTTTTATGGTTACCCCTTTTACAAGTTATCCCACTTTCTTTGATTTTTCTTGATGAATGATGATTCCAATCACACATTAACATCATTTTAGGGTTAAGGAACCATAATTATGAAAAATCTCAAAAAGTCAAACTTGACGTTTGTGCACAGTTGACTTTTTATCAGATAATTTCAAACTGTGCGGTCCTTGGAGAAATCAAGTCCTTGACCTAAATCAAACCTAATGGATATGTTCCATAGGTGTTATAGGGTGTATTGAATCATGTCTCATGTTTTGGGAGCATGTCCTGGTCAAAAGTCAAAGGTACAATTGACTTTTTCTTCAAAACCCTAATGGTGGTCCAGATGAAATTGAAACTTGATGATCAAGCTTCTTGGATCAATCCATTGGTGCAAATGGATCAATGTGGTGTGTTGGAGACCCTTAAATCATGTGTTGAGGTCTTGGCTCGTGTTTTGTCCCAAAAGTCAACTTAATGGTGAATTAGGTCAAGAAACCCTAATTCCTGATTTTTGATGAATACATCCCCTGAGGTTAAATTGACTTGATGCTTGTGTCCATGAAGTCCCATGAAGTATTTTAGGGTATGCTTTGAAGCATTGGCTCATGCCCAGAGGAAAAATTCCAACTGGAGGCCTTGGTCGACCAAAACCCTAATTTGGTGACACTGGCGATCTCGAGGCTTAATCCACTTGGAATGCTGCGGCCTTGTGCCTGATCCCTGAGGTGGGAGTTCTCTTGATCCTTTATACTTGTTTGAGAGGTTAGACAAGTTGAAGATCATGTCATTCCTTGATTGATCCTTTGTCTAAGGCTCTGAAAGGGCTTGAAACCCTAATCTTTGATAGTAGTGAATGCCCAAACATCTATGAGGAGATTGATTGAGGCATGTTGGTACATCCATATTATGATGATGATTTGCACAATGATGGGAAATCTTAGTCGTAAAAATTTGGGGTATGACAGGATATATGAGGCATGCCTTGTTTTTGGCCTGGCCAAGCCAAGGCAAGGTAAGATTTTGGCCAAAAACGTGAAGCTTGTAACTTTCTCATTTCTCCATGAATTTAGACAACATTTAGGTCTATCCTGCCTAGAATTTCACAAGGAATCCAATGGTGGTGGTGGTTTTTTCAGATGAGGCTCCTATTTCAAAACCCGATAGTGTTCTTGAAATAGGCCTATAATTGCATTTTCTATGCTATCTCTTGTTACAGGCATGAATTACATGATGAATTAGTTCAAACACAACATATGTAACATGTATGAGATGTGCATGATCAGTGGACCTCAAACCAATGCATATTTCAAAGAGTTCAAGTTGTGATGCTTACCTCTTTAGGAGCTTTTTGGGCAATCTGTCAAAGTACTTTGTTCCAGAACCAATTTTATGCTTTGGACACCCTCAAATGATCCCTTGAAACTTTTAGAATGGTTGGAATCAACTGGAATCCTCAGGAACAAGTTTGAGCTCTTTCTTGCAAAACGGGCAAAAGTGGCCAATATATCAACTCTCTCAAATGGTGTTCCAGATGTGGGGAACCATTTGGGACAGTTCAAGGATGATATTTGGAGTGTGTTTGAGGATTTATCTGGTTTTGAAAGTGACTGAATCAAGACATGGCTTGAAAAATGCAAAAAAGTCCAATTTTGAGGTTTTGAGAGGGGACTTTGTGATTTTGGTGTTACAGGTCACTTATGAGAGTTTGGACAGCTTAGATATGACATATTGGATGTGTTTAGATCATGAGCTGTGATGGAAATGCTCTCTAACTCAAAAACTTAGAGTTACCTTGCAAAAGAAGGCATTTTGGCCTAGAGAAAGAGATTTTGAGGAAAGCAAGTGTGGTATTGCTTTGGTGTACTCAAACTGAGCACAAATGAGCTCTATTTATAGTAGAGCAAGTTTGTTTTGCAAGCAATAGTGAATGGTGGCTGCAACAGGATGTTGGCCAATTGCATCACTTTGGAATCTTAAGTCTCCTCTAGCCATTGACTAGAGGTTAGAACACAGGCCTATGGTCCTTTTGTTCAGAGCTTATCCTTCACTCATTCGGTTGGAAATGGATCAGTTCATGCCACCTTGGTGCATCCATTGAATGCTTGGAGACAAAATTGGAGTCTTGGCCTCTTTTAGGCTTTTTAGGGTTTGGCATGCTACTTTGGGAATCTTGGACTTGGAAGGCTGATGAATCAGTGCTTGTCCCTTGGTTGTTCCCCCTTGAGGTGTTCAGATGGATAAGCATGCTTGGAATTGCACAATTTGAGCAAATCGTGCCTTCATAGACAAGTCTGCCTTGCCAAGACAGTTTGCAGCAAGGCATGTTGCAGCTGTCATAACTCCTAGCTCAGATGGAGTCTGATGAAGCTCTTGGACATTTTGGAAAGCCCTTATGTGATACAACATATGTGTGAACATAGTTTGTCTTGAAACTTTTTGGAACCAAGTGAAAAATCCTCCTACATTTTCAAAAAAAGCAAGACAGATTCTGACTTAGTGAAAATTTCACTAAGTGTTAGAAAAAGTGACATTTCATGTTTTCAACCATTTTGATCACTCCATAATTTAAAATCCATGAAGAATTAGAATGAGGTGTAGTTGACACTTTTGAAGTATGCCATGAAAGCTACAAATCCATCTTTGGACCAGCCAAAATGGTTGCTTAGATCTCAAGTTATGATCCTCGGATGTTGGTAACCTAGCCACTTTGTTCCATAACTTAGAAAATTTCTATGTTTTTATGGTTACCCCTTTTACAAGTTATCCCACTTTCTTTGATTTTTCTTGATGAATGATGATTCCAATCACACATTAACATCATTTTGGGTTTAAGGAACCATAATTATGAAAAATCTCAAAAAGTCAAACTTGACGTTTGTGCACAGTTGACTTTTTATCAGATGAATTTCAAACTGTGCGGTCCTTGGAGAAATCAAGTCCTTGACCTAAATCAAACCTAATGGATATGTTCCATAGGTGTTATAGGGTGTATTGAATCATGTCTCATGTTTTGGGAGCATGTCCTGGTCAAAAGTCAAAGGTACAATTGACTTTTTCTTCAAAACCCTAATGGTGGTCCAGATGAAATTGAAACTTGATGATCAAGCTTCTTGGATCAATCCATTGTTACAAATGGATCAATGTGGTGTGTTGGAGACCCTTAAATCATGTGTTGAGGTCTTGGCTCGTGTTTTGTCCCAAAAGTCAACTTAATGGTGAATTAGGTCAAGAAACCCTAATTCCTGATTTTTGATGAATACATCCCCTGAGGTTAAATTGACTTGATGCTTGTGTCCATGAAGTCCCATGAAGTATTTTAGGGTATGCTTTGAAGCATTGGCTCATGCCCAGAGGAAAAATTCCAACTGGAGGCCTTGGTCGACCAAAACCCTAATTTGGTGACACTGGCGATCTCGAGGCTTAATCCACTTGGAATGCTGCGGCCTTGTGCCTGATCCCTGAGGTGGGAGTTCTCTTGATCCTTTATACTTGTTTGAGAGGTTAGACAAGTTGAAGATCATGTCATTCCTTGATTGATCCTTTGTCTAAGGCTCTGAAAGGGCTTGAAACCCTAATCTTTGATAGTAGTGAATGGCCAAACATCTATGAGGAGATTGATTGAGGCATGTTGGTACATCCATATTATGATGATGATTTGCACAATGATGGGAAATCTTAGTGGTAAAAGTTTGGGGTATGACAGGATATATGAGGCATGCCTTGTTTTTGGCCTGGCCAAGCCAAGGCAAGGTAAGATTTTGGCCAAAAACGTGAAGCTTGTAACTTTCTCATTTCTCCATGAATTTAGACAACATTTAGGTCTATCCTGCCTAGAATTTCACAAGGAATCCAATGGTGGTGGTGGTTTTTTCAGATGAGGCTCCTATTTCAAAACCCGATAGTGTTCTTGAAATAGGCCTATAATTGCATTTTCTATGCTATCTCTTGTTACAGGCATGAATTACATGATGAATTAGTTCAAACACAACATATGTAACATGTATGAGATGTGCATGATCAGTGGACCTCAAACCAATGCATATTTCAAAGAGTTCAAGTTGTGATGCTTACCTCTTTAGGAGCTTTTTGGGCAATCTGTCAAAGTACTTTGTTCCATAACCAATTTTATGCTTTGGACACCCTCAAATGATCCCTTGAAACTTTTAGAATGGTTGGAATCAACTGGAATCCTCAGGAACAAGTTTGAGCTCTTTCTTGCAAAACGGGCAAAAGTGGCCAATATATCAACTCTCTCAAATGGTGTTCCAGATGTGGGGAACCATTTGGGACAGTTCAAGGATGATATTTGGAGTGTGTTTGAGGATTTATCTGGTTTTGAAAGTGACTGAATCAAGACATGGCTTGAAAAATGCAAAAAAGTCCAATTTTGAGGTTTTGAGAGGGGACTTTGTGATTTTGGTGTTACAGGTCACTTATGAGAGTTTGGACAGCTTAGATATGACATATTGGATGTGTTTGGATCATGAGCTGTGATGGAAATGCTCTCTAACTCAAAAACTCAGAGTTATCTTGCAAAAGAAGGCATTTTGGCCTAGAGAAAGAGATTTTGAGGAAAGCAAGTGTTGTATTGCTTTGGTGTACTCAAACTGAGCACAAATGAGCTCTATTTATAGTAGAGCAAGTTTGTTTTGCAAGCAATAGTGAATGGTGGCTGCAACAGGATGTTGGCCAATTGCATCACTTTGGAATCTTAAGTCTCCTCTAGCCATTGACTAGAGGTTAGAACACAGGCCTATGGTCCTTTTGTTCAGAGCTTATCCTTCACTCATTCGGTTGGAAATGGATCAGTTCATGCCACCTTGGTGCATCCATTGAATGCTTGGAGACAAAATTGGAGTCTTGGCCTCTTTTAGGCTTTTTAGGGTTTGGCATGCTACTTTGGGAATCTTGGACTTGGAAGGCTGATGAATCAGTGCTTGTCCCTTGGTTGTTCCCCCTTGAGGTGTTCAGATGGATAAGCATGCTTGGAATTGCACAATTTGAGCAAATCGTGCCTTCATAGACAAGTCTGCCTTGCCAAGACAGTTTGCAGCAAGGCATGTTGCAGCTGTCATAACTCCTAGCTCAGATGGAGTCTGATGAAGCTCTTGGACATTTTGGAAAGCCCTTATGTGATACAACATATGTGTGAACATAGTTTGTCTTGAAACTTTTTGGAACCAAGTGAAAAATCCTCCTACATTTTGAAAAAAAGCAAGACAGATTCTGACTTAGTGAAAATTTCACTAAGTGTTAGAAAAAGTGACATTTCATGTTTTCAACCATTTTGATCACTCCATAACTTAAAATCCATGAAGAATTAGAATGAGGTGTAGTTGACACTTTTGAAGTATGCCATGAAAGATACAAATCCATCTTTGGACCAGCCAAAATGGTTGCTTGGATCTCAAGTTATGATCCTTGGATGTTGGTACCCTAGCCACTTTGTTCCATAACTTAGAAAAACTCTAACTTTTTTATGGTTAACCCTTTAACAAGTTATCCCACTTTCTTTGATTTTTCTTGATGAATGATGATTCTAATCACACATTAACATCATTTTAGGGTCAAGGAACCATAATTGTGGAAAGTCTCAAAAAGTTAAAGTTGACTTTTGTGCACAGTTGACTTTTTATCAGATGAATTCCAAACTATGCGATCCTTGGTGAAATCAAGTTCTTTACCTAAATCAAACCTAATGGTTATGTTCCAAAGGTGTTATAGGGTGTATTGAATCATGTCCCAAGGTTTTGGAGCATGTCCTGGTCAAAAGTCAAAGGCACAGTTGACTTTTCCCTCGAAACCCTAATTTTGGTCCAGATGAAATTGAAACTTGTAGATCAAGCTTCTTGGGTCAATCCATTGTTGCAAATGGATCAATGTAGCGTATTAGAGACGCTCAAATCATGTCTTGAGGTATTGGCTCATGTTTTGTCCCAAAAGTCAACTTAGGGGTGAATTAGGTTAAGAAACCCTAATTCTTGATTTTTTTGATGAATGCTTCCCCTGAGGTTAAATTGACTTGATGATTGGGTTCATGATGTCCCTTGGAGCATCTTAAGTTGTGCTTTGAAGTATTGGCTCATGCCCAGAGCAAAATTGCCATCTGGCGGCCTTGGTCGACCAAAACCCTAATTTGGTGACACTGGCGATCTTGAGGCTTAATCCACTTGGAATGCTGCAGCCTTGTGCTTGATTCTTGATGTGGGAGTCCTCTTGATCCTTTATGGGTGTTTTAGAGGTTAGACAAGTTGAAGATCATGTCATTTCTTGATTGATCATTTGTCTAAGTACCCTGAGAGAGGTTAAAACCCTAATCTCTGATTGTAGTGAATGCTCAACAATTCCTTGAGGAGATTGATGAGGCACCAAGGTACATCCATATTATGATGATTGTTTGCACAATGATGGGAAATCTTAGTGGTCAAAATTTAGGGTATGTTATGATTCCGCTGCTGCTCTGATAGTGGTCTCCTTGATTAGTCTACTAACCACTGTTGATTGTCTACTAACCACTGAGGGGGAGTAGATCTGAACTGATTGAGGGGGAGACATGTTATGATTCCGCTGCTGCTCTGATAGTGGTCTCCCTGATTTGTTTCTGCTGGACAATGAAAGTTAGTTTTAGCCAAAATATGCCAAAGGGGGAGATTGTTGAGTCCCTGCTTTTGAGGTTGGCATTAATTTTGGTAAAACTAACTTAGCAGAAAGATGTTGGACAAGATGTCCTAACATGTTGAACTGACTGCAGGATAAGATGTTTGACAAGATGTCCTATCAGGTGGATTCGACATCTTTGTCTGTTATTGTTTTTTTAACAGGTGTGCCAAGTGTGTTTGGAATATGACTTGATTCCAGGGGCATCTGAGATTGTGGAATAAGAGATTTTGATTCCAAGTGGAATATGCGGTTTCCTTGTAAGGAGACATTTTTGGTAACTTGGGATTGAAGAAAGGATTAGGTCGCAAATTCTGAGGAAGATAATTGTTGCACTTTTGAAGCCCAAGTCCATCCGTGGTTTGCAATATAAATAGGTTAGAGTTAACCTAGTTTGTTGGTTGATTATTGCAGCTGTTTTAGAAGTACTAGGGTTTGTACTTTTGTGAGCCTCTCGCGTATTGTGTGAATACTTGAGAAGGAATGTTTATTGAGTTGTAATATTTTCAGTCACTGTTGTGATTAGAAGGGAATTGAGAAGGGTCTCATACCTAGGGGAGTCTTAGGTAGAAATCTAGGACAAGTAGTTTCTAGGTGCTAAGTTGTAAACTTTGGAGTTTAGATTAGAACCAATTCTACTTAGTGATTTCATTCCTGGCTTGGTAGCCCCCAGACATAGGTGTTATTGATCACTGAACTGGGTTAACAATTTTGTGTGTTGTTTACATTCTACAGTTTACTTTGTTCTTCCTTAATCCTTGTGAGAAGCAGAGATCAAGTGTCACGACATCCTGTCTGACATCTTCGTGATCTGCTTAACCAGAATTTCACTTTGGCGCAAGTATAGGCTAGTAGAAGGCATATAGCCACAAGGCGAGCAACCGAAGCATAAGTGTCCTCATAGTCAATGCCCTCATTTTGGTTATAACCTTGAGCAACTAGCCGGGCCTTATTACGGGTTATCAATTCGTTTTCGTGAAGCTTATTTCTAAAAACCCATTTGGTTCCAATTACTTGATGATTTTTAAGACGAGGGACAGGGTCTTAAACATCATTCCTTTTGAATTGGTTTTGTTCATCTTGCATGGTCGTAAGCCAATGCTTATCAAGTAATTTATCATTAGCGTTTTTAGGTTCGACTTGGGAAACTAACGCAAAGTGATAACAAAAATTACTTATATTGGAGCATGTTGTCATGCCTTTGGTGATGTATCCAAGTTGTTGTCGATAGGATGATCTTTGGATGTTCTCCAAGTCAAAGGTAGATCGTCCACTACAGCTGGACTTTCAACCTTCTCCTCTTCACGATCGTTATCTTCTTCCTTCTCATGTTCTACCGCTTTAGGTTGATCAATTCGTTGTTCGGGTCCATAGAGAATTTTTGTGAAAATACACCTACATCATGAAAAGAAACACTTTTCCTAACATTTTTCATATAAGTCTCATCAAAAGTAACATGTACAGACTCTTCATCAATAAGTAATCTTTTGTTATAAACCCTAAAAGCTTTACTAGATTGGGAGTATCTGAGGAGTATACCCTCATCGGCTTTTGCATCAAATTTAACAAGATTGTCATTTCCATTGTTCAAAATAAAGCATTTACATTTGAAAACGTGTAGATGAGAAACATTAGGTTTTCTACCCTTAAGTAGTTCATAGGTAGTTTTGTCTAAAATAGGACGTATTAGAATCCGATTCAAGAGATAACAAGTCGTGTTAATGGCATCAACCCAGAAATACTTTGGTATATTAGCTTCATTAAGCATAGTCCTACACAACTCCTCTAAAACATAATTTTTGCGCTCCACAACATCATTTTGTTATGGAGTTCTAAGAGAGGAGAAGTTATGCTCAATGTCATGTTTATCACAATACTTCTCAAAGAGGGGGTTTTCCAATCCTCCTCCATGATCACTTGGGATGGAAACAATTTTCAAAGTCATCTTATTTTGAAACAGTCTTGCAAATTGTTTAAAATCCGGATAGGTCTCATCTTTACTATACAAGAAGATGACCCAACAAAATCTTGAGTAATCATCTACAATCACAAAGCAATAACAGTTACCACCTATGCTTTTGGTCCTTGAGGGACCAAAGAGGTCCATATAAAGAAGCTCAAGAGTTCTTGAAGTTGAAACAATATTTTTTGATTTAAATGAGATTCTCGTTTGTTTCCCCATTTGTCATGCTTCACATAGATGGTCTTTTGAAAACTTCATTTTTGGTAGACCGATTACTAAATCTTTTGAGACCACTTTGTTTAGTATGTCAAAGTTGATAAAAGCTAGACGTCTATGCCATAACCAAGGATACATCATCTAAGTTAAGCATATATGTGTTATTAACCCTCATGCCTTTAAACATACAATCCTTTTTCTCATTATGTACAAATAAGCAACAAGTATTTGTAAAAGTAAATTTAAAACCCTTGTCGCAAAGTTGACTAATTCTAAGGAGGTTATGTTTAAGACCATCAACTAACATAACATCAAAGATAGTAGTAGATGGGGGATTACCTACACTACCCTTTCCAAGTATTGCTCCCTTGTTGTTGTCTCCATAAGTGAATAACCCCTTCTTCTTTGCACAAAGTAAATGAATAGAGATATGTCACCCGTCATATGTCTTGAGCATCCATTATCAAGATACCACATCTTATGCGTAGAGTCAAAACATTTAATCTGTAGAATCAAATAAGGGAAATAGATACCCAATTTTAATTTGGTTCTTGAGAGTGAGTGAGATCAAAGTTGAATTTGGTAAACCATTGAAAAACTCCTTTAGGGACAAAAAGCTTCCTAAACTTGCACCTTTCAATAGTATAATCTTTCTTGAACCAATAATGACAAGATAAGTTGTGATGAGATATACTCTTGCTACTTTAGTCCTTATGCATATATTTATGCTTTTTATTTAAACGATTCAAAGATTTTTCACACTTTTAATGATCAATAGCAAATGCAATCTTAGGTTGTAAGGCTTTGTCCAATTTGACTTGAAGAGTATTTACCTCTTCTTGCAAATTGTGACAATGTTCACACCCAAACCTTGAAGGTTTTACATCCTCATTATTGTTACTTTGAATATATATATCATAGATCTCCTAATAGCTTCTATTTTCCTTTCGGATTCTAACACTTTAGCTTCTAAGTGTAAAAATACTTTTTCATGTGAAGCTAGTTTGTTAAAGGCTTTTAAAGTCTCTCTATGAAGATCTTCAAAGGCTTTTTGTAATTGAAGATAAGATAAGTCATTAATAGTTTCAAGCTTAGAAAAACTTACATTTTTCTTCTTCTTTCTATTTTCCATGAGGCAAATCTGGGCCGATTCAACACTTAAACTTGTGCTTTCATCACTTAAGGAATCACTTGCACTCTCCCAAGCGGCTGAAGTTCTTCTAGACTTGCTAAATTTTTTGTGATGGCTTTTCTCTTTGTCTTTCTTCATCATAGGACACTCTGGTCTATAATAACCGACTTCCCCATAATTTTAGCAAGAACTTCTAAGTTTACCTTTCCTATTCTTATCTTCCTTTGAGGAGTTTGTTAGCCTTTTAAATTTGGTTAGGTACTTGTCGGAGTGCATGACTCCGTTTTTCCTTATACACTTTTGGTATCTTATACAAACAACCCCATATCCACATCATCATTCTTTTCATCTCTACTTTCATAATCAGTTTTCTCATTATGTGAGGACTTTGAGCTTGAAGTCCTTAGAGCAATAAACTTCTTCTCTACCTCATTGTCTTTACCTTTCTCCTTCTTAAAATTCTTTTCATACTCTTTTTCATCTTTTTCTAAGCAAGTGAGTGCTTGCTCATGTTCTTCCAATTCTCCAATCAAAGTAGTGCGATCAAGTAATTTAAGATCATTCGCCTCTTTGATAGTGGTGACCTTGGGTTGCCATTCACTATTAAGATATCTCAAAACCTTATTGGTAGCAATATCATTGGAAATAAGCTTACCTAGAGCATTCAATCGATTGATAAGATATGTGAACTGTTTTCTCATGTCCGTAATGGTTTCACTATGCTCCATGCGAAATAGTTCAAACTCTTGATTTAAGGTATTGATCCTAGCTTGTTTGACCTCATTAGTTCCCTCATGGGCAACTTCTAATGCATCACACATAGCTTTGGCGGTCCCACAATGAGAGACACGATAATATTCATCAACACCGAGTGCATATGTGAGAATATTTTGTGCCTTCAATCATGTGACCACAATTTCCTATCATTATCGTTCCATTGTGCTTCCGACTTAAGTAAGGTAACACCTTTACCTTTGGTCATTGTAATTTCATTAGGACCATTCATGATGGCGTTTCATATATCCTTATCAACCAAGTTGACATGAATACGCATACAAGCTTTTCAATACCCATAATTTTCAGCAATGAAAATTGGTGCTCTATTGTATGCTCTCTTAGGTTCGGTAACCATTCTTCTAATAAGTAAATCTTAAACATGGAATTAACCGGAGCTCGTGATACCACTTATTAGACGATATGCTTCGATCTAGATAGGGGTGAATAGATCACAAGTTAAAAACTTTTGGCAAAAACTAATTTGAAAATTTTTATGGCACAACGGAAATAGTCCGAATCAAGTCTTCTAACCGAACCTCTATCAAAAAGCTCGAATATGCATAAAGGTACACAAACATATGATAATGAACACAAATTATTTAACAACTATTAATCAAAACCAATTGAATGCAAATCTATACGTAAAACTTATTCCCAATGATCAAAACAGACAAAAACACAAGAAGGCAATTTATCGAACACTTTGTGTACAATCAATAACGTTTGTAAATTTTCTTAGTATTGTTGATCCTAAAAAATTAATCACAATCAAACGAATTATGATTACACTAAAAAAACTACTTCAAAGTGTGATAAAAAATAATTCCCAAGAAAAAATGATCAAACAAACAATGAATTCAATAATTTGCTAACACAAATTAAGAGAGAGAGAGAGAGAGAGAGAGAGAGAGAGAGAGTACACAAGGATTTGTTTAGGAAGTTCTCAAATCAACCTCGCTATGGGTACGTCTGCCCTCAATTTAAATTTGATTTTAGATATTATAATATATCTTACTTTGCAAATGTGTATATACAAGAGATGAAGAATTCTAACCCTACAAAACCATGGTTTGATGTTGATTTTACCACCTCCAAAACCTATGATCAAATATTGACCAAGTAACCAACAATGCCACTTCAATTCACCTATTATTGCTACTTCCTTGTAAGGCACTCCTTGTCCCAAGGCTTTTACCCGGTTGAATTAATCCCAAGCGCACACTTGTTGAAACACAAGATTTACCAAGACGATCCATTGTCTCACGCTACTCCCTTGCAAGGCACCCCTTGTCCCAAGGCTTTCACTTGATCGGATCCGAATTGTGTAATCTTGTCCAAAACATTCAAATCCCTTAATGATCTTAAAGGAAAACCTCAACTCGGTTTTCTTATTTGAAACCCTCAACTCGGTTTTCTTATTTGAAACCCTCAAAGAACTCAACCCAATTTACAATACAAACAACCTAAATTGGACGTTATCGACCCTAACCAAGATGGTCACCCAATTAAAAATGATTATATGTAGTTTAATTATGTGTATGAATAGAAGAGAGGTTGAAGATGATGAGAATGATTTGAAATCCTGATTTCATGTAGGTTTTACTCTATAACCTTACTAGAATTGATGCATGTATCAAGTATTTATATGTTTGCAAGTACTGAAGCAAAAAGAATGCAAAAGAATGAAGAAAATTGTGAATTTTGGAAAAGTGCATCGTATGAGTCAACCTATGAAAGTCATGAGTTGACCTATGAAGGTCTTGTGTCGACCTGTGAAGGTCTTGTGTCGACCTAAAAGAGTCAACACATGGACAGAGCCTACATGCTTTAATATTACAACATGTGTCGACCTAAAGGATGAATATTGCAACACAATAAATACTTCCTACGTTTACATAATTAATAAATTTGATATTAGTATTAAACCAAAAAAAAATGGTCATATATATTTGTAAAAAAATAACAAAATTCATAATAAATACCGTAACATCGGTCCATATGCTATCTTTCAAATCACCATAAACCTCGTGCCGATTATCTATCAAAATACTCATTTTTCTTTTACCTTGTAATACCATGTAACCATTAAAATCATCAAAATTTTGCCCATAAGCCTTTCCCCTTCTCATATCAAAGTTAACTGGGGAGCGAACACCGTTTTTGTGGGCTTTTTAAAGCTTGGCACACATCGTGGTACCTCTAGCTTTTCTTTTGCTTTTTGTATTAACAGAGGTTGCAGCAGTAGTTATACGGGAGGTACTTGTCGAATCACGCATGTCTGTGTAAATTAAAAAAAATAGAAACATATATATCACATGAACAACTCTGTTATCTAAAAGATGGATAGAAAGTTTGACATTAATAACCAAGATGGATTTTAATGACAATGTGGCAAACAAAAATTTATAAACTTTGGCTATAGAACACTTGTTTTTACTAAGGTTTACATTGGCTTTCTTAGTAAATTGATGTTATCATATGTCTGACTTTTCTTAGTTTGGACATACAAGTTATGATGAAACATATATGGAATACACAATCGGAATACAAAACAAGTTATGGTGACACAAATATGGAATAAAGCAACATTTAAAGTTATACACTGACTCATTAAAAGAAATATAAGAACTAAACAACAATCGAAATACAAGTTATGATGAAACTTATATGGTAACCGTTTTAGTCGTATTACATTTCAATCATCATTTCAATGGTAACTATATTTCTAACATAATTTCAGTGGTGAGAGATGAACATTTCTATGAGAGATGAACATTTTAGTGGTTATTTACATGCCTCAAACGTGATGGCGAAACTTTGACGAGTTTTGAAAAGAGATGATGTTTGTGTTGAAGTTGGAAAAGTTGACGTTGAAAAGAGATGATGTTCAAGTCTTGATGAAAACCGCCTAGGGTTTTCTGAAGAGATGATGTTAGAGTGTTTATTGTTGGGTAAATGAAAAGTAAGAGTCTAGTTTTCTGAAGTATCCATGCAAAAGATCAAACACGTTAATTTTTAGGAAAACCCGAGGGAATATATCTATTAAAATATATATATATATATATATATATATATATATATATATATATATATATATATATATATATATATATATATATATATATATATAACAAAACCCCATATAGAGCCATATTATGAGAAATCAAACACGTTAATTTTTAGGAAAACCCGAGGGAATATATCTATATATATATATATATATATATATATATATATATATATATATATATATATATAACAAAACCCCATATAGAGCCATATTATGAGAATTCATTTAAATTAACTATCACGTCGATTTTAAGAATAAACTGAGGTAATAGATTAATTAATAAGTACAAATAATATATAAAAAATAAAAAAGGTATTTTAGAATGTTGATGCAAAATATATTACCCCTCAGTTTTCCAATATAACCGAGGGTAAAAGGAAAGGGAAAGTCCCCATGTGACCCTAAACCAATTAAAAATAAAAATAAAATATTAAATGCAGTAATAGAGAATTGAAGTGAGCTCCCTCGTAGTTATATTCTCTCGCATTAGGATATAACTGAGGGTATAGGATTTATTTATTTAAAAAAAAAATGATGGCTCTGCATGGATATTTACCTCAGTTATTGATTGGTTGAGGTGAAAGCTTTTCATAAAAAGTATTATTTGTATTAGTGTAGGTCCCACACATTTCTAGTTCAAAGTAAAATGTTGTAGCAGAAAAATTTTGTAAGTCCTGTGGTTTTTGGATTGGCTTCATTTTGGTAAAACAACATGCTGTTAAGTAAGGTGTTGAACTAGATGTTCAGTCATGTCAGTCAGACATCATGTTCTACATGATGTTGCGACATGTTCCAAAACATGTTATACCAAAGTTAGGGCATGGCTATTTTGGTAATTTTGGTGTGTTTTTTGAGTGTGTTCTGATGCACATCTGGGCGACTGTTATGTGAGAATATTGTGGGAATTTTTGTTATTGCAGATTCAGTTACTTTTCGTAAAAAGGATCCTTGAGCCTTTTTAGGAAAGTTTGTATTTTCCTTCCATTTTGATGCAGGTTGATTTGCAGCCAGTTTATACTGATTGCGGCTATTTGTGTGCCTCAAGAAGCCTAAGTCCTGTAGGTCTGAAGGCTATTTAAAGAGAAGAAAAACCCTATTTGAAAAGGAGATCATATCGTGAGAATTTAGGGAATAAGGATTAAGTCTTTGTTTTGGTTGGTCCCTAGGGTTTTCGTTTGTTCATTGTGTGTCACTCATGCATCTTGTGATGCATTGAGTTTGACTGATTGTTCATTGTTCAGTCTAAGCTTTTAAGCAAAGAGTGTATTGTTCTTGGTTGAAGCTTTTAAGCAAAACCGAGTATTGTGTTGGAAATGTGATCTTCTATTGTTTGTTTTGTATACAGTCACTGAGGTTGGGACTGTTTGATATCACTGAGGTGATTTAGGAAGTGAGAGGGGTTTCTCATATCTAGACGGTGATTCCTAGGTAGAAGTTGCATTGGGTAGGGATTAAGTGAGAAATTTTAATCTGAGATTGTTTAGCTTCGAATTCATACTGCTAATAGTGGATTTCCTTTCTGACGCTAATAGTAAATAACAATTCTGGTGTTATTTACTTTTTGTAATTTATATTTTGTTTTGGTTATATGTGTTCAAACTATGTTTTAATGCTAGTGTTGTAAAATCTGTCTCGACATATGGTATCTGCGTGCAGAATTTCAATTGGCATCAGAGCAGGTTACCCTGTTCTGTTTTTGGGTGAGCTCTAGGGAATTTTTTCTAGTACTATGGACAAGGAAGGAGGAGGAAATGTTAATAGGCCTCAGTCTTGGATGGCACTAATTATGAATATTAGAAGGCACGCATGGTTGCTTTATTAAATTCTATGGACAACAAAATGTTGAAGGTATTATCAAAGGTTGGGAACATCCTATGGTAAAGGATAAGGATGAAAAAAAAAACCTTGAAGCCCTAAGAGGATTGGACCAAGGAGGAAGACGAGACAGCTCTTGGAAACTCCAAAGCCTTGAATGCTTTGTTAAATGGAGTTGACAAGAATATGTTTAGGCTGATCAACACTTGTACTGTGGCGAAGGATGCTTGGGAAATTCTTAAGACAACTTATGAAGGGACATCCAAAGTGAAGATGTCAAGACTTTAGCTTCTCACCACCAAATTTGAGAATCTGAAGATGAGAGAGGATGAAAGTATTCATGACTTTCATATGAATATACTTGAAATAGCTAATGCCTTTAGTGCATTAGGGGAGAATATTTTAGATGAGAAGTTGGTAAGGAAGATTCTTAGGTCTCTTCCTAAGAAGTTTGACATGAAGGTCACCGCTACAAAGGAATTCTAAAACATTAGCAGCATGAGGGTTGATGAGTTAGTTGGCTCACTTCAAACATTTGAATTGACCTTAAATGATAAGATTGAAAAGAAAAACGAAAGCAGTGCTTTTGTATCCAATGCTAAAGACAAAGAGGGACAGGCTAATCTGGACCCTGAGGAGGGACTGTCAAACACTATTGTTCTACTTGGGAAGCAAGTCAATAGAATTCTAAAGAGAATGGATAAAAGAGGAAGACATGGTGTCAAGGACATCACCTCTGACATCAGAAATAATTCTGACTCTCAAAATAGTTCCATAACTGAAGAGAAGTCAGATAAAAGTAATGGGATTCAATGTTACGAGTGTGAGGGTTTTGGTCACATTAGGCCAAAATGTCCCAACTATCTCAGGAAACAGAAGAAAGGGTTAACTGTTTCTTGGTATGATGATGAGGGGTCTGAAGAAGAATCCAATAAAGAGACTACTGAATCTGCTACTGCTCTTTCTAGCAGATGGGCTGATGAAGTAGAAGCAAGTGATGAAAAAAATCTATATGAAGATTTGGATGTGGACTACCAAGAAATATGTAACATGTGTGATGAATATCAGAAGGCAGAGGAGAATCAAAGAAAGGCTATTGCTAA
Source organism: Lathyrus tuberosus (assembly GCA_022829125.1). Classification (NCBI taxonomy): domain Eukaryota; kingdom Viridiplantae; phylum Streptophyta; class Magnoliopsida; order Fabales; family Fabaceae; genus Lathyrus; species Lathyrus tuberosus. The sequence continues at coordinate 18,723,991 of JALAZF010000005.1, read as the reverse complement.
ATTAGAGCATAAAAAGAAGGAATTGTTAGGTGTAATCTCTCATATTCAAAGTGAGATAACTCTCCTAAATTCCAAGCTCAATGACATTACTGATTCCTCAAGGAGGATGAAAAATAGGACTGATCAAATAGAAGTTACAAAGATTCAGCATCCTCCTAATAACAGACAAAGAAGAATGCCTGAAGATAAGTCCTGTCATTCTAAAAAGAAGAATATGACCACAATGTCTAACCACATGTTACAACATTCGGGCAGACATGATGGACCTCCAAATAGTTTCCAATCTTGTTGGAGGTGTCATTATTGTGGAGAGTATGGCCACATAAAGCCTTTTTGCTATAAATTGCATGGAAAACAAATATTTTATGTTAAGGATAGGCTAGTTATCAAAAAGAGAAGTACCGAGGATAGGAATGTTAACCTTATAGCTCACACCTCTTTGAGAATCTCTACTAGAGAAGACTGTTACTTTGACAGTGGATGCGCTAGACATATGACAGGGGTACAAAAGTTGTTGATGGATATTAAGTCTCTGCCCACATGTGTTATCCGATTTAGTGGTGGTGTTAAAGGAGAGATTAAAGGAGTTGGTAAATTGGTGGATGTCGGATCACCTAGGTTGGAAGATGTTTTTCTTGTGAAGGAATTAAATGTTAACCTCATTAGCATTATTCAGCTATGTGATCAAGGTTTGTTAGTCATTTTCTCCAAGTCAGAATGTCTAGTAAAAAAATGAGAAAAATGATGTTCTGGTGAAGGGTATAAGGTCTAAGGATAATTGTTATCTTTGGGAACCTCATATTACTACTTACTCTTCCACACGTGCAAAATCTCAAGAGGATGAAGTGAAGCTGTGGCACCATAAACTTGGATATCTTCATCTCAAGAGAATGAAAGAAATCATGTATGTAGGAGATATTAAAGGAATTCCAGATCTAAAAGTTGAAGAAGGGAAAGTCTGTGGTAAGTGCAAAGTTGGGAAGCAGATTCTGATGTCACAGCCAATGTTACATCATCAGACAACTTCAAGAACACTGGAACTTCTCAACATGGGGGTCAAGTGACCTATGGAAACTGAAAGCTTGGGTGGAAAGAAGTATGTGTATGTGGTTATGGATGATTTTTCTGGGTTTACATGGTTAAACTTTCTTTCAGAGAAATCAGAAATTCCTGAAGTCTTTAAGGTTGTATGTCAGAACATTCAGAAGGAACAGAAGAGTAGGGTTGTGAAGATCAGAATCTATTACGATAGGGAGTTTGAGAATTCAAAACTTACTAAATTATGTGCGTCTCATAAGATCTGTTATAGTTATTCGTCTCAACTAGATGAAACTTTTGAGCAGAAGACCTTGGAGATACAAGAATCAGCTAAGGTCATGCGTCAAGCTAAGGGGTTGTCGTATCCTTTTTAGACCGAAGCCATGAATATGGCTTGCTATATTCATAATAGGGTCACACTGAAAGAGGGAACTTCAATCACTCCTTTTGAGTTGTGGAAAAGGCGAAAGCCTACGGTGAAATACTTCCATGTCTTTGGAAGCAAATGCCATATCCTGACCAACAATGAGCAAAAGGGAAAGTTGGATCCCATGAGTGGTGAAGGGATATTTCTGGGGTATTCTTCAAGAAGCAGGGCTTTTAGAATCTTTAACTCCAGAATGAGATGGCAACGGAATCTGTCAATGCGGTGCTTGATGATTCAGAACAAAAATTGGATGTTGGGGATGATGTTGGGACATCCTTTGTGCAGATCAATGAGGCTGGAAGGGAAGAAAACTATAATTTCTCCACTATTGTATCAGAAACTTCAGGTCTCTCGAGTAAAGTTCACTCAGATCAATTCAAGGATCTTAGTACAAGACACTATATAAAAGAAAACATTCCTAAGAAAATGTCTCACTCATCTAAGATAAGTCTTATTGTCCAAGAAAAGAAAACCTTGAATGGATTTGTTAGAATTAGGGATTGGGATACATATTATTTCTATAGAACGAAGGCTATGACCAATGAATTATGCAAAGAGGAATGTGTGAGCAATATGACAAATAGTCTGACTGCCTTGATTGATAAGAAGCACACATATGTGTCTGGTATGTCTACTAAAGCTTTATATGCAGATTATGCTGGGGATATGGGTTATGAGGAAGGAACTTGCGCTATTGCGGAATTGTAGCAATTACAAAAATGGAGGAGTGCAACACACAGTGCATCTTTCCTCTACTCTCTGATGCTTGGTAGGATTGATCTAATGAAGACGGGTAATGAGTGGAATAAAAGATCTCTGCAGTATAGAAGAGCCGGTTTGAAGAAGATGTATGTGAAGGATGTGGTAAGGGAGTTTAGGATCAACACTCCTATTACAGGTGACAGCTTCAAGGAGTGCAAAAGGATCTTTGATCGAGGCAAGAGTTGGAGGTTCATCTGGAAGTGATCTATTTTTTTTTTGGATTCTATTTTTTGTTTCCATGTGAACATGTGTTGTATGCATTTTGATATTTTATGTGCTTCCAAGTTTGTGCTTCCATCATGTGTATGTTTACATTTACTCTATTTTTGTCAACTTTTGGCTAAAAAGGGGGAGTAAAGTGTTGTTTGTTCTGATGTTAGATCAGATGCCATGACTTTATGTCATGTATGTACTACTACTTAGGAAGAGTAGTTGTGTTTTTGTTGCTGAACTTGTGCAACTATTTAGAGAAAGTTGTGTTTGTGGAACTCTCTGCTGTGTCTGGGAGAAGTTATTCTCTGTAGTAGGTTGTAGTCTTCAGGGGGAGTGAGGCTGAGACTGTTGTGGTTGTTGTTTCATTCTATGGGAACTTGAACTGCTGTGGTTGTTGCTGCATTTTATGGGAACTTGAATTATTCAAGTTTTTTTGGTTTTTTTTTTGGTATTCTGTTTTAGGGGGAGAACTGATTATGTGTGACATGGAGAGTAGTGTACCTGTCTATTTTGCCGCTGCAAGAGTGCAGTTTGTATATAGCTTATATAAAGCATGTAACTTGTGTTGTTTTGAGATGTCGGACATAATGTCTTGACATTATGTTGTCAGATGTTTCTCTGGTGGGACAAAATTGTGGTACTTGGGTTTCTGTGTTTCTGTTTTTGTTTTCGCTTTGTACCTCTGGTATGTGCTAAGGTTGTTTCAGCCAAAATTTGCCAAAGGGGGAGATTGTAAGTCCTGTGGTTTTTGGATTGGCTGCAATTTGGTAAAACAACATGCTATTAAGCAAGATGTTAAACTAGATGTTCTGCCATGTCAGACAGACATCATGTTCTAAATGATGTTGGGACATATTCCAGAACATGTTATACCAGGTAGTTAGGGCATGACTATTTTGGTAATTTTGGTGTGTTTTTTTAGTGTGTTCTGATGCACACGTGGGCAACTGGTATGGGAGAATATTGTGGGAATTTATGTTATTGCAGATTCGGTTACTTTTCATAAAAAGGATCCTTGAGCCTTTTTAGGAAAGTTTGTATTTTCCTTCCATTTTGATGCAGGTTTATTTGCATCCAGTTTATACTGATTGCTGCTATTTGTGCGCCTCAAGAAGCTATTTAAAGAGAAGAAACCCCTATTTGAAAAGGAGATCATATCGTGAGAATTTAGGGAATAAGGATTAAGTCTTTGTTTTGGTTGGTCCCTAGGGTTTTCGTTTGTTCATTGTGTGTCACTCATGCATCTTGTGATGCATTGAGTTTGACTGATTGTTCATTGTTCAGTCTAAGCTTTTAAGCAAAGAGTGTATTGTTCTTGGTTGAAGCTTTTAAGCAAAACCGAGTATTGTGTTGGAAATGTGATCTTCTATTGTTTGTTTTGTATACAGTCACTGAGGTTGGGACTGTTTGATATCACTGAGGTGATTTAGGAAGTGAGAGGGGTTTCTCATATCTAGACGGTGATTCCTAGGTAGAAGTTGCATTGGGTAGGGATTAAGTGAGAAATTTTAATCTGAGATTGTTTAGCTTCGAATTCATACTGCTAATAGTGGATTTCCTTTCTGACGCTAATAGTAAATAACAATTCTGGTGTTATTTACTTTTTGTAATTTATATTTTGTTTTGGTTATATGTGTTCAAACTATGTTTTAATGCTAGTGTTGTAAAATCTGTCTCGACATATGGTATCTGCGTGCAGAATTTCAATTGGCATCAGAGCCGGTTACCCTGTTCTGTTTTTGGGTGAGCTCTAGGGAATTTTTTCTAGTACTATGGACAAGGAAGGAGGAGGAAATGTTAATAGGCCTCAGTCTTGGATGGCACTAATTATGAATATTAGAAGGCACGCATGGTTGCTTTATTAAATTCTATGGACAACAAAATGTTGAAGGTATTATCAAAGGTTGGGAACATCCTATGGTAAAGGATAAGGATGAAAAAAAAAACCTTGAAGCCCGAAGAGGATTGGACCAAGGAGGAAGACGAGACAGCTCTTGGAAACTCCAAAGCCTTGAATGCTTTGTTAAATGGAGTTGACAAGAATATGTTTAGGCTGATCAACACTTGTACTGTGGCGAAGGATGCTTGGGAAATTCTTAAGACAACTTATGAAGGGACATCCAAAGTGAAGATGTCAAGACTTTAGCTTCTCACCACCAAATTTGAGAATCTGAAGATGAGAGAGGATGAAAGTATTCATGACTTTCATATGAATATACTTGAAATAGCTAATGCCTTTAGTGCATTAGGGGAGAATATTTTAGATGAGAAGTTGGTAAGGAAGATTCTTAGGTCTCTTCCTAAGAAGTTTGACATGAAGGTCACCGCTACAAAGGAATTCTAAAACATTAGCAGCATGAGGGTTGATGAGTTAGTTGGCTCACTTCAAACATTTGAATTGACCTTAAATGATAAGATTGAAAAGAAAAACGAAAGCAGTGCTTTTGTATCCAATGCTAAAGACAAAGAGGGACAGGCTAATCTGGACCCTGAGGAGGGACTGTCAAACACTATTGTTCTACTTGGGAAGCAAGTCAATAGAATTCTAAAGAGAATGGATAAAAGAGGAAGACATGGTGTCAAGGACATCACCTCTGACATCAGAAATAATTCTGACTCTCAAAATAGTTCCATAACTGAAGAGAAGTCAGATAAAAGTAATGGGATTCAATGTTACGAGTGTGAGGGTTTTGGTCACATTAGGCCAAAATGTCCCAACTATCTCAGGAAACAGAAGAAAGGGTTAACTGTTTCTTGGTATGATGATGAGGGGTCTGAAGAAGAATCCAATAAAGAGACTACTGAATCTGCTACTGCTCTTTCTAGCAGATGGGCTGATGAAGTAGAAGCAAGTGATGAAAAAAATCTATATGAAGATTTGGATGTGGACTACCAAGAAATATGTAACATGTGTGATGAATATCAGAAGGCAGAGGAGAATCAAAGAAAGGCTATTGCTAAATTAGAGCATAAAAAGAAGGAATTGTTAGGTGTAATCTCTCATATTCAAAGTGAGATAACTCTCCTAAATTCCAAGCTCAATGACATTACTGATTCCTCAAGGAGGATGAAAAATAGGACTGATCAAATAGAAGTTACAAAGATTCAGCATCCTCCTAATAACAGACAAAGAAGAATGCCTGAAGATAAGTCCTGTCATTCTAAAAAGAAGAATATGACCACAATGTCTAACCACATGTTACAACATTCGGGCAGACATGATGGACCTCCAAATAGTTTCCAATCTTGTTGGAGGTGTCATTATTGTGGAGAGTATGGCCACATAAAGCCTTTTTGCTATAAATTGCATGGAAAACAAATATTTTATGTTAAGGATAGGCTAGTTATCAAAAAGAGAAGTACCGAGGATAGGAATGTTAACCTTATAGCTCACACCTCTTTGAGAATCTCTACTAGAGAAGACTGTTACTTTGACAGTGGATGCGCTAGACATATGACAGGGGTACAAAAGTTGTTGATGGATATTAAGTCTCTGCCCACAGGTGTTATCCGATTTAGTGGTGGTGTTAAAGGAGAGATTAAAGGAGTTGGTAAATTGGTGGATGTCGGATCACCTAGGTTGGAAGATGTTTTTCTTGTGAAGGAATTAAATGTTAACCTCATTAGCATTATTCAGCTATGTGATCAAGGTTTGTTAGTCATTTTCTCCAAGTCAGAATGTCTAGTAAAAAAATGAGAAAAATGATGTTCTGGTGAAGGGTATAAGGTCTAAGGATAATTGTTATCTTTGGGAACCTCATATTACTACTTACTCTTCCACACGTGCAAAATCTCAAGAGGATGAAGTGAAGCTGTGGCACCATAAACTTGGATATCTTCATCTCAAGAGAATGAAAGAAATCATGTATGTAGGAGATATTAAAGGAATTCCAGATCTAAAAGTTGAAGAAGGGAAAGTCTGTGGTAAGTGCAAAGTTGGGAAGCAGATTCTGATGTCACAGCCAATGTTACATCATCAGACAACTTCAAGAACACTGGAACTTCTCAACATGGGGGTCAAGTGACCTATGGAAACTGAAAGCTTGGGTGGAAAGAAGTATGTGTATGTGGTTATGGATGATTTTTCTGGGTTTACATGGTTAAACTTTCTTTCAGAGAAATCAGAAATTCCTGAAGTCTTTAAGGTTGTATGTCAGAACATTCAGAAGGAACAGAAGAGTAGGGTTGTGAAGATCAGAATCTATTACGATAGGGAGTTTGAGAATTCAAAACTTACTAAATTATGTGCGTCTCATAAGATCTGTTATAGTTATTCGTCTCAACTAGATGAAACTTTTGAGCAGAAGACCTTGGAGATACAAGAATCAGCTAAGGTCATGCGTCAAGCTAAGGGGTTGTCGTATCCTTTTTAGACCGAAGCCATGAATATGGCTTGCTATATTCATAATAGGGTCACACTGAAAGAGGGAACTTCAATCACTCCTTTTGAGTTGTGGAAAAGGCGAAAGCCTACGGTGAAATACTTCCATGTCTTTGGAAGCAAATGCCATATCCTGACCAACAATGAGCAAAGGGGAAAGTTGGATCCCATGAGTGGTGAAGGGATATTTCTGGGGTATTCTTCAAGAAGCAGGGCTTTTAGAATCTTTAACTCCAGAATGAGATGGCAACGGAATCTGTCAATGCGGTGCTTGATGATTCAGAACAAAAATTGGATGTTGGGGATGATGTTGGGACATCCTTTGTGCAGATCAATGAGGCTGGAAGGGAAGAAAACTATAATTTCTCCACTATTGTATCAGAAACTTCAGGTCTCTCGAGTAAAGTTCACTCAGATCAATTCAAGGATCTTAGTACAAGACACTATATAAAAGAAAACATTCCTAAGAAAATGTCTCACTCATCTAAGATAAGTCTTATTGTCCAAGAAAAGAAAACCTTGAATGGATTTGTTAGAATTAGGGATTGGGATACATATTATTTCTATAGAACGAAGGCTATGACCAATGAATTATGCAAAGAGGAATGTGTGAGCAATATGACAAATAGTCTGACTGCCTTGATTGATAAGAAGCACACATATGTGTCTGGTATGTCTACTAAAGCTTTATATGCAGATTATGCTGGGGATATGGGTTATGAGGAAGGAACTTGCGCTATTGCGGAATTGTAGCAATTACAAAAATGGAGGAGTGCAACACACAGTGCATCTTTCCTCTACTCTCTGATGCTTGGTAGGATTGATCTAATGAAGACGGGTAATGAGTGGAATAAAAGATCTCTGCAGTATAGAAGAGCCGGTTTGAAGAAGATGTATGTGAAGGATGTGGTAAGGGAGTTTAGGATCAACACTCCTATTACAGGTGACAGCTTCAAGGAGTGCAAAAGGATCTTTGATCGAGGCAAGAGTTGGAGGTTCATCTGGAAGTGATCTATTTTTTTTTTGGATTCTATTTTTTGTTTCCATGTGAACATGTGTTGTATGCATTTTGATATTTTATGTGCTTCCAAGTTTGTGCTTCCATCATGTGTATGTTTACATTTACTCTATTTTTGTCAACTTTTGGCTAAAAAGGGGGAGTAAAGTGTTGTTTGTTCTGATGTTAGATCAGATGCCATGACTTTATGTCATGTATGTACTACTACTTAGGAAGAGTAGTTGTGTTTTTGTTGCTGAACTTGTGCAACTATTTAGAGAAAGTTGTGTTTGTGGAACTCTCTGCTGTGTCTGGGAGAAGTTATTCTCTGTAGTAGGTTGTAGTCTTCAGGGGGAGTGAGGCTGAGACTGTTGTGGTTGTTGTTTCATTCTATGGGAACTTGAACTGCTGTGGTTGTTGCTGCATTTTATGGGAACTTGAATTATTCAAGTTTTTTTGGTTTTTTTTTTGGTATTCTGTTTTAGGGGGAGAACTGATTATGTGTGACATGGAGAGTAGTGTACCTGTCTATTTTGCCGCTGCAAGAGTGCAGTTTGTATATAGCTTATATAAAGCATGTAACTTGTGTTGTTTTGAGATGTCGGACATAATGTCTTGACATTATGTTGTCAGATGTTTCTCTGGTGGGACAAAATTGTGGTACTTGGGTTTCTGTGTTTCTGTTTTTGTTTTCGCTTTGTACCTCTGGTATGTGCTAAGGTTGTTTCAGCCAAAATTTGCCAAAGGGGGAGATTGTAAGTCCTGTGGTTTTTGGATTGGCTGCAATTTGGTAAAACAACATGCTATTAAGCAAGATGTTAAACTAGATGTTCTGCCATGTCAGACAGACATCATGTTCTAAATGATGTTGGGACATATTCCAGAACATGTTATACCAGGTAGTTAGGGCATGACTATTTTGGTAATTTTGGTGTGTTTTTTAAGTGTGTTCTGATGCACACGTGGGCAACTGGTATGGGAGAATATTGTGGGAATTTATGTTATTGCAGATTCGGTTACTTTTCATAAAAAGGATCCTTGAGCCTTTTTAGGAAAGTTTGTATTTTCCTTCCATTTTGATGCAGGTTTATTTGCATCCAGTTTATACTGATTGCTGCTATTTGTGCGCCTCAAGAAGCTATTTAAAGAGAAGAAAACCCTATTTGAAAAGGAGAGCATATTGTGAGAATTTAGGGAATAAGGATTAAGTTGTTGTTTTGGTTGGTCCCTAGGGTTTTCGTTTGTTCATTGTGTGTCACTCATGCATCTTCTGATGCATTGAGTTTGACTGATTGTTCATTGTTCACTCTAAGCTTTTAAGCAAAGAATGTATTGTTCTTGGTTGAAGCTTTTAAGAAAAACCGAGTATTGTGTTGGAAGTGTGATCTTCTATTGTTTGTTTTGTATATAGTCACTGAGATTATGACTGTTTGATATCACTGAGGTGATTTAGGAAGTGAGAGGGGTTTCTTATATATAGATGGTGATTTCTTGGTAGAAGTTGCACTGGGTATGGATTAAGTGAGAAGTTGTAAACTAGGATTGTTTAGCTTCGAATTAATACTGCTAATAGTGGATTTTCTTCCTGGCTTGGTAGCCCCCTGATGTAGGTGAGTTGTACCGAACTGGGTTAACAATTCTGGTGTTATTTACTTTTTTTAATTTACAGTTTTTTGTTGTTGTGTGTGTTCAAATTGTGTCTTGATTCCAGTGTTGTGACATCTGTCTCGACATCTGGTATCTGCGTGCCAGAATTTCATATTTCACCAGAAAAACCTTGCAGATTTCTCTGAACTTCCGTAAACAAAACCCTTAACAATGAGAAGCACAGGAAAAAGAAAAGAAAAGAGTGAGACAATCACACAAAAAAAAACCAGTCAAAACTTAACCCCTTCGTGAACATATAACCAAACACCTCAAAAAGAAATTATCAACATTATAGAAAACCAATATCTTAGAAAAGAAAACACAAGAATAAAAAAAAGTCTCTAGACATAAGCAAAGAAACATACAAAAATAGTCGGAGATAGTGCATCGTAATGATTACAAATAAATATGTATCTCCTAGTTAGTTGAGAAAATCAATAAGAATTTGAATTTGTAAAAAATATTTAGGTTTACCTATTCGCAACTTGAGATACTAAGCTTATAAAAATTTCAAAAGCACAATAAATGATTTAAGTTTTTTCTTATTTACAATTTTTATCCTTTTATCGTTCTATTCAACTTTATTTTTGTGTATTTCATAATCTAGTAGTTTAAACATGTAAAATCCATAGTTAATACTCTTTGAATGAGTTAAGAAACTCATATAATTGCTTGGAAAAAAGTCACATTTGAAAACTTTTAAAAGGTCCTTGACTCGAGTTATCGTTTTAAGATATAAGATTATTTTAATAAAATTAGTTATTTTTTATTATTATAAATATTTGTTACTTTATTTCTCAATTTTCTTGCTAATCCAATCCAATAAAACATAATAGGTGTCTCAAATAGAAGAGTGTCTCAACCGAATACCACTCATTTTTTAATCTTAAATTAAGAGCCAAAAGATTGCATGCATGTGGCTGGGATTGAAGAAAGGACTTAACCTCACTATTTTCAAACTTTTTGCATTTTTAAGACTTGACCAATCCATAAGGGCCTCTTTGAATTCCATTAGTCTCCTTTCCCATTTGTGTTTTCTATCTAAAAGCATGTTGAAGGCATTTTTTACATTTACATTGGGAACCATTTGTGGTGTCCTTATTGCTCGAAAGGTACACAATCTTTTACATTTTGAAGGCTTTCGCAGCATTGCACCTAAAAGTGATCTTAACAAGAAAGTTCTTGTAACCCGTTCTACGGTTGATGAACAACGTCGACAATGATGGAAAATTGAAGATATAGTGCAGAATTTCATTGAATGATTTTCTGTAAAGTGTAACAGTGTTGGTTTTTAGAGATATAGGCTGTTTTGGAAATAATTGTATCTAAACGCACGTTTGAGTTATGTAATAATGGTGATTGTAAATTTAGATGAACATTACATTTTCAAATAAATTACTTGTATTGTGTGTATTTAAGGTTCCATACTATGAAGCACGGACACCTCTAGGAATTGGCGTGTCGCGGTGTCAGACACGTATCGGTGTCCGACACTTGTATGACACCCGTACGACACGTGTCGGAAAAGTCAGACAAGTGTCCCATTAAAAAATTGTTTTTTCTTTGTTTCGACACTCTTTGAATCAATGGTTGACACCCGTATGACACTCATAACACATATGTCAGACAATTCAGACAAGTGTTTCAAATAAAAATTTATTTTTTTCTTTGCTTCAACACACCTTTATACATATTTTGGACAAATCTCATACAAATTTAAAATAATTAGACGTGTTTTTAAGCTATGTCATCTATAAAAAATTAAAAATATTAATTTTGATTAGAATATTTTTAATTTTTTAATCATAAATGGATAAATAAAGCTTAAATACTCTCTTATGTATAGCGGTGTCGGTGTCCTATGTTTTAACATTATCAGTGTCGGAGTGTCCGTGTCGTGTCGTGTCGTGTCTCGGTGTCCGTGTCGGAATCCGTGCTTCATAGTTCCCATATGCTCATAGTTCTTAAGCGTGTGTTTTATTTTTATTGTATTGTAAGCAAACGAGATTGCATTAAAAGTGAGCATAACAAATGCTTAACCCTAATACAACTAAAGAAACAAAACAAATAATGAAAGCCAACAACCATAACTAAAGCAAGCTAATGGACTAACAAGGCATACATTCAAATCAATAGCTACCGGACTATTGGATCTTGCTCCGAACTACTCCCATGAAAGAGTCTTAGATAAGGCCGCAATTTCCCTAACACATTTATGGAATCCTTTGAAGAATATATCATTCTTAACTAACCATATACACTAAATAATTGAGATTCGAAACAGGAGCCGCAAATTCTTCTTGGTCCTTCCTTTCATGAGGGTTCCAAAACTCAACATATGATGAGAGATCACGGCACAAAAGGGCATCCTAAACAAACCCATCTAGTCAAGAATGAGCTGCCAAGCACTTGCAGCCACAGGACAAAGAAGAAAACGATGTAGGTGTGTTTCTTCTAATCCCAAACAAAGAGGACATGCAAGATTAGGGGAACCCGTCAGCACCTATCGTCTCGCAAGTTCGTCCATGGTTTGAAACCTATTCAAAAGCAATCCCTATGCAAATACTTGGATGTTGCTAGGCACCTTTGGCTTTTTATAACAACTTAAAAGTCATGGATTGATCCACATCCAAATGAGAGCCTGCAAATACAATATTTATCAACCTAACATAAACAGACTTAATAGAAAAACCTTCAACTTCGCGCCACCAAACAAAAGTATCAACTGAAATTGAATTAGGATTTACACCCAAAAAGATGCTTTCAAGCTCCTCCCAATCACTCCCCCATGATATCTACATTCTGGCCAATAATACTCTGACATTCCAAGCCCATTCACCATTAATCCAATGCCCTGAACCATCCACTTTGGGCCTGGAATCCTGCACACTATCAAACAAACAATGAAACCACACTTTTAAAGGTTTTGCATCAAGTCATCTATGGCGCCAAAAGTCAATATCTAAGTCGTTTCCCAACTTACAAGAGATATTATTGCCAAACCAATTTGAATCTTCCATCCCCAAATCCTTTATGGACAACCTTAAATCTCTCCACCAAATTGAAGACTTTCTACTATTAATTGACCAAGAAGGGTCAAGGATCAAACCTTTGATATCGTCATATTTAAATGCCAACAAGGAATACCAAACATAATTATTGTCTGATAAAATTTTCCAAGCCCATTTACTTAGAAACACCATATTAAAGAGTTCACAGTGCTTCACTCCTAGACCCTCTTCAAGTTTCGACCTGCAGATAGTAGACCAAGAAACCCAGTTTATTCTCTTCTTATCCTTTTCCCCGTTCCAAAGGAAAGCGCGTTGGATCTTGATTATATCTTTGTACAACTACTTTCAGAGCTTTTATGAAAAAGAAGTAGAATAAAGGGATAAAATTCAAGATAGAATTTAAAAGAGTCAAACGAACATCAAGAGATAGGAGTTTACCTTTCCATGAAGAGAGCTTACTTTGAACTTTAATCAAAATGGGAACCCAAGTTGAACGCCTACAAGGATTTTTCCCATTTGGCAAGCAAAGAAAGAGGAAAGGAAATGGACTGATTGTGCAAGATAGGAAGTCATAAGCTGCTTGCAAGAAATTAGAATCAATAATGAAGCCCAAAATTTTACTTTTCTGGAAGTTAACACATAATTGAGACGCAAGTTCAAACCCACAAAACATTGACTTGATTAACCAGATGTCATCCCGTGATGCCTTGTCAATTATGATCGTGTTATATATGAATTGTAAAAGATTAAAGTGTAAGTGTCTACCAATTTAAGGAGATGAAAACACGACAAAAAGCACGCATTTTTCATCAACCCTGCAATACCTTCCGCTGCAATAATGAACAAATGCCGAGATAAGGTCTACTTGACGAACCCTCTCTTTGTTTGGAATTCCATGGTGGGACTTCCATTGATCAAAATAGAAAGTGAGTTGGTAGAAACACGTGCTCGTATCCACTTGATCCACTTGCTTCCGAATTTAATATGCTTAAGAACATAAAAGAGGTAATCCCATAAAACAAGATGAATTTTTTTTTCAAAACTGACTTTAAAAATGATCATATCTTTCTTGTTTCTTCGAGTGTAATCCACTAATTTGGAGTCACTTGTCCAAAACTTTGATGGTAACGCTTCTTTACCTTCTTGGTTAATGCATATTTCTTTTCTAACTTCTCTTTTTATTTTTACCCATTGTTAGGGACTCTCTTCCATACAAGAGGATTTATTTGACGTGAGCATGAGATCCTGGTAAAGCACACAATAACAACAACACTTGATCCTCGTCATCAATCTTGACCTCGATATTTTCAAGATCAAGAATCAATCTGTTTAACATATCCATCTGCTTAACCAAGACTTTGTCTGCATGTATCTTGAATGAAAACAAAACTTGCTTGACGTAGAGACGATCAACTAAGAATTTTGTCATATACAAACGCTCAAGCTTGCTCTACACACTCGCTGTCGTCTTCTCCTTCGAGATCTTCCGAAAAACCTTATCACCAAGGCTTAATATGATGGCACTTGGGGCTTTCTCGATCATCATCATCTTCTCCTTCTCCGTTTGGGAAGCATTCATATTATCCGATCCTTTCAACACTTCTAACAAACCCCGTTGAACCAGTACGACTTAAATCTTCAAGTGCCACAAACCGTAATCATCCACACTTTTCTCAATCTCATACTTTGTTGACGACATCTTATTCTCCATGCTCACCAAAATAATTTGTTGTGAAAGTGATGCTTGAAAAAAAAAGTATGATCGGTTTCTTGATCAACGAAAAAATCACAAAGTAAAGGGAAATAGAGATAAAGAGAAATACAACTCAAAGTATTTTAAAACCCTGTATTATCAGGGATTGATGGAGAAGTGATGATTAGTATGCTATTTATAAGAAACTAAACCTTAGCTTTCAACTAACATACTAAGTAATTGGTCCAATAGACTAGCCTAATTCAATAAGCTAACTTAAAAAACAAGTTAACTTAGACATTTGCATGCTAGAACAGACTTCGACTAAGGCGACTTCTGTCGAACCATGAAGTTATCCCCGTCGAGGCTAGAGTTCGATACTATAATTTTGAACATGCTTTGAAAGAATACATGCATAATAAATTAAAGTCTGGTTTTAATTCATTTTACTATCCATGTACTGGAGTCTATAAGCCATGAGATTAATGATGAAACCTATTACATTTCGGTATCAAATGGTAGATATAACATTGATGATAACATTGGTATTAAACGTAAAAGAGAAAGTTACATAGTGAGTTTTTCATCCCAAGATTCTGGGAATAACAAAAACATAAAGTATAGATAGAAATACAGAAAAAGAGTTACGACGAAAAACAAATGAGTTACGATGAAAAACAAAGAATAACCAATCATAATATTATAACTAAAAAGAGGGCTAAAAGCCATCATATATTATTGATTTTTTATGCAGTTGACATTTCCCTGGTAAGACAATTTGGGAAATTGAGAATTTGATGATTGCATTCTTAGAAACTAATATTACTATGAGACTTCAACATAATAATCATTTCCAGAATGGGAAACTATGATATTGCATTTAACCAATGAGTATAGAAAAATAGTCACTGCAGTTGAAGTGTGAAAGAACTTTTCAGTGACATGTGTATCAAAGCTAACAAAATACAAACCTAAATTCTGAAACAGGGATCTATGAGAAAGAGATAAACAATTCAGTGTTAAATAATCAAAGGGGAGAAAGTGTTAAATGTTAAAAAATCAAGAATAGACGGCTCAATGTTCAAGAATCAAATACTGAATAAGGCTTGTTGGTTGCTCTAAGGTATCTAAACTTTATTCAACTTTGGAATTCAATGATTTTGCAAATATCACTTGCTTTGCAACAATGGTTTTTCTAAATATTCTCAAATCCAAGAGGTCTATAAAACGAAAACCCCTAACTAACATCACACAAAAAGTGACTCCACCAAACCAAACATCTGCAATTTGTTGCAGATTTGTACTATGGTGAAGTATGAGTATAAACATGTACAAGGGTGAAACAACATGTTGTCGAGTTATTTACACTTAACCGATTGTTGAAAGGGATTTGCTGCTTTTCATCAGGCAACCTAACCTAAAAAGAAAAACTAGCTCTGCAAATTTTATCCTTTACAATCAAATATTGGTTTAGTAAAAAGACCTTTAATGTTTTAATCATAATTCACAACTCATAGAACCCACAAAAGAAGACACCAATCAGTATGTGGGAATGATACCAAACTATGACATATTGAATTGTTGAAACTAGAATACCAAATGCAAACTTTCAATCAAGTTTTGATATAAAAGTTTACATAACATTAATGCATAGCAAATTACTACAAGCAAAAATGAACTCCAAATAAAATAAAGATAATACCTTTATTGGTGATTCTGTGGATGCTTTCCTAGGAGATTTGCCAAGGTTTATTATGATTTAGCGGGGTTCCCTCCTAACACTTGCATTTATAAGAAATTACAAACAAGTTGAAATTCCACAATCTAGAAACTCCCCAATACATGTTTACTCGTAGCAGGTTCAAAAAAATTTCGAATAGTCGAAAGATGAAGAACTAATTCAATGATGGCGAAGGATCCGATTTCTAGTTTCTGCAAAGCATTATCATCATTATGCATTCATCTTCAATCCTCCTCCAATGCTATCAATTAATCCATCTATACAAGACCTATTCCCCTAAACTAAGTTTGTGCAAAAAAATGATTGAGATACCCAGTAGGGTTGTTCAAATAACTATTTAGAACCAAATCGAACACAAACTAAAGTAATCTACCTTTAAAATAAACAAACTAGTTATACTATGAAGGTGAGAAAAATACACAAGAAGGGGGGGGGGGGGGGGGGGGTTAAATTGTGTATTTCAAAATCTGGAAACTCTTTTCACTTTGAATTCTGATTCATTAGATTCTGAACCACGTCCAGAGTCTGATAGCAGAGAATGTATCAGTAGTGAAAAGTTTACTTCTCTTTCTTAGTCTTGTTTCAGAACCTAAGGTTTCACGCTTAGAATTTGATCCAAGTAAGAGTCTGAATCAGATCAGAGTCTGACTTCAGAGTATGTTTGCACAGCGAAATATAAATGCAGAAATAAATAAAGAGACACACAATATATCCTGGTTCCTCTTAACTGAGAGTGGTCCAGTCCCCTCGTAGCACCAGAGCTTTTATCTATAATCAAACTGATTAAAATTGCTTAAGCCAAAATCTCAAGACTTCTTACTTAATCCCACGGAAAGAAACTTTTGCTTATGCCCTCAAGCATGAGACTTCCTTGCCCAAACTCCCCGTTCAGGACTTCCTGCTCAATCACCCAGATCGAGACTTCCTTTCCTGAATGGGTAATTCAGGACTTCCTGCTCAGGCCCTCAAGCATGAGACTTCCTGCTGAATCACACTGATCGAGACTTCCTGCTCTGCCCACAAGCATGAGACTTCAATGCCTAAACATCCAGTTCAGGACTTTTTGCTCAATTATCAGAAAAAGACTTTACCCTTAGCATAAAGGCTAGAGTATTTAGATTCTCCTCAAAGAAACATATGGTATAAACCTTGTGTTTATATATGTGTTTTTTGGATAAATAAATACACAAAGGTTTTACACTCTTGAGCATATTTGAGTTGATTTCTCCTGAGTGTGGAAGAATGACTATTTCATTCTTCTTCTCTCCTTGCACGGATTTTCATCTTGTTGTGCCTTTCTGTTCTGATGAACATATTCACATATTCTATCTTTAGAATGTATGTGAACATGTTTCATCATGCTCCCACACACTTAACCCTTCTAGTTATATTATCTTTAGAAGTGTTTTTCTCTAAACTTATTTCAGTGAACTGGTATCACATCCAAGTGAACATAGTCACAAAATCTTCAACTCACATTCGTTCTCTTGAGAGGTAGAAGTTCAACTCAGAGAGATGTTCCAATAAGCTTTCTTCTTCTTGTCAAAATTTGAATGTTTTCAATCTTCATCTATAAATAGATACTAAGAATAGATCAATTGAAGATTGAAACTACCATGGTACAAATAGTCATTGAAATCTACCATGGTACAAGTAGTCGTTGAAGGTCTTTAGCTGATGGATAATAGAGTGAGCTAAAAACTTGGCTAGCATAAAGACGTTAAAAGTAGCAGAACAGTTGGAGAGAGAAAATCCTAACAACGTCACTATTACCAGATTTTACATAAAGTAGTGTACTGTTGTCACCTGATCTTCCTTGGATAACTTCTGACTGAAGTCTTCTTGTAGATGTTTGTTGAAGCTTGCTCAAAGTCGATGTAATCCTTATAATTAGCTTTTTGGTTCAGAGGATTTTTATAGAATTAGTTAAAGCATGATCAGAAGCTAAAGTGTGTCTTCAAAACTTGGTTGGGATGAGACTTCAGAGTCTTGAGTTCATAAGTTATGATTCTTGCCTTCATTAGAGTCTTGATCAGAACTAGTCTGGATAATCACTTAGAGAGTTGTAGACTTGATGTAGACAAATTCCTTTGAAGAAGTGTCTTTAGAATTGCTGATGCAGCTTGTTCAGAAAATGCAGAGCCATTCCTTCAATTAGAGTCTGCTTGCTTCAGAAGGTTCCTGTCTTTAGAGCTGAAATGTTTTTTGTATTTCCAATTAAGCTTGGGTTAAGCATCTGAAAGACTTGAGTCAGACTCTTCAGAGTCTGAAAACTTAATTTTGATCCTTCAGATTTAGAATAACTTTGTTCTCTTTAATGGTTCTTTTGAGTGATTAACTTGATTCAAATCAAGGTTAATGTCTTTTGATCCTGCACGCACGAATAACCATTAGTAAACCCTGTTTTTCTTTGAATTCTTTGTTATCAATAAAACCATTTAAGGGATTAAACAAATATTGTTCTAACAATCTCCCTCTTTTTTATGATGACAAACAAATATATTTAAGAATAATGGTTAATGATTTAATTAACATAGTCTAACATCAGAGACTGAGACTTGTAAGCTCCCCCTATATTAGGCAGTCCTTTAAGGTGAGGTTTGTAGGCCCCCCTTAGTTGGCAGACCTTAAGTCGAGGTTTGTTAGCTCTTCCTTTAGTCTGACATTTTATTAAGGTAAGGTTTGTAAGCTTTCCCTAATTTTCTGTCTTTGTTTGTTAAGTTAATCATTTAAGCCCAGTAAAATAAATTACACAAAATATAAATAATTAAAATAAATAACTTAAAGCTTATAACTCATAAGTTGTTTATGTAGACACTACTTTGTTAAGATGTTTTTCTCTTAGATAATCTATACATTTTCCACCTTTGTCATTATCAAAAAGATTTTAAAAGAAAGAGAAAAACAATAAAATTGAAATAATAATTAAAAAAAAGTTTAAAAGAACAAAGTTGAAGAAGTTTTAAAAAACACGATAGAGTTTGAAACACACAGAAATACAATTTAAATTATTAAAACATTTTAAAGTATGATACCAACAGATAGTTTAAAACAAGTTGATACCAAGATGAAAATAATTTTAGAAGCAATTTTAACCAAAGAGATTATTTACTTCTGATGCTAAATAACTATCGTTTCAGTTTCCAAGAAGTAATTATGATTTAGTATGGCATGCTTAATTAGTGATTGGCTTTGAGAATTTCAATGATCAGAAACTGAAACACGTAGAGTGTTTGAACTTCTAGAATTCTCGTTATAGAAGCACACAACTTTGTTCAAGCCAAATCACAAATCCATATTCACTTCAACATTCGTCTGATTCAAAATGATTGCACCTTCTGAGCAATCTGCTACTCATGTTGTTCCAGAGGCTAGTACAGTCTTGTCATACACCAAATTTTGACTACCAAGATTTCCCATCATTGTGCAAATCATCACCACAATATGGATGTACCTTCATGCCTCATCAATCTCCTCAAGGATTGTTGAGCATTCACTACAATCAAGAATTAGGGTTTTGAGCCCTCTCAGAGCACTTAGACAAAAGATCGATCAAGAAATGACTTGATATTCAACTTGTCTAACCTCTCAAACATCCAGGAAGGATAAAGAGCTCTCTCATAACAAGAATCAAGCACAAGAGTGCAACATTCTAAGTGGATCAAGCCTTAAGATCGCCAGTGTCACCAAATTAGGGTTTTGGTCGACCAAGGCCTCCAGATGAAAATTTTCATTTGGGCATGAGCCAATACTTCAAAACATGATCCAAAATGCTCAAAGGGACCTCATGGATCCAATCATCAAGTCAAAATGACCTCATGGGAAGCATTCATCAAAAGTCAGGAATTAGGGTTTCTTGACCTAATTCACCTCTGAGTTGACTTTTGAGGCAAGACATGAGCCAAAACCTCAAGACATGATTTGAGGACCTTAAATACACTACATTGATCCATTTACAACAATGGATTGATCCAAGAAGCTTGATTCACAAGTTTCAAATTCATTTGGACCACAATTAGGGTTTTGAAGAAAAAGTGAACTGTACCTTTGACTTTGGACCAAGACATGTTCCCAAACCCTGGGACATGATTCAAGACACCCTAAAACACCTATGGAATCCGTCCATTAGGTTTGAATTAGGTCAAGAACTTGATTGCTGTAACACCCCAAAATTTTCCTTCTTGTTTTTTAGCTAATTGGCTTATGTTTCTTTTCATTTGCATTAGCATTGCTGCATTTACATGTTTCTTTGAGCATGGGATCAGGGCATTTTCTTCAGCAGTACAAGATGTTCTCAGCACCAGTTTGATCTTTACCGGCAGTTAAGGCCAAGCATTTAATTCTCAAAGTCTTTTTGAGAATTTATTTTGCTCATTAAGTGATTTGAGGATCAACAGTTTCGGCAGTCAAATTTTGATCAACAATTCAGCATCGAACAGCCGTCTCAGCAATTTAATCGGGGCTCAGAAAATATTTCATGCCATGTTTCAACTGCACTCAAGTAGTGAGGTCCAAAGACAAGTATCAGAGGCATATTGTGGTTCAGAACAGGTGAAATCAAGTCCGTCTCCATTTCCCTCCTTTTGGCGCCAAGCAGAAAATTCAAATTTTCCTCAGAGTAACCAGTTACTCACCGTTTGTTAACTGGTTACTCAGTGTAATTTTTGCCCAGAATCTGATTTTTCAGCACTGCAGAATTTTCAAATCATTTTAGTGGTCATGTGCATTGCTTGTGCCTACGTGGGAAGGATCTAGAACAGCTTCTTTTCATCATTTTCCACCCAAATTTTCCATTTCCACACATAAATTTCCACCCCAATTCCACACTTCACTTCCTAACCCATTTTTACCCCATTTTCCACTCACTCCAAACCCAAGCCAAATTCCTAAGCTAGAGGATATTTAAGCTCACTCATTCCAAACCAAAGAGGACCTAGATCATTTTCACTCTCCAATTTTCAGAATTCCTTCAATTCTCTCAACTTTTCTCTCATTTTCCAAAACCCTCACTCAAAGTTTCATCATCAAAGTTCATCAAATTTCACCTTGGAATTTGTTGATCTTGAAACTAAACCACCATCCATTCACTAATTCTTGAAAGAATCTTGGATTTGCTACTGTTTTGGAGTGTGGAATCACTTTTGGAGTAGCTTTTCATTATTTGAGTTGTTCTAGCTTGGATCTTGGTTGTTCTTGCTTGGATCTTGAAGTTCATCACATAGATCTTTGGATTTCTTGTTTGGATCATCAATTTTCGTTCTCAACATTCACCAAGGCAAACCTCAGCCTTGTAGGTTGGTTTTCCCTAGATCTATAATTGATTTTGATTGATCATAGCTTTTGCAATGTAGATCCATTGATTTCATGTGTTGTTGATGCTTTTGCTTGATGTTGATCATGAATTTTGATGATAATAGATTTGCATGATGTTTGATTGCTGTTCATGAGCTTAATTTCGTGCATGAGTGATTGTATGATCATTTGGAAATAATTGGATAAGTGGTTTGATGCTGAAAAGTGATTTTGCAAATTATTTTTGAACTCTGTCCCAGAGTAACCGGTTACTCACCGTTTGTTAACCGGTTACTCTGTGTATTTTTTGCGTAAATGGTCTGATTTTCAACTAAGTAACCGGTTACCCACCGTTTGTTAACCGGTTACTCTGGGAGAGAATGTGTATTTTAGTGCATTTTCTTGGTTGTTTGAGATTCGATGCATGCCTAAACTTCATGGACTGATATGTTGATGATTTGTGGATTATTCTTGAGCTGTTGCACCTCACACTCTTGCGTGTTCACGTTTCTCGACACGCGATGCTTGAATTTCATCGTTTATGTGTATGTTTGCGTTGTTGGACACTTGATGCTATGAACACATACGCACACTCACTTGTCGATCATGTTCATTGTGCATTGCTGCTGGATTGATGATGATTGTGCATACTTACTTGTATCCAATTTCATGATGTGCATACTTGTTTCATTTGATCATATGCTATATGTTGCATTCTTCCATGATGCTTGCAAGGTTATTCAACATGGTGTGTGGTTCATTTATGATCATGATTAATTGAATGATGTATGTTGTTTGATGCACGTTTGCTCTGCCTTGATTGAATCGTATTCCAATGTGGTGCATGTTGTCCTGATTTCACATCTGAGTTTTGCATAAAGTGTTGTCATATGTGCTGTCCATGTGTACATGTATGCTGTTTGACCTTTTACACCTGTTTTCATGTTGAGTTTCATGTTGTTGAATGCTGTTTGGTGTATGTGCATGATTTCATTGCTGTTCTGAAGAAAATGTGCTGTTGTAGGTGTTGTTCCTTCTCTTTTTACTCCTTTCACTCCCTCGACTCTCAAGACTTGTTCAAGTCTTGGACTCCTTTCCCCTTAGAGGTACCTAGTCCAACTTAATTTTTGATTAAGCTTGGAGTAGAATTAACATTAGGTTTTAGGTAGTCGTCTCTCCTAAGCCTCACTAACCATAGGTCATCCATGCATGATAACATTAGGACTCTTAGTTTCCCTTTAGAGTTTACTTTGTGTCTTCTCTCTTCTCATCTCAAAACTTCTTGAAAACACTTAATAAAGATAAGGTGTATGGCGCACGAGCCTTAAGCGTGGGAAGTGAGGAGTGAGGGGTTTTCCTTCACTCTTCTAGGGTACCTAGTGTACGTCCTGTTGGGGACGATACACGAAGTATTCGTTCCTATGTCATAGACTTTGGTGCAATGCAAGTTATGAACTAACTTAAAAAACATTTCTGTCTAAAAAACACCAAACAAATTCAAATATTTTTATCCTTCGGGATTATTGGGTTTCAAACTTCATTTTCAGAAAAGAGCTCGTCGCTCGCGTAAAAAACACTTACCCGTTCGTGGTCGTACCCACGAACTACATTAGCTCTGATTCCTCTCTCTCGTCCGATTGAGGATATGTAGGCACAAGACATCGATTGTCTTGGCGAGCAACCTTCCCCCACAGTTCCCGTCCGAACTACGTTGACTCTGACTTTCCCATTGCACTGAGGGAGTACGTAGGCCTAGGACAACGATAACGTCCTATCGAGTCACTTCTTTTTTTCTTTTCTTCTTCGTTTCTCCGTTCTTTCCATTCTCGTTTCTTCTCCGGTCCAGTAGCAGTGGAGCTCTAGACGACGACACCCTTTGATGCAGACAACAAGCGTGGATCCCATCGAGTACGATGGACGTGTTGGGTGCTAACACCTTCCCTTCGCGTAACCGACTCCCGTACCCGTTTCTCTTGGTCGTGAGACCATGTTCTTTCCCTTCGTTCAAGTTTATGCAGTGTTTCCTTTCCCTCTCTCGGGATAAATACACATTGCAGGCTACTCTGTTTTTTCTGCACCACTCTCGCGTTTGTACTGTTGGATGTGAATCTTTCGGGAGCGACAGCTGGCGACTCTGCTGGGGACAGGTTGACCTCTTGCTGGTCCATCCCCTTTAGCGAGTCTATCCTAGCGCTTGTCTGTTTGTATTTCATTGGGTGTTTTTTTGTGGTGCTTTGTTTTGTTGTATATTACTGTATTATTGTTTACTGTATTTTTGCTTTACTGCTTTACTGTTTTTACCGCATTTTACTGCATTGCCTTTCACCGTTATGCTGGACTGTGCTGCGCTGTGCTGGTTTTCTGTTTGGCAGGTTGGTAGGTTCTGAGAGATGAGCCCACTACCCAGGCTCGAGCATACACATAGGTTTTAGTGTGGGCAGGCGTGACGCTCCCGTGGTGTTGGCCACGTGCGGGTGATCACGATCCCCACAATTAGACGAGGTTCTATCGAGAGATATCTGCTACTGTATGTTGATACAGGCCAGTAGTTATTCTTTTGAGGAACTGTCGACTCTGATGACCATTCCCGAGGACTCAGTAATGGCACTCCTCCCGAGAACGATAATGGCAGACCAGAAATGGCAAACCCATTACGATTCTCGACCCGAGGACCCAATGCTGGGAACTTGCCATAGGATCTTTTTTTGAAAGTGAATCAGTGGAGGCGCTCCTCGATTGGCGATAGTACTGTACCCCGAGGGATGAATGTACTATTGCTTCTCGACCTCAGTGCCAGAAGCTGAGCACCTTTCATTTTTGGAGAATCAGTTGAGGCCTCCTCGATTGATGATGATGCTAAACTAGAAATGGTGAACGTATCATCATTTCTCGACCTGAGAGCCCGGGATACTGAGGATCTTAGTACCAACATGTGAGAGGGACGGGTGTTTGCAGGTTTGCAGGTGACCTTGACCTTTAACCTACCTGGTTTTATAGTTTTATCACTGTGGTTGCTTTTGTTCTGGGTTTTGGTACAGAGCCTTGATTTGTTCAGTCAGCGCAGTGCCAGTTTGTGTGGATACCTTGATCCCATGCTTCGCATTGCATTCCATTTTTCTGATATTCATGTTTTTGCATTTCCAGGTAGTATCTAGTCTTTTGATTCCAGTCAGAGGGCGTTCATAGGGATGGACACTAAGAGGGGTAAGAAGCACATCATCGTCTACAAGTTCCCGAAGATCACTCTTGGTCCGTTGAACAGTTTATAGAGTATGGCTGGTCCATAAGTTTTGGGAGTCTTTGAAGAGAAGTATGGTTGGATATTATCCCTGGTTCGGAGCCTCAGTGAATATGAATATAATGGGCTACACACCTTGATGCAGTTTTATGATCCTTCCTTGAGGTGCTTTGTGATGCCAGCTTCTGTCAATCGAGGACTCCTGTCAAAGAAGGTGCTTATGATCCTTCCTTGAGGTGCTTTGTGACGCCAGCTTATGTTGGAACACCTTCTACCCAGGAAGAGTACTCCAACATTTTGAGGACTCCTGTCAAAGAAGGTGTTCCTTTCTGTGGTTCCCAAGGAGATTAAGATTTCCAAGCAGTGGCTGAGGCTCTTTATTTGAGCAAATCGATAGTGGAGGCTGACTTTTCTAAGAAGGGAAAATCCCGAGGCTATCACTTGGAGTACTTGGTGAAGAGGGCTCGAGAAGAAGCTAAGGAGAAGAGGTGGATGGCTTTCAATGCAATATTGGCTCTGTGTATATATGGCATTGTGTTATTCCCTAATGAGCCTGAGTTTGTAGATACGGATGCCATTCAGATATTTACAGCTCAGAATCTAGTACTGACTTTGTTAGGTGATCTCCACTACGCCCTATACAACAGGAATGAGAAAAGACGAGGTGGGATGGTTTGTTGTTGCGCATCTCTTTTTTTACAAGTGGTTTGCCAAACGTTTACCCCGGTCAGGTACTTTTGTGGATTCAAAGACTTCTTTAGAGTGGAGTAAGCGTCTGATGGGCCTAGCTGCTAAAGATATTCTTTGGGTGGATAAGGGGTTATTGGGGACTGATATTTTGCATAGCTGTGGCAAGTATCCTAATGTACCTCTGATCGGAAGAAAAGGAGGTAATAACTACAACCCGTCTTTGGCTATCAGGAAGTTCACATACGCCCTAAAAGATCCTCCAGCTGGAAAAGATTTGGAAGAATCTTTGTACTTTCATATGACTGATGGTGTGACTATTGCACAAGAAGCTTCTAAAGCTTGGCTCAGCAGACAGAAGATAGGTAAAACTGTTTTGGGTAAACCCAATAATCAAGCTTTCGCTCCATATGTTGAATGGGTAAAGAAGAGGGTAGAAGAGTTTTATTTACCTTTTGATCGGGCGCCTCCCTTGTATCCAGAGATTGTGGAAGAAAGACTCACTGTACCACTCAAAGAATTCGACAAGCAGCGAAAGTTGGTATTTGATCTGAGGGTAGAAAACTCTGATATGAGTAGTCAGCTACAGAATGCTCTACGTGACAACTTGGAGTTGAAATTGAAAGTTCAAGGCATGACAGCGCATCTAGAAAAAAGAGAGAAGGATTTTGCCGACAGAGCTCATCACTTCAAAAAGGTCAATATGGCTGCTGAATCATTAGGCAAAGCTAAAAGGAAAAACAAGAAGCTTTTGACTAAAGCAGAAGACAAGCTTGCCACGTATCAGGATATGTGGGAGGAGGTCAAGATTGAGAATGGAAAACTGAAAGAAGAACTTCAGGCAGTGAAAGCAAGGAAAGATCGTTATTTTGCCAAGTGGAAAGAAGCACAGAAGGAAATTGAAGAGCTCAAGTTGCAAGCTGAGGTCAAGAAGTCGAGGCGCGAGGACAACAACGCTGAAGAGCAGATTGTTAAATTGAACCAAGAGATTGCAAAAAGAGACAAGCTGATCAAAGGGCTGATAAGCAACCTGCACATCCTGCCACTGTGGACCTTCTTGAGGAAGTTGAAGCTAGTTTGTTTGGAATTGATTTGTAGTTGATTTTGTTGTTTATCTTTCTTTGGGATTACCATCAGGTTTGTTGATGGAGTCACCTTTGATTATGCTTGAATTTGTCTGTAGGAACTACTTTGTTTTCGATATTGGAATATTTGGTTTAACTATTTGTGCTCTGGCAGTTCTGGTTTTCAGAGAGGGTTTGTCCCTGTGGTTTGATCCGGTGGTATTTCTGGGTTCGGATTTATTTTCTGATAGTGTGTCTAATCCCTTGCCCGGTTTCATGGAATGGAATCAAAGCGGATGTGTCTTGGAAATGTTCAAATATGTTTGTTTGCATTTTTGCATTCGCATTTGCATAATCATAATCATTTTTGCATTGTAGGTTATCTCAGATTCTCTGGTTTTCTTATGCTCTCTCTTTTTGTCAGTCAGGATTGATCAACCAACTCATCGGTATTCTACCAGGCTTAATCAAAGCAGGGTGATGGACAAAGTTCAGGAAGACATGGCATCTATGCAAGCTCGCATCGATCAATTCATGGAGATGATGCAAGGTGTGGTGTAAAGTCAGAATGAATTCAGAACTCTAGTTCAGCCTTTGGTGTCGCAGGTTGATGAAAATGGTATCTTACACGGTGGTCTTCTTAATCGTGTTATTCCTCCGGGCGGAGGTGATGCTGGTATCAACATTCCTATTCCTGGCGCTGGTGGACAGGGTGGGATTCCTTCAGTGGTTGGAGAAGGAAGCACTGTTCGAGCTATCCATGGCCATCGTATTGATGATCAACAGGATGATGTTTTTTCAGTCAAAAGCTTGGATGCTGGCCTACCTGTGGTCAGTGACGAGAGGATCCGTTTAATTGAGGTGCAATTGAAGGAAGTTGTGAAACAGGATGATCTGGGAATAGATTTGGACGACCTAGGGTTGGTTCCTGATATCGTCATTCCGAAAAAGATTTAGATTCCTGCGCTGGAGAAGTATAATGGTTCTACCTGCCCGAGAACTCATGTAAAGGCTTATACCAGGAAGATGGCTGCTCATGCCAAAGATGAAAAACTATGATGCACTTTTTGCAAGACAGCCTATCTAGCGCGTCTTTGGAATGGTATATGGCGCTGGAGAGTAGAGATGTTCGTACTTGGAGAGAGCTAGTTGTAGCCTTTATCAAGCATTACCAATACAACACAGACATGGCTCCCAACAGAACCCAACTGTTGAGCATGTCCCAGAAAAATGATGAAAGTTTCAAAGAATACGCGCAAAGGTGGCGTGAATTGGCGGCTAGGGTACAGCCACCAATGCTGGAAAAAGAGATGTTGGATATGTTTATGGACACACTGCCTAAGCATTATTATGAGAAGTTATTGCCTTGTTCTCTAGGCAAGTTTGCATATGTGATTGCTATCGGACAGAAGGTAGAGGTTGGAATTAAGGCTGGAAAAGTTTCTAGTGGTGACGGATCGTCTTCCGGGCATAGAAAAAAGCCGTTTGATGGTTATAAGAAGAAAGGAGAGGCCAACGCTGTATCATCTCACAGGGGAAAAGGGAAACAACGTTAGGGCAATAATCAACAAGTAGCATCGGTAACTATCCCAGCAACATTACCTCCACCACGGCAACAGAGGAATAATGCTAATCAGAACAGGCAGCAGGGCCAGTATCATAATAGACAAAGGAATGCAGAAAGGCATTTTGATCAACCCCCAATGTCATATGCACAGTTATTGCAACATTTGCTGCAGTTGCGTCTAGTTGAGCTCCGTACCCTAGCTCCACCAACAGGGGAACTCCCACGGGGCTACGATGCTAACGCACAATGCGATTTTCACTCTGGTGCTCCGGGGCACACTGTGGAGAAGTGTAGGGCGTTTCATCACAAGGTGCAAGACCTTGTAGACTCCAAGGCTATCAATTTCTCGAATTTTGGGCCCAATGTTATTCAAAACCCGATGCCTGATCACAATGGGCCGAGGGTAAATGCGATAATTGAGGAAGGTGAAGCTTTGAATTTGATCATGGATGTTGAGGAATTGAAGACTCTGCTGGCTGTGGTTAAAAATAGGTTATTGAGGGGTGGCGTCTATCCGGGTTGTGATGAGAACTGCTCAGATTGTTTGGCAAATGATAATGGTTGTGATTCGTTGAAGATGGGTATCCAGAGTCTGATTAATGAGGGTTGTTTACAGTTTGATCGGTCTAATCAACAAGAAGAGGTTGTTAGTGAGACGGTTGCTACCATCACCATTCCGTTCAAAACGATTACTATTTCTGGTCCGGCAAGGCCACCTCCTGTTATTATCACAAGGGCTGGACCCATTCCGTATGAAAGCACTAAGGCTATTCCCTGGAATTACGACGCAGAGGTGTTTGTCAATGGACAAAAGCAGGAATTATTGACTACTTCACCAGTGAGTTCTAGTCCTGAGGTTAAGGTTGAAGCTGATACTATAACGAGAAGTGGTAGAGTGCTTACTCCTGTTAATGATCAACCCAGTACTTCTAGGCAAGATAGGGGAAAACAGGAAATGGATGGTTCTGTTTAGCCTCCAGCAGTTATTGATTCTACAGTAAAGCCGGTTGATGATGCTTTTTTTGAAAATGTAGAGGAGTTTATGAGACTCATCCGGAAAAGTGATTACAAGATCGTGGACCAGTTACATCAGACCCCGTCCAAGATCTCTATTCTGTCTTTGCTATTGTGTTCTGATGCTCATAGGAATGCTCTTCTGAAGGTTTTGAATGTAGCCTACGTTCCTCAAGAGATTTCTGTTAACCAGCTGGAAGGGGTTATAGCGCACGTGAATGCGGGTAATGGCTTGGGTTTTACAGATCTTGATTTGACTCCTACTGGGAGGAATCATAACCATGCCCTGCATATTTCGATTGAGTGCCGTGGTTCACTGATGTCACATGTGCTAGTTGATACTGGATCATCGTTGAATGTATTGCCCAAGAAAACATTAATGAAGTTAGATACCAGGGGACTTATTTGTACACCAAGTGACTTGGTGGTGTGAACTTTTGATGGCTCGAAGAGATCTGTCTTTGGTGAGATTGTGCTTCCGATCAAGGTTGGGCCGGAAATCTTTGATGCAACATTTTATATAATGGATATTCAGCCAGCATACAGCTGTTTGTTGGGTCGTCCTTGGATCCATGGTGCAGGCGTTGTAACCTCCACTTTGCATCAAAAGCTAAAATACATGGTAGACGGCCACGTAGTGACAGTGTGCGGAGAAGAAGACATAATGATTAGTCAGCTGTCAACCTTCAAATACGTGGAAGTGGATGGTGAAATCCATGAGACGTTGTGTCAGAGGTTTGAGAAGGTGAAGGTTTCTGAAGAGGTTGTCCAGTCTGAGACTATAGAGCAGCCTGCAGTGGCAGATCAACCTGAGGTTTCTATGTCTTCGTTTAAAGACGCCAAAGCTGTGGTTGAAGCTGGTAGCTCATAGAGGTGGGGCCAAGTGGTTGAAGTTCAGGAGAAGAGGGATACTTATGGATTGGGATACAAGCCATCCAGGAGAGACGGGGATCCTCCCAAATTCTATGGCCCAGTCTGTTTCACCAGCGCCGGTGTTTTCTTCGACAGAGTTAATGCCATTGAGGAAGAAGGGGACAGTGACAGTGACATGGATAGCTGGATCCGTCCTTGCGTCCCAGGAGAAATTATGTGCAACTGGTCTTCCGAGAAAGTCATTCAAGTGACTGGCTTCGAGTAATTGCTTTGTTTTCCTATTATGTTAATCCTGCGTTCTGCCCAAGACGTAGTGATTTTATTTGTAGGGATTTTAACTGTTGTATGTTTTGCTTTATCTTCAATAAAGGACTTTTCACACTCAAATATTTTGATCTCTGTCTTTCTGTTTTATTTTTATGCATTAAAAACCCACATCAAAATGGCAATGTGTTTCTTTTGTTGCATACATAATAAAACATACCTCATCAATCATGCAGGTCTTTTTGTTTAGATGACACCAATCATGACTCATCTATAGCTCGGTATGACTTTGACAATCCAATCTATCAGGCTGAAGAAGAGACTGACGAAGATTGTGAACTGCCCGAAGAGTTAGCTAGATTGTTGAAGCAAGAGGAGAGAGTCATCCTACCTCATCAGGAGGAAATTGAGATTGTGAATCTGGGAACCGAGGACGCCAGAAAGGAAGTGAGGATAAGGGTTGCATTGGAAGACAATGTCAAGGGAAGATTGATTGAAATACTCTGTGAGTATGTGGATATCTTCGCCTGGTCTTACCAAGACATGCCTGGGCTCGATGCTGATATTGTTGTACACTGGCTACCACTTAAAGAAGGTTGTGCTCCGGTCAAGCAGAAGTTGAGAAGAACTAAACCGGAGATGTCTGTCAAAATCAAGGAAGAGGTTCAGAAACAGCTAGATGTCGGTTTTCTTGCCGTAACAAATTATCCTCCATGGGTTGCTAATATCGTGCCTGTACCTAAGAAGGATGGGAAGGTCAGGATGTGTGTCGATTACAGGGATTTGAACAGAGCAAGCCCAAAGGACGATTTCCCGCTCCCTCACATTGACGTGTTAGTTGACAATACTGCTCAGTATTCTGTGTTTTCCTTCATGGATGGCTTCTCTGGGTATAACCAAATCAAGATGGCCCTAGAGGACATGGAGAAGACAACATTCATAACACCGTGGGGAACTTTCTGTTACAAAGTGATGCCCTTTGGATTGAAAAACGCAGGGGCAACCTATCAGCGGGCGATGGTGACTCTCTTTCATGATATGATTCACAAAGAAATTGAGGTCTATGTTGATGACATATTTGCGAAGTCACAGACGGAAGAAGAACATCTGGTGAATCTTCAGAAGTTATTTGAAAGGTTAAGAAAATTCAGACCGAGGTTGAATCCAAACAAATGCACCTTCCGGGTGAGATCAGGAAAATTGCTGGGGTTTATTGTTAGTGAAAAAGGTATCGAGGTTGATCCTGCAAAGGTAAAAACCATACAAGAAATGCCTGTGCTGAAAACAGAAAAAGAGGTTCGTGGTTTCTTGGGGAGATTAAACTACATTGCTAGGTTCATCTCGCATCTCACAACCACGTGTGAACCAATCTTCAAGTTACTAAGAAGAGATCAAGTGGTCAGGTGGAATGAAAATTGTCAAAAGGCGTTTGAAAAGATTAAAGAATATTTGCAGGAACCTCCGATCCTTATTCTGCCAGCGCCAGGAAGGCCTTTGATTATGTATCTTACGGTTCTTGAGAATTCAATGGGTTGTGTGCTCGGTCAACAAGACGAGTCATGTAGAAAGGAGCACGCCATCTACTACTTGAGTAAAAAGTTTACTGATTGTGAGTCAAGGTACTCGATGCTGGAGAAAACATGTTGTGCACGCCATCTAAGCGTTTGAGGCAGTATATGTTAAACCGTATAACCCTCTTGATTTCGAAGATGGATCCGATCAAGTATGTGTTTGAGAAGCAAGCACTTTCTGGTAGAATAGCCCGTTGGCAGATGGTTTTGACAGAATATGATATTCAGTATGTTTCCGAAAAAGCCATTAAGGGAAGTGTTTTGTCAGGATATCTTGCCGAACAGCTAATTGAGGATTATCAACCGATGAAGTTTGAATTTCCGGATGAGCCAATCATGTATTTGAAGATGAAGGATTGTGAAGAACCTTTGCCTGATAAAGGACCTGAGATTGGATCTCAGTGGAAAATGGTTTTTTATGGGGCTGCCAATTCATATGGTAACGGAATCGGGGCAATCATTATGACTCCACGGGGTTATCATATACCCTTCACTGCCCGATTGGCGTTCATATGCACCAACAATGAGGTAGAGTATGAAGCATGCATCATGGGGTTAGAAGAGGCAATTGATTTGAGAATCAAGAACCTCAATGTTTATGGTGATTCTG
Source organism: Lathyrus tuberosus (assembly GCA_022829125.1). Taxonomy (NCBI): domain Eukaryota; kingdom Viridiplantae; phylum Streptophyta; class Magnoliopsida; order Fabales; family Fabaceae; genus Lathyrus; species Lathyrus tuberosus. The sequence continues at coordinate 18,691,901 of JALAZF010000005.1, read as the reverse complement.
CGTTGGTGGTTAACCAGATTACAGGTGAATGGGAGACTCGTCAAGCGAATCTTGTTCCATATAACAACTATGCCAGAAGGTTGTTACCTTTCTTTTGACAGAGTGGACTTCCATCACATTCCCCGGATAGAGAATCAGATGGTTGATACGTTGGTAACATTGTCATCAATGTATCAAGTGAATCGTTGGAATGAAACTCCTTTAATCAGAATCATGCGCTTGGACATGTCTGCTTTTGTATTTGTAGTTGAAGGGGTAACAGATGGCAAGCCTTGGTATCATGACATCAAAGTCTTTTTGAAGAGTCGGGAATACCCAGCTGGGGCATATTCTAAGGATAAGAAGACATTGAGGAGGTTATCAGGAAACTTCTTTTTGAACAAGGACGATGTGTTATACAAGAGAAACTTTGACTTGGTTTTGCTACGTTGTGTTGATGAACACGAGGCAGGCCTGTTAATGGAAGAAGTTTACGAAGGTTCCTTTGGTACTCATGCCAATGGGCATGCTATGACAAGAAAATTGTTAAGAGCGGGGTATTATTGGATGACTATGGAGTCTGATTGTTTTAAATACGCTCGGAAATGTCATAAATGCCAGATTTATGCTGATAAGGTGCACGTACCGCCAACTCCTCTGAATGTTTTGTCATCACCTTGGCCTTTTGCCATGTGGGGCATTGACATGATTGGGAAGATTGAGCCGACTGCTTCGAATGGACATCGTTTTATCCTAGTGGCTATTTATTATTTCACGAAGTGGGTGGAAGCAGCATCGTATGCCAACGTCACTAGGCAAGTGGTAGCCCAGTTTATTAAGAAGGACATCATCTGCCGGTATGGAGTCCCGGAGAGGATCATTACTGATAATGGTTCGAATTTGAACAATAAGATGATGAAGGAGCTATGCCAGAGCTTTAAGATTGAACATCACAATTCTTCTCCCTACTGCCCGAAGATGAATGGGGTTGTTGAAGTGGCTAATAAGAACATAAAGAAGATTGTGCAGAAGATGGTAGTGACATACAAAGACTGGCATGAGATGTTGCCTTACGCTTTGTATGGTTATCGTACTTCGGTACGCACATCAACTGGGGCAACTCCTTTCTCACTGGTGTATGGTATGGAAGCAGTTCTGCCATTAGAAGTTGAGATTCCTTCTTTGAGAATTCTGACAGACGTGAAGCTTGATGAAGCTGAGTGGGTGCGTTCCTGGCCGAATGAACTAAACCTCATTGAAGAGAAGAGATTGAAAGCCATTGCGCATGGCCGGTTGTATCAGAGCAGGATGAAAAAGGCATTTGATCAGAAAGTGCGTCCTCGGTGTTTCCAAACTGGTGAATTAGTTATGAAAAGGATCACTCCTCCTCAAACAGATCACAGGGGCAAGTGGACCTCGAATTATGAAGGGCCATATGTAGTAAGACAGGTTTTCTCTGGTGGAGCCTTATTACTCTCAACTATGGATGGCGAAGATTTTACGCCCCCTGTGAACGCGGATGTAGTCAAAAAATACTTTGTATAAAAGAGACCCGCTGAACATAAAAAGAAGGTTCAGGCAAAAATAGGGCATCCTGGCGAACCATAAAAAGAAAAGGTTCGGGCAAAAATTAGGGATAAAAAGGAAAAAAGAAATAAACCCGCAAGGTTGAAAACCTGAAAAGGCAACTTTGGCAAAAATGGGTATCCCGGTGGATTGAAAACCCGAAAAGGGTGATCCAAGCAAAAGTTAGGGATTTAAAAGCAAAGACTATGATCCGCGTTCGATTTGTGATCACTATTCACACTTGGAAAATTCGAAGGAAAGGAATCAGTCCAGTCAGTCATCTTCAAAGGCCAAAGTATCTGCGGATAAACAAGTCATATGGGTTATAGATGAGTCGAGTCATGGTGGATGTCTGTTCCCCACATTGCCGACATGTGTATTTTCTTCTACTTTTTGCGCAAATACCTCTTTTCAGGAATTGCTTCCAAATGTAAATGCCTATTTACAGGCTGATCATTCAATAAAGTTTGCATTTCAGTCAAAGAGCTTTTGTTTCTTATTTTACCTGTTTTGTTTGTGAAAATGTCCGATATTTTTGATAAACATTACATGCTAAATGTTGAGCTTTATGAAACAAGTTGGAAAACAGTGGCAATTGCTTAGGCGTCAGTCACTATGATGATAATCAAAGTAATCATTTTTGCACGTAGACCTTTCTGTTGGTTTTGCAGGATGACAGGTGTACCTCCCCAGTAGAGCTCTCCCCAACTTTGAAGTCTGATCGTCCTCAGCAGTTTATTACTCTTCCCCATCAGAGCATCGAGGGTCGTCTTCCTCAACAGAGTATAAGAGGTTTTCCCTCAGCCAGAGTTCTGATTTGGCTCACCTTTCTTCAGCAGGTGGTGTTTCCCCACAGAGTATGGGGCAGTCATTTTTTCCTCAGCTAGTCAGGAAACATGTGTTTATCCCCTAGCAGAGTGGATGTTAACAACTACTATTTCCCAAGAAGATGTGTCGACGAGGATCGTCCCCCTCAGCAGGACATAAAAGGATCGTCCCCCTCAACAGGAGTACAGAGGATTGTATACCCAGCCGAAGTTGTGTTTGGATTACTATTCCCCAGCAAACGTTCAGAAGTTAATTGCTCTAAGGTGGATGTTATTGTATCTCCAGCAGGAAGTTCGTGGACAAAGATGTTATTATCCCCACAGAGTCCTGGTGTCTACTTTCCTCAGTTGGTCAGAAAGTATAGTCTCAACGACAACGGCTTGATCTAATCCCCAGCAGGGTGAGGGTAAAGTTATTTCCCTAGCAGCAGATTAAGCTCATATCCCCAAGCAGAGTCTGGTGGTGAGTGGTATCCCCAGCGGGTCTTAAGTCCAATCATTTTTTACAGGCGTCAAATCTAAGTTCTGAAACAGTTGTTCATCCCCAGCGAAGGAGTTTCCATCTTCAGTATTCATTTCCCTCCCCAGCTGAATGGGTATTCTCTCGGAGTTTCATCCATCTCCAACAAAGTTGTTGATCTTTATATTCCCCAACAGAGTGGGTATTCTCTCGGAGTTTCGTCCATCTCCAGCAGAATTGGTGATTGTGATCTTCCCTAGCAGGGTGAAGTTTTTCCTCAGCATGTTCTTTGGTTTGATGACAACGTAGTTTGTCGTCCTCGGTGGAGCTGCTTCTGTTCTCAGCGTTTATTTTGCTGGGACGGTCTTTTGCATTACATAAGCATTTTTTTTGCATGGCATCCTCCTAAATGCGTAGCATTTCCACTTCGTGTGGAGCATTACGGCAAAATTCAAACATATGCATCCGAAGCATAAGCCAGGTTTTGGGTTTTCCTTCGTCAGGAAAACCAGATTTCAGGAGCTATCATTCGACTTTATTCCACAAGTGTTGGGTTTAGTCATTCAAAGCAATATTTGACATTCTCTTTCAGAGTTGTTTGCCAGGATTGTGAACCCGTGATCTCTTTTTACCTCTTCTTCCAGGTGGTCCTTTGGTTTATTCCCTCAAGATTTTTACCATCAGACACCCGTCCGTGTTTGAACCTTTTTGCTTCAATACCCGTCCGTATTGACCTTTCGATGACACTCGTCCGTGTTTCCTTCGGCACCCGTCCGTGTTTGAACCTTTTGTTTGAATACCCGTCCTTATTGACCTTTTGACGACACTCGTCTGTGTTTCCTTCGGCACCCATCCGTGTTTGAGCCTTTTGTTTCAATACCCGTCCGTATTGACCTTTCGATGACACTTGTCCGTGTTTCCTTCGGTACCCGTCAGTGTCTGAACCTTTTGTTTCAATACCCGTCTGTATTGACCTTTTGATGACACTCGTCTGTGTTTCCTTCGGCACCCGTCCGTGTTTGAGCCTTTTGTTTCAATACCCGTCCATATTGACCTTTCGATGACACTCGTCCGTGTTTCCTTCGGCACCCATTCGTGTTTGAACCTTTTTGTTTCAATACCCGTCCGTATTGACCTTTTGATGACACTCGTCCGTGTTTCCTTCGGAACCCGTCCGTGTTTGAGCCTTTTGTTTCAATACCCGTCCGTATTGACCTTTCGATGACACTCGTCCGTGTACCGTTTCAGTACTCGTCCGTATTGAAACCCTTTTACACCCGTCCGTGTATCTTTTTATTACCCGTCCGTATTGAACTTTTTATAGCCGTCCGTGTATCTTTTCAGTACCCGTCCGTATTGAACTTTTTACACCCGTCCGTATTGAACTTTTCAACGGACATATTTTACTCGGCTATATAAAGACTTGAAGACTTGAAGAAAGTGATACGAAAGCTCACTGCAAACTACTCTCTTACTAATATCTTTCTTAAAGTCATTTAGATCTAAACTTGTTTACATTTCAGCTTGTAAAAGAAGCAACATTCTGTAAACGATACTCATTCAAACTTAGGTTTGTATTCCTTAAAAAAGACCTGTATGGTTGGATTTCTTGAGAAGTCTAGAACTTGAGAGTTTTAGAGGTTGTTGTTAGTCACTAGCAGTTTGGCTTGTGCATTTTGTTAATCTAATTGATTAGTGGATTAAGACCTCGATTGAGAAAGGCAAAATCACCTTGGCAGGTGGACTAGATTAACTTGAGGAGTTCTCAAGTGAACTAGTATAAACATACTGTGTTATCTCTTTCTAAGCTTCATTAAGATTATTACTCATAAGTTAGAAAGTTGTTAAAAAGGGGTTAGTATAAAGAAACGATTTTATTTTGAAAAACCAATTCAACCCCCCCCCCCCCCCTTTCTTATGTTTTTCACACCTTCAATTGGCATCAGAGCTCCGGTTCTGAGGTGATAAAAAGGTTGAATTTTTATCAAACACTTAACAGTGTTCAGTACCGATCCAAGTGTGAAAAACAATGGCTGCACCTGAACCAAATGTTACTGCTAATGAAAGAGATTCTTATAGTGCAAAACCTCATATCTTTGATGGGGAAAAATTTTACTATTGGAAAGGTAGAATTGAAAGTTACTTTCTGGCTTTTGACTTAGATCTATGGGATCTGGTAGTTGATGGCTACAGTTACCCTGTAGATTCTGAAGGCAACAAGATTTCCAGAATTACATTAACAAATGCTCAAAAGAAGACTTACAAGAATCATCACAGAGCAAGAACGACTCTGTTAAATGCAATTTCATATACGGAATATGAAAAGATCACAAACAAAGAAACTGCAAAGTCTATTTTTGACTCTCTCCAAATGACTCATGAAGGCAACGCTTAAGTCAAAGAGACAAAGGCTCTTGCACTAATCCAGAAATATGAAGTCTTCAGAATGGAAGAGGATGAATCTGTGGAAACTATGTTTTCAAGATTCCAGATGCTTGTTGTAGGACTCAGAGTTCTGGACAAGGGTTATTCTACTGCTGATCATGTCAAGAAGATTATTAGAAGTCTGAATGTCAAATGGAGACCAATGGTAACAACCTTGAAACTAGCAAAGGATTTGAACAACATAAGTCTTGAGGAACTAATCAGTTCTTTAAGGAGTCATGAAATAGAACTTCAAGAAGATGAACCTCAGAAGAAAGGTAAATTTATTGCTCTAAAGGCTAAGTCTGAAAAGAAAAAGGCTTATCAAGCAGAGGAAGAATCTGAAGAAGATTCAGACGAAGATGAACTATCTCTCATATCAAAGAAGATAAGCCAACTGTGGAAATACAGAAGGAATAAGTTTAGAGGACCAAGAAGAAGATCTGAGTCTATACATGGTCAAAAGAAAGCTTATGGAAGAGAAGTTACATGTTTTGAATGCAAGGAGCCTGGACATATCAAGAATGATTGTCCAAAGTTCAAGAAAGATGGAAAACCTAGAAAAGCTAAAAAGGGTCTTATGGCAACTTGGGATGATTCAGAGTCAGAAGAAGATTCTGACGGAGAACATGCCAATGTGGCATTCATGGCTAAGACCAGGACGAACGAAGTTCTATCAGAAGAAGAACTATCAGACTCTGATGACGACAGAGAGGTACTTTCTTCCTTATCTCGTTCTAAACTTGAAATAGGATTATCTGAACTTATGGAAATGTATCAACTTCTTCTAAGAAAACACAAAACTCTGAAAAAGACTATTATGGTTCCTTTCGAGGACCTTACTAAGAACAAGAAAACTATTTATGAATTAAACGAAAAATTATTTTTCTTAGAAAAATCAAATACTGTTTTAAAAAGTAATGTGTCTAAGTTAGAAGAAGAGATCACGTCTGACATAACTGTCACTAATGAAGTGGTTAGATATGATAGAGCTTTTCAGCACTTCCTTGCTAAAAGCATAGATAGAAGTAAAATGGCTTCATTGATCTTTGGAGTTAGTAGAAATGGAATTAGAGTTCTGGGATATTCAGGACCATCACAACCATATGATGAAACCAAGAATATCAAACTGATACCTCTATCTAAACATTTTGTGCATGCTGACACTAAACTAAAATGTCCAGAACCAGAAGGTTCTAAGTCTGTTATATCACAGACACGGAAGAAAACTTCCAAACTCAAATATTATGCACAAATACCGCACTATTTTCATGTTGCACGAAAATCCAAAGGTGTTAGAACCTCTGGAAAGACTAATGTGAAAGGACCCACAAAATGGGTACCTAAGAATAAGATAATTTATGTTGCATATATCCTTAATGGCGCCACTGAAACACCAGTCATGGTACCTAGACAGTGGATGCTCGCGACACATGACGGGAGAAAGGCATATGTTCCAAGATTTGAAACTTAAGCCTGGAGGCGTCGTCGGTTTCAGAGGAAACCAGAAGGGAAGAATCGTTGGCTCCGGAACTGTTGGTAATGGTAAACTTCCTTCTATAAATAATGTTTTTTTAGTTGAAGGTCTAATGCATAATCTGTTGTTAATTAGCCAACTTAGTGACAATGGTTATGACGTTATTTTCAATCAAACATCTTGTAAGGCTATTAGTCAGAAGGATGGATCTGTTTTGTTCAATGGTAAGAGGAAGAACACTACTTACAAAATTAAACTATCAGATTTATAACATCATAATGTAAAGTGTCTTCTATCTGTCAATGAAGAGCAATGGGTCTGGCACAGATGTCTGGGTCATGTTAGCTTGAGAAGAATCTCTCAGCTGAACAAGCTAGGACTTGTCAGAGGTTTGCCAAATCTGAAGTACTCTTCAGATGCTCTTTGTGAAGCATGTCAAAAAGGCAAGTTTTCAAAAACTTCTTTTAAAACAAAGAATATTGTTTCTACCTCTAGGCCATTAGAACTTCTTCACATTGATCTATTTGGACCAGTGAAAACTGCTTCTATCAATAGTAAGAAATATGGACTAGTCATCGTTGATGATTACAGTCGTTGGACATGGGTAAAATTCTTAAGACACAAGGATGAGTCACATTCTGTGTTTGCTTCCTTCTGCACCCAAGTGCAAAACGAAAAGAATTGAAAAATCGTCAAGGTCAGAAGTGATCATGGTGGAGAATTTGAAAACAAAGATTTTGAAAAACTTTTTGATTCGCATGGGATATCTCATGATTTTTCTTGTCCTAGAACTCCACAACAAAATGGAGTTGTAGAAAGAAAGAACAGAACTTTACAAGAAATGGCTCGCACCATGATTCAAGAAACTGACATGGCTAGGCATTTTTGGGTAGAGGCAGTTAACACAGCATGTTATATTCAAAATAGAATCTCCATAAGACCTATTTTGAGTAAAACTCCCTATGAATTATGGAAGAATAAAATTCCCAACATTTCTTATTTTCACCCTTTTGGATGTATTTGTTTTATGTTAAACACTAAAGAGAATCTTGGCAAGTTTGATCCCAAAGCACAGAAGTGTCTGCTGTTAGGATACTCTGAACACTTAAGAGGCTACAGAGTTTATAACACAGAATCCCGGACTGTGGAAGAATCAATTCATGTCAGATTCGATGATAAGCTTGACCCTGAAAAGTCAAAGCTAGTTGAAAAGTTTGCTGATTTGGAAATCAGCTTTTCAGAACCTAAAGAAAAAGCAGAAGAAGTTAAAGCTCCAGAAATTCCTACTTTCGCTATCATTGATGTATCATCTGATACTCCACAACAAAAGAAGAGGAGAATCTCAACTTCACACCCTGAAGAACTAATTCTGGGTAGCAAGGACGCTCCCATCAGAACCAGATCAGCTTTCAAACCCTATGAAGAAACGCTTCTGGGATTGGTGTCGTTAATTGAGCCAACGAAAGTTGATGAAGGTCTTATGGACAAGAACTGGGTTCTGGAAATGGAAGAAGAACTTAACCAATTTTCAAAGAATAATGTATGGGATCTTGTTCCAAAGCCTAAAGGTGTCCATGTAATTGGAACCAAATGGGTATTCAGAAACAAACTAAATGAAAAAGGAGAAGTTGTCAGAAACAAGGTACCACTTGTTGCCCAAGGTTACACTCAACAAGAAAGGATAGATTACAATGAAACCTTTGCTCCAATCGCCAGACTAGAAGCTATATGCTTGTTAATTTCTTTTTCGGTAAATCACAACATCATCTTATACCAGATGGATGTTAAGAGTGCATTTTTGAATGGTTATATATCAGAAGAAGTTTATGTCAAACAACCTCCTGGTTTTGAAAACTCAGAGAAGTATATTTTTTTTTTAAACTCAAAAAGTCTCTCTATGGTCTGAAACAAGCTCCCAGAGCTTGGTACAACAGATTTAGCAATTTTCTTTTAGAAAATAACTTCACCAGAGGAAAAGTTGACACCACTCTTTTCTGTAAATCGTACAAAAATGATATTCTTATAGTTCAGATTTATGTTGATGATATTATTTTTGGTTCTGCTAATCCCTCTCTATGCGAGGAGTTTTCAAAGTTAATGCAAGTAGAGTCCGAAATGAGCCTGATGGGTGAGTTGAAGTTCTTCCTGGGAATTCAAATTGATCAGAAACCAGAGGCTACTTACATTCATCAAAGTAAGTACACTAAAGAACTTTTAAAGAAATTTAACATGATTTATTGTAAAATAGCAAAGACTCCAATGCATCCAACATTCGTCATGGAAAAAGAAGAAGTAAGTGGTAAAGTTTGTCAGAAGACCTATCATGGTATGATAGGCCCTCTTTTGTATTTAACCGCTTCTAGACCTGATATTTTATTCAACGTCCATCTGTGTGCTAGATTTCAATCAGATCCTAGAGAATCTCATTTAACTGTTGTTAAAAGAATTCTAAGGTATCTGAAAGGAACTACTAACCTTGGCTTGATGTATGAGAAAGCATCAGAGTACACTCTATCTGGTTACTGTGATGCAGACTATGCTGGAGTCAGATTAGAAAGAAAAAGTACATCTAGAAACTGTCAGTTTCTAGGGAAAAATCTGATCTCATGGTCAAGCAAGAGACAATCAACAATTGCTCTCTCAACAGCAGAAGCAGAATACATATCCGCTTCCTTATATAATACGCAGATGTTATGGATGAAGAATCAGCTAGAAGACTATCAGATACACGAGAGTAACATTCCTATCTTCTGTGATAATACTGCTGCTATCTCTTTAAGTAAGAACCCTATCTTACATTCTAGGACTAAACACATAGAAATAAAACATCATTTTATCAGAGACTATGTTCAGAAGGGAATTTTGTGCTTAAAATTTATTGATACATACCATCAATGGATTGATATTTTTACAAAACCCTTAGCCGAAGATAGATTTCAAATTATCTTAAAGCATCTGAAAATGGACTATTGTCCAGAATAAGAGTGCATCATAATCAGATGTGTTTAGTCAGAATAAGTATCTGTGTAAATCTCAGCCATCAGAAGCTACTTCAGTCAGAAGTGTCTCTGATCTGATGGAAACCTTTGGGTTGTCCAGGTTCTGAGAACATTAAAACGTGTCACTTAATTAGAAAATGATCAATACGTGTAATTTCGATTATACCAAAATCATTACATCTACTTAATGTACACACTGAACAATAATTTTTCTTGGAATTGACTTAAATCATAATTACATTCATTCATTAATCCCCTGTATTGTGATTAACTTTTTATTTTTCAAAACATTTTAAATACCCACTCACACTGCCTCATTTCCACCTCCACACCGTTAGAAACCCTAAAACCCTAAATCTCTTCTTTCTTTCTCTCTCTCTCTCTCTCTCTCTCTCTCTCTCTCTCTCTTAAACACTCATTCACCATCTTCGTCTTCATCAATCTCAAACCATCATCATGATGAATGATATTCAGCAAGCAACCGTTCGCTTCTCCGAAGAAATGGAAGAGTCACTGAATCCCTCCGAAAAGTCACCGTCTTCATCTATTGTGCCTTCTACAACCATCACAACCACCGCAACTGTTGTTTCGACTTCATCATCTCTTCCCACGATCGATGAAAACCATGTAACGCAACGAAATCCCTCAATTACCTGTGTTGTTCTTACAGATGACCTAACAGTTCTCAAAAACTAGATGTCGATTTTAACAATCTTTGTGATAATGGTTTTAACCTTCATGATCAACTAAACACTAAAGGTTGGAAAAGTTATTTTGACAGACTTAGAGGTCCTACCTATGAAGCACTGGTAAAAGACTTCTGGAGGATGGCTAACACTGGCGATCTTCATGTTGTTTCCTTTGTTATGGAAAAGATGATTGTTATCACCGAGAGGTCAATCTCAGATCTGCTAGGAATGAAGTTCTTGGAAGGAAAACGAGTATATGGGAAAATTGAAAAATCTGACTCCATCATCAACAAAGCAATTTTCACAAACTATCAATCTGGGAAAACAGAATATAAAAGCAAGGACTTGTGTGATAATCTGAGAATCTGGCACAAGATTATTCTTGGTTGTATCAATCCAAGATTGTCAAAGAGTTCTGCAGATTACTTCAATGCAAATCAAAAGTACATGTTGTACTACTTGCATAAAAATGAGAAAATGTGTCTACCATCTATTCTGTTTTACTATCTAACATATATGGTGCGCAAGACAAGAACAACAGTTTCACCAGAAAAGAAGATTCCATCTTATAATCCCTTCAGAAGATTGCTCTCTGATATCTTTGTTGAAAGTGGCTTACTGGATTATCTAGTTGAAGAAGCCAAGTATACAGAATACTTGACTCCAAGTATAGGAGAAGCTTTCAATGCTATGAATCTCAAGCATATGAAAATGATCAAGAATGTTGAAGTGAAACCTCTGTCTATCTCTCATAACACTGTGATTAAAAACCGAATTCCAGTGGAAAATTATCCTATCTATCACAGAGGCGATAATATACGAACAATTGCTGCATTTGTTGTTTTGATGAGAGAAGAAGGACATGACATGTCTAATTTCAGGATTGAAGATGTTGCTCGTAAACCTCCATATGTTGTTACCTGAAGTAAGAGGAAGCAAACTGAAGAGGATTCTGAGCTTAAGAAAAGGAAGAAGGATGACAAGTCTGCTACCAATCCCTCTACTTCAATAAATGTTACTAAAACTGTTACTGTATCATCATCATCTACTTTCATTCCTACCTCCAATCTACAAATAAAGTTCAAACCACCATCTTTTTCGATTCCTCCTCCAACTACCACTATTCAACCATCTCCCATTCCATCAATCAGTACACCTATTTCATCTGAAGCTATTCCTACCTACACCTCGACAATAACCTCTTCACTCATTCAACCAATTGAACCAGAATCTGAGGAAACCATCTATAATCCTCTAGAAACTATCACATCTGATCGACCAACGTCTGAACCTATTCTTACTGAAATTGTTTCATCCCAACCAGCACCGTCTGAAACTCACTCTGCTGAGCCTGACCTTGCCTTGATCATCTATGACATACCCCTTGTAACGCCCCGTTTTGTCTTATTTATTTAATCGAGTCGATTTAATTATTTTCATTTTTTTATTATTTTATTCTAGACTTTTATTTGACAATATATTATTTTTCATCGTTATTATGTTTTATCGTGTTTTGAGAGCGTTTGCGAGATATTTGAGAGTAGGGGTATTTTGGTCTTTTTGCTTGGTTATTTTTCATAAAATAGAAACATAGAGAGAAAAATAGAAAGAAAGAAAAAGAGAAGAGAGAAAGGAAGAGAAGGGAAAAGGAGAGGAAAACTTGGGATAGAAGGAATTTTTCGTTCAAGCACGATTAATCGGGTAAGGGTGGGAAGTTTTGATTATATCTTGCTTGTGTATGTATATGTGTTATTTGTTGTAAATGTTTTGGTTGTTTCACAACTTTTTCTCATTAATAAATTGATGAAAAATTGATAGAAATCGATGTTTTCACGGTCGAAACTCGATATAAACTGCGTAGAATAATTTGTTGTTATGTTTAAAACATGTCTTGGTTGATATATTGTGACTTGGAAGTGTTTAGATGAGATTTGGAGAGGATTTGGGGTAAATTTCGCAGCAGAGATTATGCAGGAAAATTTTTGGGTTGTGCTGCCCATACGCGTAAAGGCATGGCAATACGCGTATTGGGTTGGGAAATACGCGTATGGCTAGGGGGAATTGAGGGCATTACGCGTATGGAACCCATTTTCCACGGCCCTCTGCTGGAATGCGTAATGGTACGCGTAAGGGGCAAGACATTACGCGTAACTAGGAAGGCAATACGCGTACTAGGTTTTAGTGGAATTTGTGGGGAGAAATCAGTCTCTGCCCATATGCGTAGCACTTTGGGCATTACGCGTATGGATGGGCGAGCGAGCTAGGCAGTACGCGTATGACCCAAGGCAATACGCGTATGACCAGAGGGGGTGCAGAATTTTCCCGATTTCGCGTCCGATGCCGTAACTTGTGATCCGTAAGTCGGATCGAGGCGTTCTTGGTACCGTTGGAAAGCTAGTGAGATGTTCTTTCTTATAAAAATGGTTTTGAGATTGGTGGCTGATTTAATTATGTCGGGAATTTGGAAATGCGTCGTTTTGTCGACTTTTACCGTTTTAATTGTGTGTATTTGATGTGTTATCATGCAATATGCTTTTGATATATATCGTATAACTTGTGTGATGTTATATGATTTGAATGCATGTGATGAAATGTTGTGATGATGGTTTGTGGCCTAAGGGAAAGTAAATGCATTGTGTTATGTTTGATTGAATATGCATGATGATGGATGTTGGAATGGTTTACATGGTTCTATATGTGTATGCATTTGATTGTCATGAGTCATTGTATGCCAAGCATCATGATATGCATTCTTGTGATGTCGTGTTCCCTAGTGGGTGTGAGCGACGAAACGATTCCAGAGGGAATTTGCTATAACGGTCGTGAGCCTTATACCGAGAGGACCTAAAGCGACGTTATAGACAATCGTGAGCCTTATACAAAGAGGACCTAAAGCGATCGGATCGTGAGCCTTATACAAAGAGGACCTAAAGTGATCCATAAACATCGTGAGCCTTATATCAAGAGGACCTAAAGCGACGAGGAACATCGTTTTCCCTACGGGGAGTTACACTAAGTAACAAGCGATGATTCCAATAGTTCCTGAGTGAACTAATGATGAGAATGATGGATGGATGGTACCGCATTTGCATAGAGTCGTTGTTTCGGTATCTTTGCATTTGCATAAATCATGAATGGATTAATTATGTGTGGAAAATCATGAATGGATTGATTATGTGTGGAAAATCATGAATTGATTGAGTATGTGTTGAGATTTATGTTTGAATTGGTGAATTGATGTGCTTATGTGATAAATGCATTGGTTATGGATAATATGTTTTATGCATAAACATATGCTATGTGATGTGGTGGGGTGTTTCCATATGTTATGACTTTGGTGTGCCTTATGTGTGAATATGTGATTATGTTGGTGTAATTGATATATGCTATGATGTTGGATTATCAGAAATATGTTATGTATCTGTGGTACGCTATATGTATTAGTATGTAATGCTTGTGGTGAGAATAGTTATGCATGTGAATTTATATGTGTTGCATATTATTATGCAATCTTGATTTAGTTGTTATTTCTCACCCTTCTGCTGTGGTTTGTTGCTCTATGAGGCAATTGCAGATTAGTGTCTTGGAGGGTTTTGTGAAGATTAGTTCTCCATCCTTTTGACGGTCTGTCTACTCTGATACGTAACACGGGAGTTGGGGAGCGCTATTGTTATATATGTATACATTTGTTGGATATATTTTGTATTAACTTTGTATGAATATCTTGATGTTACAAAATGATTTATTTTGTAAAACAAGGCAGTTATGGATCTTTCCGCTTTATTCCATAATTGAACTTTCCTTTTGTATGGAAAAAGTTTCCCTTTTAGGTTTGTTCCATTTTGTGTTGTGTATCAAAATTTATGAGCAGGGATTGTGTTTTCTTTCTATTGATGTGGCATCCTTGTTTCTGTCGGAAAAATAATTTTTTATTTACTCTGATTTATTTATGTATTATTTATTCGCGATGGGAATTTGGGTCTTACATTAGTGGTATCAGAGCAGGCCGGTCCTTCCGGCCAAGTTGTTGAGTCAGTTGGTGTGATAGTTGAATACTGCCGATGTTGTTTGTCCCTTAGTACGTGATATGTATGTGAACACTGTTAGTACTTTCTAGTTTTTCTAATCCTTTGTCTTCAGGTGTGAGAAGGAGATAAATGGGGGAGAAGCTGGTGCTTCTCCAAGTTGCTTCAGTTGTGGAGCGTTGGTTGCAAGAGTGTAAGTGTGGTTTGGACAGTGTTGTTCCCGAATTCCGTAGGGAGTGCGGAGGTAAGGGTTATGTCAACTAAGGATTTGTGCCTTAGGTAGTTTTGTGCACAAGATGCAAGAAATGCTATTATAGTTTAGTAAAGACGGTTTATGCCCCATCATGATTGCCGGCTGTCTATTGACAAATTGAGGAACTGATCACCCTTAATCTCTTGTTGATAATAGACGGGAATTATGTTGGATGGAATAGACGTGTCTTTCCGGCTTTGATAGTGTGTGAAATGAATTGTTTGGAATTTAAGAAAATGATTACGGATTGTTTTAATGAGTCGATGAAGATTCTAATATCAGAAGATGAGACGGATTAGAGGTTTTGGTATGTTGGTTCAGTTGGGAAGTCGTTGAGAGAGAACGATTGGGTATTATTAATGGCTGCTTCTCAGAGAGCGGAGACTGAACTCATAATCGGAAGAAGGTGAGGATTTGAGGTTTATATCTGCTAAGTGAGTAGGAAACTCTCAGGGGACGAGACTAAGATGTTTGTTATGTTTGTGATAATAGTGTTCTGGAATTGGCAGAAAGGCCACAGTGATGGGCTTCCAGTTGTGCGTGATTCCAGATGTGTTTCCGGATGGAATATTGGATGTTAGCGTTAGAATTACTCGGATTGAAAGAGCGGTTGGAAGATTTACTGGAAATGGGATTTGTGAGACCAAGTGTGTCGCTTAGGAAAGCTCCAATGTTATTAGTAACAAAAAGGATGGATGACTGAATGGAATAATAAGCATGAGGTGTATAATGGTATCGAGACTACGGGAAGCCAAACTTAGAGTTCTGGTGAGGTTTGGAGTCTTTGGAGTTTTAGAGCATTAATGGAAATCTTGAGAAAACCCTTATGTGTGGACGTAATATTGATATTAAGAGTTCCTTTGGGTTGGTTGTTGCTAAATGTTAGGATTTATAGAATTTGGATTGTTAAGATAAGAAATTGTATATGGACTACTAACAGTTAAATAAGGTAACGATTGAGAATAAGTGTCCACTTTCATGAATAGATAACTGGATTGGTTTGGTTGAGTTTGAGTGAAATCACAATTGGTTGGAATGTTTAATAAGAGTGGTGATTTGTGTGAGTTGAGGCTTTGATCGATTCAATGTGACTAGTTATGGTTGTTATTGTCGGGATAGGCTGTTATTTACTCGGTTAAGCTTGTATGTGAGTAACCAGTTACCCAGTGAAAAAATTTTTTTGCAAAAGGTTTAAGAATTTATATCTTTCGGAATTGGGTTGGGCATTACAACGTACAATGATGTTATTTGGTGTTAGTAATGCGTCTGTAATGTTTCTGGAGTAGATGAATCGTATCTTCCATATTTACTTGGATGAGGTCGTGGTGGTTTTGATTGAGGGTATTCGGATCTGTTATAAACTCAAAGGAAGAACAGGTAGAGTGGTTGAGATTCGAATTACAAGTGTTAAAAAGAGACGAAGTTTTATGCTAAGTTATTCAAGTGAGAATTTGGGTAGAAAATGGTTAGTTTTCTTGGATATGTTATTTCAGATGAGAGTATGGTATGGATCCATCGGAAGTACATGCAGTTCTACATGAGAGGCTCCGAAGTCGGTTAAGGTGATTAGAAACTTTTTGGACTTTAGTTGGTTATTACCGGAGGTTATGGAGGGTTTTTCCAAGTTAGCATTTTCGTTACTTCGCTTGACTTGCAAAGGGTAAGTCGTTTGCTTTGGATGTTCATTGTGAGGAAAGTTTGAGAGGGTTAAAGTAGAATTTGTCTACGGCTCCAGTTTTGATTTTGTGTGATCCTAATAAATCGTTTGTGAGGTATTGTGATGTTTCTTTGATGAGTTAGTTAGTGTGTTAATGCAAGAGGGTAAAATCGTGGCTTATGCTTTATGACAATTGAGGATTCATAGAAGGATCTGTACTATTTTGGATTTGGAATTGGTTGTGGTTGTATTGTGTTGGAATATTTGGAGGTATTATCTTTATGGTTCTAGGTTCGAAGTGTTTAGTAATCACAAGACTATTGAGTACTTGTTTGGTCTGAAGGGATAGAGTATGAGACAACGAGGATGGTTAGAATTCGTGACGAGTTATGAAGTTGGCTTGGATTATCCTTCGGGAAAAGCTGATGTTGTGCCTGAAGAGTTAAGTCGATAGCCTTTGCATATGGTGGTTTTGATGGTCAGAGAATTAAAATTATTTGCGCAAATCAAAGACTTGTGTCTGGTGTGTAAGATAACACAGTAAGTGGGAGGTTGGGTATATTAAAAGTGAGCAGTGATTTTTGGTGAATATGAGAAAGAGTTAGACTTTGGACGTGAGATTGGTAGTTTTGATAGTTACGAGTAATCAGAGTGCACAACGGAAGCGTGATGTGGCACATTTTGTATTTGCGTGTGGGACTGATAAGAGTTCATAGGTGGAACATTGGGAACATGTAGGAATGGTGAGACCATTGGACGTTTCAGAATGGAAGTGTTAGGCGAAAGGTTTAAATATTATTCATGGGCTACTATGTAGATGGATGTTTTGGTTGTATGTTCGATTGGTGAATCGTAGCATTGTTGCAATATTGTTGTGTGACAAGGATATTGGTATTGTGGTTATGTAGAGGTTGTTGAAACAGTGTTGGGTCGTGGAACTTTAGGCTCTTGTCTTTGTTGTTGCCTCGTTTCCATGGTGTTGGTTCGAGTGCGAGTAACTAATTCCTGTGTGGGGGATTAGGGGAGTGTTACCTGGGTGTTGGTAACTTGGGTATTCTTTGAGTCGTGCGTTAATCGTCAAGTGCATTGTATGGGCTTTGCACCTTGTCGTGGTAGTGTCGTCGTTGTCGTGTCGTTGTTGTAGCTGCTGTTGGCAAGGTGGTTTGTCAGTTTGTGCTATTCGTGGTATGCCTTTTGTTGGCATGATAGTTTGTTGGTCGGATGCGAGAGTCGTATCCGGAGTTGTTCGTATCAATTATATTTTCGAGGACGAAAATGTCTAAGTGGGGGAGAATTGTAACGCCCCGTTTTGTCTTATTTATTTAATCTAGTCGATTTAATTATTTTCGTTTTTATATTATTTTATTCTTGACTTTTATTTGACAATATATTATTTTTAATCGTTATTATGTTTTATCGCATTTTGAGAGCGTTTGCGAGATATTTGAGAGTAGGGGTATTTTGGTCTTTTTGCGTGGTTATTTTTCATAAAATAGAAACATAGAGAGAAAAATAGAAAGAAATAAAAAGAGAAGAGAGAAAGGAAGAGAAGGGAAAAGGAGAGGAAAACTTGGGATAGAAGGAATTTTCCGTTCAAGCACGATTAATTGGGTAAGGGTGAGAAGTTTCAATTATATCTTGCTTGTGTATGTATATGTCTTATTTGTTATAATTGTTTTGGTTGTTTCACAACTTTTTCTCATTAATAAATTGATGAACAATTGATAGAAATCGATGTTTTCACGGTTGAAACTCGATATAAACTGCGTAGAATATTTGTTGTTATGTTTAGAACATGTCTTGGTTGATATATTGTGACTTGGAAGTGTTTAGATGAGATTTGGAGAGGATTTGGGGTGGATTTCGCAGCAGAGATTATGCAGGAAAAATTCTGGGTTGCGCTGCCCATATGCGTAACAGGCATGGCAATACGCGTATTGGGTTGGGCAATACGCGTATGGCTAGGGGGAATTGAGGGCATTACGCATATGGAACCCATTTTACACGGCCCTCTGCTGGAATGCGTAATGGTACGCGTAAGGGGCAAGGCATTACGCGTAACTAGGAAGGCAATACGCGTACTAGGTTTTAGTGGATTTTGTGGGGAGAAATCAGTCTCTGCCCATACGTGTAGCACTTTGGGCATTATGTGTATGGATGGGCGAGCGAGCTGGGCAGTACGCGTATGGCCCAAGGCAATACGCGTTTGACCAGAGGGGGTGCAGAATTTTCCCGATTTCGCGTCCGATGTCGTAACTTGTGATCCGTAACTCGGATCGAGGCGTTCTTGGTACCGTTGGAAAGCTAGTGAGATGTTCTTTCTTATAAAAATGGTTTTGAGATTGGTGGCCGATTTAATTATGTCGGGAATTTGGAAATGCATCGTTTTGTCAACTTTTACCGTTTTAATTGTGTGTATTTGATGTGTTATCATGCAATATGCTTTTGATATATATCGTATGACTTGTGTGATGTTATATGATGTGAATGCATGTGATGAAACGTTGTGATGATGGTTTGTGGCCTAAGGGCAAGTAAATGCATTGTGTTATGTTTGATTGAATATGCATGATTATGGATGTTGGAATGGTTTACATGGTTGTATATGTGTATGCATTTGATTGTCATGAGTCATTGTATGCCAAGCATCATGATATGCATTCTTGTGATGTCGTGTGCCCTAGTGGGTGTGAGCGACGAAATGATTCCAGGGGGAATCTGCTATAACGGTCGTGAGCCTTATACCAAGAGGACCTAAAGCGACGTTATAGACGATCGTGAGCCTTATACAAAGAGGACCTAACGCGATCGGATCGTGAGCCTTCTACAAAGAGGACCTAAAGCGATCCATAAACGTCGTGATCCTTATACCAAGAGGACCTAAAGCGACGGGGAACATTGTTTGCCCGACGGGGAGTTACACTAAGTAACAAGCGATGATTCCAATAGTTCCTAAGTGAACTAATCATGAGAATGATGGATGGATGGTACCACATTTGCATAGAGTCATTGTGTCGGTCTCTTTGCATTTGCATAAATCATGAATGGATTGATTATGTGTGGAAAATCATGAATGGGTTGATTATGTGTGGAAAATCATGAATTGATTTAGTATGTGTTGAGATTTATGTTTGAATTGGTGAATTGATGTGCATATGTGATAAATGCATTGGTTGTGGATAATATGTTTTATGCATAGACATATGCTATGTGATGTGGTGGGGTGTTTCAATATGTTATGAATTTAGTATGCCTTATGTGGGAATATGTGATTATGTTGGTGTAATTGATATATGCTATGATGTTGGATTATCAGAAATATGTTATGTATCTGTGGCACGCTATATGTATTAGAATGTGATGCTTGTGGTGAGAATAATTATGCATGTGAATTTATATGTGTTGCATATTATTATGCAATCTTTATTTAGTTGTTATTCCTCACCCTTCTGCCGTGGTTTGTTGCTCTATGAGGTAATTGTAGATTAGTGTCTTGGAGGCTTTTGTGAAGATTAGTTCTCCATCCTTTTGTCGGTCTGTCTGCTTTGATACGTAACACGGGAGTCGGGGAGTGTTATTGTTATATATGTATACATTTGTTGGATATATTTTGTATTAACTTTGTATGAATATCTTGATGTTACAAAACGATTTATTTTGTAAAACAAGGCAGTTATGGATCTTTCCGCTTTATTCCATAATTGAACTTTCCTTTTGTATGGAAAAAATTTCCCTTTTAGGTTTGTTCCATTTTGTGTTATGTATCAAAATTTATGAGCAGGGATTGTGTTTTCTTTCTATTGATGCGGCATCCTTGTTTCTGTCGGAAAAATAAATTTTTATTTACTCTGATTTATTTATGTATTATTTATTCGCGATGGGAATTAGGGTCTTACACCCCTTCCAACAACCCTTGAAGAATGCATTGGTCAGTTTCGTAACAAGGCTATAAAGAAGGTGGCAAAATTAAGAGCAGAAGTAAGCACAAGTGCTAAGCCTCTAGAGCTTGAGAATTCTTGGAAAACCTTTCAGAGGTGGTTAGATTCTGAATTTGCAAGAATTACAAGATTTCCAGACGCCACTAAAGCTGCTGGAGTTCAGTCGGCAAAGGAAAGAGTAGAAGCTGAAGAGCGGATAAGGGAATTCAAGCTTTTGGCTGCGATGCAGAAAGAAGCTGAAGAAAAAGCTGCTGAAGAAGCGAGACTTGTTGCAGAAGAAGAAGCCAGGCTGGAAAAAAAAGCTGAAGCTATAGAAAAAGCTAAACAAGACGCCTTAGTTGTTTCCTCACTTGAACCTGATGTGGTGCATTTGGAAAACGCAATTAAAGAAATCAGAGGAGAACAACAGATTTTCAGAGAAAATTTTGCAGAACAGAAGGTTGTCAATGCAAATGTTCAGAACCTGCTTCAAAAGATTTTGGACAAAATGTCTTTTGGAAGCACTTGAGTTTTTTCTTTGTTTCGTTTGGTTATATGATTTCAGGATTTAGGACTTAGTTTTTCACCCTTTGATCACAAAACTTTTTGATAATAACAAAAAGGGGGAGAAGTAATGAATGCGAAATTTTGAGTCTTATAGTTAATCTCTGAATAACAAGCTATTTACAGTCTAACCAGTAAATTTTTATTTCTGTTAGATGTTTTTCTTTGTCCTTCTTTTCAGGAGTTCAAGTTTGATTAAACATCATAAAAATCAAAATTCAGCAAATCAGAACTTTGATGACTCTGATAGTTCAAGTCCTTGAGTTTTGATAGAAACAAGATTCTGAGATAACGACCTGAGTTCGTGTTTAACTTTGAAGGATCAAGTTTATAATTAAATCAAGACTATGAAGATTTCAGTGTCTGACCTCTTAGAATCAGGGGGAGTCCATCTCGAAAAATTCACAAGTCAGGATATTTAATCTTCACCCAGTCTGAGATTCAGGGGGAGTATCTCATGTGAAGGATAAGTATATCTTAACCTTCTTATTTCGATTACCCTTGTGTTATGTACAAAATTGTGTCATCAAAATACATAGTTTTGTAATCATCAAAAAGGGGGAGATTGTGAGAACAAGAGTTGGTTCTGCATTAATACCTCTGAGTTTTGATGATATCAAACAAGTATGTTTGTATGAACAATTTTATAAGTCCAATGTTTATTATTTGTGAGAATCTAACAAACAGGTTCTGCTTCCGTTAAATGGCGTGAATATGTTGTTAAAAGAAAATACTTCGCCCACGCGTTACACTTGATACGCTATATAACAGAAATTGCTTCAGGAGAATCTGATGTTCTGAAGACTGAGGTTCTGATGAACGAAGTTCAGATGCTGAACACTTACGCTCTTTAGATAAAGGTTCTGAAGACCCAATATAGTCTCTACTCATGCTTCAACTAAATACCATCAGAAGCCTCTGAAGATATGATGACAACATTCTAAGCAAACAAGGTTCTGAAGATCAAGTGCTGAAGACTTTGAAGGCGCAGCTCTGAGGACTCCAAGACTTGAAGATCTTAAGAACCAAGCTACGTTTTCCCTTCTTACTCATGCTCACAGAAGCCTCAAAAGTTAAGAAGATTATAAGACTAAGCAACAGAGTACAACTGTACAACGGTACAAACGAAGATATCTTAGAAACAGTGCAACCAATACTAATGAAGATATCTTGACAAGACAGGACACAAAAGTATTATCTGTCCCCACGTCTATATCAAGCCGCCATCAGTCTAAATAGCTATGATTACTTTTCAACGGACATATTTTACTCGGCTATATAAAGACTTGAAGACTTGAAGAAAGTGATACGAAAGCTCACTGCAAACTACTCTCTTACTAATATCTTTCTTAAAGTCATTTAGATCTAAACTTGTTTAAATTTCAGCTTGTAAAAAAAGCACTATTCTGTAAACGATACTCATTCAAACTTCGGTTTGTATTCCTTAAGAAAGATCTGCACGGTTGGATTTCTTGAGAAGTCTAGAACTTGAGAGTTTTAGAGGTTGTTGTTAGTCACCAGCAGTTTGGCTTGTGCATTGTATTAATCTGATTGATTAGTGGATTAAGACCTCGATTGAGAGAGGAAAAATCACCTTGGCGGGTGGACTAGATTAACTTGAGGAATTCTCAAGTGAACTAGTATAAACATACTGTGTTATCTCTTTCTAAGCTTCATTAAGATTATTACTCATAAGTTAGAAAGTTGTTAAAAAGGGGTTAGTATAAAGAAACGATTTTATTTTGAAAAACTAATCCAAACCCCCCCCCTTTCTTGTGTTTTTCACACCTTCAACATCCTTTTTGAAAACACAATAATTTGGGCCTCAATCATTGTATAAGTCCCTCTGTGGTTTTCAAAACTACGACGCGATTATCGCCTTTTCAAAAGAATTCATCTAGGCCTCTCTTTAAGAATAAAGCCCTAAACTTCCTTTTACAACAAATTTCCTTTTGATTTAGATTCAAATTCTAAGTTTTATCAAAACTTTCTTCAATTTCTTGAATAACTAACCATACAGCTGTAGTTGCTATGCTTGGGCTTGCACAACTGTAAGTTCCATTATCTTTTCAACACATACTTGTTTATATATTTCATCTGTATATATATATATATATATATATATATATATGCTTGTACATATTTGCTTAGAGTTTTCCCCAGCAATTAGGTCTAGGTCTAGATAAAACCAGTGATTTCTCTTTTAACACAGTCAAAACTAGTTCCCCATAGGAAATTCCAGATACAGTCTTGCCTCCTCTTGGGCTTATACAATATGGAACAGAGAAAAGCATTATTCCCGGTGAAACTTT
This sequence comes from Lathyrus tuberosus, assembly GCA_022829125.1. Classification (NCBI taxonomy): domain Eukaryota; kingdom Viridiplantae; phylum Streptophyta; class Magnoliopsida; order Fabales; family Fabaceae; genus Lathyrus; species Lathyrus tuberosus. The sequence continues at coordinate 18,668,752 of JALAZF010000005.1, read as the reverse complement.
TCTCTAGACTGTTACAACTTAGAAATATATGTGTACAAGAAATTCAATTCTCCAAAAAGGATTGATTCCCAGTGAAACCTTTCTTGAACTTATCTTAGGCAAGGACCCACAAGCTTCCTAAAAGCATCCCCAGCCTCCTCTTGGGCTTTGTACAAGGACTCACAGGCTTCTTAGAAGTTCTCAGCCTCCTCTTGGGCTTAGTACAAGGACCCGAAGACCTCCTACAGGTATAGGACAGAACTTAGTCATCTCTACTAGTTCAATCCTCCAGAGAGCCAGAATTTCTGAACATCCATTCTAGGGTTGATTCTCATCCCTTAAAACACTAGCCTCCTCTTGGGCATCATACAAAGATCATCCTACAGCTAAGAGTCAACCTCTCCATACCAGTAGACTTGGAAAGTCTCATCTCCTCTTGGATCTCAAAGAAACCCTCAAGTTTCCTAAAACCACAGGAATAACCCTGATCACTTCATCAATCTCCAGCAGAGTTTGAAACCTCCATAGGTTTTCATACTCAAAGTTTAAACCTTTACCATCAATATAACCTTAACAGAGTCAGAACCTCAGGGCATCTGATATTCTCATTAAGAGTTGACTCCCCAAATTGGACCTGTTTCTGGATCTCAATAATCCTCAACAGAAGCCAACCTCCTCTTAGGCTTCATATAATAATTTCCTCAGCCAGCCTCCTCTTAGGCTTTGTATAAAGATTTTTCCTCATCAGATTCAGCCTCAATCTTGGGCTTTGTATAAGATAGATGAAACCTCCCCAGTGGAGTCAATTTCTTTTCAGCCTCAATCTTGGGATTTGCACAAGACAGATAAAACCTCCCCAGTGGAGTCAATTTCTTTTCAGTCTCAATCTTGGGCTTTGTACAAGAAAGAAAAAAATACTCCCCAGAAGAGTTCAATTTATTTTTAGCCTCAATCTTGGGCTTTGTACAAGACAGATCATACTCTCCAGCTGAGTCAATCTCCTTTTAGCCTCAATCTTGGGCTTTGTACAAGACAGATATAAAACTCCCTAGTAGAGTCAACCTTTTAGCTTCAAACTTGGGCTTTGATCAAGGCACACAAAAATCAACATCCCCGTAGAGGAAACCAAGAGTTCTCTCTGTAGGAAGACATTTCACCGTATATCACATATCTAAACAAATAATAAAACAAACCCTAATTCCAGATAATTGTTGTAAGTGGCACACTTGTTGATTCAAAAATCTAAGTTGTGGTCCCTCTTTTATCCTGGTAAACTTCCTCTTTCATCTAATTACTGTAAGTGGCAAGCCTCTGGATTATTTATATCCAAGCCAATGTCGCTCTCTTAGCATGGAAGATTCCTAAGGAAAAATGGCATTGCTCTACACTGAGTTAAAGTTTCCTCCTTCAGGACATTTCCCTTATAAAGGAAATTATGGCATTGTTGGATTCTATACATTCCAGTTAAAGTAATCCTCCTTTATAATCAGCTATCCAACGATTGTGATAAACAGGTGATATACCTCCCTTTAGAGATGAAAAATTCTCTCTCAAACCCTTTAGCTTCAATCTTGGGCTTTAAACAAGACACCAAACATCTTTTTCCTCACATAGATTAGGAGGAACTACGATTGCTCTGATTTCCCGAGTACCTTTACGGGACTACATAGGCATAAGATTGCGAAATCTTAGCGAGCACACATACCAAAAACTTTAGGTCCAGTACCTTACCAAAAATAACATAAAACCCATAAACAACAAAAAAAACTCTCTCAACACTCCCAAAGGAGAAACTTTCCTAACCCATGACAGATAAACACCAGAAAGTATTTAAACATGCCAAAGAATGTCTATGGATAACCATATATGCACTGGGTAATTAACAACTTCCCTTTGTATAACCTGACCTCGACCCCTCAATCTCTTAGCATTTGTTAAAGAAAACATTTTTGTGTAAGGTTAGTTTTAGATAGCTTCCCTTTCCTTTCCAGCTTCATAGGATAAATAAGAAATCAGTAAGTAGCACCCAATTCCAACCATTGCGGTAAGGTGGTCGCGTCACCGACAAAAATCCCACGTTACAGAAAAATGGCGACTTAGCTGGGGAGACTTTAGGATTAGAGTTCCTAAGAGATCTAGGTTTTGTTTGGCATTTTCGACTTTCTACTATACATATATATATATATATATTTATATATATATATATATATATATATATATATATATATATATCATTTACTGTTATACTACTTGATACCCGTGTTTAAATTTCTGTTAACTGGGAATGCGATTAATACACATGTGGAAAGTTTGAGAGAACATTAAGATAAGTGGTGGCATATCCAGGAAATGCTTATAGGGAGTGAATCCCGACCAAGATAACTTGGCAGTCCACCGAATCAGTCGAGGTACCCGTGCGAAAATATCGATGTTGAACGACCGATTGTCGTGAAAGCATTGTCTATCCCAGTGCGGTACCCATGACCCTGAGGATTTAGTAGACATTAACCATATGGCTATTTGGTAGTGTGGTGACTATCGGTAATAGTTTATACGCGATACTACACTCAAATGATATTCATCCTAGGATATTATAGCTCGCTCGAGTGAATCAACTTGTTGTTGGTATCCCTAGGAGGGGTCAATGACTTTGTGAACCTTTTAGAACCCGTTCTACAGAAATTGACCAAAATAGTACAACCTTTGGCGATGGGTAGAGCCATGTCTCCATGCTCGTGATGTTGAACCCTTGAACCCATGTTTTCAAATGTTTTTGTGTGTTGCATTCATGCATTCATTAAAAAAAACTCTTTTCAAACAAGAAAAAAATCTTGTTCAAAAGAACTAAAACAATAATTGCAAATATCAGAGGTTGCGTTATGGATTTCGGTAGAAGAAAGACGCACAAGTACACCTTTAAGGCTCCGAAACTAGAAGACTTAAGGAAATTGGGAAGGATGATTACCAGTCCCGATGCTTTCAGAGCTAAGCATGGAGGACTGTTGTCTCTGTTAAGGGTCAACGTGGTTGAAGGAATCCTATCTACGCTGGTACAGTTCTACGATCTGTTTTTCCACTGCTTCACTTTCCCGGATTACCAACTTGCGTCAACATTGGCGGAATACTCTAACCTAATTGATTTACCTATCACTGATCAAGTTCCGTTTTCTGGAGTGGAAGAAATTCCAAAGAATCAGGCCATTGCAAGAGCAATCTCTTTGGATGAGTCAGAAGTTAGGACTCACATAACCACTAAAGGAGGAATCCAGGGTTTACCGGCTAAATTCCTGATGAAGAAAGCTCTATACTTTGTTAGTATAGGAAACATAACTTCCTTCGAAGATATCTTTGTCCTGCTCATATATGGGTTATTCCTCTTTCCCAACATTGACAACTTCGTCGATGCCAATGTTGTTAAGATATTCTTGATAGGAAACCCCGTGCCTACCTTGCTCGCAGATGCTTATCATTCTGTACACTTAAGGAATTTGTACAGCAGAGGAATGATCACATGCTGTGTACCCTTACTCTACAAATGGTTCATTTCCCATTTGCCCAAGTCTACTGCTTTTTTGGATCACAAGAGTACTCTACGTTGGTCACAAAGGATTATGTCTCTGACCAATTCTGACATGGATTGGTACAATCGGATTTACGAAGGGATAAAGATCATAGACAGATGTAGAAATTTCCCTAACGTACCCCTCATTGGAACTAAAGGAGGAATCAACTATCATCCAATTTTAGCTGGTCGTCAACTCGGATACCCGATGAAGAATATCCCACATAACATTCATCTGGAAGGTCTTTTCTTCAAGGAAGGGGAAAATGATAGGGCACTAAAGAAGGAAATAGTGCATGCTTGGCAACATATTCACAGGAAAGGCATAGAGTCTTTGGGAAGACCAAGTTGTACCTCCATGGAACCTTATCTCCACTGGGTGCAAACTAGAGCCCTCAAGCTGAGGATGCCTTACCCTCGTCAAGAAGTTTTTCCCTTAAAGGAGACTATCCTTTATTTCATGTCTGATACGGAAAAAATCCAGGCCGCTCTCAACAAAGTTCAACATGAAAAGAGCTCTTGGAAGAACAAATACCAAATCCTTAATTTGGAATGTATCAAGATTCAGGAACTGTTAAAAGAGAAGGATGCTCTGATTGAAATATTAGAGCAGCCTGCTATAGAAAGTCAGGAAGACCGAAGAAAAGGAAAATATAGGAACCGACATCTAAGCTCTCTTCAGAGAGGACTCAGGATCCATGAGCTTAGACATTCTCCTTACAGCACTTTGTAAAATACTTTACTTTTTCCTTGTAAAATATTGCAATCTTTCGAATTCAATAAAATGGGTCTTCCCCCACTGTATGATATTTACAATCTATTTGTTGAAGTTTCTTTTTGAACAAAACAAAAACTGAAAAAATATGTCTTTGCATATCATTCATCATAACGCATTTTTCTTATCTTTGAGTCTCACGTATGTGTAAAAATTCTAGAGTTAAAATGTCAGACTCATACAATACTCGGGCCAATCGACAAAAGAAAATGGACGATCTCGAGGAAGAGAACAGAGAGCTGAGAGAAGAAATCGACACTCTAAAAGAAATTTTGGAAAAACTTCACAGCAACCTGCAAACCTTGGCAGCAGCCCAGGAACAACAACATCAAAGGACTGTGATCTCAGAGATTACATCTACACCCATATTGGAGACACATGAGAATCATACTAGGTATAACATGCCTAAAGGGCGCCCCTGGGGCATGCCTTTCAACTTTATACCTGAAGGATATATCCCACCAGTCACTGAAGACCCAGAAGCCGTAGCAGGAACCGTTGGACCTGAAGGTTACAAACTTCGGGAAAGTGAAGATGTAAGGGTTACGACGGTAACTCCTGAAGGTTATAAACTTCAGGGCACTGAAGCGCCAAGGGTCACCGCTATAATGTCTATACCACAACTAGTGGTACACACTGTCTCGGAAGGACAGATTCCGCAAGCAGTTTCTAGTGGAAACGAAGACATGTACGAAAGAATGAATGAGTTCTAGGAACAATTCTTGGAAATACAGAAGGAACTACATACCATTCGCGGTCAAGGCTTATTCGGAAAGGACACCGCACAAATTCAAGGTACCTGACTTTGAAAAATACAAAGGAAACTTTTGCCCTCAAAGTCATTTGGTGATGTACGCTCGAAAAATGTCTACTCAAACAGACAATCAACAGCTACTGATCCATTACTTCCAAGACAGTTTAACCGGTGTCGCACTCAAATGGTACATGGGTTTAAACTACACCAAGATTAGTACTTTCAGAGATCTCGGGGCAGCCTTCATTCAGCAATATAAATACAATTTGGACATGGCACCGGATAGGGATCAACTCAGAGCAATGTCACAAAAGGACAAAGAAACATTTAAAGAATATGCTCAGAGATGGCGTGAAATTGCCTCTCAGATATATCCCCCTCTTGAGGAAAAGGAAATGACAAAGATTTTCCTGAAAACGTTGAGCTCGTTCTATTACGACCGAATGGTCACCAGTGCACCCACTGACTTCACTGAATTGGTGAACATGGGAGTACGCCTTGAAGAAGCAGTCCGAGAAGGATGATTGGTCAAGGATGCAGAGCCATCCAACAGTACCAAAAGATACGGTAGTGCTTTCCAAAAGAAGAAAGAGCAAGATATCAGTAATATCTCTCTGGGAAAGCAAAGTGTCATACCCCAAATTTTGACCACTAAGATTTCCCATCATTGTGTAAATCATCAGCACAATATGGATGTACCTTTGTGCCTTATCAATCTCCTCAAGGGTTGTTGGGCACTCACTACAATCAATAATTAGGGTTTCAGGCCCTCTCAGAGCTCTTAGACAAAGGATCAATCAAGGAATGACATGATCCTCAACTTGTCTAACCTCTCAAACATCTCCAATGGATCAAGAGGACTCCCACAGCTAGAATCAAGCACAAGCTTGTAGCATTCCAGGTGGATCAAGCCTCAAGATCGCCAGTGTCCCCAAATTAGGGTTTTGGTCGACCAGGGCCCCCATATGGAAATTTTCCTCTAGACATGAGCCAATGCCTCAAATCATAACCTAAAATGCTCCATGGGACACCATGAACCCAATCATCAAGTCAATTTTAGCCTCTGGGGAAGCATTCATCAAAAATCAGGAAGTAGGGTTTCTTGACCTAATTCACCCCTAAGTTGACCTTTAGGACACATCATGAGCCAAGACCTCAAGAGAAGATTTGAGGGTCTCTAATACACTATATTAACCCATTTGCAACAATGGATTGATCCAAGAAGCTTGTTTCCCAAGTTTCAAGTTCATCAGTACCACAGTTAGGGGTTCGCGGGAAAAAGTCAACTGTGCCTTTGACTTTTGACCCAGACATGCTCCCAAACCTTGGGACATGATTCAATACACCCTATAACACCTATGAAATCAATCCATCAAGTTTGATTTAGGTCAAGGACTTGATTTCATAGAGGATCGCACAGTTTGGAATTCATCTGACAAAAAGTAAACTGTGCACAAAAGTCAACTTTGACATTTTGAGATTTTTCACAATTATGGTTCTTTGACCCTAGATTGATGTTAATGTGTGATTGTAATCATCATTCATCAAGAAAAATAAGAAAAGTTGGATAACTTGTAAAAGGGGTAACCATAAAAAACTTAGAAATTTTCTAAGTTATGGAACAAAGTGGCTAGGGTACCAACTTTGGAGGATCATAACTCCTAAACCACAAGGCCATTTTCCCCCATCCAAATCTGGATTTGTAGCTCTCATTACCCTCTACAAAAGCTTCAAACAGAACTCATTCCAATTCCTCATGGATTTTAAGTTATAGAATGATCAAAATCACAAAAAGTGAAAATGTCACTTTTTTCCAACACTTAGTGAAATTTTCACTAAGTCAGAATCTGCCTTCACTTTTTTCCAAATGTAGGGGCATTTTTCACTTGGATCCAAAAAGTATCAAAACCCACTATGATCAAACAGTTGTTGTATCATATGAGGGCTTTCCAAAATGGCCAAGAACTCCATCAAATTCCACTTGAGCCATGAGATATGACAATGGCAATATGCCTTGCTGAAAACTGTCATGGCAAGGAAAATTTGGGAGTTTTGCTCGATTTGCTCAAATTTTACAAAGGGCAAGCAACTCTATCCATCTAAACACCTCAAGGGGGGACCAAGGAGGCACCAACTCTGATCCCAAGCCTGCCAAGTCTTTGGAACCAAAAGTAGCATGCTAAACATAGAAATCCCTAAAGAGGGGACAAGACTCAAATTTAGTTTTGGAGCATTCAATGGATGCACCAAGGTGGCATGGGCTGAGCCATTTCCAACTGAATTCAGTCAAGACTTATCCAATACCAAGGGAACCCGCAACCTATGCCCTAACCTCTAGTCAATGGCTTGAGGAGACTTGGATTCTCATTGCTCAACATTGGGCAAACCTATACAGCAGTTGCCATTCACTATTCCTTGCAAAACAAACTTGCTCTACTATAAATAGAGCTCATTTTTTATCAGTGTAAGTACACCAAAGCCATCAAACAGATGCTTTCCTCAAAATCACCTTCTCACTTCCAAATTTGCCTTCCAAAGCAAGTCACTATCAGGTTTTGAGTTTAAGAGCAATTCCAATCAAACCAATCACACACACACCTCATAAACATCATATAGAAGTGATCCAAACACTCACACAACATCTAGAACACCAGATTCACAAAATCACTAGCCATCTGTACAAGACTTTGACAAATTTGCAGTTGAGGTGTCAAATCAAGTTCCAGCTCAATTCAATCCACTCCAAGCATCCAGACACACTCTAGAGCACCTAGGGAAGCTGTCCATATCCTTGGAACCAAGCTGTAACACCTCTAACACAAAACACAATCACCAGCTGTAAGAGGTAAGCATGAGCTCTTCTAACTCTATGATCCATGCATTTTTTGCTGCACAATAATTTGGCCATATGTTCATAATCATGCATAGAGTGTTTTCCCTCAATCAATTGCTTTGTTTGAATCGTGTGTGGAATTTCTGAACCTTCATGCAAATTTTAGGGTTCTTGAGGTTTCTCTTTGATTTCTTATTCCATGCTTAAAATAAATGAAATTAAAGACCATGGACATGATCGTGAGGTTGAAACGAGTAGATTGATATGTAGATTGCATGATATAATCAAGTATTCAGTGAGATTGGATAGAAAATACAAATCTGCAGAAACAGAGGGTGGCGCGTGTAAATCTTTGGGCCTCTAATAGAGTGTAAGACCTAACCCCCTTTAACCAAAACCATTTTGGGCCTCAGATATTGTATAAGTCCCTCTACGTTAAAATAAAATCTCAGCGCGATCGCCAGTTCAAAAGTCAAACCCTGGGCCTCTCATTGAGCTGTAAGCCCCACCACTTGCATAAAAATAAACTTTTGGGCCTCTTGAGAGAGTGTAATACCCATCCCTTTGTACAGAAAACCTTTTTGGGCCTCAATCACTTGTATAAGTCCTTGTACAAATTCAAAACAACAGTGCAATCACTGATAAAACCTTGGGCCTCTCCTTGAGCTGTAAGCCCCAACAATCTTTTCAAAGCACTTTCTCCTTTGATTTTGAATATCATATTGTTATCAAAGATTTCTTTGTTGAACCAACTAACAAAACAGCATGGAAGCTCTACAACCGGGTAAGTGTTTACCCGCTTTCTTTATCCGCTTTCATATATATATATATATATATATATATATATATATATAACTGTATTGTGGGGCTGCTCACTGTAAGTGTTCTTTCACAAACTTTTATGTACTTGTCAAATATCAACTGTGTAATACTAGTATAGTTATTTAGAGTTTTCCCCGGCAACTACGTCTAGTACTAGGTAAAGCCCTGTTGGTCGCTCTTAAATACAAATAAAACTAGATCCCCATAGGATTACCAGACACAGTCTTCCCTCCTCTTGGGGTTAAACAATATGGAGACGTGAAAGACAACATTCTCGGTGAACCCTTTCTCAGACTGTCACTCTTAGAAATTGTCAAAGAAACTCTAACTCCCCAGAGATGATCTTTTTTCCGTGAATAGCATCTCTTGAGTATCTTCCAAATTCTCGAACTTTCCTGGCTTGATCTATTCTCAGTGAATGGCATGTCTTGAATTTGTCAGGGTTTGGGGACCCTCAGGCTTCCTAAAAGTATCCCCGCCTCCTCTTGGACGTTGTACAAGGACCCTTCGGCTTCTTAAAAGCTCTCATGCCTTCTCTTGGGCTTAGTACAAGGACCCGGAGACCTCTACAGGTATAGGAACATAACCTAGTCATCAATTTGCTAGAGCTGTCTTTCTGAGTCAAGTGTCAGACCAGTTAATGGGTTGGCCTTCATCCCTTAACATACCAGCCTTCTCTTGGGCATCATACAAAGATCGTTCACTTATCTGAGAGTCGATTCCTCAAAGCACCAGTAGACTTGGACAGTCTCAATACCATTTGGATTTCCCATTTCCTTAAAGAACAGGAAATAACCTTAATCCTCTGATCAATCCCAAAGCATAAACATACCTTTTAATCAGTCTCTTTATAAGAACTGATTTTCTCTTTTATCCAATATACTAGACCTGTCACTCAACTGAAACAGTCGCCAGCACAGTCAGCCTCCTCTTGGGCTTTGTATAAATGATTCTCCCCAGCGGAGCTAACCTTTTCAGACTCTCTTGTTGAGTCAAATAAACCTCTTTAACCTCCATCTCGGGCTTCGTACGAGATACAAAAACACTCTCTTGTTGAGTATAAAAGACTCTCTTGTTGAGTCAAATTCCCTTTTAACCTCCATCTCGGGCTTCGTACGAGATACAAAAACACTCTCTTGTTGAGTATAAAAGATCCTCTTGTTAGGTCAACACACCTTTCAACCTCCATCTCGGGCTTCGTACGAGATAAAAAACACTCTCTTGTTGAGTATAAAAGATCCTCTTGTAGGGTCACAAACACCTTTAGCCTCCGTCTTGGGCTTCATACAAGACACATATAAAAGCACTCTCTTGTTGAGTCAGTCACTAGTTAGTACTCTCTCGTTGAGTCAAAACCCTTTAGCCTCTATCTCGGGCTTCGTACGAGACATATAAAAAACACCCTCTTGTTGGGTCACTAGCCTCCTCTTAGGCTTTGTATAAAGAAAACCCCGGTTGAGTCAATCAACCTTTTAGAATCAAAGTTGTGCCTCGCCACAGTATACAAACATCAACAACTCCTCTTTAGAGATGAAAAATTCTCTCTCATACAAACTCTTTAGCTTCACATCTTGGGCTTTGAGCAAGATACATATACTCCCTTTAGCTTCACGTCTTAGGCTTTGAACAAGACACCAAAACAACTTTTTTCCTCCCATAGAATAGGAGGAACTACGATCGCTCTGATTTCCCTGTTTCGTCAAACGGGAATACGTAGGCATAAGATTGAAAAATCTTAGCGAGTTCACTAATCATAAAAACCCAAAATCCAGTATCTCCACCAAATCAACCCAGAAGCACCAAATCCTAACATCCTACCAACAACCTCACAAATAATCCAGACATTTTGTGTTCTTAAACAAAATAAATTAAAGATTGGGCCCCACATCCACATCGCATCTGTAACCTAACAGACCGTTGTTCAAACTCAGTATGCAAGCGGGGTTAATTGGAGACATCTATTTCCCTTCCTTAGTCAGCTTCAATAGGATAAAAAATGAATCGACCTGTAGTACCTGTAGCGGCAAAATCGTGAGTGTAAGCTATTGATTAACTTAACTCAAAAAGCAAGAGTCACCACCGCACTTTTATTTTATCCAAAAAGGAAAGGAAAAAGAGCGAACAAAACCTACACAAGCTCTACAACAAGAACAAGTGAAGAGAGTCCGGGTAAGAGGGGTGGGTTACGCAATGGGAAGGTGTTAGCACCCAAAACGTCTATAGTACTCTATAGGAGCCCTTTGAAATATCTACCGCTTTTGGTATGAAAAAGTTTGCTTGTAAAGTGATTGAGGAGATGAGAAGAGAAATTGTTTTTAGTATTTTTGTGTTTGGAGAGACTCGTCGTCTCATGCCTACGTACCCACGATGTGCAATGTAGGATCAAAACCCCGTAGTTCGTGGTACAAAGAATGAAAATTGTTTGTTTTGGTTGATATTGAATGTAAATAAAAGTCGTCATTTCCAAGCGAATAATTCTGCTTAAAGAAATGAATCATGTCTAAACTTATGAAAAAGTTAAAGAAAAAGTGCACGAGGGCACAAAAAGAGAGTGATGAGTTTGATGTTTTTTAAGTCTTTGAAAAAGGTGTCAATATGCTTATGTAGTTTAGCATTTGTTAAGAAATGAAAGGAAAAAAGTAAAATCACTTGACAAAGTCAAGGTTTGATTGTGAAAAAGGTGAAAGTTTGAAATCAAGAAGGTTTTGAAAAAGGGAGAGAGTTTTGAAAATTGAAGAATGGGGAGAAGAAGAAGTGACTATCCTAGAGCATAAAGTAAAAGCTAAGGATAAGAAACGTCTAACCACAAAAGCAAGCTCCAAAGTCTTCGGACCATAATTCCAAAGCAATGGGAGAAAGGTCCTAAGTCTAAGTCCAAGGTTCCAAAAATTGCATTGGATGTCCAAGGTCTAAGTTCAAGGATTCAAGAATAACATTGAAGTCCAAGGTCTAGGTGCAAAACTCCATGTCCATTGCAAAGGATAGTAACAATAGTCCAAGATTAGAATCATAAGTTTTTTAGAGGTTTTAGCCTTTATTAATGTTTTTGGTCCAAGTGGACAAAGAGAAAAAGGCATAAGCATAAACATGTGTCCAACGGACAAAGGAAAAATTGCGGAAGCATAAACATGATATGAAATGATAAAAATGAAGCATAAAAGTAAAAGAGATAAGGAGCGAGAAGGAATTGTAAATGATTAGTACAATAGTAATGTTAGTAAGTTAGTGATTAGTTGTTAGAGTTAGTGATCAATAATAATTGAATAATTGCACTTAGGTCAAGATTAATGAGAACTCATTAGAGGATTGATAAGACCAAAGCCTCCTAACAACAAGTTTCATAAGTTTTGAACCAAAAGACAAGTAATCAACCATTTTGATAGTTTTCCAATGCGGGACAAATATTGCGTTATGTTAAGCAATCGTCGAGTAATTTACGGAGTAATTACCCTACAAATGAGGCCGGTCAATAGCTCTTTATGCTAATGCATGCTAGATGAACGATATGTACATCGTCATCCGAAAGCAATATCGCACGAAAAGAAAAGTGGTAGCGATATCGTCTCGATCGAAATTCAACAAAAGAATTCCAAGATCTTTTAGACTTTCATCGATAAAAAGAAAAGAGGAATAGATGAAGAGAAGACCAAATTAAACCACACAATTATGTGATCTAAGGCTAAGAACAAATGGAGAGGGAAGAAAATGGAAAAGGAACCAAAATAGCCCCAAAAACAAGCCAAAATATGCATTCTGTTTCGAAGTAACCGGTTACAGCATAACTGCTAACCGGTTACTTAGTTCAAATTAAGTGCAGTTTTTTCAAAAGTTACACAGTGTAATCGGTTACAGCATAACTGCTAACCGGTTACACAGCACCAGAATACAGAAAAATGTGCAAAATTCAGCATGATCCATTTCCAAAACTTTTTACAAACACCTTATGATCATGGAACTGAAATTGCACGAAATTTAAAGTAAAATAACAGCCAAAACCAGCAATTAAACACAATTACAAGATCCAAAGGATCAAGTAACAAGGATCTCCAAAGATCTACATTATGGAAGATGAAGATGAAGCTTCAACAATGGTGAAAGATGAATTACCACTTCAAATCTAAAAATTCCTTCAAATTGCTTCAAGATCTACACTCCAAAGCCTTGATCTACTGTAATTGATGAACAAAAACAAGAATGTATGAAGGTTTAGCTCAAAGTTGAACAAGATTCAATGTGAATTCTTGTTAACTTTCAAAGAAAGAATTGTGAGCTTTGGTGAATTTTGTGGTTGGGGAGAGAATTTGCAAGAGATTTTTTGGCTATCAAAAGCTTGTGAAATGAGTGAAATGAAGCCTCTATTTAAAGAGTTTAGGTTTGGGAATTTGGTGGTTTGGAATTAGGCTTGGAATTTGAAAATTAGGATTGGAATTCAAATTTGGAGGAAATTATCAAAAGAGTGGTGATTAGTGGAGGTGTATGGTAGGAAATGATCAAAGTGATGTAGGGAATTAAAATGAGATGGTATGGAATATTTCAAAATGTGATCAAAATTGGTGCAAAATGCTGAAATTTGAATTTTCTGCCATTTTTCAAAATTTCACAATGGTAACCGGTTACAGCATATTTGCTAACCAGTTACTTAGTGCAAATTTTGAAAAAATTCCCTTTTTGAATGCACTGTTGTGGTTCGGCTCGATTCTTTTGTTCGTCAAAGAAGGCATGGAAATAAACACATGAACCTTGGAATTCCTTGAATAATAATCAATTAAATCTTGGAAACTCTTGATCAGATGAATTTTGAATTATTTGCTGATCAACTTTGACTTTGTCAGGTGAAATTCAATCGAGTTGTGGGACTGTTTTTTTTGGCATTTTTGACATGTTCTTCCCCTGAAAATGTTAGTGAAAGAAAACAAAAATATTTTTTGGATTTTGGTTAAGGTTAGTAAAATTTAAACAAATAAAGCAATAAAGTGAATAAGAAACACACAGATGCTCGATGATCCCTGCAAGGCATAAACCCAAAGATGAGGGGGACGAGGGAATCAATGTGTGATCTTGTTTGTGGTAAAGATGCAAATGAAAATGCGAATGATATGTGGTATCTTAGGGGTCAAAAATTAGGGTCTTACAGTACCCCAGAGCGACAGTGCCTAAGAACCACGTCCAAAAATCGCTCGCTATAGAAAAAATGACGCCCACCGTGGGGCCTCCTTCTCTTTCTTACAATCTTCGATGGGAAACTTTAAATTCAACAAGTATCACCGAAATGGAAACTCTGCTGGGGAGTCATTGTCTGTATAGGATCATAAGACTAGAGGTCTAGGATGATTAAGACAAATATATATACTGCTTTTCCTAAATGATATCTGTGTTTATTTTTCAACTAATGGGAATGCGTGTGATGCTGCATGTGGAAATATTGAGTATACACCTAAGATAGATGTTGGCAATGTGGGTAATCTTACTGGGAGTGAATTCCAGTTAAGAGCCCCCGATCAACCATCAAACTCAGTGGAGACTCCCTTTGCAGATACATTGCCTATACGACTCCGGTTGTTGAAAGTAGTGTGGTCGACTGGGTTATCTGAGAAGCTGAGGTTTTTAGCAGACTTAAGCCATTTTGTAGTCCAGAAGCTATCGGAAATAGTTGTCACGCGTTACTACCCTCATCTGAGATCACTCTAGGATACATCAGCTCGCTGGCGATCTGCTTGCTGTTGTCATCCCAAAAGGGGTCAATGATTTTGCGGACAGGTACAAAAAATCACTAGTATAAACCTTTGGGGGGGGGGGGTAGAGCCTTGACTTCATGACACCGACCCTTTGACCCCATGTTTTTTCTATGTTTTTGTGTGCTACATTCATTAAAAAACATTAAAACAGAAAAAAATCCTCTCTTCTAGTCTCTCTTTTTCAAATTAAACTAAGACAATGATTGCAAATGTTAGAGAAGGAGATTGCGCTAATGGATTTCGGTTGAAGGAAAATTCATAAGTACACCTTCAAGGTTCCAAAGTTAGAGGATTTAAGAGGTTTGGTGAGAATGATCACCAACCACGAGGCTTTCAAAGCTAAATATGGAGGACTGTTGTCCTTGTTAAGGGTCCATGTAATCGAAGGAATCCTGTCCACGCTAATCCAAATTTACGATCCGGTTTATCACTGTTTCACATTCCCGGATTATCAGCTAGCACCAACGCTGGAGGAGTATTCTCATTTCACTGATCTACACATCACCGATCAAGCTCCCTTTTCTGGACTGGAAGAAATTCCAAAGGATCAAACCATTGCAAGAGCAATTTATTTGGACGAGTCAGAAGTCAGGACTCACATGACCACTAAGGGTGGCATCCAGGGTTTTCCAGCCCAGTTCTTGACAAAGAAACCTCTATACTTTGCTAGTATAGGGAACGTGGCCGCTTTCGAGAGCATCTTCATTTTGCTCACCTACGGGTTATTTTTGTTTCCCAACATTGATAACTTTGTAGATATCAACGCCATTAAGATTTTCCTGATTGGAACCCCGTACCAACCTTACTCGTAGATGCGTATCATTCGGTACACTTAAGGAATTTATACAGCGGAGGAATGATCACGTGCTGCGTACCCCTGCTTTACAAATGGTTCACTTCTCATTTGCCAAAGTCTGTTGCATTTTGGGATCAAAAGAGTACTTTACGTTGGTCACAGAGAATCATGTCTCTTACCAACTCGGACATCGATTTGTACAATCGAATCTACGACGGGATCAGGAGCATTGACCGTTGTGGAAATTTCCCAAATGTACCCCTTATAAGAACTAAGGGAGGATAAAACTATCACCCGGTGTTAGTCCGTCGTCAATTTGGATACCCGATGAGGAATATCCAGCGTAACGCTCATATGGAAGGTCTTTTCTTCAAGGAAGGAGAAAATGACAGGGCACTAAAGATAGAAATAGTGCACACCTGGAAACACGTTCATAGGAAAGGACGAGAGTCTCCAGGAAAACCAAACTGTGTCTCGGTGGAACCTTATCTCCACTGGGTACAAACTAGAGCTCTCAAGCTGAGGATGCCTTACCCTCATCAGGAAATTCTTCCATTAAGGGACTCTTCCCTTTATTTTATGTCTGAGACGGAAAAACTTCAGGTTACTCTCAGCAAAGTTCAACAGGAGAAGAGGTCTTGGAGGAACAAGTACCATATTCTCAATGTGGAGTGTAAGAAGATACAACAACTGTTAAGAGAAAAAGATGCTCTGATTGAGATTTTAGAGCAACATGTTGTAGAGAATCGGATGACCAAATAAATTTGCTCGCTCCTTTCACTCGGAAAAGGAATGACAACCCGACAACGGCCCAAGAGCCCCGGTCAAAGAAAAGGAAAGTACCAGAACCAGCACCTGAGCTCTCCTCAGAAAAGACTTAGGATCCATTAGTTTAGATTTCCTTTTTCAGCACTTTGTAATCTATTGTATTTCCGTTTCCGCAATCCTTTGAATTCAATAAAATGGGGTTTCCCCACTGTTTAATATTTGCAATCCAATTGTCGAAGTTTACTTTGATTAAACAAAAACATACAATTAATATAATCATTGCATATCATTCATCATTCTCGCGTAAACGCATTCTTCTTACCTACGAATCTCACGTTTGTGTCTCGGTTCTAGAGTCAAATTGTCTCATTCATACAAAACTCGGGCCAATCGTCAAAAAGAGATGGATGATCTCTAGGAAGAGAACAGAGAGTTGAGAGAAGAGATCGACACTCTAAAAGAGGATCTGAGAAAGCTTCATAACGACATGCAAGCTCTAGCAGAAGCTCAGATGCAACAACAAAGGACTGTGATCTTAGAGATAACATCAATGCCCAT
This sequence comes from Lathyrus tuberosus, assembly GCA_022829125.1. Taxonomy (NCBI): domain Eukaryota; kingdom Viridiplantae; phylum Streptophyta; class Magnoliopsida; order Fabales; family Fabaceae; genus Lathyrus; species Lathyrus tuberosus. The sequence continues at coordinate 18,652,170 of JALAZF010000005.1, read as the reverse complement.
AGTGGAAAAGTATGATCCTAGGTACAAAATGCTGAAAGATCGTCCCTGGGGCATGCCACCCAACTATATCCCAGAAGGATATGTTCCGCCGATCGCTGAGGATCAGGGAACCGCAGCAGGAACCGCTAGGCCTGAAGGTTACAAACTTCGGGAAAGCAAAGATGCCAGGGGCATGACAATAACTCCTGAAGGTTACAAACATCGGGAGGCACCGAGAGTCTTGGCCATAATGAATATACCACCACCCGTAGTACACACTGTCCCGGGTGGACAAATTACACAGATACCTTATGGTGGAAATGACATCATGTTCGATAGAATGAATGAGTTCCAAGAACAGTTCCTGGAAATTAAGAAAGAACTGCAAGCCCTTCGCGGTCAGGATTTATATGGAAAGGACGCCGCTTACCTTTGTTTAGTCCCCAATGTGAAAGTCCCGCACAAATTCCAGGTGCCCGATTTTGAAAAGTACAAGGGTTACTCCTGCCCTCAGAGCCATTTGGTGATTGTCGCTCCCGAAAGATTCGCATCCAACGGTACAAACGCGAGAGTGGTGCGTAAAAACACAGAGTCGCCAGAAATGTGTATTTATCCCAAGAGAGGGTAAGGAAACACTGCATAAACCTGAAAGAAAGGAAAGAACATGGTCTCACGACCAAGAGAAACAGGTAAGGGAGTCGGTTACGCGAAGGGAAGGTGTTAGCACCCAACACGTCCATCGTACTCGATGGGATCCATGCTTGTTGTCTGCATCAAAGGGTGTCATCGTCTGGAGCTCCACTGCTATCGGATCGGAGAAGAAATGAGAACGGAAAGAACGGAGAAACGAAGAAGAAAATAAAAAAGAAGTGACTGGATAGGACGTTATCATTGTCCTAGGCCTACGTACTCCCTTAGTGCAATGGGAAAGTCAGAGTCAACGTAGTTCGGACGGGAACTGTGGGGGAAGGTTGCTCGCTAAGACAATCGCTGTCTTGTGCCTACATATCCTCAATCGGACGAGAGAGAGGAATCAGAGCTAATGTAGTTCGTGGGTATGACCACGGATGGGTAAGTGTTTTTTACGTGAGCGACGAGCTCTTTTCTGAAAATGAAAGTTTGAAACCCAACAATCCCGAAGGACAAAAAGATTTGAATTTGTTTTGTGTTTTTTAGACATAAGTGTTTTAAGTTAGTTCATAACTTGCATTGCACCAAAGTCTATGACATAGGAACGAATACTTCGCGTATCGTCCCCAACAGTACGTACACTAGGTACCCTAGAAGAGCGAAAGGAAACCCCTCATTCCTTACTTCCCACGCTTAAGGCTCGAGCGCAATACACGTTAACTTTTATTACGTGTTTTGAAGAAGTTTGAGATGAGAAGAGAGAAGACACAAAGGAAACTCTAAAGGGAAACTAAGAGTCCTAATGTTATCATGCAAAAGGGTGGTCCTATGGTTAGTGAAGTTTAGGCAAGAAACAACTACCTAAGAACTAATGCTAATCCTACTCCAAGCTTAATCGAAAATTAAGTTGGACTAGGTAGCTCTAAGGGGAAAAGAATCCAAGACTTAAATAAGTCTTGAGATCCAAGGGAAGAAAAGAGTGAAAGAGACGAAAGAGGAAAAGAAACGAATAAATAAAAACAGCAGCTACCATAACGTTCCTGCACCAAAACAGCAGTAAAAAGTAGCACACTAGCAAGGAAGCTTACAACAGGATACAATTAAGCACAAGGAAGGGTGTAAAATGTCAGCTAGCAGCACATACAACAGCACACATACACATAGACAGCGGTAGAAACAGGGCAGCACGCGATACATTTGAATACAAATCAAGCATGGCATAGTAAATGCGCATCAAACATCATGCATTATGATTACGAACACATCATATATCATGGTAAATAATTTTGAAAACACCGTGGAAGAAAATACATCATAAAGGTATTTGCAACATTAAGCACGTGCACAAATCGGAACAAACATGCATCTCACGGAATAGAAACAATTAGGCATGCATAACACAATTCCAGCAACATAAGCATTTAATCACAATCAACATGCTCAAAGAAGTGTGTGTATGGTGTTCATAGCATCAAGAAATCAGCAACACAAGCATGAACATTCAATAGTGATAACCAAGGATCGCGTGTCGACAAAATCATATCCATGCCCTAGTGTGAGGTGAAACAACTCAAGAATAATCCCTAAATCAATGACATATTAATCCATGAAGTTTAGGCATGCATCGGATCTCAAACAACCAAGAAAATGCAAGAAAATATCACTCTGCAGCAGTGGTAATTGATTACTCACTTTGAGTAATCGGTTACTCAGTTGAAATTTGACCAAAAACGTGAAAATTAGGCAGAGTAATCGGTTACTCTGTTAGGGTAATCGATTACCACTGAAACAGAGGCAGAAAATCAACTTTGAAAAGCACTTTTCAGCATCCAATCACTTATGCAAACATCCAAATGATCATGCAATCAATTAATCACGAAATTCTCATCAAATATCAGTAATCAAACACCAACTTCATCAATCAAACAACAAGATCACAAATCAAATCAAGCAAATGGATCAAATCACATCACAAACCAAGGATCTACATTGCATAAGTTGAAATTAAGCTAAATCAAACATAGATCTAAGGAAAACCAACCTACAAGGCTGAGATTTGCCTTGGTGATTGTTGAGCACGAAAATTGGTGAATCCAAGCAAGAAAACCAGAGATCTATACAATAATCTTCAAGATCCTAGCAAGAAACTTCAAGATCCAAGCAAGAACACTCCAAATAATCAAAAGCTGCTCCCAAAAGTGATTCCAAGATCCAAACCAGTAGCTATACCAGAATTGAACCAAGAATGATGATGTGATGGAGGTTTAGCTCAAGAATTCACAAATTCCAATGAAGAATTTGTGAATCTATGGATATGGAGCTTTGGTGAGAGGTTGAAAATGAAGATCAAAAATGGAAAAAGTGAGAGAGAACTGAGAGCAAAATTCTGAAAAAAATGAGAGTGAAAAATGATCTTGGTTAGTGAGGTTTGGAATGAATTGATTTAAATAGAAGCTAGGTTAGGAATCCAAATGTGGTTTGGAGTGAGGTTAAGTGAGTGGAAATTGGGGTGAAATGTGAATTAGGAAATGAAATGAGGAATTAGAGTGGAAAAATGATGGAGAGAATTTGGATTTTGGGTGGAAAATGATGAATATAGATCAGTTCTAGATCCTTCCCACACATGCACAAGCCACGCACATGACCAAAAAATGCTCCAAAATTCTACAGTGCTGAAAATGCCACATTTTTGCAATTTCGCACAGAGTAATCGGTTACTCACTTTGAGTAATCTATTACTCCATTCAAAAATTCAAAATTGGCGCCAAAAGGAGGGAAACTTGGATATTCCCCGGTCCCACTTGTTCTGGACCATGATAGATCTCTGAAACTTGCCATTTGATATTACCACTGGAAAACACTTGAAATATGCTCTGAACTATTTTTCCGTGCTCCGATTAAACTGCTGATATCAACTGTCTGGTGCTGAATAACTGATCAAAAATTGACTGTCGGGGTTTCTGATCATCCAATCGTTTAATGATCAAAATAAATGCTCAAAAGACTTGGAAAGCTACCTGCTTGGCTCTGAACACTGTTAAAAATCATACTGGAACTGATGACGCCGTGATCTGCTGAAGAATACCTTGATCCCATGCTCAAAGGACAATACAGATGCAGGAATGATAATGAAAATGAAAGGAAGCATAAACCAGTTAGGTTAGAAACAAAAGGGTAAATTTGAGGTGTTACACCTGCCCCTATTCAAACACCCCGGATCCGAGAGTATGGAAGCAGCGGCTTTCATACAATCGGGATACGCTGGGTTTGAATACCAAAATAACCTGAAAATTTGCAATCCTCAAAGGAGAGATGACTCCACTGGGGAACAAGCAATAAATGCTGCACTGTCACAACACGTATGAGTGTTGGGAACCAATACAAACAATGTATTGAAATGTCATGAAATAAACACAAACGAGTGTTAGCTATGCTGGGGATAAACACGGACGGGTGTCAAGGAATCAAAGATATCAGATACGGACGGGTACCGAGAAGATACACGGACGGGTGTAAAAAAGGTTCAATACAGACGGGTATCGAAAAGGTACACGGATGGGTGTAAAAGGTTTCAATATGGACGGGTATCGAAAAGGTACACGGACGGGTGTAAAAAGATTTCAATACGAACGGGTACTGAAAAGGTACACGGACGAGTGTAAAAAGATTTCAATACGGACGGGTACTGAAAAGGTACACGGACGGGTGTAAAAGGTTCAATACGGACGGGTATCGAAAAGGTACGCGGACGGGTGTAAAGAGGTTCAATACGAACAGGTACTGGAAAGGTACACGGACGGATGTAAAAAGGATTCAATACAGATGGGTATTGAAAAAGGTTCAAACACGGACGGGTGTCAAAAGTCAATACTGATGGGCATTGGCTTAAAAGGTTCAAACACGGACGAGTGCTAAAAGAACACAGACGGGTGTCAAAAGTCAATACTGACGGGCATTGGCTTAAAAGGTTCAAACACGGACGGGTGCTGAAAGAGCACGGACGGGTGTCAAAAGTCAATACTGACGGGCATTGGCTTAAAAGGTTCAAACACGGACGGGTGCTGAAAGAACACGGACGGGTGTCAAAAGTCAATACGGACGAGCACTGAAAAGGTACACGGACGGGTGTAAAAGGATTCAATACGGACGGGTACTAAAAAGGTACACGGATGGGTGTAAAGAGGTTTCAATACGGACGGGTACTGAAAAGATACACAGACGGGTGTAAAAAGGTTTCAATATGGACGGGTATCGAAAAGGTTGTAAAGCAACTTTTATCGGGGATGAATCTCGCTGGGGAATGGAAGGCAACACGGACGGGTGTCATCAAAAGGTAAATATGGATGGGTATTGAAACAAAAAGGTTCAAACAAAGACGGGTGCTGAAGGAAATACGGACAAGTGTCTGACGGTAAAAACCTCGAGGGGATAAACCAAAGGACCACCTGGATGAAGGGGTAAAAATGAAATGAAATCATGGGTTAACAATCCTAGCAAACAACTCTGCAAGGGAATGTCAAATATTGCTTTGAATGACCAAACCCAACACCCGTGGAGTAAAGTCAAAAGATATCTCCTGAAATCCGACTTTCCTGACGAAGGAAAACTCAAACCTGGCTTATGCTTCGGATGCATATGTTTGAATTTTGCCGTAATGCTCCACACGAAGTGGGAATGCTACGCATTTAGGAGGATCCCATGCAAAACAAATGCTTATGCAAGGCAAAAGACCGTCCCAGTGAAATAAACGCTGAGAACATAAGCAGCTCCACCGAGGACGACAAACTACATTGTCATCAAACCAAAGAACAAAGCTGAGGAAAACTTCACCCTACTAGGGAAGATCACAATCACCAATTCTGCTGGAGATGGACGAAACTCCAAGAGAATACCCACTCTGTTGGGGAATATCAAGATCAATAACTCTATTGGAGATGGACGAAACTCCGAGAGAATACCTACTCAGCTGGGGAGGGAGATGAATACTGAAGATGGAAACTCCTCCGCTGGGGGTCACCAAATGTTTCAAAACCTGGATTTGACGCCCGCCAAAAACGATTGGACTTAAGACCTGCTGGGGATACCAATCACCACCAGACTCTACTTGGAGAGATGAGCCTAATCTGCTGCTAGGGAAATAACTTTAACCTCATCCTGCTGGGGATTAGATCAAGCCGTTGTCGTTGAGACTATACTTTATGACCAACTGAGGAAAGTAGACACCAGGACTCTGTGGGGATAATAACATCTTTGTCAACGAACTTCCTGCTGGAGATACAACAACATCCACCTTAGAGTAATCATCTTCTGAACGCTTGCTGGGGAATAGTAATCCAATCACGACTTCGGCTGGGTATACAATCCTCTGTACTCTGCTGAGGAGGACGATCCTCAACGAATCCGCTTGGGAGAAAAAGTAGTTTTCAACATCCACTCTGGTAGGGGATAAACACCTTGTTTCTTGACTAGCTGAGGAAAAAACAACTGCCCCATACTCTGGGGGAAACACCACCTGCTGAAGAAAGGTGAGCCAAATCACAACTCTGGCTGGGGGAAAACCTCTTATATCCTGCTGAGGAAAGGTGAGTCAAATCATAACTCTGGCTGGGGGAAAAACTCTTATATCCTGCTGAAGGGGACGATCCTCAATGACTCCGCTTGGGGAATTACTTCTTTATACTCTGTTGAGGAAGACGATCCTCGATACTCTGATGGGGAAGAGTAATAAACTGCTGAGGACGATCAGACTTCAAAGTTGAAGAGAGTAGCTCTACTGGGGAGGGCTACAAACTGTTGAGGATGATCAGGCTTCAAAATTGGAGAGAGCAACTTTACTGGGGAAGTACACCTGTCATCCTGCAAAACCAACAGAAAGGTCTACATGCAAAAATGATCACTTTGATTATCATCATAGTGGCGGTTGCCCAAGCAATTGCCACTGTTTTCCAACCAGTTTCACAAAGCTCAACATTTAGCATGTTATGTTTATAAAAAATATCGGACATTTTCACAAACAAAACAGGTAAAACAAAGACAAAAAGCTCTTTGACTGAAATGCAAACTTTATTGAATGAATTTACCTGTAAATAGGCATTTACATTTGGAAGAAATTCCTGAAAAGAGGTAATTACGCAAAAAGCAAAAGAAAATACAAGTGTCGGCAATGTGAGGAACAGACATCCACCATGACTCGACTCAGCTATAACCTATATGATTTGTTTATCCGCAGATACTTTGGCCTTTGAAGATGACTGACTGGACTGATTCCTTTCCTTCGAATTTTCCAAGTGTGAACAATGATCACAGATCGAACGCGGATCGTAGTCTTTGCTTTTAAATTCCTAACTTTTGCCTGGATCGCCCTTTTCGGGTTTTCAATCCACCAGGATACCCATTTTTGCCAAGGTTGCCTTTTCAGGTTTTCAACCTTGCGGGTTTATTATTTTTTCCTTTTATCCCTAATTTTTGCCCGAACCTTTTCTTTTTATGGTTCTCCAGGATGCCCCATTTTTGCCTGAACCTTCTTTTTATGTTCAGCGGGTCTTTTTTATGCAAAGTATTTTTTTACTACATTCGCGTTCACAGGGAACGTAAAATCTTCGCCATCCATAGTTGAAAGTAATAAGGCTCCACCAGAGAAAACCTGTCTTACTACATATGGCCCTTCGTAATTCGGAGTTCGCTTGCCCCTGTGATCTGTTTGAGGAGGAGTGATCCTTTTCAGAACTAATTCACCAGCCTGTAAACACCGAGGACGCACCTTCTGATCAAATGCTTTCTTCATCCTGCTCTGATACAACTGGCCATGCGCAATGGCTTTCAATCTCTTCTCTTCAATGAGGTTCAGTTCATTCAGTCAGGAACGCACCCACTCAGCTTCATCAAGCTTCACGTCTATCAGAATTCTCAAGGAAGGAATCTCAACTTCTAATGGCAGGACTGCTTCCATACCATATACCAGTGAGAAAGGAGTTGCCCCAGTTGATGTACGTACCTAAGTACGATATACGTTCAAAGCGTAAGGCAACATCTCATGCCAGTCTTTGTATGTCACTACCATCTTCTGCACAATCTTCTTTATGTTCTTATTTGCCGCTTCAACAGCCCCATTCATCTTCGGACGATAAGGAGTAGAATTGTGATGTTCGATCTTAAAGCTCTGGCATAGCTGCTTCATCATCTTATTGTTCAAATTTGAACCATTATTAGTAATGATTCTCTCCGGGACTCCATACCGGTAGATGATGTCCTTCTTAATAAACCGGGCCACCATTTTTCTGGTGACGTTGGCATACGATGCTGCTTCTACCCACTTCGTGAAATAATCAATAGCCACCAGGATAAAACGATGTCCATTCGAAGCAGTCGGCTCGATCTTTCCAATCATGTCAATGTCCCACATGGCAAATGGCCAAGGTGACGACAAAACATTCAGAGGAGTAGGCAGTACGTGCACCTTGTCAGCATAAATCTGGCATTTATGACATTTCCGGGCGTATTTAAAACAATCAGACTCCATAGTCATCCAATAATACCCCGCTCTTAACAATTTTCTTGCCATAGCATGCCCACTGGCATGAGTACCGAAGGAACCTTCGTGAACTTCTTCCATTAACAGGTCTGCCTCGTGTTCATCAACACAACGTAGCAAGACCAAGTCAAAGTTTCTCTTGTACAACACATCGTCTTTGTTCAAAAAGAAGTTTCCTGATAACCTCCTCAATGTCTTTTTATCCTTGGAAGATGCCCCAGCTGGGTATTCCTGACTTTTCAAGAAGACTTTGATGTCATGATACCAAGGCTTGCCATCTGATACCCCTTCTACTGCAAATACAAAAGCAGGACTGTCCAAACGCATGATTCTGATTGAAGGAGTTTCATTCCAACGATTCACTTGGTACATTGATGACAATGTTGCTAGCGCATCAGCCATCTGATTCTCTATCCGGGGAATGTGATGGAAGTTCACTCTGTCAAAGAAAGGTAACAACCTTCTGGCATAGTTGTTATATGGAACAAGATTCGCTTGACGAGTCTCCCATTCACCTGTAATCTGATTAACCACCAACGCAGAATCACCATAAACATCGAGGTTCTTGATTCTCAAATCAATTGATTCTTCTAACCCCATGATGCATGCTTCATACTCCGCCTTATTGTTGGTGCGTATGAACGCTAATCGGGCAGTAAAGGGTATATGAGAACCCTGTGGAGTCGTAATGATTGCCCCGATTCTGTTACCATATGAATTAACAGCTCCATCAAAAACCATCTTCCACTGAGATCCAATCTCAGATCCTTCATCAGGCAAAGGTTCTTCACAATCCTTCATCTTCAGATACATGATATGCTCATCCGAAAATTCAAATTTCATCGGTTGATAATCCTCAATTGGCTGTTCGGCAAGATATTCTGACAAAACACTTCCCTTAATGGCTTTTTGGGAAACATACTGAATATCGTATTCTGTCAAAACCATCTGCCAACGGGCTATTCTACCAGAAAGTGCCTGCTTCTCAAACACATACTTGATCGGATCCATCTTCGAAATCAATAGGGTTATATAGTTTAACATATACTGCCTCAAACGCTTAGCGGCCCAAGTGAGTGCACAACATGTTTTCTCCATCATCGAGTGCCTTGACTCACAATCAGTAAGCCTTTTACTCAAGTAGTAGATGGCGTGCTCTTTTCTACCTGACTCGTCTTGTTGACCGAGCACACAACCCATTGAATTCTCAAGAACCGTGAGATACATAATCAAAGGTCTTCCTGGCACTGGTTGCATAAGGACCGGAGGTTCCTGCAAATATTCTTTAATCTTTTCTAACGCCTTTTGACAATTTTCATTCCACCTGACTGCTTGATCTTTTCTTAACAACTTGAAGATTGGTTCACACGTGGCTGTGAGATGCGAAATGAACCTAGCAATGTAGTTTAATCTCCCCAAGAAACCACGAACCTCTTTTTCTGTTTTCGGCACAGGCATTTCTTATATGGCTTTTACCTTCGCAGGATCAACCTCGATACCTTTTTCACTAACAATAAACCCCAGCAATTTTCCTGATCTCACCCCTAAGGTGCATTTGTTAGGATTCAACCTCAATATGAACTTTCTCAATCTTTCAAATAACTTCTGAAGATTCACCAGATGTTCCTCTTCCGTCTGTGACTTCGCAATCATGTCACCATCGCCCGCTGGTAAGTTGCCCCTGCATTTTTCAATCCAAAGGGCATCACTTTGTAGCAAAAAGTTCCCCTATGGTGTTATGAATGTTGTCTTCTCCATGTCCTCTGGGGCCATCTTGATTTGGTTATACCTAGAGAAGCCATCCATGAAGGAAAACACAGAATACTGAGCAATATTGCCAACTAACACATCAATGTGAGGGAGCGGGAAATCATCCTTTGGGCTTGCTCTATTCAAATCCCTGTAATCAACACACATCCTGACCTTCCCATCCTTCTTAGGTACAGGCACGATGTTAGCAACCCATGGAGGATAATTTGTCACGACAAGAAAACCGACATCTAGCTGTTTCTGAACCTCTTCCTTGATTTTGACAGACATCTCCGGTTTAGTTCTTCTCAACTTTTGCTTGACCAGAGCACAACCTTCCTTAAGTGGTAGCCGGTGTACAACAATATCAATATCGAGCCCAGGCATGTCTTGGTAAGACCAGGCGAAGATATCCACATACTCACGGAGCATTTCAATCAATCTTCCCTTGACACTGTCTTCCAATGCAGCCCCTACCCTTACTTCCTTTCTGGAGTCCTCGGTTCCCAGATTCACAATCTCAATTTCCTCCTGATGAGGTAGGATGACTCTCTCCTCTTGCTTCAATAATATGGCCAACTCTACGGGCAGTTCACAATCTTCGTCAGTCTCTTCTTCAGCCTGATAGATTAGATTGTCAAAGTCATACCGAGCTATAGCTGAGTCATGATCGGTGTCATCTGAACAAAAAGACCTGCATGATTGATGAGGTATGTTTTATTATGTATGCAATAAAAGAAACACATTGCCATTTTGATGTGGGTTTTTAATGCATAAAAATAAAATAGAAAGACAAAGATCAAAATATTTGAGTGTGAAAAGTCCTTTATTGATGATAAAGCAAAACATGCAACAGTTAAAAGCCCTACAAATAAAATCACTACGTCTTGGGCAGAATTCAGGATTAACATAATAGGAAAACAAAGCAATTACTCGAAGCCAGTCACTTGAATGACTTTCTCAGAAGACTAGTTGCACAGACTTTCTCCTGGGACGCAAGGACGGATCCAGTTATCCATGTCACAATCACTGTCCCCTTCTTCCTCAATGGCATTAACCCTATCGAAGAAAACATCGGCACTAGTGAAACAGACTGGGCCATAGAATTTGGGAGGATCCCTGTCTCTCCTGGATGGTTTGTATCCCAATCCATAAGTATCCCTCTTCTCCTGAACTTCAACCACCTGGCCCCACCTCTGTGAGCTACCAGCTTCAACCCCAGCTTTGGCGTCTTTAAACGAAGACATAGAAACCTCAAGTTGATCTGCCACTGCAGGTTGCTCTATAGTCTCAGACTGGACAACCTCTTCAGAAACCTTCACCTTTTCAAACCCCTGACACAACATCTCATGGATTTCACCATCCACTTCCACGTATTTGAAGGTTGACAACTGACTAATCATTATGTCTTCTTCTCCGCACACTGTTACTACATGACCATTAACCATGTATTTCAGCTTTTGATACAAAGTGGAGGTTACAGTGCCTGCACCATGGATCCAAGGACGACCCAACAAACAGCTGTACGCTGGCTGAATATCCATTATATAAAATGTTGCATCAAATATTTCTGGTCCAACCTTGATCGGAAGCACAATCTCACCAAAGACAGATCTCTTCGAGTCATCAAAAGCTCGCACCACCAAGTCACTTGGTGTACAAATAAGTCCCCAGGTATCTAGCTTCATTGATGCTTTCTTGGGCAATACATTCAACGATGACCCAGTATCAACCAATACATGTGACATCAGTGAACCACGACACTCAATCGAAATATGCAGGGCATGGTTATGATTCCTTCCAGCAGGAGTCAAATCAAGATCTGTAAAACCCAAGCCATTACCCACATTCACGTGTGCTACAACCCCTTCCAGCTGGTTAACAGAAATCTCTTGAGGAACGTAGTCTGCATTCAAACCTTTCAGAAGAGCATTCCTGTGAGCATCAGAACACAATAGCAAAGACAGAATAGAGATCTTGGATGGGGTCTGATGTAACTGGTCCACGATCTTGTAATCACTTTTTCGGATGAGCCTCATAAACTCCTCTACATATTCAGAAAAAGCATCATCAACCGGCTTTACTGTAGAATCAGTAATCACTGGAGTCTGAACAGAACCATCCATTGCCTGTTTTCCCCTATCTTTACTTGAAGTACTGGGTTGATCATTAACAAGAGTAAGCACTCTACCACTTCTCGTTATAGCATCAGCTTCAACCTTAACTTCAGGACTAGCATTCACTGGTGAAGTAGTCAATAATTCCTGCTTTTGTCCATTGACAAACACCTCTGCACCGTAATTCCAAGGAATAGAACTTTCATACGGAATGGGTCCAGCCCTTGTGACAATGACTGGAGGTGGCCTTACCGGACCAGAAATAGTAATCGTTTTGAACGGAATGGTGATAGTAGCAACTTTCTCACTAACAACCTCTTCTTACTGATTACCTCTATCAAACTGTAAGCAACCCTCATTAATCATACTCTGGATACCCATCTTCAACGAATCACAACCATTAACCTTTATCAAACAATCTAACCAGTTCTCATCACAACCCGGATAGACGCCACCCTTCAACAACCTGTTTTTAACCACAGCGAACGAAGTCTTCAGCTCCTCAACATCCATGATCAAATTCAAAGCTTCACATTCCTTAAATATCGCATTCACCCTCGACCCATTATGATCAGGCATCGGGTTTTGAATAACATTGGGCCCAACATTCGAGAAATTGATAGCCTTGGAGTCTACAAGGTCTTGCACCTTATGATGAAATGCTCTACACTTCTCCACAGTGTGCCCCGGAGCACCAGAGTGAAAATCGCAGTGTGCGTTAGCATCGTAGCCTCGTGGGAGTTCCCCTGTTGGTGGAGCCAGGGTACGGAGCTCAACTAGACGTAACTGCAGTAAATGTTGCAACTACTGTGCATATGACATTGGGGGTTGATCAAAATGCCTCTCTGCATTCCTTTGTCTGTTCTGATACTAGCCCTGCAGCCTGTTCTGATTAGCATTATTCCTTTGTTGTTGTGGTGAAGCTAACGTTGCTGGGATAGTTACCGATGCTACCTGTTGATTATTGATCTGACATTGTTTCCCTTTTCCCCTGTGAGATGATACAGCGTTGGTCTCTCCTTTCTTCTTATAACCATCAAATGGCTTCTTTCCATGTCCGGAGGACGATCCGTCACCACTAGAAACTTTTCCAGCCTTAATTCCAACCTCTACCTTCTGTCCGATAGCAATCACATCTACAAACTTGCCTAGAGAACAAGGCAAAAGCTTCTCATAATAATGCTTAGGCAGTGTGTCCATGAACATATCAAACATCTCTTTTTCCAGCATTAGTGGCTGTACCCTAGCCGCCAATTCACGCCACCTTTGCGCATATTCTTTGAAACTTTCATCATTTTTCTGGGACATGCTCAACAGCTGAGTTCTGTTGGGCGCCATGTCTGTGTTGTACTGGTAATGCTTAATAAAAGCTACATCTAGCTCTCTCCAAGTACGAACATCTCTACTCTCCAGCGCCATATACCATTCCAAAGACGCGCTAGACAGGCTGTCTTGGAAAAAGTGCATCATCAACTTTTCATCTTTGGCGTGAGCAGCCATCTTCCTGGTATAAGCCTTTATATGAGTTCTCGGGCAAGTAGAACCATTATACTTCTCCAATGTAGGAATCTGAATCTTGTGTGGAATGGCAATATCAGGGACCAACCCTAGGTCGTCCAAATCTATTCCCAGATCATCCTGTTTCACAACCCCCTTCAATTGCGCCTCAATTAAACGGATCCTCTCATCATTGACCACAGGTAGACCAGCGTCTAAGCTTCTGACTGAAAAAACATCATCCTGTTGATCATCAATACGGGGGCCATTGATAGCTCGAACAATACTTCCTTCTTCAACTACTGAAGGAATACCACCCTGTCCACCAGCACCAGTGATAGGAATGTTGATACCAGCACCACCTCCGCCCGGAGGAATAACACGATTAAGAAAACCACCGTGTAAGATACCATTTTCATCAACCTGCGACACCAAAGGTTGAACTAGAGTTCTGAATTCATTCTGACTTTGCACCACACCCTGTATCATCTCCATAAATTGATCGATGCGAGCTTGCATAGCTGCCATGTTTGCCTGAACTTTGTCCGTCACTCTGCTTTGATTAAGCCTGGTAGAATATCGATGAGTTGGTTGATTAATCCTGATTGTCAAAAAGAGAGAGCATAAGAAAACCAGAGAATCCAAGACAACCTGCAATGCAAAAATGATTATGATTATGCAAATGCAAATGCAAAAATGTAAACAAACATATTTGAACATTTCCAAGGTATATCCTCTTTTATTCCATTCCATGAAACTGGGCAAGGGATTAGACACACTATCGGAAAATAAATCCGAACCCAGGAATACCACCGGATCAAACCACGGGGACAAACCCTCTCAGAAAACCAGAACTGCCAGAGCACATATAATTAAACCAAATATTCCATTATCGAAAACAAAGTAGTTCTTACAGACAAATTCAAGCATAATCAAAGGTGAATCCATCAACAAACCTGATGGTAATCCCAAAAAAGATAAACAACAAAATCAACTACAAATCAATTCCAAACAAACTAGCTTCAACTTCCTCAAGAAGGTCCACAGTGTCAGGATGTGTAGGCTACTTTATCAGTCATTTGATCAACTTGTTTCTTTTTGCAATCTCTTGGTTCAATTTAACAATCTGCTCTTCAGCGTTGTTGTCCTCGCGCTTAGACTTCTTGACCTCGGCTTGCAACTTGAGCTCTTCAATTTCCTTCTGTGCTTCTTTCCACTTGGCAAAGTAACGATCTTTCCTTGCTTTCACTACCTGAAGCTCTTCTTTCAGTTCTTCATTCTCAATCTTGACCTCCTCCCACATATCCTGATACGTGGCAAGCCTGTCTTCTGCTTTAGTCAAAAGCTTCTTATTTTTCCTTTTAGCTTTGCCTGATGATTCAGCAGCCATACTGACCTTTTTGAAGTGTTGAGCTCTGTCAGTGAAATCCTTCTCTCTTTTTTCTAGATGCGCTGTCATGTCTTGAACTTTCCATTTCAACTCCAAGTTGTCTTATAGAGCACTTTGTAGCTGACTACTCATATCAGAGTTTTCCACCCTCAGATCAGATACCAACTTACGCTGCTTGTCGAATTTTTCAAATGGTACAGTGAGTATCTCTTCCTCAATCTCTGGATACAAGGGAGGCGCCCGATCAAAAGGTAAATAAAACTCTTCTGCCCTCTTCTTTACCCATTCAACATATGGAGCGAAAGCTTGATTATTGGGTTTACCCAAAACGGTCTTACCTATCTTCTTTCTGCTGAGCCAAGCTTCAGAAGCTTCTTGTGCAATGGCAACACCATCAGTCATATGAAAATACAAAGATTCTTCCAAATCTTTTCCAGCTGGAGGATCTTTTAGGGCGTATGCAAACTGCCAGATAGCCAAAGACGGGTTGTAGTTAATACATCCTTTTCTTCCGGTCAAGGGTACATTAGGATACTTGCCACAGCTATGCAAAATATCAGTACCCAGTAATCCCTTATCCACACAAAGAATATCTTTAGCAGCTAGGCCCATCAGACGCTTACTCCACTCTAGAGAAGTCTTAGAATCCACAAAAGCACCTGACTGGGGTAAACATTTGGCAAACCACTTGTAAAAAATAAATGCGCAACAACAAACCACCCCACTGTAATACCCCAAATTTTGACCACTTAGATTTCCCATCATTGTGAAAATCATCATCACAATATGGATGAACCATCATGCTTCATCAGTCTCCCCAAATATGGGTGAGCATCCAATACAATCAAAATTAGGGTTTCAAGCCCTCTCTGAGTGCTTAGACAAAGGATCAATCAAGAAATGACATGATCTTCAACTTGTCTAACCTCCCAAGTAACTACAAAGGATCAAAAGGACTCCCACTTCAAGGATTAAGCACAAGGATGCTCCCTTCTAGGTGGATCAAGCCTCAAGATCGCCAGTGTCACCAAATTAGGGTTTTGGTCGACCAGGGCCTCCAGATGGAAAATTTTCATCTGGGCACAAGGCAATGATCCAAAACATGACCTAATATACTTCATGGAACCTCATGAACCCATGCATCAAGTCAATTTTGCCTCAGGGGATGCATTCATCAAAAATCAGGAATTAGGGTTTCTTGACCTAATTCACCCCTAAGTTGACTTTTGGGACAAACCATGAGCCAAGACCTCAAGACATGATTTGAGGGTCTCTGATATACCATATTAATCCATTTGGAACAATGGATTGATACAAGAAGCTTGAGCAACAAGTCTCAATTTCATCTGCACCACAATTAGGGTTTTAAGAGAAAAGTCAACTGTAACTTTGACTTTTGACCAAGACATGCTCTCAAACCCTAATACATGATTGAATATACCCTATGACACCCATGGAACATGTCCATCAAGTTTGATTTAGGTCAAGGACATGATTTCCTGAAGAATTGCACAGTTTGGAATTCATCTGATAAAAAGTCAACTGTGCACAAAAGTCAACTTTGACTTTTTGAGATTTTTCACCAAAATGGATTTTTAACCCTAAAATGATGTTAATGTATGATTTGAATCATCATTCATCAAGAAAAATCAAGAAAAGTGAGATAACTTGTAAAAGGGGTAACCATAAAACTTAGAAATTTTTCTAAGTTAAAAATAAAGTGGCAAAGGTACCAACTTTGGAGGACCATAACTCCTAAACCACAAGGCCATTTTTTCTCATCCAAAGATGGATTTGTAGCCCTCATTATCACCTACAAAAACTTCAATTACAAGTCATTCCAATTCATTAAGGATTTTGAGTTATGGAGTGATCAAAGTGGCTGAAAAATGAAAATGTCACTTTTTCCAACACTTAGTGAAATTTTCACTAAGTCAGATTCTGCCTCACTTTTTGCCAAATGTAGGGGGATTTTTCACTTGGAATCAAAAGAGATCAAAACCAAACTTGTTCAAACAGTTGTTGTATCATGTAAGAGCTTTCCAAAATGGCCAAGAACATTGCCAAATTCAACCTACACCATGAGATACAACATTGCCAAGTTGCCTTGCTGAAATCTGTCAAGGCAAGGCAGAATTTGCAACTTTGGTCGATTTGCCAAAATCAGCCAAATTCAATTGCTCCTATCCACTTGGACACCTCAAAGGATTAAATCTAAAGGGGACAATCACTGAGCCAAGCCTCCAAAGTCCATGGAACAAGAAATAGCATGTTGAACCTAGAATGGCCAAAATAGGGACAAGACTTCAAATTTGGAATGAGGCATTCAATGAAACCATCAAGGTGGCATGGACTGAACCATTCTCATATGAAATCAGTCAAGACTTATCCAAGACCAAGGGAACCAAAGCTCTGTGCCCTAACCTCTAGTCAATGGCTAGAGGAGACTTGGATTTTCATTTGCCAACATTGGCCAAACCTACTTACCAGCTGCCATGCACTATTCCTTGCAAAACAAACTTTCTCTACTATAAATAGAGCTCAATTGTGGTAAGTTTGAGTACACCAAAGCCATCTAACAGATGCTTTTCTCAAAATCTCTTCTTTCACTCCAATTTTGCCTTCTAAGGCAAGTCACTATCGGGTTTAGAGTTTGAGAGCAATTCCAATCAAACCAATCACTCACACACCTCACATACATCACATATGAGCTGATCAAACACTTAGATTACTTCTGAAACATCAATTTCACAAAATCACCAGCTGGTTGCTCAAGGTTTTAACCAAAGTGCAGCTGAGGTGCCACAAAATGATCCAGCCAATTTCAATCAAGTCCAACCATCCAAACACAATCCATAGGGTGTAGGGAAGCTGTTCAGATCATCACCACTCATCTGTAACACCTCCAAATCAAAAATCACTTTGAACTTGCTATCACGACTTGGAGGTAAGCACATACTTGGTCATCTCTCAATCTATGCATATTTCCTCGCACAATAATTTGGCCATATGTTCATAATCATGCATGGAATGTTTTCCCTCAATTAATTGCATTGTTTGAATCGTGTATCAAAAACCCTAGCCTTCATGCAGAAATTAGGGTTCTTGAGGTCTCTTCGTGATTTCTTGTTGTATGTTTAATTTAAATGAAATTAAAGTATATAGACATGATCCTGAGGTTGAGGCGAGCATAATGATATGTGGATTGCATGATATGATTACGTATTCATGGAGATTGGATAGAAAATGCAAATCTGAGAAACCAGGAACACGCGCGTGTTCTTCAGCTTGTTCTTGGCGCCATTTTTAGAAATTCAAATATTTGAATTTTGTGATTTTCTTTAATTGATTCAAAAATTAATTTCTCTCTGAGTTTTAATGATTTTGAGTTGATTCTTTTTTTAATAATTCACAAAAATGTTAAAATATTTTATTTTCACAAAAAATCCCAAAAATATTATTTATTTCATATAATTGATATTTTTGCAAAGAATTAATATTTTAATTGTTTTTGACATTTTAAATATTTTTTCTACATTGATTTTGCAACTTTTAATGCTTTCTAATTATTTTGTAGGTCAATACTTAATTTTTGAAGCATTAATCCAAGATCACAATTTGTTTTCCATGTGTTAAACAATTTTGGATCATTTTAATTGAATTTTTATTCAATTAAATACATTTTGAAAACAAATTAGGGTTTTGGATTAATTCAACCCTCATAAATCATTTTCAAAATTTTTTGGGCCTCTGGAGAGAGTGTAAGACCCATCCCCCCTTGTACAAAAACTTTTTGGGCCTCACTCATTGTATAAGTCCCTCTGTACAAGTAAACGGCGCGATCGTCGCCCGTTTAAAAATAAAAATCATCTGGGCCTCTCCTTGAGCTATAAGACCCATTCAAAACACTTTGGGCCTCTATTAGAGTGTAAGACCCAATCCCCCTTTTAACCAAAACATTTTGGGCCTCACTTATTGTATAAGTCCCTCTGCGTTAAAAGAAAACCTCGGCGCGATCGCCATTTTTAAACGAAAAATCATTTGGGCCTACCCTCGTGTTATAAGCCCCTCTCTTTTCTTTAAACCTTTTTTGGGCCTCTTGAGAGAGTGTAAGACCCATCCCTTTGTACAGAAAACCTTTTTGGGCCCCAGTCATTTGTATAAGTCCCGCTGTACAAAGTCAAACAATGCGCTCACTGATAAAACCCTGGGCCTCTCCTTGAGCTGTAAGCCCCAAATCTTTCTTTTTCAAAGCACTTTCTCCTTTGATTTTGAATATACTGTTGTTTTCAATCTTTCTTTGTTGAACAACTAACCAAACAGCATGGAAGCACTACAACCGAGTAAGTGGTTATCGCTTTCATTTACTGCTTTCATATTATAAACTGTATTGTGGGGCTGCTCACTGTAAGTCTCCTTTCATAAACTCATATCTACTGTGTAATAATAGTATAGATATTTCGAGTTTCCCCAGCAACTACGTCTAGAACTAGGTGACGCCGTTTCATTTATTCGTAGAAATAGAGGCCTAGATCCCCAATAGGAGCACCAGATACAGTCTTCTCTTCGGCTGTCCTCCTTAGGAATCGTCAAGAAGCTCTACTCCCCAAGATGAATGTATTCTCCATGAATGACATCTTTGAGTTTCTTCCAAATTCTCGAACTTTCCTTACTTGATCTATTCCTTGTGGATAGCTTGCCTTGAATGTCTCGGGGTTTGGGTACCCACTACGGTCATAAACTTGGACCTTAACTAAGGAACCCTCTTTAAAAGCTAAAAATCGCTGGATAGTAAACCTCGCACGTTTACCAGTGGTTTTTATCTTTAAAAGAGTTATCTCTACTAATGGAAAGGAGATGATAGACCCACGGGCTTCTTAAAAGCATCGGCCTCCTCTTGGGCATTATTCAAGGACACTACGGCTTCTTAGAAGTATTCACAACCTCCTCATAGGCTTCGTATAATGATCTCTTCCTTCGGGAATGATAGCCTCCTCTTGGGCTTCGTACAAGGACCCGTAGGCTTCTTAAAAGTTTCCAGCCTCCTCTTGGGCTTCGTACAAATTGTCCCGACGACCTCCTAGAGGTATAGGAACATAACCTAGTCATCCTCATAGAACAGTCCTTTCATAAAGTCTACTACTGTTTCTCAAAGCATAGTACAAAAGAAAAAATACTCTAGACTTGAACAATCTAACTTCCTTGAGTCTCAAAGACATTCTCAAGTGACCCCTTCGTTAAATAGGAAGGAAACTCGCAGACTCGGACAGTCTCAATACCCTTTGGATTTCCCGTTTCCTCAAAGAGAAGGAAATATCCCTGATCCTCAGATCAAATCCCTGAGTACAGTGTTGCTCATATAAGAACTGATTTTCTCTTTTAAAATCAGTATATTGGATCTGTCACTCAACTGAAACAAACCTTTAGCCTCCATCTCGGGCTTCGTACGAGATACAAAAACACTCTCTTGTTGAGTATCAAAGACTCCCTCGTAGAGTCAAACAAACAATAGCCTCTATCTCGGGCTTCGTACGAGACACAAAGACTCTATCGTCGGGTCAAAAACTTTTAGCCTCTCTCTCGGGCTTTGTACGAGACACAAAATAGCCTCCTCTTAGGCTTTGTATAATGATTTTCCTAGCGGAAATTAGCCTCCTCTTAGGCTTTTGTATAAGAAAACCACTGGTTGATCCAATCAACCTTTTAGCATCAAAGCTGTGCCTCGTTCACAGTACACAAACATCAACAACTCCTTTCCTTTCATCTAATTGCTGTAAGCGGCAAGCCTATGGATCATCTATATCCATGCCACTGTCCCTCTTTTAGCATGAGAAATTCCTAAGGAAAGATGGCATTGCTCTGCACTGAGTTAAAGTCTTCTCCTTCAGGTTAAAACCCTTTCTTCGGAAATTATGGCATTGCTCGGATCCGCGTATCCCAGTTAAAGTAATTCTCCTTCTCCCCTCTTTAGAGATGACAAATTCTCTCTAAAGTCGAGGTCTTTCAGCTTCACGTCTTGGGCTTTGAACAAGACACAAATAGACCTTTCAGCTTCACATCTTGGGCTTTGAACAAGATACAAACCACCTTTCGCTTCACGCTTGGGCTTTGAACAAGACACCAAAACACCAAAAACACCCATTTCCTCCCATAGAATAGGAGGAACTACGAACGCTCTGATTTCCCTGTTTCGGTAAACGGGAATACGTAGGCATAAGATCGAAAGAAAAGATCTTAGCGAGCACAATCAACAAAAAACCCAAATCCCATATCTCCATCAATCAAAAGTAGTAATTCAAAAGCATCAGTCCTAACATCCTAATCCTTGTTCCCCGCCAGAAACCTTCTGCCCAGGTAAAAGAGAAAGAAAATAGTATTGGCGAAAATACAAATAACCAGTACAAAGGCCCCCCACATTGATAGCATCCGTAACCTAACAGACCACTGTTTAAACTCAGTATGCAAGCAGGGTTAATTGGAGACATCTATTTCCCTTCCTTATTCAGCTCACAATAGGATAAAAAATGAATCGACCTGTAGTTTAAGTTCAAACCGCAGAGAGCGACCAGCGCTTAAGAACCGCGTCCAAAATCGCTCGCTACAGAAAAATGGCGACCATCGTGGGGCCGGTCTTTGTCAAACTCGGTCTTCCTTCTCTTCACTTGTGTGAATACCACAGATTGGGGCTTCCGTCGGGGAACCCATTTTCTGTCAGGAACTTAGGATTCATAGCTTTAAAGGTCTAGAATGGTTAGGACAAATATATATACTGCTTTTCCTAAATGCTATACGTGTTTATTTTTCTGCTAATGGGAATGCGGGTGATGCCGTATGTGGAAATATTGAGTATACACCTAGAAAAGCCAACCCTTTCGTAGTGCGGAAACTATCGGAAATAGTTGTTACGCGATACTACCCTCATTTGAGGTTGGTGATCTATTCTCGGTGAATGGCAATTACTCTAAGATTGCACACAACTCGCTGGCGATCCGCTTGTTGTCTGCCTTCCTGGGAGGAGCTGATGATAATGAGTACAGGTACAAAAATCACCCTAGTATAAACCTTTGGGGATGGGTAGAGCCTTGACTTCATGACAACGACCCTCTGACCTCATGTTTTTTCTATGTTTTTGTGTGCTGCATTCATGCATCCATTTAATAAAACATTAAAACATTCAAAAAAAAACTTTCTCTTCTAGTCTCTCTGTTTTTCAAATTAAACTAAGACTGTGATTGCAAATATCAAAGAAAAAGATTACGCTAATGGATTTCCGTAGAAGGAGAACTCGCCAGTATACCTTCAAGGTTCCAAAACTAGGGGATTTGAGAAGGTTAGCAAGGATGATCGTTAACCCAGAGGCTTTCAGAGCCAAGCACGGTGGTTTGCTACCACTGTTAAGAGTCCATGTGATTGAGGGGATCATGGACGCGCTCATTCAGTTCTACGATCCGGTTTATCACTGTTTCACATTCCCGGATTACCAGCTATCACCAACGCTGGAGGAGTATTCTCATCTGGCTGATTTACATATCACTGATCGAGCTCCATTTTCTGGACTGGAAGAAATTCCAAAGAATCAGACTATTGCAGAAGCAATTCATTTGGACGAGTCTGAGGTCAAGACTCACATGATTACTAAGGGTGGCATCCAAGGTTTGCCAGCCCAGTTCTTGACAAAAAAGGCTCTATACTTCGCTAGTATAGGGAACGGGACTGCTTTTGAAAGCATCTTTGTCTTGCTCACCTACGGGTTATTTTTGTTTCCCAACATCAATAACTTCGTCGATATCAACGCTATTAAGGTTTTTCTCATTGGAAACCCTGTGCCGACTTTGCTTGCAGATGCGTATCATTCTGTATACTTGGGAAATTTGTACAGCGGAGGGGAGATCACATGCTGTGTACCTTTGCTCTACAAATGGTTTATCTCTCACTTGCCCAAGTCTGCTGCTTTTTGGGATTGCAAGAGTGTTTACGTTGGTCGCAGAAGATCATGTCTCTTACCAACTCTGATATAGATTGGTGTAATAGGATTTATGAGGGAATTAGAATCATTGACCGTTGTGGAAACTTCCCCAGCGTACCCCTCATAGGAACTAAAGGAGGGATCAACTATCATCCGATATTGGTTTTTCGTCAATTTGGATACCCGATGAGACACATCCGACGGGGTGTTCATCTGGAAGGTCTTTTCTTCAAAGAAGGAGAAAATGACAGAGCACTAAAGATGGAAATAGTGCAAGCTTGGAAATAGGTTCATAAGAAAGGACGAGAGTCTCTGGGAAAACCAGACTGTGTCTCGGTGGAGCCTTATCTCCATTGGGTACAAACCAGAGCTCTCAAGCTAAAGATGCCTTATCCTCGTTACGGAATTCTTCCACCGAGGGAAACTGTCATGTACTTCATGACGGAAACTGAAAAGCTTCAGGTTACTCTCAACAAGGTTCAAAAGGAAAGAAGGTCTTGGAAGAACAAGTACCGCACCCTCGACGTAGAGTGTATCCAAATACAGCAACTACTAAAAGAGAAAGATGCTCTGATTAAAATTTTGGAGCAGCATGCTGTAGAGAATCAAGATGACCAAAGGAATTTGCTCACTCCTTTCACTTGGCAAAGGAATGACAACCCGACAACGGCCCAAGCGCCCCGGTCAAAGAAAAGGAAGATACCAGAATCAGCACCCGGTTTCTCCTCAGAGAGGACTCGGGACCCATTAGTTTAGGTTTCTGTTTCTGCACTTTGTAATCTACTGTATTTCCATTTCTGTAATCCTTTGAATTTCAATAAAAAGGGGTTTCCCCACTGTTTGATATTTGCAATCTAATTGTCGAAGTTTATTTTGATTAAACCAAAAAAACAACAATTAATATAATCATTGCATTCATCATTCTCACATCGCGTATTCTTCTTCCCTACGAATCTCACGTTTGTGTCTCGATTCTAGAGTCAAACTGTCTCATTCGTATAATACTCGGGCCAATCATCAGAAAAGATGGATGATCTTGAGGAAGAAAACAGAGAGTTGAAAGAAGAGATCGACGCTCTGAGAGAGGATATGAGAAAGCTTCGTAACGACATGCAAGCCATGGCAGAAGCTCAGCTACAAAGAACTGTGATCTCAGAGATCACCTCAACGCCCATCCTAGAAAAGTATGATCCTAGGTATCAGATGCCGAAAGATCGTCCTTGGGGCATGCCTGTTAACTATATCCCGGAAGGATATGTTCCGCCGATCACTGAAGATCAGGGAATCGCAACAGAAGCCGTTGGGCCTGAAGATTACAAACTTCGGGAAAGCGAAGATGCCAGGGGCATACTGAAGACTCCTGAAGGTTACAAACTTCGGGAAACGCCAAGACTTACTGTCGTAGTCACGGTACCACCCCCTGTGGTGCACACTGTCCCGAAAGGACAGATTCCGCCAACACCTTCTGGTAAGAAGGAAACTATGTTCGATAGAATGGATGGATTCCAGGAGCAGTTCTTGGAAATGTAGAAAGAGCTGCAAGCCATTCGTGGTCAGGATTTATTTGGAAAGGACGCCGCAGACCTCTGCTTGGTCCCAAATGTGAAAGTCTCGCACAAGTTCCAAGTGCCCGACTTTGAAAAATACAAGGGTAACTCTTGCCCTCAGAGCCATCTGGTGATGTACGCTCGACGGATGTCAGCTCAGACGGAGAATCAGGACCTGCTGAATCACTACTTCCAGGATAGTTTAACCGGTGCCGCACTCAAATGGTACATGGGTTTAAACCGTACTACGATCAGTACATTCAGAGATCTTGGTACTGCCTTCGTCCAACAATACAAGTACAATTTGGACATGGCACCCGACAGAGATCAACTCAGATCAATGTCGCAAAAGAAAAAGGAAACCTTTAAGGAGTATGCTCAAAGGTGGCGTGAAATTGCCGCTCAAATTTGTCCACCTCTTGAGGAAAAAGAGATGACAAAAATCTTCTTAAAGACCTTAAGCTCATTTTACTATGACCGAATGATTGCCAGTGCACCCAGTGATTTCACCGAAATGGTCTGCATGGGTGTACGTCTTGAGGAAGCCGTCCGAGAAGGACGTTTGGTAAAAGACACGGGATCAACGAGCGGTACTAAAAAATACGGTAGTGCTCTCCCTAAGTAAAAAGAGCAAGATATTGGGAATATCTCTCTCGAAAAGCAAAGGCGACGTTATCAGCCAGTAGCAGCTGTTACTCCTGTTATTGGCCCCGCGCCTGTTCCTATGTATCAACCTCAGGTTGCGCAGAGCCAACCTGACCAACAAAGGACACAACAGCCTCTTCAGCAGGCTCGTCCTCCATATAACAACAACCGTACAATACGGCCACCAGGATTTGATCCTATACCCGTAACGTACGCAGAGCTGTTTTCGTTACTGCTGGCTAAGGGGCACATCCAGACTAAGTCTCCTCTTACAATACCGGAAAATCCGCCTTTTTGGTTTAAAGCGGATCAAACATGCCCTTATCATCAAGGTGGTTTAGGGCATAACATTGAGACTTGTCTCAATTTCAAATCCGACGTGCAAAAGCTTGTTAGGAGCGGGCTCTTATCTTTCAAAGATACGAATCCTAATGTTCTTACGAACCCGCTGCCTCAACACGAGAAAGCTGCAGTCAATCTGATTGAGAAAGAGACTAACAATGTCTATCAAATTCACGATGTACTCTTATGGGGGACCAATCTGGTCAAGATGCATTGTAGACAGAGTGGATATGGCCATGTGCCACCTCATAATTATCACCAGTGTGATATCTGCTCTAAAGACAACCAGGGGTGTTCTGTAGTGCAAGCAGCTCTACAGGAACAAATGGATCTTGGATGGATCCAAGAGCACCGAGTTCGTGGAGTTAACATGGTTTACACGAATTCCAACGTCATTCAAAACCCCGACATCCGTGCGATGAATGTCAACTTGGTGGCGATGCACTCAAGGCAAAGCCAGTATCATAATCTGCCTCGGCACGATTACAGTTCCTGTCTGATTTGCTCGGTAAACAAACAGGGATGCTCTTTCATACAAGAGGCCCTCCAGCGTCAGATGGATCTTGGATGGATCCAAGACTACCATGATAGGAACTCCTATCAAATCAACATGGTTCAGATCTTCGACATCCGCGTAATGGATACCAACCTGGTAGAGTTACATGCTGAGCAGGTCCGACTTGGATTCTTAATATCACATGACTATCAAAATTGTAAAGCGGGTAGCAAAAACGATCGAGGTTGTACCCTTGTCCAGGAGGCACTTCAGCACTTGTTAAATCACTGGTGGATGCCAATCTATATGGACGAAGATACTCAGTAGATTAGTATCAATAACAGGAATCCTACTCATCGTCAAAGTCAGGATGTCCTATCAATGGAAGATAACCTAGTGAGGTTACATTGTATTCAAAGTGGGCGTGGCCAGGTGCCCCCACACAACTATGACAGTTGTAACGTCTGTTCAGAAAGTAACCAAGGGTGTTACCTTGTGAGAGCAGCTCTTCAGGGTCAGGTCGATCATGGAGAAATTCGTCCATATCCCGGTTCAGGACCCATCATTTGGTCGCCGAACTACCTTGCCGAGCAAGTTGAGGATGTTGTCACGATCTCTGGTCATCACCGGACCAGGGATGTTTTTGCCATCATCCCTCTACTTGACAAATCTAGAGTTCCCAACCGGGAACGGATCAAGGTTACTTATGATGGTCAGAAAAATCAGAAGGTTCCCATAGTCATCTATCTGTCGGGGCCACTACTGTATGAATCAGCTAAGGCAATCCCTTACAAATACGGTGCAACAATAATCGAGAATGGAAAGGAAATTCCATTACCCTCCGTCGTGAATATTGCAGACATCAGTCGTGTAACACGGAGCGGTCGAATCTTCAACCGAGGGGTTGGAGAATCCAACAAAGAAAAGGAACTTCAGGCAGAAATTCCTGATCCACCAGTCGGTCAATCTAGTAATCCCGACTTTTCAAAACACAAAGATGAGATGCTAAAGCTCATCCAAAGGAGTGAATATAACATTGTTGATCAGCTGTTACAAACTCCTTCAAAGATCTCAGTATTATCACTGTTACTCTGTTCAGAAGCGCACAGGGAGGCTCTACAGAAAGTCTTGGAGCAAGCCTTTGTGGAACAGGATGTAACAATCAGACAGTTCGATAGCATTGTCTCTAACATCACTTCCTGCAACAATTTGGGATTTAGTGATGAGGAATTACCTGAAGAGGGTCATCGTCATAACATGGCGCTCAACATTACAGTTAACTGCCAGGGCGATGCTTTAGCCAATGTACTGGTAGACACAGGGTCAGCCCTGAATGTTATGCCGAAGTCCACTTTGACGCAATTATCATTTAAGGGCCCTCCGATGAGAGTCAGCGAGGTCGTCGTCAAAGCATTCGACGGATCCAGAAAAACAGTTATCGGCGAAGTTGATCTTCACATAACTATTGGTCCTCACACTTTCCAAATCACTTTCCAGGTCATGGACATCCGGGCAACATACAGTTATTTATTAGGAAGACCTTGGATACATCAGGCTGGAGCGGTTACTTCAACCCTCCACCAAAAGCTAAAGTTCGTCAAGAACGATCAACTTGTCACGGTTTGTGGGGAACAAGCCTTGTTTGTGAGTAACCTATCATCATCTGCTTGTGTAGAACCCGAGGAGGTTATTCGAACTCAGTTCCAAGCACTATCGGTGAGCAAGAACGATCAATCTGAAGAAGGAACTTCAATTTCTTCATACAAAGATGCTATCAAAGCGGTCGAGATTACCGATACAAAAGGATGGGGACAGCTTGTCATTCCCACTGACAATAAAATAAAGAAGGGTCTTGGTTTTTCTGCGACCTGTACTCAGACAGCCGCCAACGATGAAAGTCTTCATCCCCTTCAAAACTTCTTCCACAGTGGAGGTTTTCTTCACCCAGTGTCTCAGACAGTTCATGCTATCAATGAGGAAGATCCCTCTGACACAGATGAAGAATGGAAGTCCTACCTTAACAAGGACGGCTATATGTCTCAGGAAGAGGTGCCTATGCCTTTTTGCTTTCCTACAGAAAGTCTGAGATTTATACCAAGATCAGATGTCGAAATGATCTACGGAGATTGTGATCCGGAAGGATGCCGTGCTCCGCCAAATTCATTAGAGGAAGACACTCTGATGAAAGAAAACTTTGATCACAATTACTATGGCCCGATGGATGGTCTGCCAATGTGGCAGCCTTACCCAGGAAACTTGGGGCAAGAAAGTCAGCCGAGTAATGAAACTCAGCTGAGCGTCATTGAACAGAATACCTGTGTCCCCGCCATGTCATGGGATCAACACTCAGGTCATTCGGAAACTACTCAACATGAAGATGAATTCGCAACGTTTGCAGGACTAGAATTCATCAACTATGCTTTTCCTGAGGTCAACGTCATCGAGAGGGATGACTTCTCCAGTTCCAAAGAAGTTTGGGACACTTTGGGACAACCAAGTGGAAAATACGACTTTATGGTCAAGTACACTGCTCCCGAAAGCTCTCGTATCAGGCTCGAAGATATCCAGTCAACTGGATGGGGAGATACAGCTGAGAGCACCAATGCTATGCAAAGTGCAACAGAGGAATCCTCCTACGACAATTCTGCTTGGGAGACAGATTCCAATGATCCTGCTCCACTAGAAATCAGCGTCATTTCTGAAGACAAATCAAGGAAGGTGCCAGACTTTGTGATTAACCGAGGAGTTCGCCGTCAATGGGTTGCCGTCGAGGTTCCGAAGGTCGTTCATCAGTCAAAGTAATTGCCATCTTTAACCTTTCACCCTGCCCAGGTGAAACGGATGTTTTGATAGGGCTCGCTTTATTTTATAGGGCTGTAGTTTCAAGATTCGACTTGTTCATTAATAAAATAACGTCGTTCTGTAATTTCCGCATTAATTGCTGTTTTCTCTTTTTGCTTTTTCAGAAAATGGTAATCCTAAAAAAAAAAAATTCAAAAATAAAAACAAGCAGTAAAATAAATACACTGCACACACTTACATTTTCTCTATCTCTTCTAAACACGAATCATCACGTCATGCAGATTGCTTGTTTTATACCCCGTTGAAACATACGATCCGATGCCTTCTCCCAACTTTGAGTTCCCGGTATTCGAGGCTGAAGAAGAAAATGACGACGAAATTCCAGAAGAGATCTCCCGACTACTCAGACAAGAGGAAAGGTCCATTGAACCTCACAAAGAGCCGTTGGAAACGGTAAACTTGGGTTCAGAAAAAGAGAGAAAAGAAATCAGGATCGGAGCACTGCTCAGTCCAACTGTCAAAGAAAGTTTGATAAAGCTTCTCAAAGAATTCCCCGATGTATTCGCTTGGTCCTATCAGGATATGCCAGGGTTGGATACCAGCATCGTGGAACATCACTTACCGCTAAGATCGGAATGTCTGCCAGTAAAGCAAAGGTTGAGACGGACTCACCCGGACATGGCCATCAAAATCAAAGAGGAGGTACAGAAACAGATCGACGCGGGTTTCCTCGCTACATCTGAATATCCTCAATGGTTAGCCAACATCATACCCGTTCCCAAAAGGGATGGAAAGGTCAGAATGTGTGTTGATTACAGAGATCTAAACAAGGCGAGTCCAAAGGACGACTTTCCTTTACCACACATTGACATGCTGGTTGACAGCACAGCAAAGTTCAAAGTATTCTCCTTCATGGATGGATTCTCGGGCTATAATCAGATCAAAATGGCACCGAAAGACATGGAGAAAACTTCGTTCATTACCCCATGGGGTACCTTTTGTTACAAGGTAATGTCGTTCGGTTTGAAGAATGTCGGGGCAACCTATCAAAGGGCCATGACTACTCTGTTTCATGACATGATACACAAAGAAATCGAGGTATATGTCGATGATTTGATTGCAAAATCAAGAACATAGGATGAGCACGTTGAACATCTGTCAAAATTGTTCGAACGTCTAAGAAAATTCAAGCTCCGCTTGAATCCTAACAAGTGCACCTTCGGTGTCCGTTCGGGGAAGTTACTAGGGTTCATCGTCAGCCAGAAAGGAATCGAAGTTGATCCTGACAAGGTCAAGGCCATTCAAGAAATGCCTTCTCCGAAAACTGAAAAACAAGTCAGAGGATTCCTGGGACGTTTGAACTACATCTCCAGATTCATATTCCTTATGACCGCGACATGTGCGCCGATTTTCAAATTACTCAAAAAGAACCAGGATTGCGTTTGGTCAGGAGATTGCCAAACCGCCTTTGACAGTATCAAGGAATATCTGTTGAATCCTCCGATCCTATCACCTCCAGTGGAAGGAAGACCACTGATCATTTACCTCACAGTCCTAGAGGACTCAATGGGATGTGTACTTGGCCAACAAGACGAAACTGAAAGGAAAGAGTCTGCCATTTACTATCTAAGCAAGAAATTCACCGACTGCGAGACTCGGTACACAATGCTTGAGAAAACTTGTTACGCTTTGGCTTGGGCAGCCAAACGTCTTCGCCAGTACATGATTCGTCATACTACTTGGTTGGTCTCCGAAATGGATCCAATCAAGTACGTTTTCGAAAAACCTGCTCTCACGGGATGGATTGCCCGTTGGCAGATGTTACTATCAGAATATGACATAGAGTACCATGCTCAGAAAGCCGTTAAAGAAAGTATTTTAGCCGATCATTTGGCTCATCAACCGATTGACGATCAAGAATCAATCGGGTTTGACTTCCCAGACGAAGATGTCATGTATCTAAAGATGAAAGATTGCGATGAATCGCTACCTAGTGAAGGGCCAGAACCAGGTTCCCAGTGGGGACTTATCTTTGACGGAGCAGTCAATCATTAGGGAAACGGAATTAGGGCAATCATTGTTACCCCTCAGGGTACCCACATTCCTTTCACTGCTAGACTTACGTTCAAATGTACGAACAACGAGGCCGAATACGAAGCATGTATCATGGGTCTCGAAGAAGCGATTGATTTAAGGATCAAAAACTTGGACGTATACGGTGATTCAGCCCTGGTTATTAACCAGATAAAAGGAGATTGGAACACATACCAATCAGGATTGATTCCTTACAAAGACTATGCAAGAAGGTTGTTACCCTTCTTCAACAGAGTCGACTTTCATTACATCCCTCGTGATGAGAATCACATGGCTGATGCATTAGCCACTCTCTCTTCCATGATTAGTGTAGGTCGATGGAATGACATACCTAAGATCGACATCATGCGCCTTGAACGGCCCGCTTACATCTTCGCGATTGAAGCAGTCATAGACGACAGACCTTGGTATCACGATATCAAATGCTTCCTTTAGAAACAAGAGTACCCATCTGGGGCACTCAGAAAAGACAGGAAAACCCTCAGAAGATTGGCTAGAAACTTCTTCCTGAGTGGTGACACTCTTTATAAGAGAAATTTTGACATGGTCTTGCTCCGATGTGTCGACAGACCAGAAGCAGACATGCTCATGAAAGAAATTCATGAAGGTTCCTTTGGCACTCATACCAACGGACACACAATGGTGAGAAAAATTCTCAGGGCTGGGTATTATTGGTTGACCATGGAATCCGACTGCTACAAGTACATGAGGAGGTGTCACAAGTGTCAGATATACTCTGATAAAATTCATGTACCGCCATCACATCTCAAAGTTCTTTCTTCCCCGTGGCCTTTTTCCATATGGGGAATCGACATGATTGGTATGATTGAGCCCAAGGCTTCAAACGGACATCGGTTCATCTTGGTAGCCATTGATTATTTCACCAAGTGGGTCGAAGCAGCGTCATTCGCCAATGTAACCCGACAAGTGGTGGTCCGATTTATCAAAAACAATATCATCTTCCGTTATGGTGTTCCAAGCGAGATCATTACTGATAATGGATCTAACTTGAACAATAAGATGATGAAAGAGTTGTGTGCAGAGTTTAGGATCGAACACCATAACTCATCTCCCTACCGACCCAAGATGAACGGAGCGGTAGAGGCGGCTAACAAGAACATCAAGAAGATCGTTCAAAAGATGGTTGTAACCTATAAAGATTGGCACGAAATTCTACCCTTTGCTCTTCACGGTTATCGAACATCTATCCGCACTTCAACAGGGGCAACCCCTTTCTCTCTAGTATATGGCATGGAAGCAGTGCTCCCCATAGAAGTAGAGATCCCATCAATCCGGGTATTGATGGAAGCTCAGCTCACCGAAGCTGAATGGTGTCAAAGTCGACACGACGAACTGAACCTGATCGAAGAAAAGCGGATAACGGCACTATGCCATGGTCAGTTGTATCAACAAAGAATGAAGAGGGCGTTTGACAAAAAGGTCCGACCTCGTGTCTTCAGACAAGGAGATCTCGTGCTCAAGAAGATACAATCGTTTCTCTCTGATTCGCGAGGCAAATGGACTCCGAATTATGATGGCCCCTATGTGGTCACGAAAGCTTTCTCAGGCGGCGCCTTGAGACTTGCAACCATGGACGGAGAGGAATTTGTCTACCCCACGAATGTTGATGTAGTCAAGAAATACTTCGCCTAAACTAAAAAAAAAAAAACGTCTCGGTGGATTGAAAACCCGAAAGGGCGGTCCAGGCAGAAGTTAGAGACATGAAAAAAAATCATCCCGATGGATTGGAAATCTTATAGTACAATCCAGGCAAAAATTAGGGATAATGGCAAGTAACTATGTTCAACAGAGGCAAGTCCCTCAGCAGCAGTTACAGCATCATCTATCTGAGGAAATCTCCAGTCAAAGGTCATCTTCGACGGAAGCTCAGGATGTCCCGAACTCAAAGTTGGTAGAAGGATAGTGGTCGTTATGTTTCAACGTAGCCCTTTTCCCTGTAAATTACCATTTTCTAACTTTGTATATACTCTTTGGAATCACGCATTTGGCTTATCTCCATCTCATCAATAAAATTTGAGCCCTTGTGCTTTTGTTTGTAATTCTTTACTTGTTTTAGCTTTACAGAACGACGTTGTTTAAACTTAATCAGCGATTCTTGAAATAAAACAAATTTACTTGTTAAACTTTTTCTGCTTTTAAATTAAAGATGGCATTTCTTTTGACTGTTGAACATCAGAAGAACATCGATCGCTTCTCCCGAAGTAAGCGAACTTCAAAGTGCAGAATCAAAGTACTCCTTCTAAACCAGTTCGCCTGAATGAAGGGATCAACTGTGTCAGAGACCTTGTTTCGTCTGACATCCTCGGCCGAGTTCTCATCTCCTAAGCCCGATCAACATAGCCCCCAATGGGACTATCTCTCCTAAGCAAGGTGGAATTGCTATTTTGAATCAACGGTACTTCTTCGCCCCGCGATGGCCGAGTATCCGATTGTGTTCATCCATTAGTCTGTATGTCGCGTCTGTTTTGTCAACATATACATACATACATCATGCATTTTTTATTTGCATTCACATTTCATATTGCATCACTATCACTCTAGTCGGTTTTGTCCCCTAGTGGTAGAAGTCCTCTCAATCGAGTTGTCAGTTCTTGCCTCGTTAGGAAATACTGTGTCTGAACAACCTCGCTTCCAGTTTAATTTTGGAAAGAAGTTGGTCCTTGACCACTTTGATAACTTGAACCTCTGAAAAGCCAGAGAAAACTTTCAATAAGCATCACTCTTCGCCATTGAAGATGATATCCTTGCTTTCCCGGATTAAGGAAAATCCACAGATAAAGCCTCGTGATCAGAGATTCGGCAGCACGCCAGTTTGCTCCAAAAAACCACTGATGAGAAGGTCATCGACACCTCAAAATTGGATCCCATCATATGGCATTTCTCCGGGAAGATCCCGAGAAAAGTATGATGTAACCCCAAACGAAAACAGTCTCTCAAGAGACTCGCTTTCCCCAGTAGAATCGACAAATGGCGTCTCCAAAACAGAGAAGTTTGTGGACCTCTACAACTCAGACGAATGGGTTCCCCAGCAAGTCTGACATCAAAACTTTTTCCACTCAAATGGCATCTCCCCAGGAAAATTCGGCGAGAAGTTTGAAGGAAAGCCGCTACGAATAGCGTCCCTTGTCAGTAAAGTTTATTGACAAAAGAAACTAAGACCAGTTCCTTGGTAGGAAACCAGGATCGAGGGGAAGTTTAAATCAGAAACTAAGACCAGTTCCTTGGTAGGAAACCAGGATCGAGGGGAAGTTTAAATCAGAAACTAAGACCAGTTCCTTGGTAGGAAACTAGGATCGAGGGGAAGTTTGTTTCCACAACTGAGACCAGTTCCTTGGTAGGAAACCAGGATCGAGGGGAAGTTTATTTCAAAAGGGACTGAGACCAGTTCTTGGTAGGAGACCAGGATCGAGGGGAAGTTTACCTTTTCTAAGCATCATTGCTTAGATAAAGAAGATGAATGCGTAAGCTACCATTCATAACCACCATCAAAATTTTGGGTATTCCGATATTTAATCCTCTTGCACCCCGAATGCCCGAATCCCTTCGTCATTCACACCTTCGGGTCCAAGAAGATTAAATAGGGGCATCTGTAATACCCCAAATTTTGACCACTTAGATTTCCCATCATTGTGAAAATCATCATCACAATATGGATGAACCATCATGCTTCATCAGTCTCCCCAAAGATGGGTGAGCATCCAATACAATCAAAATTAGGGTTTCAAGCCCTCTCTGAGTGCTTAGACAAAGGATCAATCAAGAAATGGCATGATCTTCAACTTGTCTAACCTCCCAAGTAACTACAAAGGATCAAAAGGACTCCCACTTCAAGGATTAAGCACAAGGATGCTCCCTTCTAGGTGGATCAAGCCTCAAGATCGCCAGTGTCACCAAATTAGAGTTTTAGTCGACCAGGGCCTCCAGATGGAAAATTTTCATCTGGGCACAAGGCAATGATCCAAAACATGACCTAATATACTTCATGGAACCTCATGAACCCATGCATCAAGTCAATTTTGCCTCAGGGGATGCATTCATCAAAAATCAGGAATTAGGGTTTCTTGACCTAATACACCCCTAAGTTGACTTTTGGGACAAACCATGAGCCAAGACCTCAAGACATGATTTGAGGGTCTCTAATATACCATATTGATCCATTTGGAACAATGGATTGATCCAAGAAGCTTGAGCAACAAGTCTCAATTTCATCTGCACCACAATTAGGGTTTTAAGAGAAAAGTCAACTGTAACTTTGACTTTTGACCAAGACATGCTCTCAAACCCTAATACATGATTGAATATACCCTATGACACCCATGGAACATGTCCATCAAGTTTGATTTAGGTCAAGGACATGATTTCCTGAAGAATTGCACAGTTTGGAATTCATCTGATAAAAAGTCAACTGTGCACAAAAGTCAACTTTGACTTTTTGAGATTTTTCACCAAAATGGATTTTTAACCCTAAAATGATGTTAATGTATGATTTGAATCATCATTCATCAAGAAAAATCAAGAAAAGTGAGATAACTTGTAAAAGGGGTAACCATAAAACTTAGAAAATTTTCTAAGTTAAAAATAAAGTGGCAAAGGTACCAACTTTGGAGGACCATAACTCCTAAACCACAAGGCCATTTTTTCTCATCCAAAGATGGATTTGTAGCCCTCATTATCACCTACAAAAACTTCAACTACAAGTCATTCCAATTCATTAAGGATTTTGAGTTATGGAGTGATCAAAGTGGCTGAAAAATGAAAATGTCACTTTTTCCAACACTTAGTGAAATTTTCACTAAGTCAGATTCTGCCTCCCTTTTTGCCAAATGTAGGGGGATTTTTCACTTGGAATCAAAAGAGATCAAAACCAAACTTGTTCAAACAGTTGTTGTATCATGTAAGAGCTTTCCAAAATGGCCAAGAACATTGCCAAATTCAACCTACACCATGAGATACAACATTGCCAAGTTGCCTTGCTGAAATCTGTCAAGGCAAGGCAGAATTTGCAACTTTGGTCGATTTGCCAAAATCAGCCAAATTCAATTGCTCCTATCCACTTGGACACCTCAGAGGATTGAATCTAAAGGGGACAAGCACTGAGCCAAGCCTCCAAAGTCCATGGAACAAGAAATAGCATGTTGAAACTAGAATGGCCAAAATAGGGACAAGACTTCAAATTTGGAATGAGGCATTCAATGAAACCATCAAGGTGGCATGGACTGAACCATTCTCATCTGAAATCAGTCAAGACTTATCCAAGACCAAGGGAACCAAAGCTCTGTGCCATAACCTCTAGTCAATGGCTAGAGGAGACTTGGATTTTCATTTGCCAACATTGGCCAAACCTACTTACCAGCTGCCATGCACTATTCCTTGCAAAACAAACTTTCTCTACTATAAACAGAGCTCAATTGTGGTCAGTTTGAGTACACCAAAGCCATCTAACAGATGCTTTTCTCAAAATCTCTTCTTTCACTCCAATTTTGCCTTCTAAGGCAAGTCACTATCGGGTTTTGAGTTTGAGAGCAATTCCAATCAAACCAATCACTCACACACCTCACATACATCACATATGAGCTGATCAAACACTTAGATTACTTCTAAAACATCAATTTCACAAAATCACCAGCTGGTTGCTCAAGGTTTTAACCAAAGTGCAGCTGAGGTGCCACAAAATGATCCAGCCAATTTCAATCAAGTCCAACCATCCAAACACAATCCATAGGGTGTAGGGAAGCTGTTCAGATCATCACCACTCATCTGTAACACCTCCAAATCAAAAATCACTTTGAACTTGCTGTCACGACTTGGAGGTAAGCACATACTTGGTCATCTCTCAATCTATGCATATTTCCTCGCACAATAATTTGGCCATATGTTCATAATCATGCATGGAATGTTTTCCCTCAATTAATTGCATTGTTTGAATCGTGTATCAAAAATCCTAGCCTTCATGCAGAAATTAGGGTTCTTGAGGTCTCTTCGTGATTTCTTGTTGTATGTTTAATTTAAATGAAATTAAAGTACATAGACATGATCGTGAGGTTGAGGCGAGCATAATGATATGTGGATTGTATGATATGATTACGTATTCATGGATATTGGATAGAAAATGCAAATCTGAGAAACCAAGAACACGCGCGTGTTCTTCAGCTTGTTCTTGGCGCCATTTTTAGAAATTCAAATATTTGAATTTTGTGATTTTGTTTAATTGATTCAAAAATTAATTTCTCTCTGAGTTTTAATGATTTTGAGTTGATTCTTTTTTTAATAATTCACAAAAATGTTAAAATATTTTATTTTCACAAAAAATCCCAAAAATATTATTTATTTCATATAATTGATATTTTTGCAAATAATTAATATTTTAATTATTTTTGACATTTTAAATATTTTTTCTACATTGATTTTGCAACTTTTAATGCTTTCTAATTATTTTGTAGGTCAATACTTAATTTTTGAAGTATTAATCCAAGATCACAATTTGTTTTCCATGTGTTAAACAATTTTTGATCATTTTAATTGAATTTTTATTCAATTAAATACATTTTGAAAACAAATTAGGGTTTTGGATTAATTCAACCCTCATAAATCATTTTCAAAATTTTTTGGGCCTCTTGAGAGAGTGTAAGACCCATCCCCCCTTGTACAAAAACTTTTTGGGCCTCACTCATTGTATAAGTCCCTCTGTACAAGTAAACGGCGCGATCGTCGCCCGTTTAAAAATAAAAATCATCTAGGCCTCTCCTTGAGCTATAAGACCCATTCAAAACACTTTGGGCCTCTATTAGAGTGTAAGACCCAATCCCCCTTTTAACCAAAACATTTTGGGCCTCACTTATTGTATAAGTCCCTCTGCGTTAAAAGAAAACCTCGGCGTGATCGCCATTTTTAAACGAAAAATCATTTGGGCCTACCCTGGTGTTATAAGCCCCTCTCTTTTCTTTAAACCTTTTTTGGGCCTTTTGAGAGAGTGTAAGACCCATCCCTTTGTACAGAAAACCTTTTTGGGCCCCAGTCACTTGTATAAGTCCCGCTGTACAAAGTCAAACAGTGCGCTCACTGATAAAACCCTGGGCCTCTCCTTGAGCTGTAAGCCCCAAATCTTTCTTTTTCAAAGCACTTTCTCCTTTGATTTTGAATATACTGTTGTTTTCAATATTTCTTTGTTGAACAACTAACCAAACAGCATGGAAGCACTACAACCGAGTAAGTGGTTATCGCTTTCATTTACTGCTTTCATATTATAAACTGTATTGTGGGGCTGCTCACTGTAAGTCTCCTTTCATAAACTCATATCTACTGTGTAATAATAGTATAGATATTTCGAGTTTCCCCGGCAACTACGTCTAGAACTAGGTGACGCCGTTTCATTTATTCGTAGAAATAAACGCCTAGATCCCCAATAGGAGCACCAGATACAGTCTTCTCTTCGGCTGTCCTCCTTAGGAATCGTCAAGAAGCTCTACTCCCCAAGATGAATGTATTCTCCGTGAATGGCATCTTTGAGTTTCTTCCAAATTCTCGAACTTTCCTGACTTGATCTATTCCTTGTGGATAGCTGGCCTTGAATGTCTCGGGGTTTGGGTACCCACTACGGTCATAATCTTGGACCTTAACTAAGGAACCCTCTTTAAAAGCTAAAAATCGCTGGATAGTAAACCTCGCACGTTTACCAGTGGTTTTTATCTTTAAAAGAGTTATCTCTCCTAATGGAAAGGAGATGATAGACCCACGGGCTTCTTAAAAGCATCGGCCTCCTCTTGGGCATTATTCAAGGACACTACGGCTTCTTAGAAGTATTCACAGCCTCCTCTTAGGCTTCGTATAATGATCTCTTCCTTCGGGAATGATAGCCTCCTCTTGGGCTTCGTACAAGGACCCGTAGGCTTCTTAAAATTTTCCAGCCTCCTCTTGGGCTTCGTACAAATTGTCCCGACGACCTCTTAGAGGTATAGGAACAGAACCTAGTCATCCTCATAGAACAGTCCTTTCATAGAGTCTACTATTGTTTCTCAAAGCATAGTACAAAAGAAAAAAAACTCTAGACTTGGACAGTCTAACTTCCTTGAGTCTCAAAGACATTCTCAAGTGACCCCTTCGTTAAATAGGAAGGAAACCCGCAGACTCGGACAGTCTCAATACCCTTTGGATTTCCCGTTTCCTCAAAGAGAAGAAAATATCCCTGATCCTCAGATCAAATCCCTGAGTACAGTGTTGCTCATATAAGAACTGATTTTCTCTTTTAAAATCAGTATATTAGATCTGTCACTCAACTGAAACAAACCTTTAGCCTCCATCTCGGGCTTCGTACGAGATACAAAAACACTCTCTTGTTGAGTATCAAAGACTCCCTCGTAGAGTCAAACAAACAATAGCCTCTATCTCGGGCTTCGTACGAGACACAAAGACTCTATCGTCGGGTCAAAAACTTTTAGCCTCTCTCTCGGGCTTTGTACGAGACACAAAATAGCCTCCTCTTAGGCTTTGTATAATGATTTTTCTAGCGGAAATTAGCCTCCTCTTAGGCTTTTATATAAGAAAACCACTAGTTGATCCAATCAACCTTTTAGCATCAAAGTTGTGCCTCGTTCATAGTACACAAACATCAACAACTCCTTTCCTTTCATCTAATCGCTGTAAGCGGCAAGCCTCTGGATCATCTATATCCATGCCACTGTCCCTCTTTTAGCATGAGAAATTCCTAAGGAAAGATGGCATTGCTCTACACTGAGTTAAAGTCTTCTCCTTCAGGTTAAAACCCTTTCTTCGGAAATTATGGCATTGCTCGGATCCGCGTATCCCAGTTAAAGTAATTCTCCTTCTCCCCTCTTTAGAGATGACAAATTCTCTCTAAAGTCGAGGTCTTTCAGCTTCACGTCTTGGGCTTTGAACAAGACACAAATAGACCTTTCAGCTTCACATCTTGGGCTTTGAACAAGATACAAACCACCGTCCGCTTCACGTCTTGGGCTTTGAACAAGACACCAAAACACCAAAAACACCCATTTCCTCCCATAGAATAGGAGGAACTACGAACGCTCTGATTTCCCTGTTTCGGTAAATGGGAATACGTAGGCATAAGATCGAAAGAAAAGATCTTAGCGAGCACAATCAACAAAAAACCCAAATCCCATATCTCCATCAATCAAAAGCAGTAATTCAAAAGTATTAGTCCTAACATCCTAATCCTTGTTCCCCGCCAGAAACCTTCTTCCCAGGTAAAAGAG
The DNA here is from genome assembly GCA_022829125.1 of Lathyrus tuberosus. Taxonomy (NCBI): domain Eukaryota; kingdom Viridiplantae; phylum Streptophyta; class Magnoliopsida; order Fabales; family Fabaceae; genus Lathyrus; species Lathyrus tuberosus. The sequence continues at coordinate 18,612,137 of JALAZF010000005.1, read as the reverse complement.
AAAGAAAACAGTATTGGCGAAAATACAAATAACCAGTACAAAGGCCCCCCACATTGATAGCATCCGTAACCTAACAAACCGCTGTTTAAACTCAGTATGCAAGCAGGGTTAATTGGAAACATCTATTTCCCTTCCTTATTCAGCTCACAATAGGATAAAAAATGAATCGACCTGTAGTTTAAGCTCAAACCGCAGAGAGCGACCAGCGCTTAAGAACCGCGTCCAAAATCGCTCGCTACACCCACCTCGTCTTTTCTCATTCCTGTTGTATAGAGCATAGTGGAGATCACCTAACAAAGTCGGTACCAGATTCTGAGCTATAAATATCTGAATAGCATCCATATCGACAAAATCAGACTCATTAGGGAATAACACAATGCCATATATACACAGAGGCAATATTACATTGAAAGCCATCAACCTCTTCTCCTTAGCTTCTGCTTGAGCCCTCTTCACCAAGTATTCCAAGTGATAGCCTCGAGATTTTCCCTTCTTAGAAAAGTCAGCCTCCACTGTAGATCTGCTCAAATAAAGAGCTTGAGCCACTGCTTGGAAATCACAATCTCCTTGGGAACCACAGAAAGGAACACCTTCTTTGACAGGAATCCTCAAAATATTGGAGTACTATTCCAGGGTAGGAACCAACACATAATCTGGCATCACAAAGCACCTCAAGGAAGGATCGTAAAACTGCATCAAGATGTGTAGCCCATTATATTCATTTTCACTGCGGCTCCGAACCAGGGATAATATCCAACCATACTTCTCTTCAAAGGCTCCCAAAACTTCTGGACCAGCTATACTCTGTAAACTGTTCAACGGACCAAGAGTGATTTTCGGGAATTTGTAGACGATGATGTGCTTCTTACCCCTCTTAGTGTCCATCCCTATGAACGCCCTCTGACTGGAATCAAAAGACTAGATACTACCTGAAAATGCATAAACATGAATGTCAAAAAAATGGAATGCAATGCGAAGCATGGGATCAAGGTATCCACACAAACTGGCTGCACTGCGCTGACTGAACAAATCAAGGCTATGTACCAAAATCCAAAACAAAAACAACCACAGTGATAACACTAGAACACCAGGTAGGTTGAAGCTCACGGTCACCTGCAAACCTACAAACACCCATCCCTCTCACATGTGGGTACTAAGATCCTCAATATCACGGGCTCTCAGGTCGAGAAATGATGATACATTCACCATTTCTGGTTTAGCATCATCATCAATCGAGGAGGCCTCAACTGATTCACCAAAACGAAAGGTCCTTAGCTTCTGGCACTGAGGTCGAGAAGCAATAGTACATTCATCCCTCGGGGTACAGTACTATCGCCAATCGAGGAGCACCTCCACTGATTCACTTTCAAAAAAAAGATCCTATGGCAAGTTCCCAGCATTGGGTCCTCGGGTCGAGAGTCGTGATGGGTTTTGCATTTCTGGTCTGTCATTATCACGTCTCGGGAGGAGTGTCGTTACTGAGTCCTCGGGAATGGTCATCAGAGTCGACAGTTCCTCAAGAGAATAACTACTGGCTTGTATCAACATACAGTAGCAGAAAGCTCCTAATAGAACCTCGTCTGACTGTGGGGATCGTAATCATCCGCACGTGGCCAACACCACGGGAGCGTCACGTCTGCCTACACTAAAACCTAGGTGTATGCTCGAGCCTGGGTAGTGGGCTCATCTCTCATAACCTCCCAACCTGCCAAACAAAAAAACAGCACAGCGCAGCACAGTCCAGCATAACAATGCAATGCAGTAAAATGCGGTAAAAATAGTAAAGCAGTAAAGCAAAAATACAGTAAACAGCAATACAGTAATATACAACAAAGCAAAGCACCACAAAAGAACACCCAATGAAATACAACAGACAAGCGCTAGGATTGACTCGCAAAAGGGGATGGACCAGCAAGACGTCAACCTGTCCCCAGCAGAGTCGCCAGGTGTCGCTCCCGAAAGATTCGCATCCAACGGTACAAACGCCAGAGTGGCGTGGAAAAACACAGAGTCGCCAGCAATGTGCATTTATCCCGAGAGAGGGAAAGGAAACACTGCATAAACCTGAAAGAAAGGAAAGAACATGGCCTCACGACCAAGAAAAACGGGTAAGGGAGTCGGTTACGTGAAGGGAAGGTGTTAGCACCCAACACGTCCATCGTACTCGATGGGATCCACGCTTGTTGTCTGCATCAAAGGGTGTCGTCGTCTGGAGCTCCACTGCTATCGGACTGGAGAAGAAACGAGAACGGAAAGAACGGAGAAACGAAGAAGAAAAGAAAAAATAAGTGACTTGATAGAACGTTATTGTTGTCCTAGGAAAGTCAGAGTCAACGTAGTTCGGATAGGAACTGTGGGGAAAGGTTGCTCGCCAAGACAATCGTTGTCTTGTGCCTACATATCCTCAATCGGACGAGAGAGAGGAATCAGAGCTAATGTAGTTCGTGGGTACGACCACGGATGGGTAAGTGTTTTTTACGTGAGCGACGAGCTTTTTTCTAAAAATGAAAGTTTGAAACCCAACAATCCCGAAGGATAAAAAGATTTGAATTTGTTTTGTCCCCAACAGGACGTACACTAGGTACCCTAGAAGAGCGAAGGGAAACCCCTCATTCCTCACTTCCCATGCTTAAGGCTTGAGCGCAATACACGTTAACTTTTATTACGTGTTTTGAAGAAGTTTGAGTTGAGAAGAGAGAAGACACAAAGGAAACTCTAAAGGGAAACTAAGATTCCTAATGTTATCATGCAAAAGGGTGGTCCTATGGTTAGTGAAGTTTAGGTGAGAAACAACTACCTAAGACCTAATGCTAATCCTACTCCAAGCTTAATCGAAATTTAAGTTGGACTAGGTAGCTCTAAGGGGAAAAGAATCCAAGACTTAAACAAGTCTTGAGATCCAAGGGAAGAAAAGAGTGAAAGAGACGAAAGAGGAAAAGAAACGAATAAATAAAAACAGCAGCTACCACAACGTTCCTGCACCAAAACAGTGGTAAAAAGCAGCACACTAGCAATGCAGCTTACAACAGCATACACTTCAGCATAAGAAAGGGTGTAAAATGTCAGCTAGCAGCACATACAACAGCACACATACACATAGACAGCGGTAGAAGCAGGGCAGCACACGATACATTTGAATACGAATCAAGCATGGCAAAGCAAATGCGCATCAAACATCATGCATTATGATTACGAACACATCATATATCATGGTAAACAATTTAGAAAACACCATGGAAGAAAATACATCATGAAGGTATTCGAAACATTAAGCACGTGCACAAATCGGAACAAACATGCATCTCATGGAATAGAAACAATTAGGCATGCATAACACAATTCCAGCAACATAAGCATTTAATCACAATCAACATGCTCAAAGAAGTGTGTGTATGGTGTTCATAGCATCAAGAAATCAACAACACAAGCATGAACATTCAATAGTGATAACCAAGGATCGCGTGTCAACAAAATCATATCCATACCCTAGTGTGAGGTGAAACAGCTCAAGAATAATCCCTAAATCAATGACATATTAATCCATGAAGTTTAGGCATGCATCGGATCTCAAACAACCAAGAAAATGCAAGAAAATATCACTCTGCATCAGTGGTAATCGATTACTCACTTTGAGTAATCGGTTACTCAGTTGAAATTTGACCAAAAACGTGAAAATTAGGCAGAGTAGTCGGTTAATCTGTTAGGGTAATCGATTACCACTGAAACTGAGGCAGAAAATCAACTTTGAAAAGCACTTTTCAGCATCCAATCACTTATGCAAACATCCAAATGATCATGCAATCAATTAATCACGAAATTCTCATCAAATATCAGTAATCAAACTCCAACTTCATCAATCAAACAACAAGATCACAAATCAAATCAAGCAAATGGATCAAATCACATCACAAACCGAGGATCTACATTGCATAAGTTGAAATTAAGCTAAATCAAACATAGATCTAAGGAAAACCAACCTACAAGGCTGAGATTTGCCTTGGTGATTGTTGAGCACGAAAATTGGTGAATCCAAGCAAGAAAACCAGAGATCTATACAATAATCTTCAAGATCCTAGCAAGAAACTTCAAGATCCAAGCAAGAACACTCCAAATAATCAAAAGTTGCTCCCAAAAGTGATTCCAAGATCCAAACCAGTAGCTATACCAGAATTGAACCAAGAATGATGATGTGATGGAGGTTTAGCTCAAGAATTCACAAATTCCAATGAAGAATTTATGAATCTATGGATATGGAGCTTTGGTGAGAGGTTGAAAATGAAGATCAAAAATGGAAAAAGAGAGAGAGAATTGAGAGCAAAATTCTGAAAAAAATGAGAGTGAAAAATGATCTTGGTTAGTGAGGTTTGGAATGAATTGATTTAAATAGAAGCTAGGTTAGGAATCCAAATGTGGTTTGGAGTGAGGTTAAGTGAGTGGAAATTGGGGTGAAATGTGAATTAGGAAATGAAATGAGGAATTAGAGTGGAAAAATGATGGAGAGAATTTGAATTTTGGGTGGAAAATGATGAATATATATCAGTTCTAGATCCTTCCCACACATGCACAAGCCAAGCACATGACCAAAAAATGCTCCAAAATTCTGCAGTGCTGAAAATGCCACATTTTTGCAATTTCGCACAGAGTAATCGGTTACTCACTTTGAGTAATCGATTACTCCATTCAAAAATTCAAAATTGGCGCCAAAAGGAGGGAAACTTGGATATTCACCCGGTTCCACTTGTTCTGGACCTTGATAGATATCTGAAACTTGCCATTTGATATTACCACTGGAAAACACTAGAAATATGCTCTGAACAGTTTTTCCGTGCTCCGATTAAACTGCTGATACCAACTGTCTGGTGCTGAATAACTGATCAAAAATTGACTGCCGGGGTTTATGATCATCCAATCATTTAATGAGCAAAATAAATGCTCAAAAGACTTGGAAAGCTACCTGCTTGGCTCTGAACACTGTTAAAAATCATACTGGAACTGATGACGCCGTGATCTGCTGAAGAATACCTTGATCCCATGCTCAAAAGGACAATGCAGATGCAGGAATGATAATGAAAATGAAAGGAAGCATAAACCAGTTAGGTTAGAAACAATAGGGAAAATTTGAGGTGTTACAGTGATGTACGCTCGGCGAATGTCAGCTCAGACAAAGAATCAGGATCTGCTCATTCACTACTTTTAGGATAGTTTAACCGGTGCAGCATTAAAATGGTACATGGGTTTAAACCATGCTACGATCGGCACGTTCAGAGATCTTGGTGCTGCCTTCGTTCAACAGTACAAATATAATTTGGACATGGCACCGGACAGAGATCAACTCAGATCGATGTCACAAAAGGACAAGGAAACCTTTAAAGAATACGCTCAGAGATGGCGTGAAATCGCCGCCCAGATTTCTCCACCTCTGAAGAAAAGGAGATGACAAAGATCTTCTTGGAAACCTTTAAAGAATACGCTCAGAGATGGCGTGAAATCCCCGCCCAGATTTCTCCACCTCTGGAGGAAAAGGAGATGACAAAGATCTTCTTGAAAACCTTAAGTTCATTTTACTACGACAGAATGGTCGCTAGTGTGCCCAGTGACTTCACCGAGATGGTGGGCATGGGAGTTTGTCTTGAGGAAGCCGTCCGAGAAGGACGTCTAATAAAAGACGCTGGATCATCAAGTAGTACAAAATGATGCGGTAGTGCTCTCCTTAAGAAAAAAGAGCAGGATATTGGGAATATCTCTCTCAGAAAGCAAAGGCGACGTTACCAACCAGTAGCAGCTGTAACTCCTACTATCTGTCATACCCCAAATTTTGACCACTAAGATTTCCCATCATTGTGTAAATCATCATCACAATATGGATGAACCATTATACTTCATCAGTCTCCCCAAATATGGGTGAGCATTCACTACTATCAAACTTAGGGTTTCAAGCCCTCTCAGAGTTCTTAGACAAAGGATAAATAAAGGAATGACATGATCTTCAACTTGTCTAACCTCTCAAACATCCACAATGGATCAATAGGACTCCCACTTCAAGAATTAAGCACAAGGTTGCTCCCTTCCAGGTGGATCAAGCTTCAAGATCGCAGTGTCACCAAATTAGGGTTTTGGTTGACCAGGGCTTCCAGATGGAAATTTTCATCTGGGAATAAGCCAAAGATCCAAAACATGACCTAATATGCTCCATGGAACCTCATAAACCCAATCATTAAGTCAATTTTGCCTCAGGGGATACATTCATCAAAAATCAGGAATTAGGGTTTCTTGACCTAATTCACCCCTAAGTTGACTTTTGGGACAAATCATGAACCAAGACCTCAAGACATGATTGGAGGGTCTCTAATATACCATATTGATCCATTTGGGACAATAGATTGATCCAAGAAGCTTGAGCAACAAGTTTCAATTTCATCTGAACCACAGTTAGGGTTTCGCGGGAAAAAGTCAACTGTAACTTTGACTTTTGATCAGGACATGCTCCTAAACCCTAGGACATGTTTCAATACACTCTATACCACCCATGGAACATGTCCATCAAGTTTGATTTAGGTCAAGGACATGATTTCCTAAAGGATTGCACAGTTTGGAATTCATCTGATAAAAAGTCAACTGTGCACAAAAGTCAACTTTGACTTTTTGAGATTTTTCACAAAAATGGATTTTTAACCCTAAAATGATGTTAATGTATGATTTGAATCATCATTCATCAAGAAAAATCAAAGAAAATGGGATAACTTGTAAAAGGGGTAACCATAAAAACTTAGAAAATTTTCTAAGTTATGAAAAAAAAGTGACAAAGGTACCAACTTTGGAGGATCATAACTCCTAAATCACAAAGCCATTTTTTTCCATCCAAAGCTTGATTTGTAGATCTCATTTCCCTCTACAAAAGCTTCATACTGACCTATGTCCAAATTCCTCATGGATTTTGAGTTATGGAGTGATCAAGAAAAGTCACTTTATTCCAACACTTAGTGAAAATTTCACTAAGTCAGATTTTGCCTTACTTTTTTCCAAATGTAGGGACATTTTTCACTTGGATCCAAAAAGTATCAAAACCAAATATGATCAAACATTTGTTGTATCATATGAGGGCTTTCCAAAATGGCTAAGAACATCACCAAATTCAACTTGAGCCATGAGATATGGCATTGGCAAGTTGCCTTGCTGAAATCTGCCAAGGCAAGGCAGATTTTTGCACTTTTGGTCGATTTGCCAAAATCAGCCAATTCCAAGCCTTGTCATCACCTTGGACACATCTGAGGATTGAATCTAAAGGGGACAATCACTGAGACAAGCCCCCAAAGTCCTTGGAACAAGAAATAGCATTCTAAACCTAGAATTGCCCAAAATAGGGACAAGACTTCAATTTTGGATTGGAGCATTCAATGGAAGTATCAAGGTGTCATGGACTAAGCCATTAGCAACTGAATTCAGTCAAGACTTATCCAACACCAAGGGGACCAGCAGCCTGTGCCCTAACCTCTAGTCAATGGCTAGAGGAGACTTGGATTTTCATTTGCCAACATTGACCAAACCTACTCAGCAGTTGCCATTCACTATTCCTTGCAAAACAAACTTGCTCTACTATAAATAGAGCTCAATTGTGATCAGTTTAAGTACACCAAAGGCCTACAACACTTGCCTTTCTCAAAATCCATTTCTCACTCTCAAAAATGCCTTTCTTAGCAAGTCACTATCGGGTTTTTCATTAGAGAGCAATTCCACTCAAACCAATCACACACACACCTCATATACATCATATGTGAGCTGATCAAACACTTAAACAACATCTGGAACACTGATTTCTCAGAATCACCAGTCAATTGCTCAAGGTTTTAACCAAGTTGCAGTTGAGATGCCATGAAGTGATCCAACCAATTTCCATCAAGTCCAAGCATTCAAACACACTCCATAGGGTGTAGGGAAGCTGTTCAGATCATCACAATTCATCTGTAACACCTCCTACTCAGAAATCAATTTGCTCTTGCTGTCACGACCTAGAGGTAAGCCTAAACTTGGTCATCTCTCAATCTATGCACATTTCCTCGCACAATACTTTTGCCAAATGTTCATAATCATGCATGGAATGTTTCCCCTCAATTAATTGCTTTGTTTGAATCGTGTATCAAAAATCCTAGCCTTCATGCAGAATTTAGGGTTCTTGAGGATTTCTTGTTTTATGCTTAATTTAAATGAAATTAATTGCCATAGACATGATCGTGAGGTTGAGACGAGTTGATTGGTATGTGGATTGCATGATATGATCAAGTATTCAGTGAGATTGGATAGAAAATGCAAATCTGGGCAAAACTGAAAAACGTGCGTGTTCTTCAGCTGTTCTTGGCGCCATTTCTCCCAAATTCAAATATTTGAATTTTGTGATTTTATTTAATTGATTCAAAAATTAATTTCTCTCTGAGTTTTAATGATTTTGAGTTGATTCTTTTTTTAATAATTCACAAAAATGTTAAAATATTTTTTTTTTCCAAAAAATCTCAAAAATATTATTTATTTCATATAATTAATATTTTTGCAAAGAATTAATATTTTAATTATTTTTGACATTTTGAATATTTTTTCCACCTTGATTTTGCAACTTTTAATGCCTTCTAATTATTTTGTAGGTCAATACTTAATTTTTGAAGCATTAATCCAAGATCACAATTTGTTTTCCATATGTAAAACAATTTTGATTCTTTTAATTGAATTTTTATTCAATTAAAACACATTTTGAAAACAAATTAGGGTTTTTGATTAATTCAACCCTCATAAATCATTTTCAAAAACATTTTGGGCCTCTTGAGAGAGTGTAAGACCCAAACCCCCTTGTACAAACCATTTTGGGCCTCACTCATTGTATAAGCCCCTCTGTACATTTCTAAATAAACGGCGCGGTCGTCGCCTTTTTCAAAAAAAAAACCACTTTGGGCCTACCCTCTAGTAGTAAGACCCATTTCAAAACTTTTTGGGCCTCTAATAGAGTGTAAGACCCAACCCTTTGTAAATACAACCTATTTTGGGCCTCACTTATTGTATAAGTCTCGTTGTATTTCAAAAAAGTTCGACGCGATCATCATCCGTTGAAAAACAAACTTTGGGTCTGCCTTCGAGTAGTAAGACCCATTTCAAAACTTTTGGGCCTCTATTAGAGTATAAGACCCAATCCCCTTTTAACCAAAAACAACTTTGGGCCTCAAATATTGTATAAGCCCCTTCGCGTTAAAAGAAAATCTCAGCGCGATCGCCATTTCAAACAAAAAATCATCTGGGCCTACCCTCGTGTTATAAGACCCACTCTTTTTCTTTAAATCTTTTGGGCCTCTATTAGAGTGTAAGACCCAAACCTCTTTGTACAGCAAACAATTTTTGGGCCTCAGTCACTTATATAAGTCCCTCTGTACAAATTCAAACAGTGCACTCACTGATAAAATCCTGGGCCTCTCCTTGAGCTGTAAGCCCCAAATTTTTCTTTTTCAAAGCACTTTCTCCTTTGATTTTGAAATATACTGTTGTTTTCAATCTTTCTTTGTTGAACAACTAACCAAACAGCATGGAAGCTCTACAACCGAGTAAGTGTTTATATGCTTTCATTAACCGCTTTCATATACATATAATTGTATTGTGGGGCTGTTTCGCTGTAAGTCTTCTTTCATAAACTCATATCAACTGTGTAATAATAGTATAGATATTTAGAGTTTCCCCGGCAACTACGTCTAGCATTAAGCCCGTTGATCACTCTTAAATAGTCAAAACTAGATCCCCATAGGATTACCAGACTCAGTCTTCCCTCCTCTTGGGGTTAAACAATATGGAGACATGAAAGGCAACATTCTCTGTGAACCCTTTCATAGACTGTCACTCGTAAAAGTTGTCAAAGAAACTCTATTCCCCAGAGATGATCTCTTCTCCGTGAATTGCATCTCTTGAGTTTCTTCCAAATTCTCGAACTTTCCTGGCTTGATCTATTCTTCGTGAATGGCCTGTCTTGAACTTCTCGGGGTTTGGGGACCCACAGGCTTCTTAAAAGCACTTGTCAAGAAACTCTACTCCCCCGAGATGATCTCTTCTCCGTGAATTGCATCTCTTGAGTTTCTTCCAAATTCTCGAACTTTCCTGGCTTGATCTATTCTTTGTGAATAGCCTGTCTTGAACTTCTCGGGGTTTGGGGACCCATCAGCTTCTTAAAAGCACTTGTCAAGAAACTCTACTCCCCAGAGATGATCTCTTCTCCGTGAATTGCATCTCTTGAGTTTCTTCCAAATTCTCGAACTTTCCTGGCTTGATCTATTCCTCGTGAATAGCCTGTCTTGAATTTCTCTGGGTTTGGGGACCCATCGGCTTCTTAAAAGCATCGGCCTCCTCTTGGGCATTATTCAAGGACCCACAGGCTTCCTAAAAGCATCCCCGCCTCCTCTTGGGTGTTGTACAAGGACCCGTCGGCTTCTTAGAAGTATTCACAGCCTCCTCTTAGGCTTCGTATAAATGATTTCTTCCTCCGAGAATGATAGCCTCCTCTTGGGCTTAGTACAAATTGTCCCTCGGCTTCTTAAAAGTTTTCAGCCTCCTCTTGGGCTTCGTACAAATTGTCCTGACGATCTCCTAGAGGTATAGGAACAGAAATTAGTCATCTTAATAGAGAAGTCTTTCCAAGAGTCTACTATTGTTTCTCAAAGCATAGTACGAAAGATGAAACTCTAGACTTGGACAGTCTAATTTCCTTGAGTCTCCAAGACATTCTCAAGCACCCTTCAAGAATAGGAAGGAACCCCGTAGACTCGGACAGTCTCAATACCCCTTTGGATTTCCTATTTCCTTAAAGAAACAGGAAATAACCCCGATCCTTGGAACAAATCCATGAGTACATTACTCATATAAGAACTGATTTTCTCTTTAAATCAGCATATTGGATCTGTCACTCAACTGAAACAGTCACAATAGCCTCCTCTTGGGCTTTGTAAAATGATTCTCGCCAGCGGAGCTAACAATTTTAGCCTCCATCTCGGGCTTCGTACGAGATACAAAAAAAAACTCTCTTGTCGAGTCAAATAGCCTCCATCTCGGGCTTTATACGAGATACCAAAAGACTCCCTCGTTGAGTCAAAACCTTTTAGCCTCTCTCTCGGGCTTTGTACGAGACACATATTAGCCTCCTCTTAGGCTTTGTATAAGAAAACCACTGGTTGATCCAATCAACCTTTTAGCATCAAAGCTGTGCCTCGTTCACAGTACACAAACATCAACAACTCCTTTCCCTTCATCTAATCGCTGTAAGCGGCAAGCCTCTGGATCATCTACATCCATGCCACTGTCCCTCTTTTAGCATGAGAAATTCCTAAGGAAAGATAGCATTGCTCTACACTGAGTTAAAGTCTTCTCCTTCAGGTTGGAAACCCCCCTATAAAGGAAATTATGGCATTTCCGGATTCACATATCCTGGTTAAAGTAATTCTCCTTTATAAGCAGTTGTGACAAACAAACCCCTCTTTAGAGATGACAAATTCTCTCTAAATTTGAGACCTTTTAGCTTCACATCTTGGGCTTTGAATAAGATACAAATAGACTCTTCAGCTTCACATCTTGGGCTTTGAACAAGATACAAACCACGTTTCGCTTCACGTCTTGGGCTTTGAACAAGACACCAAAACAACCATTTCCTCCCATTGAATAGGAGGAACTACGATCGCTCTGATTTCCCTGTTTCGGTAAACGGAAATACGTAGGCATAAGATTGAAAGAAAAATCTTAGCGAGCACACTAAACAAAAACCCAAAATCCCATACTTTCATATATATATATATATATATATATATATATCCGTCCTAACATCTCAACCGATAGCCCAAAACACCCCTTTTCAACAAAATAACCTAGGAGAAACCCCGAATCTTTGTAGCATCTGTAAACCAACAGTTTTGACTGTTTAACCTCAGTATGCAAGCAGGGTTAATTGGAGACATCTATTTCCCTTCCTTCATCAGCTTCAATAGGATAAAAAATGAATCGAGCTGTGGTACTAGAGCGATCGTGCTTTGCAACCACATCCAAAAATCACTCACTACAGAAAAATGGCGACTCTACTGGGGATAATCTTTAGGGATCTTGTTCTCTTCTCGTCTCCTAGGTAGAAATCTTGGAAGGGGGTACCACAAAATTGACGCCTTTCAAGGCATTTTGTTCCTCTTATCTCTTGAAACCCTGACGTCGTTAGGATCTTAGGTCAAAACGCCGTTAATTTGGAATGAAACCACGGGATGGTGACTCCGTCGGGAAACCATTTTCTGTCAGGAACTTAAGATTCTTAGCTTTTAAAGGTCTAGGATGTTTAGGACAAATATATATATTGCTTTTCCTAATTGATATCTGTGTTTATTTTTCTGCTAATGGGAATGCGTGTGATGCCGCATGTGGAAAGATTGAGTATACACTTAAGATAAGTGATGGCGACGAGGTCGACCATCAACCTCAGTGGAGGCTTCCCAATGCAACCCATTCCCTCTCATAGGAAATGGGCCAATTGTGACGTCTGAGAAGCTGAGGAGCCAACCCTTTTGTAGTACGGAAGCTATTGGAAATAGTTGTCACGCGATACTACCCTCATTTGAGGCTGATGATCTATTATCGGTGAATAGCATTTACTCTAAGATTTCATACAGCTCGCTGGCGATCCGCTTGCTGTTTGTTATCCTGGGAGGAGCTGATGATTTTGAGTACAGGTACAAAAAATCACCCTAGTATAAACCTTTGGGGATGGGTAGAGCCTTGACTTCATGACAACGACCCTTTGACCCCATGTTTTTTTCTATGTTTGTGTATGCTGCATTCATGCATTCATTTAAAAAACATTAAAACATTAAAAAAAAAATTTCTCTTCTAGTCTCTCTGTTTTTTCAAAATAAACTAAGACTGTGATTGCAAATATCAGAGAAAAGGATTGCGCTAATGGATTTCGGTAGAAGGAGAACTCATAAGTACACCTTCAGGATTCCAAAACTAGAGGATTTAAGAGGTTTGGCGAGGATGGTCACAAACCAAGAGGCTTTCAGAGCCAAGTACGGAGATTTGCTATCTCTGCTAAGAGTCCATGTGATTGAGGGAATCATGGATGCGCTCATTCAGTTCTACGATTCGGTCTATCATTATTTTACATTCCCGGATTACCAGCTAGCACCAACACTGGAGGAATATTCTCACCTGATTGATTTACACATCACTGATCGAGCTCAATTTTCTTGACTGGAAGAAATTCCAAAGAATCAGACCATTGCAAGAGCAATTCATTTGGACGAGTCTGAGGTCAGGACTCACATGACCACTAAGGGTGGCATACAAGGTTTGCCAGCCCAGTTCTTGACAAAGAAAGCCCTGTACTTCGCCAGTATCAGGAACGTGACTGCTTTTGAAAGCATATTTGTTTTACTCACCTACGGGTTATTTCTGTTGCCCAACATTAATAACTTCGTCGATATCAACTCCATTAAGGTTTTTCTCATTGGAAACCCTGTGCCAACTTTGCTCGCAGTTACGTATCATTCTGTACACTTAGGAAATTTGTACAGCAGAAGGGAGATCACGTGCTGTGTACCTTTGCTTTACAAATGGTTTATCTCCCATTTTCCTAAGTCTGCTGCTTTTTGGGATCATAAGAGTGCTTTACGCTGATCGCAGAAAATCATGTGTCTCACCAACTCTGACATTGATTGGTGTAATAGGATTTATGACAGAATCAGGATCATTGACCGTTGTGGAAACTTCCCCAACGTACCCCTTATAGGAACTAAGGGAGGAATCAATTACCATCCAGTTCTCGTTCTTCGTCAATTTGGATACCCGATGAGACACGTCCCATGGGGTGTTCATCTGGAAGGTCTTTTCTTCAAGGAAGGAGAAAGTGACAGAGCACTAAAGACGGAAATAGTGCACGCTTGGAAACATGTTCATAAGAAAGGACGAGAGTCTCTAGGAAAACCCGGCTATGTCTCGGTGGAGCCTTATCTCCACTGGGTACAAACTAGAGCTCTCAAGCTAAAGATGCCTTATCCTCGTCATGGAGTTCTTCCACCGAGGGAGTCTATCATGTACTTCATGACTAAGACTGAAAAGCTTCAGGTTACTCTCAACAAAGTTCAATGGGAGAGGAGGTCTGGGAAGAAAAAGTACCGCACCCTCAACATGGAGTGCTTCAAAATACAGCAACTACTGAAAGATAAGGACGCTCTGATTGAAATTTTGGAGCAACATGCTGTAGAGAATCAAGATGACCAAAGGAATTTGCTCTCTCCTTTCACCTGACAAAGTAATGACAACCCGACAACGGCCCAAGAGCCCCGGTCAAAGAAAAGGAAAGTACCAGAGACAACACCCGATTTCTCTTCAAAGAGGACTCGGGACCCATTAGCTTAGGTTTCTGTTTCTGCACCTTGTAATCTACTGTATTTCCATTTCTGTAATCCTTTGAATTCAATAAAAATGGGTTTCCCCACTGTTTGATATTTGCAATCTAATTGTCGAAGTTTATTTTGATTAAACCAAAAAATAATTAATATAATCATTGCATTCATCATTCTCACATTGCGTATTCTTCTTACCTACGAATCTCACGTTTGTGTCTCGGTTCTAGAGTCAAACTGTCTCATTCGTACAATACTCAGGATAATCGTCAGAAAAAGATGGATGATCTTGAGGAAGAAAATAGAGAGTTGAAAGAAGAGATCGACGCTCTGAGAGAGGCTATGAGAAAGCTTCGTAACGACATGCAAGCCATGACAGAAGCTCAGCTACAAAGGACTGTGATCTCAGAGATCACCTCAATGCCCATCGTGGAGAAGTATGATCCTAGGTATCAAATGCCGAAAGATCGTCCTTGGGGCATGCCTGTTAACTATATCCCGGAAGGATATGTTCCGCCGATCACTGAAGATCAGGGAATCATAACAGAAGCCGCTGGGCCTGAAGGTTACAAACTTCGGGAAAGCGAAGATGCCAGGGGCATACTGAAGACTCCTGAAGGTTACAAACTTCGGGAAACGCCAAGATTCACTGCCGTAGTCACGGTACCACCCCCTGTGGTGCACACTGTCCTGGAAGGACAGATTCCACCGATACCTTCTGGTAAGAAGGAAACTATGTTCAATAAAATGGATGAATTCCAGGAACAGTTCCTAGAAATGCAGAAGGAACTGCAAGCCCTCCGCGGTCAAGATTTATTTGGAAAGGACGCCGCAGACCTTTGTCTGGTCCCCAATGTGGAAGTTTCGCACAAATTTCAAGTGCCCGACTTTGAAAAATACAAGGGTAACTCTTGCCCTCAAAGTCACTTGGTGATGTACGCTCGGCGAATGTCAGCTCAGACGGAGAATCAGGACCTACTGATTCACTACTTTCAGGATAGTTTAATCGGTGCCACACTCAAATGGTACATGGGTTTAAACCGTACTACGATTAGTACATTCAGAGATCTTGGTACTGCCTTCGTCCAACAATACAAATACAATTTGGACATGGCACCGGACAGAGATCAACTCAGATCAATGTCACAAAAGAACAAGGAAACCTTTAAGGAGTACGCTCAGAGATGGCGCGAAATTGCCGCTCAGATTTGTCCACCTCTTGAGGAAAAAGAGATGACAAAGATCTTCTTAAAGACCTTAAGCTCATTTTACTATGACAGAATGGTTGCCTGTGCGCCCAATGACTTCACCGAGATGGTCGGTATGGGAGTTCGTCTTGAGGAAGCCGTCTGAGAAGGACGTCTAATAAAAGACGCTGGATCATCTAGTAGTACAAAACGATACGCTAGTGCTCTCCCTAAGAAAAAAGAACAAGATATTGGGAATATCTCTCTCGAAAAGCAAAGGCACCGGTACCAACCAGTAGCAGCTGTAATTCCTACAATCAGCGCTGCGCCTATTCCTACGTATCAACCTCAGGTTGCGCAACGCCAACCTAATCAACAAAGGACATAATAGCCTCTTCAGCAGGCTCATCCTCCATACAATAACAACCGTACAACGCGGCCACCAGGGTTTGATCCTATACCCATGTTGTACGCAGAACTATTTCCATTACTACTGGCTAAGGGGCACATTCAGACTAAGTCCCCTCTTATAGTACCGAAAAATCTGCCTTTTTGGTTCAAAGCGGATCAGACATGCCCTTATCATCAAGGAGGATCAAGGCATAACATAGAGAACTGTCTCAATTTAAAATCCGACGTGCAAAAGCTTGTAAGGAGCAGGCTCTAATCTGTCAAAGATACGTATCCCAATGTTCTTACGAACCCGCTGCCTCAACATGAGAAACCTGCAGTCAACCTGATTGAGAAAGAATTTAACAATGTCTATCAAATTCACGATGTACTCTTGTTGAGGGTCAATCTGGTCAAGATGCATTGTAGACAGAGTGGGTACGGCCATGTGCCACCTCATAATTATCACTAGTGTGATGTCTGCTCTAAAAATAATCGAGAATGTTCTGTGGTGCAATCATCTCTACAGGAACAGATGGATCTCGGATGGATCCAAGAGCACCGAGTTCGTGGAGTTAACATGGTTTACACAAACTCCAACGTCATTCAAAACCATAATAACTGTGCGATGAATGTCAACCTGGTGGCAATGAATTTAAGGCAAAGCCAGTATCATAATCAGCCGCGACATGATTACAGTTCTTGTCTGACTTGCTCGGTAAACAAACATGGATGCTCTTTCATACAGGAGGCCCTCCAGCGTCAGATGGATCTTGGATGGATACAGGAGTCCCTATCAGATCTATATGGTTCAGATCTTCGATATTCGCTTGATGAATACCAACTTGGTAGAGTTGCATGCTAAGCAGGTCCAACTCGGGTTCCTGGTATCACATAATTATCACAGCTGTAAAGCGGGTTGCGAAAACGATCAAGGTTGTGCCCTTGTCCAGGAAGCACTTCAGCACTTGTTAAATCATTGGTGGATGCCAATCTACATGGATGAAGATACGTAGCAAATTAGTATCAATAACAGAAACCCCACTCGGCGTCAAAGTCAGGATGTCAGACTCGTGGAAGCTAACCTAGTGAGGTTACATTGTATTCAAAGTGCGCATGGCCAGGTGCCACCACATAATTATGAACGTTGTGGAGTCTGTTCGGAAAGTAACCAAGGGTGCTACCTTGTGCGAGCAGCTCTCCAGGGGCAGGTGGATCGTGGAGAGATTCGCCCATATCCAGGTTCCGAACCCATCAATTGGTCGCCGAACTACCTTGCCAATCAAATTGAGGACGTTGTCGTCGTCTCTGATCATCAGAGGACCAGGAATGTTTTTTCCATTACCCCTCTGCTTGACGAATCGAGAATTCCCAACCGGGAATGGATCGAGATTACCTATGATGGTCAGAAAAACCAGAAGGTTCCCATAGTCATCTATCTACCGGGACCGCTACCGTATGAATCAGCTAAGGCAATCCCTTACAAATACGGTGCAACAACAATTGAAAATGGAAAGGAAATTCCATTACCCTCCGTCGTGAATATTGCAGACATCAGTCGAGTAACACAGAGTGTTAGAATCTTCAACAGAGGAGTTGGAAAGTCCAACAAAGAAAAGGAACTTCAGACAGAAGCTCCCGATCCATCAGTCGGTCAATTCAGTAATCCCGACCTTTCTAAAAACAATGATGAGATGCTGAAACTCATCCAAAGGAGTGAATACAACATTGTTGATCATCTATTACAAACTCCTTCAAAGATCTCAGTGCTATCACTGTTACTCAGTTCAGAAGCGCACAGGGAGGCTCTACAGAAAGTCTTGGAGCAAGCCTTTGTGGAACAGGATGTAACCATCAGACAGTTCGATAGTATTGCCTCTAACATCACTTCTTACAATAACTTGGGATTTAGTGATGAGGAATTACCTGAAGAAGGTCGCCGTCATAACATGGCGCTCAATATTACAGTTAACTGCCAAGACGATGCTTTAGCCAGCGTACTGGTAGACACAGGGTCAGCCCTGAATGTTATGCCGAAGTCCAATTTGATGCAATTATCATTCAAGGGCCCTCCGATGAGAACCAGTGAGGTCATCGTCAAAGCATTCGACGGATCCAGAAAAACGGTTATCGGCAAAGTTGATCTTCCCATAACTATTGGTCCTCAAACTTTCCAAGTCACCTTCCAGGTCATGGACATCCGGGCAACATATAGTTGTTTATTAGGAAGACCTTGGATACATCAGGCTGGAGCGGTCACTTCAACCCTCCACCAAAAGGTAAAGTTCATCCAGAACGGCCAACTCATCACAGTCTGTGGGGAACAGGCCTTGCTCGTAAGAAATTTATCATCATCCACTTATGTGGAACCTGAAGGGATAATCGAAACCCAGTTCCAAGCGCTTTCGTTACACAAGGACGATCAATCCGGAGGAGGAACTTCGATTTCCTCATACAAAGATGCTATTAAAGCAGTCAAGAGTACCGATACATCAAGATGGGGACAGTGTGTCATTCCTACTAGCAATACAACAAAGAAGGGTCTTGGTTTTTCTGCAAACTGTGC
Source organism: Lathyrus tuberosus (assembly GCA_022829125.1). NCBI lineage: Eukaryota > Viridiplantae > Streptophyta > Magnoliopsida > Fabales > Fabaceae > Lathyrus > Lathyrus tuberosus. The sequence continues at coordinate 18,593,598 of JALAZF010000005.1, read as the reverse complement.
CCGGACAGTTGCTAACGATGAAAGTCTTCATCCCATTCAGAACTTCTTCCATAGTGAAGGTTTCCTTCACCCAGTGTCTCAAATAGTCCATGCTATCAATGAGGAGGATCCCTCTGACACAGATGAAGAATGGAAGTCCTATCTTAACGACGACGGTTATATGTCTCAGGAAGAGGTGCCTACGCCATTTTGCTATCCCGCACAGAGTCCGAGATTTATACCACAGTCAGATGTCAAAATGATATACGGAGGTTGTGATCCAGAAGGATGTCGTGCACCGCCAAATTTATTAGAGGAGGACACTCTGATGAAAGACAACTTTAACCATAATTACTACGGCCCGATGGACGGTCTGCCAATGTGGCAGCCTTAACCAGGAAACTTGGGGCTAGAAAGTCAGCCGAGTAATGAAAATCAGCTGAGCATCATTGAACAAAATACCTGTGTCCCCACCATGTCATGGGATCAACACTCAGGTCATTCTGAAACTACTCAACATGACGATGAATTTGCAACGTTTGCAGGACTAGAATTCATTAATTATGCTTTTCCTGAGGTCAACGTCATCGAGAGGGATGATTCCTCCAGTTCCAAAGAAGTGTGGGACACCTTGGGACAACCGAGTGGAAAATACGACTTTATGGTCAAGTACACCGCTCCCGAAAGCTCTCGTATCAGGCTCGAAGATATCCAGCCAACTGGATGGGGAGATACAGCTAAGAGCACAAATGCTATGCAAAATACAACTGAGGAATCCTCCTACGACAACTCTGCCTGGGAGACAGATTCCAATGATCCAGCTCCACCAGAAATCAGCGTCATTTCTGAAGACAAATCAAGGAAGGTGCCAGACTTTGTGATTCACCGAGGAGTTCGCCGCTAATGAGTTTCTGTCGATGTTCCGAAGGTCGTTTGCCAATCAAAGTAATTGTCGTCTTAAACCTTTCACCCTGCCCAGGTGAAACATATGTTTTGATAGGGCTCGCTTTCTGTAAATTTCCCTCTTCGCTTTGCCCAAAGTGACAGAGTTCTGTTTTATAGGGCTATAGTTTCAAGAATCGACTTGTTCATTAATAAAATAATGTCTTTCTGTAATTTCCACGTTAATTGCTGTTTTCTCTTTTCGCTTTTCTCAGAAAATGGAAATCCTAAAAAAAAACAATTTACTAATAAAAACAAGCAGTAATAAAAAAATACACTGCACACACTTGCATTTTCTCTATCTCTTCTAAACACGAATCATCACGTCATGCAGATTGCTTATTTTAAGCCCCATTGAAACATACGATCCGATGCCTTCTCCCAACTTTGAGTTCCCGGTATTTGGGGCTGAAGAAGAAGTTGACAACGAAATTCCAGAAGAGATCTCCCGACTACTCAGACAAGAGGAAAGGTCTATTGAACCTCACAAAGAGCCGTTGGAAACGGTAAACTTGGGTTTAGAAAAGGAGAGAAAAGAAATCAGGATTGGGGCACTGCTCAGTCCAACTGCCAAAGAGAGTTTGATAAAGCATCTCAAAGAATTCCCCGTTGTATTCGCTTGGTCCTATCAGTACATGCCAGGGTTGGATACCAGCATCGTGGAACAACACTTACCGTTAAGATCGGAATGTCCGCCAGTAAAGCAGAGGTTGAGACGGACTCACCCGGACATGGCCATCAAAATCAAAGAGGAGGTACAGAAACAGATTGACGCAGGTTTCCTCGCCACATCAGAATATCCTCAATGGTTAGCCAATATCGTACCCGTTCCGAAAAAGGACAGAAAGGTCAGAATGTGTGTCGACTACAGAGACCTAAACAAGGCTAGTCCAAAGGACGACTTTCCTTTACCACACATTGACATGCTGGTTGACAGTACAACAAAGTTCAAAGTTTTCTCCTTCATGGATGGATTCTCGGGCTACAACCAGATCAAAATGGCGCCGAAAGACATGGAAAAAACTTCCTTCATTACCCCATGGGGTACCTTTTGTTACAAGGTAATGTCGTTCGGTTTGAAGAACGCCGGGGCAACCTATCAATGGGCTATGACTACTCTGTTTCATGACATGATACATAAAGAAATCGAGGTATATGTCGATTATATGATTGCCAAATCTAAGACAGAAGATGAGCATGTGACCCAGCTGTCAAAGCTATTCGAGCGGTTGAGAAAATACAAACTCCACTTGAATCCCAACAAGTGCATATTCGGTGTCCTTTCAGGGAAACTCTTAGGGTTCATCGTCAACCAAAAAGGGATTGAGGTTGATCCTGACAAGGTCAAGGCCATTCAAGAAATGCCTTCTCCGAAAAATGAAAAACAAGTCAGGGGATTCCTGGGACGTTTAAATTAAATTTCCAGATTCATATTCCTCATGACTGCGACATGCGCGCCGATTTTCAAATTACTGAAAAAGAACCAGGATTGCGTTTGGACAGAAGACTGTCAAACCGCCTTCAACAGTATTAAGGAATACCTGTTGAACCCACCGATTCTATCACCTCCAGTGGAAGGAAGACCACTGATCATCTACCTCACAGTCCTAGAGGACTCAATGGGTTGTGTACTTGGCCAAAAAGATGAAACCAAAAGGAAAGAGTCTGTCATTTACTATTTGAGCAAGAAATTAACCGACTGCGAGACTCGGTACACTATGCTTGAGAAAACTTGCTGCGCGTTGGCTTGGGCAGCCAAACTTCTTCGCCAGTACATGATTCGTCACACTACTTGGTTAATCTCTGAAATGGATCCAATCAAGTATGTCTTTGAAAAACCTGCTCTCACGGGAAGGATTGCTCGTTGGCAGATGTTGTTATCAGAATACGACATTGAGTACCATGCTCAGAAAGTCGTTAAGGGAAGTATTTTAGCCGATCATTTGGCTCCTCAACTGATTGACGATCAGGAATCAATCAGGTTCGACTTCCCAGACGAAGATGTCATGTATTTAAAGATGAAAGATTGCGATGAACCACTACCCAGTGAAGGGCCAGAACCAGGTTCCCAATGGGGACTAATCTTTGACGGAGCTGTCAATCATTACGGAAACAAAATTGGGGCAGTCATCATTACCCCTTAGGGTACCAACATTCCTTTCACCGCCAGACTTACGTTCAAATGCACAAACAATGAGGCCGAATACGAAGCTTGTATCATGGGTCTCAAAGAAGCGATCGACTTAAGGATCAAGAACTTGGATGTATATGGCGACTCAGCCCTGGTTATCGATCAGATCAAAGGAGATTGGAACACATACCAATCCGGATTGATTCCTTACAAAGATTACGCAAGAAGGTTGTTACCCTTCTTCAATAGAATCGAGTTTCATCACATCCCTCGTGATGAGAATCACATGGCTGATGCATTAGCCACCCTCTCTTCCATGATTAACGTAGGTCAATGGAATGACTTACCTAAGATCGACATAATGGGCCTGTAGCGCGGTTTTTGTGGTTTTGAATCACTATCGCTTTGGTACTACAGTTCGATTCATTTTTTATCCTATTGAATCTGATGAAGGAAGGGAAATAGATGTCTCTAATTAACCCTGCTTGCGTACTGAGTTTAAATAGTCAAAACTGTTGGTTTACAGATGCGGCTTTAGTTCGTGGGCCTCTCTCTGCTTATTTTGTTCAGAACGAAATACCGGGACTGTTCATGGGGAATTTGTTGGGATACTGCGCTAGATGGAGGTAGGGGACTTTGGGGTTTTTTTATTAGTGTGCTCGCTAAGATTACTTTTTCAATCTTATGCCTAGGTATTCCCGGGATAGGGAAATCAGAGCGATCGTAGTTCCTCCTATTCTATGGGAGGAAATGGTGTTTTGGTGTCTTGTTCAAAGCCCAAGACATGAAGCTAAAGGTGGTTTATATCTTGTTCAAAGCCCAAGATGTGAAGCTGAAGGGTCTATTTGTATCTTGTTCGAAGCCCAAGATGTGAAGCTAAAAGGGTGTTGACTTTAGAGAGAATTTGTCATCTCTAAAGGGGAATATTTGGTCTTTTTGGCCCAACTGTTGGGTGACTAATTATAAAGGAGAATTACTTTAACTGGGATATGTGAATCCAGCAATGCCATAATTTCCTTTATAGGGGATTTTCAACCTGAAGGAGAAGACTTTAACTCAGTTTAGAGCAATGCCATCTTTCCTTAGGAATTTCTCATGCTAAGAGAGGGACAGTGGCATGGATGTAAATAATCCAGAGGCTTGCCGCTTACAGCAATTAGACTGAGGAAAAGGAGTTGTTGATGTTTGTATACTGTGAGCAAGGCATATATTTTGATGTTAAAAGGTTGATTGCCTCAATCGGGGTTTTCCTTATACGAAGCCTAAGAGGAGGCTATTGACCTAACAAGAGGATGCTTTTGTGTCTCGTACAAAGCCTGAGATAGAGGCTAAATGGGTTGACTCAACAAGAGAGTGTTTTTATATGTGTCTTGTACGAAGCCCAAGACGGAGGCTAAAAGGTTTTGACTCAACAAGAGAGTCTTTTATACTCACCAAGAGGGTGATTTGTATCTCGCACAAAGCCCGAGATAAAGGCTAAAGGTGATCGACTCAACAAGAGAGTCCTTTTATACTCAATAAGAGAGTGTTTTGTATCTCGTACAAAGCCCGGGATGAAGGCTAAAAGAGGATTGACTCAACAAGAGAGTCTTTTATACTCAACAAGAGAGTGATTTTGTATCTTGTACGAAGCCCGAGATGGAGGCTGAAAGGTTTGACTCAACAAGAGAGTCTTTTATACTCAACAAGAGAGTGTTTTGTATCTCGTACAAAGCTCGAGATGAAGGCTGCAAAGGTTAACTCTGCTGGGGAGAATCATTGTACAAAGCCCAAGAGGAGGCTAGGGTTACTGTTTTAGTTGAGTGACAGGTCCAGTATGTTGGTTAAAAGAGAAAATCAGTTCTTATATGGGTAATGTTGTACTCATGGATTTGATCTGAGGACCGAGATTATTTCCTGTTCTTTAAGGAAATGGGGAATCTGAAGGGTATTGAGACTACCCAAGTCTACGGGTGTTTTTTTCCTATTTTTGAAAGGAACTTGAGAATGCCTTCGAGACTCAAGGAGATTAGACTGTCCAAGTCTAGAGTTTTATCTTTTGTACTATGCTTAAGAGAGATCCAGTGATAGTATGTTCGTCGTAGGAAGATCTAGACTCTTTGAAAGACTGTTCTATTAAGATGACTAATTTCTGTTCCTATACCTCTAAGAGGTCGTCAGGACAATTTGTACGAAGCCCAAGAGGAGGCGAGAAAAACATTTAAGAAGCCGAAGGGACAATTTGTACGAAGCCCAAGAGGAGGCTATCTTCCCGGAGGAAGAATCATTATACGAAGCCTAAGAGGAGGCTGTGAAAACTTCTAAGAAGCCGAAGGGTCCTTGTACAATGCCCAAGAGAAGGCGGGGATGCTTTTAGGAAGCCTGTGGGTCCTTGCACTAAGCCCAATATGAGGCTGATGAACAGTTCCATAAGGGGTTTCACTTGGAACATTGGCCTTCTGTATATGAACTGCTCAAGGGGGAAATTTCTTAGATCTAGTTATCTAAAATTGCTGTAAAAGAAAATTCTCATGGTTTAGGTTATGTTGAAATATCCGGGAGAACGTCGGATGTAAGGAGACGAGGTTTTGTCTAGGTCTAGGCGTAGTTGCCGGGGAAACTCTAAATATCTATACTAGTATTACACAGTCGATATGAGTTTATGAAAGAAGACTTACAGTGAAACAGCCCCACAGTACAGTTATATATATGAAAGCGATAAATGAAAGCGGGTAAACACTTACTCGGTTGTAGAGCTTCCATGCTGTTTGGTTAGTTTGTTCAACAAAGAAAGCTTTGATAACAATATTATATTCAAAATCAAAGAAGAAAGTGCTTTGAAAAGAAAATTGGGGCTTACAGCTCAAGGAGAGGCCCAAGGTTTTATCAGTGATTGAACTGTTGAAGTTGTACAGTGGGACTTATACAAGTGACTGAGGCCCAAGAAAGGTTTTTTGTACAAAGGGGATGGGTCTTACACTCTCTCAAGAGACCCAAAATGATTAAAAGAAAAAGAAATGGGGCTTATAACGCGAGGATAGGCCCAGATGATTTGTTTTTTTGAACTGGCGATCGCACCGAGCTTTTCTCTTAACGCAGAGGGACTTATACAATATCTGAGGCCCAAAATTGTTTGGTCAAAAGGGGGATTGGGTCTTACACTCTATTAGAGACCCAATGGTGTATCTTTATACAAGTGGTGGGGCTTACAGCTCAAGGAGAGGCCCAGATGGTTTGTTTTAAATGGGCGATGATCGCTCCGAACCTTTGAAATACAACGGGACTTATACAACATTTGAGGCCCAAAATTGTTTGTATTTACAAAGGATTGGGTGTTACACTCTATTAGTGGCCCAAAAAGTTTTGAAAAAGTTTGATGAGGGTTGAATTAATCAAAAATCCTAATTTGTTTTAAAAATGTATTTTAATTGAATAAAAAATTAAATTAAAATGACCAAAATTGTTTAACATGTGGAAAACAAATTGTGATCTCGGATTAATGTTTCAAAAATCAAGTTTTGACCTACAAAATGATTAGAAATCATTAAAATTTGCAAAATCAAGAAGGAATAATTATTTCAAATGTAAAAAACAATTAAAATATTAATTCTTGGCAAAAATATCAATTATATGAAATAAATAATATTTTTGGGATTTTTTGGTAGAATAAAATATTTTAACATTTTTTTGAATTATTAAAAAAAGAATCAACTCAAAATCATTAGAACTCACAGAGAAATTAATTTTTGAATCAATTAATAAAATCACAAAATTCAAATATTCAAATATTTGAAAAAGGGCGCCAAGAACATGGCAAGAACACGCGCCCTTCCTCTGTTTCTCCAGATTTGCGTTTTCTATCCAATTTCACTGAATACTTGATTATATCATGCAATCTACATATCAATCTACTCGTTTCAACCTCACGATCATGTCTATGGTCTTTAATTTCATTTATTTTAAACATGGAATAAGAAATCAAAGAGAAACCTCAAGAACCCTAAAATTTGCATGAAGGTTCAGAAATTCCATACACGATTCAAACAATGCAATTAATTAAGGGAAAACACTCCATGCATGATTATGAACATATGACCAAATTATTGTGCACCAAAAAATGCATGGATCACAGAGTTAGAAGAGCTCATGCTTACCACTTGCAACTGGTGATCGAGTTCTAGGTTAGAGGTGTTACAACTAGGTTCCAATGATGTGGATAGCTTCCCTAGGTGCCATGTGTCGCTCCCGGGATTTTCATCCAGGTACAAATGCGAAAGTGGCATCGAAATAGAGTCGCCAGCAATGTGTATTTATTCCATGAGGGGGAAAGGAAACACTGCATAAACCTGAGGGAAGGAAAGAGCACGGTCTTGCGACCAAGAGATCTGGGTTTGGGAGTCGGTTACGCGAAGGGAAGGTGTTAGCACCCCACGCGTCCATCGTACCCGATGGGATCCACGCTTGCTGGTCTCGATCAAAGGGTGAAAGAAAAGATACTGGAAAAGGAATGGAAAGAGAATGAGAAACAAATGTAGGGAAAATAAAAGAAGTGCTCGAATGGGCCCTACCCCACTGCCTACGTATCTCATCGGGAACATGAGAATCAGAGCGACGTAGTTCCCCTCAGCTAAGGGAAAGTTGTTTGTGTTTTTTAGGGAACGGTTAATGTTCTAGCTCAGGTGTTGCAGACTCACTGAATCGAGTGTGTTACCGTCTTGCAAGAGAACAGGGAGAAGCACGTTCGTACGTTGAGAATGAGTGAGATGAGAAAAGAATTCTCGAAGGAAAGACGTTATTGTTTGTTTTTTGTCTTTTACGCAAGAAGTGTTTTGATTATTTTGTGTTTTGTAACACATATTGTATTTAAGTCCTTCATGTAGGATCGAATGCCTCGCATATCGACCCAAGACGGGACGTATGCTAAACATTCGAAGAAAGTGAGAGAAGACCCTTCACTATCTTATTCTTACATGAAAGGCTCAAATACAATACATGTTATGCCTTTTATTAAGTGTTTTTGCTTTTTTGTTTGAAGATGAGAAAGAGAGACTCAAAAGAGGAGCAAAGGTGAAAACTAAAGGGGACTAAGACTTACCCTAATGTTAGCATGTTTTGAGGTCTTAAGGTTTAGTGTGGTTTAAGAAACCTAATCCTAAAAGAAAGGAGAAGAAGAGCAAAAGAAGCAACTTACTTCCAAGATGGAAGTTAAGTTGATCTTAAAGAGGGATGAAGGAGGAGTTATCCAAGGAAAGCATATAAATGCTTATCATGATCACAAGTTGAATTATTAAAAGAGATAAGAGAGAATGAAAGAAAGAAGTGTATGTGGAAGCATATCCACACACTTACTTACCATTTGCACCTACATGAAAAGGTTAGTTCAAAAACTATCCACAAGTAGTAAAATAAGGAAAGAATACCACATAATGATCAAACAAATTAAGAACCAAGGAATAAAGATCTTAAGAGTTAAAAATCAATCAAATTCAGAACCTATGCTCTAAGGGTGTTCCCTAATGTCAAGATATCTAACTCACACTAACTATGCACAAGCAAAGTCTTAAACATCAAATAAAAGCACCTATGAAATGAATAGATGAAAGATGAGTGGACGTGCAAAGTGAACATGCAATAATGCTTCACAAAAGATCAAGGTCAGAACCACATACCATTTACAAATGTCTCACAATGCATATGAATTATCACACAAATCATGGATAAAAGAATACAAGTAGAAGAAATAAGATGAAGAAGAAGTAAGTATAAGAGCAACATGTTCAATTAGATGCACAAAGTGACATATTATAGATGCATAACATGTGAAATGATTAGTGAATGCATATGGGCAGTGGCATACCATTGATGAGATGCTAATGGAATAAGGGAAATGTCATACAAAATACACACATGAGACATGTAGAGCATAAGAGGAGATAAGAGATGGAAACATGTCAAAGTTCAAATTAGAATGCATAAACTCATATCAAATGCAAATACAAATCAAAGTGACTTATAATGAAACAAAGGTGACCTATAATATCATACAAATGACCTATAAAAGATGCACAAAGCAAATCATAAAATGGTGGCATAAATGCCTCATCAAAACATGTTAGAATGAATAAAGTGCACAAAAGTAACTTCAAATGCAAGGCATCAACAATTATCAAAGCATATGTTAAAATTGTGAAAAATTAAGTCCTAAACAACCTAAGTCAGAAGCAACACATGTGTTAAAATTCCATGACCAAATTCAAAAGAAAACATGACCCAAGAGTCTCACCAAGTCACATTTAAACACATCAAAAGAAACTCAAATGTGCACATCAAAACATATGATAGAATGAATTTAAAAATACAACCAAAATATTTTTAGATGCTTAATTATGTCTTTTAACCAATGTAAAAAGAATGGATACAAAATATTTTGTGAGATGAGAGAAACAAAATACACAAGTTTGAGTATCAATGAAGAACCTCACTCAAAAAGAAATTGAAAAGAAATTATGGAATAATATGAAAAAATCCATGAAATCAGAATTAAAAATTATAGAAAATTAATTAAATGAGTAAAGATGGTTTATGAATTTTTGTAGAATTTTATAATGAATTCTGGTATTTTTATTAAAAAGAAATCAAAACAATATGGAAAAGAAATAAAAATAAGAGAATAAAATGGAGAGGGGGTGCAACGTGAGTAATTTTCCAGTTGAAAAGTGTAATGGGCTCAAACATGGGGTGTGCAAATAGAAATTAAGACCCAGTCCAATTACACGTGTGTTTGTGTGTGGGATGGTGTACAATCAGTCACATACGTGTTGCAATCATGGCCACAAGATTAATCCAATGAAATCAATCAAGCAAAGTAAACCAATCTAATGGATGAGGACACAAACACATGTTAGTTACCCTACACACACACACACACAAGCATATGAGGCAAAAAATGAAGCACGTGATCAGCCACCTCCTCATTAATGTGTTGGCAATGCATAAGCCTTTGGATCAAAATAAATCGGACGGGCGTGTTTTAAACTGGCATAAACCCTAAACGCAAACCTCACCGGCCGGAGAATGACCTCTGGTCATCTTCTCCGGCCACCTCCGACAACTGTAAACACTACATGATTCCAGAAATAAACAAACCATATACCATTCAAAAGAGGAAGTTATAAGGATCACGAATCTAGGCTCAGTTTTCACATATCACACACATATGAAGAGAATCGAAGAGATGAATATTGCCTCAGGTTTGGATCTATACAATTAAGAGGTCTATCAACTAGCCAGAAATGTTGCATTGCTTCTAGAAAGCCAAAAAATAAACAACACAAGCTATAATCAGTGATTCAGATGCAAAAGAGTTGGAGAATCAGAAACCTGAAATGTGAAGAGTCTTGGATCTTCAGAAAGCCAGAGGTATTGCTTCCAATTCTTGAGCTTTGATGTGGCCAAATAAAGGCTTTGGAACTTGAAATCTTGAAGAAAATAGAAGGAGATTCCAACTGAACCAAAGTTGCACTTGATGAGTTGAACTTATCCTCTCTTGCTCTTGATCAGAGATAAACCATTGATGATGATGAAGATGAAATGTGGATGAGGATGATGAATTCGTGTGAGATCAGAGAATTTAGAGAGAAACCTTGAGGGTGATTTGTGAAGTGAGAGTGAGAATGAAGTGTTGTTGTCAAATTCTGAGTGATTTTTGAATATATATGTTGAGTTAAATGGTAACTATGGTGGTTAATTGGGTGAGTTAAATGAGTTAGAGTTGGGTTAACTGAGTCCAACCTAACTAACTGAGTTAAGTTAGTTAGGGGGCGAGTTGTGAAAAGTTTGCTATGGTGATGAGGGAACATGCTAGTTTATCGTGAACTGATGAAATGAAGAGTGGTGATGTGTGATCAATGGTGGCAGCAAGCTTGTTGAACAAGTTTGTTTATTCTTCTTTGGTGTATGGCTGCAATGTATGTGCATGATGTGTAAAAAAGTGTTTGTTCAAATGAAGTAAAAAGCAGCTGGTATGAAGTGTTTGTATGCGTGTGAATAAGCCAAACAACAACAACAATGTCATGACATCATCCTCTTTTTAGCAGCACCATGTTCAATGGAAATGTTGGAGTTTACGGAGGAATTTCTCTATGTATAAGGCATGAAATCATGAGTTCTAAGTGTCATTGGAAAGAGGAAATATGATAGAACATGATTGGTATGGAAATTGAATTGAATAGAGCTTGCAAGATGATCAAAAACAACTTCAAACATCAAGGTCCAAAACTGATCTCATGGGCGTGTGACTTGGTAGGCTGGCATGGCAACATGACTTGGAAAATTCAGCATGAACACATCATCTTTGGCCCACTATAACTCCATCATAGCTTGCTCAAATGGAAAAATGTCCATCATCAAAGTTGAAGAGGACATTGAGATGAACAACTTTGACATTCAACATTTTTTCATTTGGAGCTTCCATCATTGAGAAAAGTAGCTTGACATTTTGCCCACCATGTGTTTGACAAAATTATGGCCTATGGGTCTGCGCTTGCTTGGTCATGACTTGGTTTTTGCCCTAGTTTTGTCAAACTTTGATCAATCATAACTCTCTCAATATTGATCCAATGGAGGTGTTATTGGTATGGATTTGAAGCTTGGAATGTGATCTTCAATTGGCTCAACTTAGGCTTGAAGTTTGGAGCTTGCATCTTGAAGAAAGAAAGCCTTGAAGTGAGGTGCAAGATGATGCAAAAGTTTCCATTTTTAGAAACCCTAATTTCGAAATTTGGCAACTTTATACAACTCTTGATTTTTCATGATTCCTCCATCATTTCTTGATCAAATCTTGTCCAATGAACATATGTAACTTGAATTTCATGATTTTGACCTCAAAAAGTCAGGAGTTGACTTTTTCCTCTGCACAGTTGACTTTTCCCCAAATTGCCTGATTCTTAATCAATTGGTCAATTGAACCTCTTCTGAAATGAATCAATGGGAAATATTCCATCCTTAAACATTTGAGGACATGTAGAATACCATGAGATCCAATCTTGCCCAAGAAATCAGAAATAAACTGCTTTCCTGGCAAACCCTAGTTTTAAACCCTCAGTCTAGGAGAAAATATCACATCCTCCAAATCCAAATTCCTCTGAATATGATGTATATCCTGTCTAACAAAGATGAGATATGACATTTGGAGGTGATAAAAACTCAAAGATCTTGCCCATTGGTGCATTCTACTCAAGAATTCCAAAACCCTAGTTTGGCACTGATTAGGATGATGTGATTCCCTTGCATTCTCTTGTCAAGCTTGATCCTATGATGAGGTGATGACCCATTAAGACCTCTTGAGGCTCAAGGCTCCCTGGATTTGATTTAGGCTCCCTGATCTCATGCCAAAGAACCAATGAAATGCAAATGATGATTATGCCAAAATGCAATGCAACATAAGCCAGTAAAACCTAAAAGCAAGAGGGCAAATTTTGAGGTGCTACAGCTGCCCCTATTCAAACTTCTTGGATCCGAGGGTATGATAGCGGCGGCTTTCAAACAATCGGGATACATGGGGTTTGAATACTAAAATAACCTGAAATTTGTGAACTGTGAGGATAACGAAATAAAGTTGTTTATGAGGACGGCCGAAGACGAACTCGAAAAGGTAGACCGACCGAAGGCAGACTACGCTGGGGAGAAACAAAATAATACGAGTACGACCGAAAGCGGACTCGAAAAGAAAGACCGACCAAAAGCGGAATCTCAACAACCAACGAGTATGACCGAAAGCGGACTCGAAAAGAAAGACCGACCAAAAACGGAATCTCAACAACCAACGAGTACGACCGAAAGCGGACTCGAAAAGAAAGACCGACCGAAAGCGGAATTTCAACAACAAACGAGTACGACCGAAAGCGGACTCGAAAAGAAATACCGACCGAAAGCGGAATTTCAACAACCAACGAGTACGACCGAAAGCGGACTCGAAAAGAAAGACAGACCGAAAGTGGAATTTCAACAACCAACGAGTACAACTGAAAGCGGACTCGAAAAGAAAGACCGACCGAAAGCGGAATTTCAACAACAAACGAGTACGACCGAAAGCAAACTCGAAAAGAAATACCGACCGAAAGCAGAATTTCAACAACCAACGAGTACGACCGAAAGCGTACTCGAAAAGAAAGACCGACCGAAAGCGGAATTTCAACAACCAACGAGTACGACCGAAAGCGGACTCGAAAAGAAAGACCGGCCGAAAGCGGAATTTCAACGAAAAACGAGTACGACCGAAAGCGGACTCAAAAAGAAAGACCCAACCGAAGATGGGCTTTCCAACCCAAGATAAGTAGAATCAACGGATCTACAAAGATAACTCCGCTGGGGAAGAGAGAAATCTAAACAGACAACTCTGCGGGGGAGCGCAGGAAGGATTGACAAGAAGGACGAATCCACTGGTTGCGGTGTAATGTTAAACAACAATTCCTGAGTCATGTTACTTTCTGCTGGGGAAAGAAACTGGCAAGAGAAATCAAACTTGGCTTATGCTTCGAATGCATATCTTTGAATTTTTCTATGGCGTAATGCTCCATACAAAATGGAAATGCTACGCGTTTGGGAGGATGCCAGGCAAGAATGCTTATGCAATGCAAAAGAAGCGCCTCAGCAAAATAAATGCTGAAGACAAAGGCAACTCCACCAGGGATGACAAACTAAATTGTCCACTGAATTAAGAGACTCTACTAAGAAACACTTCACTCTGCTGAGGAAGACATTAATCACAGACTCTGCTGGAGATGAAAGCTCTGATAGACCTCCCACTCTATTGGGGACGTATAACAACAAATATTGAAGCTGGAACCCAAAGAGAACTTCTCTCCACTGGGGGCTACCAATGACTTCTATCTGAATCTGAAAGAATGCCAATAACGATTAGACTTGAGGCCTGCTGAGGAATATCAACTGCTGTTGAACAAACCATTTGTGAGGATCACCACCCAACCATGCTTGGGGAACAAGTCAACAACACCAATCCTTCTTGGGAGTATTATTGAACTTACCCTGCTGCTGGGAGATACTCTTACCTCTATCCTGCTGGGAACATCAGCCGCTATCAGCAAATCTCCTTGGAAAATGGTGATTGACAACACTAGCTCTGCTAGGGGTTGCCACCAAGCTCAAACTTCAGCTGGGAATCAGACCAAATCATTGTTGGTAAGAAAACATTACCTGATTAGCTGAAGGGGATGTGTTCAGACTCTGTGGGGAAATAACACCTTTGTCAAAATAAGATACTCCACCAGTCTCTTCCTGGGGATACAGACGTATCAACTCCTGGCCATTTGCTAAGAGAGTAATGGACCAACCACCACTCTAGCTGGGGATCTAATCCTCTGTACTCTGGCTGGGGAGAGTAATAACCTGCTGAGGAAAGATTCACTTTACCCTGCTGGGGATTAGAGCACACAGCTGCTAATGAAATATATGTTTCGTCTCCTGCGGAGGTAACTAAATACCAGACCTCTGACTGCTTGCCGGGGAGTAATAGATCAACCATGACTTCGGTTGGGGACACATTACCCAGTACACTTACAGGGAAGAGTAAGCTCTACTGAGGATGATGATCTTTCAGATGCTGAAGAGAGTAACTCTACTGGGGAGAAATCCTGCTACCCTGCAAGAAAAATCAACAGACAATGCAAAATGGCTATCTAGACTATAATCCAAATGACTATTTCATAAGCAACTTACACTGTTTTTCGATATGCTTCGCAAAGCTTAACATCTTGCATGCAATGTCTTATCTAAATATCGAACTTTTCACAATCAAAACAGTAAAAATAAAACAAACATGGAAAGCTCTTTGACTGAAGTGAAAATTTTATTGAATGAATTGGCCTGTAAATAGGCATTTACATTCGGAGGCAATTCCTGAAAAGAGGTAATTGCACAAAAAGTAAAAGAAAATACACATGTCGGCAATGTGGGAGAACCGATATCCACCATGATTCGATTCAGCTATGACCCGTATGTCTCGTTTATCCGCATATGTTTTGACCTTCGAAGAGACTGACTGGGCTGATTCCTTTCTTTCGAAATTCCCGTGTATCAAAGTGTTCACAGATCGAACGCAAACCACAGCCTCTTGCTTTCAAATCCCTAAATTTTTACTGGATCGCCCTTTACGGGTTTTCAATCCACCGGGATACCCATTTTTGCTAAAGTTGCCTTGTCAGGTTTTCAACTTTGCGGGTTTATTCTTTTTTATCCCTAACTTTTGCCCGAACCCTTTCTTTTTATGGTTCATCGGGATGCCCTTTTTTGCCTGGATCTTCTTTATATGTCCAGCGGGTCCCTTTTATGCAAAGTATTTTTTGACTACGTCTGCATTCACAGGGATGTAAAATCTTCACCATCCATAGTTGAGAGTAATAAGGCTCCACCAGAGAAAACTTGTCTTACTACATACGGACCTTCGTAATTTGGAGTCCATTTTCCCCTGTGATCTATTTGAGGAGGAAGGATCCTTTTCAACACCAATTCACCAACTTGAAAACACCGAGGACGCACTTTCTGATCAAAGGCTTTCTTCATCCTGCTCTGATACAACCGGCCATGTGCAATAGCTGCCAATCTCTTTTCTTCGATCAAGTTCAGCTGATTCAATCTGGAACGCACCCATTCAGCTTCATCAAGCTTCACATCTGTGAAAATCCTTAACGAAGGAATCTCAACCTCTACCGGTTGAACTGCTTCTGTACCATATACAAGCGAGAAAGGTGTTGTCCCAGTCGATGTACGCACCGAAGTACGATAACCGTGTAAAGCATGAGGCAACATCTCATGCCAGTCTTTATACGTCACTACCATTTTCTGCACAATCTTTTTGATATTCTTATTTGCTGCTTCAACAACCCCATTCATCTTCGGACGATAGGGAGAAGAATTGTGATGTTCAATCTTAAAGCTCTGACACAGCTCCTTCATCATGTTGTTATTCAAATTTGAACCATTATCAGTAATGATTCTCTCTGGGACTCCATACTGGCAGATGATATCCTTCTTGATAAATCGGGCTACTACTTGCTTGGTAACGTTGGCATATGAGGCTGCTTCTACCCATTTCGTGAAATAATCAATGGCAACCAAAATGAAACGATGCCCATTGGAAGCAGTCGGCTCAATCTTCCCGATCATATCAATGCCCCACATGGCAAAGGGCCAAGGTGACGACAACACATTCAGAGGAGTAGGTGGTACGTGTACCTTATCGGCATAGATCTGGCACTTATGACATTTCCGAGCGCATTTGAAACAATCCGACTCCATAGTCATCCAA
This sequence comes from Lathyrus tuberosus, assembly GCA_022829125.1. Lineage (NCBI taxonomy): Eukaryota > Viridiplantae > Streptophyta > Magnoliopsida > Fabales > Fabaceae > Lathyrus > Lathyrus tuberosus. The sequence continues at coordinate 18,577,243 of JALAZF010000005.1, read as the reverse complement.
TAATAACCCGCTCTCAACAGTTTTCTGGCCATAGCGTGCCCATTGGCATGAGTACCGAAAGAACCTTCATGAACTTCCTCCATCAACAGGCTTGCCTCGTGTTCATCAACAAAACGTAACAAGATCATGTCAAAGTTTTTCTTGTACAGCACATCATCTTTGTTCAAAAAGAAGTTTCCCGCCAACCTCCTCAGAGTTTCCTTATCTTTGGTGGACGCGTCAACCGGATACTCTTGACTCTTCAGAAAAACCTTAATATCATGATACCAAGGTTTGCCATCTGATACTCCTTCGACTGCAAACACAAAAGCGGGTCTATCCAGACGCATGATTCTGATCGAGGGAGTTTCATTCCAACGGTTCACCTGATACATTGAAGATAACGTTGCCAACGCATCTGCCATCTGATTCTCCAATCGGGGTATGTGATGGAAATCAACTCTGTCAAAGAAAGGTAACAACCTTCTGGCATAGTTGTTATAAGGCACCAAATTCACTTGACGAGTTTCCAATTCACCTATGATCTGATTAACCACCAACGCGGAATCACCATAAACATCGAGGTTTTTGATTCTCAAATCAATTGCTTCTTATAACCCCATGATGCATGCTTCATACTCCGCCTCATTGTTGGTGCATATGAACGCTAACCGGGCAGTAAAGGGTATATGAGAGCCTTGTGGAGTAGTAATGACTGCCCCGATTCCATTACCATATGAGTTTACAGCCCCATCAAAGACCAGCTTCCACTAGGATCCAATTTTAGGTCCTTCATCATGTAAAGGCTCTTCACAGTCTTTCATCTTCAGATACATAATATGCTCATCGGGAAATTCAAACTTCATCGGTTGATAATCCTCAATTGGTTGTTCGGCGAGATATTCTGACAAAACACTTCCCTTAATGGATTTTTGGGAAACATATTGAATATCGTACTCTGTCAGAACCATCTACCAACGGGATATTCTTCCAGAAAGCGCTTGCTTTTCAAACACATACTTGATCAGATCCATCTTCGAAATCAAGAGGGTTGTGTGGTTTAACATATACTGCCTCAAACGCTTAGCTGCCCAAGCGAGTGCACAACATATTTTTTCCAGCATTGAGTACCTCGACTCACAATCAGTGAATTTTTTACTCAGGTAGTATATTGCATGCTCTTTTCTACCTGACTCGTCTTGTTGACCGAGCACACACCCCATTGAGTTCTCAAGAACCGTAAGATACATAGTCAACGGCCTTCCTGGTACTGGAGGCATAAGGACCGGAGGTTCCTGCAAATATTCTTTTATTTTCTCGAACGCCTTTTGACAATTTTCATTCCACCTGACCGCTTGATCTTTTCTTAGCAATTTGAATATTGGTTCACAAGTGGCTGTAAGATGAGAGATGAATCTAGCAATGTAGTTCAACCTCCCCAGAAAACCACAAACCTCTTTTTCTGTTCTCGGCTCAGGCATTTCTTGTATGGCTTTTACTTTAGCAGGATCAACCTCGATACCTCTTTCGCTGACAATAAACCCCAGTAGTTTTCCCGATCTCACCCCGAAGGTGTACTTGTTCGGATTCAACCTCAGTCTAAACTTTATCAACCTGTCAAAAAGCTTCTGAAGATTCACCAGATGCTCTTCCTCCGTTTGTGACTTCACGATTATGTCATCAACATAGACCTCGATCTCTTTGTGAATCATATCACGAAAGAGAGTCACCATTGCCCGCTGATAAGTTGCCCCAACATTTTTCAATCCAAAGGGCATTACTTTGTAACAGAATGTCCCCCACGGTGTTATGAACGTTGTTTTCTCCATGTCCTCTGGGTCCATTTTGATTTGGTTATACCCAGAGAAACCATCCATGAAGGAAAACACAGAGTATTGAGCAGTGTTGTCCACTAACACATCAATGTGAGGGAGCGGGAAATCATCTTTTGGGCTTGCTCTATTCAGATCTCTATAATCAACACACATCCTGACCTTTCCGTCCTTCTTAGGTACAGGCACAATGTTAGCAACCCACGGAGGATAACTTGTCACAGCCAGAAATTCAGCATCTATCTGCTTCTGAACCTCCTCTTTGATCTTGACAGACATTTTAGGTTTCGTTCTCCTCAACTTCTGCTTGACCGGAGTACATCCCTCTTTGAGCGGCAACCGGTGTACCACGATGTCAGTGTCAAGCCCATGCATGTCTTGGTAAGACCAGGCGAAGATATCCACATACTTTCAAAGCATTTCAATCAATCTTCCCTTTACATTGTCTTCCAAAGCAGCCCCAATCTTTACCTCTTTCTTCGCATCCTCGGTTCCCAAATTAATAATCTCAATATCCTCCTGATGAGGCACAATGACCCTTTCCTCCTATTTTAGCAATCTGGCCAATTCCTCAGGAAGTTCACAGCCTTCCTCAACCTCTTCTTCAGCCTGATATATGGGATTATCGAAATCATACTGAGCCATAGCCGAATCATGAGGGATGGGATCTGAACAAGGTAACCTGCATGATAGATGATTCATGTTTTATTATGTATGCAACAAACAAAACACATTGCCATTTTGATGTGATTTTATGCACAAAGAAAAATAGAAAAACAGGGATCAGAAATATTTGAATGCGAAAAGTCCTTTATTATTGATAAAGAAAAGCCTACGAAATGCCCTACAAACAAGAGTCACTACGCCTTGGGCAGAGCGTAGGATCAAACATAACAGAAAAAACAGAGACAATTACTCTGGTCCAGTCACTTGGATGATCCTCTCCGATGACCAGTTGCATGGACTTTGACCTGGCAGGCAGGGGCGGATCCAATTATCCATGTCGCAATCACTGTCCCCATCCTCTTTGATAGTGTTGACTCTATCAAAGAATACCCCAGTATTGGTAAAACGAACTAGGTCGTAAAACTTCGGAGGCACTTCAGGACGCTTGGGTGGCTTATAACCTAGCCTATAAGTATCTTGCTTCTTCTGAACCTCAATAATCTGACCCCATTTTTATGAGCTTCCAGCTTCAACTACAGCCCGTGCATCTTTAAGGGAAAACATAGAAACCTCCCGCTGATCAACCACTGTAAGCTGCTTAACCATTTCAGATGAGCTAACCTCCTCAGGGGTTTCCTCATGAACTTTTACCGCTTCAAAAACCTGTCATAACGTTTCCTGTATCTCGCCATCTACCTCCACATATTTAAAAGTAGATAGATGGCTTATCATAATGTCCTCCTCTCCGTAAACTGTCACCACATGTCCATCCACCATGTACTTCAGCTTCTGATGGAGTGTAGATGTTACAGCCCCAGCACTGTGAATCCACGGCCGACCAAGTAGACAACTGTAAGCGGGCTGAATATCCATTATATAGAATGTGGCGTCAAAAACCTCCAGGCCAACCTTAATTGGCAGTACCACCTCTCCAAAAACAGCCCTTTTAGAACCATCAAATGCGCGCACCACCAAATCACTGGGCGTGCATATCAACCCTCGGGTATCCAACTTCATCAATGCCTTCTTAGGCAAAATGTTTAAAGATGACCCTGTATCCACAAGCACATGAGACATCGACGACCCACGACACTCAACAGAAATATGCAAGGCATTGTTATGGTTTCTCCCAGCTGGAGTCAAGTCAGCATCAGTAAACCCCAAATTGTTGCCTGCATTAACATGGGCTATCACCCCCTCAAGCTGATTGACTGAGATCTCTTAGGGCACGTAGGCGGTATTCAGCACTTTCAACAACGCGTTTCGGTGAGCTTCCGAACCAAACAACAAGGATAAGATGGATATCTTGGATGGCGTCTGATGCAAATGATCCACAATTTTATAGTCACTTTTTCGAATCAATCTCATGAATTCCTCTACATTCTCAGAGAAGGGACTATCAGCTGCCCTTACTACGGAGTCAGTCACTACCGGGGTCTGCATAGAATTATCTACGGCCTGTTTACCATTGTTCTGTCTAGAATTATCAGTCTGTTCATCAGAAGGAGTGAAGATTTTGCCGCTTCGGGTAATAGCTCCTGCTTCCTCAAGACTAGAACTTGCTACCGACGTTCCCATTAACTCTTGTTTCTGCCCATTAACGAAAACTTCTGCCCCATAGTTCCAAGGGATGGCCTTGGTACTCTCATAAGGAATGGGTCCAGGGCCTGTAATTATCACTGGCGCTGGTCTTTCCGCTGCTGAAATTGTGATTGTCTTGAATGGAATAGTGATGGTAGCCACATCGCTGCCGATAACCTCTTTTCGTTGATCACACCTGTCAAACTGCAACCTACCCTCATCGATCAACTTTTGAACTCCTGACTTCAACAATCCACAACCATTCATCTGTATCAGACACTCTGAACAATTCTTGTCACAACCGGGGTCCACTCCACCCATCAATAATTTCTCCTTTACCACCATCAAAGGAGTCTTTAATTTATTCACATCCATAACCAGATTCAAAGATTCGTTCTCTTTTAACACATCACTAACCCTTGGCCCGCCATGATCAGGTATTGGGTTCTGGATAACATTTGGCCCATCATTTGAAAAGTTTATAGCCTTGGAATCCACTAAGTCTTGGACTTTGTGCTTAAAAGCCTTGCAGTCCTCGATATGATGTCCGGGTGCCCCAGAATGGAAGTCGCAATGGGCGTTAGGTTTATAACCCAGAGGTGGATTACTAGTTATAGGAGCTAGAGTCCTCTTTTGAATTAGCTGCAGCTGAAGCAAATGCTGGAACAATTGGGAATACGGCATGAGAGGTGTTTCAAAATGTCGGTTCTGTTTAGGCGTAAAATGTTGCTGGCGTGGAGCACGATTCTATTGCTGCTGTGGAGGTGCTGCCGGAATTGTCACTGATGCTACCTACTGATTGTAGTTCTGGCGTTGCTTCCCTTTGCCTCGGTAAGAAGAGACAGAATTGGTTTCCTCTTTCTTTTTGTAATTCGTATATGGTTTCTTCCCCTGACTAGAAGACGACCCATCATTACCCGAAACCTTCCCAGCTTTGATTCCACCCTCTAGCATCTCCCCAACCATGATCAAGTCAGCAAACTTGCCTGACATGCAAGGTAACAGTTTTTCATAATACTGCCCTGGCAAAGTATCCATAAACAGATTCAGCATTTCCTTCTCCAGCATGGGTGGTTATACCCTCGCCACCAACTCGTGCCATCTCTGCGCGTATTCTTTAAAGCTCTCACCACTCTTTTGAGACATATTTTGTAGCTGTGTACGATTGGGAGCCAAGTTAGTATAATATTGATAGTGTTTCACAAATGCTTCCATCATCTCTCTCCAGTTGCGTATATGACTCCTCTCGAGCTGCATATACCATTCCAGGGATGCTCCAGACAAGCTGTCCTGGAAGAAGTGCATCAGCAATTTTTCATCACGGGAGTACGCAGCCATCTTCCTTGCATACGCTCGAACATGTGTCCTGGGGCAAGTAGTGCCGTTGTACTTCTCAAAAGTGGGGACTTGAAACTTATGAGGAATTCTTACATCAGGAACCAGCCCTAGGTCATCCAGATCCATTCCCACAGAATTTTGATTTACCACCCCTCTTAGCTGCTCTTCAATCATTCTAATCCTTTGGTCATCAACAACCGAGATCCAGCATCTCCACCTGGTACAGAGAAAACATCGTCTTGTTGGTCAACAAAGTGATGGCCATGAACTGCATGGATACTGTTTCCTCCTCCAACCACAGAAGGAATCACCACATTCTCTCCTCCACCCGGAGGGATAACAATAGTGGGAACTGGAACTCCGCCCGGAGGTCCATTCTGAATATTGTGTCCATTAGCACCTCCGCCCGGAGGAATAACATTGTTCTGGAGACCACCATGTAGTACACCATTGTCATCGACTCTTGCCACGAGAGGTTGAACGAGAGTTCTGAGTTGCTCCTGTCCCTGTAGGACTCCTTGCATCATTTCCATGAATTGGTTGATACGGGCTTGTATGGCGGCCATTTCTGCTTGCATTTGCTCCATTACTCTTTTCTGGTTGAGTCGAGTAGAATATTGATGAATCGGTTGGTCAGCTATCCTGCCTGAAACTAAATAAAGGTTAGGAAAAACCGGAACAAGTACCTGTTATGCAAAAATGCTTATGATTATGAGAATGCAAATGTCATGTTTTTCATCGCCAGGGCGTTTTACACCTCGATTCCAGTCTTAATCGCAAGAAGCTCAATAATAGTCAGATAATGTTGAGAGAAAAATATTGCGAAGAACTGTGCCGTGATAAAATGTTGTGATAATGTGCTAGTGAATAACGTGATGCCGAAGAAACCCTTTTGAATAAACCATTCACTGAATTCCACAGAAAACTAATAAGTGTCGAAGCATTTTACAATGAGTCCGTAAATGGGAAGTACATCAAGGAAATGGCTCCATCAATAAGCCTGATGGTAGCCAACAGTACATCAACAAAACCAAATTAAGAAGATGGAAAAGTAAGATCAAACATCTAACTCCAAATCTTTCAATTTCTCACTAGAATGCTTGATTTCTTCAAAAAGGATTCTGGTGCACTGATGACCCGGCCTTTCAATCAAATCTTTGATCTAAATGTCTCTCCTCTTCAGAGCTTCGGCTAACGAATCTGCGTGCATCAAGAGAGCTTCATCAGTACTCACTTCCTTAAACCTTTTCACCCCAGCTTGTATTTTGAGCCTTCCCATCTCCACCATGGCATCCTCAAGCTTTTTCTTAGACATTTTTAGTTCATCATTAACATTCTCCAGTTGCTCTTGGCTTTTTCCAAAGTCTTCCTGATGCTTTCTCCTTTATTCATGCGCTCTAAGAAGCTCATCGTCTTTGGCCTTTAATTGCTCTCGCAACTCTGTATTCTCCATTCAGACCTCATCCCAGGCTTGCTGAAGCTTGGCTAGTGTGTCTTTAGTCTGGGCTAAAGCATGTTTGGTCTTTTTATGAGCTTGAGTGGAAGCATCGGCACCCTTACTAATTTTCTGGAAATGTTGAGCTCTTTCGGTGAAATCCTTTTCTCTTGCTGCTAAGATTTGTTCCGTTCCTTGGGCTCTCCGCTCCAGCTCTTTGTTGGCATGTAGAGCATTCTGGAGAAGACTACTCAGATCGGAATTCTCCACCCGAAGCTCCTTCACCAAAGCTTGCAGTTTGTCAAACTCCTCAATCGTTACCGTAGTAGGCTGCTCTGGCATTACGGGATATAAAGGGGATTCCCTTGAAAAAGGCAAGAGTAATTTGTTCACCTTCACTTCAATCTATCTCTCGTATTCAGAATAAGATCTGCAATCCATTTTTCCAAAGACTATTTTTCCCGTTTTACACTGGTGCCCCCAAGCGTTCACAACTTCACGTAGCATTTCCTCATTTTCAGTCCCTGTAAAGAACAAAGATTTCTCAACATCCTGCTCTGTGGGAGGATACCGGGAAGCGTACCCAAACTTTCTAATGGCCAGGATCGGGTTATAGTTAATTCCCTCCTTTCCTGCCAATTAGAGACACATTGGGAAAATTCCCACAACTGGTGATAATCTCTATTCCCAACAACTTACGATCAAACCAGACAATGTTATTAGCAGATAATCCCATTATCCGCTTAGACCATTTTAGAGAATCCCTCGTGTCCACAAACGCACCAGATTGAGGCAAATGCTTCATAAACCAATCAGACAAAAGTTGAGTACAACAGTTGACAGGACCCCCCTTCTTTTCTCATTCTTGAAGTGCACAGAGTAATAAAAATCTCCTAACAAAGTAGGAACAGGATTTTTGAGAACAAAAACTCTTATAGCCTGCATGTCCACAAAATCTTGTTGATTAGGGAAAAGAACAATGCCATAGATGCACAAAGCCAGGATGGAATTGTAAACTGCCCAATCTTTTGCTCCAGCAGCCTCTTGAGCTTGATCAGTAAGAAAGGCTAAGTGAAAACCTTTGACCCCATTCTTGATAGCCACATTTCCTTTTAGTGCTGAATCTTTCACTTGTGTCACAGCTGCAATCTCCTCTATGCTAGGATGACTACCAAAAAAGAATGGTACAGCTGATTCGACCGGAATTCCCAAAATAAATGAAAAATCCTCCAAAGTAGGCATCAAAATGTAATCAGGAAAGAGAAAGCATCGTAACGAAGGCTCATAAAACTGTAGCAAAGTGTGAAGAGCATCATGTTCATACTGTGTGACTCTGCGGACCATCTCAACCAATTTCCCATATTTCCTCTGGAAAGTGATAAGAACACCCGGGTCAGCCATGGCTATGATTTTGTGAAGTAAATCGAACGCTGGCTCTGGAAATTTGTAAGCGACATTATTCTTCCTCGTAACATTTGTCTCCGTCGAACCCATTGACTGGAATCAGAGGTAAAATAAGCACCTGGAAATGACAAACAAGAATGTTATGATATGATAATGCAATGCAAAAGGAATGGTATCAGCATGCTCTGTGTTTGTGCTGGACTGTGTGCACGGTGTCTGTACAAATCTGAGAATAATACTGTAGATATAAACCCACTGACTGTAATAAGTCACATCATCTGTCTGTGAAAATACCAGAATATCAGGGTATGTAGGAGGCATGGTTACCTGCAAACCTGTAAACACCCGCCCATACTCACATGTAGGTACTAAAACAGCGGTTTCTTAGTTTAGGATTCTCTATTTTGAGAAGCAATAGCACATTCAGCCTGTAGGATACAATGTTATCGCCAAACAAAGAGAACGTCCACTGATTCCCCAAAAATAAAGGCTATCCTATGCAAGTTCCAAAGTGGGCCCTCGGGTGCGAATGGGTTTGCCACAGAATGTGGGCTGCCACTGTCACCACTAAAGAGGGATGTTTCCACTAAGGTCCTCAATGATCGGTCACCAGCGTCGATAGCTTTCTAGGTCAACACCCCGAAATGCACAAGACACGCAAATCAGAACATCTCCCAAGAAAACCTCGTCTGGTTGTGGATTTCGTATAAACCATACATAACAAGATGCTACGTAGGCCACACTACCAACCACTCTAGTCCTATGTATGTACTCAAGCCTGTGTAATGGGCTTATCTGTTAGAATACCCATCCCGCCAAATAGAAAACCAGCACAGCACAGTCCAGTATAATAATGAAATGAAAATGCAATAAGTGCGGTGAATACAGTAAATACAGTAAAGCAATAATACAGTAAATAGCAATACAATAAAAATAGAAACTACAGCATCAAAGTAAACACCTAATGAAAGAAAAATAGACAAGCGCTAGGATTGTTTGTTTGTTTTTTTTTACGCAAGAAGTGTTTTGATTATTTTGTGTTTTGTAACACACATTGTATTTAAGTCCTTCATGTAGGATCGAATGCCTCGCATATCGACCCAAGACGGGACGTATACTAAACATTCTAAGAAAGTGAGAGAAGACCCCTCACTATCTTATTCTCACATGAAAGGCTCAAATATAATACATGCTATGCCTTTTATTAAGTGTTTTTGCTTTTTTGTTTGAAGATGAGAAAGAGAGACTCAAAAGAGGAGCAAAGGTGAAAACTAAAGGGGACTAAGACTTACCCTAATGTTAGCATGCTTGGAGGTCTTAAGGTTTAGTGTGGTTTAAGAAACCTAATCCTAAAACAAAGGAGAAGAAGATCAAAAGAAGCAACTTACTTCCAAGATGGAAGTTAAGTTGATCTTAAAGAGGGATGAAGGAGGAGTTATCCAAGGAAAGCATATAAATGCTTATCATGATCACAAGTTGAATTATTAAAAGAGATAAGAGAGAATGAAAGAAAGAAGTGTATGTGGAAGCATATTCACACACTTACTTACCATTTGCACCTACATGAAAAGGTTAGTTCAAAAACTATCCACAAGTAGTAAAATAAGTAAAGAATACCACATAATGATCAAACAAATTAAGAACCAAGGAATAAAGATCTTAAGAGTTGAAAATCAATCAAAGTCAGAACCTATACTCTAAGGGTGTTCTCTAATGTCAAGATATCTAACTCACACTAACTATGCACAAGCAAAGTCTTAAACATCAAATAAAAGCACCTATGAAATGAATAGATGAAAGATGAGTGGACATGCAAAGTGAACATGCAATAATGCTTCACAAAAGATCAAGGTCAGAACCACATACCATTTACAAATGTCTCACAATGCATATGAATCCTCACACAAATCATGGATAAAAGAATACAAGTAGAAGAAATAAGATGAAGAAGAAGTAAGTATAAGAGCAACATGTTCAATTAGATGCACAAAGTGACATATTAGAGATGCATAACATGTGAAATGATTAGTGAATGCATATGGGTAGTGGCATACCATTGATGAGATGCTAATGGAATTAGTGAAATGTCATACAAAATACACACATGAGACATGTAGAGCATAAAAGGAGATAAGAGATGGAAACATGTCAAAGTTCAAATTAGAATGCATAAACTCATATAAATGCAAATACAAATCAAAGTGACTTATAATGAAACAAAGGTGACCTATAATATTATACAAATAACCTATAAAAGATGCACAAAGCAAATCATAAAATGGTGGCATAAATGCCTCATCAAAACATGTTAGAATGAAGTAGAATAAAGTGCACAAAAGTAACTTCAAATGCAAGGCATCAACAATTATCAAAGCATATGATAAAATTGCAAAACGAACGGTTACAAAATATTGTGTGAGATGAGAGAAACAAAATACACAAGTTTGAGTATCAATGAAGAACCTCACTCAAAAATAAATTGAAAAGAAATTATGGAATAATATGCAAAAATCCATGAAATCAAAATTAAAAATTATAGAAAATTAATTAAATGAGTAAAGATGGTTTATGAATTTTTGTAGAATTTTATAATGAATTCTGGTATTTTTATTAAAAATAAATAAAAACAATATGGAAAAGAAATAAAAATAAGAGAATAAAATGGAGAGGGGTGCAGCGTGAGTAATTTGCCAGTTGAAAAGTGTAATGGGCACAAACATGGGGTGTGCAAATAGAAATTAAGACCCAGTCCAATTACAAGTGTGCTTGTGTGTGGGATGGTGTACAATCAGTCACATACGTGTTGCAATCATGGCCACAAGATTAATCCAATGAAATCAAGCAAGCAAAGTAAACCAAACTAATGGATGAGGACGCAAACACATGTTAGTTACCCTACACACACGCACACGCAAGCATATGAGGCAAAAAATGAAGCACGTGATCAGCCACCTCCTCATTAATGTGTTGGCAACGCATAAGCCTTTGGATCAAAATAAATCGGACGGGCGTGTTTTAAACTGGCATAAACCCTAAACTCAAACCTCACCGGCCAGAGAATGACCTCCGGTCATCTTCTCCGGCCACCTCCGGCAACTGTAAACACTACATGATTCCAGAAATCAACAAACCATATACCATTCAAAAGAGGAAGTTATAAGGACACGAATCTAGGCTCAGTTTTCACATATCACACACATATGAAGAGAATCGAAGAGATGAATATTGCCCAAGGTTTGGATCTATACCTTTAAGAGGTCTATCAACTAGCCAGAAATGTTGCATTGCTATTAGTAAGCCATAAAATAAACAACACAAGCTATAATCAGTGATTCAGATGCAAAAGAGTTGGAGAATCAGAAATCCGAAATGTGAAGAGTCTTGGATCTTCAGAAAGCCAGAGGTATTGCTTCCAATTCTTGAGCTCTGATATGGCCAAATAAAGGCTTTGGAACTTGAAATCTTGAAGAAAATAGAAGGAGATTCCAACTGAACCAAAGTTGCACTTGATGAGTTGAACTTATCCTCTCTTGCTCTTGATCAGAGATAAACCATTGATGATGATGAAGATGAAATGTGGATGAGGATGACGAATTCGTGTGAGATCAAAGAACTTAGAGAGAAACCTTGAGGGTGATTTGTGAAGTGAGAGTGAGAATGAAGTGTTGTCAAATTCTGAGTGATTTTTGAATATATATATGTTGAGTTAAATGGTAACTATGGTGGTTAATTGGGTGAGTTAAATGAGTTGGGTTAACTGAGTCCAACCTAACTAACTGAGTTAAGTTAGTTAGGGGGCGAGTTGTGATAGGTTGGCTATGGTGATGAGGGAACATGCTAGTTTATCGTGAACTGATGAAATGAAGAGTGGTGATGTGTGATCAATGGTGGCAGCAAGCTTGTTGAACAAGTTTGTTTATTCTTCTTTAGTGTATGGCTGCAATGTATGTGCATGATGTGTAAAAAAATGTTTGTTTAAATGAAGTAAAAAGCAGCTGGTATGAAGTGTTTGTATGCGCGTGAATAAGCCAAACAACAACAACAATGTCATGACATCATCCTCTTTTTAGCAACACCATGTTCAATGGAAATTTGGGAGTTTGCGGAGGAATTTCTCTATGTATAAGGCATGAAATCATGAGTTCTAAGTGTCATTGGAAAGAGGAAATATGATAGAACATGATTGGTATGGAAATTGAATTGAATAGAGCTTGCAAGATGATCAAAAACAACTCCAAACATCAAGGTCCAAAACTGATCTCATGGGCGTGTGACTTGGTAGGCTGGCATGGCAACATGACTTGGAAAATTTAGCATGAACACATCAACTTTGGCCCACTATAACTCCATCATAGCTTGCTCAAATGGAAAAATGTCCAACATAAAAGTTGAAGAGGACATTGAGATGAACAACTTTGATGTTCAACATTTTTTCATTTGGAGCTTCCATCATTGAGAAAAGTAGCTTGACATTTTGCCCACCATGTGTTTGACAAAATTATGGCGTATGGGCCTGCGCTTGCCTGGTCATAATTTGGTTTTTGCCCTAGTTTTGTCAAACTTTGATCAATCATAACTCTCAATATTGATCCAATGGAGGTGTTCTTGGTATGGATTTGAAGCTTGGAATGTGATCTTAAATTGGCTCAACTTAGGCCTGAAGTTTGGAGCTTGCATCTTGAAGAAAGAAATCCTTGAAGTGAGGTGCAAGATGATGCAAAAGTTTCCATTTTTAGAAACCCTAATTTCCAAATTTGGCAACTTTATACAACTCTTGATTTTTCATGATTCCTCCATCATTTCTTGATCAAATCTTGTCCAATGAACATATGTAACTTGAATTTCATGATTTTGACCTCAAAAAGTCAGGAGTTGACTTTTTCCTCTGCACAATTGACTTTTCCCCAAATTGCCTGATTCTCAATCAATTGGTCAATTGAACCTCTTCTGAAATGAATCAATGGGCAATCTTCCATCCTTAAACCTTTGAGGACATGTAGAATACCATGAGATCCATTCTTGCCCAAGAAATCATAAATAAACTGCTTTCCTGGCAAACCCTAGTTTTAAACCCTCAGTCTAGGAGAAAATAGCACATCCTCCAAATCCAAATTCCTCTGAATATAATGTATATCCTGTCTAACAAAGATGAGATATGACATTTGGAGGTGATAAAAACTCAAAGATCTTGCCCATTGGGGCATTCTACTCAAGAATTCCAAAACCCTAGTTAGGCACTGATTAGGATGATGTGATTCCCTTGCATTCTCTTGTCAAGCTTGATCCTATGATGAGGTGATGACCCATTAAGACCTCTTGAGGCTCAAGGCTCCCTGGATTTGACTTAGGCACCCTGATCCCATGCCAAAGAACCAATGAAATGCAAATGATGATTATGCCAAAATGCAGTGCAGCATAAGCCAGTAAAAGCTAAAAGCAAGAGGGAAAATTTTGAGGTGCTACACCATGCAGTGTGTCTGGATGCTTGGAGTGGATTTAAATGATCTAGAACTTGAGATGGTACCCTAACTGCAAATCTGTTAAAGGCTTGAGCAATTGGCTGGTGATTTTGTGATTTTGGTGTTCCAGATGTTATGTGAGTGTTTGGATCACTTCTATATGATGTTCATGAGGTGTATGTGTGATTGGTTTGGTTGGAATAGCTCTCAAACTCAAAACCTGATGGTGACTTGCTTTAGAAGGAAAAATTGGAAGTGAGAATGTGATTTTTAGGAAAGCATCTGTTTGATGGCTTTGGTGTACTCAAACTGAGCACAAATGAGTTCTATTTATAGTAGAGCAAGTTTGTTTTGGGGTCAATAGTGAATGGCAACTGTAGCTGAGGTTTGGCAAATGTTGATCAATGAGAATCCAAGTCTCCTCTAGCCATTGACTAGAGGTTAGAGTACAGAGTTGTGGTTCCCTAGTTGTTGGATCATTCTTGACTGAATTCAGTTGCAAATATGTCAGTCCATGCCACCTTGGTGCATCCATTAAATGCTCCAATCCAAAATTGGAGTCTTGTCCCTCTTTTAGGGATTTCTAGGTTTAGCATGCTACTTCTTGTTCCAAAGACTTTGGAGGCTTGGATCAGTGTTTTTTCCCTTTAGATTTGATCCTCAGATGTATCCAAAGTGATGACAAGGCTTGGAATTATCTGACTTTGCCAAATCGAGCAAAAGTGCAAAATTCTGCCTAGCCTTGGCAGTTTTCAGCAAGGAATATTTCCATGTCATATCTCATGGCTCAAGTGGAATTTGATGGAGTTCTTGGCCATTTTGGAAAGCTCTCATATGATACAATAACTGTTTGATCATAATTGGTTTTGATACTTTTTGGATCCAAGTGAAAAATGCCCCTACATTTGGAAAAAAGTGAAGGAAGATTCTGACTTAGTGAAAATTTCACTAAGTGTTGGAAAAAGTGCCATTTCAAGTTTTCAGCCACTTTGATCATTCCATAACTCCAAATCCATAATGTATTGGAATGAGGTGTAGTTGAAGCTTTTGTAGAGGGCCATGAGGGCTACAGATCCAGATTTGGATGGGGAAAAATGGCCTTGTGGTTTAGGAGTTATGGTCCTCCAAAGTTGGTACCCTAGCCACTTTGTTCCATAACTTAGAAAATTTTCTAAGTTTCTATGGTTACCCCTTTTACAAGTTATCCCATTTTTCTTGATTTTTCTTGATGAATGATGATTCAAACCACACATTAACATCATTTTAGGGTTAATCAAAATAAACTTCGACAATTAGATTGCAAATATCAAACGGTGGGGTAACCCCTTTTTATTGAAATTCAAAAGATTACAGAAGTGGAAATACAGTAGATTACAAAGTGCAGAAATAGAAACCTAAACTAATGGGTCCTGAGTCCTCTCTGAAGAGAAATCAGGTGCTGATTCTGGTATCTTCCTTTTCTTTGACCGGGGCTCTTGGGCCGTTGTCGGGTTGTCATTCCTTTGCCAAGTGAAAGGAGCGAGTAAATTCCTTTGGTCATTTTGATTATCTACAGCATGTTGCTCCAAAATTTCAATCAGAGCATCTTTTTCTTTCAGTAATTGTTGTATTTTGATGCACTCTACGTCGAGGGTGCGGTACTTGTTCTTCCAAGACCTTCTCTCCTTTTGAATTTTGTTGAGAGTAACCTGAAGCTTTTCAGTTTCCGTCATGAAGTACATGACAGATTCCCTCGGCAGAAGAATTCCGTAACGAGGATAAGGCATCTTTATCTTGAGAGCTCTAGTTTGTACCCAATGGAGATAAGGCTCCACTGAGACACAGTCCGGTTTTCCCAGAGACTCTCGTCCTTTCTTATGAACATGCTTCCAAGCGTGCACTATTTCCATCT
Source organism: Lathyrus tuberosus (assembly GCA_022829125.1). NCBI lineage: Eukaryota > Viridiplantae > Streptophyta > Magnoliopsida > Fabales > Fabaceae > Lathyrus > Lathyrus tuberosus. Next base: position 18,561,658 of record JALAZF010000005.1, on the reverse strand, counting down.
TTAGTGCTCTGTCACTTTCTCCTTCTTTGAAGAAAAGACCTTCCAGATGAACACCCAGTGGGATGTGTCTCATCGGGTATCCAAATCGACGGCGAACCAATACCGGATGGTAGTTGATTCCTCCTTTAGTTCCTATAAGGGGTACGTTGGGGAAGTTTCCACAACGGTCAATGATCCTGATTCCCTCATAAATCCTATTACACCAATCTATATCAGAGTTGGTAAGAGACATGATCTTCTGCGACCAACGTAAGGCACTCTTGCAATCCCAAAAAGCAGCAGACTTGGGCAAGTGGGAGATAAACCATTTGTAAAGCAAAGGTACACAGCATGTGATCTCCCCTCCGCTGTACAAATTTCCCAGGTGTACAGAATGATACGCATCTGCGAGCAAAGTCGACGCAGGATTTCCAATGAGAAAAACCTTAATGGAGTTAATATCGACGAAGTTATTAATGTTGGGAAACAAAAATAACCCATAGGTGATCAAGACAAAGATGCTTTCAAAAGCAGTCACGTTTCCTATACTGGCAAAATACAGGGCCTTCTTTGTCAAGAACTGGGCTGGCAAACCTTGGATGCCACCCTTAGTGGTTAGGTGAGTCCTGACCTCAGACTCGTCCAAATGAATTGCTCTCGCAATGGTCTGATTCTTTGGAATTTCTTCCAGTCCAGAAAATGGAGCTCGATCTGTAATGTGTAGATCGATCAGGTGAGAATACTCCTCCAGCGTTGGTGCAAGCTGGTAATCCGGGAATGTGAAACAGTGATAAACTGGATCGTAGAATTAAATGAGCGCATCCATGATTCCCTCAATCACATGGACTCTTAATAGTGGTAGCAAACCTCCGTGCTTGGCTCTGAAAGCCTCTGGGTTAGTGATCATCCTTGCTAACCTTCTCAAATCCTCTAGTTTTGGAACCTTGAAGATATACTGGTGAGTTCTCCTTCTACCGAAATCCATTAGTGCAATCCTTTTCTCTGATATTTGCAATCACATTCTTAGTTTATTTTGAAATAACAGAGAGACTAGAAGAGAAGATTTTTTGAATGTTTTAATGTTTTTTAAATGAATGCATGAATGCAGCACACAAAAACATAGAAAAAACATGGGGTCAAAGGGTCGTTGTCATGAAGTCAAGGCTCTACCCATCCCCAAAGGTTTATACTAAGGTAATTTTTGTACCTGTACTCATTATCATCAGCTCCTCCCAGGAAAGCAAAACAACAAGCGGATCGCCAGCGAGTTGTAGTGCAATCTTAGAGTAAGTGCCATTCACCGAGAATAGATCACCAGCCTCAAATGAGGGTAGTATCGCGTAAAAACTATTTCCGATAGTTTCCGCACTACGAAAGGGTTTTGGCTCCTCAGCTTCTCAGACTTAACAACCGGCCCATTGTCTAGGTGAGAGAATGGGCCCATTGGACGCGGTTCTTAAGCGTTGGTCGCTCTCTGCGGTTGAGCTTAAAACTACAGGTCGATTCATTTTTTATCCTATTGTGAGCTGATGAAGGAAGGGAAATAGATGTCTCCAATTAACCCTGCTTTGCATACTGAGTTTAAACAGCGGTCTGTTAGGTTACGGATGCTATCAATGTGGGGGGGCCTTTGTACTGGTTATTTGTATTTTCGCCAATACTGGTTTTCTTTTTCTCTTTCTAGGACTTTCTGGCGGGGAACAAGGATTAGGATTTTAGGACTGATGCTTTTTAATTACTGCTTTTGATATGGGAGTATGGGGTTTGGGTTTTTTGTTGATTGTGCTCGCTAAGATCTTTTCTTTCGATCTTATGCCTACGTATTCCCGTTTACCGAAACAGGGAAATCAGAGCGTTCGTAGTTCCTCCTATTCTATGGGAGGAAATAGGTGTTTTTGGTGTCTTGTTCAAAGCCCAAGACGTGAAGCGAAAGGTGATTTGTATCTTGTTTAAAGCCCAAGATGTGAAGCTAAAGGGGTTTACTTTATAGAGAATTTGTCATCTCTAAAGAGGGGCTTGTCTATGACAAATGTTTATAAAGGAGAATTACTTTAACCGAGATTTGTGAATCTGGCAATGCCATAATTTCATTTATAGGGATTTTAACCTGAAGGAGAAGACTTTAACTCAGTGTAGAGCAATGCTATCTTTCCTTGGGAATTTCTCCTGCTAAAAAAGGGACAGTGGCATGGATGTAGATGATCCAGAGGCTTGCCGCTTACAGCTATTAGATGAAAGGAGTTGTTTGATGTTTGTGTACTGTGAACGAGGCACAGTTTTGATGCTAAAAGGTTAATTGGATCAACCAGTGGTTTTCTTATATAAAGCCTAAGAGGAGGCTATTATGTGTCTCGTACAAAGCCCGAGAGAGAGGCTAAAAGGTTTTTGACTCGACGACAGAGTCTTTTGGTATCTCGTATAAAGCCCAAGATGGAGGCTATTTGACTCAACAAGAGAGTTTTTTTGTATCTCGCACGAAGCCCGAGATGGAGGCAAAAATTTGTTTGGCTCAATAAGAACCTTTTTGTATCTCGTATAAAGCCCGAGATGGAGGCGAAACGTTGCTTGACTCCGCTGGGGAGGATCATTGTACAAAGCCCAAGAGGAGGCTATGGTGACTGTTCAGTTAAGTGACAGGTCCGGTATACTGATTTTGAAAGAGAAAATCAGTTCTTATATGAGCAACACTGTACTCCTGGATTTGATTCAAGGATCCGGGTTATTCCTGTTCTTTAAGGAAGCGGGAAATCCGAAGGGTATTGAGATTGTCCGAGTCTGCGGGTTTCCTTCCTATTTAACGAAGGGGCCACTTGAGAATGTCTTTAAGACTCAAGGAAGTTAGACTGTCCAAGTCTAGAGTGTCATCTTTTATACTGTGTTTTGAGAAACAGTAGTAGACTCTATGAAAGGACTGTTCTATGAAGATGACTAAGTTCTGTTCCTATACCTCTAGGAGGTCGTCGGGACAATTTGTACGAAGCCCAAGAGGAGGCTGGAAACTTTTAAGAAGCTGACGGGTCCTTGTACTAAGCCCAAGAGGAGGCTATCATTCCCGGAGGAAGAGATCATTATACGAAGCCTAAGAGGAGGCTGTGAATACTTCTAAGAAGCCATAGGGTCCTTGTACTAAACCCAAGAGGAGGCTAGGTTTCTTTTAGGAAGCCTGTGGGTCCTTGCACGATGCCCAAGAGGAGGCCGATGCTTTTAAGAATCCCGTGGGTCCCCATACCCCGAGAAATTCAAGGCAATGCTATTCACCGAGAATAGATCAAAGTCAGGAAAGTTCGAGAATTTGGAAGAAACTCAAAGATGCCATTCACGGAGAATACATTCATCTCTGGGAGTAGAGTTTCTTGACAATTCCTAATGAGGACAGCCGAAGAGAAGACTGTATCTGGTGATCCTATTGGGGATCTAGTTGTCTATTTCTATGAATAAACGAGACGGCGTCACCTAGTTCTAGACGTAGTTGCCGGGGAAACTCGAAATATCTATACTATTATTACACAGTTGATATGAGTTTATGAAAGAAGACTTACAGTGAAACAGCCCCACAATACAGTTATATGTATATGAAAGTGGTAAATGAAAGCGTATAAACACTTACTCGGTTGTAGAGCTTCCATGCTGTTTGGTTAGTTGTTCAACAAAGAAAGATTGAAAACAACAGTATATTCAAAATCAAAGGAGAAAGTGCTTTGAAAAAGAAAGATTTGGGGCTTACAGCTCAAGGAGAGGCCCAGGGTTTTATCAGTGAGCGCACTGTTTGAATTTGTACAGAGGGACTTATACAAGTGACTGAGGCCCAAAATGTTTTCTGTACAAAGGGATGGGTCTTACACTCTCTCAAGATGCCCAAAAGGTTTAAAGAAAAAGAGTGGGGCTTATAAAACGAGGGTAGGCCCAGTTGATTTTTCTGTTTGAAATGGTGATCGCGCCGAGGTTTTCTTTTAACGCGGAGGGACTTATACAATAAGTGAGGCCCAAAAAGATTTTGGTTAAAAGGGGATTGGGTCTTATACTCTAATAGAGGCCCAAAGTGTTTTTGAATGGGTCTTATAGCTCGAGGAGAGGCCCAATTGATTCTTTGAATAGGCGACGATCGCGCCGTTTGTTTTTGACGGTATCGGGACTTATACAATACACTGAGGCCCAAAATGTTTTGGTCAAGAAAGGATTGGGTCTTACACTCTATTAGAGGCCCAAAAAGTTTTGAAAATGATTTATGAGGGTTGAATTAATCCAAAAACCCTAATTTGTTTTCAAAAATGTATTTAATTGAATAAAAATTCAATTAAAATGATCAAAATTGTTTAACATGTGAAAAACAAATTGTGATTTTGGATTAAGGCTTCAAAAATTAAGTATTGACCTCTAAGCCGTGACAGCAAGTGCAATGTGATTTTTGATTTGGAGGTGTTACAGATGAGTGATGATGATCTGAACAGCTTCCCTACACCCTATGGAGTGTGTTTGAATGGTTGGACTTGATTGAAATTGGCTAGATCAATTTGTGGTACCTCAGCTGCAACTTGATTGAAAATTTGAGCAACCAGCTGGTGATTTTGTGAAATTGGTGTTTCAGAAGTGATCTAAGTGTTTGATCAGCTCATATGTGATGTATGTGAGGTGTGTGAGTGATTGGTTTGATTGGAATTGCTCTCAAACTCAAAACCCGATAGTGACTTGCCTTAGAAGGCAAAATTGGAGTGAAAGAAGAGATTTTGAGGAAAGCATCTGTTTGATGGCTTTGGTGTACTCAAACTGATCACAATTGAGCTCTATTTATAGTATAGCAAGTTTGTTTTGCAAGGAATAGTGAATGGCAGCTGGTAAGTAGGTTTGGCCAATGTTGGCAAATGAAAATCCAAGTCTCCTCTAGCCATTGACTAGAGGTTAGGGCACAGAGCTTTGGTTCCCTTGGTCTTGGATAAGTCTTGACTGATTTCATATGAGAATGGCTCAGTCCATGCCACCTTGATGCTTCCATTGAATGCTTCAATCCAAATTTGGAGTCTTGTCCCTATTTTGGCCATTCTAGGTTCAACATGCTATTTCTTGTTCCATGGACTTTGGAGGCTTGGCTCAGTGATTGTCCCCTTTAGATTCAATCCTCTGAGGTGTCCAAGTGGATAGGAGCATTTGAATTTGGCTGATTTTGGCAAATCAAGCAAAGTTGCAAATTCTGCCTTGCCTTTGACAGATTTCAGCAAGGCAACTTGACAATGTCATATCTCATGGTGTAAGTTGAATTTGGCAATGTTCTTGGCCATTTTGGAAAGCCCTTACATGATACAACAACTGTTTGAACAAGTTTGGTTTTGATCTCTTTTGATTCCAAGTGAAAAATCCCTCTACATTTGGCAAAAATTGAAGCAAAATCTGACTTAGTGAAATTTTCACTAAGTGTTGGAACAAAGTGTGATTTCTTGATTTTGATCACTCCATAACTCAAAATCCTTAATGAATTGGACTTAGGTCTAGTTGAAGTTTTTGTAGAGGGTAATGAGGGCTACAAATCCATCTTTGGATGAGAAAAAATGGCCATGTGGTTTAGGAGTTATGATCCTCCAAAGTTAGTGTATTAGTGGTACTTTTTTCCATAACTTAGAAAAATTTCTAAGTTTTATGGTTACCCCTTTTACAAGTTATCCCACTTTCTTTGGTTTTTCTTGATGAATGATGATTAAAATCATACATTAACATCATTTTAGGGTTAAAAATCCATTTTGGTGAAAAATCTCAAAAAGTCAAAGTTGACTTTTGTGCACAGTTGACTTTTTATCAGATGAATTCCAAACTGTGCAATTCTTCAGGAAATCATGTCCTTGACCTAAATCAAACTTGATGGACATGTTCCATGAGTGTCATAGGGTATATTGGGGCATGTCCTAGGGTTTGGGAGCATGTTTTGGTCAAAAGTCAAAGTTACAGTTGACTTTCCTCGCGAAACCCTAATTGTGGTGCAGATGAAATTGAGACTTGTTGCTCAAGCTTCTTGGATCAATCCATTGTTGCAAATGGATCAATATAGTATATTAGAGACCTTCAAATCATGTCCTGAGGTATTGCCTCATGATTTGTCCCAAAAGTCAACTTAGGGGTGAATTAGGTCAAGAAACCCTAATTCCTGATTTTTGATGAATGCATCCCTTGGGGCAAAATTGACTTGATGATTGGGTCCATGAGGTTCCATGGAGTATATTAGGTTATGTTTTGGATTTTTGGCTTATGCCCAGATGAAACTTTCCATCTAGAGCCCCTGGTCGACCAAAACCCTAATTTGGTGATACTGGCGATCTTGAGACTTGATCCACCTAGAAGGGAGCAACCTTGTGCTTAATCCTTGAAGTGGGAGTCCTTTTTGATCCATTGTGGATGTTTGAGAGGTTAGACAAGTTGAAGATCATGTCATTACTTGATTGATCCTTTGTCTAAGGCTCTGAGAGGGCTTAAAACCCTAATTTTGATTGTAGTGAATGCTCAACAACCCTTGAGGCATTTGGTGAGGCACGATGGTCCATCCATATTGTGATGATGATTTGCACAATAATGGGAAATCTTAGTGGTCAAAATTTGGGGTATGACACAAGGGAACCAGCAGCCTATGCCTTAACCTCTAGTCAATGGCTAGAGGAGACTTGGATTCTCATTGCTCAACATTGGCCAAACCTATGCAGCAGTTGCCATTCACTATTCCTTGCAAAACAAACTTGCTTTACTATAAATAGACCTCATTTGTGATCAGTTTGAGTACACCAAAGCCATCAAACAGATGCTTTCCTCAAAATCACCTTCTCATTTCCAAATTTGCCTTTCAAAGCAAGTCACTATCGGGTTTTGAGTTTGAGAGCAATTCCAATCAAACCAATCACACACACACCTCATAAACATCATATAGAAGTGATCCAAACACTCACACAACATCTAGAACACCAGATTCACAAAATCACTAGCCATCTACACAAGCCTTTGACAGATTTGCAATTGAGGTGCCAAATCAAATTCCAGCTCAATTCAATCCACTCCAAGCATCCAGACACACTCCATAGCACCTAGGGAAGCTGTCCATATCCTTGGAACCAAGATGTAACATCTCTAACACAAAACACGATCACCAGCTACAAGAGGTAAGCGTGAGCTCTTCTAACTCTATGATCCATGCATTTTTTGCTGCACAATAATTTGGCCATATGTTCATAATCATGTATAGAGTGTTTTCCCTCAATCAATTGCTTTGTTTAAATCGTGTGTGGAATTTTTGAACCTTCATGCAAATTTTAGGGTTCTTGAGGTTTCTCTTTGATTTCTTATTCCATGCTTAAAATAAATGAAATTAAAGACCATAGACATGATCGTGAGGTTGAAACGAGTAGATTGATATGTAGATTGCATGATATAATCAAGTATTCAGTGATACTGGATAGAAAATGCAAATCTGCAGAAATAGAGGGTGGCGCGTGTTCTTGCCCTTGTTCTTGGCGCCTTTTTGAAAATTCAAATATTTGAATTTTGTGATTTTATTTAATTGATTCAAAAATTAATTTCTCTCTTAGTTTTAATGATTTTGAGTTGATTCTTTTTTTAATAATTCACAAAAATGTTAAAATATTTTATTTTCCCAAAAAATCCCAAAAATATTATTTATTTCATATATTTGATATTTTTGCAAAGGGTTAATGTTTTATTTGTTTTAACATTTAAAATATTTTTTCCTCCTTTATTTTTCAAATTTTAGTGATTTCCAATCATTTTGTGGATCAAAACATAATTTTTGAAACATTAATCTAAGATCACAATTTGTTTTCCACATGTTAAATAATTTTGGTCATTTTAATTGATTTTTTTATTCAATTAAAATACATTTTGAGAACAAATTAGGGTTTTTGATTAATTCAACCCTCATCAAACTTTTTTTAAGACTTTTGGGCCTCTAATAGAGTGTAAGACCCAATCCCCTTTGTACCTAAAACATTTTTAGGCATCAGTCATTGTATAAGTCCCGGTACAGTTTTCAAAATAACAGAGCGATCGTTGTTTTTCATCTGGGCCTCTCCTTGAGTTGTAAGCCCCATATCTTGTACAAAATCTCTTTGGGCCTCTATTAGAGTGTAAGACCTAATCCCTTTGTAAATACAAAAATTTTTGGGCCTCAGATGTTGTATAAGACCCACAGTATTTTCAAAAACAACGGCGCGATCATCGCCTCTTTTAAAAATAACCTTGGGCCTCTCCTTGAGCCGTACGCCCCACCATTTGTACAAAAATAAATATTTGGGCCTCTAATAGAGTGTAAGACCCAACCACCTTTTAACTTAAACCATTTTCGGCCTCGGATATTGTATAAGTCCCTCTGCGTTAAAAGAAAATCTCAGCGCGATCGCCAGTTCAAAAATCAAACCCTGGGCCTCTCCTTGAGTTGTAAGCCCCACCACTTGTATAAAAATAAACTTTTGGGCCTCTTGAGAGAGTGTAAGACCCATCCCTTTGTACAGAAAACCTTTTTAGGCCTCAGTCACTTGTATAAGTCCCTATACAAATTCAAAACAACAGTGCAATCACTGATAAAACCTTGGGCCTCTCCTTGAGTTGTAAGCCCCAACAATCTTTTCAAAGCACTTTCTCCTTTGATTTTGAATATCATATTGTTATTAAAGCTTTCTTTGTTGAACCAACTAACAAAACAGCATGGAAACTCTACAACCGAGTAAGTGTTTACCCGCTTTCTTTATCCACTTTCATATATATATATATAATTGTATTGTGGGGCTGCTCACTGTAAGTCTTCTTTCACAAACTTTTATATACTTGTCAAATATCAACTGTGTAATACTAGTGTAGTTATTTAGAGTTTTCCCCGACAATTACGTCTAGCACTAGGTAAAGCCCTGTTGGTCGCTCTTAAATACAAACAAAACTAGATCTCCATAGGATTAACAGACACAGTCTTCCCTCCTCTTGGGGTTAAACAATATGGAGACGTGAAAGGCAACATTATTGTCAAAGAAACTCTAACTCCCCAGAGATGATCTTTTCTCCATGAATGGCATCTCTTAAGTTTCTTCCAAATTCTCGAACTTTCCTGGCTTGATCTATTCTCAGTGAATGGAATGCCTTGAATTTCTCGGGGTTTGGGGACCCACAAGCTTCCTAAAAGCATCCCCGCCTCCTCTTGGGCGTTGTACAAGGACCCTTCGGCTTCTTAAAAGCTCTCATGCCTTCTCTTGGGCTTAGTACAAGGACCTAGAGACCTCTACAGGTATAGGAACAGAACCTAGTCATCAATTTGCTAGAGCTGTCTTTCTGAGTCAAGTGTCAGACCAGTTAATGGGTTGACCTTCATCCCTTAACATACCAGCCTTCTCTTGGGCATCATACAAAGATCATTCACTTATCCGAGAATCGATTTCTCAAAACACCAGTAGACTTGGACAGTCTCAATACCCTTTGGATTTCCCATTTCCTTAAAGAACAGGAAATAACCCTGATCCTCTGATCAATCCCAAAGCATAAACATACCTTTTAATCAGTCTCTTTATAAGAACTGATTTTCTCTTTTATCCAATATACTAGACCTATCATTCAACTTAAACTGTCGCCAGCACAGTCAGTCTCCTCTTGGGCTTTGTACAAATGATTCTCCCCAGCGGAGCTAACCTTTCAGACTCTCTTGTTGAGTCAAATAAACCTCTTTAGCCTCCATCTCGGGCTTCGTACGAGATACAAAAACACTCTCTTGTTGAGTATAAAAGACTCTCTTGTTGAGTCAAATCCCCTTTTAGCCTCCATCTCGGGCTTCCTACGAGATACAAAAACACTCTCTTGTTGAGTATAAAAGATCCCCTTGTTGGGTCAACACACCTTCAGCCTCCATCTCGGGCTTCGTACGAGATAAAAAACACTCTCTTGTTGAGTATAAAAGATCCTCTTGTTGGGTCACAAACACCTTTAGCCTCCGTCTTGGGCTTCATACAAGACACATATAAAAGCACTCTCTTGTTGAGTCAGTCACTTGTTAGTACTCTCTCGTTGAGTCAAAACCCTTTAGCTTCTATCTCGGGCTTCATACGAGACATATAAAAAACACCCTCTTGTTGGGTCACTTGCCTACTCTTAGGCTTTGTATAAAGAAAACCTCGGTTGAGTCAATCAACCTTTTAGCATCAAAGCTATACCTCGCCACAGTATACAAACATGAACAACTCCTCTTTAGAGATGAGAAATTCTCTCTCATACAAACTCTTTAGCTTCACATGTTGGGCTTTAAACAAGATACATATACTCCCTTTAGTTTTACGTCTTGGGCTTTGAATAAGACACCAAAACAACTTTTTTCCTCCCATAGAATAGGAGGAACTACGATCGCTCTAATTTCCTTGTTTCATCAAATAGGAATACGTAGGCATAAGATTGGAAAATCTTAGCGAGCACACTAATCATAAAAACCCAAAATCCAGTATCTCCACCAAATCAACCCAGAAGCACCAAATCCTAACATCCTACCAACAACCTCACAAATAGTCCAGACATTTTGTGTTCTTAAACAAAATAAATCGAAGATTGGGCCCTACATCCACATCGCATCTGTAACCTAACAGACCGCTGTTCAAACTCAGTATGCAAGCAGGGTTAATTGGAGACATCTATTTCCCTTCCTTAATCAACTTCAATAAGATAAAAAATGAATCGACCTGTAGTACCCCAGAGTGACAGTGCCTAAGAACCACGTCCAAAAATCGCTCGCTACACAAAAGCGAAGGTATCAACCTGTAGCGGCGGTAACTCCCGCTATCAACCCAGCGCCAACTTCGACTTATCAACCTCAGGTTGCTCAGAGCCAACCAAGTCAGCAATAGTATCAGCAAAGGCCGCAACAGCCTCTTCAGCAGGCTCGCTCGCCGTACAACAACAACAACAATAGTACTACACGACCATTAGGGTTCGACCCTATACAGATGTTGTACGCATAACTATTTCCACTTCTACTGGCCAAGGGGCATGTCCAAACCAGGACTCCTCTCGTAGTACCAGAAAATCCACCTTTTTGGTTCAAAGTAGATTAAATTTGCCCTTACCATCAAGGAGGAACGAGACACAACATTGAGAATTGTCTCAGCTTCAAGTCTGATGTACAGAAGCTTGTCAGGAATGGGATATTATCTTTCAAAGATACTAACCTGAATGTTCAGACGAACCCATTACCGCAACATGAGAAGACTACAGTGAATTTGATAGAAGGAAAACCTGTCAACAGTTATCAAATTCACAATGTACTCCTATTGGGAACCAACCTAGTAAAGATGCATTGCAAACAGAGCGGGTATAGCCACGTGCCATTTCACAACTATCATCAGTGTGATATCTGCCCCAAGGACAATCAAGGGTGTACCATAGTACAAACAGCCTTACAAGAACAAATGGATCTGGGCTGGATTTAGGATCACCAAATTCGTGAACTAAACATGGCCCACGCACATCCTAACATTGTACAGAACCGCGACATCTGTGTAATGAACGTCAATTTAGTGGCAATGCATTCAAGACAAGTTAGTATTATAATCTGACACGACACGATTACAGCGTTTGTCCAATCTGCTCAATAGACAATCAGGGATGCTCTTTTATACAAGAGGCCCTCCAACGTCAGATGGATCTCGGACGGATCCAAGACTACCGTGAAAGAAATGACCATCAAGTCAATATGGTTTAGATCTTTGACATACGCTTGATGAATACCATTCTAGTGGAATTACTTGCTAAACATGTCAGGCTCAATTTTATGGCTTCACATGATTATCTAGACTGTAAAGAATAGGGTGTGCGCTTGTGCACAGAACACTTCAACATCTGTTGGACCACTGGTGGCTTCCGATCTACCTGGATGAAGCTACACAATGGATTAGCATGACTGATAGGAATCCTGATAGACATCAAAGTCGTGATATCCGCTCAATGGAAACAGATCTAGTAAAGATGCACTGCATACAAAGCGGGTATGGTCGGGTACCTCCGCACAATTATGAGCGCTGTAGAGTATGCTCGAAAAATAACCAAGGATGTTATCTCGTACGAGCAGCCCTCCAAAATCATTTGGACCAAAGATTCGACCATGTTCGACTTCTAGGTTGATTAACATGATACAAGACTACCTCCATGGTCAGAACAAAAACACTGTCATAATCTCCGATCATGGAATAACCAAGGACGTTTGTGCCATAATCCCTCTACTCAATGAATCAAAGATTCCTTTTGATAGTAGAAAAGTTCTCAACCAGGAACCAATTGAGACTGCCTACGACGGTCAGAAAAATAAAAAAGCTCTTGTGGTTATCTACTTGCCAGGTCCAATACAGTATAAGTCAGAAAAGGTTATCCCTTACAAGTACGGTGCAACAACCATTGAAAATGGAAAAGAAACTCCATTACCCTCCGTTGTGAACATTGCCGACATCAGTCGAGTTACCCGGAGCGGTCGGATCTTCAATAGAGGAGTTGTGGAACCTGCCAAAGAAAAGGAACCTTAAACGGAAGTTCCTAATCAACAAGTCGGTCAATCCAGTAATCCAGAACTTGTAAAGAACAACGATGAGATGCTGAAGCTCATCCAGAAATGTGAGTAGAACATTGTGGACAAATTGTTGTAAACTCTGTCTCGAATCTCTGTACTATCTCTCCTGCTTAGTTTAGAAGCTCACATGGAAGCTCTACAAAAAGTCTTAGAGTAAACCTTTGTGATGAAGAACTGCCAGAAGAAGGCAAGAATCATAATATGGTGCTTAACATTATACAGTCAACTACTAAGACGATGCTTTAGCCAGCGTACTGGTGGACACATGATTATCTTTGAATGTTATGGCAAAATCAACTCTGATACGACTAACGTTTCAAGGAGCTCCGATGAGGAGCAGTGAGATCATCGTCAAAGCCTTTGACGGATCTAGAAAAACAGTTATCGGCGAAGTCGATCTTCCCATAACCATCGGTTATCACACTTTCCAAGTCATTTTCCAGGCCATGGACATCCGGGCAGCATACAACTGTTTATTAGGAAGACCTTGGATACACGAACCTGGGCCAGTCACTTCGACACTTCACCAGAAGCTGAAGTTCATCAAGAATGACAAATTAGTCACAGTATGCGGAGAGCAGGCCTTAATCGTGAGTAACTTATCATCATTCTCCTGTGTAGAACCAGAGGAGGTTGTTGGAACCCAGTTCCAAGCACTCTCGGTGAGCAATGAGAATCGACCAGAAAGAGGGACATCAATTTCCTCATACAAGGACGCTCTCGAAGTAATCAAGAGTAATGACACAAAAGGATGGGGACATATTGTAATTCCTACTGATAACAAGACAAAGAAAGGTCTTGGTTTCTCTTCAACCTGTACCTAGACTACTAAGAAAGACGAAAGTTTTCGTCCCATTCAGGATTTCTTCCGCAGCGGAGGTTTCCTCCACCCAGTATCTCAAGAAGTACACACCATCAATGAGAGCGACTCCTCTGATACATATGAGGAGTGGAAGTATTATCTCAACGATGATGGTTATATGTCTCAGGGAGAGACGCTCACGCCATTCTGTTTTCCCAAGAAAAGTCCAAGATATATACCAAGGTTAGACGTCAGGATTATCTATGGAGATTGTGATCCTGAAGGATGTCGTGCTTCACCCAATTCATTAGAGGAAGACAATCTAATGAAGTTAAACTTTTACTACGACTATTATGATCCCCTGGATGACTTGCCTATCTGGAAGTCGTACACAAAAGACTTGGGGTAGAAGAGTCAGTCGGACGATGCCTGTCAGCTGAGCAATATTGAAAAGAATACCCATGTCCCCACAGAATCATGGAATCATTACTCAGGGCACTCCGAAAATGTTCGACACCACGGTGATGAATTTGAAAAGTTTGCAGGACAAGAATTCATTAACTATGCATTTCTTGAAATCAACGTCATTGAGGAAGAGGACTCATCCATTCCCACATAAACATGGGACACCTTGGGACAGCCAAGCGGCAAGTATGACTTCCTAGTTAAATACACTGCTCCTAAAAGCTCTCGTATCAGATACGAGGACATCCATCCAACTGGATGGGGAGATCCTCTTGAGAGTAAAAACACTATGAAAGATGCAACAGAAGAATTCTCCTATGACAACTTTGCATGGGAAGAAGACTCCAATGATCCTACTCCGCCAGAAATCAGTGTTGTTTCTAAATACAAACCAAGAAGGAAGATACCAGACTTTGTGATTCACAGAGGAGTTCGTCACCACTGGGTTGCTGTCGATGTCCCGAAAGGCGTCCATAAGTCTAAGTAATTACCATCTTTGTTTTAACCTTTCACCTTGCCCAGGTGAAACGGGTGTTTTTATAGGGATCACCTTTTAGTAAATATCCCTCTTCGCTTCCTCCAAAGCGACAGAATTTTGTTTTATAGGACTATATTTCAAGAATCGACAAATCATGAATAAATAATGTCATTATGAATTCCCGCATTTATTGCTGTTTTCACTTTTCGTTTTTCAGAAAATGGTAATCCTAAAAATAGCCCAAAATAAAAGCAAGCATTTTTCATAAAATACATTGCACACACTTTTGCATTCTCTCTGTCTTTGCTAAAAATCGAATCATCACGTCATGCAGATTGCTTGTTTTAAACCCCATTGAAACATATGATCCAATGCCTTCTCCCAACTTTGAATTCCCGGTATTTGAAGCTGAAGAAGAAGAGGACGAAGAAATTCCAGAAGAGATCTCCCGACTACTCAGGCAAGAGGAAAGGTCTATTGAGCCTCACAAAGAGCCGTTGGAAATGGTCAATTAGGGTTCAGAGGAAGAAAAGAAAGAAGTTAAGATTGGGGCACTGCTCAGTCCAACTGTCAGAGAAGACTTGATAAAACTTCTCAAAGAGTTTCCAGATGTATTTACTTGGTCCTATCAGGACATGCCAGGGTTGGATACCCGCATCGTGGAACATCACTTACCGCTGAAAACAAAATGTCCTCTAGTAAAACAAAGACTGAGAAGGACTCATCCAGATATGGCCATCAAAATTAAGGAGGAAGTGCAGAAGCAGATCGACGCAGGTTTCCTAGCCACCTCAGAATATCATCAATGGTTAGCCAACATAGTGCCAGTTCCGAAAAAGGATGGAAAAGTCAGAATGTGTGTAGACTACAGGGATCTGAATAGAGCCAATCCAAAGGACGACTTCCCCTTGCCACACATTGGCATCTGGTAGATAGTATAGCAAAGTTCAAAGTCTTCTCCTTCATGGATGGATTCTCGGGCTATAATCAAATCAAAATGGCACCAAAAGATATGGAGAAAACTTCATTCATCACCCCATGGGGCACCTTTGTTTCAAGGTAATGTCGTTCGGTCTGTAAAACGTGGGGGCAACCTATCAAAGGGCCATGACAACTCTATTTCATGACATGATGCACAAAGAGATTGAAGTGTACGTCGATGACATGATTGCCAAATCTAAAACAGAAGAAGAGCATGTGGAACACCTATCAAAGTTATTACAGCGTTTGAGAAAATACAAACTCCGCTTGAATCCCAATAAGTGCACATTTGGTGTTCGCTCGGGAAAACTCTTAGGATTCATCGTCGCCCAAAAGGGAATCGAGGTTGATCCCGACAAGGTCAAGGCCATTCAATAAATGCCTTCTCTGAAGACTGAAAAACAGGTTAGAGGATTTTTGGGACGTCTGAATTACATCTCAAGGTTCATATCCCTCATGACCGCGACATGCGCACCAATATTCAAACTACTTAGAAAGAATTAAAGTAATGTATGGACAGAAGACTGCCAAAAAGCTTTCGACAGTATCAAAGAATATCTGTTGAATCCACCAATTTTGTCTCCTCCAGTGGAAGGAAGACCAGTGATCATCTACTTAACAGTCTTGGAAGCCTCCATGGGCTGTGTACTTGGCCAACAAGATGAAACAAAAAGAAAAGAATATGTCATCTATTACTTAAGCAAGAAGTTCACGGACTGTGAAACTCGGTACACCATGCTCGAGAAAACTTGTTGCGCTCTGGCTTGGGTAGCCAAACGTCTTCGCCAGTACATGATTTGTCAGACTACTTGGTTAATATCCGAAATGGATCTGATCAAGTACATCTTTGAAAAGCCTGCTCTCACGGGAAGGATTGCCCGGTGCCAGATGCTATTATCGGAATACGACATTGAGTACCATGCTCAGAAAGCCGTCAAAGGAAGTATTTTAGCCAATCATTTGGCTCATCAACCGATTGACGATCAGGAATTAGTCAAATTTGACTTCCTAGACGAAGATGTCATGTACTTGAAAATTAAAGATTGCGATGAACCGCTACCCAACGAAGGGCCAAAACCAGGTTCCCAATGGGGACTAATTTTCGAAGGAGCCGTCAACACTTAGGGAAATGGAATTGGGGCAATCATTGTAACGCCTCAGGGTACCCATACTCCTTTCACTGCCAGATTAACGTTCAAATGCACAAACAACGAGGCCAAATACGAAGCTTGTATCATGCGTCTCGAAGAAGCTATCGACTTAAGGATAAAGAACTTGGATGTGTATGGAGACTCAACCCTGGTTATCAATCAGATCAAAGGAGATTGAAACACATGCCAATCAGGATTGATTCCTTACAAATATTCCCGAGAAGGTTGTTACCATTCTTTAACAGAATCAAGTTTCATCATATCCCTCGTGAAGAAAACCACATGGCTGATGCACTAGCCACTCTCTCTTCCATGATTGTTGTAAGTCAATGGAACGACGTACCTAAGATTGACATAATGCGCCTTGAAAGACCCGCTTACATCTTCACAATTGAAGCAGTCATGGACGACAAAACCTGGTATCATGATATCAAGTGCTTCCTTCAAAAACAAGAGTACCTACATGGGGCGACGAGAAAAAATTGGAAGACTCTCAAAAGACTGGCTGGCAACTTCTTCCTGAACAGTGATACACTCTACAAAAGAAACTTTGACATGGTTTTGCTCAGATGCGTAAACAGACAAGAAGCAAACATGCTAATGAAAGAAATTCACGAAGGATCCTTTGGTACTCATGCCAATGGACACATGATGGCGAGAAAAATTCTGAGAGCAGGATATTATTGGTTGACAATGGAATCCGATTGCTACGAGTACATGAGGAGGTGTCACAAGTGCCAGATATACTCCGACAAATTCCATGTACCACCAACGCATCTCGAAGTTCTCTCTTCCCCATGGCCTTTTTCCATATCGGGAATGACATAATTGGCATGATTGAGCCCAAGGCTTCAAACGGACATCAGTTCATCCTGGTAGCCATTGACTACTTCACCAAGTGGGTCGAAGCAGCGTCATACGCCAATGTAACCCGACAAATGGTAGTCCGATTTATCAAGAACAATCTCATCTGCCGTTATGGTGTTCCAAGCCAAATCATTACTGATAATGGATTAACTTGAACAACAAGATGATGAAAGAGTTGTGTGCTGAGTTCAAGATCGAACACCATAACTCATCTCCCTACCGGCCTAAGATGAACGGAGCGGTAGAAGTGGCTAACAAGAACATTAAGAAGATCGTTCAGAAGATGGTTGTAACCTACAAATACTGGCATGAGATGTTACCCTTTGCTTTTCACGGTTATCGCACATTTGTTCGCACCTCAACAGAGGCAACCCCTTTCTCTCTAGTATATGGCATAGAAGCCGTACTCCCCATAGAAGTAGAGATACCATCGATCAGGGTATTGATGGAAGCCAAGCTAACAGAAGCTGAATGGTGTCAAAGTCGACATGATGAATTGAATCTGATCGAAGAAAAGAGAATGACGGTTTTGTGTCACGGTCAGCTATATCAGCAAAGAATAAAGAAATCGTTCGACAAAAAGGTCTGACCCTGTGTCTTCATAAAAGGAGACCTCGTGCTCAAGAAGATACAATCATTTCTCACTAATTCCAGGGGTAAATGGACTCCGAATTATGATGGCCCTTACGTTGTTAAGAAAGCCTTCTCAGGCGGTACCTTAAGACTTGCAACCATGGATGGAGAGGAATTTACCTACCCCACGAATGTTGATGTAATCAAGAAATACTTCGCCTAAATAAAAAAAACGTCTCGGTGGATTGAAAACCCGAAAGGGCGATCCAGGCAAAAATTAGAGACATAATCGAAAATCATCCCGATAGATTGAAAACCTCAAAAGGAAATCTAGGCAAAAATTAGGGATTCATGGCAAGTAACTACGTATGACAAGGTTAAATCCCTAGTGGTAACACCATCTGTCGAAAGACTTCAGTCAAGGTCACCTTCGACAGAGGCTCAGAATGTCTAGAATTCAAAGTTGGTAGAAGGATAGCGATTGTTATGTTTCAATGTAGCCCTTTTCTGTTAAGTTACCATTTTCTAAACTTTGTAATGCTCTATGGGATCACGCGCTTGGATGATTACCATTCTATTAATAAAATTTGAGCCCTAGTGCTTTGGTTTGCAATTCTCATTTATTTTGCTTTTACAGAATGACATTTTTAACATGATCAAAGATTCTTGAAAAAAATTGAATTTACTTGTCAAATTTTCTTCTGCTTTTAAAATAAAGATGGTAATTCCTTTTGACTACTGAACACAAAAAGGAACATCAATGGCTTTTCCAGAAGTGATCAAACGTCAAAATGCAGAATCAAAGTACTCCTTCTAAACCAGTACACCTGAATGAAGGATCGACTGTTTCAGATGTAATGTCCCATCTGATATCTCCGGCTGAGTTCTTACCTCTAAAGACCAATTGATGGTTCTTTCTCCCCCAGTAGGGTATACCCCTCCTAAACAAGGAAGGATTGAGATTTTGAACCAATGACACTTCTTATCCCCCCGCAGTGGCCGAGTATCCAGTCGTGTTCATTCACTAGTCTTTATGTCGCGTCTGTTTGGTCAGCATAAACATACATACATCATGCATAATTGATTCATATTCATATTCATATTGCATTACTATCACTTTGGTCATATTCATCCCCAAATGATAAATGTCCTCCCACTGATAAAGTTGTCAGTTCTTTCCTTATTCAGAAATGTATCGTCTGAGCAATCTCTCCCCAGTTTATTTATGGATTGGAGACTGTCCTCGACCACTTTGATAACTTGGATCTCTGAAAGGCAAGAAGATATTCGACAGACACCTTTGGAACATCCCTCTTCACCATTGAAGATGATATTTTCACTTTCTTGGATTAAGGAAAATCCCCAGAGAAAGCCTCTTAACCGAAGACTCTTGGCAATACATCGGCTTTTCTCCCAAGAAATTCGATGATCAGTGAAGTCATCAGCACCTCAAATTTGGATCACATCACATGGCATTTCTTTGAGAAAAATCTCGAAGAAAAATATGATGTAACCTCACCAAGTGAAAAATAGTCTCTCAAGAGACTCGTTTTCCCCAGTAGAATCGACAAATGGCATCTCCAACAGAGAAGTTGGCACACCTCTACAACTCAGGCTATTGGGTTTCCCCAACAATCTGACCACATACTTTTTCCATCAAATGGTGTCTCCCCAGTCAAATTCGGCGAGAAGTTTGATGAAGACCGCTTCAAATAGAGTTCCTTGTAAAGAAAGAAACTCGACAAGAAGAAACTAAGACTAGTTCCATGGCTGAAGACCAGGATCGAACAGAAGTTTATTTCAAAAGAAATTGAGACCAGTTCCATGGCTGAAAACCAGGATCGAGGGGAAGTTTATTTTAGAAGAAACTGAGATCAGTTCCATGGCTGAAGACCATGACCGAGGGGAAGTTTATTTCAAGAAGAAACTGAGACCAGTTCCGTGGCTGAAGACCAGGATCAAGGGGAAGTTTAATTCAAAAGAAACTGAGACCAGTTTCGTGGCTAAAGACCAGGATCGAGGGGAAGTTTTGCACTTTTATAAGTAACATTGCTTAGCAAAAGAAGATGGATGAGAAAACTTCAATTCATAACCACACTCAAAATTTCGGGTATTCCGATATTTAATCCTCTTGCACCCTGAATGTCCGAATATCTCTGCCATTCACACCTTCGGTTCCAAGAAGATTAATTAGGGGAATTTGTCATACCCCAAATTTTGACCACCAAGATTTCCCATCATTGTGCAAATCATCAACACAATATGGATGTACCTTCATACCTCATCAATCTCCTCAAGGATTGTTGAGCATTCACTACAATCAAGAATTAGGGTTTTGAGCCCTCTTAGAGCACTTAGACAAAGGATCAATCAAGAAATGACATGATCTTCAACTTTTCTAACCTCTCAAACATCCATGAAGGATCAAGAGGTCTACCATATCAAGAATCAAGCACAAGAGTGCAACATTCCAAGTGGATCAAGACTCAAGATCGCCAGTGTCACCAAATTAGGGTTTTGGTCGACCAAGGCCTCCAGATGAAAATTTTCATCTGGGCATGAGCCAATACTTCAAAACATGATCCAAAATGCTAAAAGGGACCTCATGGATCCAATCATCAAGTCAAAATGACCTCAGGGGAAGCATTCATCAAAAGTCAGGAATTAGAGTTTCTTGACCTAATTCACCCCTGAGTTGACTTTTGAGGCAAGACATGAGGCAAGACTTCAAGACATGATTTGAGGACCTCAAATACACTACATTGATCCATTTACAACAATGGATTAATCCAAGAAGCTTGATTCACAAGTTTCAAATTCATCTGGACCACAAGTAGGGTTTTGAAGAAAAATTCAACTGTAGCTTTGACTTTGGACCAAGACATGTTCCCAAACCTTGGGACATGATTCAAGACACCCTAAAACACCTAAGGAATCCATCCATTGGGTTTGAATTAGGTCAATAACTTGATTGCATAGAGGATCACACAGTTTGGAATTCATCTGACAAAAAGTCAACTGTGCTCAAAATCAAGTTTGACTTTTTGAATTTTTTCACAAATGTGTCTCCCCTAAGTCAAAAACAATGTTAATGTATGGTTTTGATCATCATCCATCAAGAAAAATCAAGAAATGTTAGGCTACTTGCAAAAGGGGCAACCATAAGAAACTTAAATTTTTCTAAGTTATGAACAAAATGGATTTGGCACCAACTTTGCAAGGTCATAACTCCCAAACCATAAAGTCTTTTCTCCCATCCAAAGCTCAAATGAAATTTCACATGACATACTTCAAATTTGTCAACTACCAAAGATTCTAAATCCTCATGCATTTTGAGTTATGGATTGATCAAAATCATAATAACATGAAAAAGGACATTTTTTCCCAACAATTAGTGAAATTTTCAAGTCAGAATCTTTCTCACTTTTTCCAAACTTTGAGGTCATTTTCCTCCATGATCCACATTGATCCAAGTCCAAATGTAAACACCAAAGTTGAAGCACAATGTATCAACATTTCAAAGAGCTCACCAGCATGAAAAAACTCCAACTGAACCAAGAGATATGGCCATCACAAACCACCTTGCTGCACATGTTTTCAAAAAACCAGTTTGAAGACTTATGTACCATACACGATTTGTGATTCAAGGTTAATGATCACCATGCCACATACATTCAATATGGTCATACTACATCAGATCAAACTTACAAAATTAGGCTAAGATGCCAAGAAGCTTCTCATTTTGAAATTGATAAGTTTTGGCATATATGCCTCGGATTCAAAGGTGATAATGTGAAATAGTACATATTCAAGATTCACACTCCCTCTAGTCAAGATGCTCACATAAACAACAATTAAAAGGACTGAGGAATGTGATTTTAATCAATACATAGCTGAACTATTTGGGATAGTTATTGTACCTTGTGTAAGAAGCAATTATGCCAAGCCAAACCATTGAATTCAGTTATTATCCTTCAAGTTCCAATTTTTCATGCTTGACAAATCTATTCACCTATAAATAAAGCTCATGCTTGATCATTTAACACACACAAAAACAATCCCAACATTGTTTTCTCTGAATTCCCTCTTGTGCATCAAAATTCCAGTTCTTAAGTAGTGACTATCGAGTTTTGAAATAGAAAGTAATGCAGCTTGAACCAATGATCCAAACACATCATATATACCTTATAGAAGTGATTTAAACCTCTAAATCACTTCTGTAATACCAGAATCCACATCTCCATATCTTACTTGATTCAACATGCAAATGGATTCGAGCCAAGAGTTCTAGGGAGTTTCAAATCATTCCAAGGCTTGCAACACAATCCATAACACCTAAGGAAGCTATCTAGATCATCAGAAGACATCTGTAACACCTCCAACAGAGAATTCGATTCTCACTTGTAAGGTAAGCTTCATCAAAACTGAACTCATTAATTCATGCATCATAAACGTCATTTCAAGTTACCAATGTGTTTCTAATAGTTTATAGATCATTTTCCCTCAATCAATTGCTTCATATCTTGCACATATGGAATTTCATTTTTAATTATCTTTTTTAGGGTTCATACGATTTCAAACCATTTTCTTTCAATTACTTAAATTTAAATAAAATTGAATAATACCATTCAATTCCTCGTTTAAAAATAAACAAATTTCGTTTTTACATCATCCAAAATGGTTGCGTATTAATGGAGTTAGAGGTTTCAAAAATCTGATGAAAATGATGAAGTTGAAGGTGATGGCCATGGCGCCATTCTTCCAAACTAGAAGCAAACTTAATATTTATTTTATCAAAGCTATTATATATTTGAATTGGCATTGCGCCCCAGTGGTTGATCAACTGGTTTTGTGTGTGTAGCGAGCGAGAGGTATGGGGTTCGAATCTCCCTTGCCCCAGACCTTTTGATCTTTTTTTTAAAAACCATTTTCAAAAGGATTTTCACATATTACTCACTCCCTTTCATTCTTTATCACCACATGCACCTAACTTAGTTGGTAAATTTTGAACCCTCCACCCCAAGAGCGTGGGTTCAAACCTTGGGAGGACCATCCCATTTTTTTTACCACTTAATTTCTTCACATTTTCTTCACAATTTCTAAATAACTTCAAAAATTAATATCTCTTCCAATTTCAATCATTTTTGAATGATTCTTTTTTTCAAAATTCACAAAAATGTTACAATATTTTGTTCTACAAAAATTTCACAAAAATATTATTTATTTTATATATTTAATATTTTTGTAAAGAATTTATTTTATTTGTTTTAAGTATTTAAAAATAATTATTTCTTTCTTGATTTTCAAATTCAAAGGATTTTCAAATCATTATATGGATAAAACATGGTTTTTCAAACATTTATCCAAGATCACAACTTGTTTTTCATACATGTTTGATAATTTTGATCATTTTAATTGATTAAAATGTATTTTTAAAATCAAATTAGGGTTTTAATTGTTTTTCACCCTCACAAACATTTTTTAAAACACTTTTGTGCCTCTTGGTAGAGTGTAAGTCCCACCCCTTTGTAAATAAAACATTTTTGGGCCTCAGTCATTGTATAAGTCCCGATACGATTTTAAAAATCTCGGCGCGATCGTCGTTTCCAAAACAATTTTCAACTGGGCCTCCCTTTGGTTGTAAGTCCCATTACTCTTCTTTTTCAAACACTTTTGGGCCTCTAATAGAGAGTAAGACCCAACCCCCTTTTTACATAAATAATTTGGGCCTCAGTCATTTGTATAAGTCTTGGTACAATTTTTAAAATAACGGTGCGATCGTTGTTTTTTATCTGGGCCTCTCCTTGAGGTGTAAGCCCCATCTCTTGTATAAAAATAAACTCTTAGGCCTCTAATAGAGTGTAAGACCCATTCTTTTTCTAAACACAATAATTTGGGCTCAGTCATTGTATAAGTCCCTCTGTGGCTTTCAAAAGTGCGACACAATTATCGCCTTTTCAAAAGAATTCATATGGGCCTCTCTTTAAGAATAAAGCCCCAAACTTCCTTTTACAACAACTTTCCTTTTGATTTAGATTCAAATTCTAAGTTTTATCAAAACTTTCTTCAATTTCTTGAATAACTAACCATACAGATGTAGTTGCTATGTTTGGGCTTACACAACCGTAAGTTCCACTATCTTTTCAACACATACTTGTTTATATATTTCATCTGTATATATATATATATATATATACTTTTCAACACATACTTGTTTATACAATGCACTGAGGCCCAAAAATGATTTGGTCAAAAAAAGGATTGGGTCTTACACTCTATTAGAGGCCCAAGAGTTTTGAAAATGATTTATGAGGGTTGAATTAATCCAAAAACCCTAATTTGTTTTCAAAAATGTATTTAATTGAATAAAAATTCAATTAAAATGATCAAAATTGTTTAACATGTGAAAAACAAATTGTGATCTTGGATTAATGCTTCAAAAATTAAGTATTGACATACAAAATAATTAGAAAGCATTAAAAGATGCAAAATCAAGGTGGAAAAAATATTTTAAATGTCAAAAACAATTAAAACATTAATTCTTTGCAAAAATATCAATTATATGAAATAAATAATATTTTTGGGGTTTTTTGATAAAATAAAATATTTTAACATTTTTGTGAATTATTAAAAAAAGAATCAACTCAAAATCATTAAAACTCAGAGAGAAATTAATTTTTGAATCAATTAAACAAAAATCACAAAATTCAAATATTCAAATTTCTGAAAATGGCGCCAAGAACACACCAAGAACACGCGCGTGTTCTGGGTTTGGCCAGATTTGCATTTTCTATCCAATCTCACTGAATACTTGATTATATGATGCAATCCACATATCATTATGCTCGTCTCAACCTCACGATCATGTCTATGTCAATTAATTTCATTTAAATTAAACATATAACAAGAAATCATGAAAAATCCTCAAGAACCCTAATTTCTGCATGAAGTCTAGGATTTTTGATACACGATTCAAACAAAGCAATTAATTGAGGGAAAACATTCCATGCATGATTATGAACATATGGCCAAATTATTGTGCGAGGAAATATGCATAGATTGAGAGATGACCAAGTATATGCTTACCTCTAGGCCGTGACAGCAAGTGCAATGTGATTTTTGATTTGGAGGTGTTACAGATGAGTGGTGATGATTTGAACAGATTCCCTACACCCTATGGAGTGTGTTTGAATGCTTGGACTTGATTGAAATTGGCTGGATCATTTCATGGCATCTCAACTGCACTTTGGTTAAAACCTTGAGCAATTGACTGGTGATTCTGAGAAATCAGTGTTCCAGTTGTTGTTTAAGTGTTTGATCAGCTCATATGTGATGTATATGAGGTGTGTGAGTGATTGGTTTGAGTGGAATTGCCCTCTAGCTCAAAACCCGATAGTTACCTTGCTAAGAAAGGCATTTTTGCCAAGAGAAAGAGATTTTGAGAAAGGCAAGTGTTGTAGGCCTTTGGTGTACTTAAACTGAACACAATTGAGCTCTATTTATAGTAGAGCAAGTTTGTTTTGCAAGGAATAGTGAATGGCAACTGCTAAGTAGGTTTGGCCAATGTTGTCAAATGAAAATCCAAGTCTCCTCTAGCCATTGACTAGAGGTTAGGGCACATAGCTTTGGTTCCCTTGGTCTTGGATAAGTCTTGACTGATTTCAGATGAGAATGGCTCAGTCCATGCCACCTTGATGCTTCCATTGAATGCTTCAATCCAAATTTGGTGTCTTGTCCCTATTTTGGCCATTCTAGGTTCAACATGCTATTTCTTGTTCCATGGACTTTAGAGGCTTGGCTCAGTGATTGTCCCCTTTAGATTCAATCCTCAGATGTGTCCAAGTGGATAGGAGCATTTGAATTTGGCTGATTTTGGCAAATCGAGCAAAATTGCAAATTCTGCCTTGCCTTGACAGATTTCAACAAGGCAACTTGCCAATGTCATATCTCATGGTGTAAGTTGAATTTGGTAATGTTCTTGACCATTTTGGAAAGCCCTTACATGATATAACAACTGTTTGAACATGTTTGGTTTTGATCTCTTTTGAATCCAAGTGAAAAATCCCCCTACATTTGGCAAAAAGTAAGGCAAAATCTGACTTAGTGAAATTTTCACTAAGTGTTGGAACAAAGTGTTTTCTCTTGATTTTGATCACTCCATAACTCAAAATCTATGAGGAATTTGGACATAGGTCAGTATGAAGCTTTTGTATAGGGCAATGAGATCTACAAATCAAGCTTTGAATGGGGCACAATGGCCTTGTGGTTTAGGAGTTATGGTCCTCCAAAGTTGGTGCATTAGTGGCACTTTTTTATGACTTAGAAAAATTTCTAAGTTTTATGGTTACCCCTTTTACAAGTTATCCAACTTTTCTTGATTTTTCTTGATGAATGATGATTCAAATCATACATTAACATCATTTTAGGGTTAAAAATCCATTTTGGTGAAAAATCTCAAAAAGTCAAAGTTGACTTTTGTGCACAGTTGACTTTTTATCAGATGAACTCCAAACTGTGCAATTCTTCAGGAAATCATGTCCTTGACCTAAATCAAACTTGATGGACATGTTCCATGGGTTTTATAGGGTATATTGGTGCATGTCATAGGGTTTGGGAGCATGTCCTGGTCAAAAGTCAAAGTTACAGTTGACTTTTCCCTTAAAACCCTAATTGTGGTGCAGATGAAATTGAGGCTTGTTGCTCAAGCTTCTTGGATCAATCCATTGTTGCAAATGGATCAATGTGGTTCATTAGAGACCCTCAAACCCTATCTTGAGGTCTTGGCTCATGGTTTGTCCCAAAAGTCAACTTAGGGGTGAATTAGGTCAAGAAACCCTAATTCCTGATTTTTGATGAATGCATCCCCTGAGGCAAGATTGACTTGATGATTGGGTCCATGAGGTTCCATGGAGTATATTAGGTTAGGTTTTGGATCATTGGCTTGTGCCCAGATGAAAAATTTCCATCTGGAGGCCCTGGTCGACCAAAACCCTAATTTGGTGACATTGTCAATCTTGAGACTTAATCCACCTAAAAGGGAGCAGCCTTGTGCTTAATCCTTGAAGTGGGAGTCCTTTTGATCCATTGTGGATATGTTAGAGGCTAGACAAGTTGAAGATCATGTTGTTTCTTGATTGATCCTTTGTCTAAGTACTCAGAGAGGGCTTGAAACCCTAATTTTGATTGTAGTGGATGCTCACCCATCTTTGGGGAGACTGATGAAGTATGATGGTTCCTCCATATTGTGATAATGATTTTCACAATGATGGGAAATATTAGTGGTCAAAATTTGGGGTATGACAGATGCCCCTATTTAATCTTCTTGGACACGAAGGTGTGAATGACGAAGGTATTCGGACATTCGGGGTGCAAGAGGATTAAATATCGGAATACCCGAAATTTTGACAACGTCTATGAATGGTAACTTACGCATTCATCTTCTTTTGCTAAGCAATGATGCTTAGAAAAGGTAAACTTCCCCTCGATCCTGGTCTTCCGCCAAGGAACTGGTCTCAGTTTCTGATTTAAACTTCCCCTCGATCCTGGTTTCCTACCGAGGAACTGGTCTTAGTTTCTGATGTAAACTTCCCCTCGATCCTAGTTTCCTACCGAGGAACTGGTCTTAGTTTCTGATGTAAACTTCCCCTCGATCCTGGTTTCCTACCGAGGAACTGGTCTTAGTTTCTTTTGTCAATAAACTTAATTGACAAGGGACGCTATGCGTAGCGATTTTCCTCAAACTTCTCGCCGAATTTTCCTGGGGAGATGCCATTTGACAGAAAAAGTTTTGATGTCAGACTTGCTGGGGAACCCAACCTTCTGAGTTGTAGAGTTGCACAAACTTCTCTGTTGGAGACGCCATTTGTTTCTACTGGGGAAAGCGAGTCTCTTGGGAGACTGCCGTCGCTTGGGGGTCTTACATCATACTTTTCTCGGGATCTTCCCGGAGAAATGCCATATGGTGGGATCCAATTTGAGGTGCCGATGACCTTTTCATCAGTGGGTTTTTCAGAGAAAAACTTCCGTACTGCCGAATCTTCGATTAGGAGGCTTCCTCTGTGGATTTTCCTTAATCCAGAAAAGCAAGGATATCATCTTCAATGGCGAAGAGTGGTGTTAACTGAGGGCTTCTCTGGTTTTTCAGAGGTTCAAGTTATCAAAGTGGTCGAGGACCCAACTTCAATCCAGAAATAAAACTGGAGGAGAGAGAATGTTCAGACGCAGCGTTCCCTGACGAGGCAAGAACTGACGACTCGATTGAGAGAACTTCTATCACTAGGGGACAAGACCGACTAGAGTGATAGCGATGCAATATGAAATGTGAATGCAAATCAATAATGCATGATGTGTGTATGTTTATGCTGACAAAACTGACGCGACATACAAACTGACAGGTAAACACGACTGGATACTCGGCCATCGCGGGGCGAAGAAGTATCGTTGGTTCAGAATAGCAATTCCACCTTACTTAGGAGAGATAGTCCCTGTTGGGAGCTATGTTGGTCGGGCTTAGGAGATAAGAACTCGGCCGAGGCGTGTCAGACGAAACAAGGTCTCTGACACAGTTGGTCCCTTCATTCAGGCGTACTGGGTTAGAAGGAGTACTTTGATTCTGCACTTTGGAGTTCGCTTACTTCTGAAGAAGCGGTTGATGTTCCTTTGATGTTCAACAGTCAAAAGAAATTGTCGTCTTTATTTTAAAAGCAGAAAAAGTTTTAACAAGTAAATTCATTTTTGTTTTATTTCAAGAATCGTTAATCATGTTAACAACGTCGTTCTGTAAAGCTAAAACAAATAAGAATTACAAACAAAAGCACAAGGGCTCAAATTTTATTGATAAAATGGAGATCAGCCAAACGCGTGATTCCATTGAGTATTTACAAAGTTAGAAAATGGTAATTTACAGGGAAAAGGGCTACGTTGAAACATAACGACCACTATCCTTCTACCAACTTTGAATTCGGGGCATCCTGAGCTTCTATCGAAGATGACCTTGACTAGAGTTTTCCTCCGATGGATGGTGTAACTGCTGCTGAGGGACCTGCCTCTGTTGAACATAGTTACTTGCCATTATCGCTAACTTTTGCCTGGATTGTACTGTGATGTTTCCAATCCACCGAGATGATTTTTTTTCATGTCTCTAACTTTTTCCTGGACCGCCCTTTCGGGTTTTCAATCCACCGAGACGCTTTTTTTTTTTTTAGTTTAGGCGAAGTATTTCTTGACTACATCAACATTCGTGGGGTAGGAAAATTCCTCTCCGTTCATGGTTGCAAGTCTCAAGGCACCGCCTGAGAAAGCTTTTGTGACCACATAGGGGCCATCATAATTCGGAGTCCACTTGCCTCGCGAATTAGTGAAAAATGATTGTATCTTTTTTAGCACAAGGTCTCCTTTTCTGAAAACACGAGGTCGTACCTTTTAGTCAAACGCCCTCTTCATTCTCTGTTGATACAACTGACCATGGCATAGTGTCGTGATTCTCTTTTCTTCGATCAGATTAAGCTCGTCGTGTCGACTTTGACACCATACAGCTTCGGTGAGCTTAGCTTCCATCAATACTCGGATTGACGGGATCTCTACTTCTATGGGGAGCACTGCTTCCATGCCATACACTAGAGAGAAAGGGGTTGCCCCTGTTGAAGTGCGGACAAACGTGCGATAACTGTGAAGAGCAAAGGGCAGCATCTCGTGCCAATCTTTGTAGGTTACAACCATCTTCTGAACAATCCTCTTGATGTTCTTGTTAGCCGCTTCTACCGCTCCGTTCATCTTGGGTCGGTAGGGAGATGAGTTATGGTGTTCAATCTTGAACTCAGCGCACAACTCTTTCATCATCTTATTGTTCAAGTTAGATCCATTGTCAGTAATGATCTCTCTTGGAACACCATAACGGCAGATGATAATGTTTTTGATAAATCGGACCACCACTTGTCGGGTTACATTGGCGAATGACGCTGCTTCGACCCACTTAGTGAAATAGTCAATGGCTACCAGGATGAACCGATGTCCGTTTGAAGCCTTAGGTTCGATCAAGCCAATCATGTCGATTCCCCATATGGGAAAAGGCCACGGGGAAGAAAGAACTTTGAGATGCGATGGCGGTACATGAATTTTGTCGGAGTATATCTGACACTTGTGACACCTCCTCATGTACTTGTAGCAGTCGGATTCCATGGTCAACCAGTAGTACCCTGCTCTGAGAATTTTTCTCGCCATTGTATGTCCGTTGGCATGAGTGCCAAACGATCCTTCATGAATTTCTTTCATAAGCATGTCTGCTTCTGGTCTGTCCACGCATCGGAGCAAGACCATGTCAAAATTTCTCTTATAGAGAGTGTCACCGCTCAGGAAGAAGCTTCCAGCCAATCTTCTGAGGGTTTTCCTATCTTTCCTGGATGCCCCAGGTGGGTACTCTTATTTCTGAAGGAAGCATTTGATATCGTGATACCAAGGTTTATCGTCTATGACTGCTTCAATTGCGAAGACGTAAGCGGGCCGTTCAAGGCGCATTATGTCGATCTTAGGTAAGTCGTTCCATTGACCTACACTAATCATGGAAGAGATAGTGGCTAATGAATCAGCCATGTGATTCTCCTCACAAGGGATATGATGAAACTCAACTCTGTTGAAGAAGGGTAACAACCTTCTTGCATAGTCTTTGTAAGGAATCAGTCCTGATTGGTATATGTTCCAATCTCCTTTTATCTGATTGATAACCAAGGTTGAATCGCCGTATACGTCCAAGTTTTTGATCCTTAAATCAATTGCTTCTTCGAGACCCGTAATACAAGCTTCGTATTCGGCCTCGTTGTTCGTACATTTGAACGTAAGTCTGGCAGTGAAAGGAATGCGGGTACCCTGAGGGGTAACAATGATTGCCCCAATTCCGTTTCCATAATGATTAACTGCTCCGTCAAAGATAAGTCCCCATTGGGAACCTGGTTCTGTCCCTTCACTGGGTAACGGTTCATCACAATCTTTCATTTTTAGATACATGACGTCTTCGTCTGGGAAGTCTAACCCGATTGATTCTTGATCGTCAATCGGTTGATGAGCCAAATGATCGGCTAAAATACTTCCCTTAACGGCTTTCTGAGCGTGGTACTCTATGTCATATTCTGATAATAACATCTGCCAGCGGGTGTCATACCCCAAATTTTGACCACTAAGATTTCCCATCATTGTGCAAATCATCATCACAATATGGATGTACCTTTATGCCTCATCAGTCTCCCCAAAGATGGGTGAGCATCCACTACAATCAAAATTAGGGTTTCAAGCCCTCTCTGAGTGCTTAGACAAAGGATCAATCAAGGAATGACATGATCTTTAACTTGTCTAACCTCTCAAGAAACTACAAAGGATCAAAAGGACTCCCACTTCAAGGATTAAGCACAAGGTTGCTCCCTTCTAGGTGGATCAAGTCTCAAGATTGACAGTGTCACCAAATTAGGGTTTTGGTCGACCAGGGCCTCCAGATGGAAATTTTTCATCTGGGCACAAGCCAATGATCCAAAACCTAACCTAATATACTCCATGGAACCTCATGGACCCAATCATCAAGTCAATTTTGCCTTAGGGGATGCATTTATCAAAAATCAGGAATTAGGGTTTCTTGACCTAATTCACCCTTAAGTTGAATTTTGGGACAAATCAAGAGCCAAGACCTCAAGAGGGGGTTTGAGGGTCTCTAATGAACTATATTGATCCATTTGGAACAATGGATTAATCCAAGAAGCTTGAGCAACAAGTCTCAATTTCATCTGCACCACAATTAGGGTTTTAAGGAAAAAGTGAACTGTAACTTTGACTTTTGACCAGAACATGCTCCCAAGCCCTAAGACATGATTCAATATGCCCTATTACACCCATGGAACATGTCCATCAAGTTTGATTTAGGTCAAGGACATGATTTCCTGAAGAATTGCACAGTTTGGAATTCATCTGATAAAAAGTCAACTGTGCACAAAAGTCAACTTTGACTTTTTGAGATTTTTCACCAAAATGGATTTATAACCCTAAAATGATGTTAATGTAAGATTTAAATCATCATTCATCAAGAAAAATCAAGAAAAGTTGGATAACTTGTAAAAGGGGTAACCATAAAAACTTAGAAAATTTTCTAAGTTAAAAATAAAGTGACAAGGGTACCAACTTTGGAGGATCATAACTCCTAAACCACAAAGCCATTTTCTCCCATCCAAGTCTTGATTTGTAGACCTCATTACCCTCTACAAAAACTTCAACTATACCTAAGTCCAATTCATTAAGGATTTTGAGTTATGGAGTGATCAAAGTGGTTGAAAAATGAAAATGTCACTTTTTCCAACACTTAGTGAAATTTTCACTAAGTCCAAATCTGTCTTCATTTTTTGCCAAATGTAGGGGGATTTTTCACTTGGATTCAAAAGAGATCAAAACCAAACATGTTCAAATAGTTGTTGTATCATGTAAGGGCTTTCCAAAATGGTCAAGAACATTACCAAATTCAACTTACACCATGAGATATGACATTGGCAAGTTGCCTTGCTAAAATCTGTCAAAGGCAAGGCAGAATTTGCAATTTTGCTCGATTTTCCGAAATCAGCCAAATTCAAATGCTCCTATCCACTTGGACACATCTGAGGATTGAATCTAAAGGGGACAATCACTGAGCCAAGCCTCCAAAGTCCATGGAACAAGAAATAGCATGTTGAACCTAGAATGGCCAAAATAGGGACAAGACTCCGAATTTGGATTGAAGCATTCAATGGAAGCATCAAGGTAGCATGGACTGAGCCATTCTCATCTGAAATCAGTCAAGACTTGTCCAAGACCAAGGGAACCAAAGCTCTGTGCCCTAACCTCTAGTCAATGGCTAGAGGAGACATGGATTTCCATTGGCCAACATTGAACAAACACCTGCTGCAGTTGCCATTCACTGTGGATCCCAAAACAAACTTGCTATACTATAAATAGAGCTCAATTGTGATCAGTTTGAGTACACCAAAGCCATCAAACAGATGCTTTCCTCAAAATCTCTTCTTTCACTCCAATTTTGCCTTCTAAGGCAAGTCACTATCGGGTTTTGAGTTTGAGAGCTTTTCCAATCAAACCAATCACTCACACACCTCACATACATCATATAGAAGTGATCCAAACACTCACATAACATCTAGAACACAGATTTCACAAAATCACCAGCCCATTGCTCAAGTTCTAGACAGTTTTGCAGTTGAGGTGCCATCTTCAACTCCAAACCATTTCAATCCATTCCAAGCACTCAGACACATCACTTGGCACCTAGGGAAGCTATCCACATCATTGGAACCAAGCTGTAACACCTCCAACACAAATCACGATCACCAGCTGCAAGTGGTAAGCATGAGCCTTCTAACTCTATGATCCATGCAATTTTTGCTGCACAATAATTTGGCCATATGTTCATAATCATGCATGGAATGTTTTCCCTCAATTAATTGCTTTGTTTGAGTCGTGTATCAAAAATCCTAGCCTTCATGCAGAAATTAGGGTTCTTGAGGTTTCTTCGTGATTTCATGTTTTATGTTTAATTTAAATGAAATTAAGTGTTATAGACATGGTCGTGAGGTTGAAACGAGTTGATTGGTATGTGGATTACATGATATGATTAAGTATTCAGTGAGATTAGAGAGAAAATGCAAATCTGGGAATCTCAGAACACGCGCGTGTTCTTCAGCTTGTTCTTGGCGCCTTTTTTTCAAATTCAAATATTTGAATTTTGTGATTTTATTTAATTGATTCAAAAATTAATTTCTCTCTGAGTTTTAATGATTTTGAGTTGATTCTTTTTTTAATAATTCACCAAAATGTTAAAATATTTTATTTTATCAAAAAATCCCAAAAATATTATTTATTTCATATAATTGATATTTTTGCAAATAATTAATGTTTTAATTGTTTTTAACATTTAAAATATTTTTTCCACCTTGATTTTGCAACTTTTAATGCTTTCTAATTATTTTGTAGGTCAATACTTAATTTTTGAAGCATTAATCCAAGATCACAATTTGTTTTTCATATGTTAAACAATTTTGATCATTTTAATTGAATTTTTATTCAATTAAATACATTTTTTGAAAACAAATTAGGGTTTTGGATTAATTCAACCCTCATAAATCATTTTCAAAACACTTTGGGCCTCTAATAGAGTGTAAGACTCAATCCTTTTTTGACCAAATCATTTTTGGGCCTCAGTGTATTGTATAAGTCCCGATACCATCAAAAACAAACGGCGCGATCGTCGCCTTTTGAAAAATAACCATCTGGGCCTCTCCTCGAGCTATAAGACCCATTCAAATACACTTGGGCCTCTATTAGAGTGTAAGACCCAACCCCCTTTTAACCAAAACATTTTGGGCCTCACTTATTGTATAAGCCCCTCCGCGTTAAAAGAAAACCTCGGCGCGATCGCCATTTCAAACGGAAAAATCATCTGGGCCTACCCTCGTGTTATAAGCCCCACTCTTTTTCTTTAATAACTTTTTGGGCCTCTAATAGAGTGTAAGAACCATCCCTTTGTACAGAAAACCATTTTGGGCCACAGTCACTTGTATAAGTCCCTCTGTACAAATTCAAACAGTGCGCTCACTGATAAAACCTTGGGCCTCTCCTTGAGCTATAAGCCCCAAATCTTTCTTTTTCAAAACACTTTCTCCTTTGATTTTGAATATACTGTTGTTTTCAATCTTTCTTTGTTGAACAACTAACCAAACAGCATGGAAGCTCTACAACCGAGTAAGTGGTTATTGCTTTCATTTACCGCTTTCATATACATATAACTGTATTGTGGGGCTGTTTCACTGTAAGTCTTCTTTCATAAACTCATATCAACTGTGTAATAATAGTATAGATATTTAGAGTTTCCTCGGCAACTACGTCTAGCATTAAGCCCATTGATCACTCTTAGAAATAGTCTAAACTAAATCCCCATAGGATTACCAGACACAATCTTCCCTCCTCTTGGGGTTAAACAATATGGAGATATGAAAGGCAGCATTCCCTGTGAACCCTTTCATAGACTATCACTCATAGAAGTTGTCAAAGAAACTCTATTCCCTAGAGATGATCTTTTCTCCGTGAATGGCATCTTTTGAGTTTCTTCCAAATTCTCGAAATTTCCTGACTTTGATCTATTCTCGGTGAATAGCATTGCCTTGAACTTCTCGGGGTTTGGGGACCCACAGGCTTCTTAAAAGCAATTGTCAAGAAGCTCTACTCCCCAAAGATGATCTTTTCTCCATGAATGGCATCTCTTGAGTTTCTTCCAAATTGTCGAACTTTCCTGACTTGATCTATTCCTCGTGAATAGCTTGCCTTGAATTTCTCGGGGTTTGGGGACCCATCGGCTTCTTAAAAGCATCGGCCTCCTCTTGGGCATCATACAAGGACCCACAGGCTTTCTAAAAGCAACCCCCGCCTCCTCTTGGGCTTAGTACAAGGACCCTACGGCTTCTTAGAAGTATTCACAGCCTCCTCTTAGGCTTCGTATAATGATCTCTTCCTCCGCGAATGGTAGCCTCCTCTTGGGCTTCGTACAAGGACCCGTCGGCTTCTTAAAAGTTTCCAGCCTCCTCTTGGGCTTCATACAAATTGTCCCGACGACCTCCTAAAGGTATAGGAACAGAACCTAGTCATCTTCATAGAACAGTCATTTCCAAGAGTCTACTACTATTTCTCAAAGCATAGTACAAAAGATGAAACTCTAGACTTGGACAGTCTAATCTCCTTGAGTCTCAAAGACATTCTCAAGTGACCCCTTCGTTGAATAGGAAGAATGCCCATAGACTATGACAGTCTCAATACCCTTCGGATTTCCCGCTTCCTTAAAGAACAGGAATAACCCGGATCCTCGAATCAAATCCTCGAGTACAGTGTTGCTCATATAAGAACTGATTTTCTCTTTAAAAATCAGTATAATGGACCTATCACTTAACTGAAACAACATTTAGCCTCTCTCTCTCAGGCTTTGTACGAGACACATAAGAGACTCCCTCGTTGAGTCAATCACCTCTTTCGCCTCCATCTCGGGCTTTATACAAGATACAAAAAGGTTCTTATTGAGCCAAAAAAATTTTAGCCTCCATCTCGGGCTTTGTACGAGATACAAAAACTCTCTTGTTGGGTCAAATAGCCTCCATCTCGGGCTTTATACGAGATACCAAAAGACTCCCTCGTTGAGTCAAAAACCTTTTAGCCTCTCTCTCGGGCTTTGTAAGAGACACATCATAGCCTCCTCTTAGGCTTTATATAAGAAAACCACTGGTTAATCCAATTAACCTTTTAGCATCAAAGTTGTGCCTCGTTCACAGTACCCAAACATCAACAACTCTTTCCCTTTCATCTAATCGCTGTAAGCGACAAACCGCTGGATCATCTACATCCATGCCACTATCCCTCCTTTAGTATGAGCAATTCCTAAGGAAAGATGGCATTACTCTACACTGAGTTAAAGTCTTCTCCTTCAGGTTAAAATCCCCTTTAAAGGAAATTATGGCATTGCCGGATTCACATATCCCGGTTAAACTAATTCTCCTTTATAAACAGTTGTGACATACAACCCCCTCTTTAGAGATGACAAATTCTCTCTAAAGACAACACCTTTAAGCTTCACATTTTGGGCTTTGAACAAGATACAAACTACCTTTCGCTTCACGTCTTGGGCTTTGAACAAGACCCCAAAAACACCTATTTCCTCCCATAGAATAGGAGGAACTACGAACGCTCTGATTTCCCTGTTTCGGTAAACGGGAATACGTAGGCATAAGATTGAAAGAAAAATCATAGCGAGCACACTAAACAAAAACCTAAAACCCCATACTCTCATGTATCTATCAAAAGCATCAGTCCTAAATATCCTAATCCTTGTTCCCCGCCAGAAACCTTCTGCCAAGATAAAAAGAAAGAAAACAGTATTGGCGAAAATACAAATAACCAGTACAAAGGCCCCCCCACATTGATAGCAATCGTAACCTAACAGACCGCTGTTTAAACTCAGTATGCAAAGCAGGATTAATTGGAGATATCTATTTCCCTTCCTTCATCAGCTTTAATAGGATAAAAAATGAATCGACCTGTAGTTAAAACTCAACCGCAGAGAGCGACCAGCGCTTAAGAACCGCATCCAAAATCGTTCTCTACAAAAAAAATGGCGCCCACCGTGGGGCTCGTTCAAAGTTAGATCTAGGCACGGTCTTCCTTTTCACCTCTTGTGTGAATACCACAGATTAGGGCTTCCGTCGGGGAACCCATT
This sequence comes from Lathyrus tuberosus, assembly GCA_022829125.1. Lineage (NCBI taxonomy): Eukaryota > Viridiplantae > Streptophyta > Magnoliopsida > Fabales > Fabaceae > Lathyrus > Lathyrus tuberosus. The sequence continues at coordinate 18,524,521 of JALAZF010000005.1, read as the reverse complement.
TTCTGTCAGGAACTTAGGATTCATAGCTTTAAAGGTCTAGGATGATTAGGACAAATATATATACTGTTTTTCCTAATTGCTATACATGTTTATTTTTCTGCTAATGGGAATGCGGGTGATGCCGTATGTGGAAAGATTGAGTATACACTTGAGATAAGTGATGGCGACGAGGTCGACCATCAACCTCAGTGGAGGCTGACTAATGTAACCATTCTCTCACCTAAACAATGGGTCGGTTGTGATGCCTGAGAAGCTGAGGAGCCAAACCCTTTTGTAGTGCGGAAACTATCGGAAATAGTTGTTACGTGATACTACCCTCATTTGAGGCTGGTGATCTATTCTCGGGGAATGGAACTTACTCTAAGATTGCTCTACAACTCGCTGGCGATCCGCTTGTTGTTTTGCTTTCCTGGGAGGAGCTGATGATAATGAGTACAGGTACAAAAATCACCCTAGTATAAACCTTTGGGGATGGGTAGAGCCTTGACTTCATGACAACGACCCTTTGACCCCATGTTTTTTCTATGTTTTGTGTGCTGCATTCATGCATTCATTTAATAAAACATTAAAACATTCAAAAAACCTCTCTTCTAGTCTCTCTGTTTTTCAAATTAAACTAAGACTGTGATTGCAAATATCAGAGGAAAGGGATTGCACTAATGGATTTCAGTAGAAGGATAACTCATAGTTACACCTTCAAGGTTCCAAAGCTAGAGGATTCGAGAAGGTTAGCGAGGATGATCACTAACCCTGAGGCTTTCAAAGCCAAGCACGGAGGTCTGCTACCACTATTAAGAGTCCATGTGATTGAGGGAATCATGGATGCGCTCATTCAGTTTTATGATCCAGTTTATCACTGTTTCACATTCCCGGATTACCAGTTAGCACCAACGCTGGAGGAGTATTCTCATCTAATTGATTTACACATTACAGATCGAGCTCCATTTTTTGGACTGGAAGAAATTCCAAAGAATCAGACCATTGCGACAAGTCTGAGGTCAGGACTCACCTAACCACTAAGGGTGGCATCCAAGGTTTGCCAACCCAATTCTTGACAAAGAAAGCCCTGTATTTTGCCAGTATAGGAAACGTGACTGCTTTTGAAAGCGTCTTTGTCTTGCTCACCTACGGGTTATTCTTGTTTCCCAACATCAATAACTTTGTAGATATCAACTCCATTAAGGTTTTTCTCATTGGAAACCTTGTGCCGACCTTGCTCGCAGATGCGTATCATTCTGTACACTTGGGAAATTTGTACAGCGGAGGGGAGATCACATGTCGTGTACCTTTGCTTTACAAATGGTTTATCTCTCGCTTGCCCAAGTCTGCTGCTTTTTGGGATTGCAAGAGTGCCTTACGTTGGTCGCAAAAGATCATGTCTCTTACCAACTCTGATATAGATTGGTGTAATAAGATCTATGATGGAATCAGAATCATTGACTGTTGTGGAAACTTCCCCAACATACCCCTTATAGGAACTAAGGGAGGAATCAACTATCATCCAGTTCTCGTTCATCGTCAATTTGGATACCCGATGAGACACGTCCTACGGGGTGTTCATCTGGAAGGTATTTTCTTCAAAGAAGGAGAAAATGACAGAGCACTAAAGATGGAAATAGTGCACGCTTGGAAACAAGTTCATAAGAAAGGACGAGAGTCTCTAGGAAAACCGGACTGTGTCTCGGTGGAGCCTTATCTCCATTGGGTACAAACTAGAGCTCTCAAGCTAAAGATGCCTTACCCTCGTTACGGGATTCTTCTGCCGAGGGAATCTGTCATGTACTTCATGACTGAGACTGAAAAGCTTCAGGTTACTCTCAACAAAGTTCAAAAGGAGAGAAGGTCTTGGAAGAACAAGTACCGCCCCCTCGATGTAGAGTGCATCAAAATACAGCAATTACTGAAAGAAAAGGATGCTCTGATTGAGACTTTGGAGCAATATGCTGTAGAGAATCAAGATGACCAAAGGAATTTGCTCACTCCTTTCACTTGGCAAAGGAATGACGACCCGACAACGGCCCAAGAGCCCCGGTCAAAGAAGAGGAAGATACCAGAATCAGCACCCGATTTCTCTTCAGAGAGGACTCGGGACCCATTAGTTTAGGTTTCTGTTTCTGCACCTTGTAATCTACTGTATTTCCATTTCTGTAATCCTTTGAATTCAATAAAAAGGGGTTTCCCCACCATTTGATATTTACAATCTAATTGTCAAAGTTTATTTTGATTAAACCATAAACAATTAATATAATCATTGCATTCATCATTCTCACATCGCGTATTCTTCTTACCTACGAATCTCACGTTTGTGTCTCGGTTCTAGAGTCAAACTGTCTCATTCGTATAATACTCGGGCCAATCGTCAGAAAAAGATGGATGATCTTGAGGAAGAAAACAGAGAGTTGAAAGAAGAGATCGACGCTCTGAGAGAGGATATGAGAAATCTTCGTAACGACATGCAAGCCATGGCAGAAGCTCAGCTACAAAGGACTGTGATCTCAGAGATCACCTCAGCGCCCATAGTGGAGAAGTATGATCCTAGGTATCAGATGCCGAAAGATCGTCCTTGGGGCATGCCTGTTAACTATATCCCAGAAGGATATGTTTCGCCGATCACTGAAGATCAGGGAATCACAACAGAAGCCGCTGGGCCTGAAGGTTACAAACTTCGGGAAAACGAAGATGCCAGGGGCATACTGAAGACTCCTGAAGGTTAAAAACTTTGGGAGACGCCAAGACTCACTGCCATAGTAACGGTACCACCCCCTGTGGTGCACATTGTCCCGGAAGGATAGATTCCACAGACATTTTCTGGTAAGAAGGAAACTATGTTTGACAGAGTGGAGGAATTCCAGGAGAAGTTCTTGGAAATGCAGAAGGAACTGCAAGCCATTCGCGGTCAGGATCTATTTGGAAAGGACGCCGCAGATCTCTGCTTGGCCCTAAATGTGAAAGTCCCGCACAAATTTTAAGTGCCCGACTTTGAAAAGTACAAGGGTAACTCTTGCCCTCAAAGCCATCTGGTGATGTACGCTCGGCGGATGTCAGCTCAGACGGAGAATCAGGACCTGCTGATTCACTATTTCCAGGATAGTTTAACCTGTGCCGCATTAAAATGGTACATGGGTTTAAACCGTACTACGATCAGTACATTCAGAGATCTTGGTACTCCCTTCGTCCAACAATACAAATACAATTTGGACATGGCACCCGACAGAGATCAACTCAGATCGATGTCGCAAAAGGACAAGGAAACCTTTAAGGAGTATGCTCAAAGGTGGCGTGAAATTGCCGCTCAAATTTGTCCACCTCTTGAGGAAAAAGAGATGACGAAGATCTTCTTAAAAACCTTAAGCTCATTTTACTATGACCGAATGGTTGCCAGTGCACCCAGTGATTTCACCGAGATGGTGGGCATGGGCGTACATCTTGAGGAAGTTGTCCGAGAAGGACGTTTGGTAAAAGACACTGGATCGACGAGCGGTACTAAAAAATACGGTAGTGCTCTCCCTAAGAAAAAAGAGCAAGATATTGGGAATATCTCTCTCGAAAAGCAAAGGCGACGGTATCAACCGGTAGCAGCTGTGACTCCTAATATCAACCCTGCATCTATTCCTACGTATCAACCTCAGGTTGCGCAGAGCCAACCTGACCAACAAAGGACACAACAGCCTCTTCAGCAGGCTCGTCCTCCATATAACAATAACCGTACAACACGGCCACCAGGATTTGATCCTAAACCCGTAACATACGCAGAGCTGTTTCCATTACTACTGACTAAGGGGCACATTCAGACTAAGTCTCCTCTTACAGTACCGGAAAATCCCCCTTTTTGGTTTAAGGTGGATCAAACTTGCCCTTATCATCAAGGAGGATCAGGGCATAACATAGAGACTTGCCTAATTTTCAAGTCCGACGTGTAAAAACTTGTTAGGAGCGGGGTCTTATCCTTCAAGGATATAAATCCTAATGTTCTCACGAACCCGCTGCCTCAACATAAGAAAGCTGCAGTCAATTTGATAGAAGGAGAGACTAACGATGTCTATCAAATTCATGATGTACTCTTGTTGAAAACTAATTTGGTCAAGATGCATTGTAGACAGAGTGGATATGGCCATGTGCCACCTCATAACTATCATCAGTGTGATATCTGCTCTAAAAACAACCAGGGATGTTCTGTGGTGCAAGCAGCTCTACAGGAACAGATGGATCTCGGATGGATCCAAGAGCACCAAGTTCGTGGAGTTAACATGGTCTACACGAATTCTAACGTCATTCAGAACCACGATATCCGTGTAATGAATGTCAACTTGGTGGCGATGCACTCAAGGCAAAGCCAGTATCATAATCTACCGCAGCACGATTACAGTTCTTGTCTGACTTGCTCGGTAAACAAACAGGGTTGCTCTTTTGTACAAGAAGCCCTCCAGCGTCAGATGGATCTTGGATGGATCCAAGACTACCATGATAGGAACTCCTATCAAATCAACATGGTTCAGATCTTCGATATCCGCGTGATGAATACCAACCTGGTAGAGTTACATGCTGAGCAGGTCCGACTCGGATTCTTAATATCACATGACTATCAAAGCTGTAAAGCAGGTTGCGAAAACGATCGAGGTTGTACCCTTGTCCAGGAGGAACTTTAGCACTTGTTAAATCACTGGTGGCTTCCAATCTATATGGATGAAATGCAAATTCCATTTTGCTTTCCTACACAGAGTCCGAGATTTATACCAAGGTTAGACGTCAAAATGATATATGGAGATTGTGATCCGGAAGGATGTCGTGCTCCACTAAACTTATTAGAGGAAGACACTCTGATGAAGGACAACTTTGACCACAACTACTATGGCCCAATGGATGGTCTGCCAATGTGGAAACCTTACCCAGGAAACTTGGGGCAGGAAAGTCAGCCGAGCAATGAAAATCAGCTGACCGTCATTGAACAGAATACCTGTGTCCCCACCATGTCATGGGATCAACACTCAGGTCATTCAGAAACTACTCAACATGAAGATGAATTCGCAATGTTTGCAGGACTTGAATTCATCAACTATGCTTTTCCCGAGGTCAGCGTCATCGAGAGAGATGACTCCTCCAGTTCGAAAGAAGTGTGGGACACCTTGGGACAACTGAGTGGAAAGTACGACTATATGGTCAAGTACACCGCTCCCGAAAGCTCTCGTATCAGGTTCGAAGATATCCAGCCAACTGGATGGGGAGATACAGTTGAGAGCACAAATACTCTGCATAATGTAACAGAGGAATTCTCCTACGACAACTCTGCCTGGGAGACAGATTCCAATGATCCTGCTCCACCAGAAATCCGCGTCATTTCTGAAGACAAATCAGGGAAGGTGCCAGACTTTGTGATTCACCGAGGAGTTCGCCGCCAATGGGTTGCCGTCGAGGTTCCGAAGATCGTTCATCTGTCAAAGTAATTGCCATCTTTAACCTTTCACCCTGCCCAGGTGAAACGGATGTTTTAATAGGGCTTGCTTTCTGTAAATTTTCCCTCTTCGCTTTGCCCAAAGCGACAGAGTTTTGTTTTATAGGGGTGTAGTTTCAAGGATCGACTTGTTCATTAATAAAATAACGTCGTTCTGTAATTTCCGCATTAATTGTTGTTTTCTCTTTTTGCTTTTTCAGAAAATGGTAATCCTAAAAAACAATTCAAATAAAAACAAGCAGTAAAATAAATACACTGCACACACTTGCATTTTCTCTATCTCTTCTAAACACGAATCATCACGTCATGCAGATTGCTTGTTTTAAACCCCGTTGAAACATACGATCCGATGCCTTCTCCCAACTTTGAGTTCCCGGTATTCGAGGCTGAAGAAGAAAATGACGACAAAATTCCAGAAGAGATCTCTCGACTACTCAGAAAGAGGAAAGATCCATTGAACCTCACAAAGAGCCGTTGGAAACGGTAAACTTGGGTTCGGAAAAAGAGAGAAAAGAAATCGGGATTGGGGCACTGCTCAGTCCAACTGCCAGAGAGGGTTTGATAAAGCTTCTCAAAGAATTTCCCAATGTATTCGCTTGGTTCTATCAGGATATGCCAGGGATGGATACCAGCATCGTGGAACATCACTTACCATTGAGATCGGAATGTCCGCCAGTAAAGCAAAGGTTGAGACGTACTCATCCGGACGTGGCCATCAAAATCAAAGAGGAGGTGCAAAAACAGATTGACGCGGGTTTCCTCGCCACATCTGAATAACCTCAATGGTTAGCCAACATCGTACCCATTCCCAAAAAGGACGGAAAGGTCAGAATGTGTGTCGACTACAGAGATCTGAACAAGGCAAGTCTAAAGGACGACTTTCCTTTACCACACATTAACATGCTGGTAGACAGTACAGCAAAGTTCAAAGTTTTCTCCTTCATGGATGGATTCTCGGGCTATAACCAGATCAAAATGGCGCCGAAAGACATGGAGAAAACTTCGTTCATCACCCCATGGGGTACCTTTTGTTACAAGGTAATGTCGTTCGGTTTGAAGAACGCTGGGGCAACCTATCAAAGGGCCATGACTACTCTGTTTCATGACATGATCCACAAAGAAATCGAAGTGTATGTCGATGATATGATTGCAAAATCAAAAACAGAGAGTGAGCACGTTGAACACCTGTCAAAATTGTTCGAACGTCTAAGAAAATTCAAGCTCCGCTTGAATCCCAACAAGTGCACCTTCGGTGTCTATTCAGGGAAACTACTAGGGTTCATCGTCAGCCAGAAAGGAATTGAGGTTGATCCTGACAAGGTCAAGGCCATTCGAGAAATGCCTTCTCCGAAAACTGAAAAACAAGTCAGAGGATTCCTGGGACGTTTGAACTACATCTCCAAATTCATATTCCTCATGACCGCCACATGTGCGCCGATCTTCAAATTACTAAAAAAAAACCAGGATTGCGTTTGGTCAGAAGATTGCCAAACTGCCTTCGACAATATCAAGGAATATCTGTTGAATCCTCCGATTCTATCACCTCCAGTGGAAGGAAGACCACTGATCATTTACCTCACAGTCCTAGAGGATTCAATGGGGTGTGTACTTGGCCAACAAGACGAAACCAAACCGAAAGAGTCTGCCATTTACTATCTGAGCAAGAAATTCACCGACTGCGAAACTCGGTACACGATGCTCGAGAAAACTTGCTGTGCTTTGGCTTGGGCAGCCAAACGTCTTCGCCAGTACATGATTCGTCATACTACTTGGTTGGTCTTCGAAATGGATCCAATCAAGTACGTATTTGAAAAGCCTACTCTCACGGGAAGAATTGTCTGTTGACAGATGCTGTTATCAGAATATGACATAGAGTACCACGCTCAGAAAGCCGTTAAGGGGAGTATTTTAGCCGATCATTTGGCTCATCAACCGATTGAAAATCAAGAATTAATCAGGTTTGACTTCCCAGACGAAGATGTCATGTATCTAAAAATGAAAGATTGTGATGAACCGTTACCCAGTGAAGGGCCAGAACCAGGTTCCCAGTGGGGACTAATCTTTGACGGAGCAGTTAATCATTACGGAAATGGAATTGGGGCAATCATTGTTACCCCTCAAGGTACCCACATTCCTTTCATTGCCAGACTTATGTTCAAATGTACGAACAACGAGGCCGAATACGAAGCTTGTATTATGGGTCTCGAAGAAGCGATTGATTTAAGGATCAAAAACTTGGACGTATACGGCGACTCAGCCTTGGTTATCAATCAAATAAAAGGATATTGGAACACATACCAATCAGGATTGATCCCTTACAAAGACTATGCAAGAAGGTTGCTACCTTTCTTCAATAGAGTTGAGTTTCATCATATCCCTCGTGAAGAGAATCACATGGCTGATGCCTTAGCCACTCTATCTTCCATGATTAGTGTAGGTCAGAGGAATGACCTACCTAAGATCGACATAATGCACCTTGAAAGGCCCACTTATGTCTTCGCAATTGAAGCAGTCATAGATGACAAACCTTGGTATCATGATATCAAATGCTTCCTTCAGAAACAGGAGTACCCACTTGGGGCATCCAGAAAAGATAGAAAAACCCTCAGAAGGATGGCAGGCAGTTTCTTCTTGAGCGGTGATACACTCTATAAGAGAAACTTTGACATGGTCTTGCTCCGATGTGTAGACAGACCAGAAGCAGACATGCTTATGAAAGAAATTCATGAAGGATCCTTTGGCACTCATGCCAACGGACATACAATGGCAAGAAAAATCCTAAGAGCAGGGTACTATTGGTTGACCATGGAATTCGACTGCTACAAGTATATGAGGAGGTGTCACAAGTGTCAGATATACTCCGACAAAATTCATGTACCGCCAACGCATCTCAAAGTTCTCTCTTCCCCATGGCCATTCTCCATATGGGGAATCGACATGATTGGCATGATTGAGCCTAAGGCTTCAAACGGACATCGGTTCATCCTAGTAGCCATTGACTATTTCACCAAGTGGGTCGAAGCAGCGTCGTACGCTAATGTAACCCGACAAGTGGTGGTCTGATTTATCAAAAACAATATCATCTGCTGTTATGGTGTTCCAAACAAGATCATTACTGGTAATGGATCTAACTTGAACAACAAGATGATGAAAGAGTTGTGCGCAGAGTTCAAGATTGAACACCATAACTCATCTCCCTACCGACCCAAGATGAACGGAGCGGTAGAAGCGGCTAACAAGAACATCAAGAAGATCGTTCAAAAGATGGTTGTAACCTATAAAGATTGGCACGAGATGCTACCCGTTGCTCTTCACAGTTATCGGACATCTGTCCGCACTTCAACAGGGGCTACCCCTTTCTCTCTAGTGTATGGCATGGAAGCAGTGCTCCCCATAGAAGTAGAGATCCCGTCAATCCGAGTATTGATGGAAGCTAAGCTTACAGAAGCTGAATGGTGTCAAAGTTGACACGACGAACTGAATCTGATCGAAGAAAAGAGAATCACGGCACTATGCCACGGTCAGTTGTATCAACAGAGAATGAAGAGGGCGTTTGACAAAAAGGTTCGACCTCGCATCTTCAGGAAAGGAGACCTCGTGCTCAAGAAGATACAATCATTTCTCACTGATTCGTGAGGTAAATGGGCTCCGAATTATGATGGCCCCTATGTAGTCACGAAAGCTTTCTCAGGCGGCGCCTTGAGACTTGCAACCATGGACGGAGAGGAATTTTCCTACCCCACAAATGTTGATGTAGTCAAGAAATACTTCACCTAAACTAAAAAAAAAAAAAAAAACGTCTCGGTGGATTGAAAACCCGAAAGGGCGGTCCAGGCAAAAGTTAGAGACATGAAAAAAAATCATCTCGGTGGATTGGAAACATCATAGTACAATCCAGGCAAAAATTAGGGATAATGGAAAGTAACTATATTCAACAGAGGCAAGTCCCTCAACAACAGTTACATCATCTGTCAGAAAACTCCAGTCAAGGTCATCTTCAACAGAAGCTCAGGATGTCCCGAATTCAAAGTTGGTAGAAGGATAGTGGTCGTTATGTTTCAACGTAGCCCTTTTCCCTGTAAATTACCATTTTCAAACTTTGTATATACACTTTGGAATCACGCGTTTGGCTGATCTCCATCTTATCAATAAAATTTGAGCCCTTGTGCTTTTGTTTGTAATTCTTATTTGTTTTAGCTTTACAGAACGACATTTTAATATGATCAACGATTCTTGAAATAAAACAAAAATGAATTTACTTGTTAAAACTTTTTCTGCTTTTAAATTAAAGACGACAATTTCTTTTGATTGTTGAACATCAGAAGAACATCGGTCGCTTCTCCAGAAGTAATCGAACCTTAAAGTACAGAATCAAAGTACTCCTTCTAACCCAGTACGCCTGAATGAAAGGATCAACTGTGTCAGAGACCTTTTTTCGTCTAACACGCCTCGGCCGAGTTCTTATCTCCTAAGCCCGATAAACGGTATTCCCCGTAGGGACTATCTCTCCTAAGCAAGGCGGAGTTGCAATTCTGAACCAACGGTACTTCTTCGCCCCGCGATGGCCGAGTATCCAGTCATGTTCACCTGTCAGTTTGTATGGCGCGTCCGTTTTGTCAGCATAAACATACATGCATCATTGCATTATTGATTTGCATTCACATTTCATATTGCATCACTATCACTCTAGTCGGTCTTGTCCCCTAGTGATAGAAGTTCTCTCAATCGAGTTGTCAGTTCTTGCCTCGTCAGGAAATGCTGCGTTTGAACAACCTCGCCTCCAGTTTATTTCTGGAAGGAAGTTGGCCCTTGACCACTTTGATAACTTGAACCTCTGGAAAAACCAGAGGAACTTTCAGTCAGCATCACTCTTCGCCATTGAAGATGATCTCCTTGCTTTCCCGGATTAAGGAAAATCCACAGAGAAAGCCTCGTAATCAGAGATTCGGCAGCATGCCAGTTTCGCTCCGAAAAGACCGCTGATGAAAAGGTCATCAGCACCTCAAAATTGGACCCCATCATATGGCGTTTCTCCGGGAGGATCCCGAGAAAAGTATGATGTAAGATCCCACGCAGAAGTAGCCTCTCAAGAGACTCGCTTTCCCCAGATAGAGTCGGCAAATGGCGTCTCCAATAGAGAAGTTTGTGCAACTCTACAACTCAGACGACTGGGTTCCCTAGTAAGCCTGACATCAAAACTTTTTCCGTCAAATGGCATCTCCCCAGGAAAATTCGGCGAGAAGTTTGAAGGAAAACCGCTACACATAGCGTCCCTTGTTAATTAAGTTTATTGACAAAAGAAACTAAGACCAGTTCCTTGGTAGGAAACCAGGATCGAGGGGAAGTTAACAAGAGAAACTAAGACCATTTCCTTGGTAGGAAACCAGGATCGATGGGAGGTTTATCCCAAAAGGAAACTGAGACCAGCTCCTTGGCTGAAGACCAGGATCGAGGGGAAGTTTACCTTTTCTGAGCATCATCGCTTAGCAAAAGAAGATGAACGCGCAAGCTGCCATTCATAACCACCATTAAAATATCGGGTATTCCGATATTTAATCCTCTTGCACCTCGAATGCCCGAATACCTTCGTCATTCACACCTTCGGGTCCAAGAAGATTAAATAGGGGCATCTATCATACCCCAAATTTTGACCACTAAGATTTCCCATCATTGTGCAAATCATCATCACAATATGGATGTACCTTTATGCCTCATCAGTCTCCCCAAAGATGGGTGAGCATCCACTACAATCAAAATTAGGGTTTCAAGCCCTCTCTGAGTGCTTAGACAAAGGATCAATCAAGGAATGACATGATCTTCAACTTGTCTAACCTATCAAGTAACTACAAAGGATCAAAAGGACTCCCACTTCAAGGATTAAGCACAAGGCTGCTCCCTTCTAGGTGGATCAAGTCTCAAGATTGACAGTGTCACCAAATTAGGGTTTTGGTCGACCAGGGCCTCCAGATGGAAATTTTTCATCTGGGCACAAGCCAATGATCCAAAACCTAACCTAATATACTCCATGGAACCTCATGGACCCAATCATCAAGTCAATTTTGCCTTAGGGGATGCATTCATCAAAAATCAGGAATTAGGGTTTCTTGACCTAATTCACCCCTAAGTTGACTTTTGGGACAAATCATGAGCCAAGACCTCAAGAGGGGGTTTGAGGGTCTCTAATGAACTATATTGATCCATTTGGAACAATGGAATCCAAGAAGCTTGAGCAACAAGTCTCAATTTCATCTGCACCACAATTAGGGTTTTAAGGAAAAAGTCAACTGTAACTTTGACTTTTGACCAGGACATGCTCCCAAGCCCTAATACATGATTCGATATGCCCTATGACACCCATGGAACATGTCCATCAAGTTTGATTTAGGTCAAGGACATGATTTCCTGAAGAATTGCACAGTTTGGAATTCATCTGATAAAAAGTCAACTGTGCACAAAAGTCAACTTTGACTTTTTGAGATTTTTCACCAAAATGGATTTTTAACCCTAAAATGATGTTAATGTATGATTTGAATCATCATTCATCAAGAAAAATCAAGAAAAGTTGGATAACTTGTAAAAGGGGTAACCATAAAAACTTAGAAAATTTTCTAAGTTAAAAATAAAGTGACAAGGGTACCAACTTTGGAGGATCATAACTCCTAAACCACAAAGCCATTTTCTCCCATCCAAGGCTTGATTTGTTGACCTCATTACCCTCTACAAAAACTTCAACTAGACCTAAGTCCAATTCATTAAGGATTTTGAGTTATGGAGTGATCAAAGTGGCTGAAAAATGAAAATGTCACTTTTTCCAACACTTAGTGAAATTTTCACTAAGTCCAAATCTGTCTTCATTTTTTGCCAAATGTAGGGGGATTTTTCACTTGGATTCAAAAGAGATCAAAACCAAACATGTTCAAACAGTTGTTGTATCATGTAAGGGCTTTCCAAAATGGTCAAGAACATTACCAAATTCAACTTACACCATGAGATATGACATTGGCAAGTTACCTTGCTGAAATCTGTCAAAGGCAAGGCAGAATTTGCAATTTTGCTCGATTTGCCAAAATCAGTCAAATTCAAATGCTCCTATCCACTTGGACACATCTAAGAATTGAATCTAAAGGGGACAATCACTGAGCCAAGCCTCCAAAGTCCATGGAACAAGAAATAGCATGTTGAACCTAGAATGGCCAAAATAGGGACAAGACTCCAAATTTGGATTGAAGCATTCAATGGAAGCATCAAGGTGGCATGGATTGAGCCATTCTCATCTAAAATCAGTCAAGACTTATCCAAGACCAAGGGAACCAAAGCTCTGTGCCCTAACCTCTAGTCAATGGCTAGAGGAGACTTGGATTTCCATTGGCCAACATTGAACAAACACCTGCTGCAGTTGCCATTCACTGTGGATCCCAAAAAAAACTTGCTCTACTATAAATAGAGCTCAATTGTGATCAGTTTGAGTACACCAAAGCCATCAAACAGATGCTTTCCTCAAAATCTCTTCTTTCACTCCAATTTTACCTTCTAAGGCAAGTCACTATCGGGTTTTGAGTTTGAGAGCTTTTCCAATCAAACCAATCACTCACACACCTCACATACATCATATAGAAGTGATCCAAACACTCACATAACATCTGGAACAAAGATTTCACAAAATCACCAGCCCATTGCTCAAGTTCTTGACAGTTTTGCAGTTGAGGTGCCATCTTCAACTCCAAACCATTTCAATCCATTCCAAGCACTCAGACACATCACTTGGCACCTAGGGAAGTTATCCACATCATTGGAACCAAGCTGTAACACCTCCAACACAAATCACGATCACCAGCTGCAAGTGGTAAGCATGAGCTCTTCTAACTCTATGATCCATGCAATTTTTGTTGCACAATAATTTGGCCATATGTTCACAATCATGCATGGAATGTTTTCCCTCAATTAATTGCTTTGTTTGAATCGTGTATCAAAAATCCTAGCCTTCATGCAGAAATTAGGGTTATTGAGGTTTCTTCGTGATTTCATGTTTTATGTTTAATTTAAATGAAATTAAGCGTTATAGACATGATCGTGAGGTTGAAACGAGTTGATTAGTATGTGGATTACATGATATGATTAAGTATTCAGTGAGATTAGAGAGAAAATGCAAATCTGGGAATCTCAGAACACGCGCGTGTTCTTCAGCTTGTTCTTGGCGCCTTTTTTTCAAATTCAAATATTTGAATTTTGTGATTTTATTTAATTGATTCAAAAATTAATTTCTCTCTGAGTTTTAATGATTTTGAGTTGATTCTTTTTTTAATAATTCACCAAAATGTTAAAATATTTTATTTTATCAAAAAATCCTAAAAATATTATTTATTTCATATAATTGATATTTTTGCAAAGAATTAATGTTTTAATTGTTTTTAACATTTAAAATATTTTTTCCACCTTGATTTTGCAACTTTTAATGCTTTCTAATTATTTTGTAGGTCAATACTTAATTTTTGAAGCATTAATCCAAGATCACAATTTGTTTTTCATATGTTAAACAGTTTTGATCATTTTAATTGAATTTTTATTCAATTAAATACATTTTTTGAAAACAAATTAGGGTTTTGGATTAATTCAACCCTCATAAATCATTTTCAAAACACTTTGGGCCTCTAATAGAGTGTAAGACCCAATACTTTTTTGACCAAATCATTTTTGGGCCTCAGTGTATTGTATAAGTCCCGATACCGTCAAAAACAAACGGCGCGATCGTCGCCTTTTGAAAAATAACCATCTGGGCCTCTCCTCGAGCTATAAGACCCATTCAAATACACTTGGGCCTCAATTAGAGTGTAAGACCCAACCCCCTTTTAACCAAAACCTTTTTGGGCCTCACTTATTGTATAAGCCCCTCCGTGTTAAAAGAAAACCTCGGCGCGATCGCCATTTCAAACGGAAAAATCATCTGGGCCTACCCTCTTGTTATAAGCTCCACTATTTTTCTTTAATAACTTTTTGGGCCTCTAATAGAGTGTAAGACCCATCCCTTTGTACAGAAAACCATTTTGGGCCACAGTCACTTGTATAAGTCCCTCTGCACAAATTCAAACAGTGCGCTCACTGATAAAACCCTGGGCCTCTCCTTGAGCTATAAGCCCCAAATCTTTCTTTTTCAAAACACTTTCTCCTTTGATTTTGAATATATTATTGTTTTCAATCTTTCTTTGTTGAACAACTAACCAAACAGCATGGAAGCTCTACAACCGAGTAAGTGGTTATTGCTTTCATTTACCGCTTTCATATACATATAACTGTATTGTGGGGCTGTTTCACTGTAAGTCTTCTTTCATAAACTCATATCAACTGTGTAATAATAGTATAGATATTTAGAGTTTCCTCGGCAACTACATCTTGCATTAAGCCCGTTGATCACTCTTAGAAATAGTCTAAAGTAGATCCCCATAGGATTACCAGACACAGTCTTCCCTCCTCTTGGGGTTAAACAATATGGAGATATGAAAGGCAGCATTCCCTGTTAACCCTTTCATAGACTGTCACTCATAGAAGTTGTCAAAGAAACTCTATTCCCCAGAGATGATCTTTTCTCCGTGAATGGCATCTCTTGAGTTTCTTCCAAATTCTCGAACTTTCCTGACTTTGATCTATTCTCGGTGAATAGCATTGCCTTGAACTTCTCGGGGTATGGGGACCCACAGGCTTCTTAAAAGCAATTGTCAAGAAGCTCTACTCCCCAGAGATGATCTTTTCTCCGTGAATGGCATCTCTTGAGTTTCTTCCAAATTCTCGAACTTTCCTGACTTGGTCTATTCCTCGTGAATAGCTTGCCTTGAATTTCTCAGGGTTTGGGGACCCATCGGCTTCTTAAAAGCATCGGCCTCCTCTTGGGCATCATACAAGGACCCACAGGCTTCCTAAAAGCAACCCCCGCCTCCTCTTGGGCTTAGTACAAGGACACTACGGCTTCTTAGAAGTATTCACAGCCTCCTCTTAGGCTTCGTATAGTGATCTCTTCCTCCGGGAATGGTAGCCTCCTCTTTGGCTTCGTACAAGGACCCGTCGGCTTCTTAAAAGTTTCCAGCCTCCTCTTGGGCTTCATACAAATTGTCCCGACGACCTCCTAGAGGTATAGGAACAGAACCTAGTCATCTTCATAGAACAGTCCTTTCCAAGAGTCTACTTTTGTTTCTCAAAGCATAGTACAAAAGATGAAACTCTAGACTTGGACAGTCTAATCTCCTTGAGTCTCAAAGACATTCTCAAGTGACCCCTTCATTGAATAGGAAGAAAGCCTGTAGACTCGGACAGTCTCAATACCCTTCGGATTTCCCACTTCCTTAAAGAACAGGAATAACCCGGATCCTCGAATCAAATCCTCGAGTACAGTGTTGCTCATATAAGAACTGATTTTCTCTTTAAAAATCAGTATACTGGACCTATCACTTAACTGAAACAACATTTAGCTTCTCTCTCGGGCTTTGTACGAGACACATAAGAGACTCCCTCGTTGAGTCAATCACCTCTTTCGCCTCCATCTCGGGCTTCATATGAGATACAAAAAGGTTCTTATTGAGCCAAATAAATTTTAGCCTCCATCTCGGGCTTTGTACGAGATACAAAAACTCTCTTGTTGGGTCAAATAGCCTCCATCTCGGGCTTTATACGAGATACCAAAAGACTCCCTCGTTGAGTCAAAAACCTTTTAGCCTCTCTCTCGGGCTTTGTACGAGACACATAATCGCCTCCTCTTAGGCTTTATATAAGAAAACCATTGGTTAATCCAATTAACCTTTTAGCATCAAAGCTCTGCCTCGTTCACAGTACCCAAACATCAACAACTCTTTCCCTTTCATCTAATCGCTGTAAGCGGCAAGCCTCTGGATCATCTGCATCCATGCCACTGTCCCTCCTTTAGTATGAGTAATTCCTAAGGAAAGATGGCATTACTCTACACTGAGTTAAAGTCTTCTCCTTCAGGTTAAAATCCCCTTTAAAGGAAATTATGGCATTGCCGGATTCACATATCCCGGTTAAAGTAATTCTCCTTTATAAACAGTTGTGACATACAACCCCCCTCTTTAGAGATGACAAATTCTCTCTAAAGACAACACCTTTTAGCTTCACATCTTGGGCTTTGAACAAGATACAAACTACCTTTCGCTTCACATCTTGGGCTTTAAACAAGACGCCAAAAACACCCATTTCCTCCCATAGAATAGGAGGAACTATGAACGCTCTGATTTCCCTGTTTCGGTAAACGGGAATATGTAGGCATAAGATTGAAATAAAAATCTTAGCGAGCACACTAAACAAAAACCCAAAACCCCATACTCTCATGTATCTATCAAAAGCATCAGTCCTAAATATCCTAATCCTTGTTCCCCGCCAGAAACCTTCTGCCAAGATAAAAAGAAAGAAAACAGTATTGGCGAAAATACAAATAACCAGTACAAAGGCCCCCCCACATTGATAGCATTCGTAACCTAACAGATCGCTGTTTAAACTCAGTATGCAAAGTCGGGTTAATTGGAGACATCTATTTCCCTTCCTTCATCAGCTTTAATAGGATAAAAAATGAATCGACCTGTAGTTAAAACTCAACCGCAGAGAGCGACCAGCGCTTAAGAACCGCATCCAAAATCGCTCGCTACAGCGGGCAATCCTTCCCGTTGGAGCAGGCTTTTCGAAGACATACTTGATTGGATCCATTTCGGAGATTAACCAAGTAGTATGATGAATCATGTATTGGCGAAGACGTTTGGCTGCCCAAGCCAAAGCGCAACAAGTTTTCTCAAGCATCGTGTATCGAGTTTCGCAGTCGGTGAATTTCTTGCTCAAATAGTAAATGGCAGACTCTTTCCTTTTGGTTTCGTCTTGTTGGCCAAGTACACATCCCATTGAGTCTGTGAGGTAGATAATCAGTGGTCTTCCTTCCACTGGAGGTGATAGAATCGGTGGATTCAACAGGTATTCCTTGATACTGTCGAAGGCGGTTTGGCAGTCTTCTGACCAAATGCAATTCTGGTCTTTTTGAGTAATTTGAAAATCGGCGCACACATGGCGGTCATGAGGAATATGAATCTGGAGATGTAGTTCAAACGTCCCAGGAATCCTCTGACTTGTTTTTCAGTTTTCGGAGAAGGCATTTCTTGAATGGCCTTGACCTTGTCAGGATCAACCTCAATTCCTTTCTGGCTGACAATGAACCCTTATAGTTTCCTTGAACGGACACCGAAGGTGCACTTGTTGGGATTCAAGCGGAGTTTGAACTTTCTTAAACGTTCGAACAATTTTGACAGATGTTCAACGTGCTCACTCTCTGTTTTTTATTTTGCAATCATATCATCGACATATACCTCGATTTCCTTATGTATCATGTCATGAAACAGAGTAGTCATGGCCCTTTGATAGGTTGTCCCTGAGTTCTTCAAACCGAACGGCATTACCTTGTAACAAAAGGTGCCCCATGGGGTAATGAACGAAGTTTTCTCCATGTCTTTCGGCGCTATTTTGATCTGATTATAGCCCGAGAATCCATCCATGAAGGAGAAGACTTTGAACTTTTCTGTACTGTCTACCAGCATGTCAATGTGTGGTAAAGGAAAGTCGTCCTTTGGACTAGCCTTGTTCAGATCCCTGTAATCGACACACATTCTGACCTTTCTATCCTTTTTGGGAACGGGTACAATGTTGGCTAACCATTGAGGATATTCAGACGTAGCGAGGAAACCCACATCAATTTGTTTCTGCACCTCCTCTTTGATTTTGATGGCCATGTCCGGATGAGTACGTCTTAACCTTTGCTTTACTGGCGGAAATTCCGATCTCAATGGTAAGTGATGTTCCACGATGCTGGTATCCAACCCTGGCATATCCTGATAGGACCAAGCGAATACATCGGGAAATTCTCTGAGAAGCTTTATCAAACCTTCTCTGGCAGTTGGACTGAGCAGTGCCCCAAACCTGATTTCTTTTCTCTCTTGTTCTGAACCCAAGTTTACCGTTTCCAACGGCTCTTTGTGAGGTTCAATGGACCTTTCCTCTTGTCTGAGTAGTCGGGAGATCTCTTCTGGAATTTTTTCGTCATTTTCTTCTTCAGCTTCGAATACCGGGAACTCAAAGTTGGGAGAAGGCATCGGATCGTATGTTTCAACGGGGTTTAAAACAAGCAATCTGCATGACGTGATGATTCGTGTTTAGAAGAGATAGAGAAAATGCAAGTGTGTGCAGTGTTTTATTCTATTGCTTGTTTTTATTTTTAATTGTTTTTTAGGATTACCATTTTCTGAAAAAAGCGAAAAGAAAACAGCAATTAATGCGGAAATTACAGAACGACGTTATTTTATTAATGAACAAGTCGATTCTTGAAACTACAACCCTATAAAACAAAACTCTGTCGCTTTGGGCTAAGCGAAGAGGGAAAATTTACAGAAAGCGAGCCCTATCAAAACATCTGTTTCACCTGGGCAGGGTGAAAGGTTAAAGATGGCAATTACTTTGACTGATGAACGATCTTCGGAACCTCGACGGCGACCCATTGGCGGCAAACTCCTCGGTGAATCACAAAGTCTGGCACCTTCCTTGATTTGTCTTCAGAAATAACACTGATTTCTGGTGGAGCAGGATCATTGGAATCTGTCTCCCAGGCAGAGTTGTCGTAGGAGAATTCCTCTGTTGCATTTTGCAGAGCAGTTGTGCTCTCAGCTGTATCTCCCCATCCAATAGGCTGGATATCTTCGAGCCTGATACGAGAGCTTTCGGGAGCGGTGTACTTGACCATAAAGTCGTATTTTCCACTCGGTTATCCCAAGGTGTCCCAAACTTCTTTGGAACTGGAGGAGTCATCTCTCTCAATGACGTTGACCTCAGGAAAAGCATAGTTGATGAATTCAAGTCCTGCAAACATTGCGAATTCATCTTCATGTTGAGTAGTTTCTGAATGACCTGATTGTTGATCCCATGACATGGTGGGGACACAGGTATTCTGTTCAATGATGGTCAGCTGATTTTCATTGTTCGGCTGACTCTCTTGCCCCAAGTTTCCTGGGTAAGGTTGCCACATTGGCAGACCATCCATTGGGCCATAGTAGGCGTAGTCAAAGTTACCTTTCATCAGAGTGTCTTCCTCTAATGAATTTGGCGGAGCACGGCATCCTTCCGGATCACAATCTCCATAGATCATTTCGACATCTGACCGTGGTATAAATCTCGGACTCTGTGCGGGATAGCTAAATGGTATATGCACCTCTTCCTGAGACATATAACCATCCTTATTAAGATAGGACTTCCATTCTTCATCCGTGTCAGAGGGATCTTCCTCATTGATAGCATGGACTGCTTGAGACACTAGGTGAAGAAAACCTCCACTGTGGAAGAAGTTTTGAATGGGATGAAGACTTCCATCGCTGGCAGCTGTCTGGGTACAGGTTGCAGAAAAACCAAGACCCTTCTTTGTTTTATTGTCAGTAGGAATGACAAGCTGCCCCTGTCCTGTTGTATCGGTACTCTCGACCGCTTTGATAGCATCTTTGTATGAAGAAATCGAAGTTCCTCCTTTGAACTGATTGTCCTTGCTCACCGACAGTGCTTGGAACTGAGTTCCAATAACCTCCTCGGGTTCTATACCAGTAGATGATGACAAGTTACTCACAAGCAAGGCTTGTTCCCCACAAACTGTGACAAGTTGATCGTTCTTGACGAACTTTAACTTTTGGTGGAGGGTCGAAGTGACCGCTCCAGCCTGATGTATCCAAGGTCTTCCTAATAAACAACTATATGTTGCCCGGATGTCCATGACCTGGAAAGTGACTTGGAAAGTGTGAGGACCAATAGTTATGGGAAGATTAACTTCGCCGATAACCGTTTTTCTGGATCCGTCGAACGCTTTGAGGACGACCTCGCTGATTCTCATCGGAGGGCCTGTAATACCCCAAATTTTGACCACTTAGATTTCCCATCATTGTGAAAATCATCATCACAATATGGATGTACCTTTATGCTTCATCAGTCTCCCCAAAGATGGGTGAGCATCCAATACAATCAAAATTAGGGTTTCAAGCCCTCTCTGAGCTTTAGACAAAGGATCAATCAAGAAATGACATGATCTTCAACTTGTCTAATCTCTCAAACATCCACAATGGATCAAAAAGGACTCCCACTTCAAGGATTAAGCACAAGGCTGCTCCCTTCTAGGTGGATCAAGTCTCAAGATCGACAGTGTCACCAAATTAGGGTTTTGGTCGACCAGGGCCTCCAGATGGAAATTTTCATCTGGGCACAAGCCATTGATCCAAAACATAACCTAATATACTCCATGGAACCTCATGAACCCATGCATCAAGTCATTTTTGCCTCAGGGGATGCATTCATCAAAAATCAGGAATTAGGGTTTCTTGACCTAATTCACCCCTAAGTTGACTTTTGGGATAAACCATGAGCCAAGACCTCAAGAGATGATTTGAGGGTCTCTAATACACCATGTTGATCCATTTCGAACAATGGATTGATCCAAGAAGCTTGAGCAACAAGTTTCATTTTCATTTGCACCACAATTAGGGTTTTAAGGGAAAAGTCAACTGTAACTTTGACTTTTGACCAAGGCATGCTCCTAAACCCTAATACATGATTGAATATACCCTATGACATCCATGGAACATGTCCATCAAGTTTGATTTAGGTCAACGACATGATTTCCTGAAGAATTGCACAGTTTGGAATTCATCTGATAAAAAGTCAACTGTGCACAAAAGTCAACTTTGACTTTTTGAGATTTTTCACCAAAATGGATTTTCAACCCTAAAATGATGTTAATGTATGATTTGAATCATCATTCATCAAGAAAAATCAAGAAAAGTGAGATAACTTGTAAAAGGGGTAACCATAATACTTAGAAATTTTTCTAAGTTAAAAATAAAGTGGCAAAGGTACCAACTTTGGAGGACCATAACTCCTAAACCACAAGGCCATTTTTTCTCATCCAAAGATGGATTTGTAGCCCTCACTATCACCTACAAAAACTTCAACTACAAGTCATTCCAATTCATTAAGGATTTTGAGTTATGGAGTGATCAAAGTGGCTGAAAAGTGAAAATGTCACTTTTTCCAACACTTAGTGAAATTTTCACTAAGTCAGAATTCTGCTTCACTTTTTGCCAAATGTAGGGGTTTTCCAACAGTTGAATCCAAAGGGGACAATCACTGAGCTAAGCCTCCAAGGTCCAAGGAACAAGGAATAGCATGTTGAACCTAGAGTTGTCAAAATAGGGACAAGACTTCAAATTTGGAATGAGGCATTCAATGGAACCATCAAGGTGGTATGGACTGAGCCATTCTCATCTGAAATCAGTCAAGACTTATCCAAGACCAAGGGGACCAAACCTCTGTGCCCTAACCTCTAGTCAATGGCTAGAGGAGACTTTCATTTCCATTGGCCAACATTGAGGAAACCTACTTACCAGCTGCCATGCACTATTCCTTGCAAAACAAACTTGCTCTACTATAAATAGAGCTCAATTTTGGTCAGTTTAAGTACACCAAAGCCATCTAACAGATGCTTTCCTCAAAATCTCTTTCTCTTGGCAAAAATGCCTTTCTTAGCAAGGTAGCTATCGGGTTTTGAGTTTGAGAGCAATTCTGCACAAACCAATCACTCACACACCTCACATACATCACATATGAGCTGATCAAACACTCACATAACTTCTGAAACATCAAAATCTCAAAATCACTTGCCATCCACACAAGTTTGAAGTGAAGTTGCAGCTGAGATGCCATAAACTGATCCAGTCCATTTCAAATCAATCCAAGTGTTCAAACACACTCCATATGGTGTAGGGAAGCTGTTCAGATCATCACAACTCATCTGTAACACCTCCAACCCAGAATTTGAGTTGCTCTTGCTGTCACGACTTGGAGGTAAGCACATACTTGGTCATCTCTCAATCTATGCATATTTCCTCGCACAATAATTTGGCCATATGTTCATAATCATGCATGGAATATTTTCCCTCAATTAATTGCATTGTTTGAATCGTGTATCAAAAATCCTAGCCTTCATGCAGAAATTAGGGTTCTTGAGGTCTCTTCGTGATTTCTTGTTGTATGTTTAATTTAAATGAAATTAAAGTACATAGACATGATCGTGAGGTTGAGACGAGCATAATGATATGTGGATTGTATGATATGGTTAAGTATTCATGGAGATTGGATAGAAAATGCAAATCAGGGCAAACTGAAAAACGCGCGTGTTCTTGGTGTTGTTCTTGGCGCCATTTTCATATATTTGAATATTTGAATTTTGTGATTTTGTTTAATTGATTCAAAATTTAATTTCTCTCTGAGTTTTAATGATTTTGAGTTGATTCTTTTTTTAATAATTCACAAAAATGTTAAAATATTTTATTTTCACAAAAAATCCCAAAAATATTATTTATTTCATATAATTGATATTTTTGTAGAGAATTAATATTTTGATTGTTTTTGGCATTTTAAATATTTTTTCTACATTGATTTTGCAACTTTTAATGCTTTCTAATTATTTTGTAGGTCAATACTTAATTTTTGAAGCATTAATCCAAGATCACAATTTGTTTTCCATGTGTTAAACAATTTTTGATCATTTTATTTGAATTTTTATTCAATTAAATACATTTTTGAAAACAAATTAGGGTTTTGGATTAATTCAACCCTTATAAATCATTTTCAAAAACACTTTGGGCCTCTATTAGAGTGTAAGACCCAATCTTTTTTTTGACCAAATCATCTTTGGGCGTCACTTATTGTATAAGTCCCGATACCGTCAAAAAACAAACGGCGCGATCGTCGCCTTTTCAAAAATCATCTGGGCCTACCCTCGAGTAGTAAGACCCATTTATTTTTCTTCAAAACTCTTTGGGCCTCTTGAGAGAGTGTAAGACCCATCCCCCCTTGTACAAAAACTTTTTGGGCCTCACTCATTGTATAAGTCCCTCTGTACAAGTAAACGGCGCGATCGTCGCCCGTTTAAAATTAAAAACCATAGGGGCCTACCCTCGTGTTATAAGCCCCACTCTTTTCTTTAAACCTTTTTTGGGCCTCTTGAGAGAGTGTAAGACCCATCCCTTTGTACAGAAAACCTTTTTGGGCCCCAGTCACTTGTATAAGTCCCTCTGTACAAATTCAACAGTGCGCTCACTGATAAAACCCTGGGCCTCTCCTTGAGCTGTAAGCCCCAAATCTTTCTTTTTCAAAGCACTTTCTCCTTTGATTTTGAATATACTGTTGTTTTTATCTTTCTTTGTTGAACAACTAACCAAACAGCATGGAAGCACTACAACCGAGTAAGTGGTTATCGCTTTCATTTACTGCTTTCATATTATAAACTGTATTGTGGGGCTGCTCACTGTAAGTCTCCTTTCATAAACTCATATCTACAGTGTAATAATAGTATAGATATTTAGAGTTTCCCAGGCAATTACGTCTAGAACTAGGTGACGTCATTTCACTTATTCGTAGAAATAGACGCCTAGATCCCCAATAGGAGCACTAGATACAGTCTTCTCTTCGGCTGTCCTCCTTAGGAATCGTCAAGAAATTCTATTCCCCAGAGTTGAATTATTCTCGGTGAAACTTCTCTTGAATTTCTTCAAACCTCCGAACTGTTCAAACTCTCTTGAAAAGATAAAAGTTGCTGGATAGTAAACCTCGCACGTTTACCAGTGGTTTTATCTTTAAAAGAGTTTTCTTGAACTTTTCCTTGGTTTGGGACCCACGGGCTTCTTAAAAGCATCGGCCTCCTCTTGGGCATCGTACAAGGACCCACAGGCTTCCTATAAGCAACCCGGCCTCCTCTTGGGCATTATTCAAGGACCCTACGGCTTCTTAGAAGTATTCACAGCCTCCTCTTAGGCTTCGTATAATGATCTCTTCCTCCGGGAATGATAGCCTCCTCTTGGGCATCGTACAAGGACCCGTCGGCTTCTTAAAAGTTTCCAGCCTCCCCTTGGGCTTCGTACAAATTGTCCCGACGACCTCCTAGAGGTATAGGAATAGAACCTAGTCATCCTCATAGAACAGTCCTTTCATAGAGTCTACTACTGTTTCTCGAAGCATAGTACAAAAGATAAAACTCTAGACTTGGACAGTCTAACTTCCTTGAGTCTCAAAGACATTCTCAAGCACCCTTCGTTAAATAGGAAGGAAACCCGCAGACTCGGATAGTCTCAATACCCTTTGGATTTCCCGTTTCCTCAAAGAGAAGGAAATATCCCTGATCCTCGAATCAAATCCCTGAGTACAGTGTTGCTCATATAAGAACTGATTTTCTCTTTTTAAATCAGTATATTGGATCTGTCACTCAACTGAAATAGTTACAATAGCCTCCATCTTGGGCTTTATACGAGATACCAAAAGACTCCATCGTCGGGTCAAAACCTTTTCGCCTCTCTCTCGGGCTTTGTACGAGATACAAAAAACACTCTCTTACTGAGTATAAAAGATTCTCCAACTGAGTCAACTCTTTGCTAGCCTCCTCTTAGGCTTTGTATAACGATATGCCCCACTGGGTCAAAAACTTTTAGCCTCTCTCTCGGGCTTTGTACGAGACACAAAATAGCCTCCTCTTAGGCTTTGTATAATGATTTTCCTAGCGGAAATTAGCCTCCTCTTAGGCTTTGTATAAGAAAACCACTGGTTAATCCAATTAACCTTTTAGCATCAAAGTTGTGCCTCGTTCACAGTACACAAACATCAACAACTCCTTTCCCTTCATCTAATCGCTGTAAGCGGCAAGCCTCTGGATCATCTATATCCATGCCACTGTCCCTCTTTTAGCATGAGAAATTCCTAAGGAAAGATGGCATTGCTCTACACTGAGTTAAAGTCTTCTCCTTCAGATTAAAACCCTTTCTTCAGAAATTATGGCATTGCTCGGATCCGCGTATCCCAGTTAAAGTAATTCTCCTTCTCCCCTCTTTAGAGATGACAAATTCTCTTTAAAGTCGAGGTCTTTCAGCTTCACGTCTTGGGCTTTGAACAAGACACAAATAGACCTTTCAGCTTCACATCTTGGGCTTTGAACAAGATACAAATCACCTTTCGCTTCACGTCTTGGGCTTTGAACAAGACACCAAAAACCAATTTCCTCCCATAGAATAGGAGGAACTACGAACGCTCTGATTTCCCTGTTTCGGTAAACGGGAATACGTAGGCATAAGATCGAAAGAAAAGATCTTAGCGAGCGCAATCAACAAAAAACCCAAATCCCATATCTCCATCAATTAAAAGCAGTAATTCTAAAGCATCAGTCCTAAACATCCTAATCCTTATTCCCCGCCAGAAAACCTTTACCTAGAAAAAAGAAAGAAAGAACTGTATTGGCGAAATACGAATAACCAGTACAAAGGCCCCCCCACATTGATAGCATCCGTAACCTAACAGACCGCTGTTTAAACTTAGTATGCAAGCAGGGTTAATTGGAGACATCTATTTCCCTTCCTTATTCAGCTCACAATAGGATAAAAAAATGAATCGACCTGTAGTTTTAAGCTCAACCGCAGAGAGCGACCAGCGCTTAAGAACCGCGTCCAAAATCGCTCGCTACAGAAAAGTGGCGCCCACCGTGGGGCCCGTTCCTTTCTTTCTGCTTCTCTTGTGTGAAAAATTACACAAATGGCGACTCTGCTGGGGAGTCTCCTTTTCTGCCTTAGGGCATCATCCCCGTTTTCCACGGAAAATGGGAACTCTACCGAAGAGAAAGATTGACCTATGCTGGTCCATCTCTTAGGCAGGGAACCACAGATTGGGGCTTCCGCCGGGGAACCCATTTCTGTCAGGAACTTAAGATTCGTAGCTTTATAAGTCTAGGATGATTAGGACAAATATATATACTGCTTTTCCTAATTGCTATACGTGTTTATTTTTCTGCTACTGGGAATGCGTGTGATGCCGCATGTGGTGAGATTGAGTATACACTTAAGAAAAGCCAACCTTTTTCGTAGTGCGGAAGCTATTGGAAATAGCTGTTACGCGATACTACCCTCATTTGAAGCTGGTGATCAATTCTCGGTGAATAGAACTTACTCTAAGATTGCACACAACTCGCTGGCGATCCGCTTGTTGTCTGCCTTCCTGGGAGGAGCTGATGATAATGAGTACAGGTACAAAAATCACCCTAGTATAAACCTTTGGGGACGGGTAGAGCCATGACTTCATGACAACGACCCTTTGACCCCATGTTTTTTCTATGTTTTTGTGTGCTGCATTCATGCATTCATTTAATAAAACATTAAAACATTCAAAAAACTTTCTCTTCTAGTCTCTCTGTTTTTTCAAATTAAACTAAGACTGTGATTGTAAATATCAGAGAAAAGGATTGCATTAATGGATTTCGGTAGAAGGATAACTCACCAGTATACCTTCAAGGTTCCAAAACTAGAGGATTTGAGAAAGTTAGCGAGGATGGTCGTTAACCCAGAGGCTTTTAGAGCCAAGCACGGTAGTTTGCTACCACTGTTAAGAGTCCATGTGATTAAAGGGATCATGGACGCGCTCATTCAGTTCTACGATCCGGTTTATCATTGTTTCACATTCCCGGATTACCAGCTGGCACCAACGCTGGAGGAGTATTCTCATCTGACTGATTTACATATCACTGATCGAGCTCCATTTTCTGGACTGGAAGAAATTCCAAAGAATCAGACTATTGCAAGAGCAATTCATTTGGACGAGTCTGAGGTCAGGACTCACATGACCACTAAGGGTGGCATCCAAGGTTTACCAGCCCAGTTCTTGACCAAGAAAGCTCTGTACTTCGCTAGTATAGGGAACGAGACTGCTTTTGAAAGCATCTTTGTCTTGCTCACCTACGGATTATTTTTGTTTCCCAACATCAATAACTTCGTCGATATCAACGCTATTAAGGTTTTTCTCATTGGAAACCCTGTGCCGACTTTGCTCGCAGATGCGTATCATTCTGTACACTTGGGAAATTTGTACAGCGGAGGGGAGATCACATGCTGTGTACCTTTGCTCTACAAATGGTTTATCTCTCACTTGCCCAAGTCTGCTGCTTTTTGGGATTGCAAGAGTGTCTTACGTTGGTCGCAGAAGATCATGTCCCTCACCAACTCTGATATAGATTGGTGTAATAGGATTTATGAGGGAATCAGAATCATTGACCGTTGTGGAAACTTCCCCAGCGTACCCCTCATAGGAACTAAAGGAGGAATCAACTATCATCTGATATTAGTTCTTCGTCAATTTGGATACCCGATGAGACACATCCCACTGGGTGTTCATCTGGAAGGTCTTTTCTTCAAAGAAGGAGAAAATGACAGAGCACTAAAGATGGAAATAGTACATGCTTAGAAACAGGTTCATAAGAAAGGACGAGAGTCTCTGGGAAAATCAGACTGTGTCTCGGTGGAGCCTTATCTCCATTGGGTACAAACTAGAGCTCTCAAGCTAAAGATGCCTTATCCTCGTTACGGAATTCTTCCGCCGAGGGAAATTGTCATGTACTTCATGACGGAAACTGAAAGGCTTCAGGTTACTCTCAACAAAGTTCAAAAGGAAAGAAGGTCTTGGAAGAACAAGTACCGCACCCTCGCCGTAGAGTGTATCCAAATACAGCAATTACTAAAAGAGAAAGATGCTCTGATTGAAATTTTGGAGCGGCATACTGTAGAGAATCAAGATGACCAAAGAAATTTGCTCACTCCTTTCACTTGGCAAAGGAATGACAACCCGACAACGGCCCAAGCGCCCCGGTCAAAGAAAAGGAAAGTACCAGAGTCAGCACCCGGTTTCTCCTCAGAGAGGACTCGGGACCCATTAGTTTAGATTTCTGTTTCTGCACTTTGTAATCTACTGTATTTCCATTTCTGTAAATTTCAATAAAAAGGGATTTCCCCACTGTTTGATATTTGCAATCTAATTGTCGAAGTTTATTTTAATTAAACCTAAAAACAATTAATATAATCATTGCATTCATCATTCTCACATCACGTATTCTCCTTACCTACGAATCTCACGTTTGTGTCTCGATTCTAGAGTCAAACTGTCTCATTCGTATAATACTCGGGCCAATCGTCAGAAAAAGATGGATAATCTTGAGGAAGAAAACAGAGAGTTGAAAGAAGAGATCGACGCTCTGAGAGAGGATATGAGAAAGCTTCGTAACGACATGCAAGCCATGGCAGAAGCTCAGCTACAAAGAACTGTGATCTCAGAGATCACCTCAACGCCCATCATAGAAAAGTATAATCCTAGGTATCAGATACCGAAAGATCATCCTTGGGGCATGCCTGTTAACTATATCCCGGAAGGATATGTTCCGCCGATCACTGAAGATCAGGGAATCGCAACAGAAGCCGCTGGGCCTGAAGGTTACAAACTTCGGGAAAGCGAAGATGCCAGGGGCATACTCAAGACTCCTGAAGGTTACAAACTTCGGGAAACACCAAGACTTACTGTCGTAGTCACGGTACCACCCCCTGTGATGCACACTGTCCCAGAAGGACAGATTCCACCAACGCCTTCTGGTAAGAAGGAAACTATGTTTGACAGAATGGAGGAATTCCAGGAACAGTTCCTGGAAATGCAGAAAGAGCTGCAAGCCATTCGCGGTCAGGATCTATTTGGAAAGGACGCCGCAGACCTCTGCTTGGTACCAAATGTGAAAGTCCCGCACAAGTTCCAAGTGCCCGACTTTGAAAAATACAAGGGTAACTCTTGCCCTCAGAGCCATCTGGTGATGTACGCTCGGCGGATGTCAGCTCAGACGGAGAATCAGGACCTGCTGATTCACTACTTCCAGGATAGTTTAACCGGTGCCGCACTCAAATGGTACATGGGTTTAAACCGTACTACGATCAGTACATTCAGAGATCTTGGTACTGCCTTCGTCCAACAATACTAGTACAATTTGGACATGGCACCCGACAGAGATCAACTCAGATCAATGCCGCAAAAGGAAAAGGAAACCTTTAAGGAGTATGCTCAAAGGTGGCGTGAAATTGCCGCTCAAATTTGTCCACCTCTTGAGGAAAAAGAGATGACAAAAATCTTCTTAAAGACCTTAAGCTCATTTTACTACGACCGAATGGTTGCCAGTGCACCCAGTGATTTCACCGAAATGGTTGATATGGGTGTACGTCTTGAGGAAGCCGTCCGAGAAGGACGTTTGGTAAAAGACACTGGATCAATGAGCGGTACTAAAAAATACGGTAGTGCTCTCCCTAAGAAAAAAGAGCAAGATATTGGGAATATCTCTATCGGAAAGAAAAGGCGTCGTTATCAGCCAGTAGCAGCTGTTACTCCTGCTATCGGCCCCGCGCCTGTTCCTATATATCAACCTCAGGTTGCGCAGAGCCAGCCTGATCAACAAAGGACACAACAACCTCTTCAGCAGGCTCGTCCTCCATACAACAACAACCGTACAACACGGCCACCAGGATTTGATCCTATACCTGTAACGTACGCAGAGCTATTTCCGTTACTGCTGGCTAAGGGGCACATTCAGACTAAGTCTCCCCTTTCACTTCCGGAAAATCTGCCTTTTTGGTTTAAAGCAGATCAAACATGCCCTTATCATCAAGGAGGTTCAGGGCATAACATTGAGACTTGCCTCAATTTCAAATCCGACATGCAAAAGCTTGTTAGGAGCGGGCTCTTATCTTTCAAAGATACGAACCCTAATGTTCTTACGAACCCGCTGCCTCAACATGAGAAGGCTGCAGTCAATCTGATTGAGAAAGAGACTAACAATGTCTATCAAATTCACGATGTACTCTTATTGGGGACCAATCTGGTCAAGATGCATTGTAGACATAGTGGATATGGCCATGTGTCACCTCATAATTATCACCAGTGTGATATCTGCTCTAAAGATAACCAAGGATGTTCTGTGGTGCAAGCAGCTCTGCAGGAATAGATGGATCTCGGATGGATCCAAGAGCACCGAGTTCGTGGAGTTAACATGGTCTCTACGAATTCTAACGACATTCGAAACCACGACATCCGTGCGATGAATGTCAACTTGGTGGCGATGCACTCAAGGCAAAGCCAGTATCATAATCTGCCGCGGCACGATTACAGTTCCTGTCTGATTTGCTCGGTAAACAAACAGGGATGCTCTTTCATACAAGAGGCCCTCCAGCGTCAGATGGATCTTGGATGGATCCAAGACTACCATGATAGGAACTCCTATCAAATCAATATGGTTCAGATCTTCGATATCCGCGTAATGGATACCAACCTGGTAGAGTTACATGCTGAGCAGGTCCGACTCGGATTCTTAATATCACATGATTACCAAAACTGTAAAGCAGGTTGCGAAAATGATCGAGGTTGTACCCTTGTCCAGGAGGCACTTCAGCACTTGTTAAATCACTGGTGGATGCCAATCTATATGGACGAAGATACTCAACGGATTAGTATCAATAACAGGAATCCTACTCGTCGTCAAAGTCAGGATGTCCGATCAATGGAAGATAACCTAGTGAGGTTGCATTGCATTCAAAGTGGGCGTGGCCAGGTACCACCACACAACTATGACAGTTGTAGCGTCTGTTCGGAAAGTAACCAAGGGTGTTACCTTGTGAAAGCAGCTCTTCAGGGTCAGATCGATCATGGAAAAATTCATCCATATCCAGGTTCAGGACCCATCATTTGGTAGCCGAACTACCTTGCCGATCAAGTTGAGGATGTTGTCACGATCTCTGGTCATCACCAGATCAGGGATGTTTTTGCCATCATTCCTCTACTTGACTAATCTAGAGTTCCCAACCGGGAACGGATTGAGGTTACTTATGACGGTCAGAAAAATCAGAAGGTTCCCATAGTCATCTATCTACCGGGGCCATTACCGTATGAATCAGCAAAGGCGATCCCTTACAAATACGGTGCAACAATAATTGAAAATGGAAAGGAAATTCCATTACCCTCCGTCGTGAATATTGCAGACATCAGTCGTGTAACACGGAGCGGTCGAATCTTCAACCGAGGGGTTGAAGAATCCAACAAAGAAAAGGAACTTCAGGCAGAAATTCCTGATCCACCAGTCGGTCAATCTGGTAATCTCGACTGTTCAAAAGACAAAGATGAGATGCTAAAGCTCATCCAAAGGAGCGAATATAACATTGTTGATCAACTGTTACAGACTCCTTCAAAGATCTCAGTATTATCACTGTTACTCAGTTCAGAAGCACACAGAGAGGCTCTACAGAAAGTCTTGGAGCAAGCCTTTGTGGAACAGGATGTAACAATCAGACAATTCGATAGCATTGTCTCTAACATCACTTCCTGCAATAATTTTGGATTTAGTGATGAAGAATTACCTGAAGAGGGTCGTCGTCATAACATGGCGCTCAACATTACAATTAACTGCCAGGGCGATGCTTTAGCCAACGTACTGGTAGACACAGGGTCAGCCATGAATGTTATGCCAAAGTCCACTTTGACGCAATTATCATTTAAGGGCCCTCCGATGAGAGTCAGCGAGGTCATCGTCAAAGCATTCGACGGATCCAGAAAAGCAGTTATCGGCGAAGTTGATCTTCCCATAACTATTGGTCCTCACACTTTCCAAATCACTTTCCAGGTCATGGACATCCAGGCAACATACAGTTGTTTATTAGGAAGACCTTGGATACATCAGGCTGGAGCGGTCACTTCGACCCTCCACCAAAAGCTAAAGTTCGTTCAGAACGATCAACTTGTCACGGTTTGTGGGGAACAAGCCTTGCTCGTGAGTAACTTATCATCATCTACTTGTGTGGAACCCGAGGAGGTTATTGGAACTCAGTTCCAAGCACTATCGGTGAGCAAGAACGATCAATCCGAAGAAGGAACTTCAATTTCTTCATACAAAGATGCTATCAAAGCGGTCGAGAGTACCGATACAACAGGATGGGGACGGCTTGTCATTCCTATTGACAATAAAACAAAGAAGGGTATTGGTTTTTCTGCAACCTGTACCCAGACAGCCGCCAACGATGAAAGTCTTCATCCCCTTCAAAACTTCTTCCACAGTGGAGGTTTTCTCCACCCAGTGTCTCAGACAGTTCATGCTATCAATGAGGAAGATCCCTCTGACACAGATGAAGAATGGAAGTCCTACCTTAACAAGGACGGCTATATGTCTCAGGAAGAGGTGCCTATGCCTTTTTGCTTTCCTACAGAAAGTCCGAGATTTATACCAAGATCAGATGTCGAAATGATCTACGGAGATTGTGATCCGGAAGGATGCCGTGCTCCGCCAAATTCATTAGAGGAAGACACTCTGATGAAAGAAAACTCTGATCACAATTACTATGGCCCGATGGATGGTCTGCCAATGTGGCAGCCTTACCCAGGAAACTTGGGGCAAGAAAGTCAGCCGAGTAATGAAACTCAGCTGAGCGTCATTGAACAGAATACCTGTGTCCCCACCATGTCATGGGATCAACACTCAGGTCATTCAGAGACTACTCAACATGAAGATGAATTCGCAACGTTCGCAGGACTTGAATTCATCAACTATGCTTTTCCTGAGGTCAACGTCATCGAAAGAGATGATTCCTCCAGTTCCAAAGAAGTTTGGGACACTCTGGGGGTGGAAAATACGACTTTATGGTCAAGTACACTGCTCCCGAAAGCTCTCGTATCAGGCTCGAAGATATCCAGTCAACTGGATAGGGAGATACAGCTGAGAGCACCAATGCTATGCAAAATGCAACAGAGGAATCCTCCTACGACAACTCTGCTTGGGAGACAGATTCCAACGATCATACTCCACCAGAAATCAGCGTCATTTCTGAAGACAAATCAAGGAAGGTGCCAGACTTTGTGATTCACCGAGGAGTTCGCCGCCAATGGGTTGCCGTCGAGGTTCCGAAGGTCATTCGACAGTCAAAGTAATTGCCATCTTTAACCTTTCACCCTGCCCAGGTGAAACGGATGTTTTGATAGGGCTCACTTTCTATAAATTTCCCTCTTCGCTTTGCCCGAAGCGAGTGAGTTTTGTTTTATAGGGTTGTAGTTTCAAGATTCGACTTGTTCATTAATAAAATAACGTCGTTCTGTAATTTCCGCATTAATTGTTGTTTTCTCTTTTTGCTTTTTCAGAAAATGGTAATCCTAAAAAACATTCAATAATAAAAACAAGCAGTAAAATCAAAACACTGCACACACTTGAATTTTCTCTATCTTTTCTAAACACGAATCATCACGTCATACAGATTGCTTGTTTTATACCCCGTTGAAACATACGATCCGATGCCTTCTTCCAACTTTGAGTTCCCGGTATTCGAGGCTGAAGAAGAAAATGACGACCAAATTCCAGAAGAGATCTCCCGACTACTCAGACAAGAGGAAAGGTCCATCGAACCTCACAAAGAGCCGTTGGAAACGGTAAACTTGGGTTCAGAAAAAGAGAGAAAAGAAATCAGGATCGGAGCATTGCTCAGTCCAACTGCCAGAGAGGGTTTGATAAAGCTTCTCAAGGAATTCCCCGATGTATTCACTTGGTCCTATCAGGATATGCCAGGGTTGGATACCAGCATCGTGGAACATCACTTACCGCTAAGATCGGAATGTCCGCCAGTAAAGCAAAGGTTGAGACGCACTCACCCGGACGTGGCCATCAAAATTAAAGAGGAGGTACAGAAACAGATCGACGCGGGTTTCCTCGCTACATCTGAATATCCTCAATGGCTAGCCAACATCGTACCCATTCCCAAAAAGGACGGAAGGGTCAGGATGTGTGTTGATTACAGAGATCTAAACAAGGCAAGTCCAAAGGACGACTTTCCTTTACCACACATTGACATGTTGATTGACAGCACAGCAATGTTCAAAGTATTCTCCTTCATGGATGGATTCTCGGGCTATAACCAGATCAAAATGGCGCCGAAAGACATGGAGAAAACTTCGTTCATTACCCCATGGGGTACCTTTTGTTACAAGGTAATGTCGTTCGGTTTGAAGAACGCCGGGGCAACCTATCAAAGGGCCATGACTACTCTGTTTCATGACATGATACACAAAGAAATCGAGGTATATGTCGATGATTTGATTGCAAAATCAAGAACAGAGGATGAGCACGTTGAACATCTGTCAAAATTGTTCGAACGTCTAAGAAAATTCAAGCTCCGCTTGAATCCCAACAAGTGCACCTTCGGTGTCCGTTCAGGGAAACTACTAGGGTTCATCGTCAGCCAGAAAGGAATTGAGGTTGATCCTGACAAGATCAAAGCCATTCAAGAAATGCCTTCTCCGAAAACTGAAAAACAAGTCAGAGGATTCCTGGGACGTTTGAACTACATCTCCAGATTCATATTCCTTATGACCGCCACTTGTGCGCCGATTTTTAAGTTATTGAAAAAGAACCAGGATTGCGTTTGGTCAGAAGATTGCCAAACCACCTTCGACAGTATCAAGGAATATCTGTTGAATCCTCCGATCCTATCACCTCCAGTGGAAGGAAGACCACTGATCATTTACCTCACAGTCCTAGAGGACTCAATGAGATGTGTTCTTGGCCAACAAGACGAAACTAAAAGGAAAGAGTCTGCCATTTACTATCTAAGCAATAAATTCACCGACTGCGAGACTCGGTACACAAGGCTTGAGAAAACTTGTTGCGCTTTGGCTTGGGCAGCCAAACGTCTTCGCCAGTACATGATTCGTCATACTACTTGGTTGGTCTCCGAAATGGATCCAATCAAGTACGTTTTCGAAAAACCTGCTCTCACGGGAAGGATTGCCCATTGGCAGATGTTACTATCAGAATATGACATAGAGTACCATGCTCAGAAAGTCGTTAAAGGAAGTATTTTAGCCGATCATTTGGCTCATCAACCGATTAACGATCAAGAATCAATCGGGTTTGACTTCCCAGACGAAGATGTCATGTATCTAAAGATGAAAGATTGCGATGAACCGCTACCCAGTGAAGGGCCAGAACTAGGTTCCCAGTGGGGACTTATCTTTGACGGAGCAGTCAATCATTATGGAAACGGAATTGGGGCAATCATTGTTACCCCTCAGGGTTCCCACATTCCTTTCACTGCCAGACTTACGTTCAAATGTACGAACAACGAGGCCGAATACGAAGCTTGTATTATGGGTCTCGAAGAAGCGATTGATTTAAGGATCAAAAACTTGGACGTATACGGCGACTCAGCCTTGGTTATCAATCAGATAAAAGGAGATTGGAACACATACCAATCAGGATTGATTCCTTACAAAGACTATGCAAGGAGGTTGTTACCCTTCTTCAACAGAGTCGACTTTCATCACATCCCTCGTGATGAGAATCACATGGCTGACGCATTAGCCACTCTCTCTTCCATGATTAGTGTAGGTCGATGGAATGACATACCTAAGATTGACGTTATGCGCCTTGAACAGGCCGCTTACATCTTCACGATTGAAGCAGTCATAGACGACAGACCTTGGTATCACGATATCAAATGCTTCCTTCAGAAACAAGAGTACCCATCTGGGGCACTCAGAAAAGACAGGAAAACCCTCAGAAGATTGGCCGAAAACTTCTTCCTGAGCGGTGACACTCTTTATAAGAGAAATTTTGACATGGTCTTGCTCCGATGCATCGACAGACCAGAAGCAGACATGCTCATGAAAGAAATTCATGAAGGATCCTTTGGCACTCATACCAACGGACACACAATGGCGAGAAAAATTCTCAGGGCCGGGTATTATTGGTTGACAATGGAATCCAACTGCTACAAGTACATAAGGAGGTGTCACAAGTGTCAGATATACTCCGACAAAATTCATGTACCGCCATCACATCTCAAAGTTCTTTCTTCCCCGTGGCCATTTTCCATATGGGGAATCGATATGATTGGTATGATTGAGCCCAAGGCTTCAAACGGACATCGGTTCATCCTGGTAGCCATTGACTATTTCACCAAGTGGGTCGAAGCAGCGTCATTCGCCAATGTAACCCGACAAGTGGTGGTCCGATTTATCAAAAACAATATCATCTGCCGTTATGGTGTACCAAGCGAGATCATTACTGATAATGGATCTAACTTGAACAATAAGATGATGAAAGAGTTGTGTGCAGAGTTCAAGATCGAACACCATAACTCATCTCCCTACCGACCCAAGATGAACGGAGCGGTAGAAGCGGCTAACAAGAACATCAAGAAGATTGTTCAAAAAATGGTTGTAACCTACAAAGATTGGCACGAGATGCTACCCTTTGCTCTTCATGGTTATCGCACATCTGTCTGTACTTCAACAGGGGCTACCCCTTTCTCTCTAGTATATGGCATGGAGGCGGTTCTCCCCATAGAAGTAGAGATCCCATCAATCCGGGTATTGATGGAAGCTCAGCTCACCGAAGCTGAATGGTGTCAAAGTTGACACGACGAACTGAACCTGGTCGAAGAGAAGAGAATCACGGCACTATGCCACGGTCAGTTGTATCAACAAAGAATGAAGAGGGCGTTCGACAAAAAGGTCCGACCTCGTGTCTTCAGAAAAGGAGACCTCGTGCTCAAGAAGATACAATCATTTCTCACTGACTCTCGGGGCAAATGGACCCCGAATTATGATGGCCCCTATGTGGTCACGAAAGCTTTCTCAGGCGGCGCCTTGAGACTTGCAACCATGGACGGAGAGGAATTTGCCTACCCAACGAATGTTGATGTAGTCAAGAAATGCTTCGCCTAAACTAAAAAAAAAACGTCTCGGTGGATTGAAAACCCGAAAGGGCGGTCCATGCAAAAGTTAGAGACATGAAAAAAATCATCCCGATGGATTGGAAATCTCATAGTACAATCCAGGCAAAAATTAGGGATAATGGCAAGTAACTATGTTCAACAGAGGCAAGTCCCTCAGCAGCAGTTACAACATCATCTATCGGAGGAAATCTCCAGTCAAAGGTCATCTTCGACGGAAGCTCAGGATGCCCCGAATTCAAAGTTGGTAGAAGGATAGTGGTCGTTATGTTTCAACGTAGCCCTTTCCCTGTAAATTACCATTTTCTAACTTTGTATATACTTTTTGGAATCACGCGTTTGGCTGATCTCCATCTTATCAATAAAATTTGAGCCTTTGTGCTTTTGTTTGTAATTCTTAGCTTGTTTTAGCTTTACAGAACGACGTTGTTTAAACTTAATCAGCGATTCTTGAAATAAAACAAAAATGAATTTACTTGTTAAAACTTTTTCTGCTTTTAAATTAAAGATGGCAATTTCTTTTGACTGTTGAACATCAGAAGAACATCGATCGCTTCTCCCGAAGTAAGTGGATTTCAAAGTGTAGAATCAAAGTACTCATTCTAAGCCAGTATGCCTGAATGAAGGGATCAACTGTGTCAGAGACCTTGTTTCGTCTGACACTCCTCTGCCGAGTTCTCATCTCCTAAGCCCGATCGACATAGCTCCCCGCGTGGACTATCTCTCCTAAGCAAGGTGGAATTGCTATTTTGAATCAACGGTACTTCTTCGCCCCGCGATGGCCGAGTATCCAATTGTGTTCATCCATTAGTCTGTATGTCGCGTCTGTTTTGTCAGCATAAACATACATACTTCATGCATTTTATTTGCGTTCGCATTTCGTATTGCATCACTATCACTTGAGTCGGTCTTGTCCCCTAGTGATAAACAGTTTTCTCAATCGAGTTTGTCAGTTCTTTCCTCGTCAGGAAATGTTGCGTCTGCACAACCTCGCCACCAGTGTATCTTTAGATCAGAGTCGGTACTTGGCCACTTTGATAACTTGAACCTCTGAAAGATCAGAGAACCTTCAACAAATGTCACTCTTCGCCATTGAAGATGATATCCTCGTTTTCCCGGATTAAGGAAAATCCACAGAGAAAGCCTCGTGATCAGAGATTCGGCAGCATGCCAGTTTTGCTCCGAAAGGATCGCTGATGAAAGGTCATCGGCCCCACAAAATTGGACCCCATCATATGGCGCTTCTCCGGGAAGATCCCGAGAAAAGTATGATGAAAGATCCCAAACGAAAACAGTCTCTCAAGAGACTCGCTTTCCCCAGTAGAATCGACAGATGGCGTCTCCAACAGAGAAGTTTGTACACCTCTACAACTCAGACGAATGGGTTCCCCAGCAAGTCTGACATCAAAACTTTTTCCACTCAAATGGCATCTCCCCAGGAAAATTCGGCGAGAAGTTTGAGGAAAGCCGCTACGAATAGCGTCCCTTGTCAGTAAATTTTATTGGCAAAAGAAACTAAGACCAGTTCTTGGTAGGAAACCAGGATCGAGGGGAAGTTTAAATCAGAAACTAAGACCAGTTCTTGGTAAGAAACCAGGATCGAGGGGAAGTTCAAATCAAAAACTAAGACCAGTTCTTGGTAAGAAACCAGGATCGAGGGGAATTTTAAATCAGAAGCTAAGACCAGTTCTTGGTAAGAAACCAGGATCGAGGGGAAGTTTAAATCAGAAACTAAGACCAGTTCTTGGTAAGAAACCAGGATCGAGGGGAAGTTTAAATCAGAAACTAAGACCAGTTCCTTGGTAGGAAACCAAGAACGAGGGGAGGTTTATTTCAAAAGAAAACTGAGACCAGTTCCTTGGCTGAAGACCAGGATCGAGGGGAAGTTTACCTTTTCTAAGCATTATTGCTTAGTTGAAGAAGATGAATGTGTAAGCTACCATTCATAACCACCATCAAAATTTTGGATATTCCGATATTTAATCCTCTTGCACCCCGAATGCTCGAATCCCTTCGTCATTCATACCTTCGGGTCCAAGAAGATTAAATAGGGGCATCTGTAATACCCCAAATTTTGACCACTTAGATTTCCCATCATTGTGAAAATCATCATCACAATATGGATGTACCTTTATGCTTCATCAGTCTCCCCAAAGATGGGTGAGCATCCAATACAATCAAAATTAGGGTTTCAAGCCCTCTCTGAGCTTTAGACAAAGGATCAATCAAGAAATGACATGATCTTCAACTTGTCTAATCTCTCAAACATCCACAATGGATCAAAAAGGACTCCCACTTCAAGGATTAAGCACAAGGCTGCTCCCTTCTAGGTGGATCAAGTCTCAAGATTGACAGTGTCACCAAATTAGGGTTTTGGTCGACCAGGGCCTCCAGATGGAAATTTTCATCTGGGCACAAGCCATTGATCCAAAACATAACCTAATATACTCCATGGAACCTCATGAACCCATGCATCAAGTCAATTTTGCCTCAGGGGATGCATTCATCAAAAATCAGGAATTAGGGTTTCTTGACCTAATTCACCCCTAAGTTGACTTTTGGGATAAACCATGAGCCAAGACCTCAAGAGATGATTTTAGGGTCTCTAATACACCATGTTGATCCCTTTGGAACAATGGATTGATCCAAGAAGCTTGAGCAACAAGTTTCATTTTCATTTGCACCACAATTAGGGTTTTAAGGGAAAAGTCAACTGTAACTTTGACTTTTGACCAAGGCATGCTCCCAAACCCTAATACATGATTGAATATACCCTATGACATCCATGGAACATGTCCATCAAGTTTGATTTAGGTCAAGGACATGATTTCCTGAAGAATTGCACAGTTTGGAATTCATCTGATAAAAAGTCAACTGTGCACAAAAGTCAACTTTGACTTTTTGAGATTTTTCACCAAAATGGATTTTCAACCCTAAAATGATGTTAATGTATGATTTGAATCATCATTCATCAAGAAAAATCAAGAAAAGTGAGATAACTTGTAAAAGGGGTAACCATAAAACTTAGAAATTTTTCTAAGTTAAAAATAAAGTGGCAAAGGTACCAACTTTGGAGGACCATAACTCCTAAACCACAAGGCCATTTTTTCTCATCCAAAGATGGATTTGTAGCCCTAACTATCACCTACAAAAACTTCAACTACAATTCATTCCAATTCATTAAGGATTTTGAGTTATGGAGTGATCAAAGTGGCTGAAAAGTGAAAATGTCACTTTTTCCAACACTTAGTGAAATTTTCACTAAGTCAGAATTCTGCTTCACTTTTTGCCAAATGTAGGGGGATTTTTCACTTGGAATCAAAAGAGATCAAAACCAAACTTGTTCAAACAGTTGTTGTATCATGTTAGGGCTTTCCAAAATGGCCAAGAACATTGCCAAATTCAACCTACATCATGAGATACAACATTGGCAAGTTGCCTTGCTGAAATCTGTCAAGGCAAGGCAGAATTTGCATTTTGGCTCGATTTTCCAAAATCAGCCAATTGCAATTGCTCCAATCCACTTGGACATCTCAGAGGATTGAATCCAAAGGGGACAATCACTGAGCCAAGCCTCCAAGGTCCAAGGAACAAGGAATAGCATGTTGAACCTAGAGTTGTCAAAATAGGGACAAGACTTCAAATTTGGAATGAGGCATTCAATGGAACCATCAAGGTGGCATGGACTGAGCCATTCTCATCTGAAATCAGTCAAGACTTATCCAAGACCAAGGGGACCAAACCTCTGTGCCCTAACCTCTAGTCAATGGCTAGAGGAGACTTTCATTTCCATTGGCCAACATTGAGGAAACCTACTTACCAGCTGCCATGCACTATTCCTTGCAAAACAAACTTGCTCTACTATAAATAGAGCTCAATTGTGGTCAGTTTAAGTACACCAAAGCCATCTAACAGATGCTTTCCTCAAAATCTCTTTCTCTTGGCAAAAATGCCTTTCTTAGCAAGGTAGCTATCGGGTTTTGAGTTTGAGAGAAATTCTGCACAAACCAATCACTCACACACCTCACATACATCACATATGAGCTGATCAAACACTCACATAACTTCTGAAACATCAAAATCTCAAAATCACTTGCCATCCACACAAGTTTGAAGTGAAGTTGCAGCTGAGATGCCATAAACTGATCCAGTCCATTTCAATTCAATCCAAGTGTTCAAACACACTCCATATGGTGTAGGGAAGCTGTTCAGATCATCACAACTCATCTGTAACACCTCCAACCCAGAATTTGATTTGCTCTTGCTGTCACGACTTGGAGGTAAGCATATACTTGGTCATCTCTCAATCTATGCATATTTCCTCGCACAATAATTTGGCCATATGTTCATAATCATGCATGGAATGTTTTCCCTCAATTAATTGCATTGTTTGAATCGTGTATCAAAAATCCTAGCCTTCATGCAGAAATTAGGGTTCTTGAGGTCTCTTCGTGATTTCTTGTTGTATGTTTAATTTAAATGAAATTAAAGTACATAGACATGATCGTGAGGTTGAGACGAGCATAATGATATGTGGATTGTATGATATGGTTACGTATTCATGGAGATTGGATAGAAAATGCAAATCTGGACAAACTGAAAAACGCGCGTGTTCTTGGTGTTGTTCTTGGCGCCATTTTCATATATTTGAATATTTGAATTTTGTGATTTTGTTTAATTGATTCAAAAATTAATTTCTCTCTGAGTTTTAATGATTTTGAGTTGATTCTTTTTTTAATAATTCACAAAAATGTTAAAATATTTTATTTTCACAAAAAATCCCAAAAATATTATTTATTTCATATAATTGATATTTTTGTAGAGAATTAATATTTTGATTGTTTTTGGCATTTTAAATATTTTTTCTACATTGATTTTGCAACTTTTAATGCTTTCTAATTATTTTGTAGGTCAATACTTAATTTTTGAAGCATTAATCCAAGATCACAATTTGTTTTCCATGTGTTAAACAATTTTTGATCATTTTAATTGAATTTTTATTCAATTAAATACATTTTTGAAAACAAATTAGGGTTTTGGATTAATTCAACCCTTATAAATCATTTTCAAAAACACTTTGGGCCTCTATTATAGTGTAAGACCCAATCCTTTTTTTGACCAAATCATCTTTGGGCCTCACTTATTGTATAAGTCCCGATACCGTCAAAAAACAAACGGCGCGATCGTCGCCTTTTCAAAAATCATCTGGGCCTACCCTCGAGTAGTAAGACCCATTTATTTTTCTTCAAAAATCTTTGGGCCTCTTGAGAGAGTGTAAGACCCATCCCCCCTTGTACAAAAACTTTTTGGGCCTCACTCATTGTATAAGTCCCTCTGTACAAGTAAACGGCGCGATCGTCGCCCGTTTAAAATTAAAAACCATAGGGGCCTACCCTCGTGTTATAAGCCCCACTCTTTTCTTTAAACCTTTTTTGGACCTCTTGAGAGAGTGTAAGACCCATCCCTTTGTACAGAAATCCTTTTTGGGCCCCAGTCACTTGTATAAGTCCCTCTTTACAAATTCAACAGTGCGCTCACTGATAAAACCCTGGGCCTCTCCTTGAGCTGTAAGCCCCAAATCTTTCTTTTTCAAAGCACTTTCTCCTTTGATTTTGAATATACTGTTGTTTTTATCTTTCTTTGTTGAACAACTAACCAAACAGCATGGAAGCACTACAACCGAGTAAGTGGTTATCGCTTTCATTTACTGCTTTCATATTATAAACTGTATTGTGGGGCTGCTCACTGTAAGTCTCCTTTCATAAACTCATATCTACTGTGTAATAATAGTATAGATATTTAGAGTTTCCCAGGCAATTACGTCTAGAACTAGGTGACGCCGTTTCACTTATTCGTAGAAATAGACGCCTAGATCCCCAATAGGAACACCAGATACAGTCTTCTCTTCGGCTGTCCTCCTTAGGAATTGTCAAGAAATTCTATTCCCCAGAGATGAATTATTCTCGGTGAAACTTCTCTTGAATTTCTTTAAACCTCCGAACTGTGCAAACTCTCTTGAAAAGATAAAAGTTGCTGGATAGTAAACCTCGCACGTTTACCAGTGGTTTTATCTTTAAAAGAGTTTTCTTGAACTTTTCCTTGGTTTGGGACCCACGGGCTTCTTAAAAGCATCGGCCTCCTCTTGGGCATCGTACAAGGACCCACAGGCTTCCTATAAGCAACCCGGCCTCCTCTTGGGCATTATTCAAGGACCCTATGGCTTCTTAGAAGTATTCACAGCCTCCTCTTAGGCTTCGTATAATGATCTCTTCCTCCGGGAATGATAGCCTCCTCTTGGGCATCGTACAAGGACCCGTCGGCTTCTTAAAAGTTTCCAGCCTCCTCTTGGGCTTCGTACAAATTGTCCCGACGACCTCCTAGAGGTATAGGAATAGAACCTAGTCATCCTCATAGAACAGTCCTTTCATAGAGCCTACTACTGTTTCTCGAAGCATAGTACAAAAGATAAAACTCTAGACTTGGACAGTCTAACTTCCTTGAGTCTCAAAGACATTCTCAAGCACCCTTCGTTAAATAGGAAGGAAACCCGCAGACTCGGATAGTCTCAATACCCTTTGGATTTCCCGTTTCCTCAAAGAGAAGGAAATATCCCTGATCCTCGAATCAAATCCCTGAGTACAGTGTTGCTCATATAAGAATTGATTTTCTCTTTTTAAATCAGTATATTGGATCTGTCACTCAACTGAAACAGTTACAATAGCCTCCATCTTGGGCTTTATACGAGATACCAAAAGACTCCATCGTCGGGTCAAAACCTTTTCGCCTCTCTCTCGGGCTTTGTACGAGATACAAAAAACACTCTCTTACTGAGTATAAAAGATTCTCCAACTGAGTCAACTCTTTGCTAGCCTCCTCTTAGGCTTTGTATAACGATATGCCCCACTGGGTCAAAAACTTTTAGCCTCTCTCTCGGGCTTTGTACGAGACACAAAATAGCCTCCTCTTAGGCTTTGTATAATGATTTTCCTAGCGGAAATTAGCCTCGTCTTAGGCTTTGTATAAGAAAACCACTGGTTAATCCAATTAACCTTTTAGCATCAAAGTTGTGCCTCGTTCATAGTACACAAACATCAACAACTCTTTTCCCTTCATCTAATCGCTGTAAGCGGCAAGCCTCTGGATCATCTATATCCATGCCACTGTCCCTCTTTTAGCATGAGAAATTCCTAAGGAAAGATGGCATTGCTCTACACTGAGTTAAAGTCTTCTCCTTCAGGTTAAAACCCTTTCTTCGGAAATTATGGCATTGCTCGGATCCGCGTATCCCAGTTAAAGTAATTCTCCTTCTCCCCTCTTTAGAGATGACAAATTCTCTTTAAAGTCGAGGTCTTTCAGCTTCACGTCTTGGGCTTTGAACAAGACACAAATAGACCTTTCAGCTTCACATCTTGGGCTTTGAACAAGATACAAATCACCTTTCACTTCACGTCTTGGGCTTTGAACAAGACACCAAAAACCAATTTCCTCCCATAGAATAGGAGGAACTACGAACGCTCTGATTTCCCTGTTTCGATAAACGGGAATACGTAGGCATAAGAT
This sequence comes from Lathyrus tuberosus, assembly GCA_022829125.1. Classification (NCBI taxonomy): domain Eukaryota; kingdom Viridiplantae; phylum Streptophyta; class Magnoliopsida; order Fabales; family Fabaceae; genus Lathyrus; species Lathyrus tuberosus. The sequence continues at coordinate 18,479,848 of JALAZF010000005.1, read as the reverse complement.
CGAAAGAAAAGACCTTAGCGAGCGCAATCAACAAAAAACCCAAATCCCATATCTCCATCAATTAAAAGCAGTAATTCAAAAGCATCAGTCCTAAACATCCTAATCCTTATTCCCCGCCAGAAAACTTTACCTAGAAAAAAGAAAGAAAGAACTGTATTGGCGAAATACGAATAACCAGTACAAAGGCCCCCCCACATTGATAGCATCCGTAACCTAACAGACCGCTGTTTAAACTCAGTATGCAAGCAGGGTTAATTGGAGACATCTATTTCCCTTCCTTATTCAGCTAACAATAGGATAAAAAAATGAATCGACCTGTAGTTTTAAGCTCAACCGCAGAGAGCGACCAGCGCTTAAGAACCGCGTCCAAAATCGCTCGCTACAGGGCCTTTGAATGATAATTGCATCAAAGTGGACTTCGGCATAACATTCAGGGCTGACCCTGTGTCTACCAGTACGCTGGCTAAAGCATCGTCCTGGCAGTTAACTGTAATGTTGAGCGCCATGTTATGATGGCGACCCTCTTCAGGTAATTCCTCATCACTAAATCCAAAATTGTTGCAGGAAGTGATGTTAGAGACAATACTATCGAACTGTCTGATTGTTACATCCTGTTCCACAAAGGCTTGCTCCAAGACTTTCTGTAGAGCCTCCCTGTGGGCTTCTGAACTGAGTAACAGTGATAATATCGAGATCTTTGAAGGAGTTTGTAACAGTTGATCGACAATGTTATATTCACTCCTTTGGATGAGCTTCAGCATCTCATCATCATTTTTTGAAAGGTCGGGATTACTGGATTGACCGTCTGGTGGATCAGGAGTTTCCGCCTGAAGTTCCTTTTCCTTGTTAAGTTCCCCAACCCCTCGGTTGAAGATTCTACCACTCCGTGTTACACGACTGATGTCTGCAATATTCACGACGGAGGGTAATGCAATTTCCTTTCCATTTTCAACGGTCGTTGCACCGTATTTGTAAGGGATAGCCTTAGCTGATTTATACGGTAGTGGTCCCGGTAGATAGATGACTATGGGAACCTTCTGATTTTTCTGACCATCATAATTAATCTCGATCCGTTCTCGGTTGGGAACTTTAGATTCGTCAAGTAGAGGGATAATGGCAAAAACATCCCTGGTCTGGTGACGACCAGAGATTGTGACAACATCCTCAGCTTTCTCGGCAAGGTAGTTTGGCGTCCAGTTGATGGGTCCAGAACCCGGATATGGACGAATTTCTCCACGATTCACCTGACCCTGAAGAGCTGCTCTCACAAAGTAACACCCTTGGTTACTTTCCGAACAGACGCCGTAACGTTCATAGTTGTGTGGTGGCACCTGGCCACGTCCACTTTGAATACAATGTAACCTCACTAGGTTAGCTTCCAGAGATCGGACATCCTGACTCTGACGCCGAGTAGGATTCCTGTTATTGATACTAATTTGTTGAGTATCTTCATCCATATAGATTGGCATCCACCAGTGATTTAATAAGTACTGAAGTGCCTCCTGGACAAGGGTACAACCTCGATTGTTTTCGCAACCCGCTTTACAACTTTGATAGTCATGTGACACCCAGAATTCGAGTCAGACCTGTTCAGCATGTAACTCTACCAGGTTGGTATTCGTCATGCGAATATCAAAGATCTGAACCATGTTGATTTGATAGGAGTTCCTATCATGGTAGTCTTGGATCCATCCAAGATCCATATGACGCTGGAGGGTCTCCTGTATGAAAGAGCTTCCCTGTTTGTTGACCGAGCAAATCAGACAGGAACTGTAATCGTGCCGCGGCATATTATGATAATGGCTTTCCCTTGAGTGCATCACCACCAAGTTGACATTCATTGCACGGATATCGTGGTTCTGAATGACGTTAGAATTAGTGTAAACCATGTTAACTCCACGAATTCGGTGCTCTTGGATCCATCTGAGATCCATCTGTTCCTGCAGAGCTGCTTGCACCATTGAACATCCCTGATTGTTTTTAGAGCAGATATCACACTAGTGATAATTATGAGGTGGCACATGGCCATATCCACTCTGTCTACAATGCATCTTGACTAGATTGGTTTTCAACAAGAGTACATCGTGAATTTGATAGACATCGTTAGTCTCTCCTTCTATCAAATTGACTGCAGCCTTTTCGTGTTGAGGCAGCGGGTTTGTGAGAACATTAGGATTTGTATCCTTGAAGGATAAGACCCCGCTCCTAACAAGTTTTTGCACGTCGGACTTGAAATTGAGACAAGTCTCTATATTATGCCCCGATCCTCCTTGATGATAAGGGCAAGTTTTATCCACCTTAAACCAAAAAGGCGGATTTTCCGGTACTGTAAGAGGAGATTTAGTCTGAATGTGCCCCTTAGCCAGTAGTAATGGAAACAGCTCTGCGTATAACACGGGTATAGGATCAAATCCTGGTGGCCGTGTTGTACGGTTGTTGTTGTATGGAGGACAAGCCTGCTGAAGAGGCTGTTGTGTCCTTTGCTGATCAGGTTGGCTCTGCGCAACCTAAGTTTGATACGTAGAAATAGACGCAGGGTTGATAGCAGAAGTCACAGCTGCTACCGGTTGATACCGTCACCTTTGCTTTCCGAGAGAGATATTCCCAATATCCTGCTCTTTTTTCTTAGGGAGAGCACTACCGTATTTTTTAGTACCGCTCGTCGATCAAGTGTCTTTTACCAAACGCCTTTCTCGGACGGCTTTCTCAAGACGTACGCCCATCCCCACCATCTCGGTGAAATCACTGGGTGCACTGGCAACCATTCGGTCATAGTAAAATGAGCTTAAGGTCTTTAAGAAGATCTTTGTCATCTCTTTTTCCTCAAGGGGTGGACAAATTTGAGCGGCGATTTCACGCCACCTTTGAGCATACTCCTTAAAGGTTTCCTTGTCCTTTTGCGACATCGATCTGAGTTGATCTCTGTCGAGTGCCATGTCCAAATTGTATTTGTATTGTTGGACGAAGGCAGTACCGAGATCTCTGAATGTACTGATCGTAGTATGGTTTAAACCCATGTACCATTTGAGTGCGGCACCGGTTAAACTATCCTGGAAGTAGTGAATCAGTAGGTCCTGATTCTCCGTCTGAACTGACATCCGTCGAGCGTACATCACCAGATGGCTTTGAGGGCAAGAGTTACCCTTGTATTTTTCAAAGTCGGGCACTTGAAATTTGTGCGGGACTTTCACATTTGGCACCAAGCAGAGATTTGTGGCGTCCTTTCCAAATAGATCCTGACCGCGAATGGCTTGCAGTTCCTTCTGCATTTCCAAGAACTGATCCTGGAATTCCTCCATTCTGTCAAACATAGTTTCCTTCTTACCAGAAGGTGTCTGTGGAATCTGTCCTTCTGGGACAGTGTGCACCACAGGGGGTGGTACCGTAACTACGGGAGTGAGTCTTGGCGTCTCCCGAAGTTTGTAACCTTCAGGAGTCTTCAGTATGCCCCTTGCATCTTCTCTTTCCTGAAGTTTGTAACCTTCAGGCCCAGCGGCTTCTGTTGTGATTCCCTGATCTTCAGTGATCGGCGAAACATATCCTTCCGGGATATAGTTAACAGGTATTCCCCAAGGACGATCTTTCGGTATTTGATACCTAGGATCATACTTTTCTACTATGGGCGTTGAGGTGATCTCTGAGATCACAGTTCTTTGTAGCTGAGCTTCTGCCATGGCTTGCATGTCGTTACGAAGCTTTCTCATATCCTCTCTCAGAGCGTCGATCTCTTCTTTCAACTCTCTGTTTTCTTCCTCAAGATCATCCATCCTTTTCTGACGATTGGCCTAAGTATTATACGAATGAGACAGTTTGACTCTAGAACCGAGACACAAACGTGAGATTCGTAGGTAAGAAGAATACGCGATGTGAGAATGATGAATGCAATGATTATATTAATTGTTTAAGGTTTAATCAAAATAAACTTCGACAATTAGATTGCAAATATCAAACAGTGGGGAAACCCCTTTTTATTGAATTCAAAGGATTATAGAAATGGAAATACAGTAGATTACAAGGTCCAGAAACAGAAACCTAAACTAATGGGTCTCGAGTCCTCTCTGAAGAGAAATCGGGTGCTGATTCTGGTATCTTCCTTTTCTTCGACCGGGGCTATTGGGCCGTTGTCGGGTTGTCATTCCTTTGCCAGGTGAAAGGAGCGAGCAAATTCCTTTGGTCATCTTGATTCTCTACAGTATGTTGCTCCAAAATTTCAATCAGAGCGTCCTTCTCTTTCAGTAGTTGCTGTATTTTGATGCACTCTACATCCAGGGTGCGATACTTGTTCTTCCAAGACCTTCTCTCCTTTTGAACTTTGTTGAGAGTAACCTGAAGCTTTTCAATCTCATTCATGAAGTACATGACAGATTCCCTCGGTGAAAAAATCCCGTAACGAGGATAAGGCATCTTTAGCTTGAGAGCTCTAGTTTGTACCCAGTGGAGATAAGGCTCCACCGAGACACAGTCGGGTTTTCCTAGAGACTCTCGTCCTTTCTTATGAACATGCTTCCAAGCGTGCACTATTTCCATTTTTAGTGCTCTGTCATTTTCTCCTTCTTTGAAGAAAACACCTTCCAGATGACCACCCCGTGGGACGTGTCTCATCGGGTATCCAAATTGATGATGAACCAATATCGGATGATAGTTGATTCCTCCCTTAGTTCCTATAAGGGGTACGTTGGGGAAGTTTCCACAACGGTCAATGATTCTGACCCCATCATAGATCCTATTACACCAATCTATATCAGAGTTGGTAAGAGACATGATCTTCTGCGACCAACGTAAGGCACTCTTGCAATCCCAAAAAGCAGCAGACTTGGGCAAGTGAGAGATAAACCATTTGTAAAGCAAAGGTACACAGCATGTGATCTCCCCTCCGCTGTACAAATTTCCCAAGTGTACAGAATGATACGCATCTGCAAGCAAAGTCGGCACAGGGTTTCCAATGAGAAAAACCTTAATGGAGTTGATATCTACAAAGTTATTGATGTTGGGAAACAAAAATAACCCGTAGGTGAGCAAGACAAAGATGCTTTCAAAAGCAGCCACGTTTCCTATACTGGCAAAATACAGGGCCTTCTTTGTCAAGAACTGGGCTGGCAAACCTTGGATGCCACCCTTGGTAGTTAGGTGAGTCCTAACCTCAGACTCGTCCAAATGAATTGCTCTTGCAATGGTCTGATTCTTTGGAATTTCTTCCAGTCCAAAAAATGGAGCTCGATCAATAATGTGTAGATCAATCAGATGAGAATACTCCTTCAGCGTTGGTGCGAGCTGGTAATCCGGGAATGTGAAACAGTGATAAACTGGATCATAAAACTGAATGAGCGCATCCATGATTCCCTCAATCACATGGACTCTTAACAGTGGTAGCAAACCTCCGTGTTTGGCTCTGAAAGCCTCAGGGTTAGTGATCATCCTCGCTAATCTTCTCAAATCCTCTAACTTTGGAACCTTGAAGGTATACGTATGAGTTTTCCTTCTACCGAAATCCATTAGCACAATCCTTTTCTCTGATATTTGCAATCACAGTCTTAGTTTAATTTGAAAAACAGAGAGACTAGAAGAGAAGATTTTTTGAATGCTTTAATGTTTTTAAATGAATGCATGAATGCAGCACACAAAAACATAGGAAAAACATGGGGTCAAAGGGTCGTTGTCATGAAGTCAAGGCTCTACCCATCCCCAAAGGTTTATACTAAGGTGATTTTTGTACCTGTACTCATTATCATCAGCTCCTCCCAGGAAATCAAAACAACAAGCAGATCGCCAGCGAGTTGTAGAGCAATCTTAGAGTAAGTGCCATTCACCGAGAATAGATCACCAGCCTCAAATGAGGGTAGTATCGCGTAACAACTATTCCAGATAGTTTCCGCACTACGAAAGGGTTTGGCTCCTCAGCTTCTCAGACTTAACAATCAGTCCATTGTCTAGGTGAGAGAATGGGTTGCATTGGTCAGCCTCCATTGAGGTTGATGGTCGACCTCGTCGCCATCAGTTATCTTAAGTGTATACTCAATCTTTCCATATGCGGCATCACACGCATTCCCATTAGCAGAAAAATAAACATGTATAGCAATTAGGAAAAGCAGTATATATATTTGTCCTAATCATCCTAGACCTTTAAAGCTATGAATCCTAGGTTCCTGACAGAAAATGGGTTCCCCGGCGGAAGCCCCAATCTGTGGTATTCACACAAGAGATGAAAAGGAAATAAATCGGTACTTCTTAGCCCCACGGTGGGCGCCATTTTTCTGTAGCGAGCAATTTTGGACGCGGTTCTTAAGCGCTGGTCGCTCTCTGCGGTTGAGCTTACTACAGGTCGATTCATTTTTTATCCTATTAAAGCTGATGAAGGAAGGGAAATAGATGTCTCCAATTAACCCTGCTTTGCATACGGAGTTTAAACAGCGGTCTATTAGGTTACGAATGCTATCAATGTGGGGGGGCCCTTGTACTGGTTATTTGTATTTTCACCAATACGGTTTTCTTTCTTTCTTGGATTTTCTGGTGGGGAACGAGGATTAGGATGTTAGGACTGATGCTTTTGATAGATACATGAGAGTATGGGATTTTGGGTTTTTGTTTAGTGTGCTCGCTAAGATTTTTCTTTCAATCTTATGCCTACGTATTCCCGTTTACCAAAACAGGGAAATCATAGCGTTCGTAGTTCCTCCTATTCTATGGGAGGAAATGGTTGTTTTGGTGTCTTGTTCAAAGCCCAAGACGTGAAGCGAAAGGTGGTTTATATCTTGTTTAAAGCCCAAGATGTGAAGCTAAAAGGTGTTGTCTTTAGAGAGAATTTGTCATCTCTAAAGAGGGGGTTGTCTGTTACGATTGTTTATAAAGGAGAATTACTTTAACCGGGATATGTGAATCCGGCAATGCCAAAATTTCATTTATAGGGGATTTTAACCTGAAGGAGAAGACTTTAACTCAGTGTAGAGCAATGCTATCTTTCCTTAGGAATTTCTCATGCTAAAAGAGGGACAGTGGCATGGATGTAGATGATCCAGAGGCTTGCCGCTTACAGCGATTAGATGAAGGGGAAGGAGTTGTTGATGTTTGTGTACTGTGAACGAGGCACAACTTTGATGCTAAAAGGTTAATTGGATTAACCAGTGGTTTTCTTATACAAAGCCTAAAAGGAGGCTAATATGTGTCTCGTACAAAGCCCGAGAGAGAGGCTAAAAGGTTTGGACTCAACGAGGGAATCTTTTGGTATCTCGTATAAAGCCCGAGATGGAGGCTATTTGACTCAACAAGAGACTTTTTGTATCTCGTACAAAGCCTGAGATAGAGGCAAAAATTTGTTTGACTCCGCTGGGGAGGATCATTGTACAAAGCCCAAGAGAAGGCTATGGTGATTGTTTCAGTTGAGTGACAGGTCCAGTATACTGATTTTAAAAGAGAAAATCAGTTCTTATATGAGCAACACTGTACTCGAGGATTTGATTCGAGGATCAGGGATATTTCCTTGTCTTTGAGGAAACAGGAAATCCAAAGGTATTGAGACTGTCCGAGTCTACGGGTTTCCTTCCTATTTTAACGAAGGGGTCACTTGAGAATGTCTTTGAGACTCAAGGAATATTAGACTGTCCAAGTCTAGAGTTTTATCTTTGGTACTATGCTTTGAGAAATAGTAGTAGACTCTTTGGTACTATGCAAATGATTAAGTTCTGTTCCTATACCTCTAGGAGGTCGTCGGGACAATTTGTACGAAGCCCAAGAGGAGGCTGGAAACTTTTAAGAAGCCGACGGGTCCTTGTACGAAGCCCAAGAGGAGGCTATCATTCTCGGAGGAAGAGATCATTATACGAAGCCTAAGAGGAGGCTGTGAATACTTCTAAGAAGCCATAGGGTCCTTGTACTAAGGCCAAGAGGAGGCGGGGTTGCTTTTAGGAAGCCTATGGGTCCTTGTATAATGCCCAATAGGAGGCCGATGCTTTTAAGAAGCCGATGGGTCCCCAAACCCCGAGAAGTTCAAGACAGGCTATTCACAGAGAATAGATCAAGCCAGGAAAGTTCGAGAATTTGGAAGAAACTCAAGAGATGCCATTCATTGAGAAAAGATCATCTCTAGGGAGTAGAGCTTCTTGACAATTGCTTTAAAGAAGCCTGTGGGTCCCCAAACCCCGAGAAGTTCAAGACATGCCATTCACCGAGAATAGATCAAGCCAGGAAAGTCCGAGAATTTGGAAGAAACTCAAGAGATGCCATTCACGGAGAAAAGATCATCTCTGGGGAATAGAGTTTCTTGACAACTTCTATGAGTGACAGTCTATGAAAGGGTTCACAGAGAATGCTGCCTTTCATGTCTCCATATTGTTTTACCCCAAGAGGAGGGAAGACTATGTCTGGTAATCCTATGGGGATCTAGTTTAGACTATATCTAAGAGTGATGAACGGGCTTAATGCTAAACGTAGTTTCCGTGGAAACTCTAAATATTTATACTATTATTACACAGTTGATATGAGTTTATGAAAGAAGACTTACAGTGAAACAGCCCCACAATACAGTTATATGTATATGAAAGCGGTAATGAAAGCGTATAAACACTTACTCGGTTGTAGAGCTTTCATGCTGTTTGGTTAGTTGTTCAACAAAGAAAGATTGAAAACAATAGTATATTCAAAATCAAAGGAGAAAGTGCTTTGAAAAATAAAGATTTGGGGCTTACAGCTCAAGGAGAGGCCCAGGTTTTTATCAGTGATCGCACTGTTGAATTTGTACAGAGGGACTTATACAAGTGACTGAGGCCCAAAATGTTTTCTGTACAAAGGGATGGGTCTTACACTCTCTCAAGAGGCCCAAAAAGTTTAAAGAAAAATAGTGGGGCTTATAACACGAGGGTAGGCCCGAAGTTGACTTTTCGTTGAAAATGGCGATCGCACCGAGGTTTTCTTTTAACGCAGAGGGACTTATACAATAAGTGAGGCCCAAAATGTTTTTGGTTAAAAGGGGGTTGGGTCTTACACTCTAATAGAGGCCCAAAGAAGTTTTGAATGGGTCTTATAGCTCGAGGAGAGGCCCAGTTGATCTTTCAAAAGGCGACGATCGCGCCGTTTGTTTTTGACGGTATCGGAACTTATACAATGCACTGAGGCCCAAAAATGATTTGGTCAAAAAAAGGATTGGGTCTTACACTTTATTAGAGGCCCAAGAGTTTTGAAAATGATTTATGAGGGTTGAATTAATCCAAAAACCCTAATTTGTTTTCAAAAATGTATTTAATTGAATAAAAATTCAATTAAAATGAACAAAATTGTTTAACATATGAAAAACAAATTGTGATCTTGGATTAATGCTTCAAAAATTAAGTATTGACATACAAAATAATTAGAAAGCATTAAAAGTTGCAAAATCAAGGTGGAAAAAATATTTTAAATGTCAAAAACAATTAAAACATTAATTCTTTGCAAAAATATCAATTATATGAAATAAATAATATTTTTGGGATTTTTTGATAAAATAAAATATTTTAACATTTTTGTGAATTATTAAAAAAAGAATCAACTCAAAATCATTAAAACTCAGAGAGAAATTAATTTTTGAATCAATTAAACAAAAATCACAAAATTCAAATATTCAAATTTCTGAAAATGGCGCCAAGAACACACCAAGAACACGCGCGTGTTCTGGGTTTGGCCAGATTTGCATTTTCTATCCAATCTCACTGAATACTTGATTATATGATGCAATCCACATATCATTATGCTCGTCTCAACCTCACGATCATGTCTATGTCAATTAATTTCATTTAAATTAAACATATAACAAGAAATCATGAAAAATCCTCAAGAACCCTAATTTCTGCATGAAGGCTAGGATTTTTGATACACGATTCAAACAAAGCAATTAATTGAGGGAAAACATTCCATGCATGATTATGAACATATGGCCAAATTATTGTGCGAGGAAATATGCATAGATTGAGAGATGACCAAGTATATGCTTACCTCTAGGCCGTGACAGCAAGTGCAATGTGATTTTTGATTTGGAGGTGTTACAGATGAGTGGTGATGATCTGAACAGCTTCCCTACACCCTATGGAGTGTGTTTGAATGCTTGGACTTGATTGAAATTGGCTGGATCATTTCATGGCATCTCAACTGCACTTTGGTTAAAACCTTGAGCAATTGACTGGTGATTCTGAGAAATCAGTGTTCCAGTTGTTGTTTAAGTGTTTGATTAGCTCATATGTGATGTATATGAGGTGTGTGAGTGATTGGTTTGAGTGGAATTGCCCACTAGCTCAAAACCCGATAGTTACCTTGCTAAGAAAGGCATTTTTGCCAAGAGAAAGAGATTTTGAGAAAGGCAAGTGTTGTAGGCCTTTGGTGTACTTAAACTGAACACAATTGAGCTCTATTTATAGTAGAGCAAGTTTGTTTTGCAAGGAATAGTGAATGGCAACTGCTAAGTAGGTTTGGCCAATGTTGGCAAATGAAAATCCAAGTCTCCTCTAGCCATTGACTAGAGGTTAGGGCACAGAGCTTTGGTTCCCTTGGTCTTGGATAAGTCTTGACTGATTTCAGATGAGAATGGCTCAGTCCATGCCACCTTGATGCTTCCATTGAATGCTTCAATCCAAATTTGGAGTCTTATCCCTATTTTGGCCATTCTAGGTTCAACATGTTATTTCTTGTTCCATGGACTTTGGAGGCTTGGCTTAGTGATTGTCCCCTTTAGATTCAATCCTCAGATGTGTCCAAGTGGATATGAGCATTTGAATTTGGATGATTTTGGCAAATCGAGCAAAATTGCAAATTCTGCCTTGCCTTGACAGATTTCAACAAGGCAACTTGCCAATGTCATATCTCATGGTGTAAGTTGAATTTGGTAATGTTCTTGACCATTTTGGAAAGTCCTTACATGATATAACAATTGTTTGAACATGTTTGGTTTTTATCTCTTTTGAATCCAAGTGAAAAATCCCCCTAAATTTGGCAAAAAGTAAGGCAAAATCTGACTTAGTGAAATTTTCACTAAGTGTTGGAACAAAGTGTTTTCTCTTGATTTTGATCACTCCATAACTCAAAATACATGAGGAATTTGGACATAGGTCAATATGAAGCTTTTGTCGAGGGAAATGAGATCTACAAATCAAGCTTTGAATGGGGCACAATGGCCTTGTGGTTTAGGAGTTATGGTCCTCCAAAGTTGGTGCATTAGTGGCACTTTTTCATGACTTAGAAAAATTTCTAAGTTTTATGGTTACCCCTTTTACAAGTTATCCAACTTTTCTTGATTTTTCTTGATGAATGATGATTCAAATCATACATTAACATCATTTTAGGGTTAAAAATCCATTTGGGTGAAAAATCTCAAAAAGTCAAAGTTGACTTTTGTGCACAGTTGACTTTTTATCAGATGAATTCCAAACTGTGCAATTCTTCAGGAAATCATGTCCTTGACCTAAATCAAACTTGATGGACATGTTACATGGGTGTTATAGGGTATATTGGTGCATTTAATAGGGTTTGGGAGCATGTCCTGGTCAAAAGTCAAAGTTACAGTTGACTTTTCCCTTAAAACCCTAATTGTGGTGTAGATGAAATTGAGGCTTGTTACTCAAGCTTCTTGGATGAATCCATTGTTGCAAATGGATCAATGTAGTTAATTAGAGACCCTCAAACCCTCTATTGAGGTCTTGGCTCATGGTTTGTCCCAAAAGTCAACTTAGGGGTGAATTAGGTCAAGAAACCCTAATTCCTGATTTTTGATGAATGCATCCCCTGAGGCAAGATTGACTTGATGATTGGGTCCATGAGGTTCCCTGGAGTATATTAGGTTAGGTTTTGGATCATTGGCTTGTGCCCAGATGAAAAATTTCCATCTGGAGGCCCTGGTCGACCAAAACCCTAATTTGGTGACATTGTCAATCTTGAGACTTAATCCACATAAAAGGGAGCAGCCTTGTTCTTAATCCTTGAAGTGGGAGTCCTTTTGATCCATTGTGGATATGTTAGAGGCTAGACAAGTTGAAGATCATGTTGTTTCTTGATTGATCCTTTGTCTAAGTACTCAGAGAGGGCTTGAAACCCTAATTTTGATTGTAGTGGATGCTCACCCATCTTTGGGGAGACTGATGAAGTATGATGGTTCCTCCATATTGTGATGATGATTTTCACAATGATGAGAAATCTTAGTGGTCAAAATTTGGGGTATGACAGATAACAATAATGGTCTGAGTTTGTTTAGTTTAAATATGATCAGATGTGTTATTTTATTTAAGGACCGCGATGCTCCCTCTCATCTGGACCTTTGGATGCGCATACATTGACCATTTGACTTGGATCTGATGGTTGTTATATTTTGTGGATTTGATCCCCTATTTTCCTTAAAGTCCACCATGCGCCATCAGTTGAGGAGTGTTGGATATGCCACTTCAATTAATGAGGCCAGATCCAAAGCTTGTGGTTTTTTCTCAGTTTATTTCTTTTTCTTTTTCATTTTAATTTGTTTTATCTTCAAAAATTCATAATAATTTCATTTTTTATTCAAAAATTCTAAAAATATTTTCTAAAATTCTCTTTTATTTTTATTTACCTATTTTTAATTTTTGAGATTTTATTTTTATTATTTTCTATTTTTCTTTAATTTTCTCCTTTTTTTCTTTATTTTAAGTAGTTTAAAAATATTTTTCTGACTTTAAAAATTCTGAAAAACATTTCATGTGCTTTTTATTTTATTTCTGATCTTCCATAATTTTATTGGTCATTTATTTGGTGATTTGAAGGACTTTATGGATTTTCTCTTTTATTTTCCTTTTAAAAATAATTTTTAAAATCTTTTTGATGCATTTTATTTCATTTTATTGCATATTATATTTGTTTGATCTATGTTAACTTCTGTTGGCCTTGGATCTTGGTTGATTTGATCATAAGTTTCATCAAATTCAATGGATCTTGGGTGTTGATGGAGTGAAAACCCTAATCTACCAAAATGGAAGATTGATTTTGATGATAACTTGATTAATGCCTTAATCTAATTTGATTTACTTTCTATTTTGGTATCTCCTTCTATCTTCATCTCTTTCTTTTTCCTTTTCACCTTTCCTCTTAATCAATTGGATAATGTGTAGTCCATCTTGTTCATGAGATTTGGATTGGTGCTTGATGAACTTTCATCATTTCAAATCTACCATTTGATTGATCATTCATAATTAGAGGTACTTTAGATTGATACATAAGTTTGTCCTAAGTGTCATGAAGGATTGATTGATGTAATGGACCAATCTTCCTTGACCTAGGTCTTGATCTACCTTGTTTTGACTTGTGTTACATGTTTTAGGAGTATGATCTCTATCATATCTCTAACACATATGGTACATAAATTGTTATTGACCAGCCTCCCATAGTATGATCTTCCTTATAGATTGTGCTACGATTTCCTAACATAGCGCTAAATTTGTCCCGAATCGAATTATTAATTCTGACACTTGTACTAACCATATAATTGTGCTAACATTTATTTTTATGTCATTTACTTTTATGCACCTTTACCTTTAAGTCATTTACTTTCTTGCACCATATATATATTGCTCTATTATTGTCATTTACATATCATATTGTTATTATTTATGTTTATGCCTTTTTCCTTTTGTCCACTTGGACTTTTCTTTTTCTTTCTTAAGACATTAATAAAGGCTAAACACTAAAAGACTTAATGTTTCCATTGGACTTTTTGGTTACTATCCCTTGCTTGGATGTGGGACTTTTTGGAATTAGAATTAGGTTATTGATCCTATGCTTTGGAGTTGTGACTTAAGACGTTGGTGAAGGTGCAAGAAACACAAGAAAGGGGGGTTTGAATTTGGTTTCACCAAATACGATCTTTTCGTAAAACATAAACTTAAAGCTAACAAGTGAATAAAAATAAATGAACACAATTATTTTTATCCTGGTTCACTATTAACAAAGTTACTCTAGTCCACCCGCCAAGGTGATTTCTCCTTCAATAAGGACTTAATCCACTAATCTTGAAAGATTACAAACAGTTCGTCTAAGTGTTAGAAAACACCTTAGCCATTTCGAGTATAAAGACTGACACTTAGTCACATGAGGAAAAATGATATCAAGGAATTGCACAAATTACAACAAGACTAACTGACCTTGTTGCAAACCAATGAACAATTGTCGCTATCTTCTTGAGACTTCTGACTGAAATCTAGTCTCTCCAGGAGTTATCAACAACTGTTGATTACAAATGTGTATACAAAGATGCTTTTACTCAAGCAGATTACACAAAGTTTAAGCATAATAACACAAAAGTGTTAATAGCAAGATATGAACAAAAGTTCCTTGGTAATTTACAAAACTATATAAAGTATATCTCCAAGGAGATTTGTGTAGCGTTTCAGCTTTAGCCTTGTAGAGTAGATTTCTAGCTATTCAATTCTTCTAAGTTTTCTTTTTATAGCTAAAAATAGATCCATTGGAGGGTAGAATGGGAAACAGAAATCCATCTATTTTGTTCTCAATGGTCAATGTGGAAGTGATAGACCACATCGTATCAAAAGACTATCCTTGCGTCGCCTCAGTAGGGTAGTGGTCAGTGTACTTTGTACTTTTATACTTATCATCTCACGCAAACCATTTTTTATCTTTATCTTATATTCTTCAGAGGCTTCTGATGTATGTTGATGAAGCATGTTGTAGAAGGATAAAAAACTTGAGTTCTTCAGAACCTAAGTCACTAGAAATGATATCTTTAGAATCTTCAGAACTTGTTCAATAGAATCTTGTCTTCAGAGTCTTCAGAACTTAGTCCTTAGAAGTGATGTTTTCAAAATCTTAAGAACTTGTTCAACAAAACCTTGTCTTCAGAGTCTTCAGAACTTCGTCCTTAGAAGTGATGTCTTCTGAATCTTCAGAACTTGTTCAACAGAACTTAGTACTCAGAAGCAAAGCTTTAGAAAGCCTCCAAAGCTTACTTACTAAATTATGACCAGAGGCTCCAGTACTAACGTTCTTTGGAGTCGTTGCATTAGAAACATTCCAGAATCTTTACTTGAATTTGTAAACACCATATGTTTTCTTCCAGAGTGTTGAGAGCTTGATGACGTCACAAACCTTTCCTTCAGAGTCAGAACCTATTTCGCAAAAGCTACAAACTAGATAGAAACCATTAGAGTATAGAATTGTTCTCTATGATAATATGTGAAGTTATCATCAAAACTAAAGGCCAGATGCATAACTATATTTTGTTCTTACAATCTCCCCTTTTTTTATGATGACAATCGCATGTATTTTGATAGAACAATTTATACAGAGTAATAACCAACAAAACCCCAAATTCAAAGTTGAGCTAACTAGCTCCCCCTGAATCTGTTACACTCAAAATTTATTTATGCTTGTTCAGAGTCTCCCCCTGAGTCCAAGACTACCAAAATAATTTTTGAAGTATAAAAAATGAAATAGAGAAGGAACGTTTTCCTGTCGACGTCTCATCAGAGTTTGACTAGAAGTGCCTGGTTTTTATTCAGAACTTGGCTGACTATCAGAGCACTATGACGTATCAGAATTAGATTAGTAACTGACTTGATGCCTCACGTCATGTATCAAAACTTGGTTCTTCTAGAATCTTGATCATGCCACCAAAAGGTGCAAAACATCATGTCATTAGAAGATTCAGAACCTTAATTGTTGCTTGGATGATCATGTCTTTGACCGAATTTTCAAAAGGTTACCAATTCTAAACGACTTGCCATACTTCCAGAAAGTTCACAACTTCTTGAAGTATCAGTGTCTGGTTTCCAAGCTTTCAGACAATTTACAACTTCTGAAGCATGTGTTGTATCAGGACTAGCTCATCAGAGCAAACTTTATGCATCTTGATCATGTCTTCTGATTTCCAAATGTCCTGTCTAAGAAAATCAGTGAACTTTCACGCAGTTCCTGAGTTAAAACATCAAACAGGGATTGAAGCAAAATCATTTGAGTATTTGGGCTCAAAATTCAGAGAATAGATATAATCAAAATCATGCATCTTCTCCCCATTTGTCAGAAATAAAAAAAAAATTCAGCACGCTTTATCTAACAACATGAATAGTTAAACAAAAGAAAAAGAATAAAGAACAGGTTCAAGAAAAAGAAATTTTTCATTCATAATGATTGAAGGAGTACAGACGAGACGCAATGATTACATAAGAGAGAACAACAAAACCAAACACATAACCAAAAAGACACAACCACTAAGCAGAAAAAGCCACCAATAACACGCAACTAATATTCATGGACTTCACATCTTTCTTCCACTAGAGCATTATCCAGTCCAGTCATGCGAACTAATCCAACGATCTCATCCTTATAAAAAAGTTCAGACATAACTCTTCCAAAATGTATGAAGGACTTGTGTTGACTTCTTGAGAGAGTAACCGATAGTTTGGGGTAGGTTGACCCTGACATAAATAATCATAAAGTAAATAAAAAGTTTGTTATCATAGGACAAAATATTCTTATTTACTTCTCTTAGTCGAAAGTTAGTGAGGAGAAGATGAAACCAAACTTTAGCAATGGGAAGGAGCTTTGCTGGATTAACGGGCTTTAACAAGGTTTGGATATATTGGTCCATGCAGCATTGCAAAGTTCCAGACCAACCCTGAATCTGCATGCTCAAAGTAATATTGAGGTATGCAGCCCTCAGTCGAGGAAGGTTGGGACGTTCTTCAGTAATGACTTCCATGATTTCCTCATTTCCACAAAAGGTTTTTGTAAACATGGTGAGAAGATGGAGAAGGATATTAGTAAGAATAAAAGTGTAAGGGATGAAGAATGAGAATGAAATGAAGAGATATAAATAGGAGGAATGGACACTACTAATAGGAGAGCAAACAAACTCGAGACACGCAAAGCATTTAATGATAAGCAAACAAGCAATAAATATTACCATCATTTCCAAAACGAGTGAGAGAAGGAAGATAAAAAGACAAATAAAAGAAGGAATTAGATAGGTCGTGCTAAGGATTCTTATTTTCATTAAAAAAATTATCCAAAAAGGAAACTTAAGGAGTATATTGTACTCATTAACTGACAACAATCAATTAAATGAATAAGAGTATACTTTTAAATGGAAAAGAAATTACGACAGGGGATAAAGTGTGAAGATTTTTACCTAATCCCAGGAATCTCTCATCTACCCGATGTGTCATAGCAAGTACTAGGTGTAGTTCAGAAAAGAAAATTGTCTTATTTTAAACTACACACTCTTTACTATACTGAGAACTTATTAATGAGGTAAACTCATCAGTTTCCAACGTACAGAAGCATTCTGAAAAGAATACTCTGACCATGGATACTTCTGAAATATGAAAGCCTCACTTGTCAGAAGCCTCACAACCCAAAAGCCAACACATCTCGTCAAGCTTTAGAAAAGAATAGGAACGTTACTCTCAATAATTCGATAGTCCTTCAGCTAATTCTTCCTTCAAAGCATCTGAGGGCTTTTGCTTGACTATGCGACGAGATTATCACCAAAAATTTGGCAGTTTCTAGAAGTGCTTTTACGTTCTAGTCTATTTCCAGCATAATCTGCAACACATAAACCTGATAGCTTGTATTATAATGTTTTCTCATACATCAATCCAAGGTTATATATTCCCTTCAGATACCTTAGGATTCTCTTAACAACTGTTAAATACGTTTCCCTTGGATCTGATTGAAATCGAGCACAAAGACATACACTGAATAAAATATCTGGACGAGAAGCAGTCAGATCGAGAAGGGAGCCTTTCATACCATGATAAAGCTTCTGACAAAACTTTTTACTTACCTCATCTTTCTCCAGAATGCATGTAGGATGCATGGGAGTCTTTGTTGGTTTGCTATCTGACATGTCAAATTTCTTCAGGAGCTTTTTTGTGTACTTACTTTGATGAATGTACACGACTTCTAGAGTTTGAGTTATTTGTATTCCCAAAAAGTACTTTAGCCCTTGCATCAGACTCATTTTAAACTCTTCATGCATTATCTTAGAAAACTCTTGACACACAAATGGATTAGCAGAACCAAAAATTATATCATCTACATAAATTTGGCATATCATCATATCGTTTCCAAGGTTCTTACAGTAATAAGTAGTGTCCACCTGACCTCTGGTAAAGTCATTTTCTAAAAGAAAAGAACTTAGACTTTCATACCAAGCTCTGGGAGCTTGTTTTAGACCATACAATGACTTCTTAAGTTTAAAAACATGTTCTGGAAACTAGACGTTTTCAAAACCTGGAGGTTGGTGAACACATACTTCTTCAGAAATGTATCCATTCAAAAACGCGCTTTTGACGTCCATTTGATATAAGATAATACCATGATTAACAACAAAAGAAATTAAAAGACATATAGATTCTAACCTGGCGACTAGAGCAAAGGTTTCATTATAGTCAATACCTTCTTATTGACTGTAACCTTGTACAACTAGTCGTGCTTTGTTTCTGATGACCCTCCTTTCTCATTCAATATGATTCTGAACACCCACTTGGTTCTAATAACATGCGTTCCTTTAGCTTGGGTACTAGATCCCAGACATCATTTTTGGAGAACTGATTTAGTTCTTCTTGCATTGCCAGAGTCCATTCATTGTCCTGAAGTGCTTCCTCACAGGAGGTTGGTTCTATCAGAGACACCAATCCCATAAGCATTTCTTCAGTTTGTTTGAAGGTGGATCTTATTCTGGCAGGTTCAGCTTTGTCTCCTAGAATTAATTCTTCAGAAATGGTTTGTCTATGCCTTTGCTTTCTCTGAGTTGGAGAACACTGAGTTGCTTCTGATGTATCTTTATCATCGTTCTTTGAGTCTTTGTCCTTAATATCATTTATCATCGTTCTTCATAAACGGTTTGTCTATGCCTTTTCTTTCTCTGAGTTGGAGAACATTCAGTTGCTTCTGATGTATCTGTATCATCGTTCTTTAAGTCTTTCTCCTTAATACCATTTACCTTTTCTCCAGACCCTGCAAGGGTGATTCTATATCTGTAAAATCCTCAACTAGCTTTGACTTTTATGAGTCAAGCATATCATTGAATCTAACATGGATTGACTCTTCCATAATGGGTGTTTCTGTATTGTATACTTTGTAGCCCTTAGAGCGTTCTGAGTATCCCAACATAATGCACTTATGTGCTTTAGAGTCAAACTTGTCCAGATTCTCTTTAGTGTTAAAATGAAACAAGAACATCTAAAAGGATGGAAATAAGAAATGTTGGGTTTTCTTCCCTTACACAATTCATAAGGAGTCTTCTCCAAAATAGGTCTAATAGAGATCCTATTTTGAATGTAACACATTGTATTCACAACTTCTGCCCAGAAGAGCTTAGCCACATTAGTTTCATTGATCATTAGTTTCTAGGGCAGGAGAAATCATGGGATATGCCATTAGAGTCAAATAACTATTCAAACCACTGATTTTCAAACTCACCACCATGATCACTTCTGACTCTAACAATCTTAGAATCAAACTTATTTTGCACTTTAGAACAGAAACTAGTAAACATAGAATGTGGCTCATTCTTGTGCCTTAGGAATTTTACCCATGTCCAACGAATGTAATCATCTATAATGACAAGTCCATACTTCTTACCATTGACTGATGTTGTTTTTACTAGACTAAACAAGTCAATGTGAAGAATCTCCAAAGGTTTAGAGGTGGAAACAACATTTTTAGATTTGAAAGATGTTTTTTTGAAAACTTGCCTATCTGACATGCTTCATAGAGAGCATCTGAAGTAAACTTTAGCTTAGGCAGGCCTCTGACTAACTCAAGTTTATTTAGCTGAGAAATTCTCCTCATGCTAATATGACCCAAGCTTCTATGCCACATCCACTGCTCTTCGTTAACAGACATTAAGCACTTAATATATTTGTTTTTAAGATCAGAAAGCTTTATCTTGTAAATGTTTTTTTCCTCTTTCCGGTGAAGAGAATTGTGCCATCTTTCTGACTAACAGCCTTGCACGTTTTTTGATTAAAGATAATGTCATAACTGTTATCACTGAATTGATTTATGGATAACAAGTTATGCATTAGACCCTCAACATAAAGTACATTAGATATAGAAGGAAGAGATCTGTTACCAACTGTTCCAGATCCTTTGATTTCTCCTTTCTGGTTTCCTCCAAATCCTACGTATCCAAAATCTTTAAATTCCAGGCTTTGTAACATATGCCTTCTTCCATTTCTTTTCGGTGTTTGAATTGGAATCTGCTTCATCTTTTGGAGGGATTTTCTCATCAAAAATTTTAACACTGGCCATCGGTGCTAAGTTAGCTTGCTTTTCTTTTGAGTCATCTTCAGAGGAATTAGAATCATCCCATGTTGTTATCAGCCCTTTCTTCTTTCTTTTCAGAGCTTTTTTCTTAGGCTTATTCTTCTTGATATTAGGACAATTATTCTTGTAATGACCTCACCCATTACACTCTTAGCAGATGACTTCTATCCCACCAGAACTAGACTCGAGGCGACCATCAGTCCTTCTAGTCCCTTTGACTCAGTTCCCATGATTCTTCTTCCAGAGACGATTAACCCTTCTGAACAGTAGTGACAACTTATCTTCATCTTCAACAGAATCTTCTTCTGAATCCTCAATCTCTTCAGTTTGAAAAGTTCTGGTTTCCTCAAATCTTCTGACAGATTTGAGCGCAACAGATTTTCTTCTCTTCTGAGGTTTATCTTGTTCTAGCTCAATCTCATGACTTCTCAAGGAACTCACCAGTTCCTTTAGAGGAGTGTTGTTCAGATCTTTTGCAGGCTTGAGTGTAGCTACCATAGGCTTCCATTTTGATGATAAGTTTCTGATGATTTTCTTCACGTGATCCGATGTTGAGTGACCTTTGTTCAGAACCATAAGTCATGCAACCAAAGTTTGAAACCTTGAGATTATGGTCTCAACAGTTTCATCATCCTCCATCTTGAAGGCTTAATAAGTTATTCTGAGAGAGTCAAATATAGGCTTGGCCGAGTCTCTACTTATGATCTTCTCATACTCAGTATAAGAAATAGCATTCAGCAAGATAGTTCTTGTTTTATGGTGATTCATATAATCCTTTTTCAGCAGATCATTCATAGCTCTTCTTACAAGCTTCTTTTCAGTGTCATCTGTGGGAGATATGTAGCCATCAACTACCATATTCCAAAGATCAATATCATAACTTAGAAAGATACTTTCAGAACAATATTTCCAGTACTCAAAATTTTCACTATCAGAGATGGGAGATTTAACATTGGTTAACTCTAACATTTGAAACTGGAGCAACAGGAGGAGGTGTAGGATCAACCATAGTGTTTCTAGAAACTTGTCCGGATCTTTATCGGAGATGGTTAAGTGTTTGATAACTATCAATTCCAGAACCAGAGCTCTGATACCAATTAAAGGTGCAAGAAACACAAGAAAGGGGGTTTGAATTGGGTTTCACCAAATACAATCTTTTCGTAAAACATAAACTTAAAGCTAACAAGTGAATAAAAATAAATGAACACAATTATTTTTATCCTGGTTCACTGTTAACTAAATTACTCCAGTTCACCCGCCAAGGTGATTTCGCCTTCAATAAGGACTTAATTCGCTAATCTTGAAAGATTACAAACAGTTCGTCTAAGTGTTAGAAAACACCTTAGCCCTCTCAAGTATACAGACTAACACTTAGTCACTTGAGGAAAAATGATATTAAAGAATTGCAGAAATTACAACAAGACTAATTGACCTTGCTGCAAACCAATGAGCAACTGTCGTTATCTTCTTGAGACTTCTGACTGAAATCTAGTCTCTCAAAGAGTTATCAACAACTGTTGATTACAAATGTGTATACAAAGATGCTTCTACTCAAGCAGATTACACAAAGTTTAAGCATAATAACACAAAAGTGTTAATAGCAAGATATGAACAAGAGTTCCTTGCTAATTTACAAAACTATATAAAGTATATCTCCAAGGGAATTTGTGTAGCGTTTCAGCTTAAGTCTTGTAGAGCATATTGCTAGCTATTAAATTCATCTAAGTCTTTCTTTTATAGCTGAAAATAGATCCGTTGAGGGTAGAATCGGAAATAGAAATCCAGTTGTTTTGTTCCCAACGGTCATTATGGAAGTGTTAGACAACATCGTATCAAAAGACTGTCCTTGCGCCGCCTCAGTAGGGTAGTGGTCAGTGTACTTTGTACTTTTAAACTTATCATCTCACACAAACCATTTTTTATCTTTATCTTCTATTCTTCAGAGGCTTCTGATGTATGTTGATTAAGCATGTTGTAGAAGGGTCAAAAACTTGAGTTCTTCAAAACCTAAGTCACTAGAAGTGATATCTTCAGAATCTTCAGAACTTGTTCAACAGAACCTTCTCTTCAGAGTCTTCAGAACTTAGTCCTTAGAAGTGATGTCTTCAAAATTTTCACAACTTGTTCAATGGAACTTGGTACTCAGAAGCAAAGCTTTAGAAAGCCTCCAAAGCTTAATTACTAAATTATGATCAGAAGCTCTAGTACTAACATTCTTTAGAATCGCTGTATTAGAAACATTCCAAAATCTTGACTTGAATTTGTAAACACCATATGTTGTCTTCCAGAGTGTTGAGTTCAGAGCCTGATGACGTCACACGTCTTTCCTTCAGAGTCAGAACCTATTTAGCAAATGCTACACACGAGACAGAAACCATTAGAGTATAGAATTGTTCTCTAAGATAACATGTGAAGTTATCATCAAAACTTAAGGCCAAATGCAGAACCAGATCTTGTTCTTACTCTTGGAATTCATCTGGTACTTTGACCTTGGTTTGATCTTTGGAAAACTTGTCTTTGCTACCACATCTTTGGCCTTGGCTTAAGTTCCCCTTTATCTAATGCTTGGTTATTTCTCTGCATATTTGGTTGCTTATTGCTTGAATCCAAAGGATTGGATAGCTTGGTATCTTGATTAGATCTTTCCTTCCTTAGCTTTTACTTTATGCTTTAGGGTAGTCTCTTCATCTCCTCCCCTTCTTTAATTTTCAAAATCTTCTCCCTTTTTCAAAAACGTCTTATTTTTAAACTTGAACCACTTTCTCAATAAACCTTGACTTTGTCAAGTGATTTTCAAACTCTTTTCTTGAATAAAATGCTAATCAATCTTAATCATATCAAGACCATTTTGATAAGACTTAAAAAATACTTAACTCATTCAAACCATTTTGTGCCTTTTGTGCACTTTTCCTTTTAAACTTTTTCTTAAGGTTTAGACATGAGTCACTTTCATAGTTGAGATGTAATTATCCTATCTCCATAGTGATGATTTGTTTTGATTATTTTCCACTTGAGAGAGCTAGTGACATACTTGTTGATCTCTATCCAAGTTGGAGCTCTTCTTAATAATGATGCAAAGGTCCATTTTCATATACTTGTGGGTGACTACTTGAGTGTTCTCATTAAAATGACAACTTGTCTTCCCATTTAAAATCAATCAAAACAAATCACTTTTGTTATTTTTACCATGAACTACATGGTTTTGATCCTCTATTTCACTTTGTGGGTACATAGGCACGAGGCTCAAGAAGTCTTCTCAAACAACAAAAACCCTAAAAAAATATTTCTCTTCTCATCT
Source organism: Lathyrus tuberosus (assembly GCA_022829125.1). Classification (NCBI taxonomy): domain Eukaryota; kingdom Viridiplantae; phylum Streptophyta; class Magnoliopsida; order Fabales; family Fabaceae; genus Lathyrus; species Lathyrus tuberosus. The sequence continues at coordinate 18,456,288 of JALAZF010000005.1, read as the reverse complement.
CTCCAATCTTTTGCAAACAACACCTTTTAATCCAAACATAGATTTTCAAGAGGTTCCTATAGAGTACTATAGATGTTTTGGGTGCTAACACCATCCCATTGCATAACCAACCCCCTTACCCTTGTCTCTGTTTTTATTAGTTTTGCTTTAAAACTTCTTTGGATTTTGTTCGTTCTTTTCCCCATTCCTTTGGAAAAATAAAAGTGTGGTGGCAACTCTTGCATTATGAGTTAAGTTAATCAATAGCTTTATCTCAAATTTTCTCGCTACAAAAAAGTGGCGACTCTATTGGAGAATGAGAAGAAAGTCCTTAGTGGGTTGAGCCTATCTTTTTATCTGTGTTTGTATTATATCTGTTGTTTGCTGTTTTGTTTTTCTGGTGCTTGGTGATCTCTTAGTGGTGAGATAAGTCCTATACCTATCATACCCTAAATTTTGATCCTAAGACTTCACATCATTGTGAAAATCATCACCACAATATAGATTCACCTTTATGCATCACTGATTCTCTCAAAGATTATTGAGTGTTCACTCTAGGCAAAAATTAGGATTTTGAGCCTCTCAGAGGATTCAGGCAAAGGATCAATCAAGAATTGACATCATCTTTAACTTATTAAGCCTCTCAATCATCCATGGAGGTCAAGAGATCCTCAACATCAAGAATCAAGCACAAGATTACATCATTTCAAGTTGATCAAGCCTCAAGATCATTAGTGTCACCAAATTAGGGTTTTGGTCGACCAGGGCTTCCAGAGAGAAATTTTCATCTGGGCATGAGCCAATGCCTTAATATATGATTCAAGAAGCTCAAAAGAACCTTTGAAGTCCATTCATAAAATCAAAGTAGCCTCAGAGGATTCATCTATCAAAAATCAGGAATTAGGGTTTCTCTGCACCAAATTCATCTGAGACCCAAAGTCAAAGTTTGATTTTTTGGCCAAAAATGTTCATCATGAGCCATTATACAAGAAAACATGATCCATTGTTGCATTTGAACAAGATTTGATCAAGAAATCAAGGTCACTTGTAAAAAGGGCAATGTTGAGAAATTGAAAATTTCACCAAGTTATGGAAAAACATGATTTTTACCTAACTTTGCAAGGCCATAACTTGTGATCCAAGCAACCATTTTTTGCACTCCAAAGCTCAAATGATAGATCTTCTTCCATGCAACAAGATTGCAGGGCTGAACCATCCCCTAAAAATGCATAGATTTTGAGTTATAAGGCAATGAAGTTAGGGTTTCATGATGTTTTGAACTTTGACACTTAGAATTTTTTAGGCAGAATCTGTTTCATGTTTTGGCCAACTTTGAAGACATTTTTCACCATGATCCAAGAAGATTCAAGACTGAATGCAAACATCAATGTTGTAGTACATCATATCAGCTTTCCAAAGAGCACAAGAACATCTATTAATTCAACTTGAGCAAGAAGTTATGAACCTCACAACTCACCTTGCTGCAACTGTTTTTCAAAGACAGATTTTGAACTTACTTGCATCACACGATTTTTCACAACAAGTTTGTCATCTTGCAAGCTTTTGTCCTCTTCCAAGATCAGAAAGAATCTTGATGAATCACTTGATATCTTTAATTTTGGACTAAGGAGTCAAGAATCTAGCTTAGCATGTGCAAATTCATCATTACAAAAGCCTTGAAATTCAATTTTGTTAAGCTGCATTAATGTGGTACATATAGGTGGCATGGATTGTGCACAAAACAGGCAAGACATATCCAAGAACCAGAAGACTTCAAAACTGCAAAATTGATGGGAATCAATGCATAACTATGCTAGGAGGAGACTTTGGCTACCTAGCCATATCCATTGGATAAAAGAGTGATCCCCCATCTATACACTATTCCTCCCAAAACAAACTTATTCTCCTATAAATAAGAGTTGTTTCTGATCATTTCAAACACACCAAAACAACATCACAACTTGTTTTCTCACTTCTCAACCTTGCTCCAAAATTCAAAACACCAAGTGAGTGAGAATTCGAAATTCTCAAACCAGAGCATTTTTGTCCAAACATATGATCCAAACACCTTCCATAAACATTATAGAAGTGATCCAACCCATCTAAACACTTTGGTAGCAGCAAATTCATCATCCTCCATTTCTCACTTGGTCCAACTACAGTCAGAATCGAGCCAGCATATCCAAGGAGTTTCAAAACATTCTAAAGGTTGCAACACGATCCTTGAGGCCTAAGGAAGCTATCCAGATCATTGTTTCACTTCTGTAACACCTGTACAACAGAATTTGATTCCTTCTTGCAGAGGTAAGCCTCAAACTTTCAAACTCTATAATTCATGCATCATTTTTGATATTTTAAGTTACTATTGTGTTTTTGCATGTATATAGAATTTTTTTTCCCTAAATCAATTGCTATGTATCAATCATGTATAGGATTTCACATTGGTTTTGCAAAAATTAGGGTTCATCTGTTCATCACATAATATCTTGCTCTACCCTTAAAATAAATGCAATTAAACACCACCATCGTGTTCCTTGTTGAAAAAAACACAACTTTCATGTTTATATCATTCGAAATCATCAAGATTTAAGTGAGATAGAAGAGGTTTTTCAAATCTGATGATGGTGGTGGTGCACGAGGAACAAGATGGTATTCTTGACGTCATTTTTTAAATTTTTTAATATTTTTATATTTTTCATATTTTCATATTATTTTCAAAAATTAATTTCTATATTCAATTTTCATTATTTTCAAATGAATTTTTGTACATATATAATTCACATATTTAAATATTTTATTCAAGAAAAAAATCAAAAAAATATTTTTTATTTGATATATTAAAAATATTATTTTAAATTGTTTTAAATATTTTAATATAATTTCTTTTCTTGATTTTTCTTAAACCAAATAGATTTCAAATATTCATGTGAATAAAACATCTTTTTATAAACCTTAATCATTGTTCATGACATGGTTAATGGATTCATTTGATAAATTATACCATTTTTTATTGATTTTTCTTTGAAAAAATATCTTAAAAAATGAAATTAGGGTTTTCACTTTGATTCAATCTTTCAAACTTCATAACATCTTTGGGCCTCTATTAGAGTGTAAGACCCCACCCTCTTTGTAAATAAACAAATCCTTGGGCCTCTGCTATAGTATAAGCCCCATTGCGTTTTTCAAAATCACGGTGCGATCACTGTTTTCATAACAATCTTTGGGCCTCTGTTAGGAGTGTAAGTCCCATCCCTCTGTACATAAACATTGTTTTAAATAATCATATGGGCATCTCCCTGAGTATAAGACCCAACACCCTTTTGTAAATAGAAAATCTTTTAGCCTCATTCATCCTGGGCTTTGTACAGGATACAAACAATCTTGGGCATCTGCTTAGAGTGTAAGACCCAACACCTTTGTACATAGAATAACTCATGGGCCTCTGTCAAGAGTGTAAGACTCACCACCTTTTCTTTTCTTTTCAATAAATCTTGGGCATATGTTTAGAGTGTAAGACCCAACACCTTTAGGAATAGAATAAAACACACAAATAAAACATTTAACACATCAAACCCTAAAGGTGCCAAACCTCCCATTTATTCTAACATGTCATATCAATGCCTATACTTGTTAATATTCAATCATGTTTATTCATACTTTGTTAAGTTTCTCTTGACATTTATATCATCCTTAGTTTAGACATAAGTCAGATAATGGGATCCCTTCAATCATAACTTTGTTCAAACAACTAGTTCCCTGGCCTCCTCTTGGGCCTTATACAAGCATCATTGCCTCCTCTTGGGCATCACACAAAGAATCTCCCTAGCAAGATAGCCTCCTATTGGGCTTCATACAAAGAGAGTTGGGAAGTCTCACTCAATCCTCCAGCCTCCTCTTGGGCTTTATCCAAGCATCATAGCTTCCTCTTGGGCTTCATACAAGGACCCTCAGGCTTCTTAAAAGCACAAATACCCTTTTAGCCTCGCCATCTTGGGCTTTGTATAGGATACAATAAATATTTTTAGCCTCACCATCCTGGGCTTTGTACAGGATACAAATAAACTCTTTTAGCCTCATTAATCTTGGGCTTTGTACATGACACAAATAAAATCCCCAAAAGAGTCAGTCAAACCATCAGTATTGAGCCAGTCATTTCAAACTTCCTCAACAGTTATTTGCCTTCTCTCAGGCTATACCAATAATTTCTCCAATCAATCAGCCTCAATCTTGGGCTTTGAACAAGACATATAAAACTCTCCCAGTTGAGTCGGTTTTCAAATTTTTTAGCTTCAACCTTGGGCTTTAATCAAGGCACTCAATTCAACTTCCCCACATATGAGACTCTGAGTCCTCTCTGTAGGAGGATATCCCTTCTATATGTCACATTTTAAATCAAATCAAATTTTCAATCAAACTATTTTACATAAAGGAGGATATGGCATTGCTCTGGATATTTTAAAATCCAAGTTTAAAGCTTCTTCCCTTATGATAAAACTCATGAAGAAAGACGTGGCATTACTCTGGATATTTCAAAATCCAAGTTTAAAGCTTTTTTCCTTCATGACATTTCACTTCTCCCATTGTAGCGTCGGTTTTTTTGTGACGCGAACACCTACCACATGGTTTGGTGCTACTTTCTGATTTCTCTATTTATCCTATGAAGCTTGAAAGGAAGTGGAAGATATCTTAAACTAACCCTGCACGCAAGTGTTTCCTTTAACAAATGCTAAGAGATCGGGGAACGGGATCTGGTTATACAAAGGGAAGCTATTAACACCAAGAGTATTTATAGTAATCTATAGGAACCTTCTTTTGCATGTATTTCTCTTATTTGAAATGCTTTCTTGTGTTTATCTGCTGTGGATTGGGAAAGTTTCTCTTTTGGGAGTGTTGAGAGAATGTTTTTGTTGTTTTCGGGTTTTCTATTGTTTTTGGGAAGGTACTGGACCTAAAGTTTTTTATTTGTGTGCTCGCTAAGATTTCGTAATCTTATGCCTACGTATTCACGTAAAGAGATTTGGGAAATCAGCGCAATCGTAGTTACTCATATTCTATGGGAGGAAAGATATTTGGTGTCTTGTTCAAAGCCCAAGATTGAAGCTATTTGAGTATTTGTGTCTTGTTTGAAGCCCAAGATTGAAGCTAAAGTTGACTGAGAGAGAATTTGTCATCTCTAAAGGGAGAATCTCACCTATTCATCACAAATATTGAGAAATTGATTATAAGGGAAATTAACTTAACTGGGATATGTAGAATCTAGTAATTCCATAATTTCCTTTATAAGAGAAATGTCATGAAGGAAGAAGCTTTAACTCAGTGTAGAGCAATGCCGCTTTTTCCTTTATGAATCTTTGTATGCTAAGAGAGGGACATTGGCTTGGATGTATGGAATCCAGAGGCTTGCCACTTACAGCAGTTAGATGAAAGACAAATTTTAGCCAGGATAAGGGAAGGACTCCAGCTTGGATTTTGAATTAACAAGTGTGCCACTTACAGCAATTAACTGGAAAAATGTTTTTGATTGTTTGTTTTTGATATGTGATGTATAGAAAGGGTATCTTCCTACAAAGAGGACTCATGGTCTCATCTGAGGAGATGTTGATTTTTGTGTGCCTTGTTCAAAGCCCAAGGTTGAAGCTGAAAGAAAATGACTCCTCTGGGGAGGGTTTTATCTGTTTTGTACAAAGCCCAAGATTGAGGCTGACTGGGGAAAATTCTTATATGAAGCCTAAGAGGAGGCTGCCTTTTGCTGAGAATTCTTGAAATCCAAGAGAAGGTCTAAACTGTTTTGGGGGATCCAAAGGGAATTTACTCTTGCTGGGAATTAGGGAAGAGTTGAAGTACCAGATTCCATAGGGCTCTAATTTTGTTAGGGTTCTGTTGAGGTCAACCTGACCTTGGCTGGGATTTTCAAGGTGAAAGTTAAGCCTTGTTGGGGGTCAGGGGAGTTTAATGGTGAGTTTGAAAACCTTAGAGGTTTTTAACTCTGCTGGAGACTGGTGTGTTGGTAAAATGATCAGGTTTTATCCTATTCCATTAGGAAACCTGAGGGTCTTTGTGTGAAGTCCAAAGGGAGACTATGATAATGAGACTTTCCAAGTCTATTTGAATGAAGCCCAAGAGGAAGCTGAGACTATCCAAGTCTCATTAAGAAGAGATAGACTTTGGTTGGAAAGAGATCTTTGTATGATGCCCAAGAGGAGGTTGTTGGTTTAAGGGATGCAGATCAACCCTGGAATAATTGGGATGTTCTGGAATTTTGACACTCCTGGGGATTGAACTAGCAGAGATGACTAGTTTCTATCCTATGCTTTTAGGAAGCCTGTAGGTCCTTGTACTTAGCCCAAGAGGAGGATGGGGGAACTTTTAAGAAGCATGGTGGTCCTTGTACTAAGCCCAAGAGAAGGCTGGGGAACTCTTAAGAAGCATGTGGTTCTAAGCCTAAGAAAAGTTTAAGAAAGGTATCACCGGGAATTAGTCATTTCTTTATTGAACAGTTCTAAGGTTTGAAGAAATTCAAAAGAGGTTTCACAGGGAATTAATCCTCTCTGGGGAAATGAATTTCTTGTATATGTTTCTAAGTTTTGACAGTCTTGAGAAAAGTTTCACCGAGAATAATACCTTTCTCTGTTCCATATTGAATAAGCCCAAGTGGAGGCAGACTGTATTGAGGGGAATTTCTTATGAGGGGACTAGTTTTGACTATGTTAGAAGTAACCTCTGGTTTGACCTAAGTGTAGAACTAACTGCTGGGGAAACCATAGATAGATATGCACAAGTATATACAGAGAAGTGAATTGATAGGTATATAAACAAGTATGCATTGAATTGAAAAGATGTTGGGTCTTACACTCTGAGAAGAGGCCCAAGTGTAGTGTGATTGATTGTATTGACTACAACTGTATGATTAAGGTTTAAAGAAATTGAAGAAAGTTTTGAGAAAACTTTGAGTTTTAATTTGAATTAAAAGATAATTATTTTAAAAGAAAAGAATGTTCAGGGCTTATAACTCAAAGAGAGACCCAAGTGGTCTAAGAGCAGTTTCACCGGGAATAATGCTCCTCTAAGTACCAGTTTAAAACAGACAGGCGATTTTGAAAACAGAGGTATGGGGCTTACAACTGAAGGAGAGGCCCATAGAGGTTGTTTATTGTTTAAAACCAAGGTTTATGTACAAGATATTGGGGCTTATACTCAAGGAGAGGCCCATATGACTTATTTTGAAATAGGGATCGCACTGCGATACCGAAAGACGTTATGGGACTTATACTATAGCAGAGGCCCAAAATTTAATTATGTACAAAGAGGGGTTGGGTCTTACACTCTAATAAAGGCCCAAAAGTTTTTGTAAAGAAGAAAAATTAGGGCTTATACTCAAGGAGAGACCCAGATGAAAAATAATGAACGCGCCGTTATTTTGAAAATCGCACCGGGATTTATACTATGACAGAGGCCCAGGAATTATTTATTTACAAAAGGGGTTGGGTCTTACACTCTATTAGAGGCCATAAAGTGTTTCAAATGAAATTTGAAAAACTAAAATCAAGGGAAAACCCTAATTTTAATTAAAAATACAATTTTTCAAAGAAAATTAAATAAAAAATTATATAAAATATCAAATATATTCAAAAAATATGTTGTGAACTTTGAAAAATGTTTGAAAAATCATGTTTTATCCATATGAAAGCTTGAAATTCATTTGAATTTGAAAAATCAAGAGAAAGATTTCATTAAAAATGTTTAAAAACAATAAAAATGAAATTCTTTACAAAAATTCAAAATATATTAAATAAATAATATTCTTTTGATTTTTTTGTGGAATAAAATATTTTAACATATTTGTGAATTTTGAAAAAAAGAAACAATAAAAAATGATTAAAATTGAGGGAGAAATTAATTTTTGAAATCAATTAAGAAAATTAATAAATATTCAAATATTCAAAAAAGGCGCCAAGAACACATCTTCCTCCCGCGAGTTCTGGTATTCCAGATTCGTAAAACCCTATCAATCTCACTCTATACGCAATGAAATGGAATGATTCAAATATCAATCTTGCTCGCTTTTGATCAAGAAACACGATGGTGGTATTTAATTTCATTTATTTTAAGTGTGGAGTGAGATAATTGTGATGAACACGGAAACCCTAGATTTTGCAAAAACCATAGTGAAATTCTATACACGAATGAAATCATGCTATTGATTGAGGGTTATTACTCTATGAACTACCAGAAACATGTTGGTAACTTGAAAACAAATTTATGATGCATGGAGTATAGAGTTTGAGAGCTTCAGGCTAACTTGTACAAGAGGAATTCGAATTTCGATGTAAAGGTGTTACAGATGTTGTGAGATGATCTGGATTGCTTCAATGGACCTTATGTAGTGTGTTGAGAAGCTTGGAATGGATTGAAAACACCTGGATCTTGTTGTGGTACTTCAACTGCAATTAGGCCTAAGTTGGATTTTGAGCTTTGTGATTTTGATGTTATAGATGATGGAGAAGTGTTTAGATAGCTTCTATATGATATATGTGTGGTGTTAGGATAATTGGTTGTGGTGGAATGGCTCTCTATTGAAAAATTCGAATGTTACTTTCCAAAGAAGGAAATTCTGTATTTGGAGTGTGTTAATCAGTCACAAATGACCTCTATTTATAGTAGAAGAATTTTTTTTTGCAAGGAATAGTGAATGGAGGCTGATCACTATGAGTAGTTATGTATCCATGGACTTGGATAATCCAAAAGTGCCAAGTCTCCTCTAGCTTAACTCAATTCAACTTTTGCAGGTTTGAACACTCAGAGCTTGGACTGAATCTTGACTAGTTTGGATTGGCATGGCTTGGTTCATGACACCTCAATGCATTGCGTTCATGTAACCTTGCCAAAATTGAATTTCAATGTTCATGTCATGATGGTTTTGCACATGCTAAGTGGAATTCTTGACTCCTTGATCAAGTAACAAGTGAGTCATAAGAAGTTTTGTGTTTTTTAAAGATGACAAAGTTGGCAAAGTGACAAAACTGGAATGAGAAAATCTTGTGGCACAAGTTATGCATTCATACTGGCTTGAAAACCCATATTTTTAGGTCATGTTGCAAGGCTTGTAACTTCTTGCTCAAGTTGAATTATAATGAGTTCTTGTACTTTTTGGAAAGCCCGTATACCATACTTTAACTTTGATGTTTAACTTTGGTCTTGATTCATCTTGGATCATGGTGAAAAATGCCTCCAAAGTTGGACAAAACATGAGATAGATTCTGTCTCAAGTTTTTCTAAGTGTTTGAAAAATGTTCATTTCTTAGTTTTTGTGATTTTGATCAATCCATAACTCAAAATCCATGAAGATTTAGAATATGGTGTAGTTGACAATCTTGTAGTATGTAATGAGAGCTTTCATTTGAGCTTTGGATGAAAGAAAAAATTTACTTGGATCACAAGTTATGATCTTGCAAAGTTGGGTAAAAATCACTTTTTTCATAACTTAGTGAAACTTTAGGTTTCTTAAGGTTGCCCTTTTTGCAAGTAACCTCACTTTTCTTGATTTTTCTTGATGGATGATGATCCAAACCATAAGTTAACATTTTTTTTACTTGAAGAAGCCATGTTTGTCAAAAAATCTCAAAAGTCAAACTTGGTTTTGGGCACAGTTGACTTTTTATCAGATGAATTTCAAACTTTGTGATCCTTTATGAAATCAAGTTCTTGGGCTAACTCAAACATAATGGATGGATTCCATAGGTGTTTTAGAGTGTCTTGAATCATTTCCCAAGGTTTGAGATCATGCCTTGGTCAAAAGTCAAAGGCATGGTTGACTTTTTCTCAAAAACCCTAGTTTGTGGTTCAGATGAATTTGAATCCTTGCATTGCTTGTGAACCAAGTTCTTTGTGTCAATTTGAATTTGTAAAAGGATCAATTATGAGATATTTGAGGTCTTCAAAACATTCCTTGAGGTCTTGGATCACGCCTTGCTCCAAAAGTCAACATAGGGTGAATTAGGTCAAGAAACCCTAATTCCTGATTTTTGATGAATGCATCCCCTGAGGCTATTTTGAACTTATGATTGGACCCATGAGGCCCATTTGAGCTTCTTGGATCATGTTTTGAAGTATTGGCTCATGCACATATGAAAATTTCTCTCTAGAGGCTTTGGTCGACCAAAACCCTAATTTGGTGACACTAATGATCTTGAGGATTGATCAACTTGGAATGTTGCATTCTTATGATTGATTCTTGATGTGGGAGACCTCTTGATCCTTCATGGATGTTTGAGAGGTTTTAAAAGTTGAAGATCATGTCCATTCTTGATTGATCCTTTGTCTGAGTACTCTGAGAGGGTCCAAAACCCTAATTCTTGATTGAGGTGAATGCTTAACAATCTTTGAGAGGATTGATGAGGAATGAAGGTACATCATATTGTGGTGATGATTGGCACAATGATGAGAAATATTGTGGTCAAAATTTAGGGTATGACACCCATAAAGAAAGATGTGGCTTTGGTTAGGATGACAAACATCCAAGTTTAAAGCTTATTCCTTTATGATTTTACTCTTCAGTATTTGTGATGAATAGGTGAGATATCTCCCTTTTGAGATGACAAATTTTCTCAGTCAAACTTTTAGCTTCAATCTTGGGCTTTGATCAAGACACAAATACTCTTTCATCTTCAATCTTGGGCTTTGCTACGAATGCTCTGAGTTCCCCAAATCTCTTTACGGGAATAAGTAGGCATAAGATTATGAAATCTTAGCGAGCACACTAATCAAAAACCTTAGGTCTAGCACCTTCCCAAAAATAGTAGAAAACCACAAAAACAAACAAAAACATTTCCTCAGCTTTCACAAAGGAGAAACTTTCCTAATTCAATAGTAGAAAGATATGCAAATAAAGATTCCTATAGATTACTATACATACTCACGGTGTTAATAACTTCCCTCAGTATAACCAACCCCCGATTCCAGATCTCTTAGCATTTGTGAGAAAGACATTTGCGAGCAGAGTTAGTTTAAGATATCTTCCCATTCCTTTTAAGCACCATAGGGTAAATATTAGAAATCAGAAAGTAGCACTAAATGCGGTAGTGGTCGCGTCACAAAACCGGAGCTACAGAAAAATGGCGACTTCACTAGGGAATCTCATCTGTCTATGAGGGTTAAGCCTTGCATTGCATATGTTTTACTGTTTCATCTGTTTATTTGCTTTCTCATTTGATATCATTTATTTTTTTCCATCATACTATCTGCTTCTCCGAGAATGTGATTAATATACATGTGGTGAGTCAAAAAGTCCTCAGTGGGCTTGAAAGCATATTTTAAGATAGGAGGTGGCAGACTCAAGAAGGCTTATAGGGAGTGAATCCCAACCAAGCTAACTTGAAAGTCCACCAAATCAGTAGAGGTACCCTTTTGGAATTACTGATGTTAAGCAAGCAAGTCGTGAAAACATTACTTTTTCCACTGGGCACCTGTGAAACTGAGGATTAGCAAACATTTAACCATTCGGCCATTTTAGGACATAGTGCAGTGACTATTGGGAATAGTTGATATGCGATACTACACTCGAATGAGATTTGTTTCGGGGATATTACAGCTCTCATGAGTCAGCCGGTTTGCTAGTAATATTCTTAAGAGGTCAATGATTTTGGGAACCTTGTTAGAACTCATTCTACAGGTACAAAAAGAACCCCTAGTACATACCTTTGGGATGGGTAGATACATGGCTCCATGCTCGTGACAATAAACCCCTAAACCCATATTTTCATTCATGCATTCATGAATTCATTAAAAATTTTCAATTTTTTTTCTTTTTTTTCAAAAGAACTAAAAAAACAAGGTGTTCCAAATATCAGAAATCATGTTATGGATTTTGGTAGAAGAAAAACTCAGAAGTACACCTTCAGAAGTCCAAGACTTGAAGACTTGAGAAAATTGGGAAGGTTGATTACTAATCCTGAAGCTTTCAGAGCTAAGTATGGGGGACTTTTATCCCTTTTAAAAGTCAACATGGTGGAAGGAGTCCTATCTACATTGGTTCAGTTTTATGATCCGGTGTACCACTGCTTCATGTTTCCAGATTATTAGCTCACACCAACATTGGAAGAGTACTCTCATCTGATTATTTACCTATCACTAATCAAGATCCATTCTCTGGAATGGAAGAAATTCCCAAAGATCAAACCATTGCAAGAGTCACCTCTTTGGAAATATCAGATATCAAAACCCATATGACCACCAAGGGAGGAATTCATGGTCTACCAGCTAGGTTTCTGTTGGAAAAAATCCTATACTTTTCCAGCATAGGAAACATAATTACTTTTGAGGATATCTTTATTCTACTCATCTATGGGTTATTCCTTTATCCCAACATTGACAATTTCGTCGACATCAACTCTATCAGGATATTCTTAATCGGGAACCTAGTCCCAACTTTGCTTGCAGATGCATACCACTAGTGCATCTAAGGAATTTGTACAACGGAGGAATGATTACATGTTGTGTACCATCACTCTACAAAATGGTTTATTTCCCACTTACCCAAATCTGCTGCTTTTTGGGATCTCAAAAGTGGTATGTGATGGTCGCAAAAGATTATGTCTCTCACTCACTCTGACATAGATTGGTACAATCGGGTCTATGATGGAATAAAAATCATTGACAAATGTGGAAGTTTCCCCAATGTACCTCTCATTGGTACTAAAGGAGGGATCAATTATCGTCCAGTTTTAGCTCGTCATCAGCTCGGATACCCGATGAGGGATCTACCTTACAACATTCATCTGGAAGGTCTTTTGAATCATTTTTTTAATTTTTTTACTTGTTTACATAATGTCACTTTTATTCTTGATAAAGTAAAAACATTAAAACAATAAAGGTAATATAAAGCTTTTGAAAACTTTAAATTGTTTTGATTTTTGAACATGTCAAAGGAATATTTATTGGTTTACAATAATGTGTCTGGTTCACAGACTAGGGCATCTCTTTGATCACATTATTGATCATCTTGATCTAAAGCAAGTCAGAAGTGGCTATTCTTCTAGAAACAAGAGTCCTCACTAAAGCCCGCCATGAGGCAGAGCAGAAATCAGAGTTTTGCAAACCATCTTCGGGGTGTCAAAATTATTCAAGACTGAGGGCGTCGGGGAATCAGAGCTTGATACCCATAGAATGCATAGACCATTATATTCATTCATTCATTTTCTTCTTGCATATCATGTACAAAACAGATCATGCATAAACCACAGCTCGGATTTAGCTAATAATCAAGGAAGTTAAGTTAAATCCTCAGCAGACCAAGATTCGAGAGTGTTCTCAAGAGTAGAATAATTATTTTCTTCAGTGCAAATCGCAATATATTCATAAATCAGTAAAGATGTTGATTCTCAAGGAAAGTTTTCTTCCCCGGCAAAATGATTGTTATTCCCCAACTGAACCCTGATGTCAACGAAATTTTTGCTTGGTTCCCCCAATAGATATCTCCCCACTGATTTTCCTATGGATTTTTTCTCCAGCAAAACTTTGTGAGCTCCCCAAGCGAGTTTCATGTCAGCAGGATTCCGTAGAAAGATATCCTCAGCAAGTCACTTCAAAATATTTGTCTAAGATAGACATCTCCTTATCAAGGATAGGTCAGGGTAGCAATCTCCTCAGTGAGTCTAATGGACAAGAGTTCCATAAATAAATAAGCTTTACTGAATGATTCTTAGTATATCTTCAACAAGTCTGTCGTGTGTGTTTCCCCAACATGTTACTTCAGACAATCCCTGACAAAGTCAGTGTTCCTTACTGATCTACTTTCTAAGAAAGCAATCGAGTTGAACCATTCGATCCGATAGTATTAACCTTTCATCCCCCAGCATATCTCAGGAATCTTCTCATTCTCCAGAGAAGTCCACTTTCAGCCAAGAGCAGCTGAATATGTTATTATTCCCCAAGGGGAGTCTTTTGTTTATTTCCCAGCAGATTTGTCTTCAACCAAGAGCAGTTGAATGCAAAAGTTTTAGCCAAGAGTTCCTGAATATGATACATTTAGGCAAGAGAAACTGAATATGATCATTTCTTCCCCAGGAGAGTCTACCTTCAACGAAGAATGTTCAAAGAACAGATGAGTGATACTTTGTATAAAATCCATCCCATGAGATCTACCATCAGTAAAGAGCAGCTGAACATGATTCTCTAATCCCTAATCATCTGCATATCATTTCATGATTAAGAAGTTAAAAGTATTTATTAATTCATTTGCATAGCATCTAAGAAATCAAGAGCATTTCTTAGTTCATTTACATTTCATGATTGAAAGCTCTCTTGGTTTGACTAAATTTTGGTAAAACTTATTATCAAAGAAGATGCTGAAATCTAAAGATCAAAACTGCAGAAGGAAAAGATGTCATTGAAGATGTCTTAACATCCGAATACGACATCCTGAACAAATGCAGCGGGTTTCTAATTATCATAAAGATTTGTTACGTGGATCCAGACAAAGATAGAAAGCCCAACAGCAGAAGACTATATAAGGAGACTTAGACCTAGGGTTAAAAACAACTTTTGTAACATTGTATAACTTGTAACTTTGTAACCTAATCTTTTAGTAAAATAAGGGTTTAGGGTTTGAGAGTCGTTGGCTCTCTTAGGAGTTGTAAGTCTCCACTCTGCAGTATGGGATGCAGGGTGGAAGGCATAGGTGTAGCGAGCGATTTTGGACGCGGTTCTTAAGCACTGGTCGCTCTCTGCGGTTGAGCTTACTACAGGTCGATTCATTTTTTATCCTATTAAAGCTGATGAAGGAAGGGAAATAGATGTCTCCAATTAACCCTACTTTGCATACTGAGTTTAAACAGCGGTCTGTTAGGTTACGAATGCTATCAATGTGGGGGGGGGCCCTTGTACTGGTTATTTGTATTTTCGGCAATACGGTTTTCTTTCTTTCTTGGATTTTCTGGCGGGGAACGAGGATTAGGATGTTAGGACTGATGCTTTTGATAGATACATGAGAGTATGGGATTTTGGGTTTTTGTTTAGTGTGCTCGCTAAGATTTTTCTTTCAATCTTATGCCTACGTATTCCCGTTTACCGAAATTGGGAAATCAGAGTGTTCGTAGTTCCTCCTATTCTATGGGAGGAAATGGTTGTTTTGGTGTCTTGTTCAAAGCCCAAGACGTAAAGCGAAAGGTGGTTTGTATCCTGTTTAAAGCCCAAGATGTGAAGCTAAAAGGTGTTATCTTTAGAGAGAATTTGTCATCTCTACAGAGAGGGTCGTCTGTTACGACTGTTTATAAAGGAGAATTACTTTAACCGGGATATGTGAATCCGGCAATGCCATAATTTCCATTATAGGGGATTTTAACCTGAAGGAGAAGACTTTAACTCAGTGTAGAGCAATGCTATCTTTCCTTAGGAATTTCTCATGCTAAAAGAGGGACAGTGGCATGGATGTAGATGATCCAGAGGCTTGCCGCTTACAGCGATTAGATGAAAGGGAAAGAGTTGTTGATGTTTATGTACTGTGAACGAGGCACAACTTTGATGCTAAAAGGTTGATTGGATCAACCAGTGGTTTTCTTACACAAAGCCTAAGAGGAGGCTATTATGTGTCTCGTACAAAGCCCGAGAGAGAGGCTAAAAGGTTTTGACTCGACGAGGGAATCTTTTGGTATCTCGTATAAAGCCCGAGATGGAGGCTATTTGACTCAACAAGAGAGTTTTTGTATCTCGTACAAAGCCAGAGATGGAGGAGAAAATTTGTTTGACTCCGCTGGGGAGGATCATTATACAAAGCCCAAGAGGAGGCTATGGTGACTGTTTCAGTTGAGTGACAGGTCCAGTATACTGATTTTAAAAGAGAAAATCAGTTCTTATATGAGCAACAATGTACTCGAGGATTTGATTCGAGGATCAGGGATATTTCCTTGTCTTTGAGGAAATGGGAAATCCAAAGGTATTGAGACTGTCCGAGTCTACGGGTTTCCTTCCTATTTTAACGAAGGGGTCACTTGAGAATGTCTTTGAGACTCAAGGAATATTAGACTGTCCAAGTCTAGAGTTTTATCTTTGGTACTATGCTTTGAGAAATAGTAGTAGACTCTTTGAAAGGACTGTTCTATGCAGATGACTAAGTTCTGTTCCTATACCTCTAGGAGGTCGTCGGGACAATTTGTACGAAGCCCAAGAGGAGTCTGGAAACTTTTAAGAAGTCGACGGGTCCTTGTACGAAGCCCAAGAGGAGGCTATCATTCCCAGAGGAAGAGGTCATTATACGAATCCTAAGAGGAGGCTGTGAATACTTCTAAGAAGCCGTAGGGTCCTTGTACTAAGCCCAAGAGGAGGCGGGGTTGCTTTTAGGAAGCCTGTGGGTCCTTGTACGATGCCCAAGAGGAGGCCAATGCTTTTAAGAAGCCGATGGGTCCCCAAACCCCGAGTAATTCAAGACAGGCTATTCACAGAGAATAGATCAAGCCAGGAAAGTTCAAGAATTTGGAAGAAACTCAAGAGATGCCATTCACGAAGAAAAGATCATCTCTGGGGAGTAGAGCTTCTTGACAATTGCTTTTAAGAAGCCTGTGGGTCGCCAAACCCCGAGAAGTTCAAGACATGCCATTCACCGAGAATAGATCAAGCCAGGAAAGTCCAAGAATTTGGAAGAAACTCAAGAGATGCCATTCACGGAGAAAAGATCATCTCTGGGGAATAGAGTTTCTTGACAACTTCTATGAGTTACAGTCTATGAAAGGGTTCACAGAGAATGCTGCATTTCATGTCTCCATATTGTTTTACCCCAAGAGGAGGGAAGACTGTGTCTGGTAATCCTATGGGGATCTAGTTTAGACTATATCTAAGAGTGATCAACGGGCTTAATGCTAGACGTAGTTGCCGGGGAAACTCTAAATATCTATACTATTATTACACAGTTGATATGAGTTTATGAAAGAAGACTTACAGTGAAACAACCCCACAATACAGTTATATGTATATGAAAGCGGTAAATGAAAGCAATAACCACTTATTCGGTTGTAGAGCTTCCATGCTCTTTGGTTAGTTGTTCAATAAAGAAAGATTGAAAAAAACAGTATATTCAAAATCAAAGGAG
This sequence comes from Lathyrus tuberosus, assembly GCA_022829125.1. Lineage (NCBI taxonomy): Eukaryota > Viridiplantae > Streptophyta > Magnoliopsida > Fabales > Fabaceae > Lathyrus > Lathyrus tuberosus. The sequence goes on along the minus strand of JALAZF010000005.1, from coordinate 18,439,232 downwards.
AAAGTGCTTTGAAAAAGAAAGATTTGGGGCTTACAGCTCAAGGAGAGGCCCAGGTTTTTATCAGTGATCGCACTGTTGAATTTGTACAGAGGGACTTATACAAGTGACTGAGGCCCAAAATGTTTGCTGTACAAAGGGATGGGTCTTACACTCTCTCAAGAGGCCCAAAAAAGTTTAAAGAAACAGAGTGGGGCTTATAACACGAGGGTAGGCCCGAAGTTGACTTTTCGTTGAAAATGGCGATCGCGCCGAGGTTTTCTTTTAACGCAGAGGGACTTATACAATAAGTGAGGCCCAAAATGTTTTTGGTTAAAAGGGGGTTGGGTCTTACACTCTAATAGAGGCCCAAAGAAGTTTTGAATGGGTCTTATAGCTCGAGGAGAGGCCCATGGTTATTTTTAAAAGGCGACGATCGCGCCGTTTATTTTTTACGGTATCGGGACTTATACAATACACTGAGGCTCAAAATTGATTTGGTCAAAAAAGAATTGGGTCTTACACTCTATTAGAGGCCCAAAGAAGTTTTGAATGGGTCTTATAGCTCGAGGAGAGGTCCATGGTTATTTTTCAAAAGGCGACGATCGCGCCGTTTGTTTTTTACGGTATCGAGACTTATACAATGCACTGAGGCCCAAAAATGATTTGGTCAAAAAAAGGATTGGGTCTTACACTCTATTAGAGGCCCAAGAGTTGTGAAAATGATTTATGAGGGTTGAATTAATCCAAAAACCCTAATTTGTTTTCAAAAATGTATTTAATTGAATAAAAATTCAATTAAAATGATCAAAATTGTTTAACATATGAAAAAAAAAATTGTGATCTTGGATTAATGCTTCAAAAATTAAGTATTGACATACAAAATAATTAGAAAGCATTAAAAGTTGCAAAATCAAGGTGGAAAAAATATTTTAAATGTCAAAAACAATTAAAACATTAATTCTTTGTAAAAATATCAATTATATGAAATAAATAATATTTTTGGGATTTTTTGATAAAATAAAATATTTTAACATTTTTGTGAATTATTAAAAAAAAAAGTCAACTCAAAATCATTAAAACTCAGAGAGAAATTAATTTTTGAATCAATTAAACAAAAATCACAAAATTCAAATATTCAAATTTCTGAAAATGGCGCCAAGAACACACCAAGAACACGCGCGTGTTCTGGGTTTGGTCAGATTTGCATTTTCTATCCAATCTCACTGAATACTTGATTCTATGATGCAATCCACATATCATTATGCTCGTCTCAACCTCACGATCATGTCTATGTCAATTAATTTCATTTAAATTAAACATATAACAAGAAATCATGAAAAATCCTCAAGAACCCTAATTTCTGCATGAAGGCTAGGATTTTTGATACACGATTCAAACAAAGCAATTAATTAAGCGAAAACATTCCATGCATGATTATGAACATATGGCCAAATTATTGTGCGAGAAAATATGCATAGATTGAGAGATGACCAAGTATATGCTTACCTCTAGGCCGTGACAGCAAGTGCAATGTGATTTTTGATTTGGAGGTGTTACAGATGAGTGGTGATGATCTGAACAGCTTCCCTACACCCTATGGAGTGTGTTTGAATGCTTGGACTTGATTGAAATTGGCTGGATCATTTCATGGCATCTCAACTGCACTTTGGTTAAAACCTTGAGCAATTGACTGGTGATTCTGAGAAATCAGTGTTCTAGTTGTTGTTTAAGTGTTTGATCAGCTCATATGTGATGTATATGAGGTGTGTGAGTGATTGGTTTGAGTGGAATTGCCCTCTAGCTCAAAACCCGATAGTTACCTTGCTAAGAAAGGCATTTTTGCCAAGAGAAAGAGATTTTGAGAAAGGAAAATGTTGTAGGCCTTTGGTGTACTTAAACTGAACACAATTGAGCTCTATTTATAGTAGAGCAAGTTTGTTTTGCAAGGAATAGTGAATGGCAACTGCTAAGTAGGTTTGGCCAATGTTGGCAAATGAAAATCCAAGTCTCCTCTAGCCATTGACTAGAGGTTAGGGCACAGAGCTTTGGTTCCCTTGGTCTTGGATAAGTCTTGACTGATTTCAGATGAGAATGGCTCAGTCCATGCCACCTTGATGCTTCCATTGAATGCTTCAATCCAAATTTGGAGTCTTGTCCCTATTTTGGCCATTCTAGGTTCAACATGTTATTTCTTGTTCCATGGACTTTGGAGGCTTGGCTCAGTGATTGTCCCCTTTAGATTCAATCCTCAGATGTGTCCAAGTGGATAGGAGCATTTGAATTTGGCTGATTTTGGCAAATCGAGCAAAATTGCAAATTCTGCCTTGCCTTGACAGATTTCAACAAGGCAACTTGCCAATGTCATTTCTCATGGTGTAAGTTGAATTTGGTAATGTTATTGACCATTTTGGAAAGTCCTTACATGATATAACAACTGTTTGAACATGTTTGGTTTTGATCTCTTTTGAATCCAAGTGAAAAATCCCCCTACATTTGGCAAAAAGTAAGGCAAAATCTGACTTAGTGAAATTTTCACTATGTGTTGGAACAAAGTGTTTTCTCTTGATTTTGATCACTCCATAACTCAAAATCCATGAGGAATTTGGACATAGGTCAGTATGAAGCTTTTGTTGAGGACAATGAGATCTACAAATCAAGCTTTGAATGGGGAACAATGGCCTTGTGGTTTAGGAGTTATGGTCCTCCAAAGTTGGTGCATTAGTGGCACTTTTTCATGACTTAGAAAAATTTCTAAGTTTTATGGTTACCCCTTTTACAAGTTATCCAACTTTTCTTGATTTTTCTTGATGAATGATGATTCAAATCAAACATTAACATCATTTTAGGGTTAAAAATCCATTTTGGTGAAAAATCTCAAAAATTCAAAGTTGACTTTTGGGAGTCCTTTTGATCCATTGTGGATGTTTGAGAGGTTAAACAAGTTGAAGATCATGTTATTCCTTGATTGATCCTTTATCTAAAAGCTCTGAGAGGGCTTGAAACCCTAAGTCTGATTATAGTGAATGCTCACCCTGTCTTTGGGGAGACTAATGAAGTATGATGGTTCCTCCATATTGTGATGATGATTTTCACAATGATGGGAAATCTTAGTGGTCAAAATTTGGGGTATGACAGATGCCCCTATTTAATCTTCTTGGACACGAAGGTGTGAATGACGAAGGTATTCGGACATTCGGGGTGCAAGAGGATTAAATATCGGAATACCTAAAATTTTTACGGCGTCTATGAATGGTAACTTACGCATTCATCTTCTTTTGCTAAGCAATGATGCTTAGAAAAGGTAAACTTCCCCTCGATCATGGTCTTCCGCCAAGGAACTGGTCTCAGTTTCTGATTTAAACTTCCCCTCGATCCTGGTTTCCTACCGAGGAACTGGTCTTAGTTTCTGATGTAAACTTCCCCCCGATCCTGGTTTCCTACCGAGGAACTGGTCTTAGTTTCTGATGTAAACTTCCCCTCGATCCTGGTTTCCTACCGAGGAACTGGTCTTAGTTTCTTTTGTCAATAAACTTAATTGACAAGGAACGCTATGCGTAGCAGTTTTCCTCAAACTTCTCGCCGAATTTTCCTGGGGAGATGCCATTTGACGGAAAAAGTATTGATGTCAGACTTGCTGGGGAACCCAACCGTCTGAGTTGTAGAGTTGCACAAACTTCTCTGTTGGAGACGCCATTTGTTTCTACTGGGGAAAGCGAGTCTCTTGGGAGACTGTTGTCGCTTGGGGGTCTTACATCATACTTTTCTCGGGATATTCCCAGAGAAATGCCATATGATGGGATCCAATTTGAGGTGCCGATGACCTTTTCATCAGTGGGTTTTTCAGAGAAAAACTGCCGTACTGCCGAATCTTCGATTAGGAGGCTTCCTCTGTGGATTTTCCTTAATCCGGGAAAGCAAGGATATCATCTTCAATGGCGAAGAGTGATGTTAACTGAGGGCTTCTCTGGTTTTCCAGAGGTTCAAGTTATCAAAGTGGTCGAGGACCCAACTTCAATCCAGAAATAAAACTGGAGGAGAGAGAATGTTCAGACGCAGCGTTTCTTGACGAGGCAAGAACTGACGACTCGATTGAGAGAACTTCTATCACTAGGGGACAAGACCGACTAGAGTGATAGCGATGCAATATGAAATGTGAATGCAAATCAATAATGCATGATGTGTGTATGTTTATGCTGACAAACTGACGCGACATACAGACTGACAGGTGAACACGACTGGATACTCGGCCATCGCGGGGCGAAGAAGTACCGTTAGTTCAGAATAGCAATTCCACCTTGCTTAGGAGAGATAGTCCCTGTTGGGAGCTATGTTGGTCGAGCTTAGGAGATAAGAACTCGGCCGAGGCGTGTCAGACGAAACAAGGTCTCTGACACAGTTGGTCCCTTCATTCAGGCGTACTGGGTTAGAAGGAGTACTTTGATTCTGCACTTTGAAGTTCGCTTACTTCTGAAGAAGCGGTTGATGTTCCTTTGATGTTCAAAAGTCAAAAGAAATTGTCGCCTTTATTTTAAAAGCAGAAAAATTTTTAACAAGTAAATTCATTTTTGTTTTATTTCAAGAATCGTTAATCATGTTAACAACGTCGTTCTGTAAAGCTAAAACAAATAAGAATTACAAACAAAAGCACAAGGGCTCAAATTTTATTGATAAAATGGAGATCAGCCAAACGCGTGACTCCATTGAGTATTTACAAAGTTAGAAAATGGTAATTTACAGGGAAAAGGGCTACGTTGAAACATAACGACCACTATCCTTCTACCAACTTTGAATTCGGGGCATCCTGAGCTTCTGTCGAAGATGACCTTGACTGGAGTTTTCCTCCGATGGATGGTGTAACTGATGCTGAGGGACCTGCCTCTGTTGAACATAGTTACTTGCCATTATCCCTAACTTTTGCCTGGATTGTACTGTGATGTTTCCAATCCATCGGGATGATTTTTTTTCATGTCTCTAACTTTTGTCTGGACCGCCCTTTCGGGTTTTCAATCCACCGAGACGTTTGTTTTTTTGGCGAAGTATTTCTTGACTACATCAACATTTGTGGGGTAGGCAAATTCCACTCCGTCCATGGTTGCAAGTCTCAAGGCGCCGCCTGAGAAAGCTTTCGTGACCACATTGGTGCCATCGTAATTCGGAGTCCACTTGCCCCGGGAGTCAGTGAGAAATGATTATATCTTCTTGAGCACGAGGTCTCCTTTCCTGAAGATGCGGGGTCGAACCTTTTTGTCAAATGCCCTCTTCATTCTTTGTCGATACAACTAACCATGGAATAGTGCCGTGATTCTCTTTTCTTTGATCAGATTAAACTCGTCGTGTCGACTTTGACACCATTCAACTTCGGTGAGCTTAGCTTCCATCAATACTCGGATTGACGGGATCTCTACTTCTATGGGGAGCACTGCTTCCATGCCATACACTAGAGAGAAAGGGGTTGCCCCTGTTGAAGTACGGACAGACGTACGATAACCGTGAAGAGCAAAGGGTAGCATTTCGTGTCAATCTTTGTAGGTTATAACCATCTTCTGAACAATCCTCTTGATGTTCTTGTTAGCCGCTTTTACCGCTCCGTTCATCTTGGGTCGGTAGGGAGATGAGTTATGGTGTTCAATCTTGAACTCATCGCACAGCTCTTTCATCATCTTATTGTTCAAGTTAGATCCATTGTCAGTAATGATCTCGCTTGGAACACCATAACGGCATATGATATTGTTTTTGATAAATCGGACCACCACTTGTCGGGTTACATTGGCGAATGACGCTGCTTCGACCCACTTGGTGAAATAGTCAATGGCTACCAGGATGAACCGATGTCCATTTGAAGCCTTAGGTTCGATCAAGCTAATCATGTTGATTCCCCATATGGAAAAAGGCCACGGGGAAGAAAGAACTTTGAGATGCGATGGCGGTACATGAATTTTGTCGGAGTATATCTGACACTTGTGACACCTCCTCATGTACTTGTAGCAGTCGGATTCCATGGTCAACCAGTAGTACCCTGCTCTGAGAATTTTTCTCGCCATTGTATGTCCGTTGGCATGAGTGCCAAAGGATCCTTCATGAATTTCTTTCATAAGCATGTCTGCTTCTAGTCTGTCCACGCATCGGAGCAAGACCATGTCAAATTTTCTCTTATAGAGAGTGTCCCTGCTCAGGAAGAAGTTTCCAACCAATCTTCTGAGGGTTTTTCTGTCTTTTCTGAGTGCTCCAGGTGGGTACTCTTGTTTCTGAAGGAAGCATTTGATATCATGATACCAAGGTTTGTCGTCTATTATTGCTTCAATTGCGAAGACGTAAGCGGGCCGTTCAAGGCGCATTATGTCGATCTTAGGTAAGTCGTTCCATTAACCTACACTAATCATGGAAGAGATAGTGGCTAATGCATCAGCCATGTGATTCTCCTCACGAGGGATATGATGAAACTCAACTCTGTTGAAGAAGGGTAACAACCTTCTTGCATAGTCTTTGTAAGGAATCAGTCCTGATTGGTATGTGTTCCAATATCCTTTTATCTGATTGATAACCAAGGCTGAATCACCGTATACGTCCAAGTTTTTTATCCTTAAATCAATTGCTTCTTCGAGACCCGTAATACAAGCTTCGTATTCGGCCTCATTGTTCGTACATTTGAACATAAGTCTGGCAGTGAAAGGAATGTGGGTACCCTGAGGGGTAACAATGATTGCCCCAATTCCGTTTCCATAATGATTAACTGCTCCGTCAAAGATAAGTCCCCATTGGGAACCTGGTTCTGGCCCTTCACTGGGTAACAGTTCATCGCAATCTTTCATTTTTAGATACATGACATCTTCATCTGGGAAGTCTAACCCGATTGATTCTTGATCGTCAATCGGTTGATGAGCCAAATGATCGGGTAAAATACTTCCCTTAACGGCTTTCTGAGCGTGGTACTCTATGTCATATTCTGATAACAGCATCTGCCAACGGGCATTCCTTCCTGTAAGAGCAGGTTTTTCGAAAACGTACTTGATTGGATCTATTTCGGAGACCAACCAAGTAGTATGACGAATCATGTATTGGCGAAGACGTTTGGCTGCCCAAGCCAAAGCGCAACAAGTTTTCTCAAGCATCGTGTACCGAGTTTCGCAGTCAGTGAATTTCTTGCTCAAATAGTAAATGGCAGACTCTTTCCTTTTGGTTTCGTCTTGTTGGCCAAGTACACATCCCATTGAGTCCTCTAGGACTGTGAGGTAGATAATCAGTGGTCTTCTTTCCACTGGAGGTGATAGAATCGGTGGATTCAACAGGTATTCCTTGATACTGTCGAAGGTGGTTTGGCAGTCTTCTGACCAAACGCAATCCTGGTTCTTTTTGAGTAATTTGAAAATTGGCGCACACGTGGCGGTCATGAGGAATATGAATCTGGAGATGTAGTTCAAACGTCCCAGAAATCCTCTGACTTGTTTTTCAGTTTTCGGAGAAGGCATTTCTTGAATGGCCTTGACCTTGTCAGGATCAACCTCAATTCCTTTCTGGCTGACGATGAACCCTAATAGTTTCCCTAAACGGACATCGAAGGTGCACTTGTTGGGATTCAAGCGGAGTTTGAACTTTCTTAAACGTTTAAACAATTTTGACAGATGTTCAACGTGCTCACTCTATATTTTTTATTTTGCAATCATATCATCGACATATACCTCGATTTCCTTATGTATCATGTCTTGAAATAGAGTAGTCATGGCCCTTTGATAGGTTGCCCCGGCGTTCTTCAAATCGAACGGAATTACCTTGTAACAAAAGGTGTCCCATGGGGTAATGAACGAAGTTTTCTCCATGTCTTTCGGCGCCATTTTGATCTGATTATAGCCCGAGAATCCATCCATGAAGGAGAAGACTTTGAACTTTGTTGTACTGTCTACCAGCATATCAATGTGTGGTAAAGGAAAGTCGTCCTTTGGACTAGCCTTGTTCAGATCCCTGTAATCGACACACATTCTGACCTTTCCGTCCTTTTTGGGAACGGGTACGATGTTGGCTAACCATTGAGGATATTCAGACTTAGCGAGGAAACCCGCGTCAATCTGTTTCTGCACCTCCTCTTTGATTTTGATGGCCATGTCCGGATGAGTACGTCTCAACCTTTGCTTTACTGGCGGACATTCCGATCTGAATGGTAAGTGATGTTCCACGATGCTGGTATCCAACCCTGGCATATCCTGATAGGACCAAGCGAATACATCGAGGAATTCTTTGAGAAGCTTTATCAAACTCTCTTTGGCAGTTGGACTGAGTAGTGCCCCAATCCTGATTTCTTTTCTCTCTTTTTCTGAACCCAAGTTTACCGTTTCCAACGGCTCTTTGTGAGGTTCAATGGACCTTTCCTCTTGTCTGAGTAGTCGGGAGATCTCTTCTGGAATTTCGTTGTCATCTTCTTCTTCAGCCTCGAATACCGGGAACTCAAAGTTGGGAGAAGGCATTGGATCGTATGTTTCAACGGGGTTTAAAACAAGCAATCTGCATGACGTGATGATTCTCGTTTAGAAGAGGTAGAGGAAAATGCAAGTGTGTGCAGTGTTTTATTTTACTTACTGCTTTTTTTGTTATTGAATTGTTTTTTAGGATTATCATTTTCTGAAAAAGAAAAAAGAGAAAACATCAATTAATGCGGAAATTACAGAACGACGTTATTTTATTAATGAACAAGTCGATTCTTGAAACTACAGCCCTATAAAACAAAACTCTGTCGCTTCGGGCTAAGCGAAGAGGGGAAATTTACAGAAAGCGAGCCCTATCAAAACATCTGTTTCACCTGGGCAGGGTGAAAGGTTAAAGATGGCAATTACTTTGACTGATGAACGACCTTCGGAACCTCGACGGCAACCCATTGGCGGCGAACTCCTCTGTGAATCACAAAGTCTGGCACCTTCCTTGATTTGTCTTCAGAAATAACGCTGATTTCTGGTGGAACGGGATCATTGGAATCTGTCTCCCAGGAAGAATTGTTGTAGGAGGATTCCTCTGTTGTATTTTGCATAGAATTTATGCTCTCAGATGTATCTCCCCATCCAGTAGGCCGGATATCTTCGAGCCTGATACGAGAGCTTTCGGGAGCGGTGTACTTGACCATATAGTCGTATTTCCCACTCGGTTGTCCCAAGGTGTCCCAAACTTCTTTGGAACCGGAGGAGTCATCTCTCTCGATGACGTTAACCTCAGGAAAAGCATAGTTGATGAATTCAAGTCCTGCAAACATTGCAAATTCATCTTCCTGTTGAGTAGTTTCTGAATGACCTGAGTGTTGATCCCATGACATGGTGGGGACACTAGTATTCTGTTCAATAATGGTCAGCTGATTTTCATTGTTCGGCTGAGTCTCTTGCCCCAAGTTTCCTGGGTAAGGCTGCCACATTGGCAGACCATCCATTGGGCCATAGTAATTATGGTCAAAGTTGTCTTGCATCAGAGTGTCCTCCTCTAATGAATTTGGCGGAGCACGGCATCCTTCCGAATCACAATCCCCGTATATCATTTCAACGTCTGACCTTGGTATAAATCTCGGACTCTGTGCGGGATAGCAAAATGGTGTAGGCACCTCTTCCTGAGACATATAACCGTCCTCATTAAGATAGGACTTCCATTCTTCATCTGTGTCAGAGGGATCTTCCTCATTGATAGCATGTACTGCCTGAGACACTGGGTGAAGAAAACCTCCATTGTGGAAGAAGTTTTGAAGGGGATGAAGACTTTCATCATTGGCAGCTGTCCGGGTACAGGTTGCAGAAAAACCAAGACCCTTCTTTGTTTTATTGTCAATAGGAATGACAAGTTGTCCCCATCCTGTTGTATCGGTACTCTCGACCGCTTTGACAACATCTTTGTATGAGGAAATCGAGGTTCCTCCTTTGAACTGATTGTTCTTGCTTACCGACAGTGCTTGGAACTGAGTTCCAATAACCTCCTCGGGTTCTATGCCAGTAGATGATGACAAGTTGCTTACAAGCAAGGCTTGCTCCCCACAAAATGTGACAAGTTGACCGTTCTTGACGAACTTTAGCTTTTGGTGGAGGGTCAAAGTGACCGCTCCAGCCTGATGTATCCAAGGTCTTCCTAATAAGCAACTGTACGTTACCCGGATGTCCATGACCTGGATAGTGACTTGGAAAGTGTGAGGACCAATAGTTATGGGAAGATCAACTTCGCCGATAACTGTTTTTCTGGATCCGTCGAACGCTTTGACGACGACCTCGCTGATTCTCATCGGAGGGCCTTTGAATGATAATTGCATCAAAGTGGACTTCGACATAACATTCAGGGCTGACCCTGTGTCTACCAGTACGCTGGCTAAAGCATCATCCTGGCAGTTAACTGTAATGTTGAGCGCCATGTTATGACGACGACCCTCTTCGGGTAATTCCTCATCACTAAATCCCAAATTATTGCAGGAAGTGATGTTAGAGACATTGCTATCAAACTGTCTAATTGTTACATCCTGTCCCACAAAGGCTTGCTCCAAGACTTTCTGTAGAGCCTCCCTATGCGCTTCTGAACTGAGTAACAGTGATAATACCGAGATCTTTGAAGGAGTCTGTAACAACTGATCAACAATGTTATATTCACTCCTTTGGATGAGCTTCAGCATCTCATCATTATTTTTCGACAGGTCGGGATTACTGGATTGACCGACTGGTAGATCAGGAGTTTCCGTCTGAAGCTCCTTTTCCTTGTTAGGTTCTCCAACTCCTCGGTTGAAGATTCTACCACTCCGCGTTACACGACCGATGTCTGCAATATTCACGACGGAGGGTAATGGAATTTCCTTTCCATTTTCAACGGTCGTTACACCGTATTTGTAAGGGGTAGCCTTAGCTGATTCATACGGTAGTGGTCCCGGTAGATAGATGACTATGGGAACCTTCTGATTTTTCTGATCATCATAATTAATCTCGATCCGTTCCCGGTTGGGAACTTTAGATTCGTCAAGTAGAGGGATAATGGAAAAAATATCCCTGGTCTGGTGACGACCAGAGATCATGACAACGTCCTCAACTTGCTCGGCAAGGTAGTTCGGCGTCTAGTTGATGGGTCCAGAACCCGGATATGGACGAATTTCTCCACGATCCACCTGACCCTGAAGAGCTGCTCTCACAAAGTAACACCCTTGGTTACTTTCCGAATAGACGCTGCAACGTTCATAGTTGTGTGGTGGCACCTGGCCACGCCCACTTTGAATACAATGTAACCTCACTAGGTTAGCTTCCACAGATCGGACATCCTGACTCTGACGCCGAGTAGGATTCCTGTTATTGATACTAATATGCTGAGTATCTTCATCCATATAGATTGGCATCCACCAGTGATTTAATAAGTGCTGAAGTGCCTCCTGGACAAGGGTACAACCTCGATCATTTTCGCAACCCGCTTTACAGCTTTGATAGTCATGTGACACCGGGAATCCGAGTCGGACCTGTTCAGCATGTAACTCTACCAGGTTGGTATTCGTCACGCAAATATCAAAGATCTGAACCATGTTGATTTGATAGGAGTTCCTATCATGGTAGTCTTAGATCCATCCAAGATCCATCTGACGCTGGAGGGCCTCCTGTATGAAAGAGCATCCCTGTTTGTTGACCGAGCAAATCAGACAGGAACTGTAATCGTACCGCGGCAGATTATGATACTGGCTTTGCCTTGAGTGCATCGCCGCCAAGTTGACATTCATTGCACGGATATCGTGGTTCTGAATGACGTTAGAATTCGTGTAAACCATGTTAACTCCACAAATTCGGTGCTCTTGGATCCATCCGAGATCCATCTGTTCCTGCAGAGCTGCTTGCACCACAGAACATCCCTGATTGTTTTTAGAGCAGATATCACACTGGTGATAATTATGAGGTGGCACATGGCCATATCCACTCTGTCTACAATGCATCTTGACCAGATTGGTTTTCAACAAGATTACATCGTGAATTTGATAGACATCGTTAGTCTCTCCTTCTATCAAATTGACTGCAGCCTTTTCGTGTTGAGGCAGCGGGTTTGTGAGAACATTAGGATTTGTATCCTTGAAGGATAAGACCCCGCTCCTAACAAGTTTTTGCACGTCGGACTTGAAATTGAGATAAGTCTCTATATTATGCCCCGATCCTCCTTAATGATAAGGGCAAGTTTGATCCACCTTAAACCAAAAAGGCGGATTTTCCGGTACTGTAAGAGGAGATTTAGTCTGAATGTGCCCCTTAGCCAGTAGTAATGGAAACAGCTCTGCGTACGACACGGGTATAGGATCAATTCCTGGTGGTCGTGTTGTACGGTTGTTGTTGTATGGAGGACGAGCCTGCTGAAGAGGCTGTTGTGTCCTTTGCTGATCAGGTTGGCTCTGCGCAACCTGAGGTTGATACGTAGGAATAAACGCAGGGTTGATAGCAGGAGTCACAGCTGCTACCGGTTGATACCGTCGCCTTTGCTTTCCGAGAGAGATATTCCCAATATCCTGCTCTTTTTTCTTAGGGAGAGCACTACCGTAATTTTTAGTACCGCTCATCGATCAAGTGTCTTTTACCAAACGCCCTTCTCGGACGGCTTCCTCAAGACGTACGCCCATGCCCACCATCTCGGTGAAATCACTGGGTGCACTGGCAACCATTCGGTCATAGTAAAATGAGCTTAAGGTCTTTAAGAAGATCTTTGTCATCTCTTTTTCCTCAAGAGGTGGACAAATTTGAGTGGCGATTTCACGCCACCTTTGAGCATACTCCTTAAAGGTTTCGTTGTCCTTTTGCGACATCGATCTGAGTTGATCTCTGTCGGGTGCCATGTCCAAATTGTATTTGTATTGTTGGACGAAGGCAGTACCAAGATCTCTGAATGTACTGATCGTAGTACGGTTTAAACCCATGTACCATTTGAATGCGGCACCGGTTAAATTATCCTGGAAGTAGTGAATCAGTAGGTCTTGATTCTCCATCTGAGCTGACATCCGCCGAGCGTACATCACCAGATGGCTTTGAGGGCAAGAGTTACCCTTGTATTTTTCAAAGTCGGGCACTTGAAATTTGTGCGGGACGTTCACATTTGGGACCAGGCAGAGATCTGCGGCGTCCTTTCCAAGTAGATCCTGACCGCGAATGGCTTGCAGTTCCTTCTGCATTTCCAAGAACTGCTCCTGGAATTCCTCCATTCTGTCAAACATAGTTTCCTTCTTACCAGAAGGTGTCTGTGGAATTTATCCTTCCGAGACAGTGTGCACCACAGGGGGTGGTACCGTAACTGTGGCAGTGAGTCTTGGCGTCTCCCGAAGTTTGTAACCTTCAGGAGTCTTCAGTATGCCCCTGGCATCTTCGCTTTCCCGAAGTTTGTAACCTTCAGGCCCAGCGGCTTCTGTTGTGATTCCCTGATCTTCAGTGATCGGCGGAACATATCCTTCCGAGATATAGTTAACAGGCATGCCCCAAGGACGATCTTTCGGTATTTGATACCTAGGATCACACTTTTCTACTATGGGCGTTGAGGTGATCTCTGAGATCACAGTTCTTTGTAGCTGAGCTTCTGCCATGGCTTGCATGTTGTTACGAAGCTTTCTCATATCCTCTCTCAGAGCGTCGATCTCTTCTTTCAACTCTCTGTTTTCTTCCTCAAGATCATCCATCCATTTCTGACGATTGGCCCGAGTATTATACGAATGAGACAGTTTGACTCTAGAATCGAGACACAAACGTGAGATTCGTAGGTAAGAAGAATACGCGATGAGAGAATGATGAATGCAATTATTATATTAATTGTTTAAGGTTTAATCAAAATAAACTTCGACAATTAGATTGCAAATATCAAACAGTGGGGAAACCCCTTTTTATTGAATTCAAAGGATTACAGAAATGGAAATACAGTAGATTTCAAGGTGCAGAAATAGAAACCTAAACTAATGGGTCTCGAGTCCTCTCTGAAGAGAAATCGGGTGATGATTCTGGTATCTTCCTTTTCTTCGACCGGGGCTCTTGGGCCGTTGTCGGGTTATCATTCCTTTGCCAGGTGAAAGGAGCGAGCAAATTCCTTTGGTCATCTTGATTCTCTACAGCATGTTTCTCCAAAATTTCAATCAGAGTGTCCTTCTCTTTCAGTAGTTGCTGTATTTTGATGCACTCTACATCGAGGGTGCGGTACTTGTTCTTCAAAGACCTTCTCTCCTTTTGAACTTTGTTGAGAGTAACCTGAAGCTTTTCAGTCTCAGTCATGAAGTACATGACAGATTCCCTCGGCGGAAGAATCCCGTAACGAGGATAAGGCATCTTTAGCTTGAGAGCTCTAGTTTGTACCCAGTGGAGATAAGGCTCCACCGAGACACAGTCGGGTTTTCCTAGAGACTCTCGTCCTTTCTTATGAACATGCTTCCAAGCGTGCACTATTTCCATTTTTAGTGCTCTGTCATTTTCTCCTTCTTTGAAGAAAAGACCATCCAGATGAACACCCCGTAGGACGTGTCTCATCAGGTATCCAAATTGACGATGAACCAATATCGGATGATAGTTGATTCCTCCCTTAGTTCCTATAAGGGGTACGTTAGGGAAGTTTCCACAATGGTCAATGATTCTGACCCCATCATAGATCCTATTACACCAATCTATGTCAGAGTTGGTAAGAGACATGATCTTCTACGACCAACGTAAGGCACTCTTGCAATCCCAGAAAGCAGCAGACTTGGGTAAGTGAGAGATAAACCATTTGTAAAGCAAAGGTACACAGCATGTGATCTCCCCTCCGCTGTACAAATTTCCCAAGTGTACAGAATGATACGCATATGCGAGCAAATTTGGCACAGGGTTTCCAATGAGAAAAACCTTAATGGAGTTGATATCTACAAAGTTATTGATGTTGGGAAACAAAAATAACCCGTAGGTGAGCAAGACAAAGATGCTTTCAAAAGAAGTCACGTTTCCTATACTGGCAAAATACAGGGCCTTCTTTGTCAAGAACTGGGCTGGCAAACCTTGGATGCCACCCTTGGTAGTTAGGTGAGTCCTAACCTCAGACTCGTCCAAATGAATTGCTCTTGCAATGGTCTGATTCTTTGGAATTTCTTCCAGTCCAGAAAATGGAGCTCGATCAGTAATGTGTAGATCAATCAGATGAGAATACTCCTCCAGCGTTGGTGCGAGCTGGTAATCCGGGAATTTGAAACAGTGATAAACTGGATCATAAAACTGAATGAGCGCATCCATGATTCCCTCAATCACATGGACTCTTAACAGTGGTAGCAAACCTCCGTGTTTGGCTCTAAAAGCCTCAGGTTTAGTGATCATCCTTGCTAATCTTCTCAAATCCTCTAACTTTGGAACCTTGAAGGTATACGTATGAGTTCTCCTTCTACCGAAATCCATTAGCACAATCCTTTTCTCTGATATTTGCAATCACAGTCTTAGTTTAATTTGAAAAATAGAGAGACTAGAAGAGAAGCTTTTTTGAATGTTTTAATGTTTTTAAATGAATGCATGAATGCAGCACACAAAAACATAGGAAAAACATGGGGTCAAAGGGTCGTTGTCATGAAGTCAAGGCTCTACCCATCCCCAAAGGTTTATACTAAGGTGATTTTTGTACCTGTACTCATTATCATCAGCTCCTCCCAGGAAAGCAAAATAACAAGCGGATCGCCAGCGAGTTGTAGAGCAATCTTAAAGTAAGTGCCATTCACCGAGAATAGATCACCAGCCTCAAATGAGGGTAGTATCGCGTAACAACTATTCCCGATAGTTTTCGTACTACGAAAGGGTTTGGCTCCTCAGCTTCTCAGACTTAACAATCGGCCCATTGTCTAGGTGAGAGAATGGGTTGCATTGGTCAGCCTCCACTGAGGTTGATGGTCGACCTCGTCGCCATCACTTATCTTAAGTGTAAACTCAATCTTTCCACATGCGGCATCACACGCATTCCCATTAGCAGAAAAATAAACACGTATAGCAATTAGGAAAAGCAGTATATATATTTGTCCTAATAATCCTAGACCTTTAAAGCTATGAATCCTAGGTTCCTGACTAGAAAATGGGTTCCCCGGCGGAAGCCCCAATCTGTGGTATTCACACAAGAGATGAAAAGGAAAGAAATCGGTACTTCTTAACCCCACGGTGGGCGCCATTTTTCTGTAGCGAGCGATTTTGGACGCGGTTCTTAAGCGCTGGTCGCTCTCAGCGGTTGAGCTTACTACAGGTCGATTCATTTTTTATCCTATTAAAGCTGATGAAGGAAGGGAAATAGATGTCTCCAATTAACCCTGCTTTGCATACTGAGTTTAAACAGTGGTCTGTTAGGTTACGAATGCTATCAATGTGGGGGAGGGGGGGCCTTGTACTGGTTATTTGTATTTTCGCCAATACGGTTTTCTTTCTTTCTTGGATTTTCTAGCGGGGAACGAGGATTAGGATGTTAGGACTGATGCTTTTGATAGATACATGAGAGTATGGGATTTTGGGTTTTTGTTTAATGTGCTCGCTAAGATTTTTCTTTCAATCTTATGCCAACGTATTCCCGTTTACCGAAACAGGGAAATCAGAGCATTCATAGTTCTTCCTATTCTATGGGAGGAAATGGTTGTTTTGGTGTCTTGTTCAAAGCCCAAGACGTGAAGCGAAAGGTGGTTTGTATCTTGTTTAAAGCCCAAGATGTAAAGCTAAAAGGTGTTGTCTTTAGAGAGAATTTGTCATCTCTAAAGAGGGGGTTGTCTGTTACTTCTGTTTATAAAGGAGAATTACTTTAACCGGGATATGTGAATCCGGCAATGCCATAATTTCCTTTATAGGGGATTTTAACCTGAAGGAGAAGACTTTAACTCAGTGTAGAGCAATGTTATCTTTCCTTAGGAATTTATCATGCTAAAAGAGGGACATTGGCATGGATGTAGATGATCTAGAGGCTTGCCGCTTACAGCGATTAGATGAAAGGGAAAGAGTTGTTGATGTTTCTGTACTGTGAACGAGGCACAACTTTGATGCTAAAAGGTTGATTGGATCAACCGGTGGTTTTCTTATACAAATCCTAAGAGGAGGCTATTATGTATCTCGTACAAAGCCCGAGAGAGAGGCTAAAAGGTTTTGACTCGATGAGAGAATCTTTTGGTATCTCGTATAAAGCCCGAGATGGAGGCTATTTGACTCAACAAGAGAGTTTTTGTATCTCGTACAAAGCCCAAGATGGAATCGAAAATTTGTTTGACTCCGCTGGGGAGGATCATTGTACAAAGCCCAAGAGGAGGCTATGGTGACTGTTTCAGTTGAGTGATAGGTCCAGTATACTGATTTTAAAAGAGAAAATCAGTTCTTATATGAGCAACACTGTACTCGAGGATTTGATTCGAGGATCAGGGATATTTCCTTGTCTTTGAGGAAACGGGAAATCCAAAGGTATTGAGACTGTCCGAGTCTACGGGTTTCCTTCCTATTTTAACGAAGGGGTCACTTGAGAATGTCTTTGAGACTCAAGGAATATTAGACTTTCCAAGCCTAGAGTTTTATCTTTGGTACTATGCTTTGAGAAACAGTAGTAGACTCTTTGAAAGGACTGTTCTATGCAGATGACTAAGTTCTGTTCCTATACCTCTAGGAGGTCGTCGGGACAATTTGTACGAAGCCCAAGAGGAGGCTGGAAACTTTTAAGAAGCCGACGGGTCCTTGTACGAAGCCCAAGAGGAGGCTATTATTCCCGGAGGAAGAGATCATTATACGAAGCCTAAGAGGAGGCTGTGAATACTTCTAAGAAGTCGTAGGGTCCTTGTACTAAGCCCAAGAGGAGGCGGGGTTGCTTTTAGGAAGCCTGTGGGTCCTTGTACGATGCCCAAGAGGAGGTCGATGCTTTTAAGAAGCCGATGGGTCCCCAAACCCCGAGAAATTCAAGACAGGCTATTCACAGAGAATAGATCAAGCCAGGAAAGTTCGAGAATTTGGAAGAAACTCAAGAGATGCCATTCACAGAGAAAAGATCATCTTTGGGGAGTAGAGCTTCTTGTCAATTGCTTTTAAGAAGCCTGGGGTCCCCAAACCCCGAGAAGTTCAAGACATGCCATTCACCGAGAATAGATCAAGCCAGGAAAGTCCAAGAATTTGGAAGAAACTCAAGAGATGCCATTCACGGAGAAAAGATCATCTCTGGGGAATAGAGTTTCTTGACAACTTCTATGAGTGACAGTCTATGAAAGGGTTCACAGAGAATGCTGTCTTTCATGTCTCCATATTATTTTACCCCAAGAGGAGGGAAGACTGTGTCTGGTAATCCTATGGGGATCTAGTTTAGACTATATCTAAGAGTGATCAACGGGCTTAATGCTAGATGTAGTTGCCGAGGAAACTCTAAATATCTATACTATTATTACACAGTTGATATGAGTTTATGAAAGAAGACTTACAGTGAAACAGCCCCACAATACAGTTATATGTATATGAAAGCGGTAAATGAAAACAATAACCACTTACTCGTTTGTAGAGCTTCCATGCTGTTTGGTTAGTTGTTCAACAAAGAAAGATTGAAAACAACAGTATATTCAAAATCAAAGGAGAAAGTGCTTTGAAAAAGAAAGATTTGGGGCTTACAGCTCAAGGAGAGGCCCAGGTTTTTATCAGTGATCGCACTGTTGAATTTGTACAGAGGGACTTATACAAGTGACTGAGGCCCAAAATGTTTTCTGTACAAAGGGATGGGTCTTACACTCTCTCAAGAGGCCCAAAAAAGTTTAAAGAAAAAGAGTGGGGGCTTATAACACGAGGGTAGGCCCGAAGTTGACTTTTCGTTGAAAATGGCGATCGCGCCGAGGTTTCCTTTTAACGCAGAGGGATTTATACAATAAGTGAGGCCCAAAATGTTTTTGGTTAAAAGGGGGTTGGGTCTTACACTCTAATAGAGGCCCAAAGAAGTTTTGAATGGGTCTTATAGCTCGAGGAGAGGCCCGTGGTTATTTTTAAAAGGCGAAGATCGCGCCGTTTGTTTTTGACGGTATCGGGACTTATACAATGCACGGAGGCCCAAAAATGATTTGGTCAAAAAAGGATTGGGTCTTACACTCTATTAGAGGCCCAAAGAAGTTTTGAATGGGTCTTATAGCTCGAGGAGAGGCCCATGGTTATTTTTCAAAAGGCGACGATCGCGCCATTTGTTTTTGACGATATCGGGACTTATACAATGCACTGAGGCCCAAAAATGATTTGGTCAAAAAAAGGATTGGGTCTTACACTCTATTAGAGGCCCAAGAGTTTTGAAAATGATTTATGAGGGTTGAATTAATCCAAAAACCCTAATTTGTTTTCAAAAATGTATTTAATTGAATAAAAATTCAATTAAAATGATCAAAATTGTTTAACATATGAAAAACAAATTGTGATCTTGGATTAATGCTTCAAAAATTAAGTATTGACATACAAAATAATTAGAAAGCATTAAAAGTTGCAAAATCAAGGTGGAAAAAATATTTTAAATGTCAAAAACAATTAAAACATTAATTCTTTGCAAAAATATCAATTATATGAAATAAATAATATTTTTGGGATTTTTTGATAAAATAAAATATTTTAACATTTTTGTGAATTATTAAAAAAAGAATCAACTTAAAATCATTAAAACTCGGAGAGAAATTAATTTTTGAATCAATTAAACAAAAATCACAAAATTCAAATATTCAAATTTCTGAAAATGGCCCCAAGAACACGCGCGTGTTCTGGGTTTGGCCAGATTTGTATTTTCTATCCAATCTCACTGAATACTTGATTATATGATGCAATCCACATATCATTATGCTCGTCTCAACCTCACGATCATGTCTATGTCAATTAATTTCATTTAAATTAAACATATAACAAGAAATCATGAAAAATCCTCAAGAACCCTAATTTCTGCATGAAGGCTAGGATTTTTTATACACGATTCAAACAAAGCAATTAATTGAGGGAAAACATTCCATGCATGATTATGAACATATGGCCAAATTATTGTGCGAGGAAATATGCATAGATTGAGAGATGACCAAGTATATGCTTACCTCTAGGCCGTGACAGCAAGTGCAACGTGATTTTTGATTTGGAGGTGTTACAGATGAGTGGTGATGATCTGAACAGCTTCCCTACACCCTATGGAGTGTGTTTGAATGCTTGGACTTGATTGAAATTGGCTGGATCATTTCATGGCATCTCAACTGCACTTTGGTTAAAACCTTGAGCAATTGACTGGTGATTCTGAGAAATCAGTGTTCCAGTTGTTGTTTAAGTGTTTGATCAGCTCATATGTGATGTATATGAGGTGTGTGAGTGATTGGTTTGAGTGGAATTGCCCTCTAGCTCAAAACCCGATAGTTACCTTGCTAAGAAAGGCATTTTTGCCAAGAGAACGAGATTTTGAGAAAGGCAAATGTTGTAGGCCTTTGGTGTACTTAAACTGAACACAATTGAGCTCTATTTATAGTAGAGCAAGTTTATTTTGCAAGGAATAGTGAATGGCAACTGCTAAGTAGGTTTGGCCAATGTTGGCAAATGAAAATCCAAGTCTCCTCTAGCCAATGGCTAGAGGTTAGGGCACAGAGCTTTGGTTCCCTTGGTCTTGGATAAGTCTTGACTGATTTCAGATGAGAATGGCTCAGTCCATGCCACCTTGAGGCTTCCATTGAATGCTTCAATCCAAATTTGGAGTCTTGTCCCTATTTTGGCCATTCTAGGTTCAACATGTTATTTCTTGTTCCATGGACTTTGGAGGCTTGGCTCTGTGATTGTCCCCTTTAGATTCAATCCTCAGATGTGTCCAAGTGGATAGGAGCATTTGAATTTGGCTGATTTTGGTAAATCGAGCAAAATTGCAAATTCTGCCTTGCCTTGACAGATTTCAACAAGGCAACTTGCCAATGTCATATCTCATGGTGTAAGTTGAATTTGGTAATGTTCTTAACCATTTTGGAAAGCCCTTACATGATATAACAACTGTTTGAACATGTTTGGTTTTGATCTCTTTTGAATCCAAGTGAAAAATCCCCCTACATTTGGCAAAAAGTAAGGCAAAATCTGACTTAGTGAAATTTTCACTAAGTGTTGGAACAAAGTGTTTTCTCTTGATTTTGATCACTCCATAACTCAAAATCCATGAGGAATTTGGACATAGGTCAGTATAAAGCTTTTGTAGAGGGCAATGAGATCTACAAATCAAGCTTTGAATGGGGCACAATGGCCTTGTGGTTTAGGAGTTATGGTCCTCCAAAGTTGGTGCATTAGTGGCACTTTTTCATGACTTAGAAAATTTTCTAAGTTTTATGGTTACCCCTTTTACAAGTTATCCAACTTTTCTTGATTTTTCTTGATGAATGATGATTCAAATCATACATTAACATCATTTTAGGATTAAAAATCCATTTTGCTGAAAAATCTCAAAAAGTCAAAGTTGACTTTTGTGCACAGTTGACTTTTTATCAGATGGATTCCAAACTGTGCAACTCTTCAGAAAATCATGTCCTTGACCTAAATCAAACTTGATGGACATGTTCCATGGGTGTTATAGGGTATATTGGTGCATGTCATAGGGTTTGGGAGCATGTCCTGGTCAAAAGTCAAAGTTACAGTTGACTTTTCCCTTAAAACCTTAATTGTGGTGCAGATGAAATTGAGGCTTGTTGCTCAAGCTTCTTGGATAAATCCATTGTTGCAAATGGATCAATGTAGTTCATTAGAGACCCTCAAACCCTCTCTTGAGGTCTTGGCTCATGGTTTGTCCCAAAAGTCAACTTAGGGGTGAATTAGGTCAAGAAACCCTAATTCCTGATTTTTGATGAATGCATCCCCTGAGGCAAGATTGACTTGATGATTGGGTCCATGAGGTTCCATGGAGTATATTAGGTTAGGTTTTGGATCATTGGCTTGTGCCCAGATGAAAATTTTCCATCTGGAGGCCCTGGTCGACCAAAACCCTAATTTGGTGACACTGTCGATCTTGAGACTTAATCCACCTAGAAGGGAGCACCCTTGTGCTTAATCCTTGAAGTGGGAGTCCTTTTGATCCATTGTGGATGTTTGAGAGGTTAGACAAGTTGAAGATCATGTCATTCCTTGATTGATCCTTTGTCTAAAAGCTCTGAGAGGGCTTGAAACCCTAAGTCTGATTATAGTGAATGCTCACCCTGTCTTTGGGGAGACTGATGAAGTATGATGGTTCCTCCATATTGTGATGATGATTTTCACAATGACGGGAAATCTTAGTGGTCAAAATTTTGGGTATGACAATAGGTACAAGGGGCACGACCAGAAGCCTTTAGGTAATGGTTTGTGTATTGTTCTTGGACGAAGCTTTGAAGCAAGTCCAAGATAACTTGAAGTTAAAGAAACTGCGACTGGTTCTGTATTGGTAGAAGACAGAGATATCACGGGTTGTGATTAGGATGTGAGTGGGGTATCTCATATCAAGGTTGTAAACGGTTGAGTTTAGCCTTGATAAAGATGTTCATTGGGTAGATGTTAGGTATAAAGTTGTAAACGGGGGAGTTTAGCTTTGTAATAGTTCTACAGATAGTGAAGTCTTCATCCTGGATTGGTATCCCCCAGATGTAGGTGAATTGCACCGAACTGGGTTAACAATTACTGTCATATTTTAACATTCTGCATTTTACAATTTTGTTAATGTTCTTGACTGATATGTTGGATCAGATGTCGTGACATCCGTGATAGTGCAGTTCTGATATTCAAGGTATCAGTCTGTTGTTACGCCTCTAAGTTTAAAAGATTATGCATCACAATGTCTTGACATCTGCTAGGACATCTGTTGTCTGCATAGGCCAGAATTTTAATTGGTATCAGAGCAGGCATCCTGTCTGGTTCTAGATGAGATCTTTGAAAGATACTTTCTGGCGTTTAAACAAGGAGGAGTTTAAATATCAGATCAATCAACTCAGACATACTCAAGGGTATTAATGGATGAGATGGATGTTCTGGATCGAAGGGAGCAACCCAGATGTTGTTCATGTTGCTGAGGAGATTCTACAACAACTACAGGAGAAGTGGCTAGTTCTCTTGTTGGTGTGTCTTATAAGATGTTGTGACATCTTATTAGGGCAAGCAGGATATGTTCCTTGGTGGTTCCGCTGCATGAGTTTCTGATGGAAGAGCTCTAGAATTATGGGATTCTGGAGTTGTTACTGAAGACAGTTGGTGGAAAGTTGCAATCGTCAGCCTCTATATTTGAAGATATATGCATTCATTTATTCCAAAGTCAGGAGCGGTGGAGTGAAGGAAGTTGTGATCAGATATCTGGTATGTTGACTTGGTACTTGGAAGCTTGGTTTCCTGGTGTAGTTTGGAGTCAGTTGAAGAGGAGAGAAGTTGAGTTAAAGTTTATCAGGTTCTTGCTCTAGGAGTTTGATAAATGTTTGGACGACTAGGTTGTCAAAGATACTTGAGAATTCTCTCAAGTCCACTCATAAAGACATCTATGTCGTGTATCCGGAGTCTTCTAGTAACTCTTCTGACTAGAAGTTATTTCCTTGAGACACAATCTGAAGAACGTGGAGGTGATTTATTTTCACCATCCAAAAACAGCAAGGAAGGATTCATCTCTCTTGACCCTAAGAGTGGATCCAATCTGATTGAAGATTTGTTGAGGTAAATAAGACTTGTTCAGAGAAAGTCTTAGTTACTTGAGTCAAGGGTGGCAGCCTTGGTATCTCAACATTGTCATTGAAGAAGATACTTGCAAAAAGATTGAATACTTTACAAGTGTTCATGACATGATCTGGTGGAGCTCAGCTACAGCAGTGAAGAAGGGTTATTGTACAAGGATGTAAGATCAATTACTATTTGTGGAATCCACAAGTATTTAATTGATTGTCCTTGAAAGTCAAGATTGAGGATGTTCTATCAGATGTTCTAACATCTTTTCATCATAGGCTTGGAGAATCATCGGAGGGGTTCTGCATTCGCTCACGAGTCTCCTAGGTGTTGATCTGGGATTATTGGCTTAGCATCTGTTCCTGGAAAGTATTGTAAATGACTTGTCCAGATGGTGATGTTGTTGAAGATGGAGATGGAAGACTATGAAGACATCATAATCTTGATGGTTACAGATTAGGTCAGTTTATTTCTGATTCAGGTGCTTTGGAACATAGTGTTTGCTTTGGTTGTGAAGGTCGACGATAAGTGGCAGTTATCTCTGGCTTTCTACTGACGGCTCTACTAAGGGAAATGGCATTCTTTGGTATTGCTATGGGGTAGTCTTGGACTACTTATGTTCTAAAGATTCAGATGTGGCAGGTTTGAAGTCTTTGGAGTTTCAAAGCAGAATGGAGGTTGTCTACTCAAAGCTTGGTTGTTGAATCAAGTTTGTGAGAACATGGAAATCTGTTTCTGCAAAGGGAGGAGGTTCTTCTAAGTGGCAGAAGGAAGAGCTGAATTCAACAGTTGGATGTCATAATGTTTGGACATCTATTTTGACATCAGAAGTCTCAGCTGGTGATGTGGCACATCAGCTTAAGATAAGGTGATCTACAGGAGAATGGGAGTGATGGATTCTTCAAAAAGGTCTATCTCATGTAGTTTGCGGGAGCTGTGGATGAGAAGATGTTACATGACTAAGAGGCTTTGTGGATCCAAGATGTCTTGCTATTGGGCAAGTAGTTCATGTGACTTGAATATCTGATTTCATTAGTAGATCAGGGTATCTTGTAGGAGTTCTGAAGATGAGTAAGGTCAATCAAAAGGTGGCATTTAATTGGTTTCACAAAGTGCGTTCAAGCAGGATGCTTGAAACTGATTGCTCTTGTGCACAAGAGTAGTTAGTTGAAATTGTAAGGAGGTTTTGGTTCTCTGGGAGCTTGTGGCAGAAGTTCTGGGTTGAGAATGGAAGCATACCTTCTTGGCGGTTGAGAGTTTATTTCTCTCTGGGTTTCTGAAGTCTTCTTTGTTCAAGCTGGTGGTGCAGTGTTGTTTGAAGATCTTCAGTGTGGATTACTATGCTGATAGTAAGTCCAGTGGTGGAGCATATCAAGAACCATGGTGTGTGGTGTCTGTGATGTGCGGAAGATGTCCTAACAGATGTTAGAACATCCTTGGGTTGGATATCCTTGGTGAAGGATCTCAGGTTCTGTGATGAACTGGTTATTTGCATCATGTCAGAGAAGTGTCTACATAATCATCCAGGAGAATGATGGAGTATAAGGGTTCCTTGGAAGGAGGATGTAAGTGTTTGTGAAGACTGAAGTGGATCATGTGTTGATTGCTTGGAAGTCTGTTTCATGAATGCATTCAGAAGTGGAGATTCACCATAAATCTGAAGTATTCCAAATTATCATACGGGAGAATGATAGGAATGACTGTCTTGGATTGCGGGGTGTTTATCTCTAATGCTGGCCTGGTGAGGTCAGTGGAAAATCTTGCATACGCCATTGGAGCCCTTGGAGCAAGTCATGCTAGTAGTGGATCAGTTTAGCAGCTGTGAAGTTCTGGAGCATGCATACGATAGCTGACATCGTGGTAACAAACTAAGGTACCCTATGCATCTCTTTGAGGAATGGGAAGCATTCTAATTCAATTGGTTTGTGCCTCAAGCAACGGGATATCTGTACATGAGAATTCAAAAGGAGTTTGTGTGGTGTATAAGATGGTTGTGGAATGAGGGGGATCAATGGGACTTTGATCTCAAGCCAAGAGTTTGTTATGATTTGGATACACGTCCTCACGGGATGCATGACATTGATCATGTGTGAGTGATTATTGTTTCTTGTCAAAGGGAACAATAAAGAGTTAATGGTTGCATTCAGCAGGTGTGTTGAACAGAGGTGTTGCGGTGAGAATCGGATAACAAGCTATTAATTAACCTGCATCACGTTTCTTTGAATTCACCACCGACTTTGATTTATCCAAAGGAAAGGTTCAAGATCGAGAAAACCTAAAAGAGGGAGATCTAAGGTTCGGGGGCTGGTTATACTAAGGGAAGGTATTAGCACCCTTAATATCTGTAGTACTCTATAGGAACCTCTTGTTTAGTTTGTGTTATGTTATGTTTGCTTGCTAAGATATCTGCTAAAGGGTAAAGGTAATAACCTAAGGGTATGTACACTAAGTTTGCTCGCCAAGACATTGCATCTTGTGCCTACGTATCTCACTAAAGAATCAGAGCAACCGTAGTTCACCTAACTAAGGGGTGAATTTGAGGAACCATTAACTATACCAAAGTTCCAAGGGGAAATGAGTATGAGCTCATTTAGAGTTTAAGGAAATTCTCTAAGTCTACGTTATGGGGGAAGTGAATTCTCATAGTGATGAGAATCATATAGAGTTCAAGAACTCTAACTTGTTGTAAGTTGAGTGGCTATGAGGCGAAGAGGAAAGTATCCTATGACTATGAGGTCAAAGACAAGGTGGCCATGAATATGAGGTCAAGGCTGGTATCCTATGACTATGAGGTCAAGGAGAGAAGTGGCTATGACTATGAGGTCAAAGTTGATAATGAGTTATCTATGACTTTGAGGTCAATACAAAAAATTTCCTTTGGAAGGGTGGGAGGATAACAGAGGGTTAAGGAGAAGAGCTAACAAGCTAATCTCACTTGAAGAGGATAACTTGATAAAGTTGATGATTGTTTATGTCACAAACCAAGTTCATACATGGGATAAAAGATATTGACAAACATAAAGATATGGTGCAGGAATTGATGGTGCATGTAATGACCTTAAGAGTGGATATTTTAAGTATTGATGAACATCATCCAAACATGCTTTCTCAAGCTCACAACCATATAAAAATAACAATTTATGAAACAAATTTTAAAACATGTTGGAACAAGTTTATATTGATTCAAAAGTAGCAAAAGAAACAAGTATCATCACCGAAGGGAAACATAATAATCCTAAAACATTTCACACATTGCACATAGACAAAAATCTATAAAAATAAATATTTTTAGTGATTTTTTATGTCATGTGAAAATAGATCAAAAATGGTGAAGGATACAAAAAGAATGGATTTAAAATCATGAATTATGAAAAAGTTATGTCTATATAAAAAATGGTGAAGACAAGTAAAGAAAAGAAAGAAACAAGTACTAAAAAAACAAGGGGAAGGCCCCCAAGGGTGTTGAACCCGTGTCTTTATGATTACCGCCCAAAACACTCACCACTCCACCCAATGCGCGTATGTTAACAAGTTATAGCCAAAGCGAAATAAATATTGAAATGGCACATTTTTCAAAAAATAAAAACAAAGGATTGGGGCGAGAGAGATTCGAACCCCAATCCTTGTGTTTAGGCGTGTTTTTCTTTACCACTGAAGTGGCTATACATCCGTTATATAAGCCACCCCTGAATGCATTTAAACTATCACAAAGTCACGCATGAAGATAATAATACACAATGATATTCATCAATTAGACAACTATATTTTAAGTTACTAAATACAAAAAAAAAACATGCTGGACCAATCACAAAGTCACGTTTTCCTTTTCTCTCATACAACCATGCAATGCAAACCAAACTCCTCGTGGAACAAAACGGCGACGTGGTAGCAACAGCAGGTTTCTCATCCTCTTATTTCACCATGACTTAGCCAAAAGACAAGAACTAAAGTCCTATTTCAGTTTACATTAGAACAAAGAAAAATGATAGAATGATCTCAACTTGAAGCATGGTCAAGATTCGGGTGGAAAACAACATAGCATACATGGATTCAAAAGTGGTGGCAGATGCTTTCTATCTATCATAAGTCTAAGGAGAACTCGAATTTTTCAAACTATGCTAGCATACAGTGGTGATGTTAGAACAAGAACTTAGACTTCAGCCTAAATCCAAACACATCTTTATGTTATTCTACCTAAATTAAAACACCACTTGAGAGTATCCATAACATGAAAACAAGATCATCATACATTCCAAGCTTCCAATACTGGCAGGGTTTAAAAATGCATCTCATAGACTCAATCTTGTCATTCTTGGTATCATGCATTGTGTGAACACAAGACATCCATTCATATGGGAACTGACCTCAAACTAAGCACGCAGCATGTTTGATCTATGGTTTTGACACCATGAGGGAAATGGAACAAAGGTTTGTCATATCATCATGATTTTTAAATAAATTCTCATGCCGTCAAAACAAGCTAACATGATGAGAACAAACTCAAAACCCTCCCAGTATTCAAATTTTATTAAAGGGACAAACTCATTTAAAGCTGACAGGACCAAAATATTTTTTTTTTGAACATAATTCTTCACTCATGTTAAAGGATTGCAGTGATGTTAAAACCATCCTAAACTGAAACTCAAGATCTCAACCTAAGGCCACATGTTAACACAACCTCTAACAACCATGTTCCAACTAGACAAAACCCTGAATATGTGAAACCAGCAGCCATGACATGATGATGGCAAAAATATAATAGCAATGGGGTTGGTGGGCTCAAGAACAATTGCATCTACTTGCTTTTAAAATAAATAAAAAAAGACAGTATCATACTCATGATATTTCTAAAGCAATGGAATTCAGAATTAAGCCAGTGAAAGAATGAAGGCAAAAACTTGCCTTCACTGCACATCTTTCAACCAAAACTTCCATGTCTTCAAAACTTATCCTAGCATGATGTGAATAGCATGTACATTTCCAATATATATCATGAAGTTTACACAAGCTTGGTTGGGTGATCATGGCACGATGGATATGGAGTTATGAGTTAGTATGCATCTTATCATGTCAATAGACCAAACAGAAACTTGTTAAAACATTACACAATATTCATTCACATGAACATTTATCTTGAATGCCAAGCAAAACAAAAGAATGAGTGTGACATTGGTACATGGTAGCATTATTGTGTCAGCATAACTTTGAAACAGATCCAAACCTAACTTTGCCTTCTATATGCAACAAGGTCCCCTCTGGATCATGGTGATGCGATTTCAAAGTGGAAAATGACATCAGTTGTATTTATGATTCGAGGGAAGGAGTAGCAGGTTACATACTCAGTACTCTAGCTCAAAACTAGTGAGGTTCATGAAATGCCT
The DNA here is from genome assembly GCA_022829125.1 of Lathyrus tuberosus. Lineage (NCBI taxonomy): Eukaryota > Viridiplantae > Streptophyta > Magnoliopsida > Fabales > Fabaceae > Lathyrus > Lathyrus tuberosus. Next base: position 18,410,290 of record JALAZF010000005.1, on the reverse strand, counting down.
CAAAGAATGCATCACATTATCAATTACTTTCAAAGCTAAACAGACACATGATGATAGGCAGTGTTTATGAACATGATCTTTATCAGGAGAAAAGAAAATAAATAACCTAGAGCAAAAGTAACTAAGAAAAGGGATCCTGCTTCAACCTGCTATCCCAAACAAACTCTTAAGAGTGGTTTCAAATGTATTATCCTCATGTCTTACCAAATCTTGTGATCTAAGGAAAATGGTCATAGACTTGACAGTCATTAAGCATTCCAAATCCATGAGCCAGGTTAAAGTGTAGAGGGTTAGATATATATGGCTCAAATTAAGGATTTCAAAATAAGCATGACAATAAGGTAAATATGAGTTTTAAGATATGCATAACCCAATTCTGCATCAACACAAAACATATACTTTAAGGGTGCTTATAGACAGGTGAATAACAACATGAGGACACCATTATCACATCATTATTTAACAATGCAAAAATCAAAATTCAAAGGAACTAGACAACATCCTGCATTACTCCTACTATAACTAAATAGCAACAAAATTATAGCATTCATTTCAGCCTGTAGCAAAAACAAAACTTGCAAATAATGCACTTGGGAGCATCAGGCTGAATATGCCCAGCTCTACCTCAACAGAAGGCATGTGTTCTAAGGATGGTTGCACTACTTTACCTTTAGCATGAGAAACACCAACATATACACTATATGAACTTAGCAACAACATCCACTACTGGCAGTTTCAGGAAACAATATGTAGATGACAGTATTACCCAATGCTAACACAAAAGCTGTCAGTGCAACGGAAGATTCAAATGAATTTATCACAATCTCATTCAAAAAACATCAAATGGTAGCATGGTCATGATATGGGATGAAAGAAAAAGAAGGAGAGATACTTGGTGAAGCAATGCACTCTTAAGGTTTCAACAAAACCAGATTCCTTTCCTTTTGCAGCCACCTTATTCCAATCTTTCACAAAGCTCCTTCACTTGCCAAGCTAGAGTCTAAAGACTTTTTCTGAATTCTTAAGTGAAGTGTTGATGTCAAATGCAAGCATAATGGACTGCTATTTATAGGGGAAGCAATAGGTTGCAAGGTATGGCCACTTTGCCAAAAATGCCAACACTACCCTTGTAATTTCGTGTGAAGTAACAAATACAGAGAAAGAAATCTTCCAAGGATCTCTGAGCTTCTGAGCACAACTGGTGAGAACTAATAGGTGAGAGGCTCAAGGAATAAACTAATATTTCCTTGCCTTTGTAAATTCTCTCCCCTCCTCCCCCCCCCCCCCCCCCCACCACACACACACACACTTGCATGAACAAGGCATAAACCATTATTTTAATGCCATACAAGTGAAATTTCGTGGTCAAGGCTTGATTTAATGTTAAATGTATCATTAACACTCAGAAATGATGAAAATTGGTGATTAGGGAAGTGTTTGGGTCAAAACCCAAAAGTTGGTTACTTGAAAAACAAGAAATGAACCCCCCAACTTTGAAGCTTCGTATCTCTCAGCTCACTTAATGGTTTGAGGAGTTCAAGAACTTTTTGGAAATCCCTCAATACCCTCTACAACTTTCATGTTGGACCCAAGTTCTAAATCACAAGGGAACTTAGTGAAAAATGAGGTTAAAGTTGGTTGTTTATTAAGGGAAAACAAGCTGAAATTTCACCAGGTCTTGGGGCAGTTTGGCTTCTAAGTCTCATAACTCACAAACCATGCATTTTTGGGAGAAAAGTCATATTTAACACTTTGAAGATCATGGAAAGAGCTTCCAATTGGGCTTTGAGTCGCTCAATTTGGATGTGTGGTTTGGAAGTTATGACCATTTCAATTTGGCACAAGAGGGGAAATTTTCACATATGAGAAGTTTTATGAACCAAACCTTACTTCCTTTGCAAGAAATCTCTTGGAACTTGATCTCAAATACCTTAAATCACCAATGAGACATGCTATGATGAGTTGAGGTCTTGGAGGTTTCATTTGGATCAAAATCCCAAGGATTAGGGTTTCAGTCAAAACCCTAATTTCAATTGTGAATGGACTGGGAGAATCTCTTATGATCTTGTTTCTTCCTTCACCTTTAAAGCTCATAGATGACCTTTAGGGATGTTTACTACCTCATGGAGTCAAGTCCTAGGGTTTGAGAGCACCTCTTGATTAAAATCAAAGGCAATGATCCACTTGTCTTAACAGAAACCCTAATTTGGAGGCAGGGTGAAACTGTGGCTCAAACTTCTTATGATGAGAGCCAAATGACCTTGAAATATTGTTGAGTGAGACCTCTTAGATATAGGTAAGCTTCAATGGTTGATGAACCAAGCAAATCTTGACTTGACAGGGCAAAAATCTTCAGTGATTCCTCAGATTGAAACCCTAATTCCACACCTTGGTTTGGTGATCCTTTTGTTGACTTGACTTGATTCAAAGCCTTGAGATCTTGGTTTTAAACAACTGGTGAACCTTTGTGAGGATTCTATGGAGCTAGAGAATACCTTAGGAGGTCTTCAATCTCTCTGTGCGAACCCTAATTTCAAACATAAGGGAAACAAACTGCAAGATATGGGTTAGTAAAATAGTGCATATATGATTTATCCTAAATGTCTATGCCAGATGATATGACATCTAAGGGGTAAAATTTGGGGTTCAACAAGAGGGTGCGCTATTGAGGACATGAAGATGCGTCTTATGTTTTCCAGTCATTAGCTTGGGTGTTCAGTGGAGGAGCACCAGTTACCTTAGTCAGGGGAGAGGCCTCTTGATCTGAGATGAAGTTCTAGTTTGCATTTGTGCGTTAAGAAAACTGAGATGTCAAGATGGCTTGACATTATTGTTGAAGTTCCAGTTTGCATTTATGCGTCAAGAAAACTGAGATGCCAAGGAGGATGGCTTGACATTATTGTTGTAGTTCCAATTTGCATTTGTGCGTCAAGCAAAATGAGATGTCAAGGAGGATGTCTTGAAATTAGAGTATTGTTGCAAGTTGTGGGAAACTTGGAAATGCATACTTGAATGGATTTTATTTGATGCTTAAGAATCATTGACTGAGTCTAGGAGAATTTATTTTTCTCTTGCAGACTGGGATCATAATCTTGTGAAGAAGTCTCTGTAAAGACCAAAAAAACAGAAAAGCTCATACGAAGAATAGACAATGTCTGACACAATGTCAGGACATTGCTATTAAATATGTTTGCATGTAATGGGTTTGTTGGCCAGTCTTGGTCGGTGAGCATTTAGTGGAGTTATTGGCTCTATGAATTGACCAGCGTTATGTTCGGTGGTTCGTTACTTTCAAAGGCAATTACTTGCTATAAATAAGATTGTTGTGACACTTCTTGGTCTCATAAGTCTTTCTCTTTAAGTAAGTGTTCGATGGCATTTTTCAAGATCTGGATGAGTTGTGTCTGGATATGGAGTTTTCTTGGTCACTTTTGCCAAGTTTTGGCTAAAAAGGGGGAGAAGAATAATGTTCTGGTTTTTGGGTTCATTCGTGCAGTGACTGTGCAAGAATGTTGGAGGAAGATGTTCTATCATCTTAACTTTCTAATTTCTGTTTTTGTGGCTTATGAGGGAGAAGTTTTAGCCAAAATTTGTCAAAAGGGAGAGATTGAAAGCTCTCTTGGTTTGACTAAATTTTGGTAAAACTTATTATCAAAGAAGATGCTAAAATCTGAAGATCAAAACTGCAGAAGGGAAAGATGTCATTGAAGATGTCCTAACATCCGGATACGACATCCTGAACAGATGCAGCAGGTTTCTAATTATCATAAAGATTTGTTACATGGATCCAGACAAAGATAGAAAGCCCAACAGCAGAAGACTATATAAGGAGACTAAGACCTAGGGTTAAAAACAACTTTTGTAACTTTGTATAACTTGTAACTTTGTAACCTAATCTTTTAGTAAAATAAGGGTTTAGGGTTTGAGAGTCGTTGGCTCTCTTAGGAGTTGTAAGTCTCCACTCTGCAGTATGGGATGCAGGGTGGAAGGCATAGGTACAAGGGGCACGACCAGAAGCTTTTAGGTAATGGTTTGTGTATTGTTCTTGGACGAAGCTTTGAAGCAAGTCCAAGATAACTTGAAGGCAAGAAACCGCGACTGGTTCTGTATTGGCAGAAGACATAGATATCACAGGTTGTGATTAGGATGTGAGTGGGGTATCTCATATCAAGGTTGTAAACGGTTGAGTTTAGCCTTGATAAAGATGTTCGTTGGGTAGATGTTAGGTATAAAGTTGTAAACGGGGGAGTTTAGCTTTGTAACAGTTCTACAGATAGTGAAGTCTTCATCCTGGATTGGTATCCCCCAGATGTAGGTGAATTTCACCGAACTAGGTTAACAATTACTGTCTTATTTTAACATTTTGCAATTTACAGTTTTGTTAATGTTCTTGAGTGACATGTTGGATTAGATGTCGTGACATCTGTGATGGTGCAGTTCTGATATTCAAGGTATCAGTCTACTGTTGCGCCTCCAAGATTAAAAGATTATGTAGCATAATGTCTTGACATGTGTTAGGACATCTACTGTCTGCATAGGCCAGAATTTCAATGATTAAGGAATCAAGAGTATTTCTTAATTCATTTGCATATCATTTAAGAAATCAAGAGCATTTCTTAGTTTATTTACAATTCATGATTAAGGCATCAAGACTATTTCTTAATTCATTTGCATATCATCTAAGAAATTAAGACCATTTCTTAGTTCATTTACATTTCACGATAAAAAAAATCAAGAGTATTTCTTAATTCATTTGCATAACATCTAAGAAAACGAGAGTATTTCTTAGTTCATTTACATTTCATGATTAATGAATCAAGAGTATTTCTTAATTCATTTGCATAGCATCTAAGAAATCAAGAGCATTTCTTAGTTCATTTACATTTCATGATTAAGAAATCAAGAGTATTTCTTAATTCATTTGCATAGCATCTAATAAATCGATAACATTTCTTAGTTCATTTACATTTCATGATTAAGGAATCAAGAGTATTTCTTACTTCATTTGTATAACATCTAAGAAATCGAGAGCATTTCTTACTTCATTTACATTTCATGATTAAGGAATCAAGAGTATTTCTAATTCATTTGCATAGCATCTAAGAAATAAAGAGCATTTCTTAGTTCATTTACATTTCATGATTAAGGAATCAAGCGTATTTTTTAATTTATTTGCATAACATCTAAGTAATCGAGAGCATTTCTTAGTTCATTTACATTTCATGATTAAGGAATCAAGAGTGTTTCTTAATTCATTTGCATAACATCTAAGAAATAAAGAGTATTTCTTAGTTCATTTACATTTCATGATTAAGGAACCAAGAGTATTTCTTAATTCATTTGCATAGCATCTAAGAAATCAAGAGCATTTCTTAGTTCATTTACATTTCATGATTAAGGAATCAAGAGTATTTCTTAATTCATTTGCATAGCATCTAAGAAATCAAGAGCATTTCTTAGTTCATTAACATTTCATAATTAAGGAATCAAAAGTATTCCTTAATTCATTTGCATAGCATCTAAGAAATCAAGAGCATTTCTTAGTGCATTTACATTTCATGATTAAGGAATCAAGAGTATTTCTTAATTCATTTACATAACATCTAAGAAATCAAGAGCACTTCTTAGGGCATTTGCATTTCATGATTAAGGAATCAAGAGTATTTCTTAATTCATTTCCATAGAATCTAAGAAATCAAGAGCATTTCTTAGTTCATTTACATTTCATGATTAAGGAATCAAGAGTATTTCTTAATTCATTTGCATTACATCTAAAAAATCAAGAGAATTTCTTAGTTCATTTACATTTCATGATTAAGGAATCAAGAGTATTTCTTAATTCATTTCCATAGCATGTAAGAAATAAGAGCATTTCTTAGTTCATTTCCATTTCATGATTAAGAAATCAAGAGTTTTTTTTAAGTCATTTGCATAACATCTAAGAAATCAAGAGCATTTCTTAGTTCATTTGCATTCATGATTAAGGAATCAAGAGTATTTCTTAATTCATTTGCATAGCATCTAAAAAATGCATTTCTTAGTTCATTTGCATTCATGATTAAGAAATCAAGAGTATTTCTTAATTCATTTGCATAACATCTAATAAATTGAGAGTATTTCTTAGTTTATATGCATTCATGATTAAGAAATCAAGAGTATTTCTTAGTTCATTTGCATTCATGATTAAGAAATCAAGAGTATTTCTTAATTCATACCATGCGCGTTTATATTTAAGAAGTCGAGAGTACTTCTTAACCTGCATATCTTTAAGAAATCGAGAGTATTTCTTAATTCATCTGCATTCATCTTTATGAAGTCAATAATACTTCTTAACCTGCATTCATTCATATCACCCGATGATTAGGAAATCAAAAGTATTTCCTAAGTCTTATTGCATCCATTTGCATTACCATTTGATGATTAAGAAATCAAGATTATTTCGTATCCCTTTGTGTTCATTCATAACCATGAGCATATCATTCCTTTGCATAAGGGAAGATTTTGGGTTTGTTTGGTATTTAAACTATCTTTCACTATGATGATTTGAAGACAAGAGTTCTTCATATCTCCCAGTTAAAGATGTTTGAATAGAGGCAGCTTTCATACCCTAAATTTTACCCTGAGTTTATTTCATTTGCATTAGCTTAGCATAATCATCTCATTTTGTCATATTTTCTTTCAGTCAAAAGCATTCATTAGGATTCAGATGAAAAGTCATTAGTTTAGGCAGTTCATATGCTCTTGATGACATTCATTCACTCATTTGTTGATTAAGAAGTCAAAAGGCTTGATTTTTTGAATCTCAATGCATCGTTCATTCTGTTGCATCATGTTTCAGAGGTCCATAGGGTGACAATCAAGAGTATTGTCGTCATCTGAATCTCAGTAGGGTTTAATAGTGATTGAGAGTCAGAAGTAAATGGTCCAAGCGCGATTTATTTGCATCTGATTGACTATTCATAATTATTCAGTTGGTAACTCGTCGCATTTGTAAGACATTTGCATTTTTAACTTATCACAGCATGTAATTTGTTTCGTATAATACTTAAATATCATCTATAATAATTTTTCGGATCTATAGATAGATCGCTTGAACCATTTCTCAAACTGTATGTCGAATTAGTAGGTGAAAATGTCAAAATTAAGCTTTCATACATCGATATTCTTAATCTATGTTTCACGTAGTTTAACGGGGTGTGCTCTTTTTAATTTTTCGACTACTTTTTTTGTCGCATTTTTACCCGCCTAAGCCTTTTAACTGGTCAAAATTTATTTCAAAATATGATCAAACGTTGTATGTTTCCAATAAGTTTATTCTGCGCTAATTATTTTAATGCGTTCGGTTTGATTTTTTGAGCACTTTTTTCGCCCGACCTTTTTACTTTTTTATCCCATTATTTTTTATTTTTTCGTCAAAATATTTGATTTAATTTATTAGATTTTTCTATGTTTTTGTTTCAATCCGATTTCGATTGTTTAAATAGTTTGATTTTATTTTTTAATTTAGTTTTGTAAAATCCTTTTACACTTTTTTTCACTTATAAAATATATTTGAACATTTTTTTTGAACAAAACAAACTTAATGCATATCATTAATCAAGAATTGTTCAATACTAGGAGGAATGAAATTAAACGCATTACGTCTAGGCCAAGAATTGGCCGCCCTAGCAAAAGAGTGGGCAACCATATTCGCTTGATGTCTAATGAACTTTACCTCAAAGTTTGGGTTAACTAACAACAAAGCTTTTATGGAATTAATAATAAAATAAAACTCAGATCCACTGTTATGATTGGATTGAATAGCTTGAACTACTTTTTGAGAGTCGCTTTCGAAAACCACTTTCTCCATCTGTAATTCAATAGCTTCGTGGATAGCTTCTTTGAGAGCCAAAGCTTCAACTTCATAAACGGACAAAATTCCAAGATCCCACGACACACTTGCAGAAATGAGACTCCCTATATGATCAAGAACACACCAACCCCTATTAGAAGTGCCACTATGATTATTAAACACCGCATCCACATTACATTTCAACCATCCTTCCCTAGGCGGGCTCCAACTAGTAGGAATCTGGTGGTTATTAACCGGGTCAAGCTCTTTTTGGGCCAAAAACCATTCCTGCCACTTGTGAAAATCTAACCACCCAAGCTTAGGTGCTTCCTCATGATCATTTTCCCAAATGAGATTATTCCTATTCTTCCATATCTCATCTACCATAACAACAATCTACCAGCCTCCTTCCTATCTTCCTTGCTACAAACATCAAATATCAGAGACTTAGCATCATGAAAAGAATGTAAACGAGCATCTATAAGAATGGACAAACCTGCTGCCCTCCAGCAATGGTTAATCGCCTCACAACCAAAAAAACAGGTGCCAATCGTCTTCAAGGTTATTCTCACAAAATTGACAAGTAGAAGAACAAGGCACATGATGTTGTCGGAGTCTAACACGAGTCGGTAAGTATTCCTTACAGATTCTCCACAATAAAAGCTTAACCCTATGAGGAACTTTAATATTCCAAAGACTATTCCAATCCTCGTCCCCACCTCCATCCTCATTCCTCCCCTGTAAGCTCCTCCATAACCTGTACCCAAAACGCACACTATAGGATCCATTTTGTTCTTCCTTCCAGATCATCCTATCCCCTTTAACCTCATTCAAAAGGGGGACCCTTAAGATTTCCTCTGCATCTGCATAATTAAACACTTCCCTAATCATCCTCAAATTCCATTGTTTCTCATTAGGCAGTATAAGATTTTTAACTGTAATATCATACACATTTTACTTCTGGGGGCCACTCAAACACCCTTCCCTCTTCCCCCTGATCCAAGGCTCTTGCATAACCTTGATTTGACTACCATCCCCAATGCTCCACCTGCAACCTAAAGATAAGACATCCTTCGCTTTCCAAATACTCCTTTATACAAAACTGGGGGTTATAACCGAGATTAGATTCAAAATAAGATGTTCTAGGGAAGTACCTTGCTTTGAAGATTCTGGAGACAAGAGCATGAGGCTTGGACAAAAGATTCCAACCTTGTTTAGCAACCATGGACATATTAAAAGCTTTAAAGTCTCTAAATCCCAATCCATCATCCTTCTTAGAGCAACCCAATTTATTCCATGCCAACCAATGGATTACCCTATTATTACTGCCTCCTCCCCACCAAAAAGAATTGAGCATCTTCTCGATATCATTACAAACTGCATCTGGGAGAATAAAAAGACTCATGACATAGGTCGGTATTGCTCGGAGCACCGATTTTATCATAACCTCATTTCCTACTTTTGATAGAGCTCGACCTCTCCAGGAATTAATTTTATTCCAGATACGGTCTTTAATAAAAGAGAAAGTTTCCTTCTTACTCCTACAATCATAGAGGGAAAACCTAAATACTTTTCAGTTCCCAAAACACAACGTACTCCTATAATGCGAGCAAGATCCTCCTTGGCCGAGTTACTAATGTTACGGCTAAAAAACACTTCAGATTTATTCAAAATTATCTCCTTCCCCGAGGCCTCAACGTATGTACTAAGCACCTTCATAAGATGTCTAACTTCAGTGAGATTAGCCCTGCACAACAAAAAACAATCGTCAGTAAAAAGAAGGTGGGACACAGTAGGTGCCCCTCTACATATTTGGATCCCATGAATGTCGCCTCTAGCCACTGCTCCTTTTATTAAAGCTGAAAGACCTTCTGATATTAAAATAAAAAGGTAACAGGACAATGGGTCCCCTTGACTCAACTCTCTCTCTGGTTCAATCAGTCAAACTTTATATAATTTATAAAAATATTGTGGATGATGTGTGTGACCTCGGTGCACTATACCCTGGTTTTTAATAATTTATATAACACAATATTTTAAATTTTATAAAAATTATTTCTTCTAATTTTACAAAAAAAAAAAATTTAATTTTTTTTTTAATTTTGTCTATTTTTTATACAATCATTGTTTATGTATTCTACAAAAATCAAATGTTGGCATTAAAGCTTAAAAACACAATATCTTAAATTTCACAAAAATATATGCTCCTTTTTATCACAACGGTCCAATAATGACTCAAACACGCACGTCAAATTTTATTTAATATCCTAAATATTTATTAAATTTTAAATATTAAAAACAAAACAAATTCAAAATTTCATGTTTAAGGTGAGGATTCATTCTGTTCGGCCAAGTAAATTCTAGTAGCACTAAACTAACTTTCTCTATGTGAAGGAATTTTATATATATTGGCATTAATTAAAAGTTCAATCCCATAAAAAAATATTTATAAACTCTATGTCCTAAAAATTCTCCATTTAACGTTAACAAAAATAATTATCATACTCTAAAGTTTCACGTCAACATTACCACTAATGTTTTTCTTAATTAACCACTTCATTAAGTTACAGTTTGAAACACAAAACAACTATTTAAAATAATAAACTTCCAAAATATATAACACTTAAGGTTAGAAACAACTTGTAGTAAATAATTTCAATAAATAATTAATTTTTGTTTTAATTTTTACATAATTTATTTTGAATATTTAATCATAAAAACTATCCATTAGATTTTTAAAAAATAATTAAACAATTCAATGGATTTTTAAAATTAGTTGGATGAATTAGATTTATCCATAACTTTAAATGGATGGATTGAATTTAATTCATTAACTAATATTTTGTATAATGGATGGATTGGATGGATAGATAATTTAGTGGATGGATTGATAAGATTTTAACTTAATGGATTTCATTGTCACCCTTACTTTCAACCCTCGTCACTACCATTTTCTCATAAACTCACCTCTAAACCTTACTTTCATCATCTTCCTCACTTCTTCATCCACAATAACCATAACTTTCATCATTTTCTTCTATGAACAACCATAAGCCATACAAACTTCAACACCATTCAAATACCACCACCACTAACTCCTCAACCGTGAAGCCACTTCCGACAAACTCGCATTCTCCTCCGTCACCTTTTACCAACAACACACGCACAAACACACCCTCCGCGTCGGACCACCACAACATCAACCACCGCGCAAAGCTCCGGTCCACAATTGTCGGATTTTATATTGGTAACTTCCTTTTCTTTAGCCTTTTTTTATTTTGATAGTTGTGGTTTTTTTTGTTTGTTTGTTTAAATATGGAGAAGGATGAGGAAGTTTTGAAAGGAGAGGAAGAGAAATTTGTTGCTGTAAAAAACATAGAGGCACACGATGAAGAGTGGAGGTGAGGTTTGTGTTTTTTGACATTTTCTTTTACCCTATTCCACATGTCAAGAAACCTTTGCAGATTCTATGTAACATAATTGTTGTGTTTTTGAAGCCCAAATCCAGTCTACTTTATGGTTATAAATAGGATGGATTTAACCTAATCAAAGTGTGGAAAATACATTGTTGCTTAGTGAGTTTTAGGGTTTATATTTGTGAGCCTCTCTTGTGTCATGTGGATACTAGAGCTGGACTGTTTGCATTGAGTTGTAATTTCTGTCACTGCTGTGATTGAAAGGGAATTGAGAAGAGTCTCATACCTAGGAAGAGTCTTAGGTAGAAATTAAGCATGGGTAATGAGTAAGTGATAAGTTGTAAACCGGAGGTTGTTTAGCTTAGAATTGATACTATCTAGTGGATTTCATTCCTGGCTTGGTAGCCCCCAGACGTAGGTGTTGTTGTACACCAAACTGGGTTAATAATTACTGTGTGTTCATTTACTTTTTGTAATTTGTATTGTGCTTCTTATTGTCATTGTGTTTGAAGTAGAGATCAAGTGTCTCGACATCTCTCAGGACATCTGAGATCTGCTACCAGAATTTCACTAGCAACAAGTTGTAGTTTGCGTTGGACTTGATAACCATAAATAAAGTAGATCTAGATGTCGACCATACAGACAAATCGATCAGGATCACACCCAGTATACTACTGGTTTTACCCTCATAGTTGGATAACACCATGTTGTGGGGCCTAAGATCTTCATCGACCTTCCCAAACTTCTTGAACACGAAGTATGGCATTAGATTAACCATTGCACCACCATCTACAAACACCTTGTTAACAGCTTTAGAATAAACCTTTGCTCTGATAAATAGCGGCTTCAAAGGATACATCATGCCTGTATCAGGCCTCTCAAAAACTGCCAAGTGTTCCTCAACTACACCATTATTCATGACGTAGTAGCATAGAAGATTCTGGTTGGTGGCCTCGTCTAGAAAAAAATCCTCTTCGACCTCATAAACTTCTGACACCCGGTCGTATTCACCTAGAAGCACTGACACTATTCCACAGTTATTCTGAAGGTATCCCTCTGACTCTTCGTTGAAATTATCCTTGACCATCTCATCATCTGACCCCAAGGGTGTACTCAAGCTTCTTGTGCCTTTGTCAAGGGGGTGAAAGGGCACATAGGCATCCTCCACCGCAAGGGAGTATTCAGGATTGTCGTGATGTGAGTCCTCCTCTTCTGGCTGAGGAGTGTAATCTGCAGCCTCATCCTCTAACTGAGGAGAGTATTCAGGGGTCTTCTCCCTAACTCCAGGTTCTCTTTTGATAACGGGGGGTCCTTGCGCCATTCGTGGAACGAAGTGTAGTTTCTCCCCTTTGTTAACCTTTTTGGAGTAAGGTTTCAGATCAGGCTTCACTGCAGTTGAATTATGCTTCTCCGTTGGCGCACCATGCCTATTTGTTAGAGCTTCCCTTTCAGACTTTTTCTCCCTTTGATAGCGCCTCCACTGGGTGCGCGTCATATGATTCTTTCCTTTGTAGGTTGGAGGCACATGTGTCTTTCCCTTCACCTCCTTCTGTGCCTTGTCGCATGGCATTCTAGATTTAGGATCGACCTCCTTCCACTTTGGGTGGTTTGCCCCCTTTTCGTTGACGGGCTTCATCCACTTATCTTTTGGTGCGCTTGCAGGTGGCTTGAAGGTTTTCTGTCGAGGCTATTGCAACTTCCTCCTGTAGTCTTCATTCTTATTGGATATGCCGCCATTGTTAGGAACGAACCTAGCTTTTCTGCCTCCACCTCGTTCGCGACCAGGGTTAGTGCGACGAGAGCTCTCCGCTTTCTTTGCAGCTTTTTCATTAAAAACCATACTACAATGTGGGAACAACAAGGTCTTAGAGTCGTTGAGCTTGCAACACTCTATGAAATCAATTAACCCTTCTTCAGACTGGGGGTAAACTTTTTGATAGTCGGAGTCAGCAATAGCAGAAATCTGTTCTCCCTTGTCGACATCCATGTTGGAGCCATCAGTAGCATCCACCATCAAGATCTCTATAGGTTCAGCATAATGGGCCTCCTCCATCTGCATAGGGTCCAAGTCCACTTTCATTGTTGATTTCGGCTTCTCGCCAAATTGCAATCTTCCATCATTTAAAGCTTTTTGAACCAAGTCCCTGAAGAGGATACATTGAGAAGTCTTATGACCCAAGAAATTATGGTATTTGAAAAAACCTCTCTTCTTTCTTTGCTCCAAAGGAAGAGTTTTTAAACTAGAAGGTACTAAAATTTGACCATCTTTAACTAACAAATCAAAAATCTCATCACATTTCGTAATGTAAATGGAGTAATTTCTAGTAGTGAACTTCTCATTTTTGTTAGTTTCGACATGATTTTTTTCCATTAGATGGTTTTAATAGTTTACAAACATACGGGGGCCCTGGCTTCAATTCAGCCACATTGACCTCACCCTCTTCTGAACACTCATCACCCATATCAGAGACATACTCCTCCGCGTCTATGTAAGCGACTTTCTCCTTTTTGTGGTATTTACTAGTTCTGGCTTTCTCAGCTTTTGGGCATTCGACCTGACAATCCCTATCTGCGAGTTGTGCCATGTCCCTCAAGTACTGGGTATCCAACTTTTTCCTAACTGAATAGTCAAGGCCACCTGCGGCCTTCTCGACTAACTCATGCTCTGGTACTTGTGTGAAGCACCTGGCTTTGAGAATTCTGAACCTATTCAGGTAATAATCTTCTATTCACTCAGGGACCTTTCACCTAACACTTTCCAACTCCTTTAAACTAATCTTTGACTCCCCCATATAGAACTGTTCATGGAATAACCTTTCTAACTGGCTCCACGATTAGACTGATGGGGAGGGAGAATTATAAACCAAGTAAAGGAGTTCTTTGTTAGAGAACTTGGGAAGTATTTCAATTTCAGGTTCTCATTATTTGCTAAGTCGCCAACCTTAGTTTGATATTGGGAAACATGTTCGACTGTCGACTCATTTGTGTCTCCAGCGAACTTGGTGAACTTTAGGACCTATAATCTCTTAGATAGTTTCGCCTGTCACACGTATTCTGGCAATGAGGAGATAAAATTTGGTCAATGGAGTCCCATATTATGGCCATATTAAGCCAGAATTTGTTCAACCATATTTTTTATGTTGTATTGTCCTGCAAAGTTGTTTTGTTGGACCTGTCTGAGAATTTGATCAGCATTTTAATTTCTCTGAACCGCCAAAGGTCTAGGGTTGCTTTGTTCTATCTGCTCCCCATTTAAGGGATGTTCCTGTTGCAACCCTTGATTTTGGGCCGCAGTAGCCTATACTGTCGCATTCTCAGGGGTTTTGACCGTCTTAACATTAGATATTTGTGGAGTCGGTCAAACTGGAATTTGGGGCGTGCCAAAGAAATCATCTATGTGCCCCATTTGATTTGCTAATACCTCATAAATTTGGTTTTTATTTGCAATCAACAGGGTAAAAATAGTTTCCATTTGTTGGGTGAGAGTATTCACTAATTCCAAATTGCTCTCATTCATCTGCTGCCTCATAGCTATCATTAAAGTTGTATTCAAAGATGGCGTATTTTGAGGGATGTAACTTATCCCTCTTGGACGTTCCATATTATTGATGGTCGACACTGAGGCATTGTAGGGATTGTATAATGGCATTGTGGCCATCGCATTGTCACTAAAGGTTTATATATTGGGTTGCAGGTTAGCCATTATAGAAGTTGGCATACCATAGGGGTAATCTCTGCCATGTGGTGGCATTGAGAATCCTAACAAAGGTCTCGCAGGCGCAGGATTATTAAGGTTATTTCCTGACTGCTAAGGGGGTGTAGTCCCCTAGGGTGGCATCGTTGCGACTGGTGCCACTGATACCGCTGGAGTCGTTGTTCTAACTGGCGTCGAAAGTACTGGCTCTTCAACTGCCGATACGACCGGTTGTTTCACTACACCTTGAGGGTTATTCTGGGGATTAACGTTATCTATAGGAGGATGAGACATACTAGATAAAGCCTTACCGCTCCTTAATTGCATACATGTCACACTTGGCGTGCTAATTTGTTTATCCTAAAAAATGGTAAACAACCGCTGGTCTCCAAAAATACGGGTTACTTGCAAGATCAACTAGTGAATCCTAGGACATAGTGCCTAATAACCTCCATATTATTGATTTCTTTGTGTTTTAGGATGATAGACTTCGACTTGGTCGAAGGTACGTATTGAATTAATCCTATGTTGAGAACTTCGACTATTGCAAGAAATATAAAAGTAGGATAACAATACTGAAAGCATCAAAAGAAAAAATAAAGACTTAGAAGGAAATGAAGATGAAAAACACAAAACTAAGTGTGAATTGAATAAACCATAGAATTTGCATTGAAAGAAAAATATGGTGTTTCATATGCTCTTACATCCTCTCAGCCATTCGATCGTTTCTTTTAACGCTGATACCTTGAGTTTTTCAGTGAGATTTTTGTAATACAATGAACACCCCTAATTCAACCTAATGAACTACTATATATACAAGTGCAAAAATAACTACCATTAACGTTCCTTTTTCTTGAGCTTGCCACGCGCAATTCTTCATGTAACCCATTCTCAAACTCTTTCCACGTGTCTCTTTAGAAAAAGAACTAAAGCAGTTATCACATATTTGAACGTGACATGACACGCCTAAATAACCGCTTCCTCGACCAATCGCCAACGAAATAGGACCTGAATGGTCGAAACAAATTGGTGTTGAGGTTCTTTGTTCAAAAACCAAATTTCCTCTAAGTCCAAGAACATGGTCGAACCAAAAATTTTCTCGACTTCACTTATTTGCTAGGTTTCTCTCATTGGTTAAAACTACCATCTAACAGTCATCAAGTCACAATTTCATTTTGGGCTTCACACGAGTGTTGCAATTTCCACAAGTACCACCTACCCTAATCCTTCCTCACTCCCTATATAAATAGAAGGTGATGCTCTCTCTTTATTTCAAGCTTGACAGCCATCAAACCTCTGCAAAAATCACTCCAAAAATCACTTCAAAACAGAGTATTCACGTAGAAATTTTGAGCCATTTCCAAAACACTCTAAGCATCCAAACACATTCCTTGAACTTACCTGAAGCTAACCAGACCAAGAGGACCACTCAAATCCTCCTCACCTGGGCTTTGCAAGTCCACTGGAATCCCCTTTTGCAACTTTTTCCGGCAAGATAGAAATCACCATCATTTTATCTCAAACAAGTTACCATTGTACTCGTTTTACTCAACTGATACATATGATTTAAACTCTTATCACTGAACATCCACCATTTAATTTTTGAAATATGGTTTTTTTCACGACGTAAGCCAAAATTCTCCATGCTCGGGTTGAATCAATGGATTTTGAGCATAGAGGAAGCTTCAGTGAGCCAAGATGAATGCAATGGACATACATTCATGCATTTAAATGG
This sequence comes from Lathyrus tuberosus, assembly GCA_022829125.1. Taxonomy (NCBI): domain Eukaryota; kingdom Viridiplantae; phylum Streptophyta; class Magnoliopsida; order Fabales; family Fabaceae; genus Lathyrus; species Lathyrus tuberosus. The sequence continues at coordinate 18,393,614 of JALAZF010000005.1, read as the reverse complement.
TGAGATGCTGAATTTCATTTTTCACAAGTTTGGAGGTTGAAGACGATGTCTTCGTGACTCATTCCCCTCCATTTTTCTGTTGAAAATCAAATTGGCTTGCAGGGCGTGCGCTGGTTGGTTGTTGCGTGTGACATGGCTGATTGACTCTGCGTGGGGTGTTTGACTCATACCCACCACGTCTCCTTTGATCTGGGCCATGTGTTTTGCTAACTTTTTTTAGTATTTTTTATCTGAAGGTTGTGAGGAGTCTCCCTAGGGGCGCGTTTGAGCCATCAGATCAGATCTAATGGATCTGATCAATTGATGGACTACGCCTTGACTCTGGTCAACCCAGACTTGGCATTGGGCTTTGGCGCCTTGGGTCTGGTCTTGTGCTATTTGGACCCTCCTCATTCCTTTTTGCACCTCCATTTCTTTTCTTTTTTTTCTTTCCTTATTTTGTTTTATTATTTCTTCTTTCCTTTTTGTTTTTATTTTGTTATTTTTTATTTTATTTTTTATCTTATTTTTGTTCTTTAATTTTGTATCCTTAAATATTTTAGCCTTTTTTATTATTTATTTTATTTTGACATTTATTTTTATATGTTTATTATCCTTCTTTTATTTTATATTTTAGGTCATTTTTAAAAATCATATCTCGTTAATTTTAATTTTGATCTTTAAATTTTGGTTTTGACACTTAATTATTATTGAAGTGATCATATTTTTAGGCCTCTTAAATTCTTGAGGAGTGGTCTTTAAGGTGACTCAACCTTCTTTGATGCAAACTTGTTGATGAATGATCATTTGATCACTCTTGGCACTTTGCATCAGAGATAAATTATCTCTTATTGGATCATGCTTTGAGTCTTTAGGCGGTTGATAGATGATCCCTACTTGATTGCCATAGTTTTCCTTTCCATCTTCTTCTCTCTTCCTTTTTTCTTTGTGTCGCATTGTTTTAGGATAACTTTGTGTTAGTTCTTTAACATGCCTATCACATAAATTGTTATTGATCGGCCTCAGATAGGTGTTGCTTCTACATAAGTCCACTTACGATTGTTTAACACAATGCTAAATTGCCCCGATGCGATAAATCGGTCATTAACCATAATCACTAAAATTTGACCTATTGACTTTACTTTCTTACCACTTAATTTGTGCAATTTACTTTCTTGCAATTTATCTTTCTTGTAATTTATTTTTATGCTCATCATCATTCATCTAATTCATGCATCCTTTAATATTATGTCATTTTATTTTCTCTTCGCCTCATATTATTAAAAAGAACAAAAACATGATAAAATAAAAAAACAAAAAAGATTTAACTTGTGACTTAAAGGATGGACTCACATGGACCTTGATATTTGGCCTTAGCATCATGGAGTTATGGACTTAGTGTTTGACCCTAGCAAAATGAGACTTGGACTTGATTGTTTATTCTATTACTTGGTTAGGACACCTTGCACACACATGGCGTCCTTTTGGACTACCTTATAATGAGACTCCTTTATTCCTTGCACACATCCCTTGTATTTTTTCATGTACCTCTCTCCCCTTTTGATGTACTTTCTTTACTTTCTCGCTTTTCTTTAGTTGCGGTTTCGTTTGCTAGATATCCTTAAGGACTAGGATCTACTTCACCATTTTCTTAAAACCCTTGATCCAACGTTAAGTGGTATTTTCTTAATAAAACCCTTTATCCAACGTCAAGTGGCATATTTCTCAACAAACTCAAAAACACAATAAGATATGATTAGGATTGCGCGCCACGAGCCTTAAGCGGTGGAGAAGGAGTGAGAATGGAGCTCTCTTGCACTCACTCTAAGTATTTTGGACACAAGACGCTCAACTTGGTAGTTTGAAATATTCACCTCTACCCATAGTCTTAAGTGCAGTCCTAATCAAGAACCAATTTCTTTTCAAAACCTTAAAATCAACATCAACTCATCAAATTCCTTTTGCGCCTTCGAGCATCATTCCGAAAAGCCTTTTTTCAAGGTAAAATCAACCAACACACGCTTATTTTCTACTCCAAACTACAAAACTCGGATTCCTCATTTTGTTATGAGGATACATAGGCACAAAGGCCCCAATCCTTGGCGAGCACCCTAATAAAAAAATCAACCATTTCCCCTGATAGCAAGTAACCCTTAGATAATGACACTCATTCGCACTTAGACAACCTATATGGTTCCCATTGAGTACAATGGATGTGAGAGATGCTAATATCTTCCCCTTGCATAACCAACTTCCGAACCCGAATTTGGTTACGTGACCATTTTCTTCACTTTTAGTGGTTTTATCATTATTTTCCCTTTCTTCAGAATAAATAAAATTCGGTGGCGACTCTGGGCATTTCATTGAATGTTTTAATCTTGAATTGTAGAAATCAATTATGAATGGTTTATTTATCACTACTCACTAGATTTCCTTTAGACCGAAGAAGACAAGAGAAACTTTGAATTTGATTTTAAAGCTAAAAACTTTATGGTTATGACTTTAAGTGAAAATCAATTTCTATATGTCCTTAATTGTAATTCCGCCAAAGGAATGTGGGACATTTTTGAAATGATCTATGGAGTCTCTCCAAGTATTGAACAAGAGGAAATGAACACACGAGGTGAAGAAGTTGATACACTAAATGAATGTGAATGTTATTTTCACAAATGGTGTTCAACCATTGGAAATTTTGAAAAACATGTTATGAATTTTGCAACTAACAAATATTTTAGAGTTAAGAATCAGAATCACAAACCTTACCCAATCCTTAAAAGGAGAGATATAAATGTTTGCAATTTTCAAAAAAAAAATCTAAAAAGGAAGAAATCTTTAAGAATTTTAACAAGTTGACTCAACTGTTAAAAGATGAAGGAATTGAATAAGGGTCTTAAGTGACTTCATCAAGGAGCTCTTTTGTAAAACTCTTACTAACACTCTAAATAAATAGTTTATTAATTTCTCAATCAGTTAAAGTTATTCTTTACTTATACTTTATTTGAGTTTTGAGCATTTTTTGAGAAATGCGTGCAATGTGAATGAAAAAGGAGTGCCAAAAGCAATCTTCCAAAGTCATATCTCAACCAGAGGTCTAAAAGAATTTTAAGGCTGAAATTAAAGCAAATAATCAATTAGACAAATAGATTATGAGGTGTATAAGTTTCAAATTTTAAGCGAGATCATAATGTATCTCCGCCTTAAGCAAATAAAACCAGAGCGTAGCAAATAATTGATTATTCCCCTTGAATAATCTATTATCACATTTGTTTTGGAAAGTTTTTATTCCAATACTTTCTGGACCGAATCTTTGTGGATTTTATGAAATTTTTACATGCTCAAATAATCAGAAGTATCGTTATAAATAGATACTCATATTCCCCTCTTTCGCGTCATCTCTTATTATATTCCTCTTGTGTTTTATTTGTTCTTGCTTTTATCTATGAGAGTAATTTAGTATACCAAAAATCATCATCATGGCACCTAAGAGATTAAGATTCCCATCTGCTTCCTATCTCTCTTATGATTAACTATTCGATATTCTTGTAACTGAATTTTTTAAAAATCTGGAATAAATTATCCAAAATAATTGGTTTAAACCACATTTTTCTATAAAAAAAATCAATAAAACCACATATTTTTTTATTGGCATTTTATTAAATCCAGTAAATATTTATGAATTTCTATATAAAAAATTCAGTATATCATAGATTACTCTCGTAAAAACTCAAACAGAAAACCAGAAATTAAGGATTTCAAAAAAATCCGTAAATTTATCCAAAAATCTAGAAAGCCACACAGTTTTTTTTTTAAGAAAATTGAAAAATTTTGTTATAAATATTTTAGAAAAGTTGTAGACAAGGAGGTGCCAAGTGTAATAAAATCGGTGTGAGGATACATTTTTGATGTTGATGTCTCTTAAACTTTAAATTGGACTGTCTAATTGTATGGGCTTTATAATGTAGCAACTGCAAACCCAACTGGTATCATATATTTTAAAATTAAAAACAATTAACATTTAGTAATTACAAGTATTAACAACCATTGATCATTGACCCTTTTTTAACAACCATTGATCATTGACCTTTTTTTAACAACTATTGATCATTGATCCTTGCAAAAGGGGTTACTTGGGCATCTAAATGTTCGACCAAGTCTCTCTTCATTCATTACTATTATATATATAACATACTCAAACCAATTTTGCTTAAGATAAGATTTGTAACTCTAGTGACTGATTAAAATTTGCAGCAAAGAGAATCATGCCACCCCAGAAAATAGGTGTTGTATTTGGATTAGGAGCCATGTTTAGGATCCTAATGAGTCGAGGTGCATATGTCCACTGCCACAAAGCAGCCCTACTACTAAGACACCGTTGTAACAGTACTAACAGACATGCTCCTACGAAACAAGTTGATGTAGCTCAGGATGAGGCCACTCTTTTGGATAAAGATGATAATTAGCATCTATTTTCATGTAAATATCTTTGTTATTGTATGGTGTTGTTTCTAGTTATTCTGTATAAATTTCACATGATTAATAAGAATAGTTTTAAATCGCTTTAAAATATTGGTATATTTCTTTCACACCGTTGCTTTGATTAATTAATGGATATACGAGATAGCGTGTCATACAAAAATATATAAAATGTCTACAAACATATTAATAAAAAAAAATCTAATTTATTTCTTTTGGTTATTTAGCTTTACTCATGCACAAAAATTTCAATACAATTTTTTTTTCAAGAAAACTTAAATTAAGTTTTCCAGTAATAAAAAATATATTGAAAAATTTTGTAAATTTTTTTAATTTATTAAAATGAAATAGTATACAACAAAAATACATTGAAAAAATTATCGGCAATTTAATTTTAACAAAAACTAAATCTTGTGTATTAAAATTGTGACGATCTCGGAAATCTTTCAAGTTTGACAAAACCCAGTTACGAAGTTTCATAATTATGGATCTTAATGGTAAAACATTTTTTTCTCTAGTAGAATATTTCATTATTTTTATTTAAAAAAAAAAGACTTTGTAACCGCTTTTATTAGCAAATAAATTTCAAAGAACAAGAAGTGGTTGATTTTAAGAGAAAAACTAAGTTTGAAAAAAATATGTTTTTTTCCAGTTTTTTATTTTAAAAAGACTGCGACAATGGATCAGTCTTAATCCATTTTGCTTTTAGAGTATTTTAAACATGAGAATTTCTTATTGCACCTTAGATGTTTCTAATGCATTATGTGAATTTCTACATATGCCTCTTGATTTTAGAGATACATTTTTACACGCACCCAACATACACTCAACAAAGGTCATTCTGAACTACGTCATTTCTTTTGGTTTAATGTATTTCGGAGATGTATCTCCGGAATCATTTCGTAGTTACGTCTTCTGATGCACACCAGACAGAGATTCAATAGATCCAAAATGAAATTGACATTCATAACATAAAATGATCATTACAATGATGTTTTCAACAGAAAAATCATTATTACATTTCAATATCCCGATGGACGTTTGCACATCTTCAGAATATCTTAAACCGATCTTTGTAGCGTCGCTTCCAACTCGAGCGGAACTTTCTCTTCAAAACCGAAAAACGTATCCCATATAGCCCTAACATCCGCTTCAGTCTTGAGCTCAAACTTGGTGAACTGAATCTTCCCTCCTTTGTCAATTGAAGGTGAACGGTACTCGAGCTTCACAATCTTTTGATTGTCTTTGTAAGGTAGGAGACGGTGAATTTCGTCTTTGATATCTTCGAGGGAGGTGAAGTCGGTGAGCTTGAAAAATCGATCGGGTGTAGAGTCGGAGAAAAACACATTTGCAACATACCAATATATTGTTATTTGTGACATTTGAGACATTTTGAGCTTGTCTGGAATATGACATTAGAGCACCTAAATTTATAGAAGACAAAGATCGATTTGGACCACTCAATAACTGTAAAGTTGATTATGGAGATATATATTCGGAACCACACCCTATTATCTTGTTCCGGAGATACATCTCCGGAACTTGTCCTGAACCAGTAATGCACCAATCCTGAACCAGTAATACACCAGAACACTAAAACATAACCATTTATTTTCTTTGACAAAAACACACATGTTGTTATGGGGTAGATAAAAAATGCATAAGACAAAATATGAACAAAAGGTGAATAATAACACTTCATTCATATTGAGACACAATTACATACAATTATTTTTCCAGTTAAACAAGAAATCAAAACGAATTAAAACATATGTCGCCAGCTAAATCTATAGTGGTACCCCTTGGACTTTTGTGCATTTGATTTTTTTTCAATGGTGTTCAATCTCTCAAATTATTGCATCCTTTCCATAAAATGATCCGACCATGTCTCGGCTTTTTCGGTTGAATGAGTCGTCTACTCCGGTGATGTAAGTGGTATGGGGTCTCCCAGTTTCAAGTAAACTTGAACTAAATGAATTGATTTTGAAAGTCATCCAATACACATTATATGATCATTAGGATTTTGGGGTTGGACGGTGCGTAGTGGGAAAACGGTTTCTGAAAAAACCTAGCGTGTCAAGTCAATACACATTCTATCATATGCATATACTATTAGGTGACCCATATTAGGGAAGCTCGTCCATTTTGCCTCTGGTTCCGGACCGCTCAAGCAAGGAACAAGAGATTCATAAACCGCATTGAACTTTTCTTTATTTTCGTACAACCGCATGTATAATTCATTATGCATCTTCAACTCTTGGATAAGTTGATGTCAGACAAGTGCATGACTATCTTCTCATTTACCGAGTAAATCCGACATAGATCAGTAACCGTAATTACCGTCCCCCACAACATTGATGATCTGCTCGATATATTTGTGCATAAAAATTGGCATCTCGTTAATGAATGGAATCTTGGGTGAAAGCGGCGTCGTGTTTACCGTGAAAATTAGTAAACAATCGCTGGTCTTCCAAATCGAAAAGGAATTTGGTTACTTACAGGATCGACCATACTGATCCTAGGACATGTGCTAGTAAATCTTAAAATAAAGTTTGGAAAATGGTGAATACTTCGACAGTATTTTGTCATACCCCAAATTTTGACCACCAAGATCTCCCATCATTGTGTAAATTATCATCACAATATGGATGAACCATTAGTCTCCCCAAAGATGGGTGAGCCTCCACTACGATCAGAATTAGGGTTTCAAGCCCTCTCTGAGTGCTTAGACAAAGGATCAATCAAGGGATGACATGATCTTCAACTTGTCTAGCCTCTCAAACATCCACAATGGATCAAGAGGACTCCCACTTCAAGGATTAAGCACAAGGCTTCTCCCTTCTAGGTGGATTAAGCCTCAAGATCGCCAGTGTCACCAAATTAGGGTTTTGGTCGACTAGGGCCTCCAGATGGAAATTTTCCTCTGGTCATGAGCCAATTCTTCAAAGCATATCCTAATATGCTCCATGGAACCTCATGGACCCAATCATCAAGTCAATTTTTGCCTCAGGGGATGCATACATCAAAAATCAGGAATTAGGGTTTCTTGACCTAATTCACCCCTAAGTTGACTTTTGGGACAAACCATGAGCCAAGACCTCAAGAGAGGATTTGAGGGTCTCTCACACACTACATTGATCAATTTGCAACAATGGATTAATCCAAGAAGCTTGAGCAACAAGTTTCAATTTCATCAGAACCATAGTTAGGGTTTCGCAGAAAAAGTCAACTGTATCTTTGACTTTTGACCAAGACATGCTCCCAAACCCTAGGGCATGATTCAATACACCCTATAATACCTATGAAATCAATACATCAAGTTTTATTTAGGTCAAGTACTTGATTTCATAGAGGATCGCACAGTTTGGAATTCATCTAATAAAAAGTCAACTATGCACAAAAGTCAAACTTTGACTTTTTGAGATTTTTCACAACTATGGGTTTTTAACCCTAAAATGATGTTAATGTGTGATTTGAATCATCATTCATCAAGAAAAATCAAGAAAAGTGGGATAACTTGTAAAAGGGGTAACCATAAAAACTTTGAAAATTTTCTAAGTTATGGAATAAAGTGGCAAGGGTACCAACTTTGGAGGACCATAACTCCTAAACCACAAGGCCATTTTCCCCATCCAAAGCTGGATTTGTAGCCCTCATGGCCCTCTACAAGAGTGTCAACTACACCTCATTCCAATTTATTATGGATTTTGAGTTATGGAATGATCAAAATGGCTGAAAACATGAAATGCCACTTTTTCCAACACTTAGTGAAATTTTCACTAAGTCAGAATCTGCCTTCACTTTTTTCCAAATATAGGGGAATTTTTCACTTAGATCCAAAAAACATCAAAGCCAATTATGATCAAACAGTTATTTTATCATATGAGGGCTTTCCAAAATGGCCAAGAACATCACCAAACTCAACTTGAGCCATGAGATATGACCATGGCAACATGCCTTGCTGAAAACTGCCAAGGCAAGGCAGATTTTGGAGTTTTGCTCGATTTGCTTAAATTTTGCAAAGGGTAAGCAACTCTATCCATCTGAACAACTCAAGGGGGGACCAAGGAGGAACCAACTTTAATCCCAAGCCTCCCAAGTCTTGGGAGCCAAAAATAGCATGCCAAACCTAGAAATCCCAAAAAGAGGGACAAGACTCCAATTTTGGATTGGAGCATTTAATGGATGCACCAAGGTGGCATGGACTGACATATTTACAACTGAATTCAGTCAAGAATGATCCAACAACTAGGGAACCACAACTTTGTGCTCTAACCTCTAGTCAATGGCTAGAGGAGACTTGGATTCTCATTTGCCAACATTAGCCAAACCTCTGCTGCAGTTGTCATTCACTATTGCAGCCAAAACAAACTTGCTCTACTATAAATAGAGCCCATTTGTGCTCAGTTTGAGTACACCAAAGCCATCAAACAGATGCTTTCCTCAAAATCTCCTTCTTCACTCCAATTTTGCCTTCCAAAGCAAGTCACTATCGGGTTTTGAGTTTGAGAGCAATTCCAATCAAACAAATCACACACAAACCTCATAAACATCATATAGAAGTGATCCAAACACTCACATAACATCTGGAACACCAAAATCACAAAATCACCAGCCAATTGCTCAATCCTTTGACAGATTTGCAGTTGGGGTACCATCTCAAGTTTCAGATCATTTCAATCCACTCCAAGCATCCAGACACACTCCATGGCACCTATGGAAGCTATCCAGATCAATGGAACCTAGTTGTAACACCTCTAACCCAAAACAGGATCACCAACTGCAAGGGGTGAGCATGAGCTCTTCTAACTCTATGATCCATGCATTTTTTGCTGCACAATAATTTGGCTATATGTTCATAATCATGCATAGAGTGTTTACCCTCAATCAATTGCTTTGTATGAATCGTGTATGGAATTTCTGAACCTTCATGCAGAATTTAGGGTTCTTGAGGTTTCTCTTTGATTTCTTATTCCATGTTTAAAATAAGTGAAATTAAAGACCATAGACATGATCGTGAGGTTGAAACGAGTAGATTGATATGTAGATTACATGATATAATTAAGTATTCAATGAGATTGGATAGAAAACGCATATCTGCAGAAACAGAGGAAGGGCGCGTGTTCTTGCCACGTTCTTGGCGCTCTTTTTCAAATATTTGAATATTTGAATTTTGTGATTTTATTTAATTGATTCAAAAATTAATTTCTCTATGGGTTTTAATGATTTTGAGTTGATTCTTTTTTTAATAATTCACAAAAATGTTAAAATATTTTATTTTACCAAAAAATCCCAAAAATATTATTTATTTCATATAATTGATATTTTTGCAAAGAATTAATATTTTAATTGTTTTTGACATTTAAAATACTTTTTCCTTCTTGATTTTGCAAATTTTTATGATTTCTATTCATTTTGTAGGTAAAAACATGATTTTTGAAACATTAATCCAAGATCACAATTTGTTTTCCACATGTTAAACAATTTTGATCATTTTAATTGAATTTTTTATTCAATTAAAATACATTTTGGGAACAAATTAGGGTTTTGATTAATTCAACCCTCATCAAACCTTTTAAAAATACTTTGGGCCTCTAATAGAGTGTAAAACCCAATCCCTCTTTGAAACCAAGATAGTTTGGGCCTCAGTTTTTGTATAAGACCCACGGTGTTTTCAAAACCTCGGCACGATCGTCGCCCTTTTCAAAATAAACCTTGGGCCTCTCCTCGAGCTATAAGACCCATTAAAATACTCATGGGCCTCTAATAGAGTGTAAGACCCAATCCCCTTTTAACCAAAACAATTTTTAGGCCTCAGATGTTGTATAAGTCCCCCTGCGTTAAAAGAACCCCCGGCGCGATCGCCAGTTAAAAGGGTAAATCATCTGGGCCTACCCTCATGTTATAAGCCCCATTTCTTTTTATTTCAATCATTTTGGGCCTCTTGAGAACGTGTAAGACCCATCCCTTTGTACAGAAAACCTTTTTGGGCCTCAGTCACTTGTATAAGTCCTTGTACAAATTCAAAATAACAGTGCGACCACTGATTAAACCCTGGGCCTCTCTTTGAGCTGTAAGCCCCAACAATCTTTTCAAAGCACTTTCTCCTTTGATTTTGAATATTATATTGTTATCAAAGCTTTCTTTGTTGAACAAACTAACCAAACAGCATGGAAGCTCTACAATCGAGTAAGTGTTTACCCACTTTCATTTACCGCTTTCATATGTATATATCTGTACTGTGGGGCTGTTTCACTGTAATTCTTCTTTCAAAAACTCATATCGACTGTGTAATACTAGTATAGATATTTAGAGTTTCCCCGGCAACTACATATAGCACTAGGTAAAGCCTTGTTGGTCACTCTTAAATACAAACAAAACTAGATCCCCATAGGATTACTAGATACAATCTTCCCTCCTCTTGGGGTTAAACAATATGGAGACGTGAAAGGCAGCATTCTCGGTGAACCCTTTCACAGACTGTCACCCTTAGAAATTGTCAAAGAAACTCTACTCCCCAGAGATGATCTTTCTCCATGAATGGCATCTCTTGAGTTTCTTCCAAATTCTCGAACTTTCCTGGCTTGAACTATTCTCTGTGAATGGCATGTCTTGAACTTCTCGGGGTTTGGGGACCCACCGACTTCCTAAAAGCATCCCCGCCTCCTCTTGGGCGTTGTACAAGGACCCGTCGGCTTCTTAGAAGTTTTCACAGCCTCCTCTTAGGCTTCGTATAATGATTCTTCCTCCGGGAAGATAGCCTCCTCTTGGGCTTCGTACAAATTGTCCCTCCGGCTTCTTAAAAGTTTATCGCCTCCTCTTGGGCTTCGTACAAATTGTCCCGACGACCTCTTAAAGGTATAGGAATAGAAATTAGTCATCTTAATAGAACAGTCTTTCAAGGAGTCTAGATCTTACTACTACTGTTTCTTAAGCATAGTGCAAAAGATAAAACCTGTAGACTTGGGCAGTCTCAATACCCTTCAGATTCCCCGTTTCCTTAAAGAACAGGAAATAATCCCGATCCTCAGATCAAATCCATGAGTACTACATTACCCATATAAGAACTGATTTTCTCTTTTAACCAACATACTGGACCTGTCACTCAACTGAAACAGTAACCTTAGCCTCCTCTTGGGCTTTGTACAATGATTCTCCCCAACAAAGTTAACCTTTGCAGCCTCCATCTCGGGCTTCGCACGAGATACAAAAAGACTCTCTTGTCAAGTCGATCACTTTTAGCCTCCATCTCGGGCTTCGTACGAGATACAAAAAGACTCTCTTGTTGAGTCGATCACCTTTAGCCTCCATCTCGGGTTTCGTACGAGATTCAAATCACTCTCTTGGTGAGTATAAAATACTCTCTTGTTGAGTCAATCCTCTTTTAGCCTCCATCTCGGGCTTTGTACGAGATACCAAAACACTCTCTTGTTGAGTATAAAAGACTCTCTTGTTGAGTCAAACAACCTTTAGCCTCCGTCTTGGGCTTCGTACAAGACACATATAAAAACACTCTCTTGTTGAGTCAACCCTTTTAGCCTCTATCTCGGGCTTCGTACGAGACACAAAAACACCCTCTTGTTGGGCCAGTAGCCTCCTCTTAGGCTTTGTATAAAGAAATCTCCGTTTAAGTCAATCAACCTTTTAGCATCAATCTGTGCCTTGCACACAGTTTACAAACATCAACAACTCCTTTTCTTCCATATAATTGCTGTAAGCGGCAAGCCTCTGGATTATTTACATCCACGTCACTGTCCCTCTTTTAGCATGAGAAATTCTTAAGGAAAGATGGCATTGCTCTAAACTGTGTTAAAAGTCTTCTCCTTCAGGTTAAAAATCCTCTATAAAGGAAATTATGGCATTGTTGAATTCACATATCCTAGTTAAAGTAATTCTCCTTTATAATCAGTCACCCAATGGTTGTGACAAACATACCCCTTTAAAGATGACAAATTCTCTCTAAAGTCAAAACCCTTTAGCTTCACATCTTGGGCTTCAAACAAGATACAAATAGACCATTCAGCTTCACATCTTGGGCTTTGAACAAGATATAAACCACCTTTAGCTTCATGTCTTGGGCTTTGAACCAGACACCAAAACACCATTTCCTCCCATAGAATAAGAGGAACTACGGTCGCTCTGATTTCCCTGTTTCGGTAAACGGGAATACGTAGGCATAAGATTGAAAGAAAAATCTTAGCGAGCACACCACATCGAAAACCTCAGGTCACAAATCCTCACATATCAGTCAAAACATCCGAGTCCGTATTCCTCACCAAAAGTCTAAATTCGATCAAAATAACCCAAGAGAGCCCCCCTCCCCCCACATTGATCGCATCTGTAAACCAACAGTTTTGACTGTTTAACCTCAGTTTGCAAAGCAGGGTTAGTTGGAGACATCTATTTCCCTTCCTTCATCATCTTCAATAGGATAAAAAATGAATCGACCTGTAGTACCCCAGAGCGATAGTGCTTAAGAACCACGTCCAAAATCGCTCGCTACAGAAAATGGCGCCCACCGTGGGGCCCATCTTTCTTTCTTACAATTTAAGGTGAAAACCTTGGACAAGTTATTTTCATGACGGTTCCATCAGGGAATGTCATTATGACTAGGATCAGCCCTCACTAGGATCTTAGGTCAAAAACCTTTAAGTTGGGAAGGTACCACAGAATGGTGACTCCGCCGGGGAGCCATTTTCTGTCAGGAACATAGGATTCATAGCTCTTAAAAGTCTAGGACATTAGGACAAATATATATACTGGTTTTCCTAATTGATATATGTGTTTATTTTTCTGCTAATGGGAACGCGTGTGATGCCGCATGTGGAAAGATTGAGTATACACCTAGGAAAAACCTCTTTCAGTAGTGCGGAAGGTATCGGAAATAGTTGTCATGCGATACTACCCTCTTCTGAGGTTCTTCGAAATAACATCACCTAGCACGGTTCCCGGCCCGCTGATGTTATCTCGACAAGAATCAATGATTTTGAGAGACAGGTACAAAAATCACTAGTATAAACCTTTGGGATGGGTAGAGCCTTGACTTCATGACACCGACCCTTTGACCCCATTTTTTTCTATGTTTTTGTGTGCTGCATTCATGCATTCATTTAAAAAACATTAAAACAAAGAAAATCATCTCTTCTAGTCTCTCCTTTTCAAATTAAACTAAGACAATGATTTCAAATATCAGAGAAAGGAGATTGCGCTAATGGATTTCGGTAGAAGTAAAACTCATAAGTACACCTTCAAGGTTCCAAAGTTAGAGGATTTGAGAGGTTTGGCGAGGATGATCACAAACCATGAGACTTTCAGAGCTAAGTACGGAGGTCTGCTACCTCTGTTAAGGGTCCATGTAATTAAAAGAATCATGGAGGCACTCGTTCAGTTTTACGATCCGGTCTATCACTGTTTTACATTCCCGGATTACCAGCTCGCACCAATGCTGGAGGAGTATTCTCACCTGACTGATTTACATATTACTGATCAGGCTCCCTTTTCTGGACTGGAATAAATTCCAAAGGATCAAATCATTGCAAGAGCAATCTAATTGGATGAGTCAGAAGTCAAGACTCACATGACCACTAAGGGTGGCATACCAGGTTTACCAGCCAAGTTTCTGGTAAAGAAAGCTCTGTAATTTGCTAGTATAGGGAACATGACGGCTTTTGAAAGCATCTTTGTTTTACTCACCTACGGGTTATTTTTGTTTCCCAACATCGATAACTTTGTAGATATCAACGCCATTAAGGTTTTTCTCATTGGAAACCCTGTAACGACTTTACTCGCAGATGCGTATCATTCTGTATAGTTAAGGAATTTATATAGCGAAGGAATGATCACGTGTTGTGTGCCCCTGCTATATAAATGGTTTATTTCCCATTTACCTAAGTCTGCTGCTTTTTGGGATCATAAGAGTGCCTTGCGTTAGTCGCAGAAAATCATGTCTCTTACCAACTCTGACATAGATTGGTACAATAGGATTTATGACGGGATCAGAATCATTTACCGTTGTGGAAACTTCCCCAACGTACCCCTTATAGGAACTAAGGGAGGAATCAACTATCATCCAATTCTCGTTCATCGTCAATTCGGATACCCGATGAGGCATGTCCCGCGTAATGCTCATCTGGGAGGTCTTTTCTTCAAGGAATGAGAAAATGACAGGGCACTAAAGACGGAAATAGTGCACGCTTGGAAACATGTTCATAAGAAAGGATGGGAGTCTCTAGAAAAACCAGACTGTGTCTCGGTGGAGCCTTATCTCCACTGGGTACAAACTAGAGCTCTCAAGCTAAGGATGCCTTATCCTCGTCACAGAGTTCTTCCGCCAAGGGAATCTGTCATGTACTTCACGACTGAAACGGAAAAACTTCAGGTTACTCTCAACAAAGTTCAACAGGAGAGGAGGTCTTGGAAGAACAAGTATCGCATTCTCAATGTGGAGTGTACCAAAATACAGCAACTACTGAAAGATAAGGATGCTCTAATAGAGATTTTGGAGCAGCATGCTGTAGAAAATCAGGATGACCAAAGGAATTTGCTCGCTCCTTTCACATGGCAAAGGAATGACAACCCGACAACGGCCCAAGAGCCCCGGTCCAAGAAAAGTAAAGTACCAGAATCAGCACCCGAGTTCTCCTCAGAGAGGACTTGGGACCCATTAGCTTAGGTTTCTGTTTCCGCACCTTGTAATTTACTGTATTTCCATTTCAACAATCCTTTGAATTCAATAAAGCGAGGGTTTCCCTACTATTTGATATTTGCAATCTAATTGTCGAAGTTTATTTTGATTAAACAAAAAAAAACAATTAATATAATCATTGCATTCATCATTCTCACGTCACGTATTCTTCTTACCTACGAATCTCACGTTTGTGTCTCGGTTCTAGAGTCAAACTGTCTCATTTGTACAGTACTCGAGCCAATCGTCAGAAAAAGATGGATGATCTCGAGGAAGAGAACAGAGAGTTGAAAGAAGAGATCAACGCTCTGAGAGAGGATATGAGGAAGCTTCGTAACGACATGCAAGCCATGGCAGAAGCTCAGCTACAAAGAACTGTGATCTCAGAGATCACCTCAACGCCCATAGTGGAGAAGTATGATCCTAGGTATCAAATGCCGAAAGATCGTCCCTAGGGCATGCCTGTTAACTATATCCCGGAAGGATATGTTTCGCCTATCACTGAAGATCAGGGAATCATAGCAGAAGCCACTGGGCCTGAAGGTTACAATTATCGGGAAATGCCAAGATTCACTGCCGTAGTAACGGTACCACCCCCTGTGGTGCACACTGTCCCAGAAGGACAGATTCCACAGATACCTTCTGGTAGAAAGGAAAGTATGTTCGATAGAATGGATGAATTCTAGGAGCAGTTCCTAGAAATGCAGAAGAAACTGCAAGCCATTTGCGGTCAGGATCTACTTGGAAAGGACGCCGCAGACCTCTGCTTGGTCCCCAATGTGAAAGTTCCGCACAAGTTCTAGGTGCCCGACTTTGAAAAGTACAAGGGTAACTCTTGCCCTCAGAGCCACTTGGTGATGTACGCTCGGCAAATGTCAGCTCAGACAGAGAATCAGGATCTACTGATTCACTACTTTCAGGATAGTTTAACCGGTGCCGCTTAAAAATGGTACAAGGGTTTAAACCGCACTACGATTAGCACTTTCAGAGATCTTGGCACTACTTTCGTCCAACAATATAAGTAAAATTTGGACATGGCACCAGATAGAGATCAACTCAGATCAAAGTCGCAAAAGGACAAGGAAACCTTTAACGAATACGCTCAGAGATGGCGTGAAATTGCCGCTCAAATTTGTCCACCTCTTGAGGAAAAAGAGATGACAAAGATTTTCTTAAAGACCTTGAGCTCATTTTACTACGACTGAATGGTCGCCAGTGCGCCTAGTGACTTCACCGAGATGGTGGTCATGGGAGTTCGTCTTGAGGAAGCCGTCTGAGAAGGACGTTTACTTAAAGATGCTGGATCATCAAGTAGTACAAAACGATACGGTAGTGCTCTCCCTAAGAAAAAGGAGCAGAATATTGGGAATATCTCTCTCAGAAAGCAAAGGCGACGATATCAACCAGTAGCAGCTGTAACTCCTGCTATCAACCCTGTGCCTATTTCTACGTATCAACTTCAGGTTGCTCAAAGCCAACCTAATCAACAACAATTTCAGCAAAGGACACAAGCGCCTCTTCAGCAGACTCGTCCCCAATACAACAACAACCGTACAACGCGGCCACCAGGATTTGATCCTATACCCGTATCGTATGCAGAACTATTTCCGTTACTACTGGCTAAGGGGCATGTCCAGACTAAGTCTCCTCTTACAGTACCGGAAAATCTGCCTTTTTGGTTTAAGGTGGATCAGACTTGCCCTTACCATCAAGGAGGACCAGGGCATAACATAGAGAACTGTCTCAGTTTCAAGTCCGACGTGCAAAAGCTTGTTAGGAGCAGGATCTTATCTTTCAAGGATACGAATCCGAATGTTCTCACGAACCCGCTACCTCAACATGAAAAAGCTGCAGCCAACTTGATAGAAAGAGAGTCTAACGACAGCTATCAAATTCATGATGTACTCTTGTTAAGGGCCGACTTGGTCAAGATGCATTGTAGACAGAGTGGATATGGCCATGTACCACCTCTAAAAGCAATCAAGGATGTTATGTGGTGCAATCAGCTCTACAGGAATAAATGGATCTTGGATGGATCCAAGAGTACCGAGTTCGTGGAGTTAACATGGTTTATACGAATTCCAACATCATTCAAGACCACTATATCCGTGCGATGAATGTCAACTTGGTGGCGATGCACTCAAGTCAAAGCCAGTATCATAATCTGCCGCGACACGATTACAATTCCTGCCTGACTTTCTCGGTAAATAAACATGGATGCTCTTTTGTACAAGAAGCCCTCCATCGTCAGATGGATCTTGGATGGATTCAAGACTACCATGATAGGAATCATTATCAAATAAACATGATTCAAATCTTCGATATTCGCTTGATGAATACCAGCTTGGTGGAGTTACATGCTAAACAGGTCCGGCTCGGGTTCCTGGTATCACATGATTATCAGAGCTGCAAAGCGGGTTGGGAAAATGATCAAGGTTGTGCCCTTGTCCAGGAAACACTTCAGCACTTGTTGAACCATTGGTGGCTTCCAATCTATATAGATGAAAACACCCAGCGAATTAGTATCACTAACGCGAATCCTACTAGATATCAAAGTCAGGATGTTCGGTCGGTGGAAACAGACCTCGTCAGGTTACATTGTATTCAAAGCGGACGTGGCCATGTGCCACTACACAACTATGAGCGATGTGGAGTTTTCTCGTGAATAATCAAGGATGCTACCTCATGCGAGCACCCCTTCAAAGTCAGTTGGACCGCGAGGAGATTCAACCATGGTCAAATTCTGGATCAGTCAACTACCTCGTTGATCAAATCGAGGACGTTGTCGTAATCTATGATCATCAAAGGACTAAGGATGTTTGTGCCATCATCCCTCTACTTGACGAATCGAGAGTTCCCAAACGGGAACGGATCGAAATTACTTACGATGGTCAGAAAAATCAGAAGGTTCCCATAGTCATCTATCTACTAGGACCACTACCGTATAAATCAACTAAGGCTATCCCTTACAAATATGGTGCAACCACAGTTGAGAATGGAAAGGAAATTCCATTACCCTCCGTCGTGAATATTGCAGACATCAGTCGAGTAACACGGAGTGGTAGAATCTTCAACCGAGGGGTTGGGGAACATAACAAAGACAAGGAACCTCAGACAGAAGTTCCCAATCCACCAGTCGGTCAATCCAGTAATCCCGACCTTTCAAAAAACAATGATGAGATGCTGAAGCTCATCCAAAGGAGTGAATACAACATTGTTGATCAACTGTTACAAACTCCTTCAAAGATCTCAGTGCTATCACTGTTACTTAGTTCAGAAGCGCACAGGGAGGCTCTACAGAAAGTCTTGGAGCAAGCCTTGTAGAACAAGATGTAACAATCATACATTTCGATAGCATTGTCTCTAACATCACTTCCTGCAATAACTTGGGATTTAGTGATGAGGAATTACCTGAAAAAGGTCGCCGTCATAACATGGGGCTCAACATTACAGTCAACTGCCAGGATAATGCTTTAGCCAGCGTACTGGTAGACCCAGGGTCTGCCCTGGATGTTATGCTGAAGTCCACTTTAATGCAATTATCATTCAAAGGCCCTCCGATGAGAACCAACGAGGTCATAGTCAAAGCATTTGATGGATCCATAAAAACGGTTATCGGCGAAGTCGACCTTCCCATAACTATCGGTCCTCACACTTTCCAAGTCACTTTCCAGGTCATGGACATCCGGGCAATATACAGTTATTTATTAGGAAGACCTTGGATACATCAGGCTGGGGCAGTCACTTCGACCCTCCACCAAAAGCTAAAGTTTGTTCAAAACGGTCAACTCGTCACAGTCTGTGAAGAACAGGCTTTGCTCGTAAGCAACTTGTCATTATCTACTTGTGTAGAACCGAGGAGGTTGTTGGAACTCAGTTCCAAGCACTGTCGGTGAGCGATGAGAATCAATCAGAAAAAGGAACCTCGATCTCCTCATACAAAGATGTTATTAAAGCAGTCGAGAATACCAATACGACCGGATAGGGGCAGCTTGTCATTCCTACTGACAATAAGAAAAGGAAAGGTCTTGGCTTTTCCTCAACCTGTACGCAGGCTACTACCAACGATGAAAGTCTTCGTCCCATTCAGAACTTCTTCCATAGTGGAGGCTTCCTTCAACCAGTGACTCAAGAAGTGCATACCATAAATAAAGGTGATTCCTCCGATACGGAGGAGGAATGGAAGTCCTATCTTAACCAGGACAGTTATATGTCTCAGGAAGAGGTGCATACGCCATTTTGCTATCCCGCACAGAGTCCGAGATTTATACCCAGGTCAAATGTCGAAATGATATACGAAGATTGTGATCCAAAAGGATGCCATGCTCCACCGAACTCATTAAAGGAGGATACTCTGATGAAGGACACCTTTTAACACGACTATTATGGCCCAATGGATGGCTTGCCTATCTGGCAGCCGTATCCCGGAGACTTGGGGCAAGAAAATCAGCCGAACAACGAAAATCAGCTGAGCATCATTGAACAAAATACCTGTTTCCCCGCCATGTCATGGGATCAACACTCAGGTCATTCCGAACTTATCTCGTACGATGATGAATTGGCAAAGCTTGCCGTACTAGAATTCATCAACTATGCTTTTCCCGAGGTCAACGTCATCGAGAGAGATGACTCCTCCAGTTCCAAAGAAGTGTGGGACACCCTGGGACAACCAATTGGAAAATTTGACTTCATGGTCAAGTACACCGCTCCTGAAAGCTCTCGTATCAGGCTTGAAGACATCCAGCTAACTAGATGGGGAGATACAGCTGAGAGTACAAATACTACCCAAAATACAACTGAGGAATCCTCCTACGACAACTCTGCCTGGGAGACAGATTCCAATGATCCAGCTCCACCAGAAATCAGCGTTATTTCTGAAGACAAATCAAGGGAGGTACCAGACTTTGTGATTCACCGTGGAGTTCGCCGCCAATGGGTCGCTGTCGATGTTCCGAAGATTGTTCATAAGTCTAAGTAATTGCCATCTTTACTTTAACCTTTCACCCTGCCCAGGTGAAACGAATGTTTTGATAGGGCTCGCTTTCTGTAAATTTCCCTCTTCGCTTCGCCCAAAGCGACAAAGTTTTGTTTTATAGGGCTTTAGTTTCAAGAATCGACAAGTTTAAAAATAAAATAACGTCGTTCTGTAATTTCTGCATTAATTGTTGTTTTCTCTTTTTTCTTTTCTCAGAAAATGGTAATCCTAAAAAACAACTCAATAATAAAAACAAGCAGTTTTCAAAAAAAAAAATACACTGCACACACTTGCATTTTCTCTATCTCCTCTAAACACAAATCATCACGTCATGCATATTGCTTGTTTTAAACCCCGTTGAAACATATGATCCAATACCTTTTTCCGACTTTGAGTTCCCGGTATTTGAGGCTGAAGAAGAAAATGACAAAGAAATTCCAGAAGAGATATCCCGACTACTCAAACAAGAGGAAAGGTCCATCGAACCTCACAAAGAGCCATTGGAAACGGTAAACTTAGGTTTGGAGGAGGAGAGAAAAGAAACCAGGATTGGGGCACTGCTCAGTCCAACTGCCAGAGAGGGTTTGATAAAGCTTCTCAAAGAGTTTCCCGATGTATTCGCTTGGTCCTATCAGGATATGCCATGGTTGGATACCAGCATCGCGGAACATCATCTACCGCTGAGATCGGAATGTCCGCCAGTAAAATAGAGGTTGAGACGGACTCACCCGGACATGGCTATCAAAATCAAAGAGAAGGTACAGAAACAGATTGACGCGGGTTTCCTCGCCACATCAGAATATCCTCAATGGTTAGCCAACATCGTACCAGTTCCGAAAAAGGACGGAAAAGTCAGAATGTGTGTCGACTACCGAGATCTAAATAAGGCTAGTCCAAAGGACGACTTTCCCTTGCCGCACATTGACATACTGGTAGATAGTACAACAAAGTTTAAAGTCTTCTCCTTCATGGATGGATTCTCGGGCTATAACCAAATCAAAATGGCGCCAAAAGACATGGAGAAAACTTCATTTATCACCCCATGGGGTACATTTTGTTATAAGGTGATGTCGTTCGGTTTAAATAACGTCGGGGCAACCTACCAAAGGGCCATGACTACTCTGTTTCATGACATGATACACAAAGAGATAGAGGTATATGTCGATGATATGATTGCTAAATCCAAAACAGAGGAGGAGAATGTGACCCAACTGTCAAAACTATTTGAGCGTTTGAGAAAGTACAAACTCTGCTTGAATCCCAACAAATGCACCTTCAGTGTCTATTCAGGGAAACTCTTAAGGTTCATCACCAGCCAGAAAGGAATTAAGGTTGATCCTGACAAGGTCAAGGCCATTCAAGAAATGCCTTCTCTGAAAACTGAAAAACAAGTTAGAGGATTCCTGGGACTTTTGAACTATATCTCTAGATTCATATTCCTCATGACCGCGACTTGTGCGCCGATTTTCAAATTACTCAAAAAGAACCAGGATTGCGTTTGGACAAAAGATTGCCAAACCGCCTTCGACAATATTAAGGAATATCTGTTGAACCCACCGATTCTATCACCTCCAGTGGAAGGAAGACCAGTGATCATCTACCTCACAGTCCTAGACGACTCCATGGGTTGTGTGCTTGGCCAACAAGATGAAACCAAAAGGAAAGAGTCTGCCATCTACTATTTGAGCAAGAAATTCACCGACTGCGAAACTCGGTACACTATGCTTGAGAAAACTTGCTGCGATTTGGCTTGGGCAGCCAAACGTCTTCGCCAGTACATGATTCGTCACACTACTTGGTTAATCTCCGAAATGGATCCAATCAAGTATGTCTTTGAAAAGCCTGCTCTCACGGGAAGGATTGCCCGTTGGCAGATGTTGTTATTAGAATATGACATAGAGTACCACGCTCAGAAAGCAGTTAAGGGAAGTATTTTAGCCGATCATTTGGCTCATTAACTGATTTACGATCAGGAATCATTCGGGTTTGACTTCCCAGACGAAGATGTCATGTATTTAAAGATGAAAGATTGCGATGAACCGCTACCTAGTGAAGGGCCAGAACCAGGTTCCCAATGGGGACTAATCTTTGACGGAGCTGTCAATCATTATGGAAATGGAATTGGGGCAATCATCATAACACCTCAGGGTACCCACATTCCTTTCACTGCCAGACTTACGTTCAAGTGTACAAACAACGAGGCCGAATACGAAGCTTGTATCATGGGTCTCGAGAAAGCGATTGATTTGAGGATCAAGAACTTGGATGTATATGGTGACTCAACTTTGGTTATCAATCAGATCAAAGGAGATTGGAACACATACCAATCAGGACTGATTCCTTACAAAGATTATGCAAGAAGGTTGTTACCTTTCTTCAACAGAGTCGAGTTTCATCATATCCCTCGTGAAGAAAATCACATGGCTGATGCATTAGCCACTCTCTCTTCCATGATTAGTGTAGGTCAATGGAACGACCTACCCAAGATCAACATAATGCGCCTTGAAAGGCCCGCTTACATCTTCACAATTGCAGCAGTCATAGACGACAAACCTTGGTATCACGATATCAAATGCTTCCTTCAAAAACAAGAGTACCTACCTGGGGCACTAAGGAAAGATAAAAAACCCTCAGAAGGCTAGCAGGCAGTTTCTTCCTGAGCGGTGATGCACTCCATAAGAGGAACTTTCACATGGTCTTGCTCCGATGCGTAGACAGACCAGAAGCAGACATGCTGATAAAAGAAATTCACGAAGGGTCCTTTGGCACTCATGCCAACAGACATACAATGGCGAGAAAAATTCTAAGAGCAGGGTACTACTGGTTAACCATGGAATCCGACTGCTACAAGTACATGAGAAAGTGTCACAAGCGTCAGATATACTCGGACAAAATCCATGTACCGCCAACACATCTCAAAGTTCTTTCTTCCCCATGGCCTTTTTCCATATGGGGAATCGACATGATCGGTGTGATTGAACCCAAGGCTTCGAACAGACATCGGTTCATCCTTGTAGCCATTGACTACTTCACCAAGTGGTTCGAAGCAGCGTCGTACGCCAATGTAACCCGACAAGTGGTGGTCCGATTTATCAAAAACAATATCATCTGCCGTTATAGTGTTCCAAGCCAAATCATTACTGATAATGGATCCAACTTGAACAATAAGATGATGAAAGAGTTGTGCACAGAGTTCAAGATCGAACACCATAACTCATCTCCCTACCGACCCAAGATGAACGGAGCGGTAGAAGCGGCTAACAAGAACATCAAAAGGACCGTTCAAAAGATGGTTGTAACCTACAAAGACTGGCACGAAATGCTTCCCTTTGCTCTTCACGGTTATCGCACATCTGTCTGCACTTCAATAGGGGCAACCCCTTTCTCTCTAGTATATGGCATGGAAGTAGTGCTCCTCATAGAAGTAGAGATCCCATCAATCCGGGTATGGATGGAAGCTAAGCTTACAGAAGCTGAATGGTGTCAAAGTCCACACGATGAACTCAATCTGATCAAAGAAAAGCGAATAACGGCACTATGCCATGGTCAGTTGTATCTGCAAAGAATAAAGAAGACGTTCGACAAAAAGGTTCGACCTCGCATCTTCAGAAAAGGAGACCTTGTGCTCAAGAAGATACAATCATTTCTCACTAATTCTAGGGGAAAGTGGACTCCAAATTATGACGGCCCCTATGTGGTCAAGAAAACTTTCTCAGGCGTGTAGCGAGCGATTTTCGGACGTGGTTCTTAAGCACTGTCGCTCTGGGGTTACTACAGGTTAATTAATTTTTTATCCTATTAAGCTGATGAAGGAAGGGAAATAGATGTCTCCAATTAACCCTGCTTGCATACTGAGTTTAAATAGCGGTCTGTTAGGTTACGGATGCTATATGGTAATGGGGCCTCTTTCTTCTTACTTTGTTTAGAACGAAACACCGGGAATGTTCATGGGTAGGACGCTAGGACTGATGCTTTTCAATTGATGTATGAAGGTACGGGATTTGGGTTTTGGATTAGTGTGCTCGCTAAGATTTTTCTTTCAATCTTATGCCTACGTATTCCCGTTTACCGAAACAAGGAAATCACAGCGATCGTAGTTCCTCCTATTCTATGGGAGGAAATGGTGTTTTGGTGTCTTGTTCAAATCCCAAGACGTGAAGCTAAAGGGGGTTTGTATCTTGTTCAAAGTCCAAGATATGAAGCTGAATGGTCTATTTGTATCTTGTTCGAAGCCCAAGATGTGAAGCTAAAAAGGTGTTGTCTTTAGAGAGAATTTGTCCTCTCTAAAGGGGGTATGTTTGTCACAACTGTTGGGTGACTGATTATAAAGGAGAATTACTTTAATCGGGATATGTGAATCCGACAATGCCATAATTTCCTTTATAGGGGATTTGTAACCTGAAGGAGAAGACTTTAACTCAGTGTAGAGCAATGCTATCTTTCCTTAGGAATTTCTCATGCTAAAAGAGGGACAGTGGCATGGATGTAAATAATCCAGAGGCTTGCCGCTTACAGCAATTAGACGAAGGGAAAAGGAGTTGTTGATGTTTGCACAGATTGATTCTAAAAGGTTGATTGACTCAACCGGGGTTTTTCTTATACAAAGCCTAAGAGGAAGTTATCGGCCCAACAAGAGGGTGTTTTTTGTGTGTCCTGTACGAAGTCCGAGATAAAGGCTAAAAGGGTTGACTCAACAAGAAAGTGCTTTTATACGTGTCTTGTACGAAGCCCAAGATGGAAGCTAAAAGGTGTGACTCAACAAGAGAGTCCTTTATACTCAACAAGAGAGTGTTTTTGTATCTCGTACGAAGCCCGAGATGGAGGCGAAAGGAGGTTGACTCAACAAGAGAGTCTTTTATACTCAACAAGAGAGTCTTTTGTATCTCGTACAAAGCCCGAGATGGAGGCGAAAAGGTTTGACTCAACAAGAGAGTCTTTGAATCTCGTACGAAGCCCGAGATAGAGTCTAAAAGTGGTGACTCAACAAGAGAGCCTTTTATATGTGTCTTGTACGAAGCCCAAGACGGAGGCTAAAGGGATTGCTGTTCCAGTTGAGTGACAGGTCCATTATGTTGGTTAAAAGAGAAAATCAGTTCTTATAAAGAGACTGATTAAAAGCAAGGCTATGCTTTGGGATTTGATCAAAGGATCAGGGTTATTTCCTATTCTTTAAGGAAATGGGAAATCCAGAGGGGTTTTGAGACTGTCCAAGTCTGCGAGTGTTTTCCCTATTTTTGAAAGGGACTTGAGAATACCTTCGAGATTCGAGGAAATTAGACTGTCCAAGTCTAGAGTTTTATCTTTTGTACTATGCTTAGAGAAACAGTAGTATTAGGATCTAGACTCTTTGAAAGACTGTTTTATTAAGATGACTAATTTCTGTTCCTATACCTCTAGGAGGTTGTCGGGTCAATTTGTACGAAGCTCAAGAGGAGTCTGGAAACTTTTAAGAAACCGACGGACAATTTGTACGAAGCCCAAGAGGAGGCTCTCCTCCCGAAGGAATAATCCTTATACGAAGCCTAAGAGGAGGCTGTGAATACTTATAAGAAGCCGACGGGTCCTTGTACAACGCCCAAGAGGAGGCGGGGATGCTTTTAGGAAGCCTGTGGGTCCCCAAACCCCGAGAAGTTCAAGACAGGCTATTCATGGGGAATATATCAAGCTAGGAAAGTTCGAGAATTTGGAAGAAACTCAAGAGATGCCATTCACAGAGAAAAGATCATCTCTGGGGAGTAGAGTTTCTTTAACAATTAAGGGTGACAGCCGAAGAGAAGACTGTATCTGGTGATCCTATGGGGGATCTAGTTTAGTCTATTTAAGAGTGATCAACAGGGCTTAGTGCTAGACATAGTTTCCGGGGAAACTCTAAATAGCTATACTAGTATTACAAAATTGATATGAGTTTATGAAAGAAGACTTACAGTGAAACAGCCCACAATACAGTTATATGTATATGAAAGCGGGTAAAGAAAGCATATAAACACATACTTGGTTGTAGAGCTTCCATGCTGTTAGGTTAGTTGTTCAACAAAGAAAGATTGAAAACAACAGTATATTCAAAATCAAAGGAGGAAGTGCTTTGAAAAGATGTTGGGGCTTACAGCTCAAGGAGAGGCCAAGGTTTATCAGTGATCGTACTGTCATTTTGTACAGAGGGACTTATACAAGTGACTGAGGCCCAAGAAAGGTTTCCTGTACAAGGGGATGGGTCTTACACTCTCTCAAGAGGCCCAAGTGTTTACAGAAAAAGAATGGGGCTTATAACACGAGGGTAGGCCCAGATGATTTATTTTTGAATTGGCGATCACGCCGAGGTTTTCTTTTAACGCAGAGGGACTTATACAATGTCTGAGGCCCAAAATTGTTTTGGTTAAAAGGGGATTGGGTCTTACACTCTATTAGAGGCCCAAAGATTTTTGAATGGGTCTTATAGCTCGAGGAGAGGCCCAGGGTTTATTTTTCAACGGACGATGATCGCGTCGAACATTTTCAAATACAACGGGACTTATACAATAAGTGAGGCCAAAAAATAGGTTTGTATTTACAAAGGATTGGGTCTTACACTCTATTAGAGGCCCAAAGATTTATTTTTGTACAAGTGGTGGGGCTTACAGCTCAAGGAGAGGCCCAAGGTCATTTGTTTGAAAATGGCGATCGCGCAGAGATTTTTGAAAACGCGGTGGGCCTTATACAATACAATAAGTGAGGCCCAAGAATGTTTGGTTTTCAAAAGAGGTTGGGTCTTACACTCTAATAGAGGCCCATGAGTGTTTGAAAATGTTTTGCGAGGGTGAAAACCAAAGAACCCCTAATTTGTTATTCTTTAAAAGTAAATATTTAAAGAAAATCAAATAAAATACCAAATAAGTTTGAATAAACCAATTGTGATTTTTGTTTAAGGTTTGAAAAATGAGGGATTAATCACAAGGGATATTAAAACTCACTTGGTTTTGATTTTCAAAGTAAATATTCACTTTTGTTTAAAAAACATTAAAAAGGAATTTATTCACAAAAATATTAATTATATTAAATAAATAATATAAACTTAATTTTTTTGTGGAATAAAATATTTCAATATTTTTGTGATTTTTTGCAAAAAAAAACCAATAAAAAATAATTAAAATTGAAAGAGTTATTAATTTTTCAATTAATTAATAAAACATGAAAATATTGGAAAAAATAGCAAAAATGTGAGAAAACACAAAATGGCATGGGTGGGGTTTGAACCCACGACCTCAAGGTTATAGGGCGCGCGCCTTACCTCTGGGGTGGTGATACATCCATTGCTTGAAGTGAAACCACAAATATACAAGGCTTGCCTTGTTTTTGGCCTGGTCCAAGGCAAGGCAAGGCAAGTTTTGGGTCAGAAACGTGAAGGTCAAAACTTTCTCATTTCTCCATGGTTTGAGACAAAATTTATATGCATTTGGCCTAGAATTTCACAAGGAATCCAATGGTGGTGGTATTTTTTTCAGATCATACTCCCTCCTTAAAATTCGATAGTGGTTTTGAAAAAGGCCTATAATTGCATTTTCTTTGCTACACTTTGATACAGGCATGAATTACATGATGAATTGGTTCAAACGCAACATATATAACATGTATGAGGTGTGTATGATCAGTGGATTTCAAAGCAATACATATTTTGGAAAGTTCAAGTCATGATGCTTACCTCTTTTTGAGCTTTTGGAGTTTTATGTGCAATCTGCCAAACTTCTTGTTCCAGAAATGGTTTAATGCTTTGGACACTCTCAAATGATCCCTTAGAAGCTTTTAGGATGATTGGAATCAGCTGGAACCTGCAAAAACACAAACTCGCCCTTTCTTGCAAAAGGGGTTAAAATGACCAAAATAACAACTCTCTCAAATGGTGTTCCAGATGGTGGGGGCCATTTGGGGCAGTTCAAGGATGATATTTGGAGTGCGTTTGAGGTTTTATCTGGTTTGGAAAGTGACTGATTCAAGATATGGCTTAAAAAATGCACAAAAATACTATTTTGAGGTTTTGAGATGTGATTTTGTGATTTAAGGATTACAGGTCACTTGTGTAAGTTTGGATCACCTACATAAGATGTTTATGAGGTGTTAGGATCATGAGTTGTGATGGAAATGCTCTCTAACTCAAAAACTCAGAGTTACCTTGCTAAAGAAGGCATTTTGGCCTAAAGAGAGGGATTTTGACGAAAGCATCTGTTTGATGGCTTTGATGTACTCAAACGGAGCTCAAATGAGCTCTATTTATAGTAGAGCAAGTTTGTTTTGGGATCAATAGTGAATGGCAACTGCAGCAGAGGTTTGGCCAATGGTTGCACTTTGGAATCCAAGTCTCCTCTAGCCATTGACTAGAGGTTAGGGCACAGGGCTGTGGTTCCCTTGGTTTTGGATAAGTCTTGACTGAATTCAGTTGGAAATGGCTCAGTCCATGCCACCTTGGTGTATGCATTGAATGCTCTAATCCAAAATTGGAGTCTTGTCCCTCTTTTAGGCAATTCTAGGTTTGGCATGCTACTTCTTGTTCCAAGTACTTTGGAGGCTTGGCTCAGTGTTTGTCCCCTTTAGATTTGATCCTCAGATGTGTCCAAAGTGATGACAAGGCTTGGAATTATCTGATTTTGCCAAATCGAGCAAAAATGCAAAATTCTGCCTAGCCTTGGCAGTTTTCAGCAAGGCACATTGCCATTGTCATATCTCATGGCTCAAGTGGAATTTGGTGATGTTCTTGGCCATTTTGGAAAACCCTCATATGATACAACAACTGTTTGATCATAGTTGGTTTTGATATCTTTTGGATCCAAGTGAAAAATCCCCCTACATTTAGAAAAAAGTGAAGGCAAATTCTGACTTAGTGAAAATTTCACTAAGTGTTGGAAAAAAGTGACATTTTCACTTTTTGTGATTTTGATCATTCCATAACTCAAAATCCATAATGAATTTGGAAGGAGGTCAGTTCTAAGCTTTTGTAGAGGGTAATGAGAGCTACAAATCTAGCTTTGGATGGGGAAAAATGGTCTTGTGGTTTAGGAGTTATGATCCTCCAAAGTTGGTACCCTTGCCACTTTGTTCATAACTTAGAAAATTTTCTAAGTTTTTATGGTTACCCTTTTTACAAGTTATCCAACTTTTCTTGATTTTTCTTGATGAATTATGATTCAAATCACAAATTAACATCATTTTAGGGTTAAAAAAACCATTTTTGTGAAAAATCTGAAAAAGTCAAAGTTGACTTTTGTGCACAGTTGACTTTTTATCAGATGAATTCCAAACTGTGCGATCCTCCATGAAATCAAGTCCTTGACCTAAATCAAACTTGATGTATTGATTTCATAGGTGTTATAGGGTGTATTGAATCATGTCCTAGGGTTTGGGAGCATGTCCTGGTCAAAAGTCAAAGCTACAGTTGACTTTCCTCGCAAAACCCTAATTGTGGCTTTGATGAAATTGAGACTTGTTGCTCAAGCTTCTTGGATCAATCCCTTGTTGTAAATGGATCAATGTGGTTTATTAGATACCCTCAAATCATGTCTTGAGGCCTTGGCTCATGATTTTCCCCAAAAGTCAACTTAGGGGTGAATTAGGTCAAGAAACCCTAATTCCTGATTTTTGATGTATGCATCCCCTGAGGTCAAATTGACTTGATGCTGGGGTCCATGAGGTTCCATGGGGTATTTTAGGTCATGATTCGAAGAATTGGCTCATGCCCAAAGGAAAATTTCCATCTGGAGGCCCCGGTCGACCAAAACCCTAATTTGGTGACACCAGCGATCTTGAGGCTTGATCCACCTAGAAGGGACCAGCCTTGTGCTTAATCTTTGAAGTAGGAGTCCTCTTGATCCATTGGGGATGTTTTAAAGGTTTAGACAAGTTAAAGATCATGTCATTCCTTGATTGATTATTTGTCTAAGAACTCAGAGAGGGCTTAAAACCCTAATTTTGACTGTAGTAAGTGTTCACCCATCTTTGGGGATACTGATGAGGCATGATGGTACATCCATATTTTGATGATGATTTGTACAATGATGGAAAATCTTAGTGGTCAAAATTTGGGGTATGACAAGGCGGCGCCTTGAGACTTGCAACCATGGACGGAGAAGAATTTTCCTACCCCACAAATGTTGACGTAGTCAAGAAATACTCCGCCTAAACTAAAAAAAAACAACGTCTCGTTGGATTGAAAACCCGAAAGGGCGGTCCAGGAAAAAATTAGAGACATAATCAAAAATCATTCCGGTGGATTGGAAATCTCAAAGTACAATCCAGACAAAAATTAGGGATTAATGGCAAGTAACTACGTCTGATCAGTTCAGCTCCTCAGCAGTCATGCCATCCATCAGAAAACTCTAGTCAAGGTCATCTTCGAAAGAAGCTCAGGATGTCCAGAATTCAAAGTTGGTAGAAGGATAGTGGTCGTTATGCTTCAACGTAGCCTTTTTCCCTATAAATTACCATTTTCTAACTTTGTATATACTTTATGGAATCACGCACTTGGCTGATTTCCATCCTATCAATAAAATTTGAGCCCTTGTGCTTTTGTTTGCAATTCTTATTTGTTTTAGCTTTACAGAACGACATTGTAACATGATCAACGATTCTTGAAATAAAACAAAAATGAATTTACTTGTAAAACTTTTTCTGCTTTTAAAATAAAGATGGCAATTTCTTTTGGCTGTTGAACATTGAAAGAACATCTATCGCTTCTCCAGATGTAATCGAGCTTCAAAGTGCAGAATCAAAGTACTTCTTCTAAACCAGTGCGCCTGAACGAAGGATCAGTTATGTTAGATGCGAATACTCCATCTGACATCTTCGGCCGAGTTCTTACCTCCTAAGCCCGACCAACGGTTGTTCCCCGCAGGGACTACTTCTCCTAAGCAAGACAGAATTGCTACTTTTGGACCAGCGGTACTTCTTCGCCCCGCGATGGCCGAGTATCCAGTCGTGTTCATCCATTATTCTGTATGTCGCATCAGTTTTGTCAGCATATACATACATGCATCATGCATCATTGATTTACATTCATATTCATATTGCATCACTATCTCTCTAGTCGGTCTTGTCCCCTAGTGATAGACAGTTCTCTCAATCGAGTTGTCAGTCCTTTCCTCATCAGGAAACGTTGCGTCTGACAATATCCCTCCTCCAGTGTATTTCTGGGATGAAGTTTGTCCTTGACCACTTTGATAACTTGAACCTATGAAAGATCAGAGAACTTTCGACAAACATCACTCTTCGCCATTGAAGATGATATCCTCGCTTTCCCAGATTAAGGAAAATCCCCAGAGGAAGCCTCTTAACCGAAGACTCTCAGCAGTACATTGGTTCTTCTCTCCAGAAAGTCAATGTTAACAAAGTCATCGGCACCTCAAAATTGGGGTACACCATATGGCATTTCTTCGGGAAGATCTCGAGGAAAAGTATAATGTAATATCCCCAAGCTGGAAGTAGTCTCTCAAGAGACTCGTTTTCCCCAGTAGGGTCGACAAATGACATCTCCAACAGAGAAGTTTGTGCACCTCTACAACTCAGACGAATGGGTTCCCCAGCAAGTCTGACATCAAAAGCTTTTTCCATCAAATGGCATCTCCCCAGCAAGTTCCTTCTCGCCGAATTTTCCTGGGGAGATGCCATTTGATAGAAAAATTTTGATGTCAGACTTGCTGGGGAACCCATCTGTCTAAATTGTAGAGGTGTACAAACTTCTCTGGTGGAGACGCCATTTGTTTCTACTGGGGGAAAACGAGTCTCTTGAGAGACTGCTTTCAGCTTGGGGTTATTACATCATACTTTTCTCGAGATCTTCTCGGAGAAACGCCATATGATGTGATCCAATTTTGAGGTGCCGATGACCTTTTCATCCGCGGTCTTTTCGGAGAAAAACTGCTGTAGTACCATATCTCTGCTTAAGAGGCTTCCTCTAGGGATTTTTTCTTAATCCGAGAAAGCGAATATATCATCTTCAATGGCGAAGAGTGACATTGGTTGAAGGTTCTCTGGTTTTTCAGAGGTTCAAGTTATCAAAGTGGTCAAGGGCCAACTCTGATCCAGAAATAAACTGGAGGAGATAGATTGTGCAGACGGAACATTTCTTGATGGGGAAAGAACTTGACAACTCGATTGAGAAACTGTTACCACTATGGGACAAGACCGACTGGAGTGATAGTGATGTAATATGAATGTGAATGCAAATCAATAATGCATGATGTATGTATGTATATGGTGACAAAACTGACGCGACATACAAATTAACGGATGAACACGACTGGATACTCGGCCACAGTGGGACATGTAGAAATATCGCTGGTTAAAGATAGCAATTCTGCCTTGCTTAGGAGAAACGGACCCTGTTGGGAGCGACGCTGGTCAGGCTTAGGAGATGAGAACTCGGCCGAGGGTGTCGGACGGAATAATCGCATTCGACACAGTTGATCCTTCATTCAGGCGTACTGGTTTAAAAGGAGTACTTCGATTCTGGACTTTGAGGCTCGAACACCTTCGGAGACGCAATTGATGTTCTTTCGATGTTCAATAGTCAAAAGAAATTGCCATCTTTATTTTAAAAGCAGAAAAGTTTTAACAAGTAAATTCGTTTTTGTTTTATTTCAAGAATCATTAATCATGTTAAAATGTCGTTCTGTAAAGCTAAAACAAATAAGAATTGCAACAAAAGCACAAGGGCTCAAATTTTATTGATAGGATGGAAATCAGCCAAACGCGTGATTCCATAGAGTATTTACAAAGTTAGAAAATGGTAATTTACCGGGAAAAGGGCTACGTTGAAACATAACGACCACTATCCTTCTTCCAACTTTGAATTCGGGGCATCCTGAGTTTCTGTCGAAGATGACCTTGATTGAAGTTTCTGATTGATGGCATGACTGCTGAGGAGTTGAACTGATCAGACGTAGTTACTTGCCATTATCCCTAACTTTTGCCTGGATTGTACTTGGAGATTTCTAATCCATCGGGATGATTTTTTGACTTTGTCTCTAATTTTTGCCTGGACCGCCCTTTCGGGTTTTCAATCCACCGAGACATTTTTTTTAGTTTAGGCAAAGTATTTCTTGACTACATCAACATTTGTGGGGTAGGCAAATTCCTCTTCGTCCATGGTTGCAAGTCTCAAGGCACCGCATGAGAAAGCTTTCTTGACCACATAGGGGCCGTCATAATTCGGAGTCCATTTGCCCCGCGAATCAATGAGAAATGATTGAATATTTTTTAGCACAAGGTCTCCTTTCTTGAAGACATGAGGTCGAACCTTTTTGTCGAACACCTTCTTCATTCTTTACTGATACAACTGTTTGTCGCATAGTGCCGTGATTCGCTTCTCTTCGATCAGATTGAGTTCGTTGTGTCGACTTTGACACCATTCAGCTTCTGTAAGCTTAGCTTCCATCAATACCCGGATTGATGGGATCTCTACTTCTATGGGGAGCACTGCCTCCATGCCATATACTAGAGAGAAAGGGGTTGCCCCTGTTGAAGTGCGAATAGATGTGCGATAACCTTGAAGAGCAAAGGGTAGCATCTCGTGCCAGTCTTTGTAGGTTACAACCATCTTTTGAATGATCTTTTTAATATTCTTGTTAGCCGCTTCTACCGCTCCGTTCATCTTTGGTCGGTAGGGAAATGAGTTATGGTGTTCGATCTTGAACTCTACACACAACTCTTTCATCATCTTGTTGTTCAAATTAGATCCATTATTAGTAATGATCTGGCTTGGAACACCATAACGGCAGATGATATTGTTTTTGATAAACCGGACCACCACTTGTCGGGTTACATTAGCGTACGATGCTGCTTCGATCCACTTGGTGAAGTAATCAATGGCTACCAGGATGAACCGATGTCCGTTCGTAGCCTTAGGTTCAATCAAGCCAATCATGTCGATCCCCCATATGGAAAAAGGCCAAGGGGAAGAGAGAACTTTGAGATGAGTTGGCGGTACATGAATTTTGTTAGAGTATATCTGACCCTATTGACACCTCCTCATATACTTGTAGTAGTCGGATTCCATGGTCAACCAATAGTACCCTGCTCT
Organism: Lathyrus tuberosus; assembly: GCA_022829125.1. NCBI lineage: Eukaryota > Viridiplantae > Streptophyta > Magnoliopsida > Fabales > Fabaceae > Lathyrus > Lathyrus tuberosus. The sequence goes on along the minus strand of JALAZF010000005.1, from coordinate 18,359,462 downwards.
TAGAATTTTTCTCGCCATTGTATGTCCGTTGGCATGTGTGCCAAAGGATCCTTCATGAATTTCTTTTATTAATAAGTTTGCTTCTGGTCTGTCTACGCATCGGAGCAAGACCATGTCAAAGTTTCTCTTATAGAGAGTATCGCCGCTCAGGAAGAAGCTGCCGGCCAGCCTTCTGATGGTTTTTCTATCTTTCTTGGATGCCCCAGGTGGGTACTCTTGTTTCTGAAGGAAGCATTTGATATCGTGATACTAAGGTTTGTCGTCTATGACTGCTTCGATCGTGAAGATGTAAGCAGGCCGTTCAAGGCGTATTATGTCTAACTTAGGTAGTTCGTTCCATTGACCTACACTAATCATGGAAGAGAGAGTAGCTAATGCATCAGCCATGTGATTCTCCTCACAAGGGATGTGATGAAACTCGATTCTGTTGAAGAAGGGTAGCAACCTTCTTGGATAATCTTTGTAAGGAATCAATCCTGATTGGTATGTGTTCCAATCTCCTTTAATCTGATTTATAACCAGGGCTGAGTCGCCATATACGTCCAAGGTTTTGATCCTTAAGTCGATCGCTTCTTCGAGACCCATGATACAAGCTTCGTATTCGGCCTCATTGTTTGTACACTTGAACGTAAGTCTAGCGGTGAAAGGAATGTGGGTATCCTGAGGGGTAACAATGATTTCCCTAATTCCGTTTCCGTAATGATTAACTACTGCGTCAAAGACAAGTCCCCATTGGGAAAATGGTTCTGGCCCTTCACTGGGTAGCAGTTCATCGCACTCTTTCATTTTCAAGTACATGACATCTTCATCTGGGAAGTCAAACCCGGTCGATTCTTGATTGTCAATCAGTTGATGAGCCAAATGATCGGCTAAAATACTCCCTTTAACGGCTTTTTGAGCATGGTACTCTATGTCATATTCTGATAACAACATCTGCCAACGGGCGATCCTTCCCGTGAGAGCAGACTTTTCAAAAACATACTTGATAGGATCCATTTCGGAGACCAACCAAGTAGTGTGACGAATCATGTACTGGCGAAGACGTTTGGCTACCCAAGCCAAAGCGCAGCAAGTTTTCTCAAGCATAGTGTACCGAGTCTCGCAGTCGGTGAACTTCTTGCTCATATAGTAGATGGCAGACTCTTTCCTTTTGGTTTCATCTTGTTGGCCAAGTACACATCCCATGGAGTCTTCCAAGACTGTTAAATAGATGATTAGTGGTCTTCCCTCCACTGGTGGTGATAGAATCGGCGGATTCAACAGGTATTCCTTAATACTATCGAAGGCGGTTTGCCAATCTTTTGTCCAAACGCAATCCTGATTCTTTTTGAGTAATTTGAAGATTGGCGCACATGTTGCAGTCATAAGGAATATGAATCTGGAAATGTAGTTCAAACGTCCCAGGAATCCTCTGACTTGTTTTTCAGTTTTCGGAGAAGGCATTTCTTGAATGGCCTTGACCTTGTCAGGATCAACCTCAATTCCCTGCTGGTTGACGATGAACCCTAAGAGTTTCCCTGAACGGACTCCGAAGGTGCACTTGTTGGGATTCATGCGGAGTTTGTACGTTCTCAAACGCTCGAATAGTTTTGACAGGTGGGCCACATGCTCCTCTTCTGTCTTAGATTTTGCAATCATATCATCGACATATTCCTCGATTTCTTTGTGTATCATGTCATGAAACAGAGTAGTCATGGCCCTTTGATAGGTTGCCCCATGGGGTGATGAATGAAGTTTTCTCCATGTATTTTGGCGCCATTTTGATCTAGTTATAGCCCGAGAATCCATCCATGAAGGAGAAAACTTTGAACTTTGCTGTACTGTCTACCAGCATGTCAATGTGTGGCAAAGGAAAGTCGTCATTTGGACTAGCCTTGTTTAGATCTCTGTAATCGACACACATTCTGACCTTTCCGTCCTTTTTGGGAACAGGTACGATGTTGGCTAACCATTGAGGATACTCTGATGTGGCGAGGAAACCCACGTCAATCTGCTTTCGTACTTCCTCTTTGATTTTGATGGCCATGTCTGGGTGAGTCCGTCTTAACCTCTGTTTTACTGGCGAACATTCCGGTCTTAACGGTAAGTGATGTTCCACGATGCTGGTATCCAACCCTAGCATATCCTGATAGGACCAAGCGAATACATCGGGGAATTCTTTGAGAAGCTTTATCAAACCCACTCTGGCAGCTAGACTGAGCAGTGCCCCAATCCTAATTTCTTTTCTCTCTTTTTCTGTACCCAAGTTTACCGTTTCCAACGGCTCTTTGTGAGGTTCGATGGACCTTTCCTCTTGCCTGAGTAATCAGGAGATCTCTTCTAGAATTTCGTTGTCAACTTCTTCTTCAGCCCCAAATATCGGGAACTCAAAGTCGGGAGAAGGCATCGGTTCGTATGTTTCAACGGGGTTTAAAACAAGCAGTCTGCAAGACATGATGATTTGTTTTAGAAGAGATGGAGAGAATGCAAGAGTGTGTGAAGTGTATTTTCTGAAAAATGCTTGTTTTTATTATTGATTTGTTTTTTAGGATTACCATTTTCTGAAAAAAGCGAAAAGAGAAAACAAAAATTAATGCGGAAATTACAGAACGACGTTATTTTATTAATGAACAAGTCGGTTCTTGAAACTACAGCCCTATAAAACAAAACTCTGCCACTTTGGGCGAAGCGAAGAGGGAAATTTACAGAAAGCGAGCCCTATCAAAACATCTGTTTCACCTGGACAGGGTGAAAGGTTAAAGATGGCAATTACTTTGACTGATGAACGATCTTCGGAACATCGACAGCAACCCATCAGCGGCGAACTCCTCGGTGAATCACAAAGTATGGTACCTTCCTTGATTTATCTTCAGAAATAACGCTGATTTCTGGTGGAGCAGGATCGTTGGAATCTGTCTCTCACGCAGAGTTGTCGTAGGAGGATTCCTCTGTTGTATTTTACATAGTATTTGTGCTCTCACCTAGATCTCCTCATCTAGTTGGCTGGATGTCTTCGTCTATATAGATTGGGAGCCACCAATGATTCAACAAGTGCTGAAGTGTTTCCTGGACAAGGGCACAACCTTGATCATTTTCACAACCCTCATTACAGCCCTGATAATCATGTGATACCAGGAACCCGAGCCGGACCTGTTTAACATGTAACTCCATCAGGCTAGTATTCATCAAGCGAATGTCGAAGATTTGGATCATGTTGATCTGATAGGGATTCCTATCATGGTAGTCTTGAATCCATCCAAGATCCATCTGACGCTGGAGGGCCTCTTGTACAAAAGAGCATCCCTGTTTGTCTACCAAGCAAGTTAGACAGGAACTGTAATCGTGCCGCGGCAGATTATGATACTGCCTTTGCCTGGAGTGCATCGCCACCAAATTGAAATTCATTGCATGGATGTCGTGGTTCTGAATGATGTTAGAATTTGTGTAAACCATGTTAACTCCACAAACTCGGTGCTCTTGGATCCATCCGAGATCCATCTGTTCTTGTAGAGCTGATTGCACCACAGAACATCCTCGACTGCTTTTAGAGCAGATATCACACTAGTGATAATTATGAGGTGGCACATAACCATATCCACTCTATCTACAATGCATCTTGACCAAGTTGGCCCTTAATAAGAGTACATCGTGAATTTGATAGACGTTGTTAGTCTCTCCCTCTATCAAATTGACCATAGCCTTCTCGTGTTGAGGCAGCGGGTTTGTGAGAACATTAGGATTCGTATCCGTGAAAGATAAGACCCCGTTCCTAACAAGCTTTTGCACGTCGGATTTGAAATTGAGAAATTTCTCTATGTTATGCCCTGGTCCTCCTTGATGGTAAGGGCAAGTCTGATCCACCTTAAACCTAAAAGGCGGATTTTCCGGTACTGTAAGAGGGGACTTAGTCTGGACATGCCCCTTAGCCAGTAGTAACGGCAATAGTTCTGCGTACGATATGGGTATAGGATCAAATTCTGGTGGCCGCGTTGTACGGTTGTTATTGTATGGAGGGCGAGCCTGCTGAAGAGGTTGTTGTGTCCTTTGTTGATTAGGTTGGCTCTGCGCAACCTGAGGTTGATACGTAGGAGTAGGCACAGGATTGATAGCAGGAGTTACAGTTGCTACTGGTTGATAACATCGCCTTTGCTTTCCGAGAGAGATATTTCCAATATCCTGCTCTTTTTTCTTAGGGAGAGCACTACCGTATCATTTTGCAATACTTGATGATCCAGCGTCTTTTACTAAACGTCCTTCTCGGACGGCTTCCTCAAGACGAACTCCCATGCCCACCATCTCGGTGAAGTCGCTGGGCGCGCTGGCAACCATTCTGTCGTAGTAAAATGAGCTCAAGGTCTTTAAGAATATCTTTGTCATCTCTTTTTCCTCAAGAGGTGGACAAATTTGAGCGGCAATTTCATGCCATCTCTGAGCGTATTCCTTAAAGGTTTCCTTGTCCTTTTGTGACATTGATCCGAGTTGATCTCTGTCTGGTGCCATGTCCAGATTGTATTTATATTGTTGGACGAAGGCAGTGCCAAGATCTCTGAAAGTGCTAATCGTAGCACGGTTTAAACCCATGTACCATTTTAGTGCGGCACCGGTTAAACTATCCTAAAAGTAGTGAATCAGTAGGTCCTGATTTTCTGTCTGAGCTGACATTCGCCGAGCGTACATCACCAAGTGACTCTGAGGGCAAGAGTTACCCTTGTACTTTTCAAAGTCAAGCACTTGAAACTTGTGTGGGACTTTCACGTTTGGGACCAAGCAGAGGTCCGCGGCATCCTTTCCAAATAAATCCTGACCGCGAAGGGCCTGCAGTTCTTTCTGCATTTCCAGGAACTGTTCCTGGAACTCATTCATTCTTTTGAACATGCTGTCGTTTCCACCAGAAGGTATCTGGGGAATCTGTCCTTCCGGGACAGTGTGTACCACGGGCGGTGGTATAGTCATTATGGCCGAGACTCTCGGTGCCTCCCGAAGTTTGTAACCTTCAGGAGTTGCTGTCATGCCCCTGGCATCTTCGCTTTCTCGAAGTTTGTAACCTTCAGGCCCAGTGGTTCCTGCTGCGGTCCCCTGATCCTCATTGATCAACGGGATATATCCTTCCGGGATATAATTGAGTGGCATGCCCCAGGGACGATCTTTCGGCATTTTGTACCTAGGATCGGACTTATCCACTATGGGCGTTGAGGTGATCTCTGAGATCACAATCCTTTGTTGCTGCATTTGAGCCTCTGCTAGAGCTTGCATGTCGTTATGAAGCTTTCTCAGATCCTCTTTTAGAGTGTCGATCTCTTCTCTCAACTCCCTGTTCTCTTCTTCGAGATCATCCATCTTTTTCTGACGATTGGCCAGAGTATTGTACAAATGAGACAGTTTGACTCTAGAACCGAGACACAAACGTGAGATTCGTAGGTAAGAAGAATGCGTGATGTGAGAATGATGAATGCAATGATTATTAATTATTTTTGTTTATTCAAAGTAAACTTCGACAATTAGATTGCAAATATCAAACAGTGGGGAAACCTCGTTTTATTGAATTCAAAGGATTGCGACAATAGAAATACAGTAGATTACAAGGTGCGGAAACAAAAACCTAAGCTAATAGGTCCCGAGTCCTCTCTGAGGAGAACCCGGGTGCTGATTCTGGTACTTTCCTTTTCTTTGACCGGGGCTCTTGAGCCGTTGTCGGGTTGTCATTCTTTTGCCAAGTGAAAGGAACGAGCAAATTCATTTGGTCATCCTGATTATCCACAGCATGTTGCTCTAAAATCTCGATCAAAGCATCTTTATCTTTCAGCAGTTGCTGTATTTTGGTACACTCCACATTGAGGGTGCGGTATTTGTTCTTCCAATACCTCCTCTCCTGTTGAACTTTGTTGAGAGTAACCTGAAGTTTTTCCGTTTCAGTCATGAAGTACATGACAGATTCCCTCGGCAGAAGAACTCTGTGACGAGGATAAGGCATCTTTAGCTTGAGAGCTCTAGTTTGTACCCAGTGGAGATAAGGCTCCACCGAGACACAGTCTGGTTTTCCTAGAGACTCCCGTCTTTTCATATGAACATGTTTCCAAGCATGCACTATTTCCGTCTTTAGTGCCCTGTCACTTTCTCCTTCCTTGAAGAAAAGACCTTCTAGATGAGCATTACGCGAGATATGCCTCATCGGGTATCCAAATTGACGACGAACTAATACCAGATGATAGTTGATTCCTCCCTTAGTTCCTATAAAGGGTACATTGGGGAAATTTCCACAACGGTCAATGATCCTGATCCCGTCATAAATCCTATTGCACCAATCTATGTCAGAGTTGTTGAGGGACATGATTTTCTGCGACCAACGTAAGGTATTCCTATGATCCCAAAAAGCAGCAGACTTGGGTAAATGGGAGATAAACCATTTATATAATAAGGGCACATAACACGTGATTATTCCTCCGTTGTACAAATTCCCTAAGTGTACTAAATGATACGCGTCCACAAGCAAAGTTGGCACAGGGTTTCCAATGAGAAAAATCTTAATGGCGTTGATATCGACGAAGTTATTAATGTTGGGAAACAGAAATAACCCATAGGTGAGTAAGACAAAGATGCTTTCAAAAGCAGTCATGTTCCCTATACTAGCAAAGTACAAAGCCTTATTTGTCAGGAACTGGGCTGGTAAACCCCGGAGCCCTCCCTTAGTGGTCATGCGAGTCTTGACTTCCGACTCATCCAAATAAATTGCTCTTGCAATGGTCTGATCCTTTGGAATTTCTTCCAGTCCAAAAAATGGAGCTCGATCAGTAATGTGTAAATTGGTCAGGTGAGAGTACTCCTCCAGCATTGGTGCGAGCTGGTAATCTGGGAATGTGAAACAGTGATAGACCGGATCGTAAAAATGAATGAGTACCTCCATGATTCCTTCAATCACATGGACTCTTAATAGAGGTAGCAGACCTCCGTATTTGGCTCTGAAAGTTTCAGGGTTAGGGATCATCCTTGATAATCCTCTCAAATCCTCTAGCTTTAGAACCCTGAAGGTGTACTTATGAGTTCTCCTTCTACCGAAATCCATGAGCGCAATCTTTTTCTCTGACATTTGCAATCATTGTCTTAGTTTAATTTGAAAAAGAGAGACTAGAAGAGAAGTTTTTCTTTGCTTTAATGTTTTTTAGATGAATGCATGCATGCAGCACACAAAAACATAGAAAAAACATGGGGTCAAAGGGTTGTTGTCATGGAGTCAAGGCTCTACCCATCCCAAAGGTTTATACTACTGATTTTTGTACATGTCTCTCAAAATCATCAGTTCTTGTCGAGAAAACACCAGCGGGCCGGGAACCGTGCTAGGTGATGTTTTTCGAAGAACCATCAGAAGAGGGTAGTATCGCGTGACAACCATTTCCAATAGTTTCCGCACTACTAAAAGAGGTTTTTCCTAGGTGTATACTCAATCTTTCCACATACAGCATCACACGCATTCCCATTAACAGAAAAATAAACACAGATATCAATTAGGAAAAGCAGTATATATATATGTATCCTAAAGTCCTAGACTTTCTAAGAGCTATGAATCTTATGTTCCTGACAGAAAATGGCTCCCCGACGGAGTCGCCATCCTGTGGTACCTTCCCAACTTTAAAGGTTTTGACCTAAGATCCTAGTGGAGTCAACAAAAAGTCCTATCCCAGTGAGGTTTAAATTGCAAGAAAGAAAACAGTACTTCTTGGCCCCACGGTGGGCGCCACTTTTCTGTTGCGAGCGACTTTGGGACGTGGTTATTAAGCACTGTCGCTCTGGGGTTACTACAGGTCGATTCATTTTTTATCCTATTAAGCTGATGAAGGAAGGGAAATAGATGTCTCCAATTAACCCTGCTTGCATACCGAGTTTAAACAGCGGTCTGTTAGGTTACGGGTGCTATATGGTAATGAGGCCTCTTTCTTCTTACTTTGTTTAGAACGAAACACCGGGAATGTTCATGGGTAGGACGCTAGGACTGATGCTTTTCGATTGATGTATGAAGGTACGGGATTTGGGTTTTGGATTAGTGTACTCGCTAAGATTTTTCTTTCAATCTTATGCATACATATTCCCGTTTACCGAAACAGGGAAATCAGAGTGATCGTAGTTCCTCCTATTCTATGGGAGGAAATGGTGTTTTGGTGTCTTGTTCAAAGCCCAAGACGTGAAGCTAAAGGGGGTTTGTATCTTGTTCAAAGTCCAAGATATGAAGCTGAAGGGTCTATTTGTATCTTGTTCGAAGCCCAAGATGTGAAGATAAAAAGGTGTTGTCTTTAGAGAGAATTTGTCCTCTCTAAAGGGGGTTTGTTTGTCACAACTGTTGGGTGACTGATTATAAAGGAGAATTACTTTAACCGAGATATGTGAATCCGGCAATGCCATAATTTCCTTTATAGGGGATTTGTAACCTGAAGGAGAAGACTTTAACTCAGTGTAGAGCAATGCTATCTTTCCTTAGGAATTTCTCGTGCTAAAAGAGGGACAGTGGCGTGGATGTAAATAATCCAGAGGCTTGCCGCTTACAGCAATTAGACGAAGGGAAAAGGAGTTGTTGATATTTGTATACTGTGAACGAGGCACATATTGATGCTAAAAGGTTGATTGACTCAACCGGGATTTTTCTTATACAAAGCCTAAGAGGAGGCTATCGGCCCAACAAGAGGGTGTTTTTTGTGTGTCTCGTACGAAGCCCGAGATAAAGGCTAAAAGAGTTGACTCAACAAGAGAGTGCTTTTATATGTGTCTTGTACGAAGCCCAAGACGGAAGCTAAAAGGTGTGACTCAACAAGAGAGTCCTTTATACTCAACAAGAGAGTGTTTTTGTATCTCGTACGAAGCCCGAGATGGAGGCGCAAGGAGGTTGACTTAACAAGAGAGTCTTTTATACTCAACAAGAGAGTGTTTTGTATCTCGTACAAATCCCGAGATGGAGGCGAAAAGGTTTGACTCAACAAGAGAGTCTTTGTATCTCGTACGAAGCCCGAGATAGAGGCTAAAAGTGGTGACTCAACAAGAGAGCCTTTTATATGTGTCTTGTACAAAGCCCAAGACGGAGGCTAAAGGGATTGTAGTTTCAGTTGAGTGACAGATCCAGTATGTTAGTTAAAAGAGAAAATCAGTTCTTATAAAGAGACTGATTAAAAATAAGGCTATGCTTTGGGATTTGATCAGAGGATCAGGGTTATTTCCTGTTCTTTAAGGAAATGGGAAATCCATAGGGGTTTTGAGACTGTCCAAGTGTGCGGGTGTTTTCCCTATTTTTGAAAGGGACTTGAAAATGCCTTCGAGACTCAAGGAAATTAGACTGTCCAAGTCTAGAGTTTTATCTTTTATACTATGCTTAGAGAAACAGTAGTAGTAGGATCTAGACTCTTTGAAAGACTGTTCTATTAAGATAACTAATTTATGTTCCTATACCTCTAGGAGGTCGTCGGGACAATTTGTACAAAGCCCAATAGGAGGCTGGAAACTTTAAGAAGCCGAGGGACAATTTGTACGAAACCCAAGAGGAGGCTCTCTTCCCGAAGGAAGAATCCTTATACGAAGCCTAAGAGGAGGCTGTGAATACTTCTAAGAAGCCGACGGGTCTTTGTACAACGCCCAAGAGGAGGCGGGGATGCTTTTAGGAAGCCTGTGGGTCCCCAAACCCCGAGAAGTTCAAGACATGCTATTCATGGGGAATAGATCAAGCCAGGAAAGTTCTAAAATTTGGAAGAAACTCAAGAGATGCCTTTCACGGAGAAAAGATCATCTCTGGGGAGTAGAGTTTCTTTAACAATTAAGGGTGAAAGCCGAAGAGAAGACTGTATCTAGTGCTCCTATGGGGGATCTAGTTTAGTCAATATAAGAGGGATCAACGGGGCTTAGTGCTAGACGTAGTTGCCGTGGAAACTCTAAATAGCTATACTAGTATTACACAGTTGATATGAGTTTATGAAAGAAGACTTACAGTGAAACAGCCCCACAATACAGTTATATGTATATGAAAGCGGGTAAAGAAAGCATATAAACACTTCCTCAGTTGTAGAGCTTCCATGTTGTTAGGTTAGTTGTTCAACAAAGAAAGATTGAAAACAATAGTATATTTAAAATCAAAGGAGGAAGTGCTTTGAAAAGATGTTGGGGCTTACACCTAAAGGAGAGGCCCAAGGTTTATCAGTGATCGCACTGTCGTTTTGTATAGAGGGACTTATACAAGTGACTGAGGCCCAAGAAAGGTTTCCTGTACAAGGGGATGGGTCTTACACTCTCTCAAGAGGCCCAAGTGTTTAAAGAAAAAGAATGGGGCTTAAACACGAGGGTAGGCCCATCGCGCTGAGGTTTTCTTTTAACGCAGAGGGACTTATACAATGTCTGAGGCCCAAAATTGTTTTGGTTAAAAGGGGATTGGGTCTTACACTCTATTAGAGGCCCAAAGATTTTTGAATGGGTCTTATAGCTCGAGGAGAGGCCCAGGGTTTGTTTTTCAATGGACGATGATCGCGTCGAACTTTTTGAAATACAACGGGACTTATACAATAAGTGAAGCCCAAAAATAGGTTTGTATTTACAAAGGATTGGGTCTTACACTCTATTAGAGGCCCAAAGATTTATTTTTGTACAAGTGGTGGGGTTTACAACTCAAGGAGAGGCCCAAGGTCATTTGTTTGAAAATAGCAATCGCGTCGAGATTTTTGAAAATGCGGTGGGTCTTATACAATAAGTAAGGCCCAAGAATGTTTGGTTTTCAAAAAGGGTTGGGTCTTACACTCTAAAAGAGGCCCATGAGTGTTTGAAAATGTTTTGCGAGGGTGAAAACAAAAGAAACCCTAATTTGTTATTCTTTAAAAGTAAATATTTAAAGAAAATCAAATAAAATACCAAATAAGTTTGAATAAACCATTTGTAATTTTTGTTTAAGGTTTAAAAAATGTGGGATTAATCACAAGGGATATTAAAACTCACTTGGTTTTGATTTTCAAAGTAAATATTCACTTTTAAAATGTTTAAAAAACATTAAAAAGGAATTTATTCACAAAAATACTAATTATAGTAAATAAATAACATAAACCTAATTTTTTTGTGGAATAAAATATTTCAACATTTTTGTGATTTTTTGCAAAAAGAACCAATAAAAAATAATTAAAATTGAAAGAGTTTTTAATTTTCCAATTAATTAATAAAACATGAAAATATTGGAAAAAATAGCAAAAATGTGAGAAAACACAAAATGGCATGGGTGGGGTTTGAACCCACGACCTCAAGGTTATAGGGCGCGCGCCTTACCACTGGGGTGGTGATACATCTATTGCTTGAAGTGAAACCACAAATATACAAGGCTTGCCTTGTTTTTGGCCTGGCCCAAGGCAAGACAAGGCAAGTTTTGGGTCAAAAACGTGAAGGTCATAACTTTCTCATTTCTCCATGGTTTGAGACAAAATTTATATGCATCTGACCTAGAATTTCACAAGGAATCCAATGGTGGTGGTATTTTTTTCAGATCATACTCCCTCCTCAAAATCCGATAGTGGTTTTGAAAAAGGCCTATAATTGCATTTTCTATGCTACACTTTGATACAGGCATGAATTACATGATGAATTGGTTCAAACACAACATATATAACATGTATGAGGTGTGTATGATTAGTGGACTTCAAAGCAATGCATATTTTGGAAAGTTCAAGTCATGATGCTTACCTCTTTTTGAGCTTTTGGAGTTTTCTGTGCAATCTGCCAAACTTCTCATTCCAGAAATGGTTTGATGCTTTGGACACTCTCAAATGATCCCTTGGAAGCTTTTAGGATGATTGGAATCAGCTGGAACCTGCAAAAATACAAACTGGCCCTTTCTTGCAAAAGGGGTTAAAATGACCAAAATAGCAACTCTCTCAAATGGTGTTCCAGATGGTGGGAGCCATTTGGGACAGTTCAAGGATGATATTTGGAGTGTGTTTGAGGTTTTATCTGGTTTGGAAAGTGACTGATTCAAGACATGGCTTGAAAAATGCACAAATGTATTATTTTGAGGTTTTGAGAGGTGACTTTGTGATTTAAGGATTACAGGTCACTTGTGTGAGTTTGGATCACCTACATATGATGTTTATGAGGTGTTAGGATCATGAGCTGTGATGGAAATGCTCTCTAACTCAGAAACTCAGAGTTACCTTGCTAAAGAAGGCATTTTGGCCTAAAGAGAGGGATTTTGAGGAAAGCATTTGTTTGATGGCTTTGGTGTACTCAAACTGAGCACAAATTAGCTCTATGTATAGTAGAGCAAGTTTGTTTTGGGATCAATAGTGAATGGCAACTGCAGCAGAGGTTTGGACAATGGTTGCACTTTGGAATCCAAGTCTCCTCTAGCCATTGACTAGAGGTTAGGGCACAGGGATGTGGTTCCTTTGGTCTTGGATAAGTCTTGACTGAATTCAGTTGGAAATGGCTCAGTCCATGCCACCTTGGTGTATGCATTGAATTCTCCAATCCAAAATTGGAGTCTTGTCCCTCTTTTAGGCAATTCTAGGTTTGGCATGCTACTTCTTATTCCAAGGACTTTGGAGGCTTGGCTCAGTGTTTATCCCCTTTAAATTTGATCCTCGGATGTGTCCAAAGTGATGACAAGGCTTGGAATTATCTGATTTTGCTAAATCGAGCAAAAATGCAAAATTTCGCCTAGCCTTGGCAGTTTTCAGCAAGGCATATTGCCATTGTCATATCTCATGGCTCAAGTGGAATTTGGTGATGTTCTTGGCCATTTTGGAAAGCCCTCATATGATACAACAACTTTTTGATCATAGTTGGTTTTGATATCTTTTGGATCCAAGTGAAAAATCCCCCTACATTTGGAAAAAAGTCAAGGCAGATTCTGACTTAGTGAAAATTTCACTAAGTGTTGGAAAAAAGTGACATTTTCACTTTTTGTGACTTTGATCATTCCATTACTCGAAATCCATAATGAATTTGGAAGGAGGTCAGTTCTAAGCTTTTGTAGAGGGTAATGAGAGCTACAAATCTAGCTTTGGATGGGGAAAATGGCCTTGTGGTTTAGGAGTTATGATCCTCCAAAGTTGGTACCCTTGCCACTTTGTTCATAACTTAGAAAATTTTCTAAGCTTTTATGGTTACCCTTTTTACAAGTTATCCAACTTTTCTTGATTTTTTTTATGAATGATGATTCAAATCACACATTAACATCATTTTAGGGTTAAAAACCCATTTTTGTGAAAAATCTCAAAAAGTCGAAGTTGACTTTTATGCACAGTTGACTTTTTATCAGATGAATTCCAAACTGTGCGATCCTCCATGAAATCAAGTCCTTGACCTAAATCAAACTTGATGGATTGATTTCATAGGTGTTATAGGGTGTATTGAATCATGTCCTAGGGTTTGGGAGCATGTCCTGGTTAAAAGTCAAAGCTACAGTTGACTTTTCTCGCGAAACCCTAATTGTGGCTCTAATGAAATTGAGACTTGTTGCTCAAGCTTCTTGGATAAATCCCTTGTTGTAAATGGATCAATGTGGTTTATTAGAGACCCTCAAATTATGTCTTGAGGCCTTGGCTCATGATTTGCCCCAAAAGTCAACTTAGGGGTGAATTAGGTCAAGAAACCCTAATTCCTAATTTTTTATGTATGCATCCCCTGAGGTCAAATTGACTTGATGCTTGGGTCCATGAGGTTCCATGGGGTATTTTAGGTCATGCTTCGAAGAATTGGCTTATGCCCAGAGGAAAATTTCCATCTGGAGGCCCCAGTCGACCAAAACCCTAATTTGGTGACACTGACGATCTTGAGGCTTGATCCACCTAGAAGGGAGCAGCCTTGTACTTAATCCTTGAAGTGGGAGTCCTCTTCATCCATTGGGGATGTTTGAGAGGTTTAGACAAGTTGAAGATCGTGTCATTCCTTGATTGATCCTTTGTCTAAGAACTCAGAGTGGGCTTGAAACCCTAATTTTGACTGTAGTAAGTATTCACCCATCTTTGGGGATACTGATGAGGCATGATGGTACATCCATATTGTGACGATGATTTGCATAATGATGGGAAATCTTAGTGGTCAAAATTTGGGGTATGACTAGGCGGCGCCATGAGACTTGCAACCATGGACGGAGAAGAATTTTCCTACCCCACAAATGTTGACGTAGTCAAGAAATACTTCGCCTAAACTAAAAAAAACAACGTCTCGTTGGATTGAAAACCCGAAAGGGCGGTCCAGGAAAAAATTAGAGACATAATCAAAAATCATCCCGGTGGATTGGAAATCTCAAAGTACAATCCAGGCAAAAATTAGGGATTAATGGCAAGTAACTACGTATGATCAGTTCAGCTCCTCAGTAGTCATGCCATCCATCAGGGAACTGCAGTCAAGGTCATATTCGAAAGAAGCTCAGGATGCCCAGAATTCAAAGTTGGTTAAAGGATAGTGGTCGTTATGCTTCAACGTAGCCCTTTTCCCTGTAAATTACCATTTTCTAACTTTGTATATACTTTATGGAATCACGCACTTGGCTGATTTCTATCTTATCAATAAAATTTGAGCCCTTGTGCTTTTGTTTGCAATTCTTATTTGTTTTAGCTTTACAGAATGAAATTGTAACATGATCAACGATTCTTGAAATAAAACAAAAATGAATTTACTTGTAAAACTTTTTCTGCTTTTAAAATAAAGATGGCAATTTCTTTTGGTTGTTGAACATCGAAAGAACATTGATCGCTACTCCAGAAGTAATCGAGCTTCAAAGTGCAGAATCAAATTACTCCTTCTAAACCAGTGCGCCTGAACGAAGTATCAGTTATGTCAGATGCGAATACTCCATCTGACATCTTCGGTCGAGTTCTTACCTTCTAAGCCCGACCAACGGTTGTTCCCCGCAGGGACTACTTCTCCTAAGCAAGACAGAATTGCTACTTTTGGACCAACGGTACTTCTTCGCCCCGCGATGGCCGAGTATCTAGTCGTGTTCATCCATTAGTCTGTATGTCGCATCAGTTTTGTCAGCATATACATACATGCATCATGCATCATTGATTTACATTCATATTCATATTGCATCACTATCTCTCTAGTCGGTCTTGTCCCCTAGTGATAGACAGTCCTCTCAATCGAGTTGTCAGTCCTTTCCTCGTCAAGAAACGTTGTGTCTGAACAATATCTCTCCTCCAGTGTATTTCTGGGATAAAGTTGGTCCTTGACCACTTTGATAACTTGAACCTCTGAAAGACCAGATAACTTTCGACAAACATCACTCTTCGCCATTGAAGATGATATCCTCGCTTTCCCAGATTAAAGAAAATCCCCAGAGGAAACCTCTTAACCGAAGACTCTCAGCAGCACATTGGTTCTTCTCTCCAGAAAGTCAATGTTAACAAAGTCATCGGCACCTCAAAATTGGGGTACACCATATGGCATTTCTTCGGGAAGATCTCGAGGAAAAGCATAATGTAATATCCCCAAGCTGGAAGCAGTCTCTCAAGAGACTCGTTTTCCCTAGTAGGGTCGACAAATGGCATCTCCAACAGAGAAGTTTGTGCACCTCTACAACTCAGACGAATGGGTTCCCCAGCAAGTCTGACATCAAAAGCTTTTTCCATCAAATGGCATCTCCACAGGAAAATTCGGCGAGAAGTTTGAAGAAAACCGCTACGCATAGCGTCCCTTGTCAAGAAAGTTTATTGACAAAAGAAACTAAGACCATTTCCTTGGTAGGAAACCAGGATCGATGGGAAGTTTATTTCAGAAATTGAGACCAGTTCCTTGGTGGGAAACCAGGATCGAGGGGAAGTTTATATCAGAAACTAAGACCAGTTCCTTGGTAGGAAACCAGGATCGAGGGGAAGTTTATTTCAGAAACTGAGACCAGTTCCTTGGTTGAAGACCAGGATCGAGGGGAAGTTTTTACCTTTTCTAAGCATCATTTCTTAGCAAAAGAGGAAGGATGCACGAACTGCCATTCATAACAACCATCAAAATTTCGGGTATTCCGATATTTAATCCTCTTGTACCCCGAATGCCCGAATACCTTCGCCATTCACGCCTTCGGGTCCAAGAAGATTAAATAGGGGCATCTGTCATACCCCAAATTTTGACCACTAAGATCTCCCATAATTGTGTAAATTATCATCACAATATGGATAAACCATTAGTCTCCCTAAAGATGGGTGAGCATCCACTACGATCAGAATTAGGGTTTCAAGCCCTCTCTGAGTGCTTAGACAAAGGATCAATCAAGGGATGACATGATCTTCAACTTTTCTAGCCTCTCAAACATCCACAATGGATCAAGAGGACTCCCACTTCAAGGATTAAGCACAAGGCTTCTCCCTTCTAGGTGGATTAAGCCTCAAGATCGCCAGTGTCACCAAATTAGGGTTTTGGTCGACCAGGGCCTCCAGATGGAAATTTTCCTCTGGGCATGAGCCAATGCTTCAAAGTATATCCTAATATGATCCATGGAACCTCTTGGACCCAATCATCAAGTTAATTTTTGCCTCAGAGGATGCATACATCAAAAATCAGGAATTAGGGTTTCTTGACCTAATTCACCCCTAAGTTGACTTTTGGGAGAAATCATGATCCAAGACCTCAAGAGAGGATTTGAGGGTATCTCACACACTACATTGATCCATTTGCAACAATGGATTAATCCAAGAAGCTTGAGCAACAAGTTTCAATTTCATCAGAACCACAGTTAGGGTTTCGCGGAAAAAGTCAACTGTATCATTGACTTTTGACCAGGACATGCTCCCAAACCCTATGAAATGATTCAATACACCCTATAACACCTATGAAATAAATCCATCAAGTTTGATTTAGGTCAAGGACTTGATTTCATAGAGGATCGCACAGTTTGGAATTCATCTGATAAAAAGTCAACTGTGCACAAAAGTCAAACTTTGACTTTTTGAGATTTTTCACAATTATGGGTTTTTAACCCTAAAATGATGTTAATGTGTGATTTGAATCATCATTAATCAAGAAAAATCAAGAAAAGTTGGATAACTTATAAAAGGGGCAACCATAAAAACTTAGAAAATTTTCTAAGTTATGGAATAAAGTGGCAAGAGTACCAACTTTGGAGGACCATAACTCCTAAACCACAAGGCCATTTTTCCCCATCCAAAGCTGGATTTGTAGCCCTCATGGCCCTCTACAAAAGTGTCAACTACACCTCATTCCAATTCATTATGGATTTTGAGTTATGAAATGATCAAAATGGCTGAAAACATGAAATGCCACTTTTTCCAACACTTAGTGAAATTTCCACTAAGTCAGAATCTGCCTTCACTTTTTCCAAATGTAGGGGAATTTTTCACTTGGATCCAAAAAACATCAAAGCCAATTATGATCAAACATTTATTGTATCATATGAGGGCTTTCCAAAATGGCCAAGAACATCACCAAACTCAACTTGAGCCATGAGATATGACCATGGCAACATGCCTTGCTGAAAACTGCCAAGGCAAGGCAGATTTTGGAGTTTTGATCGATTTGCTTAAATTTTGCAAAAGGCAAGAAAATCTATCCATCTGAACACCTCAAGGGGGGACCAAGGAGGAACCAACTCTGATCCCAAGCCTCCCAAGTCTTTGGAACCAAAAATAGCATGCCAAACCTAGAAATCCCTAAAAGAGGGACAAGACTCCAATTTTGGATTGGAGAATTTAATGGATGCACCAAGGTGGCATGGACTGACACATTTGCAACTGAATTCAGTCAAGAATGATCCAACAACTAGGGAACCACAAATCTGTGCTCTAACCTCTAGTCAATGGCTAGAGGAGACTAGGATTCTCATTTGCCAACATTGGCCAAACCTCTGCTGCAGTTTCCATTCACTATTGCAGCCAAAACAAACTTTCTCTACTATAAATAGAGCTCATTTGTGCTCAGTTTAAGTACACCAAAGCCATCAAACAGATGCTTTCCTCAAAATCTCCTTCTTCACTCCAATTTTGCCTTCCAAAGCAAGTCACTATCGGGTTTTGAGTTTGAGAGCAATTCTAATCAAACCAATCACACACACACCTCATAAACATCATATAGAAGTGATCCAAACACTCACATAACATTTGGAACACCAAAATCACAAAATCACCAGCCAATTGCTCAGGCTTTTGACAGATTTGCAGTTGGGGTACCATCTCAAGTTCCAGATCATTTCAATCCACTCCAAGCATCCAGACACACTCCATGGCACCAAGGGAAGCTATCCAGATCATTGGAACCTAGCTGTAACACCTCTAACCCAAAACAAGATCACCAGATGCGAGAGGTGAGCATGAGCTCTTCTAACTCTATGATCCATGCATTTTTTGTTGCACAATAATTTGGCCATATGTTCATAATTGCTTTGTATAAATCGTGTATGGAATTTCTGAACCTTCATACAGAATTTAGGGTTCTTGAGGTTTCTCTTTAATTTCTTATTCCATGTTTAAAATAAATGAAATTAAAGACCATAGACATGACCGTGAGGTTGAAACGAGTAGATTGATATGTAGATTGCATGATATAATTAAGTATTCAGTGAGATTGGATAGAAAATGCAAATCTGCAGAAACAGAGGAAGGGCGCGTGTTCTTTCCATGTTCTTGGCGCCCTTTTTCAAATATTTGAATATTTGAATATTTTGATTTTATTTAATTGATTCAAAAATTAATTTCTCTCTGAGTTTTAATGATTTTGAGTTGATTCTTTTTTTAATAATTCACAAAAATGTTAAAATATTTTATTTTACCAAAAAATCCCAAAAATATTATTTATTTCATATAATTGATATTTTTGCAAAGAATTAATATTTTAATTGTTTTTGACATTTAAAATATTTTTTCCTTCTCGATTTTGCAAATTTTTATGATTTCTAATCATTTTGTAGATCAAAACATGATTTTTGAAACATTAATCCAAGATCATAATTTGTTTTCCACATGTTAAATAATTTTGATCATTTTAATTGAATTTTTTATTCAATTAAAATACATTTTGGGAACAAATTAGGGTTTTGATTAATTCAACCCTCATCAAACCTTTTAAAAACACTTTGGGCCTCTAATAGAGTGTAAGACCCAATCCCTCTTTGAAACCAAGATAGTTTGGGCCTCAGTCGTTGTATAAGATCCACGGTGTTTTCAAAACCTCGGTGCGATCGTCGCCCTTTTCAAAATAAACCTTGGGCCTCTCCTCGAGCTATAAGACCCATTCAAAATACTCATGGGCCTCTAATAGAGTGTAAGACCTAATCCCCTTTTAACCAAAACAATTTTTGGGCCTCAGATGTTGTATAAGTCCCCCTGTGTTAAAAGAAACCCTGGTGCGATCGCCAGTTAAAAGGGTAAATCATCTGGGCTTACCCTCGTGTTATGAGCCCCATTTCTTTTTATTTCAATCATTTTGGGCCTCTTGAGAAAGTGTAAGACCCGTCCCTTTGTACAAAAAAACCTTTTTGGGCCTCAGTCACTTGTATAAGTCCCTGTACAAATTCAAAATAACAGTGCGACCACTGATTAAACCCTGGGCCTCTCTTTGAGCTGTAAGCCCCAACAATCTTTTCAAAGCACTCTCTCCTTTGATTTTGAATATTATATTATTATCAAAGCTTTCTTTGTTGAACAAACTAACTAAACAGCATGGAAGCTCTACAACCGAGTAAGTGTTTACCCGCTTTCATTTACCGCTTTCATATGTATATAACTGTACTGTGGGGATGTTTCACTGTAAGTCTTCTTTCATAAACTCATATCGACTGTGTAATACTAGTATAGATATTTAGAGTTTCCCCGGCAACTACGCCTAGCACTAGGTAAAGCCTTGTTGGTCACTCTTAAATACAAACAAAACTAGATCCCCATAGGATTACCAGATACCGTCTTCCCTCCTCTTGGGGTTAAACAATATGGAGACGTGAAAGGCAGCATTCTCGGTGAACCCTTTCACAGGCTGTCACCCTTAGAAATTGTCAAAGAAACTCTACTCCCCAGAGATGATATTTTCTCCGTGAATGGCATCTCTTGAGTTTCTTCCCAATTCTCGAACTTTCTTGGCTTGATCTATTCTCTGTGAATGGCATGTCTTGAACTTCTCGAGGTTTGGGGACCTACCGACTTCCTAAAACCATCCCCGCCTCCTCTTGGGCGTTGTACAAGGACCCGTCGTCCTCTTAGAAGTTTTCACAGCCTCCTCTTAGGCTTTGTATAATGATTCTTCCTACGGGAAGATAGCCTCCTCTTGGGTTTCGTACAAATTGTCCCTTCGGCTTCTTAAAAGTTTCTCGTCTCCTCTTGGGCTTCGTACAAATTGTCCCGACGACCTCTTAAAGGTATAGGAACAGAAATTAGTCATCTTAATAGAACAGTCTTTCAAGGAGTCTAGATCTTACTACTACTGTTTCTTAAGCATAGTGCAAAAGATAAAACCTGTAGACTTGGGCAGTCTCAATACCCTTCGGATTCCCCGTTTCCTTAAAGAACAGGAAATAATCCCAATCCTCAGATCAAATCCATGAGTACAACATTACCCATATAAGAACTGATTTTCTCTTTTAACCAACATACTGGACCTGTCACTCAACTGAAACAGTAACCTTAGCATCCTCTTGGGCTTTGTACAATGATTCTCCCCAGCAAACTTAACCTTTGCAGCCTCCATCTCGGGCTTCGCACGAGATACAAAAAGACTCTCTTGTCGAGTCGATCACTTTTAGCCTCCATCTCGGGCTTCATACGAGATACAAAAAGACTCTCTTGTTGAGTCGATCACCTTTAGCCTCCATCTCGGGCTTCGTACGAGATACAAATCACTCTCTTGGTGAGTATAAAAGACTCTCTTGTTAAGTCAATCCTCTTTTAGCCTCCATCTCGGGCTTCGTACGAGATACCAAAACACTCTCTTGTTGAGTATAAAAGACTCTCTTGTTGAGTCAAACAACCTTTAGCTTCTGTCTTGGGCTTCGTACAAGACACATATAAAAACACTCTCTTGTTAAGTCAACCCTTTTAGCCTCTATCTCGGGCTTCGTACGAGACACAAAAACACCCTCTTGTTGGGCCAGTAGCCTCCTCTTAGGCTTTGTATAAAGAAATCCCCGTTTGAGTCAATCAACCTTTTAGCATCAGTTTGTGCCTTGCTCACAGTATACAAACATAAACAACTCTTTTTCTTCCATCTAATTGCTGTAAGCGGCAAGCCTCTGGATTATTTACATCCACGCCACTGTCCCTCTTTTAGCATGAGAAATTCCTAAGGAAAGATGGCATTGCTCTAAACTGAGTTAAAAGTCTTCTCCTTCAGGTTAAAAATCCCCTATAAAGGAAATTATGGCATTACTGGATTCACATATCCTAGTTAAAGTAATTCTCCTTTATAATCAGTCACCCAACAGTTGTGACAAACAGACCCCTTTAGAGATGACAAATTCTCTCTAAAGTCAAAACCCTTTAGCTTCACATCTTGGGCTTCAAACAAGATACAAATAGACCATTCAGTTTCACATCTTGGCCTTTGAACAAGATATAAACCACCTTTAGCTTCATGTCTTGGGCTTTGAACAAGACACCAAAACACCATTTCCTCCCATAGAATAGGAGGAACTACGATCGCTCTCATTTCCCTGTTTCGGTAAACGGGAATACGTAGGCATAAGATTGAAAGAAAAATCTTAGCGAGCACACCACATCGAAAACCTCAGGTCACAAATCCTCACATATCAATCAAAACATTTGAGTCCGTATTCCCCACCAAAAGTCTAAATTCGATAAAAATAACCCAAGAGAGGCCCCCGCACATTGATCGCATCTGTAAACCAACAGTTTTGACTGTTTAACCTTAGTTTGCAAAGCAGGGTTAGTTGGAGACATCTATTTCCCTTCCTTCATCAGCTTCAATAGGATAAAAAATAAATCGACCTGTAGTACCCCAGAGCGACAGTGCTTAAGAACCACGTCCAAAATCGCTCGCTACATATTCATGATCTAAAAGTTAACAACTTTAAAAATTCAAAGAAAGTAAATTGCAGAAACATAATCAAAAAGCAAGTAAATGCATTGAAAATAACTTGGGCAATAAAGAAGATAAACTTGTGGGTAAAATGATAAAACTTTAATTAAAGTGTAAAAATATGGTGTTTCATCAAACGTACATTTTCTCAACACACTCTTTTCTCTGCACATGGGTACTTTGAGCAATTCTAGAGATTTTGTACAACTTTGAACACACACAATCCTAACGCTAAGACTTCCTATTTATAATGATCGAAATAACTGCCTGTAATGACCTTCCTACAAAAATAAGACAAGTGGCGCTCGACATGTCTTCTTTTCTTGAAAATGCTCCACGTGTCTCTCTCAAAATCTAGATAAGAACAAAGTTCCCTCCTTTATTTGAATTCAAATCTTACGTTGAAACACCATCAGTAGTTCCCTGTCGAATCAAGTTCCAAGACTTAGAATATTTTTTCCTAAATCTGTTCAACATATTCTCCTTGTTCAAAAGGCTACTTCGACCAAAAATACCCAGGTTTCACAGTTTTGTCGAAGCCTCTCATAACTCCATATAAATTGTTTTTTTCCTTAATAATTCCATTAATTCAAACTAGGCGTTGAATTTGGGAGCTAACAAATTGCCCCCCCAAAAATGTCATTTTCGACATTAGTGAAGAAAAAGACATTTTTTATAGTCTTATTTGACACCTCAAACGATCCATGTGCGATTCAACGTTTCTGATGAATCAATGTTATAAAACGGTTCTCCTTCTTCAACACGCTTATGACGTCATGGTCATGATTACGCTTTTCTGAAAACTTTCCCTTAAACCACGTATGAATCTTTGTCGAAAGACTGGAAAGACATGGGCATTTTTGATTTGATTATGCTGTCGAAAGTAGGTCCTGACTACTGTTCGAACATGTTTGTCTCTTCCTTGTATTTTTGGGACATCACCCATTACACTTCCCATCTTCCTTGTGGAATGATGACCCCCACCTTATTCGACGTAGCCGCTATCACAGGGCTCAAACCGACTGGCAACACATATGACCCCGACTACATGTCTGATGATAGCATAAAATTTGCAACCTCTAAGGCAGCATATTCGACCCACATAGCACATTACCATGACAAAGATGTAGAGGAGGTTTCTGATGTAGAGCACATAGCCTTCCTAGCATTATGGTTGTCTCGTTGCGTCTTCTGTTCGAAGTCACTCCAAGTAGCAAGGAAATTCTTAACCATGGCATGGAGAACCAACTCCACTCTGGCATAATCTATGTTTGAGCGAACTGATTCTGGCCAGTCTTTATGAATCTATGAGCAAAGGTGTTACCCAACTTAAGTGTCTAGGAGACAAAGGGAATCTCCTCCTCTCTGGGCCTTTCTGGCTTCTGCAACTGTGGTTGAATGCTTCATTCGAAGCTTGCCTTCCTTACAAAAATCTGATTAATGAAGATGCTGACGAAGTGAAGAACAGAAGAGTCGAAGGTCCACGCTTGGCCAAATTAGCTCCTAGTGACGAAGGTCGGCATATTCAACAAAATTTCACTAGCTATATCATGATGTTTGACAAACGCTACGACTTCTCATTGAACATGGCTCACTTCGCTGCAAGGAAATACGGCCCTGAATGGTTTACCAGGCAATTTCCAGCTCCGTCAAAGGCCTAAGAAGCAGAGTCCATTGCAATATGGGAAGTTTTCCTAACTCCTAGGGTTTTAACCCTCATATTCAATCTTTCGAAGAGTCTGGTTACCTTGATCACTTATCAGCCCAATCTTGTCGCTCAACAGTTTGGATTAGTTCAAGTCTTACCCAAACCTCTTTATGAGAAGAAAAGCCTCCTCCTTCTTTATAATGCAGTCCACACTGAAGTTGTAACTATTAAGCAAATTGCTCGGTATGTTGGTCAAACACAACTTTTTCCTGTTGCTTTCGAACCAAGCTTTCTCTGTACCCAGCAGTTCGATGAATGGTGGAAAGCTTACCATGCTGAAGAGTTTTTCGACGTGGCTGCTTTTACTCAACATATTAACAAGGCTTTCCTCTATGTGCAGGAAAAGGTCAAGAAAGGTATTGACGCATATCAAGGAAATCCAAGCATTCCAGAAATACATTGAAACTGCCTATAGGCCTAATGGTAATTGTCGAACTGTCCGCGAAGCAGCGTTAATTTAAAGGATTTTTTTTAAGAAAATTGAGAATCTAAATATCCCTTCGTACGTTCCTCCCAAGAAACGGTACGAAATGGCTTTTAACATGTATCCTCCCAAATTCCCTCGACTGCCAAGTGCTGACTTTGGTGTGGCCCTTAGCCCTCCATTCCCAAACGGGTTCGTCTGTGGGGATTCTATAAAAATTCTTCAATAAGAATCACAAAAGCGTGCTCAGCGGGTGATTGTGACTAAGCACACATTAGACAGTTTCAAAGGTCACCTTCATATTGGGATCAAAGATGTTCGCATTGAGTCCGAAATATATGAAGTTGTGGAATGGGGAAGATTACGACCAAACATTTTCCATTACTTAATCTCTTTTACTTGTAATAACTGTTTCTGTCTTACTTTAGACGTGAAGATCCCACCGAGGAAACCAACAACCAAGAAACCAGCCGAAGTGAAGGAGGAAGGAGGAAGTAAGGCAGCAACAACAACAAAGGTATTTTATCTCCCTCATTAATTTTATCGCTTTTCCATATGCCCTATTGTATTTCTAACGTTTCCGTTTTAGGGTGCTCAAAAACCACCCCCAACTCCCCAAAAAAGGAAAGCCAAAGAGACCGAAGTCTTGGTGGTTGAGTCGGATTATGGAGACCTGTCTCCAACTACTGAACAACCCCTCAAGAAAAGAAAAAGGCAACTCAAGATGGCTAAGTCTTTGGCCCAACCACAAGCAAAAGGTGTGAAGGTTTTGACCAAGAAACCTACTGCCCCTAAAATACTAGAGCCAACTCCTGAGGAATTGTCGAAGAAAGCTTAGGATCAGCCTGAAAGCGACAACTCCAGCCATGGGGATGATGTTTCCAAGGTACCAAATCTTACACTTTAGCTTTTACTTAGTAAACTTTTCGACTTACTGACCTTCGATTGTCCTTTTCAGGATGATGCAGGTATTTCTACCCAACCAGTTACCGAGTCAACTAATTCCACAATTCTCAATAGCGAAGGCGAACCTACGTATCATCCTACTTCTGCCAAAGATTCAAAGAAAAACTCTATGAGCGAAATTAATCAGACGGTCGAGGAACAGCATGAGACTTCGCCTTCCAAAACTACAACTCAAAATTCTAACAACCAGTGGGTCTGAGCGCGAAGGTGACCCAAAGAAGGAAACCCAGGCAGAGACAACTAAGGATGATATAGAGATAGAGCGCACTAATGTCCACATCAAAGATGAAGCTGAGGACGGCTCCCCAAGAGTCAAAAACCTAGATACCATCCCGTAAGATCAAGACGATGATATGGAAGAAATGGAAAAACGCTCCTTGTTCCAAAACTATTCCATGCCTCCTATTGAAGAGTTTATGGATGAAGAAGACAATCCTGAGGAAGATGAAGACAAAGACAAAGAAGAGGAGGAGGAAACTCGTGATGACACAACCAACAAACCAACCCCTGATCCTGCCCTGGCGAATGTAAAGGATTCGACTAAGACCACTGCACCCTTTTCTACAGAAGAACTGGTGGCTTTAAAAAAGAATAACCCTCGTGAATACCTAAAAGCTCTGATCAGTTCTAGAGGGAGTTCGTCTGAGAAGAGTCTTAGTTCTTCCTCAGTATTAGGTGGCCAATCCTCAAACAATCCTGCGAATGAAATACTTTCGAAGATCAAAGAGAAGATTTTTAAAGGTGACCTGCTTCAACTCCTGGAGTTCGACTATACTTCTCAATTTCCTTTAAAAGGTCTTCTTAAAAAGGTTGATATTCTGACCGCTTCTCCTGAAGTTGCGAACGTCATCCTAGAGCTGAATGTCATAATCGAGCAAGCTACTCCTGACCTTAACAAAATAACGCAAGTTTCGAAAGATATTGAAAGTAAGGTTGGTTATGCAGCAGCTGCACGGGACTTTGCCTCTGAGTCAACTAACCGATTGGCAGATTTAGAGAAAGCTCAGGAACAAAACAAGGTTGAGATCAAAAGTAATAATCAAGATATCGCCTCTTGGGAGGAACAACTAAAAGAGCTACAGATCAAAATTTCAAAGGTCAGGAAACGAAATATTGAACTTCGGAAATTCGACAATTCTAAGGTGACCAAAGAGCTTGATATTGGACTGGGACATGTTGATAAAGCCCAAAAGTTGGAAACAGAGTTAGAGACTCTGAGGTCGACCAAGTCTGTTTGTGAAAAGCAGCTAGAGCTTCTAAGGGCGAAGTATTTCAATATGAAGGCTAATCTTCCATTTCAGCTCTAGTCCTTTTTTTCAAATTTATCATAACTCTGGATTTTATTATATAATGATTTTAAGCCCTTTGTGGTTCTTTTTTATGTAACGGATTTATCCATTCTGGAAAAAAATTTATTTTACCATGTTGGCTTCGACTATTTCATATGTGATTATTCTTTTGCGATTTTTATCTCTTGGAGTACAAGTTTATATTTCTTCAAATATATTCCATTCACTCTTAAGATCCTTTTATCCTCGCTTAACTCTTCAATCTCATATTCACCGTTAGAGAATACTTGAATAACTTGAAAATGACCTTCCCATTTAGGGGACTATTTCCCTAAAGTCCTATCTTTTCGATCCATAGGAAGGGTCACTTTCCAAACTAAGTCTTCAAGAAAAAATGCTTTAACTTTAACCTTCTTGTTATAAGACTTCTCTACTCTATTTTTCTGTCTTTTTAGAAATTCCAAGGCATTGAGTCTCTCTTTGTCCAGATCAACTAATTTGTCCAACATCATATTCCAATATGTTTCTGATGGAATTTTATGATGTCTTTGAATTCTTGTCGATTGTAAATAAATTTCCACCAGTAAGACTGCATCATGGCCAAATGTCAATCGAAATGGAGTCGTATTAGTAGCCTCCTTAGGGGATGTTCGACATGCCCAGAGGACTTGGTCTAAAGTCTTATGCCAGTTTTTAGGCTTCTTCCCCACATGTTTCTTGATCAAACCAATGACAACCTTATTTGCTGCCCGACTTGGCCATTAGCTTGAGCGTAGTAGGGTGTAGATGTTAACAGTTTGAAGCCCATTTCCTTAGCAAATTCTTGCATCTTTCGACCAGTAAATACCGATCCTTGGTCTGTTATAATAGTTTCTGGAATTCCAAACCTGTAGATGATGTACTTCTTGATGAATTTAATCACATCCTCTTGGTCAACGTTCATCAGTGGTACAACTTCAATCCATTTTGTAAAGTCCGGCTAAAAGAGCCTCGTATTCAGTATCATTATTCGAACAAAGACCTTCGACTTTATACTTGAATTTTGTTGGAATTTTGTTAGGAGAAATAATCAAGACTCCTATGCCTGTTCCGTCTTTATGACTCGAACCATCGAAGTACAACTTCCAAGGTTCTAGTTCGAGGTAATTTAGTGATTCCTCATTTATAGAGTGGTCGACTATAAAGTCAGTCACTACTTGTCCCTTAACAGCTTTTAAAGGCATATAAGTTAAAGAATATTCAGTTAAAGCTAATGCCCATTTGCCAATTCGACTATGTAAAATCGGTTTCGACAACATATGCTTTATAACATAAAAATGTGAGGAAACAAAAACGTCAACATGTTTTATATAATGCTTTAGTTTTATACATGCGAAATACAAACACAGACATAGTTTTTCGACTGTGTTATACCTAGTTTCTGCATCGTTCAAGACCCAACTAAGATAGTAAATGGCTCTTTCGACACCATTTTCATCTTCTTGGGCTAACATGCTCCCTAAAGTCTTATCTGACGCAGATATATACAACCTCATACTTCTATTTCTACAAGGTGGAATCAGAATTAGAGGGTGGCTCAAGTACTCCTTGATTTTCTCAAAAGCCTCTTGTTGAGCTTGCCCCCATTTGAATCCTTCCTTCTTGAGTTGAAGTAGAGGTGAGAAGGCTTGAGTTTTGCCGCTAAGGTTCGAGTTAAACATTCTTAAGAAATTAATCTTGCCCAACAATGACTGTAACTCCTTTTTTGTCGATGGCGTTTTCGCCTTAATTATGGCCTTGGTCTTGTTCTGGTTTATTTCGATTCCCTTTTTGTGGACCACAAAGCCTAAGAAATCCCTCGCCTACAAACAAAAAACACATTTGAGAGGATTCATTTTCAAACCATGTCTCCTCATCCTTTCAAATGATTGTCGAAGGTGGTCTATGTGATTTTCCTCTGAAATTTACTTTACAATAATATCATCAATATAGATCTGCATAAAAGTTTCAATAAAATCATGAAAAATCGAATTCATTTCCCTTTGGTATGTTGCCCTAACATTTTTTAAGCCGAAAGGCATCACCACCCATTCATAAGTGCCTAATGTTCCAGGACATCGAAATGCTATTTTTGGGACATCCTTTTTAGCAATGAATATCTGATTATACCCCGAATATCCATCGAGCATACTAAGGTATTCATGTCCCGCGGCACAATCGATTAACATTTATGCCATAAACATCGAATACCCATCCTTTAGGGTTGCATCATTTAAATATCTAAAATCTATGCAAACCCTCAAAGTACCATTTTTCTTAATAACTGACATGATATTTGAAAGCCATTCGACATACCTGGCTGTACGGATGAATTTGCATCGCAGAAGTCTTTCAACCTTCTCTTTAGTCTTCGAAAGAATTTCAGGTGCAAACCGCCTTGGATTCTGCTTAATGGGCTTCTTCCCAGGCTTGATTGGCAACTTTAATTCAACCAACTCTCTGCTCAAACCAGGCATCCCGTCATAATCCCATGCGAAGCAGCCTTTGAACTCCTTCAGCAATTGGATCACTTCGACATTGAGTTGAGGGTTGATATTGGCACTGATATACGTTGGCCTTTTTGTCGCCCCATCTCCCAAGTCGATCTCTTCAAGTGGATCTTGCGCTAGCATTTTGATGTCGGATACCAGTAGATCTTTCTCGAACCCCAAAGGCTCGTCATCGTAAATGGCGTCGAGCCTCTGGCCTTGCACTTCATCTCGAACCTTATCAGGTGGTTCTGGATCGAAGTCCTTACCAGGACTTTCCTGATATGATTCTTTCTTGGCTTCGACAACCATGAATTTTACTTCAGCCTCCAAGGCCACTTTTAATTTATTTTCGGCTATATAAGCCGAAATTCTTTCGAGCGCTGGTAACTCAGTCATCGTCGCCAAACTCGCTCCCCTAACCTGTTGGGTCGATTCCTGATGTCCCTATGTATGCAAGGTCGTCTTCACCCACAACCTCTCGATCCCACTGAAAACCATTAGTGGGGTGCAAGTACAAAGAGCAATACGCATTGTCATCTAGAGAAAATGCAAAACTGGCCAGATTACAAGAAGCAATATTAGCCAAATGTTTGTCGAAGCTGCGTTTATCGACATGATTAACCGAAGCCATAATATAGCTCTGATCGGCTTTGATATTTTCCACAATACCATATGTTCGCCAGATGGTAATTCTTTGATGCATTGATGATGGTACGGCTCCTATGCCGTGAATCCATTCACGCCCTAACAATAAATTGTAGTTAGCCTTAGTCTCCAAACCCATGAACATGGTTGGTCTAGTAATGGTTCCTACCGTCAGGTCGACTTGAATCACCCCTTATATGGTGCTAACTTTTTCTTCATAGTTGGATAACACCATATTGTGGGACTTCGTGTCCGTGTCGAACTTCCCTATCTTTTTTAGCATGAAATGCGACATCAGGTTTACTGCTGCACCGCAATCTACCAGGATCTTGTTGATTGGCACATCTTTGATTTTTCTTGTAATAAAAAGAGGCTTTAAGTGACTTTTCATAACCTCATCAAGTATTTCGAAGAACGCATTATGTTATTCTACGCAACCGTTGTTTATAACATAGTAACAAACTGGCTTGTGAGTGGTCATCTCTGTAACACCCCAATTTTAGTAATTATTTAATTATATTAATTAATTGAGTGATTTATTAAATTTATATGAATTAATTGATTTATTTGAATTAATTGATTTATTTGATTTATTTAAATTATTTGAATTAAATAAAATATTTGATTTATTGAATTTATATGAATTATTTTATTTATATAAATTAATTGATTTATTGGATTTATATAACTTAATTGATTTATTTGAGTTATTTGGATTAATTGATTTATTGGACTTATTTGAAAATAATTGATTTATTTAATTTATATGATTTAATTGATTTAATTGAAATATGTGATTTATTGAATTATTTGAAATAATGGATTTGTTTGGATTTATTTGAAATAATTGATTTGTTGGATATATCTAATTATTTGATTTAATTAGATTATTGGAATTAAGTAATTTATTTTATTTTGTTCAATTTTGTGGAATAAATTAAAATTTCTAGATTTAGTTGGGTTTAATGTAAGGTGTGAATAGTAAGTGAATAGTAGGGTTAGACCCATTTTGTGTAAGACAATTTAGGGTTAATGTGAAAGTTAGTAAGAAGAGGAAATTGAGAACAAAAAGAGAAAAATAGAGGAGAAGAGAAGAAAGAGTAAAAGAGAAGAAAAAGAGAAAATCAAACTCAACTCAAGAAATCATCCAAAAATAAGGTATGGATGAATTTTCACTCATTTATTGGGATTATTTGATAATGATTAGTGGGTAGAAATATGTTTAGATTAAAACCCCCAAATTTTCTATGAAATTGAAATTATTAGGTTTTGATATTAATCTTTGAAATAGATTAATTTTTGTATGTTTAGAATTGATATTTGCTATAGAATAGAGACTCATTTAATATTTGAAGTCACCCATTGGAAATTGAAGATGATGATATATGTATATATTATGTGCTGCAGCGATGCACTTAAGCTAGTAGATTCAAAACTTCCAAAAATTTCAGCACGCCTAATTTTAAAGTGAAATTTTATTTGTAGTTGAAATCAAGTTTTAATTGTCTAAAAATTTGCAACTAATTAAAATCTTGTTATCTCTTGGTTAAATAAATTTTTTGAAGTGCATTTCCCAAATCTCCAGAGTGTTATGAATTTTACTTATATTTCTCTACTACTACTGCCACTTGTGCTCATTTACTTTCACTTTCTCTATATATTTTGTAATTTATAAAGGATACTATATTTGTGCCACTGAAACTTAACTTGCCATTCTTTGTCAGAGTTATTATTTATTGCTAACCTTCATATTTTTTAACTATCCGTTCTCCTCCAAATTTCAGTTGTATTCAATCTGTCAAACTCTTGATGTTTAAGCAGGTAAATTTTGGTCATTTGAGAATTCATTTTAAGTTGGGAAAATATTATCCCACTTTAATATTATATAAGTTTTGAATTCCAAATTTACTGTTGGAATGTGCCCAAAGGTAGTGGTTCGTACTTAGAATTGACGATATTCTTTAGTGTCGCCGGTTCCATAGAGAACATGATTAGTGGAGGTATAGTACTAGTTTTATCGAGTAATTCAACAGGATTGATGTCATCAACCAGTTTATTGCATTTGGTGTCCATTACTCCTTTTAACCAAGTTAAAGTAAGAAAAAAACAAGTATCACGATTGGAGGTTGTAACTTGGAGTGTTTGTCATTAGATGGAAACTCTGGGCTAGTCGTATTCTTTGGAGCGTGTCCAGCTACTGAGGGACGATGGTGTTGGCGAAGTGCATTTGCTAACAGATGGAATAAGTAACTAGTTAAGGCCATTTATAATTTATATGTGTTAATGTAAATTGAAATGTTTATTAAAATCCTAAATATTTTATTAAATACTTAATATTTAGTTAAGATATTGATTAGTTAATTAAAATATTAATTATTTAATTATATATTGATTATTTATTAAATATGGATTAATTATTTATTTAGACATGGATTATTTATTTAGATATTCGTTATTTATTTAAATATTGATTATTATTTAGTTAAATAGTGAAATTTTATGGAATATTGGATTCAATTATTAGTGATTGATTAATTATTCTATATTTAATCGGTAACGTGTGTTTTGTGAGTTGTGATTGAATCGAGTCGATTCTTGTGTATTATTTGTTGATTGTGGCGATGATGTTTTAAGTTTGAGTACCTTGATTATGGAAATGTGCTTGTGTGCAATTTTGTGATAATTCAAGTGTGATGTGTAACACCCCCAATCTATACCCCTAAGCTATTAAAGCGATAAATAAAAATTTAAAATTTCATCAGAGTATATTTAAAACATTCACGGCATAGACCGAGGGGTCACATCAATTTGAAACCAAATACACATAAACCTGCCCATAAAGATATGCAACAATCAGGTAGCAATTAACAGAGGAACTTAGTTCCTACTACCCACAATTCAGATACAGAATAAAAGCGGAAAATCTGTACTGAAGTCTCATATATATATATATATATATATATATATATATATCATGAAAAGTTTGTCTGCCAAATACAATAATACATGTACAATCTCAAAAGAAACATATGCATATACACACAAATCACCAACGGTCTCCCTAACTACCGGTGTCACATATCAGAGCTGACCGACAAAAGAATGAAGACCTAAGCTTCACAAAAAGACCTCCAGCAATCTAATCTGCAATGCCTCATCGAGCATTATAAAACAGCAGAAGGGTGAGAAACACAATCATAATATAATTGCATATAATTATATAATAACACAACATTACACACGTAAAATATTCTCACCACAACGCACAATAGAATCCAAATACAACACAACACAATATATATCTCAACTCATCAATTTCAATCACGATTTCACACGAAATCATTCCATTCATGAATTATGCAAATGCACAGAGACCGACACAACAACTCTATGCAATGCATATGCGGTGCGCGTATTGCCCTGCTCCCTCGCCCATTCCATACGCGTATTGTCCAAGGTCGTACGCGTATGGGCAGAGACCCATTTTTCCCCAAAATTCCCATTAAAAATCCAATATGCGTAGTGTCCTCCTTCATACGTGTATTGTCCTAAAGTCTTACGCGTACCATTACGTAAATGGGCAGATGACCGAGAAAATGAAGCTCCATACGCGTATTGCCCACATTTCTTCAATGACATACGCGTATTGCCTTGACCAATACGCGTATTGCCTTGAGTGATACGCGTATGGGCAGTGGAAAAACCAGAATTTTTTGCAGAATTTTGTTCTGCGTTTTCAAACCAAATTCAACCCAATTTTCACCTAAACACCAGAAAATTACCAATACAATGCCTAACAACATGTATCTATCATGTATCAACAATAAGGAACACTAAAACATGATTTCAGACACATTTGGATCAATTTCTAACACTTTCAACATTTATGGGTTTTACTCTATATTTCCATTTCAATCCAATAACAACAAAAAACATACATACATAATCATACACAAGTATATAATAATCAAGTTTCGCACCCTTACCCGATTTAATCGTATTTGGAAAGTCGGTTGTTTCGATTTCTAGATTTTCCAAGTTTTTCTCTCTTTCTCCTTCCTTTTCCCTTTTCTTCTCCTTTTCCTTCTTCTCTTTTTCTTTCTCTCTATTTTTCTCTTTTTCTATTTTCTATTTTACTAACTTAAGGAAAATAAGGTGAAATGCCCAAAATACCCCTACACTCAAATATCTCGAAAACGTTCCCAAAACGCGATAAAATATCACAACATTGAAAAATAACATATTTTCAAATAAAAGTCAAAAATAAAATAATATAATAATAAAATAATCAAAACGACTCGATTAAATAAAAATACTAAAACTGGGGCGTTACATGATGAATTATTGATGATATGCTTGGATATTAAGATTAGGGAATTGTCTTAATTGCATATGGTTGTTGATTGCATACGCATCATTTGTGTTAAGAGGCAATGCTTGCTAGTTCCGTGGGAGCTAGTGACTTGTCCCAAACCTAGAGTGGGGTTTGAAAGCTTAGGGGACGGGCTTTTGTTTGTTATTGGTCTAGGGGACGAACCCGGTTTAAGTGTAAAAGCCAAAAAATAATAAGTGTTGGTACCACATGGCATGAGTTGCATTGATTCTTGCATCGAGTCACATTGCATATATGTTTGTTATATGAAAGTGTGTGTATGTATGTGACTTGTTGAATTGGTGAAATGGTGAATTGTATGGTTACTTGAGTAATACTTTGTTGATGAAACTTTGAAGTATGAGAATGATTATAATTATGTTTGTATGCCTTTAAATTAATTATTATCTTATGATTTCAATAATGATATGAACTCTCACCCTTCTGCTGGAATGATGTTTTATACGACATTGCTCAGGTACCGAGGAGTAGAGTTGCTCGTAGCGCGAGGTAACTGTTGGAGTAGTTGATTAGTTTCTTTATTTATGTTGGGTCGAGTCATGCTCTGATCATGTAACATAGGGATCGTTTCGTTCTATGTTTGAGAGATATATTATGTATTATACCTTATGCTTTTATGTTTATTTGAATTGTATGAAGTTTTGACTTTTATGCCTAAGTAATTAATTATGAATGAGATGAGCATGAAATTTTCTTTATGTCTATTATGATTAACTTAAATCCGCTGCTACATGCTAATGTGAAAGTTTTTAAAAAGCATGAAATTAATTAAGTGTTAATGAGCATGACAGGTTTTGTATGATGAATTGAAATATATGTGACACCCTTTTGTGAGATGCATGCTAATTTACTCTGATTTGTTTATATTTTCCATGGGGTTTAGAAAGGGTGTTACAATCTCTATGTCGGTATTGTCTTCCAGCTCTTCGACCTCAGTAACTTGGTCGAACTCCCTTGGCAGCACAGATACTACATTAACCATGATATCCAAAGATGCTTCTGAATTTGTATAGAAGTCATCAGTGAGCATCCCGTCTTCAGCGACCGAACGATCATACTCCTTTTTAGCCTTTTCTTCTTGAGTGGGAAATAACTTCCCCTCTACAAGCTTCTTTTCGATGGGTTTCAACTCCTTTTTCTCATATTTTTCAGCAGGTACATTGGTGCTTGATTCAGCTTTCTTATTCTCTCTGGCCTCTCTTTCTTCCTTCCTTCTCCTTTACTCCCTTCTCCATTGAGATCTAGTCATTAGATTCTTTCCTTTGTAGTTCTCAGAGATATAAGCCGGCTTCTTGGAGCTCTGGAACTCCCTACGGTACCCAATCGATGAACCCCTGTTGACCTCAAAGTTCTGCCACTTTTGTTGGGCTCGCTCTCTGTCTTCGACTGGCTTTGTCCACATTCCTCTGGAAGCCTCTGCAGTTGGTTTGAAAGTGGTAGGTTTGGCACTTGGGAATCTTTGCTTCACTTGATCCTGCCCCCTGTATGGCCTCTTTTTGTCAATAACTTGGTGGCTACCGGAGTCTTTCCAGTTTACTCTTGCCTTCGCCAATCGAACTCCCTCCATATTTCGGGCCGCTTTCTTGTCGAACACGGCACTACACCTTGGGCAGAGCATAACCTCCGACTTTTTCTTCTGACACCTATGTGGCAAATTGATCAGGCTCTCCTCTCCCTTTGGGATAGCTATTTTGTTGTATTCCTCTTGTCGTCGCTCTTCGTCAATTTCCAACGAAGTTTCTTGCGAAAGTTCGACCATGTTAACATCCATAGCGACATCCTCACTAATGTCCAAATTTAGAAACTTCATTGTAAGGCCATCAATAGCCTTGTTTAACTTATCCATCCGCACGAACCCATCAAGGGTTTCTTTTGTTACCATCACCATATTAGAATCCTCAGTGATTCCTATAGTATCGAAACCATCAGTAGTTTCGTTGTTACAACCTTTGACGATTCCTTTGGTGAGGCCATCAGTAACCTCACATATGCAATCTTTCATAACCTTCTCGTCAAGATCCTCAGTGATCTTAACCATGATAGCATCATTGATGAAGTCGTCAGTGACTTCTATCATGTTAATGTTATGAGCGAAGTCATCAGTAACTTCGATCATATTGACAACAGCTGGTTCAGTGAAATGAGCATCAGCCACTTGCAAAAGGTCAGCATCGATTTTCATCTGAGCCTTCACTTTTTCTCCAAACCTTAGTCTTCCATCCTTGATGGCATTCTGAACGAGATCCCTGAAAAGAAAACATTGAGATGTTTTATGACCCAGGAAATTATGATACTTACAAAAACCGCTCTTCTTCCTTTGATCTAAAGGAGGCATTTTAGCACCGGGAGGCACTATCATTTGACCATCCTTAACTAACAAATGGAAGATTTCATCACACTTCGTGACGTCAAATGTATAAGTTTTCTTAGGAAATCTATCGTTCCTTTCTGGTTCGACTGGGTTTTTCCCGTTTGAATGGGCTAAGACTTTACAAGAATAAGGGGCCCTTGCTTTAACTCAGTGAGATCTATCTCACAATCGGTTTCTCTTCTAGCCAAAACTTCCTCGTCCATAAGTTGTCATATTGCGATATTTTTCACTTGCTGACTTAAAGTGCATAGTTGGATAACCTTGGACCTCAAAGTTTCCGCTTGGGATATCGTTGTCAATTGCATCCATTTTTGTAGCATCACTTTGGAATGAGACAACAACTTCGTCCAAGATTGGAGCCAATGCTTTGCTGTGACAAGATGAAGATTTACATCGCGCCTCTGTTGCAACCATATAGTTTCTTCATCCATGGAACCGTATGTACCATCTGAAAATGGGATGAACGGTGCCCTTTTTTGTGTAAACTTTGATGTAATGATTCATGATTATTATGGTTTGTGGTCTTGAAATGATGAGCCTGAATGTAGTATGCTTGGAATAGGAGCTGAAAGCTCCAATGGTTTGACAAAATTATGGTAAAACATATTGTTGATAAAGATGAAGAAATCTGGCCATGAACAAAGATGTCGAAGAAGATGTCCCAACCTGAAGACACGACATCCTAAAATAATACACTGATTTAGCAGGTTTTAAATCTGGAACAAATCAGCCCAAGAATTGATGCGCTTTTTAGGAATGGATCAAGGACCAAATATATGAAGCCCAAGACTGCTAAAGCCTCTATAAGAGGACTTAGATCTAGGGTTTTTACATACGTTTTGTAACCTATTTCTTGTATGTAATATAAAGGTTTAGGGTTTTGAGATTCGTTGGCTCTCTAGGCTTTGTAAGTCTTCCTTTGTGTCGTCTGATGCATTGTGAAAGGCACAGGTATCACATAGATTCAGAAGCCTTTGGGTAATGAATTATGTATTGTTCTTGGATGAAGCTTTTAAGCAAATTTCAGTTAGCTTGTTGGTCAAGTATGCTTAATAGAATTCTGTATTGACAGGGATGGTGTAGATATCACAGTTTGTTAGTGATTCTCATATCAAAGAAGATGTCTTTGATAAAGATTTCATTGGGTAGTGATTAGGAGATAAAGTTGTAAACGGGGGAGTTTAGCTTTATGGTAATACTACAGATAGTGGAGTCTTCTTCCTGGATTGGTACCCCCCAAAGTAGGTGAATTGCACCGAATTGGGTTAACATATTCTGTGTTCTTTTATCTTTCTGCAGATTTACTTATTCTGTTGGTGTTCTTGATAAACATGTTGGAACAGATGTCGAAACATATGTCTTTCTGCAGTTACTGATGTTTTAGAAATTAGTCTGTTGTTCTACTTCTTGTTTAATAATTATGCAGAACAATGTCTTGACATGTGTTAGGACATCTGTTGTCTGCTATGCCAGAATTTCAATTGGTATCAGAGCAGGCATCTTGTTTGTTTCTGGATGAGATCTTTGGGAGATATTTTCTGGCGTTTAAACGAGGAGGAGTTTTGAAGATCAGATCAATCAACTCAGACATACTCAAGGGTATTAATGGATGGATGGATGTTCTAGATCGAAGGTAACAACCCGGTGGTTGTTCATGTTCCTGAGGAGGTTCTACAACAACTGCAAGAGAAGTGGATAGTTCTCTTGTTGGAGTGTCTTGTAAGATGTTCTGACATTTTATTAGGACAGGTTGCATTTATTCCTTGGTGGTTCCGCTGCATATGTTTCTGATGGAAGAGCTCTGGAATTTATGGGGTTCTGGATTTGTTACTGAAGACAGGTGGTGGAAGATCTTAATCGTCGGCCTCTATATTTGAAGATATCTGCATCTTTTTATTCCAAAGTCGGGAGCGATGGAATGAAGAGAGTTGTTGGAAGATGTCTGTTATGGTGACTTGGTACTTGGAAGCTTGGTTCCAGTGTGTAGTTTAAAGTCAGTTGAAGAGAAGGTGAGTTGAGATTAGGTTTATCAAGTTCTTGCTCTAGGAGTTTGATAAATTATTTATCGACTAAGTTGTCAAAGATACTTGAGAATTCTCTCAAGTCCACTCATAAAGGCATATCAGTCGTGCACCTAGAGTCTTCTAGTTATTCTTCTAACTAGAGGATGTTTCTGTGAAACATAAACCTGAAGAAAGTGGAGGTGATTTATTTTCACCATCCAAAAGTGCAAGAAAGGATTCATCTCTCTTAATCCTAAGGGTGGATCCAATCTGAATAGAGATTTCAGAACTATTGAGGTAATTAGGGTTCGTTTAGAGAGAATCTTAGTTATTTGAGTCAAGGGTGGCAGCCTTAGTATCTCAACACTTTGTTTGTCAAAGAACATACTTGCAAAAGATTGAATACTTGATAAGTGTTCATGGAGTGATATATTGGAGTATGGCTTCAACAGTGAAGCAGGGTTATTGAACAAGGATTTAACATTAATTGCTATTTGTGATATTCACAAGTATTTAATTGATTATCTTTGGTGTGAATTTCAAGATTGCTGATGTTCAACACGATGTTGGAACATCTCTTCATCTGGTTTGTGCATAATCATGGGAGGGGTACTGCATAAGCTTTTGGATCTATTTCTCTTGGGTGTTGACCTAAGAATCTGCTTCAGTGTGGTGTGGCAGAAGCATCTGATCTCTGGAGAGTTTCTTGGCAAGAAACTGGTTTAGACAATGGTGATGTGGAAGATGAAGAATAAGACATCATAATCTTGATGAATAGTTCTTGGATCAGTTTATTTCTGATCTAGGAGTATTGGAGTGCAACAGGTGTGTTCCAGTTGTTACTAGAAGCATCTGATGTTTATCTGGAAAGTGTCCTGGCAAGAGACTTGTCCAGAATATGGTGCTGGTGATGGCACAACTTGGGTCAGTTTATTTCTAATCTAGGTACATAGGAGCATGTGAATTTTCTCATCTTGGAGGTCAAGGTTAAGTGGCAGTTATCTCTGACTCTCTGCAATCTGCTCTACTTAAGGAAAGTGGCATCCTTTGGTATAGCTATGGTGTAGTCTATGACTACTTCTCTTTTGAAGAATCAGACTTGGCACGTTGAGTTCTTTGGAGTTGTGAAGCAGATATTCATCAAGGTGTGAGCTTGAACGGAATACCTGTGATAAGATTAAGCAGGATGGAGGTTGTCTACTCAAACTTGGTTGTTGAATCAAGTCTATGAGAGCATGGAACTCTTGTTCTGTTAAAGGGAGAAGGTTCTTCTAAGTGGCAGAAGGAGGAACTAAATTCAACAGCTAGATGTCGTATTAGAATGTTCTGACATCAAGCTTAACATCAGGATCTCAGCTAGTGATGTGGCACATCAGCTTAAGATAAGTTGATCTATAGGAGAATGGAAGTTATGGGTTCTTCAAAAAGGTCTATCGCATAGCAGTTTGTGGGAGCTGCAAGTAGGAGAAGATGTTACATGTCTAAGGCTTGGTGGATCCAAGATAGCTTGCTATGGAGCAAGTAGTTCATGTAACTTGAAGATCAGATTCACTAGTGGATCAGTGTATCTCGTGGGAGTTCTGTAAAAAGGTGAGATCAATCAAAAAGTGGCATTTGGTTGGTTTCATATTTGAATTCAAGAAGGATAAGGCAATCAAACGGTGGCATTTGGTAGTTCTCATATGTAGATTCGAGAAATCAAGATAATCAAACAGTGGCATTTGATTACTCTTGAGGAGTGTCTTGGAGGAAATTACTTCTGGGCAGAAGGGTAGTTGGTTGAAGACTTAAGGAGGTATTGATTCTTTCCTATCTTGGAGCTTGTGGCAAAAATTCTCAGTGGATGGAAGATTACCTTCTTTTGGTGGATGAGAGTTTATTTCTCTCTATGGTTATCTGGAGTTCTTGTTAATCAACCTGGTGGCACAGTGTTGTTTGAAGATCTTCAGTTGGATTACTGTGCAGAAAGTAAGTCCAGTGGTGGAGCATATCTAGAACCATGTTGGTTGGTGTCTATGATATGTGAAGGATGTCCTAACTGATGTTAGAACATCTTCTGGGTGAGTTATCCTTGGAGTAGGATTCTTAGTTCACATCTAGTCTAAGAGGTATTTATCTTATCGTACGGGAGAATGATGGGTAAAGGACTGTCTTGGAAGTCTGATGTGAATGTGACATGCTAGAAGTGGATCGGTTTGGTGCTTGTGGAGCAAATGGGCTGAGGATTTCTGGAGCATGTGTTTGATGTTCTTCAAGTATGAAGAATGTCTGGGCGAGCTAGCAAACTAAGGGGCTCTGTATGTCTCTTTGAGGAATGTGAAGTATTCCAGATTCAATTGGGTTGTATCTCAGGGAACAAGGAGATCTATACATGAGAATTCAGGAGGAATTCGTGTGGTGTATAGATGGTTTCTAGACGAGAGGGATCAATGGAGCTTTGGTCTAAATCCAAGAGTTTGTTAGTTGTGGTACAAGGATGCGTTCCTGTTACTCTCACTATATGATCATGAAGTTGTCATGGGATATCATTTGGTGATTTTGGGTGTTTCTTGCTGAAGAAGCATCTGTTGAGAAAGATAGGGGAAAACTTTTGTTTGTTAAATGTACTGGTGTGGAACATGGATTGCTTGAGGGTCAAGCATTAGGTTAATGCTTTCAGCAGGTGTGTTGAACAGAGGGTACGCTCTTGAAGACATGAAGATGCGTGTTATGTTTTCCATTCATTCAGGGTGTTCTTCTGGCAAAGGAGCACTGGTTGTCTATGAAAGGGGGAGTTAGACTTCTGTTTTGGATATATGGCGCAGTGGTGCAGATTGTCTATCAAGATTATTTGTGGGTTCAAGTAGTTTGTGATTTATTGCCTCAGGTGAGAATGACACGTCAAGAAGAATGTCTTGACATTGCTCTGCTGATGCAGGCTGTGGAGGTATTGATCAATACAAAATTTTTTGGTAGACAATGTCTGACATGATGTCAGGACATTGTTAAGAACATGCTTTTAAAATTAACTGGTTTTTTGGTCGGTGTGCCTTGGATAGTGGAGAACATGCGCGTGCAAAACATGTTCATTGTTACTTGCATTATTTTTGGACGGTTTTCCTTGAAGAAGAAACAGTCAAAGCATTCTTTGCCAGTGCGCATTTGTTCTAGTGAAGCTACATCCTTTGATTAATGATTTCATTGAATAGACCATTGTTATTTTCAATGGTTCGTTACATTCAAGGAAATTTCTTGGGTATTTAAGGGAGTCCTTGGATTAGTCTGTCTCGGGCTATGTTTTCTTTGTTCCAAATGTATTTTGTTCGAGTCTGAATTAGTATTGGTTGGGTATGGGAATGTCTTGGCTATTTTTGCCAATTTTTGGCTAAAAAGGGGGAGTGTGAGTCACTGGTACAGGGGATGGGGATGTGTGTGTTGTTCTTGCAGTTGTTTTGCAAGAACAATGAACAAGGTGTTTGTTCGATCATCTTGTCTATGTTTCCCTTGTGTCTTGTGATTTGAGTTAAAGATCAGGTTGTGTCTTGTGACCTGAGTTACATGCTTTATGTACTCAGAGTTACGAAGTCTACAACTGATCTCTGGAGGGGGAGTGTGTTTGATAGGAGTGTCTAGTGTTCTTATGTTTCAGACTTTCTTCTTGTTACTTTAGGAGTCTCAACTTCCGGACCTTTTTCAACTTCACTCACCCTAGGATTATTCTTCCTCTCTGGTGGGGTTATACGGACTAATGGGAAAGAGGGAGTTTGTGTTATCTTCCTCCTAGTGTA
Source organism: Lathyrus tuberosus (assembly GCA_022829125.1). Lineage (NCBI taxonomy): Eukaryota > Viridiplantae > Streptophyta > Magnoliopsida > Fabales > Fabaceae > Lathyrus > Lathyrus tuberosus. Next base: position 18,317,429 of record JALAZF010000005.1, on the reverse strand, counting down.
CACCAACATGAATTCGGTATGCACAGTATTCCAATCATAACCGCCGCTCAGACTAAAAATTAAAATAAACTCAGGAGCATCCTGGGTTTATTGTTCAAAAGGAGTTTTAGCCAAAAAATTTCAAAAGGGGGAGATTGAAAGCTCCAATGGTTTGACAAAATTTTGGTAAAACATATTGTTGATAAAGATGAAGAAATATGGCCATGAACAAAGATGTCGAAGAAGATGTCCCAACCTGAAGACACGACATCCTGGAATAAAACACTGATTTAGCAGGTTTTAAATCTGGAACAAATCTGCCCAAGAATTGATGCACTTTTTAGGAATGGATCAAGGACCAAATAATGAAGCCCAAGACTGCTGAAGCCTATATAAGAGGACTTAGATTTTGGGTTTTGACATACCTTTTGTAACCTAGTTCTTGTATGTAATATAAGGGTTTAGGGTTTTGAGAGTCGTTGGCTCTCTAGGCTTTGTAAGTCTTCCTTTGTGTCATCTGATGCATTGTGAAAGGCACAGGTATCACACAGATTCAGAAGCCTTTAGGTAATGAATCGTGTATTGTTCTTGGATGAAGCTTTTAAGCAAATCCGAGTTAGCTTGTTGGTCAAGTATGCTTAACAGAATTTTGTATTGACAGGGATGGTGTAGATATCACAGTTTGTGATTAGGGGAAGTGAGTAGTGATTCTCATATCAAAGAAGATGTCTTTGATAAAGATTTCATTGGGTATAAAGTTGTAAACGGGGGAGTTTAGCTTTATGGTAAAACTACAGATAGTGGAGTCTTCTTCCTGGATTGGTATCCCCCAGAGTAGGTGAATTGCACCGAATTGGGTTAACATATTCTGCGTTCTTTTATCTTTCTGCAGATTTACTCATTCTATTGGTTTTCTTGATAAACATGTTGGAACATATGTTGAAACATATGTCTTTCGGCAGTTACTGATGTTTTGGAAATCAGTCTTCTGTTCTGCTTCTTATTTAATAATTATGCAGTACAATGTCTTGACATGTGTTAGGACATCTGCTGTTTGCTATGCCAGAATTTCAGGAACTTTTATGTCACTGTGAATTAAATGATAGGCTTTTGTATCAACTTGGAATGATGACTTGAATTACATTTTCAAATTAAATTGTGTGAGGAACATGAATCTTGAATTTTGGACAAAAAATCTCCTTGCTTATATAACTTGAATTCTAGTATAGTGAGATGATATTAACTTGAATTCCTTGTATCGAATTCTTGAATCCTTCGAATTTAAACTTTCCTTTCATGTGACTCCTAAAAAATGGATTATAACTTGTATTCTTTTCTTGAAATGATGAAATTTGGCATCTGGATTGTGAACTTGAACTTGAATAATATGGTTTTTTAGGCTTGAAATTTGGAATTAGTTTTGGTTGGATTGAAAAATTATCATAGGAAATTTGGATATGAATAGTGGATAATGGTTTTGAACAATCCACTTGTTACTTGAATCCCAAGAAAAACCCACACGAATATTCTTCCATCTTTGACTTAAGAACTTTATGCCACTTAAAACCTTCTTGAATCCATGAATCCGTTAGCCTTAATCCTCAGTTTAATCCCAAGTCAACACTTTGACTTAATGAAAATTCAAACAATCCTTTAGATGATGATTATCTTAACACAAGAACCATGCTTTGCAAAATCCTTGAAAATAAGGATGTAACTTGTAATGCAACTTGCCACGAAAACCCTAAAAAAATCCTCAAATGCCCATGCTCAACACCAATCAAAGGGAAACCCTAATTCTCTTTGGGATATGCACTAAGGCTTCTAAAGAATCCTGAGGAAAGTGACCCCGTAGAAAACCCTAGGATCCCTTTAAATCAGAATCAACTAATCACACCTTGAAGTACTTATGAGAATGAGTAGTATCTCCACTTGAATCTAGTACACTTGCACGATCTGGTTAATCACAATAAGCACGCACATAAGATCCTATGACCTAATTCTTAGAAGATCATGGTTAAAGGCCAGATGATCTTACAGAGATAAAGCTGAGGAAGGTAGGACAAATTTGGGGTACGACATGAAGAAGACAAGAGAAATTTTGAATTTGATTTTAAAGCTAAAAATTTTATGGTTATGACTTTAAGTGAAAATCAATTTCTATATGTCCTTAATTATAATTCTGCCAAAGGAATGTGGGTCATTTTTGAAATGATCTATGGAGTCTCTTCAAGTATTAAACAAGAGGAAATGAACACACGAGGTGAAGAAGTTGATACAGTAGATGAATGTGAATGTTATTTTCATAAATGGTGTTCAACCATTGGAAATTTTAAAAAACATGTTATGAATTTTGCAACTAACAAATATCTAAGAGTTAAGAATCATAATCACAAACCTTACCCAATCCTTAAAAGGAGACATAGAAATGTTTGCAATTTTCAAGAAAAATCTAAAAAGGAAGAAATCTTTAAGAATTTTAACGAGTTGATTCAACTGTTAAAAGATGAAGGAATTGAATAAGGGTCTTAAGTAACTTCATCAAGGAGCTCTTTTGTAAAACTCTTATTAACACTCTAAATAAATAGATTATTACGATCTCAATCAGTTAAAGTTATTCTTTACTTATAATTTATTTGAGTTTTGAGCATTTTTTGAGAAATGAGTGCAATCTGAATGAAAAAGGGGTGCCAAAAGCAATCTCCCAAAGCCGTATCTCAACCTGAGGTCTAAAAGAATCTTAAGGCTGAAATTAAAGCAAATAATCAATTTGACCAATAGATTATAAGATATATATGTTTCAAATTTCAAGCGAGATCAGAATGTATCTCCGCCTTAATGCAAATTAAATCAGAGCGTTAATGAAGAACACACAAAATCTTCAAAATTGATAGCAAATAATTAATTATTCCCCTTGAATAATCTATTATCACATATGTTTTGGAAAGTTTTTATTCCAATACTTTCTAGACTGAATCTTCATGGATTTTATGAAGTTTTTACATGCTCAAATGATCAGAAGTATCGTTATAAATAGATACTCCTATTCCCCTCTTTCGCGTCATCTCTTCTTCTATTCCTCTGGTGTTTTATTTGTTCTTGCTTTTATCCGTGGTAGTATTTTAGTACACCAAAAATCATCATCATGGCACCTAAGAGATTAAGATTCTCATCTGCTTCCTATCTCTCCTATGATTAAATATTCGATATATCTTGTAACTGAATTTCTTAAAAATCTGGAATAAATTTTCCAAAACAATTAACCACATTTTTCTATTAAAAAAATCAATCAAACCGCATATTTTTTATCGGCATTTTAGTAAGTCCAGTAAATATTCATGAATTTCTATAAAAAAAATACAGTATTTCACATATTACTCTCGTAGAAACTCAAACAAAAACCCAGAAACTAAGGACTCCTTAAAAATTCGTAAATTGATCCAAAAATCTAGAAAACCACAAAGTTTTTTTTTAAGAAAATCGAAAAAATTTTGTTATAAATATTTTAGTAAAGTTGTATACAAGGAGGTGCCAAGTGTAAGAAAAAGGGTGTGGGGATACATTTTTGATGTTGATGTGTTTTAAACTTTAAATTAAACTGTAATTGTATGGGCTTTATAATGTAGCGACTGCAAACCCAACTGGTATCATAAATTTTAAAATTAAAAACCAATTAATATATAGTAATTACAAGAATTAACAACTCATTGACCCTTTTTTAACAAGTAACAACCATTGACCATTGACCCTTTTTTTAACATCCATTGATCATTGACCCTTACAAAAGGGGTTACTTGGGCATCTGAATGTTCGACCAAGTCTCTCTTCATTCATTACTATTATATATAACATACTCAAACCAATTTTGCTTAAGATAAGATTTGTAATTCTAGTGACTGATTAAAATCTGCAACAAAGAGAATCATGCCACCCCAGAAAATAGGTGTTGTATTTGGATTAGGAACCATGTTTGGGATCCAAATGAGTCGAGGTGCATATGTCCACTGGCACAAAGCAGCCCTACTACTAAGACACCGTTGTAATAGTACTAACAGACATGATCCTACGAAACAAGTTGATGTAGCTCAGGATGAGGCCACTCTTTTGGATAAAGATGATAATTAGCACCTATGTTCATGTAAATATCTTTGTTATTGTATGGTGTTGTTTCTAATTATTCTGTATAAATTTCACATGATTAATAAGAATAGTTTTAAATCGCTTTGAAATATTGGTATATATTTTTCGGATTGAGATTGGCTACCTTTGATCACCATACCTTTGGTGACTTTTTCTCTTTCTCTCTCTAACTAATATTCCTCTCTCATCTCAACAATTAATTATATTAATTTATGCATTTCTTTAATAGACTAAAGTTACCAAAGGTACTTAACAGTAAAGGTACCCAATCATATCCCATATCTTTCGCCATCGTTGCTTTGATTAATTACAGGATATACGAGATAGCGTGTCATACAAAAATATATAAAATGTCTACAAATATACCATGTACAATTATATAAAATGACTCATAAATCGCATTGATTTTTTCTTTATTTTCGTACAACCGCATGTACAATTATTTATGCATCTTCAACTCTTGAATAAGTTGATGTCAGACAAGTGCATGACTATCTTCTCATTTACAGAGTAAATCCGACACGGATCAGTAACCGCAATTACCGCCCCCCACAACATTGATGATCCGCTCGATATACTTGTGCATAAAAATTGGCATCTCGTTAATGAATGGAATATTCGGTGAAAGCGGCGTCGGAGGTGGTTTGCTAATGCGGGCTCCTTTCACAACACTTTTTTGAGATCTTGGAGTCGGTGAGTCTGAAAAAACTTTGTCAATGTGTTCAAAATATGAAGGAGACCGTGTACTCTAGTTGTACTTCGGTGTAGGTATCATTTTCTTCGGTGCACCTTTTGTTTTTATCGGTTGAGAATATGGTTTCATGTCGGTGGTTTTGGGATAGACAATCTTCCTCAATTATTCTTTGATGTGGAGTTTCATGTTGTCATCGGCCTTCGAAAATATCTTTTGTATCACTTCTTATTCGGTCAAAATAGAGATATTCGATTTCCTGTCATCCATCATCATCAAACCTAAGTCTTTTCCAATGAGAGCAAACCCCGTCAATTCTTATTGGTTCACCAAGTTTCACCTTTTTAGCAATAACACAAACACATGGGAGACCATATGTTTTCACAATAGTGCATCCACACTTTGCGCTATCGGAGCCTACATTATCAGCTTGTTTAGCCTCGTGAAAAATATAGTTCAAACTCGCCCGAGAAATTTTACCGACCAACTGAGAATATAAAGTGTTGTCTTTAAATCTGTGTTCCAAAACCGTGATGCTCTGACCAAATGTTGTTTGTATCTCATTATGTTGGTTTTGAATCATGTGGTTCACGGAGTCCTAGTCTCTGCATAAATCCCTTTACTATTTCCTAGCCAATTTTTCAAAGTAGCATGGGTCGAATCAACCCTCTTAGTAGTTGTATTTCTAAGGTGTCTTACATTATCAGTCCACACACAAACTATCTTCTCCTTCACCTGATCAAGAATTATGCTTTAAACATATTTCAATAAATCTGGATACTTTTCACACACTTTCCGAAAATGAATAACGAAATCGGCATATAGGTCTTGTTAGTTCTTGAATTGGCTGGAATTTTGGTAAAACAAAGTATATTCAATGTTGATGTCAAGGTACTGATGTTGGAACATTGAGGTTTAACACTAGGCTGTGTTAAGTATGTATTTGCTGAATTTGGATGTCTGATGTCACATAGGCAATGTTATGACATCAGATCTGTAGAATTAACAACAGCAGGCTGTGATGTTGTTAGGGTTTGTGTGTTAGCTAGAATTGTGGAGAGCAAGCTGTCTCATTGGATGCGAATATCTTGGGATAGATATTTTTTGTTGCATAGGAGATCTGGTGCAGATTTGTAGGAGATTTAAAAGGTTGAAGATTTAAAAAGATTTTAGGAGAAAATCTGTTTCAAATATTCAGTTTTAAATAACAAATCTCGGAGATATTGTAGCAAGTCTAAGAACAATTCAAGGAGCTATATAAAGCGCACAAGACCAAAGGAAAAAGGGACAGAAAACATTCAGAAGATCAGAAGCTGAAGGCTTAGTATCTAGAGTTTGTTTAGAGTGCTTGTATTTACACTATTCTAGGGTTTGAATAGGTGTTGTGTTTCTGTCCTCTCTAGAAGCTGTGAAGCAATAGAGCGTGGTTGCTTGATCGAAGCTAGGAAGCAAGATCAAGGGTACTCAAAGTGGTTTCTTTGAGTGTTTGTAAGGGATTGAGTGGTGTTCTCATACCTGGGTGGTTTCTTAGGTAGGAAGTCATTAGTAGAGTATAAGTTTAGGAGATTGTCAACGGGTTGTTGAGTCTGTAAATTATATCTACAAGTAGTGAATTCCATCCCTGGCTTGGTAGCCCCCAGAGTAGGTTGGTTGTAACCGAACTGGGTCAATAATTCCTTGTGTTGCTTTGTTACTGTTATTGCTGTCCATTGTGCAGAGTGTGTTGTTGTGACATCGCACGTTAACATCACACGTCTGATACTAGAATTTCAATTGGTATCAGAGCAGGCATCCTGTCTGTCTCTGGGTGAGATCTAGGGAAGTTACTTTTTGGTGTAAAGATGGACAAAGAAGTTGGAGGATTCGTCAACAGACCCCCTATTCTGGATGGATCCAATTATGACTATTGGAAACCAAGGATGACCACCTTCTTAAAATCCTTGGACAGTAGGGCTTGGAAGGCTGTTATTAAAGAGTGGAAAGCACCTGTTGTGTGTGAAAAAGTTGATGCTGGCTAAGATAAAGAAGGCACCTCAAAGCCAAAGCCTGAGGAAGAATGGACCAAGGAAGAAGATGAGCTTGCCCTTGGAAATTCCAAAGCTCTAAATGCTATCTTTAATGGAGTGGATAAGAATATCTTCAGGTTAATCAATACCTGTGAAGTTGCTCAGGAAGCGTGGGACATTTTGCAGGCTACACATGAAGGAACATCTAGAGTTAAGATGTCAAGACTTCAGCTTTTAACATCAAAATTTGAAAGCCTGAAGATGAAGGAAGATGAGACTATTCATGACTTCCACATGAATGTTCTGGAGCTGGCTAATGCATCCAGTGCTCTTGGTGAGAAAATGTCAGATGAAAAACTTGTAAGGAAGATCCTTAGGTCCCTTCCTAAGAAGTATAAGATGAAGGTAACTGCCATTGAAGAATCACAAGACATCAGCAAGATGAGAGTTGATGAGCTCATTGGATCTCTTCAAACTTTTGAGCTTGGGTTGAATGAGGAAGAACCAGAAAAGAAGCCAAAGAATATAGCCCTGGTGTCAAATGATGAAGAAGAAAAAGGGAAGAGTTCTGAATCCCAGGAGAATCTATCTCGGGCCATAGTTATGTTGGGAAGACAGTTCACCAAAGTGTTCAAGAGAATGAATAATAACTCCAGGCCTAATGTCAAGAACATATCTTCTGACACCAGCAAGTCAAAAGAGAAGGATGAAGAGAAAACTGCCCAAGATAAAGGAGTTCAGTGCTTTGAGTGTGAAGGGTATGGACATGTCAAGAAAGAATGTCCCACCTTCTTGAAAAAGCAGAAGAAGGGCATGACAGTTTCCTGGTCTGACTCTGATAATGAAAGTGAAGGTGAGTCAGCAAAGCATGTTAGAGCATTAACAGGAGCTGTTGGTTCTAATGATGATTCTAGTGATGGAGAAATAACTTATGAGGAGTTAGCATCTGCCTATCAAGAGCTGTGTTTAAAAAGTGTTGAGATTTGTTAAGAAAATAAGTGCCACAAGCAACAGATTGCTCAGCTTGAGAATGAAAAGGCTGATCTGGAAAATGAGGTTGTACTAGTTAGAGCTCACCTTGATCAAATGACCAAGTCTGTTAGGATGCTGAGCTGTGGAACAGACACACTTGATAAGATCCTTCAGACAGAAAAAGCTGTTGGAGACAAAGCTAGGATAGGTTATGTGGCTGAGGATAAGGGAACTTCAGAAGAAAGCACTTCAGGTTCAAAGAAGGAAGTGTCACAACTCTTGTCTCAACATCAGCCAAAGAAGCCGGATCCTACACCTAAGAAAGCTGATGTTTCACAACCTATGAAGATTGAGAAGAAGACTGGTCCTAATCAGAAGAGAAAGCAGCCACAAGGAGCTAGTCAGTATATACCCCCACACTATCACCAGAGCATGCAAGCTGCCAGGTTCAAGCAGAGCATGTTTCATCAGTTGTCTCAACATCAAGGAAACTGGTATGGATATGAATGTGGATACAACAATGCAGTGCCTCATTACTATGGAAGAAGGAAGCCTCATCACCATAGGAGACAGCCTAGAAGACAGCATCAGTACAGAAGAAGATATTCTAACTATGGAAGAAGAAGACATTATGGGTGGCAGCCACAACATTATCATCAAAGTGGAAAAAGATTTAACCACTTTAGAGATGACAGAGTTAGATGCTTCTATTGTGGCAGGGTTGGACATATGCAGTACTCTTGTTTCAAGCTCCATGGTTATCCAAATCCAGTTCCTCAAACCAGACAGAAGAAGGTCAAGCCCAAAGTTGTTAAACAATGGGTACCTAAGGAGAAGGTGAATTGCTTATTGGCTCACATGGCTGACAAAGAGTTTAAAGAAGAAACATGGTATTTTGACAGTGGGTGTTCCAAACACATGTCTGGATGTAGATCCATGTTTGCTGAAGTCAGTCATTGTCCCTCTCATGAGGTTATGTTTGGCAATGGAGAAAAAGGTGTTGTGGCAGGAGTTGGGAAAGTGAAAGGTGATGGTAGACCTGAACTTGACAATGTTCTGTTTGTCAGTGGTTTAAATACAAATTTGATCAGCATAAGCCAGTTGTGTGATGGAGGTTACAAGGTAAACTACACTAAGCATGAGTGTGTGGTTTCTGATGAGCATAATCAGGTTGTTATGAAGGGTACCAGAACCAAAGATAACTGCTATCAGTGGATTTCTCTTGAAGAAAATTCAACTAATGATGTTCAAGTTGATGTTATAACATCAGACTATGATGTCAGGATGCTGAAAGGCCACTCAGAGTTAATAAGTCCTGATGTGAAGTTTTTTAAAGGAAAGACTAATGAATCCTCTCCTAAGAAGTCTACTGAAGGAAAGAAGAAAACTGTTGTTGGTCCCACAAAACCTTGGAGCAAGGTTGTTACACCCTCCAAAAAGAGAAAGATTAGAGAAGAATCTGAGTTTGAGGATGAAGTTGAGGAAGATGTCCATGACATCACACCAGTCAGAAAGACCATTTTAAAGAGAATTTCTGATAAGGTCCCTGAAGTGCCAGTGGACAACATATCCTTTCATTATGCGAGCAGTGCTCCCTTGTGGAAGTTTGTGTGCCAAAGGAGGTTAGCTCTAGAAAGGGAGCTTGGAAAGGATGTCTTGGAGATGAAAGAAATTATGGACCTCATTCATGGTGCTGGACTGCTGAAGACTGTGACCGGATTCTCTAAGTACTATAGTGGACTTGTTAAGGAATTTGTTGTCAACATTCCCATAGATATTTCTGACAATAGAAGTGTGAACTACATGAAGGTGTTTGTTAGAGGGCAGTGTATTGACTTCTCTCCTAGTACCATAAATAAATATCTGGGAAGAGATGAACAAGAGGGATGTGAGCTGGAGGTGACGGATAATGAAGTGTGTAGAGAAATCACTGCTACTCAAGTTAAGGTGTGGCCACTGAAAAATAAATTGACAGCTAGCAAACTCAGTATCAAGTATGCCATCTAGAACAGAATTGGTGCTGCTAACTGGGTACCTACTAATCACAAAACCACCATAACTGTGGGATTAGGAAGGTTCATCTATGCTATAGGGAAAAAGGTCAAGTTCAACTATGGAAGCTATATATTTGATCAAGTAGTGAAGCATGGTGCCACCAATGCTATCAAAATGCCTATATCATTCCCTTCCCTTATCTGTGGAATGATCTTAGATCAACATCCTGGAATCTTAACCAGTACAAAGGTAGCATGTAAGAGGGAGTCAGCTTTATCTTTGCATCCCAAACTGTTTGCTGGGAGTCATGTTCCAGACATTGTTACAACATCAAGTTCTGGGGTTAAGAAGGTCAGTACAAAATCTGAACTGATTGAAGAATTAAAGGCAACCGGCAAGGATCTTGATATGGTTATCAAAACCAGCACTGTCAAGAAAATGAAGATTGAGCAGATGATCAAAGACTTAGAACAGGGAGAAGATAATGGGAATGGCGACACTGAGGATTCTAGGTCAGATGAAGGTGATGAAGACGCTGATGGTACCAGCTCAGATGAAGACTAACCTCCATCTGCTGTCATTAGATAATAGTTTAGTTTTTTTGTTTTTGCTCTTGCTATGCTGGTTATGTATTATGAATATTGTGCTGTTATATGCACTGGTTATGTTGTTCTTTCTATGATTTGTTTTTCCTGGTTGCTGACTGTGAGGCTAACAATGAGAGCTAGGGTGTACTGACTATAGTTTATAGGGCTTCTGATTGAAGCTTGTCTAATTATGGCTAAAAAGGGGGAGAGTTAAAAATTGCCATGAAGAGAAATTGATGCTGCTAAAAGTAAAAGGTGTTTAGTTGAAAAGTGCTGATGCAGTTATTGAGGGGGAGTTTAGATGAGCTAGTGAAGATATCATAGCATTTGAAGAGTGCATCCAAGCAGACATCAAGGGGGAGAAGTGCTGCACATTGTGAGCTACTGAACAGCTGTGATGCTGGTTCATATTTTTGAGGGGGAGCGCCAATTGGCTGTTGTCAATAATGAAGATGGTGCTGCAGAAGATCAAGTGATGAAGACTATGAAAATTTTCAAACTGCTGCTGATGAAGATTTCAAATTATTGATTGAAGTTATTCCGCTGCTAAAGTCTCTGATGGTGCAGAGTGCAGAGTTTGTTTTAGCCTAAATTAGCCAAAGGGGGAGATTGTTAGTTCTTGAATTGGCTGGAATTTTCGTAAAACAAAGTATATTCAATGTTGATGTCAAGGTACTGATGTTGGAACATTGAGGTTTAACACTGGGCTGTGTTAAGTATGTATTTGCTGAAGTTGGATGTCTAATGTCACATAGGCAATGTTGTGACATCAGATCTGCAGAATTAACAACAGCAGGCTGTGATGTTGTTAGGGTTTGCGTGTTAGCTGGAATTGTGGAGAGCAAGCTGTCTCATTGGATACGAATATCTTGGGATAGATATTTTCTGCTGCATAGGAGATCTGGTGCAGATTTGTAGGAGATTTAAAAGGTTGAAGATTTAAAAAGATTTTAGGAGAAAATCTGTTTTAAATATTCAGTTTTAAATAACAAATCTCGGAGATATTGTAGCAAGTCTAAGAACAATTCAAGGAGCTATATAAAGCGCACAAGACCAAAGGAAAAAGGGACAGAAAACATTCAGAAGATCAGAAGCTGAAGGCTTAGTATCTAGAGTTTGTTTAGAGTGCTTGTATTTACACTATTCTAGGGTTTGAATAGGTGTTGCGTTTCTGTCCTCTCTAGAAGCTGTGAAGCAATAGAGCGTGGTTGCTTGATCGAAGCTAGGAAGCAAGATCAAGGGTACTCAAAGTGGTTTCTTTGAGTGTTTGTAAGGGATTGAGTGGTGTTCTCATACCTGGGTGGTTTCTTAGGTAGGAAGTCATTAGTAGAGTATAAGTTTAGGAGATTGTCAACGGGTTGTTGAGTCTGTAAATTATATCTACAAGTAGTGAATTCCATCCCTGGCTTGGTAGCCCCCATAGTAGGTTGGTTGTAACCGAACTGGGTCAACAATTCCTTGTGTTGCTTTGTTACTGTTATTGTTGTCCATTGTGTAGAGTGTGTTGTTGTGACATCGCACCTTAACATCACACGTCTGATACCAGAATTTCAGGTCTTTTGTGGAAAAACTTATTATATGCATCCATTATTTTTTTCTACAATCACACCCGCATTCACCAATTTTCCACCTTCAGACTCTATTTGCTTCGTCCCTACCACGGGTTTAACATGACTTCTCACATTCTTTGTTATGTGATACTTACAAAGTAATGCATAAGAAGAAGAAAATACCTTTTCAATCGAATTCATCAATGCGGTATCGTGGTCGGTAACAATCGCTTTAGGCATCTCACATTGGACCTTCAAAAGTGACCGACAAACCTCTAATACCCAAGTAAAATTGTCCTCTTTTTTACACTCAAGAAATGTGTTGAACAACTTTATAAATTCAGGATGAGTCCAAAAAATATATTTAACCGTAACTTCATCATCGCACATTCGGTACCTGAACACGTAACTGTTATCATCCAACATTTTCAAGAGTTGTTGTATCTCAGTTCTATCCCCCCTTAAGTGCCTTGTTAGTGAGGTACCGAATAATATACACTTACTTGATATTTGATATATTGTCAGGTCATTTTTGTTTCAATGTTACAATTATATTTTTCGGTTTAACAAGATTCAAGGTCGTGTCACTAATACATTCCTTCTTTTCCGGCTTGAGCCGATAGACACTAAGATGATTGGCTAATATTAAACACAAAGCATGGTTATGCAAACCACATATCACATTAAATCTCTAATTTTTTTTGCCAACATGTAACCACGAACCTTAAACTGACACTCACATTTTCTACTACCCGTGTCGTCTCTTTTAAAATTCCGGATAAGAGTTCTATATTTCCCACTTCTTTCGCACACCAATGTCACAAAGATGCATCTTCTATCCGAGCCATTGTCGGACCTTCCAATAAGCACACCAAATCCAAGTTTAGAGGCCTCCATACGAATACATTCAAGCATTTTATCACGAGATTCAAACTCTTGCTTGTTTTTAAAGTCATTGCCAACATCTACCGCCTTCACAACAACCCCTTGAACATTCAGAGAAACAACGTTCTGAAACAACTTGTTTTGGAAAAACATCGGGGTGCACCATATCTATTGAAAATAATTAAAACAATAACACAACATTAGTTCAATTACTACTGCATAATGACTGGAAAACCGAACACAGACAACCTCCGAAAATGCATCTTCGGACAAGTTCATATACGTTGCGGAGATACATCTCTAGACATAGCGTAATTTTTTTCAGAAAAAAATTGATGATTAATGTAAGCAATGCAGAGAGAAAAGAACAATCTTTACCTAAAATTCTATCTTCTTTGCTCCCTGTGATATGTTGAACCAAATGGATGAAGCTTTGGAGTGAAAAAATGGATTGAGAATGAAGGATTTTTAGGGTGAAGGGTTTGGTGGAAAAATTTGTATTTCAACAATGGAGGAGTGATCATGCAGTTGGGTCTTATATAAGATATTTCTAGAGATGCATCTTCGGAAATACCTAACATGCAAATGTGACAGAAAATTTTAAAATGTCGCCCATAATTCTAGAGATACATTTCCGGAATATCTACTGAACTGAACAATTAAAAATGTTTTCCAAAAAATATTTCAGAGATATATCTCCAGAATAAAATTAACCCTATGTATGGGGCGTATCTCAGAATGGCCTTGGTTGCGTTTGGAAAAGGCGCGTCCGAAGATATATCTTCGGAATCGGGGGCATATGTGGAAATTCACACGGTGCGTTAGAAGTATATGGGGTGCAATAAGAAATTCTCTTAAACATTAGGAATTTTTTATTCCTTATCTCATCTTTAAATGGTTGAAAAATATCTTAGAGTGTGTTTGGATTAAACATTTTAATGATGAAAAGTAATTTTTTGAAGGAATTCGAAATAATTTGATCAAAATTTATTATTTGGAAAAAAGTATGAAGAATTGTAAAAATAATGTAAATTTATGAATTATTTTATTCAAGTCAAATTTATTATTTTATGAAATTGCTTATTCACTCTATTTAATTGGAACGTTAAATTGTTTATTATTAACATTTTAAATTTTGGGCAAAATACCTTTTTTGTTTCCTTAACTATACCTCAGGGTTAATTTTGTCCCTTAAATTTAAAAAGGTCCATATTGGTCTCTTAACTCTTCAAAGCGTTCCATATTAGTCTTTTTGTCCTATTAGCGACGGAAAAATTCATAAATCAGTCGCTAAATTCGTCGCTAATTAGACAAAAATGACTAATTTGGAATGTTTTGAAGAGTAAAGGGATCAATATGGACCTTTTTAAAGTTATGGGATCAAAATGAACCCCGGGGTATAGTTAAAGGACCAAAAAGGGTATTTTGCCTAAATTTTACAAGACGGTACTCATATTTTATGAAAATTTCAAGACGGTAAAATTTAGCCAAGAAAGGAAGAAAAAATTGGTTCGGATCTGCATCATGATCAATTAGGCTACGAATCTAATTGATTATGACATAAAAAAATAGGAAATATTTTGTTGTATCTGAATCCTAATCGATTAGAAAAGTGTCATAGTCAATGAGAGGGCTAGTTTTGTCTTCATAATTAATTAACTAAGCTTCATAATCGATTAAGTTTTGGTTTCAAAAAGGCTTGTCGTAATTTTAGAGGTTTAGAAGAAGTTTTGAAAATAGTTTTAGTGTGTGTGCATTTATCTTAGTACTTTGAGAGGTACACACTTAATATAAATATGATTCTACAAAATATAAATAAACAGATAGAACAAGGATAACTAGCGAGCTTGGATCAATTGTCTTCATTTCTTTGTGAAATCATTAGTTTTTCATTATCTTTGCGCATATAAAGAAAAGTGTTATCACTTTTAGATTTGTTACAAAAAATTTCTTTCTCTGTTGATGTTTATGATTTTTCTTTAATTCCTTTTATCATCATAAAAAGAAAGGTGTAATTTTATAGTACATAGAACCACATGCTCCTCTGTTTTGATAATGAAAATGCATCTCTCAGGGAGATGGTAAAAATAGAAAATTTTAGATGGAAAATATTGGAGTTATTAACTCCCACTCACAAATAAACAGAGAATACTACAATCTCCCTGAGAGTATACATTTTCCCCTTTGGCATATAAAAAAAGTGTGGGAACAAATAAGCATATAAATAGTGTATAGATAAGTAAACAAAAAAGAAAAAAAATATACAACCTCAAAATCCACCCAAGAAATGTTCCAGCCCTCATTCATCCCAAACTTCTATCAGCATCAGCTTTCGCCGAGCAGAATATCTGAGCTCTCACTCAAGTCATGCCCCAAAAGTCAAAAGATCTAGGAACTTTTGTTATTCCCTGTACCATTGGGGATAGTAAATTTGAAAATTGAATACTAAATTTAGGAGCCTCCATTAATGTTATGCCTACTTATGTTTATAACAATCTTGATCTCGGTCCTATACAGAATAAAGGTCTAACCATTCAGCTGACGAACATGATCATTGCCCTCCCTGATGAAGTAG
The DNA here is from genome assembly GCA_022829125.1 of Lathyrus tuberosus. Lineage (NCBI taxonomy): Eukaryota > Viridiplantae > Streptophyta > Magnoliopsida > Fabales > Fabaceae > Lathyrus > Lathyrus tuberosus. The sequence continues at coordinate 18,302,049 of JALAZF010000005.1, read as the reverse complement.
TAGAAGACGTCCTTGCTCAAGTTAGTGAGTTGATTTTTCCTCTTGATTTTTTTCTATTCTGGACATGGTATGAGAAACTAAGTCAGGAAGGGCACCCATCATTTTAGGTGGGCCATTCATGAAAACAACAACAAAATAATTGATGTTGATGATGGAAAAAAGTCCATGGAGTTTGGTGATATCATTGTTAAATTTAACATTTTTGATGCTATGAAACATCCCATGGAGGAACATTTTGTTTTTCACATTGAATTTCTTTCTGAATCAGTTGATGATGTGTATTCTGACTTATTTTTAGCTGATTTCCCATCATTGTCTGACTTTGATGATACTTACTATTGTGATTCATGTAATGACACTAACCTTTGTCATGTTTAAGCTGGGATTGAGCATGCCTTGCAGGTTGCCATTTTTCCTACAGATAAAGTTATCGACAAAGCTATTTAGGCCGCTGAAGATATCGACATCCCGACTGCCCTAACTAAATCGTCCATTGAACAACCACGTTCCTTAGAGCTTAAACCACTCCTTGACAATCTGAAATGTGTATTTTTGGAGAGGAATGAAAAGATACTAGTAATAATGTCATCTAACCTTTATTTTGATCAAGAAGATAAGCTTTTGCAGGTTTTGAAGGAGCATAAGAAGGAAATTGGATGGACCTTGGCTAGAGGATGGAGCTAAAGTAGTAAAGTAGCCCCAAAGGTGGCTCAATCCTTTAATTCTTGTTGTTGTAAAGAATGAGGTAACCAAGTTGTTGCAAGCAGGTATCATATACCCTATCTCTAATAGTAATTGTGTAAGTTCAGTGCAAGATGTACCTCAGGAATCTGGTCTCACAGTTGTCAAAAATGAAAAAAATGAACTTGTTCCCACTAGAGTTCAGAATAGTTGGAGAGTTTGTATTGATTATAGGTGGTTAAATCAAGCAACTAGAAAGGATATCTTTCCTTTACCGTTCATTGATCAGATGCTTGAACGATTGGTTGGTAAATCCCAATATTGCTTTCTTGATGGTTTTTCAGGTTACCTTCATATCCATATTGCACCTGAGGATCAAGAAAAGACAACTTTCACGTTCCCATTTGGTACATTTGCTTATAGGAGGATGCCATTTGGTTTGTGTAATTCTCATGGCATGTTCCAGCGATGCATAATTAGTATTTTACTAAATTTATTGAAAATTGCATGGAAGTGTTTATGGATGATTTTACTGTTTATGGTTCTTCATTTAATGCATGCTTGAAGAGTTTGGATATGATTTTAGAAAGATGCATTAAAACTTACCTTGTTTTGAATTATGAAAATTTTCATTTTATGGTCGAGCAAGGAATTGTTTAAAGGAACATAATCTCTGTAAAAGGAATTTCAGTGGATCCTGCTAAAATTGATGTGATTTCTATGAGTTGTTTGATGTATGAGGGATTGACTTTATGGGTCCTTTCCATGTATCTTTCGGTTTTGTTTATATTTACTTGTTGTTAATTATGTTTCAAAGTGGGTGGAAGTTATCCCCACTAGGACTAATGATTCAAGAGTTGTTGCAGATTTTATCAGGTCAAATATTTTTTACAGGTTTGGAATACCACGGGCTATCATTTGTGACCAAGGCACTCATTTATGTAATCGTACCATGGAGGCTTTACTATGAAAGTACGGTTTTGTGCATAGGCTTTCTACTGCATATCACCCCAAAAACAAATGGGCAAGCTAAGATCTCAAACATAGAAATTAAATAGATTATGGAAAAATGGTGCAACAAAAAAGGAAAGACTGGTGTCGACGTCTAGAAGAGACTCTTTAGGCTCAAAGAATAGCTTTCAAAACACCAATAAGAATGTCTCTCTATCAAAACTTTTTGGTAAGGCATGTCGCCTCTTTGTAGAAATTGAGCATCGGGCATATTAGAAGGTCAAAATCTGTAATTTGGAAATGAAAAAATTAGGTATGGAAAGAAAACTCCAATTACAGCAGCTTGAAGAGCTTATGCTAGAAGCCTATGAAAACTCTAGAATTTATAAAGAGAAAATTAAGTACTCTATGATAAGATGATTTCTAGGAAGGAATTCTCTATTGGCCAGAAAGTTTTACTGTTTAACTCCCGCCTAAATGTTAAGGCTTGGAAACTTTGATTCAAATGGACCGGCCCTTTTGTTATTACTAATTTTTTCCTTCATGGCGCAGTAGAAATAAAAAGTGGAGGTACATAAAAAGTTTTCAAAGTCAACGGGAAATGCTCTAAGCTATTTCATGAAAGCTTTGTGCTTGGAGATGAAACCATGGAAGAGCTTTCTTTGGAAAAGCGACTACTACAAAAAGTAGATACAACGATGCCACCTTTACCACAGTCCTTCGAAGGACTGTGGTGATATCTCTAAATTCATGCGCCTATATACTTTTTTATTTTTTTAATTAAACTTTTTTAATTTATTACTACGGTTTTCTAAAACAATCGTGGTGATATAGTTTGGCGTTTCATGAGTTCGACTTTCAGTTCCTGCTATTTCGTGATTTCTTCAGAATTTACCATCGCCTTTCACTTTATATCACTGCGGTTATTTTAACTAACCATTGTGAAATATTTTCTTTTTTCTTTTAATTTTAAATTCTTTAAACCTGAAACTTTTTTTTAAAAATATCAGTAATGTCAATATTATATCACCACGGTTTTTTTTAAAACCGCTGTGAAATATTTTTTAATAGTTTTTAAAATATTTATTTGCTTAAGACATGGTGTTTTTTTTTTAATTTTATCATATATCACAACGGTTTTCAGAAACAACCATGATGATATCTTTTAAACACTTTACATAGAGCTAGCTAACTTGTCTCTTCAGTTGTATATTTTTATTTCCATCAAGAAACAACCCTTGACAAAACAAAGCGATTTTCAACCCTAACAAAACGTACAACACCATTTCAACCCCAACGATACAAAACCAGTTTCAACCCTAAAGAAAAGTTCAACACCATCTTTAAACCTGAAGAAACAACAACATTTTCAACATTTTCATCTGCTTTTGTACCGTCGAGGAGGGAGCCGACACTATTTTCAACGTTTTTCATTCTTGACTGGCCTTCGGTTTAGCTGTCGAGGAGGAACTTTAATATTCTGACAACATTTTTTTACTTATTCATCATGTTTCTGGTACGTAAACTTTTTTCATCCCATGCATCTACAACACCTACATTTTCCATATTGCTATTTATGTGTTGTTGATTCTTATTGTTGTTGTTGATGCTTGTTGTATATGATGCTTGTTGTTGTTGTTGTTGTTGTTGTTGTTGTTGTTGATTCTTATTGTTGTTAATGCTTATGTATTTGTTGTTGTTGGTGCTTATTTGTTGTTGTTGATTCTTATTGTTGTTGATGCTTATGTATTTGTTGTTGTTGATGCTTATTTGTTGTTGTTGATGCTTTATGTTAATGATGATTCTTAATGTTGTTGTTGATGCTCGTTATTGTTGTTGATGCCTTTTCTTATTATTGTTGCTTGTTGTTGAAGATGATGCTTGTTGTAGTTGTTGATGATTTGTTTAAGATGATTCTTGTTGTTGTTGTTGATTCTTATTGTTGTTGATGCTTATGTATTTGTTGTTGTTGATGCTTATTTTTTTTTGTTGATGCTTATTTATTTGTTGTTGTTGTTGATGATGCTTAATGTTATTGTTGATGATGATTCTTATTGTTGTTGATGCTTATTTTTTGTTCTTGATGATTAATGTTGAAGATGATGCTTGTTATTGTTATTGATGCTTATGTATTTATTGTTGTGGATGATTATTGTTGTTGTTGATGTTTGCTTATTGTTGTTGATGGTTATGTCTTGATAGACGACCTCTTCTTCATCTAGTAGCGACGAAGCTACGCATACAAATGAAACCATGGCAAATTATTCGCATTCTGTAGTAGGAGAACACACAAAAAAAACAAAGAGGTGCCACAATAATGGCTACACTAACAAAAGTCCATAATTTGGGTGTTAAACTTCTGGTCGAATTTAGTGTTGTTCATACTGTTCTGGATGGTCCTAATTCTTCGTTGTTTAATAGTTATGGTGTGTTCCTTGTACGTAACAAAGTCAGCATTTTGTTAGATGATTCGAAGGATGTATCGGATGAGGTGAAACAAAACATATGGACATACGTTCAGGTATTAATTTCTTATTGTTGTTAATGCTTATGTATTTGTTGTTGTTGATGCTTAATATTATTTTAAATGTGTAGTTGACATTTGAATTGGGTGATGATTCAAAGTTGATAAAAAAGTGGATAACTTATGTTGGTACGACTTGGAGGAGTTTTAATTCACAACTCACGAGTGACTACATTACAAAGCCAAAGCCTAATATTGAGCGCCCATGGATGCAATATTTGTATCTTAGCAAAAAAGTTTGGAAAAAGTTTGTAAAGTCTCGTAGTAGTGAGGAGTTCATGGTTAGTACTAGTGGTATTTATTGATAATTTTATGTATAAACCATGGACGTTAATATTTTTCCTATGCTTATAATAGGTTAAAAGTCAAGCGGGAAAGCTGAACAAGTCCAAAAAAAATACCCCCATATTTTGTCTCGTGGGGGATATAGGAAACTCGAGAAAATCATGATTTCTCAAAAAAGACTACAACTAGGAGAGGGGGTTTCCATGCATCGTGATCGGAAACCATCTTGACAATCACGACATGAGAAGTGGAAGAGGGCTTGACTGAGACCAAATGAAGACTACAGTTCAGATGCCTCCAGATTGGTAGTTGAGAGAATTGTAAGTAGGACTTATTGTGCATATGTTTAGTTTTATTTAAATCACTTTGGTAATTAAAAATGTATGTCTTATCATGTTGTGTAGAATTCTTTGGTTTACTCAGCCCGTGAAGGTACCTTTGTTCCAGAACCACGACATGATATATTATTGAAGAAATCAGAACAAAGGAACATGGTTGGCATGTCCGTGGGGTTAGAGATGGCATCGGCCTGAGAATGTCTTTTGGTACGTCCAAAAAAATCACCTGACAAGTGTTAAATGAAACGTTGGAAGAGCTTCAGAGGAAGATAGAGACTCAAAAGCAAGAATTTGACGAGAAGTTACAAGTGGAGCGGGAAACTCGAAGGAAAGAATTGGAAGAATTAAAAGAGTTATATGCGGTGTGTGAGAGTGAGAATTATGTTATTTGAAGAGTTGTATGTTTATTTGTTGTGCATATTGTGTTAATTTTGTTTTATATTACTTTGTGTATTTTATGATGTGGAGAATCAGTGGATCCGTGTCACAGTGTACAAATGAAGAGGATAATGTTGATGATCAATTGCCTGGTAGAAATGTTGTATGTGGTGTGTAACGCCCCGTTTTGCCAATTTTATTTTATTGAGTCGTTTTTGATTATTTTATTATTATTTTATTGTAATTTCAACTTTTGTGTGAAAATATGTTATTTTTCGTCGTGATTATATTTTATCGCGTTTTGGGAACGTTTGCGGGATATTTGAGTGTGGGGGTATTTTGGACATTTCATAAATATTTTTACTAAGTTAGTAAGAAAAGAAAATAGAAAAGAAAAGGGAAAGAAAAATAGAGAGAAAGAAAGAAGAAAGAAGGGAAAAGAGAAGAAAAGAGGAGAAGGGAGAAAATTGGAGAAAAAGTGTGAAAATCATCAAGATCAATTCCTAGAATCGAATTAAATCGGGTAAGGGTGCGAAACTCGATTATACTATGCTTGTATATGATTATGTATGTATGTGTTTGGACGATTCTCTTGCTTTCTATGTTTTTCACTTTTAGGTCGGAAACGATAAAATGAGTAGAATCGATGGTTTAACGGTTGGAAATCGATGTAAAGGTGGTAGTTTGCTTGTTGACATGATTAGAATAGGTTTTGATTGAAATATGTTGATTTGGAAATGGTTTGGGTTGGAAAATATCACTTTTGGGGTTTCAAACAGCGCAGAAAAATTCTGGGTTTTCCTTGGTTCGCCTAGCGAACCTTGGGCGAAGGTGGCAGCGAGTGAGGTTTTCGCGGGTTCGCCTAGCGAACCATTCAGCGAAGGGTAGCGAAGGTTCGCTACGGGCATTCGCCTAGCGAAGGCATGAGCGAAGGTTCGCTAGAGTGTTCGCCTAGCGAACTTTGGGTGTTTTTGGCTCTGTTTGGTTCTGACTTGGTTCGCCAAGTGCTCGCCTAGCGAACTTTGTGTCTGTTTTTAGCTAACAGTTGGTTCGCTGGAACATTCGCCTAGCGAAGGAGCTAGCGAATGCTCGCGAGGGATGTTCGCCTAGCGAAGGAGCTAGCGAATGCTCGCGAGGGAGATTCGCCCAGCGAACAGTGCTGTTCGTGTAATTTTGTTTTCTGCATAACTTTTGATCTGTGTTTCGGTTTGAGGTGTGGTTTGATGCGTTGGAAAGCCATTGAGCTGTACTTTCTTATTATGATGGTTTAGAATTTGTTGGCTGATTTTATTTTGTCGGTAAATGTGAATAGTGTCAATGGTCGACTTTTGTCGTTTTAATGGTGCATAATTGTCATGTATTATGCTATATGTTTGTGCTTTGGATATGTATGCCTTATATGCTGTTGTGAAGATAAGTTGTGGCCGAAAGGCAAGAAATGCTAAGTGTTGTATTTGATGATTTATGCATGATTATGAATGTGTGCATGGATGCAATGTGAGTGTCATGAGTCATTGTATGCCAAGCATCATAATGTGCATTGTGGAAACGTCCTGAGAGACGGTTTGATTCCTGAGGGAATATGCTATACCATCGCGTGCCTCGAAAATATGAGGCGATGCCTGAGGACTTAAAGCGATGGGTATAGACGATTGTGGGCTCCTTTGGAGACTTAAAGCAATCCTTAACGTCGTGTGCCTCGAAAATATGAGGCGATGCCTGAGGACCTAAAGCGACGGGTGAACATCGTAGGCCCGACGGGGAGTTACTTGACTAAGTCTCAGTAACGAGTGATGGTTCCAATAGTTCCTGAGTGAACTGATGATGAGAAATGAGACAAAGGAAGTCGGTACCGCATGGCATGTGCATAGAGTCGTTGTGTCGATCTATGTGCATTTGCATTCATCATGAGTCATTTGTGCATGGAATTGTGAATGGGATTAATGAAATGGAATATGTACGATTGTGTTGGTGATTACGTGTATGTTGTATGTTTGATGTGTAGTGGTGTCAATGCTTGAGAATTGTGCCGTATTATGTTATGTTTGATCTATGAGAAATTGTGGTGCAACTGTGGTGAGAAATGTGTTTACTTGTGAATGTTTGTGTTAATATATAATTTTATACAATTATATTATGGTTGTTTTTCTCACCCTTCTGCTGTTTTATAACGCTCTATGAGGCGTTGCAGATTAGAGTTGCTGGAGGTATTCTTTTGTGAAGCGTTGCGTCTTCATTATTTTGGTCGGTCGGCTCTGATATGTGACTCCGGGTAGCATAGGGTGGCCGTTTGTGATTGTTTTGTATATCTGATGATTATATTTTGGGTTGTACAGTTATAACTTGATGTATGACAGCCAAGTTTATATGTATATATGTATATGTGTTATTCAGATTTTAGATCTTTCCGCTTTAATTCTAATTTCTGAAAAGTGGGTGTAAGGAACGAAGTTTCCTTTGTATGATTGTTACCCCACGTTGCATATCTAAATGAGCAGGTGTTGCATGTTATGTGTTTGATTACTTTGATGTGATTCCCCCTTTCTATGCCATGATGTTTCAAATATACTCTGATCAATTTTCGAATTTTCTTTTTACCGCTTTAATTGCGTGTTAATTGGGGGTATAGATTGGGGGCGTCACATGGTGCAAGTACAGAAGGCAGTTGTTCAGCTGCACCCATCGGTAGAGAGATCCAATACGGGTTATTGGCTCTTTCTGAAGAATCATATTCCAAAATGATGGCTTACATTGTGCGCAACGAAGAAGCAATAATTACTCTTCCACCAGAACATGATCCTACGATTGAGGGGTTAAAAGAATTCTTTGTGATTCCTAAAGATATATAGGATATGATTGCTGGAAAACAGTGGCTGGACATAGGGTTACTACAAGTTTGGTGCACGTAAGTATATCTCATTATATGGTACATTCATTGTTGTGTATAGAATTAATTTCTCACGTGTTTTTTGTACCTTGTTTAACCTTTTAGATACATTCACCTTGTATGTATATAATTACATAAATCGGATACTTATGGATTGTTGGGTCCAGTTAGAGTACGATTTCCAAATAATTCCGCTAAAAAAATTGAAGAATACTTAACATCACAGATAGAGGATTGGAAAGAAAGCTACTTAGCATCATTCCTCAATAATTTAGTAGTTTTTAAATTATGGTGTCTCTATTACATTTAGTTTTCATGTTTTACCAAATATACTAATTATATATGCTTGTATTGTTCATTCAGAGAACATTATTAATTGATCATCATATCTCTTTGGACAAATATGGTAACTACCTTGTGTTCGTTACACAAAGAAATTGATCCAATGATGAAACAAATTATTACTAGGTATAACTTTATGTTTATGATACTTTTGTGAAATTTTATCTTTGACTTTGTAATTATCTTAGTGTGTAATATTTTTAAATCATTTTCAACATGCAGGGTTGTCGAGAGGCACCGTAAGTTGACCAATTCTAGAAAAAAAGTCTGCATTTTGTGATCCTAAGGTAAGTGAATTAATTGTGACATTCAATATATATATATATATATATATATATATATATATATATATAGGGAATGTATCATATGAGAATGTCATTTTTATGTGAGAACGTGAGAATGAATCCGAACCATTAGATTTTAAAATAAATGGTGGAGATTATTTGTGATTTTTGTTTTTCTCTCTCCTACATTATTAAAATAAATGATGGAGGAGAGAGAAAAAAACTGACACATAATCTCCACCATTTATTTTAAAATCTAATGGTTCAAATTCATTCTCACGTTCTCACATAAAAATGACATTCTCATATGATACGTTCCGTATATATATATATATATATATATATATATATATATATATATATATATATATATATATATATATATATATATATTCATGAAATGTGTAAATTTGTAGATGAGGAGACAAGCAGAGGGATATAAGCGTGGATACTATGTAATGAAACACATGTTTAACATCGTCTCTACCGACATTGTTGATTTGTGGGATCAGATATATAATGTTATGAAATGTTTTCAATAATATATTAATTTGCTATTATAATTTAAATCACATGATATTCAATTTTTTTCACTTGTTTATGTAGACGTTTAACGACAGGACACCTTTCTCTTTCGAAGACATAGTTGAAGTCCGTAGACGTTGAGTGTTTATTTTTAATGTGTTAGTTGAAAAGCAGGGGTGGTATTTGTATTGGTTCAATTTATATATATATATATATATATATATATTGGTTTGTAATATACAGGTAAAACAACAAATACAGGTCTGTCATATAAGGAAAAATAAAATAAAATAAAATAAAAAAGTATTTAATCATGGTTATTTATACCAACCGTTGTTATAAATAGCGCGCATAATATTATTAACCCTACATTCACTGGGTTTCGAACCCATGACCATTCGCTTTATATCAAAATAGTTGTATATCTTGACCGTTGTGATATATAAAATGCTACATAGTTTATCACAACGGTCCATGGTCTGTTGTGTAAAGAATTATACATACAATCATACCCTACCCCACAACAGTTGGTGTGACATGGTTGTAACCCTTTTCCAACCGTTATGATAGGTGTTTTCAATAGTAGTGAGCTCACCTACATTGTAGTTTGATCAGAGAGTCATTCTCCCTTTTCCAACCGTTATTTACTTGTGTGTTTTCTTTTTTTCCGTTTACTTACTTGTTTTCTTATATATATATATATATATATATATATATATACACAAAGAAAGTTTTGCAAATGCATGTTGTTTCTTTGGTTGTTGGGTTACAATTATGAGCATTGTCCTAGTTCTATTGACTAAAGACTTGTGGTGTGATATGAGTGATTTGATGTGCATTCTTAATATGTTAAGTATGACTAAATTCTAAATAGTTCATCGTTTGTGGTTGATCATTAACCTTTGTGAGATTTTGAGTCTAATAATGAATTGCATTAAAAACATCCATCCCTTTCTTTCTTGTGTGATTTCACTCATGTTTGTGAGTATGTAGAACTTGATCTTACTCTTTTTGAAAATGTTTGATTACTTGTTTACACTGATATGATAAAGGCAAGTTGTTTTTGTTTTATTTTTAGTCAATTAGGAAAAAAGTCAACCTTAAAAATATTATCTCTTGTTTGAAACCTCTTTGAGCCCATTTTCCCATTCTTTGGTTGAAACTCATTACAAGCCTAAAAGTGAAAAACAATTATATCCCCCAATTTAAGGGGATGAATGAGTCTTGTTTGGATTTGTGTGGGATTTAATTAGCATAGGTTTGAAGTTTCAAAGTTTGGAGGAAAAAAAAAGAAAAAAAACAAATAGAAAGAGAAGAAAAGAAGGGAGAATATTCATGTTCTTATCATATTCCTTCCAAAAAAATGCATGAAAAAAAATAGAAAAAGAGAAAAATAAAAAGCAACGAGAAGAGAAATGGCTGCAAGAAGTGATGTTAATGGAAAGTGATAAAATATTATTTAGTTGAACTCCCACAATCTCTTTCAGTTCTCTTTTGTTCCTCTAATTTTTAGCCTAGTACCCCTTAAGAATTATTCTAGCATTACCTTGGCCCCGTTACAACCTGAATAAAGCCCTTTTGATCTTTGTGTGCATGTAATTTAAGTGTGAATGTTAGAGTCTTTTCAAGGTTATGGTAGTGCTAATTTTCATGAAGTATTTTGAGTGTAAAAAGTCAACCTAAACACTTGAGAGTTAAGAGAATTTTATCGTGTGAAGATCTTGTTGCTGATGATGTACTATTCGGTAAATTAACTTCTTACTTGCTTTAAATGTCACAAAAAATTACTCACTAACACCATATTACTTGAAGCTTAGAAGGAGAATTTTACTTACTCTTTTTGTGATCCCGAAAATCTTTGAAATTGCTTGCTATGTTTTGTCCTTCTTTTTCTTTTTTGTTCTCTGTTCCCATACTGCATTCAGGATTACCGACTGACTTCACAAACCAACACGAGTCTTTTCAGCATGCTTTGTCCTCACTCACATCCATTTTGAGAAATTTCCCAGAAGGTCACCCATCCCAAAATTGCTCAAAGTCAAACACGCTTAACTATGGAGTTCTTATGGAATGGGCTACCGAAAAGAAGATGTATCTTGTTGTATAGGTAGTACCAATTAATTCTTATAAGTCTTCCTTCAACCATGCAGTCTCATCCCTGCACAGCCTCACGATCCCTCTCATTCCGATGTGAATTCGGTTTTTCCCTAGAAGCTGCTAGGATATTGTACTGGGAGAAGTCTGGCTCTGATACCGTTTATAACGACCCAAACTACTTTTAGTATTACCGACTGGCCCCACAAACCAACACGGGTCCTTTCCGCATGTTTTGTCCTCACTCACATGCTTTCCAGGAAACTTCTCATAAGGTCACCCATCCCAAAATTGCTCCAAGTCATGCACACTTAACTGTGGAGTTCTTATGGAACAGGCTACCGTAAAAAAGATATATCTTGTTGGTATAGGTAGTATCAATTAGTCCTTATAAGCCTTCCTTCAATCGTGCAGTCCCATATCTACACAGCCTCAGGATCCCTCTCATTCCTATGTGAATTGGGTTTTACCCTAGAAGCTGCTAGGTGTGTCTCATTGTCATGCCTCGTGCAACGACAACCACTCCCTCGCCCTCAAGTGTTACATGTATCCACTCTCTGCCCTCTCCGGCCTCGGGTTTTACATTTTTAACGCCCAGACTGCTTTTTGGATTACCGACTGACCCCACAAACTAACCCGGGTCTTTTTAGCATGTTTTTTCCTCACTCACATGCTTTCTGGGAAACTTCCCAAAAGGTCACCGATCCTAAAATTGCTCCAAGACAAGCATATTTAACTATGTAGGTCTTATGGAACGGACTACCGAAAAGAAGATGTATCTTGTTGTATAGGTACTATCAATTAATCCTTATAAGTCTTCCTTCAACCATGCAGTCTCATACCTGCACAACTTCAGAATCCCTCTCATTTCGATGTGAATTCGGTTTATCCGTAGAAGCTGCTAGGAGTGTTTCATTGTCATGCCTCATGCACTGACAACCACTCCCTCATCCTTGGGTGTTACATGTAACCACTATTCATCCTCTTCGACCTCGGGTGTTACATGTCCACCAACTTCCGTTTGGTTCGTCCCCGAGCCACATCGTACTGGGAGAGGTCTGCTCTGATACCATTTGTAATGCCCCAAACTGCTTTCAGTATTACAAACTGACCCCACAAACCAACACGGGTCCTTTCCGCATGATTTGTCTTCACTCACACGCTTTCTGAGAAATTTCCCAGAAGGTCACTCATCTCAAAATTGCTCCAAGTCAAGCACGCTTAACTGTGGAGTTCTTATGGAATAGGCTAACAAAAAGAAGATGCATCTTGTTGGTATAGGTAGTACCAATTAACCCTTATAAGTCTTCCTTCAACCATGTAGTCCCATACCTGTACAGCCTCAAGATCTCTCTCATTCCAATGTGAATTCGGTTTTACCCTAGAATCTGCTAGGAATGTCTTATTGTCATGCCTCATGCACTAACAACCACTCCCTCGCCCTTGGGTGTTATATGTAATCACTATCCTCCCCTTCGGCCTCGGGTGTTACATGGCCACCAGCTTCTGGTTGATTCGTCCCCGAACCACATCGTATTGGGAGAGGTCTAGCTCTGATACCATTTTTAACGACCCTGACTGCTTTCAGGATTACCGACTCACCCCATAAACCAACTAATTGACCCTACAAACCAACACGCCCCAGACCTCTCCCAGTATGATGTGGTTCAAGGAAGAACCAAGCGGAAGCTGGGGGGCATGTAACACCCGAGGCCGAAGAGGGTGGAGAGTGGTTACATGTAACACCCGAGGGCGAAGGAGTGGTTGTCGGTGCATGAGGCATGACAATGAGACACTCCTAGAAGCTTCTAGGGAAAAACCGAATTCACATCGAAACAGAGGGATCCTAAGGCTGTGCAGGTATGGAACTGCATGGTTGAAGGAAGTCTTATTAGGATTAATTGGTACTATGTATACCAACAAGATGCATCCTCTTTTTGGTAGCCCGTTCCATAAGAACTCAGCACTTAACTGTTCTTGCCTTTGAGTAATTTTGGGATGGGTGGCCTTCTAGTAAGTTTCCTGGAAAGCATATAATTGAGGACAAAGTGTCCTGAAAAGACTCGTGTTGATTTTTAGGGTCAGTCGATAATCCTGAAAGCAGTCTGGAGCATTACAAATGGTATCAAAGCACACCTCTCCCAGTATGATGTGGTTCGGGGACGAACCAAGCGGAAGCTGGTGGGCATGTAAAACCCGATGCCAAAGAGGATGGAGAGTGGTTACATGTAACACTTGAGGACGAGGGAGTGGTTGTCGGTGCACGAGGCATGACAACGAGACACTCCTAGCAACTTCTAGGGAAAAACCGAATTCACATTAAAATGAGAGGGATCCTGAGGCTGTGCAGGTATGGGACTACATGGTTGAAGGAAGTCTTATAAGGATTATTTGGTACTACCTATACCAATACGATGCATCTTTTTTTTGGTAGCCCGTTCCATAAGAACTCCACAGTTAAGCGTGCTTGACTTGGAGTAATTTTGGGAAGGGTAACCTTCTATGAAGTTTCTCGAAAAGCGTGTGATTGTGGATAAAGTATGCTGAAAAGACTCGTGTTGGTTTCTTAGGTCAGTCGATAATCATGAAAGCAGTCTGGGGCGTTACAGAAGTTCCCCTCCCCCCACCCCCCGAGAAGAAGAAAGAGAAAATTTGGCACAGAAAAAAGGAAAGAATATTGCAGAAGTACGTGAAGCCCGAGTAGCTCATCATACGCTTAACACTATTGTAGGAGGATTCGCTGGAGGTGGAGAGACCAGTTCCACAAGAAGAAGGTATGCCAGGTCGGTTATGAATGTCGAACAAAGATCATATTCGAAAGAAAAAGAAAGCTCGGCTGCAGTCAGTTTTTCCAAAAACAATGTGGAGGGTGTGTTAGATCATGAGAACGATCCAATGGTCATTAAAGTTCAGATACACAATTGGAGCATAAGGCGAGTCTTGATAGATCTCGGAAGTTTGATGGACATCTTATATTGGGATGCATTCAAGGTAATGAACTTTGAGACCTCAGAGCCGTTGTCATTTAAAGGTACCCTTGTGGGATTCTCGGGTGAACAGGTACAGGTGCTCGGACATCTGCCCATAATGACGAATTTTGGTAGTGGGAACAATACAAAAAGTATTAAGGTAAGATATTTAATTGTTAACATCGCGTCTCTCTATAACATCATTATTGGCATACCATCTTTCAATGCTCTAGAGGCGGTATTGTTCACGCTGTATCTCACACTGAAGTATCCACTAGAAGACGTCCGAGTGGGAGTAATAAATGGTGACCAAGGACTGGCCAGAAAATGTTACAAGGATAGCTTGAGGTTCAAAAGAAACAATCAAGCTAAAGGCCCTGTCAAAGAGGAGTCTCTAAAAGTAAATTTAGTAGATATCAACTTGAAAGAAAAAGATCGGCTGACAATAAAAAAGTACCATATAACAGGAAATTTGTTACGGAACCTGGAACTACCATGGGGCTTGTAGTCTGAATTGAAGAAGTGACGTTTTATAGAAAGACTTTAAAAGCAAATATGGGAGATTTCAAGAAAAACCAAGCGGCGACAAGGAATGAAGGAACAGGCAATAGGGCTCAAAGTTTAAAAGGAATGAAGAAAAATAGGATATCTTGGGATGGGGATGTTGTCGTACCCTAAATTTTGACCAATGTTTAGCAGTCATCTGGTCCCCTAATGACCTAAAAAGGTCAAAGGGATATTGTTTTGACTTTTTTACCTTATTTACTATTTTTGGGGTAACAAATTATGGTCTAGCACTGGTTAAAGGTATTTAATTAATCCATTTATATGGGGGTGTAATAGTAAGTATTTAGGTTATTAATTAGGTTTTTAATTAAATTATTAGGAGTCGTTTTAAAATTAATCTTGTATGAGGGGTGTATTTTTAAGGATTAATGTCAGTAAATTATTACTATTTTATTTTAGGGATTTATCACTAAACCTATTTGTCAAATATTTAGAGGAGGTTTTTTATCTTGAGATTATTATTTAAAATTATTAGGTTTGTTATATTAATTAAATTATTAAATAATATTAAGGAGATGGAGTTTTTAACTTTAAATCAAGGTTTATAATTACAACTATTAATAATAATGACTATTTTGTTTGTTATTTACTATGGGAATATTATTGACCTGAATTAATTATTATTAATAGGGTTTTTGGGATCATTTAGAGGAGTCTGGTTATTCACTAACGATTTAGAATATTTTTATTCTAGGGACTAAATTAGTGGGATTATTATCTTAATTACCTTATTATTAGTTTTAACCTCATTATTAGATGATTATTATTATTCACATTAAGATTAATTATATTATTAAGGTTTATTATGGATAATTAGAGGGAGGATCAGTTTTCTATATTTAACCAGAATATTTTAATTTTAATATTAAGATTATTTTTGGGTTAATTATCTTAAGAGTCTTTATTAGTCTTATTGTTATATTGTTAATATTAGATTTATTAGGATTTTATTTTTTGTTTCGGTCAAAATGGTTGACCAACAAAATCCCAAACTTTCCATCAGAAACCCTAAATTGGCGCAAATCATGAAGCAAAATGGATCAAAATAGCTTTTAATTAAATATCAGATACAAATTGATACAAAAATACATTACAATTCAAACCTAAATCTAAGAGGTATAACAAATCAAATTAACTGGAAAATTAAATCAATTACATTACAAGAATCAAACCTAAAACTTCCTAAATTACAAATATGAAATTAAATTCCTAAACCTAAATCAACCCTATATAAGACTAAGAAATTCAGACGAGAGGAGAGACTTTTTGAAAACCCTAAGATTTATCCTTGCACCGGCAAGCCTTCACCCTTCACCAAAGCTCTGTTTCCAGAATACTTAAGGTTTCACATCGAAACCTTAAGGTCTTCGAGCTAAACCTCCAAGCCGATCGTGATTACTTGCAAAAGAGAAAGGGAGAGATTATAAGGGTAGATCGAGGAACAAAAGCAAATGGAATAGAGGGATTAAAGCAGCTACATAAGGTCACGGCAGGGGAAGGCAACCACTTAGCTTTAGATGATTATTGTTGTATCTTTTTGTCATTGATTGATTCTGGGTTCGATTTCGTGTTTGGGATTCGATCTGGGTATTTCTGGGTTTAATTAGGGTTTAGGGTTCATCTTAGGGTTAGGGTTCATCTGGGGAGGGTTAGGGTTCAGTAGGTGATGGTTAGGGTTCATCAGACTTGAACGTTGTTGGGTTAGGGTTCTTAGAACCCAGTTAGGGTTCATGGGGTTCATAGGGTTCTTAAAAAACCCAGGTTATGGTTCATGGCATGAAGGGTTTTTAGGTTGATGTTCATCACCTAGATGAACATTGGTTGACGATTTTGGTTGAACTTCAACCGAAAATCTGGGGTTCACGGTGGTCAGGGAAGGGGTTCAGGGTGGTAGAGGGTTGTCGGAGAGAAGAAAGATATAGAGAGAAGGGAGAGCGATCAGAGAGTTAGAGTGAAAGGGAGAGCAAAGAGAGAGAAAGGAGAATGAGAAATGAGATAGGGCTGAGTGAGAGTGGGTCATATACCCCCTCCGTGTAGTAACAAATGGGCGCCAAGTGGCCTGCCCAGATGCCATCAGATTGTTTGACCATCTTAGATCTAACATGAATAGGAATACCATACTCCCTTTGTTGACTTGAAATCTGGCGCGTCCGTTTCACATACATTGATTGGTAATTGGAAGCAAGGGCGAGGATCTCACGTAATCAATGTTTTAAAAACCGGACCGGTTATCGAACCGGTGAGGGTATTGGGTCACTGGTTCATTGGTCTAACCACTGGGTCATTGGTCGAACCGTGTGACTAAACCGAATAAAATCGGATAATTCATTTGAATAAACCGGTCATTATAACAAAATTATATAGGTATTAAACCGGTCGAATCAGATGACTTGGTGTCGAAAAAAAACCACTAACACCTAAAAAATTTAAAAATATTATAATTTTACAAGTTTATAATTTAAATTCAAATTTGAATCAATTATAAATTTAAGTCAAGTAATTGATTTAAAAATTTAAAAAAAGTATCAATCTCAAATACAAACTTATGTTTGTTATTTATATAACATGCATTATGTAGCGGGGAAATTTATGAGTGTAAGCTATTGATTAACTTAACTAAAAAATAAGCAAGAGTCGCCACCGAACTTTCATTTTTATCCACAAAGGGAAAGGAAAAAGAGCGAACAAAACCTAAAGAGTTCTAAAAAAACAAGAACAAACAGAGAATGGGTAAGGGGGGTTGGTTACGCAATGGGAAGGTGTTAGCACCCAAAACGTCTATAGTACTCTATAGGAAACCTTTGAAATATCTACCGCTTTTGGTCTGAAAAGGGTTTGCTTGTAAAGAGATTGAGAAGATGAGAGGAGAATTATTATTTTTAAGATTTTTGTGTTTGGAGAGACTTATCGCCTCATGCCTACGTACCCAAGATGTGCAATGAAGGATCAAAACCCCGTAGTTCGTGGTACAAAGAACAAAAATTGTTGGTTTTGATTGATTTTTAAGTGTAAAGACAAGTCGTCATTCCTAAGCGAATAATTCCGCTTAAAGAAATGAATCATGTCTAAACTTATGAAAAAGAGTTTAAAAGAAAAAAAAGGTGCATAAAAGCAAAAAATATTTGAGTGAGTTTTATATTTTTTATGTTTTCATGAAATAGTCAAAATATGGTTAAGATGAATTGACATTTATAAAAGAAAACAAAGTTTAAAAAGTCACTTGACAAAAGTCAAGGTTTTATTATGAAAGCGGTTTTAAGTTGAAAAACAAGAAGGTTTTGAAAAAGAGAGAAGATTTTGAAAATTTAAGAATGGGGAGGAGAAGAAGTGACTATCCTAGTGCATAAAGTAAAAGCTAGGGAAAAGAAGGATCTAACCAAAATGGAGCCACTTCAAAGCAATATTAAAAGAATTCCATCCTTAAGCAAATTGGTCACATAAAGGTAAGTCTTCAATCAATACTCCAATTAAAGGGATAAGAAGTCCTAATTCTAGGTCCATAAGTCCAATATTACTTCAAAAGAGGTCCATAAAGAGATCACTCCAAAGCATAGGATAGTAACCAATAGTCCAAGATGAGGAGAATTAAGTTTTTTATGGTTTAAGCCTTTATTAATATTTTAAGTCCAAATGGACAAAAGAAAAATGGCATAAGCATAAACATGTGTCCAACGGACAAAGGAAAAATTGCGGAAGCATAAACATATGTCCAACGGACAAAGGAAAAATTGCGGAAACATAAATATGATATGAAATGAAGCATAAAAAAAAAGAGATAGGGAGCGAGAAGGAAACATAAACAAAATTAATACAAAATATTGTTAGTAAGTTAGTGATTAGTTGTTAGTATTAGTGATCAACAACAATTGAATAATTGCACTTAGGTCAAGGTTGATGAAACTCATTGGAGGATTGATAAGACCAAAGCCTCCTAACAACAAGTTTCATGAGTTGTGAACCATAAGACAAATAATCAACTATTCTTGAAAGTTTTTCGATGCGGGACAAATATTGCGCTATGTTAAGCAATCGCCGAGTAATTTACGGAGTAGTTACCCTACAATGTGGCCGGTCAATAACTCTTTGTGCTAATGTATGCTAGATGAACGATATATAGATCGTCATGCGAAAGCAATACCGCACGAAAAGAAAAGTGGTAGCGATCTCGTCTCGATCGAAATTCAACAAAAGAATTCCAAGATCTTTAGACTTTCATCGATCAAAAAGAAAAAGAAATAGATGAAGAGAAAGCCAAATTAAACCACACAAATATGTGATCTAAGGCTAAGAACAAAGGAAAGGGGAAGCAAATGGAAAAAGAACCAAAACAGCCCCGAAAACAAACAATTTTCACATTCTGGAGGCTGGTTAATCGATTAACCAACTCACAGTGTAATTAGGTTAATCGATTAACCAGTGCAAATTTCCAGTTTTTTGCGCAAAAATAAGCTATTAATCGATTAACTTAAATGCACATGTTTTGGTTAATCGATTAACACTGTGAAAACATCAGAAAATCAGTTTGAAAATTGCCAAATTCTTAATCACTCATTTCTTCAAACATCTTAGGATCAAGGATTCAATTGTGCACGAATTTTGGAGTAAAACAGCAGCAAAAACCAGCAATCAACACAAATTGCAAGATCCAAAGATCAAGCAAACAAGGTCAACAAAAGATCTACATTATGGAAGATGAAGATGAAGCTTCAACAATGGTGAAAAGTGAATTACTAATCCAAATCAGAAAATTCTTCCAAATTTCCAGCAAGATCTACACTCCAAAACCTTGATCTATGAACAAAAACAAGAAATGATGAAGATTTAGCTCTAAATTAGTAAGAATCAATGTGAATTCTTACTAACTTATGAAAGAAGAAATTGAGCTTTTGGTGAATTTGTGGTTTGGGGAGAGAAATTGCAAGGGATTTGTTGGCTATCAAAAGCTTGTGAAATGAGTGAAAAGAAGCCTCTATTTATAGAATTTAGGCTTGGAAATTTGGTGGTTTGGAATTAGGCTTGGATGATCAAAATTAGGGTTGGAATTCAAATTTGGAGGGAAATCACAAAAGAGTGGTGATTAGTGATAGTACATGGTGGGGAATAATCAAAGTGATGTAGGGAATTAAAATGAGATGGTCTAGAATATTCCAAATGTGATCAAGGGCTAAGATTGGTGCCAATTGCTGCAGAATTTGAATTTGGCACATTTTTTCAAAAATTGCACGTGTTAATCGATTAACCACTTCACAGTGCAATTAGGTTAATCGATTAACACAGTGAAAAATGGCAAAAAAATGGCTTTTTGATGTGCTGTCTTGGCTCTGGCTCGATTTTCTTGCTTGTCAAAGAAGGCATGGAAATAAACACATGAACCTTGGAGTCTCTTGAATGATAATCAATTAAATCTTGGAAACTCTTGATCAGATAATTTTTGAATTCATTGTAGATCAACTTTGACTTTTCTCAGATAAAATTCATTCGAGCTGTGGGACTGTTATGTTGGCATTTTTAACCTGTTCTTCCCCTGAAAATGTTAGTGAAAGAAAACAAAATATTTTTGGATTTTAATTAATGGTTAGTAAACATAAACAAATTAAACAACTCAAACGCACACAAACTCGAAGATCCCTGCAAGGCACAATCCTATCAAAGAGGGGACCAATATGTGATCTTGTTTATGGTATGCAAAAATGCAAATGACATGTGGGATCTTAGGGGTAAAAATTAGGGTATTACAGCTGCCCCTATTTAAGTTTCTTCTATCCAGAGATAAGAAGATTGACATCTTTGTCTCGACGAGATAGAAGAGACTTAAATATAACAATAAGCCTGAATTTTTGGCCCTAAGAGACCATAAAATGATATGATTGTGCAAATGATATGCAGACACAAGACCACTGTGGGGAGAAAATGCCACAGGGGACAAACAAAACAAAGAACGGGAGAAAGAAAACTCCACCGAGGAAACACATCACAGGAGACCACCAACTAGCTGGGGAACACACTGCACAACTACTGGGACTCAGCTGAGGAAAAGATTTAAACTGGGGATAACTGTATATGGAAATAAACCACAACACAATAAGGATATAATTCAACAGGGAAGACCTAGCACAACCAGGCTCCACACGAGGAAAATCCAAACCTCAACAATGAACTATCTCTAGCATATCGAAGAGACTAACCATCCATCGGAGTAGAAAACCTCAACAAAGAACTATCCCGTCTAACCGAAGAGACTTACCATTCATCGTAGTAACAAATCTCAACGACGAACTGTCCCGTCAAACCGAAGAGACTTACCATTCATCGGATTCACAAAATCTCAACAACGAACTGTCCCATCAAACCGAAGAGACATACCATTCATTGGAGTCACAAAATCTCAACAACGATCTGTCCCATCAAACCGAAGAGACTTACCATTCATCGGAGTCACAAAATCTCAACAACGAACTATCCCATCAAACCGAAGAGACTTACCGTTCATTGGAGTCACAAAATCTCAACAACGAACTGTGTCGTCAAACCGAAGAGACTTACCATTCATCGGAGTAACAAAATCTCAACAACGAACTGTCCCATCAAACCGAAGAGACTTACCATTCATTGGAGTAACAAATCTCGATGACGAACTGTCCCCTCAAACCAAAGAGACTTACCATTCATCGGAGTCACAAATCTCAACAACGAACTGTCCCGTCAAACCGAAGAGATTTACCATTCATTGGAGTCACAAAAGGTATTAACTGCATCACCTCAGGCTTCTCAAATAAAGGAATGCCACGAAACAGTATTGAACCTTCAAAAGGGGAATCATACGCAGATTTCAGCTGAAGGGCGCAGAATCTTCAAAGGTGCAAAATAGATGCACTCTCAATCTAGGTTTCACAGCCTAGAGATCCAAACAAATATTGCAGGGGACCAAAGTTCAATCCAGGAACAAGCTGGAGAGAAACGGTCAAACAATACTCATCCCGAGGAGGAAATATCTCAACTGGGGACTAATTCCATCCAGATAATGAACTGGAGAGGAAACTGAATCAAAGTTTTCCACGAGAAATAAACTCAATGGGGAATTAACAAAGATAGGCATTTTCTGCTTAGGGGTCGACACTCTAAATGGAGAGAGGACAACACATGCTCTACGGGGATAACAACGTCAGAGAGCAAAGAAGCACCAACACAAAATGCAAAAATGCAAAATGCAACAACAATATGATATGCACAACAAATGAATGCGCATGCGATGCGTATGAGTATGAATATGCTGACAAGACAGACATAAAGAATAAGCAGAGGGTGGAATAAACATCACAATACCACTAAATACTCGGCTAATCTCAACAAGATGAAGATATCATTAGCAACTCTGCTAGGCATTTTAGCTGAAGAAAACCTGCAAGAGATAAACAAAAGCCATCAAAGGAAAATAAATCCTACTACAAGGCTCAAATCTTGCTGGAGAAGAGAAAATACTCCTTGGGGAAAGACCCAAATATTAATCTTCTAACATAGATGATCCACAAAGAGGATAACAACATAAACTCTGCTTTGAGGATGGCAGGAAATCTGTCAAGGAATCACACAACCCAAATCTTTCTGAATCTTCCTGGGGATCATAAAAATTCACCGGAACTTTCATTTCAAAAGGATGAAGAGATCTGCTGCGGAGAAAATAAAGAATGAATCCGCTGGGGATTGTGGTCATATAAACATCTGTGCAAAAATCCACTAGGAAAACAAGGCAGATCTGCTGGAGATACGAGAACACTCTCAGAGGATTAACCAATTCTGAGCAAAGCATCCTGGACTTGCTGGGAAAATAGCAAAAGGTCAAATTGTGGAGGATTTTAGATCAATACTCATCATGAGTGAGAGAAAACCCAATAGGTAACTAAAAGAGATATCATCAGCAACTTCACTGGGGAATAGCCGCATTAGTGATGCATAATCTTCACTAGGAGGATAAATCTCTGAAAAATAATCCGGAAAGAAGCACATCTTGGACCTGTCGGGGAAATGAGAAATTAACCTCACTGCTTTATGCTTGGAGAACAAACGAAACAATAATGCTCTGTCTTCGCTGGGGAATCAGCAAGGATAAATCCCTGGGTAGAACAACCTGGAGAGAAAAACATCCACAATACAAGATGAAACACAGCAAGCGATCACCACGTCAATGCTTCTTAGAAGAGAATAACATCGCTCTCTATTTGGGGATATCCAAAGCAACAACAGCACGTTTAGAGTGTAAAACTCTGAGTGAAGATTCCTCATATGATTTCGGCTAGGGACAGCGAAAATGAATCTTTGCGTGGGGACCACCATTAAGGAGAAGTGCACCTCAAAACTACTCAAACTGCCTGACTATAACATAATCAGCTGGAGAAGAATCAGATCAAGACCTAGCTGGGGAGAAACCAAGCACCACTGGACCTTATGAATTCAACACATCATAACAAACCCAACATCTTATCATCCATTAATCACATTCATAGGAACAAACTCTGTCGAGGAAATATCAACAAACTCTACTGAGGAAAATATCGACAAACTCTACTGAGGAAAATATCGACAAACTCTACTGGGGAGCTGTCGATAAACTCTGCCAAAGGAGCGAGAACGAACCCTGCTGAGGAAAACATCGATCCTACCATTCTTGGAATAACCATTGATGTTCCTTTTTTATATTCATAAATCAAAGGAAAATGTTTTTATAATTTTCAAAGATTTAAATCAATTATTTACATTTTGTTTCAAAAATCATCATAAAAAATAAATGAAATTTTGCAAACAGAAACAAAATACGAATTGCAAACAAAGGGACAAAGGCACAAATTTTATTAATAGAATGGAAGTCCGCAAATGGCGTAATTCCATGGATCATTACAAAATTTGAAAAATGGTAAATACATGGAAAGGGTTACATTGAAATACAATGACCACTATTCTCCCTAACAACTTTGAAATCCACTGTGCTCAAACCTTCAGCCGAGGATGATTGAAGCAGAATCCTTGATAGACAATGTTGCTTTCAAATGATCAAGACTGGCCAGATGCAGTTACTAGCCAGAATCCCTAACTTTTGCCTAGATTGCCCTTTCGGGTTTTCAATCTACCGGGATGA
This sequence comes from Lathyrus tuberosus, assembly GCA_022829125.1. Taxonomy (NCBI): domain Eukaryota; kingdom Viridiplantae; phylum Streptophyta; class Magnoliopsida; order Fabales; family Fabaceae; genus Lathyrus; species Lathyrus tuberosus. Next base: position 18,278,094 of record JALAZF010000005.1, on the reverse strand, counting down.
TTATTTCTGTTTTTGTCTCTAATTTTTGCCTGGACCGCCCTTTCGGGTTTTCAGTCCACCGAGATGCTCATTTTTTCCTAAGCCGCCCTTTCGGGTTTTCAACTTAGCGAGTTGTTCTTTTATTATTTTAGGCGAAGTATTTCTTGACTGCATCAGCATTCACAGGACGAGTGAACTCTTCACCATCCATAGTTGTAACGAGTAATGCACCGCCAGAGAAGGCTCTCTTAACAACATATGGGCCTTCATAATTGGGAGTCCACTTGCCCCTAGAATTATTGGTAGAAGTCGAGATCCTTTTGAGCACGAGGTCGCCTTCTCTGAACACACGAGGTCGGACCTTCTAATCAAAAGCTTTCTTCATTCTCTGTTGATACAATTGGCCATGACACAAGGCCGTCATGCTTTTCTCTTCAATCAGATTCAACTGGTCATATCTGCTTTGGCACCATTCAACCTCAGACAATTCAGCTTCCATCAAAACTCTCATAAAAAGGATTTCAACCTCTACCGGGAGCACTGCTTCCATACCATAAGTAAGAGGGTTGCCCCTGTTGAAGTACGGACGGATGTACGATACCCAAGCAAAGCAAAAGGGAGCATCTCATGCCAATCCTTGTAAGTAAGAACCATCTTCTGAACAATCTTCTTAATATTCTTATTGGCAGCTTCAACAGCCCCATTCATCTTAGGTCTGTAGGGAGAAGAATTATGATCCTCAATCTTAAATTCATCGCATAATTCCTTCATCATCTTGTTATTCAGGTTCGACCCATTATCAGTGATAATATTGCTCGGAATACCATACCGACAGATGATTTGATTCTTAATAAACTGGACCACTACTTGCTTGGTCACATTGGCATATGATGCTGCCTTAACCCACTTGGTAAAATAGTCAATAGCCACCAATATGAAATGGTGTTCGTTCGACGCTTTGGGCTCAATCATTCCAATCATATCAATGCCCCACATGGAGAAAGGCCAAGGAGAAGAGATAACATTGAGAGGAGTTGGAGGCACATGAATTTTATCAGTATAAACCTAGCACTTATGGCACTTCTTCACAAATTTGTAAAAGTCAGATTCCATTGTCAGCCAATAGTAACCTGCTCTCAACATCTTCTTAGCCATTGCATGCCCATTGGTATGGGTACCAAAAGATCCTTCATGAATTTCTTTCATCAACATGTCTACTTCGTGTCTATCCACGCATCTGAGCAAGACCATGTCATAATTTCTTTTATACAGTGCATCATCATTCAAGAAGAAACTACCAGCCAATCTTCTCAAAGTCTTCTTATCTTTCTTGGATGCCCCAAGCGGGTACTCTTGATTTTGAAGAAAGCATTTAATATCATAATACCACGGTTTATCATCAACAACCTCTTCAACCGCAAATACTTGAGCTGGTCTGTCAAGACACATAACATTGATTTTGGGCACATCATTCCACCAATTCACCACAATCATGGAGGATATAGTTGCTAAGGCATCTGCCATTAGATTTGCTGCTCTGGGTACATGGTGAAACTCAACCTTATTGAAGAAAGTTAACAACCTTCTTGCATAATCTCGATAAGGAATCAAATCAGGTTGACATGTCTCCCATTCTCCTTTAATCTGATTAATCACTAGGGCTGAATCTCTGTATACATCAAGAATCTTGATTCTTAAATCAATAGCTTCTTCCAAGCCCATAATACACGCTTCATACTCAGCCGCATTATTTGTGCAAGTGAACATCAACCTTGCAATGAAAGGAATGTGAGAACCATGAGGAGTAACAATTATTTCCCCAATACAATTGCCATATTAACAGCTCCATCAAAAATCAAACCCCAATGGGATCCAGGCTCAGGCCCTTCATTAGGTAATGGTTCTTCACAATCTTTTACCTTTAAATACATCACATCCTTATCAGGAAAATCAAACCTGATTGGTTGATAATCATCAATTGGCTGGTGTGCCAAATGGTCAGCGAAAACACTTCCTTTTATCCCTTTTTGAGTTCGGTACTCGATATCATATTCTGACAACAACATTTGCCAACGTGCAATCCTCCCAGTTAAAGCAGGCTTTTCAAAGATATACTTGATTGGATCCATTTTGGATATCAACCAAGTCGTATGATTCAACATACACTGGCGGAGGCGCTTGGCAGCCCACGCTAAAGCGCAACATGTCTTTTTAAGCATAAAGTACCGAGACTCACAATCGGTGAACTTCTTACTCAAATAATAAATGGTAAATTCTTTTTGACCAAATTCATCTTGTTGACCTAGGACACAACCCATAGACTCTTCTAGCACAGTCAAATACATGATCAAAGGTCTTCCTTCCACGGGAGGAGACAAAATCGGAGGTTCAAGCAGATACTCTTTAATTCTTTCAAAAGCTTTCTGACAATCCTTTGTCCAGACACAACCCTGATCTTTGCGAAGAAGCTTAAAGATCGGCGCACATGTGGCAGTCATATTGGATATAAATCGGGAGATTTAATTCAAACATCCCAAGAATCCTCTTACTTGTTTTCTGCTTTGGGCGCAGGCATTTCCTGAATGGCTTTAACTTTACCAGGATCAACTTCAATGCCTTTTTGGCTGACAATAAAGCCCAACAACTTTCCAGAACGGACACCAAAAGTACATTTATTTGGATTCAAACGGAACTTAAACTTTCTCAAACGCTAAAATAACTTCAATAAGTACTCAATATGATCTTCTTCAGTCTTCGACTTACAAATTATATCATACACATAGACCTTAATTTCTTTATGCATCATATCATGGAACAAAGTGGTCATAGATCTCTGGTACGTTGCACCAGCATTTTTCAAACCGAAGGGCATCACTCTGTAACAGAATGTTCCCTAGGGTGTAATGAATGTTGTTTTTTCCATATCCTCGGGTGCCATCTTTATTTGATTATAACCGGAAAATCCATCCATAAAAGAAAAGATCATGAATTTAGCAGTATTATCTACCAACATGTCAATGTGTGGCAATGGAAAATCATCTTTTGGAATAGCTTTATTCAAATCTCTATAGTCAACGCACATTCGGACTTTTCCGTCTTTCTTTGGAACAGGCACAATATTGGCCACCCATTGAGGATATTCAGAAGTCACAAGAAAACCAGCATCAATATGCTTTTGAACCTCCTCTTTGATCTTCACAGCCATGTCAGGATAAGTTCTTCTCAATTTTTGCTTCACAGGTGGACATTCAGGCTTCAACGGCAATCTATGCTCCACAATATCAGTATCAAGACCAGGCATGTCTTGATAGGACCAAGCAAACACGTCAACATATTCTCTAAGAAACTCCACAATCCTCTTCTTAACATCTGACTGAAGCAGTGCCCCAATCTTGACTTCTATTATCTCATCACTGAACCCAAATTAACCAATTCCAACGGCTCTTCATGAGGTTGAATGGCCTTTTCCTCGTGCTCAAGCAAACGAGAAATTTCATCTGGAATCTCCTCAATATCCTCTTATTCAGCTCCAAACACAGCGAACTCAAAGTTGGGGGGGGCATAGGGTCATTGTTTTCAATGGGTTTAACAATCAATCTGCACAATGATTTATGTTTGATTTTAGAATATGAACAAAAAGTGCAAGTATCATGCAGATAAAAGTGATTATCACATTATTATTATTTTTGGTTTTTTATGTTACCATTTTTCAGAAATAAAACAAAAAGGGAAAAGCATAATATGGATAAACAAAATAACATTTTATTGATGATGATAAAATTTGAAACAAAGCCCTCACAAATTCACTTTCACCTTGGGCAGAGTGAAAGGATTTTTGAAAGAAACAAAAACAAATTACTTTGAAATATGAACAACATTAGGAACATCAACAGCTATCCAATTCTGGCAGACTTGTCCATGTGTCACGAAGTTGGGAAGTTCTTCCTTTTCATCATCTTCAATGATGGCAGTGACTTCATATTTCGGTTCCTTAAACTTCTTCCGAGGGGAATAAAAAGGCACATATGCATCCTCTGGGGACATATACCCGGGGCCTTCCAAATAAGGCTCCCAGTCTTCAGCAGGAATGACATCATCTTCAGAACCAAACGGGATGTAACCTACAGAGTCATCTTCAAGAATTGCAGCCGTAGAAAGATCTTCACTAGGGCATTCTTGAACCATATTGACAGACGCCTTGCCATGATTAGGCAGCGGATTCAATTGGACATTAGGGTTGGAATCTTAAAAAGACAAAATACCACTCCTAGCCAATCTTTGGACTTCCATCTTCAATGGATAACAGTTCTCAGTGTCATACCTAGCTCCTCCCTGATGGAAAACACAATGAGCTTCAGGCTTATACCACCATGGTGAATCTTTTGGAACAGCAGGCGGTGGACGGGTCTGGACAAGATTCTTCTTAATTAAACAAGGAAGCAATTCCGTGTAGGTCATCGGAATCGGATCAAAATCCTTCTGAAAATGGCCCCGTTGATTGTTTGGCTGATTAGAACGTTGTTGCTGAGCAGGAGCTGCCTGAACAACAGGAGCTGAACTGATAACAGGAGTGACAGATGCAACATGTTACTGACACTGATTATTTCTATTGCGAGGTCCTCTATACCTTTCTCGAGAAACGACATTGGTCTCTCCTTCTTTCTTTTTGGTAAATCCTCCACTATATTTCTTGGAACTTCAGTAAAATTGCCATCTTTCGACAAACGTCCCTCACGGACACCCTCTTCCAATCTCATCCCCATGTTAACCATCTCAGTGAAATCACTCGGGGCACTAGCAATCATACGCTCATAATAGAAAGGACTCAGAGTTTTCAGAAAAATTTTGGTCATCTCTTTTTCTTCCAAAGGAGGGTTGATCTGAGCAGCGATCTCGCGCCACCTTTGCACGTATTCTTTGAATGTCTCCTTATCTTTCTGAGCCATTGCTCGAAGCTGGTCACGATCAGGAGCCATATCCACATTATACTTATATTGTTTCACAAACGCCTCGCCCAAATCTTCAAAAGTGCGAACTCGAGTGCTGTCAAGTCCCATATACCATTTCAAAGCTGCACCGGACAAACTATCTTGAAAGGAGTGAATGAGGAGCTGATCATTATCCTTATGAGCCGACATCTTACGAGCATATATAGTCAAGTGACTCAACGGACAAGAGTTACCCTTATACTTTTCAAAGTCAGGGACCTTGTGTAACACCCCATTTCCCATCGCGAATAAATAATACATAAACTAATCAGAGTAGATAAAAAAGTATTTTTCTGACAGAAACAAGGATGCCACATTTTAAAGAAAGAAAACACAAACCATGCTCAATTATTTGATACATAACACAAAATGGAATAACCCCAAAGGGAAACTTTTTCCAACAAAAGGAAAGTTCAATTATGGAATAAAGCGGAAAGATCCATAACTGACTTATTTTACAAAATAAATTATTTTATAACATCAAAATACTCATACAGGGTAATACAAAATGAATCTCACAAAGGTATACATATACATAACATAATCGTTCCCGACTCCCGTGTTACGTATCAGAGCAGACACCAAGACCGACAAACAGATGGAGAACTAATCTTCACAAAAGCCTCCAAGACACAAATCTGCAATTGCCTCATAGAGCAACAAACCACGTCAGAAGGATGAGAAATAACAACTAAATCAAGATTGCATAATAATATGCAAAAACACATAAAAATTCACATGCATAGTTATTCTCATTACAAGCATCAAATACAATACATATGACATATATCAATTATACCAACATAATAACGCATTCACACATAATGCACACCAAAGTTATGACAAATGGAAACACATCACCACATCACATAGCATGTCTATACATAAGACATATTATCCACAACCAATGCATTTATCACATATGCACATCAATTCACCAATGATATCACAAACTTAACACATAGTCAATTCATTCATGATTTTCCACACATAATCACATAATCATTCCATTCATGATTTTCCACACATAATCAATCCATTCATGATTTATGCATATGCACAGAGACCGACATAACGACTCTATGCAATGCATATGTGGTACCATCCATCCATCAATCTCATCACCAGTTCACTCAGGAACTATTGGAATCATTGCTTGTTACTGAGGACCACTCATGTAACACCCCGTCGGGCAAACGATGTTCCCCGTCACTTTCGGTCCTCTTTGTATAAGGCGCACGACGTTTATGGATCACTTTCAGTCCTCTTTGTATAAGGCGCACGATCCGATCGCTTTCGGTCCTCTTTGTATAAGGCGCACGATCGTCTATAATCATCACTTTCAGTCCTCTTTGTATAAGGCGCACGATGTTATAGCGGATTCCCTCTGGAACCGTTCCGTCGCTCACACCCCACAAGGGCACACGACATCACAAGATGCATATCATGATGCTTGACATACAAGAACTCATGACAATCAAATGCATCACCACAATTCAACAATATGAATTATCTCATCATCAATATTCATGCATTGGAAATCAATTCAAACAATGCACTTACTTGCCATAAGGCCACCAAATAACACACATTGAATTTTACATAAAAATGCATTTCATCATAATCCACAACCACCACAATTAGCATTTTAGCATATACATTCATATCAATTCACATCAAGAATTACTCACCATCAACCACAACAATCACAACAACTTATCACATGCTTCAACATCATACAAACCACAACAATCCCACAAAACATCATAACAACATACATTGATATTTAATCAAACAATGTATTTTACCACCCCACAACATAATTATCACATCCATCAACATCATATAAACCACACAAAAGCTCCACGTTACACAACAATAGCACAACACACAGTAAAACACCAACCGCACGCATTTAACGCGATAAAAACCTGACAACCCGATTATTTTTCAAAAACACGAATTAATTAAATCATCTTTTACCCTCCAACCCATTTTTAACAGATAGAATATTTCATTAGCTTTCCACCGCTTCGAACGGGGACTAAAACGGACTTACGGATCAAAAGTTATGAATTTTTGAAGTTTTGGAATTTTTCATTTTTGCCCAGACCACGCTGAGCGCGCTACCTGCTGAAACTCAGCCTTAAAAACACCATTTTTAGACTTCCAGACATCCGTTTTCGATTCCGTAAAAAGCTGCGATCTCAGAATTCGACGTACTACAATATTTTCACCATTAAAAAGCCATCCAACACATTTTCCACGGTTGAAATATTTTGAAACATAATTTTATCAATTTAACCCAATTCCAAACTCGATCAAAATCACTCGAAAACACACAAACAACCATTCCCGATTAAATATCAACCTATACCAATGTTACCAGACATATCCAAACACTTTTACTCGATCACAACATCAATTTGCACAAAAAATCGATATATATATAAAACGCAAAAGTTACAAATTCAATCAAACGATCATACTAAATCACGACCCAACATCACTCGACTCTACTAGGCGAGTTATTCCGACTTTCGTCCGTGAAAACATCGATTTCTATTCATTTCTACCATTTCGACCCAAAATGAAAACTAGAAGAAAATCACCAAAACAATCCAAGAAAACATACACATATACATATACAAGCAAGATATAATCGAAACTTCTCACCCTTACCCGATTAATCGCGAGTGAAACGGAGAATCTTCGATTTTCCCCTCTTTTCTTCTTCTCCCTTTCTTTCCTCTCTTTTCTCTTCTTTTCCTTTTCTTTCTCTTCTTTCTCTTTTCTTTCTATTTCTCTCTCTATTTCTATTTATAACAAAATATCTAACTATCTAAAATGACCATTTTGCCCTTACGCTCAAATATCTCCCAAACGCTCTCAAAACGCGATAAAACATAAACAGCGATGAAATATATTTTCGGGAAATAAAAGTTGAAAAAAAATTATAATTTATTGAAAATATTTTTCCTATCAGAGAAATTAACCAATTAACTCAATTAGCAGGTAAAATACAATAAATTCACACATTTCACAAAATTCAAATAAATGAAATAAATAAATAGAATTAAACAAATCGGGGCGTTACAACTCTCCCCCACTTAGACATTTTCGTCCTCGAAAATATAACCGATACAAACAACTCGGGATACGACTCTCGCATCCGACTAACCAACTAACATGCCAACACTAGGCACACCACGAATAACACAAACTGACAAACCACCTAGCTAACAACAACTACAACAACGACACGACAACGACGACCACTACAACGACAAGATGCAAAGCCCATACAATGCACTTGATGACTAACTCACAACTCAAAGAATACCCCAGCTACGAACACACACCGAAATTAGCTACTCGCACTCGAACCAACACAATGGAAACGAGGCAACAACACAAACAAGAACACAAAGTTCCACGACACTACAATGTCTCAACAACCTCGACCAAACCAGGATACCAAACATCCTTGTCACACAACCATATTACAACAATGCTACGATTCCCCAATCGAACATATAACCAAAACATCCATCTACATAGTATCCCATGGATAACATTTAAACCTTTCACCTAACACTTCCATTCTGAAATGTCCAAAGATCTTATCATTCCTACATGTTTTCAATGTCCAACCTATGAACTCTTACAAGTCAAACACGCATATACGAATTGTGCCATATCGCGCTTCCGTTGCGCACTCTGTTTACTCGTAACCATCAAAACCACCAATCTCACGTCCAAAGTCTAACTCTTTCTCATATTCGCCAAAAATCACTGTTCACTTTTAATATACCCAACCTCACACTCTACTGTGTTAGCTTACACACCAGACACAAGTCTCTGAACTGCTCAAATAATTCTAACTCCCTGACCATCAAAACAGACATGTATAAAACTTTTGACTTTACTCATCACGCACGACATTAACTTTACCAATAGGATAATTCCAGCTAAAGTCATAACTCACCACAAATTCCAACCATCCTCGCTGTCTCGTACTATATTCCTTCCGACCAAACAGGTACTCAATATTCTCGTGATTACTAAACACTTCGAACCCAGAACCATAAAGATAATACCTCCAAATTTTCCAACACAATACAACCGCAACCAATTCCAAATCCTGAATAGTATAGATCCTCTTATGAATCCTCAATTTTCGTAAAGCATAAGTCACGACTTTACCCTCTTGCATTAACACACTGACTAAACTCATCAAGGACACATCATAATACCGCACAAACGGTTTATTAGAAACACACAGAATCAAAACTAGAGTCGTAGACAATTTCTACTTTAACCCTCTCAAACTTCCCCTACAATGAACAACCAAAGCAAACAACTTATCCTTTGCAAGTCAACCGAAGTAACGAAAATGCTAACTTGGAAAAACCTTCCATAACCTCCGATAATAATCAACTGAAGTCCAAAAAGATTCTATTCTCCGTAACCAACTTCAGAGCCTCTCATTGTAGAACTGTATCTACTTCCAATGGATCCGTAAAAATACCATCATCAGAAATCACATATCCAAGAAACTAACCTTTTTCAACCGAAATTCCTACTTGAATAATTTAGCATAACACTCTGTCTCCTTTCAATACTTGTAAGTCAACTCTCAAACACTCTACCTTTTCTTCCTCTGAGTTTATAACACATCCAAATATTCTCAATTAAAACCACCACGAACTTATCCAAATTCACGACACAATCAAATCGACCACTAAATCTCAACACCATTTTTACAAGAAAGAACATCTCAATCCGAGTTACGAATCAAAAGTTATGGATTTTAGAAAAAAACAAGTTTTATTTTTGCTCCAAGTCGCGCTAAGCAGGCTCCGTCCCGCACTGAGCGCGCTCCTCAATGCCTGGAGAGGTTCAAAATTCTGCAGACCGCGCTGAGCGGGAATCTGCGCGCTGAGCGGGCACTGCGATTTTAAAAAAAATAGCCCTTCGACGGTCCTTCCCAAAACTCACCATTTTCATCTCAAATCAGTTCCAACCAGCATAACAAGTATCAACAACCCACCAAAAGGAACTCTTAATATCAGTATTACATCTACACATAAGGGTTTTCTCAAGATTTTCATTAATGCTCTAAAACTCCAAAGACTCCAAACCGCACCAGAACTCTAAGTTTCGCTTTCCAAAGTCTCAATACCATTTTACCCATCATGCTTGTTATTCCGTTCAATCATCCTTCCTTTTTGTTGCCAACAATACTGGAGCTCTCCAAGACGACACACTTGACCTCACAATTCTCCTTTCCAGTAAATCTTCCAACTGTTCTATCAGTCCTAACATCCAATATTCCATCCGAAAATACATCTGAAAATCACGCACAACTGGAAGCCCATCACTGTGGCCTTTCTGCCAATTTCTAGAAAACTATCATCACAAACATAACAACATCTGAGTTTCACTTCCTACAAGTTCTCCCACTTACTTAGCAGATCCAAACCTCAAATCCTCACCTTCGTCAAATTTAAGTTCACACTTTACTCTCTGAGAACAACCATTAACGATACCCAATCGTTCTCTCTCAATGACTTCCCAACTGGACCAACATACCAAAACCTCTAATCCGCCTCACCTTCAGATATAAGAATCTTCATTGACTCAACAAAACAATCCGTAATCAATTCCTTAATTCCAAACAATTCATTGCCCACACTATCAAAGCCGAAAAGACATGTCTATTCCATTCAACATAATTCCGTCTACTATCAACAAGAGATTAAGGGTGATCAGTTCCTCAATTTGTCAATAGACAGCCGACAATCATGATGAGGCATAAACCGTCTTTACCAAACTATAATAGTATTCCTTACATCCTGTGCACAAAACTATTTAAGGCACAAATCCTTAGTTGACATAAACCTTACCTCCGCATCCCTTCTGGAACTGGAAACCACACTGTCCAAACAACACTTACAATCTTGCAATTCACAACAGTGAGTCAGCGCTCCACACCTGAAGCAACATGGAGAAGCACCAGCTTCTCCCCCCACTTATCTCATTCCCACACCTGAAGACAAAAGATTAGGAAATCGGAAAGCACTAACAGTGTTCCACACACATATCACGTACTAAGGAATAAACAACATCGACAGTATTCAACTGTCACACCAACTGACTCAACAACTTGGTCGGACGGACCAACCTGCTCTAATACCACTATTGTAACACCCCATTTCCCATCGCGAATAAATAATACATAAACTAAACAGAGTAGATAAAAAAGTATTTTTCTGACAGAAACAAGGATGCCACATTTTAAAGAAAGAAAACACAAACCGTGCTCAATTATTTGATACATAACACAAAATGGAATAACCCCAAAGGGAAACTTTTTCCAACAAAAGGAAAGTTCAATTATGGAATAAAGCGGAAAGATCCATAACTGACTTATTTTACAAAATAAATTGTTTTATAACATCAAAATACTCATACAGGGTAATACAAAATGAATCCCACAAAGGTATACATATACATAACATAATCGTTCCCCGACTCCTGTGTTACGTATCAGAGCAGACACCAAAACCGACAAACAGATGGAGAACTAATCTTCACAAAAGCCTCCAAGACACAAATCTGCAATTGCCTCATAGAGCAACAAACCACAGCAGAAGGGTGAGAAATAACAACTAAATCAAGATTGCATAATAATATGCAAAAACACATAAAAATTCACATGCATAGTTATTCTCACCACAAGCATCACATACAATACATATGGCATATATCAATTATACCAACATAATAACACATTCACACATAATGCACACCAAAGTTATGACATATGGAAACACATCACCACATCACATAGCATGTCTATACATAAGACATATTATCCACAACCAATGCATTTATCACATATGCACATCAATTCACCAATGCTATCACAAACTTAACACATAGTCCATCCACACATAATCACATAATCAATCCATTCATGATTTTCCACACATAATCAATCCATTCATGATTTATGCATATGCACAGAGACCGACACAACGACTCTATGCAATGCATATGCGGTACCATCCATCCATCAATCTCATCACCAGTTCACTCAGGAACTATTGGAATCATCGATTGTTACTGAGGACCACTCATGTAACACCCCGTCGGGAAAACGATGTTCCCCGTCACTTTCGGTCCTCTTTGTATAAGGCGCACGACATTTATGGATCGCTTTCAGTCCTCTTTGTATAAGGCGCACGATCTGATCACTTTCGGTCCTCTTTGTATAAGGCGCATGATCGTCTATAATCATTGCTTTCAGTCCTTTTTGTATAAGGCGCACGATGTTATAGCGGATTCCCTCTGGAACCGTTCCATCGCTCACACCCCCCAAGGGCACACGACATCACAAGATGCATATCATGATGCTTGACATACAAGAACTCATGACAATCAAATGCATCACCACAATTCAATAATATGAATTATCTCATCATCAATATTCATGCATTGGAAATCAATTCAAACAATGCACTTACTTGCCATAAGGCCACCAAATAATACACATTGAATTTCACATAAAAATGCATTTCATCATAATCCACAACCACCACAATTAGCATTTTATCATATACATTCATATCAATTCACATCAAGAATTACTCACCATCAACCACAACAATCACAACAACTTATCACATGCTTCAACATCATACAAACCACAACAATCCCACAAAACATCATAACAACATACATTGATATTTAATCAAACAATGTATTTTACCACCCCACAACATAATTATCACATCCATCAACATCATATAAACCACACAAAAGCTCCACGTTACACAACAATAGCACAACACACAGTAAAACCCCAACCGCACGCATTTAATGCGATAAAAACCCGACAACCCGACTATTTTTCAAAAACACGAATTAATTAAATCATCTTTTACCCTCCAACCCATTTTTAACAGAAATAATATTTCATTAGCTTTCCAACGCTTCAAACGGGGACTAAAACGGACTTACGGATCAAAAGTTATGAATTTTTGAAGTTTTGGAATTTTTCATTTTTGCCCAGACCGCGCTGAGCGCGCAGACTGCGCGCTGAGCACGCTACCTGCTGAAACTCAGCCTTAAAAACACCATTTTTAGACTTCCGGACATCCGTTTTCGATTCCGTAAAAAGCTGTGATCTCACAATTCGACGTACTACAATATTTTCACCATTAAAAAGCCATCCAACACATTTTCCACGGTTGAAATATTTTGAAACATAATTTTATCAATTTAACCCAATTCCAAACTCGATCAAAATCACTCGAAAACAAACAAACAACCATTCCCGATTAAATATCAAACTATACCAATGTTACCAGACATATCCAAACACTTTTACTCGATCACAACATCAATTTGCACAAAAACATCGATATATATCAAAAACGCAAAAGTTACAAATTCAACACAATTCAATCAAACGATCATACTAAATCACGACCCAACATCACTCGACTCTACTACGCGAGTTATTCCGACTTTCGTCCGTGAAAACATCAATTTCTATTCATTTCTACCATTTCGACCTAAAATGAAAACTAGAAGAAAATACCAAAACAATCCAAGAAAACATACACATATACATATACAAGCAAGATATAATCGAAACTTCTCACCCTTACCCGATTAATCGCGAGTGAAACGGAGAATCTTCGATTTTCCCCTATTTTCTTCTTCTCCCTTTCTTTCCTCTCTTTTCTCTTCTTTTCCTTTTCTTTCTCTTCTTTCTCTTTTCTTTCTATTTCTCTCTCTCTATTTCTATTTATAACAAAATATCTAACTACCCAAAATGACCATTTTGCCCTTACGCTCAAATATCTCCCAAACGCTCTCAAAACGCGATAAAACATAAACAACGATGAAATAAATTTTCGGGAAATAAAAGTTGAAAAGAAATTATAATTTATTGAAAATATTTTACCTATCAGAGAAATTAACCAATTAACTCAATTAGCAGGTAAAATACAATAAATTCACACATTTCACAAAATTCAAATAAATGAAATAAATAAATAGAATTAAACAAATCGGGGCGTTACACCTTGAACTTATGTGGGATCTTTACATTTGGAACCAAGCATAATTCATGAGCATTCTTTCCAAATAGCTCTTTACCTCTCAGAGCTTTGATCTCTTTCTGCATTTCAGCAAACTGGTCTTGAATCTCTTCCATTCTATCATACGCACTGGCATTCTCACTTAGAGCAGTATGGAAGATTTACTCTTCACCAAAAGGAACAGTGTGAACCACAGGCGGTGGCACAGTCATCACAGGTTGTACGGTAGGAACAACTGGAATTTCAGGAGGTGGTGGTGGTTGATAACCTTCGGGAACAAAGTTTTGAGGCATGCCCCAAGGGAAACCAGGAGGCATGGAGTATTGAGGAACACTAGCAGGCGCCACAGAGATGGGCGTAGAGACAATCTCAGAAATGACTGTCCTTTGCACAGGAGTTGAAAGCGGAGGAGGAGGAGGTGGTGGCTGATTCTGAGCAGCCACCAGAGCTTCCATCATAGCAGTGAGTCTTTCCAAACCATCCTTCAGAGTTGATACTTCTTCACAAAGCTCACGATTCTCTTGTTGCAATTGATCCATCTTTTTCTTTAGATTAGCTCGAGTATTATGCTGGTGCGACAGCTTGAGTGAACGAAGACCAAAGGGAAACAATAAGACACCTGGAAAAGGCAAGAAACAAATGCAAAAGATGATGCTTGATATGCAAATGCAAAATGTAAAGCTTTAAGGAAATATAAGGCATATTGCAAACATTGTTAACTGAAATACCAAAATCTCAATCATTAATGATGGAAAAGATTACATCTTGGAAGTACAGATTCAAGAATCCTAAAACTATAGAGAATAAAGAAAACTAGATCCCTAGAGAATCCTATGAGAAGAAGTCCCAGCTATATCTTCCAGCTTCTTGATGTGGGCCTGCATCTGAGTCTTCTCAATCAGCCACTTATCAACGATCAACTTCCAAGGAGATTCTGAACTCTTCGAAATATCGGAAATTGGTTGAATGCGAGAGGAAAATAAATCCTCTTGTGCCTTTCTCTTCCTGTTGGCAACTTCATCTTCATTCTTCTTCTTGAAGTGCTCTTGAAGTCTCGCATTCTCTAACTCAACAATCTGATACTTGTTCTTCCAAGCATCTCTCTCTTGTTGCATCTCGGCCAAAGCGACCTGAAGTTTCTCTGTGTCTTCCATAAAGTAAAGAATAGGCTTCTTTTCAGTTAGAGATAAAGGCTTCTGATGCTTATAAGGTATCTTCAAAGTTATAGCTCTATTTTTAACCCATTGGAGGTAAGGTTCCGAAGAGAAACAATTTGGATTTCCCAAACTTTCCTTTCCTTTTCTATGAATGCTGCGCCAAGCTTCCACAATTTTTCTCTTGAGAGCTACCTGAGATTCTTCATCCTTGAAAAAGAGTCCAGCCAAATGAATGTTCTTCGGTACCTCTCGCAAAGGATATCACAACTGAAGATGAGCCAACACCGGATTGTAACTGATTTCTCCCTTTGTACCAAGAAGAGGCACGTTAGGAAAATCGCCACAATTATCAATAATCATCGCTCCAGAAGGAACACAGCTACACCAATCAATATCAGAATGAGTGAGAGACATAATCTTCTGCGACCAATATAAACCATCCTTGAGATTCCAGAAAGCTGTAGACTTCGGCAAGTGAGAAATAAACCACTTGTAAAGCAAAGGTGCACAACAAATAATCATCCCTTCACCATGGAAATTCCTGAGGTGAACAGAATGGTAAGCATCGGCAAGCAAAGTGGGAATTGGATTCCCAATCAAGAAGATCTGAATAGCATTGATGTCGACAAAGTTCTCAACATTCGGGAAGAGGAACAATCCATAAATAAGCAAGGCAAGAATAGCCTCAAAAGCAACTGTGTTCTTCAAACTAGCAATGTGATGAGCTCTATCCATCAAAAACTTAGCGGGTAACCAAAGAATCTTTCCTTTGGTATCCATGCGAGCCTTAATCTCAAAAACCTTCAAGTGAGTAGCCTTCGCAATAACATCATCCTCGGGAACGGGGTCCAAACCAGAGAAAATCCGACCATAAACAGGCAAACCAAGCAGGAGAGAGTACTCCTCTAGCGTAGGTACCAACTGATAATCAGGAAAGGTGAAACAATGAAGCAAAGGGTCATAAAACTGAACCAAAGTAGCAAGCAATCCTTCAGCCATACCAACCTTCAAGAGAGACAAAAGCCTTCCATATCTGGACTCGAAATTCTTGGCATCAACAACCAAAGATCCTAGCTCTCTCAAACCCTCTAACTTAGGACTCTTGAAAGTGTACTTCTTGGTACTTCTCCTTCCAAAATCCATAATAAAAATATCTGCAATGTTTACAATAACACCTTTAAGTTCCTTGAAACCTTCCAAAAGAATGCTCATGAATGCATGAGTGCATGGATGCAACAACCATAAACAAGATCACACAAAGAACACGGGTCAAGGTTCAAGTCACAAGCATAAAGCCAAGGGTAAGAACCAATCCCACAAAGGTATGTACTAAGGTTTTTTCTTCATTGTACCTGCAGAAAACAACGGTTCTAACAAAGTTCCCAGGGTCCACAATCCACTATCAGAAACACCAGCACACCGATTTGCTCGGAGGTTGGTAGTTATCCTCAAGAGAATCTAACCTGAGTGTTGCATCGTGTGACAGCCAAGTCAGATTTGCATCTTCATAGCTTCCGCGCTACGATCCTAAAAAGGCTAGGATGGGTTAAGGGTTACTACGGTCCTCAGTGTTATAGGCTTCTATGGAAAAAGTAATGCCTTCTCGATCGCTCGATCGGCATCAGTAATTCCAAAGAGGCAACCACCGAGTGGATAGATTCTCAAGTTCTTATTTTTCAGGATTCGACTCCTTTAAAGTTCCCTTGACTATACTATCCCCTATCTCAAAGTGCACTCTGGTCCGGGTATAGGACCTATCTCACACACAGAGGAACTCCCAAACAGAACAAACAAGTAACAAGCAAATCAGACAAAAAGCAGTAAATAAATCAAAGTAGGCTAAACCCCTCAAGGGAGATCCAATCCCCAGCAGAGTCGCCACATTTCTATAGTGGGGAAATTTGTGAGTGTAAGCTATTGATTAATTAACACAAAAATAAGCAAGAGTCGCCACCGCAATTTTATTTTTATCCACAAAGGGAAAGGAAAAAGAGCGAACAAAACCTAAAGAGTTCTAAAAAACAAGAACAAACAGAGAATGGGTAAGGGGGGGTTGTGTTACGCAATGGGAAGGTGTTAGCATCCAAAACGTCTATAGTACTCTATAGGAACCCTTTGAAATATCTACTGCTTTTGGTCTGAAAAGGGTTTGCTTGTAAAGAGATTGAGGAGATGAGAGGAGAATTATTTTTTTTAATATTTTTGTGTTTTGAGAGACTTATCGCCTCATGCCTACGTGATCAAAACCACGTAGTTCATGGTACAAAGAACAAAAATTGTTGGTTTTGGTTGATTTTTAAGTGTAAAGACAAGTCGTCATTCCTAAGTGAATAATTCCGCTTAAAGAAATGAATCATGTCTAAACTTATGAAAAAGAGTTTAAAAGAAGAAAAAAAAGGTGCATAAAAGCACAAAAGATTTGAGTGAGTTTTATAGTTTTTATGTTTTCATGAAATAGTTAAAGTATGGTTAAGATGAATTGACATTTATTAAAGAAAAAAAAGTTTAAAAAGTCACTTGACAAAAGTCAAGGTTTTATTATGAAAGCGGTTTTAAGTTGAAAAACAAGAAGGTTTTGAAAAAGAGAGAAGATTTTGAAAATTTAAGAATGGGGAGGAGAAGAAGTGACTATCCTAGTGCATAAAGTAAAAGCTAGGGAAAAGAATGATCTAACCAAAATGGAGCCACTTCAAAGCAATATTAAAAGAATTCCATCCTTAAGCAAATTGGCCACATAAAGGCAAGTCTTCAATCAATACTCCAAGCAAAGGGATAAGAAGTCCTAATTCTAGGTCCATAAGTCCAATATTACTTCAAAAGAGGTCCATAAAGAGATCACTCCAAAGTATAGGATAATAACCAATAGTCCAAGATGAGGAGAATTAAGTTTTTTATGGTTTAAGCCTTTATTAATGTTTTAAGTCCAAATGGACAAAAGAAAAATGGCATAAGCATAAACATGTGTCCAACGGACAAAGGAAAAATTGCGGAAGCATAAACATATGTCCAACAGACAAAGGAAAAATTGCGGAAACATAAACATGATATGAAATGAAGCATAAAAAAAAAAGAGATAGGGAGCGAGAAGGAAACATAAACAAAATTAATACAAAATATTGTTAGTAAGTTAGTGATTAGTTGTTAGTATTAGTGATCAACAACAATTGAATAATTGCACTTAGGTCAAGGTTGATGAAACTCATTGGAGGATTGATAAGACCAAAGCCTCCTAACAACAAGTTTCATGAGTTGTGAACCATAAGACAAATAATCAACTATTCTTGAAAGTTTTCCGATGCGGGACAAATATTGCGCTATGTTAAGCAATCGCCGAGTAATTTAAGGAGTAATTACCCTACAATGAGGCCGGTCAATAACTCTTTGTGCTAATGTATGCTAGATGAACGATATATAGATCGTCATCCGAAAGAAATACCGCACGAAAAGAAAAGTGGTAGCGATCTCGTCTCGATTGAAATTCAACAAAAGAATTCCAAGATCTTTAGACTTTCATCGATCAAAAATAAAAAGAAATAGATGAGGAGAAAGTCAAATTAAACCACGAAAATATGTGATCTAAGGCTAAGAACAAAGGAAAGGGGAAAAAAATGGAAAAAGAACCAAAACAGCCCCAAAAACAAACAATTTTCACATTCTGGAGGCTGGTTAATCGATTAACCAACTCATAGTGTAATTAGGTTAATCGATTAACCAGTGCAAATTTCCAGTTTTTTGTGCAAAAACAAGCTGTTAATCGATTAACCTAAATGCACATGTTTTGGTTAATCGATTAACACTGTGAAAACGGCAGAAAATCAGTTTGAAAATTGCCAAATCCTTGATCACTCATTTCTTCAAACATCTTAGAATCAAGGATTCAATTGTGCACGAATTTTGGAGTAAAACAGCAGCAAAAACCAGCAATCAACACAAATTGCAAGATCCAAAGATCAAGCAAACAAGATCAACAAAAGATCTACATTATGGAAGATGAAGATGAAGCTTCAACAATGGTGAAAAGTGAATTACCAATCCAAATCAGAAAATTCTTCCAAATTTGCAGCAAGATCTACACTCCAAAACCTTGATCTATGAACAAAAACAAGAAATGATGAAGGTTTAGCTCTAAATTAGTAAGAATCAATGTGAATTCTTACTAACTTATGAAAGAAGAAATTGAGCTTTTGGTGAATTTGTGGTTTGGGGAGAGAAATTGCAAGGGATTTGTTGGCTATCAAAAGCTTATGAAATGAGTGAAAAGAAGCCTCTATTTATAGAAATTAGGCTTGGAAATTTGGTGGTTTGGAATTAGGCTTGGATGATCAAAATTAGGATTGGAATTCAAATTTGGAGGGAAATCACAAAAGAGTGGTGATTAGTGATGGTACATGGTGGGGAATGATCAAAGTGATGTAGGGAATTAAAATGAGATGGTCTAGAATATTCCAAATGTGATCAAGGGCTGAGATTGGTGCCAATTGTTGGAGAATTTGAATTTGGCACATTTTTTCAAAAATTGCACATGTTAATCGATTAACCACTTCACAGCGCAATTAGGTTAATCGATTAACACAGTGAAAAATGGGAAAAAATGGCTTTTTGATGTGCTGTTTTGGCTCTGGCTCGATTTTCTTGCTTGTCAAAGAAGGCATGGAAATAAACACATGAACCTTGGAGTCTCTTGAATGATAATCAATTAAATCTTAGAAACTCTTGATCAGGTAATTTTTGAATTCATTGCAGATCAACTTTGACTTTTCTCAGATAAAATTCATTGAGCTGTGGGACTGTTATTTTGGCATTTTTAACCTGTTCTTCCCCTGAAAATGTTAGTGAAAGAAAAAAAAATATTTTTGGATTTTAATTAATGGTTAGTAAACATAAACAAATTAAACAACTCAAACGCACACAAACTCGAAGATCCCTGCAAGGCACAATCCTATCAAAGAGGGGACCAATATGTGATCTTGTTTGTGGTATGCAAAAATGCAAATGACATGTGGAATCTTAGGGGTAAAAATTAGGGTATTACACATTACCATTTACTTTACGCAACACTTCAGCCCAACTAATAAAAACCAATGATATCAATCATACAGGAGAGAAAATATATTATGTTTAAATTCTACAACCTATCATATAATACTGCAGTAGCCTCTATTTATTATATTTAATCGTTGTTACCAATTTTTAAAGAAAAGAATATTAACTTTCTCTTATATTTTTATTTATTCTTTTTTTAAATAATGAAAAATGACGTCGTTTTAATTTATAAAAAAAACACTCACTTGAACCGCCGATGTTTTAAAACCGCCGGTTTTTACCAGTTTACACCGGTTTTGACCGGTTCAACTGCATATCCGATCTAACAATTGAACCAGACCGGTTACCACCCCGGTTCCCGGTTCAACCGGTCCGACCGGCCGGTCCGGTACGGTTTTTAAAACTATGCACATAATGATCACCGTTGATCATGATCAAGAGGTTCAGGGAGAGTCTATTGTTGACTCTCCCCCTCTGTGGACTCTCCCTCCCCCAACGAGCTCATAACATTTTGGGCTTGTCTCCCATTCCTATTCCCACTCCCACTTACCATGTCCGTTACTTTTTAACACAAAACACACACCCCCTGGAAATTTAATTATTTTATTTTATTATTTTGTTAATTAAATTAATAATTATCATTAGGGTTTAATTTAGGATAATTAGGGTAAATCTAGGTTTTTAGGGTTTTAAATAATTAATTTGTTTAATTTTGGATTTTATTTATTTAAATTATTTAGTTAAATAATTAGGAGTTTTTTTAAGGGTTAATTTATATTTTTTGGATATTATAAATTGTTTAATTAAATAATTAAGGGCTATTTTATTATTTTGGAATATTATAAATTATTTAATTAGTTATTAGGATTCATTTTATATTTTTAAATAATTGGGTATTTTATATTATAAACAATTGGGATATTTTATGGGTTTATAATAATTGGGATTTATTTTATTGATTAAATAATTGAGATTTATGTTTGGATATTACAAATTGTTAATAATTAGGGGAATAATTGGGATAATTTTATTTTTTTGGGACTAATTCAATTTTTGGAATAAGATTTAATTTATATTTTGGGATATTATAATATTATTCACTTAAATAAGTATATGATTACTTTTGGGATATTATAAGTTTTGGTAATTAAGTAATTAAGATTAATTCATATTTTGAGGGCATTAAGGTATTTATTTTCATAATAAAATAAATGGGGAATTACTTTATGTTTTAGGATATTATTATTCACTTTTATATTTAATTAAATGTAGAATAAATCTATATTTTGGGATAAGAGATTATTTAACTATTTAATTTACATTGATTCGATTAAATATTAGGCTTCTGCAAGCAATTTGGTGATAGAATTTGGGATAAGGATTCAACTATAAATTAGTGATTTATATTTCTTAATTAATTTAGGGTGTAGGAATATTTGGGATAGATGGGATATTAGGGATAAATGGGATATTAGGGATAGAATTGGGTTTAAAGGGGATAGGTTATGGGATACAAAGGGATAAAGATCTTGGGCTAAAACTTAAACTGTAAAGGGATAAAAAACATCAAACTCACTTAAACTGTAAGTCCTCTACCCTTGTGTATTGATGCACTTTTTCGAAAACAAATTTTCCTCCACCCACGTTGTGTGAGGATCTTTTCAAGGGATTGAATCAATCAACCAAAATTAGGGAGGTGAATTACGGAAACTCTGATCCTTCAAATTTGAGGGTACGTAGGCATAGGGTTATAAACCCTAGCGAGTACAATAATAATAAAAAACTTAGGGGGTCCCCTCTTATATTAAAGTCATTTTCTTTGTATAACAATAAGGATTTTTGTAAATAAAATAAATAAACAAACATTCAAGTATTAAGCCAAGTTATATTACCTTTGGCATGATCGGCTTTGTCCAAGCTATGCGCACTCGATGCCTCTAGCCAAAGTCCAAGTTAATATACCTCTGGCATGATCGACTTTGTCCAGGATATGCACACTCGATGCCTCTAGCCAAAGTCCAAGTTAATATACCTCTGGTGTAAATTGGATATGATCTACTTGGAGTTAGTTGATTCATGTTCGCAGCTAACGAGCCTCCTCAAGATCGTAAAGGCCCCTAAAATTCAAGGTTGGCTTTGTGTTATACCATCGATCAAATACCCGATATGATCTACTCAGAGTTAGTTGATTTATGTTCACAACTAACGAGCCTCCTCAAGATCGTAAAGGCCTCTAGAATTCAAGGCCGGGGATTTAAAAGTGTGTATAATAAACTTCGGTTAAGGATGTAAATTTATTAATTAATGGATGTCCTAAATGGAAAAATAAATTGCTGACAGTAAATGAGAACTAAGCGTTTCAAATGATTAAATGAGAACATCTCACAAAGAATCAAATTCCCGCTCAAAACACGACTCTCCAATTCGCCAAATTGTATAATCCAGATAAACACCCTGGTCCTTGGCGTTTTATAGTCAGTTACTTGTCATTAGCTTGCTCAATCAAACTAAAACACAGAGCGTGGAAAAATAATAAACTCTAAAATAACATTCATAAAATAAAACGTAGTTGTCTTACAGACCATCATAGGGCCCGGATACAAAAAGAAGAGAGCACAAAAATACCTAAAGCATTACAAAAAGGAAAGCCAAAAACTATTCCTCGGACTTGTCTTCATAGGCGGCTTCAGAATTGGTGTCTACGGTAGGGGCTTCCTGGGTTAAATTATGAGTAGGAGGAAGTTCAGTCTTCTCCTTGTCCACAGGACGACCATCAACCACGACCTTGAAAAAAACCATCTCAGAAAAATCAAGCTTAGGATAGTGGCATAGAACCTGAGCCTTCGCTCTGTCGAAAGCAGGATCACCAGCTTCAAGGACGTCGATCTAAGCTTGCTTCAAAGAACTCTTCAAATGACCAATCAAGTCTTTGGCAGATTTATGCTCCTCAGATTATTTGTTAACAGAGGCCTACAGTTCTCGCTCTGATGATTTCGATCTCTCCTTTTTAGGTTTCTCTTCCAACAATTGCTTCTCCAGTTCGGCTACCTTAGTCACATGCAATTCCTCTTTTTATTTCATTTGGACAATCTCGCGTCTAAGATTTACCTCTATCTTCTCGCTATCATCCGCAGCTTCAAAGAAACCCCTCGTAAGAACAACACACCTCATTAAGTAAGAGCTAATATTTTGTGTTAATTTCTGACAACCAATGGTTTTCACCTTATTCACATCTTCTGTAGTGTTCAGGTGGTCATAAAGGAACTTCGATCCATCAAAGTTATTGCTCCAGAACATGAATTTGTTGGAAGATTTAGAATGATCACTTCCTCCGGCTTCATGCATCAAAGAGGAAATCTCCCAGTCGGCCTTGCATATGTCGTCACTTATCAAAGTTTGCATAATCTTAGAAGATCTCGGATGGTTCTCCATCTGAGGAGAGTGGAGGGTAACGAAAGAGCTAGAGGCCTTTGAAACTCCTTTGCTAGGTGCTTGCTTCCTTTTCTACAAGACCCGAGTTTCCAGGCCGGACAAATCCGACTTGGCAATGGCTTGGCCAGCCATGCGCCTTGCTGCTCGAGCTTCTGACATCAATCCCCTCTGCTCTTTCAATGATAGATTAGTCATTCTATCAGCAAAAAAGAGATAAATGTTAGAGGAATGAAAAGATTTATCTTGAAAAAGTAATAAACCAAAAAGACAAAGGCTACCCAAAAAAGAAAAAATATGCACTTCGGGAAATGACAATAGATCTCGGACTTTTATCACGTGAAATGCATTTAGTATAGCTAAGGATATGATCTCGTGATCTTTTAATTTGTCAAAGTCAAAACCGGATATAGAAATCGAATTTCTGGTCCAATAGATAGGAAAGCGATGGGATCCATATAAGGCATATAGCACTTGAGGACACCTCGACCACATTTAATCTGAAGGAATCAGTTTTTAAAACCTTTGTAGTTTGAGGTGAAGGCTTGAAGAAAGCTCTTTCCCGGAAGGCTACAGATGGTAACCTTGCCTCCTTTTTCAACTCCTTTAATTTCAAAGAAGGAGAAAAACAGACCTATGGTAGGTTCTATATATATGGCTTCACAAATTATTTCGAAGGCCTTTATGAAACCTCAACTATTGGGGCGAAGCTGAGAAGGAACGACATTCAAAACTTTTAGTAGACCTGATTCGAAATCAGTAAAGTTGGACTTTGAAGTCTTCCAATACTCCAGCATAAAAATGGAAAAATTCCTCTTTAATTCCCCCGGGACGAATTATACAGACATGCTTCCCGGGAATACAAGGTTCAAAAATAACATCACCCTCGTTCCCAGTAGAGGAAACATTTCTCAAGGAACGAAGCTTGGCGATTTCAAATTCGTCAACTTAACAATGGTCATAACTCATCACTTCCGTAGCAAATGAGTCTGTAATATCCATCAACACCTCTACGAGGAACTTGATGAAAAAGATTCGGAGTCAGAATCGCTAAAAGAATTGGAAATGTCTCCATAAGCCTCCCTTACAATACGATCAAATTCGGTCTGAATTAAAGTGTCCCTACGACCTCTCACTTAAAATTTCTAAAGATATTTTATCTCTCGAGCACTTAGGGTTCTCAATGAATCAGTATTATTATTACAAGAATTGATAATGGCCGTATTAAGAAACACAACAAAAGAAATAAAGTAAGTATACCTGATCATGACAAAGGGATGAGAATCTTTTTGAAAAATCGCTTCAGAGGAGAAGTAAGACGAATATGGAGACTGTCATACCCCAAATTTTGACCACTAAGATTTCCCATCATTGTGCAAATCATTATCATAATATGGATGAACCATCATACCTCATCAGTCTCCCCAAAGATGGGTGGACACTCACTACAACCAAGAATTAGGGTTTTGAGCCCTCTCAGAGCACTTAGGCAAAGGATCAATCAAGAAATGACATGATCTTCAACTTGTCTAACATCTCAAACACCTATAAAGGATTAAGAGGACTCCCACATCAAGAATTAAGCACAAGGTTGCAACATTCCCAGTGGATCAAGCCTCAAGATCGCTAGTGTCACCAAATTAGGGTTTTGGTCGACTGAGGCCTCCAGATGAAAGTTTTCATCAGGGCATGAGCCAATACTTCAAGACATGGCCCAAGGTACTCCAAGGGATCTCATGGAACCAATCATCAAGTCAATTTAACCTCAGGGGATGCATTTACCAAAAAATCAGGAATTAGGGTTTCTTGACCTAATTCACCCCTAAGTTGACTTTTGGGACAAAACATGAGCCAAGACCTCAAGACATGATTTAAGGGCCTAAAATACACCACATTAATCCATTTGCAACAATGGATTGATCCAAGAAGCTTGATTCACAAGTTTCAATTTCATCTGGACCACAATTAGGGTTTTGAGGAAAAAGTCAATTGTACCTTTGACTTTTGACCAAGACATGCTCCCAAACCTTGGGACATGATTCAATACACCTTACATCACCTATGGAGGCCATACATTAGGTTTTATTTAGGTCAAGGATTTGATTTCACAAAGGATCGCACAGTTTGGATTTCATCTGATAAAAAGTCAACTGTACAAAAAGTCAAAGTTTGACTTTTAGATTTTTTGGTCAACCAATGTTCCTTAACCCTAAAATAATGTTAA
The DNA here is from genome assembly GCA_022829125.1 of Lathyrus tuberosus. NCBI lineage: Eukaryota > Viridiplantae > Streptophyta > Magnoliopsida > Fabales > Fabaceae > Lathyrus > Lathyrus tuberosus. Next base: position 18,252,158 of record JALAZF010000005.1, on the reverse strand, counting down.
TATATGATTTAAATCATTATCCATCAAGAAAAATCAAAGAAAGTGAGTTAACTTGTAAAAGGGGTAACCATAAAAAACTTAGAATTTTTCTAAGTTATGGAACAAAGTGGCTAGGGTACCAACTTCCAAGGATCATAACTTGAGATCCAAGCAACCATTTTGGGTGATCCAAAGCTGGATTTGTAGGTCTTGCTACACTCTACAAAAGCTTAAACTACATCAAACTCTAATTCCTCATGGATTTTTAGTTATGGAGTGATCAAAGTGGCTGAAAACATGAAAATGACATTTTTCCAACACTTAGTGAAATTTTCACTAAGTCAGAATCTGCCTTATTTTTCCAAAATGTAGAGGCATTTTTCATTGTAATTCAAGTTGGATCAAAATCAAAGTTGGACATCATGTTGAAATATGATATGTCAGCTTTCCAAAATGTCCAAGAACTCCATCAAACCCTACCTGAGCTAGAGGTTATGACAGCTGCAACATGCCTTGCTGCAAACTGTCTTGGCAAGGAAGATTTGTGCATTAGGGCTCGAATTGATCAAATTGTACAAAAATAAACATGGTTATCCATCTGTACACCTCAAGGGGGAACAACCAAGGAAGAAACACTGATCCATAAGCCTCCTTAGTCCAAGACTCCACAAGTAGCCATGCCAAACCTAAAAGGCTAAAGATGCCTCAAGACTCCAATTTTGTTTTGAGACATTTAATGGATGCATAGAGCTGGCATGTATCAGTCCATGATCAGCCAAATGAGTCAAGATAAGCTCAACCAACAGAGAACCATAGGCCTGTTCTCTAATCTCAAGTCAATGGCTAGAGAAGACTTGAGATTCCATTTTATCACAATTGGCCAAAGACCTGCTGCAGTTGCCACACACTATTCCTTGCAAAAAAAACTTGACACACTATAAATAGGCTTCATTTGTGATCAGTTTGAGTACACTAAAGCACCCAAACTGATGCTTTCCTCAAAATCTCCATTTCACTCCAATTTTGCCTTCTAATTCAAGTCACTATCGGGTTTTGAGTTTGAGAGCAATTCCAACCAAACCAATGGTTCACACACCTCACATATAACATATAGAAGTGATCCAAACTCTTACATAACATCTGGAACATCAACTTCACAAAATCACCAGCCAACTGCCCAAGCTTTTAGCAGAGTTGCAGTTGGGGTACCATCTCAAGTTCCAGTTCATTTCAAACCACTCCAAGCATTCAGACACACTCCTTGGCACCTAAGCAAGCTGTCCAGATCATTGGAACCAACTCACAACACCTCCATCACCAAACTCGATCACCAGCTGCAAGAGGTAAGCATGAGCTCTTCAAACTCCATGATACATGCATATTTTGCTGCACAATAATTTTGCCACATGTTCATAATCATGTATGGAGTGATAACCCTCAATCAATTGCCATGAATCAATCCTGTATGGAATTTCATTGTGTTCATGCTGAAATTAGGGTTCTTGAGGTTTCCTTCTGATTTCTCACTCAATACTCACAATAAATGCAATTAAACTATATGGATGTGATCCTTGTTCAAAAGCGTGTAAGATTGGTACATGAATCGTGCAAAACCATTGAGAAATCATGGAGAAATGTGAGAAAATGCAAATCTGCAGAAACAGGGCACGCGGGCAAGAGCTTGGTGTTCTTGGCGCCCTTTTTCAAATTTTCAAATATTTAAATATTTTGTTATTTTTGTTAATTGATTCAAAAATCAATTTCTCTCTGAATATTTATGTTTTTGAATTGATTCTTTTTCTCAAAATTCACTAAAATGTTAAATTATTTTATTTTACAAAAAAATCCAATTTATATTATTTTTTTAATATAATTAGAATTTTTGTAATTAATTTCATTTTATTTGTTTTTAAACATTTTTAAATGAAATTCCCACTTTGATATTTCAAAACTAATTGAATTTCAAACTCTCATGTAATTAAACATGGTTTTTCAAAATATTTTTCAAGGTGTACAACTTATTTTTGAATATATTTGGTATTTAATATCATTTTTGTTTAATTTCCTTTGAAAAATAACATTTTTATTTAAAATTAGGGTTTTCTCCCGATTTTAAAATTTCAAACACTCATTGGGCCTCAAATAGAGTGTAAGACCCAACCCCTTTTGAATACCAAACTTTTTGGGCCTCAGGCATTGTATAAGTCCCTCGGCGATTTTCAAAATGACGGTGCGATCACTGTCCATCACATGGGCCTATCCATGAATTGTAAGCCCCATATCTTGTATAAAAACACTTTGGGCCTCTAATAGAGTGTAAGACCCAACCCTTGTTGTATATAAACCATTTTTGGGCCTCAGATATTGTATAAGTCTCGACACGATGAAAAATCTCGGCACGATCGCCATTTTCAAACAGAGATCAAATGGGCCTCTCCTTGAGTTGTAAGCCCCATCTTTTTGTACAAAAATACGTTTTGGGCCTCTAATAGAGTGTAAGACCCAATCCCTTTTTAACCAAAGCCATTTTGGGCCTCAGACATTGTATAACCCCCAATACAGTTTCAAGAATCTCGGCGCGATCGCCAGTTCAAAATCAAATAATCTGGGCCTACCCTTGTGTTATAAGTCCCGTTTCTTTTCTTTTAAATTTTTTTTGGGCCTCTCCTTGAGTTGTAAGACCCATTCCTCTATATAGAAAACCTCTTTGGGCCTCAGTCATTGTATAAGCCCTAGTACAGTTTATCAAACAACGGTGCGATCACTGTTAAAACTTTGGGCATCTCCTTGAGTATAAGCCCCAACAATCTTTTCAAAAACAACTTTTCCTTTTGATTTAGTTTCATAAATACAGTTGTTATCAAACTTTCTTTAATTTCTTTGAACAACTAACAATATAGCATGGAAGCTTGCTCACCTGTAAGTTTTTATCAGTTTTCATTTACTTGCTTTCACACACACACACACACACACACACACACACACATATATATATATATATATATATATATATTATGGGAAGCTGCTCCATTGTAAGTCTTCTTTCATACCCTTTTACATACTTGTCATATATCAACTGTATATATACTAGTATAGTTATTTAGAGTTTTCCCCGACAACTAGGTCTAGAACTAGGTAAAGCCAGTTGATCACTCTTTAATACAGTCAAAACTAGATCCCCTTAGGATTTCCAGATACAGTCTTGCCTTCTCTTGGGCTTATACAATATGGAACAAAGAGAGAGGCAGTATTCTTGGTGAACCTTTTCTCAGACTGTCACTATTAGAAATTGTCAAAGAAATTCTATCCCCCAGAAATGATTCATTCTCGGTGAATGACATCTCTTGAATTTCTTCAAACCAAGAACTGTTCACTAAATGACTCATTCTCGGTGAATGACATCTCTTGAACTTTTCTTAAGTTTGGGACCCACTGGCTTCCTAAAATCATCCCCGCCTTCTCTTGGGCTTTGTACAAGGACCCTCCGGCTTCTTAGAAGTTCTCATACCTTCTCTTGGGCTTAATACAAGGACCCTGAAGACCTCTTAAAGGTATAGGACAGAACTTAGTCATCCTTCGTTAGAGCTATTTTTCTAAAGGAGTCAAAACCTCAGACTAATTTTAGGGTTGATACTTATCCCTTAAAAAGAGTCATCCTTCTCTTGGGCGTCATACAAAGATAAACTCTTCCATACCAGTAGACTTGGACGTTCTAAATCCCCTCTTGAGTGTCAAAGGCATAGCCAGCCTCCTCTTGGGCTTTGTACAATGATTCTCCCCAGCGGAGCTAACCTTTTCAGACTCTCTTGTAGAGTCAATTACTTTTCAGACTCTCTTGTTGAGTCAACCACTTTTCAGACTCTCTTGTTGAGTCAATCACCTTTCAGCACTCTCTTGTTGAGTCAAACCTTTTAGCCTCAATCCTGGGCTTCATACAGGACAGATAAAACCACTCTCTTGTTGAGTCAATCTTTTTTCAGCCTCCTCATAGGTTAGATATAAAGATTTCCTCTAGCAACAGTCAGCCTCCTCTTAGGCTTTGTATAATGATTTCTCTAGCTTGTTCAGCCACAATCCTGGGCTTTGTACAGGACAGATAAAAGCACTCTCTCATTGAGTCAACCCCTTTTAGCCTCAATCATGGGCTTTGTACAAGACATAAATCGTCATAACCTTCTCTCAAGCTTGGGACCAATATCTTCCCTAGTGGAGTCAATTCCTCCCAGCCTTCTTTTAGGCTTTGAGAAATAATTTCCCAAGTAGAGTCAAACTTATTTCAGCCTCAATATTGGGCTTTATACAAGACAGATAATACTCTCCCGTAGAGTCAAACTCAAATCAGCCTCTATCTTGGGCTTTGTATACCTAAAATATCCTTAACCTAGTCAGTAGAGTCTCATTTCAGCCTCAATCTTGGGCTTTGTACAAGACAGATAAAGATTTCTTTCCCACTGAGTCAGTCTTCTTTTCAGCCTCAATCTTGGGCTTTGTACAAGACACATACAAACCCTCCATGACGGAGTCAAAAATCCTTTTAGCCTCAATCTTGGGCTTCGTACAAGATAGACAGAACATTTTCCCAAGAAAAGTCAAACTTTTAGCCTCCTCTTAGGCTTTGTATAATGATAACCCCAAAGAGTCAGTCTCTTTTAGCCTCAATCTTGGGCTTTGTACAAGACATATAGAAACGCTCTCTTGTTGAGCCAGTCATTCCCAGCCTCCTCTTAGGCTTTGTATAAGGACTTCTCTAGTGGAGTCAATAAACCTCTTAGCTTCAACCTTGGGCTTCGATCAAGGCACACAAAAATCAACTTACCCTCTGAGGAAATCAAAATCCCTCTGTAGGAAGTCATTTCTCTGTATATCACATATCAAAACAGAAAATCAAAACAAACCTTAATCCCAGATAACTGCTGTAAGTGGCACACTTGTTGATCTAACATCCAAGCTGTCGTACATCTTTTATCCTGGTAAAACTTCCTCTCTCATCTAATTGCTGTAGGCGCCAAGCCTCTGGATTATTTACATCCACGCCACTATCCCTCTCTTAGTATGAAAGATTCCTAAGGAAAAATGGCATTGCTCTACACTGAGTTAAAGTTTTCTCCTACAGGATAAATCCCCTATAAAGGAAATTATGGCATTGCTGGATACACTTATCATAGTTAAAGTAATCCTCCTTTATAAACAGTCACCCAACAGTTGTGATAGGCAGACAAAGATGTCTCCCTTTAGAGATAACAAATTCTCTCTCAGTCAAACCTTTTAGCTTCAATCTTGGGCTTTGAACAAGACACAAATAACATTTTAGCTTCAATCTTGGGCTTTGAACAAGACACCAAAACATCTTTTTCCTCCCTTAGAATAGGAAGAACTACAATTGCTCTGATTTCCCTGTTTCGTTTAAACGGGAATACGTAGGCATAAGATTGCGAAATCTTAGCGAGCATACCAATCAAAAAAACAAGGTCCCGCACCTTCATACTAATCAAAAAACTCTAGGTCTAGTACCTTCACACCAATCAAAACTTAGGTCCAGTACCTTACCAAAAACATCGGAAAAACCCAAACATCAACAAAAACTCACTCTCTCTGTCATATTTCCCAAGAAACTTTCCCAACCCATTAACGGATATACACCATCAAGTACAAAGCGAGACCTAAAGCTAACAACCTGAGGATAACCACATATAGGATGGGTAATTGACAACTCCCCATTGTATAGCCTGACCCCGGACCCCCAATCTCTTTAAGCGTTTGTTCAGTTAAACATTCGCGTGCAAGGTTAGTTTTAGATATCTTCCCTTTCCCTTCCAGCTTCACGGGATAAATAAGAAATCAGAAAGTAGCACCCCATTTCTCCTCGAGGAGGAAAACCCATTTGCGATAAGGTGGTTGCGTCACCGACAAAAATCGCACGCTACAGTAAAAATGGCGACTCTGCTGGGGAGTCATTGTCTGTATAGGACTAGGATTATAGCTCTTAAGAGGTCTATGATGTTAGTTTTAGGAATGAATATATATATATATATATATATATATATATATATATCGCTTTTCCTACTTGATATCTATGTTTATTTTTCTGCTAATGGGACTGCGGGAAATGCCGCATCTGGAAAGTTTGAGTGATACCTAAGATAAGTGATGGCAGAGACGAACGGTCTTACAGGGAGTGAATCCCGAATAAGCTGTCCCGGTAGACCATCGAATCAATGGAGATACCCTTTGCGGATTCAATGTCTAGTGACTTCGGTTGCAAAAGCAGATTGTTCGATTGTAGTATCCATGAAACTGAGGATTTAGTAGACTGCGACCGTGTGACTATTTCATAGTGCGGAAGCTATCAGAAATAGTTGTCATGCGATACTACCCTCATTTGAGATTACCTTAAGATACTACAGCTCGCTCGGGTGAACCAGACTGTTGTTGTTATCCCAAGGGGGGTCAATGATTTTGAGGACAGGTACAAAAAATCACCAGAATACAACCTTTGGGAATGGGTAGAGCCATAACTTCATGACACTGAACCTTTGACCCCATGGTTTTTCTATGTTTTTGTGTGTTGCATTCATGCATTCATTTCATCTAAAAAACTTTCAAACAAAGAAAAAATCTTCTTTTCTAGTCTCTCTTTTTTCAAATTAAACTAAGACAATGATTGCAAATATCAGAGAGAAAGATTGCATCATGGATTTCGGTAGAAGAAAGACTCACCAGTACAACTTCAAGGTTCCAAAACTAGAGGATTTAAGAGGGTTGGCAAGGATGATCACCAACCCCGATGCCTTCAGAGCCAAGTACGGAGGACTGCTGTCTCTATTAAGGGTCCATGTAACTGAAGGAATCCTGTCCACACTGATTGAGTTTTACGATCCGGTCTATCACTATTTCACATTCCTGGATTATCAACTAGCACCAACAATGGAGGAGTACTCTCACCTGACTGATTTACCTATCACTGACCAAGCTCCCTTTTCTGGACAGGAAGAAATTCCAAAGGATCAAACCATTGCAAGAGCAATCTATTTGGACGAGTCAGAAGTCAGGACTCACATGACCGCTAAGGATGGAATCCTAGGTTTACCGGCCATGTTTTTTATAGAGAAAGCCCAGTACTTTGCCAGTATAGGAAACGTTACTGCTTTCGAGGATATCTTTGTTTTACTCACCTACGGGTTGTTCCTGTTTCCCAACATTGATAACTTCGTTGATATCAATGCCATTAAGATATTTCTTATTGGAAACCCCATACCGACCTTGCTCGCAGATGCTTATCATATTGTACACTTAAGGAATTTGTACAGCAGAGGAATGATCACATACTGTGTACCCCTACTATACAAATGGTTCACTTCCTATTTACCCAAGTCTGCTGCTTTTTGGGATCATAAGAGTACTCTACGTTGGTCACATGGAATCATGTCTCTTACCAACTCTGATATAGATTGGTACAATTGGATCTATGATGGGATAAGGATCATTGACAAATGTGGAAACTTCCCTAATGTACCCCTCATAGGAACTAAAGGAGGAATCAATTATCATCCCGTTTTAGTTCGTCATCAATTCAGATACCCGATGAGACATATCCCGCGTAATGTTCATCTGAAAGGTCTTTTCTTCAAGGAAGGAGAAAGTGATAGGGCACTAAAGACAGAAATAGTGCATGCCTGGAAACATGTTCATAGGAAAGGAAGAGAGTCTCTAGGAAAACCAAACTGCGTCTCTGTGGAACCCTATCTCCACTGGGTACAAGCTAGAGCTCTCAAACTGAGGATGCCTTACCCTCGTCAAGAAGTTCTTCCGTTAAAGGAATCTGTCCTTTATTTTATGTCGGATACGGAAAAACTCCAGGTCACTCTCAACAAAGTTCAACGGGGAAAGAAATCTTGGAAGAACAAGTACCGCATTCTCAATGTGGAGTGTACCAAAATTCAACAACTGTTAAAAGAAAAAAGACGCTCTGATCGAGATTTTAGAGCAACATGCTGTAGAAAATCAAGAAGACCGAAGAAATTTGCTCGCTCCTTTCACTTGGCAAAGGACTGACAACCCAACAACAACTCAAGATCCCCGATCAAAGAAAAGGAAAATACCAGAACCAGCACCTGACCTCTCCTCAGAGAGGACTCAAGATCCCTAAGCATAGAACTTTCCTTTTATAGCACTTTGTAAATTACTGTATTTCCATTTCCGCAATCTTTGAATTTAATAAAACGGCGTTTCCCCACTGTATGATATTTGCAACCCAATTGTTGAAGTTTCTTTTGAAAATAACAAAAAATTATTAATATAATCATTGCATATCATTCATCATTCTCACATAACGCATTCTTCTTACCTACGAATCTCACGTTTGCGTCTTGATTCTAGAGTCAAACTGTCTCATTCGTACAATACTCGGACCAATTGAGAGAAGAAATCGACACTCTGAAAGAAGATCTGAGAAAACTTCACAATGACATGCAATCTCTGGCAGCGGCTCAGAGGCAACAATAAAGGACTGTGATCTTAGAGGTCACATCTACGCCCATAGTAGAGATGTATGATCCTCGGTATAACATGCCTAAAGATCGTCCCTGGGGCATGCCAATCAACTATATCCCGGATGGATATATTTCGCCGATCACGGAAGATCCGGAAACTGCAGCAGGAACCGCCGGGCCTAAAGGTTACAAACTTTGGGAAAGCGAATATGCAAGGGGCATGACAACAACTCCTGAAGGTTACAAACTTCGGGATAAGGAAGCACCAAGAGTCACTGCCGTAATGACTATACCACCACCCGTGGTACACACTGTCCCGGAAGGACAGATTCCACAGATACCTTCTGGCGGAAATGAAAGTGTGTACGACAAAATGAATGAATTCCAGGAACAATTCCTGGAGATGCAGAAGGAACTGCATACCATTCGCAGTCAGGATCTATTCGGAAAAGACGCCGCAGACCTTTGTTTGGTCCCCAATGTGAAAATTCCGCAAAAATTCAAGGTGCCCGAATTTGAGAAATACAAGGGCAACTCTTGCCCTCAGAGTCATTTGGTGATGTACGCTCGAAAGATGTCAACTCAGACAGAGAACCAACAACTACTGATCCATTACTTTCAAGATAGTTTAACTGGTGTCGTACTCAAATGGTACATGGGTATAAACCGCACCAAGATCATCACTTTCAGAGATCTTGGCGTTGCCTTCGTTCAACAGTATAAGTATAACCTGGACATGGCACCAGACAGAGATCAACTCAGAGCCATGTCACAAAAGGACAAGGAAACCTTTAAGGAATAATATGCTCAGAGATGGCGTGAAATTTCCATCCAGATTTGTCCACCTCTTGAGGAAAAAGAGATGACAAAAATATTTTTGAAAACCTTGAGTTCATTTTACTACGACCGAATGGTCACCAGTGCGCCCATCGACTTTACTGAAATGGTGAATATGGGGGTATGTCTTGAGGAAGCAGACCAAGAAGGACGTTTGGTCAAAGATTCGGGACCATCAAGCAGTACCAAAAGATACGGTAGTGCTTTCCTTAAGAAAAAAGAGCAAGATGTTGGTAATATCTCTCTCGGAAAGCAAATGCGAAGGTATCAACCAGTAGCAGTAGTAACTCCTCCTATCAACCCTACGCCTGTTCCAACGTATCAACCTCAGGTTGCTCAGAGTCCACCAAATCAGCAACAATATCAGCAAAGGACACAATTGCCCCTTCAGCAGGCTCGTCCTCAGTACAACAACAATCGTACAACGCGACCACCAGGGTTTGACCCTATACCCATGTTGTACGCAGAACTGTTTCCACTATTACTGATCAAGGGGCACGTCCAAACAGGGTCTCCTTTTACAGTACCAGAGAATCCGCCTTTTTGGTTCAAAGCGGATCAAACTTGCCCTTATCACCAAGAAGGACCAGGGCATTACATAGAAAATTGTCTCAGCTTCAAATCTAATGTGCAAAAGCTTGTCAGGAGTGGGGTCTTATCCTTCAAGGATACAAATCCAAATGTTCAGATGAACCTGTTGCCTCAAATGAGAAAGCTGCAGTAAATTTGATAGAGAAAGAGATTAATCACAGCTATCAAATTCATGATGTACTCTTATTAGGAACCAACCTGGTCAAGATGCATTGCAGATAGAGCGGGTACGGTCATGTACTATTTCACAATTATCATCGATGTGATATCTGTTCTAAAGACAATCAAGGATGTTATGTGGTGCAATCAGCTCTACAGGGACAGATGGATCTCGGATGGATCCAAGATCACCGAATTTGTGAAGTCAACATGACTTATACAAATTCCAACATCATTCAAAACCACGACATCCGTGCGATGAATTTCAACTTGGTGACAATGCACTCAAGGCAAAGCCAACATCATGATATGCCACGACATGATTACGAGTCCTGTCTGATCTGCTCGGTAAATAATCAAGGATGCTCTTTTGTACAAGAGACCCTCCAGCGTCAGATGGATCTTGGATGGATCCAGGATTACCGTGATAAAATTCACTATCAAGTTAATTAGATTCAAATCTTCGATATTCGCTTGATGAGTACCAGCTTGGTGGAATTACACGCTAAGCAAGTCCAGCTCGATTTTCTGACTTCACATGATTATCAGAACTGTAAAGTATGTCGTGAGAGTGACCAAGGGTGTGCTCTTGTTCAAAGAATGTTGTAACACTTGTTGAATCACTGGTGGCTTCCGATCTATCTAGATGAAGACACACAACAAGTCAGTATGGCTGATGGGAACTCTACTAGGTATCAAAATCAGGATGTTCGATCAATGGAAACAGATCTAGTGAGGTTATATTGCATACAAAGCGGACGTGGCTGGGTGCCACCACACAACTATGAACGTTGTAGAGTGTGCTCAGAAGATAACCAAGGATGTTACCTTGTGCAAGCAGCCCTTCAAAGTCAGTTAGACCACAAAGAGATTCAACCATGTTCAAGCTCTGGTCCAGTCAACATAATGTCAGACTATTTTCCTAATCAAGGAAAAAATGTTGTCTTAATCCCTAAATGAGAAGCGGCCAAAGATGTATGCGCCATAATCCTTTTACTCCACTAATCGAGAGTTCCTCTTAATAATGGAAAGATTCTCAACCTCGAACCAAGTGAGGCCAGCTATGATGGTCAGAAAAATCAAAAGGCTCCTATAGTTATCTATCTGCCAGGCCCAGTACCGTACAAATCTGATAAAGCTATCCCTTATAAATACGGTGCAACAACAATTGAGAATGGGAAGGAAACACCATTACCCTCTGTCGTGAATATCGCAGACATCAGTCGAGTAACACGGAGTGGTCGAATCTTCAACCGAGGAGTTGGAGAACCCACCAAAGAAAAGGAACCTCTGACAGAAGTTCCCAATCAACCAGTCGGTCAATCCAGTGATCCCGACCTTTCAAAGAACAAGGATGAGATGCTGAAGCTCATCCAAAAGAGTGAGTACAACATTGTTGATCAGCTGTTGCAAACTCCTTCAAAAATCTCGGTGTTATCTGTATTACTCAATTCCGAAGCTCATAGAGAGGCTCTACAGAAAGTCTTAGAGCAAGCCTTTATGGAACAAGATGTAACAATAAGACAATTCGACAGCATCATCTCCAACATCACTTCCTGCAACAACTTGGGGTTTAGTGATGAGGAACTGCCGGAAGAAGGCAAAAGTCATAACATGGCACTCAACATTACAGTCAAATGCCAGGACGATGCTTTTACCAGCGTAATGGTAGATATCGGATCAACTCCGATGAGAGACAGTGAGGTCATAGTCAAAGCATTTGACGGGTCCCAAAAAATAGTTATCGGCGAAGTCGATCTTCCCATAACTATCGGTCCTCACACTTTCCAAGTCACTTTCCAGGTCATGGACATCCGGGCAGCATACAGCTGTTTGTTAGGAAGACCTTAGATACACAAGGCTGGGGCAGTCACCTCGACACTTCACCAGAAGCTGAAGTTCGTCAAGAATGACCAACTAGTCACAGTCTGTGGAGAGCAAGTCTTGATCGTGAGCAACTTATCATCATCCACTTGTGTAGAACCAGAAGAGGTTGTAGGAACCCAGTTCCAAGCACTCACAATGAGTAATGACAACCAATCATAAAAAGGAACATTAATTTCCTCGTATAAAGATGCTCTCGAAGTGATCAAAAGTAACAATGCAAAAGGATGGGGACAGCTTATCATTCCTACGGATAACAAGACAAAGAAACGTCTTGCTTTTTCTTAACCTGTACCCAGACTGCTACTAACGATGAAAGTCTTCATCCCATTCTGGACTTCTTCCACAGTGGAGGTTTCCTTCACCTAGTGTCTCAAGAAGTACATACTATCAGCGAGGGAGATTCCTCCGATACAGATGAAGAGTGGAAGTCCTACCTTAACGAAGACGGTTATATGTCTCAGGGAGAGGTGCCTACGCCATTTTTCTATCTCACACAGAGTCCGAGATTTATACCAAGATCAGATGTCAAAATGATATATGGAGATTGTGATCTAAAAGGATGTCGTGCTCCGCCAAACTCATTAGAGGAGGACACTCTGATGAAAGACAACTTTGACCACGACTATTATGGCCCAATGGATAGACTGCCTGTCTGGCAGCCGTACCCAGGAGACTTGGGACAAGAAAGTCAGCCCAATGATGCATATCAGCTGAACATCATTGAAAAGAATACATGCGTCCCCACCACTGCATGGGATCATTATTCAGGGCATTCGGAACATATCCAGCATGACGATGAATTTGCAAAGATTGCAGGGCTAGAATTCATTAACTATGCGTTCCTTGAGGTCAACGTCATCGAAAGGGATGACTCCTCTAGTTCCAAAGAAGTGTGGGACACCTTAGGACAACCGAGTGGCAAATACGACTATTTGGTCAAGTACACCGCTCCTGAAAGTTCTCGCATTGGGCTCGAAGACATCTAGCCCACTGGATGGTGAGATCCACCTGAGAATGAAAATACTGTGCTAGATACAACAGAAGAGTTCGTCTACGACAACTCTGCCTGGAAGACAGACTCCAACGATCCTGCTTCACCAGAAATCAGCGTTAGTTCTGAAGACAAGTCAAGAAAGAAGGTACCAGACTTTGTGATTCACCAAGGAGTTCGTCGCCAATGGGTTGCTGTCGATGTTCCAAAAGTCGTCCATAAGTCTAAGTAATTGTCGTCTTTATCTTAACCTTTCACCCTGCCCAGGTGAAACAGATGTTTTGATAGGGCTCACTTTTTGTAAATTTTCCTCTTCGCTCGGCCCAAAGCGACAGAGTTTTGTTTTATAGGGCTGTAGTTTCGAGAATCGACTAAGTCATAAATAGAATAACGTCGTTCTGTAATTTCCGCATTTTTATTGTTGTTTTCTCTTTTCACTTTTTCAGAAAATGATAATCCTAAAAAATAACTCAAATAATAAAAACAAGCATTTTTTCATAAACACACTGCACACACTCTTGTATTTCTCTCTATCTTTTCTAAAAGGAATCATCACGTCATGCATATTGCTTGTTTTAAACCCCGTTGAAACATACGATCCAATGCCTTCTCCCAACTTTGAACTCCCGGTATTTGATGCTGAAAAAGAAAATGATGAGGAAATTCCAGAAGAGATCTCCCGATTACTCAGGCAAGAGGAAAGGTCCATAGAACCTCACAAAGAGCCGTTGTAAACGGTCAACTTGGGTTCAGAAGAAGAAATAAAAGAAGTCAAGATTGGGGCATTACTCAGTCCGACTGTCAAAGAAGGTTTGACAAAACTTCTCAAAGATTTTCCCGATGTATTTGTTTGGTCCTATTAGGACATGCCAGGGTTGGATACCAACATCGTGGAACATCACCTACCGTTAAGATCATAATATCCACCGGTAAAACAAAGACTAAGACGGACTCATCCAGACTTGGCCATCAAAATCAAAGAGGTAGTACAGAAATAGATTGACGCGGGTTTCCTCGCCACATCAGAATATCCACAATGGTTAGCCAACATAGTACCAGTTCCAAAAAAGGACGGAAAAGTCAGAATGTGTGTAGACTACATGGATTTGAACAAAGCCAGTCCAAAGGATGACTTTCCCTTACCGCACATGGACATGCTGGTAGATAGCACAACAAAGTTCAAAGTTTTCTCCTTCATGGATGGATTCTCAGGCTATAATCAAATCAAACTGGCGTCGAAAGACATGGAGACAACTTTATTCATCACCCCTTGGGGAACTTTTTGTTACAAGGTAATGTCGTTCGGTTTGAAGAAAGCCTGGGCAGCTTATCAAAGGGCCATGACTACTCTGTTTCATGACATGATACACAAAGAAATCGAGGTATATGTCAATGATGTGATTGCCAAATCTAAAACAGAGGAGGAGCATGTGACCCACCTGTCAAAGCTATTCGAGCGTCTGAGGAAGTACAAACTCCGCTTGAATCCCAACAAGTGCACGCTCGGTGTCTGCTCAGGAAAACTACTAGGGTTCATCGTCATCCAGAAAGGAATTGAGGTTGATCCTGATAAGGTCAAGGCCACTCAAGAAATGCCTTCTCCAAAGACTGAGAAACAAGTCAGGGGATTCCTGGGACGTTTGAATTACATTTCCAGATTTATATTCCTCATGACCGCGACATCTGCGCTGATCTTTAAATTACTAAAAAAAATCAGGATTGTGTATGGACAGAAGACTGCCAAACCACCTTCGACAGTATCATGGGGTATCTATTGAATCCACCTATCCTGTCACCTCCAGTAGAGGGAATACCGCTGCTCATATACCTAACAGTCTTGGAAGACTCCATGGGTTGTGTGCTTGGCCAACAAGACGAAACAAAAAGAAAAGAGTCTGCCATCTACTATCTGAGCAAAAAGTTTACCGACTGTGAAACTCGGTACACTATGCTCGAGAAAAATTGCTATGCTCTGGCTTGGCCAGCCAAATGTCTTTGCCAGTATATGATTTGTCACACTACTTAGTTAATCTCTGAAAAGGATTTGATCAAGTATGTCTTTGAAAAGCCTGCTCTCACGGGAAGGATTGCCCGTTGGCAGATGTTGTTATCAGAATACGACATCGAGTACCATGCTCAGAAAGCCGTCAAAGGAAGTATTTTAGCCGATCATTTGGCTCATCAACTGATTGACGATCAGGAATCAGTCGGATTTGACTTCCCAGATGAAGATGTCATGTATTTGAAATGAAAGATTGCGATGAACCGCTACCTAATGAAGGGCCAGAACCAAGTTCCCAATGGGGATTAATCTTTGACGGAGCTGTCAATCATTATGGAAACAGAATTGGGGCAATTATCATAACACCTCAGGGTACCCACATTCCTTTCACTGCCGGACTAACATTCAAGTGTACAAACAACGAGCCCGAATACGAAGCTTGTATCATGGGTCTCGAAGAAGCAATTGACTTAAGGATTAAGAACTTGGACGTGTATGGAGACACAATCCTGGTTATCAATCAGATCAAAGGCGATTGGAACACATACCAATCAGGATTGATTCCTTACAAAGACTATGTGAGAAGCTTGTTACCATTCTTCAACAGAATCGAGTTTCATCGTAAAGAGAATCACTTGGCTGATGCATTAGCCACTCTCTCTTCCATGATTAGTGTAGGCCAATGGAATGACGTACCTAAGATTGACATAGTGCGCCTTGAACGGCCCGCTTACATCTTCACGATCGAAGTAGTCAAAAATGACAAACCTTGGTACCACGATATCAATGCTTCCTTCAGAAACAAGAATACCCGCCTGGGGCATCCAGAAAAGACAGGAAGACCCTCAGAAGATTGGCAGGAAGTTTCTTCCTAAGTGGTGATACCCTCTATAAGAGAAACTTTGACATGGTCTTTCTCCGATGCGTAGACAGACCAGAAGCAAACATGCTGATGAAAGAAATTCACGAAGGATCCTTTGGCACTCATGCCAACGGACACACGATGGCGAGAAAAATTCTAAGAGTCGGGTACTATTGGTTGACCATGGAATCCGATTGCTACAAGTACATGAGGAGATCCCACAAATGTCAGGTATACTCAGACAAAATCCATGTACTGCCAATGCATCTCAAAGTTCTCTCTTCCCCATGGCCTTTTTCTATATGGGAAATCGACATGATTGGCATGATTGAACCCAAAGCTTCAAACGGACATCGGCTCATCCTGGTAGCCATTGACTACTTCACCAAGTGGGTCGAAGCAGCATCATACGCCAATGTAACCCGACAAGTCGTGGTCCGCTTTATAAAAAACAATCTCATCTGCCATTATGGTGTTCCGAGCCAGATCATTACTGATAATGGATCTAAATTGAACAACAAGATGATGAAAGAGTTATACGCTGAGTTCAAAATCGAACACCATAACTCATATCCCTACCGACCTAAGATGAACGGAGCGGTAGAAGCGGCTAACATGAATTTCAAAAAGATTGTTCAAAAGATGGTTGTAACCTACAAAGACTAGCACGAAAGGCTACCCTTTGCTCTTCACGATTATCGTACATCTGTTCGCACTTCAACAGGGGCAACCCCTTTCTCTCTAGTATATGGCATGGAGGCAGTGCTTCCCATAGAAGTACAGATCCCATCAATCCGGGTATTGATGGAAGCTAAGCTAACAGAAGCTGAGTGGTGTCAAAGTCGACATGATGAACTGAATCTGATCGAAGAAAAATGAATAACGGCTCTATGCCACGGTCAGTTGTATCAACAAATAATGAAGAAAACATTTGACAAAAAGGTCCAACCTCGCGTCTTCAGAAAAGGAGACCTTGTGCTCAAAAAGATACAATCATTTCTCACTGATTTCCGGGGCAAATGGACTCCGAACTACGATGGCCCCTATGTGGTCAAGAAAGCCTTCTCAGGCGGCGCCTTGAGACTCGCAACCATGGATGGAGAAGAATTTTCCTACCCCACAAATGTTGATGTAGTCAAGAAATACTTCGCCTAAATAAATAAATAAAACGTCTCGGTGGATTGAAAACCCGAAAGGGCGGTCCAGGCAAAAATTAGAGACATAAGCAAATCATCCCGGTGGATTGGAAATCTCAAAGTACAATCTAGGCAAAAGTAAGGGATTCATGGCAAGTAACTACATCTGACAAGGTTAGATCCTCAGCAGTAATGCCATCCATCAGAAAAACTCAAGTCAAGGTCATCTTTGACAGAAGCTCAGGATGTCCGAAATTCAAAGTTGATAGAAGGATAACGGTTGTTATGTTTCAATGTAGCCCTTTTCCCTTAAATTGCCATTTTCTAAACTTTGTAAATACTCTATGGGATCACGCGCTTGGCTGATTTCCATCCTATCAATAAAATTTCAGCCCTAGTGCTTTTATTTGCAATTCTTATTTGTTTTAGCTTTACAGAACGACGTTTTAACATGATTAGCGATTCTTGAAATAAAACAAAAATGAATTTACTTGTCAAAATTTTTCTGCTTTTAAAATAAAGATGGCAATTCTTTTGACTGTTGAACATCGAAAGAACATCGATCGCTTCTCTGAAGGTGATTGGACCTCAAAGTGCAGAATTAAAGTACTCCTTCTAAACCAGTACGCCTGAATGAAGGATCAACTATGTCAGATGCGAATGTCCCGTCTGATATCCCCGACAGAGTTCTTACCTCCTAAGCCCGATCAACGTTTTTCCCCACAGGGACTATCCCTCTTAAGCAAGGTAGAATTGCTATTTTGGACCAAATGGTACTTCTTCGACCCCAGCAGTGGCCGAGTATCCAGTTGTGTTCATCCACTAGTCTGTATGTCGTGTCAGTTTTGTCAGCATAAACATACATACATCATGCATTATTGATTTGCATTCATAATCATATTGCATCACTATCGCTCTAGTCGGTCTTATCCCCTAGTGATAAAAGTCCTCTCACTCGAGTTGTCAGTCCTTTCCTAGTCACGAAGTGTTTCGCCTAAGCAATCTCTATTCCAGTTTATTTCTGGATTGGAGACGGTCCTCGACCACTTTGATAACTTAAACTTCTGAAAGACCAGAAGGTACTCGACAAACGTCACTCTTCCCCATTGAAGATGATATCTTCGCTTTCTCGGATTAAGGAAAATCCCCAGAGAAAGCCTCTTAATCAAAGATTCAGCAATACAGCGGTTTTTATCCGAAAGATTCGCTAAAAAAAGGGGGGGGTCATCAGCACCTCCAAATTGGATTGCATCATATGGCACTTCTCCGAAAAGATCTCGGGGAAAAGTATGAAGTAATATCCCCAACCAGAAAGCAGTCTCTCAAGAGACTCATTTTCCCCAGTAGAGTCAACAAATGACGTCTCCAAAAGAGAAGTTTGTACACCTCTACAGCTCAGACAAATGGGTTCCCCAGCAAGTCTGACATCAAAACTTTGTCCCATCAAATGGCATCTCCCCAGGAAAATTCGGCGAGAAGTTTGAGGAAAATCGCTAACAGATAGCATCCCTTGTCAAGAAATTTTATTGACAAAAGAAACAGAGACCAGTTCTGTGGCTGAAGACCAGGATCGAGGGGGAGGTTCATTTCAGAAACTGAGACCAGTTCCATGGCTGAAGACCAGGATCGAGGTGAAGTTCATTTCAGAAATCGAGACCAGTTCCGTGGCTGAAGACCAGGATCGAGGGGAGGTTAATTTCAAAAAAAACTGAGACCAGTTCCGTGGCTGATGACTAGGATCGAGGGGAAGTTTATTGATAAAAGAAACTGAGACTGGTTCTGTGGCTGAAGACCAGGATCGAGGGGAAGTTTCACCTTTTTCTAAGCATCATTGCTTAGCAAAAAAAGATGGATGAGCAAACTGCCATTCATAACCTCCATCAAAATTTCGGGTATTCCGATATTTAACCCTCTTGCACCCCGAATGCCCGAATACCTTCGCCATTCACACCTTCGGGTCCAAGAAGATTAAATAGGGGCATCGGTCATACCCCAAATTTTGACCACTAAGATTTCCCATTATTGTGCAAATCATTATCACAATATGGATGAACCATCATACCACATCAGTCTCCCCAAAGATGGGTGGGCAGTCACTATAACCAAGAATTAGGTTTTGAGCCCTCTCAGAGCACTTAGGCAAAGGATCAAGTAAGAAATGACATGATCTTCAACTTGTCTAACATCTCATACACTTATAAAGGATCAAGAGGACTCCCACATCAAGAATTAAGCACAAGGTTGCAACATTCCCAGTGGATCAAGCCTCAAGATCGCCAGTGTCCCCAAATTAGGGTTTTGGTCGACTGAGGCCTCCAGATGAAAGTTTTCATCTGGGCATGAGCCAATACTTCAAGACATGACCCAAGGTACTCCAAGGGACCTCATGGACTAAATCACCAAGTCAATTTAACCCCAGGGGATGCATTTACCAAAAAATCAGGAATTCGGGTTTCTTGACCTAATTCACCCCTAAGTTGACTTTTGGGAAAAAACATGAGCCAAAACCTCAAGACATTATTTGAGGGCCTTAAATACACCATATTAATCCATTTTCAAGAATGGATTGATCCAAGAAGCTTGATTCACAAGTTTCAATTTCATCTGGACCACAATTAGGGTTTTGAGGAAAAAGTCAACTGTACCTTTGACTTTTGACCAAGACATGCTCCAAAACCTTGGGTCATGATTCAATACACCTTACATCACCTATGGAGTCCATCCATTAGGTTTGATTTAGGTCAAGGATTTGATTTCACAAAGGATTGCACAGTTTGGATTTCATAAGATAAAAAGTCAACTGTACAAAAAGTCAAAGTTTGACTTTTTGATTTTTTGGTCAACCAATGTTCCTTAACCCTACAATAATGTTAATATGTGATTTAAATCATCATCCATAAAAAAAAATCAAAGAAAGTGAGTTAACTTGTAAAATGGGTAACCATAAAAAAACTTAGAATTTTTCGAAGTTATGGAACAAAGTGGCTAGGGTACCAACTTCCAAGGATCATAACTTGAGATCCAAGCAACCATTTTGGATGATCCAAAGCTGGATTTGTAGGTCTTGCTACACTCTACAAAAGCTTCAACTACATCAAACTCTAATTCCTCATGGATTTTTAGTTATGGAGTGATTAAAGTGGCTGAAAACATGAAAATGACATTTTTCCAACACTTAGTGAAATTTTCACTAAGTCAGAATCTGCCTTATTTTTTCTAAAATCTAGAGGCATTTTTCATTGTAATTCAAGTTGGATCAAAACCTAAGTTGGACATCATGTTGAAAAAGGATATGTCAGCTTTCCAAAATGTCCAAGAACTCCATCAAACCCTACCTGAGCTAGAGGTTATGACAGCTTCAACATGCCTTGCTGCAAACTGTCTTGGCAAGGAAGATTTGTGATTTAGGGCTCGAATTGATCAAATTGTGAAAAAATAAACATGGTTATCCATCTGCATGCCTCAAGGGGGAACAACCAAGGAACAATAACTAATCCATAAGCCTCCCAAGTCCAAGATTCCACAAGTAGCCATGCCAAACCTAAAAGGCTAAAGATGCCTCAAGACTCCAATTTTGTTTTGAGACATTTAATGGATGCATAGAGCTGGCATGTATCAGTCCATGATAACCCAAATGAGTCAAGATAAGCTCATCCAACAGAGAACCATAGGCATGTGCTCTAATCTCAAGTCAATGGATAGAGGAGACTTGAGATTCCATTTGATCACAATTGGTCAAAGGCCTGCTGCAGTTGCCACACACTATTCCTTGCAAAACAAACTTGACACACTATAAATAGGCCTCATTTGTGAACAGATTGAGTACACCAAAGCACCCAAACTGATGCTTTCCTCAAAATCTCCATTTCACTCCAATTTTTCCTTCTAACTCAAGTCACTATCGGGTTTTGAGTTTGAGAGCAATTCCAACCAAACCAATGGTTCACACACCTCACATATAACATATAGAAGTGATCCAAACTCTTACATAACATATGGAACATCAACTTCACAAAATCACCAGCCAACTGCTTAAGCTTTTAGCAGAGTTGCAGTTGGGGTACCATCTCAAGTTCCAATTCATTTATAACCACTCCAAGCATTCAGACACACTCCTTGGCACCTAAGGAAGCTGTCCAGATCATTGGAACCAACTCACAACACCTCCATCACCAAACTCGATCACCAGCTGCAAGAGGTAAGCATGAGCTCTTCAAACTCCATGATACATGCATATTTTGCTGCACAATAATTTTGCCACATGTTCATAATCATGTATAGAGTGATAACCCTCAATCAATTGCCATGAATCAATCGTGTATAGAATTTCATTGTGTTCATGCTGAAATTAGGGTTCTTGAGGTTTCCTTCTGATTTCTCACTCAATACTCAAAATAAATGCAATTAAACTATATGGATGTGATCCTTGTTCAAAAGCGAGCAAGATTGCTACTTGAATCGTGCAAACCCATTGAGAAATCATGAAGAAAAGTGAGAAAATGCAAATTTGCAGAAACAGGGCACGCGGGCAAGAACTTGGTGTTCTTGGCGCCCTTTTTCAAATTTTCAAATATTTGAATATTTTGTTATTTTTGTTAATTGATTCAAAAATTAATTTCTCTTTGAATATTTATGTTTTTGAATTGATTCTTTTTCTCAAAATTCACTAAAATGTTAAATTATTTTATTTTACAAAAAAATCCAATTTATATTATTTTTCTAATATAATTAGAATTTTTGTGATTAATTTCATTTTATTTGTTTTTAAACATTTTTAAATGAAATTCCCACTTTGATCTTTCAAAACCAATTGAATTTCAAACTCTCATGTAATTAAACATGGTTTTTCAAAATATTTTTCAAGGTGTACAACTTATTTTTGAATATACTTTGTATTTAATATCATTTTTCTTTAATTTCCTTTGAAAAATAACATTTTTATTTAAAATTAGGGTTTTCTCCCGATTTTAAATTTTCAAACACTCATTAGGTCTCTAATAGAGTGTAAGACCCAACCCCTTTTGAAAACCAAACTTTTTGGGCCTCAGACATTGTATAAGTCCCTCGGCGACTTTCAATACGACGGTGCAATCACTGTCCATCACATGGGCCTATCCATGAATTGTAAGCCCCATCTTTTGTATAAAAATATTTTGGGCCTCTAATAGAGTGTAAGACCCAAACCTTGTTGTATATAAACCATTTTTGGGCCTCAGATATTGTATAAGTCCCGACACGATGAAAAATCTCGGCGCGATCGCCATTTTCAAACAGAGATCAAATGGGCCTCTCCTTGAGTTGTAAGCCCCATCTTTTTGTACAAAAATACATTTTGGGCCTCTAATAGAGTGTAAGAACCAATCCCTTTTTAACCAAAACCATTTTGGGCCTTAGACATTGTATAAACCCCAACACAGTTTCAAGAATCTCGGCGCGATCGCCAGTTCAGAATTAAATAATCTGGGCCTACCCTTGTGTTATAAGTCCCATTTCTTTTCTTTTAAATTTTTTTGGGCCTCTCCTTGAGTTGTAAGACCCATCCCTTTGTATAGAAAACCTCTTTGGGACTCAGTCATTGTATAAGCCCCAGTACAGTTTATCAAACAACGGTGTGATCACTGTTAAAACTTTGGCCATCTCCTTGAGTATAAGCCCCAACAATCTTTTCAAAAACAACTTTTCCTTTTGATTTAGTTTCATAAATACAGTTGTTATCAAACTTTCTTTAATTTCTTTAAAAAACTAACAATACAGCATGGAAGCTTGCTCACCTGTAAGTTTTTATCAGTTTTCATTTACTTGCTTTCACATATATATACATCTGTATTATGGGAAGCTGCTCCACTGTAAGTCTTCTTTCATACCCTTTTACATACTTGTCATATATCAACTGTATATATACTAGTATAGTTATTTAGATTTTTCCCCGGTAACTAGGTCTAGAACTAGGTAAAGCCAGTTGATCACTCTTTAATACAATCAAAACTAGATCCCCATAGGATTTCCAGATACAGTCTTGCCTTCTCTTGGGCTTATACAATATGGAACAAAGAGAAAGGCAGTATTCTCGGTGAACCTTTTCTCAGACTGTCACTATTAAAAATTGTCAAAGAAATTCTATCCCCCAGAAATGATTCATTCTCGGTGAATGACATCTCCTGAATTTATCCAAACTAAGAACTATTCACTAAATGACTCATTCTCGGTGAATGACATCTCTTGAACTTTTCTTAAGTTTGAGACCCACAGGCTTCCTAAAAGCATCCCCGCCTCCTCTTGGGCTTTGTACCAGGACCCTCCGGCTTCTTAGAAGTTATCATGCCTTCTCTTGGGCTTAATATAAGGACCCTGAAGACCTCTTAAAGGTATATGACAAAACTTAGTCATCCTTCGTTAGAGCTGTTTTTCTAAAGGAGTCAAAACCTAAGACTAATTTTAGGGTTGATACTCATCCCTTAAAAAGAGTCAGCCTTCTCGTGGGCGTCATACAAAGATAAACTCTTCCATACCAGTAGACTTGGACGGTCTAAATCCCCTCTTGAGTCTCAAAGGCATTCTCAAGCACCTTACCAACATAGGAGAAACCCCGGACAGTCTGGATCAATCTCCAGCAGAGTTAAAACCCATGGGTTCTAAAACTCAGTCTCTCTCCTAAAAATTCCCCTAGCCATGGTCAGTTTATCATCAGATAACACTATCCCAAATCAGAACCTCAAGGTCTCTGATACCTCAACTCTTCTGGAACCCTCAGCAAGAGTTGATTCCCCATTTGGACCTGCCTCGGGATCTCAATAATTCCCAGCAGAAGATAGCCTCCTCTTAGGCTTTGTATAATGATCCTTCCTTTCCTCAGGATAGTCAGCCTCCTCTTGGGCTTTGTACAATGATTCTCCCTAGCAGAGCTAACCTTTTCAGACTCTCTTATTGAGTCAATTACTTTTCAGACTCTCTTGTTGAGTCAACCACTTTTCAGACTCTCTTGTTGAGTC
Organism: Lathyrus tuberosus; assembly: GCA_022829125.1. Classification (NCBI taxonomy): domain Eukaryota; kingdom Viridiplantae; phylum Streptophyta; class Magnoliopsida; order Fabales; family Fabaceae; genus Lathyrus; species Lathyrus tuberosus. The sequence continues at coordinate 18,228,236 of JALAZF010000005.1, read as the reverse complement.
AAACCTTTTAGACTCAATCCTGGGCTTCGTACAGGACAGATAAAACCACTCTCTAGTTGAGTCAATCTTTTTTCAGCCTCCTCGTAGGTTCGATATAAATATTTCCCCTAGCAACAGTCAGCCTCCTCTTAGGCTTTGTATAATGATTTCTCCATCTTGTTCAGCCACAGTCCTGGGGTTCGTACAGGACTGATAAAATAACTCTCTCATTGAGTCAAACCCTTTTAGCCTCAATCTTGGGCTTTGTACAAGACATAAATCGTCATAACCTTCTCTCAAGCTTGGGACCAATATCTTCCCCAGTGGAGTCAATTCCTCCCAGCCTTCTTTTAGGCTTTGAGAAATAATTTCCCAAGCAGAGTCAAACTGATTTCAGCCTCAATATTGGGCTTTGTACAAGACAGATAATACTCTCCCGTAGGGTCAAACTCAGTTCAGCCTCTATCTTGAGATTTGTACGAGATACCTAAAATATCCTTAGCCGAGTCAGTAGAGTCTCATTTTAGCCTCAATCTTGGGCTTTGTACAAGACAGATAAAAATTTCTTTCCCACTGAGTCAGTCTTCTTTTCAGCCTCAATCTTGGGCTTTGTACAAGACACATACAAACCCTCCCGGGCAGAGTCAAAAATACTTTTAGCCTCAATCTTAGGCTTCGTACAAGACAGACAGAACATTTTCCCCGGAAAATTCAAACTTTTAGCCTCCTCTTAGGCTTTGTATAATGATATCCCCAAAGAGTAAGTCTCTTTTAGCCTCAATCTTGGGCTTTGTACAAGACATATAGAAACACTCTCTTGTTGAGCCAGTCATTCCCAACCTCCTCTTAGGCTTTGTATAAGGACTTCCCTAGTGGAGTCAATCAACCTCTTAGCTTCAACCTTGGGCTTCGATCAAGGCACACAAAAATCAACATACCCTCCGAGGAAATCAAAATCCCTCTATAGGAAGTCATTTCTCTGTATATCACATATCAAAACAGAAAATCAAAACAAACCTTAATTCCAGATAACTGCTGTAAGTGGCACACTTGTTGATCTAACATCCAAGTTGTCGTCCATATTTTATCCTAGTAAAACTTCCTCTCTCATCTATTTACTTTAAGTGGCAAGCCTCTGGAATTTTTACATCCACGCCACTGTCCCTCTCTTAGTATGAAAGATTCCTAAGGAAAAATGACATTGCTCTACACTGAGTTAAAGTTTTCTCCTACAGGATAAACCCCCTATAAAGGAACTTATGGCATTGCTGGATACACTTATCCCAGTTAAAGTAATCCTCCTTTATAAACAGTCATCCAACAGTTGTGATAGGCAGACAAAGATGTCTCCCTTTAGAGATGACAAATTCTCTCTCAGTTAAACCTTTTAGCTTCAATCTTCGGCTTTGAACAAGACACAAATAACCTTTTAGGTTCAATCTTGGGCTTTGAACAAGACAACAAAACATCCTTTTCCTCCCTTAGAATAGGAGGAACTACGATTGCTCTGATTTCCCTGTTTCGTTTAAACAGGAATACATAGGCATAAGATTGTGAAATCTTAGCGAGCATACCAAACAAAAAACCAAGGTCCTGCACCTTCATACCAATCAAAAAACTCTAGGTCCAGTACCTTCACACCAATCAAAACTTAGGTCCAGTACCTTACCAAAAACATCAGAAAAACCCAAACATCAACAAAAACTCACTCTCCCTGTCATATTTCCCAAGAAACTTTCCCAACCCATTAACGGATAAACACCATCAAGTACAAATCGAGACCTAAAGCTAACAACCTGTGGATAACCACATATAGGATGGGTAATTGACAACTCCCCATTGTATAACCTGACCCCGGACCCCCCAATCTTTTTAAGCGTTTGTTCAGTTAAACATTCGCGTGCAAGGTTAGTTTTAGATATCTTCCCTTTCCCTTCCAGCTTCACGGGATAAATAAGAAATCAGAAAGTAGCACCCCCTTTCTCCTCAAGGAGGAAAACCCATTTGCGATAAGGTGGTCGTGTCACCGACAAAAATCGCACGCTACAGAGACGAATGGACAACCTCGATGGAAGAGAAATTGCTTTAAAATCTCATGGAATTCAAAATGGTGAGGGAGTCTAAAAGGAACAAATTCCCATAAAAGTCATCATTGATGAGATACAGGAAAATATGGCAAAACATACACCGTAACACATCATTAAAGGAGGGGCTTGGAGGATATTTTCGGTTCAGAGGCAAGCACGACAAGAATTTCCGTGTATTATTTTTGTCGAAGCATTACACTCCTCCAGGCTTCATGCTCGGGGGGCTTATGTACATACCCGAAAAACTACGTTGACTGAACAATGACTAACCGGTGATACATCGAGTATGAATTAGAAAACTTTATGCCTACTTATACATCAGATAAGATATAAGTAAGTAGATCTCACCTTGGACGAAAAGAAACTCGACTATGGAGGGTGGATGTATAGCTCAGACAGAACACCAAAAGTCATAGAGAACGATTATGAAAATATGTATTATGATCAAGGAGTTACAATCATTGAAGGGTCAAACGTTATGCGAGTACTTATGAAGGGGCGGTAGACGTTACTTGAGGGGATCCACTGAGACACCTATAAATAGGGAATATTTTGGAAAGAATAGAGGACCAATTCACAGAATAGACACTCATAACCATTCATTTAAGGGCCTTTTTAGACAAAGAGCGAAAAAGTCAACCTTTTAGTGTTTTAGCAAGAACACTAATCATCTTGCCTGATTTGTTGTATTCAGGTTCTAAAACTTTGAGATTATCACAATATTGCAATTCAATTTCTTTTTCCTTTCAGTTCTGTCTATGTTGAATCTCGTTTGCTTAATTCAATTTATTATAGAGTAGAATTCAGTTATTTTGATTGATTTAGGTTTCTTACCATAACCGTGTTTATCGTAGCTTTTGCATCTTTTATGTGTTGTCTTTAACTGGATGCTTATTTTGGAAAATAAGAACATAAGTGAGATAATATTGATTGTGCTTGTTTGATCGATATTGTAGTAAAAAAGGAAATAGGATCTTCTTAAGGATTTGGAATTGTAATAATCAATGATAAGTAGGAACCAAATCAATAGAATCGCTTATTAATCATAATTACAATCAAATTCTTTTAATTGTTTATCATCTCTTAATCAAAAATCAACCTCCCCCTTTGTTTCAGTCGATTGGTCAAATATACTCAAATTTCCTTGCGATACAACTCAAGTGTCCTTTTCGTTTACAATATTTATTAAACTCGTTTTTAACCCATGTGTGATAGTAGATTAGAGCGCTATGGCCAAATTTATGTGAGAGAAAGAAAAAATATTTTAGAGAGATGGGGTAAGGTGAGATATCTAATCTTTCTATATGTGAAAGAAAATGAAATGGAAAGTCTCTATTTATAGGGCAAAGGATGGCTCGTAAAAGGAAATGATCCCTGGGTAAAGTTAATTACCTAACCGACTAGGTCTTTAATCTAATCAATTAGGTGCTACAAATAATCTATTATTTGTACCCATTTTGGATGTTTTAGATAGAGAGACTTTACCATTCACTAAGACACTATCACAATCGATTATAGACTCAATTTTCCCTTATTTAATCAATTAGGTACATGGTCAAATCGGTTAGATGGTTCAAAAACAACTCCTCATCATTGTGACAGTTTCCAACTCATCTGGCTAAGCTCAAAAATAGTGTTAGGTGATTTTATTTGAGAAATAGAGGGCAAGGTTGTTAAAATCTCGATTTAAAACCTAAACTCTTAGATTTTACGTTTCCAGATCGGTATTTGGTGTTAAATCGCATGTAAAATCGTTTTTAAGTAAAATCGTATATTGGAACGATTTTACACGAATTAAATCTCTCTGAAATCTGTAAAATCATGTAAAATCTTTGGATTTTACTCTTTGACTTGATTTTACCTTTTTTTCTTGAAAATTTTAAAATCTCAGCCCAATAAAACTTCTCCCACTTTATTATTTTATACACTTTAAATAACTTCTTTTTTCATTAGATATTAGACTTTTCATTTACCAGAGCAATGAAAATTAAAAACTTTTAAACCCTAACGTCACTTCACTTGTACAACGCCGGACCAGAACTTCAACGACAATATTATGTGAGTTTTATTCTTTGATTGATAGTTTTCTAAAAAGTGAGTCTTCTTTACAAATAAAAAACAGAGAAATGTTATATTACGATGTTATTATGTGATTGTATGTAACCTTGGTTTGTTACTATATTTGTTATAGTGTTTTTAGTTTTGGTAATTTGTATCTTTGAGTGTTAATATGGTTTGTAATCTAAGTGATTGTTACGCTGTTTTTCTATTTTTATTATTTTAATATACCAACTTAATAGAAGTTGACTTGATTTATTGTGTATATTTTTGACAAATTTGCTTTAGTGTCTTACTCTTTTAGTTAAAATTTATTATTTAAATTTGATTTTTTTTATTATTTAAAATTATATGTAGTATATTTTAACATGAGGTAAACTCTACGATTTTACGTTTCGATTTTACCTAGCCAAAACGAGTCAAGGTAAAAACTCAATTTTGACAACCTTGATAGAGGCTTTAAAAAGAGTTTTAGTGAGTGTGGTTTTTACAAAACACTAATCACTCAGACACGAACATGCGAGCTTCCAAACTTCCACAATATGATGCTTCAAGTCTCTTGTTGGATAAACCAATCACATAAGCATTTCACTTTAGCCTTCATAGAGATGAGGCTTGAGATATATTTAAGTCGAACGACATCATCAGAGGATATCACGGTGATCATTAAACCCTAACTCTTCAGATATCTTGATCAACTATCTTTTGTATCTTTGACTGTGTGAAACAGCTTTAGCACTTGCTTGTCTTTATGTGTTGTTGTTATCAAAGCCATATTGTATCTTTTATGAGTTGTAATCATCAAAAACATGATGTTAACAAGTCTAGGCACATCTTGCTTAGATTTGATCACTTCCTGATTAAACCTGCAAGCACATAGTTCCTAAAAAAGAATAGTTGATTTGATTAATACCGTGTACAATATGATGTAATGGAAAAATTCTCAACTCCTGACTTAAAGGATTATGATATTGGAAGAAAAAATATAGTTTTCTCCTCCCTGTGAAAGCATTATGCATAATACGGCTTCACGAGGTCGTCATGTAGTCGTTCTAGATTTAATACAACCAAGGCGCCTACGGTACACGAAGAAGTTCCACCTTATCTCTGTCCTCATGGGAGCGGTAGGCACTGGACTCCTCCCCTGGTTCATTAGAAAGAATAAGAAACCATGTTTAGTTAAAAGCTCCTTATCTTACAGGTTCCTTGGTTCCTAATACAAGAGAAAGAGAAAGGTATGAAGTAGTTGCTTTAGTAACAGAACGAAGGAGAAGCTTGTTGTCCTCTCATATTCTTGATAGTAGGATACCAAAAACATTGGAGAAACATCTAAAAATATCTTACCACAATGGGTCATGGGATCCTTATGAGCATATCGAGCATGTTGATAATCGTCTGGATTTTTATAACGCTGAAGAACGCGTCAAGAGAAAACTCTTCGTGTTAACCCTAACACGAGCTTCTAAGAAGTGGTATAAATATCTCTCGGTCAGGATTATAAACTCGTGGAGAGACAGTGCTTAGCAGGATTCTGCAAGGCAAGAAAGATACCTTACGTGAATATATCACCTAGTTCACCAAAGTGGTCGTGGCAGTAAGAGGTGGAGAAGATGGCTTGAAGTTTTGGATCTTTAAGAAGAGATGGATAATGTATTATAAGTTTTGAGAGAAATTGGGACTAAAAGGGGAGAATAACATGAACGAATTGTTGAACAATATATGATCGTACATAAATTGGGAGTAAGAGCTCGTAGATAATTACGGTATCTCAGGTAAAAGCCATAAGTATGATAAATTCTCTAGGAAAGATGTTAACCGCCAGAGAGATGACATAAAGTGGAGGTCCCGATCGAGAGGTTCCTCTTATACCCTTTTGAACACTTCCAAAGAAAAGATTTGGCTTGAGTGCTCTAGCAGCGAATTCAAAGAGGCATACATAAAGTTTCCCTATCCTTTTAAGGATTCCAATAGGACAAACAAGTCAAAGTATTGTCATTTACACAAAAGCCACAACCATAACACCAATGAATGCATCTAACTGATGGATTCCATTGAAGAGTTGATAAAGAAAGAAAGCATGACCGAGTACATTTGGGAAGGCGCCAAGAAATAAAATTAGGGAGAAATGGGGAAACCCGAAGACAAAGAAGACTTGCCTAAGAGGAATCGATCTCCTCGTTAAAGATGAGGCATCTCCAAGAAATTTCATTGAAGTTGTGGTCGGTGAAGAAGAAGGCAGGCGAGGGGGACGCGTATGTATATTATTTTTGTAACATACGGCATTCCACAGTCAAACAACCCCTTAAAGGGAACTGTTAAAACACAGATAGTTAAGATTATTGTTGTTAGTAAAGAGAAATGAGAAACCTCGGCCAAGAAACCTGAGAGTCCCATCCTTAGGTTCGTAGAAAGCGAAAAGGTGGGAGACATTCCGAATGACATCTTTCATCTAGTCATAATAGACACCATGGATAATTTTTTCATGTCTCTAGAGTTCTTATTGATAATGAAAGCTCTTGAAATGTCATTTACGTTAAACTCCTTAAAATGTTAGGAATGAAGAAAGAACAACTTTGGCCATATCAAGGCTCTAATTTGCAAGCTTTCAATGGAACCGTGATCCACTCATGGGGGTACTTTCAGTTGATAGTCACCCTAGGAGAAGGAAGAGATACTAGAACCTTTTATCTACAGTTCCTAGTGGTACCATGTAGGAGCTTCTTCAATTGCATCCTGGGAAGACCCTTTGCGAATACATTGGACGTAGCGGCTTCTCCAATGCATCTCAAGATCAAATATCACAATATGCATGATGACCGGTAACTATCAACGTCGACCTGGTCGTAGCAAACAAAATCAATAAAGCTATACAATGTGACCAAAATGAAAAGGTGAAATAAAAGTAAATGGAGATCAATGTGGCGTCCCTCATAGGACATATGGAGAAAATGGTTATTCGACCTCTTAAGAAAAGAAGCACAAATCATGACAGGTATAATGATTACATGACTAATGTGAGAGCTGCATGAGTTAATTCCAAAGAAAAATAATGGTTGGACTTGCTTATCATAATTAGAAGCGGTAAGTCCACCTGGTTATTTTTCCCTTAATGGCCTTATGAATGCAAAGTAAAACAAATGTTTTTTCTAGCTAGTAAATAAATCTCTTTTCTGCTAAATTCTTTTTATTTTTACATGTGATGGCAAATAAAATCAATTAGAATAGGGGAGCAAAGACCCTTGCTTGCTGTTTGAAATGCCCATTGTGAATAACTAAAGAAATCTAGACTGAGGAGCAAAGAGTTATGGGGTTATGACTTAAACACTTTATGTTGGACATATGGCTCCACACACAAGAAGGGGGTAAATTATGAGTTTTAAAAAACAATTGTTTGAAAGCATTTTGTTGTATTTTTCAGGGTTTAAAACCATTTTACAAATATTTTGAGAAATAGCAGCAGAAAGTAAATATGCGGAAAATATATATTTAAGGCTAAAAAGATGACACCAGAAACTACAGAGGTTTGGTCAAAATTAAATGACCTAACCCGCTCCCTAAGACTTGATCTGGAGAGTATCCAGTAATGCTTAAGAGCTTTTAGTAGGTTAAACTCTTGAACCCCCTTATACAAGGAAAAATGAAGTTTCAGGATAACTTCCAACCAAACAAATAATAGTGGACTAAAGCAATTACTTCCAAACAGCAAATTAAAGCCGTTAGTCTTCCTTCCAAATAGCGGAATGAAGCGGATAGTCTTCCTTCCAAGTTAAACCGAGATTTTCTACATACTTATCTCGAACCAACCCATAGTTTTGAACAGACTATCCTCAAAACCAAAACGAGGTTTTGAACAGGTTGACCACGAACCAAGTTGATATTTTAAATTGGGCCGATCTCAAACCGAATCAACCTTTTATACCAGGTTGAGCTTATAAACCGAACCAGGGTTTTTAACAGGACAACCACGAACCAAGTTTAGATTTTAAACTGGGTTGACTCGAATTGAAGTAAGCTTTTACACAGTGTTGCAGTGAGAATCGGATATCAAGCTATTGAAATAACTTGAATCACAAATCATTGAAGTTCACTGTCGAACTATAATTTATCCAAAGGAAGGGGAAAAGATTGAATAAAACCCTAAGTGTACAGTGTAACAACAAAGCTAAGAGATCTAAGGTTCGGGGGTTGGTTTTACTAAGGGAAGGTATTAGCACCCTAAGTATCTATACTAATCTATAGGAACCTCTTGTTGGTATTTGTGTTATGCTATTATTTGTTATTGTTTATTATGGCGAAGACCTAACGTATTTAATAAGTATGCTCGCCAAGACTTCACGGTCTTGTGCCTACGTATCCTAACAAGGATGGAATCAGAGCATTCGTAGGTCACCTAAACAAGGGTGAAGAACACTTGATAGTGATCAAGGTTCCAAGGGGAAGGTAAATATTCATAACAATAACACTTACATAGAGTTTACAACTCTATCCTAAGGCTAAATTGAAAGGTTGGTGACTCTAACAAGGTCAAAAGGGGAATTGAGGTAAGGCTAAGCTACCGATGACATAAATTCAATGAAAATACCTTTTCCTTTGGATTTGAAAATAACAAGATAACAAAGAAGGATGAATGCTCGCAAGCTAACATCACTTGGGAGATAACTTGGCAAAGTTGTAGTGTGAGTAAATATGGATGGCATAAACACGGATGATATTCAAACATGAAATCAATTAAAGTTAACATTCACACGTGATGTTAAACAAGGTATCAATACAAGTGAGATGGTTCTAACAAGACCAAAACATTCATGGATGAAAACAAGGATTCCAATGTACAGCTAAGACAAGCAAGGATTAGGGTTTACTAACACCACTTAATCATGAATACAAGACAAAACATGGATAAGTCAAAACATTACTTAAACATGGATAAGATTCGAAGTTCAACATGACATGTATAAGTCAAAACATTACTTAAACACGGTATCAATATAAAGTTCAAACAATGCATGTTTAAGTCAAAACATTACTTAAACATGGATAACAATTCAAAGTTCAAGGCAAACATGTATAAGTCAAAACATTACTTAAACATGGTATCATTCAAAGTTCGAGGCAAACATGTATAAGTCAAAACATTACTTAAACATTGTATCATTCAAATATTCAAAAAAACATGGATAAGTCATAACAATACTTAAACATAGAGAAAGATACAAGTTCAAACAAAGCATGTATAAGTCATAATAATACTTAAACATGGATATCAATCAAAAGTTCATACAAGACATGTATAAGTCAAAGCATTACTTAAACATGGTTAGGATTCAAAGTTCATACAAGACATGTATAAGTCAAAACATTACTTAAACATGGTATTATTCAAAGGTTCAAGACATGTATAAGTCAAAACATTACTTAGACATATAAGTCAAAACATTACTTAAACATGGTATTATTCAAAGGTTCAAGACATGGATAAGTCAAAACATTACTTAAGCATGAAAATAAATTTGTACATGGTTCAAGAATTAGGTGACAACCTAAAGTACATGTGAGGGTTCTAAATGATCATGTTCAAGGGTTCAACGTCATACAAGATTTTAGACATGTAAGAATACAAGTTACACAAAGACAAGTTATCACAAGTTTACAGTATTTACAAACACATAAACAAATACAAACACAAGGGTATACATGCATTCAAGAGTTCAATTAGGTATACAAAAATGTGCATGGAAGACAAGGCAAGTACACAAAGGTTCATGGTATGAACAACAAAGTTTCAAGGCATTTAAACATGTAAACATACATCAAAGTAAGTCAAATTCATGTCAAAAACAAGAGATGCATGTTGGCAATATCAAACAAGGTTCATACACGGTGTATAGAATTCATACGAGTCATGGTGATCAAGAAAAATAAAAAAAATCAACCAAAGAGATGCATTTGAAACCGTAAAACAAACCTAAAAAGATGCCTACTTTGAACAAGCATAAGTACATGAAAATTTAACCAATTCTATAATTTATTTACACCATCATAAAATAGGAAAAATTATGAGCACATAGCAAAAAGAGTGGCTCAAAAAGGCTTAGGGAGCACAAAGTTATGGGTCTTCAAATGAAGAAAATAAGTGGTAAAAAAATAGAATTCTGCTTCAGCCAGGCTTGAACCCCAGACACAAAGGATGCAGGTTCAAAACATTGCCAACAAGGCCAACGTGCGCAGGTGATATGGAAGGCAAACACACATATATATTTAAAACACGCTTCAGAAAGATGAAAACAAATAAAATGGAAAACGGACTGAGGGGGATTCAAACCCCAGACCCAAGCGTCAACACAAACCTCCTTAACCAGCGGTGCTACGCCCTCATCCATTAATTTATCCAACCTCATAAATATATATTTTAAGCTTGCGTCAAAAATGGTATTTTTGCCACCTCATCACCACCTTCATGCGCTCTCTCTCTCTGTCTCTCTCTGTCTCTCTCTGTCTCTCTCTCTCTCTCTCTCTCTCTCTCTCTCTCTCTCTCTCTCTCATGCATCATGTTTTTTTCTCTCATGCAATAACAATGATTTAGTTTTCTTTCAAACTTCCATTAATCATAGCTCTCTCATTTTTTAATGAAATTAAATGATATAAAAAAGGAAATTGCTTAGAAAAATTCCAGGAATCCAATGGTATTATTCTCACAAGCTTAAACTCACTGTACAAGTCGTACCAATTCAAAAACTAGTCCTAAAACTTAAGGTTTTATCTCAATCTTTCTCCTACCATAACTCACTTAGTTTTTAACGAAATTAAATGATATAGAAAAGGAAATTGCTTAGAAAAATCCCAGGAACCCAATGGTATTATTATTAAGACCTAAAACTTAATGGTTAGGGCATACTAAGGTAAAAACTAGATCTGAACCATAAGGTTTCTAACAATAAAAACTCAATGCATGAGCATGGTATAATGCATACAGTAGCAAACACACAACCAACACAATATGTACTACATTTTTGCTTCAATAAATACTCAAGAATGATGCATGAGTAAAGATATCAAAGTGTAAAAATGTTACCTATTGGAGAAAGTCCAGTGATTCTTCACTGGAGTTCCAGCAAGAAAAGAGAGATCCTATAAGCCTTCTTGGTCTTTATGAAGAGTGTTTGAACAATCACTTTGGCCAGAAACAACTTGCATAACCTCACACGAATGTTTTTGCAAAATTGAAGAACTGAAATGGTGAATGGTACAAAGGATGGTACCGAACCTATTCAATAGTATGAACAAGTCTTAATAAGTGTTTAGAGATGATTTATGGTGTTTGTTTGAAGAAAACTCGTGGGGAAAGTGTTTGGTTTGAGAACTTGCAAAAATAGTGTATTTTTTGCAAATTCTATTGGGGAGGGGTGTTTAGAGGGTGTTGAGGTGTGAAATTTGTGTGTTTAGAATCTTGGGGGATCCCTCTATTTATAGGGAGAGAGTGGGAGCAAGGGCTGATCAGAAACAAGAGTTATTAAGTTATGGTTTTGGTTGAGAATGAATAAGGAGTTTCATGATATTATGGAGTTCCAATGCAAAGGTACAAGTGTGTAGGGTGGTTGGAAGCTTTTAGAGGTCGTTCTTCTGCATAAGGAACCATCACAGGGCTCCACACAAATTAGTTTATGATAAAAGCAACTTTACAAGAATGGCATTATGATCTTTTTGCAAAAAATACTACAAATGGTAAGATTACTTGGATAATGCATCAATTCAATGTATAATGCACACAAAACTTGTGCAATTTTCTGATCATGGAATGATTTGCAAGTAACCAGACCTGCAATCAAGGGATTTGCAAATTTGAGATGGTTTTGCTCCAAGAATTCATCATGAAGATGACTTGAAATTCAAGTTTGAAACCCTAACTTCCCATTTTCGAAACTCTCAGCTCATGCATGGGAAAAAATGTACTTGTACTTTTTGGAAAGCCCAAGACATGCTCTACAACTTTCATGTTTTAAGTTTTTCTTGAATAAAAATGGATCATGATGAAAAATGGCTCACAAGTTGGTTACTTATACAAGCCAAATTTGTCTCAAAAATTTTCTAAGTGTTGGAAATTAATTTTGAATGAAACACCAACTTCATGGCTTCATAACTTGAAATCTAAGCACCTTTGGGGAATTCATCCTCATTGAAAAAGTTGTAGAATGTAAAGAGCTCATCAAATTGATATTTGGAGCAAGAAAAATGGATGCTTGGATTGGGAGTTATGGTTTTGGCAAGTTGGCTCCAAATTAGGGTTTTTTCATAACTTAGAAAAAATTCACTTTCTTCAAAGTTGCCCTATTTAAAAGTAACCTCAATTATCTTGATTTTTCTTGATCACAATCAATCATCAAACATGTTTTCAATGAATATTGACTTGAGGGACTCATATTTGACCAAAAACCCTAAAGTCAAAGGTTTGACTTTGCAGTGAATGCCTTATGTATTAGATGAACTTTCACTTCTTGATCTTCAATGAATTCAATCTCTTGGGCTATTTGAACACTTTAAATGGACTCCAAGGATGTATTTGAATGTCTTGAATCATGTCCCAAGGCTTGAGATCATGTCTTGATTAAAAGTCAAAGGTGCATTTGACTTTGGTTGAAAAACCCTAATTCTTGGCCAGATGAACTTGGATCTTGAAGAACTTGTAATGAAACCAAATTGCACTAGATCATTGATGAAGGGAGGTCTCTTGAGTATATGAGAAGTTGATTGACTGGTGATCCATCCAAAAATTTGATTGATCAATCCCTTGAACCTCTTAAGACAAACCCTAATTCACAAGTGAAACAAAACAAAACAATGTCTTGATAATTTAGTTTGTTATGCATGAATGATTGACCTAGAATGATATGCAAATGATCAATGAATCTAGAGGTAAAATTTGGGGTATGACACACGGGCTAAGATAACGAACTGAAACGACAACTTAAGAACCTAAATCCCCAAACAAAGCTTTTAACATGTTTAGCTTTTTGAACCCAGACAAACATTCCCTTAAGGATAAATTATTCAACAAAGAGAGAAACATTCATTTGTAAATTTACAATAACTCTCTTTCCATAATACAAACATCCTCCCCAAACACAAAAGCTTTCCTAAAGCACTACAGTTAATTTAAAGTGAGAGAAAATGAAGAATTATTTTAGAGAGAGAGATAGAAAGAAAGAATGAGGAGTGAGATAGAAGGCTCATATATCTAGTTGTTAAAATGTGAAGAGAGAAGCCTCTATTTATAGGCTAGAGGTTTGCCCGAGAAAGGAAAGATCCATGGGCCAAAATTAATGTGCCAATCAATTAGATTCTTGTCCCAATTGATTGAAAACCCTAAATTAATCAATTATGAAGGCTCTAAAGATTTGACTAAATTTTGGTAAAACATGATGTTGAAAAAGATGTTCTAACATGAAGAAGTCTGCTAAAAGAAAACATGTCAGACAAGATGTCCTATCTTGAGGACTCGATATCTTGGTCTGATACAACATGTTGTTAGTTCTATTCCAAGAGTTAAGGCGCAATCAAAACATGGATCAAGGGATGATTAAACAAAGATTTTGAAGCCCATGGACAACTGAAAATTATAAAAGGAAGACCAAGACCTAGGGCAAAATATGAAGACTAGACCGTGTTAAGACTTTTGTAAAAAAACGTAAAAATAAGGGCTTAGGGTTTTGAGAGTCGTATACTTTCTTGTATTGTAAGTCACCCTTTGTATCAGTTTGATACATAGTGGTAGACATAGTTTTACAGATTCAGAAACCTGTAGGTAATGAATTGTATATTGTTCTTGGATGAAGCTATTAAGTAAATTCAAGTATTATTGTTAGTCAAGAGTCTTGACTGAATATTGTATTGGAAGGGGTGTCTTTCAATTGAGCAGTTTGATGCAGTTACCAGAGGTTGTAACTGTTAGATATCAATGAGGTGATTTAGGAATTGAGATGGATTTCTAGATAGAATTGCACTGGGTAGGGAATTAAGTGATAAGTTACCGGAGGTTGTATACTTAGAATTAATACTACTGATAGTGAATTCATTCCTGGCTTGGTAGCTCCCAGATGTAGGTGATTTGCACCGAACTGGGTCATCATATATTGGTGTTATTTATCATTCTGCTATGTTAAATTCAGTATGTACTTGTGCTCTGAAATATATGTCTTGACTGATGTTGAAACATCTGTCATGATACTGTTATGACGTTGTTGTATCAGAGTGTTCCTGTTTTGTCCTTGTTCAGTTTTGCAGAGATCAATGTCTTGACATCTCTTAGGACTTTTGCGATCTGCATGCCTGAATTTCAATTGGTATCAGAGCAGGCATCTTGTCTGTTTCTGGATGAGTTATAGGGAAGATACGTTTTGGTCTTTTAAACAAGTAAGGAGTTTGTATGATCAGACCATCTGTTACTACTGTGTGGGATTGGAAGCTAGGATGAAAGCTTTTTTAATCCAGCTTGACAACTACTCATGGTTAACTGATACATGTGTGAAGATTCTAGCGCTGCTGCTGATAATGATTCCATTGTTACGTATGGTTCCTTATAAGATGTTCTGACATCTTACCTGGGGCTTGTTGAAGATGGTGTTAGCCTCTCTAGATGCTCAAGCCACCACTAGCTGGGAGTAAATTAAAAGAGAGAGCACTGTGATCTGGAGTCCTCTGAAAGTTCTTTCTATGTTACTTGGAAGATAGTTTCAATCAGGTAACATGAAGGGTAATATGTGGAAAAAGGTTGAGTTGAGGTCTTGTGTATCAAATTCATGATCTATGGATTTGATAAACACTTTATGTCATGTGTGAAGTAGTCCAAAATACTTGAGTTGTCTCTCAAGTCCACTCATAAAGGTACTTCTGAATGTGTTTAGTAAATAGAGCTTAGAAGAGAAGGAACGATGTGGATGTTCTAATGTTGATCCAATTGTACTGTCATTCAACTAGGCTGAAATTGGTGTAAAAATTGATCAATGTCAAAGCATTCTTATGAGTGTGAGGACATTGAATATTTGTGGAGAAATTTTTCTTGCTGATCTCAAGAGCAACTTCATGAGGTTTCTAACTCGTGGAAAGTGATCCTGATTATCCAAGGATGTTTTTGGTTTGTCTGAAGAAGGTCCTCTAAGGAAGATTTATGCTTTGAAGATTTCTGCCTAGGTTGTGCTGGATGTCTTATTGCTAGAGTAAGGAGGGGTGTCAACTTGAAGAAAAAGGGAGTCTAATGACATTTGGTGTCTGAAGAATGCAAAATTGGGATTTAAGATCAATTGCAATTTGTGGCCTTAGTAAGTATTTAATTGATAATCCTATTGCTTGGTGTTCAAGAAAGATGATGTCAAATTATCACACCAGAAGGCGTAGCTTTAGATAATGGCAAGAACTCAAAACTAATTTCAATGATCTGTTCACTGGAAAAGGAACTGATGTTCAACCAGATGTTGAGACATCTTTCCAGAAGAGTTTGTACAGAATTGTGTTGATCCAAGGGGTGAACTGCGTAGACAAAGGAGTATTGTGGCATATGCTCTGGTTGCTAAACAAATGTGTGATGACCAAATTTGTTGGGAATCTCCTTCAGATTGGTCTTAAAGAGATATTTGGTATGCAGTCTAGGAAGGCTCTATCCAATCAACTTGGTATGGATAGGTAGGATGGTGGAAGTGAATATTATCACATGATCATCCTGATGAACATTCCTTGGGTCAGTTTATTTATGATCTAAGCGCATAGGACTACAGAAGCTATGTTCCAGTATCTTCTATAGGAGTATGGGTTCTAGTTGAGGACTGTTATTTACATCTCAACCAGACTATTTGGAGGTCAAAATCAAATATCTAAAACTTTATCTCAGACATCTTGAAGATCTTTCTGCTCATATGAAGCCAGATTCTTGTGAACCTGCTAGAATAGTGTCTGGGTTGAATGATTATGTTGGAGAAGGGAACTTGAAGAAGCAATTGCTCAAGCTGGATCTTCAAAAGACTGGTTGTTTTTAAAACAGGATGGAGGTTGTTTACTCAAACTTGAATATAAGTTTCAAGTCTATGAGAACATGGAACTCTTGTCTATTGAAAAAGAGAAATTGTTCAAGGTGGGATGAACTTGTCAAGAATCCTAGAGGGAGCTGTATCAAATAACCTTGGTTGTTTGGATGCTCTAGGGAGATTCTTCTTTTGCTTAGGGTCCAAGAAATATGGTCATCACTTGTTTGGAACACTTGATCTTGCAAGTGATAGTATTCTTGACTATATAAGGGTCTGTGCAAACATAGTAAACAGAAATCTAAAGGAGAAACTGTTTATGTCCATGTCTTGATGCGTGTAAAAGAAATCCCAAGGTGCTTGAGGATGTTTTGTCTACACATTCTATTTCTTCTTGACATGCATGAGGGTTCATTTCCCTCAGTGTTTTTCTGATTCGTGTGAAGATTAAGCTGATACAAGTGTGTATCATATAAAGTTCTTCGTGTGTATCTTAACAAGATGTAGGAATTATTATGCAAATGGTAAGTCCTGTGATTAGTGTTTCAAGATTCAAGTACATGGTTCCTCTATTTGTCACTGATGTCCTAAATGATGTTGGAACATCATTTTTGCTACTGGTTATTCTTGGAAGATGAATGAATTTGATCTTCAGCTATAGTGATATACCTATTCATTGGGAAGTATGGTGTAGAGCTACTAGTTAAGACTGTGTGGATTCTGACTATATGTGAGTCAATGGGAGGTTCCGCTGGAAGTGTCTCTAGAAAAGATTGTGTCAGGTTGAATCTTGAGTAGGAAGCAGGCTGAGGATGTATATCTCTTTATATGAAGAAATTGTTTGATGTTTTTCTAGTGTGGATGACGTCTTGGCTAACCAAGGAGTTGAGAGATTTTGTATGTCTCTTTCAGGGATGTGAGGATTCCAGGTTTGATTGGATTCTCAAAGAACAAGGTTATCTATGGTTGTAAGATTCAAGATGGATTAGTACAGGGTATGGATATGTTCAGGGGGAGTGATCAATGGTGTTATCTAGTCTCAATCCAATGGTACAAGGAGTGTGATCCTAGTATTTACTCACTGATGAGCATAAAGATGTTTATAGGATTAATGTGAGCTTATGATGTCAGACAAGATGTCTTGACATCGTGGTGTGTTGATCCTTTGGCTTAGTCAGCTCTGCTTGGGAGTTTGAATGGTTAAGGCTATTGACTTATTTCAACCTTGTTCTTAATTTTTAGGAGAGACCTGAGAAGTAAGATTGGGTATTGTCTGGGAGATTATTTTTCTCTATAGATTGAGATAAGGCTTATGGGAGTCTTTGTTGTTAATTGGGAGATGTCAGACGTGATGTCTCAACATCTTGGTCAGTTTCTTTTAATTTTGGTTAAAAGCAGTTTGTTGGAGTTATTGGAAGGCATTGTGACTATGTCTCAGAGGTTCTAGGAGAGAGTAGACAAAGTCTGACCAGGTGTCAGGATATTGTTTAGGACTTGTGGTTGTTTCCAAGTTGCTTTCTTTGGATGATGAAAAGAGTGCGTTAGAGAAGGCGTGCAAAACATGTCTTGGTACATGCGCATTCTTTGGATGGTTCTCAGTAAAGAAGAAAAAGTTAAATCTGAATTGGGCGGTGCACAGTCATTTATGATGAAGTTATCTACCTCAACTTATGTCCTCATTGAATTGTTCTTCGGTAACTTCTATGGACTGTAAATTCCTAAGTAAATTGCTTGGGTATTTAAAGGAGGTCGCTGCCTCTTGTGTCTCAGGTTGTCTCTCTTGATGGGTTGTAAGGTTATGGCTTTTTTTCGGGTTTGGATGAGTATTGTTTGGGTCTGGAACTGTGTTGGTTATTTTTGCCAATTTTTGGCTAAAAAGGGGGAGAAAGGGTGTGTGTATATCTCAGTTGTGTGTTGTTCCTTACAATACATGGCTAATCTCCTTTTGTGTGTTGAGTTCATTCTTGCAGTTTTTATGCAAGGATGTTGGATAAGATGTTCTAACATCCTGTCTAGGTCTCAGTTCATGTTGTTCTGAGTATTCTCTTTGTGTCTTGTGATCTGAGTTATGAACACAATTGTGTCTTGTGTTCTGAGTTATCCGGATGTAGGGTTGAGTTTTTTGAGCCCTGATCGGGGTAATAGAGGGTGGTATATTGGGACTAGTTTTGAGGGGAGTGTCATGCGTCTTCTTCCACATGTACACCAGGTCAAAGGGTACACGACATACAATAGGTGGTGTGTGCCGTGTAAACCATCCATACAGCTGGACAGGAAGAATGAAAGCTTCTAGGAGTCTCATTATTTTCTGCTAGACTCGCCACAGGCTGGCTGAAATGACTTCAGGACTTCCTACTCCTTCTCTCCTTGTTTTCCTGGGTTTATTGTGCGAAAGCAGTTTTAGCCAAAATTTGTCAAAAGAGGGAGATTGAAGGCTCTAAAGATTTGACTAAATTTTGGTAAAACATGATGTTGAACAAGATGTTCTAACATGAAGAAGTCTGCTAAAAGAAAACATGTCACACAAGATGTCCTATCTTGAGGACTCGACATCTTGGTCTGATACAACAGGTTGTTGCAGACCTGTTCCAAGATTTAAGGCGCAATCAGAACATGGATCAAGGGATGATTAAACAAAGATTTCGAAGCCCATGGACAACTGAAGATTATAAAAGGAAGACCAAGACCTAGGGCAAAATATGAAGACCTAACCGTGTTAAGGCTTTTGTAAAAAAAGTAAAAATACGGGTTTAGGGTTTTGAGAGTCGTATAATTTCTTATTTTGTAAGTCACCCTTTGTATCAGTTTGATATATTGTGGTAGACATAGTTTTATAGATTCAGAAACATGTAGGTAATGAATTGTATATTGTTCTTGGATGAATCTATTAAGCAAATTCAAGTATTATTCTTAGTCGAGAGTCTTGACTGAATATTGTATTGGAAGGGTGTCTTTCAATTGAGCAGTTTGATGCAGTTACCAGAGGTTGTAACTCTTAGATATCACTGAGGTGATTTAGGAGTTGAGATGGGCTTTTCTTATCTAGATGGGTTTCTAGATAAAATTTCACTGGGTAGGGAATTAAGTGATAAGTTACCGGAGGTTGTATAGTTAGAATTAATACTACTAATAGTGAATTCATTCCTGGTTTGTTAACCCCCAGATGTAGGTGAGTTGCACTGAACTGGGTAATCATATCTTGGTGTTATTTATCATTCTGTTATGTTAAATTCAGTTTGTACTTGTGCTCTGAAATATATCTCTTGACAGATGTTGAAACATCTGTCATGATACTGTTATGACTTTGTTGTATCAGAGTGTTCATGTTTTGTCCTTGTTCAGTTTTGCAGAGATCAATATCTCGACATCTGTCAGGATTTTTGTGATCTGCATGCCATAATTTTAAATTACAAATCTCAAAAATGAAATAATAATAAATACAAAGACATTTCTCATCATTAAGATGTTGTCTTAATCGTTTATGGATAACTTTTTCACTTTGTAAATCAATTGGGTAAAGGATCTAATCGATTGGAGAGTTCAAAGCTTTGTTCGAACCTTTGTGAGAGTTACTGAATTAATTGGATATGCTCCAAAAGGCTTTTTGGTTATTTACTTTGATAAATAAGGAGGTTAAAACAAATTTTAGTGTGTGTGTGTGTGTGTGTGTATAATTTAGCCATACTACTTTATGAGAATGCCCTTGTGTTTTTACAAAACCTATTTCACTCAAACGTGACTGGGCGACCTTTCATACTTCCTCTCTTTCACACTTTAAAGCTTCAAGACATTTAGATAAGCCAATCATATAATAATTTGCTTGAATATTCTTAAGACGAGGCTTCAGGTATCTTCATGCTGAATGACATCATCATAGGATGTTTATAGTGATCATCAAACCCTATTTCATCTGCTTGCATCTTTAACCGCTTGTCATACTTGCTTGACTCAAGGATTGCATCTTTTAGTTACCATACAAGGTATTATTTAAGTTGTCATCCAAGTTGTCATCATAAAAAGGAAATTATCAAAGGTAAATCCTACTTGTCATCTTTTCACTTTGATGACTTCTTTAGATAACCTGCAAAACATGGTTTCACACTTTAAAGTATATGGCCAAAGCAATCAAAGCCCCATAAAGTCAGGGTTCTACCTTAAACACTTTAATGTGTGCGACAAAAGTAATCAAAAACCCATGAAGACAGTGCATTACAAAATGGTGATAAAACAGGCTCATCCCCCTTCTGGTAGCTAGTCATTCCAGAGGGCGAGATGAGTTCCTATCACATCAACCTCTAGCTAACTTTCCACCTCGGGGAAAGGAAAAGGCATCGAACCTTGACCGAGAATGGTCTCTAGAGATGAACAACAAAACTTTGAGCTTAACCTATTAAAGTAAAGATATCTCCCATAATGATATACTCGGGATCTAGCAAACATACCAATTCAGGTAAAAACAAATATTCTACTTGCAAGATTTTTGTATATGAATTGTTACGCATAGATCACAAAATATAAATAAAATGGGAAAAAAAGAATGTCCTACTGGTCTTTAAGTGAAACCACATTCTCTTCCTCTATTGCCTGGTGTGTGCAAACTCGCTCCCTTGAAAAACGCACAGAAGGATAGAAATGTTCCACTTATTGAAGAGTGTTCTCAAAAGAACCATATGCAGAGGCAAGACCCTCATCCATGGCTTTATCAAACTTCTTGGTCAAAGTAAGACTCTCAAGGCGCAGGTTCAAATAATTTCATAAGCCTACTTCATAGATTCCTCAAGCTCTGCTACTCGGTTATGAGAATGATTTGTTGCCCGACTTCCCCAATAAAGGAAGTCTCAGTCGTATATAATGATGCTTAAGCGAAAACTCTCGATACGTTCTTCTTTAATAGCCCGCCTAGGGATGCACATGGGCTGGTTTGGATTGGGTTTGGCTAAACCCAATACCCAGTCCATATAGGACACTCTAGTTTGGGTGAGTTAAAATAATCACCCGCAATACCAATGGGCCGGTTTGGGCAAACCCACTAATTTTCGGGTTGGGTTAGATTGGGCAATGTGTTGCCCAAATAATTTTTCAATTTTATTAATATTAAATGACTAAATGATGAGTCGTCATATTTTTTTTATAAAATATATTCAACATTTGTATCTTCTTAAAAAAATTAGATAACATATTTTTACTATTTTTTAGCATCATAAAAATAAATGATAACATCTGTTAGATGATGGCTTGGATCTAGAAGGGGGGTTGAATAGATCCCACAATTTATTACACGCTAATGGTGTTCCAAAATTGGTTTTAAAATTAAATGCGGAAGCAACCACTGAATCAATTCGTCTACAACAAACCGCTACTAGAAAAATCGGATATGCGTAAAGCCACTACGAATGATGCGGCGGATGAGAAAAACCAAACAGAATCAACAATACACAATGTAATCAACTCATATATATTCACTGGATATTATCCAGTCACCAACGGGTGAATTCAACAAACTTAATTCACAAAGCGCTATAGAAACTTGTGCTTAATCAATTTATCAAACACTTGACGTGCGAGGCACTCCAAGTGTAAATTTCAAAGTAATGTGAGTGTAGAGCTAATCCAAATACAATCCAACGGATTGTAGTGTTTTTACAAATCAATTCTTCAGCTCTATTCTACGCTACACCAAAAAAATTTCAATTAATTGATAATTCACAAGTTCAATCAATATCAAAATGTAAAAGGTTAGGGAAAGAGAGAACAAACACGATTTGTTTAGGCAGTTCCCCTTTCGTCCTCGCTAAGGGTACCTCTGCCCCAAATTCCGAAAATGGAATTGAGATATGTATATATACTGTTGTAAATTGTTTGTACAAGAGAAAACCGATACACCAAACCCTCAAACGTCTTTGATGTCGATGCAAAGTCTTCTCTCCCCTTGATTCAAGATGAATCAAGTGCCTCGAATTTGGTTGAACAAATCATCGTCTCACGCTACTCAATTGCAAGAACCTGCAGCTCTTCAATCCCCTTTACTCGGTCGATTTCGATCTTCCACAATTCGATCCCAAATCTTTCTTCTACGATCCTCTGACTGTTGCTACTAGACTGGCCGAACACTCCGTTCTTCAATCACCTTCGCACGGCTGAATCCTTGTAGAGAAACGATTTGTGCAAAAACCCCCAAAATCACCCGGATTCTTGGAGGACAAAACCTAGGGTTTTATTCAAGAAACACCTACTTATTCTCAACCCAGCACGAAGATACAACACACCTAAGTCTGAATGTTATCACTTCACACAATGTACAACACTAACAAAAATGGTTATGTGTAGTTATTAGAGAACACAAGGTTGAAGATGAAGGTGAAGATAAAAATCAGTACCTATTTCACGTTTCTTGTTATTTTCAAAATATGAGGAACCAACTATATATATGATGCAAAATAACTAACTGAATCAAGTAGAAGCAAAACATAACACAAAAGAATGCAGAAAAAATGACCCAAACAAGCGAAGAGTCGACCGCTCGCTTGATGAAGGTCGGCGGGCGCTTACCCCTTGAAGCATCTATGCAAAATGGTCAAGCATGCGTCGACTGCTGCAGGACCATGCGTCGACGCATGGATGCTAAACATACAGAATGAAGAGACTCAGAAGCATGCGTCAACCGTATGCTTAGAGAGGGGTCAGCGTGCGCTTAACCGGGAGTTTCACAAACTTGGTCACAAGTGCATGAGTCGACGCAAGACATGAAAAATCCCATAAATGGATTTTTCTACAAGGCTTCACCAACTTAGGACTAATCATGCATACTTAACACTAATACCATGATTATACTCATGTAAAAAATGTATAGGACTCTTCCTATATGTTTAGACACATGATTATCAATACTTGTATGCAATGCGAACGACAATGACATGATACCGTTCAGATTAAAACTAAGAACTAGCCTACATTGTTGACATCTTTAAAACAGAAACCAAGTGAGAAGCACCTTGCTCTCACATACTCCCCCGTTTTGATGATGGCAACTTTAGCTTAGTTTGTAATTTGAAACCTCCACCTATCTTTGTGAGATCTTTTAAAATTCAATTGCTGCTTGTAGAGATATATCCTTCTCCCCCTTTGACAACATCAAAAAGAGAAAAAGGAGATGGTCAAATGGAAACATCATGATATTTGAGGATTCACCAAATAATTTGCAAACAGGATGCATTAACACATATTCACATAGAATGATGATAACACAACAATAGTAGATGAATAAATAAGCACGAGAGATGTAAACACATAGATCCAACAATATTCCATAGAAGTGCAAAATGTAACATAGTTCAAAAAGGAAACCAAGTACAAAAACAAAATGCAAATAGCTAAAGTCATACAACTCAGATACGAAATATAATATGCATCAAAATATAACCCTATGTCTCATGGTCTCCTCCCCCTAAATTGATAGCCTCTTCCTCTGAAGTGTTGTCCTTGTGGTGGAGGGAGTGGCTGTTCCTCTAAATATTCATTAAGCTCAATCACAGCTTGATTGAGAACACCTAAACTGTTGGTTACATTCCGAGTTTGATCTTCAACTACAGTATCTAAAGCAGTGAATTTATTCATTGCAGCATCAGCAAACCGGTTGAAATTATGAGTATGGGTTTCTAACTGATTTGAAAGAGATGTAAACCTCTTCTCCTGAGTTGTATACCGTTCCTCTTATAAGGCCATAAAGTTTTCTTGCTCTAGTTGCATTGGATTCAACATAGCCAGGATTTCTTCGGCGTTCTGTTGATATGGCTGTGGAGGTGTAGGAATCGAATACTCGGGTTGTTGCCATTCGTATTCGTCAGTTTGTTGTTGCCAGCCATAAATGGGAGGAACATAAGCAGCACCAAGGGAAGTCTAACCAGTGTGTTGCCATTCTCCCAACCTTGATTTTCATAAGGATCGTGCGGTGGAGAGTAACCCATCCATTCCACATTGTCTTCCTCCATCATGTTTACTTCAGTTTGTACGTTATTTCTGGCTTGTTCTTCCTGCACATTTTCTTCTGCAACAGCTTGATCATCAGGAACATCATACTGAGTGTCATTGTAATTTTCTCTGTGTCTGAATTTGAACTCATCGTCTTCAGAGTCCCAAAAATAACCCATCATAGTCAGAGTCTTCTGTTGGAATTCATGATCAGGGGTAACGAAGACATAGGGAATACCCAGAACCTTTATCCCAGCCTTTTTCAAAATGCACTGAATACATGAAGCATAACACAAAGAAGTACCGCTTGTAGAATGCCGTAGTGCAAACATTCGATACGTGAAGTAGTGTGACCAGTTGATGCAGCAGATAGACTAAATGGACTTCTGCTTGATCGACCTGAGAAAATCCTCCTTTCTTAGGCCTCAAGATGTGAGCGACAATCCATTGCAAAATACGATCAACAGGTTTTAGTGTACCTGTTGTGACAATTTTGGGAAATAGATCGCTTTTCACAAGACTGTCCGAGTAAGGATCACGCAACATTGAGTTCAATACAGGTTTAAACTCATAGTTATTGAAAAACTTAGTATCACTCACTGTGGGGAGATCTGCAGTTTCCAACTTAAACAAACTATTCCAAACAGTATCATCCATAGAGTAGGTCTTATTATCCATAAGATATTGAAAATTCGTACCTATGAATTTATCCAGAATTCCAGTGTAAAACAATCTCACCAGATCTTCATTGTACTTAGTGTCACATTCTAAGAATTCGTCAAATTTCTGAACTTTCAACAGTTCAATGACTCCTGAGAGATGATAATCGTCCTCCCTCAGTGAGTAGTATACATACTGCTTAATAACAGAGCGATTTCGGAAGTCTTTGTTGAAAACCTTAGATAAAGCATTAGATAATAAAGAAAAAGTAGTTACCGGTGTTGAAGATGACCCAGCCATTGATGTTGATGCTCTGGTGGACCCTTTTCCAGTTACTCTTTGGGAAGCCATTGATGAACAATTCAATGAACTCAGATGAATAGTGCCAAACTGTGAAGGGATGATGAACAGTGCGCGTTTGATGATGATGATGAGAGGGTTAAAAGATAATCTTGATTCCAATGTAAAGTGAGAACCCCCTTTTAAGAACTTTGTTGATTGAAATTTTTGTGGGTTTTGAAGAATGTAGAGGTTATGGTTTGTTAGGGTTTGGAAGATTTAAGGAGATGAGAGACGAGGAGACACAAGATAGAATGCATGCACTTGGAAAATGAAAAGAAATAATATTGTAGTTACTTTTCTGAACAAATGAAACGGCGCGCGCCTTCCAAAAAAAATTCAGAGTTCGTCAGCGATGCGTGTAACACCCCATTTTAATTATTTAATCATCGTGTGTTATTTTGAATTGTTTGGCCTGGTTAACGGTGTGTGTAGTTGAGCGCGTAGGCGTGTGGTCCTTAGTGGGACGGGTAAATTAGAGGTGTCGGAAGTAATTCTTGGAGTATAGGAAGTAATAGTAATATATTTTATTATTATTATTATTATTATTATTATTGCTATTTTTAGTATTAACATGGTTACTAATATTAGTATGAGTATTTTTCTTATTAATATTATTATCCTAAGTATCAAATATTATTAATATTATTTTTATTATTTTTTTTAATTAAAAGTCAGATTTAATTAAATGAATAATGGGCTAGTGGAGAAAAATAAGGATAGTTTAGTCATTAAGCTGAGATTAGTGAGAACCAGTGAGAAGGGTTAGTCATAATCAGTTTTCACAAAAAGAAGGGCTAGAGAGAGGAAGAACAAGGAAGAACTAGGGCTTTGAAGAAATAATTTTTCGCAGGAATTTTCTGAGCAAATTCGAGGTAAGGGGGGAGAATGGGTTTAATATTGGTGGTATGATCATGAGAGGGTAGAGGGGAGTCCTTAACCTCGTAGGGATTCGTATGAATATATGTTGTTTTATGAATCTGATGTGCATAATTGAATCTGTGATGAAAACTTTGTAAATCAAATTGTTACGTTTCTGAATTGTGTGATATCTTGATGTTGTTGCTGCTGTGTGAATGTATATGTTGCAGAACTGGTTTTTGTGCAGGTTGAGAGAACGGAATTAGACCTAAGACCTATAATTTCGATTAGTAATGATAGGTGAAAGAGGTAGGATGAAATTAGGACCCAAAACTGATGTAGAGATAAGTTCAGGACTGAATTGGAGTGAAAAGGTGAGGATCCCGTAGCAGAACCTGGACTGGTGTGGGAAATTTAATTTGCGTAATAGATCTGGCAATACGCGTAACAGGCAAGGCATTACGCGTAATGCTATGGTCAATACGCGTAATGGGAGGGCCAAAAGGAGGTATTGGCACGGCCCTCTGCCCGTACGCGTAATGGTACGCGTATGAAAGTTGGGCAATACGCGTATGAGAGGGGGGTACGCATATGTGGATATGAAAAATTGGAATTCTGGTAGTGAAACGTCTCTGCTCATACGCGTATTAGGCAGGACAATACGCGTATGGCAGAGCGAGGGGAGAGGCCTTACGCATATGATACGTAGCAGGATGGGCGAGCGAGCTGGGCAATACACGTACGGCTTAAGGCAATACGCGTATGACCAACGAGAGTAAAGAATTCTGTTGTTCTGCGATTTCTTTCCCGATTTCGCGTTTGATGCAGTTCCTTTTGGTTTGCGGGGTTGGGTATAGATGTCAGAACCTGAGAAATGTGTAATTGGTGATGAAAATAATTAATTTAGTAATTGTAGTGAATTAATTAGATATTTAACTAATTGACGCCAAGCGAGAGATGCTCAATTGTGGGGTGTATTGCGGTGAATGAATGTTTCATGTGTGATCAGGAGGATCGTGGGAATGTGTAATGTTTATATTATACATGGGTGTTGTATGCATATTTATTGTCATGCATTCATGGTGTGTCGGTGGGGATGAATCATTGCTCAGGAGGAGTGTATGTGATTCATCTGAACTTCAATGTGGAGTATGGTAGAGATAGGTCATTGCCAAGTAGGGGTGTATGTGATCTATCCGAATTCTATCATGAATCGGGATCGATTGAATGAACCATGGTGTATTGGTACCACATGCATTGTATTGATGTCTTTGAGTCGCGTTGCATTATTATGTGTTTGGCAAAATCTGAATGAAAATGACAAGTATGTCATGATGGTGTGTTACTGATATATGACTATGTGAGTACTACCTTTAGCATGTATTATAACCGTTATTTATTGAATGTAGTTCTCACCCCTTTGTTGTTTTATGGCGTCTGTGCTCCTTGGGGAGTACAGACAAGTAGGTACCTGAGTAGTACGTGGAGCTTGAGTTGCTCGATCGAGTCGTAGGAGTCGTTCTGATACGTAACACGGGATGTTGGGAATTTGTTATGTTATACACTATTGTATTTTGTTACGTATCTTATGTATTAATCTTTTATGAGACCACTTATTATGTGGAGAGTATTGTGGTGAAGGCCTTAGTGCCATGGATTGAATTTAAGTATGATTCTACTGTAAAAACTATTTTTTTTAATAATAAAGTGAATTAGTGATTTAGACTTAATTGTGGTTTTTACTTGATGTGACATCCTGCTGTGTTGTGAACTCTGATTAGTTTCTTATTATTTACGTATTTTGTTAAATGGGAAAGTGGGGTGTTACAATTGGTATCAGAGCAGGTCGGTCCGTCCGGCCAGGTTATCTAGTATGGCTTGTGTCTTGGTATACGACACGTGTGTAGAACACGGTCGGTGCGTGTTTGTTTTCTAACTGTTT
This sequence comes from Lathyrus tuberosus, assembly GCA_022829125.1. Taxonomy (NCBI): domain Eukaryota; kingdom Viridiplantae; phylum Streptophyta; class Magnoliopsida; order Fabales; family Fabaceae; genus Lathyrus; species Lathyrus tuberosus. The sequence continues at coordinate 18,200,334 of JALAZF010000005.1, read as the reverse complement.
GGTTGCAGGAGTTGGGAATGAAATAAGTGGGAGAGAAGCTGGTGCTTCTCCAGGATGCTCCCACTATGGAAGAATGGATTGCGTAGTGGAACGCTATCATAGTTGGTAAGGAGGGTCTATACTTCGTCATGATAGTCGACTGTCTATTGACAAATTGGGGAATTGATCACCCTCAATCTCTTGTTGATAGTAGTCAGGGATCAAGATGGATGGATAGATGTGCCTTGACACTTAAGATAGCATGTGTTGTGGATTACTTGGGCGTCAAGCCAAGTGCTTAGGATGGTAGTGGTGAGTCGGTATAGATTCTTATAACTGAAGATGACGCGGAGGAGAGGCGCTTGTTGGTTAGTTGAGTTGGGAGATGTCTCCGAGGAAGGACGATCGGGTATTATTGATGACTGCGTCTCAGTGGTTCGAGAGCAGGGCGGCGGCTGGAGATAGACCGGTGGTGTGTAATCCTTGATGTCTTCCCGGGATGTGGATTTGAGTTGGGTGATAGTAGAGGACGGATGTCATTGTGTGTAAAGTGAATAGATAAGCTTTTAGTAGGCGAAGCCTCAAGGTTTTAACATTTGCACTGTGAAAAATTGATAGTGAAGTTACAGGCGTTGAGCTAACTGTCGTTTGTGAATTTTTGGATGTGTTCCAGATGACATTAGTGAGTTGTAGACATAGTGTGGAGTGGGATTGGCTATTCACTTAGCACTTGGTGTAAGTTTGATGTCAATGACTCCGTACAGGAAGTACACCCCAGAGTTGTGTGAAGAGGTAATTGGAAGAATTACTTGAGGAGATGGGTACTCGACCAAGTGTTTTCTTGGTGGGCTACGCCCATGTTTTGGATAAGACGAGGGACGATAGTGTGTGTATGTGCATTGATTACCGCCAATGGAATTAAGTGACCAGTAAGAATAAGCATCCATTCCAAGGAGTGGAGACTTGATGGATTACCTTGTGGGAGTTCGTGTTATTAGTAAAGGTGATTTGAGATCGGGATATCGTCATATTCGAGTGAAAGAGGATGAGAGTTGGAAGACGGTGTTCAGAACTCGTTGCGGACATTGTATGAATGCAATGATGCTTTTTGGAACGGATAATACGCCGGATGTAGGTAGGGAGTACGTGAATTGCGTCTCTCATGCTTATCTAGATTCGGTTGTGTGGCAATTATTGATGACGTTTTGATGGATCTATTCCGAGTAGGGGAAGATCGTGTAGGGCACCTGAGAATTTCATTGCAAGCGTTGAATAAGAACAAGTGATTTGCGAAGTTCCAAAGTGTGAGTTGCGAGAGACATGTTAATCCTAATAATGGGATAGTTGTGGGCGCGTCTAAAGTAAGTGCAGTGCTTCAGTGGGAATCTCCAAGGACGATGACTGAGATTAGGAGCTTTTTGGGTTAATAGGTTATTACAGGAGATTTATTGAAGGGTTTTCTAATTTGGCTTTATTGTTGACTCAGTCTACTAGGAAGAGTCAAGCTTTTGTGTGGGATGCGGCGTGTGAGGAAAGTTTCGAGGAATTGAAGAAGAAATTGACTTCAGCACCAGTGTTGGTTTTACTGAATCCAAGTGAACCGTTTGTGGTGTATTGTGATGCGTCTAGGACGGGATTAGGCGGAGTGTTGATGCGAGATAGAAAGGTAGTGGCTTATGCTTCGCGGCAATTGAGGGTGCATGAGGGGAATTATCCTACTCATGATCTTGAATTAGCTGCAGTTGTTTTTGTATTGAAGATTTGGAGACATTATCTGTATGGATCGAGATTTGAAGTGTTCACTGATCACAAGAGTCTTAAGTATCTATTTGACCAAAAAGAATTGAATATGAGGCAGAGAAGAGGGTTGGAGTTCCTGAAGGATTATGAATTTAATTTGAGTTATCATCCAGGAAAAGATAATGTTGTAGCGGATGCTTTGAGTTAGAAAATAATTCATATGTTAGCATTGATGGTGAAAGGAACGGAGTTGATTGAGCAGTTTAGAGATTTGAGTATGGCATGTGAGAAGACACCTGAAAGTGTTAGATTGGGTATGCTGAAGATAAATAATGACTTTTTGGATGTAATTAAAGAGAATCAGAGACGTGATGTGAAGTTAGTGGATTTGATACCTACAGGAGGAGACAATTCTGATAGTGACTTTAAAGTGGATAATGTGGGTGCTTTGAGATTCCGGAGCAGAATTTGTGTGCCGGATAATGAGGAGTTGAGAAAAGTGAGTTTGGAAGAAAGTCACCGGAGTAGCTTAAGTATTCATCCGAGAGCGACGAAAATGTATCATGACTTGAAGAAGTTGTTTTGGTGGTTCGGTATGAAGAGGGACATAGCTCATTTTGTTTATGCTTGTTTGACATGTCAGAAGTCAAAGGTGGAGCACCAGAAACCTTCGGGGTTAATGCAACCGTTGGAGATTCCGGAATGGAAGTGGGACAGTATTACTATGGATTTTGTTACTGGTTTGCCAAATACGGCGACAGGCTTTGATGCTATTTGGGTAGTGGTGGATCGACTTACAAAACCTGCACATTTTATACCAATTAACATCAGTTTTCTGTTGTTAAAGCTGGCGGAGATTTATATCAAAATAATTGTGAAGTTGCATGGTGTTCCATCGAGTATAGTGTCGGATAGAGATCCGAGGTTCACTTCAGAGTTTTGGAAGGAAGCCTTGGGTTCTAAATTGAAGTTGAGCTCGGCTTATCATCCACAGACCGATGGTCAGTCAGAGAGGACTATTCAGTCGTTGGAAGATTTCCTGAGAGCCTGTGTGTTGGAGAAAGGTGGTACGTGGGATACTCATTTACCATTGATCGAGTTCACATATAACAATAGTTACCATTCTAGCATTGGAATGACACCTTTCGAAGCTTTGTATGGTAGGAGGTGTAGGACGTCTCTGTGTTGGTATGAGACTGGTGAGAATGTGGTACTTGGACCGGAAATTGTGCAGCAGACTACTGAGACAATTCAGATGATCCGTGATAGGATGAAAGCGTCTCAGGGTAGACAGAAAAGTTATCATGGCAACCAGAAGAAAGACTTGGAATTCAGTGAAGGTGATCACGTGTTCTTGAGAGTCAACCCAGTGACCGCTGTGGGACGTGTATTGAAATTAAAGAAGCTGGATCCTAAGTTTATTGGACCATATCAGATCTTGCAAAGAATGGGTGTAGTTGCTTATAGGGTGGCGTTGCCGCCTGAACTTTCGAACTTGCATGACGTGTTTCATGTGTCGCAACTTCAGAAGTATGTATCTGGTCCATCTCATGTTATCCAGAGGGATGAGGTGCAGATCAGAGATAATCTTACGGTGGAGGCGATGCCGATAAGAATCGAGGATCGCAAGATGAAGCAATTTAGAGGAAAGGAGATACCTCTGGTGAGAGTAGCTTGGGGAGTAGCTGCTAGAGGGAGTGTGACTTGGGAGTTGGAAAGCAGGATGCGAGAGTCGTATCCGGAATTATTTCCATCAGGTACATTTTCGAGGACGAAAATAATTTAAGTGGGGGAGAGTTGTAACACCCTGTTTTAATTATTTAATCGTCGTGTGTTATTTTGAATTGTTTGGCCTGGTTAAGGGTGTGTGTGGTTGAGCGCGTAGGCGTGTGGTCCTTAGTGGGACAAGTAAATTAGAGGTGTCGGAAGTAATTCTTGGAGTATAGGAAGTAATAGTAATATATTTTATTATTATTATTATTGCTATTTTTAGTATTACCATGGTTTCTAATATTAGTATGACTATTTTTCTTATTAATATTATTATCCTAAGTATGAAATATTATTAATATTATTTTTATTATTATTTTTAATTAAAAGTCAGATTTAATTAAAAGAACAATGGGCTAGTGGAGAAAAATAAGGATAGTTTAGTCATTAAGCTGAGATTAGTGAGAACTAGTGAGAAGGGTTAGTCTTAATCAGTTTTCACAAAAAGAAGGGCTAGAGAGAGGAAGAACAAGGAAGAACTAGGGCTTTGAAGAAACAATTTTTCGCAGGAATTTTCTGAGCAAATTCGAGGTAAGGGGGGAGAATGGGTTTAATATTGGTGGTATGATCATGAGAGGGTAGAGGGGAGTCCTTAACCCCGTATGGATTCGTATGAATATATGTTGTTTTATGAATCTGACGTGCATAATTGAATCTGTGATGAAAACTGTGTAAATCGAATTGTTACGTTTCTGAATTGTGTGATATCTTGATGTTGTTGCTGCTGTGTGAATGTATATGTTGCAGAACTGGTTTTTGTGTAGGTTGAGAGAACGGAATTGACCTAAGACCTGTAATTTCGATTAGTAATGATAGGTGAAAGAGGTAGGATGAAAATTAGGACCTAAAATTGATGTACAGATAAGTTCTGGACTGAATTGGAGTGAAAAGGTGAGGATCCCGTAGCAGAACCTGGACTGGTGTGGGAAATTCAATTTGCGTAATAGATCTGGCAATACGCGTAACAGGCAAGGCGTTACGCGTAATGCTGTGGTCAATACACGTAATGGGAGGGCCAAAAGGAGGTCTTGGCACGACCCTCTGCCCGTACGCGTAATGGTACGCGTATGGAAGCTGGGCAATACGCGTATGAGAGGGGGGTACGCATATGTGGATCTGAAAAATTGGAATTTTGGGAATGAAACGTCTGTGCTCATACGCCTATTAGGCAGGGAAATACGCGTATGGCAGAGCGATGGGAGAGCCCTTACGCGTATGATACACAGTAGGATGGGCGAGCGAGCTGGGCAATACGCGTACGGCTCAAGCCAATACGCGTATGACTAGCGAGAGTAAAGAATTATGCTGTTCTGCGATTTCTTTCCCGATTTTGCGTTTGTTGCAGTTCCTTTTGGTTTGAGGGGTTGGGTATAGATGTCAGAACCTGAGAAATGTGTAATTGGTGATGAAAATAATTAATTTAGTAATTGTAGTGAATTAATTAGATATTTAACAAATTGACGCCAAGCGAGAGATGCTCAGTTGTGGGGTGTATTGCGGTGAATGAATGTTTCATGTGTGATCAGGAGGATCGTGGGAATGTGTAATGTTTATATTATACATGGGTGTTGTATGCATATTTATTGTAATGCATTCATGGTGTGTCGGTGGGGATGAATCATTGCTCAGGAGGAGTGTGTGTGATTCATCTGAACTCTAATGTGGAGTATGGTGGCGATAGGTCATTGCAAAGTAGGGGTGTATGTGATCTATTCGGATTCTATCATGAATCGGGTTCGATTGAATGAACCATGGTGTATTGGTACCACATGCATTGTGTTAATGTCTTTGAGTCGCATTGCATCATTATGTGTTTGGTGAAATCTGAATGAAAATGACAAGTATGTCATGATGGTGTGTTACTGATATATGACTATGTGAGTACTACCTTTAGCATGTATTATACATCGTTATTTATTGAATGTATTTCTCACCCCTTTGTTGTTTTATGGCGTCTGTGCTCCTTGGGGAGTACAGACAAGCAGGTACCTGAGTAGTACGTGGAGCTTGAGTTTCTCGATTGAGTCGTAAGAGTCGCTCTGATACGTAACATGGGATGTTGGGAATTTGTTATGTTATACACTATTGTATTTTGTTACGTATCTTATGTATTAATCTTTGATGAGACCACTTATTATGTGGAGAGTATTATGGTGAAGGCCTTAGTGCCATGGATTGAATTTAAGTATGATTCCGCTGTAAAAACTATTTATTTTGAATAATAAAGTGAATTAGTGATTGAGACTTAATTGTGGTTTTTACTTGATGTGACATCCTGTTGTGTTGTGAACTCTGATTAGTTACTTATTATTTACGTATTTTGTTAAATGGGAAAGTGGGGTGTTACAATGCGTCAACCGAAGTAGGTCATGCGTCGGCGCAAGCTGAACGAATTTTGATAAAGTTAAAAGTTTCATGGGATGCGTCGACCATAGGTCGGCGTGCGCTGACCTGCGCCTTCATATGAGAAAATTCACTATTCTTGAGTCGACCCATGACATGTTCTGGTCGACTCAACCAAGCATAAATTGGAAAAATTCATGTTTTCACCTACTTATGCACCAAGTAATGATAAATAAAAGTGCCAACACAAAAATCAAACATTCAAATGAATAAAACTTGGTTAATTGTGCAATAAACATCAGTTTCAACACTAAACATGGTACATACATTTAAAAGAAACTTATGAAGAGGAATGAAATTACCTTAATCATGATTGACGATGAATGCCCTCACATATAGCTCAATAATTCTTTACATTGTTAGTCAAAATGTAAACAAGCACATATATAAGTGGAGAGCCAATATATTGATTAATTCTCATGCACGATCCAAGATGTCGAGAATGCCTAGTTCCCACGGATGTGAAAGAAAGGGTCTGTAGCTAGTAGTTTTGTAAAAATGTCAGCAAGTTTATTTTTAGTATCAACATGCTCAAAGACCACATCACCTTTCTCTACATGATCCCTAAGGAAGTGATGACGTATTTCGATATGCTTGGTGCGTGAATGCAATACGGGGTTCTTAGTTAGGTTAATGGCACTTGTGTTGTCGTATAAAATAGGAATACGCTCAAGTTTTAAATTGAAGTCGAGCAATTGTTGCTTAAGCCATAGGACTTGAGCACAACAACTGTCGGCGACAACTTTTTCTGCCTCAGCTGTTGACAAAGCCACAAAAACCTGCTTTTTGCTATGCCAACTTGTCATACCCCAAATTTTGACCACTAAGATTTCCCATCATTGTGCAAATCATCATCACAATATGGATGAACCATTATACCTCATTAGTCTCCCCAAAGATGGGTGAGCATTCACTACAATCAAACTTAGGGTTTTAAGCCCTCTCAGAGCTCTTAGATAAAGGATCAATCAAGGAATGACATGATCTTCAACTTGTCTAAACCTCTCAAACATCCACAATGGATCAAGAGGACTCCCACCTCAAGGATTAAGCACAATGTTGCAGCATTCTGAGTGGATTAAGCCTCAGGAACGCCAGTGTCACCAAATTAGGGTTTTGGTCGACTGGAGCCTCCAGATGGAAATTTTCCTCTGGGCATAAGCCAATGCTTCAAAGCATAACCTAAGATACTTCATGGGACATCATAAACCCAATCATCAAGTCAATTTAGCCTCAGGGAATGCATTCATAAAAAATCAGGAATTAGGGTTTTTTGACCTAATTCACCCCTAAGTTGACTTTTGAGACAAAAAATGAGCCAAGACCTCAAGTTTCAAGTTCACCCCTAACACACCACATTGATCCATTTGCAACAATGGATTGGTCCAAGAAGCTTGGTCAACAAGTTTCAAGTTCATCAGAACCACAGTTAGGGTTTCGCGGAAAAAGTCAACGTACCTTTGACTTTTGACTTAGGCATGCTCCCAAACCCTAGGACATGATTCAATACACTCTATAACACCTATGAAATCAATCTATCAAGTTTTATTTATGTCAAGGACTTGATTTCATAGAGGATCGCATAGTTTGGAGTTCATCTGACAAAAAGTCAACTGTGCACAAAAGTCAACTTTGACTTTTTGAGAATTTTCACAAATATGGTTCTTTGACCCTAAAATGATGTTAATGTGTGATTGGAATCATCATCCATCAAGAAAAATCAAGAAAAGTGGGATAACTTGTAAAAGGGGTAACCATAAAAAACTTAGAAATTTTCTAAGTTATGAAATAAAGTGGCTAGGGTACCAACTTCCAAGGATCATAACTTGAGATCCAAGCAACCATTTGGGCTGATCCAAAGATGGATTTGTAGCTCTCATGGCATACTTTAAAAGTGTCAACTACACCTCATTCCAATTCTTCATGGATTTCAAGTTATGGAATGGCCAAAATCACAAAAAGTGAAAATGTCACTTTTTTCCAACACTTAGTGAAATTTTCACTAAGTCAGAATCTGCCTTCACTTTTTTCCAAATTTAGGGGCATTTTTCACTTGGATCCAAAAGGTATCAAAACAAACTATGATCACACATATGTTGTATCATATGCGGACTTTCCAAAATGACCAAGAACTTCACCAAACTCAATTTGAGCAAGAAGTTATGACAGTGGCAATATGCCTTGCTGCAACTGTCATAACAAGGCAGATTTGGGATTTTTGCTCGATTTGCTCAAATTTTGCAAAGGGCAAGCAAGCTTATCCATCTGAACACCTCTGTGAGGGACCAAGGAGGGACAAACCCTGGTCCATAAGCCTCTCAAGTCCTTGGAACTAAAAATAGCATGCCAAACCTAGAAATCCCTAAAGAGGGGACAAGACTCCAATTTTGTTTTGGAGAATTCAATGGATGCACCAAGGTGGCATAGACTGAGCTATTTCTAACTGAATTCAATCAAGACATATCCAAGACCAAGGGAACCAGCAGCCTGTGCCCTAACCTCTAGTCAATGGCTAGAGGAGACTTGAGATTCCAAAATGCAACCATTGTCCAAACCTCTGCAGCAGTTGCCATTCACTATTGCAGCCAAAACAAACTTGACACATTATAAATAGAGCTCATTTGTGGTCAGTTTGAGTACACTAAAGCCATCAAACAGATGCTTTCCTCAAAATCACTTTCTCTAGGCAAAAATACCTTCTATAGCAAGGTAACTCTGAGTTTTTGAGTTAGAGAGCATTTCCATCACAGCTCATGATCCAAACACATCCAATATGTCATATCTAAGTTGTCCAAACTCTCACAAGTGACATGTAACACCAAAATCTCAAAGTCCCATCTCAAAACCTCAAAATATGACTTTTTGTGCATTTTTCAAGCCATGTCTTGAATCAGTCACTTTCCAAACCAGATAAAACCTCAAACACACTCCAAATATCATCCTTGAACTGTCCTAAACGGTTCCCAACATCTAGAACATCATTTGAGAGAGTTGCTATTTTGGCCACTTTTGCCCCTTTTGCAAGAAAGGGCCAATTTCCATTCCTGAGGTTTCCAGCTGATTCCAATCATCCTAAAAGCTTCTAAGAGATCATTTGAGGGTGTCCAAAGCATCAAAACATTTCTGGAACAAAGCACTTGGTAGATAGCCCAAAAGCTCCAAAGAGAGGTAAGCATCACAACTTGAACTCTCTGAAATATGCCTTGCTTTGAAGTCCACTGATCATGCATCTCTTATACATGTTATATGTGTTGTGTTTGCACCAATTTATCATGTAATTCACACCTGTACCAAGAGGTAGCACAGAAAATGCAAAACATGGCATATTTCAAAACCACTATTGGGTTTTGAGGAGGATTCGTATTCTGGGAAAACCACCACCACTATTGGATTCCTTAGGAAATTCTAGGCCAGATGCATATAAATTTTGTCTCCATCCATGGAGAAATAAGAAAGTTATGGCCTTCACGTTTCTAACCAAAATCTTGTCTTGCCTTGCCTTGGGCCAGGCCAAAAACAAGGCAAGCCTTGTATATTTGTGGTTGTGTTTCAATCAATGGATGTATCACCACCCCAGTGGTAAGGCGCGCGCCCTGTACACAAGAGGTCTGGGGTTCGAATCCCCCTCGCCCCAGATCCTCTTTTTTACCACTTTTTCATATTTTTTCATATTTTGTTATTTTTCATATTATTTTTAATGATTTGAAAAATTAATAACTCCCTCAATTTTAATTATTTTTTATTGGTTCTTTTTGCAAAAAATCATAAAAATGTTGAAATATTTTATTCCACAAAAAAATCAAGTTTATATTATTTATTTAATATAATTGGTATTTTTGTGAATAAATTCATTTTTAATTATTTTTAAACATTTAAAAGTGAATATTCATCTTGAAAATCAAAACCAAATGAGTTTTAATTCATCTTGTGATTAAAATCTCATTTTTCAAACCTTAAAAAAATACAAGTGGTTTATTCAAACTTATTTGGTATTTTTATTATTTTATTGATTTTCTTTAAATATTTACTTTTAAAGGAAGACAAAATTAGGGTTTCGTTGATTTTCACCCTCGCAAATCTTTTTCAAACACTTTGGGCCTCTAGTAGAGTGTAAGACCCAACCCTTTTTGAAAACCAAAATGATTTGGGCCTCAGTGTATTGTATAAGTCTCGACACCATCAAAAAGTTCGGCGCAATCGTCGCCTTTTTAACGACAAACCTTGGGCTTCTCCTTGAGCTATAAGATCCATTTCTTTTTCTAAAAAAACACTTTGGGCCTCTAATAGAGTGTAAGAACCAACCCCCTTTTAACCAAAACTTTTTGGGCCTCAGATATAGTACAAGTCCCTCCGCGTTAAAAGAAAAATCTCGGCGCGATCGCCAGTTCAAAAATTAAATCATCCGGGCCTACCCTCGTGTTATAAGCCCCATTCCTTTTCTTTAAACACCTTTGGGCCTCTTGAGAGAGTGTAATACCCATCCCTCTGTACAGAAAACCTTTTTGAGCCTCAGTCACTTGTATAAGTCCCTGTACAATTTCAAAACAACAGTGCAATCACTGATAAAACCTTGGGCCTATCCTTGAGCTGTAAGCCCCAAAAAACTTTTCAAAGCACTTTCTCCTTTGATTTTGAATACAATATTGTTATCAAAGCTTTCTTTGTTGAACAACTAACAAAACATCATGGAAGCTCTACAACGGGTAAGTGTTTATCCGCTTTCATTTATCGTTTTCATATGTATATAACAGTATTGTGGGGCTGCTTCACTGTAAGTCTTCTTTCACATCCTTTTTATATACTTGTCAAATATCAACTGTATAATACTAGTATAGTTATTTAGAGTTTTCCCCAACAACTACGTCTAGCACTAGGTAATGCCTTGTTGGTCACTCTTAAATACAGTCAAACTAGATCCCCCATAGGATTACCAGATACAGTCTTCCCTCCTCATGGGGTTAAACAATATGGAAACGTGAAAGGCAGCATTCTCGGTGAACCCTTTCTCAGACTGACACTCTTAGAAATTGTTAAAGAAACTCTACTCCCCAGAGTTGATATATTCTCCATGAATAGCATCTCTTAAGTTTCTTCCAAATTCAAGAATCTTCCTGGCTTGATCTATTCTCGGTGAATAGCATGTCTTGAACTTCTCTTGGTTTGGGGACCCACAGGCTTCCTAAAAGCATCCCCGCCTCCTCTTAGGTGTTGTACAAGGACCCTTCGGCTTCTTAGAAGTTCTCATACCTTCTCTTGAGCTTAATACAAGGACCCTGACGACCTCTTAAAGGTATAAGACAGAACTTAGTCATCCTTTGCTAGAGCAGTCTTTCCAGCGTCAAAACTCCGGCCGTTGTGGAGTTAATACCCATCCCTTAATACCCGTGCCTCCTTTTTGGCATTATACAAAAGATAAAACTCTAGACTTAGATAGTCTAAGACCCTTGAGTCTCAAAAACATTCTCAAGTTCCCTTCAAACATAGGCAGAAACCCGATCTCTCTCATGAGAGTTCCCTATACTTGGACTCGCTTCAGGATCTCCAGAATCCACGGCGGTAAGCTGGCATCCTCTTGGGCTTTGTACAATGATTCTCCCCAGCGGAGTTAACCTTTTCAGACTCTCTTGTTGAGTCATTTCCCTTTTAGCCTCTATCTCGGGCTTCGTACGAGATACTAAAAGACTCTCTTATTGAGTATAAAAGACTCTCTTGTTAATTCAAACATTTTTAGCCTCTATCTCGGGCTTCGTACGAGATACTAAAACACTCACTTATTGAGTATAAAAGACTCTCTTGTTGAGTAAATCTCTCTTTAGTCTCTATCTCGGGCTTCGTACGAGACATCAAATCACTCTCTTATTGAGTATAAAAAACTCTCTTGTTGAGTCAAACCTTTTTAGCCTCCATCTTGGGCTTCGTACAAGACACATAAAAGCACTCTCTTGTTGAGTCAGTCACTTGTTAGCACCCTCTTGTTGGGTCAATCGCCTCCTCTTAGGCTTTGTATAAGGAAAACCTTGGTTGAGTCAATTAACCTTTTGGCATCAAATATGTGCCTTGCTCACAGCATACAAACATCAACAACTCATTTTCCTTCATCTAATTGTTGTAAGCGGCAAGCCTCTGGATTATTTACATCCACGCCACTATCCCTCTTTTAGTATGAGAAATTCCTAAGGAAAGATGGCATTGCTCTACACTGAGTTAAAGTCTTCTCCTTCAGGTTAAAAATCCCCTATAAAGGAAATTATGGCATTGCTAGATTCACATATCCCAGTTAAAGTAATTCTTCTTTATAATCAGTCACCCAGCAGTTGTGATGAACAGACCAAATATCCCCCTTTAGAGATGACAAATTCTCTCTAATCCTAAACCTTTTAGCTTCACATCTTGGGCTTTGAACAAGATGCAAAACACCTTTAGCTTCACATCTTGGGCTTTAAACAAGACACCAAAACACCTCTTTCCTCCCATAGAATAGGAGGAACTACAATCGCTCTGATTTCCCTGTTTCGTTAAACGGGAATACGTAGGCATAAGATTGAAAATATCTTAGCGAGCATACTAATCGAAAACCCAAAATCTAGTATCTCCACCAAATCAACCCAAAAGCATCAAATTTAAACACATTACCAAAAACCTCACAAATAGTCCAGACACTGTGTTCTTAACAAAATAACCGAAGAGTGGCCCACGTCTTAATAGCATCTGTAAACCAACAATTTTGACTGTTTAACCTCAATTTACGAGCAGGGTTAATTAGAGACATCTATTTCCCTTCCTTAATCAGCTTAACAGGATAAAAAATGAATCGAACTGTAGTGCCCAAGTGATAGTGATTCAAGACCACAAAAATCGCACTACACAACTCACCAAGAAATTTGAGAAAAAGTGACATGTGCCACTAGTGCTTTTCCTATCCGATTTGCACCCCGCAAAGTCGGAATCGGAATAGCCAACTAAGGAACAACCACTACCCTTGGAATACCAAAGCCCATACTTTGGAGTACCAGAGAGGTATCTAAGTATGCACTTAACGCCTTTCAAGTGAGATTCCTTGGGACGTGATTGATACCTCGCACACATGCAAACACTGAACATAATGTCGGGTCGTGATGCAGTAAGATAGAGGAGAGATCCAATCATACCTCTATACTTCTTTACCTCTACTTCCTTACCATTCTCGTCACAATCAAGGTTAGCACAAGTAGGCATCAGAGTATCTATTGCCTTGCAGTTTACCATGTCAAAACGTTTGAGAAGCTCAAGACAATGTTTCGTCTGACTCACAAACGTGCCCTCTTCGAGTTGTTTGATTTGCAATCCGAGAAAATAGTTAAGTTCCCCCATCATGCTCATTTCAAACTCGCCCTACATCAAACTAGAAAACTCCTTAACCAAGGTCATGTTAGTAGACCCGAAAATGATATCATCAACATAAATTTGTACCAAAATTAAATGTTTTCCTTGATGTTTAATAAAGAGGGTTGTGTCAACCTTGCCTCTTGAATACCCTTGATCAGGTAAAAATTTGCTTAGACGTTCATACCAAGCCATAAGGGCTTGTTTAAGTCCGTACAAAGCACGTTTAAGTTTGTAAACATGATCGGGATATTCATGGGATTCAAAACCCAGAGGTTGGGCTACATAAACCTCTTCATTGATGTATCTATTAAGGAAAGCACTTTTAACGTCCATTTGAAATAATTTGAAATTTTTAGTGCAAGTATAAGCAAGTAAAAGGCGTATAGCCTCGAGTCGGGCAACCGGCGCATAAGTTTCCTCATAGTCGATTCCTTCCTCTTGGTTATACCCTTGCGCTACAATCCACGCTTTGTTTCGAGTAATAACCCCATTTTCGTCGAGCTTGTTCCTAAACACTCATCGGGTGCCGATTACTCGATGGCCTCGCGGAGGGGGGACAAGGTCCCAAATCTCATTTCTCCTGAATTGATTTAGTTCTTCTTGCATAGATAAGAACCAATGCTCATTGAGTAAGGCCTCTTTAGAGTTTTTATGCTCAACTTGCGAAACAAAAGCGGAGTAATAACAGAAGTTACTTAGCTTGGAGCGGGTTGTTACTCCTTTAGAGATGTCACCGAGAATGTTATCGATGGGATGGTCTTTGGAAGACTTCCAAGCTGGAGGAAGGTCATCTTTGTTAGACGGATGATCCTCCTCACTCTTCATAGGTTGGTGATCCTTTTCCTCCTCAATACACACTGCTTCAGATTGATCAATTCCTTTATCAGTGTCCTTGAGTATGTCTTCTGAAGATACACCTCTTTTCTGACATTTGTCCCTTGTTGTTGTCTCCGTAGGTAACAAACTCCTTTTTCTTCGCCACAAAGTTGATGAAAAGAGATATGTCTCCTGTCATATGTCTTGAGCAGCCACTATCTAGAACCCATCTTCTTTCGGTGGTCTCAAGATGTTGTACCTACATAGTCAATCAAGGGAGAGAGGTACCCAATTCTCATTGGGTCCTTTGTGGTGAGTGAAACCAGGATTGCATTTGGGCAGCCATTGATAAATTCCCTTAGGAACTAGAAACCTCCTAAAGCGACACTTAGCAATAGTATGACCCTGTTTGCAACAGTATAGGCAATTTTGGTTCAGTTGAGACTTACCTTTGTTATCTCTATCCCGAATCACATACGTATACCTTTGATACAGATTATTCATACTTTCTCGATAGTGTGATCGATCAATAGCAAAGGTAACTTTAGGCTTTATAGCCTTGTCTAATTTGGCCTTAAGGGTTCTCACCTCTTTTTGCCAAATATGACAAGTATCACAACCCTAATTGAACCAAGGAGACATGTCCTCTTCAATCTCAGCTTTTGATGTATCCACCATAGAGTTTTTAAGAGCTTCCAATTCCTTTTCGGAATCAGAAATCTTTTTCTCCAAATATGAAAAAATATTTTTGTTCGAGGCTAAGCGTTGAAACGCTTCCTTAGCCTCATGGTGTAACATATCAAAAGCTTTTTGTAATTCTAAATGAGACATATTATTAAAGTGATCGTATTTAGAGTGTTTTACCTCTTTCTTCTTGTTTTGATGTGTCATAACACAAAGATTGACGAATTCACTTTCGTCACTTGAGCTGTCATCTTTTTCCGACTCGCTATCGCTCTCCCAAGCGATGTATGCTCGTCTAGATTTATTTGACTTTTTGTGTTAACGACCCTTATCCTTATCCTTGTCTTTCTTGAGTGATGGGCAATCCGGCTTGTAGTGCCCGGACTTTCCACAATTGTAACAAGATCCTCTCGACTTGCCACTCTTGTTGCCTTCATTTTTTTATTGCCTTCTAAATTTGACGAGATTTGTATCCGAGTGCTGAATTTCATTCTTTCGAATGTACCTATTGTATCTTTTCACAACTACCCCCATGTCATCACTCGAATCATCATCTTCATCATTGTTGGTTTCATTTTCACTTTGCTCTTGTGATGTGGACTTTGAACAAGAAGCCTTAAGAGCAATCGACTTCTTTTCTGTTTCCTTTGTTTTCTATTTCTTTACACTCTTCTCGTGTTTTTCCAAGTTGATGAGCACTTGCTCATGTTCATCGAGTTTGCCAAATAATGTCGTGAGGTCTAGAGTAGTTAGATCATTAGCCTCCTTGATTGCGGTGGCCTTCGGCTGCCATTCCCTGTTAAGGCACCTCAAGATTTTATTAGTAGCAACCTCGTTGGGAACTGGTTTACCAAGTGTATGTAATTTGTTGATTATATGAGTGAACCTCTTTTGCATGTCAGCAATGGTTTCCCCTTGCTTCATGTAAAAGAGATCGAACTCTTGCGTTAATGTGTTGATTCGGGCCATTTTCACATCATTAGTGCCTTCGTGGGCTACTTGTAAAGCATCCCACATGGCTTTGGCCATTGTACAGTGAGAGACTCGATAATATTCGTCAACTCCCAAAGAGGAGATCAAAATATTCCGAGCCTTCCAGTAATAGTTGTACTTTTTCTCATCCTCGTCATTCCATTGTGCTTTGGGCTTGGGAACAACAACACCATTTTCATCGGTCATGGTTATTTCCATAGGACCGTTCAAAATAACATTCCAAACCTTTCGATCAATGGAGTTTATATGCACACGCATACAATCTTTCCAGTAGCTATAATTCTCGCCTGTAAAAATTGGAGCTCTATTATAAGCCCCTTTAGGTTCGTTCGCCATTTTCTAAGAAATTATATCGAAGCACCAGATAAACCGGAGCTCGTGATACCACTTGTTAGACGATGGATTGGATCTAGAAGGGGGGTTAAATAGATCCCACAATTTATTACACGCTAATGGTGTTCCAAAATTGGTTTTAAAATTTAATGCGGAAGCAACCACTGAATCAATTCTTCTACAACGAACCGCTACTAAAAAAATCGGATATGCGTAAAGCCACTACAAATGATGCGGCGGATGAGAAAAACCAAACAGAATCAACAATACACAATGTAATCAATTCAAATATATTCACTTGATATTATCCAATCACCAACGGGTGAATTCAACAAACTTAATTCACAAAGCGCTTTAGAAACTTGTGCTTAATCAATTTATCAAACACTTGATGTGCGAGGCACTCCAAGTGTAAATTTCAAAGTAATGTGAGTGTAGAGTTAATCCAAATACAATCCAACGGATTGTAGTGTTTTTACAAATAAATTCTTCAGCTCTATAGTACACTACACCATAAATTTTTTAATCAATTGATAATTCACAAGTTCAATCAATATCAAAATGTAAAAGGTTAGGGAAAGAGAGAACAAACATGATTTGTTTAGGCAGTTCCCCTTTCGTCATCGCTAAGGGTACCTCTGCCCCTAATTCCGAAAATGGAATTGAGATATATATATATATTACTATTGCAAATTGTTTGTACAAGAGAAAACCGATACATCAAACCCTCAAACGTCTTTGATGTCGATGCAAAGTCTTCTCTCCCCTTGATTCAAGATGAATCAAGTGCCTCGAATTTGGTTGAACAAATCACCGTCTCACGTTACTCGATTGCAAGAACCCGCAACTCTTCAATCCCCTTCACTCAGTCGATTTTGATCTTCCATAATTCGATCCCAAATCTTTCTTCTACGATCTTCCCACTGTTGCTACTAGACTGACCGAACATTCCGTTCTTCAATCACCTTCGCACGGCTGAATCCTTGTAGAGAAAAGATTTGTGCAAAAACCCCCAAAATCACCCGGATTCTTGGAGGACAAAACCTAGGGTTTTATTCAAGAAACATCTACTAATTCTCAACCCAGCACGAAGGATACAACACACCTAGGTCTGAACGTTATCACTTCACACAATGCACAACACTAATAAAAATGGTTATGTGTAGTTGTTAGATAACACAAGGTTGAAGATGAAGATGAAGAGAAAAATCAGTACCTATTTCACGTTTCTTGTTATTTTTCAAAATATGAGGAACCAACTATATATATGATGCAAAATAACCAAGTGAATCAAGTAGCAGCAAAACATAACACAAAAGAATGTAGAAAAAATAACCCAAAAGAGTCGACCGCTCGCTTGATGAGGGTCGACGGGCGCTTACCCGTGGAAGCATCTATGCAAAATAGTCATGCGTGCGTCGATTGCTGCAGGACCATGCATCGACGCATGGATGCTAAACATGCAGAATGAAGAGACTCAGAAGCATGCGTCGACCGTATGCTTAGAGAGGGGTCAGCGTGCGCTTACCCGGGCGTTTCACAAACTTGGTCACAAGTGCATGAGTCGACTCATGCATAGGTTTGGTCGACGCAAGACATGAAAAATCCCAGAAACGGATTTTTCTACAAGTCTTCACCAACTTAGGACTAATCATGCATACTTAACACTAATACCATGATTATACTCATGTAAAAAATGTATATGACTCTTCCTATATGTTTAGACACATGATTATCAATACTTGTATGCAATGCGAACCACAATGACATGATACCGTTCATATTACAAACTAAGAACTAGCCTACATTGTTGACATCATTAAAGCAGAAACCAAGTGAGAAGCACCTTGCTCTCACAACATCAACTAATAAAAATTATCATAAAATACTAGCAACAAACTAAATTTGCATGACATAAAATTGTATTAGCATCAAAATAACCAAAGAGGGAAATTTCCAAAATTAGTTAAAGTCATGGTTAACTAAAATAGTAAATGTTCAAAAGATTAAAATTACAACAACTAAGTTAATATTCATCAAAATTATTAAAATTATAATAATAAATGTTTGATTAGTGGGTCTGTGGGTTTTTTAGGCTTGGGTCGGGTTTAACCTGAAACCCAATTTTTTAATGGGTTTTTTAGTTTTTAAACTCATACCCACCCAATCACCCAACCCAACGCACTTTTCTGGATTTTTTTGGTGGATTTGATTGGGTTTTGTGGGTTGACCCAACCCATGATCACTCCTAAGCCCACCCACGAGCAGTTTCACCTTGTCAACTAGTGTACCGAGAGACCCAAATGCAATAACAACATCTTTCATCTCCAATATGGAAGTAGAATCCCTCTTAAGCTCTATAAGGTATTCGTCACATTCAATAGTAAGAGCTTGGACATGATACAGAAGCATTTCTTTCCACTCCTGAGGCCAATCAGATACAAATACTTCACCATGATCGGCTCCACCAAAATCCAAAATGGTAGATGCACGACGGGAATAGTAAACCAAGTTCAATAACTCCTCTTATCGAGCGACCTTAGTCATACCGAAAAAATAGGAGTAATCCTCCTCAAAAATAGAAGTCTGGACTTCCCTTGCAGTATGCAAACCCGGGTGATCCAAGAAGATGGGAGGCAGAATCCATAAGGCAGAAGTCATACCTCACGGGGCATGTGTACCCCTTCCATTTCCCCCAGAAATTGGGGAAAACTTATATAACGATCTCCTTTCCCAAGAAATACGACGTTGGCGGTAGAATTCGAATCTTTCCCTTCCTTGATGAAGGTGGAACTTTTGCAGGCGACAAAGTAGGGGAAAACTGCATTGATGATCCGACAAGGTTCCCGGAAGTATATGCTACCCCCGAGGATTGGGTATGCAAACTGTCGACCAAAATGAGTTTAGAGGTTTTCTTCATCTTTCGAATTGTTTCTTCATACTTCATGGAATCTACATAGTTCATAGCATAAGCACCATAAAAGGGAATATTCAAGGAAAAGTTGGTAAAGGCCATAAAACCTATCAAACTCACCAAACATGGCTTTCCTTTATTCTTTAGTGTTGGCATCTACCAACAGACAAGTCTCGATGACTCGTTTTATCCATTTCTTTGATGACACATCTAGGGGAGTGACGCCACCAGTGTAACCCAATTGCTAGACAAAGGCCAACAATAGCTTCTTCAAATAAAGGTCTTCTTTGGATATATTATGACCCTGTCACCAAAACTTGTGGAACAAATATGTACATATATAGTCCGGATAGGGCTCTATGGCAAAAACCTTTGCATGGATGCTTTTGTTGAGGGGAATGATCAGAAAGAATCGATCCTTGAAATATTTCACACTATCAGAGTAAACATAGAAGAAATAGTTAATTTGTCCCAAGGAAATCAAGCCCTAGCCATACGTTTGGTTCACCGAGCTACGTTAAACATTGAAAAGTGAAAGAAAAGCGACACAGTCAGCACGCCCCGTGATATATACACCAATGTTGGAAAACTTTGATAAACTCCTAACCCATCGGGTGCAATTGTAAGAAAGCAACCATCAAACAATTCAAGACGCTGACCTCAAAGTCATTGAACGGAAGATGGAAACCCAAGATGGAAAACAAGCATTCGTAAAGGGGAATGACACACTTGTCATATTCACTGCATATATTCTTATCCTTGCTTGGAGTCAACAACCTCTAGTCATAGGAAGATCCCATGTTACCAAATGGAAACGACTTAAAGGTAATTGTTTTATGCCACCCAAAAGGATCAATAAGGGAAGCCCGGGAATAAGCATTATTGAGAACCACACAATAAAAGAAGGAGCTTCGTACCCTCGAGCATAAACGATCCTGACCCCTGGATCATCACACCTTGTCCAGATGAATCAGACGCTCCCAAACACAATGCATTACATTTCACGTGAAGCGATTATAACCGTCTTTGTTAATTGTTTTTGCTATATAAAGAGAAGAAGGCACCATTTTACAGGTAATTCAAATCCATCTCTATATTTCATTATTTCACGTTCTCTCACTAACTTCAGCGTTGGAGTGATGACCTTGCAGGCACAACCTCGCGCCTCTGTACCAGAAAGCTCAGTGTACTACATCGAAAATTCAATCATTGATTCATCTCACATTGCTGGTTCCCTCACAGAACAACAATAGTTTCATTTTTTTTTAACTACGTTTTTAATTCTTAATCAATCCATAACTATCTAGAGCTCGAAGCATAAACTTTTTAGCTTGGAACTTCATGAAAAATATGACTTGAATCCTAAATTGAATGTCGAGTTCATTTGTTGATAAAATCACTTTTTTTACTCAACAATACCTTAAAAGATAAAAGAAGACGTCATTATTACAATCTAAGATTTGAGTGTGAAGACATTTTGCGTATAATCTTGGTCACCATTTTTTACGCTTTTCTTGTAAATGTTTATTCGAGTTTGTGTTGACTTATAGAAGAAAATAGATTTTAAGAGATTACATGAAAAAAAGACATTGATTTGTCTAACCGTTCATAATTTAAGAGTGCAAAATGAAGAAAAAAATAATGATTTAAATTGTATGTAGCCTATGTTTTTGTTTGTGAAATAAAAATTTAAGTTAGTGTGTTATGAATTCATCAAAGTAAGGATAAATTTTAAAGTTTACGGAGTGTTTACAAATAGTTATACACAGAGGCGTCTTTGAGGGCGTGCAAGACGGCCTATAGCACAGGGCCTCACAATTTTTCATAAATAAGTTAGGGCAAAAAGAGCCTCCATACGCATATTTCACGGTTAAATAGAGCCCCGTGAAAAAAAATAATGATTAAAATGAAACTAATTTCAACTCCTTACACAGGACCTCTCAAAAATTTGAGACGGCTCTGATTATACAAATTATTCATTAAAAAAAATTCACATCAACATCAAAAATTGAACTCAGAGTTTTTTGAATTGCCAACTCCTTATCAAAATTTACTTTTATTTTTTCATAAATTTAAAATTTTATATTTAATAGAAAAAAAAATCAATAGACAAAAGTTAAACTTGTAAATAATATAAGTGGCCAAAATCAATTATTTAATAAATCGGGTGGTTAGTTCATTGGTCGAATCACTGGGTCACTGATCGAACCGCATGACTAAACCAAATTAAACCGGATAACTCGGCTGAATAAACCAATCTCTATAAAAAAATTATATATTTAATAAATCGGTCGAACCGGATGACTCGGTCTTTTAAAAATATCACGACATCTACAAAATTTCAAAATATCCTAATTTCACAAGTTCATTCTTTAAATTCAAACTCTTGACGTATTCATCACGCACGACAAAATAGTATAAAATACAAATCCAAATAAATTTTGAACAATATCTGATTACAAACGAAGAAAAATTGTTCCAAATAAGTTTTGAATAAATTTTACTTATATTTTAATTTTATTTAAAAAAATAAATTATCAAAACGGCGTCGTTATTATGAAGAAAAAAAAAGACATGCATTTAAACCGCCGATTTTTCAAAACCGCCGGTTCACCGGTTTTTAGCGGTTTTGGCCGGTTCTGACCAGTTCCCACTGGTTCAATAACATATCCGATTCAACAATTATACCAAACCGGTGACCTCTCCGGTTCTCGGTTCAACCGGTCCGATCGGCCGGTTCGGTCCGATTTTTAAAACACTGACCAAAATTGTAATTTAATAAAAAACAAATAATAATTAAATAATTAAAAAAACATTAGAAGTTAAAATCTTGGAATAATGGGAAGACTAGATGCTAAGCATTGACCCAGACTGCATCCTGTCTGTTTTGTATCCCAAATAAAGTTGGTCAGTTTGAGGCAAAAGAGACAATGTTATAAGCAATAAGACAAAAGTAAATAATAAGCATTACACAGTGTTGTAGCACAGGACAAGATAGAAAAAATAATCCAAATTGATGAAACCAAGTTGTTGTAATTATATAGTAAGGTTAAATAAAAGGTTTGAAGATGTTATGTCAATTTTGGTTTTAGGGTTTTTATATGAATATGACATGATATCCAATGGGATATATGATACATGAAGAGTCACCCTTTTACACAGAAGATGAAAACGACAAGTATCTGTGGGTTTTGGTCAGGTTAAGGTGGTGGGTCAAATGGACTGCACTTGCCAACCAATAATTACGAGACTTTCTCCTATTTAGTGGTTTTTTTTTTTTTTTTTTTTTTTTTTTTTGTAGTTGTAGGAGTTGTTGTTTGGATTAGTAGGATAGGTTAAAACAGATTAAAGCCAAATTGGAGTACCAATAACTGTTAAACACTACCTCGTCAATCATCTATCAATTAATTCTTCTAGGGCTTTCTTTTATACTATTCATAAGATCTTCAATTATGAGTAACTTTTAATTTAGAATATGTTTGGATATTTTTAAACGAATCGAGTGAAATGGAGATAATGGAGTGAAATACAACATAATATAATGGAATGGAAGAAAGATGTCAATCTATTATTTAAATATTTTATGATGTAATAGATTAATTTTGTAACTCTATCCAAAGCGAAAGGTAAAAAAATGATGAAAATCGATGAAATTGAATGGAATGTATGTTATCATATTTTACTCAATTTCATTTTTTTTTTATTAATTTTAAACAATGAAACATAATTCTATATCATTTTATTTTAAGTCATTTCATTCTATCGGTATAAATATAATTTAATTTATTTTTTTAAATTAAATATTATGTATTATTTGTGTAAAAAAATTTACACGGTCAATTTATCGTCAATTTATCATCATTCGTTTGTATTATTTATAGGTAATTAAAATCAAAATCAAAATTAAATTTTTTTAATATTTAACATTTATAATTAATGGATTGTGTAAAATTATTTTTTAAATTCTTATTTTTTTATACTAACACTTTTATTTAAATTTTTTGAATTCTATATTTTTTTTGTTTTTTATAATTTTATTTAATAAATTAATGGTCACAATTTTCACTCTTTTAGATTCAAATTTGTACATGCGAGTAGTTGTCCATGAAACTGCCAAATAAGATATATTAACGAAACTCATCCTTTCAATTTTAAAACTAAATAAAAATGCGACATTTATTTAATTTGAGTAAATATATTTTGATTTTTAATTATATTTAAAATTGATGGGAATTAATAGTTCAATGCAATCCACATTAACATAGAGTCCATCTTTGGTAAAATTGGACTTTTTAAATAGAAAATGTCATTGTTTATCTAAACAATTTTAAGTTTTTAAAATTTATAAAGCCACTTACTTTAGTGACATTATTATAAGTAAAAAAAAAATCTTTTAAAAAAATCATAATAGACATCAAAATAAATTTTAGTTACATTTATTTATTATTTTGTTAGTATGGTTAAAGATAGATTATATTGTTGATAGTTCATCGTTGATAAATTAGATTTTAACAAATGAACTTATAGTTTATATTTTTTTTAGATAGTTGAACGCCGTTAGGGTATTAATAAGTTAGTTCAGTGAATTTTTGAATTTTTAATATTTGATAAAACTAGTGGGTTGACTAACTTATATTTGTAAAATAGTGTCGCGGTGAGAATCGGATATTATAGCTATTGAGTTAACTAGGCTCACAAATCTTAATTCACCATCGATCTTTAATTTATCTAAGGGAAGGGAAAAAGAACGTATAAACCCATAAGAATGCAATGCAAAAACAAAGCAAAAGAGAATCTAAGGTTCGAGGTTGGTTATACCTAGGGAATGTGCTAGCATCCTAAATATCTGTAGTACTCTACAGGAACCTCTTGTTTTATTGTGTTATTTGTTATTTTGTCTGCTAAAGGGTGTAAAGAAAAGTGCTACTCCTAAGTATGCTCGCCAAGACACCGCATCTCGTGCCTACGTATCTTGACTAAAAGAATTAGAGTATTCGTAGTTCCCCTCACTAAGGGTAAACAATGTTTGTTGGTTGGTTTTAGGAGAAGGAGAAAAGTTGTCATCTTAAGGCGAATGCTCAACTAAACCACCACAAACATGCGGAAGATGGATATTTGCTTCACATTAAAAGAAGGGCCCCAACTCGGATATAGAATCGACGACTATGCCACATACCTCTCTCAAGTGGAAAATACTCTACATCTTTTCTTCTATGTCATGGGGTAGGAGAATTATATCTCGACTAAGGATGACTCATGTCTAATTCTCATGGGAGAAAAGGAAACCTAATTATAGGTTGTCTAAGTTAACATTCTAAGGGAATTAACCTAATGTTATCATGCAATGGTTCAAAACCTAAGGTCTGACTTGATTCGATCTATCGGAGATAGAGTTGAATCAAGACTTAATGGGATATGGAAATCAAAGCGGGCAATCCTTCATATGCAGTAAGTAAGTACACGAGCTATCAATAGGAAATGTATTAAAATCGAGGTAAGGATTAGCAGGAAAAATCACAAGATTTTATCGAGAAATCCTCAATAAAAGATCAGCTAAATTAATTTAATGTCCTAAAAAGTTAAAAACTTAATAAAAAGTTAAACAATGTTAATTAAAGAACTTAATCACACACCTAAACCAAGAAGTAATCATATACCCAAACCAATAATTGATTATGAATTTAATTAAGAATTAACCTTGAATTTTAATTAGGAATTAACCACAAATTTCAATTACTCATAAATCAATTAATCAAAAATAAATAAATAAAATAAAGGAAAAGAAAAAACTTTAAAAAATCTATAAAAAAAATTGAGTTGGGGGTGTTTGATGTGGGCTATTCTTTATGCCCAAAAGAATGATTTTTTTTAGAGTGGTAGTTAAAAGACTTGGGACTGTTAACAAAACGCTCACCCGATTCCCCGCCATAACGTTGCAAGTTAACAAGGAAAAATATTTCAGCAATGTCCATTCTCTTTCTCCCTCGCGCAACCTTATCCTTCTTCCTCTTATTACTTTCTTCGTCGCGCCTCCATCTCTTCTTCACAGCTCTTCCTCAACCGTGACTTCATCTCTTTCACTCTCATCACTCTCTCTCGAATCCGATCTCAATTCGTAACTCAAACTCAAACATCACTATTTCTCTCTCGTC
This sequence comes from Lathyrus tuberosus, assembly GCA_022829125.1. Taxonomy (NCBI): domain Eukaryota; kingdom Viridiplantae; phylum Streptophyta; class Magnoliopsida; order Fabales; family Fabaceae; genus Lathyrus; species Lathyrus tuberosus. Next base: position 18,175,185 of record JALAZF010000005.1, on the reverse strand, counting down.
TCGTGACGTCTCTCTCTCTCTCTCTCTCTCTCTCTCTCTCTCTCTCTCTCTGCTCTCTCTGCTCTCGATCACATCATGCTCCGCCAGAAAAATAAAGCTCTGACGCGCCATGGCTACTAGCCGGTGACGGAAGAGATGATTCCAGACACTCTCTATGCGTTTCAATTCGTCACAAATCTCTATCAAATGGTTTCGATGTCGACGGTTTCGAAACGGGTTCGAAGCAAGGTTAAGGCAACAAGTGAAAAAATTACGCAAAAATAACTTAAAGTACTTACCGAATGGAGAAATGCTATGGCGCAATGCTTTCGGCGAAGTCGACAATTTCGCAGGTATGTGTTCTTCTTCTGAATTGTGTGGTGTTCGTGGCTTCTACTTCTTTTTACTGTGCGTATGTGTTGTTGTTGTGATGCCTCAATTTGTGTATGTGTTGCGATCCTTCTCTATGACTTTGTGTGTATATGCTCAATTCGTGTGACTCTGCCTTCTATGCATGATGATTTTGTTCTCTGTGAATGAGTTTTTTCTAGTGTACGTTGATATCCCTCTGATTCCTGCTTCTCTCCGAATAAGATAGATTTATAGGCTTCGTGAGATTAAAGCCTTATTTTTTTTGTAATTGAATGTGCCGATTCTTGTCGGTTTCGGTTTTGGAAATGAAATAATAGTTGTGATTCCATGATTATGTTTGATTAAAACCCATAATTCTCTCCTTGAACACATGAATATGTTTCCGTTTTCAAGTTGTCCTGTCTGATTGTGTTGGGGAAATTAATGACTGAACTTGTTGTTTTTATTATTTTCCATTTCAGTATAATGTCACAAGTAACTGTTGAATTCACGTTGAACATTTGACTGTCATTTGGAATTGCTTGGGCACAAGGAGCATTGGATCTTGTCTGAAAAATGAAGAGGTTCTCCATGCCCATGAACACAACATTGGTGATGGAACCAACCTCACTTGTGAATAGCCGTCAGGCCTACTCGACTATTTCTGTGGCAGTATCACAATTTTGACAATTAATGGTATATCCAATTTGACCGGTGACACACACTGTATCACAAGGTATGACAATCTAAATAGAATCTTCCTAATTCCATCAGAGTTCGTGTGAATTTCTTTCACAGCAGGTGCCTTCAAATCTGCATTTTCCCTCAATATGCGCCCAAACATTGTTTTCATATACATGCTTCCATAACATCATAACATGTTCTATGTTATTAAGATGATGGTGAATAAATGTGAATGGTCCATACAAAGAGGCGAATAGATGTCTCTACTGCTTGTGTTGTGCTTTTTCTTTTCTTATTCATTGAATAACTTCCCTACTTTCTCTTCTCTCTTTTCCACTGTCGTTAATTTGTCTCCTTTTGATTTATGGATGTTAGCTGGTTTCTGAGCTTGTTCCGACTTGTTAGCAGCAACTAATGTCTTCCATAAAATCTTGCTTGGGAATGTGTCGGGCAACTTGGTGACTTCACATGTGCCTTAGAAGCGACACCAGCTACAAATAATGAAGCTAGATTGTTGATTCATAGATTGTAACCATGATATTAAGCTTATTCTACAAATCTTGTAATTTTAATCCTTGTAACTATAATTTGGAATTTGGCTCTAGTATTTTGAATGATCTTGGTAACTTTGGCATGGGAGAAAAACTTGAAATCTTTGAGTGTTTTTTTTTTAAATGGAAATGATATTGTGACTTGTAATGAATCTTTGTGCCCTTTTGAATCTTTTCTTGAATCCACTTTGAACTTGACATTCTTAGGATTTGAACCTTTATCATAAATTGAAAACTTGAATCCCATGATAACTTTGAATTTGGGTTTTGCTTTTTTCAACTTGAATCTTATGAAAAAATATGAATCTTGTGAAGGTGTGAAAAACACAAGAAATTGGGGGTTTGAATTGGGTTTTTATAATAAAAACGATTCTTTAAAAGTAATCCCCTTTACAAATAACCTCCGCTTCTTGATAATAAAGCAAGAGAAACTGAAAAGAAAGAACACAGTATGTTTATACTAGTTCACTTGAGAAACCCTCAAGTTAGTCTAGTCCACCCACCAAGGTGATTTTGCCTGTCTCAAACGAGGTCTTAATCCACTAATCAAACTGATTAATACAATGCACAAGCCAAACTGTAAGTGACTAACAACAATCCCTAAGACACAGTAGTTCTAGACTTCTTAAGAATTTTGACCTAACCGGTCTCTTAAGGAAATCAAACAACTGTTTGAAAATACAATGCACAAGCCAAACTGCAAGTGACTAACAACACTGAAACTCACTGTCTTAGTCTTCCTAAAGCTTCTGTCCTACCCGGTCCTTTAGGGAACACAAATCTTCCTAAAGCTTCAGACCTAACCGGTTCTTTAGGAATCACAAACAACTATTTGTTACAAAGGTTTGTTTACAATAATGATGCTTCTACACAAGCAGAGTGAACACAGTCTCTAGCTCAATCTAACTTAGAGTGGATCTACACAGTAAGAACAATCTTCTTCTTTGTATTGTGGTGCTTTACTATTCACTCATAAATTTCTCTATTTCTTGAGTTCTTTCTTCATATGAATCAGTGTTTTTAATATTTCTCTTTTTCACACTGAGTGTTACACTTGTTATCACTACTGATTCGTTGAATGATCAAGTCTATACATATAACCAGAAAAAGATCCATTGAAGGGCAGATCAGTAATATCATAAAAGTACTGGCGACTTGAAATAATGTCGTTATGCTGGGGTGAAAATCGTACACTGAAATTGTCCTTTGTATCACAAAATCAGGGTAGTGGAATGGTAGTGGAAAAGAACGTGTTTGATCTGTACTATGTACTATTTTCCCTCGCAAACGTTTCATCTTCTTCTATCCATCAGAGGCTTCTGAGTTGATATGATTAAAGCAAGATCATAAGAATAAATCATTGGGTCTTCAGAGTCTTGAGTCTTCAGAACTTGCTCAGCAGAACCTTGTCATCAGAGTCTTCAGCACTCCTTCTTCAGAACCCTTGGTTATCACAAACATAAGTCTTCAGAGTTAAATTTAGAGCCAGAATCCAAGAGAAGATTGCAGCAACAACATAGTGTCTTCTTAGAGTCTTTCTGACGCACAGTAGATCAGAAGCAATCTTGCTTCTTTACGCAGAAGCGACCATTGAGAATTTCAAAGTGACGTAGCACATGATCTTTATCAGAGTCAGAACTTTCTTTATCAGAGTCGGAACCTGCTTGTCAAAAACCATCAGAATAACAAACGTTAGAGTACCAAAATTGTTCTCACACAAATACTCCATTGTTATCATCAAAACATAGAGATAAGATGCAGAACCAAATCTTGTTCTTACAATCTCCCCCTTTTTTATGATGACAAAACCATGTATTTTGATAGAACAATTTATACAGGGTAATCACCATAGCCGAAAAATTCAGAGTTTAAGCTCTCAGCTCCCCCTGAATCTGTTAATCTCAAAATTTCATTTATGCTTGTTCAGAGTCTCCCCCTGATCCCAAGACTCACAAAATAAAATTTGAGTTCTTCAGAACATAATAATAGAGAAGGAATACTTCCCTACAACAACTCGTCAGAGTCTGAATAGAACACTAGGTCTTCATCTTAGAACCTGGTTACTATCAGAATTTTGATAAAAAATCAAAACTTGATTTTGAGTCTAATTAGATGATGTCACGTATCTCGTATCAGAACTTCTTATACAATCTTGATGAAGAATCACAACTTCTTAAGTATCAGAGTTTGATTAGAAATGACTTCTCTTTTGTCAATCTTTTCTTAGATTCACCAATCTTATCAGATTCAGAGCCTGATTGATTTTATCACAATATCATCTGTTGTAGAGCGTATCTTCTGAATAGTATCTTTGAATCAGAGAATTGACTTGACTTGCTTTCAAGGAGATTTCTGCTTCTGATGCTTTGAGTCTGAATTTCATACTTTCAGAAAGTTTACAACTTCTGAACACTATGATATCAAACAAGATTTCTTGACTTTCAGAAAGTTCACAACTTCTGAACAGTATTGGAACATCTGTTTGAATAAACATATATTCTCGAAGTGTACAACTTCTTAACCATGAATTATCAGAGTTGAAATTATCCATAAGATTTTCAATATTTAGAGAGTAGGATCTTTATATTCAACCTGTCTAGAATGCTAAGTGAACTTTTTCTAAATTCCTTAATGAAAACATCAAACAAATGGTTAGTTGTAAAAGCATTATGTAATGTTTGAGTTCGAGATTCTGAGAATGAGTACTATCAAAATCATTTTACTTTCTCCCCTTTTTTGTCATAATAAAAAATATAATGCAATAAACAGTGCAATATTATGATAAATATGTGAGAAATAGATTTCTAAAATAGGCCATAGCACTCATATATAAAAACAGTTTCATTAATAATGGATCGAAATACATTGGCATAACTCGAACACGATCGAACACAGAGCATCCTAGAGACGAGACAGAAAACACAAGATACGACATGCTAAAGATTAACCATCAAAGACTTCACAATTTTTCTTCAACAGACCATTTTCTAGACCATCTGTCTTGACAAATTAAACAATTCCTTCTTTAAAGAAGATTTCAGATAGAACTCTTCCAAAAGGTATGTAGGGCTTGATGAAATCGCTATTTCTGGAGTCAGTAATGGATTTTTGTAGAAAATTGAAGATAGTCTGGGGTAGATTTATCCGCATCTGAGCCATCAGGAGAAAGATGAAGACCCGATCATCATGAAACTGGATATTTTTGTTTTCTTCTCGAGGACGAAAATTGGTCAGCAAAAGCTTAAACCAAGCTTTGGGAATGGGAAGAAGGTTTTCAGGATTGAGAGGTTCATATTTGGACGATGTGTTGTGAAGAGAGGCAAGTTCCTCAGAAATAAGATACCTAGACTTAACATGTTCAACAGTAAAGCCAATGTTCTCACAGCCAATTGCTAGAGCAATGGTGAAGGGAGTGATGTTTATGGGGACATCAAAAACACGAGAAGAAATTGAGTGACCTTCATGATTAATGTAGGCATGTTTCCAAATATCTTTTACAAGATTTAAGTAGACTGGTTTATCCAGAATGATGAAGTATTTTGCCCATTCTTGATAGTGAATGATTGAGGTGATACTGCTAGCAATTTCTCTGTTTCCAAGATGAAGAAGGTTGATTTGTTCTTCTGATATGACCTCAAGGCCTTGGAAAGTGATTAGAGACATGATGAGAAGATTTAGACAGTAAAGGTAATTTTGAACCAGTAAGATCAAACACGACAGATCATGAGAGGAGAATGAAATATAATATATATATATATATGTATATATATATATATATATATATATGTGTGTGTGTGTGTGTGTGTGTGTGTGTGTGTGTGTGTGTGTGTAGGAAATGAGAGACGTGATTGGCTGAGAAAATGACATAGGTCAAGATGCGTATCACGCATAAGATATGCCAAGGACACAGTGGCAAAGTAAGAGACAAAGAATATCAAGGAATATGAAAGGTGTGTAGCAGTCTCTTAAAACGGAATATTCAAAAGGTCACAAATAAGGATACATTATTTAAGTTTTGACAGAAGTCAATAACTACGAATAAATGTATACTTATAACTGGCAATTGAAAATTGACACATAGTGAAGACAGAAGAGAGTATAGCTTATTTTCAAGAAAAACTTAACTCACATACGTCTTATCATTTATGAATGCACAGTCATAGGGGAATGCGTAAAGATTTTAGCCTATTCTCAAGAAGTTTACGAAACCCAATGTGTCAATTCATGATATTAAGGAGTAATAGGTAATAATTACTTGAAACCTAGTCTCACGAAATCACAACGCTCGAGGTGTCTCTTCAACAGTAGATATGATTTCATTTTGGACACGTTTTGATATCCGCAGAGTCTGGAAAGCCAAAAGGTTTCCGTCTGATCAGAGACACTTCTGACAAAGCATCTTCTTATGACTAAGGTTAAAAACAAATGCTTCTTACTTTAAATGAAAATCTAATTTCTTCAGACTCTGACTAGACACATCTGATTCTGATGAAATCTTACTCTGGACAGTAGTCCATTTTCAGATGCTTCAGAATAAATAAAAATCTATCTTCAGCCAAGTATTTTGTAAAAATATCAGCCCATTGATGGTCTGTATCTATAAATTTTACACATAAGATTCCCTTCTGAACATAGTCTCTAATAAAATGATGTTTAATTTCTGTGTGCTTAGCCCTAGAATGTAAGATTGGATTCTTACTTAAACAAATAGCAGCAGTATTATCACAAAAGATAGGAATGTTACTCTCATGTATCTGATAATCTTCTAGCTGGTTCTTCATCCATAGCATCTGCGTACTTCATAAAGACGCGGATATGTACTCTGCTTCTGCTGTTGAGAGAGCAATTGTTGATTGCCTCTTGCTTGACCATGAGATCAGATTCTTCCCGAGAAACTGACAGTTTCCAGAGGTGCTTTTCTTTCCAATTTGTCTCCTGCGTAATCTGCATCACAATAACCAGAAAGAGAGTACTCTGATGTTTTCTCATAGATCAAGCCAAGGTTATTAGTTCCTTTCAGATACCTTAGAATTCTTTTAACAGCAGTTAAATGAGATTCTCTAGGATCTGATTGAAATCTAGCACACAAATGAACACTGAAAAGAATATCAGGTCTAGAAGCAGTTAAGTACAGAAGAGAGCCTATCATACCACGATAGAGCTTCTGACAAACCTTTCAACTTACCTCTTCGTTTTCCAGAATACATGATGGATGCATTGGAGTCTTAGCTGGTGTATAATCCATCATGTTGAATTTCTTCAAAAGTTCTTTGGTGTACTTACTTTGATGAATGTAAGTAGCCTCTGATTTTTGGTCAATTTGAATTCCCAGAAAGAACTTCAATTCACCCATCAGACTCATCTCGAATTCTGCCTGCATTAGCTTAGAAAACTCTTCACAAAGATAGGGATTAGCAGAACCCAAAATAATATCATCAACGTAAATCTGAACTATAAGCATATCATTTTTGAACGTTTTACAGAAGAGAGTGGTGTCAACCTTGCCTCTGGTGAAGTTATTTTCTAAAATAAAATTACTCAATCTGTCATACCAAGCTCTGGGAGCTTGTTTCAGACCATAGAGAGATTTTTTTTTAAGTTTAAAAAAAAATCTAACTTCTCAGAATTTTCAAATCCAGGAGGTTGTTTGACATAAACTTCTTCTGAAATATAACCATTCAAAAATGCACTCTTAACATCCATCTGATATAAGATGATGTTATGATTTACAGAAAAGGAAATTAATATGTGTATGGCTTCTAACCTGGCGACTGGAGCAAAGGTTTCTGTATAATCTATTCCTTCTTGTTGACTATAACCTTGTGCAACCAGTCGTGCCTTGTTTCTGACAATCTCACTCTTCTCATTGAGCTTATTTTTTAATACCCATTTAGTTCCAATAACGTGAACACTTTTAGGCTTCTGAACAAGATCCCAAACATCGTTCTTTGAAAACTGGTTAAGTTCTTCTTCCATTGCCAAAATCCAGTCTTTGTCTAGTAGAGCTTCATCAACATATGTTGGCTCGAACAAAGACACCAAACCCAGAAGTGTTTCTTCAGAAGGTTTGAAGGCTGATCTGGCTCTGATAGGAGCATCCTTATTTCCTAGAATCAATTCTTCAGGGTGTGACATTGCAATTCTGCTTTTCTTTTGTCGTGGAGGATTAGTGAGAGCAACAACAATATCAGAAGTAGGAGCTTCTGAATCTTTGATTTCTTCTGCCTTTTCCTTAGGTTCTGAAAAACTGATCTCCAAATCTGTAAACTTTTCAACTAGCTTTGACTTTTCAGAGTCAAGCTTATCATCGAATCTGACATGAATTGATTTTCCATAATTCGGGATTCTGTGTTATAGACTCTGTAGCCTTTTGAGCGTTCAGAATATCCTAACAACAGACACTTTTGTGCTTTGGAATCAAACTTGCCCAGATTCTCTTTAGTGTTTCACATAAATCAGACAAATCCAAAAGGATGAAAATAAGAAATGTTAGGATTTCTATTCTTCCACAAATCATAAGGAGTCTTACCCAAAATAGGTCTTATTGAGATTCTATTTTGAATATAACATGCTGTGTTAACTGCCTCTGCCCAAAAGTGCTTAGCCATATCAGTTTCTTGGATCATGGTGCGAGCCATTTCTTGCAATGTCCTATTCTTTCTTTCTACAACCCTATTCTGTTGTGGAGTTCTAGGACAGGAGAAATCATGGGATATGCCATAAGAATCAAAAAGTTTTTCAAAATCTTTGTTTTCAAATTCTCCACCATGATGACTTCTGACTCTGACAATTTTGCAATTCTTTTCATTTTGCACTTGGGTGCAGAAGGAAGCAAACACAGAATGTGACTCATCCTTGTGTCTTAAGAATTTTACCCATGTCCAACGACTGCAATCATCAACGATGACTAGTCCATATTTCTTTCCATTGACTGAAGCAGTTTTCACTGGTCCAAATAAGTCAATGTGAAGAAGTTCTAATGGTTTAGAGGTAGAAACAATCGGTTTTGCTTTAAAGGAAGTTTTTGAAAACTTGTCTTTCTGACATGCTTCACAAAGAGCATCTGAAGAATACTTCAGATTGGGCAAGCCCCTGACAAGTCCTAGCTTGTTCAGCTGAGAAATTCTTCTCAAGCTAACATGACCCAGGCGTCTGTGTCAGACCCATTGCTCTTCATTAACGGACAGAAGACATTTTACATTCTGATTTTTCAAATCTGATAGTCTGACTTTATAAGTATTGTTTTTCCTCTTGCCATTGAACAGAACTGACCCATCTTTCTGACTAACAGCCTTACAGGACGTTAGATTAAAGATAACGTCATAACCATTGTCACCAAGTTGGCTAATTGACAATAAGTTATGCATTAGACCCTCAACTAAAATAACGTATTTGATGGAAGGAAGTTTACCATTACCAACAGTTCTAGAGCCAATGATCTTTCCCTTCTGGTTTCCTCCGAAACCAACGACACCTCCAGACTTAAGTTCCAAATCTTGGAACATAAGCCTTTCTCCCGTCATGTGTCGCGAGCATCCACTGTACAGGTACCATGACTGGTGTTTCAGTGGCGCCATCAAGGATGTCTCTTTGTCGTCATCAGAGTCTAATTCTTCATCAAGTGTCAGTTCATCCTCTGATAAGGCTTCGCTCATGCTGGTCTTTGCCATGAGTGCCACGTTGGCATGTTCTTCATCAGAATCTTCTTCTTCTGACTCTGAATCATCCCATGTTGCCATAAGACCCTTTTTAGCTTTGAAAACCTTCTTAGGTTTTCTATCTTTCTTGAGCTTTGGACACTTGTTCTTATAATGTCCAGGCTCATTGCATTCGTAACAAGTAACTTCTTTTTCAGAAGCTTTTCTTTGACCAGATGTAGACTCAGGTCTACCTTTTCTTCTTGGCCCTCTGAACTTGCTCTGTCTGTGTTTCCACGGCTGATTTATCTTTCTTGATATGAGAGACAATTCATCTTCGTCTAAATCTTCTTCAGACTCTTCTGAGTTCTCCTCTGCTTCGTAAGCCTTTGTCTTTTCAGACTTAGACTTCAGAGCAACAGACTTACCTCTTCTCTGAGGTTCATCTTCTTGAAGTTCTATCTCAAGACTTCTTAAAGAACTAATCAGTTCCTCAAGACTCGTGTTGTTCAGATCCTTTTCCAATTTCAAAGCAGTTACCATTAGTCTCCATTTTATAGGCAGACTCCTGATAATCTTCTTGATATGATCAGCAGTAGAATAACCTTTGTCCAGAACTCTGAGTCATGCAACAAGCATCTGGAATCTTGAAAACATAGTTTCCACAGATTCGTTGTCTTCCATTCTGAAGGCCTCATACTTTTGGATTAGGGCCAGAGCTTTTGTCTCCTTAACTTGAGCGTTGCCTTCATGAGTCATTTTAAGAGAGTCAAAGATAGACTTTGCAGTCTCTCTATCTGTAATCTTTTCATACTCTGTATATGAAATAGCATTTAGCAGAATCGTTCTTGCTCTGTGATGATTCTTGTAGGTTTTCTTTTGAGCCTCTGAAAATGAGCTTCTGGCAATCTTTTTGCCTTCATAGTCTACTGGATAACTGTAGCCATCAACTACCAGATCCCATAGATCCAAATCAAATCCCAGAAAGTAACTTTCAATTTTGTCTTTCCAATAGTCAAATTTCTCGCCATCAAAGATAAGAGGTTTTGCACTATATGAGTCTCTTTCATTATTATTGTCATACCCCAAATTTTGACCACTAAGATTTCCCATCATTGGGCAAATCATAATCACAATATGGGTAAACCATCATACCTACAAATCTCCCCAAACATGGGTGAGCACACACTACAATCAGACTTAGGGTTTCTAGCCCTCTCAGAGCTCTTAGACAAAGGATCAATCAAGAAATGACATGATCTTCAACTTGTCTAGCCTCTCAAACATCCAATGGATCAAGAGGACTCCCGCCTCAAGAATCAAGCATAAGGCTGCAACATTCTGAGTGGATCAAGCCTCAAGATCATCAGTGTCACCAAATTAGGGTTTTGGTTGACCAAGTCCTCCACATGGAAATTTACCTCTGGGCATGAGCCAATGCTTCAAAGCATAACCTAAGATGCTCCAAGGGACATCATGAACCCAATCATCAAGTCAATTTAACCTCAGGGGATGCATTCATCAAAAATCAGGAATTAGGGTTTCTTGACCTAATTAACCCCTAAGTTGACTTTTGGGAGAAATCAGGAGCCAAGACCTCAAGGCAAGATTTGAGGGTCTCCAATATACCACATTGATCCATTTACAACAATGGATTGACCCAAGAATCTTGATTCCCAAGTTTCAGTTTCATCTGAACCACGATAAGGGTTTTGATGAAAAAGTCAACTGTAGCTTTGACTTTTGACCAAGACATGCTCCTTAACCCTAGGACATGATTCAATACACCCGATAACACCTATGAAATCAATCCATCAAGTTTGATTTAGGTCAAGGACTTGATTTCATAAAGGATCGCACAGTTTAGAATTCATCTGACAAAAAGTCAACTGTGCACAAAAGTCAAACTTTGACTTTTTGAGATTTTTCACAATTATGGTTCTTTGACCCTAAAATGATGTTAATGTGTGATTAGAATCATCATTCATCAAGAAAAATCAAGAAAAGTGGGATAACTTGTAAAAGGGGTAACCATAAAAACTTAGAAATTTTTCTAAGTTATGGAACAAAGTGGCTAGGGTATCAACTTTGGAGGATCATATCTCCTAAACCACAAGGACATTTTTCCCCATTCAAAGCTGGATTTGTAGCTCTCATGGCCCTCTACAAAAGCTTCAAACACAACTCATTCCAATTCATCATAGATTTTAAGTTATGGAATGATCAAAATCACAAAAAGTAAAAATGTCACTTTTTTCCAACACTTAGTGAAATTTTCACTAAGTCAGAATCTGCCTTCACTTTTTTCTAAATGTAGGGGCATTTTTCACTTGGATCCAAAAAGTATCAAAACCAATTATAATCAAACAGTTGTTGTATCATATAAGGGTTTTCCAAAATGGCCAAGAACTCCATCAAAGTCCACTTGAGCCATGAGATATGACAATGCCAATATGCCTTGCTGCAAACTGTCATGGCAAGGCATATTTGGGAGTTTTGCTCGATTTGCTCAAATTTTGCAAAGGGCAAGCAAATCTATCCATCTGAACACCTCAAGGGGGGGCCAAGGAGGGACAAACACTGATCCATAAGCCTCCCAAGTCTTTGGAACCAAAAGTAGCATGTCAAACCTAGAAATGCCTAAAAGAGGGACAAGACTCCAATTTTGGTTTGGAGCATTCAATGCATACACCAAGGTGGCATGGACTGAGCCTCTTCCAACTGAATTCCATCAAGACTTATCCAACAACTAGGGAACCAGCAGCCTGTGCCCTAACCTTTAGTCAATGGCTAGAGGAGACTTGGATTCTCATCGCTCAACATTGGCCAAACCTATGCTGTAGTTGCCATTCACTATTGCTTGCAAAACAAACTTGCTGTACTATAAATAGAGCTCAATTATGTGCAGTTTGAGTACACCAAAGCCATCAAACAGATGCTTTCCTCAAAATCACCTTCTCACTTCCAAATTTGCCTTCCAAAGCAAGTCACTATCGGGTTTTGAGTTTGAGAGTTATTCCAATCAAACCAATCACACACACACCTCATAAACATCATATAGAAGTGATCCAAACACTCACATAGCATCTGGAACACCAAAATCACAAAATCACAAGCCAATTGCTCAAGTTCTTGACAGATTTGCAGTTGGGGTACCATCTCAAGTTCCAAGTCATTTCTATTCATTCCAAGCATCCAGACACACTCCATGGCACATAGGGAAGCTGTACATATCCTTGGAACCAAGCTGTAACACCTCTAACACAAAACACGATCACCAGCTGCAAGAGGTAAGCATGAGCTCTTCTAACTCTATGATCCATGCATTTTTTGCTGCACAATAATTTGGCCATATGTTCATAATCATGCATAGAGTGTTTTCTCTCAATCAATTGTTTTGTTTGAATTGTGTATGGAATTTCTGAGCCTTCATGCAAATTTTAGGGTTCTTGAGGTTTCTCTTTGATTTCTTATTCCATGTTTAAAATAAATGAAATTAAAGACCATAGACATGATCGTGAGGTGAAAACGAGTAGATTGATATGTAGATTGCATGATATCATCAAGTATTCAGTGAGATTGGATAGAAAACGCAAATCTGCAGAAACAGAGGGTAGCGCGTGTTCTTGCCATGTTCTTGGCGCCATTTTTGAACATTTAAATATTTGAATTTTGTGATTTTATTTAATTGATTCAAAAATTAATTTCCCTCTGAGTTTTAATGATATTGAGTTGATTCTTTTTTTAATAAATCACAAAAATGTTAAAATATTTTATTTTACCAAAAAATCCCAAAAATAATATTTATTTCATATATTTGATATTTTTGCAAAGAATTAATGTTTTATTTGTTTTTAACATTTAAAATATTTTTTCCTCCATGATTTTCTAAACTTAATTGATTTCCAATCATTTTGTGGATAGAAACATGATTTTTGAAACATTGATCCAAGATCACAATTTGTTTTCACACATGTTTAACAATTTTGATCATTTTAATTGAATTTTTATTCAATTAAAATATATTTTGAAAACAAATTAGGGTTTTGATTAATTCAACCCTCATCAAACTTTTTCAAACATTTTGGGCCTCTAATATAGTGTAAGACACAACCCCCTTTGAAAACCAAAACATTTTGAGCCTCAGTCATTGTATAAGACCCACTGCATTTTCAAAAATCTCGGCACAATCACCATTTTCAAACAAACCAAATGGGCCTCTCCTTGAGCTATAAGACCTATTATTTAAACTTTTGGGCCTCTATTAGAGTGTAAGACTTAACCCCTTTGTAAATACATAACCTTTTTGGGCCTTAGTCGTTGTATAAGTCCATCTGTATTTTCAAAAAACAACGGCGCGATCGTCGCCTTTTTTAGAAAAACCAAATGGGCCTACCCTCGTGTTATAAGCCCCATGTCTTTTCTTTGGGCCTCTAATAGAATGTAAGACCCAACCCCTCTTTGAGACCAAAACGTTTTGGGCCTCAGTCATTGTATAAGACCCACGGTGTTTTCAAAGATCTCGGCGCAATCGTCTTTTCAAAAATAATCAATTGGGCCTCTCCTTGAGCTATAAGACCCATTTATTTTATTAACTCTTTGGGCCTCTAATAGAGTGTAAGACCCAATCCCCTTTTAACCAAAACAATTTTGGGCCTCAGACATTGTATAAGTCCCTCTGTGTTAAAAGAAAATCTCGGCGCGATCGCCAGTTCAAAAATCAAATCATCTGGGCCTACCCTTGTGTTATAATCCCCATTCCTTTTCTTTAAACACCCTTGGGCCTCTTGAGAGAGTGTAAGACCCATCCCTTTGTATAGAAAACCTTTTTGGGCCTCAGTCACTTGTATAAGTCCCTGTACAAATTCAAAACAACCGTGCAATCACTAATAAAACCTTGGGCCTCTCCTTGAGCTGTAAGCCCCAACAATCTTTTCAAAGCACTTTCTCCTTTGACTTCGAATATAATATTGTTATCAAAGCTTTCTTTGTTGAACAACTAACCAAACAGCATGGAAGCTCTACAACCGAGTAAGTGTTTACCCGTTTTCTTTATCCGCTTTCATATATATAACTGTATTGTGGGGCTGCTCACTGTAAGTCTTCTTTCACAAACTCATATATACTTGTCAAATATCAACTGTGTAATACTAGTATAGTTATTTAGAGTTTTCCCCGGCAACTACGTCTAGCACTAGGTAAAGCCCTGTTGGTCACTCTTAAATACAAACAAAACTAGGTCCCCATAGGATTACCAGATACAGTCTTCCCTCCTCTTGGGGTTAAACAATATGGAGACATGAAAGGCAGCATTCTCGGTGAACCCTTTCACAGACTGTCACCCTTAGAAATTGTCAAAGAGACTCTACTCCCCAGAGTTGATCTATTCTCTGTGAATAGCATCTCTTGAGTTTCTTCCAAATTCAAGAACTTTCCTGGCTTGATCTATTCTCTGTGAATAGCATGTCTTGAACTTCTCTTAGTTTGGGGACCCACAGGCTTCCTAAAAGCATCCCCGCCTCCTCTTGGACGTTGTACAAGGACCCTTCGGCTTCTTAGAAGTTCTCATGCCTTCTCTTGGGCTTAGTACAAGGACCCAGAGACCTCTACAGGTATAGGAACAGAACCTAGTCATCAATTTGCTAGAGCTGTCTTTCTGAGTCAAGTGTCAGACCAGTTAATGGGTTGACCTTCATCCCTTGACATATCAGCCTTCTCTTGGGCATCATACAAAGATCATTCACTACTTGAGAATCAATTTCTCAAAACACCAGTAGACTTGGACAGTCTCAATACCCTTTGGATTTCCCATTTCCTTAAAGAACAGGAAATGACCCTGATCCTCTGATCAATCCCAAAGCACAACAATACCTTTAATCGTTCCCTTTATAAGAACTGATTTTCTCTTTTATCCAACATACTGGACCTGTCACTAAACTAAAACAGTCACCAACACAATAGCCTCCTCTTAGGCTTTGTATAATGATCATTTCCTCAGGAAAGTCAGCCTCCTCTTGGGCTTTGTTCAATGATCCTCCCTAACGGAGATAACCTTTTTAGACTCTCTTGTTGAGTCAACTTCTTTTTTAGCCTCCATCTCGGGCTTCGTACGAGATACCAAAAAAACTCTCTTGTTGAGTATAAAGTACTTTCTTGTTGATTCACAACCCTTTTAGCCTCCATCTCGGGCTTCATACGAGATACCAAATTACTCTCTTGTTGAGTATAAAAGAATCTCTTGTTGAGTCAAACTTTTTTTAGCTTCCGTCTTGGGCTTCGTACGAGACACATATAAAAGCACTCTCTTGTTGAGTGAGTCAATTATTAGTACTCTCTTGTTAAGTCAACCCTTTTAGCCTCTATCTCGGGCTTCGTACGAGACACATAAAAGCACCCTCTTGTTGGGTCAATAGCCTCCTCTTAGGCTTTGTATAAAGAAAACCCCGGTTGAGTCAATCAACCTTTTAGCATCAAAATTTGTGCCTTGCTCACAGTATACAAACATCAACAACTCATTTTCCTTCATCTAAATTGCTGTAAGCGGCAAGCCTCTAGATTATTTACATCCACGCCACTGTCCCTCTTTTAGCATGAGAAATTCCTAAGGAAATATGGCATTGCTCTACACTGAGTTAAAGTCTTGTCCTTCAGGTTAAAAATCCCCTATAAAGGAAATTATGGCATTACTGGATTCAAATATCCCAGTTAAAGTAATTCTCCTTTGTAACCAGTCACGCAACAGTTGTGATAAACAGACTAAATACCCCTTAGAGATGACAAACTCTCTCTAAGGTCAAAACCCTTCAGCTTCACATCTTGGGCTTCGAACAAGATACAAATAGACCCTTCAGCTTCACATCTTGGGCTTCGAACAAGATACAAACTCCCTTTAGCTGCACGTCTTGGGCTTTGAACAAGACACCAAAACAACCTTTTTCCTCCTATTCTATAGGAGGAACTACGATCGCTCTGATTTCCCTGCTTTATCAAATGGGAATACGTAGGCATAAGATTGAAAAAATCTTAGTGAGCACACTAATAAAAAAAACAAAGTCCAGTATCTCCATCAATCAACCCAAAAGCACCAAATCTAAACACAGTACCTAAAACCTCGCAAATGATCCAGACATTCTAAACTAAACAAAATAACCGAAGAGAGACCCACATCTTAATAGCATCTGTAAACCAACAGTTTTGACTGTTTAAATTCAGTATGCGAGCAGGGTTAATTAGAGACATCTATTTCCCTTCCTTAATCAGCTTAATAGGATAAAAAATGAATCGAAATGACATTAGAACTACTTGCGGCAGCCATTGTTTTTCACAAGCGATAGCCATTGTTTCCCAAGCGATAGTGATTCGAAACCACAAAAACCGCGCTACAATTATCAGAAGTGACATTAGAACTACTTGCGGCAGCCATTGTTTTTCACACTTTGGATCGGTACTGAACATTGTTAGGTGCTTGATAAAAATTCAAACTTTTTATCTTCTCAGAACCAGGCTCTGATACCAATTGAAGGTGTGAAAAACACAAGAAATGAGGGGTTTGAATTGGGTTTTTATAATAAAAACAATTCCTTAAAAATAATCCCCTTTACAAATAACCTCCACTTCTTGATAATAAAGCAAGAGAAACTAAAAAGAAAGAACACAGTATGTTTATACTAGTTCACTAGAGAAACCCTCAAGTTAGTCTAGTCCACCCGCCAAGGTGATTTTTCCTCTCTCAAACGAGGTCTTAATCCACTAATCAAACTGATTAATACAATGCACAAGCCAAACTACAAGTGACTAACAAAAATCTCAAAGACACACTAGTCCTAGACTTCTCAAGAATTCTGACCTAACCGGTCTCTTAAGGAAATCAAACAACTGTTTAAAAATACAATGCATAAGCCAAACTGCAAGTGACTAACAACACTAAAACTCACTGTCTTAGTCTTCCTAAAGCTTTTGACCTACCTGGTCCTTTAGGGAACACAAATCTTCCTAAAGCTTCAGACCTAACCGGTCCTTTAGGAATCACAAACAAATGTTTGTTACAAAGGTTTGTTTACAATAATGATGCTTCTACACAAGCAGAGTAAACACAGTTTCTTACTCAATCTAACTTAGAGTGAATCTACACAGTAAGAATAATCTTCTTCTTTGTATTGTGGTGCTTTACTGTTCACTCAGAAATTTCTCTATTTCTTGAGTTCTTTATTCATATGAATCAGTGTTTTTAATATTTCTCTTTTTCACACTGAGTGTTACACTTGTTATCACTGCTGATTCGTTGAATGATCAAGTCTATACATATAGCCAGAAAAAGATCCGTTGAAGGGCAGATCAGTAATATCAGAAAAGTACTGGCGACTTGAAATAATGTCGTTATGCTGGGGTGAAAATCGTACACTGAAATTGTCCTTTGTATCACCAAATCAGGGTAGTGAAATGGTAGTGGAAAATAACGTGTTTGATCTGTACTAAGTACTATTTTCCCTCGTAAATGTTTCATCTTCTTCTATCCATCAGAGGCTTCTAAGTTGATATGATTGAAGCATGATCAGAAGATTGAATCATTGGGTCTTCAGAGTCTTGAGTCTTCAGAGTCTTCAGAACTTGTTCAGCAGAACCTTGTCATCAGAGTCTTCAGCACTCCTTCTTCAGAACCCTTGGTTATCAGAAACATAAGTCTTCAGAGTTAAATTCAGAGCCAGAATCCAAGAGAACATTGCAGCAGCAACATAGTGTCTTCTTAGAGTCTTTCTGACGCATAGTGGATCAGAAGCAATCTTGCTTCTTTACGTAGAAGCGACCATTGAGAATTTCAGAGTGACGTAGCACATGATCTTTATCAGAATCAGAACTTTCTTTATCAGAGTCGAAACCTGTTTGTCAAAAACCATCAGAATAACAAACGTTAGAGTACCAAAATTGTTCTCACACAAATACTCCATTGTTATCATCAAAACATAGAGATAAGATGCAGAACCAAATCTTGTTCTTACATCTTGCACCTTGGAATTCACTCTTCCAAATCTTGAATTTTCATGATAACCTGAATCCTTAAATTTAGTGGAATTTAATTATGCCAAAAACGCCTTTGAATTAAAACTCTTAATGGTTTATGGCGTAATCCCATTTGAATACCAACTTGTAATGATACACAAAAACCTCTTTGAAATTATAACTTGGATATGAATTTTGAATTTGGACTTAAAGTTAAAACATAATGAATCCACTTAAGCTTTATAAAGAACATGAACGTCACTTTGACAACTTCTCGCTACAGCCTCATGATTAGGAACGAAGTCTTTCTTGAATTCAGCTTGACCTTTGTTGCCCGCATAGTTGAAGATGAACTTGATACAAGAGGCGTGCCCTGAGAAATAAGGATACCACTTGCAAATCACCATAAAACCTGAACTAGTCCTAAAATGACCATGCTCAACACCAATGGAAAGTGAACCCTCGTTCTTTGGGGTATACCCTGAAACTTCAGAGAAATTCTGAGGAAAATGACCAGTAGAAAATCCTAGGATTCTTTGAATCAGAATTCGCTGGTCACACCCTGAAATGATTGACTGTGAGAAAGAATACTATCTCTACTTGAAATCAATATTCCTGCACAAACCTGTTAGTAATAAAGCACGCAGATATGCAAGATGATTTACAAAGAGGTGGGATCTTAGGGTTAAAAATTATGGTATGATAGATGAGATGCGTGATATGCCATGTAGACAATGCGAAACGAAAAACAGAATCTTAAGGTCAAAAATTAGGGTATGGTAAATAGCATTAAAAAAAATTTAATTAATGTATTTTAGGTGAGTACAATAGAGGTCAGGTGATCTTGTTTGTGATAATTCAAGCAAAGAGGCATTAGGTTTATGATATATGATTAAGTAATACCTTATCTAACCCTTTAGATAAACATTTATAACTTCAGCTTTCTCCGAAAGATGTTGTGTTTTATCCTATAATACCACTCACGTGCAACTTGACTCCGACCGATTAATAATTGTGATGGGTGACTTATCTCTCCAATATAAGGGACGTGGTTGGTCAACTCAATGAGAAGGGATTATTTAGTTTTGATCGAGATATTTGTGTTTGTTTTAGGGAACATGCTTGATGAGTCGGGAACATGGTGTGCACGCCTATATATATGATATGTGCTCGACCTCGCTCAATCTCTTTTTAGTCCTCTCAATGTATTTTATAAGATATGTGGAAAATGGGTCGAGACTGTTGATATTCAATGATTTTGGGTCATGATATAACAGTCCACAAACCCTCAAGCGATTTAAGGGAAGAAATAACAGTTCACAACCCACTAGGTACAAGGAATGTAAGGACGAAGTGGTTCAAATGAGAATATAACAATTCAGAGTCCCTCAAACACGAGGCATGTAAGGGTGAAGCGATTAAGGTTGGAGACTTTGCAAAACTACAAATCACACGTGATGAAGACTATTTAGAATCTAAACCGTTTGATAAATTAAATAGCTCAATGGGTTGATCGAAAGGTTTATGATAAAATTCTTTGAACTTGTCATTTGTGATGAATAAGTTGTCTTGGGAAGGATCATTTAGTATGGGTCCTCCATTGGTTTGCATGTTTGAGAGTAATCCCTTAATATTTTAATATGTTAAAGATGGCTACTAGACTAGATGGTTATTTGTTTCTTATAAATACCAAAACATTTGCAAACCATTTTCATCAGGCTTTTGTCTTGTACTATCTCAAACATCAACTATTTCATTTTGAATTCATTCCTTTTATAAAACCCACCTTTTCTCAGCACCTTAGACGCCTTACCACGAGTATTCCATTTTCATATACTTCCTTTTCATACTTAGAGGATGATGTTTTGTATGGATTATGATGAGACTAGTAATGTGGTTAATCCTAATACTCATGAAGAGAGGTGGGAGTAATGACATCATTATATTTAGCGTTTGAGGTGAGCAAATGGTGTGAATTGGTGATGCGTTGAGATGAAAATGTTTGAGAGTTACAAAAGTAGTTATAGTAGTAGTTATGATAGTGACTTGCCTAGCAATAGTGATGTTGTTGTGGTTTCTTAATACCAAGGACCAATGAGATCGTAGACGGGGGAATCGAACACACACTTAGATATTTTCTATAATGAAGTAGTTCATGCCAACTCTCTATTCACACACGAAGAAAAGGTACATGTGTTTTGTGAAGAACTAGTAATATCTTCCACTAGAAGTGAAGAAGATGACATCTTATTGCTCTCTGGGGAAAGAGATAAGGCATCTATCTTTTCAATGTACACATGTGTGTTGTAGGATTTAGGTTAAAGTTTCTCGTCAACCCCCCCCCCCCCCCCCCCTTCGAATTTGATGTTTTACGAGTAATTAATGTCGCCTCGTCACAACGTTATCAATACCATGCTTTCATGAGAGGATTTGAGATCGTGTGTAGTGCTTTAGTGATCACTCCCACTATAGGATGCTTATTTTCCATATAAAAGGGGTTAACAAGAGTAGAAATATTTCCATAAGTGTCCATCCCGATAAAGGGTTTCTCTCCCTCTACTCCTCAAATTATAAGAATTAGAAAAGTATCGATCTTCCTTCTTGTGTTTCGGTCAAGAAATTCACATGCACATATTTCTTCACATGTACTCACACCCTAGACAATAGATCCTAAACCCTAACAAAGTTATGTAGATATTTGAATCTTGGAAGCGCCTTACAATAAACTACATGTTCACCAAATGTATCTTAGCGTGTCTGACAACAACGGAGCAAATCTCATATGTAGGAAATAACATAATCATAAGACGATATCTAAGGATAGTATGATACTCTACTAGTGACATATAATGTCCAAACTCATCAATAGGAATAACTAGTAGAAAAACATGAGCTTGTGGAGTTTATAAACAACCAAAAGCAACTTTCTATTGTGTGTTCATATCAAAAAGGAATTGTATAAAAAAGGGAACGCTCAAAAATATGATGGGCTTTAGGTGGGTGATGTCCTTGCACTACTAAAAAAAATACATGTTACCTTGGGCACGAATGGGATATTACCTCGGTGATACAAGTGAGGTAACCAATGGCGTCATGAAAACTTTTCACTTTACCCTTTGGTTACTGAATAACCGAGGGGATAGTTGAAATGGTCATTTGTTTGATCCCCAACAATAGCATTTTTTTATATTTTCAAAACAAGCACCACATACCTCTCAATTTATGATCAAAATCGAGGGGGAAAATAAACTTTTTTTTAATAAAAATTACATTATTTACACAAAATGTTAAATTAAATTCTTTACAAATTACATTATTTACACATAATATTATATTTTTTACACAGAATATCAAAGTAAAAATATATAATAAAATTTGAATTCGATTCATCGTCATCACTGTAGGTGAAGAACAAATGTTGGATCCTCATTTCATAGAATCTTGTGAAGATCAAATGTTGAATATTTTATGCATTTGTTTCTGATATAAAACAAAAATGGGTTAGATTAATAAAATAAATACTCAATTATATGATTATTTAAGAAAACAAATCTTAAACCCAAATATTTGATCCTTAAACCCAAATTTATTTTTGCTCTTGCAATCTGTCACACCCTCATTTTCCATCTAGGATTTCATATCATGGGTTCATTAGCAGCAGCATCCTTGGATATATGAATCAGATGGTTTGACAAAGATAGGTTTTGTTTCTCTTCAAAGCAATGGAAGGTCCTAAGGAGATTAGGGTTTGAGCTACTACAAGACTTGGGAATCAAGAAACCTAAGGCTTAGTCTGGGCTTACTTCTGATCATTTGGGGGAGTACAAACTTCAAAGAGGTTTAAATCACATATGCCTGGTTCAAGATCTGTCTTGTTCAATATGAAGTTGTTGAATATTGGAGTAGTTTCTTTCCTTTTAACCTGATAGAGATTCAAGGTTATAAGGATAAAATTTTCAGGTTCACAACCAAAATTCAGTTTCTTGCCAAAAGTCCAATATTCTACTCAATTCATTCAAATTTCAAAATCCAGTTTTAAATTTCTTTCTAATTCATGTCAAGATGATTCAAATTTCCATAATTCATTTCTCTTTAATTTTCAAATTCATAAAAGACGTTCTTCAGTTCACTCAAGATTTTAGGTTTCAAATGTTCATTCAAGTTTATCATTTTCATAGCCAAAATTTTAAGTTCAAGTTCATGTCAAATTGTAAACTTCAATTCCACATTCAATTTGATAAAATTTCAAGTCCGATTCAAGATTTCAAATTCTATATCAATTCACAAATTCCATTCAAGATTCATCTTCAAGTTTTTATCCAAATTGAAATTCTATTCAATTTTTAAAATTCAAGATTCAAGTTCAATATTCCATTTCCAAATTCAAAGTGCCAATTTCAAGATTCAAGTTTGCAATTCATGACCAAGTTACAATTCCAAACTCATAACAAAAATCATCCAAGATTCACATCCCAAATTCATTCTAATTTCAAAATCCCATGTCAAGTTCTTTTTAATTCATGTCAAGATGTTCCAATTTCCATAATTCACTTCTCTTTAATTTTTCAAGTTCATAAAAGATCCTTCATGATTCTAACGTAAGTGTCCATTTCATATTTCAATGCAAGTTTCAAGTTCCATCCAATTTAAACCCAAGTTGCAATCTCATCTCAATACAAAACATTTTAATTTCTAACCACATTTCAATTCAAACATTCCAATTTCATGATCAATTCAAAACCACCAAAACTTGCAAGCTAGTTTCATTTCTTTTTCAATACATTCAAGTTATCATATTCAATTCTAATCAAATTTAATTTCATCTCAAATTTCATTTTTAGGTTTCAAGTGTCAAGTTTCATGCATTTTAATTCTCTCCAAAATTTTAATTCAATTCCAATCTCAATCCAAATCAAGTTTAATTAAAAAAAACTCAAGCTTTCCTATTCAAGTATCAATTACAATTTCATTCCCAAGCTAAATCAAGTTCAAAGTTACAAGGAAATTGTTGTACCCCAAATTTTACCCCTTAGATGTCATAACATTTTGCACTTACATTTAGGGTTCATTCATCCATGCATTGTTAACTAACCATAATATCTTGCTAGTTTGTTTCTTTTGTGAAAGCCAGGTTTACACATGAAGGAGAATAAAAGTCAATAAGCCAGACTCTCTCATGTTTCAAGGTCTCTAGCTCCAAATGCAACCATTTGAGGTCACCTACATTCAAGAGGTTTTATTCAACAAGAAATCAAGTGTGTTCGGTTCCTATTACAAGTGCTTTGAGCCACAGGATTCACCATGCCTCAAACTAGGGTTTTCTCAGCAACGGTCAACCATTGCCTTTGGTTTTTATCAGGACATATTTCCAAGTTTTGGAACTTGATTCTATATGATACTGGATATCCCTAGAGGCCATCTATGGACCGTGGAAGAGATTGAAAGACAAAAATCCTCAAAGATCATCCATTGGAATTCCTAAAAGAAATGAGGGTTTTGACCCAAAAAGTCGAGCTTCCGACTTTAATGTTTCTTGGACCGAAATGAAGTGGGAACATGAGAAGTTACAAGGCCTTTGTGAATGTTGTTTAAAAGAAAAAAGAAAAATAAAAGAAAGGAAAAGAAAAGAAAGAAAAAGAAAAGAAAGAAAAAGGAAGAAAAGAAAGAAAAGAAAAAAAAAGAAATGATACATGGCGCCCACCACCATTAAGGTGGCACCTGCCATGTAAAAATGAGGGTGGCACTCGCCACAAAAGGAGCATGGCGCCGCCATGACTCCTGCTTCCAAAAAAAATAATATAAAATGATAGTGTGTTTTTTAATTAAACAAATGCAAGTGGTTTCAAAGTCATCATGAAATAAACAGCTTTTCAGCAAGGCATGGCTTCACATCTCGTCAGCACAAGCTATTCTCTAAAACCTACTTTCTGAAATTGAAGACTTTTCAAACCAGCCAGCTTGCACGAGAAGTTTGAGAAAAGGGTAAAATCGGAAATGCTTTAAGTCCTCATTTTCTCCTATAAATAGAGGCTCACTCTCCACTTCAAAAGGACACCAGTTTTCACCCAAAAATAGGCTGAATACTCTCTCAATTTCTCCCTCAATTATTCTTGCAAGTTTTCTGGAGAGAAGGCTCGTCTTTATTTTTCCAGAACTCGTATCATTGAAGAGGCAGTGGACCGTCTCCACTAGGTAACATTCACCTCTTTCTTGTTTCTGTTTTCAAAATACCATGATCATTGTTCGCTGTTATCAAGTTCATTAGCAAGTTAATATTTTTCTGGAAAATGTATTGTAAATAATAAAGTCATGTTTTGTTTGGTTTTACTATGAATAATATAAAAAGAAAACTAAAAAAATTGGATTCATGGAGTTGTACCCCAAATTTTACCTCTTAGATGTCATAACATTTTGCATAGACATTTAGGATCAATCATATATGCATTGTTTAACTAACCCATATCTCGCAGTTTGTTTTTCTTATGTTTGAAACTAGGGTTTATACAAAGAAAGTCAAGGCCTCCTAAGGTATCCTCTGACCCCTTGCAATCATCACAAAGCCTCACTAGTTGTGTGGAACCAAGATCCCAAGGCTTTGGATCAAGTCAAAACCAACAAAAGGATCACCAGACCAGAGTGTGGAATTAGGGTTTTAACCTGAGGAATCACTGAAGAATTTTGTCCTATCAAGTCAAGAGTTGCTTGGTTCATCAACCATTTGAGTTACCTATATCCAAGAGGTCTCACTCAATAAGAATTCAAGGCCATCTGGCTTTCATCATGATTGGTTTGAGCCACAATCTCACCCTGCCTCCAAATTAGGGTTTCTGTAAGACATATGGAACATTGACCTTGATTTTCATCAGGAGGAGCCCTCAAACCCTAAACCATGACTACATGGGTTATTAAACATCCCTAAAGGTCTTCTATGAGCTTTGGATATGAAGAAATAAACAAGATCACAGAGGTGTAGCTCAGTGCATTCACAGTCGAAATTAGGGTTTTGACTGAAACCCTAATCTTTGGGATTTTGATCCAAATGGAATCTCCTTTGCCTCAAATCATCATAACATGTCTTATTGATGATTTAAAGTGTCAAGATCAAGTTTCAAGAAGTTTCTTGCAAAGGAAGTAAGTTTATGAGCATGAAACTTTTCATATGTGAAAATTCTCTCTCTTGTGATAACTTGAAATGGTCATAACTTCCAAACCACACATCCAAATGGAGTGACTCAAAGCCCAAATGAAAGCTCTTTCCAAGTTCTTCAAAGTTTTAAATATGACTTTTCTCCAAAAAATGCATGGTTTTTGAGTTATGAAGCTTGAAAGCCAAACTGCCCAAGGACTTAGTGAATTTTCAGCATTTTTTGCCCTAATGACAAGCTAACTTTGACCTAGTTTTTCTCAAAGATCCAGGCCTCAACTAAAAAACCCTTGTTCATGAAAGTTTCCAAAGAGTACTAGAACTCCTCCATCCATCAAGGGAGCTAGGAGTTTCGAAGGCCCTAAGATGAGGGTTTTATTCCTTAACATTCAAGAAACTAACTTTTGGATTTTGATTCTAACACTTCCCTAACCATAAGTTTTCATTATTTCTGAGCTCTAATGACTCACTTAACATCTAATCAAGCCTTTCCACGAATTTTTAAGTTGGTTAGCATTAAAATATGAGTTTTTGGCTTGTTGATGCAAGTGGGAGGGAGAGAGAAACTTTCCAAAAGTAAAAATAACATTGTTTATTCATGGAGCAATGCACCTATCAGCTCACAATAGTTTTGCTCAGAAGCTCAGAGATCTTTGGAAGATTTCACTCTGCAAGTTTGAAAAATCCACACGAA
This sequence comes from Lathyrus tuberosus, assembly GCA_022829125.1. NCBI lineage: Eukaryota > Viridiplantae > Streptophyta > Magnoliopsida > Fabales > Fabaceae > Lathyrus > Lathyrus tuberosus. The sequence goes on along the minus strand of JALAZF010000005.1, from coordinate 18,149,148 downwards.
AAAGGAAGGGCAGACTTGGCATTTTTAGCAAGTTGGCCATACCTTTAACTCACTCACTTGTCCTATAAATAGCAGCTCAGTTCTTTGCATTTTTCACCAACAATTACTCTCACATACACTAAATCTGTCTGAAAGTTGAAGGCTTTCAAGAGGAGGAGAGGAAGGAGCTTGGCCTTGACAATTGGTGAGGAGAGTAGCAAGAAAGGAACCTCTGCACAACTGAAGTTGCAGTGGACATATTCCACTTGGTAACCTCTTTTCTTTTTTCCTTTGAAATGCTTATTCATTGTTCATATTCTCATGTCATGCTTGCTACTAAAATACATATCCTGTGTGTGTTTCATTTCTACATAAAACATACGTGTGAGTTTTCTGTCATAATCCTTAACCAAGGTTTGGTTATTTTACTGATGTGAAGCAAATGTTATACATCATGTTTTGTTGTTGTTGCTATGTATGAATCATTTCTGGCCTCTTAGAATATGTGTGGTTATTTGCCAAATACTTGGTTGCAAGATATGCTAAGTATTCTTTATGTTCATTTGAAACATTTATGTTGTTATAACTTGAGAATATTACCTTGAGTTTTTTGTATCTGTTGCAACCATAAATAGTTTGCAAGTGTACACTCATGATTTGTGTTGTAGAGGTTTGCTTCTGCTGATGTTTATCAAGTTGATTTGAATACAGAGGTGTAGCACTGGTTTTTTTTACTCACATACTTGTTTACATCCTAATATAACCATGGATCATATTTGAGCTAGGTGATTTAAAACTGAGAGTTGTTAACTGTTAATCTTTTTTGGGTTATGTCTTTATTGCCATATGTGGAGTCCTAATCTCTAAGGTGTAACCTACTGTGTGACTTTGGTCCAAATGTGTGCATGTCATCTTCATAATTAAACTGAACATTTGAGAATGATGGTTTGAGTATTTTCATCTGCATTCTGCTCTTCATTTTGTATGCTAAAACTATCTTGGTGAAACTGATAAATTCTGAAAGTTGTGTTTTGTGATATCATGTTGTGCTCTTCATGCTAAACTTTATGTTTAAGGTATGTATACAAACTTTGAACTGTCATTTGGCATGTTTCTAAGTTGTGGGTAGGCTTGATACACTATGTGCTTATAATGTGTGTGCATAAGATCCTATTATAGTATATAACTGAGTGGTGTGGACCATTGTTATATTTTGCCCTCATTCTTTGTATGAACAACTTCTTGTCAACCCCTTTGGATTCATGATAGTCTGCCATGCACCATCACATAATGGTCAGTGTAGGTGTTATTGTTAAGTTCTCATCCTTCTATGTTCTCACATACTATGCCATGATAAGAGCACTCATACACTCACTATATGCCTAGAATTAATTATCATATGCACTACCACCTTTTGTTGATATGTCATTTTGTGTGAACACCTCAATGATGCATGAAGTTTGCCAACTCCTTAATGCATCCACTTTATGCCCCCATTATGCCACAAATGTATGCTAAGGTATGAACATGTTTGCTGTCACCAGTTTCGTTGTTATATCTGCCTTCACTTAGTCTTTTACCTTGTTAACCCAACTTTACATGAATATGGCTTTATGTTCACTTTGTTAAATGGTTGTATGCTTGGAATGTGTGTACAAAACTGTCCATCTGCCCCCTTAATGTTTATTAATTTGTGAATATGGATCTCTTGCCAAGCTGTGTAGTTAAGGGGTATGTAGATTTGTCAACATGGTAACATACAAAATCATGTTATCCATTGTGTTTAATTGTACATCATGAGTCAATTGTGATTCTGTATATGATAAATCCTGATTTCATGCCTGCATAATTACTCACACTACTGTCATCACTCATGTTGTTGAATGTGCTCTTATTGGTAAAGGTTTTTATGAATATGTTTATTTCCATGCTGACAATTATTGAGAAAACTATCCATGTTTGGTTCTCATGCCATGATTCATTTGAACTGTTTTTTTTTCTACCTGCTCCTTGATGACTTATTTTATGTTGTTTGCTGGCATATGTTCACTTAATACCATCCATAAGATGTCTTAACCTTGCATTCTCAAAATATAATGTTGTTAAATCCACTTGCCTCCTAGAACATCAAATCCTTGACACTGCTATTGTTATAGACACTAGAAATAATGCCCAAAATTATTCAGAGTTGAGTTAGCATGTTGAATGTACTGCCTTTTTGAATATATGCTTACACGCGGTATTCATGCCTAACTGTCATTTTGAATTTGCTTACCATGCCATAGTCATGAATATTGCCATGTTTCTGTCTGCCATTGATGATATGAGTTAGCTCTGGTTATATGTAGTTAATTTGAACATGTTGTTGAACCACCTTTCCCTATCATATGAGGACTATGTAGAGTCTTTGATATTGCCAAGTTTTAGTTGTTTTCACTAAGTGTGTGATTGTATTTTTACCAAGCTATTATCATACCAATTGCCTTGTGCCCAAATGAATGATATTGTGTATCCATGTTATGCTAGTCTTACTTCAAATAGCATGAAAATTTTGGTCTACAAATTGTTTTTCTTCTGATACACCACAGATCATCACCATGTCTAATTTCATGCCCAAAATGTTCTGATTTATTGTTTGAAAACACACTGTCATAGGTTGCAAGGTCAATTTGGTTTGGACTTAAGGTCTTTGTTTTGATTTTGGTTTTGGTTTCTTTCACTGTCAGAATAGAAGCTTGGAATTTATTACTATCATAGGTAGAACTTAAAGTTGTTGGAGATTTACATAATACCTATTGTATTTAACTCAGATTCACTAATAGGAATATTGGTCTCATCTCTGAGCAAGTTTTATTGTATGAATGTTTTCATGTACTCAGTTGCTAGCATGCTTTTCTTGAAGTGACATGAATAATAGTTCCCCTTGTGATTACTTGTTGATACCATGTGTGCAAACTGACAATCTTTTGAAAGTTTTACCTCTATTTGCTGTGGATGTTTGAGATTGTGTTCTTCCTGTTGCATTTTGGGCTCAATCTTTATGTTATGAATGTCACTGTGTCCAGCCTATGATGATACCCTAAACCATAAAGCACCTCCTCCCAATATGCTTGTGTGTTTGCAACCTGCTCTTCATGTGCCAATGTTCATAGAGTTTGGAATAGAAGTGTTGCTGTGAATCCATTTTTGGCATAACTATGCATATAGACCATGGCTCCTCCTCATTCATAAATCATAAAAATGTGAATTTGCTAATTATGTTTTGTTGTGGATCGTTTGACAATTTATTTGTATGTGGTCAGTTCTGTTACATTTTCAAACTTGTTGGTTTAAATCAAGGTTGTTGGCAATCAGGCTTTGTTTTATGTATCATGCTTCATGGATTTTGGAAATCTTCGCTTACCAAGATTTAAGAGTTTATGGAATCATGTTTATTAATGGATGTACCAGCCACCCCAATGGCAAGCACACACAATCACGCGCCCATTTCACCCATAGGACTGGGGTTGGAATCCCCCTCACCCCAGTCCTTTTTATTTTAATTTTCCAACTTTGAGCTTGTTTCAAATATATACTTGTGGTTCCCATGATTAATCACACGCGCATTATAGCTTGATTGGCCTTGTTTTGGGACTGAATACATAAGGTCCTGGGTTCAACACCCATGGGAACCACTCTCTTCTTTTTTATCACTTGTCTTTTTATATTTCTATGGTTTATATGTATATTTCAAATGATCATAATTTAATCATTTTTAACCCTTTTTCACTCATTATTTTTGCTAAATGTTCATAAAAGAATCTATTTTTTAACTATAAAAAGATATTTTAAAAAATGTTTAATGTTGAGACATTTATTCATAACGAAAGTGGAAAGATCTTTTTAGGGTTTTTGTTACTTTTCTTGATTGGGTTTGATTCTTAATCATGATATCTTGCTTGATTAATATCTACATGTTTGATTTTGATCTTGCGTGATTGTTATAAGTCTTATTCAAATTGAATGCTTTGTTGTTAATACCACATTTTTATGTACATATCTCTTGTAATTTTACCGTTTCGTAAAATTGTTATTCTCCCCATTCCAAAGGAAATTCCCTTTCAATTGACTCATAAATCAATAAACAAATCAACCCTTGGCCTCATAGTCATAGGTGTTCACATCCTCCTTGACCTCATAGTCATAGGATCCCCCCTTGACCTCATAGTCATAGAGCCATCTCTTAAACGTTTGACCTCATAGTCATAGGTAGGCTTTGACCTCATAGTCATAGCCATTCTCCCTTGGCCTCATAGCCAATCATTTTACAACTTACAACAAGTTAGAGTTCTTGAACTCTATGTGAGACTTATCACTATGAGTATTCACTTCCCCATCATAACTTAGACATAGAGAGTTTCTTAAACTCTATATGAGCTCATACTTATTCCCCTTGGAACTTTGGCCATAGTCAATGGTTCCTCACCCTTAGTTAGGTGAACTACGGTTGCTCTGATTCTTTAGTCAGATACGTAGGCACAAGATGCGACGTCTTGGCGAGCAAAATTAGTGTACATACCCTTAGGTCTTTACCTGTAGCATTAGCAGATATCTTAGCAAGCAAACATAACATAACACAAACTAAACAAGAAGTTCCTGTAGAGTACTACAGATATTAAGGGTGCTAATACCTTCCCTTAGTATAACCAACCCCCGAACCTTAGATCTCCCCCCTTTAGGTTTTCTCGATCTTGAACCTTCCTTTGGATAAATCAAAGTCGGTGGTGAATTCAAAGAAATGTGATGCAAGTTAATTAATAGCTTGTTATCCGATTCTCGCCGCAACACATGGCACTTACCACATGTAAGGTGGCGCATGCCATTGCATTGTTCTTTCTTTTGCTATTTAGTGGCGTCTGCCACCACCCATAAGCCACATATGGCGCCTGCTATGAGCTAGGGTGGCACTGGCCACAAGAAAAAGGAAAAAAAAACATTATGGCACCTGCCATGAGAAATTGTGGCGAGTGCCATAATGCCTTAACTTGTTTTTTTCTCATAATTTCATTTCCCTTGTTTATTTTACTTCATTTTCTTGTTTATTTATAAAAGAACTTCTAAACAAAAAATATCAAAAAATGCATAACTTTATGTTCGATTCTCATAATCATCTTCTGTGAACCATCCACATTTTGAGAATTATTTTCTGAATACCCTATTTGCTGAAGACGTTTGTTCCTCGGTTTGGACAATGTCTTTCTGTTGTTTGTAGCTTTAAACATGTCCCTGTTTTCAAAACTTGGAAAATGGTATCCCTGCCTTACTTGTGTTCATTTATCCATGCTTGCCATGTTCACACTTGAAATGTCATTTTGGTTAATGTTTACTGTCTTGAATCATTGAAATCATATTGTTCATTTAATTTCAATCTCATTTTCAAACCTTGATATTCCCCTTTCTTCCAAAGGAAAGTCTCTCTATTGACCACAAGGTCATAGATAGCTCATTACCCTTTTAACCTAGCATTAAGTTTGGAGTCGTCGCACTCCACGTAGGCGTCTTGTTGTCCATGAACACTTCATTCCCTTTTAACCTAGCCTTCCCAAAGAGATAACCATTAATCTCCTTATAACTCTTAAACCTTTCCTTAACCTAAACAAGAGATAGCCATTAATCTTTTCTCATTCACCAAGGTCTAATCCTTCACAATCCTTTCCCAAGAGATAGTCATTAATCTCTTCTCCTAAACAATCAATCCTCACAAGCTTTGCTTTCAAGCTTTTCACCCTGCTTTCCCTGGGAACCTTGACCATAATCAAGAGTTCCTCACCCCCATTAAGGGGAACTACGAATGCTCTGATTCCATTCTTGTCAGGATACGTAGGCACGAGATCCGATGTCTTGGCGAGCATATTTAGGGTTCATTCATCCATGCATTGTTAACTAACCACAATATCTTGCTAGTTTGTTTCTTTTGTGAAAGCCAGGTTTACAGATGAAGGAGAACAAAAGTCAATAAGCCAGACTCTCTCATGTTTCAAGGTCTCTAGCTCCAAATGCAACCATTTGAGCTCACCTACATTCAATAGGTTTTATTCAACAAGAAATCAAGTGTGTTCGGTTCCTATTACAAGTGCTTTGAGCCACAGGATTCACCATGCCTCAAACTAGGGTTTTCTCAGCAACGGTCAACCATTGCCTTTGGTTTTGATCAGGACATATTCCCAAGCTTTGGAACTTGATTTTATGTGATACTGGACATCCCTAGAGGCCATCTATGGACCGTGGAAGAGATTGAAAGAGAAAAATCCTCAAATATCATCCATTGGAATTCTTGAAAGAAATGAGGGTTTTGACCGAAAAAGTCGAGCTTCCGACTTTAATGTTTCTTGGACCGAAATAAAGTTGGAACATGAGAAGTCACAAGGCCTTTGTGAATGTTGTTTGAAAGAAAAAAGAAAAATAAAAGAAAGAAAAAAAAAGAAAGAAAAAGGAAGAAAAGAAAGAAAAGAAAAAAAAAAGAAAGGAAATGATACATGGCGCCCACCACCATTAAGGTGGCGCCTGCCATGTAAAAATGAGGGTTGCACTCGCCACAAAAGGAGCATGGCGCCTGCCATATATATATATATATATATATATATATATATATATATATATATATATATATATATATATATATATAATGATAGTGTGTTTTTTAATTAAACAAATGCAAGTGGTTTCAAAGTCATCATGAAATAAACAGCTTTTCAGCAAGGCATGGCTTCACATCTCGTCAGCACAAGCTATTCTCTGAAACCTACTTTCTGAAATCGAAGACTTTTCAAACCAGCCAGCTTGCACGAGAAGTTTGAGAAAAGGGTAAAACCGGCAATGCTTCAAGTCCTCATTTTCTCTTATAAATAGAGGCTCACTCTCCACTTCAAAAGGACACCAGTTTTCACCCAAAAATAGGCTGAATACTCTCTCAATTTTCTCCTTCACGACGGTCTAATCCTTCACAATCCTTTCCCAAGAGATAGCCATTAATCTCTTCTCCTAAACAATCAATCCTCACAAGCTTTGCTTTCAAACTTTTCACCCTGCTTTCCCTTGGAACCTTGACCACAGTCAAGAGTTACTCACCCCCATTGAGGGGAACTATGAATGTTCTGATTCCATTCCCGTCAGGATACTTAGGCACGAGATGCAATGTCTTGGCGAGCATATTTAGTGTATATACCCCTAGGTCCTTACCTTAGCACTTTCCCTTAGCAAGCAAACTTTAACATAACACAAATACTAACAAGAGGTTCCTGTAGAGTACTACAGATACTCAGGGTGCTAATACCTTCCCTTAGTATAACCAACCGCCAAACCTAGATTCTCTTTTTAGGGTTTTCGTTCTTTACCGTTTCCTTTGGATAAATCAAGGCTCGGTGGTGAATTTCAAAGATTTGTGATTCAAGTTAATTAATAGCTTGGTATCCAATTCTCACCGCAACAGAAAATGGCGACTTCACTGGGGACTATCCCCTAAGAGGGTTAAGCCTACCTTGTTTGTATATGTGTTATTTATATGTTTGCTTGTTTGTACATTTGTATATTCATATTTGTATATATACCTGTTGTGCTTGGGTTTTTCTGTGTGCAGGGTTGGTACCTTGAGTGGTAAGGATAAGTCCTAACTCGGACTTGAGCGTACACTTATGATAGGATAATGGATATAGTCAAGGAGACTTCGAGGGAGTAATCCCAAAGAAGTTGACTTGAGATTCCACACTCAGTTGAGGCCCTCTTGAGGGTGGTATATGTTGAACGAGCTATCGTGAATGCATTTCCACTTTCGACCTAGGTGCCCATGACACTAATGACCTTTAGTTACCCTGTTACCCCCACTTGGCCTCTTAGGACATAGTGTGGTGACTATGAGGGAGTAATCCTAAAATGGTTGATACGTGATACTACACTCAGACGAGACTCTCTTGAGAATATTGTTAACTACCATGTAATTGGGAAATCGATAATATCCAAAAGATGGGTTGTTGACTTTGGGAACACTTTAGAACCCTGTTCTATGGATACAAGAACCCTAGTACACACCCTGTGGTTGGTTCTTTACCCAGACTCCATGTTGTGATCTTGAACCCTCGATCCTGTTGCATGTGTGTTTCGCACCCTGTTTGCATTGCATTGCATATCATTTGCATTTTTGCATGTTTCATTGCATGCGTCTATTTGTCCAGTAACTCATTTCTAGCTGTCTCTATCTTCCAGTGTTTCCTGTAAGTCGTCAAGCTGATTCCTCGACACCAATACTGGACTAGAGCTAACTACAGACGCAAGATGTCAGAGCAAGAGGCACACAATGCTGAGGTCCGAATGGAAATCGATGACCTTAAGTCAAGCATGACAAAACTCACTGAGATGCTCCAAGTTTTGATTGCTAGAGGAGAGCAACCTCAGAGAACTGTCATCCAGGAAGTTTCAAATGTTGAACCTCCACTGGTTCAAATGCCACCTTCAACTTGGCCCGAGTTTGGTTTGCCACACAACTATTCTCCACCGATTGTATCTACTGATATGGCTGGTCAGACTGCTATGCCTGTATTTCAAGCTCCTGTTTTCGCCGAGCCCAGACCTATAGTCCATACTATTCCATAGACTGTTCCAGCTTCCTTTGAGAATCCCCTCTTTGAGTACAATGCTGCCAGTGCTCAGGGTGAAGACTGTGAAGACTTCGTTGAACCTGAAGTTGTCCGAGAACAGTTTCAGACCTTAGACAAAAGACTTAAAGCCGTTGAGGGTAATGACTTCTTTAATGTGGATGCAGACAACATATGCTTAGTGTCTGACCTTGTTATGCCTGCTAAGTTCAAAACTCCAAAATTTGTGAAGTACAAGGGCCATTATTGTCCAAGGGCTCATTTGGTCATGTATCTTCGCAATATGACCGTTTATACCAGAAATCAGAAGCTGCTTATCCACTGTTTTCAAGATAGTTTGAGTGGAGCATCACTCCAATGGTATATGGGTCTCGAGCAAAACTCCATCCACTGCTTCCAAGATCTTGTAAATGCCTTCATGAAGCAGTATAAGTATAACCTTGACATGGCCCCTGATCGCCGCCAGCTTAAAAACATGACTCAGCATGAGAAGGAATCTTTTAAGGAGTATGCTCAGCGCTGGAGAGAATTGGCTTCCCAAGTTGAACCTCCTTTGGCCGAGAAGGAATTAACTGGAATGTTCATGGATACTCTGTCCCTATTCTATTGGGAGAAGATGATTGGAAGTGTTTCCTCCAACTTCACTGATTTGGTTACTATCGGCCAAAGATTAGAGGAAGGTCTTAAGAAAGGAAAAGTGTCAAAAGCTGCTGAATCTTCCAATGCTGTGAAGAAATCCTATGGGAACTTTCAGAGGAAAAGGGAAGATCAGACTAACGTTGTAATGGTTGAAGTGAGGAGGCCTCGTCAGTATACCATTCACCCTACTGTTGCTGCTGTCACTCCCGTGGTTACTGCTCTACGACCAGCTCAAGCTTTCCAACGTCCAACTGTAGGACAAAACCAGTACCGTAATAGAAATCATTTTGATCTTATTCCAATGAAGTACACTGAACTGTTTCCTAGTCTGGTTGAGCAAGGTTTGATTACCACAAGGAGTTAACCTCCTCCAAATCCTCTCCCTGCTGGATTTAGATCTGATCTCCATTGCGCATTCCATGAAGGTGCCGCAGGCCACGACTTGGAAAATTGCTATGCACTACAGGCTAGAGTGCGTGATTTGATTAAGACTGGAATTCTTAACTTTCGTGACAATCACAATGTCCAGAACAACCCTCTGCCAGGGCACACCAAGTGAAGCTTTAGTCGACTTCAGCAAGTCAGTGTTTCAGACAGGACAACTCACTCTTGTTATTGATTAGTCACTAGGCCTTGTTTCTTGTTGTTTGCATTTTCCTTATTTTGTAATGACTATTGGCCTTCAAATGATGTTTGTACTTTCGCAATTAATGAAATGAGCATTGCAACATTTGATTCAATTCATTTTGTCCATTATTCATATCTTTATGCTTTCTTTTACAAAATATTTTATCTTTTTGATTGTGCAAAGATTGGAGGGAGGATGATGAAAACAAATACTCATAATTGCTGTGGTATGCTTTCAAACCAAAACTCTGCTGACGATGTAAGGCATTGTTTCAATCCCCAAATGTAACACCCCAATTCCCATCTAGCGGATAAATAATACATAATTAAATCAGAGTGAATAAAAAAATATTTCGACAGAAATAAGGATGACACATTTGGAAAAAAACATAATCCACCTGCTTATAACTTTGATACATAACACAAAATGGAATAAATAATAACAGGAAAATTTTTCCAACAAAAGGAAAGTTCAATTATGGAATAAAGTGGAAAGACCCATAATTGACTCGTTTTACAAAATAAGTTGTTTCATAACATCAAAATATACGTACAAGTTATCCAATATATATATATATATATATATATATATATATATATATATATATATATATATATATATATATATATATATATATATATATATATATATATTCACATATATAAACATAAATAACAAAAGCGTTTCCCCCGACTCCCGTGTTACGTATCAGAGCGGACACCAAAATCTAAGCAAAATGAAGATCTAACTCTTCTACTTGCCTCCACGCCTCTACAGCGGCTAATCTGCACTATGCCATAAAAGCATATTCCAGCAGAAGGGTGAGAAATAACAACTAAATCAAGATTGCACAATAATATGTAAACATATAATTCACATATATTATTCAACTCACCCACGCACCACATGCTAACACATATAGCATACAAAGATATCATATATTCATATACACAAGTTATGATATATATCTGTACTTTCCCAAAAGCACAGACACAAGAAACAACAAAGGGGTGAGAACTACATCCAATAATTAACGGTGTAAAATACATGTTACGGAGTAGTAATCAAGCCATCACACATAATGTGCACACCTTCACGACACACATGTCACTTTCATTTATCATTCAACAAAGACATAATAATGCAATGTGACTCAATGACACAATGCAATGCAAGTGGTACCACACACCATGGTTCATTCAATTGAACCCAGATAAATCACATACACCCCTACTTGGCAATGATTTATCTCCACCACACTCCATATTGGAGTTCGGATGAATCACATACACTCCTCCTGAGCAATGATTCATCACCACCGATACCATGAAATGCATAATAATGAATATGCATACAACACACATGTATAATAAAATTACACATTCTCACGATCCTCCTGATCACGCATAAAATAATCATTCACCACCACACACCCCACAACCGGGCATCCCTCACTTGACGTCATTTAGTTAAATATCTAATTAATTCACTAAAATTACTAAATTAATTATTTTCCTCACCAATTTCACCTTTCTCAGGGTCTGACATCTATTCCCAACCTCTCAAACCAAAAGAAACCGCCTCGGACGCGAAAAAGGGGAAAGAAATCGCGAAAACGACAAAATTTTGCACTCTCGCTGGTCATACGCATATTGCCCTGGGCCATACGCGTATTACCCAGCTCTCTCGCCTTCCATACGTGTATTGCCCAAAATGTTACGTGTACGGGCAGAGACTGATTTCTCTCAATAATTTCAGTTAAATTATATTCTTCTCCCAATACGCGTAATGCCACCCCCCTTACGCGTAATGCCTTACCCTCTACGCGTACCATTACGCATTCCAGCAGAGGGTCGTGTCAAATGGGTTCCATACGCGTAACGCTCACGTACCGCCCTTGCCATACGTGTATCGCCTTGCCCAATACGCGTATGGGCAGCGAACACCCAAAATTTTCCTGTTTCCACACCACTCCAAATTCTGATCAATTCTAGCACCCAAACTTACAACCACATTCTATAGCAAGATTCAACATCATATAAATATCCTAAAAGCTCCACATTTATATGGCAATAGCATAACACACAACAAAATACCGACCACACGCATTTTACACGATAAGAAAATCCGACAGCACGACTATTCCTCAAAAACACGAATTAATTAAATCATCTTTTACTCTCCAAACCATTTTTCATAGAAATAATATCTCATTAGCTTTCCAACACTTCGAACGGGGGTCAAAACGGACTTACAGATCAATAGATATGGATTTTTGAAGTTTTTCCAAAACAAAATTTTCTTCAGAAAAACTGCTACGGGTTGCTGCAATTTTCCTCTAAAATCCAACCAATTCAATCATGTTTCATGAAATAAACACATATTCATTCATACCTAACATATAGCAATGATTTGGAGCCATAAAACATGAATTCTAACACTTTGGTTTTGATCCCAAATCTCAAAATCTCAACATATCAAATGTTGTAATTTTTCGTCAAATTCAACCAAACATGTGAAAACATACAACTAAGCATTCCCAACTAATTCCTAACCTCACCCGACTATACTACGCGATTTATATCGAGTTTCAACCGTGAAAACATCAATTTCCACTCAAATTACCATTTCTATCAAATGTTAAAACCTTAACATTTTCAACCAAAATCAAACCAAACAAACACATACATATACATATACAATCGAAATATAATTGGAACATCTCACCCTTACCCGATTAATCGAAGATCAAGATTTGATTTGGATTATTTCCTCTTCTTCCCCTTCTTTTCACTTTTCTTTCTCTTTTCTCCTCTTTTTCCTTCTTCTTCTATCTTTCCTTTCTTTCTTACCAGCAAATATATATATATATATATATATATATATATATATATATATATATATATATATATATATATAAAATCAAATATTATATAATGTAATCCGATAGGGTAAAACATCTCCAATTGATATTTTGTCACCTTAACCCAGGATTGATCAATTATTAGAGTTACCTTAAAATACTCTCTTGAACTAATAATTATTAATCCGTCTCTTTATTAAAATAATTGATCTCTTCAGAGTTCTCCAGTTGCTCTCTCTCTCTCTATCACAAAATATCTACCTTTATAAAAATATCCAACCCCTCAAAAGACTACTTTACCCTTTCACTCCAATATCTCCCAAACGCTCTCAAAATGCGATACAACAAAAACAGCGATGTAAAATATATCAGGAATTAAAAGTTAATAAGAAAATATTATCAATTGCAATTATTTCATCTATCTGAGAAATTATCCAAATTAACAGGTAAAACTCATTTAATTTACACAATTCACAAAATTTCACATAAATGAAATAAATAAATACGATTAACCAAATCGGGGTGTTACAACTCTCCCCCACTTAGACATTTTCGTCCTCGAAAATATAACTGAGACGAACAACTCCGGATACGACTCTCGCATCCGACTAACCAACTATCATGCCAACACTAGGCACACCACGAATAACACAAACTGACAAACCACCTTGCTAACAGCAACTACAACCACTACAAGATGCAATGCCCATACAATGCACTTGACGACTAACTCACGACTCAAAGAATACCCAAGTTACGAACACATAGGTTCACTCTAGAACCAGAATACAACAAGATCGTCACCCTCACCATAGGTAACACTCCCCTAATTCCCCACATTGGAATTCGCTACTCGCACTCGAATCATCATGATGGAAACGAGGCAACAACAAAAACAAGAACATAAAGTTTCATGACACAACATCGTTTCAACAACCTATGAACTCTTACAAGTCACACACGCATATACGAAATGTGCCACATCACGCTTTCGATGCGCACTCTGATTACTCCCAACAATCAAATCTACCAATTTCATATCCAACTTCTGACTCCCTCTAATATTCACCAATAGGATAATTCCAGCTAAAGTCATAATTCATCATGAATTTCAACCACCCTCGTTGTCTCATACTCTATTATTTCCGACCAAACAGGTACTCAATATTCTTGTGATTACCAAACATTTCAAACTCAAAACCATAAAAATAATACCTCCAGATTCTCAACACAAACGTAACCGCAGCCATCTTGAAATCATGAATCCTCAATCGTTGTAAAGCATAAGCCATGACGTTACCATCTTGCATTAACACACTGACTAAATCATCATAGACGCATCCCAATACCTCACAACCGGTTTATTAGGATCACGCAGAATCAAAACTGGAGCCGTAGACAAATTCTACTTTAGCCCTCTCAAACTTTCCTCATAATGAACATCCAAAGCAAACGACTTACCCTTTGCAAGTCAACTGAAGTAACGAAAATGCTAACTTGGAAAAGCCTTCCATACCTCCGGTAATAACCAACTAAAGTCCAAAAAGTTTCTAATCACCTTAACCGACTTCGGAGCCTCTCATTGTAGAACTGCGTCTACTTCCGATGGATCCATAACAATACCATCATCAGAAATAACATACCCCAGAAAACTAACCTTTTTCAACCAAAATTCTCACTTGAATAATTTAACATAAAAATTCCTTTCTTTTCAACACTTGCAACTCGATTCCCAAACACCCTATATACTCTCCTTCTGATTTTATAATAGATCAGAATATCCCTAATGAACACCACTCCAAACTTATCCAATTAAATATGGAAGATACGATTCATATACTCCACAAATGTTCTAGACGCATTACTAACATCGAACAACATCACTGAACATTGTAATGCCCCATCAAATTCCAAAAGATATAAACTCTTAAAGTTTTTGCAATTTTTTTTTCACTGGGTAATTCTATCGCTAACATCCAATATTCCATTCAGAACACATATGGAAATCACGCACAACTGGCAGCCCTTCACTGTGGCTTTCCTGTCAATTCCAGAACACTATTATCACAAACATAACAAACATCTTGGTCTCATCGCCTAAGAGTTTTTCTATTTACTTAGCGGATATAAACTTCAACTATTCACCTTCGTCCATTTTAAGTTCACTCTCTACTCTCTGAGGAGCAACCATCAATAATACCCGATCGTTATCCCTCAGAGACATCCCGACTTGACCAACATACCAAAGCCTCTAATCCGCCTCATCTTCCGATATAAGAATCTTCATCGACTCATCAAAACAATATGTAATCATTTTCTTAATTCCAAACAATTCATTGCACACACTATCAAAGCCGGAAAGACACGTCTATTCCATCCAACATAATTCCGTCTACTATCAACAAGAGATTAAGGGTGATCAGTTCCTCAATTTGTCAATAGACAGCCGACAATCATGATGGGGCATAGACTATCTTTACCAGACCATAATAGCATTTCTTGCATCTTGTGCACAAAACTACCTAAGGCACAAATCCTTAGTCGACATAAACCTCACCTCCGCATTCCCTCTGGAATCGGGATCAACACTGTCCAAACAACACTTATAATCTTGCAAACAACGACACACTAAGCCAACGCTCCACAACTGAATCAACTTGGAGAAGCACCAACTTCTCCCCCACTTATCTCATTCTCAATCCTGAAGACAAAAGATTAGAAAACCAGAAAGCACTGACAGTGTTTCACACACATATCACGTACTAAGGAACAAACAACATCGACAATATTCAACTGTCATGCCACACCGACTCAAGAACTTGGTCGGACGGACCGACCTGCTCCGATACCAATTGTAACACCTCAATTTCCATCTAGCGGATAAATAATACATAATTAAATCAGAGTGAATAAAAAAAATTCGACAGAAATAAGGATGCCACATTTGGAAAAAAAACATAATTCACCTGCTTTTAAACTTTGATACATAACACAAAATGGAATAAATAATAACAGGAAACTTTTTCCAACAAAAGGAAAGTTCAATTATGGAATAAAGTGGAAAGATCCATAATTGACTCGTTTTACAAAATAAGTTGTTTCATAACATCAAAATATACGTACATGTTATCCAAATATATATATATATATATATTCACATATATAAACATAAATAACAAAAGCGTTTCCCCCGACTCCCGTGTTACGTATCAGAGCGGACACCAAAGATCTAAGCAAAATGAAGATCTAACACTTCCACTTGCCTCCACGCCTCTACAGCGGCTAATCTGCACTATGCCATAAAAGCATATTCCAGCAGAAGGGTGAGAAATAACAACTAAATCAAGATTGCACAATAATATGTAAACATATAATTCACATATATTATTCAACTCACCCACACACCACATGCTAACACATATAGCATACAAAGATATCATATATTCATATACACAAGTTATGATATATATATCTGTACTTCCCCAGAAGCACAATTACAAGAAACAACAAAGGGGTGAGAACTACATCCAATAATTAACTGTGTAAAATACATGTTACGGAGTAGTAATCAAGCCATCACACATAATGTGCACACCTTCACGACACACATGTCACTTTCATTTATCATTCAACAAAGACATAATAATGCAATGCGACTCAATGACACAATGCAATGCAAGTGGTACCACACACCATGGTTCATTCAATTGAACGTGGATAAATCACATACACCCCTACTTGGCAATGATTTATCTCCACCACACTCCATATTGGAGTTCGGATGAATCACATACACTCCTCCTGAGCAATGATTCATCACCATCGACACCATGAAATGCATAATAACGAATATGCATACAACACACATGTATAATAAAATTACACACTCTCACGATCCTCCTGATCACACATAAAATAATCATTCACCACACACACCCCACAACCGGGCATCCCTCACTTGACGTCATTTACTTAAATATCTAATTAATTCACTAAAATTACTAAATTAATTATTTTCCTCACCAATTACACCTTTCTCAGGGTCTGACATCTATTCCTAACCTCTCAAACAAAAAGAAACCGCCTCAGACGCGAAAAAGGGGAAAGAAATCGCAAAAATGCCAAAATTTTGCACTCTCGCTGGTCATACGCGTATTGCCCTGGGCCGTACGCGTATTGTACAGCTCTCTCGCCTTCCATACGCGTATTGCCCAAAATGTTACGCGTACGGGCAGAGACTGATTTCTCTCAAAAATTTCAGTTAAATTATATTCTTCTCCCAATACGCGTAATGCCACCCCCCTTACGTGTAATGCCTTACCCTCTACGCGTACCATTACGCATTCCAGTAGATGGCCGTGTCAAATGGGTTACATACGCGTAACGCCCACATACCGCCCTTGTCATACGCGTATCGCCTTGTCCAATACGCGTATGGGCAGCGAACAACCAAAATTTTCCTGTTTCCACACCACTCCAAATTCTGATCAATTCTAGCACCCAAACTTACAACCACATTCTATAGCAAGATTCAACATCATATAAATATCCTAAAAGCTCCACATTTATATGGCAATACCATAACACACAACAAAATACCGACCACATGCATTTTACGCGATAAGAAAATCCGACAGCACGACTATTCCTCAAAAACACGAATTAATTAAATCATATTTTACCCTCCAACCCATTTTTAATAGAAATAATATCTCATTAGCTTTCCAACACTTCGAACGGGGGTCAAAACGGACTTACGGCTCAAAAGATATGGATTTTTGAAGTTTTTCCAAAACAAAATTTTCTTCATAAAAACTGCTACGGGTTGCTGCAATTTTCCTCTAAAATCCAACCAATTCAATCATGTTTCATGAAATAAACACATATTCATTCATACCTAACATATAGCAATGATTTGGAGCCATAATACATGAATTCTAACACTTTGGCTTTGATCCCAAATCTCAAAATCTCAACATATCAAATGTTGTAATTTTCCGTCAAATTCAACCAAACATGTGAAAACATACAACTAAGCATTCCCAACTAATTCCTAACCTCAACCGACTATACTACGCGATTATACCGAGTTTCAACCATGAAAACATCAATTTCCACTCAAATTACCATTTCTATCCAATGTTAAAACCTTAACATTTTCAACCAAAATCAAACCAAACAAACACATACATCTACATATACAATCGAAATATAATCGGAACTTCTCACTCTTACCCGATTAATCGAAGATCAAGATTTGATTTGGATGATTTCCTCTTCTTCCCCTTCTTTTCTCTTTTCTTTCTCTTTTCTCCTCTTTTTCCTTCTTCTTCTATCTTTCCTTTCTTTCTTACCAACAAATATATATATATATATATATATATATATATATATATATATATATATATATATATATATATATATATATATAATAAATTATTATATAATATAATCCGATAGGGTAAAATATCTCCAATTGATATTTTGTCACCTCAACCCAGGATTGATCAATTATTAGAGTTACCTTAAAATACTCTCTTGAACTAATAATTATTAGTCTGTCTCTTTAATAAAATAATTGATCTCTTCAGAGTTCTCCAGTTGCTCTCTCTCTCTCTATATATATATATATCACAAAATATCTACTTTTATAAAAATATCCAACCCCTCAAAAGACTATTTTACCCTTTCACTCCAATATCTCCCAAACGCTCTCAAAATGCGATACAACAAAAACAGCAATGTAAAATATATCAGGAATTAAAAGTTAATAAGAAAATATTATCAATTGCAATTATTTCATCTATCTGAGAAATTATCCAAATTAACAGGTAAAACTCATTTAATTTACACAATTCACAAAATTTCACATAAATTAAATAAATAAATACGATTAACCAAATCGGGGCATTACACCAAACACTAGAGAAATAAGGAAGTTAATCCCTTGTCAAACCCTTCGAGCCTAGAAGTAGGAGTTTTTCTTTCCTTACAAAAAACCCTTAAATCTCAACCTTGGGGCAGGTTAGTTCTCAGTTAACTTGGTTGTGCGTCCATGCAAAATACCTTTCATTATAAAGGTCGCAACCACGAATTTTCCTTCGCACACAGCAAGTAAGTGTCGAAGATGCCCCTCAAGTCAAATGCCAATGATGGTTCACCGAAATCATTAAGTTGTTTAGTCATTTTCCCTACCCAAAGAATGAGTCGGGTCCCTTTCAAGGCAAAAGCTAAGAAAGATGGGAAGCTCATGACCTTACCTTATAAAAAAAAAGATTTGTTTGACAACCAAAAAGAGGAAACCTTTAATTTTTCATCTTGAAAGTCCTCAATGGAAAACATTGGTGAGGAAGCAGTGACTGCTATCTCAAGTCCATTGAATTTTGGACCATCATCATCAGAACAATTTCCTGACCTGTGGGAACCTGAGCGTATAGTCTGAGTTAACTGAGCGTAGGATTAGTAGTTCATCACGAAGTTTGGGCGGGTACAAATAAACTTTGAGCCTTTATCCTTTGTTTCATAAACCGTGAACCAAAACACGATACAACCCTCAAAAGACCTAACTGAAGCAAGGTTATTTTGAAAGCATACTACAGCAAGGTTGCGTAAACTGACTCCCAAAGATCTCTGCAGATCATCTGTTTTGGCCTCATACCTTTCACTTTTAAATGTCTTGAATCGCCGCGTTCAGACCAATTACTCTTTTTGTTTTGCATCTTTAAAAAAAATGATTTTGATTTCAAAAGTGGCATGAACTCTAAAATTACCATGTTTGTACAAATACTTTTGTTTGCAAACTGGCTTTCCTCTCAAAGAATTTTCAAACAATTATGAAACTTGGTCGGTGATCCAATCAGCGGCAAGTTCCTTACATATCCTGTTGAAGGATCAGTTCAAGTGTTGTAGTTCATGGGCAAGTCCTTCTCAGAATTGGTTTATTCAGAATATTTCTTCAAGACTCATACTGGGGCAAACTTTCCTAGTGTACAGTAAAACAATCATCTTTCAAGACTCAGACTGGGGCAAGCTTTCCAAGAGCACTGTGAAACAATCATTACAGAATCAGACAAATTGAAGCAATGATCAGTTCATCTACAACAGTCAGCTAATCTGGGGCAGTTAATTTGAAGAATCCCCATGCAGCTTTCCATCCTTCTTACAAGGATCATCACTTGATACATTTTACCAGTGTGGCAATGATGTGTTCAGCAGTAGCATCTCTAGTCCCAAGCAGAATGACGGTGATCTCCGTGTTGAGGAATCAGTCTCCCAGTCTTGTCTTCTCACCAAAAGAGTCGAGCTGTGTTGTCAGCATCTGCATCTGCATTTGATCATATATCATCTGCATAATTTATACCATATGCATGTCATGAGTGTTTCATCCTCATTTGCATTTCTCCCGAGGTTGTGTCGTTATCCACGTTTTACCTTGTGGTCAAAATCCAACTCACTTGGCACCTACCAAACAGATATTGTAGTGTCTATCTGATGTTTTTCCAGATATTTCGCTTTGTTATTCTGATGCTTTTCCGGAACGACATTGCTTTTACCATCTGATACTTTTCCGGATGTGTCTCTCTATCTGATATTTTTCTAGATTGTGTCTCTCTATCTGATGTTTTTCTAGATTGAGTCTTTGTTCTGACGTTCTTCCAGAACTTATCTAATGTTTTTCCAGATATTTCTTTTACTATCTGATGTTTTTCCGGATATGTCTCTCTTTCTGATGTTTTTCCAGATTGAGTCTTTGTTCTGACGTTCTTCCAGAACTTATCTGATGTTTTTCCAGATATTTCTTTTACTATATGATGCTTTTCCGGATGTGTCTCTCTATTTGATGTTTTTCCAGACTGAGTCTTTTGTTCTGATGTTCTTCCAGAACTTATCTAATGTTTTTCCAGATATGTCGCTTCTTTTATTCTGACGTTTTTCCAGATAGTCCTTTGTAATTCTGACGCTTTTCCAGAATTTCATTGCTTTTACCATCTGATGCTTTTCCGGATGTGTCTCACTTATTTGATGTTTTTCCAGATTGAGTCTTTTGTTCTGATGTTCTTCCAGAACTTATCTGATGTTTTTCCAGACTGAGTCTTTTGTTCTGATGTTCTTCCATAACTTATCTGATGTTTTTTCAGATATTTCGCTTCGTAATTCTGATGCTTTTCCAGAATTTCATTGCTTTCACCATCTGATATTCTTCCGGATGTGTCCCTCTTTCTGATGTTTTTCTAGATTGAGTCTTTTGTTCTGATGTTCTTCCAGAACCTATCTGATGTTTTCCCAGATATTTCTCTTTGTTGTTCTGATGCTTTTCCAGAATTTCATTGCTTTCACCATCTGATGTTCTTCCGGACGTGTCGCTCTATCTGATGTTTTTCCAGATTGAGTCTTTTGTTCTGATGTTCTTCCAAAACTTATCTGATGTTTTTCCAGATATTTCGCTTTGTTATTTTGATGCTTTTCCAGAATTTCATTGCTTTCACCGTATGATGTTCTTCCGGATGTGTCCCTCTATCTGATGTTTTTCCAGATTGAGTCTTTTGTTCTGATGTTCTTCCAGAACTTATCTGATGTTTTTCCAAATATTTTGCTTTGTTATTTTGATGATTTTCCAGAATTTCATTGCTTTCACCATCTGATGCTCTTCCGGATGTGTCTCTCTTTCTGATGTTTTTCCAGATTGAGTCTTTTGTTCTGATGTTCTTCCAGAACTTATCTGATGTTTTTCTAGATATTTCGCTTCGTTATTCTGATGCTTTTCTGGAATGACATTACTTTTACTATCTGATGCCTTCTCAGATATTGTGATTTGTACCTTTTATTCAAAACCATTATTGGATGACTGGTTTCTTTGTCCAACGTTGTCTTGGATCCTTACTTTCTTCACTTTATCTAGAGCCATTATTAGATATTATGATTATACCTTTCATTCAAATCCATTATTGGATGTCTGGTTTCTTTTACCATCTGATGTTTTTCCGGATGTGCCTTTCTCTGTCTTTTCTGGCTTTTCTCAAAGATCCCGTTTGAACTCTTCAGTATAAGAAAATCCCAGAAAATCTTTTGTTGATGTCTATCCTTTTATTTCAAATTGATCCCTAGTGGAGATCATGTCATCTTTCTGGTTTCATGCCCAGTAAAGAGTGTACTTTCATTTCCCCAGTGTCGTCCGGTCACCTATAAACCTATCGACCATCTCCCTGGATCATTCCCCAGTGGAGAACACCTCTCTGGCTCCTATCTCCAGTGAAGATCTGTGAGATTTCCCCTCAGTTTTATTTTTCTATCCCCGGTGTTTCCTCAGGGTCTCCCCAGTGAGTCTTTTGTTGGTCAGCCTGTATCCCCAGTAAATCTTTCTTGTGGATATTAACCTTCATCCCTCCCCAGTAAAGCTCACCTGTATTTGTTTGCTTTGTTGTCTTATTTGTCTGCATTTTTGCATCTATCATGGCATCACATCATTATACTAGAAGTTCATGGCATGTCAGCATTTGTATATCTGTTGCTCGTCCTTAGCATCTGCATTCCGTCTAAGGGAGAAATTTTTCGGTTTGCTATATTTAAATACCTTTCACCTTGATGTCCCCAGGATTTCCATTCCTCGCGTCATCCGGTAAAGCTATTTAAATAGGGGCAACTGTTGTACCCCAAATTTTACTCCTTAGATGTCATAACATTTTTCACTTACATTTAGGGTTCATTCATCCATGCATTGTTAACTAACCACAATATCTTGCTAGTTTGTTTCTTTTGTGAAAGCCAGGTTTACACATGAAGGAGAATAAAAGTCAATAAGCCAGAATCTCCCATGTTTCAAGGTCTCTAGCTCCAAATGCAACCATTTGAGCTCACCTATATTCAAGAGGTTTTATTCAACAAGAAATCAAGTGTGTTCGGTTCATATTACAAGTGCTTTGAGCCACAGGATTCCCCATGCCTCAAACTAGGGTTTTCTCAGCAACGGTCAACCATTGCCTTTGGTTTTGATCAGGACATATTCCCAAGCTTTGGAACTTGATCCTATATGATACTGGACATCCCTAGAGGCCATCTATGGACCGTGGAAGAGATTGAAAGAGCAAAATCCTCAAATATCATCCATTGGAATTCCTAAGAGAAATGAGGGTTTTGACCAAAAAAGTCGAGCTTCCGACTTTAATGTTTCTTGGACCGAAATGAAGTTGGAACATGATAAGTCACAAGGCCTTTGTGAATGTTGTTTGAAAGAAAAAAGAAAAATAAAATAAAGAAAAACAAAAGAAAGAAAAAGAAAAGAAAGAAAAAGGAAGAAAAGAAAGAAAAGAAAGAAAAAAAAAGAAAGGAAATGATACATGGCGCCCACCACCATTAAGGTTGCGCCTGCCATTTAAAAATGAGGGTGGCACTCGCCACAAAAGGAGCATGGCGCCTGCCATGACTCCTGCTTTCAAAAAAAAATAATAATATAAAATGATAGTGTGTTTTTTAATTAAACAAATGCAAGTGGTTTCAAAGTCATCATGAAATAAACAGCTTTTCAGCAAGGCATGGCTTCACATCTCGTCATCACAAGCTATTCTCTGAAACCTACTTTTTGAAATCGAAGACTTTTCAAACCAGCCATCTTTCACGAGAAGTTTGAGAAAAGGGTAAAATCGGAAATGCTTTAAGTCCTCATTTTCTCCTATAAATAGAGGCTCACTCTCCACTTCAAAAGGACACCAGTTTTCACCCAAATTTAGGATGAATACTCTCTCAATTTTCTCCCTCAATTATTCTTGCAAGTTTTCTGGAGAGAAGGCTCGTCTTTATTTTTCCAGAACTCGTATCATTGAAGGGGCAGTGGACCGTCTCCACTAGGTAACATTCACCTCTTTCTTGGTTCCGTTTTCAAAATACCATGATCATTGTTCGTTGTTATCAAGTTCATTAGCAAGTTAATGTTTTTCTGTAAAATGTATTGTAAATAATAAAGTCATGTTTTGTTTGGTTTTACTATGAATAATATAAAAAGAAAACTAAAAAAATTGGATTCATGGCACTTGCCACATGCAAGGTGGCGCCTGCCATTGCATTGTTCTTTTTTTTGCTATTTAGTGGCGCCTGCCACAACCCATAAGCCACACATGGCGCCTGCCATGAGGTAGGGTTGCGCTGGCCACAAGAAAAAGGAAAAAAAAAACATTATGGCTCCTGCCATGAGAAATTGTGGCGAGTGCCATAATGCATTAACTTGTTTTTTTCCTCATAATTTCATTTCCCTTGTTTATTTTACTTCATTTTCTTGTTTATTTCTAAAAGAAATTCTAAACAAAAAATAACAAAAAATGCATAACTTTATGTTCGATTCTCAGAATCATCTTCTGTGAACCATCAACATTTTGAGAATTATTTTCTGAATACCCTATTTGCTGAAGATGTTTGTTCCTCGGTTTGGACAATGTTTTTCTGTTGTTTATAGCTTTAAGCATGTCCCTGTTTTCAAAACTTGGGAAATGTTATCCCTGCCTTACTTGTGTTCATTTATCCATGCTTGCCATGTTCACACTTGAAATGTCATTTTGGTTAATGTTTACTGTCTTGAATCATTGAAATCATATTGTTCATTTAATTTCAATCTCATTTTCAAACCTTGATATTCCACTTTCTTCCAAAGGAAAGTCTCTCTATTGACCGCAAGGTCATATATAGCTCATTACCCTTTTAACCTAGCATTAGGTTTAGAGTCTCCGCACTCCACATAAGCGTCTTGCCGTCAGACCCTACTTTCCCGTGAACACTTCATTCCCTTTTAACCTAGCCTTCCCAAAGAGATAGCCATTAATCTCTTATAAATCTTAAACCTTTCCTTAACCTAAACGGGAGATAGCCATTAATTTTCTCTCCTTCACGACGGTCTAATCCTTCACAATCCTTTCCCAAGAAATAGCCATTAATCTCTTCTCCTAAACAATCAATCCTCACAAGCTTTGCTTTCAAGCTTTTCACCCTGCTTTCCCTTGGAACCTTGACCACAATCAAGAGTTCCTCACCCCCATTGAGGGGAACTACGAATGCTCTGATTCCATTCCTCTCAGGATACGTAGGCACGAGATACGATGTCTTGGCGAGCATATTTAGTGTATATACCCCTAGGTCTTTACCTTAGCACTTTCCTTTAGCAAGCAAACTTTAACATAACACAAATACGAACAAGAGGTTCCTGTAGAGTACTACAGATACTTAGGATGCTAATACCTTCCCTTAGTATAACCATCCCCCGAACCTAGATTCTTTTTTTAGGGTTTTTGTTCTTTACCCTTTCCTTTGGATAAATTAAAGCTCGGTGGTGAATTTCAAAGATTTGTGATTCAACTTAATTAATAGCTTGGTGTCTGATTCTCACCACAACAGAAATTGACAAACAAAGGAGATGGAAAGGCTTCATGAACCAAATTTTGTTGCCTATGCGTGAGGTACTTTTCACGTGCACCCCTAAACTTATATTGCCAAACTTCAACCCTTTCATCAGTCCTTCACATGGTCTCACCCCTTTAACCACAATTGCCAAGACAAGACTGCCCTCTTTACCACCAATTGTCATACCATCAAATGACAAGAAAAGTGAAAGAACACTGTTGCACATAACAAGGTTGCGGAAGAAAAAGAGAGGTTAAGCAGCTACACATCAAGACGAAGTCACAAACCAAGTCGTTACACAAAAAATTCCTCAGCTGCTATAACGTACACTTTTCTTATTCTTTGCAACCAAGCCACGACGCGTACACACACAAAACTTGCAGCAACGCATAGCCCTAACATTTGTACAAAAATATGCAAGGTGTGCACAACCACTATGATTCAAAGCATCAATTGCAGAATGATCAAAAGAAAAACGACAAAATGAAAACTTAATCCCTAAGTTTAAAGGACAATATCCACACTACATAAAAACACTTAACAGAAGAGAAAAAAACGGAGAACCTACATCTTTCTTCTCTTCTCAACACATGTTTTTATTCCTTCCTCGATCATTTTAAATCGCCCATAACTCATACATACCACCTACACCATTTTTCAACAAAGAAATACATCACATAACCTCACAACAAATCCTTCAAACCCTCTTTATTCTTACAATTTTATCATCTCTAAACACACAAGAAGTTCCCCTGCGAAAGCTCCACAACACCTTGAGCAAAGCCCTACGCAATACCCACAAATAGAAGAAGGGGGAGAAAGACTTAGAGAGCAAGGATACATAAGCAGAAGGAGAATAAGGTCTTACCTAAGTATTGAAATTGCCAGAAACCACCGCGTCGGAGGTAACAGTTGTCACTAGAGTTCTCTCTTTCATTGCATTACTACTTTTAATGTTTTCTTTTCTGCACGATTCATGTTTCCTCTGTGTTAAACTGTATGCAATTGGTTGTGATTCGAGAATTTAACAGATGTGGGGTGGTGATTTCGGGGGTTAGGTTTTTCTCTGATTTGGTTGATTGCTCGTGTCTTTGTTAATGGATTCGTAGTCGTGTTTTAATTTTGGTAAGGATCAATATTGATGGAATCATGATTAGAGAGTGTTTTTAAGGGATTTAAAGAAAAAGAAACTATGCTAGAAGAAAGAGAGAACAACGATGGTGGGAGTGATATGAGACTGGGTAGAGTTTCTTTTGAGATGATGAGGACTTGGGTCAGACCCAACCCGGTCCATCTTGGCTTGTCCATGAAACCTAGCGCCCTTTTTTCTGCATGATTGGGCTTTAGTTTGCTTTGGGCTTCGCCTCTTTAGTATTGGTGCACCCATGAGCCCAACTTTCCTTTTTGCTTATTAAATTTGATTTTTGTGTGCTAAAAAAAGAACTAAGAAAGAGTTCATACTATTGCATTCGAAAATATATACATGACCAACTTCTTTTTTATCAATCAAAAATTGATTTAGAAGTATGATGTTAGTTTAGAATAATAGTTTTAAAACACTTTTATCACTTAGTTCTCCATCAATTTGGCTACTAACTTTATGGATTTGTGACTTGGTTTATTTGATTGATTTTATATTGACTATGCCCTTACTCGTGTCTTGTGCTCATGTTGTAATAATGTTATTTTGATCTTTGATTCTCACTTGTATATTCAAACCATTTTCAAACTAAATTCTCAATTCTACGTCGAGCCATTTTTTCACCTTGTAAGTCGATTGCCTTGTGCATTGCCATCAACCTTTTGGTCACCATACACAATATTCATAGCTTACTCTTGGGCTTTCTTACAATGAGACCTACTTGATCAATTATTTCTAGTTGGTCATTTAGAATACTAGTCCATTTTGCTAGTGCTCACGTGTTAAAAACCGATTTAACTGCTTTATCGTTCCCATGATTCTTTTACTTGTGTTTGCTTATTGATTGGTTTTTGTGTTTACCATTCATTATTATCCCCATTCAAAAAGATGTACCCTCCTCCCCATGAAGTGTAAAATAATTTTTATCGTTTTCTCTTATTTGCTTGTTTATGTTCTTGCATATTAATTCCAAAACCCTAAAGCACTTGATCCATATATCAAGCCCTATGCCCAACTCTTGTAAGCCGATTTCCTTGTGCATCGCCATCGACCTTACCCTATACACAATTAGGACCTCCTTACCATTTAGCTCAAACTCTTATCCGTTTTCGCACACAAACTCAACCTCGATCAATATCGAGTATTTTCTTCAAATCAAATTAAAACACTTAATTATACTTAGACCATATTTCCATTAAAAGCTGAAAAGGGAGTTGGAATGGAGCCTTCAATTTCTCTCCTCGATTGTTTGGGTACGAAGAGCCTTGTTGTTCGAATAATCGCCATCCGCTTAAAATACTTTAACTATATCAAACCCTTCACAATTAAGGTTGAAGTGAGTGAGAGAGAGAGAGAGAGAGTCGAGACTTCAATTCACTTTCTCGATTGTTTGGATACGAGGAGCCTTCCTTGGCGTCCAAATGACCGCCATCCAAATAAAACATCACATTCATTCAACTTCTCGCAGCCGTGCTATTAAATTTTTTTCTCAAAAGAATAATGTTTAGTTCTTTCTGATGCGCATGTAAACTAAATGCTTAAGCATCCGCCGAAAGTAGAAAAGTAAATGTATCGCCCTCAGAATGTGACCTAAATATTTGTTCGATAAAATGAACTAACAATCTGTAGTCCCGCAAACTACGGACGCTCTGATTCTTCATTTTTTCAAATGAAGATACGTATGCACAAGGGCCCCAATCCTTGGCGAGCACCCTAATAAAAACCACACATTTCCCCTTAGAAAACAAAACTCTTTTCTCATACCTTTTCACATCATTCATCTTAGAAGAAAACAAACAACCTTAGCTAACATTCCTCACAAATGGAATTAAGAGGTTCTCGTTGAGTACAACGGACGTGAGGGGGTGAAAATACCTTCCTCTTGCGTAACCGACTCCCGAACCTAGAACTTGGTTGCGATGACCATGTTCTTTCCTTAAAGGTTTTATCGATATTTTCCTATTCCTTCTTGGAATGAATAAAGTTCGGTGGCGAATCTGTTTCCCACAACCATTCACGAAGGATCGTATTTTTCAAGGTACGACACAATCCATCATAGAGAACAATGTTTCAATGTTTCTGATATAAAACAAATAAGTTTCAATGTTTTCATGACAAATGCTTTCATGATACATTTTTTATATTCAGAATGCTTTTATAATGTGGCATGGGCCTTTTGAATGAATGTTTTTTAAGTTTCACGCGGATTACTAATAACAGTGTCTTAAGAGTTGATATTCACTAAATGAACGTCAAATATTTGTTTAAGGACTGTGGAGAAACTCAATAAACACATTTATTTTTCCCTTCGGTTTTAACCTCGGTTTCTAAAAGAACCGATGCAATATATTACTTATATTACCAAAAAAATGGTGAATGGATAAAAATTAAAGTAACATGTATTGTTTCATTTTATCAATTTTTTACCATTCATCAATTTCTTTGTGTGTTGCAATATGATTAAGAAAAAACTTCTTAATGTTGTCAATCGAAGAAATCAATATATATTATAGAAATTTTTATTTGATTAAGAACATTAGAAAGTTATTCCATTAAACATTGGCGTGAACAACAACAACACCATTACGTGAGATAGATTGCAAGAACAAAAAATGATTTTTTTAAAGGTTAGTGTAAGAAGAACACCAACACAGAACCAAAAAAAATCGTCTCACAATCCATCAGACAAAATGATGTTTAAGAGTATGGAGTAGTTGAACTTGTGAATTAGGATTGGGATAAAACTTGTTGGAATTAACCCCAATCTTAGAGATAATATGAATCAATCTTGATTGAACGAGAATCAATCTTTCTAATTGATCATTATTCTCGTTTATCACTCTTTAATTGAGTGATTCAACTGCACCATGGTTGCATGATGATTGTGCCGCACAATGGTTTGAAAAAAAAAGAATTTGTGAAAGTTGTAGCGCGCGATTTTTGTCGGTGACGCGACCACCTTATCGCAGAATTTGGGTTTTCTCCTCAATGAAGAGGAGGGGGTGCTACTTTCTGATTTCTTATTTATCCCATGAAGCTGGAAGGGAAAGGGAAGCTATCTAAAACTAACCTTGCACGTAAATGTTTAACTAAACAAATGCTTAAAGAGATTCAGGGAGTTCGGGGTCAGGTTATACAATGGGAAGTTATCAATTACCCATCCTATATGTGGTTATCCACAGGTTGTTAGCGTTAGGTTCCGCTTTGTACTTAATGGTGTTTATCCGTTAATGGGTTGGAAAGGTTTCTTGGGAGATATGAGAGAGAGAGTGAGTTTTTGTTGATTGTTTTGGGTAAGGTACTGGACCTAAGTTTTGATTTATATGAAGGTACTAGACCTAGGGTTTTTGTTTGTATGCTCGCTAAGATTTCGCAATCTTATGCCTACGTATTCCCATTTAAAAGAAACGGGTAAATCAGAGCAATCGTAGTTCCTCCTATTCTAAGGGAGGAAAAAGATGTTTTGGTGTCTTGTTCAAAGCCCAAGATTTAAGCTGAAAGGTTATTTTGTGTCTTGTTCAAAGCCCAAGATTGAAGTTAAAAGTATGACTGAGAGAGAATTTGTCATCTCTAAAGGGAGACATCTCGCCTATTTATCACAACTGTTGAGTGATTAATTATAAAGGAGAATTACTTTAATTGGGATATGTGAATCTAGCAATGCCATAATTTCCTTTATAGGGGATTTATCCTTAAGGAGGAAACTTTAACTCAGTGTTGAGCAATGCCATTTTTCCTTAGGAAATTCTCAGGCTAAGAGAGGGACAATGGCCTGGATCTAAATAATCCAGAGGCTTGCCGCTTACAGCAATTAGATGAAAGAGGGGATTTACCAGGATAAAAGATGGACAACAGCTTGGAAATTTGAATCAACAAGTGTGCCAACAGCAGTTATCTGGGATTAGGGTTCGTTTTGAATGTCTGTTTTGATAAATGATAAACAGAGAAATGACTGCCTACAGAGGGACTTTGATTTCCTCTGAGGGGATGTTGATTTTTGTGTTCCTTGATCAAAGCCCAAGGTTGAAGCTAAGAGGTTGATTGAATCCACTAGGGAAGTCTTTATACAAAGCCTAAGAGGAGGCTAGGAATGACTGACTCAACAAGAGAGTGTTTATATGTGTCTTGTACAAAGCCCAAGATTGAAGCTAAAAAGGATTTTGACTCCATTGGGGAGGGTTTGTATATGTCTTGTACAAAGCCCAAGATAGAGGCTAAAAAAGAAGACTGACTCTGTGCGAAAGAAATCTTTATTTGTCTTGTACAAAGCCCAAGATAAGAGGCTAAACTGAGACTTTATTGACTCGGCGGAGGATATTTTTGGTATCTTGTACGAAGCCCAAGATGGAGGCTAAAATGAGTTTGACTCTGCGGGAGAGTATTATTTGTCTTGTACAAAGCCCAAGATTGAGGCTGAAAAAGAGGATTGACTCTACTTAGGGAAATTTATTTCTCATAGCCTAAAAAAAGGCTGGGAGGAATTGACTCCTGCTGGGGAAGATTTTGTCCCAAGCTTAAGAGAAGGTTATGAAGATTTATGTCTTGTACAAAGCCCAAGATTGAGGCTAAAAGGGTTTGACTCAACAAGAGAGTGTTTTTTATCTGTCGTGTACAAAGCCCAGGATTGTCGCTGAACAAGCTGGAGAAATCATTATACAAGCCTAAGAGGAGGCTAACTTCTGCTAGGGGAAATCATTATGCAAAGCCTAAGAGAAGGCTGGAAAAGATTGACCCAACAAGAGAGTGATTTTATCTATCTTGTACAAAGCCCAAGATTGAGGCTAAAAGGGGTTGACTCAACAAGAGAGTCTGAAAAGGTGATTGACTCAACAAGAGAGTCTGAAAAGGGTGATTGACTCAACAAGAGAGTCTGAAAAGTGATTGACTCAACGAGAGAGTCTGAAAAGGGTGATTGACTCAACAAGAGAGTTTGAAAAGTGATTGACTCAACGAGAGTCTGAAAAGGTTAGCTCCGCTGGGGAGAATCATTTGTACAAAGCCCAAGAGGAGGCTATCTTCTACTGAGGAAAGGATCATTATACAAAGCCTTAGAGGAGGCTATCTTCTTCTGGGGATTATTGAGATCCCGAGGCAGGTCCAAATGGGGAATCAACTCTTGCTGAGGGTTACAGAAGAGTTGAGGTATCAGATGCCTTGAGGTTCTGATTTGGGATAGTGTTATACTGATGATAAATTGACCCTGGTTGGGGTATTTAAGGAGAGAGACTGGGTTTTAGCTCCGCTGGAGATTGATCCAGAATGACCGGGGTTTTTCCTATATTTGTAGAGTGCTTGAGAATATCTTTGAGACTCAAGGGGATTTAGATTGTCCAAGTCTACTGGTAGGGTTTAGTTTATCTTTGTATAACTCCCAAGAGGAGGCTGACTCTTTTAAGGGATGAGTATCAACCCTAAAATTGGTCTGAGGTTTTGACTCTTTTTAGAAAGACAGCTCTAACGAAGGATGACTAAGTTTTGTCCTATACCTTTAAGAGGTCTTCAGGGTCCTTGTATTAAGCCCAAGAGAAGGCATGAGAACTTCTAAGAAGCCGAAGGGTCCTTGTACAAAGCCCAAGAAGAGGCGGGGATGCTTTTAGGAAGCCTGTGGGTCCAAACCAAAGAAAAGTTCAAGAGATGTCATTCACCGAGAATGAATTATTTCTGAACAGTTCTGGGGTTCGAAGAAATTCAAGAGATGTCATTCACCGAGAATGAATAATTTCTTTGACAATTTCTAATAGTGACAGTCTGAGAAAAGGTTTACCGAGAATACTCAATTTCTCTTTTTTCCATATTATGTAAGCCCAAGAGAAGGCAAGACTGTATCTGGAAATCCTATGGGGATCTAGTTTTGACTGTATTAAAGAGTGATCAACTGGCTTTACCTAGTTCTAGACCTAGTTGCCGGGGAAAACTCTAAATAATTATACTAGTATATATACAGCTGATATATGACAAGTATTTAAAAGGATATGAAAATAGAGAGAGAAATTAATTTTCCAATTAATTAACTAAAACATGAAAATATTAATAAAAATAAAAATAAAGGGGAAATGGCAAAATGGCAAAATGGTCTGGGTGGGGTTTGAACCCACGACCATCAAACCAAACACACATGCGCGCTACCACTGGGGTGGTGATACATCCATGTATAAAAACCACCCCATAAATATATAAGGGGTGCCTTGTTTTAGGCCTGGGCAAGGCAAGGCAAGGCCAGCTTTTTGGCCATTTACGTGAAGCCTCTAACTTTCTCATTTCTCCATGGATTGGGACAAAATTTATATGCATCTGGCCAAGAATTTCCTAAGGAATCCAATGGTGGTCTTGGTTTTTTCAGATGAGGTCCCTATTTTAAAACCCGATGGTGGATTTGAAATAGGCCTATATTTTCATTTTCTATGCTAACACATGGTATAGGCAAGAATTACATGGCAAATTGGTTCAAACACAACATATATAACATGTATGAGATGTTTATGATCAGTGGACTTCAAAGCAATGCATAATTCAAAGAGTTCAAGCTGTCATGCACATACCTCTTGGAGCTTCTTGGGCTATTTGCCAAGTTCCTTGTGCAAGAAGTAATTTGATGCTTTGGACACTCTCAATTGATCCCTTAGAAGCTTTTAGAATGGTTGGAACCAGCTAGAATCCTCAGGAACAAGTTTTGGCTCTTTCTTGCAAAAGGGGCAAAAGTGACCAATATGTCAACTCTCTCAAATGGTGTTCCAGATTAGGGGAACCATTTGGGACAGTTTAAGGATGCTATTTGAAGTGTGTTTGAGGCCTGGTTTGGTTTTGGAAGTGACTGAATCAAGACATGGCTTGAAAAATGCAAAAAAAAATCAATTTTTGAGGTTTTGGAGGTTGACTTTGTGATTTTGGTGTTACATGTTAGTGTTTGGACAGCTTAGATACAACATATTAGAGGTGTTTGGATCATGAGCTGTGGTGGAATTGCTCTTTAACTCAAAAACTCAGGGATGCCTTGTAAAAGGAGGCATTTGGCCTAAAGAGAGGGATTTTGAAGAAAGCAAGTGTTGTGATGCTTT
This sequence comes from Lathyrus tuberosus, assembly GCA_022829125.1. Lineage (NCBI taxonomy): Eukaryota > Viridiplantae > Streptophyta > Magnoliopsida > Fabales > Fabaceae > Lathyrus > Lathyrus tuberosus. The sequence goes on along the minus strand of JALAZF010000005.1, from coordinate 18,115,835 downwards.
GGTGTACTCAAACTGAGCACAAATAAGCTCTATTTATAGTAGAGCAAGTTTGTTTTACAAGCAATAGTGAATGGCAGCTGCAGCAGGCCTTTGGCCAATTGTGATCAAATGGAATCTCAAGTCTCATCTAGCCATTGACTTGAGGTTAGAGCACAGGCCTAAGGTTATTTGGTTCAGGGATAAGTCTTGACTGAGCTTGGATAACATTGTCTTGATGAATGCCACCTCTATGCATCAGTTAAATGCTTTGAAACAAAATTGAATATTTGAAGCATCTTGAATTTTAGGGATGACATGCCTAAACATAGATTCATGGACTTGTGAGGCTGATGAATCAATGTTTGTCCCTTGGTTGTTCCCCCTTGAGGTGTGCAGATGGATAACCATGTTTGAATTTGCCCAAATTGATCAATTCGAGCACTAAGGCACAAATATGCCTTGCAAAAACAGTTTGCAGCAAGGCATGTTGCAGCTGTCATAACCTCTAGCTCAGGTGGAGTTTGATGGAGTTCTTGGATATTTTGGAAAGCTGACATATCCTATTTCAACATGATGTCCAACTTTGGTTTTGAATCAACTTGAATTATAATGAAAAATGCCTCTACATTTTGGAAAAAATAAGGCAGATTCTGACTTAGTGAAAATTTCACTAAGTGTTGAAAAAATGTCATTTTCATGTTTTTTGTGGTTTTGCTCAAACAATAACTCAAAATCCATGATGAATTGGAATGAGGTCTAGTTGACATATTTGAAGTATGTAACATGAACTTCAATCTGAGCTTTGAATGGGAGAAAAAGGCCTTAGGGTTAGAGAGATATGGCCTTGCAAAGTTGGTACCCTAGCCACTTGGTTCCATAACTTAGAAAAATTCTAAGTTTCTTATGGTTACCCCTTTAACAAGTTAACTCATTTTCTTTGATTTTTCTTGATGAATGATTATTCAAATAACATATTAACATTGTTTTAGGGTTAAGGAACCTTGGTTGACCGAAAATCCAAAAAGTCAAACTTTGACTTTTGTACAGTTGACTTTTTCCATCAGATGAAATTTTGACTTTGTGATCCTTTTGTGAAATCAATCCTTGGGCTTGATTAAACTTTGTGGATGCCCTTCAAGGGTATTTAGGGATGTCTTGGACCCTTCCCCAAAGTTTGAGATCAAGGGTAGGTCAAAAGTCAAGGATAAGGTTGACTTTTTCCATCAAAAACCCTAATTTGTGATCAAATGGTCTTGAGTTCTTGTGGCTTATAACTTGAGCTCTTTGAGTCAATCAAATATTTTAAACATGCCAATATGATATATTTGAGGTCTTTGAAGTTCATTTTGAAGCTTCAAGCCAGGCCTCACTTCACAAGTTAACTCAAGGGTTGAATTAGGTCAAAACCCTAATTCCTGATTTTTTGATAGATGGGCCTTTAAGGTGACTTTGCCATTGTGAATGGGCTCTTGAGATCCTTTTGAGATTATATGAATAAAACATTGAGGCATTGGCTCATGTCCAGATGGAAATTTCATCTGGAGGCCTCAGTCGACCAAAACCCTAATTTGGGGACACATGCGATCTTGAGGCTTGATCCACTTAGAAAGTTGCAACTTTGTGCTTGATTCTTGATGTGGGAGTCCTCTTGATCCTTTGTGGATGTTTGAGAGGCTAGACAAGTTGAAGATCATGTCATTTCTTGATTGATCATTTGTCTAAGTGCTTTGAGAGGGCTTAAAACCCTAATTCTTGATTGTAGTGAATGCTCACCCATCTTTAGGGAGACTGATGAGGCATGATGGTACATCCATATTGTGATGATGATTTGCACAATGATGTGAAATCTTGGTGGTCAAAATTTGGGGTATGACAGATGCCCCTATTTAATTTTCTTGGACCGGAAGGCGTGAATGGCGAAGGTATTCGGGGATTCGAGGTGCAAGAGGATTAAATATCGGAATACCCGAAATTTTGATGGAAGTTATGAATGGCAGTTCGCTCATCCATCTTCTTTTGCTAAGCAATTATGCTTAGAAAAGGGTGAAACTTCCCCTCGATCCTGGTCTTCAGCCAAGGAACTGGTCTTAGTTTCTGATATAAACTTCCCCTCGATCCTAGTCTTCAGCCAGGGAACTGGTCTCAGTTTTTTTTGTCAATAAACTTCCCCTCGATCCCGATTTTCAGCCACGGAACTGGTCTCAGTTTCTGATATAAACTTCCCCTCGATCCTAGTCTTCAGCCAAGGAACTGGTCTCAGTTTCTTTTGTCAATAAACTTTCTTGACAAGGGACGCTATGTGTAGCGGTTTTCCTTAAACTTCTCGCCGAATTTCCTAGGGAGATGCCATTTGACAGGAAAAAGTTTTGATGTCAGACTTGTTGGGGAACCCATTCGTATGAGTTGTAGAGGTGTTCAAACTTCTCTATTGGAGACGCTATTTGTTGACTCTACTGGGGAAAACAAGTCTCTTGAGAAACTGCTTTCTGCTTGGGGATACTACATCATACTTTTCTTCAAAATCTTTTCGGAGAAATGCCATGTGATGTAATCCCATTTGGAGGTGCTGATGACCTTGTTGACAGAAAACCCTTCGGAGAGAAACTGATGTATTGTCGAGTCTTCGGTTGAGAGGCTTTCTCTGGGGATTTTCCTTAATTCGGGAAAGCGAAAATGTCATCTTCAAAGGTGAAGAGTGATGTTCTGAAGGTGTCGGTAGAATGACTTCTTTCCCTTCAGAGGTTCAAGTAATCAAAGTGGTCGAGGACCAATTTCATCCCAGAAATAAACTAGGGAGAGATTGCTTAGATGATTCGCTTCCTGGTGAGGAAAGAACTGACAACTTGATTGACAAGAGGACTTTACCACTTAGAGTTAAGACTGACTAGAGTGATAGTGATGCAATATGAATATGAATGTGAATCAATAATGCATGATGTATGTATGTTTATGCTGACAAAACTGACGCGACATATAGACTAATAGATGAACACAACTGGATACTCGGCCACGGCTAGGGTCAAAGAAGTACCATTTGGTCCAAAATAGCAATTCTGCCTTGCTTAGGAGGGATAGTCCTTGTGGGGAAAAATGTTGGTCGGGCTTAGGAGGTAAGAACTCTGCCGGGGATATCAGATGGAACATTCGCATCTGACACAGCTGATCCTTCATTCAGGCATACTGGTTCGAGAAGGAGTACTTTGATTCTGCACTTTGAAGCTTAATCGTCTTTGGAAGAAGCGATCGGCGTTCTTTTTGCCTGGATTCTACTTTGAGATTTCCAATCCACCGGGATGATTTTTTTGCTTGTGTCTCTAATTTTTGCCTGGACCGCCTTTTCGGATTTTCAATCCACTGAGACGTTTTTTTTATTAGGCGAAGTATTTCTTGACTACGTCAACATTCGTGGGATAGGCAAACTCTTCTCTGTCCATGGTTGCGAGTCTCAAGGCACCGCCTGAGAAAGCTTTCTTGACCACATAGGGGCCGTCATAATTCGGAGTCCATTTTCCCCGGGAATCAATGAGAAATGATTGTATCTTCTTGAGCACAAGGTCACCTTTTCTAAAGACACGGGGTCGAACCTTTTTGTCGAAGGCTTTCTTCATTCTTTGCTGATACAACTGACCGTGACATAGAGCCGTTATTTGATTTTCTTCGATCAGGTTTAATTCTTCGTGTCGTCTTTGACACAATTCAGCCTTTGTTAACATAGTTTCCATCAATACCCGGATTGATGGGATCTCTACTTCTATAGGAAACATTGCTTCCATGCCATATACTAGAGAGAAAGGGGTCGTCCCTGTTAAAGTACGGACAGATGTGCGATAACCGTGAAGAGCAAACGGCAGCATTTCATGCCAGTTTTTGTAGGTTACAACCATCTTTTGAACGATCTTCTTGATGTTCTTGTTAGCCGCTTCTACCGCGCCGTTCATCTTAGGTCGGTAGGGAGATGAGTTATGGTGTTCGATCTTGAACTCAGTGCGCAACTCTTTCATCATCTTATTATTTAAGTTAGATCCATTATCCGTAATAATCTGACTCGGAACACCATAAAGGCATATGAGATTGTTTTTGATAAATCGGACCACCACTTGTCGGGTTACATTGGCGTATGATGCTGCTTCGACCCACTTGGTGAAGTAATCAATGGCTACCAGGATGAACCGATGTCTGTTCGAAGCTTTGGGTTCGATCATGCCAATCATGTCGATTCCCCATATAGAGAAAGGCCACGGGGAAGAAAGAACTTTGAGATGTGTTGGTGGTACATGGATTTTATCTGAGTATATCTGACACTTATGACATCTCCTCATGTACTTATAGTAATCGGATTCCATTGTCAACCAATAGTACCCTGCTCTCCGAATTTTTCTCGCCATTGTGTGTCCGTTGGCATGAGTGCCAAAGGATCCTTCGTTAATTTCTTTTATCAGCATGTTTGCTTCTGGTCTGTCTATGCATCGGAGCAAGACCATGTTGAAATTTCTCTTATAGAGTGTATCACTGCTCAGGAAAAAACTGCCAGTCAGTCTCCTGAGGGTTTTCCTATCTTTTCTTGATGCCCCAGGTGGGTACTCTTGTTTCTGAAGGAAGCATTTGATATCGTGATACCAAGGTTTGTCGTCTATGACTGCTTTAATTATGAAGATGTAAGCGGGACTTTCGAGGCGCATTATGTCAATCTTAGGTATGTCATTCCATTGACCTACACTAATCATGGAAAAGAGAGTGGCTAGTGCATCAGCCATGTGATTCTCTTCATGAGGGATGTGATGAAACTCGATTCTGTTGAAGAATGGTAACAACCATCTTGCGTAATCTTTCTAAGGAATCAGCCCTGATTGATACGTGTTCCAATCTCCTTTGATTTGATTGATAACCAGGGATGAGTCTCCATACACATCCAAGTTCTTTATCCTTAAGTCAATCGCTTCTTCGAGACCCATGATACAAGCTTCGTATTCGGCCTCGTTGTTTGTACACTTGAATGTTAATCTGGCGGTGAAAGGAATGTGGGTACCCTGAGGTGTTATGATGATTGCCCCAATTCCCTTTGCATAACGGTTGATAGCTCCGTCAAATATTAGTCCCCATTAGGAACCTGGTTCTGGCCCTTCACTGGGTAGCGGTTCATCGCAATCTTTCATTTTCAAATACATGACATCTTCGTCTGGGAAATAAAATCCGACTGATTCCTGATTGTCAATCGGTTGATGAGCCAAATGATCGGCTAAAATACTTCCTTTGACGGCTTTCTGAGTATTGTACTCGATGTCATATTCCGATAACAACATCTACCAACGGGCAATCCTTCCCGTGAGAGCAGGTTTTTCAAAGACATACTTGATTAGATCCATTTCGGAGATTAACCAAGTAGTGTGATGAATCATATATTGGCGAAGATGTTTGGCTGCCCAAGCCAGAGCACAGCAAGTTTTCTCAAGCATAGTGTACCGCGTCTCACAGTCGGTAAACTTCTTGCTCAAATAGTAGATGGCAGATTCTTTTCTTTTCGGTTCGTCTCGCTGGCCAAGTACACAACCCATTGATTCTTCCAAGACTATTAGGTAGATGATCAGTGGTCTTCCTTCCACTAGAGGTGATAGAATCGGTGGATTTAACAGGTATTCCTTGATACTGTCGAAGGCAGTCTGGAAGTCTTCTGTCCACACGCAACCCTGATTCTTTTTTAGTAATTTGAAGATTGGCGTGCATGTCACGGTCATGAGGAATATGAATCTGGAAATGTAATTCAAACTTCCCAAGAACCCCCTGACTTGCTTTTCAGTCTTTGGAGAAGGCATTTCTTGAATGGCCTTTACCTTGTCAGGATCAACCTCAATTCCTTTTTGGCTGACGATGAACCCTAACAGTTTCCCTAAACGGACACCGAATGTGCATTTATTAGGATTCAAGCAGAGTTTGTACTTTCTCAGACGCTCGAATAGTTTTGATAGGTGGGTCACATGCTCCTTTTCTGTCATAGATTTGGCAATCATATCATCGACATACACATCTATTTCTTTGTGCATCATGTCGTGAAACAGAGTAGTCATGGCCCTTTGATAGGTTGCCCCAGCGTTCTTCAAACCGAACGACATTACCTTGTAACAAAAGGTGCCCCATGGGGTGATGAATGAAGTTTTATCCATGTCTTTCGGAGCCATTTTTATCTGATTATAGCCCGAGAATCCATCCATGTAGGAGAAAACTTTGAGCATCGCTGTGTTGTCAACCAGCATGTCAATGCGCGGTAAAGGAAAGTCGTCCTTTGGACTGGCCTTGTTCATATCCATGTAGTCTACGCACATTCTGACCTTTCCGTCCTTTTTCAGAACTGACACTATGTTGGCCAACCATTGAGGATATTCTGAGGTGGCGAGGAAACCTGCGTCAATCTGTTTTTGTACTTCCTCTTTGATTTTGATGGCCATATTCGGGTGAGTTCTTCTCAAACTTTATTTTACTGGCGGACATTCTAATCTTAACGGTAGGTGATGTTCCACGATGCTGGTATCCAACCCTGGCATATCCTGATAAGACCAAGCGAATACATCGGGAAATTCTTTGAGAAGCTTTATCAAACCTTCTTTGACAGTCGGACTGAGCAGTGCCCCAATCTTGATTTCTTTCCTCTCTTCTTCTGAACCCAAGTTGACCATTTCCAACGGCTCTTTGTGAGGTTCAATGGACCTTTCCTCTTGTCTGAGTAATCGGGAGATCTCTTCCGGAATTTCTTCGTCATTTTCTTCTTCAGCCTCAAATACCGGGAATTCAAAGTTGGGAGAAGGCATTGGATCGTATGTTTCAATGAGGTTTAAAACAAGCAATCTGCATGACGTGATGATTTATTTTTATAAAAGATAGAGAGAATGCAATAGCGTGTGCAGTGTATTTTCTGAAAAATGCCTATTTTTATTATTTGAGTTGTTTTTAGGATTACCATTTTCTTAAAAAGTGAAAAGAGAAAACAGCAATAACTGCGGAAATTACAGAACGACATTATTTTATTTATGATTTTGTCGATTCTTGAAACTACAGCCCTATAAAACAAAACTATGTCGCTTTGGGAAAAGCGAAGAGGGATATTTACAGAAAGTGAGCCCTATCAAAACATCCGTTTCACCTGGGCAGGGTGAAAGGTTAAAACAAAGATGGCAATTACTTAGACTTATGGACGATTTTTGGGACATCGACGGCAACCCATTGGCGGCGAACTCCTCGGTGAATCACAAAGTCTGGTACCTTCTTTCTTGACTTGTCTTAAGAAATAACGCTGATTTCTGGTGGAGCAGAATCGTTGGAATCTGTCTCCCAGGCAGAGTTGTCGTAGGAGGATTCTTCTGTTGTATTTTGCACAATGTTTGCACTCTCAGGTGGATCTTTCCATCCAGTTGGCTGAATGTCTTCGAGCCTGATACGGGAGCTTTCGAGAGCGGTGTACTTGACCAAGTAGTCGAATTTACCACTCGGCTGTCATAAGGTGTCCCATACTTCAGTGGAACTAGAGGAGTCATCCCTTTCTATGATGTTGACCTCAGGAAAAGAATAGTTGATGAACTCTAACCCCGCAATCTTTGCAAATTCATCGTCGTGCTGGATATTTTCTGAATGCTCTGAGTAATGATCCCATGAAGTGGTGGGGACACAGGTATTCTTTTCAATGATGCTTAGTTGATAAGCGTCGTTGGGCTGACTCTTCTGCCCCAAGTCTTCTGTATATGGCTGCTAGATAGGCAGGCCATCCATTGAGCCATAGTAGTCGTGGTTAAAGTTGTCTTTCATCAGAGTATCCTAATGAGTTAGGCGGAGCACGGCATCCTTCCGGATCACAATCTCCGTATATCATTTTGACGTCTGATCTTGGTATATATCTCGGGGTCTGTGCAGGATAGAAAAATGGCGTAGGCACCTCTTCCTGAGACATATAACCTTCTTCGTTAAGATAGGACTTCCACTCTTCATCTGTGTCGGAGGAATCACCCTCATTGATGGTATGTACCTCTTGAGGTACTGGGTGAAGGAAACCTCCACTGTGGAAGAAGTCCTGAATGGGATGAAAACTTTCATTATTAGTAGCAGTCTGGGTACAGGTTGAGGAAAAGCTAAGACCCTTCTTAGTTTTGTTATCAGTGGGAATAACAAGTTGTCCCCATCCTTTTACATTGTTACTTTTGATCACTTCGAGAGCATATTTGTACGAGGAAATTGATGTTCCCTTTTCTGATTGGTTGTCATTGCTCACCGAAAGTGCTTGGAACTGGGTTCCAACAACCTCCTCTGGTTCTACACAAGCGGACGACGATAAGTTGCTCATGATCAAGGCTTGCTCTCCACAGACTGTGACTAGTTGGTCATTCTTGACAAACTTTAGCTTCTCGTGAAGTGTCAAAGTGACTGCCCCAGCCTCGTGTATCCAAGGTCTTCCTAACAAACAGCTGTATGCTGCCCGGATGTCCATGACCTGGAAAGTGACTTGGAAAGTGTGAGGACCGATAGTTATGGGAAGATTGATTTAGCCGATAACTGTTTTTCGGGATCCGTCAAATGCTTTGACGATGACCTCACTGTCTCTCATCAGAGATCCTTGAAATGATAGTCGTATTAGAGTAGACTTTGGCATAACAATCAGAGTTGATCTGGTACCTACCAGTACGCTGGCTAAAGCATCTCCCTGGCAGTTGACTGTAATGTTAAGTGCCATGTTGTGACTTTTTCCTTTTTCCAGCAGTTCCTCATCACTGAATCCTAAGTTGTTGCCGGAAGTGATGTTGGAGATGATGCTGTCAAATTGTCTTATTGTTACAACTTGTTCCACAAAGGCCTGCTCTAAGAATTTTTGTAGAGCCTCTCTGTGGGCTTCGGAACTGAGTAAAAGATATAGCACCGAGATTTTTGAAGGAGTATGCAATAGTTGATCAACAATGTTGTACTCACTCTTTTGGATGAGCTTCAGTATCTCATCGTTGTTCTTTGAAAGGTCGGAATCACTGGATTGACTGACTGGTCGAATGGGAACTTCTGTTTGAGGTTCCTTTTCTTTGTTGGGTTCTCCAACTCCTCTGTTGAAGATCCGACCGCTCCGTGTTACTCGACTGATGTCTGCAATATTCACGACGGAAGGTAATGGAGTTTCCCTTCCATTCTCAATTGTTGTTACACCGTATTTGTAAGGGATAACCTTATCGGATTTATACGGTACTGGTCCCGGCAGATATATAACTACAAGAGCCTTTCGATTTTTTTGACCATCGTAGCTGGCCTCGATTGGTTTGAGATTGAGAATCTTTCCACTATCGAGAAGAACTCTTGATTCATGGAGTAGAGGGATTATGGCGCATACTTCTTTGGCCACTTCTCATTCAGGGATTAAGACAGCTTCTTTGTCTCGATCGGGAAGATAGTCTGACAATATGTTGACTAGACCAGAGCTTGAACATGGTTGAATCTCTTTGTGGTCCAACTGACTTTGAAGGGCCGCTCGCACGAGGTAGCGTCCTTGGTTATCCTCCGAGCAAACTCTACAGCGCTCATAGTTATGCGGTGGCACCCGGCCACGTCCGCTTTGTATGCAGTGTAACCTCATTAGATCTATTTCCATTAATCGAACATCCTGACTTTGATGCCTAGTAGGGTTCCCGTTAATCATACTGACTTGCTGCGTGTCTTCATCTAGATAGATCGGAAGCCACCAGTGGTTCAACAAGTGTTGAAGCATTCTTTGAATGAGAGCACATCCTTGGTCACTCTCACGACATACTTCACAGTTCTGATAGTCATGTGAAGTTAGAAAACCGAGCTGGACTTGCTTAGCGTGTAATTCCACCAAGCTGGTATTCATTAAGCGAACATCAAAGAGTTGGATCATGTTAACTTGATAATGACTTTTATCACGGTAATCCTGGATCCATCCAAGATCCATCTGACACTGGAGGGCCCCTTGTTCAAAAGAGTATCCCTGATTATTTACCGAGCAGATCAGACAGGAATCGTAATCGTGCCATGGCAGATCATGATGCTGGCTTTGCCTTGAGTGTATTGCCACCAAGTTGACATTCAATGCACGGATGTCGTGGTTTTGAATGATGTTGGAATTTGTATAAGTCATGTTGACCTCACGGATTTAGTAATCTTGGATCCATCCGAGATCCATCTGTTCATATAGAGCTGATTGCACTACGGAACATCCTTGATTATTTTTAGAGCAGATATCACATGGGTGATAGTTGTGAAATGGTACATGCCCGTATCCGCTCTGTCTACAATGCATCTTGACCAGGTTGGTTCCGAATAAGAGTACATCGTGAATTTGGTAGCTATGGTTAGACTCTTCCTCTATCAAATTTACTGCAGCTTTCTCGTGTTGAGGCAACGGGTTCATCTGAACATTTGGATTTTTATCCTTGAAGGATAAGACCCCATTCCTGACAAGCTTCTGCACATCGGATTTGAAGCTGAGACAGTTTTCTATGTTATGCCCTTGTCCTCCTTGATGGTAAGGGCAGGTCTGATCCGCTTTGAACCAAAAAGGCGGATTTTCCGGTACTGTAAGAGGAGACGTAGTCTGGACTTGCCCCTTGACTAGTAGTAGTGGAAACAGTTTTGCGTACAACATCGGTATAGGGTCAAACCCTGGTGGTCGCGTTGCACGGTTGTTGTTGTACTGAGGACGAGCCTGCTGAAGAGGTTGTTGCGCCTTTTGTAGATATCGTTGTTGATTCGGTTGGCTCTGAGCAACCTGAGGTTGATACGTTGGTACAGGCACAGGGTTAATAGCAGGAGTTATCGCTGCTACTGGTTGGTACCGTCGCCTTTTCTTTTCGAGAGAGATATTACCAGTATCTTGCTCTTTTTTCTTAGGGAAAGTACTACCGTATCTTTTGGTACTGCTTGATGGTCCGGCATCTTTGACCAGACATCCTTCTCGGACTGCTTCTTCAAGACAAACTCCCATGCTTACCATCTCAGTAAAGTCGCTGGGCGCACTGTCGACCATTCGGTTGTAGTAAAATAAGCTCAAGGTTTTCAAAAAGATCTTTGTCATCTCTTTTTCCTCAAGAGGTGGACAAATCTGGGCGGCAATTTCACGCCATCTCTGAGCATATTCCTTAAAGATTTCTTTGTCCTTCTGCGACATGGCTCAGAGTTGATCTTTGTCTAGTGCCATGTCCAGGTTATACTTATATTGTTGGACAAAGGCAGCGCCAAGATCTCTGAAAGTAATGATCTTAGTGCGGTTTAAACCCATGTACCATTTGAGTGCGGCACCAATTAAACTATCTTGGAAGTAGTGGATCAGTAGCTGTTAGTTCTCTGTCTGAGTTGACATCTTTCGAGCGTACATCACCAAATGACTCTGAGGGCAAGAGTTGCCCTTGTATTTCTCAAATTCGGGCACCTTGAATTTATGCGGAATTTTCACATTGGGGACCAAACAAAGGTCTGCGGCATCCTTTCCGAATAGATCCTGAACGCGAATGGCATGCAGTTCCTTCTGCATCTCCAAGAATTGCTCTTGGAACTCATTCAGTCTGTCGTACATACTTTCATTTCCACCAGAAGGTATCTGTGGAATCTGTCCTTCCGGGACAGTGTGTACCATGGGTGGTGGTATAGTCATTACGGCAGTGACTCTTGGTACTTCCCTATCCCAAAGTTTGTAACCTTCAGGAGTTACTATTATGCCCCTTATATCTTCGCTTTCCCGAAGTTTGTAACCTTCAGGCCCATCGGTTCCTGCTGCAGTTTCCGGATCTTCCGTGATCGGCGGAATATATCCTTTCGGGATATAGTTAAGTGGCATGCCCCAGGGACGATCTTTAGGCATGTTGTACTGAGGATCATATGTAACATCACGGCAAAATATACAAAATATCAGAGTAAAATCACCTCATAAGGGTGCACATTTCTCAACAAAACTCAAATAAACACATTTGCTCCGTAACCAACGGGTTTTCATCAAAATAACTCAAAAACCCTTCTTATGGCAGCGGAACTCGATAATTCAAAATAAAAAGGTTTTTAACAAAAGCCCTCAAAATAGGCAGCAAACCCACCATAACCACAAATACTCAAAAAGGTTTTATGCTAACCCATAACATCAAACAACAACAAATAATTCAACATGAATCGACTCGAAGACCCAACCCGATGTTACACTATCAGAGCAAGACCCTCTACATCGACCAAAAGCAAATAGACTTCAAGGTCCTCGAAAGCATCCGCAGCTAAACCTGATCACCTACACGTTACCCACGTGGAGGCAACATTCAAACAGGCAGGGTGAGTAATCACAATTCATAATAATCATTATAAAACAAGATATACATAAAATGACATCATCATCATAAATACAACATCAACAGGGAAAACATCAGGAAACACTATATCACAATTCATCAATGTCACGAAAAATGCAATGCACAACAAGACTCATGCATGTGGTACCAATCGTCACAAAGGATGGACACCAGGCCATCAACCCTCCAAAGATCCCCGTCAATAGGATCGATCCCGCAATCGGAACTGGAGCACATCATAATTACCTCATATCCGCACAATGGGAATGAAGCGTCGTCACAGAGTATGCATATGAATGCATGATACACAAACGTCAATACTCATCATCATCAAAACATCATTATGTGCATCTTCATTCATCAAAACATCATGTTCGTCATGTCGTCATTTATTCATCAAAACATCATGCGTCAATGTCTTATCATCATACACCATACATAAACAACTTCTGGTCATCAATATACGTCATAGTAATTCATATCGTCAAGTAATCATCATACGTTAAATATACACAGTTCATAATCACTAATATTCTCATGAAATTCATCTCGTCAAGTACTCATCAAAACATCACGAAATCATCACGTCATAATCATCATTAACGTCACTAACATCATGGTAAAACATCATAAATATCACAGCATCAAACACCAGAACAGCACAGCCACAGAAACGAAATCTCGCGAAACAGCAGACGTTCGCTCCAGGATTCTCCTAGCGAACCTGTTCGTTGTGGCCTTCACCTAGCGAAGCGGCCAGCGAACCTCACAGATCTCACACTCAACACCAGAAACCCAAACATCTGTCATGCTCGCCCCCAAATTTGCCTAGCGAAGCCATTCGCTGGGCGAGACTTCTAGCGAATCCCTAAAGCCCCTTCAGAAACACCTATGCATTTACATTCTTGTTATCGTGCATTCGCTGCGCTGTTCGCTTAGCGAACGATAGCGAACATTCGCCTAGCGAAGCAATGGTTCTCCTAGCGAACCTGCGATTACAGCAAATCGCTGCTACACATCAGTAGCTCCCAAACCTCCAAGGTACCTGCGATTACAGTCCCCATCAACCCAAAAACATCCCTATAACAGTTCTAATATATCACAGGATTTAAAGGCCTAAAACCTACATCTGTTAGGTCGATTCGTGACCCTAAGGGAAACCTTAAATCCCCTAAACCTTTAAAACTCTCAAGCTTCATATAAACTCCATAATTCCTTCACCACATGGATAAAACTACAACAACGGGGAAATCTTCCCCAAAGGTCTATTTTACCGATTAAATTTGACTCTTATTAATCGATCTCACAAAATGCCCTCAAAGTCATAAGTTTACCTCAAAACCCATAAACCCTCATAAACCTCAAAATCACCAAATCCACTTCATTCAATCGAATCCTATAATGAAAACAATGAAAGGCAATTACTCCCCATACTTTATATTGTCGATCCAATGAGTTCTTCTTGAGCCTTTGGAAACCTTCACGAAAATCCTCGCCTTCTCCCTTTTTCCTCAGAGCTCTGCACTTTCTCCTTATTTTCACGATTCCACAAAATGAATCCTAATTTTCCTCAATTCCTCCTTTTTGGTTAAATTAACTCTTGGGCCTCAAAATTAGGCTTTCTTCATAATTCCCTCACTAATTCTTTTTAAATGTCCGTCTTACCCTTAATTCCTCTAATATTATTTTAAATTAATAATAATACTAATATATTCATATTATATACTATTATTTACTTAAAATAACCAAAACTTTACAAAAACACCGACATCGACACAATCCACCAAAAATCACAGAAATTCACGAATATAATATTTAAATGAATTAAATAAATATTCTTACGAAATTTGGGGTGTTACAATTCTCCCCCACTTAAAGAATTTTCGCCCCCGAAAATTACCTCAAGGAAGTAGAGTCGGATACGACTCCCTCATCTGATCTTCACGTTCCCAAGTCCAACTTTCGCCAGCTGGTCTACCCCACAACACCTTCACTAAAGCTATGTCTTTACCCCACAATTGCTTCATATCTCGACCGTCGATATGCACCGGCAATGCTTCCACAGTCAGATTCTCCCTCACTTGTACATCATCCATCTGAATCACATGCGACAGATCCTGAATGTACTTCCTCAACTGAGACACATGGAACACGTCATGCAAATTCGCAAGTGACGGTGGTAAAGCAATTCGATAGGCTACCTCTCCTATCCTCTGCGATATCTGATATGGACCAACAAAACATGGAGTGAGCTTCCTAGACTTCAAAGCTCGACCCACACCAGTCATTGGCGTCACTCTCAAAAACACATGATCTCCCTCTTGGAATTCAAGTGCCTTCCTCCTCTTGTCATGGTAACTCTTCTAACGACTCTGCGAAGCTTTCATCCTCTCTTGGATCTTCTTAATCTTCTCAGTCGTCTCTTGCACAATTTTAGGTCCGAGTACAACACTCTCTCCCGACTCATACCAACACAAAGGAGTCCTACACCTTCTCCCATACAAAGCTTCGTAGGGCACCATTCCAATACTAGCATGAAAACTATTATTGTACGTGAACTCAATCAACGGCAAATGGCTATCCCACGATCCTTTATGATCCAACACACAAGCCCTCAGAAAATCCTCTAAAAATTGGATCGTCCTTTCTGTCTGACCGTCCGTCTGCGGATGATAGGCAGAACTCATCCTCAACTTGGTACCCAACGCATCTTGCAAACTCTTCCAGAATCTCGATGTAAACCTCGGATCTCTATCCGACACAATACTCGAAGGTACCCCATGTAACTTCACAATCTCCTCAATATACATCTCGGCTAGCTTCTGCATGGAATGATTAATCTTCATCGGTAAGAAATGAGCCGACTTAGTTAATCTATCCACGATCAACCAAATTGAATCATTTCCCTTAGCAGTCTTCGACAATCCCACCACAAAATCCATGGAAATGCTATCCCATTTCCATTCTGGAATCCTCAATGGTTGCATCATACCTAAAGGCTTCTGATGCTCAACCTTCGACTTCTGACAAGTCAAACACGCATAAACAACCTCCGCAACATCCTTCTTCATACCTGGCCACCAAAACAACTTCTTCAAATCCTGGTACATCTTCGTAGCACCGGGATGAATACTTAGTCTACTTCGATGCCCTTCTTCAAGAATGCTCTTCTTAATATCTGGAACATATGGGACACACACCCTGTCTCTGGACATCATCACACCATTCTCATCAATTCGGAAATCTCCTCCGTTACCTTGGTTGATCAAAGTCAACTGGTCAACTAGCTTCAAGTCAGATTGTTGTCCCACTCTGATCTCTTCCAGAATACCACTAGTCAACTACAACATTCCCAACTTCACACTGTCAGAGGTCTCCTCACATACCAAACTCAAATCTCTGAATTGCTCAATTAATTCCAACTCTTTCACCATGAGCACCGACATATGCAATGACTTCCTGCTCAATGCATCGGCCACCACATTAGCTTTGCCCGGATGATAACTTAAATCAAAATCAAAATCTTTCAACAGCTCTAACCACCTCCTCTGCCTCAGATTCAATTCCTTCTAATCAAATAAGTACTTCATACTTTTATGATCATTGAACACTTCAAATTTAGAGCCAAACAGATAATGTCTCCAAATCTTCAACACAAACACCACCGCGGCCAATTCCAAGTCATGTGTAGGATAGTTCCTCTCATGAACTTGCAATTGTCTCGAAGCATAGGCAACAACTTATCCATTTCGCATCAACGCTCCACCAAGGCCCATCTTCGACGCATCACAATACACCACAAAAGATTCACTCGGATTAGGAAAAATCAACACTGGAGCAGTAGTCAATCTCTTCTTCAATTCCACGAAACTCTCTTCACAAGTAACATCCCACACAAAAGCTTGACCTTTTCGAGTCAATTGAGTCAAAGGTAATGCCAACTTAGAAAAGCCTTCAATAAACTTGCGGTAATAACCCGCCAATCCCAGAAAACTTCGTATCTCAGTAATAAACTTTGGAGTCTCCCACTGTAACACAGCATCAATCTTCGAGGAATCAACAGCAATCCCACCACTTGAAATCACATGGCCCAGAAAACTTACTTCCTTCAATCAAAACTCACACTTGGATAGCTTTGCATACAACTTCTTCTCCTTCAGTACTTGCGACACAGTTCTCCAATGCTCAGCATGCTCTTCTTCAGGCTTGGAGTATATCAGAATATCGTCAATAGAAACCACCATAACTTATCTAAACACTCAAGAAAATTCCGATTCATATACTCCATGAATACCAGGTGCATTAGACACACCAAACATCATCACAGTATACTCATAGTCACCATACCTTGTCCGAAAAGCTGTCTTCGAAATATCATCAGGCTCAACACGAAACTGATGATAACTAGACCTCAAATCAATCTTGATAAACACACAGGCATCTACTAACTGATCCATCAATTCCTCAATCCTCGGAAGCAGACACTTATTCTAGGTCATCACTTTATTCAACTGCCGATAATCAACACACAACCTCATACTTCCATCTTTCTCCTTCACCGACCACACAGGAGCACCCCACAGGGAAACACTCGGTCGAACAACTTCACCCCAAGCAATTCTTCTAGTTATTCCTTCAATTTTCCTAACTCAGAAACATACATCTCATATGCAATCAGTGACATCAAGCCTGCATCAAGTACCAGGTCGATAACAAGTTTCACTCCACACTACGGTGGTACATCACTGATATCTCATAGGAACACCTCCAAATAGTCACACACCACCGCATCCCTTATGCCTTCCAATAATCCAACATCATAACACCTTTGCACCATCTTTCACAGACTCACCCACTTGCTTCACAGAACAACAACTCTTCACCTTCGTCGAAATTAGATTCAGGTGGTCATCAGGAATTACACACCCTCGGCATATCACTAGCCACCACCCTGTTCTCTATCCCTCAAAAGCAGACATCAACAATACCTGATTGTTCTCCTCAAGATATCCCAACTTGACCGACAGGCAAGAGACTCTAGCTCGCCTCCTCTTCAAATCTAATAGTCTGCATCGACTCAACAAAACAATCCGCAAGCATTCGGCTTAACCCCAACAATTCACTGCGCACACTACTCAAGTTCGCAAGACACGTCTATCCCACCTAACATGATCCCGTCTATTATCAACAAGAGATTAAGGGTGATCAGTTCCTCAATTTATCAATAACAGCCGATATCATGAGGCGGTATAAACTATCTCCACCAACTATCGCAGCGTCCAACAACACACTTAGCCAATACTCCACACTCGAAACACCTTGGAGAAGCACCATCTTCTCCCCCACTTGTTCCATTCCCAATCTGCAAATGGAAAACAAAACAAGCATCAACAGTGTTTTTACGCACATGTCGCACACTAGGGAAAAATACAACATTAGACAACCTGGCAGGACGGACCGACCTGCTCTGATACCACTAATGTAACCCCCTTTTCTACCCCACAAATAATCACGGCAAAATACACAAAATATCAGAGTAAAATCACCTCATAAGGGTGCACATTTCTCAACAAAACTCAAATAAACACATTTGCTCCGTAAACAACAGGTTTTCATCAAAATAACTCAAAAAGCCTTCTTATGGCAGCGAAACTCGATAATTCAAAATAAAAAGGTTTTTAATAAAAGCTCTCAAAATAGGCAGCAGACCCACCATAACCACAAACACTCAAAAAGGTTTTATACCAACCCATAACATCAAACAACAACAAATAATTCAACATGAATCGACTCGAAGACCCAACCCGATGTTACACTATCAGAGCAAGACCCTCTACATCGACCAAAAGCAAATAGACTTCAAGGTCCTCGAAAGCATCCGCAGCTAAACCTGATCACCTGCACGTTACCCACGTGGAGGCAACATTCAAACAGGCAGGGTGAGTAATCATAATTCATAATAATCATTATAAAACAAGATATACATAAAATGGCGTCATCATCATAAATACAACATCAACAGGGAAAACATCAGGAAACACTATATCACAATTCATCAATGTCACGAAAAATGCAATCCACAACAAGACTCATGCATGTGGTACCAATCGTCACAAAGGATGGACACCAGGCCATCAACCCTCCAAAGATCCCCGTCAATAGGATCGATCCCGCAATCGGAACCGGAGCACGTCATAATTACCTTATATCCGCACAATGGGAATGAAGCGTCGTCACAGAGTATGCATATGAATGCATGATACACAAATGTCAATACTCATCATCATCAAAACATCATTATGTGCATCATCATTCATCAAAACATCATGTTCGTCATGTCGTCATTTATTCATCAAAACATCATGTGTCATCGTCTTATCATCATACACCATACATAAACTACTTCTGGTCATCAATATATGTCATAGTAATTCATATCGTCAAGTAATCATCATACGTTAAATATACACAGTTCATAATCATCAATATTCTCATGAAATTCATCTCGTCAAGTACTCGTCAAAACATCACAAAATCATCACGTCATAATCATCATTAACGTCACTAACATCATGGTAAAACATCATAAATATCACAGCATCAAACACCAGAACAGCACAGCCACAGAAACAAAATCTCGCGAAACAGCAGACGTTCGCTCCAGGATTCTCCTAGCGAAATCTCGCGATTACAGCAAATCGCTGCTACGCATCAGTAGCTCCCAAACCTCCAAGGTGCCTGCAATTACAGTCCCAATCGACCCAAAAACATCCCTATAATAGTTCTAATATATCACAGGATTTAAAGGCCTAACACCTACGTCTGTTAGGTCGATTCGTGACCCTAAGGGAAACCTTAAATCCCCTAAACCTTTAAAACTCTCAAGCTTCATATAAACTCCATAATTCCTTCACCACGGGGATAAAACTACAACAACGGGGAAATCTGCCCCAAAGGTCTATTTTACCGATTAAATTCGACTCTTATTAATCGATCTCACAAAATGCCCTCAAAGTCATAAGTTTACCTCAAAACCCATAAACCCTCATAAACCTCAAAATCACCAAATCCACTTCATTTAATCGAATCCTATAATGAAAACAATGAAAGGCAATTACTCCCCATACCTTAGATTGTCGATCCGATGAGTTCTTCTTGAGCCTTTGGAAACCTTCACGAAAATCCTCGCCTTCTCCCTTTTTCCTCAGAGCTCTGCACTTTCTCCTTATTTTCACGATTCCACAAAATGAATCCTAATTCTCCTAAATTCCTCCTTTTTGGTTAAATTAACTCTTGGGCCTCAAAATTGGGCTTTCTCCATAATGCCCTCACTAATTCTCTTCAAAAGTCCGTCTTACCCTTAATTCCTCTAATATTATTTTAAATTAATAATAATACTAATATATTCATATTATATACTATTATTTACTTAAAATAACCAAAACTTCACAAAAACACCGACATCGACACAATCCACCAAAAATCACAGAAATTCACGAATATAATATTTAAATGAATTAAATAAATATTCTTACAAAATTTGGGGTGTTACATCATACGTCTCCACTATGGGAGTAGATGTGATCTCTAAGATCACAATCCGTTGTTGTTGCCTCTGAGTTGTTGCCAGAGATTGCATGTCACTGTGAAGTTTTCTCAGATCCTCTTTCAGAGCGTCGATTTCTCGAGATCATCCATTTTCTTTTGCCGATTGGTCCGATTATTGTACGAATGAGACTGTTTGATGCTAGAATTGAGACACATACGTGAGATTCGTAGGGGAGGAGAATGCGTTATGTGAGAATGATGAATGATATGCAATAATTATAAAAAAAAATTGTTATTTTCAAAAGAAACTTCAACAATTGGATTGCAAATATCATACAGTGGGGAAACCCCGTTTTATTGAATTCAAAGATTGCGGAAATGGAAATACAGTAATTTACAAAGTGTTGTAAAAGGAAATGTCTAAGCTTATGGATCCTGAGTCCTCTCTGAGGAGAGCTCAGGTGCTGGTTCTGGTATTTTCCTTTTCTTTGACCGGGGCTCTTGAGCCGTTGTCGGGTTGTCAGTCCTTTGCCAAGTGAAAGGAGCGAGAAAATTCCTTCGGTCTTCTTGATTTTCTACAGCATGTTGCTCTAAAATCTCGATCAGAGCATCTTTTTCTTTTAACAGTTGCTGTATTTTGGTACACTCCACATTGAGAATGCGATACTTGTTTTTCCAAGATTTCCTTTCCCGTTGGACTTTGTTGAGAGTGACCTGGAGTTTTTCCGTATCAGACATAAAGTAAAAGACAGATTCCATTAATGGAATAACTTCGTGGCGAGGGTATGGCATCCTCAGCTTGAGAGCTCTAGTTTGTACCCAGTGGAGATAAGGTTCCACAGAGGCACAGTCTGGTTTTCCTAGAGACTCTCTTCCTTTTTTGTGAACATATTTTCAAGCATGCACTATTTCCGTCTTTAGTGCCCTGTCATTTTCCCCTTCCTGGAAGAAAAGACCTTCCAGATGAGCATTACGCGGGATATGCCTCATCGGGTATCCGAATTGACGACGAACTAAAACTGGATGATAATTGATTCCTCCTTTAGTTCCTATGAGGAGTACATTATGGAAGTTTCCACAACATTCAATGATTCTTATCCCGTCATAGATTCGATTGTACCAATCTATGTCAGAGTTGGTAAGAGACATGATTCTCTGTGACCAACGCAGAGTACTCTTATGATCCCAAAATTCAACAGACTTAGGTAAATGGGAAGTGAACCATTTGTATAGCAGGAGTACACAGCATGTGATCATTCCTCTCCTGTATAAATTCCTTAAGTGTACAGAATGATAAGCATCTGCGAGTAAGGTTGGCACGGGGTTTTCAATCAGAAATATCTTAATGGCATTGATATCAACGAAGTCATCAATGTTGGGAAAAAGGTATAACCCGTAGGTGAGTAGAACAAAGATGCTCTCGAAAGCAGTCACGTTCCAGATACTGGCAAAGTATAAAGTTTTCTTTATTAAAAACTTGGCTGGTAAACCTTGGATTCCACCCTTAATGGTCATGTGAGTCCTGACTTCTGACTCGTCCAAATAGATTGCTCTTGCAATGCTTTGATCCTTTGGAATTTCTTCCAGTCCAGAAAAGGGAGCTTGGTCAGTGATAGGTAAATCAGTCAGGTGAGAGTACTCCTCCAGTATTGGTGCTAGCTGATAATCTGGGAATGTGAAACAGTGATAGACCGGATCGTAGAACTGAATCAGCGTGGACATGATTCCTTCAATTACATGGACCCTTAACAGAGACAGCAGTCCTCCGTACTTAGCTCTGAAAGCATCAGGGTTGGTGATCATCCTTGCCAACCCTTTTAAATCCTCTAATTTTGGAACCTTGAAAGTGTACTTGTGAGTCTTCCTTCTACCAAAATCCATAACGCAATCTTTCTCTCTGATATTTGCGATCATTGTCTCAGTTCAATTTGAAAAAGAGAGAGACTAGAAGAGAAAAATTTTCTTTGTTTAAAGTTTTTTAATGAATGCATGAATGCAGCACACAAAAACATAGAAAAAACATGGGTTTAAAGGTTCAACATAACGAGCATGGAGTCATGGCTGTACCCATTCCCAAAGGTTGTATTCTGGTGAATTTTGTACCTGTCCTCAAAATCATTGACCCCCTTGGGATAACAACAGTAGGCTGGTTCACCCGAGCAAGCTGTAGTATCTTAGAGTAATCTTAATTGAGGGTAGTATCGTGTGACAACTATTTCCGATAGCTTCCGCACTACAAAAGAGTCACATGGTCTCAGTCTACTAAATCCTTAGTGTCATGGATACCACAATCGACAATCTGCTTTTGCAACCGAAGTCACTAGACATTGAATCCGTAAAGGGTATCTCCACTGATTCGATGGTCTACCAGGATCGCTTATTCGGGAATCATTCCCTGTAAGACCACTCGTCTATGCCATCACTTATCTTAGGTATCACTCAAACTTTCCACATGCGGCATCACCCGCAATCCCATTAGCAGAAAAATAAACACGGATATCATGTAGAAAAAGCGATATATATATATATATATATATATATATATATATATATATATATATATATATATTCATTCCTAAAACTAACATCCTAGACCTCTTAAGAATTCTAGTCTATAAGCCTATACAAACAAAATGACTCCCCAGCAGAGTCGCCATTTTTCTGTTGTGAATGGTGACGATGATGATTAGATCTTACTTTGAATTTCCCCAGCAGAGTCGCCATTTTCCTGTAGCGCGCAACTTTTGTTGGTGACGCGACCACCTTATCGCGGAATTTGGGTTTTCTCCTCAATGAAGAGGAGGGGGTGCTACTTTCTGATTTCTTATTTATCCCATGAAGCTGGAATGGAAAGGGAAGCTATCTAAAACTAACCTTGCACGCGAATGTTTAACTGAACAAACGCTTAAAGAGATTTGGGGAGTTCGGGGTCAGGTTATACAATGGGGAGTTGTCAATTACCCATCCTATATGTGGTTATCCACAAGTTGTTAGCTTTAGGTTCCGCTTTGTACTTGATGGTGTTTATCCGTAATTGGGTTGGAAAGGTTTCTTGGGAGATATGAGAGAGTGAGTGAGTTTTTGTTGATTGTTTTTGGTAAGGTACTGGACCTAAGTTTTGATTGATATGAAGGTACTGGACCTAGGGTTTTTGTTTAGTATGCTCGCTAAGATTTCGCAATCTTATGCCTACGTATTCCCGTTTAAAAGAAACAGGGAAATCAGAGCAATCGTAGTTCCTCCTATTCTAAGGGAGGAAAAAGATGTTTTGGTGTCTTGTTCAAAGCCCAAGATTAAAACTGAAAGGTTATTTTGTGTCTTGTTCAAAGCCCAATATTGAAGCTAAAAGTTTGACTGAGAGAGAATTTGTCATCTCTAAAGGGAGACATCTCGTCTGTTTATCACAACTGTTGAGTGATTAATTATAAAGGAGAATTACTTTAACTGGGATATGTAAATCCAGCAATGCCATAATTTCCTTTATAGGGGATTTATCCTGAAGGAGGAAACTTTAACTCAGTGTTGAGCAATGCCATTTTTCCTTAGGAAATTCCCATGCTAAGAGAGGGACAGTGGCATGGACCTAAATAATCCAGAGGCTTGCCGCTTACAGCAATTAGATGAAAGAGGGGATTTACCAGGATAAAAGATGGACAACAGCTTGGAAATTTGAATCAACAAGTGTGCCACTTACAGCAGTTATCTGGGATTAGGGTTCGTTTTGAATGTCTGTTTTGATAAATGATAAACAGAGAAATGACTGCCTACAGAGGGACTTTGATTTCCTCTGAGGGGATGTTGATTTTTGTGTTCCTTGATCAAAGCCCAAGGTTGAAGCTAAGAGGTTGATTGACTCCACTGGGAAAGTCTTTATACAAAGACTAAGAGGAGGCTAGGAATGACTGACTCAACAAGTGAGTGTTTATATGTGTCTTGTACAAAGCCCAAGATTAAGGCTAAAAAGGATTTTGACTCCGCCGGGGAGGGTTTGTATATATCTTGTACAAATCCCAAGATATAGGCTAAAAAAGAAGACTGACTCTGTAGGAAAGAAATATTTATCTGTCTTGTACAAAGCCCAAGATAAGAGGCTAAGCTCAGACTTTATTGACTCGGCGGAGGATATTTTAGGTATCTTGTACGAAGCCCAAGATGGAGGCTGAAATGAGTTTGACTCGACGGAGGATATTTTAGGTATCTTGTATGAAGCTCTAAAAGAAGGCTGGAAGGAATTGACTCCTACTGGGGAAAATATTTGTCCCATGCTTAAGAGAAGGTTATGAAGATTTATGTCTTGTACAAAGCCCAAGATTGAGGCTAAAAGGGTTTTACTCAACAAGAGATTTCTTTTTATCTGTCTTGTACAAAGCCCAGGATTGTGGCTGAACAAGCTGGAGAAATCATTATACAAATCCTAAGAGGAGGCTAACTTCTGATAAGGGAAATCATTATATAAAGCCTAAGAGGAGGCTGGAAAAGATTGACTCAACAAGAGAGTGGTTTTATCTGTCTTGTACAAAGCCCAAGATTGAGGCTAAATGGAGTTGACTCAATAAGAGAGTCTGAAAAGGGTGATTGACTCAACAAGAGAGTCTGAAAAGGGTGATTGACTCAACAAGAGAGTCTGAAAAGTGATTGACTCAACGAGAGAGTCTGAAAAGGTTAGCTCTGCTGGGGAGAATCATTTGTACAAAGCCTAAGAGAAGGCTATCTTCTACTGAGGAAAGGATCATTATACGAAGCCTAAGAGGAGGCTATCTTCTACTGGGGATTATTGAGATCCCGAGGCAGGTCCAAATGGGGAAATCAACTCTTGCTGAGGGTTAGAGAAGAGTTAAGATGTCAGAGACCTTGAGGTTCTGATAGTGTTGTCTGATGATAAATTGACCCTGGCTTGGGTATTTTAGGAGAGAGGCTGGGTTTTAGCTCTGCTGGAGATTGATTCAGAATGACCGGGGTTTTTCCTATATTTGTAGAGTGCTTGAGAATGTCTTTGAGACTCACGGGGATTTAAACTGTCCAAGTCTACTGGTAGGGTTTAGTTTATCTTTGTATAATGCCCAAGAGGAGGCTGACTCTTTTAAGGGATGAGTATCAACCCTAAAATTGGTCTGAGGTTTTGACTCTTTTTAGAAAGACAGCTCTAACAAAGGATGACTAAGTTCTGTCCTATACCTTTAAGAGGTCTTCAGGGTCCTTGTAATAAGCCCAAGAGAAGGCATGAGAACTTCTAAGAAGCCGAAGGGTCCTTGTACAAAGCTCAAGAGGAGGCGGGGATGCTTTTAGGAAGCTTGTGGGTCCAAACCAAATAAAAGTTCAAGAGATGTCATTCACCGAGAATTAATCATTTCTGAACAGTTATGGGGTTCGAAGAAATTCAAGAGATGTTATTCACTGAGAATGAATCATTTTTGGGGAGTAGAATTTCCTTGACAATTTCTAATAGTGACAGTCTGAGAAAAGGTTCACCGAGAATACTGTCTTTCTCTTTGTTCCATATTGTTTAAGCCCAAGAGAAGGCAAGACTGTATCTGGAAATCCTATGGGGATCTAGTTTTGATTGTATTAAAGAGTAACCAACTGGATTTACCTAGTTCTAGACCTAGTTGCCGGGGAAAACTCTAAACAGGTATACTAGTATATATTCAGCTGATATACGACAAGTATTTAAAAGGATATGAAAGAAAGACTTACAGTGGAGCAGCTTCCCACAATACAGTTATATATATATATAAAAGCAAGTAAATGAAAGCTGATAAAAAACTTACAGGTGGGCAAGCTTCCATGTTGTATTGTTAGTTGTTCAAAGAAATTAAAGAAAGTTTTGATAACAATTGTATATATGAACCTAAATCAAAAGGGAAGTTGTTTTTGAAAAGATTATTGGGTCTTATACTCAAGGAGAGGCCCAGATGAAAACAGTAATTTTACCGTTGTTTGTAAACTGTAATGGGTCTTATACAATGACTGAGGCCCAAAGAGGTTTTCTATACAAAGGTATGGGTCTTACAACTCAAGGAGAGGCCCATGGAAAAACAGTGATCGCACCGTTGTTTTGAAAATTGTACTGGGACTTATACAACGACTGAGGCCCAAAAATTACTTATTTACAAAGGGATGGGACTTACACTCTATCAAGAGGCCCAAAGAGTGTTTTTTAAGAAAAGGAATGGGGCTTATAGCTCAAGGAGAGGCTCAAGTGATTTGGTTTTGAATTGGCGATCGTGCCGAGATTTTTGAAAGTGTGTTGGGACTTATACAATGTCTGAGGCCCAAAAAGGTTTTGGTTAAGAAAAGGATTGGGTCTTACACTCTATTAGAGGCCCATGAGTGTTTGAAAATGTTTGATAATGATCAAAAATCAAAGAAACCCTAATTTTCATTTTTAAAAGTAATTCTTTAAAGAAAATTAATAAAAATGATAAAAAAAATACCAAATAAGTTTAAATAAACCACTTGTGATTTTTTGGTTAAGGTTTGAAAAATGAGGTTTTAATCACAAGATGATTTAGAACTCATTTGGTTTTGATTTTCAAGATAAAAATTTACTTTTAAAATGTTTAAAAACAATACAAATGAATTTATTCACAAAAATACCAATTATATTAAATAAATAATATAAATCTGATTTTTTTGTGGAATAAAATACTTTAATATTTTTTGTGATTTTTCAGAAAAAGAACCAATAAAAAATGATTAAAATTGAGAGAGAAATTAGTTTTTCAATTAATTAACTCAAACATGAAAATATTAAAAAACAAAAATAAAGGGGAAATGGCAAAATGGTCTGGGTGGGGTTTAAACCCACGACCATCAAGCCAAACACACATGCGCGCTACCACTGGGGTGGTTATACATCCGTGTATCAAAATCACCTCATAAATATATAAGAGGTGCCTTGTTTTAGGCCTGGGCAGGGCAAGGCAAGGCAAGGCCAGTTTTTGGGCCATTTACGTGAAGCCTCTAACTTTCTCATTTCTCCATGGATTAGGACAAAATTTATATGCATCTGGCCTAGAATTTCCCAAGGAATCCAATGGTGGTCTTGGTTTTTTCAGATGAGGTCCCTATTTTAAAACCCGATGGTGGTTTTGAAATAGACCTATATTTGCATTTTCTATGCTAACACATGGTATAGACAAGAATTACATGGCAAATTGGTTCAAACACAACATATATAACATGTATGAGATGTTTATGATCAGTGGACTTCAAAGCAATGCATAATTCAAAGAGTTCAAGCTGTCATGCACATACCTCTTGGAGCTTCTTGGGCTATCTGCCAAGTTCCTTGTGCCAGAAGTAATTTGATGCTTTGGACACTCTCAATTGATCCCTTAGAAGCTTTTAGAATGGTTGGAACCAGCTGGAATCCTCATGAACAAGTTTTGGCTCTTTCTTGCAAAAGGGGTAAAAGTGACAAATATGGCAACTCTCTTAAATGGTGTTCCAGATGAGGGAAACCATTTGGGACAGTTTAAGGATGATATTTAAAGTGTGTTTGAGGCCTGGTTTGGTTTTGGAAGTGACTGAATCAAGACGTGGCTTGAAAAATGCAAAAAAGTCAATTTTTGAGGTTTTAGAGGTTGACTTTGTGATTTTGGTGTTACATGTTAGTGTTTGGACAGCTTAGATACAACATATTAGAGGTGTTTGGATCATGAGCTGTGGTGGAATTGCTCTCTAACTGAAAAACTCAGGGATGCCTTACAAAAGAAGGCATTTTGGCCTAAAGAGAGGGATTTTGAGGAAATCAAGTGTTGTGATGCTTTGGTGTACTCAAACTGAGCACAAATGAGCTCTATTTATAGTAGAGCAAGTTTGTTTTGCAAGCAATAGTGAATGGCAGCTGCAGTAGGCCTTTGTCCAATTATGATCAAATGGAATCTCAAGTCTCCTCTAGCCATTGACTTGAGGTTAGAGCACAGGCCTAAGGTTCTTTGGTTCAGGGATAAGTCTTGACTGAACTTGGATAACATTGTCTTGATGAATGCCACCTCTATGCATCAGTTAAATGCTTTGAAACAAAATTGAATATTTGAAGCATCTTGAATTTTAGGGATGACATGCCTAAACATATATTCATGGACTTGTGAGGCTGATGAATCAGTGTTTGTCCCTTGGTTGTTCCCCCTTGAGGTGTGCAGATGGATAACCATGTTTGAATTTGCCCAAATTGATCAATTCGAGCACTAAGGCACAAATCTGCCTTGCAAAAACAGTTTGCAGCAAGGAATGTTGCAGCTGTCATAACCTCTAGCTCAGGTGGAGTTTGATGGAGTTCTTGGACATTTTGGAAAGCTGACATATCCTATTTCAACATGATGTCCAACTTTGGTTTTGAATCAACTTGAATTGCAATGAAAAATTCCTCTACATTTTGGAAAAAATAAGGCAGATTCTGACTTAGTGAAAATTTCACTAAGTGTTGAAAAAATGTCATTTTCATGTTTTTTGTGGTTTTGCTCAAACAATAACTCAAAGTCCCTGATGAATTGGAATGAGGTCTAGTTGACATATTTGAAGTATGTAACATGAACTTCAATCTGAGCTTTGAATGGGAGAAAAATTCCTTAGGGTTAGAGAGATATGGCCTTGCAAAGTTGGTACCCTAGCCACTTTGTTCCATAACTTAGAAAAATTTTAAGTTTTTTATGGTTACCCCTTTAACAAGTTAACTCATTTTCTTTGATTTTTCTTGATGAATGATGATTCAAATCACATATTAACATTGTTTTAGGGTTAAGGAACCTTGGTTGACCAAAAATCTAAAAAGTCAAACTTTGACTTTTGTACAGTTGACTTTTTCCATCAGATGAAATTTTGACTTTGTGATCCTTTTGTGAAATCAATCCTTGGGCTTGATTAAACTTCATGGATGGCCTCCAAGGGTATTTAGGGATGTCTTGGACCCCTCCCCAAAGTTTGAGATCAAGGGTAGGTCAACAGTCAAGGATAGGGTTGACTTTTCCATCAGAAACCCTAATTTGTGATCAAATGGTCTTGAATTCTTGTGGCTTATAACTTGAGCTTTTTGAGTCAATCAAATATTGTAAACATGCCAATATGATATATTTGAGGTCTTTGAAGTTCATTTTGAAGCTTCAAGCCAGGCCTCACTTCACAAGTTAACTCAAGGGTTGAATTAGGTCAAACCCCTAATTCCTGATTTTTTGATAGATGGACTTCAAGGTGACTTTGCCATTGTGAATGGGCTCTTGAGATCCTTTTAAGCTTATATGACCAAACATTGAGGAATTGGCTCATGTCCAGATGGAAATTTCATCTGGAGGCCTCAGTCGACCAAAACCCTAATTTAGGGACACAGGCGATCTTGAGGCTTGATCCACTTGGAATGTTGCAACTTTGTGCTTGATTCTTGATGTGGGGGTCCTCTTGATCCTTTGTGGATGTTTGAGAGGCTATAAAAGTTGAAGATCATGTCATTTCTTGATTGATTCTTTGTCTAAGTGCTTTGAGAGGGCTTAAAACCCTAATTCTTGATTGTAGTGAATGTTCACCCATCTTTGGGGAGACTAATGAGGCATGATGGTACATCCATATTGTGATGATGATTTGCACAATGATGGGAAATCTTGGTGGTCAAAATTTGGGGTATGACAAAAGTGAATTGGGAAGAAAAGGAAAATTAAGGTTTTTGGGAGAAAGGGGAAAAAGATAGATCAAATTCTGCAGAGTTTCTCTCTGTATTTTTTCTCATTGAATTTCCCTTATTCAACTTACTTACAATAGTATGGTACCTCCCTATTTATAGATAAGATTACTTTCACACCAAGTAGTCTCTAACTAACTAACAAAACAAGATAAATGTTAAGTTCAACTTTGTCTAGGTTAACTCCTTCAAAAAATATCTACTTCGACTATTATCGAATACAATCGACTTTGACTCTTGTTGAATCTTACAACATGCTTAACACAAAGAATTACATATTTAATAAAACTTAGTGAAAGAATCCTTTTATAGTAAAATTCGTGTATGATACCCCTCAGTTATTTGAGAAGCTGAGTGAATAGAATATTTAATAATAAAATAAAAATTTAAATAATAAGAACGACATCACTTTTAAAGAAAGAAAAAAATGATAAAAGTTGCAGTCGTTGAGACTCGAAACACGTATCCTGAATTAGTTTACCCCTCAATTTTTTTCTAAAACCGAGGGAATAGATGATAATTTCTTGAAAAAAATAACATAGTGCATCATGAAATTTCACCTCGATTTTTTGTTGAATGAGGTGAAAGTTTTGTCATAAAATATAATATTTATAGTTGTGTTGCTAGTAAAACTACTAAGGCCAAAATCTAGGATTGTACCAATAAGATCATTCAAAACTTTGTCAAAATCATACTCCATACTATATATTCTACTGTCTATGAATATATACAAGATTGGGAACTGGAATCCATAAAAATATGTGAAACAACCTCTATTGTCAAATACAAACTCAATCCACCAACTCTAATAGGTAAAGAAGTCACTATCCATTAAATGTCATGGAAGAAAAGACCTCCACCATCCATAAAGTCTTCAATGGTTCATTCCTCCATATGAATCGGTTGATGTGTTTTAGGGTAAGAAAAAAATTAGGTAATATTCACGCAGCATCGAAGTAGAAAAAGTTCAATATATTTTAAATGGAAAACACTTGAATCTATTGGGAAAAACTTAAGTCCAACATTGGTTAAAGATACAATCTACAAAGAATTTATATAGAGTGACACCTCTCACCTTACAAGCTGGTTTTATAGGGATGAGTTAGGTCAAACTCTAATTCTGTCATGGTATCACGAGCCTATCGATTCGGGTCACCCACCATTTATATATGCGCACCAAGCCCAAAAATAAAGTGTTGGGCGCAAGGGGGTGTATTGGAAAAACCAAGTCCCATACATCGATAATTCGAGTCACCCACCGTTTAAATCCACGCACCAAGCCCAATAGTGTTGGGCGTGAGGGTGTATTGGGAAAAACTCAAGTCCAACATTGGTTAAAGATACAATCTATAAAGGATTTATATAGAGTGACACCTTCACCTTACAAGCCGGTTTTGTAGGGATGAGTTAGGTCAAACTCTAATTCTATCAAAATCTTCTTGTCCATTAACTCGAGTTGATTAATTTACTTTAAATCGATCGAAAAAACTTGAATCTTCTCGTCCATTAACTCATGAGTGATTAATCTGCCTTTCAAAACAATAGATTTGTTCTTATTTTTATTTCATAATTTAACAAGAAATTTTATTATTAGATAAATATATTTTTACAGGAAATTAGAAAAATACAAACACTTTTTCTAGAATTAAAGGTATTTATAACGAATTTTTTTTTAATATAACACTTTTTTTTTTTAAATCCAAAAAAACCATCATTCCAAGTTATTTACGAAAATGGCTGGGTTTCGAAACCCTATATAAGGGTGGCGCCATATGGGATGGCGCCTCAGTTTGAGGCCGCATGCCAAACCATATGGCGCCTCAGGCCAAGCGCTAAAAAATTTTTAAAACTCCCTGAGGAGTCGCCAATTAGGATGGCGCCTCAGGTGATGTTGTTTTTTTTTTTATTTTGGAAAATGAAAAAAAAACAATGTTTTTAAATTTTGTTTTTAATGTTTTGTTTAATTTGTGAAGAGGCATGCTAACGAACAGTAGAAGCAGAGTGTAGGCATGCCGAGTGTAGGCATGCAGAGTGTCGTCTTGTCAATAGTCTGGCCATGCAGAGTTGTGTGGTCTTGTCAAGGCTAGTGTAACCATCCAGAGTTGTGTGGTCATGTCATGGCTAGTGTAGGCATGCAGAGCAGCACATGGTTCTATGGCTAGACTTTTTTGAAGCAATTAGACTACAAAGACACGTTACTTGTTTCATCTTTTCTGCCTATTAATACACATCAAATATACATCTTATCATCACATACTTGCAAACCATTTCTATTCTGTAAACCATTTCTTCCAAACTTTAAAGTTTGTACACCATTTCTTCCTAACACAATTCAGTTATGGCTCAAAGACCACAATACTTGATAATTGCACATATCAATGGTGAGATATTTGATTGTCTAATGAGTGGTTTCAATTTTATGGATACAGAAGTGACTAGGTTTTTAATTGATAGAAGAACAAATTTCTATCATTTGAAAGCCCGGTTAGAGAGAAATTGCTGTGCGGTCCAGTTGGGCAAATTGTATACAAAAACCCTATCTTTTTTTAGGGGCATGAGCTATGCAAATTTTTTCATATGAAGATACGGGACGATGATAATGTGCGTAATATGTTTCTCAGCCATGAGCATTCTGGGTTCAATGACGTTAAGTTATATATTACGTTACAACATCAACCATTGTCTCAACAACTTGAGGTTTCGCAGGTTTTTAACGATTCCGATAACGAACAAGCTGAGTTGGACGTCGTTGACGAGGAAGAAGAAGAAACGGAGGACATTGTTGACGAAATGATAAACAACGACGAGGCAGACGAATTGCCAGACAGTCATGTTTATTGCCCACCTCAACACATGACAACACTAAGCTTAGGCGAGGATGAACCATCAACGGATATTTTTTACGACCAATACAGATATACGGGGGGAGTACTAAAAGTTGGAGACAATTTTCGTACAAAAGAAGATTCTGTCCGAGGAATAAAACAATACCGCATGAACTTATCTGCCGATTATAGAGTCGATCGAACAAATTCGACTCTATACAAGATCTATTGCCGCAACGAGGTCTGCCTCTTTAGACTAACGACATCTTTTCGGAAGCGAAGCAATTCCTGGAATATAGGGTCAATGGGTCCGGAGCACACTTGCATACTCACCAATCCAAGTCAAGATCATCGCAAGCTCGGCTCTCAGATGATCTGCAACTAAATTCTATCAGTCGTGAGCGACAACCCTTCTGTGAAAGTTAGTACAATAATAGCTCATATGGTGCAAAGATACAACTACACTCCCTCGTACAGGAAGGCGTGGATTGCTAGGACGAAGACGGTTGAAAGGATTTTCAGAAATTGGGAGGACTCTTACAAAGAACTCCCAAGATACCTCGTGGCCCTAAAACACTATGCTCCAGGGACTGTTGTCATGTTGGGGACGTTGCCGGCATATACGCCTGACGGGAATTGTGTAAGTGGAAATGGAATTTCCCACAGACTCTTCTGGGCGTTTGAACCATGCATCAAAGGATTTACGTTTTGTAAACCCATAATTCAAATTGATGGAACATGGTTGTACGACAAATATAAGGGCACGCTACTGATGGTCGTGGCACAGGATGGCAACAGCAACATTTTCCCTATCGCCTTCGCTCTTGTTGAAGGGGAGACTGCTGGAGGTTGGAGTTTTTTCTTAAAAAATCTCCGAAAATATGTTTCTCCCCAACCTGACTTATGTTTGATCTCCAATAGGCATCCCTCAATCAATAGTGCTTACAACAATCCTGATAACGGTTGGCAGGATCCCCCCTCAAGCCTTGTGTATTGCATTAGATACATCGAGCAAAATGTCATGCGGGCGTTCAAAGACAAGGGGCTAAAGCAGATGGTTACTAACGCGGGCTATGCATTAACAGAGCCTACCTTCAAATACTACCGGGACGAGATCAGACAAACAAACCCAGATGCATTGAGTTGGATTGATAACATTCCACGGGAGAAGTGGACAAGGGCGTATGACAATGGGCAGCGATGGGGCCATATGACAACAAACCTTGTTGAGTCTATGAACTCTGTATTCAAAGGCATCCGAAACTTGCTGATAACCGCTCTTGTGAGGTCAACTTATTTTGGGCTCACTGTGCTCTTTGATATCAGACGTACTAAGCGGGGTTCGATCATACAATCGGGGCAGCTGTTTAGTGACAGTTCAATGACATTCATGAAGGACGAGGCTGCAAAGGCCAACACACATGTCGTCACGGTCTTCAACCGTATTGCAGGTCACTTCAGTGTTGCAGAGTCTATTGATCACAACGAAGGAAGGCCTACGGGATGTTATCGAGTGGAACTGGATAGGAGTCGGTGTGAC
Source organism: Lathyrus tuberosus (assembly GCA_022829125.1). NCBI lineage: Eukaryota > Viridiplantae > Streptophyta > Magnoliopsida > Fabales > Fabaceae > Lathyrus > Lathyrus tuberosus. Next base: position 18,081,965 of record JALAZF010000005.1, on the reverse strand, counting down.
TGTGGAAAGTTTCAGGCATTTCGTATGCCTTGCTCCCATGTCATAGCAGCCTGTTCCAAGGTCCGGCTGGACCCAACCAACTATCTCTCTATTCTTCACCAAGTCAATACTCTATGCAATGTCTACCGTACTAGCTTTCAAGTGGTCGCAAAGGAGGACTACTGGCTTCCATACGAAGGCGAAATTGTGTGGCATAACGACTTGATGCAAAGAAATAAAAAGGGTCACCCTATCAGCAGCTGGATCCAAACGGAGATGGATACAGCCGACAAAATGGTGAGGTTGTGTGGTTTGTGCCGCCAGCCAGGCCATAATCGTACCAAGTGTCCAAATGTGTCGGGCTCTAGCACGGCGTCACAGTTACAACTGTAATCTTGTCTATTTATAATAACAACAACTTTTATTTCATTGATGGCATACTTAACTCAATACAACGACATAACATAACAAACGAAACCTAAACGAAACAACTCATAACGAAACAAACGAAACCTAATACCAAATCAAAAAATAACAATAACAAACCCAAACGAAACAACTCATAAAATCAGCTTATCTAGGCAATTACAACCATCAACTTAATTTCATGTTCTAACATCATCATCATGAGGACGCCAACATCATTTTCCACTTTCCTCTAAGTCCGGGTGACTCCGTCTGGACCAGACTTCTCAACCAGCCTCTCAATCTTCCTGATCTTTTCACCTCTTTGAAATTCATCAACTTGCCAGCGACGAAGTTCCCTATGCAAATGCCCCAACGTCTGGGTGTTCCAGAGTAGCATCTTCATCGGAGGCTTGACAGTTGAGTATATAACTAGGGCATCTCATTTCATCAGTGGAAACTCTGGAAACTTTTCCTCCGGTGCTGATGATGATGACGACGGACGGCGATTTGAGGATGAAGACATGGTGTTGAGTAGGGGAGAGTTTGGGATGTTGGTGAGGGAATTAAGGAAATTAGGGTTTTGGTGACAATTGTTGTGCAATCTCAAGTTAGGGTGAACCCTTATTTATAGGCACATGATACCCTATTAAATAATATATTAAATTCACAAAACTTAAGTTATTTAAAAAAATTGTTTTCTTTTTCAATTTTTAAAAAATTCTATTTATAACACCTATTTAAAAATAGAAAAGAAATCCATTATTAATTATTCAAGATTTATGTATTACACCTACTTAAAAATAGAAAAGAAATCCATTACTTATTATTCAAGATTTATTTATAACACCTACTTAAAAATAGAAAAGAAATCCATTATTTATTATTCAAGATTTATTTATAACACCTACTTAAAAATAGAAAAGAAATCCATTATTTATTATTTACCATCGTAAGAAGTTGAATAAAAGTTACTACTACTACAAGTTTCTCCTTGGACGCCTCAAAATACAGCAAGGTATGGATAGGGACAAGTAGCAATAGAATTCAATAAGACAAAAATGTCTTTGAATTTTGTCACTATATACACTGCACACTATGAAGCAGAAACGAAACGAGAGAAAATAAGACAAACTAGTGCAGAACTATTCCAACATTTGCTATTCTTGGATTACCACAACATTAGTGGGACATCATGGACAGGCATGGCCACTCCTTAAAAATGAACATTCTGCTTTTTCCCCAACCATGTAAGCCAAAATATTAGCCCTATCTGCTTCTGCTGACCATTCCATTTTAAGCTTTGTAATTCAAAAATCTTCATTTTAGTATCAAAAATGTGTTGTTTACATGGTATGCTCCAGGTTAATCATGGAAATTTTATGTAAAAATTAGTTGGGATTTTTATCCTTTTTTGTGTATGTTTAACATTATAGCCTAGGTGAGAGGTTGATCATAGTTTAAAATCTGTCCACAAAAACTTCATATCAATTTTATATGAGAAAAAAAAAGTTGGGTTTTTTCACCTATGCTCCTTCCTACCAAGATATGAAACAAAATTTTTGAATATTTAAGTCATGTACGAAATTTATTTAGTAATTTAATTAAGCAGAGCTAACCAATTTTATTGTAATTAATATTATTTTCAAAATATTCTACGATGAAACAAAGTCCTATACAAATTTAATGAAAACAATAATTATTTTAATTTTAATTTTCACAAAAAATTAAAAATTATTTTTAATAAATAAATAATTAATTATTTCGGTCATAAGTAGATTCTAAGAGTAACAAAAAAATAAGTAAATTCTAATGCAATCAACACATTAGAGAATTGATTTTTACCCATGAAATTATTACAAGTATTATTGACACATTATATATATATATATATATATATATATATATATATATATATATATATATATATATATATATATATATATATATATATATATAAAGAGCAAGACAGATAAAAACTACTACCTCCGTTTTTTTTTATAAGTCGCTTTGGGAAAAAAATTTGTACCACAATATAAGTCGTTTTATAATACCAATGAATCATTAATGTTATTTTTCCTACTATACCCTTAAATATTTATTATTCTCTCTCTTTTCAATTATGTAAATTTGTTTTTCCAATATCATTAATAGAGGACAATTTTGTAAAACCATTCATAATTTCTCTTTTCCATACTACATTTATTATATTTCTTAATATGTGTGAAAAGTCAAAAACGACTTATAAAAAAAAACGGAGGGAGTATGTGGGTAAGATTTATTGGCCCAAAAGTCAATTAGAATAAAATTTTGAAATAATCATTTAGTCATTTAACTGATCATACCAATTGTGCAAAGATTACATTTATTTGCATGATGAAAGCTAAAAATACATTCTTTGTATGGGAATTTGGAGAGGAGTGGAAGGGACAATAAAATTTTCTTTTTTAAAAATATATTAAAAAAAAAACAATATTTGACATTTTTTTAAACAAAGTTAATCATTAAACAAAAATTATATTTGAAAATTTTATACAAACTTTCTAAAACCATACAAAATCTTTCTTCAATACAAATTTTGAGTTCTTCTATATTATAAAATTTATAAAATTTTGCATTTTTTTTTAATCAAAAGCGGGCAAAGCCAATGATATAAATGAAAAAAAAAAATAGGTACAAAAATGAGGGGGACTCAAGCCAAAACCCCAAACCTAACAATAACAAAAACAAGGAAGTCCTTGCTTGTTCCTATTGAAATCAAAAGCTACAATGGGATGAATACCATTCCACCACGTATAGTTAGTAACTACCAAGCCTAAATTAGCCAGCTTATCTGCACAGTGATTCCCCTCCCAAAAAATGTGAGTTGCCAAAAAAGTTATATTTCTCATAGCTTGCATACAGTTGTCTCATCTATTCCTTAGCTTCCAAGGCACGGTAGAAGGTTTACTAAAGGCAAGCACCACAAGCTTCGAGTCTGTCTTCAACCACAACCTACTCCAATGCTGAGCGGAAGCATGCTCCATAGCAAAGATGGCACCCATCAGCTCAGCGTAAAGAGCATTTTCCGAACCGAGATTACACACAAAGCTACCCAAATAATTACCACCATGATCCCTAAAAATGCCCCCGCAAGCTGCTAAAACCGGAGTTCCACAAGAGGCTCCATCAATATTAACTTTAACCCAACCGAACGAAGGAGGATACCAAATGATCTCTTTGCAGATCCTCACCATAGGCGGACGAACAGTAACCGAGAAGTTCTTCAAAATAACAAAATCCTGAATGTCATTGTTGGAACATTTAAGGGAAGAGTTTCCGGCTTGAGCAGTTTGCGAAATAATAAGCGAACAGTAGGAATTCCAATAGCTGAAATTGTTTTGAAAACGGGCTAAATTTCTGGCGCACCAAATGGCCGAAATCGTGTTGGTAACCGCTGCGAGAATCACAACTTTACACTACGGCGAATGCCTACTGTCAAGGATATCAAGACAATTATCCAAGGACTTAAAAGAAGAGCAGTCCAGCAAGCCACAAAGCCAATACCACAAACTCCTAGAGAAATTACAATAAAAAAAGAGATGGTGTAACGTCTCCGAATTTCTCCTACAGAGGCTGCACATCGAAGGAAGCTGCAGACCCCTAAGGGTCAGCATGTCATCTGTAGGAAGCTTAGAAAAAACCAGTCTCCAGAGCAGCAAAGATTTCGACGGCGGGACCGACACATTCCAAATCAAAGAACCCTAAGGTGTAGCTTGATGGCCACGGCAGAGGTACCCGTAAACCTCTTTAATCGTAATACTGCCATTCTCCGAATTCAACCAAACACGCTTATCCTTACGCGAGGAATTCGACACCACACGCAGGGCCAACTGTTGCAAACCCGGACAGAGATCACCCAAGCTCTGCGGAATAGAAATCAAACCGCCAAACATCACCGTACTCAACTTAAATTTTGTGTTATGAATAAAAACAAACTCTTCAAAACCCTCCCCACTTAAATCCTACAATATTTTTCACTCAATTCTTCTTTTTTTAACTCTTTCACTTTTTTCTCCTCCAAACTCCCAAACAAAATCTTAAAGATTACTTCCATCAAATAGGCTTGTAATATATTTAACAGGGAAATTGATTTAATTGGGAGAAGACGATGGCGGAGAAAACTCAACTCTTAAAAACGGATATGATGGTGGGGGTAGAGTGTTGATATCCAGCTTGCATCCAACCTACTAAAAATCATTAAATTACTCTTTTATTTTTTAGTCTTATTACACATTTAGTTTTATTAAGATAATGTATATTTTTATTAGGTAACATTTAGAATTTTATTTTTAAAATAAAAAGTTTATGAAAAAATAATATGAGATTTTGATTTAAAATTTTGAAAGAATTTTAATTATTTTGATCTAGAATTTTGAATTTTTATTCTGTTAAAAAATGAGATAAGAAGGTTTGAAAACACATAAACCTATTTTATTTTGATGAAAATCAATCTCATATAGAGTGAGACGAATGTTGTCATTTTCAACTAAATTTTGGGAGAGGGGCAGAATTGGTAACACATAAATTAATGAATTTATAATTGTTAGTTTATAAATTAATTTATGTTTTTTTTATAAACCGAGTATCATATACGCATAATTAGATATTAATCTCTCTGAGACTACAGTGATCAACAAAGTTGTTCATTGAAAGAATTTAACACTATAAGAAAAAAAATTTAATACTATTGTTGGCTAAGAATTGAGTTCAAAATCAAGATTTCTGATTAAGTTAGAAGAAATTATTTATCATCTCATCTAAATGTTATTGATTATAAGTTACCGATAATACTAACTTGTGTCGTGAGACACAACTTAAGAATTAAATGAAAAAATATTGTCATTGAAATTATGCATTAATTTTAATAAAAAATAAATAATTTATTTATTTCATTATTTTTTAATACAAATACTTCCTATAATCTTATTTATAATAAATTTTCTTTACGTGTGCCCTCTAAAATACAAGTTAGCATTGATTAGAGATAAATTTATTTCATTATTTATATGTTTTTTTATAAATCGAGTATCATATACGCATAATTAGAGATTAATTTCTCTGAGACTACAGTGATCAACAAAGTTGTTCATTGAAAGAATTTAACACTATAAGAAAAAGAATTTAATACTATTGCTGGTTAAGAATTGAGTTCAAAATCAAGATTTCTGATTAAGTTAGAAGAAATTATTTATCATCTCATCTAAATGTTTTTTATTATAAGTTACCGATAATGCCAACTTGTGTTCTGAGACACAACTTAAGAACTAAATGAAGAAATGTTGTCATCGAAATTATACATTAATTTTAATAAAAAATATATAATTAATTTATTTCATTATTTTTTAATACAAATACTTCCTATAATCTTATTTATAAGTGATTTTCTTAACTTGTACCCTCTAAAATACAAGTTAGCATTGATTAGAGATAAATTTATTTCATTATTTATATGTTTTTTTATAAATCGAGTATTATATACGCATAATTAGAGATTAATCTCTCTGAGACTACAGTGATCAACAAAGTTGTTCATTGAAAGAATTTAACACTATAAGAAAAAGAATTTAATACTATTGTTGGTTAAGAATTGAGTTCAAAATCAAGATTTTTGATTAAGTTAGAAGAAATTATTTATCATCTCATCTAAATGTTTTTTATTATACGTTACCGATAATGCTAACTTGTGTCCTGAGACACGACTTAAGAACTAAATAAAGAAATGTTGTCATCGAAATTATGCATTAATTTTAATAAAAAATATATAATTCATTATTTCATTATTTTTTAATACAAATACTTCCTATAATCTTATTTATAAGTGATTTTCTTAACCTGTACCCTCCAAAATACAAATACAAGTTAGCATTGCCCATGAGTTAATTAATGTTTATAAAAAAAATTAACCAACTAAATTGTAATATGAAATAAAACTTGCATTTTTTTAATCTAGTGGGCCAAAATGACCCACCCAAAATATATAGAAAAGAATATGGAAACAGCAAAAAGAGGAGGGTGGCCAAAACAAAACCCTATAATGCTGCTTGAAACGAAAGTTAGGTATTCCTAATTTATCCTTTAGGATAAAACTTCTAATAAAAGAATGGATGATATGAAGGCAACGAAGAAAAAGATCAAAGTTGGCCAAAAAATCTACGACAACATTGCCTTCCTTAAAAGTGTGAGTTACCATAAGATGTATTGAACTAGTCTAACTTACGCAGTTTAACCAACGATTTCTTAAGCGCCAAAGAATGATGGTTTTGTTTTGGAAAGCCATAACAACTAGTGTTGAATCTGTCTCGAGACAAAGATTTTGAACTTGTAAATAATGAGCAAACTCTATGGTACGAAGAGCTCTAAAAATATCAGTATAGAAAGCAGTTTGTCGCCTCACTGGTTCAGCAAAAGCTCCCAAAAAATCAGCATTAACATTCTTAAAAACTCCGCCACAAGCAGCTATTGTGGTGGTTGAAGCCCCATTGATATTGCACTTAATCCATTTCTGCATAAGGGGTGCCATATGACCTCTTTGATCAAGGGAGCCCTATGAGGGTGGTTAATGATTATGAAAGCTCTAAGGAGAACAAATTTTTGAATAGTAGAGGAAGAACAACGAGTTGTGGAGTTCTCAACCAAGGAGATTAAGGATGTAGTATTTGGATCAAACTCTAGTGACGAATATAGTTTCATGGTTCGAAAGAAGGTTTAGTATGATGTAGTCGAAGTTTGTTCGAGCATACTGTCAAAATATATTAACTTGTAATTTAAGTTAGTATATCGGATTGGGCCTTGTGTTAAGGATCCAATTGTTTAAGTTAGTTTGTACCCTAAGTTAGCTTGTAATGGGTAATTGTTAAAAAGCCCATTAGGTTAGTGTGTTAGTTTTCTCATAAATAGCATGCTAGTTTCTCATCTTGAATAAGGAAAAGTGGTGTGACAAAACCTTATTAGGTTGAGAGAGGTTAATTGTTGATATTTACTTGTAATCTTTGAACCCTATTGAGAAAGTGAATAGTAAAACAGATTTAACCAATTCTCTATTCTTCTTACTCTTTTCTCTTCCTTTGTGAACCCTAATAGGGTTTCAGTTGTTTTTCCTTGTTAACCCTAACCCTTGCGTGTTTCTTGATCATAAAGAAACCGTTTATACTTTGTTCCAAGGCATCCTTATTCACAACAAATTGGTGCGGTGAGCGCGGAGAAGATGCCTTCAACAAAGTATGAGATTGAAAAGTTCACCGGAGTGAACGATTTCGGTCTGTGGCGCTTGAAGATGAAAGCCCTACTGGTTCAGCAGGGTTGTTTGGAAGCGTTGAAGGGAATGACAGCAATGGACGCTGCGTTAACAGAAAAAGAAAAGACTACCATGATAGAGAAAGCACACAGCGCAATATTGTTGAGCCTTGGTGATAAGGTTCTTCGACAGGTATCAAAGGAGACGACGGCATCAGGGTTATGGGTGAAGCTTGAAAGCTAGTACATAACCAAATCTTTGGTGAATCGGCTCTACCTGAAGCAAGCCTTGTATTCATTCAAGATGAGTGAAGACAAAGCGTTGGCTGAGCAGTTGGATATGTTCAACAAGCTTATTCTTGATCTTAAAAATATTGATGTGAAGATCGATGACGAAGATCAAGCACTGTTGTTGTTGTGTGCTTTGCCCAGAACACATGCTCACTTCAAAGAAACTCTCTTGTATGGAAGGGAGTCCCTGAGCTTTGAAGAAGTTAAATCAGCCTTGTATTCTAAGGACCTGAACGAACAAAAGGAGCATAAACCTTTGACGGTGGGTGAAGGTTTGGTTGTTAAGGGAAAATTCTTTGGAAAGGATGGTAAGTTCGACAAGAAGAAAGGTGAAAGTCAGCAGAAGTCTTATAGTGGCGAAACATCTGGTATTTGATGCTATCATTGTAAGAATGAGGGTCACATAAGAAAGGTGTGCCCTGAACGCCTGAAAGATCATGGAGGTAAGGATAATGGCAACGCAGCCATTGTTCAAGATGACTTCGACTCATCTGATGTCCTTGTAGTTTCAAGCGGCGACTCAAGAAAAGAGTGGATTATGGATTCAGGTTGCACTTGGCACATGACTTCAAACAGAGAATTGTTCGAGGAGCTATGTGATCAAGATGGTGGATCGGTGCTGCTGGGAAACAACAAACCTTGCAAAATTGCAGGTATTGGATCTGTGAGATTCAAGCTCCATGATAAGTCAATAAGGTTATTGACTGAAGTCAGGTATGTACCTGATTTGAAGAGAATTTTGATTTCTCTTGGTGAATTCGACAAGAAGGGATATGTTTTCCAGGGAGAGAAAAGTATCCTAAGAGTCATGAAAGGGTCGAAGGAAGTCTTGAGAGGCGTGAAGAAACAAGGCTTGTATACCCTTGAGGCTGAAGTTGTAAGTGGTTCGACAAATGTTGCATCCACGAAATCTTTGTCGAAGACAGAAATTTGGCACATGAGATTGGGCCATGTCAGTGAAAGGGGTCTGGTCGAATTGGGGAAACAAAATCTGCTTGGAGGAGACAAAGTCGAAAAGCTGAAATTTTGTGAACCCTGTGTACTTGGAAAATCTTGCAGAGTGAAGTTCAACAAAGGCAAACAAAGAACTCATGGATCCCTTGATTACATCCATGCTGATCTTTGGGGGCCTGCAAGGTGTCCATCACATTCAGGAGCAAGATATTTTCTATCCATAGTCGATGATTATTCCATAAAGTTATGGGTATTCATCCAGAAGAATAAGGATGAAACTTTTGAGAATTTCAAAGGTTGGAAGACTCTGATTGAAAATCAGACCGGCAGAAAAGTCAAGAGGTTGAGAACCGACAATGGCCTTGAATTTTGCAATGAGGTGTTCGATAGCTTTTGTGCTGCCTCAGGTATTGCAAGGCACAAAACTACTGCAGGTACTCCACAACAAAATGGTGTGGCAGATAGGTTTAATCGAACTATTTTGGAAAAAGTTAGATGCATGTTGACTAGTGTTGGGTTAAAGAAGGTGTTTTGGGCTGAGGCTGTTTCGACAGCAACATATCTGATAAACAGATGTACTTCGACTACGTTAGATATGAAGACACCTGAAGAAGTTTGGTCGGGATATCCACCTAGTCTCGATAGGCTGAGAGTATTTGGTTGCGTGGCCTATGCTCACATTAGGCAAGACAAGGTCGAACCTAGAGCTCTGAAATGCATGTTCATGGGATACCTTGAAGGAGTCAAAGCTTATAGGCTATGGTGCCTAGAGCCAGGTCACAGAAGGTGTATCACCAATCGAGATGTAGTTTTCAATGAAGCTGAGATGGCTTTCAAGAAAACTGATGATGCTGGCGAAGAGCTGGAACTGGGAGAGATTTCTGTTGAGGTGGAGCATGTTGATGCTGAGTTGCGTATCCCAGATGAAGTCAAAGAAGAAGCAGAAGATGTTGTCAAAGATGAGGAGACTGATAATGACTACATGCTAGCAAGAGACAGGTTTAGGAGAGTCATCAAGCCACCTCAGAGATTTGGGTATGCAGATCTTATAGCTTATGCCTTAATCTCTGCAAGTGAGGTTCTCGACGAAGAACCTAGAGACTATAAGAAAGTTATGAGGAGTCGAAAGAAGACTGAATGGCTGAAGGCCATGAATGATTAAAACTAGTTTGTTGCCTTGTTAGTGTAGAGTTTGTTCCAAGGTGGAGATTTGTAGTATTTGGATAAAACTCTAGTGACGAATATAGTTTCATGGTTCGAAAGAAGGTTTAGTATGCTGTAGTCGAAGCCTGTTCGAACATACTGTCAAAATATATTAACTTGTAATTTAAGTTAGTATGTCGGATTGGGCCTTGTGTTAAGGATCCAATTGTTTAAGTTAGCTTGTACCCTAAGTTAGCTTGTAATGGGTAATTGTTAAAAAGCCCATTAGGTTAGTGTGCTAGTTTTCTCATAAATAGCATGCTAGTCTCTCATCTTGAATAAGGAAAAGTGATGTGACAAAACCTTATTAGGTTGAGAGGGGTTAATTGTTGATATTTACTTGTAATCTTTGAACCCTATTGAGAAAGTGAATAGTAAAACAGATTTAACCAATTCTCTATTCCTCTTACTCTTTTCTCTTCCTTTGTGAACCCTAATAGGGTTTCAGTTGTTTTTCCTTGTTAACCCTAACCCTTGCGTGTTTCTTGATCATAAAGAAACTGTTTATACTTTGTTCCAAGGCATTCTTATTCGCAACAAAGGACAATACCATAGCAGCTGCAGTTTGTTCGCCAACCTTTGTGTTTTGAAATATGATCTGGTTTCTAGCATACTAGATCACTGCCCCAATGTCAATAACAGTTAAATTAGCTTACAAATATTAATTAATACATAATTATATATTTTTAATTAAAATATAATTTCTCAATTAAAACAAATATTCATTAAAACAAATATTAATTCATACAAAATTATATGTTTTTAATTAAAATATCTCAATTAAAATAGAAGACATAAACATGTTCCATAATGTGTAATGGACCTTTATTTATAGTTGTGCTATGAGTAGTTTAATTTATTTATGAGTTATTATATCTTTATAACTCTTATTTGTATAAATTATGATATTCATATTATTGAAACCCTAGTCTCTTTTTTAATTCTATTATTAACATGGTATCTAGAGTTTTGTTTGATCCTCCTTGAACTAATTGTTTCTTCCATCTCCTTGAATTGCTAAATTGTTCTTAGGAGGATGTCTCCCACTTTTGTGTCCATTGATTCTTCCTTTTGTTATTGGTTGATTTTCTCGCTCTCTTATTGATTCTTCTATTTGGTTACTCTTCTCTTCTCTATTAGTTATTCTATTTGATTGCTTTTATCTCCATTAATTTGGTTTGATTTGATTTGGTATGATTTGATTTGTCTGAAATTGATAAAGATTGATTTGGATTCTTTCAATGATAGTTCTTATTGGTTGTTTTTTATGGTTATTATATTTCTCATTCCATTCCAAATTATAAAATGTTTTGAGCATTTCAGACGAATTAAAAAACTTAAATATTACTTTATGAAAAAAACAAATTATGTATAACTTTACGATAATACCCCTCATAATTACGCTTAAAAGAGTTGAAAGAATATATAATACTCCCTCCGTTTTTTTTTATAACTCGTTTTTTACTTTTCACACATATTAAGAAATGTAATAAATATAGTATGGAAAATAGAAATTATGAATGGTTTTACAAAATTGTCCTCTATTAATGATATTGGAAAGACAAATTTACATAATTGAAAGGAGAGAGAATAATAAATATTTAAGGATATAGTAGGAAAAATAACATTAATGATTCATTGATATTATAAAACGACTTATATTGTGGTACAAAATTTTTTTCTAAAGTGACTTATAAAAAAAAACGGAGGTAGTAATAAAGATAATGCTAACTTGTACCCTTGAAACACAAGTTAAGAGATAAATATTATAAAAATATCTTGAAAATTGTATAGTGATTTTAATATAAATGTATACTTAATGATTTTATTGTGTATTTTAATACAAATATTCTATTTATTGGTTTTTTTAACTTGTGCCCTTGGAGCACAAATTAGCATTATCCTATTAATAAATATTTGATTATATATTGATAAAAATATCATTAATATTGCATTAAAAATATAAAATAACTTATAATTTATGACAAAATAGCTTATATTCTCTCTGTCTTAAATTATAAATTACTTTGTTAAAAATATTTGTCTCAAATTATAAATCACTTTACAATTCTAATGTAAAGTTAATAATATTTTTCCCAACATACCCTCTACTATTTATTTTATTTTTTTTTAATTCTTTAAATTTCTCTTTCATCTATAATAAATAAAGAGTAATATTATAAAATCGTACATAAGTTGTCTTTCTCATACAACAATAATTATATTTCTTAATTTATGTAAAATATGAAAAACATTTTATAATTTAGAAAGATAGTAATTTAGAACAGAAGGCTAATGTATGGGTTTGAAGACGGTAACTATTATCTATTTATATCTTATATATTGTATTTATAACTCTTATTCGCAAAAGTTAAAATAATATTTATATTATTGAAACTCTAATCTCTTCCTCACTTTTCTACTTTGTATAAAAAATATCTTATTTAAATTTTTTCTATCTTAAAATAATTATCACTCAGCATTTATTATTATTTTTTCATTAATATTTATCCCTATTTATTAAATTTCATTTTATTCACCTACTCTATTAACTACAATTAACAAAAATATTTAAGTAAATGTTATAAATTTATCATTAAAATCAACCTATCTATTTTTTTTTTTAAAACAACACATTACTCAAATAAGGTTATACATATATATATATATATATATATATATATATATATATATATATAAGGAGACAAAAATCTAATCAATAAATAACAAATTTTGAATTAAAAAATAAAATTCATTATTAACTAAATTAAATTTTGATGAAAAGAAAATTAAATATCAAAACAACCCCACACTAGATGACAAAACCAACATAATACTCCAAACTCAACGAATTGCAAGTTAAATGGGACCTTTATGGAACGAGTATTTTGTATTGTATTGAATCCCATCAATAATAATAACCCTCGGGAAGGAACAGTGAAAATCCAAAATCAAAATAAGCTCCATTACACTGTGCAATATAACAAACCCAGTCACATCATATCATATCCTATATCACATAGGCTCCATAAAAATCTCTACAAAAACTAGGAGCTATAGCCTTTTTCCCCTTCCCAACCCAAGATTTCAAAACATTAATTATAACATTATAATAATAATAATCATAAAAATCAAAATACCAGAGTTTTTTTCTCATTAATTTAAGCCTTATTATTCTTCCTCAATAAAGTGGGGCCCTCTGCGGGTTTCCTTTCCTTCTATTCATCAGATTCACAGTGATTTCCGTTGCCGGCGAGCATGCTGGCCGACACGGTGGTCGGAAAGCTGAACAGCCACTTCTCTTCTTTCTCACAATCTCAGTAGTTGCAGTGCAAGCAAGAGTGGTTCTACAATCCATTCCACCGTATCCATCCGAACCAGATGAAGTCCGGTTCGACCCAGCCGGTTCGAGAACCGAGTCAGGAGTCATTAAACCGTCGTCGAGCCCAGAATCGGATAATGGCATGTAGTTGCACTCGAATAGGTAGCCAGATAATGTACCCAATGTTTTCACAAGGTGACTCACCTGTAAAAAAACACAATCATTAAAGAAGAAAATATTTATATCAGATTAACCTAATTAAACAAAAATAAAAATAATATTGAAATATTGAGAAAGTGGAAGAGAGTGCACCTTGCAAGAGAGAGAACAGAAATTGTATGGCTCTTGCAGACTTCTGTCACAGGTGCTGCAGATATTGCCGGAGGGGGATTTCTTGGTTTGAGGCCTTTGATTCAAAAACACCACTTTGGCACTGTTTGTTTTGTAGGACTGTAAATACAAACACAAACACGAGAAAAAAAAACCCTAAATTACTTATTACTGAGAATTAAGATGCAAGTTATACATGTGTGAAGAAGAAAAATCGGTTACTTGAATGTAAGAACAGTCAATTAGTTTTGCAGCATCATCCATTCTTATAACATCGTGATACACGTATCTTCTAATCTGAAAATAATAAAGATTTGAAAATCAAGAGAAATTGTATTGAATGAAACTGTTAAGTAGTGTTTAAAATTGAGAGAACAAAGAAGAACCTGTAAGAGTCTGTGAGAGGAATGGGGAGAAACACAGTGAGGGCAAAGACTGATGCAACAATCCAAACAATACACGTTCTTTTCATTCTTTTTGGTTTCTGGATGAATTAAACAAGCGTTGTAGAATTTCTCAGTGAGGAGAAATTGAAGCCAGCGAGGAACGGTTGAAGAATAGATATACTGAGAAAAAAATAACAAAAGATAAACATGTAAATGAATTTAAACAAGGAGAAGAAAAATTGATAGATAGAGAGTTAAAAAGATAAAAAGATAAAACAAAGCACCATGGTTAGTTAGTAGAAAATGAATTGAATCAAGTTTATAGTAAAAAAATAATGGAATACAGACAGAACAAGGATGGAAAATGAAAAGGTAAAGAAAATAAGTATATATACTAGCACTCACTTACCATGATTGAGTTTTGATTTTGATTTTTTTTTTTTTTTTAATTTGAGAAGTGTGTGAGTACTGTTAATGTAATGCTATGGTATATAGTTATGGAGGCATGATGATGAAAAAAAAAAAGGATTTTGGGGAAAGGAAGAGAGAGAAGGTGAAAGGAAACGGCGGTGGCAGCTGTTACCAATGTAAGAAAAGAAAGAAAGAATAGAGAAGGAAGGAAAGGATACGGTGAGGTAAGGTTGGGAGGATAGCCACAATTAAAGAGGATTTGTGTCGTACACTACACACTACTGCGACGACGCTCTTTATTGTCACACGACACAATCTTCAAATGTGCTATTTGATTGACAAATATATAATGAAAGGTTTTGATTCGATGTGGTGTAGAGCCATTAACTATAGTCATAGTACTACTTTTTTATCACTACAATTTATAGCATTTTTAATTTTTTTATTAGGTTGAGGTGAACTTACTTTACTATCAACAACTTTAGTAATTAACTATTGCCATTTTTAATTTTTATTACTTTAGTGACACGTATTTATATTTAAAATTTAAAAAAATAATAAAATTAATAAAAATTAATAAAAATTAATACATATAAAAAATATAATTTATATTAAAAAAATGATAGAATCAATAATAGTAGATATTGGTTGGTATTTTTTATAAAAATATTTATTTAATAATTTATTAAAATATTTTGATAAATAAAAAACTTGTTCTCAATTATAAAAGTATTTGAATCATTCGTACACTTTTTGCATATATAAAAATATAAAAATAAAATTCAATCTAAAATATTTAAATTTTTTTTATTTATAAAAATATTTGTTTCGTATATCTTTTATGGAATATCTATAAAGATCAAAATTAAATAACAAAATTTTAAATAATTAACGATTTTTAAAAGTGAATTAAAAAGTACTTGATATTTGACTCATTTCTAAAATAAAATGTTAAATTTATCAATATTTTTATCAATATTTAATACATAATAAAATGTATTTAATAATATTTATACAATGGATATCAATGATACATTTAAAAAAAAAAAATTAGTTTAATCCATTTTAAAAAATAATCAAACTCAAAAATCAATTATACACCTTTAAAATTATTTTGATTATTTTAAATAAAAATTAAATATATATTTATCAACAATCACATATTTTTTATACCATGTGTCACATACTAAGTTCAAATTGAGTTTAATAATCTAGTGGAATACCCGTGCTTTCGCACGAGTACCAGTCGGTGACGCACATTTGTCTACATTTAAAATTTGAAAAAAAAAAGTAATAGGATTAATAAAAATTAGTAAATATAAAAAATATAATTTATATTTTAATAAAAAATAGAAACAATACCCGCGGACATCGGTTGGTATTTTTTATAAAAATATTTATGTAATAATTTAGTTTTCAAAAAATATCAAATAATAACAACATAGTATTTGTAAATATTATTTTAATTATATAATTAAATATTAGTAATATAAATAAATACATTTTATCTCGGTTTGAATTCATACATCATTTTAAATATATTTACCTTTATTTTCTTTAATTGTACTATAATTGTAATAACCCATATTTATATAATAGAATATTTGTAAAATAATTTTCTTAACTATTAAAACAAAACATAATGTTATTTTGTTAAGATTCTTTTTTAAGTTATTATATTTTAGTTATTACAAATAATTAATTTCATTCAGTGTTAAGATTCTTTTTAAAGTTATTACATTTTAGTTATTAATATAACATAATTAAATATAATTAAAATCAATTATACAACATAATGAAATATAATTAAATATTATTAATTATACAACACAATAAAATAATTAAATATACTTATATTAGAATTTGAAAAAAGAAAGAAAAGAAATTGAAAGCGGTCAACTATTAGTCAGCAGAGTTTTTTATTGGTGTCCACACTAAAGGGTCTTAATCAGCCATAAAAATGATTTCACAAAGTTTTTTCAAAAAAGATAGTGTTCCGGATTGGCCCAATGACTAGGCATGGCTTAATCCACTTCTGCTCTCAGAACAACCCAATTGCCTAAGTCCAGCCAATTTAGGGCAGCATTTACCTTTCTGCCCCTCTACCGGGCAATGCGGGTCTGATGACCCCAAGGGTCAACTGCCCCTCCTCGGTAGTTCCTGCCCGCCACGCACGGTTACACCCTCTAGAAACAATCACGACGTCTGTGCCCGCAACTTCGCCTCTGCCCGGGGCAACAGCTAGTTTCGGACACCTCTGCTCGTCCCAACGGCTAGTTTCTGGCAGTTACCTGTTCTTCGGAAAACGGTTATCTCGCCCCGAAAATATGGACCAATGGTCAAGCGCTAGGGGCAATATAAAAACCCTCTCAAATGAGAGGGTCAGGTATTTTAAATCATCCTACGAAACACATACTTTGTACTTGCTCTCTCTCTCTCTCTCTCCCGATTCTTACTTTAGCATCTGAGTGTCATGCAGGTACAACTCCTTCCTCATCTTTCACACCCAGCATCGCAGACGTCATCTCTGGTCCACTTTAGGTTCTGATCAGCCGTCAAGATCAGTGGCGCCGTCTGTGGGAAACCTTCCCCTCCGCCATGGTCATCTCCGGAGGGGGCTTCAACAAGGTTATTGTGGGCTCCGTTAAAAGGAAGTTCGAGCATCTTCTCAGCACAAGCTCAAATAGGAGTACCACGCTTGACAAGTCCGGGGAGAGTCGATTTCCATCACCTTCTACCACGAGGAACTCCTCGATGGAGCTCCCAACTCAAGTATTCTGCTGCTCGTGAGAGCACAAATGACTAACTTTGATGTTCGTTGAATCCTAGTCGATCAAGGCAGCTCGGTCAACATCATTTATTCGCAGCTATTTTCCACCCTCCAGCTAGATGAGACACACCTAACGCCCTACTTAGGCTCTGACCTACCAGGCTTCAACGGGTCGGTCACAAAGCCCTGGGGATACATAGAACTAATCGTGACTTTCGAATCTACAGAGACGGTCAGGTCTATTAAAGTCCAGTTCTTGGTCATCGACTGCCCCTGTCTCTATCAATGCATCTTTGGACAGTCAAATTTGGACGAATTGGTGGACGTACCATCAAACGTGAACTTGAAGATGAAGTACTACACTTCTAAGGGTCTTTTCACCACTCTACACAGGGACATCGAAGCAGCAAGGACATGTTTCGAGGCAGCCACCAAAGGGCTGAACACTATTGCCGCCAAGCCGAAGACTTCCAGTAAGCTGGCCTTGCCCAGCAGCTCCGGGGAGGCAAAGCCACTGCCCCGCGTCAACTCTATCGACCTTGACGGCAGCTTCTGCGAAGACGACCAGAAGGAGCAGCAGAAGAAGAAGAAGAAGGAGATCCAACCTTGTTCGAGCAGTCCTTCAACTTCAACCAGTACCGGCGAGACTTCTCATCCGATGCGCCCAATTCCGGATGGCGAGTTTGAAATTATCCTGCTCGACGAAGACCCCAATCGAGGAGTGAAGATTAGGACCGGACTCCTCGACTTAGCGAGGAAACAGCTCAAAGCCTGTCTCCAGGAGAATACAGATTTGTTCGCTTGGAGCGCCGCGGAAATGCTTGGCCTAGATCCTGACGTCGCCTGCCACCAGCTCACCATCGACCCCGCCGCTAGGGCAGTTGCTCAATGTAGGCGAAAACAGTCTCCAGAGAAAACGGAGGCTGCCAAACAAGCTGTAAAAGACCTCCTCAAGGCAAACTTTATTTTGGAGGCCAAGTACACTACTTGGCTGTCCAATGTTGTACTCGTTAAAAAGTCTAATGGATAATGGCGCATGTGTGTTGATTATACTGATCTCAATAGGGTCTGCCCTAAAGATGCATATCCCCTCCCCAATATAGATAAATTAGTTGATAATTCTACTGGTTTTAAATTGTTATCGTTCATGGACGCATATTCGGGCTATAATCAAATACCCATGGCGAAAAGCGAAAAAAGGTACACAACGTTCATGACCAAATCGGGCAATTATTACTACAACGTAATGCCCTTCGGCTTGAAAAACGCTGGCGCTACTTACCAAAGAATGATGAACAAGGTCTTCCGGGGAGAAATCGGGGACATGCTTGAAGTCTATATGGACGACATGATCGTGAAGTCCCATGAGGAATTCGATCACACGACCCATTTGAGGAAAGTCTTCAAGCAGACAAGGAAGTATCGGATGCGTTTCAACCCGGAGAAGTGCACGTTCGGGGTACGAGCGGGAAAAATCCTTGGCTTCTATCTAATAGAACGAGGAATTGAAGCTAACCCCAACAAGTGCAGGGCCTTCTCCGAGTTCCCCACGCCAAACTCGAAGAAGTCCATCCAATCCCTCAACGGGATGCTCGCTTCGTTATCCATTTTTGTGGTGAAGTCTGCTCAGCACGCACTGCCCTTTTTCAAACTCCTCCACAAGGAGGCAGTTTTCGAGTGGACGGAGGAATGCGACCAGGCTCTCCTCCACCTAAAGCGAGCACTGTCAGAACCGCACGTCCTCTCTCGACCAGATAACACCAAAACCCTGTACCTCTATCTCATCGTGGAAACCAAAGTCGTAAGCGCTTCCCTCATTCGTGAAACTCCCGATGGGCAGAAACCTATATACTTCACGAGCAAAGCGCTGCAGGGACCAGAGCTAAGATACCAACAGATAAAGAAAGTAGCCCTGGCCCTCATCAACGTTGCGAGGAGACTAAGGCACTACTTTCTAGCCCACACAATCGTGGTACGAACAGACCAGCCCGTGAAGCAACTGTTAGGCCGACCAGACATGGCCGACAGAATGCTCAGTGCGGTTGTTGGAACTGTCCGAATTCGACATCTAATATGAGAGCAGAAAATCCCTCAAGGCACAGGCACTGGTCGACTTTGTCGCGGAGATGACATTCACTGATTCCCCCACTTGCGAGGTGTGCAAATGGACAATCTTCGTCGACGGGGCATCCAGCTCGGCAGGAAGCGGGGCAGGTATTATCTTGGAAAATGAGGAAGGAATCCTCGTCGAAGTCTCGCTTACCTTATCTTTCCCCACTTCCAACAATCAGGCTGAATACGAAGCTTTCCTCGCAGGTATGCGCCTCTCCGAAGACCTGGGAGTCAAGAAAGTCGTCATCTGCACTGACTCCCAACTCGTGGCCCTTTAGGTTCGAGGAGAATACCAGGCCAAGAACAACAACTTGTATGAATACTTAACTCTAGTCAAGGAGAAAATGACGAAATTTGAATCGGTAGAAGTAAAGCATGTTCCCGCGAACATAATGTCAGAGCAGATGTTTTGTCAAAGCTGGCGAGCAGAAAGAAAAAAGGCGGAAACAAGTCCTTCATCCAAGAAATACTTCCTCGACCCAGTATCGAGAAAGCTTCCACGATCCTTGACGTGCATGTCATCGGCGACAGCAACTGTTGGATGACCCCCCGTCTACAACTACCTCGCCAAGGATGAACTACCGTCCGACCCCAAGGAGGCCAGCGTAGTCAGGCGCAGAGTCGTCTCCTACATCCTGGTCAAAAATAAGCTCTACAGGCGAAGGTTCTCCATCCCTCTACTCAAATGTGTCGAGGAAGAGATGGTCGCCCACGTCATGCGCGAGATCCACGAAGGGATCGACACCCAACACCTCGGGGAAAGATCCCTCGCCAGGAAAGCTCTACAAGAGGGATACTACTGGCCAACCATGCAGCAGGATGCAAAAGAACATGTGAAGAAATGCGACAAATGCCAATAGTGCGGGGGAAATGCATTTGGCACTGCCCAATGAACTCAAAGCAATGTCCTTCCCGTGGACCTTTGCATGGTGGGGCCTGGATATCCTGGGACCATTCGTCATGGGGTCAAATCAGAATAAGTACCTGATACTAGGCGTTGACTACTTTACCAAATGGATAGAAGCAGAGGCACTCGCCAAAATAATGGCCCACAACATACTCTGCTTCTACAAGCGGAACATCCTTGCTCGCTTCGGCATCCCATAAGCAATCGTCACCGACAACGAGATGCAATTTACCGACAAAAAGTTCCAGGAGTTCGTCGCCCAACTGGGCACCAAGCAATACTTCGCGTCCGTCGAACATCCCCAAACTAACGGGAAAGCCGAGGCAGCAAACAGGGTAATCCTGCGAGGCCTCAAACAAAGGCTGGACGAAACAAAGAAATAATGGGTCGAAGAGTTGCACAACGCACTCTGGGCCTACCGTACTACGCCTCACTCTTCTACCGGGGAAACCCCTTTCTGTCTAGCTTATGTAACTGAGGCGGTGATCCCCATTGAGATACATGTGCCGTCCAGACGGACTGAATCCCCTATGGACAAGGAGACAAATAGCCAGACACTAAGAGAGGAGCTCGATCTCGTCGAAGAGGTCCGGTCAGGGGCAGCCCTCCGCGAAGCCTCACTAAAATAAAAAATCGCAATTAGGCACAACGCCAAAGTTATACGACGAGAATTCCAAGTAGGCAGTCTCATCTTAAGGAGGAATCACAAAGATTTCTGAGAAGGCAAACTCACCGCAAACTGGGAGGGACCGTATCGTGTTCGAGCGAAAATAGAGAATGGGGCCTACTACCTAGAACAACTCAACGGGGAAGAACTTGCTCGACCATGGAACGTCGAAAAGCTAAAACAATATTATAGTTGAGGCCAAACTATCAGCATGCTCCGTGGCCCTGACGAGCAGAACGCGCCGACCAAAAAGTGTGGGCCCAGGTACAAGCGCCACATTAAAAAACAAATCAAGGCAGGCTTTTGCTCAAGAACGAGCAGAACCCATGGTCGACAGAGCTAGCCGTCGTCCAAGTACCATGATAGGCAGAACACCTAACTCGCGATGGGAAGTTCACGCTGCGAACTCAGGCCTCAAACGCGACCTGAGCTCCGCTCTTATGCCCGTATGCTACCTAGGTCATTCGACCAGTCCCCCTCACTGCCGAACACATCTAAGTCGAGCAAACCCCAAAATAACAAATCATTCAAAGTTACCCTTGTGACGGGTACACGCGCGTATCGAGCAAAATTCAACACTTAGCAAAAATAAAGAAAAGTAAAGCCATGCGCAAAAACAAATCATACAAAACTGACCACGTCGAGGATAAATATTACAATAAAAGTGGCCACGAGGACCACGAGTATACCAATTAAATCAACAAGGGACCATGCCCCGTACAAAAAAATAAAGTTACATAAATACGGCACGCAGGCCGAAGATACAATGAAGAAGAAATCACTCGTCCATGTGTTGAGGCTCGTCGCAGAGAGTTTGTGCATGCTCCTCGCCAATCTGAAGAAACTCAGGGACGACGAACTTGCCGTCCTCAACGCTATAGAGGAACCTAAACCCCTTGGTGGTCAATTCAACCCCGGGGTTCGTGATCCTCAGCTGAGCCACGACATTGTTGAAAGAATCCTCGGCGATGACTTCACAATCGTCCTTTGCCCGGTTGATGCGTGCGACCAGCTCAGCCCGAGTCTTCAACTTCTTCAACTCCTCGTGCTCATCTTGAGCAGGGGCAGCAACATTCCTCAGTTGCTCAACCAGGTCTTTCGCGGCTTTCTTCTCCACTGCAAGGGTGTCTTTCTCCCCGTTGACTCTGGTCATCTCCTCTTAGTACTTTCTCAGCACCTCCTGGACAACCCTGGCCTGCTTCTCCCAGGACTTCTTCAGCTTCTCTTCCAGGTCCGCAATCGTGGCCTGGGCCTTCTTCAGCTCTGAGTCCTAGAGAAGACCCTCCACGATGTAAACCACCGCCA
Source organism: Lathyrus tuberosus (assembly GCA_022829125.1). Lineage (NCBI taxonomy): Eukaryota > Viridiplantae > Streptophyta > Magnoliopsida > Fabales > Fabaceae > Lathyrus > Lathyrus tuberosus. The sequence goes on along the minus strand of JALAZF010000005.1, from coordinate 18,059,648 downwards.
TTTCCAAAACCCTAATAAGGGTAGAAGCGTCATGAGATAGCATTGCCCTTTTGCTCAGGTGATCCATCTCCTCGAGCTTCAGAGACTCCGCCTGAGGAATCGCCAGGGAAGAGCCCTCGAAAAACCTTTTGTTGTGGAAGCACGGAAGCAACTCCAACTTACTCTTATCCCCCTCCTTGCCGAGGTCAACAAAATCACCCGCCCGTGTGCGCTTGGGCCTCGAATTAATGGGAACGAGGGACATCTGGATGACTGTGGGAGTATACGAGGAGGTCCTCGACCCCATTTGCGGGGGTGGCCCCCGTTGGCTGAGCCGGCTCTTCCCGATTGTTGCGCCACCCTTGCCCTTCACCTAGGCATTCTTTATCATCCGCTCATGGGCAGAAGTTATTTTACCTGCAAAAACATAACGAGCACATTAGCACAAAGAAAGAATAACAGTCCAAGCAAGCTAAGAAATAAAGTCTACCAAGCAAGGCTAGGGCATCATCCCAAGTGTGGCACTCGAGGAGCTCCTTTGTATTGATAAAATGACTCTCCACCTTGAGCCCCCCATCTTCCTCGTAGATTGGCTCCCCGCTCTTAGTCACGCAGTGAGCAGGGGTAAAGCTATTGACAAAGCCCACCAGCTTCGCATAGTCGGCCTTGTCATCCTCGTTCAGTATTTCGGGGGTGGCGGTGTAACCATTTGCTCCCATGGTGAAATGGTCTCCACTCTAACAAAAGGGGAACCTCAACAACCTCTGCCCCACTATCTTTCCATCCTCGTTGATGAGATCCTCCCCGTTCTCGTCCTTCGAGACCTCCCAAACGAACGTGAAGTCAGTGGCCCTCGCCGACACAGGCTCAATAATATAGTAGCTCTCCTTGAAAGTCCATATGGACTCAGAAAAGGGTTTAAACAACTTTCTCCCCTGCTTCAGGGAGCCCAGCCAAACTTCCTCCCTGAAACTTGTCGCTGGAGGTGGAAGACTGTAAAGAACGGGGTGGGGGTAGCTCCTATCTCTAGGAACTCGCACGTCAATTCAAACGCTCGAATGAAGGCTATGGAATTGGGATGCAGTTGCGAAGGGGCCAGATCTAAATGCACGAAAATTGACTTCTGAAAATCAGTAAAGGGTAACCTCAGCCCTATATCCTTGAAGACATATTCGTGCATCGGGAACCTTTCCCCGTAGTCTGAGCAGATACGGTCATCTTCTCTGGGGAAATGGACCTTCCACTCACCCAGCCCCCACAATCGTGAAAGCATCTCCAGTGTACGGGGAAAAGATGGAGGCGTGCTCCGCAAGTTCCACAACAGACCACTCTCCGGCGGAAGTCCTCAAGGGAGGGGTCTGGTCAGCATCGCGGGGAGTAGCGGTGTCTTCGGTATCACTATCTTTCGAGGAGCTCTCCTCGGACAAGTCTCTAAGGATTTCATCCTCAGTTTCGTGGGGCATCTCCTTTACTTGAAAAGCAGAGGACAAAAGTGAATTCGATGACAAAATTAAATCCACCCTTCCACCGCTAGTCAAGTGAAAGGGCGCGCAAAGGCCCGAGGACGACGTCCCCGACCTAAGTCCTACTCAAATGGCACAACTATAGCGCGAGGAGATGCCCAACGCAACCCCTCTAACGCACACGGGGAGATCCTCCCCGATTCGCTGCCCAAAATATCATTTGAAGGCCTACCGAAAAACTCATGAATCCGCCAGAAAACTCATGAGTACACCGAAAAATTCATGAGCTCCACCAGTGATAAACGCTTCCGTCGTTGCAACGACGTCAGAATTAACCTAAAGGCCTAAGTTCCTAAGGTTCCGACGACTACGGCAGCGACAAAAAATGGCCAAACCACCGCCTACTACCAACAGTCATCGGAAATTGCTCCTACACGACCTAGTTTCCCCCTAACAACATGCATTCTAAGAGAACAGAAAGTGAAAAAGCCTAAAACAAAGATCAAGTCAAGTAACTTACGTGATCGAGGAAAAGGTTAGGGGGTCGAAGAAAGCTGGTCAGTGCTTGTACAGCAGCTGGATGGTGGTTGGGCGTCGGCTAGACGGCAGCGAACTTCAGGATGCAGAGTAATGAAACAAAGAAGAGAGAGAAGCGAAAAGTGCAAATGAGCAGCTTCTCCCTCTATTTATAGACAAACTGTGGGCACGTGCATGAGCACGCACGACTACGGTCGTCATCATGACCCTAGCCTAGCCATCATGATGCATTAAATGCAGCACACGGCTCGAGGCACACGTGGTATTTCACCTATTCAGATCACATCAACCGTTGGGATCCCCGTACGCCGAGCACGCCAAACAGCGTTAGGTGTCCCGCGGGCACAAACCTCGGACACCATAAGATAGCCTCATCTCGCCGACAAGCGATGACCATTTTTGGACCTCTTCGGGACTGCGAAATACCCTTAAGTCATCACTCTCATGCTCGAGAGCAACGACTTGGGGGGCTCCTGTTCCAGATTGGCCAAATGACTAAGCATGACCCAATCCACTTCTGCATGCAAAACGACCCAATTACCTAAGTCCAACCAATTTAGGGTAACATTTACCTTTCTGCCCCTCTACCGGGCAAGGCGGGTTAGATGACCCCAAGGGTCAGCTGCCCCTACTTGGTAGTTCTTGCCCGTCACGCACGGTTCCACCCTCTAGAAACAGTCACGACGCCCGTGCCCGCAACTGCACCTCTGCCCGTGGCAACAGCTAGTTTCGGGCACCTCTGCCCGTCCCAACGGCTAGTTTTTAGCAATTACCTATTCTTCGGGAAACGGTTATCTCACCCCGAAAATAGGGACCAATGGCCAAGCGTTGGGGGCACTATAAAACCCTCTCAAAGTCAGGTATTCTAAATCATCCTACGAAACACATACTTTGTACTTTCTCTCTCTCTCTCTCTCTCTCTCTCTCTCTCTCTCTCTCTCTCTCTCTCTTGATTCTTACTTTAGCATTGGAGTGCCTTGCAGGTATAAACCCCTCCTCATCTTTCACACCCAGCATCGCAGACGTCATCTCTGGCCCACTCCAGGTTCTGATCAGCCGTCAAGATCAGATAGTAAAGTGATGATGATGAGGATGCACATCACAAAATCCCTTCCCAAATTCTCAACTCTACGTGACCCTTTTTCCATTGCACTTTTTGTTGGTGTTATTTTTCTCCTAATAATATATATAAGTTTTGGAGAACTAATAATTGTCACCCTTAAAACTTTAGTAGGTTCATCATCTTTTTGCAATTCAATGTCATTTATTTTAACACCTTTAATCACTGTTTCCAACACTCCATTTTCTACATAACACTTGGTTCCTTTGGTTATTATCTCTGCTACAATCTCTTTGTTTTCTTTGTTTTTTCCCGATAGAACTGTGTAAAGTCCTATTAGATCAAAATTGCTCAAATAACACTGCAACCACAATTTAAATCATTTAATCAATAATGGAACCAAATTATTTACCCAAACCAAAAATAAATAAATAAAACTTTATATTATGGACTTACCCTCCAAGGTATAATTTTTCAGCAAGGATGAAAGTGCCCATGCAAGCTACAATAATCATCATCAAGGATTAAAGCAGTGACAAAAACTGTTCCTTTATTTTGCATTACAATCCCTTGTATATAATATGTAAGAGCTAATGATATTATACCCTGTTTGTTCATTAATGTTTACATCCATTAATTATTTGTATCACAATAAATGTTACTGCAATTCATTGAAGTGTTCCCAAGAAACACACTATGTCTGTCAATGAAAGCTATGTTGCATACTTCCTCAATGTCACAGCTTGAAGGATGAAGAAAGAATACCAAGCAAAGGTAGCAATTATGAGGAAATTGAACCCTTAACCCAATCCTTTTCACCAGAATCAGTAGTATTTTCAGGTACATAATTTCTAGGATGATGCATGTATTGAGAACCCAATATATTAAGAGTTTGTCCTTTGTACAATGTCATAACCATAACCCCACCAACTGTTATTACAGTTCAAATCACTTTTACTTGGCATCTTAATTTTTTCACGTATAATTTCTCCACCCTAGTTTATCAAAAATTGAGAATGACACAAAATTAATACATTTAATCAAGGTTATGAAAACCGGACTGGACCAGGCGGTTCAACCGATTAGACCAGGAACCGGCCCTATGTCCGGTCAATTAAACCCTTTAAACCGGCATGTCAAGGAACCGGGGCAACAACCGGAAAACCGGGTGGAAACCGGGAAAATCGGTCAAAACTGGAGGTTCGTCCAATTACATGGGTTGAACCGGATTTTAACTTTTTCAGCTTTTTTTTTTAAATTTATTTAAAATAATAATATAATAAAAGATGAAAAAAAACCAATTTAATACTATTGAACCAAATGGGTCTTATAATTGAATACCTCACTCTAATCCATTCAGAATTTGTATTTTCTTGATAATAAGACCTAGAATTCTAATATTCTTTGGCCTAAATCAAGCATCATCTAATATATTTTACATAAGATACAAAATTCTAGCATTTTTAACTCTTTCTCAAACTGATTTTAGTTAAGAAATTATAGGAAATAAAAGTCACCAATCTATATGATAAAAAACTAGTACTAAATCATATAACATATATAATAACGGTCCGACCCTCGGTCCGACCCGGTCAAACCTTTAAACCTTAAACCCCAGTCTATACCGATTCAATATCCGGTCCGATTTTAATTACCTTGCATTTAATACAGAAAACATCAAAACAACATAAAGATATATCATATATGAGAATATATAAAAATATACCTGAAAATAACAACCATTACAAATGTCATACCAGGAAGAATATTGCTAATATCACATGAATATGTTGGAGAAGTGAATTTCAACCTAGCATAGTATAGATTATGATCAATCACAGGCCTACAGGTGTTATAAGTCCATCAAGAGTAGCAGTTGGTAGCGAAACTTGTTTGTTTTCGTTCAAAATAACAATCATGTCAAAATCAACATACATCTTCTCAAAACACATGAACATGAAAACTTGAATGGATAAGCAATTACAGATTCATATCATAGCAAAACATAAGTCTGAATGCAAAAACATAAGCAATTAAGGTATTAAAATGGAAAAACAAAAAAATGTTCAAAACTCATAAGCAACAAATGTTACTGCATTTTCTCCTTCAGAACTTCTAAAAAATTTCTCATTTCGCTTCCTCCACAGAGTCCAAACACATGCAAACTGAATGATGTTGAACCTTTCTTTATTAATTCTGCAAAAACAAAATTATGTAAAACAGGAGACCATTATCATGATATTGTGAGCATAGCCATTTGCAAGTGGGAATTACATTTGTAAATTTAGTATGGCTCCTCAAACACAATGCTTTATTTCATTGAAGGAAACTTTAAATTACAACTTACTATATCTGACTTTCTTTTTTGTCATTTCATCGAAAATCACCTTGGATTCATGTATTTGTCCCGCCTTAGCTAGGCTATCCATTAAAACACAATACGACATCTGCAGATCCAAACTATTGAGATAAGACACTAAAAAAGAGAAGACATAGAAAAATAAAACAAACCTTATTTGGTACTAACCCTTCTGATTTCATATCTTGAATCAGCACATCATTTTTTAGTACAACTCAATTCAAACTAAGCCATACCCCCAAATACATAACACCTGTCTCAAAATTACAACCAGCAAAATCAAGCAACAATAATTGATAAAAAGCCTCCTCAACTGAACATAAGTATCACACAACATGATAATTTTAAATATATAAAAAATGATATTCAATTATCTAAAATAGTGATGATAAAATGCATTCACTCTACTGTAAAAGCACTTAATGAAGACAAAATTATATTAATTTGACAACATCTCCAAGGCAATCGAAGAAATGTGACGCAAAATGCATAGACACCAAAAAGAAAAGGTTCATTTGTCAGCAAAAGGCTCAAAGAAAAAGAAAAAAAATAACAGTTTGAATAAATTATAAATATTAAAAGGGAAATCAAATTCACTACTTTAAGGTTTGTGCAGATACCAACTTCGGGACATACCGTTGAGTATTTTGAGTAAGATATAAGCCAGTTCACAAAAGGAAAATGCTTCCTCTGTGCAAGCTTTTTGTCCGAACCCCAGAAAACTTGCGAAGTAGCGAAAGATCAACTTACATGACGAATTCTAAAAGAATCAGTAAAAGAAGAAACAACTAAAGGGATCATAGTGATGATTGACACACAGGGTTTTAGGTATTTATGGGAATCAGGGAGGCAACCAAATGCGAAATTTATTTGCGGGAAGTTGTCTTATATTTTGATAAACATATGTTTGACAGTATAATATTACCTGAACATGGTAAAGTAAGTTTAATTCCAACAATAACACAAAGAACTCACCAATCACATTCCATCCCAAAACCTATCTTCAATAGAACTTCTGGAGCAATATAATCTGGTGTACCAACAACAGAATAAGCATGCATCACTTATACATTCAGACTTACAATAAACCAAAAAAAGAAACTCAATTAATCACAAAGTGTCAAGATTCACAAAGTGAAAACAGTGAATAAGAACCATAAATAAGAATAAAAATAGTGGAAACTTCAAAAAGTAAAAAAAAAAAATCAAATTGATATATGATACAATAAGAACATTCGAAATATTCAAAACTTAATGCTTTAGATCCATACCTCAAGTCCCATTTTTGACCAAGATCCACCACAGATCTACCACCGCGATATCGCATATCGCTGTAAAATCGACGGAAACTCCGCCACCATCTTCCCCTATTCCTGCAACACCAACAATCTTAAATCAAAACAAAAGAGCATAAACCCTAAAAGAAAGCTAAAAACTTAAACTTGAACATAATCAGTTTCAGATGCTTCGGTTAGTTTTATTGGCTTCGGTTAGGGATTTGTTAGCGAGGTATATAAAGAAGTGGAAGAAGGAAGAGGGAGAAATAAGAAGAAATGGAAGAAGGAAGAGTGAGAAAGAAGAAGAAAGGGAAAAGAAGATGCAGAAGGAAGAAGAAAATAGAGAGCGAGAGAGAGAGAGATAGAGAGAGAGAGAGAGAGAGAGAGAGAGAGAGAGAGAGAGAGAGGGGATAGAAAAAAAGTGTTTTCTGATTTTTCAAAGTAGAGGATTTGGTTAGGTGGCCAAGCAGAATTGAAGAAACGTTTTGTAGCAAGCCACGTGGTGCAATGTGAGACTAGCAGGGTAAATTGGGGATTTCCATAACATAGTTTGTTCTTATATGGTAGATAATCTACCGTGAATTCATACTTTATTTATGAGATTCTTAATAATTAAGTTTTATTTGAAAAAAAAATCAAAGGTAACAATGATTATAAGTAAAACAATTTAAATTAATGTTTTAAAATTTTGATCAGATCAGTGAATCATTGGTTAGACTACGTTACTTCTAATTCAGTTATAAATTAAAAAAAAATATATTTATTAAATCAAATTTTTAATATAAATTTCATAACTTTAAATTTTATAAAAAAAATTCTATAAATTTATTCATGCAAATAAGTTGAATAAAATTTTTAAATAAAATTCTAACTTTCAAACATAATAATTTATTGATCTTTATAAATTAACAAAATTTAGAAAAAAATAATTATATGATATAATAATATTATAAACTAATAACTAATATATAACGTAAACAAATATTATACTCTATATAAATAGTTAAAAATAAAAGATAAATAGAAAAATAAAATAATAATGTGAAACTTTAATTTCATCTTTCTTTATTAACATTTTTTTTTTAAATTGTTGGAATTAACCCAATCTTGAAGAATTTCAAACCAATCTTAATGAACAAGATTCAATCAACCGATCGAATTCCTCTCTTATTCTTCACTCTTCACACGAGTGAATCAATCACAACTTGATTGCAAGAAAGATTTTGCGCAACAATTGTTAATGGAAGAAGAAAGAAAATTAAATTGGGAAGAAAATGGAATTAGGGTTTGAACCAAATATGATAGAAGAGAATTTATGCAGAGTTTCTCTCTACTATTCAAAATTGAATCTTATTCTTTGCAACTACAAAAATTGTTATACAATAATAGGGGTTACTCCCTATTTATAGATTTTCGGTTTGTTTGCTCCCTAAGCAAAGCACAAAAATACAAAGCCCAAAATACCTAATTCTACTAACACTAAAAAATTAGGCCTAAGTCGAAATCCATGTCGAGGCTAACTCCTTCGACACATCAACAACTACACAACTCAAACACACTAGATTATTTCCACACTACCTTGTTTATGTCGAGCAACCTGCTTCGACACAAGGAATTACATTCTCAACACACCACCTAATTCATTGTGTATAAGCTATCTATAATCATCATAGACCTTAGCTTCTCGAACACTTCGACTTGTATTTCTTTCATCGTGATATCTGCAATCCAATTCTTAGTTCTATAGTGTTCCAAGTTCATCTTCCCTTCTGCTACCTACTCCCGAAGATAGTTAAACCTCATTTCGATGTGCTTGCTTCGTCCATGTGCTATCGGATTCTTTGTCAGATTGATAGCAGACATGTTGTCGATCTTTATGGTAATTGCTCCATGATTCTTCGCTGTAATTTCTTCGACCAGGTTCATCATCCATGTTGCTTGGTATGCATAGAGAGAAGTAGTTATGTACTCTGCTTCACATGATGATAATGCCACTACTGGTTCCTTTCTTAAACTCCAAGCAACTAGTGCACCATCTAGCATAAACACATAACCAGCTGTGGATTTTTTTTCCTCAACATCACCACACCAGCTTGAGTTGGTGTAACCCACTAGCTTGCATTCTTTTCCTTCATCAATCGTAGGAAACAAAATGCCGTAGTCGAGAGTTCCTTTCAGATACCTCAGTATCCTTTTCGTTGCTGCTAGGTGAGATACCTTTGACTTATGTATGAATCTACTCACCATACCTACAGTGTATACTATATCAGGCCTTGTGTGACATAGGTATCTTAATGACCTAATAAGTCTTCTGTATTGAGTTGGGTCGACATCATCTTTATCTTATTCTTTCAACAGTTGCTGTCTTGGTTCTGCAGGTGTCGAAGTCACATTGCAGTCTTCCATCTCCAATCTTTTGATTATTTCACTTGCATATCTTCTTTGATGCATCATCAAACCTCTACTACTCTTGTAGAATTTGAAATTCTGGCCTATGCAGACAACTGATGTCCTACAACATGTCAAGACATTGTGCTACATAATCATTTAAACTTAGAGGTGCAACAGCATACTGATACCTTGAATATCAGAACTGCACACCACAAATGTCACGACATCTGATCCAACATGTTTATCATAAACCCTAACAGATAACATAAATCTGCAGAATGTTAAAGAACACAATAATTGTTAACCCAGTTTGGTGCAACTCACCTACATCTGGGGGATACCAATCCAGGAAGAAGACTTCACTATCTGTAGAATTGTTACAAAGCTAAACTCCCTCGTTTAAAACTTTATACCTAACATCTACCCAATGAACATCTTTACCAAAGCTAAATTCAAACGTTTACAACTCTGATATGAGATACCCCACTCACTTCCCTTAATCACCAACTGTGATTTCTATATCATCCCTGTCAATACAAAAATTTGTCAAGCTTTCTTGACAAACAAGCTAACTCGAATTTGCTTAAAAGCTTCATCCAAGAACAATACACAATCCAATACCTCAAGGCTTATGAATCTGTCCGACACTTATATCTGCCACAATGCATCAACTAATACAAATGGAGACTTACAACCTAGAGAGCCAACGATTCTCAAAACCCTAAACCCTTGTTTCTTACGCAAGAACACAAGGTTACAAAAGGCGTACAAAAAGGCATATCAAATCCTAGGTCTAAGTCTTCTATTTATAGGCTTCTGCTTCCTTGGGCTTCAATCTTCTGTCTTTGATCCATGTTCTGATTGCTTCCTTGATTGTTGCAACAGATAAAACAGATTTAAATAAATATGTTATAATCAGTCCAGGATGTCGAGTCTTCAAGTTAAGAAATCTCCTTCGACATCTTAGTTCTTTGGCAGAGTTCTACCGCTTTGGTCTTTATGTTGAAACATCCCCTTCAGCACTAAGTTTTACCAAAATTTTGTCCAAAATATTTGAGCTTTCAATCTCCCCCTTTTTGGCAAATTTTGGCTAAAACTCTTTGCACAACAAAGCCAGAAGTAACCAACTCTAAATTATTAATTTAAGACTCCAGAAATCCTAACTTAATTTTTCTTTAAGTTGATGTTCATGTAGAGGAGGATAAAACTCCCCTTAACCGCATGACTGTGTTCTTAACTCAGGACACAGGACACAATCGATACTTAGGACACGAAGAGCCGGTACTGCAGTCACAGCTGCAAAAACACCTTCTCTCTCCCGTTTTAGTCAAAAATTGACAAAAATGTACCAATCCAGCCCAGATGTACCACACCCAAGGAACAATTCTGAATAATGCTATGAGGACACACATCTTGAGCCAAAAGTGACCAAGGCTTTCCTATAAATACCCCAGCGGCCTTCATAGGAATCATCGAGCCAATAGAAGATCATTAATAGCAGATGAGACTTTACCAACACCGAGAGTGCACCTGCCAAGAACACTTTGACTGTTTCTTCTGTAAGGAGCATCGTTCAAAGATTTTGCAAAGCCCGAAGAACATGTGTTGCACACGCACATATTCCACCGTCTAAAGTACACCATCCATAATGACCCAGTTACCTCAAAAGCATGTTCTTAATAATGTCCTGACATCATGTCAGACAATGTTTATCAAAAAATTCTGTATTGATCAATAACTTCACAGTTTTATGATCACAGTCTGCAGAGAAAAATAAATTCCCCCAGACTCAACCAATGATTCTTAAGCATCCAATAAGAACCATGTAACTTGCACTGCCAAGTCTCCCCCAACTTGCAACAATACAAACCTGTCAAGACATCCTTCTTGACATCTCATCCTCCCAGGATGGACACATAATCTCAGCTTGCTTGACGCATAATACAAGCTGGAACTTCCATTGCACCCTCGCAGTAAAACATCTTAGATCAAGCAGCAACTCCCCCTATCTAGGATAACCAGTGCTCCTCCACAGAACACCTAGCTAATGAATGGAAAACACAAGATGCATCTTCATGTCTTCAAGATCGCACCCTCAGTTCAAACCACCTACCGAACACAATCATCAACCCTCTTATTGCTTCTTCTGACAAGAACCAATAATCACTCACACATGATCACCATCATGCTACCCGTGAGGAAATAACATGATTACTATCCTACCATAACAAACTCTTGGATTAAGATCAAAGTCCCATTGATCCCCCTCTTCCTGCAACCATCTACACACCATACGAACTCCTCTTAAATTCTCATGTATAGACCTCCAGCTGCTTGAGGCACAAATCAATTGAGTCAGAATGCTTCACATTCCTCAAAGAGACGTACAGGGCCCCTTTATTTGTTATAACGATGTCAGATATCGTATGCATGCTCCAGAACTTCACAGCTGCCAAACTGATCCACTACTAGCATGACTTACAGCCAGGGGCCAGTATCCCCTTCGTAAGATTTTCCACTGACCTTACCAAGGCCAGCAACAGATATACACACCCCATAATCCAAGACAGTCATTCCTTATCATTCTCCCATATGATAACCTGGAATACTTCTGATTTTCTGGTGAATATCCACTTCTGAACGCATCAAAAACCAGACCTTCATGCAATCAACCTGTGATCCACTCCAGTCTTCTCCACACCATCCTCCCAAGGCAGTTCTTCTACTTCATCATTCTCCCGTATGACAAGATAGATACTCCTTAGACATGATGTAGCCAACAAGTTCCTAGACCAAAACTTAAGAATCCTCCACCAAGGATAACCAACCCAAAAATGTTCTAACATCAGTTAGGACATTTTCCACACATCATAGACACAACACACCATGGTTCTTGATATGCTCCACCACTGGACTTACTATCAGCATAGTAATCCAAACTGAAGATCTTCACACAACACTACGCCACCAGCTTGAACAAAGAGAACTTCAGCAACCCAGAGAGAAATAAACTCTCATTCACCAAAAGAATGTATACTTCCATCCTCAACCCAAAACTTCTACCACAAGCTCCAAGAGAACCAGAACCTCCTTACGTTTTCAACTAACTACTCTTCTGCACAAGAGCAATCAGTTTCAAGCATCCTGCTTGAATGCACACTATGAAACCAACCAAATGCCACCTTTTGATTGATCTCAATCTTCTTCAGAATTCCCACAAGATACATTGATCCACCAATGAAATCAGATCTTCAAGTCACATGAACTACTTGCACCATAGCAAGACATCATGGATCCACCAAGCCTCTAGACATGTAACATCTTCCCATCCACAGCTCCCGCAAACTGCATGAGATAGACCTTTTTTAAGCATCCATAACTTACATTCTCTTGTAGATCACCTTATCTTAAGCTGATGTGCCACATCACCAGCTGAGACTCTAATGTTAAGCTAGATGTCAGAATAATCTGATATGACATCCAACTGCTAAATTCATCTCCTCCTTCTGCCACTTAGAAGAACCTCCTCCCTTTGCAGAACAATAGTTCTATGCTCTCATAGACTTGATTAAGCAACCAAGTGTGAGTAGACAACTTCCATCCTGCTTTAAAACTCCAAAAACTTCACACCTGCCACGTCTGAATCTTCAGAAGATAAGTAGTCTAAGACTACACCATAGCCATACCAAAAAATGCCACTTTCCTCAGTAGAGCAGACTGTAGAAAGTCAAAGATAACTGCCACTTAACTTTGACTTCCAAGAAGAGCAAGATCCATGCTCCAAAGCACCTAGATCAGAAATAAACTGATCCAAGCAGTAACCATCAAGATCATGATGTATTCATCTTCATCTTCAACAGCATCAAAGTCCAGACCAGTTCTTGTCAGGAAACTCTCCAGAGAACACATGCTTCTATCACACCCGACTGAAGCCCATTCCTAGGTCAACACCTAAGACTAAAACAAATGCTAAAGCATATGCAGTACCCCTCCCATGATTATGCACAAACTCTGATGATGAGATGTTCCAACATCTTGTTGAACATCAACAATCTTGACTTTCAAGGATAATCAATTAAATACTTGTGAACTCCACAAATAGCAATTGATCTTAAATCCTTGTTTAATAACCCTTCTTCACTGTTGTAGCTAAGCTCCACCAGATCACTTCATGAATACTTATCAAGTATTCAATCTTTTGCAAGTATCTTCTTTGAAGAACAATGTTGAGATACCAAGGTTGCCACCCTTGACTCAAGTAACTAAGATTCCTCTGAACGAGCCTTATTTACCTCAACAATTCTGCAAGCTTCAATCAGATTAGATCCACCCTTAGGTTCAAGAGAGATGAATCATTCCTTGCTATTTTTGGACGGTGAAAATAAATCACCTCCACTTTCTTCAGATTGTGTTTCAAAGAAACACCTTCTAGTCAGAAGAGTAACTAGAAGACTCCTGATGCACGACTGAGATGCCTTTATGAGTGGACTTTAGAGAATTCTCCAGTATCTTTGACAACCTAGCCGATCAATAATTTATCAAACTCCCAGAACAAGAACTTTATAAACTTAAACTTAACTCCTCTCCTCTTCAACTGACTTCAACTGCACCAAGAAACCAAGCTTCCAAGTACCAAGTCACCATACCAGATATCTACAAACAACTTCCTTCATTCCATCGCTCCCAACTTTGGAATAAAAGAAAACAGATATCTTCACATATAGAGGCCGACGATTGAGATCTTCCACCAACTGTCTTCAGTAACAACTCCAGAATCCCATAATTCTAGAGCTCTTCCATCAGAAACACATGCAGCGGAACCACCAAGAAACAGATCCTGCTTTCCCTAATAAGATGTCAGAACATCTTATAAGACACCCCAACAAGAGAACTAGCCACTTCTCCTGCAGTAGTTGTAGAATCTCCTCAGCAACATGAACAACCAACGGGTTGCTCCCTTCGATCCAGAACATTCATCTCATCCATTAATACCCTTGAGTATGTCTGAGTTGATTGATCTGATCTTCAAAACTCCTCCTTGTTTAAACACCAGAAAGTATCTCCCAAATATCTCATCCAGAACCAGACAGGATGCCTGCTCTGATACCAATTGAAATTCTGGCCTATGCAGATAGCAGATGTCCTACAACATGTAAAGACATTGTGCTACATAATCATTTAAACTCAGAGGCGCAACAGCAGACTGATACCTTGAATATCAGAACTGCACACTCACAGATGTCACGACATCTGATCCAACATGTTTATCATAAACCCTAACAGAAAACATAAATCTGCATAATGATAAAGAAAACAACAATTGTTAACCCAGTTTGGTGCAACTCACCTACATTTGGGGGATACCAATCTAGGAAGAAGACTTCACTCTCTGTAGAACTGTTAGAAAGCTAAACTCCCTCGTTTACAACTTTATACCTAACATCTACCCAATAAACATCTTTACCAAAGCTAAACTCAAACGTTTACAACTCTGATATGAGATACCCCACTCACTTCCCTTAATCACCAACTGTGATTTCTACATCATCCGTGTCAATACAGAAATCTGTCAAGCTTTCTTGACAAACAAGCTAACTCGAATTTTCTTAAAAGCTTCATCCAAGAACAATACACAATCTAATACCTCAAGGCTTATGGATATGTGCGACACCTATATCTGCCACAATGCATCAACTGATACAAAGGGAGACTTACAACCTAGAGAGCCAACGACTCTAAAAACCCTAAACCCTTGTTTCTTACGCAAGAACACAAGGTTAAAAAATGCGTACAAAAAGGCATATCAAATCCTAGGTCTAAGTCTTCTATTTATATGCTTCTGCTTCCTTGGGCTTCAATCTTCTGTCCTTGATCCATGTTCTGATTGCTTCCTTGATTGTTGCAACAGATAAAACAGATTTAAATAAATCTCTTATAATCAGTCCAGGATGTCGAGTCTTCAAGTTAAGACATCTTCTTCGACATCTTAGTTCTTTGGCAGAGTTCTACCGCTTTGGTCCTTATGTTGAAACATCCCCTTCAGCACTAAGTTTTACCAAAATTTTGTCCAAAATATTTGAGCTTTCAGAATTCAATATCAAGAAAGTAAGAAATGTTACCTATATCAGACATTTCGAACTCTTTGCTAAGATCACCTTTAAAGTCTTCGAGCTCTTTCTTGCAGCTACCTGTTATCAACAGGCCATCAACATAGAGACACATCATAAAAAATTCACTCTTTCTTCTTCTTACATAACCTCCATGTTCAATTGTGCACTTCACAAATTCCTTCTCCCTTATAAAACTATCTATCTTCTTATTCTAAGCTTTTGGAACTTGTTTGAGTCCAGATAGGGCTTTATGCAGCCTGTATACTTTTCTCTCTTGATCTTGTTTCACAAACCCAACTGGTTTTGTAACATAAACTTCTTCATCTAAGAGGCTATTTAGAAATGCATATTTCACATCCATCTGACACGTGTACCAGTTGTTTATATTTGCTAGACCAACAACCAACCTGGTTGTTTTAATTCTAGCAACTGGTGCAAAGACTTCGTCGAAATCAATTCCTTCTTTCTGAAGAAATCCTTTTACTACAAGTCTTGCCTTGTGTCGAGTTACTTCTCCTGTGGGATTCAGCTTCACCTTGTATACCCACTTCACATCGATTTCCTTCTTGCCTTGAGGTAATTCGACAAGTGACCAAGTGTTGTTAACTTCGATGGACTCTAGTTTCTCATTCATTGCTTTCACCTACTTCGAATCTTCCAATGCATCAGCTGCATTTAGGGGTGGAAATATATAGGCTGGGTCGAGTTAGGCTTTGCCAAGCCTAAGTCTGTCCTATCAAAAAAACTAAAGCCTATGTCTGGCCTGTAGCTTGTCATATGCTTATTTTTAGGCATGAGTCTGGCCTTTTCTAAGGTCTGGTTAGCATGTTAGCCTACACAAAAGCCTATTATTTTAGACATGTGTAAATAAGCAATTAAAATAATGTTTAAATAGAGTAACAAACAATAAAACATATGAGATTAAAAGTTTGTTTGCATTGACTTATTTTAACTTACCTATTAGCATAAGCTTTGTGAGACTATTAGTTTAAGATAGCTTATGAAAACAACTTATAACATTGTTCATAAGGTGTTTTCATCTTATTTTCATAAGTTTTCTAAGATAAACAATTTTTATTTATGTATTTTAATTCAAAGTACAAAACATAACATAATGATATAAACAAATTATTCTTATTTATTTAAATTGGCTGGCCTGTTACGCTTAAAAGACTTTTTTCATGGCCTGAGGTCTAGCCTTTTTAACCTATTTAAAAAAATGCTTCCCTTGGCCTGAGCCTATGTAGGCTAGGCTGTAGGCCCCTGTTATCGGACTGACCTATTTCTACCCCTAGCTGAATTGAATGGTTTGACATCTGCGTAGAAATCATAATGTACATGTTCACCTTCTTCACTTACCACATCATCTGATGTAATCACACATTCTTGCAACCTTGCAGGCATGTGTCTTGTTCGTTGAGGTCTTCTTGGGCCTGCTTCACCTCTGACTTCTTTTTGTCAAACTTCTCTTTCGACTTCATTAGATGGTTCTTCACATAAGATTCTCAATGAATCCTTCTTAAAATTCTCAGTCCAATCCCATTCCTTAAGCTCATCTATGATCACGTCCCTACTGATCACAACTTGCTTGTTCATTGGGTTGAACAATTTGTATCCTCCAGTCGAATGATATCCTATCAAGATCATTTGACTCGACTTGTCATCAAGTTTTCTTCTCAGCTGATCTGGCACATGTCTATGTGCTATATATCCAAACACCTTCAGATGACTTAGGCTAGGCTTGACACCAGACCAACATTCTTCTAGCGTGATTCCTTCTAGCTTCTTCGTCGGACATCTATTCAAGATGTATTTGCAGTTGACATAGCTTCTCCCCATAATTCGTTGGGTAGATGGTTGCATCTCAACATACTTCTCACCATATTCATGATGGTTCTATTCTTCCTTTCTGTAGTTCCATTTTGTTGTGAAGTGTATGGTGGCACCACCTGATGCACAATCCCTTCTTTCTCATATAATGTATCAAAATCTTTCAACACATACTCTCCACCACCATCAGTCCTCATAATTTTTAACTTTCGACCACTTTGTCTTTCGACCATAGATTTAAACATGGCAAATACCTCGATCACTTCACTTTTCTTCTTGATCAGGTAAGTCCATAGTTTTCGACTAAAGTCATCTATAAATGTGACAAAGTATCTATCACCTCCAATTGAATCCTGCTTATGTGTATGTTCTGGGTTTGAAGGTTGATCAGCTACTGATGGTCAATCCTCTTGTGGATTACTATGGTTGTTGTCTCCAAAGCCAGAATAGATGTTTAATGTGATTTACTATAGTTATTGATGTTAGAACTGATGTTGAAACATCATTTCAGTTCTTTGCTCAGGGTGGAGTAAAAGGTCAAGACACTGACCTAACCTGGAATGTTTTTGTGGTATGAATGGTTGCCATGATGGTTTGTCATGAAGAAGATTCAGAAGATGCTGGAATCTGAAGAAGGGTTAAACCACAGGGATTTAAGATCAATTGCTATTTGTGAAATTCATAAGTATTTAATTGATTATCCTTGAAAGACAAGATTAAGGATATTCTGTCAATTGTTTTAACATCTTTTCATCAGAGGTTTGGAGAATCATGGGAGGGGTTCTACATTCGCTCACAAGTGACCTAGGTGTTGACCTGGGATTATTGCTTAGCATCTGTTCCTAGAAAGTATTGTGGATAACTTGTCCAGATGGTGGTGCTGTTGAAGATGAAGATAGAAGACTATGAAGACATTATAATCTTGATGGTTACAGCTTGGATCAGGTTATTTCTGAGCTAAGTGGTTTGGAGCATGGAGGTCGAGGATAAGTGGCAGTTATCTCTGGCTCTACTAAGGGAAGTGACATCCTTTAATATGGCTATGGGGTAGTTTTGGACTACTTATTTTCTGAAGATTCAGATGTGGTAGGTTTGAAGTCTTTGGAGTTTCTAAGCAGGATGGAGGTTGTTTACTCAAACTTGATTGTTGAATCAAGTCTATGAGAGCATGGAAATCTGTTTCTGCAAAGGGAGGAGGTTCTTGTGAGTGGCAGAAGGAAGAGCTGAATTCAACAGTTGGATGTCATAATGTTCTGACATCTAGCTTAACATCAGAAGTCTCAGCTGGTGATGTGGCACATCAACTTATGATAGGGTGATCTACAGGAATGAACAATAGGATGTTTCAAAAAGATCGTTCTCATGGCAGTTTATGGGAGCTGCAGGAAGGAGAAGATGTTACATGACCATGGCTTAGGGAGTCTAAGTGTGTTTGCTATTGACCAATTGGAACATGTGACTTAAAGATCAAGTTTCCTTGGTGGATCAGGATATCTTTGTGAGAATTCTAACAAACGTGAAAAAGGTCAAAATATGGCATTTGGTTGTTTTCATATGAGGATTCATGAATGAGGTGATCAAACTGTGGCATTTGGTTGATCTCAGAAGTGGATTCGAAGAATCATGGTGATGATGTCTTGGTGTGTGGCAGATGTTCTAACTTGTGTTGGGACATTATCTGGTTGGATATCCTTGGTGAAGGATGATTATGCTCTGGTTTAGAAGCGTGGTGCCTACATTATGCCTAAGGAGCGTCTACATAGTCATACGGGAGAATGATGAAGTAGAAGGTCTGCCTTGGATGGAGAATGTAGAGAAGACTGAAGTAGACCAGGTATTGATTGATTGGAAGTCTGAAGATGAAGAGTATGGTAGGGAATGACTGCCTTTGGAGAGTTGGGGGATCTATGTGACTTTGATCCTTATCTAACAATTCGTTTGAAGGAGGAAGGTGATTCTTTGTTCCTCATGAATAGCCTAATTGTAATTTCATGTGGAGTTGGATGCTCAAGCATTATTGTCAAAAGAGGTGTTTCTGACTATGTGGATTAGAATGTGGGGATTTTGAGCTTGTTTTTAGTAGTATATTCTGGCAAAGCATGACTACTAATTTTGAAGACTTCACTAGTATCAACAACTACTAGTGAATGTAATCGCAGAGGAATTGTGTCATATGATGTGATCTGATCATAAAGTTTTTTTTGGAGCTGTTCTTTCTTCTGCTGCAAGTATCTCTTGAAGAGATTGGATCTCAGTAAAGCTTTTAAGTAAGCTGAGACTTCGTGGGGTCTGTATGAGCATGAAGATGTTCATGTGCTTGAACTGAGGATTGGTGTTTTTGGTTCCGTTGTGTGCCTCAGGGGGGAGTAAAGTGGTCTTTTGTTTGATGTTTATGATGTCAGATCAGATGTCGTGACTTTATGTCATGTGTGTACTACTGCTTAGGAAGAGTAGTTACATTTTTGTTGCTGAACTTGTGCAACTATTTAGGGGGAGCATGATAGTCTATCATGCGTGATTGCTGCTGCTGAAAAGATGTGGAACTCCTTACTGTGTCTGGGAAAATTTATTTTTCTCTGCAGTTTTTTTGGAAGAACTCTGTAGGGGTCTTGGTTGATGGGAGATGTCACACTTGTATTGGTGTGTGTTATTAATTCAAAGTAAGAGGACTTTACTTAGAGTGTAGTGGAAGGCAGTGTGTTTGTGCTTCAGAACTTGGGGATGATTGTGTGAAGCATACCTGATTCAAGTGGATTGTATCTCAAGGAACAAGAATGTCTATGGCTGTAAAATTCAAGGTGGATTTGTACAGGGTATGGATGGGACGAATCAATGGTGATTTTGGTCTCAATCCAAGAGTTTGTTGGGTGTAGTACAAGGATGTGATCCTGGTACTTTATTACTATATGATCATAAAGGTGTCATGGGATATCATTGGTGATTTTGTGGTGTTTCTTGTTGAAGGAGAAACTTCTGTCAGTTAAATGTACTAGTGTTGTTTGAGGATCAAGCATTAAGTGAATGTGTTCAGCAGGTGTGTTGAACAGAGGGTGCGCTCTTGAAGACATGAAGATGAGTCTTATGTTTTCCATTCATTTAAGGTGTTCATCTTGCAAAGGAGCACTGGTTATCTTAGATAGGGGGAGTTGAACTTTTGTTTATCAAGATTGTTTGTGGCTCTGGTGAAGGTGTTATGTCAGACAAGATGTTGTGACATTGTGAAGTTCATGGGGGACATGACAGTTTAGACCTGGTGTGTCAATGGATTGAACCAGTAGTGGACATTTACCCAAATGTTTGTCAATTTTTGGCCAAAAAGGGGGAGAGAAGTAGGTTTGTTCAGCTTTAGGTTTGTTCAGCTATTGTTTGCCTTTGGAATTTTTTATGCTTGCTGCTATGTTCAGAGTTTGTCCAATTATGGCTAAAAAGGCGGAAAGTAGCCTTTATATTTTGTGAGAGGAGCTGTGTTGTGGTGTGCTGTGTTTGTTAGATATGGTTGTGGTGCTGTTTGTGGTGTTGTTTCTGCTACTGGTATCCCTGATGTGTGTTGATATTGTTTTAGCCAAAATTTTCCAAAGGGGGAGATTGTTAGTTCTGGTGTTGGCAGCAATTTTGGTAAAACAATGTGCTGGTTCAAGATGTCTTGCTTGATGTCGTAACATGTGCTTTTGTGTTTCTAACATTCAGCATAAGGTGTATAGGTTAGTGTTGCAGGTCTGTGTACTGATGTCAAACACGATGTCCTGACATCTGTTGACAGTACATCAGTTTGGTTTGTTTCTAGAGCTGTACTATTTTTAATATATCTTGGGAGATTTTGTTTGATAAATTGCAGGAGAATTTATTGGAGAAGATTTATTCTGATACAATCAATTCCTATTACTTTGTGGAGTATATTTTGTTACTATTTTAGGGCGAAGAGATTTGGAGAATAAATCCGCTTTATTGTTAAATCAAATCTGTGACTTTATAATGCACAAGCCCAATGTAAGGAATGTTTCTGGGAATATTATGGTATCCTTTGTGGAGCTGATTTAAAGGTCTGGAAGATTCAAGATAAAATCAAGAGAAGATTGAGTATTTAAATATGGAGATATTTTAGGAATTTGATTGAAGATCTAATTTGTAGGAGAATCTTTTACAGATTTGTAGCAGCTGATATGTTGTGATTTGAAGCCCAAATCCAGTTGGGTTTAGGTTATAAATAGAAGCATTGTAACCTAGAAAAACAAGCCAGCCATCATGTAAATTATAAGGGCGGTGTTGGTTGATGAACCACCCGGTTTGTGGGATGGTCATTGTGTTTATCTCGAAGCCTGTAGGTAAGAGATGTATTGTTCTTGGAGGAAGTTGTTAAGCAACTCTAAGTATTGTTCTTAGTCATGTGTGTCATGTCTAGGTATTGTCATTGAAGTGTGTCTTCTACTTTTCTGTGATTGAAGAGTTGTTGGAAATCAAGCTGTTGATGCAGTGGCTGAGGTGTTGACTGCTAGACATCATTGCGATGATTGGAAGTGAGATGGAGTCTCTTATCTAGGGTGGACTTAGGTAGAAGGGTCATTGGGTAGTGATTAAGTGAGTAGATAATCAACAGGTGTGTTGATTGTAGGGTCTATGAATTGATACTGCTAATAGTGGACTTCCTTCCTGGCTTGGTATGCCCCCAGATGTAGGTTGTTAGACCGAACTGGGTGAACAAATTCTGTGTGTTGTTTAAGCTTTTTAGTACTATTATTGTTTATATCTTGCCATGTTATCTGTAACAGACCAAATGTCTCGACATCCTGTAGGACATCTGGGATCTGTCATACCGGAATTTCAAAAAGTGTATGAAAAGCATGAATTTATTTTAAGTGTTATTGAGCGTGACAGGTGTTTGTGTGATGTTTTGAAATTATATGTGACACCCTTTTGTGAGATGCATTATGATTACTTTGATTTATTTATATTTATTCTGCGGGGTTTAGAAGGGTGTTACATTAGTGGTATCAGAGCAGGTCGGTCCATCCAGCCAGGTTGTCTAATGTTGTTTGTCCCCTAGTATGCAACATGTGTGTACTCGTTTGTATTTCTAACCTTTGTCTGCAGCAGTGGGATTGAAACAAGTGGGGGAGAAGCTTGTGCTTCTCCAAGATGCTTCAAGTGTGGAGTGGTGGCTCAGTGTGTCGTTGAATGCTATTATAGTTTGGTAAAGATGGTTTATGCCCTATCTTGATTGTCGGCTGTCTATTGACAAATTGAGGAACTGATCACCCTTAATCTCTTGTTGATAGTAGACGGGATCGTGTTGGATGGCATAGACGTGTCTTGTGAGCTTAGATGCTGTGTGCAATGAATTATTTGGAGTTAAGCCAAGTGCTCACAGATTGTTGTGATAAGACGGTTATTTTTCCTGAACCTGAGAAAGAAGAAGACTTGTTTATGTCTACTAAGCAAGTAAATGAGTCGGTGCAAGATGGTGCCGAGATGTTTATGTTGATGGCAACTTTGTGTATTAGTGAAAGTGGAATAATTGGTGCTTTGCCAATTGTTTGTGATTTTCTGCAAGTTTTTCCTGATGAGATAAGTGATTTACCGTCGAAATTGAAAGAGTTGAAGAGTCAACTTGAAGAATTGCTTGAGAAGAGGTTTATTCGTCCGAGTGTGTCACAGTGGGGTGCACCAGTTTTGTTGGTTAAGAAGAAAGAAGGTTCTATGAGGCTTTGTGTGGACTACAGACAGTTGAACAAAGTGAGTATCAAGAATAAGTATCCACTTCTGAGGATTGATGATTTAATGGATCAGTTGGTTGGTGCAAGTGTGTTCAGTAAGATAGATTTGAGATCTGGGTATCATCAGATTCGTGTGAAGGATAAAGATATTCAAAAGACTGCCTTTAGAACGAGGTATGAACATTATGAGTATTCCATGATGCCATTTGGTGTGACTAATGAACCAGGTGTATTTATGGAGTACATGAACATGATTTTCCATCCTTATTTGGACAAGTTTGTGGTTGTGTTCATTGATGATATTTTGATCTATTCGAAGAGTGAAGAGGATCATGTTGAGCATCTGAAGGTTGTGTTATCTATGTTGAAAGAGAAGCAGTTGTATGCTAAACTTTCTAAGTGCGAGTTTTGGTTGAAGGAAGTGAGTTTCCTTGGCCATGTGATTTCGAGTAAATGTATTACAGTTGATCCGTCGAAGGTTGAAGCTGTATCGCAGTGGAAAGCTCCGAAATCAGTTTTTGAGATTAGAAGTTTTCTTGGTTTGACAGGTTATTATCGGATATTCATTGAAGGATTTGCCAAGTTATCTTTGTCGTTGACGTAGTTGACTAGGAAGGGTCAAGCTTATGTTTGAGATGTAAAGTGTGAAGAAGGTTTTCAAGAGCTTAAGAGAAGGTTGACAACAACTCCTGTTTTGATTTTTTCGAATCCGGCAGAACCATTTGTTGTGTATTGTGATGCTTCGTTGATGGGTTTGGGAGGTGTGTTGATGCAACATCAGCAAGTTGTAGCTTATGCTTCAAGGCAACTTAAAGTGCATGAGAGGAATTATCCGACGCATAACTTAGAGTTGGTCGCTGTTGTGTTTGTGTTGAAGCTTTGGAGGCATTATTTGTTTGGTTCGAGCTTTGAGATGTTTAATGATCATAAGAGTTTGAAGTATCTCTTTGATAAAAAAGAATTGAATGCGAAGCAGAGGAGATGGTTGGAACTTCTAAAAGATTATGATTTTGGTTTGAATTACCATCCGGGTAAAATAAACGTGGTAGCTGATGCATTGAGTAGGAAATCTTTGCATATGTCGATGATGATGGTAAAAGAGTTGGAAATAATTGAGCAATTTCGAGATATGAGTTTGGTTTGTGAAGAGACTTATTATTGAGTTAAGCTTGGTATGTTGAAGCTTACTAGTGGTATTCTTGATGAGATTCGAGAAAGTAAAAAATTTGATTTGAGTTTGGTAGATTGGTTGACTTTGATCAATCAAGGTCAAGGTGGTGATTTTCGGATTGATGAGAATGGTATCATGAGATGTCGTGATAAAGTTTGTGTTCCGGATATTGTTGAGCTGAAGAAGAGTATTCTTGAGGAAGAGCATCGTAGTGGATTGAGTATTCATCCCGGTGCTACTAAGATGTATCAAGATTTGAGGAAAATATTTTGGTGGCCTTGTATTAAGAAAGTTATTGCAGAGTTTGTGTATTCTTGTTTGATTTGTCAGAAGTCGAAGATCGAACTTCAGAAACCGCCGGTTTGATGCAACCGCGTTATCTTATCCTGAGTTGTTCGTTTGAGGTAATTTTCGAGGGCGAAAACCTTTTAAGTGGGAGAGGATTGTAACACCCCAATTTTAGTAATTATTTATTTATATTAATTAATTGAGGGATTTTGTGAATTAATTGATTTATGTGATTCATTTGATTTATCTGAATTATTTGATTTATTTGATTTAGATGAATTATTTGATTTATTGAATTTATATGAATTATTTGATTTATATGAATTATTGGATTTATATAAACTAATTGATTTAATTGATTTAATTGAAATATGTGATTTATTGAATTATTTGAAATAATTGATTTATTTGGATTATTTGAATTAAGTAATTTATTTGATTTATTCTATTTAGTAGAATTATGTAGGATTGCTAGATATTAGTTGGGCTTAATGTGATGTGTGAATAGTAAGTGGGAATGGGTTGAGATAAGCCCAATTGTTTAAAGGCAATGTTAGGGTTTGATAAGAGTAGAAAGATAGTAAGAGAGAAAAAGTTGGAAAGGAGGAAGAGCAAAGGAGAGAAGAAGAGTGAAGAAGAAGAGAAGAGAAAAGCTCAAGAATTCATCAAATTAAGGTAAGGATGGGTTTTCACTTATTTATTGGGATTATTGATAATGATTAGTGGGTAAAAATATGTTTAGGATAAAACCCCAAATTTTCTATGAGATTGAAAATTGTTAGGTTTTAATATTAATCTTTGAAATGGGTTGATTTTATTGTGTTTTGGAATTGATATTTGGTATAGTATAGAGACCCATTTAATATTTAGAGTACCCATTGAAATTGGAGAAATTGAAATAATTATATTTGTTCTTCACTGTAGCGCCACTTGTAGAGTAGTAGTGGAAAATTAATGTGACTTTTGCTGTTCTTGTAGCGATAAGATTCAATTGGCCATGTATATAGTCCTTCCACTTTTCACTGTAGCGAAAAAAAGAAATGAAAGTGAATACCTATACATTTAGTACTGTAGCGTTCATTGATCCGTTGGCCACATATTAATGCTATAAAGAAGCCATAGAGCAAACACATCAAAATAATGGCGAGAACTGTAAAACATAGAACTATTATCAAGTTTCCATTCAGTTAAGACAACATGTTTGTTGTACATCTTAAGTGTTGGAATTTATAAATGAGAAAAAGTTACAACTTAATGGAAAAGCTGAAAACATTGGCCATGAAATTGACAGTGGTTGGAGAAGAAATGAGAATACCAGCTATGTGTTCTTTTTAGGGATTTGGTGCAAAAGGCTTTGAAGGAGGGTCGGCTTTAATTTGGCGAAAGGCCAAAGATGCAGATTGATACCGACCCGCTGAAGGTCGAAGAGGCTTTGTATTCGGAGCTGTCCGAGTGCATGATGGTTGAGGCTACTGAGGGTCTCAGCAAACAATTGACAACTGAATTTGTGGAATGCATGATGGTCGAAGCCATTGACGGTTCCGACAAAGAAGCTGAGGAAGAACTCGAGGCAGTTTACCCTCAAGCTGGTGAAAGCTTGGCAGATTTCCAAGAAAAATGCAGGGTAAGTGGGTCGAAGGTGGTGTTATGCCCTAGGTGCAATGATGTCTTTGATGAGAAAGCTGCTGAGAAATATGAGGCGGGCAAGAAAGAGATGCCCCGAGGGGATAAGCCACATGTCCCAAGGTTTGTATTCGACCGGAGCGGTGCTCCTCGTCGAAACGAGGAATACAGGAGGCTGTTCCAAGAGGCACGACCCAAGACTTTTGTGCCGCCGTCGGATACCCCACAGGAGAAATGGGTGGCACCAGTAAGCCAAAAAGGGAGCAAAAAGCCGAAATGGAAAGTATTGGATTTGGAGAAAGAAGCGAAAGTCTCTGACAAAAAAGTAGAACCTAGAGGCAATGTGGTGTCCCCCAACTATAAAGGGAAGAACCCTATGACCAGGACTCAATGGAGACGCTATCAGCGAAATAAGAAAGCTGAGAAATAGGCTTTTACTTCACAGTTGAAGCCTATCGGAACTTCTGGACAAAAGCGATAGCACCCAAGAGGAAGATGGGTAGAAAAGGAAAAAGTTATGACAAATCAAACAATGGCAGTAACTGTGGATGCCTCAGGAGAGAAGGGGGTGGTTTCGACCGAGAACTCGAAATGTATTTCTATGATCGAAAGCAAGAAAGAACCAGAATATACTCCACAGTCAAATGAGGAAGAGCCAAAGTATTCTCCCCAGTCGGACGAAGAGTATACCCCGTCACCAGACGAAGACTTCGACGAAGACATGTACGATGACACCAATGATGACACCTATGGTGAAGATTTCGTCTTGAACTGTGGTATCATGTCGATATTGCCAGTTGAATATGATATGGTGTCGGAAGTCTCTGAAGCGAAATAGGATTTCGTGCCAGATGAAAATGCGGGGGACAAACCACTATGTTATTATGTGATGAATAGTGGTGTGGTCGAGGAATAAATGACCATGTTTGAGAGGCCCAGTCCTGCGATGATGTACCATTTGAAGCCGCTATTCATAAAAGCGAAGGTTGACGGAGTGGCGGTCAACAAAGTGTTTGTGGATGGAGGGGCAACTGTCAATCTGATGCCTCACAATTTATTCAAAAAGATTGGAAAGACGAAGGATGACCTCCGACAACACAACATGGTTCTATCCAACTACGAAGGAAATACCAACAACATCCTTAAAGTTGTCCAAGTAGACTTAGCAGTGGGTACGACCAATAGATCAACACTCTTTATGGTTATCAACTCAAAGGCGAATTTCAACTTACTGTTGGGCCAGAAGTGGATTCATGGAATAAGGGCAGTGCCGTCGACACTACACCAGAGGTTAAGTATCTGGAGAAAAGATGGCATCGTCGAAAACATTGAAGTTGATCAAAGTTATTATAAGATCGATGAAGCTAAGGGCAGTAAGAAGTCTTTTGATCAGCACCTAGTAAATGTGGCTCCTTGTGATGACGGGTCGGGGTCTTATACTTCCGTCGACACGGGTCGCGTCCTAAACTTAGATCCCAACTACAGGTTTATCTGAGATGCCGCCGACAGAACAATGGAGCGTACAGAAAATAATCCACCCACGGGGTAGCCAGTAGTCGGTGAGAATGACTACTGAGTCAGAGATCATGACTCGAATTTTGGCCTATTGGCTAAAAACAAAAGAATGTCGGCACTAGAAGCAGAAGAACAACAGAAGATAGCTAGCAGAGCCGACTGCGATGCACAAGAAGACGACCCACAAGGCCAGACAACAGCTTCAGAAAGTCGGAGGCTTGACTGTTCTATGACAATGAGCCTTTGGGGTTTAAGAAAGACCCAAATAGTGAGCTGCAAAGAATGCAAGCGCAAGACCCACTCGAAGAGGTTGACTTAGGAGACGGGGTTACCAAAAGACCTACCTATGTCAGCACCAAAGTTGGGTCAAAAATGAAGGCTAAGCTAATTGAGGTATTAGAGAAATACAAGGATTGCTTCGCCTGGGATTATGGCGAAATGCCTGGTCTAAGTCGAAGAGTGGTGGAGCATCGACTTCCAATTCAGCCAGGTAAAAGGCCAGTGAAGCAGCAGCCTCGACAATTCGCTCCAGAGGTTACCTCGAAGATCAAGCAGGAGATTGAGAGATTGCTCAAAGCCGGTTCATCAGAACTGCAAGGTACGTCGAATGGATAGCGAACATAGAACCTGTTATTAAGAAAAATGGAACCCTTCGAGTCTGTATAGACTTTAGGGATCTGAACAATGCTACCTTAAAAGACGAATATTTGAGCATGCTCGACGGTTGTTCTGGCTATAGTCAAATTCTCATAGCCGAAGAGAATGTTCCCAAAACTGTGTTTCGATGCCCTGGGGCTTTGGGAACATACGAATGGGTTGTGATGCCATTTGGTTTAAAAAATGCTAAAGCAACCTATCAAAGAGCTATGAATGCTATATTCCATGACTTTATTGAGAATTTTATGCAGGTGTATATTGATGACATTATGATAAAATCCTCATTGGAGAATGGTCACTTAGACCACCTTCGACGTTCATTTGAGAGAATGAGAAAATATGGATTAAAAATGAATCCACTAAAATGTGCCTTTGGTGTTCATGTAGGGGATTTCCTGGGATTCGTGGTCCACAAGAAAGGCATCGAGATAAACCAGAACAAGACAAAAGCGATCTTGGATCTCAAGCCTCCTTCGACAAAGAAGCAGCTTCAGTCTTTGTTGGGCAAGATAAACTTCTTGAGAAGGTTCATATCGAATCTAAGTGGCAAGACGAAGGTATTCTCGCCATTACTCAAAGCCAAGAAGGAAAGTGAGTTCCATTGGGGACGGGAGCACCAGGAGGCTTTCGATGCTATCAAGGAATATCTTATAAAGCCTCCAATTCTATTGCCACCTAGTATAAATAAAAAACATGAAGTTGTACATTGCAGCGTTGGATACAACCATAGGAAGCATGTTAGCACAAGAGGATAATTGTGGCGTCGAAAAACCGATTTATTACCTTAGTAGAATGTTAATAGATGCTGAAACTAGGTATACTATGATTGAAAAATTATGTATATGCCTGTACTTCTCATGTATGAAATTAAAGAAATATATTAAACTAGTTGATGTTTATGTTTCGTCGCATTTTGACGTTATTAAGCATATGTTGTCCAAACCTATTATGCATAGTCGAATTGAGAAATGGGCATTAGCATTGACTGAGTTTTCCCTGACATACGTGTCATACCCGAAATTTTTACCACTAAGATTTCCCATCATTATGTAAGTCATCACCACAATATGGATGTATCATTATGCCTCATCAGTCTCCCCAAAGATGGGTGAGCATTCACCAAAAACATGAATTAGGGTTTTGAGCCCTCTCTGAGCACTTAGACAAAGGATCAATCAAGAATTGACATGATCTTCAACTTGTCTAACCTCCCAAACACCCATAAAGGATCAAGAAGACTCCCACATCAAGAATCAAGCACAAGGTTGCAACATTCCAAGTGGATCAAGCCTCAAGATCGACAGTGTCACCAAATTAGGGTTTTGGTCGACCAGGGCCTCCAAATGGAAATTTTCATCTGGGCATGAACCAATGCTTCAATGCATAACCTAAGATACTCCAAGGGACCTCATGAACCCAATCATCAAGTCAGTTTAGCCTCAGGGAATGCATTCACAAAAAAATATCAGGAATTAGGGTTTCTTGACCTAATTCACCCCTAAGTTGACTTTTGGGACAAAACATGAGCCAAGACCTCAAGACATGATTTGAGGGTCTCCAATACACTACATTGATCCATTTGCAACAATGGATTGATCCAAGAAGCTTGGTTCACAAGTTTCAATTTCATCTGAACCACCATTAGGGTTTTGAAGAAAAAGTCAACTGTACCTTTGACTTTTTGACCAAGGCATGCTCCCAAACCTGGGGACATGATTAATACACCCTATATCACCTATGGAATCCATCTATTAAGTTTGATTTAGGTCAAGGACTTGATTTCATAGGGGATCGCACAGTTTAAAGTTCATCTGATAAAAACGTCAACTGTACAAAAAGTCAAAGTTTGACATTTTGATTTTTTGGTCAACCAAGGTTCCTTAACCCTAAAATGATGTTAATGTGTGATTGGAATCATCATTCATCAAGAAGAACCAAAGAAAGTGAGATAACTTGTAAAAGGGGTAACCATAAAAAACTTAGAATTTTTCTAAGTTATGAAACAAAGTGGCTAGGGTACCAACTTCCAAGGATCATAACTTGAGATCCAAGCAACCATTTTGGATGGTGCAAACCTGGATTTGTAGCTCTCATGGCATACTTTAAAATTGTCAACTACATCTCATTCCAATTCTTCATGGTTTTTTAGTTATGGAGTGATCAAAATGGCTGAAAACATGAAAATCACATTTTTCCAACACTTAGTGAAATTTTCACTAAGTCAAAATCTGCCTTACTTTTTCCAAAATGTAGGGACATTTTTCACCTTGATCCAAGTCAAAACAGGTATTGGGTTGGACATCAAAGTTGAAGTATGCCATGAGGGCTTTCTAACAAGTACCATATCATCTCCAATTTTCATTTGAGCAAGGAGATACAACCCTTGAAACATGGCCTCATGAACTGATTTTTCCAAGACAGATTTGGCAGATTTGATGCATTTTGCTCGATTTGATCAAATCTGACAAATCCAAGCCTTGTCATCATTTTGGACACATCTGAGGATAAAATCCAAGGGGGATAATCTGATCTCCAAGCCTCCAAAGTCCAAGAATCTACAAATAGCATGCCAAACCTAAAAGCCTAAAAGATGCCAAATATCCAATTTTGTTTTCAAGCATTCAATGGATGCACCAAGGTGGCATGAACTGAGCCTATTCCAACTGAATTCAGTCAAGACTTTTCTTTGAACCAAAGCTACAAAGCATGTGCCCTAACCTCTAGTCAATGGCTAGAGGAGACTTGAGATTCCATTTGATCACCATTGGCCAACAGCCCGCTGTAGTTGCCACACACTATTACTTGCAAAACAAAGTTGCTCTACTATAAATAGAGCTCATTTGTGTTCAGTTTGAGTACACCAAAGCAACCAAACTGATGCTTTCCTCAAAATCCCTTTCTCTAGGCCAAAATGCCTTCTTTTGCAAGGTAACTCTGAGTTTTTGAGTTAGAGAGCATTTCCACCACATCTCATAATCCAAACACATCCAATATGTCATATCTAAGTTGTCCAAACTTTCACATGTGACCTGTAACCCCAAAATCTCAAAGTCCCATCTCAAAACCTCAAAATTGGACTTTTTTGCATTTTTAAGCCATGTCTTGATTCAGTCACTTTCAAAACCAGATAAAACCTCAAACACACTCCAAATATCATCCTTGAACCGTTCCAAATGGTTCCCCACATCTGGAACACCATTTGAGAGAGTTGCCATATTGGTCACTTTTGCCCTTTTTGCAAGAAAGAGCTCAAACTTGTTCCCGAGGATTCCAGCTGGTTCCAACCATTGTAAAAGCTTCTAAGGGATCAATTGAGAGTGTCTAAAGCATCAAATTACTTCTGGCACAAGAAACTTGGCAGATAGCCCAAAAAGCTCATAAAGAGGTAAGCATCACAACTTGAACTCTTTGAAATATGCATTGCTTTGAAGTCCACTGACCATGCACATCTCATACATGTTATATATGTTGTGTTTGAACTAATTCATCATGTAATTCATGCCTATAACAAGAGGTATCATAGAAAATGCAATTATAGGCCTATTTCAAGAACACCATCGAGTTTTGAAATAGGAGCCTCATCTGAAAAAACCACCACCACCATTGGATTCCTTGTGAAATTCTAGGCAAGATAGACCTAAATTTTGTCCTAATCCATGGAGAAATGAGAAAGTTACAAGCTTCACGTTTTTGGCCAAAACCTTCATTGCCTTGCCTTGGTCAGGCCAAAAACAAGGCATGCCTCATGTATTCATGGGGTGGTTTTGATACACGGATGTATCACCACCCCAGTGGTAGAAGGCGCGCGCTGCACCCTAGAGGACTGGGGTTCGAATCCCCCTCGCCCCAGATCCTCTTTTTTCCACTTTTTCCATTTTTTATATTTATTTTGTTATATTTTAAATGATTTGGAAAATTAATTTCTCCTTCAATTTTAATGATTTTTGATTGGTTCTTTTTTGTAAAAAATCACAAAACTGTTAAAATATTTTATTCCACAAAAAAATCAGATTTATATTAATTATTTAACATAGTTGATATTTTTGTAAATAAATTCATTTTTATTGTTTTTAAACCTTTTAAAAATGGATATTCACCTTGAAAAAACAAAACCAAATGAGTTCTAAATCATCTTGTGATTAAAAATTCATTTTTCAAACCTTAACCAAAAATCACAAGTAGTTTATTTAGACTTATTTGGTATTTTTGTCATTTTATTCATTTTATTAAAAGGATTACTTTTTAAAAAATGATGAAATTAGGGTTTCTTTGATTTTCACCCTAAAAAACTTTTTTCAAACACTCATGGGCCTCTAATAGAGTGTAAGACCCAATTCCTCTTTGAAACCAAAATAGTTTGGGCCCCAGTCATTGTATAAGTCCCAACACATTTTCCAAAATCTCGGCGCGATCGCCAGTTTAAAATAAAACCACTTGGGCATCTCCTTGAGTTGTAAGCCCCATTCTTTTTCTTTAAAACATCCTTGGGCCTCTAATAGAGTGTAAGACCCATTCCTTGTAAATAAGATACCCTGTTGGGCCTCAGACATTGTATAAGACCCACTGTATTTTCAAAAACCTTGGCGTGATCGCCATTTTTAAACAAACCATCTGGGTCTACCCTCGTGTTGTAAGTCCCATCTTTCTTTGTTTCCAAAATAATATTTGGGCCTCTCCTTGAGTTGTAAGACCCATTCCTTTGTACAGAAAACCTTTTGGGCCTCAGACGTTGTATAAGTCCCCGTACAATCTTTTCAAAATAACTTCCCTTTTGATTTAGATTCAAATATACAGTTGTTATCAAAACTTTCTTTAATTTCTTTAAACAACTAACAATACAGCATGGAAGCTTGCTCGCTTGTAAGTTTTATTCGCTTTCATTTACTCGCTTTAATATATATAACTGTATTGTGGGAAGCTGCGCGTGGTTAGTCTTCTTTCAATCTTTTAAATACATGTCAAATATATATAACTGTATTGTGGGAAGCTGCGCATGGTTAGTCTTCTTTCATACTATTTTACATACTTGTCATATATCAACTATATATATATACTAGTATAGTTATTTAGAGTTTTCCCTGGTAACTAGGTCTAGAACTAGGTAAAGCCACGTTGGTCACTCTAAAATACAGTCAAAACTAGATCCCCATAGGATTTCCAGATACAACCTTCCCTTCTCTTGGGGTTAAACAATATGGAACAAAGAGAAAGGCAGTATTCCTCGTGAATCTTTTCTCAGATTGTCACCCTAGAAATTGTCAAAGAAGTTCTACTCCCCGGAGTTGATCTATTCTCGGTGAATAGCATCTCTTGAGCTTCTTCAAACCTCAGAATTTTCACTAGACGATCTATTCTCAGTGAATAGTATTTCTTGAACCTTTCTTGGTTTGGGACCCACAGGCTTCCTAAAAGCATCCCTGCCTTCTCTTGGGCTTTGTACAAGGACCTGTCGGCTTCTTAAAAGTTCTCATGCCTTCTCTTGGCTTCATACAAGGACCCTCACGACCTCTTAGAGGTATAGGACAGAACTTAGTCATCCTTTGCTAGAGTTGTCTTTCTAAAAGGAGTCACAAAAGCCCTCAGACCAATTTTAGGGTTGATACTCATCCCTTAAACGAGTCGGCCTCCTCTTGGGCATTGTACAAAGATATACCACACTAATAGACTTGGACAGTCTAAATCCCCTCTTGAGTCTCCAACACATTCTCCAGTTCCCTACAAATATAGGAAGAAACCCCAGATTCTGGATTAATCTCCAGCAAGAGTTAAAACTTATGGGTTCTAAAATCCCGTCTCTCTCCTAAAATCCCTCAGCCAGGGCCAGTCTATCACTAGTATAGCACTATCATCAGAACCTCAAGGTATATGATCCATCAACTCTTCTGTAACCAGAGTTGATTCCCCACTTGGACCTGCCTCGGGATCACAATAATTCCCAGCAGAAGATAGCCTTCTCTTAGGCTTTGTATAATGATTCTTTCCTCAAGAAAGTCAGCCTCCTCTTGGGCTTTCTACAATGATTCCCCCCAATGGAGCTAACCTTTTCAGACTCTCTTGTTGAGCCAATCACCTTTTCAGACTCTCTTGTTGAGTCAACCACTTTTCAGACTCTCTTGTTGAGTCAATTACTTTTCAGACTCTATTGTTAAGTCGATCACCTTTTCAGAATCTCTTGTTGAGTCAATCACTCTCATAGTCTCTCTTGTTGAGTCAATCATTTTTTTACACTCTCTCGTTGAGTCAACCCTTTTTAGCCTTAATCTCGGGCTTTGTACGAGACAGATACGGTCACTCTCTTGTTGAGTCAAACCCTTTTAGCCTCAATCTTGGGCTTTGTACAAGACAGATAGAACACCTTTCCCAGGAAAGTCAAACTCATAGCCTCATATTAGGCTTCATATAAGGATATTCCCAAAGATTCAGTCTCTTTTAGCCTCCGTCTTGGGCTTTGTACAAGACACTAAAATATCCACTCTCTTGTTGAGTCGGTCTCATACAGCCTCCTCTTAGGCTTTGTATAAGGACTTCCCCAGTGGAGTAAATCAACCTCTTACCTTCAACCTTGGGCTTTGATCAAGGCACACAAAAATCAACAAAACCTCTTTAGAGATGATAAAATCTTTTTCAGTCAACCTTTTAGCTTCAATCTTGGGCTTTGAACAAGACAAAAATACTCCTTTTAGCCTCTGTCTTGGGCTTTGAACAAGACACCAAAACATCTTTTTCCTCCCTTAGAATAGGAGGAACTACGATTTCCCTGATTTCCCTGTTTCGTTTAAACGGGAATACGTAGGCATAAGATTGTGAAATCTTACATCAATCAAAACTTAGGTCCAACACCTTACCAAAAACATCAATAAAAAAACTCACTCTCCTTGTCACATTTCCCAAGAAAATTTCCCAACCCATTAACAGATAAACACCATCAAGTATAAAGCGAAACCTAAAGCTAATATCCTATGGATAACCACATATAGGATGGGTAACTGACAACTACCCATTGTATAACCTGACCCCGGACCCCCAATCTCTTTAAGCGTTTGTTCATTTAAACGTTCGCGTGCAAGGTTAGTTTTAGATACCTTCCCTTTCCCTTCCAGCTTCATGGGATAAATAAGAAATCAAAAAGTAGCACCCCCTCCTACCATTGCGGTGAGGAAAACCCAGCGATAAGGTGGTCGCGTCACCGACAAAAATCGCTCGCTACAGTAAAATGGCGACTTCACTGGGGAATCATTTTATTGTTTAGGATTAGGTTTATTATAGCTCCTAAGAGGTCTAGGATGTTAGTTTTAGGAATGAATATATATATATATATATATATATATATATATATATATATATATATATATATATATATATTGCTTTTCCTACTTGATATCCGTGTTTATTTTTCTGCTAATGGGACTGCGGGTGATGCCACACACACACACATATATATATATATATATATATATATATATATATATATATATATATATAT
The DNA here is from genome assembly GCA_022829125.1 of Lathyrus tuberosus. Classification (NCBI taxonomy): domain Eukaryota; kingdom Viridiplantae; phylum Streptophyta; class Magnoliopsida; order Fabales; family Fabaceae; genus Lathyrus; species Lathyrus tuberosus. The sequence goes on along the minus strand of JALAZF010000005.1, from coordinate 18,024,194 downwards.
ATATTGCTTTTCCTACTTGATATCCGTGTTTATTTTTCTGCTAATGGGACTGCGGGTGATGCCACATCTGGAAAGATTGAGTATACACCTAAGATAGGTGATGGCACGAGACGGGTAATCTTACAGGGAGTGACTCCCAAATAAGAGGTCCCGGTAGACCATCAAATTAGTGGAGATACCCTTTGTGGATTCAATGCCTATACGACTTCGGTTGTTGAAAGCAAATTGTTTGATTGGGCTGTCCATGAAACTGAGGATTTTAGTAGACTAAGACCATGTTACTATTTTGTATTGTGGAAGCTATCAGAAATAGTTATCACGCGATACTACCCTCATTTGAGACCACTCTAAGATACTGCAGCTCGCTCGGGTGAACCAGCCTGCTGTTATTATCCCAAGAGGGGTCAATGATTTTGCGGACAGGTACAAAAAATCACCAGTATAACCTTTGGGGATGGGTAGAGCCTTGACTCCATGACACCGAACCTCTGACCCCATGTTTTTTCTATGTTTTTGTGTGCTGCATTCATGCATTCATTTCATTAAAAAACATTTAAATAAAGAAAATTTTCTCTTATATTCTCTCTTTTTCAAATTAAACTGAGACTATGATTGTAAATGTCAGAGAGAAAGATTGCGTTATGGATTTCGGTAGAAGAAGGACTCACAAGTATACCTTCAAGGTTCTAAAACTAGAGGATTTAAGAGGATTGGTGAGGATGATCACCAACCCTGATGCTTTCAGAGCTAAGTACGGAGGACTGCTGTCTCTGTTAAGGGTCCATGTAATTGAAGGAATCATATCTACACTCATCCAGTTCTACGATCCAGTTTATCATTGTTTCACATTCCCGGATTATCAACTAGCACCAACACTGAAGGAGTACTCTCACCTGACTGATTTACCTATCACTGACCAAGCTCCCTTTTCTGGACTGAAAGAATTTCCAAAGGATCAAACCATTGCAAGGGTAATTTATTTGGACGAGTCGGAAGTCAGGACTCACATGACCATTAAGGGTGGAATCCAAGGTTTGCCAGCCCCGTTTTTGATAAAGAAAGCCCTGTACTTTGCTAGTATAGGGAATGTGCCTGCTTTCGAGAGCATCTTTGTACTGTTCACCTACGGGTTATTTCTGTTTCCCAACATTGAAGCCCAGTTTTTGATAAAGAAAGCCCTGTACTTTGCTAGTATAGGGAATGATTCTGATTGGAAACCTCGTACCGACCTTGCTCGCAGATGCTTATCATTCTATACACTTAAGGAATTTATACAGTGGAGGAATGATCATATGTTGTGTACCCCTGCTATATAAATGGTTCACTTCCCATTTACCCAAGTCTGCCGTATTTTGGGATCAAAAGAGTGCTTTACGTTGGTCGTAGAGAATCATGTCTCTTACCAACTCTAACATCGATTGGTACAATCGAATTTATGATGGGATCAGGATCATTGACCGTTGTGGAAACTTCCCTAATGTACCCCTCATAGGAATTAAAGGAGGAATCAATTATCATCCAATTTTAGTTCGTCGTCAATTTGGATACCCGATGAGGCATGTCCCGCGCAATCCTCATCTGGAAGGTCTTTTCTTCAAGGAAGGAGAAAACGACAGGGCACTAAAGACAGAAATAGTGCACGCTTGGAAACATGTTCACAGGAAAGGAAGAGAGTCTCTAGGAAAACCGGACTGTATCTCTGTGGAGCCTTATCTCAGTTGGGTACAAACTAGAGCTCTCAAGATGAGGATCCCTTACCCTCATTAAGAAGTTCTTCCGTTAAGGGAATCTGTCCTTTATTTTATATCTGATACGGAAAAAATTCAGGTTACTCTCAACAAAGTTCAACAAGAGAAGAGGTCTTGGAGGAACAAATATCGTATTCTCAACGTGGGGTGTAACAAAATATAGCAACTGTTAAAAAAAAAAGATGCTCTGATTGAGATTTTAGAGCAACATGCTGTAGAGAATCAAGAAGACCAAAGGAATTTGCTTGCTCCTTTCACTTGGCAAAGGAATGACAACCCGACAACGGCTCAAGAGCCCCGGTCAAAGAAAAGGAAAATACCAGAACCAGCACCTGAGCTCTCCTCAGAGAGGACTCAGGATCCATTAGTCTAGACATTTCCTTTTACAACACTTTGTAAGTTACCGTATTTCCATTTCCGCAATCTTTGAATTCAATAAAATGGGGTTTCCCCATTGTATGATATTTGCAATCCAACTGTTGAAGTTTCTTTTGATTAACAAAAATTAATTAAATTAATATAATCATTGCATATCATTAATCATTCTCACCTAACGCATTCTTCTTCCCTACGAATCTCACGTTTGTGTCTCAATTCTAGCGTCAAACTGTCTCATTCGTACAATACTCGAGCCAATCGACAAAAGAAAATGGATAATCTCGAGGAAGAGAATAGAGAGTTAAGAGAAGAGCTCGACGCTCTAAAAGAAGATTTGAGAAAACTTCACAATGACATGCAATCTCTGGCAGCAGCCCAGATACAACAACAAAGGACTGTGATCTCAGAGATCACATCTACGCCCATAGTGGAAAAGTATGATCCTCGGTATAACATGCCAAAGGATCGTCCCTCGGGCATGCCACCCAACTATATCCCGGAAGGATATATTCCGCCGATCATGGAAGATCCAGAAACTGCTACAGGAGCCGCTGGGCCTGAAGGTTACAAACTTCGGGAAAGCGAAGATGCAAGGGGCATGACAGCAACTCCTGAAGGTTACAAACTTTGGGAAAGGGAAGCACCAAGAGTCACTGCCGTAATGACTGTACCACCACCCGTGGTACACACTGTCCCGGAAGGACAAACTCCACAAATACCTTCTGGTGGAAACAAAAGTATGTACGATAGAATGAATGAGTTCCAGGAGCAGTTCCTGGAGATGCAGAAAGAACTGCAAGCCATTCGCGGTCAGGATCTATTTGGAAAGGACGCCACAGACCTTAGTTTGGTCCCCAATGTGAAAGTTCCGCACAAATTCAAGGTGCCCGAATTTGAAAAATACAAGGGTAACTCTTGCCCTCAAACTCATTTGGTGATGTACGCTCGGAGAATGTCAACTCAGATAGAGAACCACCAGCTACTAATCCATTATTTCCAGGATAGTTTAACCGGTGCCGCACTCAAATGGTACATGGGTTTAAACCGCACTAAGATCGTCACTTTCAGAGATCTTGGCGCCGCCTTTGTTCAACAATATAAGTATAATCTGGACATGGCACCAGACAGAGATCAACTCAGAGCCATGTTGCAGAAGGATAAGGAAACCTTCAAGGAATATGCTCAGAGATGGCGTGAAATTGCCGCTCAGATTTGTCCACCTCTTGAGGAAAAAGAGATGACAAAAATTTTCTTGAAAACCTTGAGCTCATTTTACTACGACAGAATGGTCGCTAGTGCGCCCAGTGACTTCACCGAAATGGTAGGCATGGGAGTTCGTCTTGAAGAAGCTGTCCGAGAAGGATGTTAAGTTAAAGATGTTGGACCATCAAGCAACACCAAAAGATACGGTAGTGCTTTCCATAAGAAATAAGAGCAGGATATTGGTAATATCTTTCTCAGAAAGCAAAGGCGACGGTACCAACCAGTAGCAGCTGTAACTCCTGCTATCAACCCTGCGCCTGTTCCGACGTATCAACCTCAGGTTGCTCAGAGCCAGCCGAATCAACACAATATCAGTAAAGGACACAACAACCTCTTCAGCAGGCTCGGCCTCAGTACAACAACAACCGTACGACACGACCACCAGGGTTCGACCTTATACCAATGTTGTACGCAGAACTATTTCCACTACTACTGGTCAAGGGACACATCCAAACCAAGTCTCCTCTTACAGTATCGAAAAATCCGCCTTTTTGATTCAAAGCGGATCAGACATGTCCTTACCATCAAGGAGGACCAGGGCATAACATAGAAAACTGCCTCAGTTTCAAATCCGATGTACAGAAGCTTGTCAGGAACGGGGTTTTATCCTTCAAGGATACAAATCCAAATGTTCAGACAAACCCGTTGCCTCAACACGAGAAACCTGCAGTCAATTTGATAGAGGGAGAGTCTAACCACAACTATCAAATTCATGATGTACTCTTATTAAGGGCCAATCTGGTTAAGATGCATCGCAGACAGAGTGGATATGGGCATGTACCACCTCATAACTATCACCAGTGTGATATATGCTCTAAAGACAATCAAGGATGTTTTGTAGTGCAATCAGCTCTCAGGAACAGTTGGATCTCGGTTGGATCCAGGATCACTGAATTCGTGGGGTCAATATGACTTATACGAATTCCGACATCATTCAAAACCACGACATCTGTGCGATGAATGTCAACTTGGTAGCAATGCACTCAAGGCAAAGCCAACATCATAACTTGCCACGACACGATTATGATTCCTGTCTGATTTGCTCGGTAAATAATCAGGGATGCTCTTTTGTACAAGAGGCCCTCCAGCGTCAGATGGATCTTGGATGGATCCAGGATTACCGGGATAGAAATCCTTATCAGATCAATATGATTCAAATTTTTGATATTCGCTTGATGAATACCAGCTTGGTGGAGTTATAGGCTAAGCAAGTCCAGCTTGGTTTTCTGACTTCGCATGAGTATCAAAACTGTAAAGTGTGTCGTGAGAGTAACCAAGGTTGTGCACTCGTTCAAAGGACACTTCAACACTTGTTAAACCAATGGTGGCTTCCGATCTATCTAGATGAAGACACACAACAAGTCAGTATGATTAATGGGAACCCTACTAGGCATCAAAGTTAGGATGTTCGATCAATGGAAACAGATCTAGTGAAGTTGCACTGAATTCAAAGCGGGCGTGGCCAGGATCCACCACACAACTATGAGCGATGTAGAGTCTTCTCGGAGAATAATCAAGGGTGCTACCTCGTACGAGCAGCCCTTCAAAGTCAGTGGGACCATAAGGAAATTCAACCATGGTCAAGCTCAGGTTCAATGTCAAACTATCATCCTGATCAAAGTAGGGATGTTGTCTTGATCCCTAAGCGAGAAGTGGCCAAAGATGTGTGCGCCATTATCCCTTTACTCCGTGAATCAAGAGTCCCTCTTGATAGTGGAAAGGTTCTCAATCTCGAACCAATTGAGGCCAATTATGATGGTCAGAAAAGTCAGAAGGCTCCTGTAGTTATCTATCTGTCGGGACCAGTACCGTACAAATCCGATAAGGCGATCCCTTACAAGTACGGTGCAACAACAATTGAGAATGGAAAAGAAGTTCCATTACCCTCCGTCGTGAATATTGCAGACATCAGTCGAGTAACACGGAGCGGTCGAATCTTCAACTGGTGAGTTGGAGAATCTACCAGAGAAAAGGAACCTCAAACAGAAGTTCCTGATCAACTAGTCGGTCAGTGCAGTGGTCCCGACCTTTCAGAAAACCACCTTTCAAAAAACCACGATGAGATGCTGAAGCTCATCCAAAAGAGCGAGTACAACATTATTGATCAACTGTTGCAAACTCCTTCAAAAATCTATGTGTTATCTCTATTACTCAGTTCCGAAGCTCACAGGGAGGCTCTACAGAAAGTCTTAGAGCAAGCCTTTGTGGAACAAGATGTGACGATAGGACAACGATAACATCATCTCCAACATCACTTCTGTCATACCCCAAATTTTAACCACCAAGATTCCCCATCATTGTGTAAATCATCACCACAATATGGATGTATCATTATGCCTCATTGTAACACCTCAAAATTTGCCCTCTTTCTTTTTACACTAACTGGCTTATGTTCCATTTCATTCTTTGCATTAGAATTTGTGCATATCATGGGTTCTTAGCCTGGGATCAAGATATTATGTGCAAGCTCGGGATTCTCGTAGGTTATGAGATTCTCATCCTCATCCAGGGTCGAATTCATATTATCATGAGTGACTTCTTATTCAGAGGTTTACCAAGATCCAAGGTTTTCCCCATTTGGAGGATTCATCAGAAGTATTGGGTTAGGGTTTCATTGATGTAAATCAGGTGTTTACGTCTCAAGGAGAATTAGAGTTCTTGTTCAGGGTTGAGCTTGTGGACTGTTTATCGGTTGAGATTTTTTCAGTGGATCATGTGAGTGGCCAGATTGTTCAGTGGTAGCTGTGACCATTTTATCAGAGGCTTGTGAAAAGTTTGTGATTGGTTTTGAATTCATTTGGTTATCCATTTTCTATCCATGATCTATATCCACTTCCGTTTTTGTTATCCACTTTTTAATAACCCATTTCAAATTCAATATCAAAATATCCATTCATTTTTTCTTTAACCTATTTTCAAATTTATTTTAACAATTTTTAGTAACCAATTACCCAATTTCATTTTGTCCAACTCATTTGTCCATGTCCAAGTTCATTATCCATTTCAATTCCAAAACCATATTTCTAATCCATAATCAATATTCATTCATAAATCCAATTTTCAAATCCAAATATCCATTTTTGAATCCACAACTCATTTCATACCCAATGTCCATATTTTTCTAACCTTTTTTAAATTCAAAGTTCAATTTAACCATTTTAATTCTCTTAATCCAAATCCATATTATATCCATTTTCAATTTTTGTTCCCACTTAATTGTTTTGTTCATTTCAATATCCAATTTGTTTTAGAATCCATAAACCATTCTTTGTATCTCATTTAATTCCATATTCATTATGTTTAATTCATATCCAAGTTAAACCAAAATCTATCCATCCCAATACTTCCAAATTGCTATGATGATATTGGCCTAATGATCCGAACAATACACCAACATCGGCTCATTATGTGATGAGGCGTAATGCTAAGTTTACTGCTTCACTTATCCACTTAAACTCCAAGTTTGGAGATGGGCAGCTTGACTTGAGTCTATAACAGCTTAGAATGGCCCTTGATGATTTACTTATCACGCTCTCCAAGAACTTCACAAAGTCAAAACTATAGGTGGTGCTTCTTATCAATAATTATAATATGAATAATGCCAAGCCATGCAGAATTGGTAACACAGAAAATACAGCAGATGAAAAATTACAAAAAAACGACTTGCAAATACCAAGTTCATAACAGCGGGAAAAATGAAAAAATGAGGCATTCACTAACACTTCGCACGCCAACTAAAACTCAATCTCCAACAGATTTTTTTCTCATAACAGAAAGAGAGAAATAAGAATTCACAGAAAATTATCATAAAAAAAATTCAGTTACAAACTTGCTCCAACAAACTCTAACAGAATTCCATAGTGAAAAACCAATTCTACCCTCCTTGAACCCTCTATAAAACCTCAGCTGCCATTGAACAATAGGGGAGAGCTTCATTTCCATGTTGATCTTCACAAATTTCTCAACAGAATTTCACTGCAACTCGTAACAAACTCTCCTCCCTCTCATTCACAAATCTCTGCAACTCTGCATTTTCATGAACTCTGAAACTCTCCTTAATCTTCATCTTCTTTACATTACCTTCATCAAATTCCAACAGAAAAACGATCCACACCAATTCTTCATCATCAACACAAAACCGCAGCTCCATGATTCTCTGCAACATTCACTGAAAATCAACAACAACGACATTCACTGAAAATCAGCAAATTCAACAACAAGTGGAGAAGAAGCAGAAGAGGTTGAGAGCGATGTTAACCACAACAATTCAGCAGCAATTCAGTATCAGAAGCAAGTTCGTAGCAGAACCGAGAAATTGAAAGAGAAGAATCAGAAGCAAAGTGGAATTAAAGTTACCTCTGGTTTTTTCTTCATATTCTCCGATCTGAAGACGCACCGGACGGTTCTCCAGTAGGTAAGCCACTCCGAATCTCTCCATTTTTCTTGTTCTTTGATTCTGGATGTGATTCGATTGGTGAGGATTTTAAGTCTCCGCCGCCGCCGGTGCGACGCCACGGCGTGGTGGAGCGATTGCTTTATGACGGAGGGAAAACGTTGAGAGCGTTGAAGGCGTGGTGTTGTCTTGGTTTCTGGAGATGGTAGATGAATGAAGGAGCAGATGAAGCGAATGTTGAAGATAGGGAAAACGAACGGAGTTTGTTTTGGCTGAGACGTTAGTGTTGAGGAGGAAGGAATCGGCGGCGATTTGGACGGCGACGATAGGACGAGTTCGTGATGTTGTTTGGATATCGCCAGCGTGAAGACTTCCGTTGAACCTAAGATGCGTGTGTTGTGATGATATGTGCGGACGGAGAGGCTCGTTGGTCGTTTGGAATCCGGCGAGGTTTTAGAAAGCTGAGTGGAGGCGCGCCGGCGTGTTCTTTGTGATGGAGACGATGGCGATTTGCTGACGAATGGAGGGAGTTTCGCGCGTAGATGATGGTGAAGACGGCGACGAGTTTCTTGAGAAAGACAGGGTTTCATTGAGAGGACGGCGGTGAAGAGAGAAGTATTACACGAAAGGGATGAGGTGTGGTGCTGTGTTTTTAGGTTTTTTTAGGTTTTGTGGTGAACCGGGTTGGGCTCTAAGGCCCACACTATTTTTCTATTCACACCCGGAGTTCACTCTCCTACCCCCCTGGATTCACAACAGATCTGAATTGGGCCTAGCTTCCAAAGCCCGTACGTACGCTTGCCTTTCCGCATCCCCCTAAAAATGCTGTCTACACCTCCGTGTGCATGGTAAACAGACTTTGGGCCAGCTTTCGAGGCCCACTCGCTTGGGCATCTATTAGCACTCCCAGCGCTGCTGTCCGCACCACCAAGATGCTCTGCACACCCCCGGCTGCACAAGAGAGAAACCATTGGGCCTTAAGCAAAAAGCCCATCCGCCTGGAAGTGTGTTTTCCACCCCCAGAATCTGTTAGCACTCCGGGTTTTTTTAGTTGATTCTAGTTTTGAAATTGTTTTGCTAATATGTTTTAGGATTTTAGGATTAGAATTAATTTTCTTTTAATTATGTTTTAATTTTGAGTTAAAGATAATCTTGGATTAATTAGATTTTAATTAGAAGCTAGATTTTAATATCAGTTTTAATATTAGAATTAGTTTTTTCTAGAAATTAATTAGGAACTAATTTTAGGATTACTTAATCTCAAATTAGCTTTTCTTCTTAGAATTTAATTTTGCTTAATTAGCATTTTAATTCTAATTCGGGTTCTTGATTAGTTTCTGATTAATTGCTGATTAAATACTTGACTTGTAATATCATAATCCTTTTAGGTCTTTCACTTTGACTAATGTGACTCAAATGTACATAGTCATTAGACTTAGGTTTTCATGTTGTACATACACTCTCTTGTTATTACTAATGTCTTTGGTTCACGTGTGCAAGGTACATAAAGGAGACATTCCAAAGGTGGTTTGACCATTTCATTTTGTAAATAAAAACTTGTTTCTAACTTGGTTTGCTATTTGTTCATAGGTGCTTTCGTGACTTGCTTTTGTTGCTTTGCTACGGATTCATATCTGTTCGGTAGGACTTCTTATCTCTTCACTTCTCTTTAATGCTTTCAAATGCCATGAGAAGTAGGAATAATCGATGCCATGATAAGTAGGATTATATGAAAAGCCCTCAAGTGAGGCCATGATTGTGCTTGTTTGGTATTGTGCCTAAAGACCTCTAAAGAGGCATCCCATCCCCCATTTCCCCTTGTAAGACCTCCAAGGAGGCAATTGACGGAAGGTAGGGTTCGCAATCGACCCCCGTTATTCTAGTTGAGTCGTTCTTAGCTCTCATTTCATGATTGAAGCTTTGAACATATCTTGCTCATGTTATGGAGTCCGTCAGTGGAAGGAGGGTTTAGTAATCAAACCCCCACGCCTTATCTAAAGCTCGCATTGACCAATGCTGATGCTTATGTGATTTGATTCACATCTTCCCCTTTCTTACTCTGCTCTCCATGGTTCTTGATACCATTGGGTGAGCACCCCTACTTCCCACACCTAGCTTGTTTGCCTCGGTTGATATGACCCCTTGGCTAAAGCTCCCTCTTTCTTATTGTGATTGTGTGATATAGTGTTAACTGTCCTTAGTTGCTTTTATTTCATTTTGTGATTGATTCATCCTGTGTTTACTTGTCCGATGACATGATCCCATAGGATTCCTCGCTCCGCTTAATTTCTGATTAAGTCAGGGGTAGGAGAGACATTAGGATAGCAATCCATGCATGCTAACATTAGGTAGACTTTCCTCGAACCTTGACCTTAGGTCCACGTTTGCATGATAACATTAGGACAAATTAGATTCCCTTTAGTGTTTTCTGTTCGACTTGAATCTTCTCTTCTCATCTCATAATCTTTATAAAACACTTAATAAAGGATTAACATGTATTGCACACGAGCCTTATATGTGGGAAATGAGATAGGGGGATCTTCCTTCACTTTCTTAGGATGTGAAGCATGCGTCCTGTCTTGGGTCGATACGCGAGACATTCGATCCTATGTTGTAGACTTGGGTGCAATGCTAGTTATGAAACAACATCAAAAACACTTCTGTCTAAAAAACATAAAACAAACTCAAACCTCTTTCATCCTTCGGGATTGTTAAGTTCCAAACCTCATTTTCAGAAAAGGGCACGTTACTTCCGTCTCGTCGCAAACAGGCATCGACCCTAACTGCCGGACGCGAACTTAACGTCGCTCATAAAAAACAAAGACTTGGTTAAGTCGAACTACGACTGCTCTGGTTTCCTCTCTGTCGTTATATTGAGGATACATAGGCACAAGACGACGATGTCTTGGCGAGCAACCTCCCCCCTAGTTTGTGTCCGAACTATGTTGACTCTGATTTTCCTGTTCCCGAGGGAATACGTAGGCCTAGGACTCCGAGGACGTCCTATCGAGTCACTTCTTTTTCTTTTCTTCTTTGTTTCTTCGTTCTTTTCCGTTCTAGTTCCTTCTCCTTTCCAGTAGCAGTGGAGCTCCAGACGACGACACCCTTTAATCGAGATAACAAGCATGGATCCCATCGAGTACGATGGATGCGTGGGGGTGCTAATACTTTCCCCTCGCGTAACCGACTCCCTTACCCATTTCTCTTGGTCGCGAGACCATGCTCTTTTCCTTTCCCTCGGGTTTACGCAGTGTTTCCTTTCCCTCTCTTGGGATAAATACACGTTGCTGGTGACTCTGTTTCAGCGCCACTTTTGCATTTGTACCTGGATGAAAATCCCGGGAGCGACACTCATCAGTCTCCCGAAAGATGGGTGAGCATTTACCACAAATAAGAATTAGGGTTTCAATCCCTCTATGAGCCTTAGACAAAGGATCAATCAAGAATTGACATGATCTTCAACTTGTCTAACCTCTCCAACACCCATAAAGGATCAAGAGGACTCCCACATCAAGAACCAAGCACAAAGTTGCTACATTCCAAGTGGATCAAGCCTCAAGATCGCCAGTGTCACCAAATTAGGGTTTTGGTCGACCAAGGCCTCCAGGTGGAAATTTTCCTCTGGGCATGAGCCAATGCTCCAAAGCATAACCTAAGATACTCCATGGGACCTCATGGATCGAATCATCAAGTCAATTTAGCCTCAGGGGATGCATTCACAAAAAAAAAAATCAGGAATTAGGGTTTCTTGACCTAATTCACCCCTAAGTTAACTTTTGGGACAAAATGTAATGCCCCGTTTTATCCGATTTATTTAATCGAGTCGATTTAATTATTTTCGTTTTTATATTATTTTATTCTTGACTTTTATTTGACAATATGTTATTTTTCATCGTTATTATGTTTTATCGCGTTTTGAGAGCGTTTGGGAGATATTTGAGCGTAAGGGCAAAATGGTCATTTTGGGTAGTTAGATATTTTGTTATAAAAAGAGAAATAGAGAGAAATAGAGAGAAAAGAGAAAGAAGAGAAAGAAAAGAGAGAAGAAGGGGAAGAAGAGAAAATCATCAAAACAAAGCTTGGATAATCGTTTAATCGGGTAAGGGTGAGAAGTTTCGATTATATCATGCTTGTATATCTATATGTATGTATTTGTTTGAATATTTGGTTGAAAAATATATGTTTTCCACTTGATTGGGGTTGTGATCATTTCGATAGAAATCGATGTTTTCACGGTCGAAAATCAATATAAGTTGCGTCGTATGATCACATGGGGCATATGAACATTTGTTGACGCTTGTTTTGCTGTTTGGAATTGATTGGAGATGAAAATGGTGGATTTTGGGGGTTTAAACCATGTAACCCGCAAGCAGAAAATTCTGCTTCTGGTGTAGACCGTCGGGCGATGCTTTGAGCGCCGGGCGATGCATGTGTTACGCCGCTGCTTCGCCGGGCGATACCCAAGAGGCACAGCTTGTCACGTTGCTGACTCTTTTAAGTTTTGGTTGGAGGTTTTATGCCCCTGCTTTGCCGGGCGACGCAGAGGCGAAGGGGGCACCGCCGGATGAAAATATGTACCGTCGGGCGCTCCTGGGGATTTTCAATGCTTTTGTTTTCTTTGAAAATGCATAACTTTTGATCCGTAATTCGGATCGGGACATTCCTAGTATCGTTGGAAAGCTAATGAGATGTTCTTTCTTATAAAAATGGTTTTGGGATTAGTGGCTGATTTAATTGTGTCAGGAATTTGGAAACGTGTCATTTTGTCGACTTTTACCGTCGTAATTGTGTGTGATTGATGTGTTATCATGTGATATGCTTTTGATATATAACGTATAGCTTGTGTGCTGTTATATGATGTTAATGCATGTGATAAGTTGTTGTAATTGTTGTGGCCTTATGGAAAAATACTCTGTTGAATTGAATACAAATGGATGGTATTGATGTATGTTGTTGTGGGTAGCCTTTGTGGTGTGAATCCTAGTGTTGTGAATATCATGGTATGATTGTAGGATTGTTGTGGTTGATGGTGATTAATTCTTGATGTGAATTGATATGAGTGTATATGCTAAAATGCTAATTGTTGTGGTTTGTGGATTATGATGAAATGCATTGTTTATGTGAAATTCAATGTGTGATATTTGGTGGCCTTATGGCAAGTAAATGCATTGTTTTGTGTTTGATTGCAATGCATGATTATGGATGTTGAGATGGTTCACATGGTTTTATATGTGTATGCATTTGATTGTCATGAGTCATTGTAAGCCAAGCATCATGATATGCATTCTTGTGATGTCGTGTGCCTTTGTGGGGTGTGAGCGACGAAACGATTCCAGAGGGAATCTGCTGTAACGGTCGTGAGCCTTATACAAAGAGGACCTAAAGCGACGTTATAGACGATCGTGAGCCTTATACAAAGAGGACCTAAAGCGATTGGATCGTGAGCCTTATACAAAGAGGACCTAAAGTGATCCATAAATGTCGTGAGCCTTATACCAAGAGGACCTAAAGCGACGGGGAACATCGTTTGCCCGACGGGGAGTTACACTAAGTAACAAGCGATGATTCCAATAATTCCTGAGTGAATTAATGATGATGAGAATGATGGATGGATTGGTACCACGTTGCATTTGCATAGAGTCGTTGTGTCGGTCTCTTTGCATTTGTATAAATCATGAATGGATTGATTATGTGTGGAAAATCATGAATGGATTGACTATGTGTTGAGCTTGTGATGGCATTGGTGATTTGATATGCATTTGTGGTAAATGTATGGATTATAGATGATATGTTTTATGTATAGACATATGCTATGTTTTGTGGGGATGTTGTACATTACAATGATTGTATTAATTCTCTATGGTATGCTATATATATATGAATATATGTGATGTGGTGGTGTGTTTCCATATGTCCTAACTTGGTATGCCTTATGCGTGAATATGTTATTATGTTGGAATAATTGATATATGCTAGGTGGTTGGAATATTAGAAATATGTTATGTATTTGTGGCATGCCATATGTATTAGTATGTGATGTTTATGGTGAGAATAATTATGTATGTGAATTTATATGTGTTGCATATTATTATGCAATCTTGATTTAGTTGTTATTTCTCACCCTTCTGTTGTGGTTTGTTGCTCTATGAGGCAATTGCAGATTAGTACCTTGGAGGCTTTTGTGAAGATTAGTTCTCCATCCTTTTGTCGGTCTGTCTGCTCTGATACGTAACACGGGAGTCGGGGAACGCTTTTGTTATATATGTATACATTTGTTGGATCTATTTTGTATTACCTTTGTATGAATATTTTGATGTTATAAAATAATTTATTTTGTAAAACAAGTCAGTTATGGATCTTTCCGCTTTATTCCATAATTAAACTTTCCTTTTTGTTGGAAAAAGTTTCCCTTTTATGTTTATTCCATTTTGTGTTATGTATCAAATTTATGAGCAGGGGTTGTGTTTGCTTTCTTTAAATGTGGCATCCTTGTTTCTGTCTAAGGATAAAATTTTTATTTACTCTGATTTATTTATGTATTATTTATTCGCGATGGGAATTAGGGTGTTACACAAAACATGAGCCAAGACCTCAAGACATGATTTGAGGGTCTCTAATACACCATATTGATCCATTTGCAACAATGGATTGACCCAGGAAACTTGATTCACAAGTTTCAATTTCATCTGAACCACAATTAGGATTTTGAAGAAAAAGTCAACTGTACCTTTGAATTTTGACCAGGACATGCTCCCAAACCTTGGGACATAATTCAATACACCCTACAACACCTATGGAATCCATCTATTAAGTTTGATTTAGGTCAAGGACTTGATTTCATAGAGGATCGCACAATTTAGATTTCATCTGCTGATAAAGTCAACTATACAAAAAGTCAAAGTTTGACTTTTTGATTTTTTGGTCAACCAAGGTTCCTTAACCCTAAAATGATGTTAATGTGTGATTTGAATCATCATTCATAAAGAAAAACCAAAGAAAGTGGGTTAACTTGTAAAAGGGGTAACCATAAAAAACTTAGAATTTTTCTAAGTTATGAAACAAAATGGCTAGGGTACCAACTTCCAAGGATCATAACTTGAGATCCAAGCAACCATTTTGGATGGTCCAAAGATGGATTTGTAGCTCTCATGGCATACTTTAAAAGTGTCAACTACATCTCATTCAAATTCTCCATGGATTTTTAGTTATGGAGTGATCAAAATGGCTGAAAACATGAAAATCACATTTTTCCAACACTTAGTGAAATTTTCACTAAGTCAAAATCTGCCTTACTTTTTCCAAAATGTAGGGGCAGTTTTCACCTTGATCCAAGTCAAACCAGGTCTTGGGTTGGACATCAAAGTTAAAGTATGCCATGAGGGCTTTCTAACAAGTACCAGATCATCTCCAAATTCCATTTGAATAAGGAGATACAACCCTTGAAACATGGCCTCATGAACTGATTTTTCCAAGACAAATTTGGCAGATTTTGTGCATTTTGCTCGATTTGATCAAATCTGACAAATCCAAGCCTTGTCATCATTTTGGACACATTTGAGTATCAAATCCAAGGGGGATGATCTGATCTCCAAGCCTCCAAAGTCCATGAATCTACAAGTAGCATGCCAAACCTAAAAGGCTACAAAGATGCCAAATATCCAATTTTGTTTTTAAGCATTCAATGGATGCACCAAGGTGGAATTAACTGAGCCTATTCCAACTGAATTCAGTCAAGACTTATCTCTGAATCAAAGCTACCCAGCCTGTGCCCTAGATGGCTAGAGGAGACTTGAGATTCCATTTGATCACCATTGGCCAAAGGCCTGCTGTAGTTGCCACACACTATTGCTTGCAAAACAAACTTACTCTACTATAAATAGAGCTCATTTATGCTCAGCTTGAGTACACCAAAGCACTACAACACTTGCTTTCCGCAAAATCCCTTTCTCTAGGCCAAAATGCCTTCTTTTGCAAGGTAACTCTGAGTTTTTGAGTTAGAGAGAAATTCCATCACAGCTCATGATCCAAACACATCCAATATGTCATATCTAAGCTATCCAAACTCTCACATGTGACCTGTAACACCAAAATGACAAAGTCCCCTCTCAAAACCTCAAAATTGGACTTTTTTTGCATTTTTCAAGCCATGCCTTGATTCAGTCACTTTCAAAACCAGATAAAACCTCAATCACACTCTAAATATCATCCTTGAACTATCCCAAATGGTTCCCCACATCTGGAACACCATTTGAGAGAGTTGCCATATTGGTCACTTTTGCCCTTTTTGCAAGAAAGAGCTCAAACTTATTCCTGAGGATTCCAGCTGGTTCCAACCATTCTAAAAGCTTCTAAGGGATCAATTGAGAGTGTCTAAAGAATTGAATTACTTTTGGCACAAGAAACTTGGCAGATAGCCCAAGAAGCTCCTAAAGAGGTAAGCATCACAATTTGAACTCTTTGAAATATGCATTGCTTTGAAGTCCACTGATCATGCACATCTCATACATGTTATATATACTGTGTTTCAACCAATTCATCATATAATTCATGCCTGTAACAAGAGGTAGCATAGAAAATGCAATTATAGGCCTATTTCAAGAACACTATCGGGTTTTGAAATAGGAACCTCATCTGAAAAAACCACCACCACCATTGGATTCCTTGTGAAAATCTAGGCAGGATAGGCCGAAATTTTGTCCCAATCCATGGAGAAATGAGAAAGTTACAAGCTTCACGTTTTTGGCCAACACCTTGCCTTGGCCATGCCAAAAACAAGGCATGCCTCATGTATTAATGGAGTGGTTTTGATACACGGATGTATTATGAGAACGAGATTTGGTTCTGCAATATTATCTCTAAAAGTTTTGATGATAACAGATGAATATTTGTATGAACAATTTTGTGCAACTAATGTTGGTATGTGTGAGAACCTAGCATACAGGTTCTGCTCCCGTAATTTAGCGCAATGCTTAATGTAAGATGCTTCGAAGAACAAAACACAATTTGAAGATGAGACAAGGGTTCTGATGGAACAAAGTCAAAATGCTGAAGCCTCACGATTTTCAAACAAGGAGTTCTGAAGACTCCGAAGACAGGCTATGAAGATCCAGAAGACTTAAAGCAGAAAAGGATAACGCTCTTAAAGACCAAGTGCTGAAGTTCTGAAGACTGATTCCTAATGGACTTCTTCAATAAACGGAAGACTTGAAGCATCAAATATTCTACTATAAAGATTCCACTCATGCTTCATCAAATTAACATCAGAAGCCTTTGGATATGAAGAAAGTGGATTTAGAGAACAAGGTTCAAAAGACAAGTTCTGATGATTCGAAGACTTGATAATCACAATAACCATACAATGTTTTCCCTTCTTACTCACGCTCACAAAAAGCCTCTGAAGTTGAGAAGCCAAGAATAACTGCCACACTGTACAGCTGTACCACATTACAACGTTAAAATTCTTGAAGACTGTGCGAAATACAAACAAGACAATCTGACACAGACAGGACGCGCTGCATGCAAAAGACTTTGTACCTGTCCTCACGCTTCCAAGCCGTAAGCCTACTTAGCTATCATGATTTCATTTCAACGGCTCTTTTCACTTGGCTATAAAAGGAAGCTCAAAGACTTGAAGAAAGATACACATGCAAACAACAACAATACTTTCTAACTCCATTCTCTCTTAAGTCATTTCTGGTCTAAAAGCTTGTTTACATTATCAGCTTGATAAGAAGAAATTCTCTGTAAACTCATTGTGTTAAAACTTATAGTTGTATTCCTTAAGAGAGTCTTAGTGATTAGATCTCTTGAGAAGTCTAGGACGAGTGTCTTAGAGGTTGTGCCTTGAGTAAGACCTGTGTGGTTGGATTACTTGAGAAGTCTAGAACGTGAGTTCTAGAGGTTGTTATTAGTCACCAGCTGTGTAGCTCGTGCAGTGTACTATTTTGTTGAATAGTGGATTAAGACCTCGTTGAGAGAGGCAAAATCACCTTGACGGGTGGACTAGACTAACTTGAGAGATTCTCAAGTGAACTAGTATAAACATAACATGTTTATATTTTTGTTTAACTAAGCCGTTGTTCTTTAGAAAAAGGGAAAAAGTTTTTAACAAGAAAGTTACTCAAAAGAAACAATTATTTTTGAAAAACCAATTCAAACCCCCCTTTCTTGCGTTTTTCACACCTTCAATTGGCATCAGAGCTCCGGTTCTGAAGTGATAAAAAGATAGAATTTTTATCAAGCACTTAACAGTGTTCAGTACCGATCCAAGTGTGAAAAATAATGACTACACCACCACCAACAACTTCTGAAACAAATGTCATTGAAAGAGAATCTTACACTGCAAAACCTCATATCTTTGATGGTGAAAAGTTTGACTATTAGAAAGATAGAATTGAAAGTTATTTCTTATCATTTGATCTAGATCTATGGGATCTAGTACTTGATGGCTACAGCCATCCAGTAGATTCTGTAGGTAAAAAGATTGAAAGAAGTGAGTTTACAGATGCTTAGAAGAAAACCTACAAAAATCATCACAAAGCAAGAACCATTCTGTTGAACGCAATTTCTTATACCGAGTATGAGAAAATCACAAACAAAGAAACTGTAAAATCCATCTTTGACTCTCTTCGTATGACTCACGAAGGAAATGCTCAAGTCAAGGAGACAAAGGCTCTTGCGCTAATCTAGAAATACGAAGTTTTTAAAATGTAAGAAGATGAGTCTGTTGAAACCATGTTCTCAAGGTTTCAAATGCTTGTTGTCGGACTTAGAGTTCTAAACAAAGGCAATTCTACTGCTGATCATGTCAAGAAAATCATCAGAAGTCTTCCAGCAAAATGGAGACCAATGGTGACTTCCTTGAAAGTTGCAAAGGATTTGAATAATATCAGTCTTGAAGAACTTACCAGTTCTTTAAGAAGTCATGAAATAGAGCTTCAAGGAGATGAACCTCAGAAGAAAAACAAATCCATTGCACTAAAAGCAAAGCCAAAAAAGAAGAAGGTGTATCAGGCAGAAGAAGAGATGGAAGAATCTGAAGAAGATTCAGAAGAAGACGATATATCACTCATATCAAGGAAGATAAGTCAACTTTGGAAGTACAAAAGGAACAAGTTCAAAGGACCAAGGAGAAGATTCGAATCTACATCTAGTCAAAGAAGAAACTATGGAAAAGATGTTACGTGTTTTGAATGCAAAGAACCTGGACATCTCAAATATGACTGTCCAAAGGCCAAGAAAGAAGAAAGACCTCGGAAAACCAAAAAGGGTCTCATGGCAACCTGGGATGACTCAGAATCTGAAGATGATGCTGATGAAAGTTGGGTCAACATGGCATTCATGGCAGAGACCAGAAGCAACTCGTCAGAGGAAGAACTACCAGACTCCGACGATGAAAGAGAGGTACTTTCTTCCTTATCACGTTCTGAACTTGAATTAGGATTAACTGAACTTATCAAAAGATATCAAAATCTTAAAAGCAAATTCAAAATCCTGAAAAAGAGTTTTATAGTTTCTTCAGAAGATCTTACTAAAAATAAGAAAATCATCTCTGAGAAAAATGAGAAAATATTTGTCTTAGAATACTCAAATTCTGTCCTGAAATGTAAATTATCTAAGGTAGAAGAAGAAATGGTCTCAAACTCAGCTAACACTAGTAAAGAAGACAAATATGATAACACATTTAAAAACTTTCTTGCCAAAAGCGTAGACAGAAGCAAAATGGCTTCACTGATCTATGGAGTCAGTAGAAATGGTAGTAGAGATCTAGGATATTCAGGACCATCTCAACCATATGATGAAACCAAAAACATTAAAATAATACCTCTGTCCAAACAGTTTATTCCCTCTGGTACTAATCTTAAGCATTCAGAACCAAAAGGTTCAAACTCTAGGATTACATGAACACATCAAATAAAGAAGTACTCTAAACACAAATACTATGCACAAACTCCACACCGTTTTGCTAACGAAAGGAAATCTAAAGGGGTCAGAACCTTAAGAAAAACTAATGTGAAAGGACCCACAAAATGGGTACCTAAAAACAAGATAATTTATGTTGCAGATATCCTTAATAGCTCCATTGAAACACCAGTCATGGTACCTGGACAGTGGGTGCTCGCGACACATGACGGGAGAAAGGCTTATGTTCCAAGATCTGAAACTTAAACCTGGAGGCATTGTCGTTTCGGAGGAAATCAGAAAGGAAGAATCATTGGCTCCGGAACCATTGGAAATGGTAAGCTTTCTTCCATTAAAAATGTTCTGTTAGTAGAAGGTCTAATGCATAATCTGTTGTCAATAAGCCAACTTAGCAACAGTGGTTATGATCTCATTTTTAATCAAACATCTTGTAAAGCAGTAAGTCAGAAGGATGGATCTGTCCTATTCAACGGAAAGAGGAAAAACAACACTTACAAAATTAAGTTATCTGATTTAAAACATCAAAATGTAAAATGTCTTCTTTCTTTAAATGAAGAGCAATGGGTCTGGCACAGATGTCTTGGCCATGTCAGTCTAAGAAGAATCTCTCAGCTTAACAAGCTTGGTCTTGTTAGAGGCTTGCCAAATCTGAAATATTCTTTAGACGCTCTTTGTGAAGCATGTCAGAAAGGAAAGTTTTCAAAAACCTCTTTCAAAGCTAAAAATGTTGCTTCCACCTCCAGACCGTTGGAACTTCTTCACATTGATCTGTTTGGTCCTGTAAAAACGGCCTCTCTCAATGGTAAGAAATATGGACTAGTCATCGTTGATGATTACAGTAGATAGACATGGGTAAAATTCTTAAAACACAAGGATGAATCATATTCTGTGTTTGCTTCCTTTTGCACTCAAGTACAAAATGAGAAAAATTATAAAATAGTCAGAGTGAGAAGTGATCATGGTGGAGAATTTGAAAATAAAAACTTTGAGGAACTTTTTGATTCGCATGGAATATCTCACGATTTTTCTTGCCCTAGAACTCCACAACAAAACGGAGTTGTAGAAAGAAAGAATCGAACTTTGCAAGAAATGGCTCGCACCATGATCCAAGAAACTGACATAGCTAAACATTTCTGGTCAGAAGCAATCAACACAGCATGCTATATTCAAAATAGAATCTCTATAAGACCTATCTTGAATAAAACTCCATATGAATTGTGGAAGAATAAATTACCCAACATTTCTTATTTTCATCCGTTTGGATGTGTCTGTTTTATGCTTAACACTACAGAGAATCTTAGCAAATTTGATTCCAAAGCACAGAAGTGTCTGTTGTTGGGATACTCTGAACGCTCGAAAGGCTACAGAGTTTACAGCACAGAATCAAGAATTGTGGAGGAATCAATTCATGTTAGATTCAATGAAAAACCTGACTCAGAAAAGTCAGAGCTAGTTGAGAAACTTGTAGATTTAGAAATCAGATTCTCTGAACCTAAGGAAAAGGTAGAGGAAGTCAAAGAACAACAAGATCCTACACCAGAAACCACTGAAGTAACTCCAAATACCCCATCTCAAAGAAGAAGAAGACTGTCCACATCACATCATGAGGAACTAATTCTGGCTAACAAAGATGCTCCTATCAGGACCAGACCAACCTTTAGACCAT
Source organism: Lathyrus tuberosus (assembly GCA_022829125.1). Lineage (NCBI taxonomy): Eukaryota > Viridiplantae > Streptophyta > Magnoliopsida > Fabales > Fabaceae > Lathyrus > Lathyrus tuberosus. The sequence goes on along the minus strand of JALAZF010000005.1, from coordinate 18,002,824 downwards.
CAGAAGAAACACTTGTAGGACTAGTATCGTTGATAGAACCAGCCACAATTGAAGAAGCTCTCATGGACAAAGACTGGGTTCTGGCTATGGAAGATGAACTCAACCAGTTCTCCAAAAATGATGTTTGGGATCTAGTTCCTAAACCCAAGAATGTTCATGTCATAGGAACCAAGTGGGTATTTAGGAACAAGCTAAATGAAAAAGGAGAAGTTGTCAGAAACAAAGCACGACTTGTTGCTCAAGGATACAGTCAACAGGAAGGAATTGACTACAACGAAACATTTGCTTTAGTTGCAAGACTTGAAGCAATACGTTTGCTAATATCCTTTTTAGTAAATCATGACATCACTCTATATCAAATGGATGTTAAGAGCGCATTCTTAAATGGTTATATATAAGAAGAAGTTTATGTCAAACAACCTCCTGGTTTTGAAAATTCAGAAAAATTAGACTTTGTTTTTAAACTTAAAAAATCACTCTATGGTTTAAAACAAGCCCCCAAAGCTTGGTATGAAAGATTGAGCAAGTTTTTACTAGAAAACAATTTCACCAGAGGAAAGGTTGACACAACACTTTTCTTCAAGACATATAAGAATGACATTCTCATTGTTCAAATCTATGTTGATGACATTATTTTTGGTTCTGCTAACTCTGCTTTATGTCAAGAATTTTCAAAGTTAATGCAGGCCGAATTTGAAATAAGCCTCTTGGGAGAACTAAAGTTCTTCCTTGGAATTCAGATTGATCAAAGATCAGAGGCCACTTACATTCATCAAACAAAGTACACAAAAGAACTTCTGAAGAAGTTCAATATGACAGATTGCAACATTGCTAAAACACCAATGCATCCAACGTGTGTCATAGGAAAGGAAGAAACATGAGTTAACGTTTGTCAAAAACTCTATCGTGGTATGATAGGTTCTCTCTTATATCTAATTGCTTCTAGACCTGATATATTATTCAGTGTACATCTATGTGCTAGATTCCAATCAGATCCAAGAGAATCACAATTAACCGTTGTCAAGCGAATTCTAAGGTATCTGAAAGGAGCAACTAACCTTGGCCTGATGTGTAAGAAAACATCAGAGTATACTCTTTCTGGTTACTGCGATGCAGACTATGCCGGAGACAGATTAGAAAGAAAGAGCACATCAGGGAACTGTCAGTTCTTAGGAACCAATTTAATCTCATGGTCAAGCAAGAGACAATCTACAATTGCTCTCTCAACAGCTGAAGCAGAATACATATCGGCTTCCCTATGCAGTACTCAAATGCTATGGATGAAAAATCAGTTGGAAGACTATCAGATATATGAGAGTAACATTCCTATCTTCTGTGATAATACTGCTGCTATCTGCTTAAGTAAAAATCCAATTTTGCATTCTAGGGCTAAACACATTGAAAGAAAACATCACTTTATTAGGGACTATGTTCAAAAGGGAATTCTATACTTAACATTCATTGATACAGACCATCAGTGGGCTGACATTTTCACAAAACCCTTAACTGAAGATAGATTTCTAATCATTTTAAAACACCTGAATATGAAATACTGTTCAGAATAAAACATTTTCAGAACCTCATGAGAAAAGCATTTTTCATCAGAACCACTCTCTTAACATATCTCAAGTTCTGATAATTTTTGTCACATGTCATATTTTAAAAAAAAAAAAATATTTGCACGTGATTTAAATAAAATTAAGTCACTTTAACTATTTAAATTAAATGAACGGCATTTCTCTCGAGATTGACTCAACTTTATCGCATTTATTAGCTTATCCCCTCAAGAGTGTATCTGTCCTTTAAACCCTCGAGACTTTCTTTTCTTCTCACAAACCCTAAAAGGTTAATCAACTCTCATCTAATTCTCTCTCTATCTATCACTCCCTCAAAATCAACTCAAAGATCAATCCTCATTCCTTCTTACCACCGTATGGATGAACACTCATCAATAAGACACTGTTCAAATCTCCCAAGAACTACCATCCTCATCAATCACACACACTACTACTCTATCAACGGCTGAATCAGTTGGTTCAGATCCATTAAATATTCCCTCAATTGATGCAAACCATGTCACCCAGAGAACTCGCTCTGTGACATGTGTGACATATGCAAATGACCTAACTGTTCTGAAAGAACTAGATGTTGATTTCGACAACCTCTCTGATAATGGGTTTAACCTAATTGATCAATTGGGCGCTCAAGAATGGAAGAATTACTTTGATATACTAAGAGGTCTATGCTTTGATGATCTAGTGAAAGAATTCTGGAGACATGCAGATACAGATGAATTCCATGTGGTATCTTTTGTTCTGGAATAGAAAATCATCATCACTGAAAGGTCTATCTCCGAATTACTAGTATTGAAGTTCTTGGAAGGAAAGAGGGTGTACGGAAAAACTGAGAAATCTGAGTCAGTCATCAACAAAGCCATCTTCAAGAGTTTTCAATCAGGAACAACAGATTACAAAAGTAAAAACTTGCGTGACAACCTAAGGATCTGGCACAAGATCATTCTTGGATGCATCAATCCAAGACCGAAAAAGAGTACTACAGACTTTGCCAACGCAAATAAAAAACACATGTTGTACTACCTGCACAAACATAAGAAAATGTTCCTTCCCTCCATTATGTTCTACTATTTAAGGGATATGGTGCGCAAAACCAGAACAACGGCCTCACCAGAAAAGAAGATTGCCAACTATATTTCCTTTGGAAGACTTATCTCTGACATCCTGGTTGAATGCAGATTAGTGGATTATCTGACCAAGGAAGCAAATTTCAAGGAGTATCTGAATAAAAGAGTTGGAGAAGTTTTCAATGCTGTAAATCTTAAACATATGAAGATGATTGCAAATGTAGAGGTGAAACCAACACCTATTTCTCCTGACACGGTGAAAAAGATCAGGAATCCAGTGGGAAACTATCCATTCTACCGCAAAGAAGATAATCCAACAGCAATAGCCTCTTACATTGCCATAATGAGAGAAGCAGAATCCAAAATTGAAGAAGCTGTCCCTCAGTCAAAGCATATTACCAGGAGTAAGAGGAAGCTTGCTGAAGAGGATGCAGAGGGTAAAAAGAAGAAAAAGGATGAAAATGAAATCTCCAGAAAAGAAGCCCTTCTTCTTGAGAAAATCAATAAAGTTGATGCAAATCCATCTGTTGCTGCACCATCCATATCAATCACCTCTACCTCCAATCCACAAGTAAGGTTTAAACCTCAGTCTTTCTCTATTCCTTTACCAACCATTAATCAATCAACCAACAGTCCTTCAATAACTACCCCAATCCCGTCCGAGATTGTTTCAACGACAACTACCTCAATAATTTAGCCAAATGAACTAGAACCAACAAAACAAATATCTGAATCTCTAGCTCCCATTACTGAATCTAGTTCTGAGGGAATCTCCTACGAGTCTCTAGAAATTATCTTAACTGAAAACCTCATGAACTCTGACAATCTAGAAGTCACCTCTCCTAACAATCAACAACAACCACCTGAACCTGCTGCTACTGAGACTAACTTATCTCAGCAACCACCGACTGAAACCAACTGTGATAAATCCAACCTCGCTCTGGTTGTCTACAATACTCCACCTCCATCTTCCTTTGAAGAATGTACAAGTCAAATTCATGACAAAGCACTTGAGAAGTTTGCTAGGTTAAGAGCAGAACTTTGTACAAGCACAAAGCTCATGGAACTTGAGAGTGCATGTCAAAGTTTTCAAAACTGGATAGACATGGAACTTAGAAGAATTATAAGTTTCTCAAACACAACCATAACTGCTGAACCAACAAAAGATAAGGAGAGAGCAGAAGCTGAAGCAAGAGTCAGAGTACTCAAGTTCTTAGCTGCTAAGCAGTAAGAAGCTGAAGAAAAAGCTGCTAAAGAAGCAGAAGAGCAAGCTGCTAGAAAGGAACAAGAAGCTGCAGAGGCTGAAAGAGCTAAACGAAGTGCTATGATTGCTTCCACCTCTAATCCTGTTATCAAGCGTCTGGGAGACGCTGTTGATGAAATCAGAACAGAACAGAAGAATTGGGACAAACTGTCCTCTGACAACAAATAAACCTCTGTTTTTCTTTTAAGCTTTAGTTCTGTGTTTTTCACCCTTGGACATCACTATTTTAATCTTTTTGATTTATGACAAAAAGGGGGAGAGTATGAATGTGATAATTTTGATTATAGTCATTCTCTGAAAAACAATGCTGCTTACATGCTAACAGATAAAATCCATCATTTCTATTAGATTGTTTCTCTGTTTTTTAGTGTGCAGATAACTCAGAGTTCTGATGATGAAGAAAAACTCAAAAGGTTAATAAAGTCAAGGGGAGCCCTTGCAAGAACCTTAGTCTTATACTCAGGGGGAGCACTTCATAAAAAGGATAAGCTATCCTAAAAACCTTTTCATCTTCCCTGTGTTATATATATCAAAATTGTGTCATCAAATTATATAGTTTTGTCATCATAAAAAAAAGGGAGATTGTGAGAACAAGATTTGGTTCTGCAATATTATCTCTAAAAGTTTTGATGATAACAGATGAATATTTGTATGAGCAATTTTGTGCAACTAATGTTGGTATGTGTGAGAACCTAGCAAATAGGTTCTGCTTCTGTAATTTAGCGCAATGCTTAATGTAAGATGCTTCGAAGAACATAACTCAATTTGAAGATGAGACAAGGGTTCTGATGGAACATGTAACACCCTAATTCCCATCGCGAATAAATAATACATTATAAAATCAGAGTAACTAAAAATTTATTTTTCCGACAGAAACAAGGATGCCACATTTTAAAGTAAGAAAACACAATCCCTGCTCATAAATTTTGATACATAGCACATAATAGAATACCCTCAAGGGGAAACTTTTTCCATTAAAAATGAAGGTCAATTATGGAATAAGGCGGAAGGATCCATAACTGACTTGTTTTACAAATAAATGGTTTTAGAACATTAAAATATAAATACAAAATATATTCGACAATTATATACATATAACATAAGCGTTCCCCAACTCCCGTGCTACGTATCAGAGCAGACACCAAGACCTACAACGGAACGGAGGACTAATATCCACAAAAGCCTCCAAGCCTCTAAAGCTGACAATCTGCACTATGCCATAAAAAGCATATTCCAGCAGAAGGGTGAGAAACAGGATTATAATATAATTGCATATCATTATAAAACACTTAGCAAAATATGCACAATTACTCTCACCACATTTATCACACACCAATACATATAGCATGCCACAAATACATAACCTGTATCAATTATCCAACATAATCACGTAATTGCACATAAGGCATACCAAGTCATAGCATTTAGAAACACATCGCACATCACATAGCATATGTCTATGCATAAAACATATTATTCACAACCAATGCATTTATCATATATGCACATCAAATTACCAATCCAATCATAGATCTCAACACATAACAAATCAATGCACAATTTCCACACATAATCAATCAAATCATGATTTTCCACACATAATCACATATTCCAATCAAACATATACCATTCAATACAATTGCACACATTTCATCTCATCAATCACAATCACATTTCCATGCCAATTAATTCATGATTTATGCAAATGCACAGAAACTGACACAACGACTCTATGCATGCGGTACCATTAGTCCCCCAGGAACTCTTGGAATCATCGCTCGTTACTTAGGGTAACTCCCCGTCGGGCATACGATGTTCCCCGTCGCTACCACTTATCACCAAGCATACGACGTTATGGATCGTTTTTAGTCCTTTATAATAGGCACACGATCAATACAACAATTGCTTACACCCATAAGGGATCTACAATTCATCATGCATTGTTTACACCCACGAAGGGATCTTACAATGTCTTTATGCATTGTTTACACCCACAAAGGGATCTTACAATGTCTTTATGCATTGTTTACACCCACGAAGGGATCTTACAATGTCTTTATGCATTGTTTACACCCACGAAGGGATCTTACAATGTCTTTACATGATGCATGTCATATAACGACCCATGGCAATCAAAGCTCATACATTAAATCATGCATTTCAAGTACATATAAAGTAATGCACACAATTGCCCAAAATGGCCACAAACACCAATATACCATTCCACAACATCAAATTCCCATCAAAGATTCATCACACAAGCCATCTCATAACATATCATAACATGTCTTACAATATTGAAAACTAACTCAAAATTCCATTTTACGATTTCTCGGAAAAGTCGGCTAAAAGTCGGCCAAAAATAATATTTTCTATCATCATCAAAAAGTACTCATTGACAGCTTCGATTCGGTATAAAGAACTCTTAAATACGATAAACGGTTAACATGATATGAATATTTCAAAATAACGCGAAAACATAAACCGGACGCCCGACACAACGAAACGGTTCGTAAAAACTGTACCGATTGGACCAAGTTCAGACCCCAAAACTATTTTTCCTAGAAAGAACATCTCGTTAGCTTTCCAACGCTTCAAACGGGGGTTAAAATCGACTTACGGTTCAGGAGATATGAATTTCCGAAGTTTCCCGACAAACCAGGATTTTATGGTTCAGCACAGTATGTATCGATACATAGGCTTTATGTATCGATACAAAAAGACCTTATGTATCGATACATAGCTCGCATGTGTCGACACATGCTGTAGTAAAAATGTTGTTTTTCCCAATTTTCACAGTATGCATCGATTCATAGGGGTTATGTATCGATACATAAACCATTTCGTATCGATACATAGCTGTTATGTATCGATTCATAGCCCTGTTTTTCTCAAAAATCAGATTTTCTCAAAATACACCTTTGCTGTCCCTTTTCCAAAATGCCCGGAAACTCGACTAAATTGAACATTTTCATCGAAACAAACATATACGCTCCACCAGCAAATACATAAGAACAATTTAGAACACATAAACGAAATTTCTACGACGTTCGATTTTTCGATTAAATTTCAACCTTTCAAAAACCAGAATTTTTAAACATCACCAAATTGAATAAAAAACACGACATACGACGAACTAACCTTACTCGATATAACTACGTAATTTATTTCAAATTCTAACCGTGAAAACATCGGTTTTTATCGATTTCCTACAATTCGACCTAAACGAACAAAACAACGGAACCTAGCGAAAACTAACAAAAACATATCCAAACTTCGGGAAACTTTAAACAGCAGCTCACATACCTATAACCAACCAACACATGTATTTATACGACTTTTCGACAGTAAAAACATCGGTTTCTAACGATTTCGTCCAATACGGCATAAACGGAAACATATGGAAAACCAACCAAAACATTCACACAAAACATATATAATCATACACAATGATATAATAACCGAGTTTCGCACCCTTACCCGATTTAATCGTGTTCTAGAAAGTCGGGAGATTGATTTCTTCCTTCACAAGTTTTCCTCTCTTTTCTTCTTTCTCTTCCCTTTTCTTCTTCTCTCTTTTTCTTCTCAAAATTCTGTTTTTCTCTCTTTCTCACCTCTAACTTTCTATTTTAATAACACAAATATCTAACCCCACAAAAGTACCAAAATACCCCTACACTCAAATATCTCGCAAACGCTCTCAAAACGCGATAAAACATAATCACGATGAAAAATAATATATTCTCCAATAAAAGTCAAGAATAAAATAATATAATAATAAAATAATCAAATAGACTCGATTAAATAAAACTGACAAAACTGGGGCGTTACAACTCTCCCCCACTTAGACATTTTCGTCCTCGAAAATATACCGAGACGAACAACTCCGGACGCGACCCTCGCATCCGACTAACAAACCAACATGCCAACCAAAGGCACACCACGAATAACACAACTGACAAACCACCTTGCTAACAGCATAAACAACAACGACACGACAACGACAAGATGCAAAGCCCATACAATGCACTTGACGACCAACTCACAACTCAAGAAAAATCACGATACCAACACACAAGTTCACTCTAGAACCGAAACACAACAAGATCGTTACCATCACCGTAGGTAACACTCCCCTAATTCCCCATCATAGGAATTAGCTACACACACTCGAACCTTCACCATGGAAACGAGGCAATAACACAAACAAGAACACAAGTTCCACGACTCAACATCGTTCCAACAACCTCGACAAAACCAGGATACCAACCATCTTTGTCATACAACAAATCACAAGAATGCTACGCTCCACCAATCGGACATAAAACCAAACATCCATCTACATAGTAGCCCATGGATAACATTTAAACCTTTCACCTAACACTTCCATTCTGAAACGTCTAATAGTCTTACCAATCTTACATGCTTCCAATGTTCAAACTATGAACTCTTACAAGTCACACACGCATATACGAATCATGCCACATCGCGCTTCTGCTGCGCACTCTGATTACCCGAAACCATCAAAACTACCAATCTCACGTCTAAAGTCTAACTCTTTCTCATATTCTCCAAAACTCATTGTTCACTCTAATATACCCAACCTCGCACTCTACTGCATTATCTCTCACACCAGATACGAGTCTCTGAACTGCTCAAATAACTCTCATCCATCCAAACAGACATGTATAAAACCTTCGACTTAACTCATCAGGCTCGAAATTAACTTCACCAATGGGATAATTCCAACTAAAGTCATAACTCATCACAAATTCCAACCATCCTCTCTATCTCATACTATATTCCTTCCGACCAAACAAGTACTCAAAATTCTTGTGATTACTAAACACTTCGAATCCATAACCAAAAAGATAATACCTCCAAATTATCCAACACAATACAACCACAACCAATTCCAAATCCTGAATAATATAGATCCTTTTATGAATCCTCAATGGTCGCAAAGCATAAGCCACGAATTTACTTTCTTGTATTAGCACACTGACTAAACTCCTCAAAGACACATCACAATACCTCACAAACGGTTTATTAGATTCACACAGAATCAAAACTGAAGCCGTAGACAAATTCCACCTTAAACCTCTCAAACTTCCCCCACAATGAACATCCAAAGCAAACAACTTACCCTTTGCAAGTCAACCTAAGTAACGAAAATACTAACTTGGAAAAACCTTTCATAACCTCCGGTAATAACCAACTAACGTCCACAAAGTTTCTAATCACCTTAACCAACTTCGGAACCTCTCATTGTAGAACCAGATCTACTTCCGATGGATCCATAACAATACCATTACCTGAAATAACATATCCCATAAAATTAGCCTTTTCAACCAAAATTCTCACTCGAATAACTTAGCATAAAACTTCATCTCTTTTCAATACTTGTAATGCAATTCTCAAACACTATACATGTTCTTCCTCTGAGTTTATAACAGATCCCAATATCCTCAATCAAACCACTACTAACTTATCCAAATAAATATGGAAGATACGATTCCTCTACTCCACAAACATTACAAATTCCTTTCTAACACCAAAAAGAACATCACTGCACGTTGTAATGTCCAAACAAACCAAACCTCATCCAAACTTGTCCAGACTCACATACAAGCTTAACCGAGTAATTAACAGCCTATTCCGATGATAACCACATAACCAGTCACATTAAATCGATCAAAGCCTCAACTCACACAATTCACTATCCTTATCAAACATTCCCAACAATTGCAATTTCACTCAAACTCAACCAAAGCCTCTAATCCGTCTCATCTTCCAATATAAGAATCTTCATCAACTCATCAAAACAATCCGTAATCATTTCCTAAATTCCAAACAATTCATGGTACACATTATCCAAGCCGGAAAGACCCGTCTATTCCATCCAACATAATTCCCGTCTGCTATCAACAAGAGATTAAGGGTGATCAGTTCCTCAATTTGTCAATAGACAGCCGACGATCATGATGGGGCATAAACCGTCATTACCAACACTTCCTATCCTTGAAATCTCATTCTTCGCATTTCCAACAACTTCAGCAACTCATTAGAATTACTCACTAATATTCCCCAATGAAGTCTACCACAATCCGTCACTATAATCATTCTCATTCAACATAAATTGCATCTCCATGCATTTTCCGATACCGTCGCATTCCTACAAATACCAACGTTTTATTCCCTATCAATATTTTACATTCTTCCTCACCTTTTCAATTTTTCAGCAAGAATCACCCAACTTCAAACACAATTATCTCTCCCAATACAGACTTCCCAAACACAAAATCATATTCCAAAATGAAGAGAATTTCGTGTAGATTCCAGAACTTCAAGAATCGCTCAAATCCGATTTACGAGTAAAACGTTATACCTCGTTTACTGACAACCGCTCTAAAATCACAAAAACCAAAATTTGAGGTTGATGAACTTAAGTTCCATTTCCCTCTCTTGCTTCCAAGATCTACCAACATCCTCCTTTTCGTCCAACTACAAAAATCACTCAACTTTAATCCAACTATGCTCAAGATATACAACTTACCGAATTAATCCACCAACTTATCATTCCATTCGGAATAATTCCTTAATTTCAATCAATTCACCCTCCATAATATACACACACCTCTAATTCGACCGATACGAGTTCATGAGTCTATACTCTCGCCGGTTCGCAACAACATCGCTTCGACATATGCACTCTTGCAAGCAACATCACCTTGAAACAACTTCTACATACCAATCAACACGTACGGGAGCAAACTTCTCCCCCACTTATCTCATTCTAACTCCTGCAGACAAAGGATTAGAAAACCAGAAAGCACTGATAGTGTTCCACACACATATCACGTACTAAGGGACAAACAACAACGACAGTATTCAACTGTCACACCAACTGACTCAACAACTTGGCCGGACGGACCGACCTGCTCTGATACCACTTTGTAACACCCTAATTCCCATCGCGAATAAATAATACATTATAAAATCAGAGTAACTAAAAATTTATTTTTCCGACAGAAACAAGGATGCCACATTTTAAAGTAAGAAAACACAATCCCTGCTCATAAATTTTGATACATAGCACATAATAGAATACCCTCAAGGGGAAACTTTTTCCATTAAAAATGAAGGTCAATTATGGAATAAGGCGGAAGGATCCATAACTGACTTGTTTTACAAATAAATGGTTTTAGAACATTAAAATATAAATACAAAATATATTCGACAATTATATACATATAACATAAACGTTCCCCAACTCCCGTGCTACGTATCAGAGCAGACACCAAGACCTACAACGGAACGGAGGACTAATATCCACAAAAGCCTCCAAGCCTCTAAAGCTGACAATCTGCACTATGCCATAAAAAGCATATTCCAGCAGAAGGGTGAGAAACAGGATTATAATATAATTGCATATCATTATAAAACACTTAGCAAAATATGCACAATTACTCTCACCACATTTATCACACACCAATACATATAGCATGCCACAAATACATAACCTGTATCAATTATCCAACATAATCACGTAATTGCACATAAGGCATACCAAGTCATAGCATTTAGAAACACATCGCACATCACATAGCATATGTCTATGCATAAAACATATTATTCACAACCAATGCATTTATCATATATGCACATCAAATTACCAATCCAATCATAGATCTCAACACATAACAAATCAATGCACAATTTCCACACATAATCAATCAAATCATGATTTTCCACACATAATCACATATTCCAATCAAACATTTACCATTCAATACAATTGCACACATTTCATCTCATCAATCACAATCACATTTCCATGCCAATTAATTCATGATTTATGCAAATGCACAGAAACTGACACAACGACTCTATGCATGCGGTACCATTAGTCCCCCAGGAACTCTTGGAATCATCGCTCGTTACTTAGGGTAACTCCCCGTCGGGCATACGATGTTCCCCGTCGCTACCACTTATCACCAAGCATACGACGTTATGGATCGTTTTTAGTCCTTTATAATAGGCACACGATCAATACAACAATTGCTTACACCCATAAGGGATCTACAATTCATCATGCATTGTTTACACCCACGAAGGGATCTTACAATGTCTTTATGCATTGTTTACACCCACAAAGGGATCTTACAATGTCTTTATGCATTGTTTACACCCACGAAGGGATCTTACAATGTCTTTATGCATTGTTTACACCCACGAAGGGATCTTACAATGTCTTTACATGATGCATGTCATATAACGACCCATGGCAATCAAAGCTCATACATTAAATCATGCATTTCAAGTACATATAAAGTAATGCACACAATTGCCCAAAATGGCCACAAACACCAATATACCATTCCACAACATCAAATTCCCATCAAAGATTCATCACACAAGCCATCTCATAACATATCATAACATGTCTTACAATATTGAAAACTAACTCAAAATTCCATTTTACGATTTCTCGGAAAAGTCGGCTAAAAGTCAGCCAAAAATAATATTTTCTATCATCATCAAAAAGTACTCATTGACAGCTTCGATTCGGTATAAAGAACTCTTAAATACGATAAACGGTTAACATGATATGAATATTTCAAAATAACGCGAAAACATAAACCGGACGCCCGACACAACGAAACGGTTCGTAAAAACTGTACCGATTGGACCAAGTTCAGACCCCAAAACTATTTTTCCTAGAAAGAACATCTCGTTAGCTTTCCAACGCTTCAAACGGGGGTTAAAATCGACTTACGGTTCAGGAGATATGAATTTCCGAAGTTTCCCGACAAACCAGGATTTTATGGTTCAGCACAGTATGTATCGATACATAGGCTTTATGTATCGATACAAAAAGACCTTATGTATCGATACATAGCTCGCATGTGTCGACACATGCTGTAGTAAAAATGCTGTTTTTCCCAATTTTCACAGTATGCATCGATTCATAGGGGTTATGTATCGATACATAAACCATTTCGTATCGATACATAGCTGTTATGTATCGATTCATAGCCCTGTTTTTCTCAAAAATCAGATTTTCTCAAAATACACCTTTGCTGTCCCTTTTCCAAAATGCCCGGAAACTCGACTAAATTGAACATTTTCATCGAAACAAACATATACGCTCCACCAGCAAATACATAAGAACAATTTAGAACACATAAACGAAATTTCTACGACGTTCGATTTTTCGATTAAATTTCAACCTTTCAAAAACCAGAATTTTTAAACATCACCAAATTGAATAAAAAGCACGACATACGACGACCTAACCTTACTCGATATAACTACGTAATTTATTTCAAATTCTAACCGTGAAAACATCGGTTTTTATCGATTTCCTACAATTCGACCTAAACGGACAAAACAACGGAACCTAGCGAAAACTAACCAAAACATATCCAAACTTCGGGAAACTTTAAACAGCAGCTCACATACCTATAACCAACCAACACATGTATTTATACGACTTTTCGACAGTAAAAACATCGGTTTCTAACGATTTCGTCCAATACGGCATAAACGGAAACATATGGAAAACCAACCAAAACATTCACACAAAACATATATAATCATACACAATGATATAATAACCGAGTTTCGCACCCTTACCCGATTTAATCGTGTTCTAGAAAGTCGGGAGATTGATTTCTTCCTTCACAAGTTTTCCTCTCTTTTCTTCTTTCTCTTCCCTTTTCTTCTTCTCTCTTTTTCTTCTCAAAATTCTGTTTTTCTCTCTTTCTCACCTCTAACTTTCTATTTTAATAACACAAATATCTAACCCCACAAAAGTACCAAAATACCCCTACACTCAAATATCTCGCAAACGCTCTCAAAACGCGATAAAACATAATCACGATGAAAAATAATATATTCTCCAATAAAAGTCAAGAATAAAATAATATAATAATAAAATAATCAAATAGACTCGATTAAATAAAACTGACAAAACTGGGGCGTTACAACTCTCCCCCACTTAGACATTTTCGTCCTCGAAAATATACCGAGACGAACAACTCCGGACGCGACCCTCGCATCCGACTAACAAACCAACATGCCAACCAAAGGCACACCACGAATAACACAACTGACAAACCACCTTGCTAACAGCATAAACAACAACGACACGACAACGACAAGATGCAAAGCCCATACAATGCACTTGACGACCAACTCACAACTCAAGAAAAATCACGATACCAACACACAAGTTCACTCTAGAACCGAAACACAACAAGATCGTTACCATCACCGTAGGTAACACTCCCCTAATTCCCCATCATAGGAATTAGCTACACACACTCGAACCTTCACCATGGAAACGAGGCAACAACACAAACAAGAACACAAGTTCCACGACTCAACATCGTTCCAACAACCTCGACAAAACCAGGATACCAACCATCTTTGTCATACAACAAATCACAAGAATGCTACGCTCCACCAATCGGACATAAAACCAAACATCCATCTACATAGTAGCCCATGGATAACATTTAAACCTTTCACCTAACACTTCCATTCTGAAACGTCTAATAGTCTTACCAATCTTACATGCTTCCAATGTTCAAACTATGAACTCTTACAAGTCACACACGCATATACGAATCATGCCACATCGCGCTTCTGCTGCGCACTCTGATTACCCGAAACCATCAAAACTACCAATCTCACGTCTAAAGTCTAACTCTTTCTCATATTCTCCAAAACTCATTGTTCACTCTAATATACCCAACCTCGCACTCTACTGCATTATCTCTCACACCAGATACGAGTCTCTGAACTGCTCAAATAACTCTCATCCATCCAAACAGACATGTATAAAACCTTCGACTTAACTCATCAGGCTCGAAATTAACTTCACCAATGGGATAATTCCAACTAAAGTCATAACTCATCACAAATTCCAACCATCCTCTCTATCTCATACTATATTCCTTCCGACCAAACAAGTACTCAAAATTCTTGTGATTACTAAACACTTCGAATCCATAACCAAAAAGATAATACCTCCAAATTATCCAACACAATACAACCACAACCAATTCCAAATCCTGAATAATATAGATCCTTTTATGAATCCTCAATGGTCGCAAAGCATAAGCCACGAATTTACTTTCTTGTATTAGCACACTGACTAAACTCCTCAAAGACACATCACAATACCTCACAAACGGTTTATTAGATTCACACAGAATCAAAACTGAAGCCGTAGACAAATTCCACCTTAAACCTCTCAAACTTCCCCCACAATGAACATCCAAAGCAAACAACTTACCCTTTGCAAGTCAACCTAAGTAACGAAAATACTAACTTGGAAAAACCTTTCATAACCTCCGGTAATAACCAACTAACGTCCACAAAGTTTCTAATCACCTTAACCAACTTCGGAACCTCTCATTGTAGAACCAGATCTACTTCCGATGGATCCATAACAATACCATTACCTGAAATAACATATCCCATAAAATTAGCCTTTTCAACCAAAATTCTCACTCGAATAACTTAGCATAAAACTTCATCTCTTTTCAATACTTGTAATGCAATTCTCAAACACTATACATGTTCTTCCTCTGAGTTTATAACAGATCCCAATATCCTCAATCAAACCACTACTAACTTATCCAAATAAATATGGAAGATACGATTCCTCTACTCCACAAACATTACAAATTCCTTTCTAACACCAAAAAGAACATCACTGCACGTTGTAATGTCCAAACAAACCAAACCTCATCCAAACTTGTCCAGACTCACATACAAGCTTAACCGAGTAATTAACAGCCTATTCCGATGATTGAATTGTGGGTTGTAGGAACTCAGTTCCTTTGTTTTGTGCTACCTGAATTGTTGCATATCTACATGAGCAGGTCATTGTATGTTTGTTTCAAATTGATGTGACCCCTCGGTCTATGCCGTGAATTTTAATTATACTCTGATTGATTGTTATCGCTTAAATAGCTTGGGGTGTAGAAGGGGGTGTTACATTAAGTGGTATCAGAGCCAGTCCGTGTCAGTTGTGTCAGTCCTTGTTGGTCTTTGTGGTTCGGTGAGCTGTTTGCTTAACCATATTTGCTGTTATTGGAAATGAACAGAATATGGCTGGTAGGAATGACGCTGCTTTAGCTGCTGCGATGCAAGCTATGGCTCGGGCTGTGCAGGGTGCACCTAATGCGGCTGGTAATGATGAGTTCAGGAAGAACAAACCGCCTATCTTCAAAGGAAGATGTGATCCTGATGGTGCACAGATTTGGCTGAAAGAGATTGAAAGAATTTTCCGAGTGATGGATTGTGATGAGGATCAGAAGGTGAGACTGGGTACTCACATGTTACTGGAAGAAGCTGATGATTGGTGGGTTAGTACTCGTCATGTGTTGGAAGATGCAGAGGAGGAGATTACTTGGGCTGTGTTTAGCATTGAGTTTCTGAGGAAGTATTTTCCTAAAGATGTAAGAGGAAAGAAGGAAATTGAGTTCCTGGAATTGAAACAAGGTAGTATGTCTGTTGTTGATTATACTGCTAATTTTGTGGAGCTTGTGCAGTTTTATCCACATTATGCTGAAGCGACTGCGGAATTTTCTAAGTGTGTGAAGTATGAGAACGGATTGCGTTCTGAGATAAAGCAGGCAATCGGTTACCAAAGGATTCGAAGGTTTTCAGATTTGGTGGATTGTTGAAGGATTTATGAGGAGGATAGTAAAGCTCGTTCTACTCATTATAAGAGTGTGAGCGAGAGGAAAGGGAAGCAACAGTTCCGTGGTGGTCCTTATGTAACACTAGCTGATAAAGGTAAACAAAGGTGTACTTTTGATCGAAGGCCGAGTGGAGGAGGTATGTCTAATTCTCCGATATTTTTTGGGTTTGGTGAATTAGGACATCGTCAGTTCGAATGTAAGAAGGGTATGAAGAAGTGTTCTAATTGTGGAGGTTTTGGGCATGTCGCAGCTGAGTGCAAAAGGAAGAATGTGGTGAAGTGTTTCAACTGTGGTGAACCTGGTCATATTAGTACAAAGTGTCCGAAACCGAAGCAAGCTCCAGGTGGTGGGAAATTTTTTGTCTTGGCGGGAACTCAGACTTCAAGTGCAGACCGTCTGATCAGAGGTACTTGTTTTATTAATAGTACGCCTTTAGTTGCTATTATTGATACTGGAGCGACTCATTTGTTTATTTCGTCTGAGTGCGCGAAGCATTTGAATCTTGTGTTGTCTTTGATGGGTGGGGAGATGGTTATTGATACTCCAGCAATGGGGTCAGTAGCTACTTCTTTGGTTTGTTTAAGTTGTCCTTTGACCATTTATGGTAAAGACTTTGAGATTGATTTGTTGTGTTTGCCGTTGGAGGGTTTAGATGTGGTTTTGGGAATGAATTGGTTACAATTCAATCGGGTCCATATTGATTGTTATCATAAGCTGGTAAGATTTCCTTCTCTTGAGGAAGACGAAGACTCGAGTTTCTTATCTTCCAAAGAGTTGAAGAAACTTTTGGCGGATGAAGCTCAGTTGTTTGGATTGTTTGCATCGTTGACTGTGGATAGTCAAGTTTCACTCGATGTGTTTCCTGTTGTGTGTGATTTTTCGAAAGTGTTTCCTGAGGATATTTCAGATGTGCCGCCAGAGAGAGAGGTGGAGTTTTCTATAGATCTAGTTCCTGGTACTAGACCTGTATCGATGGCACCATATCAAATGTCGGCATCTGAGTTGGTTGAGTTAAAGAAGCAATTGAATGAATTGTTGGAGAAGAGGTTTGTGAGACCAAGTGTGTCGCCTTGGGGTGCTCCAGTTTTATTGGTGAAAAAGAAAGATGGAAGTATGCGATTGTGTATTGATTATCGCCAGTTGAATAAGGTGACGATTAAGAATAAGTATCCTCTTCTAAGGATTGATGATCTGATGGATCAGTTGGTAGGTGCATGTGTGTTTAGTAAGATTGATTTGAGATCGGGGTATCATCAGATAAGGGTGAAAGAGGAGGATATTCAGAAGACGACTTTTAGGACACGGTACAGTCATTATGAATATTCTGTGATGTCGTTCGGGGTTTCTAATGCGCCAGGTGTGTTCATGGAATACATGAATCGTATTTTTCACGAGCATTTAGATCGTTTTGTTGTTGTGTTTATTGATGATATCTTAATTTATTCTAAGTCTCGGGAGGAGCACGCGGAGCATTTGCGTATTGTTTTGCAGGTTTTGAAAGAAAGAAAGTTTTTTGCCAAACTGTCCAAGTGTGAATTCTGGTTGTCAGAAGTGAGTTTTCTTAGACACGTGATTTCAGGTAATGGTATTGCTGTGGATCCATCTAAAGTAGAGGCAGTTCTACAATGGGAGGCTCCGAGATCCGTTACTGAAATTCGAAGCTTTTTGGGATTAGCCGGATATTATCGAAGGTTCATTGAAGGTTTTTCTAAGCTAGCACTTCCTTTGACCCAGTTGACTTGTAAAGGGAAAGCGTTCATTTGGGATATTTGGTGTGAGGAAATTTTTAGTGAGCTGAAGAGAAGATTGACGACAGCTCCGATTTTGATTTTACCGGATCCTAATGAACCGTTTATGGTGTATTGTGATGCGTCTTTGATTGGTCTAGGTGGTGTGTTGATGCAAGAAGGTAAGGTGGTGGCTTATGCTACGAGGCAATTGAGGGTTCATGAGAAAAATTATCCTACTCATGATCTTGAGTTAGCGGCTGTGGTTTTTGTGTTGAAGATTTGGAGGCATTATCTCTACGGTGCAAGATTCGAAGTCTTTAGTGATCATAAAAGTTCGAAATACTTGTTTGATCAGAAAGAGTTGAATATGAGGCAACGTAGATGGTTGGAATTTTTGAAGGACTACGATTTTAGCTTGAATTACCATCCTGGTAAAGTTAATGTGGTAGCTGATGCGTTGAGCCTGAAATCGTTGCATATGTCCGCTTTAATTGTTAAGGAGTGGGAACTTTTGGAATCGTTGAGAGATTTGAGTTTGGTATGTGAAGTGACGTCGGATAGCCTGAGGCTTGGAATGTTGAAGGTTACTAATGATTTTCTGCTGACGGTTAGCGAGAAACAGAGGGTGGACGTGAAATATGTGGATTTGATTACGGTTGGAGAGAAAGGTGAAAATGAGGACTTTAAAGTGGACGATAAAGGTGTTTTGAGGTTCCGAGGTAGAATTTGTATTCCTGATGATGTGGAGTTGAAAAGGATGATTTTGGAGGAAGGACACCGGAGTAATCTGAGTATACATCCGGGAGCTAATAAGATGTACCAAGATTTGAAGAAGATTTTCTGGTGGTCTGGATTGAAAAGAGATGTGGCTCAATTTGTGTATGCGTGTTTGACTTGTCAGAAATCGAAGGTAGAACATCTGAGGCCTAGTGGTTTGTTGCAACCGTTGGATATTCTTGAGTGGAAATAGGACAACATTTCTATGGATTTTGTGACAGGGTTGCCGAATACTCAGAGAGGGCATAATGCTATTTGGGTGGTTGTAGATAGGCTGACTAAATCGGCTCATTTCATTCCGATTGACATCAGTTTTTCTTTGGAGAGGTTGGCTGAGATTTACATCAGTGTGATTGTGAAGTTGCATGGTGTTCCGTTAAGTATTGTTTCTGATCGAGATCCAAGGTTTACCTCGAAATTTTGGGAAAGTTTGCAAAAGGCTTTGGGTTTTAAATTGAGATTGAGTTCGGCTTATCATCCGCAGACGGATGGGCAGACCGAGAGAACGATTCAGTCATTGGAAGATTTGTTGAGGGCTTGTGTTCTTGAACAAGGTGGTGCGTGGGATAGTTATCTTGTGTTGATTGAATTCACGTATAATAACAGTTTCCATTCGAGTATTGGAATGGCACCGTTTGAAGCGTTGTATGGATGAAGATGTCGAACACCGTTGTGTTGGCACGAATCTGGTGAGAGTGCGGTGGTTGGACCGGAGTTGGTGCAACAGACTACGGAAAAAGTGAAGCTTATTCGCAAGAAAATGAAGGCTTCTCAGAGTAGGCAAAAGAGTTATCATGATCGTAGAAGGAAGGATCTTGAGTTTCAAGAGGGCGATCATGTATTTTTGAGAGTTATGCTGGTAACGGGTGTTGGTCGTGCATTGAAATCGAAGAAGCTTACTTCTCGGTTTATTGGTCCTTACCAGATATCCGCGAGAGTTGGTGCTGTGGCTTATAGGGTGGCGTTGCCGCCGAATCTATCGAATTTGCACGATGTGTTCCATGTTTCACAGCTTCGAAAGTATGTTCCGGATCCGTCACATGTGATTCCGATGGATGAAGTTGAGGTAAGGGAGAACCTTACGGTTGAGGCATTACCAGTTAGGATTTTGGATCATGAGGTGAAGCGGTTGAGGGGCAAGGATATTGCACTTGTGAAGGTAGCGTTGGGAGACGATGCCGAGGGAAATTTGACTTGGGAGTTGGAGAGTCGGATGCGGGAGTCGTATCCAGAGTTGTTCGTCTCAGGTATTATTTTCGAGGACGAAAATTTCTAAGTGGGGGTGAGTTGTAACGCCCCAGTTTTAGTTATTTTTATTTAATTGAGTCGTTTTGATTATTTTATTATTATATTATTTTAGTTCTGACTTTTATTCGAAAATATGTTATTTTTCATCGAGATTATATTTTATCGCGTTTTGGGATCGTTTGCGAGATATTTGAGTGTAAAGGTATTTTGGTCATTTCACTTTATTTTCCTTAAGTTAGAAATATAAGAGAAAAGAAAAGAGAGAAAATAGTAAGGAAGAGAAGAAAAAGAGAAAGAAAGAAAAGAGAAGAGAAAAGAAGAAAAGGGAGAAAAAACTTGGAAAAGAAGAAATCGATCAACCGACTTTCTAAAACACGATTTAATCGGGTAAGGGTTCGAAACTCGATTATACTATGCTTGTGCATGATTATGTATGTGTGTATTGGATTGTTTGTTGTGTTTTCATAGTTTTCGATTCTAGGTCGATAGAGAGAAATCGATGTTTTCACGTCTGGAAATCGATGTAAATGCGGTAGAATACTTGTTACCATGATTAGACTATGTTCTAATTGTTCTATGTTGGTTTGGAAATGTTTTAGTTGAGAAAATATCATTTTGGGTTATGTAACAGCGCTGCTGGGAATTCTGGTATTCGCAGGTTCGCACTGCGAATCCCCTAGCAAAGGGGAAAGCGAGCATTCGCTGGCTATTCGCACTGCGAAGGTGTGGGCGAGCATTCGCCAGAGGTTCGCACTGCGAACTTTGGGTTATTTTGTGTTGTTTGCTCTCTGACTTGGTTCGCCGCGGAACTCGCACTGCGAAGTGTGTAGCGAAGGTTCGCTGGATGGTTCGTACTGCGAACGTTGGGAATTTTCTAGGCTATTTTCAGTTCTGACTTGGTTCGCTGGGACATTCGCACTGCGAATGAAGTAGCGAAGGATTCGCTAGAAGCTTCGCAATGCGAATGTGATAGTTTTTCCCAATTTGTTTTCTTTATAACTTTTGAACCGTAAGTTGGTTTGAGGCGTGATTTGGTGTGTTGGAAAGCTTTTGGCACGTTCTTTCTTATATTAATGGTTTCAAGATTGTTAGCCGATTTAATTATGTCGGGAATTTGGAATGTGTTATTGTTGGCTTTTATTGTTTTAATGATGTGCATTGGACGTGTTATTATGCAATATGTTTGTGATATGTACTGCATGACTGGTGTGATGTTATGTGATGTGAATGTATGTGTTTGGATGGTGTAATGAGGGTTTGTGGCCGTATGGCAAATAAACGCATTGTTTTAGGCTTGAATTGCAAAGCATGATTTTTGTTGATTGAGATGGTTGCATATAGGTGTGCATTTGAATGTCATGAGTCATTGTATGCCAAGCATCATGATATGCATTCTTGTGATGTTGTGTGCCCTAGTGGATGTGAGCAACGAATTGGTTCCAGAGGGAATCCGTTATAACATCGTGCACCTTAAAAATAAGAGGACTTAAAGCGATCGGATGGGATCGTGCGCCTTAAAAATAAGAGGACTTAAAGCGATGATTATAGATGATCGTGCGCCTTATACAAAGAGGACTTAAAGCGATCGGATCGTGCGCCTTATACAAAGAGGACTTAAAGTGATCCATAAACGTCGTGCGCCTTATACCAAGAGGACTTAAAGCGACGGGGAACATCGTATGCCCGACGGGGAGTTACACTAAGTAACGAGCGATGGTTCCAATAGTTCCTGAATGAACTGGTGTTGAGAAATGATGGATGGATGGTACCGCATGTGCATTTGCATAGAGTCGTTGTGTCGGTCTCTTTGCATTTGCATGAATCATGAATGGTATGATTGTGTGTGGAATTGTGAATGAGATTGATGAGTTGATTTATGAATATACGTGTTGGTGATAATTGATTTGTGTATGATGGCTATGCTTTTATGACCGATATGTGAGAAAATTCATTGTGTGGGTTTGTAATTGGATTATGGCATATAATGTGGTGAGAATATTATGTTTGTGTAATTGTGTGTTATTATATAATTATATGCAATTATATTATGATTGTGTTTCTCACCCTTCTGCTGTTTTTAATGCTCTATGAGGCATTGCAGATTAGATGCTGGAGGTCTTTTTGTGAAGCTTAGGTCTTCATTCTTTTGTTGGCCGGCTCTGATATGTAGCACCGGGTAGTCGGGGTGATCGAGTGTGATTATTTTGTATTATGTATATGTATCTTTTGGATTGTATATGTATGATATTGGATATGGCAGGCAAACTTTATATATATATATATATATATATATATATATATATATATATATATATATATATATATATATGCATGAGATTCAGTTACGGATCTTCCGCTTTTATTCTGTAATATATATATATATATATGCATGAGATTCAGTTACGGATCTTCCGCTTTTATTCTGTAATTGAATTGTGGGTTGTAGGAACTCAGTTCCTTTGTTTTGTGCTACCTGAATTGTTGCATATCTACATGAGCAGGTTGTTGTATGTTTATTTCAAATTGATGTGACCCCTTGGTCTATGACGTGAATTTTAATTATACTCTGATTGATTGTTATCGCTTTAATAGCTTGGGGGTGTAGCATGGGGTGTAACAGGCTCTGTGCCATGGTCAGTTGTATCAACAAAGGATGAAGAAGGAGTTTGACAAAAAAGTCCGACCTCGCGTCTTCAGAAAAGGAGACCTTGTGCTCAAGAAGATACAATCATTTCTCACTGATTCCCGGGGCAAATGGACTCCGAATTAAGACGGCCCCTATGTGGTCAAGAAAGCTTTCTCAGGCGGTGTCTTGAGACTTGCAACCATGGATGGAGAAGAATTTACCTATCCCATGAATGTTGACGTAGTCAAGAAATACTTCGCCTAGAAAAAAAGAAAAAGAAAAAAACGTCTCGGTGGATTGAAAACCCGAAAGGGCGGTCCAGGAAAAAATTAGAGACATAAGCAAAAAATCGTCCCGGTGGATTGGAAATCTCAAAGTACAATCTAGGTAAAAGTTAGGGATAATGGAAAGTAACTACGTCCAACATGGGCAAATCCCCCAGTAGCAGTCATGTCGTCCATCAGAAAACTCCAGTCAAGGTCATCTTAGACAGAAGCTCAGGATGTCCAGAATTCACAGTTGGTAAAAGGATAGCGGTCGTCATGTTTCAATGTAGCCCTTTTCCCTTAAATTACCATTTTCTAACTTTGTAAATACTCTATGGTATCACGCGTTTGGGTGATTTCCATCCTATCAATAAAATTTGAGCCCTTGTGCTTTTGTTTGTAATTCTTATTTGTTTTAGCTTTATAGAACGACGTTTTAACATGATTAACGATTCTTGAAATAAAACAAAAATGAATTTACTTGTCAAAATTTTTCTGCTTTTTAAATAAAGATGGAAATTCTTTTGACTGTTGAACATCGAAAGAACATCGATTGCTTCTTCAAAGGTGTTTAAATCTCAAAGTGCAGAATCAAAGTACTCCTTCTAAACCAGTGCACCTGAATGAAGGATCAACTATGTCAGATGTGAATATTCCATCTAACATCCCCGACAGAGTTCTTACCTCCTAAGCTCGACCAACGTTTTCCCCACAGGGACTATCTCTCCTAAGCAAGGCAGAATTGTTATCATGAACGAATGGTGCTTCTTCGTCCCCCGCAGTGGCCGAGTATCTAGTCGTGTTCATTCGTTAGTTTGTATGCCACGTCTGTTTTGTCAGCATAAACATGCATACATCATGTATTATTGATTTACATTCATATTCATATTGCATCACTATCACTCTAGTCGGTCTTGTCCCCTAGTGATAGAAATCCTCTCAATAGAGTTGTCAGTGCTTTCCTCGTGAGGAAGCAAATCATCTGAGTGATCTCTCCTCCAGTTTATTTCTGGATTGGAGACGGCCCTTGACCACTTTGATAACTTGAACCTCTGAAAGACAAGAAAAATTTCGACAAACGTCACTCTTCATCATGGAAGATGATATCTTCGCTTTCCCGGATTAAGGAAAATCCCCAGAGAAATCCTCACAGCTAAAGACTCTCAGCAGCACATTGGTTTTTCTCTCCAATAGAGTCAATGTTAATGAAGTCATCAGCACCTCAAAATTGGGGTACATTGTATGGCATTTCTCCGAGAATATCTCGAAGAAAAGTATGATGTAATATTCCTAAGCCGAAAGTGGTCCCTCAAGAGACTCGTTTTCCCCAGTAGAGTCGACAAATGGCGTCTCTAATAGAGAAGTTTGTACACCTCTACAACTCAGACGAATGGGTTCCCCAGCAAGTCTACCATCAAAAGTTTTTCCCATCAAATGGCATCTCCCCAGGAAAATTCAGCGAGAAGTTTGAGGAAAACCGCTACAAATAGCGTCCCTTGTCAAGAAAGTTTATTGACAAAAGAAATTGAGACCAGTTCCTTGGTAGGAAACCAGTATCGAGGGGAAGTTTATATCAGAAACTTAGACCAGTTCCTTAGTAGGAAACCAGAATCGAGGGGAAGTTTATATCAGAAACTGAGACCAGTTCCTTGGTAGGAAACCAGGATCGAGGGGGATTTTATATCAGAAACTTAGACCAGTTCCTTGGTAGGAAATCAGGATCGAGGGGAAGTTTATTTCAGAAAACTGAGACCGGTTCCTTGGAAGGAAACCAGGATCGAGGGGAAGTTTATTTCAAAAGAAAACTGAGACCAGTTCCCTGGTAGGAAACCAGGATCGAGGGGAAGTTTTACCTTTTCTATGCATCATTGCTTAGCCGAAGAAGATGGGTGAGCAAGCTGCCATTCATAATCACCGTCAAAATTTCGCGTATTCCGATATTTAATCATCTTGCACCCCGAATGCCCGAATACCTGCGCCATTCACACCTTCGGGTCCAAGAAGATTAAATAGGGGCATTTGTCATACCCCAAATTTTGACCACCAAGATTCCCCATCATTGTGTAAATCATCAGCATAATATGGATGTATCATTATGCCTCATCAGTCTCCCCAAAGATGGGTGAGCATTTTCCACAAATAAGAATTAGGGTTTCAAGCCCTCTTTGAGCCTTAGACAAAGGATCAATCAAGAATTGACATGATCTTCAACTTGTCTAACCTCTCCAACACCCATAAAGGATCAAGAGGACTCCCACATCAAGAACCAAGCACAAAGTTGCTACATTCCAAGTGGATCAAGCCTCAAGATCGCCAGTGTCACCAAATTAGGGTTTTGGTCGACCAAGGCCTCCAGGTGGAAATTTTCCTCTGGGCATGAGCCAATGCTTCAAAGCATAACCTAAGATACTCCATGGGACCTCATGGACCCAATCATCAAGTCAATTTAGCCTCAGGGGATGCATTCACAAAAAAATCAGGAATTAGGGTTTCTTGATCTAATTCACCCCTAAGTTGACATTTGGGACAAAACATGAGACAAGACCTCAAGACATGATTTGAGGGTATATAATACACCATATTGATCCATTTGCAACAATGGATTGACCCAGGAAACTTGATTCATAAGTTTCAATTTCATCAGAACCACAATTAGGGTTTTGAAGAAAAAGTCAACTGTACCTTTGACTTTTGACCAAGACATGCTCCCAAACCTTGGGACATGATTCAATACACCCTACAATACCTATGGAATCCATCTATTAAGTTTGATTTAGGTCAAGGACTTGATTTCATAGAGGATCACACAGTTTAGATTTCATCTACTGAAAAAGTCAACTGTACAAAAAGTCAAAGTTTGACTTTTTGATTTTTTTGGTCAACCACGGTTCCTTAACCCTAAAATGATGTTAATGTGTGATTTGAATCATCATTCATCAAGAAAAACCAAAGAAAGTGGGTTAACTTGTAAAAGGGGTAACCATAAAAAACTTAGAATTTTTCTAAGTTATGAAACAAAATGGCTAGGGTACCAACTTCCAAGGATCATAACTTGAGATCCAAGCAACCATTTTGGATGGTCCAAAGATGGATTTGTAGCTCTCATGGCATACTTTAAAAGTGTCAACTACATCTCATTTCGATTCTCCATGGATTTTTAGTTATGGAGTGATCAAAATGGCTGAAAACATGAAAATCACATTTTTCCAACACTTAGTGAAATTTTCACTAAGTCAAAATCTGCCTTACTTTTTCCAAAATGTAGGGGCAGTTTTCACCTTGATCCAAGTACCAGATCATCTCCAAATTCCATTTGAGCAAGGAGATACAACCCTTGAAACATGGCCTCATGAACTGATTTTTCCAAGACAAATTTGGCAGATTTTGTGCATTTTGCTTGATTTGATCAAATCTGACAAATCCAAGCCTTGTCATAATTTTGGACACATCTGAGGATCAAATTCAAGGGGGTGATCTGATCTCCAAGCTTCCAAAGTCCATGAATCTACAAGTAGCATGCCAAACCTAAAAGGCTACAAAGATGCCAAATATCCAATTTTGTTTTCAAGCATTCAATGGATGCACCAAGGTGGCATGAACTGAGCCTATTCCAAGTGAACTCAGTCAAGACTTATCTCTGAACCAAAGCTACAAAGCCTGTGCCCTAACCTCTAGTCAATGGCTAGAGGAGACTTGAGATTCCATTTGATCACCATTGGCCAAAAGCCTGCTGTAGTTGCCACACACTATTGCTTGCAAAACAAACTTGGTCTACTATAAATAGAGCTCATTTGTGCTCAGTTTGAGTACACCCAAGCACTACAACACTTGCTTTCCTCAAAATCCCTTTTTCTAGGCCAAAATGCCTTCTTTTGCAAGGTAACTCTGAGTTTTTGAGTTAGAGAGCAATTCCATCACAGCTCATGATCCAAACACATCCAATATGTCATATCTAAGCTGTCCAAACTCTCACATGTGACCTGTAACACCAAAATCACAAAGTCCCCATCTCAAAACCTCAAAATTGGACTTTTTTGCATTTTTCAAGCCATGTCTTGATTCAGTCACTTTCAAAACTAGATAAAAACTAAAACATACTCCAAATATCATCCTTGAACTGTCCCAAATGGTTCCCCACATCTGGAACACCATTTGAGAGAGTTGTCATATTGGTCACTTATGCCCTTTTTGCAAGAAAGAGCTCAAACTTGTTCCCGAGGATTCCAGCTGGTTCCAACCATTCTAAAAGCTTCTAAGGGATCAATTGAGAGTGTATAAAGCATCAAATTACTTCTGGCACAAGAAACTTGGCAGTTATCCCAAAAAGCTCCTAAAGAGGTAAGCATCACAACTTAAACTCTTTGAAATATGCATTGCTTTGAAGTCCACTGATCATGCACATCTCATACATGTTATATATGTTGTGTTTGAACCAATTCATCATATAATTTATGCCTGTAACAAGAGATAGCATAGAAAATGCAATTATAGGCCTATTTGAAGAACACTACCGGGTTTTAGAATAGGAGCCTCATCTGAAAAAACCACCACCACCATTGGATTCCTTGTGAAATTCTAGGCAGGATAGACCTAAATTTTGTCCCAATCCATGGAGAAATGAGAAAGTTACAAGCTTCACGTTTTTTGCCAAAACCTTGTCTTGCCTTGCCTTGGCCAGGCCAAAAACAAGGCATGCCTCATGTATTCATGGGGTGGTTTTGATACACGGATGTATCACCACCCCAGTGGTAGAAGGCGCACGCTGCACACAAGAGGCTGGGGTTCGAATCCCCCTCGCCCCAGATTTTCTTTTTACCACTTTTTCCATTTTTTAAATATTTGTTATATTATTTTAAATGATTTGGAAAATTAATTTCTCCTTCAATTTTAATGATTTTTGATTGGTTCTTTTTGCAAAACAATTACAAAAATGTTAAAATATTTTATTCCACAAAAAACTCAGATTTATATTAATTATTTAATATAGTTGGTATTTTTGTAAATAAATTCATTTTTAATTGTTTTGAACACTTTTAAAAGTGAATTTTCATCTTGGAAATCAAAACCAAATGAGTTTTAATTCATCTTGTGATTAAAACATCATTTTTCAAATCTTAACTAAAAATCACAAGTTGTTTATTCAAGCTTATTTGGTATTTTATCATTATTTATTGATTTTCTTTAAGAATTAATTTTAAAAATGATAAAATTAGGGTTTCTTTGATTTTCACCCTCACAAATCTTTTTCAAACACTCATGGGCCTCTAGTAGAGTGTAAGACCCAATCCCTTTTAACCAAACCATTTTGGGCCTCATATATTGTATAAGACCCGACACGATACAAAAATCTCGGCGCGATCGCCAGTTTAAAAATCCCATGGGCCTCTCCTTGAGTTGTAAGCCCCATCACTTGTATAAAAACACTTTTGGGCCTCTAATAGAGTGTAAGACCCATTCCTTATAAATATAATACCTTGTTGGGCCTCAGACATTGTATAAGACCCATTGTGTTTTCAAAAACCTTGGCGCGATCACCATTTTCAAACAAACCATCTGGACCTACCGTCGTGTTGTAAGTCCCATCTTTCTTTTCCAAAATAATCTTTGGGCCTCTCCTTGAGTTGTGAGACCTATACCTTTGTACAGATAACCTCTTTGGGCCTCAGGCGTTGTATAAGTCCCGATGCGATATTCAAAACAATAGTGCGATCACTGTTAAACCTTGGGCCTCCCTTTGAGTATAAGCCCCAACAATCTTTTCAAAACAAATCCCTTATTGATTTAGATTCAATATACACTTGTTATCAAAACTTTCTTTAATTTCTTTGAACAACTAACAAAACAGCATGGAAGCTTGCTCACCTGTAAGTTTTATCCGCTTTCATTTACTCGCTTTAATATATATAACTGTATTGTGGGAAGCTGCGCATGGTTAGTCTTCTTTCATTCTTTTAAATACATGTCCAATATATATAATTGTATTGTGGGAAGCTGCGCACAGTTAGTATTCTTCCATACCCTTTTACATACTTGTCATATATCAACTGTATATATACTAGTATAGTTATTTAGAGTTTTCCCCGACAACTAGGTCTAGAACTAGGTAAAGCCATGTTGGTCACTCTTAAATACAAACAAAACTAGATCCCCACAGGATTTCCAGATACGGTCTTCCCTTCTCTTAGGGTTAAACAATATGGAACAAAGAGAAAGGCAGTATTCTCGGTGAACCTTTTCTCAGATTGTCACCCCTAGAAATTTTCAAAGAAACTCTACTCCCCGGAGTTGATCTATTCTCTGTGAATAACATCTCCTGAGTTTCTTCAAATCACAAAACTTTCACTAAATGATCTATTCTCTGTGAATAGCATTTCTTGAACTTTTCTTGGTTTGGGACCCACAGGCTTCCTAAAAGCATCCCCGCCTCCTCTTGGGCTTTGTACAAGGACCCGTCGACTTCTTAAAAGTTCTCATGCCTTCTCTTGGGCTTCATACAAGGACCCTCATGACCTCTTAGAGGAATAGGACAGAACTTAGTCATCCTTTGCTAGAGCTGTCTTTCTAAAAGGAGTCACAAACTCCCTCAGACCAATTTTAGGGTTGATACTCATCCTTTAAACGAGTCGGCCTCCTCTTGGGAATCGTACAAAGATAGACCACACCAATAGACTTGGACAGTCTAAATCTCCTTGAGTCTGAAAGACATTCTCAAGTTCCCTACAAACTTAGGATGAAACCCCGGATTCTGGTTTAATCTCTAGCAGAGTTAAAACTTGTGGGTTCTAAAACCCAGTCTCTCTCCTAAAATCCCCAGCCAGGGTCAGTTTATCATCATATAACCCTATCTCAAATCATAACCTCAAGGTATCTGATCCATCAACTCTTTTGGATTCCCCTGCAAGAGTTGATTCCCCACTTGGACCTGCCTCGGGATCTCAACAATTCCCAGCAGAAGATAGCTCCTCTTAGGCTTTGTATAATGATCCTTTCCTCAGGAAAGTCAGCCTCCTCTTGGGCTTTGTACAATGATTTTCCCCCAGCTGAGTTAACCTTTTCAGACTCTCTTGTTGAGTCAATCACTTTTCAGACTCTCTTGTTGAGTCAATCACCCTTTCAGACTCTCTCGTTGAGTCGTTCACCTTTTCAGACTCTCTTGTTGAGTCAACCACTCTCATAGACTCTCTTGTTGAGCCTGTCACCTTTTTTGTACTCTCTTGTCGAGTCAACCATTTTTAGCCTCAATCTCGGGCTTCGTACGAGACAGATAAAAAGCACTCTCTTGTTGAGTCAACCCTTTTTAGCCTCAATCTTAGGCTTCGTACGAGACAGATAAAAGCACTCTCTTGTTGAGTCAAACCCTTTTCGCCTCAATCTTGGGCTTCATACAAGACAGATAAGTACCTCCCCAATGGAGTTAGCCTCCTCTTAGGCTTCATATAATGATATCCCCAAAGAGTCAGTCTCTTTTAGCTTCCGTCTTGGGCTTTCTACAAGACACCAATATATCCACTCAAATACAGCCTCCTCTTAGGCTTTGTGTAAGGATTTCCCCAGTGGAGTCAATCAACCTCTTAGCTTCAACCTTGGGCTTTGATCAAGGTACATAAAAATGAACAATCCCTCTTTAGAGATGACAAATTCTCTTTCAGTCAACCTTTTAGCTTCAATCTTGGGCTTTGAACAAGATACAAATACTCCGTTTAGCCTCTGTCTTGGGCTTTGAACGAGACACCAAAACATCTTTTTCCTCCCTTAGAATAGGAGGAACTATGATTGCTTTGATTTCCTTGTTTCGTTTCAACGGGAATACATAGGCATAAGATTGCAAAATCTTAGCGAGCATACTAATAAAAAACTCTAGGTCCAATACCGTCATACATTAATCAAAACTTAGGTCCAGCACCTTCCCAAAAAAATCAACAAAAACTCACTCTCCCTGTCACATTTCCCAAGAAACTTTCCAAACCCATTAACAGATAAACACCATCAAGTACAAAGCAAAACCTAAAGCTAATATCCTGTGGATAACCACATATAGGATGGGTAACTGACAACTGCCCATTGTATAACCTGACCCCGGACCCCCCAATCTCTTTAAGCATTTGTTCAGTTAAACATTCGTGTGCAAGGTTAGTTTTATATACCTTCCCTTTCCCTTCCAGCCTCACGGGATAAATAAGAAATCAGAAAGTAGCACCCCTTTCTCCTCGAGGAGGAAAACCCAAATTCCAGCGATAAGGTGGTCGCGTCACCGACAAAAATCGCTCGCTACAACTTCCTGCAACAATTTGGGGTTTAGTGACAAGGAGTTGCCAGAAGAAGGAAAAAGTCATAACATGGAACTCAATATTACAGTCAACTGCCAGGACGATGCTTTAGCCAGTGTACTGGTAGATACAGGATCGGCTCTGAATGTTATACCGAAGTCCACATTAATGCGACTATCATTCAAGGGATCTCCGATGAGGGGCAGTGAGGTCATCGTCAAAGCATTTGACGGATCTCGGAAAGCAGTTATTGGCGAAATCGATCTTCCCATAACTATTGGTCCTCACACTTTCCAAGTCACTTTCCAGGTCATGGACCTCCGGGCAGCATACAACTGTTTATTAGGAAGACCTTGGATACACCAGGCTGGGGCAGTCACTTTGACACTGCACCAGAAACTGAAGTTCATCAAGAATGACCAACTAGTCATAGTCTGTGGGGAACAAGCCTTGATCGTGAGTAACTTATCGTCGTCCACTTGTGTAGAACCAGAAGAGGTTGTTGGAACTCAGTTCCAAGCACTTTTAGTGAGCAATGACAAATCATAAAAAGGAACATCAATTTCCTCGTACAAAGGTGCTCTCGAAGTGATCAAAAGTAACAATGCCAAAGGATGGGGACAACTTGTCATTCCTACTGATAACAAAACAAAGAAGGGTCTTGGTTTTTCCTCAACCTATACCCAGACTGCTACTAACGATGAAAGTCTTCATCCCATTAAGGACTTCTTCCACAGTGGAGGTTTCCTTCACCCAGTGCCTCAAGAAGTGCATACCATCAACGAGGGTGATCCCTCTGATACAGATGAAGAATGGAAGTCCTACCTTAACAAGGACAGTTATATGTCTCAGGAAGAGGTGCCTACACCATTTTGCTATCCCGCACAGAGTCCTAGATTTATACCAAGGTCAGATGTCAAGATGATATATGGAGATTGTGATCCAGAAGGATGTCGTGCTCCACCAAACTCATTAGAGGAAGACACTCTGATGAAAGACAACTTTGACCATGACTATTATGGCCCAATGGATGGTCTGCCTATCTGGCAGCCGTATCCAAGAGACTTGGGGCAAAAGAGTTAGCCCAACGATGCATATCAACTGAGCATTATTGAAAAGAATACATGCGTCCCCACCATGTCATGGGATTATTACTCAGGGCATTCGGAAAATATCCAACACGACGATGAATTTGCAAAGATTGCAGGACTAGAATTCATCAACTATGCCTTTCCTGAGGTCAACGTCATCGAAAGGGATGACTCCTCCAGTTCCAAAGAAGTGTGGGACACCTTAGGATAATCGAGCGGCAAATTCGACTACTTGGTCAAGTACACCGCTCTTGAGAACTCTCGTATCAGGCTCGAAGACATCCAGCCTACTGGATGGGGGGATTCACCTAAAAGTACAAACACTATGCAAGATACAACAGAAGAATTCGTCTACGACAACTCTGCTTGGGAAACAAATTCCAACGATCCTGCTCCACCAGAAATCAGCGTCATTTCTGAAGACCAGCCAAGAAAGAAGGTACCAGACTTTGTGATTCACCGAGGAGTTCACCGCCAAAGGGTTATTGTCGATGTCCCGAAAGTTGTTCATAAGTCTAAGTAATTGTCGTCTTTATCTTAACCTTTCACCCTGCCCAGATGAAACAGATGTTTTGATAGGGCTCACTTTCTATAAATTTCTCTCTTCGCTTCACCCAAAGCGACTGAGTTTTGTTTTATAGGGCTGTAGTTTCAAGAATCGACCGAATCATAAATAAAATAACATCGTTTTGTAATTTCCGCATTTACTGCTGTTTTCTCTTTTCGCTTTTTCAGAAAATGGTAATCCTAAAAAACAAATCAAATAATGCAAACAAGCAGTTTTCCAAAGAAAATACACTGCACACACTCTTGCATTCTCTCTATCTCTTCTAAAACAAATCATCACGTCATGCAGATTGCTTGTTTTAAACCCCATTGAAACGTACCATCTAATCCCTTCTCCCAACTTTGAGTTCCCGGTATTTGAGGCTGAAGAAGAAAATGACGAAGAAATTCCAGAAGAGATATCCCGATTACTCAAACAAGAGGAAAGGTCCATTGAACCTCACAAAGAGCCGTTGGAAACGGTCAATTGGGATCAAAAGAAGAGAGAAAAAAAGTCAAGATTGGGGCACTGCTTAGTCCAACTGTCAAAGAAAGTTTGATAAAGCTTCTCAAAGAGTTTCCCGATTTGTTTGCTTGGTCCTATCAGGACATGCCAGGGTTAGATACCCGCATCGAGGAACATCATCTACCGTTGAGATCGGAATATCCGCCAGTAAAACAAAGGTTGAGAAGAACTCACCCAGACATGGCAATCAAAATCAAAGAGAAAGTACATAAACAGATTGACGTGGGTTTCCTCGCCACGTCAAAATATCCTGAATGGCTAGCCAACATCGTACCAGTTCCAAAAAAGGACGGAAAGGTCAGAATGTGTGTGGACTACAGAGATCTAAACAAGGCTAGTCCAAAGGATGATTTTCCCTTACCACACATTGACATGCTGGTAGACAGTACAGCAAAATTCAAAGTCTTCTCCTTCATGGTTGGATTCTCGGGCTATAATCAAATCAAAATGGCGCCGAAAGACATGGAGAAAACTTTAATCATCACCCCATGGGGTACCTTTTATTACAAGGTATGTCGTTCGGTTTGAAGAATACCGAGGCAACCTATCAAAGGGTCATGTCTACCCTCTTTCATGACATGATACATAAAGAAATTGAGGTATATGTCAATGATATGATTGCCAAATCTAAGACAGAAGAGGAGCATGTGACCCACCTGTCAAAGCTATTTGAGCGGTTGAGAAAGTACAAACTCCGCTTGAATCCCAACAAGTGCACTTTCGGTGTCCGTTCAGGGAAACTTTTAGGGTTCATCGTCAGCCAGAAAGGAATTGAGGTTGATCCTGACAAGGTCAAGGCCATTCAAGAAATGCCTTCTCCAAAAACTTAAAAACAAGTCAGGGGATTCCTGGGGCGTTAGAATTACATTTCCTGATTTATTTTCCTTATGACCGCGACATGCGCGCCGATTTTCAAATTACTAAAAAAGAATCAGGACTACGTTTGGATAGAAGACTGCCAAACTGCCTTTGACATTATCAAGGAATACCTATTGAATCCACTGATTCTATCACCTCCAGTGGAAGGAAGACCACTGATCATCCACCTAACAGTCTTGGAAAACTCGATGGGTTGTGTACTTGGCCAACAGGACGAAACAAAAAGGAAAGAGTCTGCCATCTACTATTTGAACAAGAAATTCACCGACTGCGAGACTCGGTACACTATGCTTGAGAAAACTTACTGTGCTCTGGCTTAGGCAGCCAAACGTCTTCGCCAGTATATGATTCGTCACACTACTTGGTTAATCTCAGAAATGGATCCAATCAAGTATGTTTTTGAAAAACCTGCTCTCACGGGAAGAATCGTCCGTTGAAAGATGTTGTTATCAGAATATGACATAGAATACCACATTCAGAAAGCCGTTAAAGGAAGTATTTTAGCCGATCATTTGGCTCATCAACCGATTGACGATCAAGAATCAGGCGGGTTTGACTTCCCAGACGAAGATGTCATGTACTTGAAAATGAAAGATTGCGATGAACCGCTACCCAGTGAAGGGCCAGAACCAGGTTCCCAATGAGGACTAATCTTTGACGGAGCTGTCAATCATTACGGAAATGGAATTGGGGCAATCATCATAACACCTCAGGGTACCCACATTCCATTAACTGGCAGGCTGACTTTCAAATGTACAAACAATGAGGCCGAATAAAAATCTTGTATCATGGGTCTCGAAGATGCGATTGACTTGAGATTTAAGAACTTAGATGTGTATGGAGACTCAACCCTGGTTATCAATCAGATCAAAGGAGATTGGAACACATACCAATCAGGACTGATTCCTTATAAAGACTATGCGAGAAGGTTGTTACCATTCTTCAACAGAGTCGAGTTTCACCATATCCCTCATGAAGAGAATCACATGGCTGATGCACTAGCCACTCTCTCTTCCATGATTAGTGTAGGTCAATGGAACGGCCTACCTAAGATTGACATAATGCGCCTTGAGCGGCCCACTTATATCTTCACGATTGAAGCAGTCATAGACGACAAACCTTGGTATCACGATATCAAATACTTCCTTCAGAAACAAGAGTACCCACCTGGGGCATCCAGAAAAGACAGAAAAACTCTCAGAAGATTGGCAGGCAACTTCTTCCTGAGGGGTGATACACTCTATAAGAGAAACTTTGACATGGTCTTGCTCCGATGTGTAGACAGACCAGAGGCAAACGTGCTGATAAAAGAAATTCACGAAGGATCCTTTGGCACTCATGCCAACGGACACACAATGGCGAGAAAAGTTCTAAGAGCAGGGTACTACTGGTTGACCATGGAATTTGATTGCTACAAGTACACGAGGAGGTGTCACAAGTGTCAGATATACGCTGACAAAATCCATGTACCGCCAACGCATCTCAAAGTTCTCTCTTCCCCATGGCCTTTTTCTATATGGGGAATCGACATGATTGGCATGATCGAACCCAAAGCTTCAAAAGGACATCGGTTCATCCTGGTAGCCATTGATTACTTCACCAAGTGGGTCGAAGCAGCACCATACGCCAATGTAACCCGACAAGTCGTGGTCCGCTTTATAAAAAACAATCTCATCTGCCGCTATGGTGTTCCAAGCTAGATCATTACTGATAATGGATCTAACTTGAATAATAAGATGATGAAAGAGTTGTGTGCTTAGTTCAAGATCGAACACCATAACTCATCTCCCTACCGACCTAAGATGAACGGAGCGGTATAAGCGGCTAACAAGAACATCAAAAAGATCGTTCAAAAGATGGTTGTAACCTACAAAGATTGGCACGAAATACTGCCCTTTGCTCTTCACGGTTATCGTACATCTGTCCGCACTTCAACAGGGGAAACCCCTTTCTCTCTAGTATATGGCATGGAAGCAGTGCTCCCCATCGAAGTAGAGATCCCATCAATCCGGGTATTGATCGAAGCTAAGCTAACATAAGCTTAATGGTGTCAAAGTCGGCACGACAAACTGAATCTGATAGAAGAAAAGCGAATAACGACTCTATGCCACGGTCAGTTGTATCAACAAAGAATGAAGAAGGCGTTTGACAAAAAGGTCCGACCTCGCGTGTTCAGGGAAGGAGACCTTGTGCTCAAGAAGATACAATCATTTCTCACTGATTCCCGGGGAAAATGGACTCCGAATTATGACGGCCCCTATGTGGTCAAGAAAGCTTTCTCAGGCGGTGCCTTAAGACTCGCAACCATGGACGGAGAGGAATTTGCCAACCCCACAAATGTTGACATAGTCAAGAAATACTTTGCCTAAATAAAAAAAAGAAGAAAAAAACGTCTCGGCGGATTGAAAACCCGAAAGGGCGGTCCAGGCAAAAAATTAGAGACATAATCGAAAATCATCCCGATGGATTGGAAATCTCAAAGTACAATCTAGGCAAAAGTTTGGGATTAATGGCAAGTAACTACGTCCAACAGGGGCAAATCCCCCAGTGGCAGTCATGCCATCCATCAGAAAACTCCAGTGAAGGTCATCTTTGACGGAAGCTCAGGATGTCCAGAATTCAAAGTTGGTAGAAGGATAACGGTCGTTATGTTTCAATGTAGCCCTTTTCCTTTAAATTACCGTTTTCTAAACTTTGTAAATACTATGTGGAATCACGCGTTTGGCTGATTTCCATCCTATCATTAAAATTTGAGCCCTCATGCTTTTGTTTGCAATTCTTATTTGTTTTAGCTTTGCAGAACGACATTTTAACATGATTAACGATTCTTGAAATAAAACATAAATGAATTTACTTGTCAAAATTTTCTGCTTTTAAAATAAAGATGGCAATTCTTTTGACTATTGAACATCGAAAGGACATCGATTGTTTCTCCAAAGGTGTTTGAGCTTCAAAGTGCAGAATCAAAGCACTCCATCTAAACCAGTATGCCTGAACGAAGGATCAACTGTGTCGGATGCGAATGTTTCATCCGACACCCCCAACAGAGTTTTTATCTCCTAAGCCCGACCAACAGTTGTTCCCCACAGGGACTAACTCTCCTAAGCAAGGCAGAATTGCTACTTTTGGACCAGATGATACTTTCCATCCCCTGCAGTGGTTGAGTATCCAGTCGTGTTCATCCACTAGTCTGTATGTCGTGTCAGTTTTGTCAGCATATACATACATACATCATGCATTATTGATTTACATTCATATTCATATTGCATAACTATCACTCTAGTCGGTCTTGTCCCCTAGTGATAAAAGTCCTCTCACTCGAGTTGTCAGTTATTTCCTCGCCAAGGAATGTTTTGTCTGAACCACCTTTCTCCCCAATTTATTTCTGGGATGGAGACGGTCTTCGACCACTTTGATAACTTGAACCTCTGAAAAGCAAAAAGACGTTTGACGAATGTCACTCTTTGCCATTGAAGATGATATCTTTGCTTTCCCGGATTAAGGAAAATCCCTAGAGAAAGCCTCACAACCAAAGGCTCTCAGCAACACATTGATTTTCCTCTCCAGAGAGTCAATGTTAATGAGGTCATCAGCACCTCCAAATTGGATTACATCACATGGCATTTCTCCGAGAAGATCTCGAAGAAAAGTATGATGTAATATCTCCAAACAGAAAGCAGTATCTCAAGAGACTCGTTTTCCCCAGTAGAGTCGACAAATGGCGTCTCCAAAACAGAGAAGTTTGTGCACCTCTACAACTCAGACGAATGGGTTCCCCAGCAAGTCTGACGTCAAAACTTTTTCCCATCAAATGGCATCTCCCCAGGAAAATTCGGCGAGAAGTTTGAGGAAACTGCTACAAATAGCGTCCCTTGTCAAGAAATTTTATTGACAAAAGAAACTTAGACCGGTTCCTTAGTAGGAAACCAGGATCGAGGGGAAGTTTATATTAGAAACTTAGACCAGTTCCCTGGTATGAAACCAGAATCGAGGGGAAGTTTATTTCAGAAACTTAGACCAGTTCCTTGGTAGGAAACCATGATCGAGGGGAAGTTTATTTCAGAAACTTAGACCAGTTCCTTGGTA
The DNA here is from genome assembly GCA_022829125.1 of Lathyrus tuberosus. Classification (NCBI taxonomy): domain Eukaryota; kingdom Viridiplantae; phylum Streptophyta; class Magnoliopsida; order Fabales; family Fabaceae; genus Lathyrus; species Lathyrus tuberosus. The sequence continues at coordinate 17,964,155 of JALAZF010000005.1, read as the reverse complement.
GGAAACCAGGATCGAGGGGAAGTTTTTTCCAGAAACTGAGACCAGTTCCTTGGTAGGAAACCAGGATCGAGGGGAAGTTTATTTCAAAGGAAAACTGAGACCAGTTCCTTGGCTGAAAACCAGGATCGAGGGGAAGTTTACCTTTTCTAAGCATCATTGCTTAGCGAAAGAAGTTGGATGAGCAAACTGCCATTCATAACCACCGTCAAAATTTTGCGTATTCCGATATTTAATCCTCTTGCACCCCGAATGCCCGAATACCTTAGCCATTCACACCTCCGGGTCCAAGAAGATTAAATAGGGGCATCTGTCATACCCCAAATTTGGACCACTAAGATTTCTCATCATTGTGTAAGTCATCACCACAATATGGATGTATCATTATGCCTCATCAGTCTCCCCAAAGATGGGTGAGCATTCACCACAAACATGAATTAGGGTTTTGAGCCCTCTCTGAGCACTTAGACAAAGGATCAATCAAGAATTGACATGATATTTAACTTGTCTAACCTCCCAAACACCCATAAAGGATCAAGAGGACTCCCACATCAAGAATCAATCATAAGGTTGCAACATTCCAAGTGGATCAAGCCTCAAGATCGACAGTGTCACCAAATTAGGGTTTTGGTCGACCAGGGCCTCCAGATGGAAATTTTCATCTGGGCATGAGCCAATGCTTCAAAGAATAACCTAAGATACTCCAAGGGACCCCATGAACCCAATCATCAAGTCAGTTTAGCCTCAGGGGATGCATTCACAAAAAATTAAGAATTAGGGTTTCTTGACCTAATTCACCCCTAAGTTGACTTTTGGGCAAAAAACATGAGCCAAGACCTCAAGACATGATTTGAGGGTCTCCAATACACTACATTGATCCATTTGCAACAATGGATTGATCCAAGAAGCTTTGTTCACAAGTTTCAATTTCATCTGAACCACCATTAGGGTTTTGAAGAAAAAGTCAATTGTACCTTTGACTTTTTGACCAAGGCATGCTCCCAAACCTGGGGACATGATTCAATACACCCTATATCACCTATGGAATCCATCTATTCAGTTTGATTTAGGTCAAGGACTTGATTTTATAGGGGATTGTACAGTTTAAAGTTCATATGATAAAAAAGTCAACTGTACAAAAAGTCAAAGTTTGACTTTTTGATTTTTTTGTCAACCAAGGTTCCTTAACCCTAAAGTGATGTTAATGTGTGATTGGAATCATCATTAATCAAGAAGAACCAAAGAAAGTGAGATAACTTGTAAAAGGGGTAACCATAAAAAACTTAGAATTTTCTAAGTTATGACACAAAGTGGCTAGGGTACCAACTTCCAAGGATCATAACTTGAGATCCAAGCATCCATTTTGGATGGTCCAAAGCTGGATTTGTAGCTCTCATGGCATACTTTAAAAGTGTCAACTATATCTCATTCCAATTCTTCATGGATTTTTATTTATGGAGTGATCAAAATGGTTGAAAACATGAAAATCACATTTTTCCAACACTTAGTAAAATTTTCACTAAGTCAAAATCTGCCTTACTTTTTCCAAAATGTAGGTACATCTTTCACCTTGATCCAAGTTAAACCAGGTCTTGGGTTGGACATCAAAGTTGAAGTATGCCATGAGGGCTTTCTAACAAGTACCAGATCATCTCCAAATTCCATTTGAGCAAGGAGATACAACCCTTGAAACATGGCCTCATGAACTGATTTTTCCAAGACAGATTTGGCAGATTTGATGTATTTTGCTCGATTTGATCAAATATGACAAATCCAAGCCTTGTCATCATTTTGGACACATCTGAGGATCAAATCCAAGGGAGATGATCTGATATCTAAGCCTCCAAAGTTCAAGAATCTACAAATAGCATGCCAAACCTAAAAGCCTAAAAGATGCCAAATATCCAATTTTGTTTTCAAGCATTCAATGGATGCACCAAGGTGGCATGAACTGAGCCTATTCCAACTGAATTCAGTCAAGACTTATCTCTGAACCAAAGCTACAAATCATGTGCCCTAACCTCTAGTCAATGGCTAGAGGAGACTTGAGATTCCATTTGATCACCATTGGCCAACAGCTTGCTGTAGTTGCCACACACTATTGCTTGCAAAAAAAACTTACTCTACTATAAATAGAGCTCATTTATGCTCAGTTTGAGTACACCAAAGCAACCAAACTGATGCTTTCCTCAAAATCCCTTTCTCTAGGCCAAAATGCCTTCTTTTGCAAGGTAACTCTGAGTTTTTGAGTTAGAGAGCATTTCCACCACAGCTCATGATCCAAACATATCCAATATGTCATATCTAAGCTGTCCAAACTCTCACATGTGACCTGTAACACAAAATCTCAAAGTCCCTTCTCAAAACCTCAAAATTGGACTTTTTTGCATTTTTCAAGCCATGTCTTGATTCAGTCACTTCCAAAACCAGATAAAACCTCAGACACACTCCAAATATCATCCTTGAACTATCCCAAATGGTTCCCCACATCTGGAACACCATTTAAGAGAGTTGCCATATTGGTCACTTTTACCCTTTTTGCAAGAAAGAGCTCAAACTTGTTCCTGAGGATTCCAGCTGGTTCTAACCATTCTAAAAGCTTCTAACAGATCAATTGAGAGTGTCTAAAGCATCAAATTACTTTTGGCACAAGAAACTTGGCAGATAGCCCAAAAAGCTCCTAAAGAGGTAAGCATCACAACTTGAACTCTTTGAAATATGCATTGCTTTGAAGTCTACTGATCAAGCACATCTCATACATGTTATATATGTTGTGTTTGAACCAATTCATCATGTAATTCATGCCTGTAACAAGAGGTAGCATAGAAAATGCAATTATAAGCCTATTTCAAGAACACCATCGGGTTTTGAAATAGGAGCCTCATCTGAAAAAACCACCACCGCCATTGGATTCCTTGTGAAATTCTAGGCAAGATAGACCTAAATTTTGTCCCAATCCATGGACAAATGAGAAAGTTACAAGCTTCACGTTTTTGGCCGAAACTTTGCCTTGCCTTGCCTTGGCAAGGCCAAAAACAAGGCATGCCTCATGTATTCATGGGGTGGTTTTGATACACGGATGTATCACCACCCCAGTGGTAGAAGGCGCGCGATGCACCCTAGAGGTCTGGGGTTCGTATCCCCCTCGCCCCAGATCCTCTTTTTACCACTTTTTCCATTTTTTAAATTTATTTTGTCATATTTTAAATGATTTGGAAAATTAATTTCTCCTTCAATTTTAATGATTTTTTATTGGTTCTTTTTGCAAAAAATCACAAAAATGTTAAAATATTTTATTCCACAAAAAAAATCAGATTTATATTAATTATTTAATATAGTTGATATTTTTGTAAATATATTCATTTTTTATTGTTTTTAAACCTTTTAAAAATGGATATTCACCTTGAAAAAACAAAACCAAATGAGTTTTAAATCATCTTGTGATTAAAACTTCATTTTTCAAACCTTAGCCAAAAATCACAAGTAGTTTATTTAGACTTATTTGGTATTTTTGTCATTTTATTCATTTTATTAAAAGGATTACTTTTTAAAAAATGATGAAAGGTTTCTTTGATTTTCACCCTAACAAACTTTTTTCAAACACTCATGGGCCTCTAATAGAGTGTAAGACCCAATCCCTCTTTGAAACCAAAATAGTTTGGGCCTCAGTCATTGTATAAGTCCCAACACATTTTCCAAAATCTCGGCGCGATCGCCAGTTTAAAATAAAACCACTTGGGCCTCTCCTTGAGTTGTAAGCCCCATTCTTTTTCTTTAAAACATCCTTGGGCCTCTAATAAAGTGTAAGACCAATTCCTTGTAAATAAGATACCTTGTTGGGCCTCAGACATTGTATAAGACCCACTGTATTTTCAAAAACCTCGGCGCGATCGCCGTTTTTAAACAAACCATCTGGGCCTACCCTCGTGTTGTAAGTCCCATCTTTCTTTGTTTCTAAAATAATCTTTGGGCCTCTCCTTGAGTTGTAAGACCCATTCCTTTGTACAGAAAACCTTTTGGGCCTCAGACGTTGTATAAGTCCCCGTACAATCTTTTCAAAACAACTTCCCTTTTGATTTAGATTCAAATATACAGTTGTTATCAAAACTTTCTTTAATTTCTTTGAACAACTAACAATACAGCATGGAAGCTTGCTCGCCTGTAAGTTTTATCCACTTTCATTTACTCGCTTTAATATATATAACTGTATTGTAGGAAGCTGCGCATGGTTAGTCTTCTTTCATTCTTTTAAATACATGTCAAATATATATAACTGTATTGTGGGAAGTTGCGCATGATTAATCTTCTTTCATAACCTTTTACATACTTGTCATATACCAACTGTATATATACTAGTATAGTTATTTAGAGTTTTCCTCGGTAACTAGGTCTAGAACTAGGTAAAGCCACATTGGTCACTCTTAAATACAGTCAAAACTAGATCCCCAGAGGATTTCCAGATATAATCTTCCCTTCTCTTGAGGTTAAACAATATGGAACAAAGAGAAAGGCAGTATTCCTCGTGAACCTTTTCTCAGACTGTCACCCTAGAAATTGTCAAAGAAGTTCTACTCCCCAGAGTTGATCTATTCTCGGTGAATAGCCTCTCTTGAGCTTCTTCAAGCCTCAGAATTTTCACTAGATGGTCTATTCTCGGTGAATAGCATTTCTTGAACTTTTCTTGGTTTGGGACCCACAGGCTTCCTAAAAGCATCCCCGCCTCCCCTTGGGCTTTGTACAAGGACCCGTCGGCTTCTTAAAAGTTCTCATGCGTTTTGTTGGGTTTCATACAAGGACCCTCACGACCTCTTAGAGGTATAGGAGAGAACTTAGTCATCCTTTGCTAGAGCTGTCTTTCTAAAAGGAGTCACAAAAGCCCTCAGACCAATTTTAGGGTTGATACTCATCCCTTAAACGAGTCGGCCTCCTCTTGAGCATTGTACAAAGATAGACCACACTAATAGACTTGGGCAGTCTAAATCCCCTCTTGAGTCTCCAAGACATTCTCAAGTTCCCTACAAATATAGGAAGAAACCCCGAATTCTGGATTAATCTCCAGCAAGAGTTAAAACTTGTGGGTTCTAAAACCCCGTCTCTCTCCTAAAATCCCCCAGCCAGGGTCAGTCTATCACTAGTATAACACTATCATCAGAACCTCAAGGTATCTGATCCATCAACTCTTCTGTAACCAGAGTTGATTCCCCACTTGGACCTGCCTCGGGATCTCAATAATTCCCAGCAGAAGATAGCCTCCTCTTAGGCTTTGTATAATGATCCTTTCCTCGGGAAAGTCAGCCTCCTCTTGGGATTTGTACAATGATTCTCCCCAACGGAGCTAACCTTTTCAGACTCTCTTGTTGAGCCAATCACCTTTTCGGACTCTCTTGTTGAGTCAACCACTTTTCAGACTCTCTTGTTGAGTCAATTACTTTTCGGACTCTCCTGTTGAGTCGATCACCTTTTTAGACTCTCTTGTTGAGTTAATCACTCTCATAGACTCTCTTGTTGAGTCAATCATTTTTTTGCACTCTCTCGTTGAGTCAACCATTTTTAGCCTCAATCTCTGGCTTTGTACGAGACAGATAAGGTCACTCTCTTGTTGAGTCAAACCCTTTTAGCCTCAATCTTGGGCTTTGTACAAGACAGATAGAACACCTTTCCCGAGAAAGTCAAACTCATAGCCTCCTCTTAGGCTTTATATAAGGATATTCCCAAAGAGTCAGTCTCTTTTAGCCTCCGTCTTGGGCTTTGTACAAGACACCAAAATATCCACTCTCTTGTTGAGTCGGTCTCATACAACCTCCTCTTAGGCTTTGTATAAGGACTTCCCCATTAGAGTCAATCAACCTCTTAGCTTCAACCTTGGGCTTTGATCAAGGCACACAAAAATCAATAATACCTCTTTAGATATGACAAATTCTATTTCAGCCAACCTTTTAGCTTCAATCTTGGGCTTTGAACAAGACACAAATACTCCTTTTAGCCTTTGTCTTGGGCTTTGAACAAGACACCAAAACATATTTTTCCTCCCATAGAATAGGAGGAACTACGATTGCTCTGATTTCCCTGTTTCGTTTAAACGGGAATACGTAGGCATAAGATTGCAAAATCTTAGCGAGCATACTAATAAAAAACTCTAGGTCCAATACCTTCATACATCAATCAAAACTTAGGTCCAGCACCTTACCAAAAACATCAACAAAAAAACTCACTCTCCCTGTCACATTTCCCAAGAAACTTTCCTAACCCATTAACAGATAAACACCATCAAGTATAAAGCGAAATCTAAAGCTAATATCCTGTGGATAAGAACATATAGGATGGGTAACTGACAACTACCCATTGTATAACCTAACCCGGACCCCCCAATTTCTTTAAGCGTTTGTTTAGTTAAACATTTGCGTACAAGGTTAGTTTTAGATACCTTCCCTTTCCCTTACAGCTTCATGGGATAAATAAGAAATGGAAAGTAACACCCCCTCCTACCATTGCGGTGAGGAAAACCCAGCGATAAGGTGGTCGCATCACTGACAAAAATCGCTCGCTACAATACGTTCCTCTAAGGGCTATGAAAGGTCAAATAGTGGCATACTTTATTATCGACCACGCAGTAGTCGAACCATCGGTATGTAGCGTCAACATTGCCCCGTGGAAGTTATACTTCGATGGGTCGAGCCATAGAAATGGGGCAGGCATTGGGATTCTAATAGTATCCCCGCAGGGTATTCCAACTAAGTTCAAATGCAAGGTTGACGGGAAATGCTCCAATAACGAGGCAGAGTATGAAGCCTTAATCACTGGCCTCAAAATACTTAAGGATTTGGGTGCCAAGGAAGTCGAAATAAGAGAAGATTTGGAACTGGTGATTAGACAAATCACGAAAGAATATAAGTGCGTCAAAGAGCATCTTTTGATTTACTTCCCAATGGCGAAGCGCCTTTTGGAGCACTTTGAAGTCGTCAGCATTACGCACGTGCCCAGAATAGAAAACCAAGAGGCTAATGAGCTAGCACAGATCGCCTCCAGTTACAAGGTGTCGGAAGAAAAGTTGAAGGACTTCATTGAGACTAGGGAGAAGATGGTGTCGAACATACGCCCACCACCAGGTATGTCAATCCCAAAAGCAGTGGGGGCCAACGCCTCGTCAGAAAGCTTGATCGAAGGGTTGGAAAGTTACGAGGTTTTTGCTATCAGCAATCTGTCATCAACAGATTGGAGAAAACCAATCATCGAGTATTTGGAGAATCTGGTGGGCAGCGCTGATAGGAAGACTAAATATAGAGCGCTAAGTTATGTGCTGATGGGAAATGAGTTGCTAAAAAAGACTCCGGAAGGAGTATTGCTCAAATGTCTAGGGGACACAGATGCCTACTTGGCAATTTCTGAAGTTCATAGTGGGACATGTGGAGCTCAGCAAGCTGGTCACAAGATGAAATGGTTACTGTTTTGACAAGGCGTTTATTGGCTAAGCATGCTCAAAGATTGCATGGACTTCGCAAAGGGATGCCAAGACAGTCAGAAACATGCAAACATTCAGCATGTGCCAGCCAACGAATTACACACCATCGTCAAACCATGGCCCTTTCGAGGTTGGGCATTGGATGTCATAGGGGAGATTCGACCAGCCTCGTCGAAACAACAAAAATCCATCCTCGTAGGTATAGACTATTTCATAAAATGGATAGAGGTTGTGCCCCTAGTGAAAGTAGATCAAGAGGCTGAGATCGAGTTCATCCAGAATCATATTTTGTGAAACTCGATACGCTATGCTTGAGAAAACTTGTTGCGTTCTAGCTTGGGAAGCCAAACATCTTCGCCAGTACATGATTTGTCACACTACTTGGTTAATCTCTGGAATGGATCCGATCAAGTACGTCTTTGAAAAGCCTGTTTTAATAGGAAGAATTGCCCACTGGCAGATGTTGTTGTCAGAATACGACATCGAGTACCATGCTCAGAAAGCTGTCAAAGGAAGTGTTTTAGCCGATCATTTGGCTCATCAACCGATTGACGATCAGGAAATGATCAAGTTTGACTTCCCAGACGAAGATATAATGTACCTGAAAATGAAAGATTGCGATGAACCGTTACCAAGCGAAGGGCCAAAGCCAGGTTCTTAATGGGGACTAATATTCAACGGAGCTGTCAACGCTTATGGAAACAGAATTGGGGCAATCATCGTAACACCTTAGGGTACCCATATTCCTTTCACCGCCAGATTGGCATTCAAATGTACAAACAATGAGGCTGAATACGAAGCTTGCATCACGGGCCTCGAAGAAGCTATCTACTTAAGAATAAAGAACTTGGATTTGTATGGAGACTCAGCCCTGGTTATAAATCAGATCAAAGGAGAATGGAACACATATCAATTAGGATTGATTCCTTATAAAGACTACGCAAGAAGGTTCTTACCCTTCTTCAAAAAGATTGATTTTCATCACATCCCTCGTGAAGAAAACCACATGGCTGATGCATTAGCCACCTTATCCTTAATGATTAGTGTGAGTCGATGGAACGACGTACCCTAGATTGACATAATGCGCCTTGATAGACCCACTTACATCTTTGCATTAGAAGTCGTCATCGATGACAAACCATGGTATCATGATATCAAATGCTTCCTTAAAAAACAAGAATACCCGCCTGGGGCATCAAGAAAAGATAGGAAGACCCTCAGAAGACTGGCTGGCAAGTTCTTCCTGAACAATGATGTCCCGCCAATTTCATCTGTCGACCAGCCTGTACAATATCAAAAGGATGTTTCACCAGGGATTTGGGTAGCATCTACCTCAAGCCAAATTGACAGGCCACCAAGTTAGGATGGTAATTCATGAACTCATAACCTGTGTTCCCCATCTCTATCCGAAAGGATAGCATGGTGGAGGTCAGGAATGCCCTCTATATTGAGTTCGACTGCGCTGCCGCTTTGTGGGAAACACCAGGAAACAGATTCTTGAACCATGTTGGACCGAATTGTCGAGCCACAAAGGGCGCCATCCTGGGGACGAAAGACGTGGTCTCCACAAACATATTGAGATACTTCATGAAGAGACTTTTGTTGGGGGTTTCTTGGGTGGTCATCCGGGAGAGTCAAAGGCCTTCTACGGAACGCTCTTTGTTCAGACGCTCCATTGTGGCAGAGGCAGGATAGCCCAGTTGGTGCTCGAAGGTAGCATTGAGCCAATGTTGCAATAACCACATAGGCTCTGAGACGTTTAAAGCTTTGGTAGTCGCAGGCAGAAGTTTCAACTACAAGGCTGACAGACTAAGTGAATGATAAAGGGAGGCTAGTAAAAGCTTACCCAAAGATACCTGTCGACCTTCATGAATCTGGATCGCTAGGCTGATGTAACTTTTGGCTATTAGCAGAGAGTCAGGGCAGAATAGATAGTACGGTAGCCACATAGTTAAGAAAGCAATGTGTTCCTTGTCAGAAACTTCCTTAGAGGCTTTGTCGTGATGATCTTCGATGTAGTTTTAGAAACTGGCACGCTCAAAGTCGAAGGTAAGGTCTGTTGCTAGCGTCGGGTCAAAAGTCTCGCCCAAGGGTGACAGACCAGTGATAGCCGCCACATCAAAGAGTGTCGGCGTGAACATGCCACAAGGAAAGTGGAATGTATTAGTTGATCCTTCCCAAAAGTACATCGACGCAAGAAGCAAGGAAAGGTTGACCCTGTGAGCATTTCTTGAGAGTTGAATGACGTCGAAGATGCCAGCTTTTTGCCATTGCTCCTTGCATTGGCCTTCGACCTTGTTGAGCCAAGAAATGTATTCTTTATTGCTAGAAGTAGGTATCGATCTAAAGACCCTAGCCTTGGGTGCCATGAATTTGAGGTCCAAAGTGCCACCTTTCTCAAAAGCTGGTGGTATGGTAGAAGAAAAACATGGGAAGAACTCCTGAAGCTCTTGATGACTTGTCTTTTTATTCGGATATGGGCCATGAAAAGCATGGAGTTTACCAGCCACCACGAAAGGGATAACCATCTGATGTCTCCAGTTTGCCACCACCGCTTTGTCAGCAGATGACGGTTGAGGGAGAGGCATGAGTGATTCCTTCTCAGAAAGAACGAAGGCGACAGGGTTGTTTCCGGTGGTGTGGGTAACGGAAGCAGTAGCAGTTGCAGAGGATGCCATTGAAATAAAGAGTTTTGGGGAGCAAGAAAAACTTGAAAGAAGAAGAAGTTGTGAGAAAGTGGCGGATAAAACAAACAAACGAGTTCTGGAAGTATTTATAAGGAAGAATACATGGAATTGAAAAGCCAAGAATTGTTCAAATTCTGCAGTTAGTGGGGGTGGTTTCGAGACCCATAACTTAGGACGAGACTAGCCATCATGACGTTTCTTGGAAATCGTGGCGCAGAAATGTGCCATCATCATGTCAGAGTGTGAGTGACACATGGCAAAGATTCAACAAAAGACAGAACGTTGGTTGTTGGGTCGAAACCAAAGCGTCGTCGAAATCTCGCAGGAAATTAAAATGCCAGTTTTCTCAGTCGAAACTGACCTTTTGGGGAGGCAATTTGTTAGCCATGAGATTTTGACCAAACATGAGAAATGAAGAAACGGTGAAAAAGTCAAGCAAGTGGGTCAACGCCAGGAGAAAGGATAGTGAGGAAGCCATAGCTGGGTCGACATAAGCAAATGGTGCGTCGGAAGGAAGAAGACGAACAAGGCCGTCGAAGGGCATCACTTGGTGGCCCATGAAGCCAACACAAAGCTGATAAGTTTTGAGCGGGAAAAATTTGAAAGCCAAGAACATGGGAAGTTAGAACGATAGTGGGGTGACACATGTCATAGCCAGGACAAATCTTGGGAGATGAACAGTTATTTTTTCAGCCTATTTAAAGCAATAGTTATTTTCATTTTAGGGGTCGCATTTGTAACATTGAAAAAGGAAAACACTCAAAGTACCAAGCGTTAAGAGAACCAAGTTTACTCCTGCAGAAATGTATGATAACATCCACACTTTTTATTTTAATGCAATTTATATGACCAAAGTTTAAATTATTTTGTCATTTACTTGTCTGTTTTTTCACTTTGTTTTATTTATCAACTCGAAACCCTTTTATTTGTTCACGTTTCTTACAACTCCTCAGAACTAAAAACCGTCATATCAACAAAACGTACACTTCAGCCAATTGTTATGGGATTTTGTGGCCGATCCCGCAAGTAAACCTGTGATAGGAGGCCAGTGGTTGTTCGCGCGAGAATCGTGTGCGAACAAATATTTAATCCTCTTTTACCTTGAACGTCTGAATGTCTTCGTCATTCACACCTTCAGGTCCAAGAAGATTAAATAGGGGCATCTGTCATACCCTAATTTTTTACCACAATATTTCACATCATTGTACAAATCATCATCACAATATGGATGTACCTTCATGCATCATCAATCCTCTCAAAGATTGTTGAGCATTCACCTCAACCAAGGATTAGGGTTTTTAAGCCAAATCAGAGCACTCAGGCAAAGGATCAACCAAGAATTGACATGATCTTTAACTTGTAAAACCTCTCAAACATCCATGAAGGATCAAGAGGTCTCCCAAATCAAGAATCAAGCACAAAAATGCAACATTTCAAGTTGATCAAGCCTCAAGATCATCAGTGTCACCAAATTAAGGTTTTGATCGACCAAGGCTGTAACACCCCCAATCTATACCCCCAAATAATAAAATAAAAAGCAGTAAAAGAAAATTCAAAATTTCGTCAGAGTATATTTAAATTATCATGGCATAGACCGGGAGGGTCACATCAATTAGAAACAATACATACAACACCTGCTCATAAAGATATGCAACAGGGGGGTAGCAATCAACAGAGGAACTTAGTTCCTTACACCCACATTTTAGAATTTAGAATAAAAGCGGAAAATCTAAAACTGAATAACATACATATATATATATATATATATATATATATATATATATATATATATATATATATCATAAAAAGTTTGTCATACATCAAGTTGTACATGCACAAGCCAAAAGATATACATATACATAATATACAATTATCACAAACGGCCTCCCTAACTACCCGGTGTCACATATCAAAGCCGACCGACAAAAGAATGAAGACGCAAAGCTTCACAAAAATACCTTCAGCAACGCTAATCTGCAATGCCTCATAGAGCATTATATAACAGCAGAAGGGTGAGAAAAACAACCATAATATAATTGCATACAATTATATATATAACACAAAAATACACAAATATACGGTTCTCACCACAACTCACGCTATAATTCAAAACACAGGGCATTACAAAACGCAAAATATATTCCCATCACCACACATATCCAAATATCAATTTATCCACAATTCCACACATAACCAACCATAGATGATTTATGCAAATGCAAGATACCGACACACGACTCTATGCATATGCACATGCGGTACGGACTTCCATTGTTTCTCATCACTAGTTCACTCAAGAACTCTGCTGGAACCATCGCTCGTTACATCACTGTAACTCCCCGTCGGGCCTACGATGTTCCCCACCGCTCACACCCCACACGGGTACACGGTGTTTATGGATCGCTCACACCCCACACGGGCACACGACCCGATCGCTCACACCCCACATGGGCACACGATCGTCTATAATCATCGCTCACACCCCACATGGGCACACGAAGTTTTAGCGAATTCCCTCTGGAATCCAAACCGTCATTCAGGACGTTCAACAATGCATATCATGATGCTTAGCATACAATGACCCATGACATTCAATATGCACACATAAATACATTCATTTACATCGATATAATCACACTTTGCACTTATGCCCAAAACAATGCATTTAATTTCCATACGGCCACAAATCACCACAACATCATCTAAACGCATACATTTACATCATACAACAGCACCTTGCACAATACACATCAATTACGTACAAGTATAACGACAAAAGTCGACAACTGACACTATTCTCAACTTTCTGACATAATTAAATCGGCTAACAATTTCCAAATCATCATAATAAGAAAGTACAGCTCAATAGCAGCGCAACGATACCAAGAATGTAAAAATCGGATAAACGGATCAAAAGTTACGAACGAAAACGAAAAACGATATTTTGAAAAGTCACATTTTGCAAAAGTCCTGTCCATACGCGTACCACCATGAGCCATACGCGTATGAGCAGAGACTCAATTTTCCCAAAGTTCACGTGTAAATGTCCGTACGCGTAATGCCCAAGCCCGTACGCATAATGACCTAAAAGGCTACGCGTATCATACGCAAATGGGCAGATGGCCGAGAAAACAAGCAACCCATACGCGTATTGACCCCATGGATCGCCCACCATACGCGTATTGCCAAGGTTCATACACGTATGAACATTCCCCATACGCGTATGACCTGGAAATCTCAAAAAAATTCTTCTGCATAATTGTTCATACGGGTTCCAATCCAAAACCCTCCAAATCTTACCTATACACCAGAAAATTGCCAATACAAAGTCCAATAACAAGTATCTATCATGTATCAACAAGAATGAACACTTAACACGTAAATTTCTACACATTTAATCAATTTCTACTCAATTTTACCCAAAAATGGGTTTACTAAAATATTTCCATTTCAATCCCACAAACATCACAAATATACATACATAATCATATACAAGTATACAATAATTGAATTTCGCACCCTTACCCGATTAAATCGATACTAGAAGTTGATTTCTCTTAATTTTTCCAAGTTTTCCACTATTTCTCTTCTTCTTCTCTTTTCTCTCCTTTTTATTTCTTTCTCTTTTTCTCTCTACTATTTTCTATTTTTCTTACTTAATCAAAAATATCCTAAAATGACCAAAATACCCCCACACTCAAATATCTCACAAACGATCCCAAAACCCGATAAAATATCACAACATTGAAAAATAACATATTTTCAGATAAAAGTCGAAAATAAAATAAAATAAAAATATAATAATCAAACGACTCGATTAAATAAAACGCACACGAAAACTGGGTCGTTACAACTCTCCCCCACTTAGAAATTTTCGTCCTCGAAAATAATACCTGAGACGAACAAGTCTGGATACGACTCCCACATCCGACTCTCCAACTCCCAAGTCAAATTGCCCTCAGCAGCGCCACCCTACGCCACTTTCACAAGTGCAATCTCTTTGCCTCTCAACCTTTTCACCTCGCGATCCAAAACCCTAACCGGTAATGCCTCAACTGTAAGGTTCTCCCTTACCTCAACCTCATCCATCGGAATCACATGCGACGGATCCGGAACATACTTTCAAAGCTGTGAAACATGAAACACATCGTGCAAATTCGACAGATTCGGCGGCAACGCCACCCTATAAGCCACAGCACCCACTCTCGCGAATATCTGGTAAGGACCAATAAACCGAGAAGTAAGTTTCTTCGAATTCAAAGCACGACCCACACCTGTTACCGGTGTAACCCTCAGAAAGACATGATCACCCTCTTGAAACTCAAGATCCTTCTGTCTTCGATCATGAAAACTCTTTTGCCTACTCTGAGAAGCTTTCATCTTCTCACGAATAAACTTCACTTTCTCTGTCGTCTGTTGCACCAACTCTGGTCCAACCACCGTTCTCTCACCAGATTCGTGCCAACACAAAGGTGTTCGACACCTTCGCCCATACAATGCTTCAAATGGTGCCATTCCAATACTAGAATGGAAACTGTTATTATACGTAAACTCCATCAATGCAAGATAACTATCCCACGCACCACCTTGTTCCAAAACACACGCTCGCAACAAATCCTCCAAAGACTGAACCGTCCTCTACGTCTGACCATCCGTCTGCGGATGATAAGCCGAACTTAATCTCAATCTAGAACCCAAAGCCTTCTGTAAACTTTCCCAGAATCTCGATGTAAATCTAGGATCTCGATCAGAAACAATACTCAATGGAACTCCATGCAACTTCACAACCACACTGATATAAATCTTCGCTAACCACTCCAAAGAGAAACTGATGTCAATCGGAATAAAATGAGCCGATTTAGTCAGTTTATCAACAACCAACCAAATAACATTATGCCCTCGCTGAGTATTCGGTAACCCTGTTACAAAATCCATGGAAATGCCATCCCACTTCCATTCAGGAATATCCAACGGTTGCAACAAACCACTAGGCCTCAGATGTTCCACCTTCGATTTCTGACAAGTCAAACATGCATAAACAAACTGAGCCACATCTCTTTTCAATCCAGACCACCAGAAAATCTTCTTCAGATCCTGATACATCTTATTCGCTCCCGGATGTATACTCAAATTACTCCGGTGTCCTTCCTCCAAAATCATCCTTTTCAACTCCGCATCATCTGGAATATAAATCCTACCTCGGAATCTCAAAACACCATTAATATCCACTTGAAAATCACTATTCGCATCTTTTCCTCCAACCAACATCAAATCCACAAATTTCACATCTAGCTTTTGCTTCTCACTAACCGTCATCAGATAATCATTAGTAATCGTTAGCATACCAAGCCTAACGCTATCCGACGTCACTTCACAAACCAAACTCAAATCTCTAAACGATTCCAAAAGTTCCCACTCCTTAACCATTAAAGCGGACATATGTAACGATTTCTGGCTCAATGCATCAGCTACCACGTTAGCTTTACCAGGATGGTAATTTAAGCCAAAGTCGTAATCCTTTAAGAATTCTAACCATCTACGTTGCCTCATATTTAGCTCTTTCTGATCAAACAAATATTTCAAACTTTTATGATCACTAAAGACTTCAAACCTTGCACCGTAGAGGTAATGCCTCCAAATCTTCAACACAAACACCACAACCGCTAACTCAAGATCATGAGTAGGATAATTCTTCTCATGAACTCTTAACTGCCTGGAAGCATAAGCCACCACCTTACCTTCCTGCATCAGAACACCACCTAGGCCAATCAAAGAAGCATCACAATAAACCACAAATGGTTCATTAGGATTCGGCAAAATCAAGATCGGAGTTGTCGTCAATCTTCTCTTCAGCTCAGTAAAACTCTCTTCACACCGAATATCCCAAATGAATGCTTGCCCTTTACAAGTCAACTGGGTCAAAGGAAGTGCTAGCTTCGAAAAACCTTCAATAAACCTCCGATAATAACCAGCCAAACCCAAAAAGCTTTGAATTTCAGTAACGGATATCGGAGCCTCCCATTGTAGAACTGCTTCTACTTTAGATGGATCCACAACAATACCATTACCTGAAATTACGTGTCCAAGAAAACTCACCTCCGACAACCAGAATTCACACTTGGATAATTTAGCAAAAAGCTTCCTCTCCTTCAAAACCTGCAAAACAATACGCAAATGTTCTGCATGCTCCTCCCGAGACTTAGAATAAATTAAGATATCATCAATAAACACCACGACAAAACGATCCAGATGCTCGTGAAAAATACGATTCATGTATTCCAAAAACACACCTGGCGCATTAGAAACCCCGAACGGCATCACAGAATATTCATAATGATTGTATCGTGTCCTAAAGGCCGTTTTCTTAATGTCTTCCTCCTTCACACTTATCTGATGATACCCCGACCCCAAGTCAATCTTACTGAACACACAAGCACCAACCAACTGATCCATCAGATCATCAATCCTTGGAAGAGGATACTTATTCTTGATCGTCACCTTATTCAACTGGCGATAATCAATACATGACCTCATACTTCTATCCTTCTTTTTCACCAATAAAACTGGAGCACCCCAAGGAGAAACACTTGGTCTCACGAACCTCTTTTCCAACAACTCATTCAACTGTTTCTTTAACTCCACCAGTTCAGATGCCGACATACGATAAGGTGCCATAGAAACAGGTCTAGTACCAGGAACTAGATCTATAGAAAACTCCACCTCTCTCTCCGGCGGCAAGTCTGAAATATCCTCAGGAAACACTTCCGGAAATTCACACACAACAGGAAACACCTCAAGTGAAACTTGACTATCCACAGTTAAAGATGCAAATAATCCAAACAACTGAGCTTCCTCCGCCAAAAGTTTCTTCAACTCTTTGGTAGATAAGAAACTCGAGTCTTCGTCTTCCTCAAGAGAAGTAAACCTTACCAGCTTATGATAACAATCAATATGAACTCGATTGAATTGCAACCAATTCATACCCAAAACCACATCTAAACCCTCCAACTGCAAACACACTAAATCCATCTCAAAGTCTTTACCATAAATGGTCAAAGGACATCTTAGACAAACCAAAGAAGTAGTTACTGACCCCATTGCTGGAGTATCAATAACCATTCCACCACCCATCACAGACAACACAAGATTCAAACGCTTTACGCACTTAGACGAAATAAACGAATGAGTCGCCCCAGTATCAATAATAGCAATCAAAGGAGTACTATTAATAAAACAAGTACCTCGAATCAGACGATCTGCACTCGAAGTCTGAGTCCCCGATAATGCAAACACTTTTCCACCAGCAGGAGCTTGTTTCGGTTTCGGACACTTGGTACTAATATGCCCAGGTTCACCACAGTTGTAACATTTCACCACATTTTTCCTGGCACAATCCGCTGCAACATGTCCTACACCTCCACAATTAGTACACTTCCTCAAATCTTTCCTGCACTCAAACTGACGATGCCCCAACTCACCACATTTATAACACCTCATAGGACCAGACATTCCTCCTCCACCTGACCTTTTCTCAAAATTCCCCCTTTGTTTACCTTTATCAGTTGGTGTCACATACGGACCACCACGGAACTGTTGTTTCTCTTTCCTCTCGCTCACACTCTTGTAATGAGTAGAACGAGCCTTACTGTCCTCTTCATAAATCCTACAACAATCTACCAAATCAGAAAACCTCCTAATCCTCTGATATCCAATCGCCTGCTTTATCTCAGGACGCAAGCCATTCTCAAACTTCACACACTTAGAGAATTCAGCAGTAGCTTCAGCATAATGAGGATAAAACTGCACAAGTTCCATAAACTTAGCAGTATAATCAACTACAGACATATTACCTTGCTTTAGCTCCAAGAACTCAATTTCCTTCTTTCCCCTCACATCTTCAGGAAAATACCTCCTCAAGAACTCCCGGCTAAAAACTTCCCAAGTAATTTCTTCCTCTTCTGCAGCTTCCAACACACGTCGAGTACTAACCCACCAATCATCAGCTTCTTCCAATAACATGTGAGTACCCAGTCTCACCTTCTGATCTTCATCACAATCCATCACTTAGAAAATCCTTTCAATCTCCTTCAGCCAAATCTGCGCACCATCCGGATCATATATTCCCTTGAAGACAGGCGGTTTATTCTTCCTGAACTCATCATTACCCGCAGCATTAGGTGCACCCTGCACAGCACGAGCCATAGCTTGCATAGCCGCAGCCAAAGCAGCATCATTCCTGCCAGCCATATTCTGTTCATTTCCAATAACAGAAACTATGGTTAAACAAACAGCTCATCCAACCACAACGACCAACAAGGACTGACACAACTGACACGGACTGACACAAACTGGCTCTGATACCACTTAATGTAACACCCCCAATCTATACCCCCAAATAATAAAATAAAAAGCAGTAAAAGAAAATTCGAAATTTCATCAGAGTATATTTAAATTATCATGGCATAGACCGGGAGGGTCACATCAATTAGAAACAATACATACAACACCTGCTCATAAAGATATGCAACAGGGGGGTAGCAATCAACAGAGGAACTTAGTTCCTTACACCCACATTTCAGAATTTAGAATAAAAGCGGAAAATCTAAAACTGAATAACATACATACATATATATATATATATATATATATATATATATATATATATATATATATATATATATCATAAAAAGTTTGTCATACATCAAGTTGTACATGCACAAGCCAAAAGATATACATATACATAATATACAATTATCACAAACGGTCTCCCTAACTACCCGGTGTCACATATCAGAGCCGACCGACAAAAGAATGAAGACGCAAAGCTTCACAAAAATACCTTCAGCAACTCTAATCTGCAATGCCTCATAGAGCATTATAAAACAGCAGAAGGGTGAGAAAAACAACCATAATATAATTGCATACAATTATATATATAACACAAAAATACACAAATATACGGTTCTCACCACAACTCACGCTATAATTCAAAACACAGGGCATTACAAGACGCAAAATATATTCCCATCACTACACATATCCAAATATCAATTTATCCACAATTCCACACATAACCAACCATAGATGATTTATGCAAATGCAAGAGACCGACACGCGACTCTATGCATATGCACATGTGGTACCGACTTCCATTGTTTCTCATCACTAGTTGACTCAGGAACTCTGCTGGAACCATCGCTCGTTACATCACTGTAACTCCCCGTCGGGCCTACGATGTTCCCCACCGCTCACACCCCACACGGGCACACGGTGTTTATGGATCGCTCACACCCCACACGGGCACACGACCCGATCGCTCACACCCCACATGGGCACACGATCGTCTATAATCATCGCTCACACCCCACATGGGCACACGAAGTTTTAGCGAATTCCCTCTGGAATCCAAACCGTCACTCAGGACGTTCAACAATGCATATCATGATGCTTAGCATACATTGACCCATGACATTCAATATGCACACATAAATACATTCATTTACATCGATATAATCACACTTTGCACTTATGCCCAAAACAATGCATTTAATTTCCATACGGCCACAAATCACCACAACATCATCTAAACGCATACATTTACATCATACAACAGCACCTTGCACAATACACATCAATTACGTATAAGTATAACGACAAAAGTCGACAACTGACACTATTCTCAACTTTCTGACATAATTAAATCGGCTAACAATTTCCAAATCATCATAATAAGAAAGTACAGCTCAATAGCTGCGCAACGATACCAAGAATGTAAAAATCGGATAAACGGATCAAAAGTTACGAACGAAAACGAAAAACGATATTTTGAAAAGTCACATTTTGCAAAAGTCCTGTCCATACGCGTACCACCATGAGCCATACGCGTATGAGCAGAGACTCAATTTTCCCAAAGTTCACGTGTAAATGTCCGTACACGTAATGCCCAAGCCCGTACGCGTAATGACCTAAAAAGCTACGCGTATCATACGCAAATGGGCAGATGGCCGAGAAAACAAGCAACCCATACGCGTATTGACCACATGGATCGCCCACCATACGCGTATTGCCAAGGTTCATACGCGTATGAACATGCCCCATACGCGTATGACCTGGAAATCTCAGAAAAAATCTTCTGCTTAATTGTTCATACGGGTTCCAATCCAAAACCCTCCAAATCTTACCTATACACCAGAAAATTGCCAATACAAAGTCCAATAACAAGTATCTATCATGTATCAACAAGAATGAACACTTAACACATAAATTTCTACACATTTAATCAATTTCTACTCAATTTTACCCAAAAATGGGTTTACTAAAATATTTCCATTTCAATCCAACAAACATCACAAATATACATACATAATCGTATACAAGTATACAATAATTGAATTTCGCACCCTTACCCGATTAAATCGATACTAGAAGTTGATTTCTCTTGATTTTTCCAAGTTTTCCACTATTTCTCTTCTTCTTCTCTTTTCTCTCCTTTTTCTTTCTTTCTCTTTTTCTCTCTACTATTTTCTATTTTTCTTACTTAATAAAAAATATCCTAAAATGACCAAAATACCCCCACACTCAAATATCTCACAAACGATCCGAAAACCCGATAAAATATCACAACATTGAAAAATACCATATTTTCAGATAAAAGTCGAAAATAAAATAAAATAATAATATAATAATCAAACGACTCGATTAAATAAAACGCACACGAAAACTGGGTTGTTACAAAGGCCTCCAGAGAAAATTTTTCATCTGGGCATGAGCCAATACTTCAAAACATGTTTCAAGAAGCTCAAAAGGTCCTCATAAGTCCATTCATCAGTTCAAAATAGCCTTAGGGGATGCATTCATAAAAAATCAGGAATTAGGGTTTTGACCCAATTCAATCCCCAAGTTGACTTTTGGATCAAGACATGAGCCAAGACCTCAAGATATGCTTTAAGGACCTAAAATACATCATGTTGATCCATTCACAAGACTAAATTGGTTCAAAGAACTTGGTTCACAAGCAATGCAAGGATTCAAATTCATCTGGACCACAAACTAGGGTTTTTGAGAAAAAGTCAACCATGCCTTTGACTTTTGACCAATACATGATCTCAAACCTTGCGACATGATTCAAGACACTCTAAAACACCTATGGAATCCATACATTAGGTTCAATTTAGCCCAAGGACTTGATTTCATAAAGGATCACAAAGTTCAAAATTCATCTGATATAAAAAGTCAACTGTGACCAAAATCAAGTTTGACTTTTGAGGTTTTTTTGACAAACATGGCCTCTCCAAGTAAAAAAACAATGTTAGCTAATGATTTGGACCATGGTCAATAAAAAAAAATCAAGAAAAGTGAGGTTACTTACAAAAAGGGTAACCTTGAGAAACTTGAAATTTCACTAAGTTATGAAAAAAAGTGATTTCAACCCTAATTTGTGACCAGATGAATTTGAGCTCCAATGAACTTATAATGAGACCATATTGCACTTGATTCTTGATAAGGAGAAGCCTCTTGAGTGTATGTAAGCTTGATGGGTTGATGATCATTTCAAAACATTGGCTGATCATGTGAAGCTTCTCTTGATTCTCTTGAGCAAAACCCTAATTTGATGAAGCAAAAACAAGGAACAAACTTGAACAAATGTTAGGGTTAGCAATGTAATGTGAAATGCTTCCTAGAATGGTGATGAAATCTAGGGTCAAAATTTGGGGTATGACATGTGGCATTTATAGGATGCATTGAGGTGGCATGAACATACTATTAGAGCAAGAGTTGTCTCTGCATGTCATCTCTATGTTTTGATGATAAAAATGGGTATTTGTGAAAGAACTATTTTATGTTCTAATGTGTGTTGTGTGCAGATCATAATCATAGAAGATATCAGATCCAACAAACACTAGCAAGATATGCGTAAATTATCATATGCAAGTTACTATGTGTAAGACAAGTCGCAAGAAGCAAGTATGCTTCTGTATCTGATCATATTCAGATAGATCCAAGGATGCCGATATTGCTATTGCAATGCTCTTGTGGATGCTACTCTGAAAGTGGTTATGACTCTGAAGATAAAGATGCTTCTGTAGAGTTAATCTTGTGGAGAACTGAAGTGCTGAAGATTCTCATGACTTGAAGTTCTGAAGGTTGAAGGCTCTGAAGACCAAGTGAAGAAAGACTCTGAAGACTGAAGTATTCTGAAGATTATGGTTCTAAAGGTCAAGTGCTGAAGACTCTGAAGACAGCGTTCTGAGTGAACAAGGTTCTGAAGATTCTGAAGACTTGAAGCAGTGAAGATAATGGGTTTCAAGACAAGTGTTGAATCTCTGAAGACAGATTCCTAATGGACAAGTTCTGAAGACTGAAGACTTGAAGTTTCTGAAGACCCGTTATAAAGTCTCTACTCTTGCTTCAATTAATTACCATCAGAAGCCTCTGAAGATTTGAAGACAAATGTTACCGTTAGCAATGACTGTACACCGTGCTAAAAATATCTATCCCATCACATCTTCTACAGTAAAAAGAAGATATGCCAGTACAACTTTCATCATTGCATAACGACTCTTTTCAAACAGCCAAACAGCCCTTCAACGGCTATAATTTACTTGGCTATTTAAAGGAAAGGAGAATGCGCTTCTAAAGGTGTCGGTGTGATGATAGCCGCAACGATCAGTTATCGTTGTTACACTTAACACTTAAATCTATCACATTAACACATGACCATTGTTGTTGAAGCTCAAAGATCATCATTCAACACAACAACAATCAATTGGAACAAAAGTTGTTGATGAACAAGACAACATTACAATCAGTCAAAGTCATCAACTAACTTCATCATCTGAGCTACATTGAAGATCTGAAGCAAGGAATTGTTGCTCAAAGCTTGCTCAACAAAGAAGATGAAGAAGATCTACAAGATGTCATCAAGCTGTCAAATCAACATACATCTTTATAGAACAAAAAGATAGCAAGGAGTTGTTGCTCATATCTTGCTAGAACACTAAGTGTTCATTTGTACTTAAAATTAGGAGTTATCTGCTTGTTAAGAAGCATCAATGTAATCTCCATAACAATTAATTCTATGTGAATTAGGATTCCTCAAGTGATCAGTGTGGTCGGAGACTTGAGAAGACAATGGCTTGGTGTCATTGTGGAAATCCTGAAATATGGTCAATGATAGTCATATCTCAAAGAGGATCAAGTGTGAATCAGACTCTTGTGAGATCACTGATGGAACTCATTGAAAATCCTGGAAGAATGGTCAGTAAACGTTATATCTGTTGAATCGGATCCCTGAACGTTTAGCTGTGGAAATCCTAATAGTAGATCTTGCGAGATTGGAACCTATTGGGTCAATGTTCGTTATATCCATTAACTTGGATCCCTGAACGGTTCATTGTGGGTTAGTCATAGTTGCGGTTGTACAGGTTGTTAGTCGCCGGCGTTAGTTCGTGCATCTGTAATCTGTGTTTGATTATAGTGGATTAAGTCCTTGTGTTCAAGGCGAAATCACCTTGGAAGGGTGGACTGGACTAGCTTGGGAATGGCCCAAGTGAACCAGGATATATCGTGTGTTCTTTACTCTTGCTTATGCTTTGAATTATTGTTTATGTTTCTGTATCTATTATCAGAACCTTGCATGGCAAGTCAGAACCTTGCAACATATCTCTGATAAGCTTCCGCATTGCAAATCTGATTCAAGCATCGCTTATTCAGATTCTCCTTGCTGCTTATGCTTTATGCATAGCACAATCTGAATGACGAATAGCAAGTCAGAGTCTCTCAACGCAACTCTGAATGTCTCTTAGCGCGTTAACGATAAGAGTCTAAAAATATGTTAAAAGTTAAAAACACAATTCTAACCCCTCCTTTCTTGTGTCTTTCTCGCACCTTCAATTGGTATCAGAGCTCCGGTTCTGTCATTGATGGATATCAAATAATTAACAGTGTCAAAAAAATATCCAGATATGGTGTGTAGAAATACTCTGGGTAAGATTTCAATTCACTTACAATTTTAGTATCAGTTCAGAAGATGACTGTGTACTAAATTATAATCAAATAGATTACCGGAGCAAATCACTGATTCTTGAAGTTTTGCTGTCGCCAACAACGAAATCTTCCTCTCTAAAACTTAAAGAGGAGATTGAAGAATCAGTTGACAAGATAGATTCATCAGATAAGAAGTATTATATGTTGAATGCCTATCGTAGAAAATACGTTTGGATAAACAATGTACTTGCTCAAGATTGAATCATCAAAAAACAAGAAATCTTGTTTGCTGAAGATTAGTTCTTCATGAGTTTCTGAGATGTTTTCAAGAAACGGATTAGTCCACCCTTGACTTTCTCATTTAGAGCTCATTAAGAATTTCTTCATGTAAAGAAGAAAGATTGTTGTTCTATGATTTTGAACTTCAGTATGGAGTCTGCCGAAGAAACCAGAAAGCTGAAGGATCCAAACTCTTATAAGTGATTCAACATCTTATGCTTAACTGATCAAGCAGTTGTAAGATTCAATGGAGAATTAAATATTGTTT
Organism: Lathyrus tuberosus; assembly: GCA_022829125.1. Taxonomy (NCBI): domain Eukaryota; kingdom Viridiplantae; phylum Streptophyta; class Magnoliopsida; order Fabales; family Fabaceae; genus Lathyrus; species Lathyrus tuberosus. The sequence goes on along the minus strand of JALAZF010000005.1, from coordinate 17,939,479 downwards.
CCCTAAGGAACTTTGCAGAAAACTAAAGAATTTTCAGAAAAAGGGAATCTAGTAATTCTTCAGGTATCTGAGTCAGGATTATTCCTAAGCATTGATTGTAATAACATAGACAATTAAGTTAACTTATGATTCTATCTCAGTTGAATCAACGAAAATTTGTCGGAATGTTATCTGGTATTCCTGTCAGAGGTTCAGGTGGAAATCATAAAGATGCTTGACTAGATGCTAAGACAATGGTCATCTACTCGAAGCCAAAAAGGATTTAAGTCTCTAATGTTTTTCGAATAAAGAAATCAGTATACATTCCTTTCAGAAGCAGATATATTGTCAATCCATGATGGACTAACTCTAAATAAGTTAGATCAGCACTGCTAGAACAAGAGTGTCATGCCAAATATGTCATGTGTTACTCACGGGTTTTGATGATACTTGTATCTGAACAAGCTCTGCATCTGTTCGAAGAAACAAGATGTTATGAGATGTCAATAAATTCTCTCTAGCACATAATATCTCAGCAGTTTATGCTCAAGCTAAAGAATTACTGATCTTTCAAAAGCAAGCATTGGCTTAAAAGAGACCTTGATGGAAGAAAGATGTTCTGTTGGTCAGAATATCTGTATCTGAAGATTGCTCTCAGAAGTCAGATGAATGGCTCCAAGCTGAAAAAGGGAAAAGATCATCTGAAGAGAAGATTAAGTCTAGAGATCCGAGTTCAGAAGACATCGATACTCTTCAACATCAGATCACTCTGAAGGAAGCAGAAGCTCAGGGTCAGAATGGAAAGCACTCAGATGAAGTATCATGGAAAGGATTTCAGACTCTCTAAGGTATGCTTCTTCTTAACTATGACTAATTAAATAATAGTGCAAGTCCAAACTAAAAATTGTCTAGTAGGTAAAAATATTAATGATCTAAAATATTCTCTCTTTCAAAGAAAAATCTTTTGATCAAATCTCTAGATAATATGCTTGCACTCAACGTACCTCAGTCATAATTGCTAATCTTGAATATTTGTGATATCTAAATAATAGGATCTCCAATGCGTGTAACCTTGGTTTTGCCTTAAATTATTCGCATCTACTAACCAGGCGTGATTATAAACTGACAAACTAAGATTCGCCTTCTTAATAGTAAATTATTCTTTGATTACCTCTATGTTTGTGCATTTATTAGACATATCTTCTTGAAACTAGGCAATGTGCCTCCCTGTTTTCACTCCTAGTTAATGTTTTTCAAAGCCACTCTTACATATGCATTGATTGCGACTCCTGTCAAGAATTAATTAGAAAATCCTATGCGTGATCTCTTGGTTTTTCAAAGACTGAGAGACTGTTAGACTTAGTGCTAGTATCCGTCCTTTACCCTACTCCATATCTTGTCTATAGTATATGATATGATGAACATATCATTTGGAGTCACAAGCATTTAATAACTCACTCTATTCATTGCCTATTTAAGGCACCATATTTACTTCTCCATTCATCCGTCCAGCTCATCTCAATTAGTCTCTCTCTCTCATACCCTCTCACCTTCAGAATGTCTAACTCACATCCAAAAGCTGCTAAGGGTGAAATCTCTGAGTTAAAAGTTCTAAATGAACTTACCTTTAACGCCAGTTCTCTCAAAGAACTTGGTATTTTAAGAACCTCGTCTGAGTTACAATGTCAGAAATGGGAAGGTTATCTCAACATGCTTCCAGGCCTCATTTACACTGACTTAGTCAAAGAATTCTGGGCAAATGCTGGTGTCTTTTTAAACGCGTATAATCAACACATCATTCAGTTATTCATCTCCGGAATCCCTGTAGTGATTAATCCCTCTGTCATTGCACAAGCCATCAAATGTAATGAAATCAGTGATACCACTGAAGATTTCAAAGAAAGAAATATCTTCAATGATCTCATTCACAAAATTAATTGTGGTAATGGTCCTTCCAACTATGCCTCCACACTCACTCCATCAGCTAAAGTCTGGCATAAGATTATGGTAACAAACTTACGACCTAGAGAAATAGGAGCAGGATTACTGTCCCACTCGGACCGATTATTTATTTTCCTTCTGATATACAGAAGAAGAATAAACCTTCCTCAAACCATGTTCAATCACTTGCAAGAACAAATCCTCTTATCTAAAGATAAGTCCTCCTCTAGTATTCCTTATGGAAGAGTCATATCTCGTGTCCTTGAGATTCAAGATGTGATCACTAGGTTAGAAAACATTGGGGAAACCGAAGAATGTTCACCTATGAATTATGTGGGATTCTCTGGGAATCCCTGAAGGATCATAGAATAGGGTTACGGTTATTTTGCTCTCTGTTTTGTTGCCTTATCTTTTGCACTATGTATTATCTTCAAGATTATGAATGAAATATCCTTTGAATCTAAAATCATGAATGGTTTTACTTTAGGATTTTATTCTTCAGAAGAATTGCATTATCATACTCTAATAAGTATTCTTACTTGATCTGACCATGAAAAGAAACATGTCATCAAAGTTGATTAATACGTATCTTAATGATTGTACATCAACTACTAACCATTGCGTAGTTATGAACTGACTAAATAAGAATAGGAACGCATATGCTCAACCCTATATCTGTGTACTTTCTCGTAAGCAATAAGTTCTCTGTTGTGACATCACACAAGTAATCAAGTACCACTCACCAGTATGCATTTATTGTAAGTTTTGACTTCAGTCAAAAAGTAGATAAAGAAATCGTATGTGTGATCCTTTGATTAAAAGAGTATTATACTTTGTGCTTATCCTTGTCTTTTACACTATTCATACCTACTCTCGTATCTAGGTAATAATGAATCGGTCTTTTTAAGTCACTCTCGGTTATTAACCCATTCACTCTAGTCTCTTATGTTGCCTATTTAAAGTCATATCTCATTCCTGTATTTCGTCACTGTCTTTTGTTCAAAACCTTCTCAGAATCCGAAAAACACCAAGAATGACTCCAAGAACCTTTCATGGCAATGATGATCTCTTAGAGGTTATCAATGAAAAGCGACCAAATCTAGCAGATGCTAAACAAGACTTTCTTCTTGGGATGCATTTTCAAAATTGGAATGGATACCTGTCTATGTTAAGAGGTTCAATATATACAAACATCTTAAAATCCTTTTGGATCAATGCCTCTGCCAGTAGTGATGGTCTGTCTATCTCTTCAAACATCTATGGTCTTCCAGTTTCCTTCAACTCTACAAACATTGCTGAAGCCATTAACTGTCCCAAAGGGGGTATCACAACCCATCACGACTCCATCCGATGCACTTCCAATGCTGAAATGCATCACATGTTTGACAAAGGCTCTGTCTTTGAACCCACAAATCCAGAAAAACTTCTGCCTACTGCAAAAGGATGGTTTAAGTTCATTTTGACAAATCTTTTCCCTCGCAATATTAATAAAGATTTTCTGTATCATGATGATAAGCTTCTCATCATGTGTCTTCTTAAGCCAACCTCTATAGATCTGTCCCACGTAATCTTTGATCATCTTAAAGAATCAATCCTTCTGTCAAGAACTATGAACAAATCGTTTATTCCCTATGGAAGAGTCTTATCTAAAGTCCTCTTCAGAGCAGGAATCGTGCAAACGATTTGCAGAGTTAGAGGTGGTCCAGACACTGCTCTTGATAGAAAATTTTATGAAACCTTCGACAACAGATGGTTCTCATAAAATAAGATGACTGTTTGTTAGAACTAGGCTAAGTTATCAGTCTGTAATGTTTTTTGTTGTTGTTGTTCATACCTTGTATTTATGATTAGTGAAGTATGTGTTACTTTCTGTTCTATTTTTGAACTATCCTTTGCTCATACCTGCACTGCTCTATCTTCTGTATTGAATGAAATTAACTCTAACTTTTTAATGATGTCAAAAAGGGAGAGAAAATAGAATATATGATTTTGAATATATGATTTTGATATATGTTAAAAGAATGCTAAACATCAACTCTGATGTCAAATGCGTTCTTAACACTAATGATTGTTTGATGTTTAACCGAGGAACTCTGAACAAGTTCACTAGAAATTTTTAGAACAGGTTAAATGGGAAGAACTATATTAAAAGTTCTTATGAACTATTGTTCGTATTATCGAAGTTGTACACTTCGTGAACATGTGTTCAGAATCAGATTGACCCAGTACTGTTTAGAAGTTGAGAACTTTCTGAAAGTCAAAGTTATCGTGATTCTTGTTTCACTTTGTTTAGAAGTTGTAAGCTGTCTAAGAATATAATATTCAGAACATAAGAATCAGAAGAAGAAATCTTCCTGAAAGCAGTCAAGACAAAGTCTACAATTCAAGATGCTTTTCAAAAGAGCTGAGCAAATCAGAAGCCAGAGACTGTCTGAAGATCTGGATAGAAGATCCAAGAAGAAGAAGTTCTGACAAATCATGAATTCAACTCAGTAGAAAATGAATTGGTATCATACTAAGTCTATAGTTGGTATCAGATTCAGAATCAAGCTTCGATTGATCACAAAAATATGTCAATCTGATCAAGAATCAAGTTGTGATCTTCCAACGAGTTCTGATAGAAACATGGTTCTGAGATGAAGGCCTGTTGTCGAGTCAAACTCTGAAAAGTCAAGATCTTAAATGATGATCAGAACCAGTATGACCAAATCATGAATCTGAAGATCATCAAGTCTAAAACCCACAAGGAGTTTATTATGTCAAAAGACAAGTTCAAATCTGATAAATAGCGTGGCTAAGTTATTAGAAGAGAATTGTTCTATCTATGTGCTAAAATGATTCTGCTGAAAAGTAGAAATTGCTTCAGAAGACTCTGAAGATTATGAGCTCTAATACGACGACCAAAGGAACTAAGTTCTAAAGATCTGAAGACAGAAGTTCTGTTGAACAAGTCCAGATGCTGAAGACCTTTGTCTCCTTAAGACAGATAGGGAAGTAGTCATTCTCTATTCTATGTTCTGACATCTCAAATTGTTATTTTGTGAGCCTTTGGATCAGATAAGATTCTAGACGATCACAAATAAAATTTTGGGGTTAACACATCCAGGGGGAGCTATTGTTCTGGACTCTGAATATGTTATGTTTGGTGATTACCTTGTATAAAATGTTCAATTAAAATACATGGTTTTGTCATCATAAAAAAGGGGGAGATTGTTAGAGCAAGAGTTATCTCTGCATGTCATCTCTATGTTTTGATGATAACAACGGGTATTTGTGAAAGAACTACTTTATGTTCTAATGTGTGTTGTGTACAGATCATAATCATAGAAGATATCAGATCCAACAAACACTAGCAAGATGTGCGTAAATGATCATATGCGAGTTACTATGTGTAACACAAGTCGCAAGAAGCAAGTATGCCTCTGTATCTGATAATAATCAGATAGATCCGAGGATGCCGATATTGCTGTTGCAATGCTCTTGTGGATGCTACTCTGAAAGTGGTTATGATTGTGAAGATAACGAAGCTTCTGTAGAGTTAATCTTGTGGAGAACTGAAGTGCTGAAGATTCTCATGACTTGAAGTTCTGGAGGCTGAAGGCTCTGAAGACCAAGTGCAGAAAGACTCTGAAGACTGAAGTGTTTTGAAGATTATGGTTCTAAAGATCAAGTGCTAAAGACTCTGAAGACAGCGTTCTGAGTGAACAAGGATCTGAAGATTCTGAAGACTTGAAGCAGTGAAGATAACGGGTTTCAAGACAAGTGTTGAAGCTCTGAAGACAAATTCCTAATGGACAAGTTCTGAAGACCCAGTTATAAAGTCTCTACTCATGCTTCAATTAATTACCATCAGAAGCCTCTGAAGATTTGAAGACAAATGTTACCGTTAGCAAAGACTGTACACCGTGCTAAAAAGATCTATCCCATCACTTCTTCTACAGTAAAAAGAAGATATGCCAGTATAACTTTCATTATTGCATAACGACTCTTTTCAAATAGCCAAACAACTCTTTAACGACTATAATTTACTTGGCTATTTAAAGGAAAGGAGAGTGCGCTTCTGAAGGTGTCGATGTGATGATAGCCGTAATGATCAGTTATCGTTGTTACACTTAACACTTAAAGCTATCACTATTAACACACGACCGTTGTTGTAGAAGCTCAAAGATCATCATTCAACACAACAACAATCAATTGGAACAGAAGCTGTTGATGAACAAGACAACATTACAAATCAGTCAAAGTCATCAACTAACTTCATCATCTGAGCTACATTGAAGATCTGAAGCAAGGAGTTGTTGCTCGAAGCTTGCTCAACAAAGAAGATGAAGAAGATCTACAAGATGTCATCAAACTGTCAAATCAACATACATCTTTGTAGAATAAAAAGATAGCAAGGAGTTGTTGCTCATATCTTTCTAGAACACTAAGTGTTCATTTGTACTTAAAATTAGGAGTTATCTTCTAATTAAGAAGCATCAATATAATCTCCAGAACAACTAATTCTATGTGAATTTGGATTCCTCAAGTGATCAGTGTGGTCGGAGACTTGAGAAGACAATGACTTGGTGTCATTGTGGAAATCCTGAAATATGGTCAATGATAGTCATATCTCAAAGAGGATCAAGTGTGAATCAGACTCTTGTGAGATCACTGATGGAACTCATTGAAAATCCTGGAAGAATGGTCAGTAAATGTTATATCTGTTGAATCAGATCCCTGAACGTTTAGCTGTGGAAATTCTGATAGTAGATCTTGCGAGATTGGAACCTATTGGGTCAATGTTCGTTATATCCATTAACTTATATCCCTAAACGGTTCATTGTGGGTTAGTCATAGCTGCGGTTGTGCAGGTTGTTAGTCACCGGCGTTATCCCGTGCATCTGTAATCTGTGTTTGATTATAGTGGATTAAGTCCTAGTGTTCAAGGCGAAATCACCTTGGAAGGGTGGACTGGACTAGCTTGGGAATGGATCAAGTGAACCAGGATATACTGTGTGTTCTTTACTCTTGCTTATGCTTTGAATTATTGTTTATGTTTCTGTATCTGTTTTCAGAACCTTGCATGGCAAGTCAGAACCTTGCAACATATCTCTGATAAGCTTCCGCATTGCAAATCTGATTCAAGCATCGCTTATTCAGATTCTCCTTGTTGCTTATGCTTCATGCATAGCAAAATCTGAAGGACGAATAGCAAGTCAGAGTCTCTCAACGCAACTCTGAATGTCTCTTAGCGCATTAACGATAAGATTACCAAAATATGTTAAAAGTTAAAAACAATTCAACCCCCCCCCCCCCCTTTCTTGTGTCTTTCTCGCACCTTCACATACACATACCAGTCCAAATGACTCAAGCCTTAGCCAAAAATCATAAGACGTAAACCTGCAAAGTTTGGCTCAAGTCAATGGCTAGAGGGGACTTTGAACACCTAGCCATATCCATTGGACAATAGGGTGATCCAGCTCCCATTCACTATTCCTTGCAAAACAAACTTCCTCTACTATAAATAGAGGTCATAGTTGGTTGATCAAACCACACCAAAACATCAGAATACATGTTTTCCACCATTTCCCTCTTGAACCTCAAAAATCCATTTTTCATAGAAATGAGAATCGTGTTTTGAAATAGAGAGCAATTCAGCTCAAACCAATGGTCCTAACACCTCACATACATCATATATGAATGATCTAAACACTTGAACAACATCTGTAAGACCAGATTCATCAAGTTCATACTTCATTCCAAAGCCATCTGCGGTTGGAGTCGTGCCCACCAATCCAGGGGTTTTCAATCCATTCCAAGCATCTCAACACACTACTTGAGGTCCAAGCATCTCAACACACTACTTGAGGTCTTAATTATTTCCAAAAATTAATTTCTCTCTCATTTTTAATCTTTTTCAAATGATTTTTTAAATATAAATCCTTTACATGTTTAAATATTTTATTCCACAAAAAAAATCAAAAAAATATTTTTATTTGATATATTTTTGAATATTTTTAAAAAAAAATTTTAATTTGTTTTTAAACATTTTAAATAATTTCTTTTTCTTGATTTTTCAAAACCAATTTGATTTTTAATCATCATGTGAATAAAAATTCATTTTTCGAACTTTAAACATAATTCATAACATGTTTATTGAATTTTTTTTGATATTTTTTTATAACTTTTTATTTATTTTTTCTTCGAAAAATATCTTTAAAAAATGAAATAAGGATTTTCTTTGATTTGATCTTTCAAAACTTCATTTCAACACTCATGGGCCTCTATTAGAGTGTAAGACCTAACCCCCTATGTATATAAATAAATTTTGGGCCTCTGCTAGAGTATAAGTCCCACAACGTCTTTCCGTATTGCAACGCGATCACACTTTTCAAAATAAGTCATCTGGGCCTCTCCTTGAGTATAAGCCTCAATATTTTGTACATAAACTTTGTTTTAAATAATAAACAACCTCCATGGGCCTCTCCTTGAGTTGTAAGCCTCATACCTCTGTTTTCAAAATCATCTGTCTGTTTTAAAACTGCTTGAAAACATCTGGGCCTCTCCCCGAGTATAAGACCCAATATTATTCTTTCATTCAAAAAATTACATTATCTTGGGCCTCTTAATAGAGTGTAAGTCCCCTCCTTTTTCCTTTTTTAATAAAAAGAAGATTCAAATCACACTGGTACTAAGAGGAACATTATTCCTGGTGAAACTGCTCTTAGACCACTTGGGCCTCTCTTTGAGTTATAAGCCCCAAACACTTTCTTTTCAATTCATTCAAATAACAAAAACATTTCTTTTAATTCAAATTCAAATTCAAAGTTTTCTCAAAACTTTCTTCAATTTCTCAAAACCCTAATCATACAGTGATAATCAATACAACCAATCACGATACACTTAGGCCGTTGTCCAAAGAATAAGACCCATCACCTTTTCAATGCATACTTGTTTATATACCTGTTAAACCACTTATCTGTATATACTTGTGCATACCTATCTAGAGTTCCCTCAGCAGTTAGGTCATCCTCAGTTCACACTTAGGTAGAACAGTAGGATACTTATAACTTAGTTCAATCAACTAGTTTATACTTATACAAAGAAATTCATTTCCTCAGAGAGGATTAATTCCCGGTGAAACCTCTTTTGAATTTCTTCAAACCTTAGAACTGTTCAGCAAAGAAAGGATTAATTCTTGGTGAAACCTTTCTTGAACTTCTCTTAGGCTTGGATCCACCAGGCTTCTTAAAAGTTCCCCACAACCTCCTCTTGAGCTTAGTACAAGGACCCACAGGCTTCCTAGAAGCATCCTGTTAGCTCCTAATTTCGACGCTACGTGATTTCAAACGATTTGGCTTTAAAGGAAGTTACTCTTTAAAATAATAAGATAAAGAAGAAGGCTTCGACTAGAAGGTATTCGACCATGTTTGTTGAAAGCTTGAGTCGAATATAATGATTTCAAGACTTCAAATATTTCTAAGTTCAAAGAGTCAATTCGACAGGATAAAACTGCTATGGATAATGCGCTGCAGTTACAACTAGATAGTGGAGGGAAGTTCTACTATTTGAATTTGAAAAGAGGACAGGTGGCGAAGATCCAGAAGTTGAAGACATGCGAAGTGACAAGTGGCATATTCTAGGAGTAAAACCGTCAGATGGTGGTTACTTTAGAGTATTATAAATAGGGTAGTCCTAGAGTTAGAATAGGTGGAAAAAATCATATTTGTACAAGTAACTCTATATTCAGTCAAAGTATCCAGTGTGTCGAGAAACAAGTGAAGTGAGAATGTACGTGATTGTAATCACCATTATCCTTTATTGCAATGCAATTTACTTTGAAGTTTCTGTTTTAGATTCTTTACTTTGAAGCCTTTTCGCAAACTTTTACCTTTCAAGTCATTTACAGTACCGAGTCTTTACTTTGCAGTTTTACATTAAAAAGTCTTTACTTTCAAACATTTACATTTCTGCATTTTAAGATCTTTTGCATTTCTTTCCAACATTTAACTCCAGTTTTTTCTACCAAACAGTTACATTCAACCTTTCTTTTCTTTGATGTATTGTTTGACTTAAACATTTCTTTGCGTTTTATCACTTTCACTTTCATTTCCAAACACGTTCTTTTATTTACATACACTGTTGAAATGTATACTTTGCCCACTTGTGAGATATTCTAAAATACACGTATAGCACATGTCCTAGGATCAATCTGATCGATCCTGTAAGTTACTAGAACTTTGTTGTTTTAGAAGATCAGCGGGACCGTGCTAAACGTGTCCAATTTTCAAGGTAAACAAATTGGCACGCCCAGTGGGACCGTGCTAAACGTGTGTTTGGAACTTTTAAATAACTGTCAAAAGGAAGTTTTATAACTGCCTTCTTAAATATTTTTGTTTCATTGGTCGAGATTGTGGCAAACTTTATTGTATGCACTTGAGAAGTGGAAAGGTAGCCAGTTCAAACGAATATAGACCAAAGAGAAGAAACACGAGGAGAATGGCATCTGGCCAAGGGAATTCGAATCCCAGTTCTGCTGGGACTAATCCTCAACCAAGCAGTTCAAGTATTCAGAACAGCACCATCAATCCTCAAGAATTGCCAAGAAGTATTGTGGCGCCAACTCCAGTTCCTTCGACAGGAGGGTCGACAGTGTTAACCATGGTGATAGAGCCAGCGTCTTCGACAGCGGGACCAGGGGCGACATACGTGAGGCCTTACACTCAGCCAGTCTTGGAGTACGTTGGCCCATCAGTGAAAAATCCTCAGACTCCGCCAGGAGGAAGTTCGACGTATAGGTAGTTTCCTCCCCCAGGATTTTCACAGCCTTTGCCTAGGAACCCAATCTATGGCATGCCAACGGTAATGATGCAGAATCTGCGTACTGCACCCCCAATATATTCAGAAAATGTGATATCTTCCCCTTTGCAGGAGTCAGGTTCTGGAATTAACATGGGTCAAAATAGCCAGTCCATAGGTTTGGGATATTCTGCTCAAGGACCCAACTTAACAAATGAGTTTGCAGCATATTTGAGGCAACAGATGGATGAGAGCAATATGCAAATGGTACATACTTTGTCTCAGACAATGGGAGAGATTTTCCAGCCCTTAATCCAGAATACTACTCAAACCAATCAAATGATGACGGTCCAGATGGCGCGTATAACAGAATTCATGGGAATGCCCGCTCCTGTTCAACACCAAAATCAAGGAGTCGAGAGGAGGGAGAACGCTCAACAAGTGAATCCAGAGTTGGTCGAACCGCCTAGGGAGGAGCCTCCTAGAAATCAAATACCAATACTTGAAGAGGAGGAACCAAGGATGGTGCTAGTAAACAGAAATCAAAACGCTGATCATGTGGTGAATCAGGTTCGACGCAACAATGTAGCAGCAAAGAACAATTTGGCAGCGATGGCCGAAAGAATAATGGCTCGAAATGGCCTGAATATGGGTTTTTCTAGGCCAAACTTTACTTCGCCTATAGTGGACTATATACTTCAAGCTGAATTGCCTCCCAGGACAAAAGTACCAAAGTTTACTAAGTTCTCAGGAGATACTACAGAATTTACCGTCGAACATGTGGCGCGCTACTTGATCGAAGCTGGTGAGATTGCGAATGATGAGAGTCTGAGGGTGAAGTATTTCCCTAGTTCCCTCACTAAAAATGTATTCACGTGGTTCACTACGTTACCATCTGGTTCGATTTGTAATTGGACCCAGTTAGAACATTTGTTCCATGAGCAATTTTACATGGGGCAGACTAAAATTAGTTTGAAAGAATTGGCTAGTCTGAAACAAAAGTTTAATGAGCCAATAGATGATTACTTGAATAGGTTTCGACTACTCAAGGCTAGGTGCTTTACACAAGTGCCTGAGCATAAGCTTGTCGAAATGGCCGCTGGTGGCCTTGATTACTCTATCAGGAAAAAACTGGACACCCAGTGTTTAAGGGATATGGCCCAGTTAGCTGACAGAGTTCGACAGCTAGAGCGTCTCAAAGATGAGAAAGCTAGGGTGAACAAAAACAAGAAGGTAGCTTACGTCGAATACCAGGAGGGCATCGAAGAATTGTATGACGAGCCTGTTAGATTCGACGAAAGTGAAATAGATCTTGCTGAACTTAAGCAAGGTCCTCCCTATTCTTGTAAATTATTAGTCCCTTCGAATGGAAAAAACCCCGTCGAAACCAAAAAGAATGATAGGTTCCCAAAGAAAACATACACTTTCGAAATCACTAAATGTGACAAAATTTTTGATTTGTTAGTTAAGGATGGTCAAATACTAGTGCCTCCTAGTGCTAAAATACCACCTTTGGAACAAAGAAAAAAGAGAGGCTTTTGTAAATACCATAATTATTTGGGTCATAAAACTTCTCAATGTTTTCTTTTCAGGGATCTGGTGCAGAATGCTATTACAGAAGGCAGACTCAAATTTGGGGAGAAGATTAAGACCCAGATGAAAATTGATACCAACCCTCTTGAAGTAGCTGAAGCAAATTACACAGATCCCGAAGAGGTTAACATGGTTGAACTAGTGGAGGAATCTGACAATAGTTCAGATAGTGTTAACACCAACGAAGCTCTTGGCAGAAGTGCCACAGTGGTGGAGGTTACTGAGGACCTTACCAATGATGTTGTGTTCATTAGAGAAGTTGAGGAAGTGGATGGATACCAGCTTGAGCATTTGATATGTATGGCTGTTGAACACTACTTTAGCATATCTTCTGAAGTTCAAAGGTTCGACGCTGAGGCTACAGTCGATATCCATGCTGAAGCTGAAGCATCAAAATTGCAGATGGTGACGAAAGAGACTGCTGACCATTTCAGACAGATGGATGAGGCTGCTGAGGGCCTTGATGTCAACTTCTCCAAAATGCGCTTAAAAGATGAAATTGACATAAACATGCTCGAAGTGACTAACGGACAGGCCATGGATATTGATGAACAGGTTCGCCAAGAAGACTGCAACAAGTTGGCTTACCCTAGAGAAGATGAAACTATTGTTGATTTTCTCCACAGGTGCCAGGGGAAGAACTCTGAAGTCATGTTGTGCCCTCGATGCAGTGTTATCTTCGACAAGGAAGCTGCTCATAGCATCCAAGCGGGGAAAGAAGCCAAATCTGGACATGAGAAAAAAGCTGCTCAAAGGCCAGGGCATTTCGACCCAAGGAAAGCTACTCAGAAACAATATGGCCAAAGGCCACAAATGCCAAGGGCTAAGCAGGCTACTTTCAAGCCTAGCAGTGATGTACCAACTGGAAAGTGGGTCAAACCGGTGGAAGCACCAGGGAAAGGAAAACAGAGATGGAAGAATTTCGACGTGGCTAGAGGTTCTTCAATTGAGTACCGGAAAGAATTCAAGTCCTCCAACAAAGATGCCTATATTTCTGAGAATTACAAAGGAAAAAATCCTATGTCCAGGTCCCAGTGGAGAAAGGAACAGAGACGAAGGAAGGCTTTGAGAGAGGCTCAGGCCAAAGACTTGACTGAGACTAGTAGCAATGTTCTGCCTGCCAGCAATAAAGGTGTTGGGACGAAAATAAAAAACCAGGTGCCTGTGGGGCGAAGGTTGTTTTCTGACAAGAAAGAAGAAGCTGAGAGGTTTGCAGTCGTAGCAGCTGAGGACGAAGATTCAATTCACACTTTGATTCCGACTCCGATGCCTCTTTAAACATCATTGTCAATGTAGTCTCAGTAATGCCAAGAGAATATGATAGAATAACTGAGGTGGAAAACTTGGATGCTAACGCTGAGGCTGAAATGACAGCACACCAACCTGAGTGCTACTATGTGATGAACAATGACTGTGTCGAAGAACAGAATACTTTCTTTGAACGACCAACTGAGGCCATGAAAGGGCACGTGAAACCTCTGTACATTACAGGGAAAGTAGAGAATGTGGCTGTGAATAAGATCTTGGTGGATTGTCGGGTTATTGTCAATTTAATGCTTTCTACTAAGTAAGATTGGTAAATTCGACACTGATCTTAAACCCCACAACATGGTCCTTTCTAACTATGAAGGGAAGATTGGGACCACTCTAGGTGTCTTATAGGTTGATTTGACTGTGGGTACAGTAACAAGACCTACCTTGTTTATGGTAGTCAAAAGCAAAGCTAACTACAACCTTCTGCTGGGAAGGGAGTGGATCCATGGCATTGGAGCAGTACCTTCATCAATGCACCAACGAATAACCATTTGGAGGCCTGATGGCATAGTTGAAAACATTGAAGCTGATCAAGGTTACTTTAAGGTGCATGTTAATCATGTTGATGGTGTTGAGTTCGACAAAAACTTGGCGCATATTGTGCCTTGTACTCCAGCAGAATTTGATTTCACCCCAGATGACCATGCCTTCTGCTCATTACACTTGCACCCAGTGGAGGGATTTCGATGGGACAAAGAGGTCATAAGGGAAGAAGGCAATGTTCCATACTATGGGCTGCCTGAAGTAGACCCCATAGGCTAGGGAAGTGAATTCAGTAACAATGACTGAATTCGACACACTACAAAGAATTTCGGCCTATGTGGCCGAATCTAAGTTACAAGCGGCCTTGGAGGCTGCACACAATCACATGGCTATTGAAGCCACAACTCAGATTTATGGAGTAGGCCCTGGTAAGGACTTTGAACATGAACCACCTGATGGGTCTCAAATCGAAGACCAAAACCAAAGGCTTGATGCTATCTATGATAATGAGCCTTTAGGTTTTGAAAAGGATCCACTGTCAGACAATATTAAAATGCTGGCGCAAGATCCTTTGGAAGAAATTGACTTGGGTGAAGGGGGAGTAAAAAGGCCTACTTATATTAGTGCTAGTCTCGACCCACAACTCAAAGTCGAAATGGTCCAACTATTGAAGGAATTTAAGGATTGCTTCGCTTGGGACTATGACGAAATGCCTGGTTTGAGAAGAGATCTTGTCGAACATAAGTTGCCAATCATACCTGGGAAAAAGCCAGTCAAGCAAAATCCAAGACGGTTTGCCCCAACAATCCTTTCCAAAATCAAAGAGGAAATTGAAAGGCTACTTAGATGCAAGTTCATCCGTACAGCTAGGTATGTCAAATGGCTAGCTAATATTGTACCAGTCATTAAAAAGAATGGTTATTTAAGGGTTTGTATAGATTTTAGAGATCTAAATTCTGCAACCCCTAAGGACGAATATTCTATGCCTGTGGCAGAAATGTTGATTGATTCTGCTGTAGGACATGAATACTTGAGTATGTTGGATGGTTATTCTGGTTATAACCAAATATTCATTGCTGAGGAAGATGTCCCAAAAACTGCTTTTCGATGTCCAGGGGCATTAGGCACTTATGAATGGGTAGTGATGCCTTTTGGTCTAAAAATGCTGGGGCAACTTACCAGAGAGCAATGAATTTGATTTTTCATGATTTTATTGAGACTTTTATGCAAATCTATACTGATGATATTGTTGTTAAGTCTTTTTCAGGAAGAGGTCATTTAAACCATCTTCGACATTCCTTTGAAAGGATGAGAAAGCATGGTCTGAAAATGAATCCTCTCAAATGTGCTTTTTGTGTGCAGGTAGGGGATTTCTTAGGCTTTGTGGTCCACAAGAAGGGGATCGAAATTAACCAGAATAAAACCAAAGCCATTATGGAAGCATAACCGCCATCAACAAAGAAGGAATTGCAGTCTCTCTTGAGCAAAATAAATTTCTTAAGGAGATTTATATCCAACTTATGTGGGAAAACGCAAGCCTTTTCACCATTGCTTCGAGCTAGCAAGGATGGGTTCGACTGGGGGCAAGCTCAACAGGAAGATTTCGACAAGATCAAAGAGTACCTGAGTCACCCCCTATTCTCTCACCACCTTGTGGCAATAAGTGTATGAGATTGTACATAGTTGCGTCAGATAGAACTTTAGGGAGCATGTTAGCTCAAGAGGATGATGATGGTGTCGAAAGGGACGTCTATTGCCTTAGTAGAGTTTTAAATGATGCAGAAACTAGATATAGCATGATTGAAAAATTATGTTTATGTTTGTATTACTCTTGTACCAAATTGAAGCATTATATAAAACCAGTTGATGTTTATGTTTCTTCTCGTTATGACGTTATTAAACATATGTTGTCCAAACCTATTTTGCATAGTCGAATTGGAAAATGGGCATTAGCATTAACTGAATATTCTTTAACTTATAAGCCTTTAAAAGCTGTTAAAGGACAAGTAGTGGCAGACTTTATAGTTGACCATTCTATAAATGAGACCCCTCTGAACTATCTTGATGTGGAACCTTGGAAGTTATATTTCGACGGGTCGAGCCACAAAGATGGGCCAAGCATAGGAGTGCTTGTTATTTCTCCTAATAAAATTCCAACAACACTTAAGTATAAAATCGAAGGCCGTTGTTCTAACAACGAAGCTGAATATGAAGCTTTAATTGCTGGACTTGAAGTATTGTTGGAATTGGGGGAAACTCATGTCGAAATAATGGGAGATTCAGAACTGGTCATAAAACAAGTTACCAAGGAGTACAAGTGCATAAAAGAAAACTTGATTATGTACTTTGTAGTTGTGAATCGACTGTTGAAAAAGTTCGACGCAGTTAGTTTTCGACACATCCCTAGACTGGAAAACCAGGTAGCTAATGACTTGGCTCAGATTGCATCAGGGTATAAAGTTTCGAAAGACAAATTACAAGATGCAATCGAAGTCGAAGTCAGAGGAAGGGTGGTGTCAGTAGGATTAGCCCCGTCAGATTTGGAAGAAACTAAGCTTGGATACGCTGATGAAGATAATTTTGCAATCCTGGCAGTCGACAGCATAACTGACAAGGATTGGAGAAAACCTATAATGGATTATTTAAAGAATCCAATGCCTTTGACAGAAAGGAAAATCAAGTATCAAGCTTTAAGTTATGTCTTGTTGGGTAATGAATTATTCAAAAAGACTCCTGAGGGAGTATTGCTTAAGTGCCTCAGTGAGGCAGAGGCATACTTAGCCCTGTCAATTGTCCATAGTGGGGCATGTGGGGCACATCGGGTAAGCCATAAAATGAAATGATTGTTGTTTCGACAGGGCATGTATTGGCCTACCATATTAAAAGATTGTATTGAATTTGCTAAGGGTTGTCAGGAATGTCAAGTCCATGCTGGCATCCAACACGTCCCTGCAAGTGAGTTGCACTCTATAGTAAAATCTTGGCCTTTTAGAGGATGGCCTTTAGATTTGGTTGGAGAAATTCGACCAACATCATCAAAAAATCATAAGTACATTTTGGTGGGTATTGATTACTTTACCAAATGGGTCGAAGTTATCCCATTACCAAATGTTGATCAAGAAGATGTGATTTAATTTATCCAGAAACACATTATCTATAGGTTTGGAATCCCAGAGACAATTAGAACAGACCAAGGATCAATCTTCACTGGTCGAAAAATGCAAGAGTTTTCTAAAGAAATGGGTTTCAAGCTTTTAACATCCACACCTTATTATGCTCAAGATAATAGCCAAGTCGAAGCGGCAAATAAAGTAGTTATTGGGTTGATAAAAAAGCATGTGGGAAAAAGGCCAAGAAATTGGCATAATACATTAGACCAAATACTTTGGGCATGTCGAACATCCCCCAAAGAGGCAACTAATACTACCCCATTTCGACTGACTTTTGGTCATGATGCAGTTTTGCCTGTGGAAATTTATCTTCAATCCATAAGAATTCAAAGGCATCATGAGATTCCATCTGAATCTTATTGGAATATGATGCTTGATGAATTAGTAGATTTAGATGAAGAAAGACTCCATGCATTAGAGTTGCTGAAAAGGCAAAAGAAATGGGTGGAGAAGTCCTATAATAAAAAGGTCAAGAGTAAAACCTTTTCAGCAGGAGATCTAGTTTGGAAAGTGATCTTGCTTATGGATCGAAAGACCAGATCTTTAGGGAAGTGGTCTCCTAAGTGGGAAGGTCCTTTTCAAATTATTAAGGCGTTCAGTAACAATGCTTATGAGATTCAAGAGATTGAGGGTGATCTAAGAGTCTTAAGGGTAAATGGGAAATATTTGAAGAAATATAAGCCTATTTTACAAGAAATTCATATTAAGACGTAAGTTTTATTCAGATTATAAAAGCCAAGATAGGCCATGTGAGGCCAAAATGGCATACAAAGGGAAGAAAACAATTACAATAATATAAAACCCAGGAGAAAGATCATTCATAGTCTCTCCAATTGATAGAGTTGAGGAATACAACATAATCTTCGTCAGCTTCATCATCAGAGTTTGGTGCTTTGGAATGTCCTTTCCTGGGTACCTTCATCTTAGTTTCTCTCTTCTTGGCGCGAGATGTTGCTCCATTTGAAGTGTCATTGAGGGTAGTAGTTATTGCCCCAACTTTCTTTGTCTCCCCAGCCACCTTCTTGGTCATTGCCTTCTTTGAGGAAATACGCATGCTTGCTTCAGTAGGTGCAAAATGTCCCAAGAGTGAAGAGGGTTTTATAGAGGCAAGGCCTTGTAAGGATTGGCCAGTCAACGATGGGAATACGTGAAATTACCCTTGGAAGTATACCCTAGGGTTGCGCTATTAACATTCCTTTATGGAATAGAAACTTGTGTCGTTGGAACACTAAGCTGTTAAAAGCTGCGCTATTTTCATGATTTCCAAGAAAAGAGGCAGAGTACTTTAATTACAAAGATTAGCAAAGTTTAAGAGAAAATTTTGCAAGTAGAAGAGTTAATAGTAAACAGAAGGATTTAGATAAATGCCATAGGGCATTAAGATTGTCTTTACATAGGGCCTCAAAGGGGCCATAAAACATGATGAACAAAAAAGGGAACTACAAACAAGAAATCATAGGACAATCAGAAAGGGAGCTTCAACTTCAACTCAAGAAAGTTGACCTTGTGATTCTGAAGGCGTTTCTCACACAGAGCTTTGTTGAGTTTAGCTGCTGAAAGTTCCTTTTCAAGCGTTTGGGCCTTATCAAGGAAGTTTATGGTGCGCTTTAGCTCTCTGGCCATTTCAGTATTGTCAAAGTCTTTCAGCTCAAGGTTGCGCTTTTCAGCGTTAGAAATCTTGTTTTGCAGCTCTTCAATTTACTGCTTCCAGTCATCAATGTTCTTTTGGTTCGACTCCACCTCTGCCTGCCTTCTCAGTTGGTCAATCTCTAGACTTTCGACCCTAGCTTCTGATGCGTGTGTTTTATCCCAAGCTGAATGTTCTAGTTCAGTTGTGACTTCAATGTTGTCTTGGATCTTGGGAAGGAGTTTGAAGTCCTCAGACATCTGATTTATTAAAGCAGTTAACTCTACAAGGAATTCAGAAACATCTTTACTAAGGGTCGAAAGGTCCAGTTTTTGGAGACTATCTTTCAGAAAGAGAGGAGCAGTTCGATCTGAAAGTAAGACATTGTGGATATCTCCCTTGAAGAATTTGTCTTTGATCTTTTGAAGGATAAGGCTGGCAAAGTCATCTGGAGCTGGACCCCCAGAACTGGTCGAAGTACTAAGGCTTGTACCTGAAGGGCTGTACTTCTTCCCAAGTATCATCCTGGCATACTCTCGAGGATTCGACCATTTGAGGGAAGCCAATGGGTCTCCAGTGAGGGATCCTCCAGCAGTCGAAGTGACTGTAGGTCCAGGAGTTAGATTATTGGCAGGACCTGTTTCAGCCACAGGTGTATGGTTTGATCTTGCTCAGTCCTTTCCCTCTCTTCTTCTTGGTCTTCATCATCTTCGACATCCTCCTCTTCTGCTTCACTTGGCCTTCCTTCTATGTCCATGCCAATAGTCTCTGTTTGGTCAAGAGGTTGTTGGTGAGAAACATCATCCTCTTCATGTTCAGAGCCATCGGTCTAGGATTGTTGAGTGTTGGTCCTGGCAGGCAAATTTTTGTTTGTTTCATCTGCTTCAGGAGGAGGAACTGTAAGAGGGATAGGTTAGTTAATTTCGCTCAGTGAACTATATCCAGAACCAAGGTCAGAGGTAGGGTGATAAGTTGTCTCACCTTGGCTATTCAGGAGAGTTGTTACAAAGCTGAATGAAGGTTGTGGTGGGTTAGAACCACCTACATCAGCCTGAAAACCACAAGTAAAGAGAATAAGATTGGGAGAAATCTGAGTAGGGAATCCAAATACTGAGTGAAGATAGTATGCATACCTGTACACCTGCAGCGTCAGGACTTGAGATTGCACTCTCAGGATCACCGGCAGTCGTTTTCGACGCAGCCCTGAAGAGTTGTTTCTTGACACCACTTTCAGCAGGTGTCTTCTCAAGAAGTCTGACGGCCTTTGAGGAGGATTGGGTGGTGGCTCCAGAAGCATTGGTGAGCTTCCTTTTCTTTTTAAACACTATCTCTTCAGGGGACTCATCATCAGTTTCTAGAGGGACAACTGCTTGAGCACCTTTCTTGCCCTTTTTTGAAGGCGTTGGAGGTTTTTGAGCAGTCTAAAAGGTGATGCAAATATTAGAAGTTTGTTACACAAGAAGATGTAGGCAAGGGATATAAAATACCTTTATGCCTTCAGCCTCTTTTTCGACTCCTGCAGCACCCTTCGATGAGCCGGTCTTCCTGGCCATAGCTGAAAGATAGATGATTATTACAAGATTAATAATTGAGTGGTTAGTTAAAAAATCACAAATCAAGGGCCTCAAACCTTCATATATTTCGGATTCGACACGAACATCCTCGACCCCTATATGAAGGTGTCCTTTGAAACTGTCCAACGTCTGTTTAGTCGCAACCACCTGTTGGGCTTTCGATTGAGACTGTTGTCGAAGGAGTTTTAGGTGCTCACCACAGACAAACCAGTCTGGAAATGGGGGGGGCAAGTGCCAGTCCAAAATCAGCGTTTGGCAGTCGAGGGAACTTTGGAGCAAAGAGTTCAAAAGCCACCTCATAACGTTTCTCAAGAGGAACGTTTGAAGGGATTTTCAACTGATCCATTTTTTGTAGAAATTTCTCCTTCAAAGTGACAGCAGCCTCACGAACGGTTCGACTAATATCATCTGGTCGATAGACAGTTTCAAAGTACTTTTGGAATGCCTGAATTTCTTTGACATGAATGAACTTACTCTTCTTGGTCTTCTCCTGCACATCAAGAAAAGCTTGGTCAATTAAGGAAGAGAAGGCAGCAACATCAAGAAATTGTTCACTATAGTACTTCGACCACCAGTTGTGAAATGGTTTAGTACACAAAAATGTGGGTAGAAAGTGCACAGGGGAAAAAGTTGTTTTTCTTATGTTCAACCGGTCGAAAGCGACTGCGGAACTTCCCTCATCAAAACTGGCAGTGTGAAGGACAACATGGCCTTTCTTCCCATACAGACACTTGGGGAAAATCTGAGCCAACCCAAACTGTCGAGAGACAAGATTTGGTTGGTAAGCAATCAAGGCTGCCATGTCTCTTCCAAGATTCAGCCTCTGAATTATAAATCTAGGAATCAAAAAGGCTTCCCAGATTAAAACAGATTCGGTGTCGAGTTTGTTGGATGAATCAGGGAATGGCCTTGTGAACCACTCAGGTCCACATTTTCTTTCAGCGAAAGGGGCCATACTGGGTGTGAAATCATACCGCTTGGCGAACATCGTAATGTAACTGGAGAAGGCTCCTTTGAGAGTTTCCCCATCATCAATAGGTGTGAGTTTCACCAGGCGAGTACCTTCGACCCTCCTTTCTTTGATCTCAGCAGAGTCCTCATCGACTTGCCCTTTCTGGGAAGGCTAGCTTCGAGAGTTGCATTAAGCCACAATTGAAGCAGCCAGAGGGGACCATTCAAGTGAACAGCACCCTGGGCCTCCAAGTTTTTGAGTCGAGCCGCCCCTTCGCTAAGAGACTCATAGAGGTTTGCCAAAATCAACCCACTAAGGGAAACTCCTCTGTTGTTATGAAGTTAGTTGGCCAGAGTGAGATATTTCTTGGCCACCTGCAGGGATTTGGAGCAAAATACATACCTCGACAACCATACGGTGAGGAATGCAATGTGTTCCTTGTCAGTTATTTCGTCAGTGTCGCGTTTGTGGTGGTTTATGAAGTGGGTGTATGTGAGCTTGGAGTCAGAGATCCCTATGGTATCCTCTGCATCAGTATCAGGATCGTATGAAATACCATCTGGTCGAAGACCTGCAATGGAAGCAAGGTCGAAGAGTGTGGGAGTAACCACCCCACAAGGAAGATGAAAGGTGTAGTGGGTACTATCCCAAAAGTAAAGTTATGCTGCCAGCAGGTTCAAAAAATAAGGATTGTTGGTCTTCGACAGCATAAGCAGATCATAGATTCCAATGGTTTTCCAATGATCAGCTTTGACCTTTTCCATTCTGGTCAGCCATAGGTCAAAATCCTTTAACTGGTTAACAGCTCTTACCAATCTAGTACCATCATGAAGATACCTAAGATCCATCTTAGTCAAAGTGGGTTTATCAGGGGAAGCTTCATTTTCTTTAGGGTTGCTCTTTTGCCCTAACGGTCTTGATTTACGGTAAGAGGGAAAGAACTCTCTAAGCTTCTCATCAGTGGGTTTAACATCAGCTAAGGGGCCACCTAGAGCATAAGGTGTATCAGAAACAATGAGAGGGATCATTACCTGAGACTCGTAAATACTCCTTGCTTCCGCAAGAAGGGGTTCTGGCATGAACTGTTGATTCTTCACCACCTTAGGTCCTGGAATGTTTGCAAATGGCGGAAGGGTTTGTTTGAACGGTGTGCCTTTACCTTTTTGACCTTTCGTTGCTTGGGGAATGGTTTGAGAAGACGCCATTGTTGGAAGTTGAAGAGAAAATGAGAGTGCGTTCTGGGTTTTCTTGAGAGAGTTTGAAGAACGAAGAAATAAGTTGCAAAAAAGATTGAGAATGCGAAAGTTCGTAAAACTGGAAGATAAAGGGATTGTGAATCCACCGTTAAAACAAATACGATAGTGGGACGCGTGTCCTCTTTTGAAATCATTGGATGGTGGTGGTTATGAGCAGACTGTAAATGCCTAATCCCAAGAAAGGTGATGATGAAAACTGTTCGCGAATACGGATGAAAAGACGTTTGAAGATTTTCCATCATGATATGATGTCATAAGCATGGTTGAGAGAAACTGAATAGTTTCTAGATCGTGGGTTGGTCAGTTATGACCATGTTTTTCATAGTTGGATGAGAAGGCGTCGAAAATTGTTTTATAAAAAAATGACCTTCCTACCAACACTGGCGAAAGGACATTTTTGGGGGACAATTTGTTAGCTCCTAATTTCGACGCTACGTGATTTCAAACGATTTGGCTTTAAAGGAAGTTACTCTTTAAAATAATAAGCTAAAGAAGAAGGCTTCGACTAGAAGGCCTTCGACCATGTTTGTTGAAAGCTTGAGTCGAATAGAATGATTTCAAGACTTCAAATATTTCTAAGTTCAAAGAGTCAATTCGACAGGATAAAACTGCTATGGATAATGCGCTGCAGTTACAACTAGATAGTGGAGGGAAGTTCTACTATTTGAATTTGAAAAGAGGACAGGTGGCGAAGATCCAGAAGTTGAAGACATGCAAAGTGCCAAGTGGTGTATTCTAGGAGTAAAACCGTCAGATGGTGGTTACTTTAGAGTATTATAAATAGGGTAGTCCTAGAGTTAGAATAGGTGGAAAAATCATATTTGTACAAGTAACTCTATATTCACTCAAAGCATCCAGTGTGTCGAGAAACAAGTGAAGTGAGAATGTACGTGATTGTAATCACCATTATCCTTTATTGCAATGCAATTTACTTTGATGTTTCTATTTTAGATTCTTTACTTTGAAGCCTTTTCGCAAACTTTTACCTTTCAAGTCATTTACAGTACCGAGTCTTTACTTTGCAGTTTTACATTAAAAAGTCTTTACTTTCAAACATTTACATTTCTTCATTTTAAGATCTTTATGCATTTCTTTCCAACTTTTAACTACAGTTTTTTCTACCAAACAGTTACATTCAGCCTTTCTTTTCTTTGATGTATTGTTCGACTTAAACATTTCTTTGCGTTTTATCACTTTCACTTTCATTTCAAAACACGTTCTTTTATTTACATACACTGTTGAAATGTATGCTTTGCCCACTTGTGAGATATTCTAAAATACACATATAGCACATGTCCTAGGATAAATCTGATCGATCCTGTAAGTTACTAGAACTTTGTTGTTTTAGAAGATCAGCGGTTGTTTACCAATTTTCAAGGTAAACACATCTCAGCCTCCTCTTGGGCTTAGTACAAGGACCCAAAGGCTTCCTAAAAGCATAGGATAGAATTTAGTCATCTCTACTAGTTCAATCCTCAGGAAAGTAAAAAACTCTAGAACATCCAATCATTCAAGGGTTGATCTTCTTCTCTAGATCCCAACCTCCTCTTGGGTATCATACAAAGATCTTTCTCAAATCAGAGTTTACCTCTTCTTAAAGAGACTTGGGTAGTCTTAGCCTCCTCTTGGGCTTCATACAAGTAGACTTGGAAAGTCTCACCCTCATAGCCTCCTCTTGGGCTTAACATAAGGACCCTCAGGTTTCCTAAAAGAATAGGATAGATCCTAATCGCTCTGACTTTACATCAATTCCCAAAAGAGTTAAAACCTCTAAGGTTTTCAAACTCATCTTTAAATCCCTTATGACCCCCGACAAGGCTTGATTTTCACCTTAAAAATTCCCAGCCAAAGTCAGATTGACATCAACAAATCCTCAAAAGAATCAGAGCCTCATGGCATCTGATAAATCCACTCTTCTCCAATCACCAACAAGAGTTAGTTTACCTTTGGATTCCCCAACACAGTTTAGACCTTCTCCTGGATTTCAATAATCCTCAGCAAGAGTCAGCCTCCTCTTAGGCTTCATATAATGATTTTCTCTGTCAGCCTCAATCTTGGGCTTTATACAAGACAAATATCATACTCCCCAGTTGAGCCAGTTTTCTTTGAAGCTACACTCAAACTCTTCAACTTCATCATCTTGGGCTTCAAACAAGATACTAAAATAAAAAACCTCCAGTGGAGTCACACCAAATCTTTTTTTAGCTTCAACCTTGGGCTTTGATCAAGGCAAAAAATCCATCATCCCCACAGATGAGACCATGAGTCCTCTCTGTAGGAGGATATCCCCGCTATACATCACATATCAAAACAAACAATCAAACCTTTTTTCCAGATAATTGACGTAAGTGGCACACTTGTTGATTCAAAATCCAAGCTGGAGTCCCTCCTTTATCATGGCTAAAATTTCTCTTTCATCTAACTGATATAAGTGGCAAGCCTCTGGATTCTACACATCCAAGCCAATGCCCCTCTCTTAGCATGAAAGATTCATAAAGGAAAAAGTGGCATTGCTCTACACTGAGTTAAAGCTTCTTCCTTCATGACATTCCTCTTATAAAGGAAATTATGGCATTTCTGGATTCCACACATCTCAGTTAAAGTAATTTCCCTTATAACCAATTACCTAACATTTGTGATAAATAGGTGAGGTATCTCCCTTTAGAGATGACAAATTCTCTCTCTCAACCATCTTTTAGCTTCAATCTTGGGCTTTAAACAAGACACAAACACGCTTTTAGCTTCAATCTTGGGCTTTGAACAAGATATAAATACCCTGTTAGCTTCAATCTTGAGCATTGAACAAGACACCAAATTTTCCTCCCATAGAATAGGAGGAACTACGATTGCTCTGATTTCCCAAATCTCTTTACGGGAATACGTAGGTGTCGTAGTGAGAATTGGATATCAAGCTATTGATTAACTTGACTCACAAATCATAATTCACCACTGAACTTTGATTTATCCAAAGGAAAGGGTAAACGTCGAAAACCCTAATTGCGCTATGTAAGAACAAAGCTAGAGATCTAAGGTTCGGGGATTGGTTATACCTAGGGAAGGTGCTAACATCCTAAGTATCTGTAGTACTCTACAGGAACCTCTTGTTTTATTGTGTTATGTTATTATTTGCTTGCTAAGGTTAGTGCTAAGGAAAAGACATAGGGGTTACTATCTAAGTATACTCGCCAAGACATCGCATCTCGTGCCTACGTATCTTGACTAAAAAATCAGAGCATTCGTAGTTCTCCTCGATAAGGGTGAGGAACTCATGACTATGGTCAAGGTTCCAACGGGAAGAGGTAAGTATCCATGGCTAATCCTCTCATGGGAGAGGGGGGAACTTAACCGTGAGTTGTCTAAGTTAAAGTATCCTAAGGGAAACTAGCCTAGAAGTTGTCGTGCACTAAGGAATGATCTAAATCATACGCTAAAAGGCATCGTAAACAATCAGCAGGCGCAATATCAATATCACATAGAAAATCATTATTCAAGGGGTATCAACCATTAAACATAACTCTAAATCATAAATTTAAACTGAAAAATTAATCATAAACTCAAACTAACCATAAAATTCAAATTTAACATTCATAAGTTAAATGTCTCCCTAAAAAATAGTTTCCGAATATTAAAACAAACTTAATTTAAATTAAAAATAGAAATTTAGTTTTTATTTTGAAAAAAAAAGAAGCAAAAAAAAAAATAAATAATTTGATTGGGCCGGGTACCCTTCTCACTTCCCCCGACCCAAAGCAAACAACAACAACATATAATTAAAAAGAAAAGAAAAAAACGTGGAAGTATCAGTATCACATTTCTTCATCCCTTGTTCCTCCGCCATCTCCATTTACTTTACTCTCTCCCTCTCACTCTCGCCATTCTTCCATTTCCTTCATGCATGGAATCGCGGCCATCATCCCTCCACACTCCGCCGGAAAAAAACCAAATCCGCCGCGCCATCTTCTTCGGTTCGCAATTACTTGCTATTACCGCTAATTTCAACTACAAACTCAATCGAGGTTCAAGGAGAAGTTCTGCTCTCATTCTAAATTAAACTAAAGAGTTTCGACAATGTAGACAATTTCGATGGTATGTCTTCTTTATCCTTCGGCTTCTCTTCTTCCCCAAATCCTCTTTTCCAATTCAATGTTGTTGCGTATTGTTCTCTCCCTTTAACGTGTGTTGTTGCTTCCTGTTTTGAATTTTCTAATGCTACCCCCTGTGTGAATTTCTGATGGTTTTTTAATGACTTTTTTCTGCAAACTATTGCGTATGGTAGGTGATGATGATTTTTCATGAATTTGTGCGTAATGTATCCTTACTACTCTTGTGTGTGGTGCTGTTGTGAATGAACTTTTGTGTGAATCTCTCTGTATGTTTTTTTGTGATATCCTCTGTGTGTCATCTCCTTTTATAAACTCAAAATTTGAAACACCGAAATCTGAAATTAAATGCGTGATATCATTCGAAACCGGTTTTGGAAAAATAGTAATCAAAGCTGAGATTCTTTCCTTGCTCGACTCAGAATTGTTTTGGAAAAGAAATTTAATTTGCCTTGTGTATGTTCGATTTTCGATTATGTCGGCAACGGAAACGCAATCATGAATGCACTTCTATTTGTGTTTGATTATGCCTGAACATGGTTTGGTTTCTGTTTTGGAAATAACTTAAATGCAGATGTTTTCCGTGTTAACAGCTTGTTTTCCGGTAGCAAGTACAGTTGGCAGATTTCTGTCGGAAGAGAGAACAGAATGTTTATCTGCTTGGATAACCCTTCTAATTAAATCAGTCTCGCAGAAGATGATTAACAATGGCATCAGTTTTACTCTCCAATCATGATAATACAATACTTTCAACATGATGGTATAATGAATTATTATATGGATACTCGGAAAAAAAAAAGATCAATAACTCATTGAATGGTTCCTGAGTTGACCATTTCTTTTTTCTGCCGCCTCATTTCCATTTTTTAAGAGGACTGCAATGAACTCGACAATCTTTAATCTATGCTTCCCAAGTGGAGGTCTCAATTCTCCATATGTTGTAGGCAATACTTTCTCATCGGATGACACGTTCAAAAGCAATAGCAAGTCACTGAGTTTAGGGAGCATTGCACCAATAGTCTCTGGATTTACAGGAATATGTGGTTCATACATGTGTTGACTTCGGAATGAATGAAAAAGAGGAGACGGTACATTAGATCTTTCGGGTCCAACAAAGAAATACACACAGAAAGTGAATTCACAAGGCTAGACTTTGATTGTTTTTATCTTGTATCAAGTATAACTTAGAGTGAAATTTCAAGAACTTGCATCAAACACTTTGGATACTTGAATTTGGAGCCTTTGTAGCAATTATGAAATTCTTGAGTTTATGAATCCAACTTGTAAACTTTGAGTAAAAATTTTTAATTTTGAATGTGGAAAGGAATGTTGTAACCTGAACTCTCATGCTTAAATATTTGGATTTAATATAAATCTTCAAACTTGAACCTTCATGATATTTGTAACTTGGATAATGATGACTTGAATTTGAATCTTGAAATAACAAAATTTGGCATATGGACTTGGAATTTGGAATTGGAATTTGTAACCTTGGACATGGGGCTTAAAATAAACATGGAATCTTGGATTTATAAACTTGAACATGGTGGATTCGATTCATCCTCCTTTTTTGTATCTTTGTAAGAAACCTTTGAACTTGAAAATGAAAAACTCTTACAATTTGAATAGCTTGAATTTGAATTTGCAATCTTGGACATAGATGGTATGGACTTGATATTTGAAATCAGTTCTTGGAATTCCGCCTTCGTTACTTGAATCTCGAGCAAACCACGCAAGACATCCTCCTGTTGAATCAAATTTTATGACAAAATAAATGCCCAAGAACTTAATGTCACTTGAAACATTCTTGAATCCACGAAACCATTAGCCTTAATCTTTAGGTGATGACGATCTTAGCGCAAGAACCACGTGTCTTAAGGAGTCCTTGGAAATAAAGATACATCTTGCAATACAATTTGCCATGAAAACCCTAGCCAGTTTCCACACGACCATATTCAACACCTTGATTCTCCTTGGGAGTATACACTGAAACTCTTGAGAAATATCGAGGAAAATGACCCTATAGAAAACCATTCCGAATCAGAACCAACTGGTCACGTCTTGAAGTACTTGATAAAGAGAACGAATGCCATTCTTACTTGAGACCAATGTTCCTGCACAAACCTGTTAGAAATAAAGCATGCAGATATATAAGATGATGCACAATGAAAACCAGAATCTTAGGGTCAAAATTTAGAGTGTGACTGTAGGCATAAGATTGCGAAATCTTAGCGAGCACACAAATCAAAAACCTTAGGTCAAGCACCTTCCCAAAAACAATAGAAAACCCAAAAACAACAAAAACAACTCCTTAGCCCTCGCAAAGAAGAAACTTTCCCCAATCAACAGTAGATAGACTTAAGAAAATGTTTTAAATAGTAGAAAATATATGCAAATGAAGGTTCCTATAGATTACTATAAATACTCTGGGTGTTAATAGCTTCCCTTTGTATAACCAAACTCTGATCCCTGATCTATTCACATTTGTTAAATAAAACACTTGCATAACAGGGTTAGTTTAAGATATCTCCCCCTTCCTTTTAAGCTTCATAGGATAAATACAAAAATAAAAAAGTAGCACCAAAAGCGGTTGTGGTCGCGTCACAAAAACCGACGCAACAACTTTCCATTTTGATTATATGTTTCCCTGTCTCTCATGGGCGATGTGTATTGGTATCTTCATGAGCCATTTGCGCTGGAAAAGTACTCTTTTGCATCACGAGCTTTCTTCTCGATGTTACTTGTTGGACATATGACTCCATATAAGAGAGGGGGGTAAATTGTGGGTTTTATAATAACTTGAGTTTGAAATACTTTTTGGATAATTATTAGAGTTTAAAAACATGTTTAAAAACATTTTTATAATTAAGCAACATATATTTAAATTGTAGAAAGTAAAGAGTTAAGGGATAGACAAATAACATTAGAGTTTATAGAGGTTCTATCAAAATGAAAAATACCTAACCCTCTCCCTAAAATTTGTTCTTGAGAGAATCCAATAGATTTAAGAGATTTTAATAGGTTGAACTCTCGAACCCCCTTATACAAGGAAAAATAAGTTTGTGGCTAACTTCCAACCAAACCGCGAGCAAAAAGTGAACCAATGAGTCTTCCTTCCAAACGATGGATTGAAGCGGTTTGTCTTCTTTCCAAAAAACAACTTGGGGAGGTTAATCTTCCAAAAAACACCTTGGGGAGGTTAATATTTAAGCTTTAAAACTAAGGTCTTAACACGAATTGATCTTGAACCTTGGTGAGCTTTTATCACGAGCCGAACTTGAACCAAACCGGAGTTTTCACAGGCTAACCACGAACCTAGGAGATTTTATACCGGGTTGATCTCCAACCTTTGTAAGCTTTTGATCGGGCTTAGATTATGAACCTAAAAGTGTTTTTATACAGGATAACCACCAACCAACTTGAGATTTTATATTGGGCTGATCTCGAACATATGAAAGCTTTTGACAGGATGAACGTTAGAACCTAAATAGAGCCTTAATCATAAAATCCGTAAAGCAAAGCTTTTAATGGGTTTAACTTCAAACCCAAACATAAATCCGCAAATGGATAAATTATTAAATAGATATAGAAACAAATATTCCTTGGTGGATTCATAATTTGAACCTGCCAGAATTACACAATTGCCTCACTCGCAAAAGACTTTTCTCAAAAGCGCTACAACTATTTTCTAAGTGAGAGAAAGTGTGAAAAATGTTTTAGAGAGAGTGAGGTGTGAGAAATGAGAGCTCACTTTTTTTGGATGTCAAAATGTGTGGGAATGGTTCTCTATTTATACGTTAGAGGGTGACACAAAAAAGGAAAAAATTTAAGGCTAAAATTAATGAGCCAGTCGATTGGCTTAAGGCCCAATTGATTTGTAGGCAAAAAATTAATTAATTAACATGTTTTAAAAGGTAAGAAAAGATATCTAGCCGTTACCATTCATTAAGGCGCTATCCTAAACGATTAGGGCACATTTTTACACTGATCTAATCGATTGAATATAAGTGACAATCGATTGGTTGGCACAAAAAAATTGCCCATAGTATTTCTGTCAGCTCTCAATTCATCTGGCACGACTTCAAGACAGTTTTAGAAATATTTTCTTAGTAAAAATAAGTTTTCAATCTTGTCCTAGTGTGAGCGTGTGTCATTAGTTGTATAACTTTACGAGAAATACCTTAAGCTTTTACTTTATTTGTTCACTCAGACATATTAGGGCGAGCTTTCACATACTTCAAGACTTATCAGATGCTTCAATCTTATAGACACTTGCTTGAACCTTACTTGGTGATGAGGCTTGAGTTATATTCCATTAAGATGTCATCATCAGATGATCAAGCTTATCAACCTTTCTTAGTTTGCTTGCATCTTTGGTCGCTTTGTGCTTGGCTTAAGTTCATATCATCAAAGACTAGTTGTTGTCATCAAAAGCACGTTCCTCTTCAAGAGAGCTTCACTGATCAATAACCTACACAACATGTTTCAGAATAATCTTTTCACCTTTGATGTAACATTCTTCATATATCACTACTTCAGCTAAGGATGCCACTGGTCTTTAGGAGAGAGGCTCATTAAAGTGTCCCGCACTAAGACCAGTTTTTAATTCTACTACGAACATTTCCTGGTTTGGATGGATTACTTTGATTTTTGCTTCGTTGAATTGAGAAGTGTATTCTCTCATTGATTCTGAATACCCCTGGCATATGTTGAACAAACTAGTGGTAATCATTTTTAGATGTATGTTTCCGGCTAACTGGTGGATTAACTTCTTTACTAGGTTTTGATAGCTAGTGATAGAGAGCTTGAGGAGGCCCATATACCATCTCAAGATTGTGTCCCTAAAGGTTCCGGACAAAATCTTGCACTTCAGAGAACCAAATGCCCTCATGATGTCCATCTGAGTGTTGATGGAGGCCATGTTCTCATGCACGTCGTTGTGCCCATCGAACTTAGCCATTGATGGTGGTTTAATGTTTTTTGGGCAGACGTCTCCCATATCTCGAACAATAAAGGCTAGAGGTCCAACACCTTATATTAATCCACCATATTTGTATCTTACTGGAGCTACTAGATATGAAAACATTATCTTCCAAGGTTTAGTTATGGCAATGAAGGTCATCTATAGTGGCGTTCATCTCCGTTATGTCGCTTTCCTCGCTATAAGATTCTTAACTAGCCAGAATGGTTGTCTTCTTGTTCACCATGATGTGGGATGAGCACAAAGTTAATACTTCAGTTGAATGTAGTGAGGGTGGCCTAGGTCAGTTTTATTTGGGGCCCATGGTGGGCGCTAATTATATTGGATAAAAGTATAATATGTGTGACCATCCCTAGATGATAAGGGTTGTAGAGGCTTTAAAGTTGTTGGAGTTATTGAGAGTCAACTAACATGAGGTGAGAAGTTGTTGTGTATGTGTATTTTTTTGTGTTATTAGTTATCCCCTCAGAGTGGTGATAAGGATATATTTATAGCCCAGGGATACGAATCAAGTCTCTTGTAATTTAGCAACCACTTTTAAATATGGATGGTGGATTTCCTGAAATCTAGGAGGCGTAATTAAGTTTCGTGACTTTTTTAACGTCTATTGACCGAGTATACTCTCTACACATGATTGCACCTTATGGGTAGAAAAATTGGAGACTCAGGCAACACATCTAGACAAGGGGCGCTCGAGTAAAAAAAAAGGGGGCTCTCGAACTAGTACAAAGGCGATTCTGAAAGGTCAAAATGCCAAGAATGTTCCACTTGCCTCACCCCACTGTCTCATTAAATATATCCCTACACAATTGTCCAAATTAAATGTGATTACTTAATTATCTAGAATAAAACTCAAAATAATAAGATTTCAATATAAACTATATGAATAATACCATCTCGATATAGTATGATTATCATCAAATTTGCATAATTTCATTCACAATAGGTGAGATTACAATTGCACAAATTAAAAGTGGTTATTTAATTATCCAAAATTCAACTCTTATAATAATAAGATTTCAAATATTCCCCTAAATTATTTTCAATTGATTATATAACAAGAAATTAATTTAGGATAAGAGTTTTAATTTCAGAATATTCTAACATTAATTTCACTTAGTAAATACACATTTTATCCCTTTTAAAGGAGTACATAATATTAAAATATTTTTTCCCTTATATACAATTATATAATTAAGCACAAGAGATTTAAAATAAATAATTATAAAGCAATACAATATAATATACTACAATTTTAAATTTGCCTTAAAATTGCTCAATTATATACCATTTTACAAGTGAGCATATAAACAACAACATAATATGCAAATTTTAATAATAGAAATAATAATAATAATAATAATAATAATAATAATAATAATAATAATAATAATAATAATAATAATAATAATAATAATTACTATTATTATTATTATTAATTATTATAAATTGAAGAATATAATTATTTTGAACTCAAATTTTGAGAATATATAATTTAAAATAGTGTAGACTTTTCATTTTAGTTAATCACATAAAGATTTTATAAAATAATTTAATTTAAAAAAATCAAGAATACAATTTCAAAATCAGTTAGATATTCTCTAATTAAATATACATGAAAATTAAAAGTATAAATGAAAATATTGATGATTATGTTGAATTGTAATTCCTTGTGTTGAAGCATGTTGCTCGACAGGGACAAGGAAGTTGTCGAATAGTCTAGTGTGTGTGTGCGTCGAAACACCTAGTTGTCGAAGTGTCGAGGAGTTAGCCTCGACATGGATTTTGTCTTAAACCTAATTTTTTAGTGTTGGCAGAATTAGATATTTTGGCTTTTTGTTTTTGGGCTTTGCTTAGAGAGCAAACAAGCTAATTATATAAATAGGGAGTAACCCTATTATTGTAAAGTGATCCACTTGAATAAAATTGCAGTTTTTAGAGCAGAGAGTTACTCTGCAGAAATTCTTCTTCCCCTATTTTGTATTGAATTCCTAACATTCTTTCTTCCCCAAATTCAATTTTCTTTTCTTGTTTTCATCACCATTGTGCAACAATATAATCTTGCAACCAAGGTTGGTGGGTTCACTCGAGAGAAGAGTGAAGAACAAAAGAGAATTCAATCGGTTGATTGAATCTTATTCATCATGATTGATTCGGAATTACTCAAAGTCTTGAGTTTAATTTCAACATTTGGTATCAGAACACTGGCTGAGCGATTTGTGGGAAGCAAAACACGATGGCGATGAATCATCCAAACGGCCATTTTCCGGAAAATCTCCCAATTTCGAAGGGTCAGGATTATGAGAATTGGTGCAAACAAATGAAGGTGGTTTTTTGTTGTCAAGATCTTTAGGATCTTGTGAAGGAAGGAGTAACACTACTTGCAGAAAACACGTCAGATCAAGAAAAAGCTGCATACAAAGAATTGAGGAAGAAATATTATAAAGCTCTCTTTATAATTTATCAATGTGTTGATCCAGACAATTTCGAAAAGGTTAGTGATGTAGAATCAGCGAAACAAGCATGGGAAATCTTAGAAAAATCATTTAGAGGCGCAAAGAAGGTGAAAGAGGTGAGGTTACAAACTCACAAAAGAATGTATGAATTGCTTCAGATGGGAGAAAGTGAAAGCATGACAAATTTTTCACTAAGGTTACAAAACTGGTGAATCAAATCAAGGTATGTAGAGAAATGTTGACATCAATATCAGTTTTTACAAATATCTTGAGGTCATTGGCTCCAAATTTTGACCACGTGGTAGTGGCTATAGAAGAATCGAAAGATTCGTCAACATTGACAAAGGAAGAGCTTCAAGGGATGCTTGAATCTCATGAGCAAAGAATGGTTGAAAGAGCTGCAAGCAAGTTGAAGAGTGATGTGTCTTTGCAGACGCAATCAACAAGAGAAAAGAAAGGTAAAGAGAAGTGGTTTGACAACAAAGGTAAAAGAGGCTACAACAATTCGACTGGTCGAAATCAGCAGGAAGGAGGTTGTTCGAATCATAGAAAGTCCTCATACCAAAGCAACCAAATAGGTGGTGCTGCTGGTAGAGGAAGAGGCGGTGGTCGAAAACCTGAAAAGAGTCACATTCAGTATTTCAGTTGTCAGAAGTATGGTCACTACTCAAGTGATTGTCCTGAAAAATAAAAGAGTCAAGAAAATGATGTAAAGTTTGCAAAGCATGAAGAAGAAGAGATGTTGCTAATGGTCATAACAAGAGATGAAGAAAGATTCCAAGACTAATGGTACTTGGACTCAGGATGCTCATCACACATAACTGGTAAGAAGGATTGGTTTGTCAACATAAAACCTTCAATGAACAAAATGGTGAAATTTGCAAATGACAATACTCTAGCAGCTGAAGGTATTGGTGATGTTATGATTATGAGGAAAGATGTCAAAAGGTCACTAATTTCCAATGTAATGTACATACAAGGCATGAAGAGTAATTTGCTTAACATAGGGTAGTTGGTCGAAAAGAACTACAAAGTGTCGATTAAAGACAAGATGATGATAGTTCTCGACTCAGGTGGAAGGTTAATCTTGAAGACACATATGTCTCAGAATAGAACCTTCAGGATTGAACTTAATGTGATGGAGTAAAAGTGCCTTACAACTATAGCTAGCAGGGATGAATGAATATGGCACTACAGACTTGGCCATCTCAACTTTAAAGACATCAGAGATCTGATGAGAAGAAATATGGTTTCAGGGTTACCAGAAATCGAAAATCCAAATGAATTGTGTGAGGAATGTGTGCAGGCGAAGCAGCACAACAACAACTTCAGCAAGGATGCAGGAAGCAAGTCGAAGGCAATTCTTGAAATCATATACTTTGATGTATGTGGTCCTATCCAGATGGATTCGATTGGAGGTGACAAACACTTTGTCACTTTCAAAGATGATTTCAGTCGAAAACGATGGACTTACCTGATCAAGAAGAAAATTGAAGTGATCGAGGTATTTGCCAAGTTTAAATCTATGGTCGAAAGACAAAGTTGTCGAAAGCTCAAGATTCTGAGAACTGATGGTGGTGGAGAGTATGTATCGAAAGACTTCGAAACATTATGTGAGAAAGAAGGGATTGGGCATAAGGCAGTGCCATTCTACACTCCACAACAAAATGGATTTGCATAAAGGAAAAATTGAACCAACATGAATATGGTGAGAAGTATGTTGAAAGAAAAGCATATACCTAAAGAATTATAGGGATAAGTTGTGTCAACTGCAACATACATACTGAACAGATGTTCGACGAAAAAGCTAGAAGGAATTATGCCAGAAGAGTGTTGGTCTGGTGTCAAGCCTAGCTTGAGTCATATGAAGGTATTTAGATCTATAACACATATATATGTGCCAGATCAGTTGAGAAGAAAGCTTGATGACAAGTCGAGTCAAATGATCCTAGTAGGATATAATTCAAGTGGAGGATACAATTTGTTCAACCCTGTATAGATTAGCTTAAGGAATGTGATTTGACTGAAAATGTAAAAAAGGATTCAATGAGAATCTTATGTGAAGAACCAACAAATGAAGTCAAAAGAAAAGTTCGACAGGAAGGTTGCAAGAATGTGTGATTACACTAGATGACATGATTGATGATGAAAGTGAGCTGGTACACTATGATTTCTATGCAGATGTCAAACCAGTCAATGTAGCTGAAGCATTGAAGGATTCGAA
Organism: Lathyrus tuberosus; assembly: GCA_022829125.1. NCBI lineage: Eukaryota > Viridiplantae > Streptophyta > Magnoliopsida > Fabales > Fabaceae > Lathyrus > Lathyrus tuberosus. The sequence goes on along the minus strand of JALAZF010000005.1, from coordinate 17,903,048 downwards.
GTGGATGATAGCAGTGAATGAGGAACTGAAGTTTATCGAAGTCAACAACACTTAGCCACTTGTCTAATTGCCTTAAGGTAATAAGGCAATCGATGTGAAATGGGTATACAAGGTGAAGTTGAATCCCAAAGGAGAAGTACCTCGACACAAGGCAAGAATTGTGGCAAAAGGATTTCTTCAGAAAGAAGGAATCGACTTCGACGAAGTTTTTTCATCTGTTTCTAGGATCGAAACAATCAGGTTGGTTATTGGTCTAACAAACATAAACAATTGGCACATATGTCAGATGGATGTGAAATGTGCATTCCTGAATGGCCCCTTAGATGAAGAAGTTTATGTTTCACAACCAGTTGGGTTTGTGAAACAAGGCGAAGAAAGCAAGGTATACAGGCTGTATAAATCCTTGTATGGACTTAAGCAAGCTCCAAGAGCTTAGAATAAGAAGATAAACATCTACACAACTGACCATAGAGTATATGTAAGAAGAAGCAATAGTGAATTGCTTATACTATGTCTCTATGTCGATGGCTTGTTGATAACAGGAAGTTGCAAGAAGGAGATCAAAGATTTCAAACATGACCTAAGTGAGGAGTTTGAAGTGTCAGACTTGGGAAATCTCTCATATTTCCTTGGCATTAAATTCTACAAGAATGATAAAGGTTTGATGATGAACCAAAGAAAATATGTAGGCAAAATACTCAAGAGATTTGAGATGCAAGAAAACAACTCAACTTTGACTCCAGCTGAGCCCAGATTACAACTGTCAAAAGACACAGATGAAGATGATGTCGATCCAATGCAGTACAGAAGACTCATTGGATCACCTTGATACCATTGTCACACAAGGCCTGATCTAGCATATAGTGTAGGTATGATGAGTAGAGTCATGTAGAAGCCAAAGGTATCACACATAGCAGCAGTGAATAGGATATTAAGGTATCTGAAAGGAACTCTCGAATATGTCATTTTATTTCCTGCAATTGATGAAGGAAAAGAATGCAAGTTAGTGGGATACACCGACTCAAGTTGGTGTAGTGATACTGATGATACAAAATCCACAGTTGATTATGTGTTTATGCTAGGGGGTGCACTAATTGCTTGGAGTTCAAGAAAAGAACCAATAGTGGCACTATCATCATGTGAAGCAAATTACGTAGATGCTTCTCTTTGTGCATGTCAAGCAACGTGGATGGTGAATCTGGTCGAAGAAATTACAGGGAAAAATCCTGGAGCAATTACCATGAAGATCGACAACATGTGTGCTACCAGTCTGGCGCAAAATCTGATAGCACATAGACACATACATCATGTGGAAAGATGAACTTGGAACACTGCAGAATTGAGAATCATATTTTAGATATCGTGACAAAAAGAGTGCAGGTCGAAGTGTTCAAAAAAATTAAGGTCTATGATAAATGTAGATATCTTAGACACAATGAATTTGGTGGTGCGTTGAATTGTAATTCCTTGTGTCAAAGCAGGTTGCTCGATAGTGACAAGGAAGTTGTCAAATAGCCTAGTGTGTGTGTCGAATCACCTAGTTATCAAAGTGTCAAAGAGTTAGCCTCGACATGGATTTTGTCTTAAACTTACTTTTGTAGTGTTGGCATAATTAGGTATTTGGGGCTTTTTGTTTTTGGGTTTGTTTAGGGAGCAAGCAAGCTAAATATATAAATAGGGAGTAACCCTATTATTGTAAAGTGATTCACTTGAATAAAATTGCAGTTTTGAGAGCAGAGAGTGACTTTGCAGAAATTCTTCTTCCCCTATTTTTTTATTGAATCCCTAACTTTCTTTCTTCCCCAAATTCAATTTTCTTTTCTTGTTTTCAAAACCATTATGCAGCAATACAATTTTGCAACCAAGGTTGGTTGATTCACTCGAGTGAAGAGTGAAGAACAAGAGAGAATTCAATCGGTTGATTGAATCTTGGTCATCAAGATTGATTTAGAATTACTCAAAGTCTTGGATTTAATTCCAACGGATTCAACCAAGAGGCACTCTCTATGCATTACAAATAAGGGATACATGATTCATATAACTATATACCAAAACTAGCAGGCATGATGACGGGGAAGGGACATATTTTGCCTTCCCTGTACCCAAACTCCAAACTTAGTTAAATACTAATTTTTTTCATTGAACTAAAATGGGGATAAATAATTAAACTCAAAACTCATCCCAAACGGATTTGGGTGTTCCTGCCTCGTCCCATCCCTACATCGAAATCATTTTTTAAAATTGAAATAGTCATTTTCTTCAAACTAATAATTTGTCTCAAACTCTAACAAACACTATAAGTAATAAATTAAACCATTATGAAGATTTTCTAAGATGCATTTTAAATATTTCAAATGATAAAATACAAATCAAAATATCAATGTACTAACAAAATTAATATTATAAATCATCAAAATGAAATATTTTAAATTACCAATGGTGCAAATTTTGAGACGGATTCGGGGTGGACACTAATGTCTCAATTATCCGTCTCATACCTATCTTTTAAAATTGGAGAAAATCCAAACCCATACCTGAACCCAGTCAAAACAAATTTTCCCGTTAAACACATAATGGGTTAAGGCGGGTAACCGCGGGTACTACTTTTGTTGTGATGTCTAACAACTAAGTGATGCAACATCAGAATATTCATTTAATCAGATTGACCAACAAAACCACTTCTAACGACATAATTTTAATTAAGTTATTTAGTAATACTTTGTATCAACTTATAACAAAAATTAATATTTCAAATTTATTAAGAAAACCCTACGGGATATCTGACGGGAGCAACCTCCGGCGCAAACTCCTACGGCGTCGAAGATAGTATATTCTCATGCTCTCTTCTTTCTACTCTTCTTCTAGATTATGTTGTTGATGTTTTAGGGTTAAGTTTGAAGTTTGTTGTGTTTCCTTGTAGATACACAGTTATGATGGTGGTAGCAAGCGTATGGTGGTAGCAAGCGTATAGTATGGTGATGTTTCATATGGTTCTTGTTGCCATGAAGAAAAATATAAGAAGTATGAAGTTATTGTATAAACTTCATCCACCTTATATTTTTTCTTCATGGCATCACAAACTAGATGAACTTGATATATCTTGGTTTGTTACAGTTCCATGTTTATTTTCAATAAGAGGTGCGTTATTGACTCAATGTATATTAATTTATTACAGTCCCACTTAGGGTTTTGTTTCAACTATAGCTGAATTTGTTTTGAATACTAACAATTTTATTTTATTTGAAATAGCTGAAGTTGTATAGTAATGATGATACATGGTGATGATGATGGTGGTAGCAAGCGTATAAAATGAGTTGATAATGTACATGTGGTTTGTGCTAATATAATGTATGTTTTTTTATTGTGTTGCATGGATTTTTTGTGTTGTTGTATGTTGTTGTTGTTGAAAAATGTTCTCAAAACAAGAACAAAACATTGCTAAGTCACAAGAAAGAGGCTTATTGTGACTTAGCAATGTTTTGTTCTTTATATTCTTATACAGGTTGACAGGAGATGAAGTTTAGTTTATTATAAACTATGTATATTGTTTGTTTCACTAACCTTTTAATGAAAATGCAATCATTTAAATTGACATAGAACTTATAATCTGAAAATTAAGATGTATTTGAAAACCAACCTATATCAATCAATGTTTTCCGAATTGCATTCATCTCATTCTGCACATTTTATGTTCCTTAACACATAATATATCGTTCAATGGTTTGGTTCATTCAATGCATCGATTTCTACTATTCTGCTTTACCGCGTCGTCGTCGATTATCACCGTGATTGTTAAGATCATGCTTGTTATGATGATAAATCATCATAACAATTGTGATGATAAGTGACGATAATAAAAGATACTGATGCATTGAAAGAATCAAAACATTGAACCATATATGTGTTAAAGAACATAAAATGTTCATGATGAGACGAATGCAATTTGGAAGACAGAAGTGTGTTTAAGTCGGTTTTCAAGAATAATTTAATTTTCAGATTATATATATCTTTACCAATTTTAATGTTTGTATTTCTTTAATGAGGTGTATGGTAAAACAAGCAATGTACGTTGGTATATAATAAACTATGGGTACATTTCACAACGGTTTTCTACATTAACCGTGATCTAATGTGATTTATTTGCTAGGTTTCGAACCCAGTACTGTATATATCGCAACGGTTGTTAAGCATAATTGTTGTGATATACCGCGCGCTTTCCAGAATACAACAACAGTACAAGGACCATGATTATAAGTAGCGCATTTATGACAACACTCTACATAACAATGCCTTGATCTGCGTGATTCTATGTATTTTCCAACCGTTGTTAAATGAGTTTTCCGTAGTAGTGATACTACCAAAATATTAAACAAATCTAAATATTATTTATATCAAACTCAAAAATATTGCAAACATATTTTCATACCCCAAATTTTGATCACTAAGATTTCCCATCATTGTGTAAATCATCACCATAATATGCATGAACCATTATGCCTCATCAATCTCCTCAAGGAATTGTTGAACATTCATTATGATCTTCAACTTGTCTAACCTCTCAAACACCCATAAAGGATTAGGAGGACTCCCACTTCAAGAATCAAGCACAAGGCTGCAACCTTCCAAGTGTATCAAGCCTCAAGATCGCCAGTGTCACCAAATTAGGGTTTTGGTCGACCAGGGCCTCCAGATGGAAATTTTGATATGGGAATGAGCCAATGCTTCAAAACACAACCTAAGATACTCCATGGGACCTCATGGACCCAATCATCAAGTCAATTTAGCCTCAGGGGATGCATTCATAAAAAATCAGGAATTAGGGTTTCTTGACCTAATTCACCCCTAAGTTAACTTTTGGGACAAAGCATGAGCCAAGACCTCAAGACATGGTTTGAGGGTCTCTAATAAACCAAATTGATCCATTTGCAACAATGGATTGATCCAAGAAGCTTGATGCACAAGTTTCAATTTCATCTGAACCACAATTAGGGTTTTGAGGAAAAAGTCAACTATACCTTTGACTTTTGACCAGGACAGGCTCCCAAACCTTGGGACGTGATTCAATACACCCTATAACACCTATGAAATCAATCCATCAAGTTTGATCTAGGTCAAGGACTTGATTTCATAGAGGATCGCACAGTTTGGAGTTCATCTGATAAAAAGTCAACTGTGCCCAAAAGTCAAAGTTTGACTTTTTGATTTTTTGATCAATTATGGTTCCCTAACCCTAAAATGATGTTAATGTGTGATTTGAATCAACATTCATCAAGAAAAATCAAGAAAAGTGGGATAACTTGTAAAAGGGGTAACCATAAAAAACTTAGAATTTTTCTAAGTTATGAAACAAAATGGCTAGGGTACCAACTTCCAAGGATCATAACTTGTGATCCAAGCAACCATTTTGGATGATCCAAAGATGGATTTGTAGCTCTCATGGCATACTTAAAAAGTGTCAACTACACCTCATTCCAATTCCTCATGGATTTTAAGTTATGGAGTGATCAAAATGGCTGAAAACATGAAATGTCACTTTTTCCAACACTTAGTGAAATTTTCACTAAGTCAGAATTTGTTTCACTTTTATCAAAATGTAGGGACATTTTTCACTTGGATCCAAAAAGTATCAAGACAAACTATGATCACACATGTGTTGTATCATATGAGAGCTTTCCAAAATGACCAAGAACTCCATCAAATTCCATTTGAACTAAGAGTTATGATAGTGGCAATATGCCTTGCTGCAACTGTCATAACAAGGCAGATTTGTGCATTTTGCTCGATTTGAGCAATTTGTGCAAATGACAAACAAGTTTATCCATCTGAACACCTCAGGGGGAGACTAAGGAAGGACAAACACTGATCCATAAGCCTCCCAAGTCTTTGGAACTAAAAATAACATGCCAAACCTAAAAATGCCTAAAGAGGGGACAAGACTCCAATTTTGTTTTGGAGCATTCAATGGATGCACCAAGGTGGCATGAACTGAGTCTTTTCCAACTGAATGAGTCAAGGATGATCTCTGAACTAGGGAACCAAAGGCATGTGCTCTAACCTCTTGTCAATGGCTAGAGGAGACTTGAGATTCCAAAATGCTACAATTGGCCAAACCTATGCTGCAGTTGCCATTCACTATTGCTTGCAAAACAAACTTGCTCTACTATAAATAGAGCTCATTTGTGCTCAGTTTAAGTACACCAAAGCCATCAAACTGATGCTTTCCTAAAAATCTCCTTCTCACTTCCAAAATTGCCTTCTAAAGCAAGTCACTATCGGGTTTTGAGTTTGAGAGAAATTCCAACCAAACCAATCACACACACACACCTAAGAAACATCATATAGAAGTGATCCAAACACTTAAACAACATCTGGAACACTGATTTCTCAAAATCACCATCCAACTGCTCAAGCTTTTAGCAGACTTGCAGTTGGGGTACCGTCTTCAGTTCCAGCTTGTTTCAAACCATTCCAAGCACTCAGGCACATCACTTGGCACCTAGGGAAGGTATCCACATCATTGGAGCCTAGCTGTAACACCTCGAACATAAGACACGATCACCAGCTGCAAGAGGTAAGCCTCAACTTGGGCATCTCATGATTCATGCATATTTCCTCGCACAATACTTTTTCCAAATGTTCATAATCATGCATAGAATGTTTCCCCTCAATTAATTGCTTTGTTTGAATCGTGTATCAAAATTCTCAGCCTTCATGCAAATTTTAGGGTTGTTGAGGTTTTGTCTTGATTTCTTATTCCATGCTTAAAATAAATGAAATCAAAAACCATAGACATGATCGTGAGGTGAAAACGAGCAGATTGATATGTGGATTGTATGATTTCATCAAGTATTCAGTGAGATTGGTGAGAAAATGCAAATCTGCAGAAACAGAGGGGTGGCGCGTGTTCTTGGCGCCATTTTTGAATATTTAAATATTTGAATTTTGTGATTTTAATTTAATTGATTCAAAAATTAATTTCTCTCTGAATTTTAATGATTTTGAGTTGATTCTTTTTTCAATAATTTACAAAAATGTTAAAATATATTTTATTTTACCAAAAATTCCCAAAAATGTTATTTATTTCATATATTTGATATTTTTGCAAAGAATTAATGTTTTATTTGTTTTTAACATTTGAAATATTTTTTTCTTCTGGATTTCCCAAATTTAATTGGTTTCCAATCATTTTGTGGATATAAACATGATTTTTGGCACATTGATCCAAGATCACCGCTCATTTTTCACACGTTTTCAATACTTTTTATTAATTTTTAAACAAAATTAATTCCTTTTTAAACAAAATTAGGGTTTTGATTAATTAAACCCTCATAAATGATTTTCAAACTCTTTGGGCCTCTAATAGAGTGTAAGACCCAACCCCCTTTTGAAAGCCAAAATGATTTGGGCCTCAGATGTTGTATAAGACCCACTGTGATTTCAAAAACCTCGACGCGATCGCCGTTTTCAAACAAATAACCTTGGGCCTCTCCTTGAGTTGTAAGCCCCATCTCTTGTACAAAAATAACTCTTTGGGCCTCTAATAGAGTGTAAGACCCAATCCCCTTGTACATAAAAACTTTGTGGGCCTCACATATTGTATAAGTCCCTCTGTACGATTTTTAAAACAACGGTGCAATCATCGTTAAAACTTGGGACTCTCCTTGAGCTGTAAGCCCCCAACAATCTTTTCAAAGCACTTTATCCTTTGATTTTGAATACAATATTGTTATCAAAACTTTCTTTGTTGAATAACTAACAAAACAGCATAGAAGCTCTACAACAGGTGAGTGTTTATCCACTTTCATTTATCGCTTTCATATGTATATAACTGTATTGTGGGGCTGTTTCACTGTATGTCTTCTTTCACATTCTTTTATATACTTGTCAAATATCAACTGTATAATCTAGTATAGTTATTTAGAGTTTTCCCCGGCAACTACGTCTAGAACTAGGTAAAGCCCTGTTGGTCACTCTTAAAAACAAACAAAACTAGATCCCCCGTAGGATTCCAGATACAGTCTTCTCTTCTCTTGGGGTTAAACAATATGGAACAAAGAGAAAGGCAGTATTCTCGGTGAACCTTTTCTCAGATTGTCACCTTTAGAAATTGTCAAAGAAATTCTACTCCCCAGAGTTGATATATTCTCCGTGAATAGTGAAATTCTGGTACCAGACGTGTGATGTTAATGTGCGATGTCACAACAACACACTCAATAATGGACAGAATAAGCAACAGGAAAACACAAGAAATTGTTCACCCAGTTCGGTCTAACTACCTACGTCTAGGGGCTACCAAGCCAGGGATGAAATTCACTACTTGTAGATATAATTTACAGACTCAACAACCCGTTGACAATCTCCTAAACTTATACTCTACTAGTGACTTTCTACCTAAGAAACCACTTAGATATGAGAACACTACTCAATCCCTAAAACACTCAAAGAACAACCTCTTTGAGATCCCTTGATCTTGCTTCCTAGCTTCGATCAATCAACAACTCTCTATTGCTTCACAGCTTCTAGAGAGGACAGAAAATTCAACACCTATTCAACCTAGAATAGTGTGATTACAAGTACTCTAAACAAACCCTAGACTCTAAGCCTCCAGCTCTTGATCTTCAATCTGTTTTCTGTACCTTCTTCCTTGGTCTTGTGCGCTTTATATAGCTCCTTGAATTTGGATTGGATTTGTCACAATATTTGATCAGATTTGTTAATTAAAAACTGAATCTTTTAAAACAGATTTTATCCCCAAAATATTTTTAAATCTTCCACCTTTTAATTCTCCAACAAACCTGCAATCAAATCTCCCATGTAACAGAAAATATCTAGGCCAAGATATTCTCATCCAACGAGTCAACACTCTCCACAATTCCAGCTAATACGCGACCCTAATAACAACAAGCCCATGATGTCATTAGCTTCAGTTCTGCAGGTCTGATGTTACAACATCACCTATGTGACATCAGACATCCACTTCAGCAACTAGCAACCTTAACACAGCCCAGTGTTAAGTGCAATGTTATGACATCAAGCCCATGACATCAAACATAGTTAACCTTCACAACTTAGTACAGCCCAGTACTAAGACTCAATGCTGCAACATCAACACCATGACATCAGCATTGAACACCTTGTTGTTTTACCAAAATTCCAGCCAATCCAGGAACTTACAAATAGCATCTCATGAGTTTTTCCAAATTCTCGAACTTTCCTGGAATGATCTCTTCTCTGTGAATTACATTTCTTGAACTTCTCTTCGTTTGGGGACCCACAGGCTTCCTAAAAGCATCCCCGCCTCCTCTTGGGCATTATGCAAGGACCCTTCGGTTTCTTAGAAGTTCGCATGCCTTCTCTTGGGCTTAATACAAGGACCCTAACGACCTCTTAAAGGGATAAGACAGAACTTAGTTATCCTTTGCTAGAGCAGTCTTTCCAGTGTCAAACCTCTGGCCACTTTAGGGTTGATCTTCATCCCTTAAAAGCCCTTGCCCTCTTTTGGGCACCCTACAAAAGATAAAACTCTTCAAAACCAGTAGACTTGGACAGTCTAAATCCCTTGAGTCTCAAAGACATTCTCAAGTTCCTTTCGAACATAGGAAAAAACACCGATCACTCTAGAATAAATCTCCAGCAGAAACCCCGCCTCTCTCATGAGGACTCTCCCACTTGGTCCTGTCTCGGGATCTCAATAATCCCCGGCAGCAGAAGTTAGCCTCCTCTTAGGCTTTGTATAATGATCCTTTCCTCAGGAAAGTCAGCCTCCTCTTGGGCTTTGTACAAATGATTCTCCCCAACGGAGCTAACCTTTTCAGACTTTCTTGTTGAGTATAAATGACTCTCTTGTTGAGTCAATCTCCTTTTTAGCCTCTATCTCGAGCTTCGTACGAGACATCAAAACACTCTCTTGTTGAGTATAAAAGACTCTCTTGTTGAGTCACTTTCCTTTTAGCCTCTATCTCGGGCTTCGTACGAGGCATCAAATCACTCTCTTGTTGAGTGTAAAAGACTCTCTTGTTGAGTCAAACCTTTTTAGCCTCCGTCTTAGGCTTCGTATAAGACAGATAAAAGTACTCTCTTGTTGAGTCAAACCTTTTCAACCTCCGTCTTGGGCTTCGTACGAGACACATATAAAAGCACTCTCTTGTTGAGTCAGTCACTTGTTAGCACTCTCTTGTTGAGTCAACCCTTTTAGCCTCTATCTCGGGCTTCGTACGAGACAAATAATAAACACCCACTTGATGGGTCAATAGCCTCCTCTTAGGCTTTGTATAGAGGAATCCCCGGTTGAGTCAATCAACCTTTTAGCATCAAACTTGGGCTTTAATTAGGGCATACAGTTCCTCTTTAGAGATGACAAGTTCTCTCTCAGTCAAACCTTTTAGCTTCAATCTTGGGCTTTGAACAAGACACAAAAAACCCTTCAGCTTCATTTCTTTGGCTTTGAACAAGATACAAATACTCCTTTTAGCCTCTGTCTTGGGCTTTGAACGAGACACCAAAACATCTTTTCTCCCCATAGAATAGGAGGGAACTACGATCGCTCTTATTTCCCTGTTTCCTTTAAACGAGAATACGTAGGCATAAGATTACAAAATCTTAGCGAGCATACTAATCAAAAACTCAAAATCCAGTACCTCCGTCAGTCAACCAAAAGCATTAGATCTAACACCTTACCAAAATCCTCGCAAATAGTCCAGACCCGGTATTTTTGAGCGAAATAAACCTAAGACAGACCCCCCTTTTGATAGCATCTGTAAACCAACAGTTTTGACTGTTTAACCTCAGTATGCAAGCAGGGTTAATTGGAGACATCTATTTCCCTTCCTTAATCAGCTTCACAGGATAAAAAATGAATCGAACTGTAGTACCAAAGCGATAGTGATTTGAAACCACAAAAATCGCGCTACAGAAAAAATGGCGACCACAGTGGGACACATTCTTTCTTACAGTCTTAGGTGGAAAACCCGAAGTATCACAGAAATGGCGACTCTGCTGGGGAGTCATTGTCTGTATAGGATCATAATACTAGAGGTCTAGGATGATTAAGACAAATATATATACTGCTTTTCCTCATTGATATCTGTGTCTATTTTTCAGCTAATGGGAATGCGTGTGATGCCGCATGTGGAAAGATTGAGTATACACCTAAGATAGGTGATGGCAATACGGGTAAGCTTACGGGGAGTGAATCCCAGTTAAGAGTTCCCGGTCTACCATCAAACTCAGTGGAGACTCCATTTGCAGGTGCATTTCCTATACGACTTCGGTTGTTGAAAGTAGTGTGGTCGAATGGGTTATCTGAGAAGCTGAGGATTTTAGTAGACTGAAACTAGTAGTGAGGAAGCTATCGGGAATAGTTGTCACGCGATACTACCCTCATTTGAGATTACTCTAAGGATGAACCAGCTCGCTTGGTGATCCACTTGCTGCCGTCATCCAAGGAGGGATCCGCGATTTTGAGAACAGGTACAAAAAAAATCACCACTAAACCTTTGGGGATGGGTAGAGCCTTGACTTTATGACACCGACCCTTTGACCCCATGTTTTTTCTATGTTTTTGTGTGCTGCATTCATACATTCATTTAATAAAACATTAAAACAAAGAAAATTTTTCTCTTCTAGTCTCTCTTTTTCAAATTAAACTAAGACAATGTTTGCAAATGTCAGAGAGAAAAAGATTGCGTTATGGATTTCGGTAGAAGAAAGACTCACAAGTACACCTTCAAGGTTCCAAAATTAGAGGATTTAAGAGGGTTGGCAAGGATGATCACCAACCCTGAGGACTCCTGTCCATATTAAGGGTCCATGTAATTGAAGGAATCCTGTCCACGCTCATTCAGTTCTACGATTCAGTTTATCACTGTTTCACATTCCCGGATTATCAGCTAGCACCAACACTGGAGGAGTACTCTCACCTGACTGATTTACATATCCCTGATCAAGCTCCCTTTTCTGGACTGGAAGAAATTCCAAAAGATTAAACCATTGCAAGAGCAATTTATTTGGACGAGTCAGAAGTCAGGACTCACATGACCACTAAGGGTGGTATCCAAGGTTTGCCAGCCCAGTTTTTGATAAAGAAAGCCCTGTACTTTGCCAGTATAGGGAATGTACCTGCTTTCGAGAGCATCTTTGTTTTGCTCACCTACGGGTTATTTTTGTTTCCCAACATCGATAACTTCGTAGATATCAATGCCATTAAGATATTTCTGATTGGAAACCCTGTACCGACCTTGCTCGCAGATGCGTATCATTATGTACACGTAAGGAATTTGTACGGAAGAAAGGATACTTTACGTTGGTCACAGAGAATCATGTCTCTTACCAACTCTGACATCGATTGGTTCAATCGAATCTATGACGGGATCAGAGTCATTGACTGTTGTGGAAATTTCCCAAACGTACCCCTCATAGGAATTAAAGGAGGAATCAATTATCATCCGATTTTAGTTCGTCGTCAATTTGGATACCCGATGAGACATATCCCACGTAATGTTCATCTGGAAGGTCTTTTCTTCAAGGAAGGAGAAAATGACAGGGCACTAAAGACAGAAATAGTGCATGCTTGGAAACACGTTCATAGGAAAGGAAGAGAGTCTCTAGGAAAACCAGACTGTGTCTCGGTGGAGCCTTATCTCCACTGGGTACAAACTAGAGCTCTCAAGCTGAGGATACCTACCCTCGTCAGGAAGTTCTTCCGTTAAGGGACTCTGTCCTTTATTTTATGTTTGATATGGAAAAACTTCAGGTGACTCTCAACAAAGTTCAGCAGGAGAAGAGGTCTTAGAGGAACAAGTACCGCATTCTCAATGTGGAGTGTAAGAAAATACAGCAGCTATTGAAAGATAAAGATGCTCTGATCGAGATTTTAGAGCAACATGCTGTAGAAAATCAGGATGACCAAAGAAATTTGCTCGCTCCTTTCACTTGGCAAAGGAATGACAACCCGACAACGGCTGAAGAGCCCCGGTCAAAGAAAAGGAAAGCACCAGAACCAGCCCCTGAGCTCTCCTCAGAGAGGACTCGGGATCCATTAGTTTAGACATTTCCTTTTTCAGCACTTTGTAATCTACTGTATTTCCATTTCTGCAATATTTGAATTCAATAAAACGGGATTCTCCCCACTGTTTGATATTTGCAATCCAAATTGTCGAAGTTTCTTTTGATTAAATAACAAAAATTTAATTAATATAATCATTGCATATCATTCATCATTCTCGCATAAACGCATTCTTCTTCCCTACGAATCTCACATCTGTGTCTCGATTCTAGAGTCAAAGTGTCTCATTCGTACAATACTCGGGCCAATCGACAGAAAAAGATGGATGATCTCGAGGAAGAAAATAGAGAGTCGAGAGAAGAGATCGACACTCTGAAAGAAGATCTGAGAAAGCTTCATAACAACATGCAACCTCTAGCAGAAGCTCAGATGCAGCAACAACGGACGACGATCTCAGAGATCACATCTACGCCCATAGTGGAGAAAAATGATCCTAGGTATAAAATGCCAAAGGATCGTCCATGGGGCATGCCACTTAACTATATCCCGGAAGGATATATTCCGCCAATCATGGAAGATCCGAAAAATGCAGCAGGAACCGCTGGGCCTGAAGGTTACAAACTTCGGGAAAGCTAAGATGCCAGGGGCATGACAACAACTCCTGAAGGTTACAAACTTTGGGAGGCACCAAGAGTCTCTGCCGTAATTACTATACCACCACCCGTGGTACACACTGTCCCGGAAGGATAGGTTTCCCAGATACCGTCTAGTGGAAACGAAAGTATGTTCGACAGAATGAATGAGTTCCAAGAACAGTTCCTGGAGATGCAGAGAGAACTGCAAGCCATTCGCGGTCAGGATCTATTTGGAAAGGACGCCGCAGACCATTGTTTGGTCCCCAATGTGAAAGTTCCGCACAAGTTCAAAGTGCCAGAATTTGAAAAGTACAAGGGTAACTCTTGCCCTCAAAGTCACTTGGTGATGTACGCCCGGAGGATGTCGACTCAGACAGAGAACCACCAGCTACTGATCCATTACTTCTAGGATAGTTTAACCGGTGCCGTACTCAAATGGTACATGGGTTTAAACCGCACCAAGATTGTCACTTTCAGAGATCTTGGCGCTGCCTTCGTTCAACAATATAAGTATAACCTGGACATGGCACCAGACAGAGATCAACTCAGAGCCATGTCACAGAAGGACAAAGAAACCTTTAAGGAGTACGCTCAGAGATGGCGTGAAATTGCCGCTTAGATTTGTCCACCTCTTGAGGAAAAAGAGATGACAAAGATCTTCTTAAAAACATTAAGCTCATTTTACTACGACAGAATGGTCGCCAGTTCGCCCAGTGACTTCACCGAGATGGTGAGCATGGGAGTTCGTCTTGAGGAAGCCGTCTGAGAAGGACGTTTAGTTAAAGATGCTGGATCATCAAGTAGTACAAAATGATACGGTAGTGCTCTCCCTAAGAAAAAAGAGCAAGATATTGGTAATATCTCTCTCGGAAAGCAAAGGCGACGTTACCAACCAGTAGCAGCTGTAACTCCTGCTATTAACCCTGTGCCTGTTCCTACGTATCAACCTCAGGTTGCTCAGAGCCAACCGAATCAACAGCAATATCAGCAAAGGACACAACAGCCTCTTCAGCAGGCTTATCCTCAGTACAACAATAATCGTACAATGCGACCACCATGGTTCGACCCTATACCAATGTTGTACGCAGAATTTTTTCCACTCTTACTGGTCAAGGGGCACGTCCAAACCAGGTCTCCTCTTACAGTACCAAAAAATCCGCCTTTTTGGTTCAAAGCGGATCAGACTTGCCCTTACCATCAAGGAGGATCGGGGCATAACATAGAAAACTATCTCAGTTTCAAATCCGACGTACAAAAGCTTGTTAGGAGCGGGGTCTTATCTTTCAAAAATACGAATCCGAATGTTCTCACGAACCCGTTGCCTTAACACGAGAAAGCTGCGGTAAATTTGATAGAAGGAGAGTCTAACAACAGCTATTAAATTCATGATGTACTCTTATTGAGAACCAATCTGGTTAAGATGCATCGCAGACAGAGCGGGTATGGCCATATACCACCTCACAACTATCACCAGTGTGATATCTGCTCTAAGAACAATCAAGGATGTTTCGTGGTGCAATCAGCTCTACAGGAACAATTGGATCTCGGGTGGATCCATGAGCATCGAGTTCGTGGAGTTAACATGACTTATACAAATTCCAACATCATTCAGAACAACGACATCCATACGATAGATGTCAACCTGGTGGCAATGCACTCAAGGCAAAGCTAGTATCATAATCTGCCGTGGCACGATTACAATTCCTGTCTGATTTGCTCGGTAAACAATCAGGTATACTCTTTTGTACAAGAGGCCCTCCAGCGTCAGATGGATCTTGGGTGGATCCAGGACTACCATGATAAAAATCCTTATCATATCAACATGATTCAAATCTTCTATATTCGCTTGGTGAATACCAGCTTGGTAGAATTACACGCTTAGCAAGTACAACTCAATTTTCTGACTTCGCATAATTATCAGAACTGTAAGGGATGTCGTGAGAGTGACCAAGGATGTGCTCTCGTTCAAAGAACTTTGCAACACTTATTGAATCATTGGTGGCGTCCGATCTATCTAGATGAAGACACGCAACAAGTCAGTATAATCGACGGGAACCCTACTAGGCGTCATAGTCAGGATGCTCGATCATTGGAAACGGACCTAGTGAGGTTACACTACATTCAAAGTGGACGTGGCCGAGTGCCACCACATAACTACGAGCGCTGTAGAGTCTGCTCGGAGAATAACCAAGGATGCTACCTCGTGCGAGCAGCCCTTCAGAGTCAGTTGGACTGCAAAGAGATTCAACCATGTCCAGTTTCGGGGTCCATCAACTTGATGCCCAACTATTTCGCTGATCAAATCAAGGATGTTGTTGTAATCTCTGATCACGAGAGGACCAAGGATGTTTGTACCATCATCCCTCTATTCAACGAATCAAAAGTTCTTAACCAGGAACTGATTGAAGTTATTTATGACAGTCAGAGAAATCAGAAGGCTCCTGTAGTTATTTATCTGTCGGGACCAGTGTCGTACAAGTCGGATAAGGCGATCCCTTACAAATACGGTGCAACAACAATTGAGAATGGAAAGGAAACTCCATTACCCTCCGTCGTGAATATTGCAGACATCAGCCGAGTAACACGGAGCGGTCGAATCTTCAACCGAGGAGTTGGAGAACCTAGCAAAGAAAAGGAACCTCAAACAGAAGTTCCCGATCAACCGGTCGTTCAGTCCAGTGATCCCGACCTTTCAAAGAACAATGATGAGATGCTGAAGCTCATCCAAAGGAGTGAATACAACATTGTTGATCAGCTGTTGCAAACTCCTTCAAAAATCTCTGTGTTATCTCTATTACTCAGTTCCGAAGCTCACAGAGAGGCTCTATAGAAAGTCTTAGAGCAGACCTTTGTGGAACAGGATGTGTCAAATAAAACAGTTCGACAGCATCACTTCCTGCAACAACTTGGGGTTTAGTGATGAGGAATTGCCAGGACGGTGCCTTAGCCAGCGTACTGGTAGATTCTGGATCGGCCATCAACGTTATGTCGAAGTCCACTCTAATGCGACTATCATTCAAAGGATCCCCAATGAGGGGCAGTGAGGTCATCGTCAAAGCATTTGACGGGTCTCGGAAAGCAGTTATCGGCGAAGTCGACCTTCCCGTAACTATCGATCCTCACACTTTCCAGGTCATGGACATCCGAGCAACATACAGTTATTTGTTGGAAAGACCTTGGATACACCAGGCTATGGCAGACACTTCGACACTGCACCAGAAACTCAAGTTCGTCAAGAACGATCAACTCGTCACGGTCTGTGGAGAACAAGCCTTGATTGTGAGTAACCTTTCATTATCTACTTGTGTAGAGCCGAAGGAGGTTGTTGGAACTCAGTTCCAAGCACTGTCGGTGAGCAATGAGAATCAATCAGAAAAAGGAACGTTGATTTCCTCATATAGAGATGCTCTCGAAGTGATCAAAAGTAACAATGCAAAAGGGTGGGGACAACTTGTCATTCCTACTGATAAGAAAACAAAGAAGGGTCTTGGTTTTTCTGCAACCTGCACCCAGACTGCTACTAACGATGAAAGTTTTCATCCCATTCAGGATTTCTTCCATAGTGGAGGTTTCCTTCACCCAGTGTCTCAAGAAGTCCATACCATCAAAGAGGGAGACTCCTCCGATACAGATGAAGAATGGAAGTCCTATCTTAACGAGGACGGTTATGTGTCTCAGGAAGAGGTGCCTACGCCATTTTTCTATCCCACACAGAGTCCGAGATTTATACCAAGGTCAGATGTCAAAATGATATACGAAGATTGTGATTCTGAGGGATGACATGCTCCACCAAACTCATTAGAGGAGGACACTCTGATGAAGGACAACTTTGACCATGACTATTATGGCCCGATGGATGGCCTGCCTATCTAGCAGTCGTACTCGGGAGACTCGGGGCTAGAAAATCAGCCCAACGATGCATATCAACTGAGCATCATAGAAAAGAATACATGCGTCCCCACCATGTCATGGGATCATCACTCAGGGCATTTAGAAAATATCCAATACGACGATGAATTGGCAAAGCTTGTCGGACTAGAGTTCATCAACTATGATTTTCCTGAGGTCAACATCATCGAAAGAGATGACTTCTCCAGTTCTACAGAAGTGTGGGACACCTTAGGACAACCGAGTGGCAAGTTCGACTAGTTGGTCAAATACACTGCTCCTAAGAGCTCTCGTATCAGGTTCGAAGACATCCAGCCAACTGGATGGGGAGATTTACCTGAGAGTACAAATATTATGCAAGATACAACAGAAGAGTTCGTCTACGACAACTCTGCTTGGGAAACAGATTCTAATAATCCTGCTCCACCAAAAATCAGCGTTATTTCAGAAGACAAATGTAAGAAGGTGCTAGACTTTGTGATTCACCGAGGTGTTCGCCGCCAATGGGTTGCTGTCGATGTTTCGAAGATTGTTCATAAGTCTAAGTAATTGCCATCTTTATCTTAACCTTTCACCCTGCCCAGGTGAAACGGCTGTTTTGATATGGCTCACTTTCTATAAATTTTCTCTCTTCGCTTCGCCCAAAGCAACTGAGTTTTGTTTTATAGGGCTGTAGTTTCAAGAATCGACTCGATCATAAATAAAATAACGTCGTTCTGTAATTTCTGCATTTATTGATGTTTTCTCTTTTCGCTTTTTCAGAAAATGGTAATCCTAAAAAACAACTCGATAATAAAAACAAGCAGTTTTCCAAAGAAAATACACTGCACACACTCTTGCATTCTATCTATCTCTTCTAAAAACAATCATCACGTCATGCATATTGCTTGTTTTAAACCCCGTTGAAACATACGATCCAATGCCTTCTCCCAACTTTGAATTCCCAGCATTCGAGGCTGAAGAAGAAGAGAACAAAGAAATTCCATAAGAGATCTCCCAATTACTCAGACAAGAGGAAAGGTCTGTTGAACCTCACAAAGAGTCGTTGGAAACAGTAAGCTTGGGTCCAGAAGAAGAGAGAAAAGATATCAAGATTGGGGCACTGCTCAGTCTGACTGTCAAAGAAAGTTTGATAAAGCTTCTCAAAGAATTCCCCGATGTATTCGCTTGGTCCTATCAGGACATGCCAGGGTTGGATACTAGCATCGTGGAGCATCATCTACCGTTACGATCAGAATGTCCGCCAGTAAAACAGAGGCTGAGAAGAACTCACCTAGACATGGCCATCAAAATCAAAGAGGAAGTACAGAAACAGATTGACGCGGGTTTCCTCGCCACGTCGGAATATCCTCAATGGCTAGCCAACATCGTGCCAGTTTCAAAAAAAGGACGGAAAGGTCAGAATGTGTGTAGACTACAGGGATCTAAACAAGGCCAGTCCAAAGGATGATTTTCCCTTACCACACATTGACATGCTGGTAGACAGTACAACAAAATTCAAAATATTCTCCTTCATGGATGGATTCTTGGGCTATAATCAGATAAAAATGGCGCCGAAAGACATGGAGAAAACTTCATTCGTTACCCCGTGGGGTAACTTTTGTTACAAGGTAATGCCGTTCGGTTTGAAGAACGTCGGGGCAACCTATCAAAGGGCTATGACTACTCTGTTTCATGACATGATTCACAAGGAAATCGAGGTGTATGTCGATGATATGATTGCGAAATCTAAAACGGAAGAGGAGCATGTGACCCACCTGTCAAAACTATTCGAGCGGTTGAGAAAGTACAAACTCTGCTTGAATCCCAATAAGTACACATTCGGTGTCCGTTCAGGGAAACTTTTAGGGTTCATCGTCAGTCAGAAAGGGATTGAGGTTGATCCTGACAAGGTCAAGGTCATTCAAGAAATGCCTTCTCCAAAGACTGAAAAACAAGTCAGAGGATTCCTGGGACGTTTGAATTACATTTACAGATTTATATTCCTCATGACCGCGACATGCGCGCCGATTTTCAAATTACTCAAAAAGAACCAGGACTGCGTTTGGACAGAAGACTGCCAAATCGCCTTCGACAGTATTAAGGAATACCTGTTGAATCCACCGATTCTATCACCTCCAGTGGAAGGAAGACCACTGATCATCTATTTAACAGTTTTGGAAGACTCTATGGGCTGTGTACTTGGCCAACAAGACAAAACGAAAAGGAAAGCGTCCGCCATCTACTATCTAAGCAAGAAATTCACTGAGTGTGAGACTCGGTACACTATGCTAAAGAAAACTTGCTGCGCTTTGGCTTGGGCAGCCAAACGTCTTCGCCAGTATATGATTCGTCACACTACTTGGTTAATCTCAGAAATGGATCCAATCAAGTATGTCTTTGAAAAACCTGCTCTCACGGGAAGAATTGTCTGTTGGCAGATGTTGTTATCAGAATATGACATAGAATACCACGCTCAGAAAGTCGTTAAAGGAAGTGTTTTAGCCGATCATTTGGCTAATTAACCGATTGACGATCAGGAATCAGTCGGGTTTGACTTCCCAAACGAAGATGTCATGTACTTGAAAATGAAAGATTGCGATGAACCGCTACCCAGTGAAGGGCCATAACCAGGTTCCCAATGGGGACTTATCTTTGATGGAGCTGTCAATCATTACGGAAACGGAATTGGGGAAATCATCATAACACCTCAGGGTACCCATATTCCTTTCACTGCCAGACTGACATTCAAGTGTACAAACAACGAGGCCGAATACGAAGCTTGTATCATGGGTCTCGAAGAAGCGATCGACTTAAGGATCAAGAACTTGGATGTATATGCCAACTCAGCCCTGGTTATCAATCAAATCAAAGGAGATTGGAACACATACCAATCAGGACTGATTCCTTACAAAGATTACGCGAGAAGGTTGTTACCATTCTTCAACAGAATCGAGTTTCATCATATCCCTCATGAAGAGAATCACATGGTTGATGCCTTAGCCACTCTCTCTTCCATGATTAGTGTAGGTCAATGGAATGACATACCTAAGATCGACATAATGCCCCTAGAACGGCAAGCTTACATCTTCGTGATTGAAGCAGTCATAGACGACAAACCTTGGTATCACGATGTCAAAAGCTTCCTTCACAAACAAGAGTACCCACCCGGGGCACTAAGGAAGGATAGAAAAACCCTCAGGAGACTGGCAGGCAACTTCTTCCTCAGCGGTGATACATTCTATAAGAGAAATTTTGACATGGTCTTGCTCCGATGCGTAGACAGACCCGAAGCAGACGCACTGATGAAATAAATTCATGAAGGAATCTTTGGCACTCATGCCAACGGACACACAATGACGAGAAAAATTTTGAGAGCATGGTACTACTGGTTGACCATGGAATCCGACTGCTACAAGTACATGTGGAAGTGTTATAAGTGTCAGATATACTCAGACAAAATCCATGTACCGCCAACGCATCTCAAAGTTCTTTCTTCCCCATGGCCTTTTTCCATATGGGGAATCGACATAATTGGCATGATCGAACCTAAGGCTTCAAACAGACATCGGTTCATCCTAGTAGCCATTGATTACTTTACCAAGTGGGTCGAAGCAGCGTCATATGCCAATGTAACCCGACAAGTGGTGGTCCGATTTATCAAAAACAATATCATATGCCGTTATGGTGTTCCTAGCCAGATGATTACAGATAATGGATCTAACTTGAACAATAAGATGATGAAAGAGTAGTGCGCTGAGTTCAAGATCGAACACCATAAATCATCTCCCTACCGACCTAAAATGAACGGAGCAGTAGAAGCGGCTAACAAGAATATCAAGAAGATTGTTTAGAAGATGGTTATAACCTACAAAGACTGGCACGAGTTGCTACCCTTTGCTCTTCACGGTTATCGCACATCTGTCCGCACTTCAACAGGGGGAACCCATTTTTCTCAAGTGTATGGCATGGAAGCAGTGCTCCCCATAGAAGTAGAGATCCCATCAATCCAGGTATTGATGGAAGCTAAGCTAACAGAGGCTGAATGGTGTCAAAGTCGACACGATGAACTAAATCTGATCGAAGAAAAGAGAATAACGGCTCTATGCCATAGTCAGTTGTATCAGCAAAGGATGAAGAAGGCGTTTGACAAAAAGGTCCGACCTCGCATCTTCAGGAAAGGAGGCCTCTTGTTCAAAAAGATACAAACATTTCTCACTGATTCCCAGGGCAAATGGACTCTGAATTATGACGGCCCCTATGTGGTCAAGAAAGCTTTCTCAGGCGGCGCCTTGAGACTTACAACCAATGATGAAGAAGAATTTTCCTACCCCACAAATGTTGACGTAGTCAAGAAATACTTCTCCTAAATAAATAAAAACGTCTCGGTGGATTGAAAACCCGAAAGGGCGGTCCAGGCAAAAATTAGAGACATAAACGAAAATCATCCCGGTGGATTGGAAATCTCAAAGTACTATCCAGGCAAAAGTTAGGGATAATGGCAAGTAACTACGTCCAACAGGGGCAAATTCCCCAGTAGCAGTCATGTCATCCATCAGAAAACTCCAGTCAAGGTCATCTTCGACAGTAGCTCAGGATGCCCGGAATTTAAAGTTGGTAGAAGGATAGTGGTCGTTATGTTTCAATGTAGCCCTTTTCCTTTAAATTACAATTTTCTAAACTTTGTAAATACTCTATGAAATCACGCGTTTGGCTGATTTCCATCCTATCAATAAAATTTGAGCCCTTATGCTTTTGTTTGCAATTCTTATTTGTTTTAGCTTTACAGAACGACATTTTAACATGATTAACGATTCTTGAAATAAAACAAAAACAAATTTACTTGTTAAAATTTTTCTGCTTTTAAAATAAAGATGGCAATTTCTTTTGACCATTGAACATCGAAAGAACATCGATCACTTCTCCAGAAGTAATCGAACTTCAAAGTGCAGAATCAAAGTACTCCTTCTAAACCAGTGCGCCTGAATGAAGGATCAGTTATGTCAGATGTGATTTTCTCCATCTGACATCCCCGACAGAGTTCTTACCTCCTAAGCCCGACCAACAGTGTTCCCCACAGGGACTATCTCTCCTAAGCAAAGCAGAATTGCTATCTTGAACCAGCGGTACTTCTTTGTCCCAGCAGTGGCCGAGTATCCAATCGTGTTCATCCATTAGTCTGTATGTCGTGTCAGTTTTGTCAGCATAAACATACATGCATCATGCATTATTGATTTACATTCATACTCATATTGCATCACTATCACTCTAGTCGGTATTATCCCCTAGTGATAAAAGTCCTCTTGTCAATCGAGTCGTCAGTTCTTTCCGCGTCAGGAAGTGAATCAGCTAGGTAATCTCTCCCCAGTTTATTCTGGGATGGAAACGGTCTTCGACCACTTTGATAACTTGAACCTCTGAAATACCAGAAAACCTTCGACAAATGTCACTCTTCGCCATTGAAGATGATATCTTCGCTTTCCCGGATTAAGGAAAATCCCTAGAGAGAGCCTCGCAACTAAAGACTCTCAGTAACACAGTTGTTCTTCTCTCCAGAAAATCAATGTCACTGAAGGTCATCAGCACCTCAAAATTGGGATACATTGTATGGCATTTCTCCGAGAAGATCTTGAAGAAAAGTATGATGTAATATCCCCAAGCAGAAAGCAGTCTCTCAAGAGACTCGTTTCCCCCAGTAGAGTCGACAAATGGCGTCTCTAAACAGAGAAGTTTGTGCACCTCTACAGCTCAGACGAATGGGTTCCCCAGCAAGTCTGACGTCAAAACTTTTTCCCATCAAATGGCATCTCGCCAGAAAAATTCGGAGAGGAGTTTGAGGAAAACCGCTACAAATAACGTCCCTTGTCAAGAAAGTTTATTGACAAAAGAAACTTAGACCAGTTCCTTGGTAGGAAACCAGGATCGAGGGGAAGTTTATATTAGAAACTTAGATCAGTTCCTTGGTAGGAAACCAGGATCGAGGGGAAGTTTATATCAGAAACTGAGACCAGTTCCTTGGTAGGAAACCGGGATCGAGGGGAAGTTTATTTCAGAAAACTGAGACCAGTCCCTTGGTAGGAAACCAGGATCAAGGGGAAGTTTACCTTTTCTAAGCATCATTGCTTAGCAAAAGCAGATGGATGAGCAAACTACCATTCATAACCACCATCAAAATTTCGGGTATTCCGATATTTAATCATCCCACACCCCGAATGCCCGAATATCTTCGCCATTCACACCTTCGGGTCCAAGAAGATTAAATAGGGGCATCTGTCATACCCCAAATTTTGACCACTAAGATTTCCCATCATTGTGTAAATCATCTCCACAATATGGATGAACCATTATGCCTCATCAATCTCCTCAAGGAATTGTTGAACATTCACTACTATCAAAGATTAGGGTTTCAAGCCCTCTCAGAGTCTTAGACAAAGGATCAATCATGGAATGACATGATCTTCAACTTGTCTAACCTCTCAAACATCCATAAAGGATCAGTAGGACTCCCACTTCAAGAATCAAGCACAAGGCTGCAACCTTCCAAGTGGATCAAGCCTCAAGATCGCCAGTGTCACCAAATTAAGGTTTTGGTCGACCAGGGCCTCCAGATGGAAATTTTCATCTGGGCATGAGCCAATGCTTCAAAACACAACCTAAGATACACCATGGGACCTCAATCATCAAGTCAATTTAGCCTCAGGGGATGCATTCATCAAAAATCAGGAATTAGGGTTTCTTGAGCTAATTCACCCCTAAGTTGACTTTTGGGACAAAGCATGAGCCAAGACCTCAAGACATGGTTTGAGGGTCTCTAATAAACCACATTGATCCATTTTCAACAATGGATTGATCCAAGAAGCTTGATGCACAAGTTACAATTTCATCTGAACCACAATTAGGGTTTTGAGGAAAAAGTCAACTATACCTTTGACTTTTGACCAGGACAGGCTCCCTAATCTTGGGACATGATTCAATACACCCTATAACACCTATGATATCAATCCATAAAGTTTGATTTAGGTCAAGGACTTGATTTCATAGAGGATCACACAGTTTGGAGTTCATCTGATAAAAAGTCAACTGTGCCCAAAAGTCAAAGTTTGACTTTTTGATTTTTTGATCAATTATGGTTCCCTAACCCTAAAATGATGTTAATGTGTGATTTGAATCAACATTCATCAAGAAAAATCAAGAAAAGTGGGATAACTTGTAAAAGGGGTAACCATAAAAAAACTTAGAATTTTTCTAAGTTATGAAACAAAATGGCTAGGGTACCAACTTCCAAGGATCATAACTTGTGATCCAAGCAACCATTTTGGCTGATCCAAAGATGGATTTGTAGCTCTCATGGCATACTTTAAAAGTGTCAACTACACCTCATTCCAATTCCTCATGGATTTTAAGTTATGGAGTGATCAAAATGGCTGAAAACATGAAATGTCACTTTTTCCAACACTTAGTGAAATTTCCACTAAGTCAGAATCTGGTTCACTTTTTTCAAAATGTAGGGACATTTTTCACTTGGATCCAAAAAGTATTAAGATAAACTATGATCACACATGTGTTGTATCATATGAGAGCTTTCCAAAATGGCTAAGAACTCCATCAAATTCCATTTGAGCTAAGAGTTATGACAGTGGCAATATGCCTTGCTGCAACTGTCATAACAAGGCAGATTTGTGCATTTTGCTCGATTTGAGCAATTTGTGCAAATGACAAACAAGTTTATCCATCTGAACACCTCAGGGGGAGACCAAGGAGGGACAAACACTGATCCATAAGCCTCCCAAGTCTTTGGAACTAAAAATAACATGCCAAACCTAAAAATGCCTAAAGAGGGGACAAGACTCCAATTTTGTTTTGGAGCATTCAATGGATGCACCAAGGTGGCATGAACTGAGTCTTTTCCAACTGAATGAGTCAAGGATGATCTCTGAACTAGGGAACCAAAGGCCTGTGCTCTAACCTCTAGTCAATGGCTAGAGGAGACTTGAGATTCCAAAATGCTATAATTGGCCAAACCTCTGCTGTAGTTTGCATTCACTATTGCTTGCAAAACAAACTTGCTCTACTATAAATAGAGCTCATTTGTGCTCAGTTTAAGTACACCAAGTCCATCAAACTGATGCTTTCCTCAAAATCTCCGTCTCACTTCCAAAATTGCCTTCTAAAGCAAGTCACTATCAGGTTTTGAGTTTGAGAGCAATTCCAACCAAACCAATCACACAATACCTCATCAACATCATATAGAAGTGATCCAAACACTTAAACAACATATGGAACACCGATTTCTCAAAATCACCATCCAATTGCTCAAGCTTTTAGCAGACTTGCAGTTGGGGTACCATCTTCAGTTCCAGCTTGTTTCAAACCATTCCAAGCACTCAGGCACATCACTTGGCACCTAGGGAAGTTATCCACATCATTGGAACCTAGCTGTAACACCTCCAACAGAAGACACGATCACCAGCTGCAAGAGGTAAGCCTCAACTTAGGCATCTCATGATTCATGCATATTTCCTCGCACAATACTTTTGCCAAATGTTCATAATCATGCATAGAATGTATCCCCTCAATTAATTGCTTTGTTTGAATCGTGTATCAAAATTCTCAGCCTTCATGCAAATTTTAGGATTCTTGAGGTTTTGTCTTGATTTCTTATTCCATGCTTAAAATAAATGAAATTAAAGACCATAGACATGATCGTGAGGTGAAAATGAGCAGATTGATATGTGGATTGTATGATTTCATCAAGTATTCAGTGAGATTGGTGAGAAAATGTAAATCTGCAGAAACAGAGGGGTGGCGCGTGTTCTTGGTGTGTTCTTGGCGCCATTTTTGAATATTTGAATTTTGTGATTTTTATTTAATTGATTCAAAAATTAATTTCTCTCTGAATTTTAATGATTTTGAGTTGATTCTTTTTTCAATAATTCACAAAAATGTTAAAATATTTTATTTTACCAAAAATTCCCAAAAATGTTATTTATTTCATATATTTGATATTTTTGCAAAGAATTAATGTTTTATTTGTTTTTAACATTTGAAATATTTTTTCCTTCTTGATTTCCCAAATTTAATTGGTTTCCAATCATTTTGTGGATATAAACATGATTTTTGACACATTGATCCAAGATCACCACTCATTTTTCACATGTTTTCAATACTTTTTATTAATTTTTAAACAAAATTAATTCCTTTTTAAACAAAATTAGGGTTTTGATTAATTCAACCATCATCAATCATTTTCAAACTCTTTGGGCCTCTAATAGAGTGTAAGACCCAACCCCCTTTTGAAAGACAAAATGATTTGGGCCTCAGATGTTGTATAAGACCCACTGTGTTTTCAGAAACCTCGGCGCGATCGCCGTTTTCAAACAAATAACCTTGGGCCTCTCCTTGAGTTGTAAGCCCCATCTCTTGTACAAAAATAACTCTTTGGGCCTCTAATAGAGTGTAAGACCCAATCCCCTTGTACATAAAAACTTTGTGGGCCTCACATATTGTATAAGTCTCTCTTTACGATTTTCAAAACAACGGTGCAATCATCGTTAAAACTTGGGCCTCTCCTTGAGTTGTAAGCCCCCAACAATTTTTTCAAAGCATTTTCTCCTTTGATTTTGAATACAATATTATTATCAAAACTTTCTTTGTTGAACAACTAACAAAACAGCATGGAAGCTCTACAACGGGTAAGTGTTTATCCACTTTCATTTGTCGCTTTCATATGTATATAACTGTATTGTGGGGCTGTTTCACTGTAAGTCTTCTTTCACATCCTTTTATATACTTGTCAAATATCAACTGTATAATACTAGTATAGTTATTTATAGTTTTCCTCGGCAACTACGTCTAGAACTAGGTAAAGCCATGTTGGTCACTCTTAAAAACAAACAAAACTAGATCCCCCATAGGATTCCTCATACAGTCTTCCCTTCTCTTGGGGTTAAACAATATGGAACAAAGAGAAAGGCAGTATTCTCGGTTAACCTTTTCTCAGACTGTCACCCTTAGAAATTGTCAAAGGAATTCTACTCCCCAGAGTTGATCTATTCTCCGTGAATAGCATCTCTTGAGTTTCTTCCAAATTCTCAAACTTTCCTGGAATGACCTCTTCTCTATGAATTGCATTTCTTGAACTTCTCTTGGTTTGGGGAGCCACAGGCTTCCTAAAAGCATCCCCTCCTCTTGGGCATTATACAAGGACCCTTCGACTTCTTAGAAGCTCTCATGCCTTCTCTTGGGCTTAATACAAGGATCCTAACGACCTCTTAATGGGATAAGACAGAACTTAGTCATCCTTTGCTAGAGCAGTCTTTCCAGTGTCAAACCTCTGGCCACTTTAGGGTTGATCTTCATCCCTTAAAAGCCCTTGCCCTCTTTTGGGCACCCTACAAAAGATAAAACTCTTCAACACCAGTAGACTTGGACAGTCTAAATCCCTTGAGTCTCAAAGACATTCTCAAGTTCCTTTCGAACATAGGAAAAAACACCGATCACTCTGGAATAAATCTCCAGCAGAAACTCAACCTATCTCAAGAGGACTCTCCCACTTGGTCCTATCTCGGGATCTCAATAATCCCCGGCAGAAGTTAGTCTCCTCTTAGGCTTTGTATAATGATCCTTTCCTCAGGAAAGTCAGCCTCCTCTTGGGCTTTGTACAAATGATTCTCCCCAACGGAGCTAACCTTTTCAGACTCTCTTGTTGAGTATAAAAGACTTTCTTGTTGAGTCAATCTCCTTTTTAGCCTCTATCTCGGGCTTCGTACGAGACAGCAAAACACTCTCTTGTTGAGTATAACAGTCTCTCTTATTGAGTCACTTTCCTTTTAGCCTCTATCTCGGGCTTCGTACGAGGCATCAAATCACTCTCTTGTTGAGTATAAAAGACTCTCTTGTTGAGTCAAACCTTTTTAGCCTCCGTCTTAGGCTTCGTATAAGACAGATAAAAGTACTCTCTTATTGAGTCAAACCTTTTCAGCCTCTATCTTGGGCTTCGTACAAGACACATATAAAAGCACTCTCTTGTTGAGTCAGTCACTTGTTAGCACTCTCTTGTTGAGTCAACCCTTTTAGCCTCTATCTCAGGCTTCGTACGAGACAAATAATAAACACCCTCTTGCTGGGTCAATAGCCTTCTCTTAGGCTTTGTATAGAGGAATCCCCGGTTAAGTCAATCAACCTTTTAGCATCAAACTTGGGCTTTAATTAGGGCATACAGTTCCTCTTTAGAGATGACAAGTTCTCTCTCAGTCAAACCTTCTAGCTTCAATCTTGGGCTTTGAACAAGACACAAAAAACCCTTCAGCTTCATATCTTGGGCTTTGAACAAGATACAAATACTCCTTTTAGCCTCTGTCTTGGGCTTTGAACGAGACACCAAAACATATTTTTCCCCCATAGAATATGAGGGAACTACGATCGCTCTGATTTCCCTATTTCCTTTAAACGGGAATACGTAGGCATAAGATTACAAAATCTTAGCAAGCGTACTAATCAAAAACTCAAAATCCAGTACCTCCGTCAGTCAACCAAAAGCATTAGATCTAACACTTTACCAAAATCCTCGCAAATAGTCCAGACCCGGTATTTTTGAGCGAAATAAACCTAAGACAGGCCCCCCTTTTGATAGCATCTGTAAACCAACAGTTTTGACTGTTTAATCTCAGTATGCAAGCAGGGTTAATTGGAGACATCTATTTCCCTTCCTTAATCAGATTCACAGGATAAAAAATGAATCGAACTGTAGTACCCAAGCGATAGTGATTCGAAACCACAAAAATCGTGCTACACATATATTAAAAACTCAATGTGATCCCTCAGGCCTATAAAGCGCATTGAAGCAAGATGACAAACGTGTACGAACGTCTTTAAAATCTTCTTGTGAGAATGGTGTAGTGTTGTTAAACATATTGAAGGAAATTAATGATCATATGATTTGAAATAATAGCAAACTTAAACATTAATATGTTATTGTAAAAATATATATATATATATATATATATATATATATATATATATATATATATATATATATATATATATATATATATATATATATATATATATATATATATATATATATATCCTAAGAATCAACAATGCCGACAAGGACAATCTTTAACATGTGTTTCATGACAAAAAAAATCACACTCGTATTCTCATTTCTTTTTTCTCATCTACAAATTTAAACATCAAATAAATATATAACCACACATGTAACTATAGATAAATGAATTAATCCACTTACTGAAGACGTACAAAAATGTGAGCTTTTTATTTCTAACTCCGTTAAACATATGGTATCGCTCCACAGCTCTGTATATTCAAAAGGATTTAAACATATTACACACTAAGCTAATTACAAAGTCAAAAAAATTATTACTAAAAGTCTCATAAATATAAACTTACGTAGTAAAAACACGTTTCATCTTTGATTCAAGTAGTTTTCCTAATGAACATAGCGTAATTATCTGTTGTGAAAAACGATGTCTTGAAATAAAGTATAAACGATTTCTTTATGATCAAGAAACACACAAGGGTTAGGGTTAATGGAAAAACAAGAAGAACAGTGATTGGTTATAACTGTTATTCTTTAATTTCTCTTTAAATCAGATTACAAGTACTCAAGAATAAGAAATAACCCTCTCACCCTAATTAGGATTTTTCCACACTTAAGATGAGAGGCTATTATGTTATTTATAATAAAACCTAACATACTAAACTAATGGGATTTTTAGCAATTTTTCGACGGCATGCTAAACCTCTGTCAACAATAATAGAGTTCGATCCAGTATCTCACAAATATCCACCTTGGAACAAACTCTATAACCTCAAGAAACAAACTAGCTTTCTTCATGCAGCTTTATCATCTGCATACAGTGGAAAAACTTGCAACTGGGCAATGTCTTGGTGATCATATCAACAACATTATGATCTGTCAAAACCTTCAACACTTGGACTTCTCCACGCTCGATTACCCCTCTGTTGAAATGCAGCCTCACATCGATGTGCTTGGTTCGCTCATGATAGGCTGAATTCTTCAACAGGTGTGTTGCACTTTACTATCACATTTAACAGTGATAATTCGACCTTGAAGTTTCAGTTCCTTTGCAAAACCTTCAAGCTGCAATGCTTCTTTCACAGCTTTAGTGAGGGAAATATATTCTGCTTTAGTGGTTGATAAGACAACAACCTTCTGAAGTGTTGATTTCCAACTGATTGTTGTGCCAAACATAGTAAACACATATCTAGAAATAGATTTTCTGGAATCCATACAACCTGCATAATTAGAGTCGATATATCCTTCGATTGCTGCTTTACTATCTTCACCCAAGGCTCCACCATAAATTAGGACTCTGTTCAGAGACCCATTTATGTACCTTAGAATCCACTTCAATGCTTGCCAGTGAGCCTTTCCAGGATTTGCCATGTACCTGCTTACAAGACTTACTGCATATGCTATGTCATATCTAGTACAGACTATAACATACATAAAAGAACCCACTATATTAGCATATGGAATGCTATTCATATAAGCTCTTTCGAAATCAGTATTGGGACACTGATCTATACTCAGCTTGAATTGAGGGTTTGTTGGAGTCACAACAGGCTTTGAATTCGACATACCAAACTTTTCGAGAATCTTCTGTAGGTATGCCTCTTGATATAAGCATAATTTTGACTGCTTTCTATCTCTTCAGATATCAATCCCAAGAATCCTGGATGCAGCTCCCAGATCCTTAATGTCGAACTCCTTATTGAGTCTAGCCTTGACCCTCATTACATCTTTGACATTCTTGCTTGCTATTAGAATATCATCCACATAAAGCAACAAAATAACAAATGAATTACCAGGTCGAAATCTGAAGTAAACACAGTGGTCGAACTGACTTCTAATGAAACTTATGTGTGCCATGAACTTGTCGAATCTCCTATTCCACGGTCGAGGAGATTGTTTTAGTCCATATAAAGATCTCTTCAGCTTGCACACATAATCTTCCTTCCCCCTTTCGACATACCCTTCAGGTTGCCTCATCGGGATTGTTTCATCTATTTCACCATACAAGAACGCAGTCTTCACATCCATCTATTCTAGTTCTAGGTAGAACTATGCCACAGTGGCAAGCAACATTCGAATGGACCTGTGCTTCACAACAGGAGAGAACACATTATTGAAGTCAACACCTTCTTTCTAAGTGAAATCCCTAGCGACCAATCTTGCCTTGTATCTCTTCGACGCCACTCCTTCGATTCCTTCCTTAACTTTGAAAATCCACTTACAGCTGACTAACCTGGCTCCAGCAGGTTTCTTGATCAGTTCCCAGGTGTTGTTATCATGAAAAGATTTCATCTCATCATTCATGACCTTCATCCATTCAGTCTTATTTCGACTCCTTATAGCTTCCTTATAGTCTCTAGGTTCATCGTCTAGAACCTCACTTTCAGAGATTAAGGTATAAGTTATAAGATTTACATACCCAAGTCTCTGAGGTGGCTTGATGACTCTCCTCGACATATCTCTTGACAATAGGTAGTCATCGACAGTTTCCTCAACTTCCTCAGTATCTTCTGCTTCTTCTTCGACTTCATTTGGGATACGCAATTCAGCATCAACATGATCCACCTCAATAGGAATCTCTCCCTGTTCCAGCTCTTCGTCAGCATCATCAGTTTTCTTGAAGGCCATCTCAGCTTTATTGAAAACTACATCTCGACTGGTGATACACCTCTTGTAACCACTCTTCGTCAACATCATCAGTTTTCTTGAAGGCCATCTCAGCTTCATTGAAAACTACATCTTGACTGGTGGTACACCTTCTGTGACCTGGCTCTAGGCACCATAGCCTATAAGCTTTGACTCCTTCAGGGAATCCCATGAACATGCATTTTAGAGCTCTAGGTTCGACCTTGTCTTGCCTAATGTGAGCATAAGCCACGCAGCCAAATACTCTCAATTGGTCGAGATCTGGTGGATGTCCCAACCAAACTTCTTCACGTGTCTTTATATCTAACACAGTCGAAGGAAATCTGTTTATCAGATATGTTGTTGTCGAAAGATCCTTAGCTCAAAACACCTTCTTTAATCCATCACTAGTCAACATGCATCTAACTCTTTCCAAAATATTTCGATTAAACCTTTCCACCAAATCATTTTGTTGTGAAGTACCTGCAGTAGTTTTATTCCTTGCAATACCTGAGGCAGCACAAAAGCTGTCAAACGCCTCATTGCAAAATTCAAGGCCATTGTCAATTCTAAACCTCTTGACCTTTCTGCCAGTCTGATTTTCGACCTGAGTCTTCCAACCTTTGAAATTCTCAAAAGTTTCATCCTTAGTCTTCTGGATGAATACCCATAACTTTCTAGAATAATCATCAACTATGGATAGAAAATACCTTGCTCCTGAATGTGATGGACACCTTGCAGGGCCCCAAGGATCCGCATGGATGTAATAAAGTGATCCACGAGTTCTTTGTTTGCCTTTGTTGAACTTCACCCTACAATTTTTTCCAAGTACACAGGGTTCACAAAATTTTAGCTTTTCGACTTTGTCTCCACCAAGCAGATTTTGTTTCCCCAATTCGACCAGACCCCTTTCACTGACATAGCCCAATCTCATGTACCAAATTTCTATCTTCGACAAAGGTTTTGTGCATGCAACATTTGTCGAACCACTTACAACTTCATCCTCAAGGGTATACAAGCCTTGTTTTTTCACGCATCTCAAGACTTCCTTCGACCCCTTCATGACTCTTTTGACACTTTTCTCTCCTTGAAAAACATATCCCT
Organism: Lathyrus tuberosus; assembly: GCA_022829125.1. Classification (NCBI taxonomy): domain Eukaryota; kingdom Viridiplantae; phylum Streptophyta; class Magnoliopsida; order Fabales; family Fabaceae; genus Lathyrus; species Lathyrus tuberosus. The sequence goes on along the minus strand of JALAZF010000005.1, from coordinate 17,869,753 downwards.
TCTTGTCGAATTTGAAGGTTCGAGAAAGACACAAGAAAGGGGGGGTTTGAATTGTGTATTCACTCTTTTAAGACTTTTCGCTTCTTATTGTTAAGGCGCTGAAATAACATCAGAGTTCATTGAGAGACTCTGACCGGTGAAGAAACATTCATACTTGATAATGCATGAAGCATGAGAACCAATAAGAGTCTGGACACTATATGTAACATTCAGAATTTGCAGAGCGGAAGCTTATCAGAGTTAAGCTGCAAGATTCTGACATGCTTATGTAAGGTTCTGATACTCAGAAACATAAACAATAATATAAAGCATAACTTGAGTAAAGAACACACGATATATCCTGGTTCACCACAAGGCTAATCCAGTCCACCCTCCTCAGGTGATTTCGCCTTGAACACAAGGACTTAATCCACTATAATCAATCTCAATTACAGATGCACAAGCACATAGCTGGTTACTAACAACCTGCACAGCCGCACTGTGACTAACCCACAATAACTTGCGTCATTGTCATCTCAAGTACCCATATCATCTCATGATCCCTTGAGGTATCTCTCTCAGTGAACCATTCAGGGATCCAATCAGGATATAACGTTCACTGGAGGAATCACAATTAGTTCCATCAGGGATCTCACAAGAATTTGATCAACAAATGATCCTCTTCAAGATATGACTATCATTGACCCAACGTACCAAGATCTTTCAAGATCTCTAGTCAGGATTTCACAATAACCAGCAGCCACCGTCTCCTCAAGTATCCTGATCATCCCATGATCTACTTGAGGCTTCCATCAACAGTGACCCGTTCAGGGATCCAATCTGGATATAACTTCCACTGGAGGAATCTCAATTCTTTTAGTAGAATTGGCTTACTGGAGATTAGTGAGGTGCTTCCTTGCAAGCAGATTCTCCTCTGTTTGAGTACAATGTAACTTCTAAGAGTTACAACAAGATATGAGCAACAACTCCTTGCAAACTACATGATTCTAAGATATACAAGATATTATATTTAGATTACATCTTAAGAATTCTTCATCTTCTTTGTTGATCAAGCTTTGAACAACAGCTCCCTTGCTTCAGATCTTCAATGAGCTCCAAGATAATGTAGTTGATGTTGATTGATGACTTGATAATTTCTTCTTCTTATTCAAGTTCATCAATATCTGGTTGTTGTAGTATATTGATAATCTTGGTGTTGTAACAACGAACTCAGATTCTTAGATTGTTGTGTTGTTGATTTATGATCTTTTCATATTTGAGCAACAACTGAGATATCAACACTTTGATTGTTGTGATTTTGGTTGATTATGTCTTTTCCGTTCCAACAACCACATCAACAATTAGTCATCCTTTCCTTTAAATAGCCAAGTAAAATATAGCCGTTTGAATTACTGTTGGCTATTGGAAAAGAGACGTTGTGTAATGATAAAGTTGTACTGACACATCTCCTTTTTACAGTGGAGGAAGTGACATGATATATCTTCTTGGGCGCATTGTACAGTCTTTCACAACGGTAAAATTTGTCTTCAAATCTTCAGAGGCTTCTGATGGTAATTAATTGATGCATGAATGGAGACTTTGTAGCAAGATATCTAAAACTCCAAGTCTTCAATCTTTCGAAGTCGTCCATTAGGAATTAACCTTCAGAACTTCAGTACTTGTCTTTAAATCCGTTATCCTTTACTGCTTCAAGTCTTCAGAAACTTCAGAACTTGTCCATTAGGAATCTGTCTTCAGAGTCTTCAGCACTTGACTTTTGGAACCATATTCTTCAGAATGCATAAGTCTTCAGAGTCTTTCTGCACTTGTCCTCAGAGCCTTCAGCCTTCAGAACTTCAAGTCATGAGAGTCTTCAGCACTTTGGTTCTCTTCTTCAGAAGCTTCGTTATTCTTCAGAATCAAAACCATTCTCAGAGTGCATCCACAAGAGCATTGCAACAACAATATCCGCATCCTTGGATCTGACTGATTATGATCAGATACAGAAGCATACTTGCTTCTTGCGACTTGAGTCACACATAGTAACTTTGCATATAATCAATTACACTCGTTTGGCTGGTGCTTGTTGGATCTGATATCTTCTATGATTATGATCTGCACACAACACACATTAGAACATAAAATGGTTCTTTCACAAATACCATTGTTATCATCAAAACATAGAGACGACTTGTAGAGACAACTCTTGCTCTAACAATCTCCCCCTTTTTTATGATGACAAAACCATGTATTTTGATTGAACATTTTATACAAGGTAATCACCAAAACTAAACATATTCAGAGTCCGGAACAACAGCTCCCCCTGAATGTGTTATCCTCAAAGTTTTATCTATGATCATCTAGAATCTTATATGATCCAAAGACATACAGAATAACAACTTGAGTTGCCAGAACAAAGAATAGAAAAGGACCACTTCTCTATCTTGTCTTTAAGGAGGCAAAAGTCTTCAGCATCTGGACTAGTTCATCAGAACTTCCATCTTTAGATCTTTAGAACTTAGTTCCTTTTTAATGTCATATCAGAGCATATAATCTTCAGAGTTATCTGAAGCATTTTCTACTTTTCAGCAAAATCATTTTAGCACAGAACATAACAGTTCTTATCTAATAACATAGCCTCGCTATTTATCAGAAACAGACACTGTCTTAAGAAACTCTCCCTGAGTTTCAGACTTTGTGAAGTAGATTTTAACATTTGAATCTTTTGGGTAGTCTCCCCTTAGTTTTCATAAGTCAGATATTGGGATCTTCAAAATCGTAATTCAGATATATCAATTTTAATTCACCAATAGATCATGACTTTTCAGAGTTTGACTAGGAACACAGGCCGTCATCTCAGAACCTTGTTAATGTCACAACTCAGTGTTTCATCAAAGCTTGATTCTTGATCTGATACCAATAGAAGGATAATTTAGTGATCAATCAACGCTTGATTCTGAATCTGATACCAAAGTCAATCAAGATTCTTAGTCAGATACCAAAGTATGTTGAGTCTGATACCAACTGAAAGTATCTTTATACCAATTGAAGGGTATTTCCTTAGTGTGCTGAAATTGATACCAATGAAGGTATTTGAAAACTTTACAGCTTAGCTCTTATTGATATCACTACAGACTGAGTCTGACATCAATCTTTATTTTCAAAGTCTGATTAACAATTGTTGATTTAGTCTAATACCAAATCATTTTCTTTTTAATTGGCTCTTAGTTAAATCAGAACTACTTCTTCTTGGATCTTCAATTCGGATCTTCAGACAGTTCTTGACTTCTGATTTGCACAGTTCTTCTGAAAAGCATCTTGAGATGTAAACTTTGCTTTGACTGCTTTTAGAGCTTTTGTTTTCTGAGCTTTCCTTCTTCTGATTCTTATGTTCTGAATATCATATTTTCAAACAGCTTACAGCTTCTGAACCAAGTGAACAGAGATCACGATAACTTTGACTTTCAGAAAATTCTCAACTTCTGAACAGTACTGGGTAGATCTGATTCTGAACACATGTTCACGAAGTGTACAACTTCGATCATATGAACAAACAGTTCATAAGAACTTCTATCAGAGTTCTTCTTTCTTAACATGTTCTAAGAATGCCTAGTGAACTTGTTCAGAGTTCCTCGGTTAAACATCAAACAACAAACGTTAGTAGAAAACGCATTTTATATGATTAATTCATTTGTTTGAGTTTGTATTCTTTTTAATTAAAATCATATTTCTATTTCTCCCCCTTTTTGACATCATCAAAAAGTTTAGAGCGTTTGAGCTTTCAAGCATAATTAGATCAATATGATAATGAACAATATAGTTGATAATAGTATCTTTTAGAATTCAAACTTGAGCATTTTCATTGATTAATTTGTAGCCATACATGAAATAGAGATAGATACATTAACATAAAATGACACAAAATGATAATCAACAAAACATAACAGTTATTTGAAAAACACAGGGTTTAAAAACTTAATTATCAAGGTCCTCGACATTGTCTACTCTTTCACATCTGTTTTCAGCCGGCGAGGGTCCTGGTCCAAGCCTGCTTATTAATCCCCAAGCCTTTTCTTTCAAAATTATTTCAGATATTATTCTTCCATATGGAATGTAAGAATGCATCTGGTTTCTTAAGACTTTGATAGAATGTCTCATGTGGTTAAAAATGGTCTTGGGAAGATCTATTGTGACGTGATGTGTTAGGAGGAAGACGAAGATTTTGTCGTCATGAGTCAGAGTGCCTCTTGCAGTCGCACGTGGACGAAGGTTGGTCAATGAAAATTTGAACCAGGTTTTGGGGGTAGGAAGAAGCCTTTCGGGATTGTTCGGTTCGTAAGGAACTGAATCATCAAACAGGATTATGCACCTCTCCACCATGCTTAAATCAGATTGGAAGTCATTGATCGTGACTCCGGAGGAGATGTATCCAATTATTTTCTCTATCGAGGAGACAGAGATAGCGATGGGGTGAAGGTGGACCTCAGACCAGATGGTGTTTCGGTCATTGCTGACCCTGGTAAAATTCCAGAATTCCTTAACAAGATCTGGAAAAATGAGACCATTTAGTAGAGAGTAATAGCACTTCCAAAACTGAGCTTGCATGCTTCTAATTATTTCCAAACCATTATCTCTGAGATGAGATAGGTTAGGTCTTTTCTCAGAAATAACTTCTAGGTTCTCTTTCCTTCCTTAAAACGTTGGACCAGTTCTTTGAGAAGTCATCATCTTTGTTGTGGTTAAAAAAAAGGTTTTTAGGAGGATGATATTTTAGGTTTGAGGATGAATAAATGGTGAGGCAAGATCCTACTATTTATAGGCGAGTAAGAGTGAAGAGTAATGACTAAATCAGTTTCAAAATAATTGGTTTTACTATTTCCTAGGTAAGTCATGATTGCTTAGGGTATACTTAAAGGGTGTAACTGTGTGGGAAAAGAAAACGGAGTAGTTACTAATTTATTTGGGAAGGATTAATTGGTTATGGATAATAATTAATCTACAGTGAGTGGCAGATGGGGTTGATGTATTAATGATGATGGTTTCTTGAGCCCATAAAAAATCTACCAAATATTTTTCGAAGAATAAAATCACCCTACTATTAAAGCCTGTTATTAATTTGCTTGGTTACATATTTTTAGGATTGTGAATAAAATTATTTCATTAATTAAGACGATCACAAACCTAGTTTTTGACAATTCATTGATCTTAAATAAATTAAAATGAACTAACACAATTACAACGACCTAGAGCAAATACAATTTAAATTAAGAACATGCACTCCGCAGACATAGTTAAAACATGGATGGGTCTAGTTTTCTTAGTCACTAAAGATTTCGTAATTCGTCTTCAACAAGCAGTTCTCTGGAAGACTTTCAGGACCATCTTCTTCAATTTTCTCTTTGATCATGTCCACAAAACCTTCTCTGAAGAAAATCTCAAATAAAACTCTTGCATAAGGAATGTAAGACTTTGTGAGGTTTCTGGACACAGAGATGGCTTTCCAAAGACAGATGAAGATAGTGTGTGGTAGATTTATTTGAAAATCATTCATCAGTAAATGAATGAACTGATGGTCATGAAATCTAAGGATGCCATGGTATTCTCTTCTGGGAAGGAAATTTGACAAAACTATTTTGTACCATGCTTTGGGAATGGGTAGGAGATTCTCAGGATTGGATGGTTCATATCCGGATGAGAGGTTATGGAGGAAGGCACATCTTCTAGCAACAAAGAACTTGTTTAGGTCACAGTCAACAGTGATTCCAACATTCTCACATCCAGTTGCTAGAGTGACTGAGAAGGGAGTGATAGTGATAGGAATTTCAAGAACAAAAGAGGTGATATGCCCAGTTTCATGATCAAGGAAAGCATGCTTCCAAAAGTCTTTCACAAGATTGACATAAATGGGTTTTTCTAACATAGTGGAGTACCTAGTCCATTGTTGAGTATAAAACACATCTGCAATACTGCTAGCAACGCAACTTGAAAGAGGAGGGGTATTGATTACAAATTGTTTTCCAGGAATGATTTCAAGAAGATCTTGGCCACCAAGAAAGGTTAGTGGAGGCATGATGATAGATGGACAACAGAGTTTTGACACTTAGGTTTTTATGATAGAAGGACTTGAGTATGAATTCTTTTGATAGGTAGAAGTGATTTATATATATACATATAACTGGGTAAGATGAGTTGAGCCTAGCCTAGGGATGATGTAGATCAAGTACTTATCACTTGACTGGAGCTTTGATGACGTGAACAATCTTTACTTAGATTATGGATATGATTTTGGAAGAGATATTATGTCAAAAACTGTCATAAGAATGGAGTTACTTACAAAAAAACTTTAGACTTATATTCTCAGGGATATATCATGATTACTCAAGATATGCACTTTTGACAGATGTTATACAGAGTGAACACATTGTCTAGAGATTTGATCAAAAGATTTTTCTTGGAAAGAGAGAATATCATTAATGTTTTTACTTATCAGTCAATTTTCAGTTTGAATTTTTAGTAACATTTAAACAGTTATTTGATAAGAGGAGTCATACCTTAGAGAGTCTGAGATCTTTTATCGCAAAGCTTCATGTGAGTACTTTCCATTCTGGCTCTGAGCTTCTGATCATCAACTTTTAGCTTTTGCTTTCATCAGAGTAGCTATTTGCTGAATCCCGCATAATTTAGAAATTTTAAGTTGAATAAATTAGATATCCCCTATATTTTGATCTTAAGAATCATATTTCAGATGATCCTTTCTTTTCTTTTTCAGAGCTATTCATCTGACTTCTGAAAACAATCAATAGAGACATTGATCTTAACATCAGAATAACTGTCTTTCAACAAGTTTCCTATTTCCAGAAGGTCAATAAAAATTTAGCTTAATCATAAACTGCTTGGGAGGTTATGAGCTAAAGAGAATTGATTGACATCTCCTAACACCTTCTGACTATGTTTCTTCAACAGATGCAGAGCTTGCTCAAAGGAGAATATCATCAAACACGTATGTAACACATGACATAGTTTGCATGACAATCTTTGTTCTTGCAAGGCTGATCTAACTTGTTTAGAATTAGTCTATCAGAGGATCAATAACATATCTTCTTCTAAAAGAATGTCAACTGATTTCTTCATTCTGAAAACATCAGCAACTTAAATTCTTTGACTTCAAGAGATGACTTTAGTTAATGCATCAAATTGAACATCTTCTGATTTCGGATTAATGAGGTTCTGGGAAACTTATCAGATAGATTCTGACAAATAACATTTGATTCAACTGAGATAGAATTTCAAGTTTAATCCGAACTTAATCATCTGAGTTTATTCAACCAAGACTTAGAATATATTCTGATTAAGTACTTGATGAATCATTTAACTTTTTCTTCCTGAATATTCTTTCAGTTTATACTTTCCGAGAAAACAATATTCAGTTCTTCATTGAATCTTTTAACTTCTTGATCAGTCAAGATTCAGATGTTGAATCATTTCTAAGAGTTTGAATTCTTCAGTTTTCTGAATTCAATAGACTTCATTCTGAAGTTCAAAATCGTAGAACAACAATCTTTCTTCTTTACATGAAGAAGTTCTGAATGAGTTTCAAACGAGAAAGTCAAGGGTGGACCTAATCCGTTTCTTGAAAACATCTCAAAAACTCATAAAGAATTAATCTTCAGCAAACAAGACTTCTTATTTTCTGATGATTCAACCTTGATTTATCCTTGAGCAAAATATGTGGTTCATCCACACGTATCTTCTGAGATAAGCATTCAACAGATACTACTTCTTATCTAATGAATCTATCATATCAGTTGATTCTTCAAACTTCATCAAAACTTAAGTGAGGAAGATTTAGTTGTTGACAACTGCGAAACTTCCAGAATCAGTGACTTGCTCAAGTAATCCGATTGATTACAATTTTGTACACAGTCATCTTCTGAGATGTTACAGAAATTGTAAGTGGATTGAAATCTCACCCTGAGTATTTATACGCACCACATTTGGATCTTTTTCTGACAATGTTAAGTGTTTGATATCCTATCAATAACAGAACCGGAGCTATGATACCAATTGAAGGTGCGAGAAAGACAAAAGAAAGGGGAGTTTGAATTGTGTATTCACTCTTTTAAGACTTTTCGCTTCTTATTGTTAAGGCGCTGAAATAACATCAGAGTTCATTGAGAGACTCTGACCGGTGAAGAAACATTCAGACTTGATAATGCATGAAGCATGAGAACCAATAAGAGTCTGGACGCTATATGCAACATTCAGAACTTGCAGAGCGGAAGCTTATCAGAGTTAAGCTGCAAGGTTCTGACCTGCTTATGTAAGGTTCTGATACTCAGAAACATAAACAATAATATAAAGCATAACAAGAGTAAAGAACACACGATATATCCTGGTTCACCACAAGGCTAATCCAGTCCACCCTCCTTAGGTGATTTCGCCTTGATCACAAGGACTTAATCCACTATAATCAATCTCGATTACAGATGCACAAGCACATAGCTGGTGACTAACAACCTGCACAGCCGCACTGTGACTAACCCACAATAACTTGCGTCATTGTCATCTCAAGTACCCAGATCATCTCATGATCCCTTGAGGTATCTCTCTCAGTGAACCGTTCAGGGATCCAATCAGGATATAACGTTCACTGGAGGAATCACAATGAGTTCCATCAGGGATCTCACAAGAGTCTGATTAACAAATGCTCCTCTTCAAGATATGACTATCATTGACCTAACGTACCAAGATCTTTCAAGATCTCTAGTCAGGATTTCACGATGACCAGCAGCCACCGTCTCCTCAAGTATCCTGATCATCCCATGTTCTACTTGAGGCTTCCATCAACAGTGACCCGTTCAGGGATCCAATATGGATATAACGTCCACTGGAGGAATCTCAATTCTTTTAGTAGAATTGGCTTACTGGAGATTAGTGAGGTGCTTCCTTGCAAGCAGATTCTCCTCTATTTGAGTACAATGTAACTTCTAAGAGTTACAGCAAGATATGAGCAACAGCTCCTTGCAAACTACATGATTATAAGGTATACAAGATATTATATTTAGATTACATCTTAAGAATTCTTCATCTTCTTTGTTGAGCAAGCTTTGAACAACAGCTCCCTTGCTTCAGATCTTCAATGAGCTCCAAGATGATGTAGTTGATGTTGATTGATGACTTTGATAATTTCTTCTTCTTCTTCGAGTTCATCAATATCTGGTTGTTGTAGTAGATTGATAATCTTGGTGTTGTAACAACGAACTCAGATTCTTAGATTGTTATGCTGTTGATTTATGATCTTTTCATATTTGAGCAACAACTGAGATATCAACACTTTGATTGTTGTGATTTTGGTTGATTATGTCTTTTTCGTTCCAACAACCCCATCAACAATTAGTCATCCTTTCCTATAAATAGCCAAGTAAAATATAGCCGTTTGAATTACTGTTGGTTGTTGGAAAAGAGACGTTGTGTAATGATAAAGCTGTACTGACACATCTCCTTTTTACAGTGGAGGAAGTGACATGATATATCTTCTTGGGCGCAGTGTACAGTCTTTCACAACGGTAACATTTGTTTTCAAATCTTCAGAGGCTTCTGATGGTAATTAATTGAAGCATGAGTAGAGACTTTATAGCAGGATGTCTGAAACTCCAAGTCTTCAGTCTTTCGAAGTCGTCCATTAGGAATCAGCCTTCAGAACTTCAGCACTTGTCTTTAAATTCGTTATCCTTTACTGCTTCAAGTCTTCAGAAACTTCAGAACTTGTCCATTAGGAATCCGTCTTTAGAGTCTTCAGCACTTGACCTTTGGAACCATATTCTTCAGAACGCATAAGTCTTCAGAGTCTTTCTGCACTTGGTCTTCAGAGCCTTCAGCCTTCAGAACTTCAAGTCATGAGAGTCTTCAGCACTTTGGTTCTCTTCTTCAGAAGCTTCGCTATTCTTCAGAATCAAAACCATTCTCAGAGTGCAACCACAAGAGCATTGCAACAGCAATATCCGCATCCTTGGATCTGACTGATTATGATCAGATACAGAAGCATACTTGCTTCTTGCGACTTGAGTCACACATAGTAACCTCGTATATAATCAATTACGCTCGTTTGGCTGGTGCTTGTTGGATCTGATATCTTCTATGATTATGATCTGCACATAACACACATTAGAACATAAAATGGTTCTTTCACAAATACCATTGTTATCATCAAAACATAGAGACGACTTGTAGAGACAACTCTTGCTCTAACAGAATTCACCAAGAGAAATCAAATTTCTCTTTAAATTAGGTACATACCTGACTTCAGTCAATAGCCTTATTGAATCATCATGGAGCTTGAATCTCACATATCCAATACCTACAATTTTGCAAGCTTTGTTGTTTCCCAGTAGCACTGATCCACCATCTTGATCACATAGCTCCTCAAATTATTCTCTATTTAGAGTCATGTTCCAAGTGCAACCGGTAAGGCTGGAAATGAGTCGAGTCGAGTCGAACTCGCCTTAGCTCGGCTCGACTCGTTAAGAATTGGTTCAGCTCAAATCTCGGTTCGAGTTCGACACGAAATTTTTTTTTAAGCTCAAACTCGACTCGTTAAAAGTTCACGAACTATTCGGTTCATCTCATTAGGTTCAACTTACTTGCTTCACGGACTTAAAAGCCATTTTTTTAAGTCTATTTTATTTTTATATATTTGACATTTTAAATTAATATTTTTTTAAAAAGAAAATATTGAGATAAAATAAATGTTATGAGTATGAAATTTAACTTTGTTTCAAAAATCTACTAATTCAAAAACTACACAACTTTCAAGAGACACATTTGAAAGTCTAATTCAAAAAACACTTAATTAAAGTTTAAATTAATCTAAAACATCCAAAACTTCATCAAATATTTAGGAAACTTGCAAATTTAATGAAATAGTACAAAAAAATACTAGAAATTGATACATTTTCATCACAGAAGAATTACACCACTTGCAACCTTCATTACACATATTATTTTAGCCAATGCCATGATGTCTCCAACACGAATGACTCTAAATGCAATTGTCATATTTATTTCCATAACTAGTACATAAGGGACAATATAGGGTTAAAATTTGGAGTAAATCTTTAAACATACTCTTAAAGATAATATAATTATTCTCATATATAATCGAGTTGACTCATGAACCTAACGAGTCGAGCTATGTATAGTTCAAGTTCAGCTCATTTAGTTAACGAACATAGTTTTTCGCTCATATTCAGCTCATTTGGTTCATGAACCTAGTTCAACGATTTAATTGTCGAACCGAGTTCCAAACTATTTTCGACTTGGTTCGGTTCATTGCCAGCCCTAGCAACCGGAATCCATAAACCACTCCTTTCTTGAGTCACGTTTGAAACCACAAGAACATCAGATGAGTCGAAGTCATCTTGAACAATGGCTGTGTTGCCATTATCCTTACCTCCATGATCTTTCAGGCGTTCAGGGCATACCTTTCTTGTGTGACCCTCCTTCTTATAGTGGTAATGTAACACCCCGATTTGTTTAATTGTATTTATTTATTTCATTTATGTGAACTTTGTGAAATGTGTGAATTTATTGTATTTTACCTGCTAATTGAGCTAATTGGTTAATTTCTCTGATAGATAAAATATTTGCATTAAATTATTATTTCTTTTTAACTTTGATTTCCCAAAATATATTTCATCGGTATGTTTATGTTTTATCGCGTTTTGAGAGCGTTTGCGAGATATTTGAGTGTAGGGGTATTTTGGTCTTTTTAGGGGTTAGATATTTGTTAGTATTAGAAAGAAAGAAAAAGAAAAGAGAGAAAAAGAAAGGAAGAGAAAGAAAAGGAGAAGAAAGAAAAGAGAGAAGAGGAAAAAGAGGAGAAAGAGGAAAACTCGGGGAAAGCTCCGTTTCAAGCACGATTAATCGGGTAAGGGTGAGAAGTTTCAATTATATCTTGCTTGTATATGTATATGTGTTGTTTGTGTATATGTTTTGGTTGTTTTTACAATGTTTTCCTTATTGATAAATTGATGAATAATTGATAGGAATCGATATAAATCGCGTTGTATGATTACACTGTGTTTAGGAACAATTGCTGGTACTTGTTTTGCGGTTAAAAATTGATTTGGGGATGAAAAATGGGATTTTTGGGTGAAAATTCGTAACAGCAACACAACAGGAAAAATTCTGGGTTTCGCTGCCCATACGCGTATGGGACAAGGCAATACGCGTATGGGGTAGGGCAATATGCATATTGGTTAGGGCAATACGCGTATGGCAAGGAAGGAAAGTAGGCAATACGTGTATGGCTCGGGCAATACGCGTATGGCTCAGGGCAATACACTTATGGCTCAGGGCAATACGCGTATGGCAACAAGGGTGCAGAATGTTGTCTTTTCGCGATTACTTTTCTTGTTAAGTCCGTAACTTTTGATCTGATTATCCGTTTTGAACGTTCTTTATACCGTTGGAAATCTAATGAAATGTTCTTTCTTATTAAAATGGTTTTGGGATTGTTGGCCGATTTAATTATGTCGGGAATTTGGAATAGTGTCATTTTGTCGACTTTTACCGTCTTAACTGTGGGTATTTGATGTGTTATCATGCAATATGCTTTTGATATATAATGTATAGCTTGTGTGCTGTGATATGAGGTGAATATATGTGATGAAATTTTGTGATGATGGTTTGTGGCCTAAGGGCAAGAAAATGCATTGTGTTGTGTTTGATTATATATGCATGATTATGGTTGCATATATGTGTGCATTTGAATGTCATGAGTCATTGTATGCCAAGCATCATGATATGCATTCTTGTGATATCGTGTGCCCTAGTGGGTGTGAGCGACGAATCGGTTCCAGAGGGAATCCTCTATAACATCGTGTGCCTTATACAAAGAGGTGTGAGCGATGATTATAGACGATCGTGTGCCTTATGCAAAGAGGTGTGAGCGATCGGGTCGTGTACCTTATACAAAGAGGTGTGAGCCATCCATAAACGTCGTGTGCCTTAAAAAAATAAGAGGTGTGAGCGACGGGGAACATCGTATGCCCGACGGGGAGTTACATTAAGTAACGAGCGATGGTTCCAATAGTTCCTGAGTGAACTAGTGATGAGAATGATGGATGGATGGTACCGCATTTGCATAGAGTCGTTGTGTCGGTCTCTTTGCATTTGCATAAATCATGAATGGATTGATTATGTGTGGAAAATCATGAATGGATTGATTATGTGTGGGAATTGTGAACTGATTAAGTATGTGTTGAGATTTATGTTCGTATTGGTGAATTGATGTGCATATGTGATAAATGCATCGGTTTTGGGATGATATGTTCATGTATAGACATATGCTATGTGATGAGATGGTGTGGTTCCATATGTTGTGACTTTGGTATGCCTTATGTGCAAATAGGTGATTATGTTGGATAATTGATATATGTTATGCATTTGTGGCATGTTATACGTATTGGTATGTGATGGTTGTGGTGAGAATATTATGTAAGTGAATTTATAGGTGTTTGCATATTATTATGCAATCTTGGTTTAGTTGTTATTTCTCACCCTTCTGTTGTGGTTTATTGCTCTATGAGGCAATTGCATATTAGTGTCTTGGAGGCTTTTGAGAAGATTAGTTCTCCATTCTTTTGTTGGTCTGTCTGCTCTGATACGTAGCACGGGAGTCGGGGAAACGCTTTTGTGATATATATGTATACGTTTGTTGAATATATTTTGTATTAACCTTGTATGAAATATTTGATGTTATAAAATAGTTTATTTTGTAAAACAAGTCAGTTATGGATCTTTCCGCTTTATTCCATAATTGAACTTTCCCTTTGTTGGAAAAAGTTTCCCTTTGAGGGTATTCTATTTTGTGTTATGTATCAAAGTTATGAGCAGGGATTGTGTTTTCTTTCTACTGTTGTGGAATCCTTGTTTCTGTCGGAAAAAAATAAATTTTTATCTACTCTGATTTATTTATATATTATTTATTCGCGATGGGAATTGGGGTGTTACAGATAACATAGAATACCAGATGCCTCGCCACTATAAAAATTCTACTGACTTTTACCTTTCTTCTTATCCAACTTACCGTCCTTTCGCAGAATTTTCCCTCAACGGCCAAACCTTCACCAACCGTCAAAGATTTATGCTCCTTTCGTTTGTTCAAGTCCTTAGAATACAAGACTAATTAAACTTCTTCAAAGCTCATGGCCTCCCTTCCATACAGGAGAGTTTCTTTAAAGTGAGCATGTGTTCAGGGCAAAGCGCACAACATCAATAGTGCTTGATCTTTATCATCGATCTTCACATCAATATTTTCAAGATCAAGAATCAGCTTGTTGAACATATCCAACTGCTCAGCCAACACTTTGTCTTCACTCATCTTGAATGAATACAAAGCTTGCTTCAGGTAGAGTTGATTCACCATAGATTTGGTCATGTACAAACTTTCAGGTTTCAACCATAACCCTGATGTCGTAGTTTACTTTGATACCTGTCGGAGAACCTTATCACCAAGGCTCAACAATATTGTGTTGTGGGCTTTCTCTATCATGGTCGTCTTTTCAGTTTCCGTTAACACATTGTTCATGGCTGCCTCTCCCTTCATCGCTTCCAAACAACCCTGCTGAACCAGTAGGGCTTTCATTTTTAAGCGCCACAGACCGAATTCGTTCACTTCGGTGAACTTTTCAATCTCATACTTTGTTGAAGGCATCTTTCTCCACGCTCACTGCATCAATTTGTTGTGAAAAATTATGTCTTGAAACAAAGTATAAACGGTTTCTTTATGATCAAGAAACACACAAGGGTTAAGGTTAACGGAAAAACAAGAAGAAGAACAAGGATTGGTTATAACTGCTATTCTTTATTTTCTCTTCAAATTAGATTACAAGTACTCAAGAATAACAAATAACCCTCTCACCCTAATTAGGATTTTTCCACACTTAAGATGAGAGACTAGTATGCTATTTATAATAAAACCTAACATACTAAAGTAATGGGCTTTTTAACAATTACCCATTACAAGCTAACTTAGGGTACAAGCTAACTTAAACAATTGGACATAACAAACAGACTCAATTCGACAACTACATACTAGAACACATTTTTACTACAACATGTAGGTCTTCGACAACAGTATGTGAGCAGACTTCGACGGCATGCTAAATCTCTGTCGACAATACTAGAGTTTGATCCAATATCTCACATTATCATATTCATACGAAGAGAAATGATGATCAATTTCCAATGACCACTGAATGGATACGAGCATAATTAGTATTTGGTAAAACATTAAAACTAACTATAATAAATAAACCAACATTTCAAAATTACTCACAAATCGATAAATGGTGCTAAGTAACGGTCTTTATTCTCATCTTTTAACCGTGATGATATAAATGATTCAATCACTTTTAGAGGATTATTTGTAAATCAAATACTAAATGGATCAAAGAATCCATAAATATCCTATTTATTTAATTCTATACAAACACGATAAATGTACCTAAATAGTTAAACAAAATTTAATAAATAAGTGAGTCTTAACATTAAAATTAATGATGATGCACAAATTTAAAATTGACATTTATTAGAATAGAAATTATACTTACGTACACTATAATTGTAGTATCCTACATCCAGCCACTCATGTTGAAACATAAAATCCCTTATATATTTAAGATCGACATAGAAAACCTCTAGCTCTCGATCATGCTCTAATTGAAGAGGAATTAGTTCTTTAATATCCATAACGTGACATACCAAATTTTTAATTGAATCTTCAGAAGGAACCAACTTCTCATTATGAGTATCGGTATGGGCAGTTGAACAACTTCATTTTGTGCTCGCACCACCTAAAATAACTTTTTAAGGCAATTTATCATCTTCATTTGTACATGGTTGGATGGTACCATCCAAGTTCTGCATCATAAAAATAACGTCAACACAAAAAATTCAACATTATATACCCTACAACAACACAAAACAGATTCAACACTATATCTCTTACATATCCTACATTTCAAATAAAACACTAAAATCCTATTTATCTAGATAAAACACTATTTTCACATGCCGCAACGAGTTCATCCATCTCTTTCATGCGAATTTCTCGCTCTTGTGCTAATGCATCTTCCAATTTCTTATTGTACATTTCATCTAAATCTTTAAACTCTTTCTTTTGTGATTCGCGTTCACTTTCTAACTTCTTATCAACAATCTCGTCCGTCTCTTTCTTTTGCAATTTTTTGCTCTTTCTCGATGTACCAAAGAATAATCTCAAGCTGATGCCTTTTCCAACACCACGTGCATGCCCACCATGCTCCTTTGTTTCGGTTACTTCAACTATTATATCATGTTGTGGTTATAGAACAAAGGAACCTTGACTGACCATATCAATAAATGAATCATACACAACATGAATACGATATTGTTAGCAAAGCGATTTAAATTACACATAACAAATCATACGCATAACAAATCCTGCATTTAATATTGTAATTAACAAAAAAATAAAACTTATAATTTTTTCAGCGAGTGCTCGTGAGACATCTAAAGTGAACTCTCCAGTTGATCTTTGTTGAGCCCTCTTCCACTTCGCATGTCGTGATGGTGGAGACGGGCTACAATTATAACTCATGGAGTCATCATCTCCCATTTGTTGGTTTTTTCATTAATCAATATTTCCTTAAGTTTCTTGTATATTTAATTTATATTTAATTAAAAAAAAAAAAAAAGTGTCACTATACTATTAAAGAAATCACAAATTTGTTGGCATTGGAATTCGAACTTTAGAAACTTTCACCACAATTTTCTTTATCCAACCGTGGTAATATGTAAACTACTTTTAATTAAAAAATAAATAAAAATGACGGCGTCTGATTTTAGAGATGTCACCACGGTTCTTTAAAGAATCCTGGTAAAATGAGTATCTTAGTATATACGATTTGTAGTAGTGATATTTATAAATTTATAACATTAAATAATATAACAACTTATTTTAAATATATATATAAATATATATCACAATTGTTTTATAAGATTTTTATATTTAAAAATGATTAATAATTTGCAATGAGTTATGTTTTTTAAAATAGTTGTTTTTATTTCTGAATATGTGAGGCGTTGTCACTTTAATCCTTATTTATATCGAAATTACAAAGACATCATTAATATTTTTTTGTGTGAATAATTTATGGACTTGATCAATAAACCAAAAATATATTAAATGATTAAAATAATTAAAGTAATTTTTTTAAGTGTGAATAAATTATTTAATTAATTAAATAATATTTCAAATATTTATATAATTTCAGAGTATATTCCATTAATTTCTAAATGTTAGTGGAGGCTCTAGCCCACACAATCACTACTAACATAGCCCCGTCCCTGTTTATAACATTGATTATAATATAATTTATTAACAATTAATTATATTAACTAATAATTGAATAAATAAATAATAAATATAAAAAAAAACATAAAAGATGATATTTTAAACATTAATATGTGAATGTTGTTTTTATTTGAATAGAGGATCATATTAATATATAATCTTCCTTATAAATTCTCACTAAAAATAGAGGATTATGTTAATTTATAAAAACAAAACAATACCTCGTGGTATAAATATATAAATATATGAATAAAAAATTAGGAACCCACCAATAGATAATTAACTGTTTCACATTACTCAATTTTTTCTTATTTTTAGTAAGTCATTATTGTATTTTAAAGTAATTTCTCAATAAATATCTCCTTAACTTACAAGTGCATCTTCACGGACTTGTGCCTAGCCGCTTCTAATTGATTCTTGAATGATTAAGTTAAAATAAATTATCATTGATTTAATTTTAAAAATGACAATTAAATAACAAAAAGTAAAGTACAAAAGAAATATCATTAATGTGAATTGTGTATGAATTAAATATTATTGTAGCAAAACATCATATATGTTCCATGTGTGTTAAAAATAATTAGTTTCCCGTTAGGAAATCATATTAATTTATAAGAAAAAACAGGGGACCGTATTAATATATAGTCATTCCATATAAATTATCAACAAAAAAAATAAAAGATCATATTAATTAATAAACAAAAAAAAGTATAATTTATAAAAGCCAAAAAATAGGTCTTATTATAAATATATAAATATAGGAAAATGCTAACATACATCCAAAATTGGTGGGTCCCACAAAAAAATATATTACATTTATTTTTTTATATTTTTTTTTTTCATCTTTCTAATGTGAGTCCCACTTAAAATTGGTGGACCCTACACAAAAATACACTAAGGTGTATGTTGTTAATGCACACCTATATAAGTGTGCATTAGCATAACCCATAAATATATATATATATAATTAAGAACCTGTAAATAGAAAATTAACTGTTTCACATTACTCATTTTCCCCTTATTTTTAGTAATTCGCTATTGTTTTTATAAATGTAAATGAGTATTGTTGTTTTTGAATAAAAAAAATATTTTGTGATTTCTCAATAAATATCTCTATAACTTACATGTGCATCCGCACGACTCGCGCTTTGCTACTTGTAAATGATTCTTGAATGATTAAGTTAAAATTGATTATTCATTTGATTTAATTAAAAATAAAAAGAACAATTAAGTTACATAAAGTTACGTACAAAAGAAATAAGGTGAATTGTATGAGTTAAATATCTACCATATAAGAAAAGTTGGTACCACCAATTAGACCATTTTGCCCTTTTTGTCAAGTGTCACTTTTTTAACTCTTATCTCAACTTCAATAATTCTTACATTGTACCATTTTTTTTGTTTCTCCTAATTTCCTCTTCTTTCAAAAAACACTTTAATTTAAAAATTAAAAAATTTTCATGACCCACTTTCTCTCTCTCCTCATTCTTCGTTCTGATTCTCTCTTTGTTTTCTCTTTCTCCCTTTCGAGTGTGGAAGTTGGGGCCGTCTTCTTCCTCACCGTCAACCTTTTACGCTCTTCTTCTTCGTAATCCTCAACCTTCATTCTGTAACAACATCGTCAGCATCCTATTCTCCCTCTTTTGGTTTAATCGTATCACACCGAAACAATAATGGTGTTTGGATCATTTTTTGTGTGATTTTAGGGTTTCCTCTATTTTTTGTGATTTCTTCCGATCTAATATTTGTTGTTTCAGTTTGGTTGTGTTGGCTCACGCTGAATGACGGAGATTCGTGAAAAACTCAATCGGATCGAAATTTCAATGGTGAACAAACGATTGTCTATGCGTGGCTTCGCCGTGGATGGAAAGGGGTAGACAAAGAAAGAGGTTGTTTAGGTATGATTTTTTCCCTTTCAATTTATATGATTTCAGGCATTAAATATTCATCTGTAATATTATACGTCTAATGTATTTGATACCCAATATTATCGTCCTGAGTAAACAATCGCTAATGTATTTGATACCCAATATTATCTGTCTATTGTTGTATGATTTCATGCAATAAATATCCATCTGTAATATCGATTGTAAGGTTTTTTACTATTTTTGTTGTTGTTGTATAACTTTCTGGGTTCAAGTTAGGGTTTTTGAATTTATGGGTTCACCGGAGAATGTTGGAAGCTGGAAGAGGAATTAACGTTGGAAGACGAAGCTGGTGGAATAAATTTTCTAAAGTTGAAGATTACTCAGGTAAAATGTTGTATTTTTTCTTGACTGCATTGTGACTAATAGTCGTTTTTTTTGTTTGTTGGAATGTAAATTCACTTTTGAATTTACTGTCTTTCTTATATTGGTTTTGATCAGCCCAATATATGCAATTAAAGAATTAAAAGACACACGAATGGTAATTCATGTCGGTGATCTCCATATTAAAGAAATTCAATAATATGTCGGAGATGATAAAAGATTCAAGAATGTTATTCGCGAATCTGTCAACTTAGTGGGGACTGTCATGGGAAGGAAAATATAACAAGTCACAGGAAGATATCATGCGTCTGCTTTCGAATCTTAAGATATCTTGGTTATTCATGGTTATATCACTGGTTTTATTTATTATTCATAATGATATTTTCTATTTTTTAATGCAGAGCATTAACAATCTTAATGCCTCAACAAATCTGAATGCCCCAAATAGCTTGAGTCTCTTCTTATCTTTTGAAGTTTGTTTGACATGACGGAACCTTATAGTTTTTGTGTGATTTGATCTTTAGATGTGGTAAATCGTAACAGATAGCTGGTAGGAAATATTTCTTAAGATTCGGTATTTCACCCGACAGTGTTGATAAGTACATTTTAGATCATCATTGGTCTGTTGTATGTGCTTTAATCAGTAATTGCTTTATTTATTTCTATTTATGGAAAAGTATCGGAGGTTTCTTTTGTACCATGTCTATCGAATTAATTTTATGATCTGTGCAATACCTTCATACAGGAAAAGTTAACGGTTTAACGCAACAAACGATTGCGGACTAAGCTGCGCTACATGCTCACACCACAATGCAGACAGAGTCTCATATTACCCAGCTGCTCTTACTATTTATATAACAAGATTGTGCATGTACCAGCATTATACCTTTCATGACTTATCTTACATATTGTCTCTCAGGTTACAAATTATGTGAAGGAATTGGAAGAGATGAAAGTTGTAACCAAGCAATAATTGTTTGCGTCATTGAAAAGGTTAGTTTGGGTTCAATTTGTATCCCTATTTTACATTCAGGTTTTCGTCATATTTCACTTTTTTAGTTTTTGTTGTTCTTTCAGGATCAGGTCAAACTGCAGAATTCTTAAGACCTAATGTGACTAATTATTTCAAACTACGCCACCAAACAAAAGACGTACTTTTCAGGTTTTCCTGATTTTTCGTTTATTCATGGTTATATGAATGGTTTTATTTATTATGTATACTGATATTTTCTATTTTTTAATGCAGCCCATTAAAATGTCTGAATGCCTCAACAAATCTGAATGCCCCAAATAGCTTCATGTCAAAAAATGGAATCATCCAAAAAGGATTTTTGACAACATCGGGCTGACAGATTTAGAGGTACAAATTGAATTGTTTCGGATTATATTTGTTACTACCGTCAAACATTTATATCTCTTTCGATGACCTAAACATCAAACATTTTAAATTTTCCTCTTGCTTCAAACTCAACTCATAACTTGCAGGTACTCAACTTCCATTTCGGGTGCATTGCACGTTCCATCAAAGTTTCACTGCATTGCCTACATTACAAACGACGGAAAGCCAACATAAGGTGTGTATTACTTTGCGGTTTTATGACATTCATTTGCCAACTTCCATAAAAGATTCACTCCAAGTGTATACTTCTTATATTATCTCACAACATGATACAATTCGAACGTCCTCATGCATGCGAACTCCATATGGGGAGTCAGTAGTACACAAATTCGATCATAGTCGCTTATTTGCTGATTCACTATATGCTTTTCGGTTTTCCAATGTCAGTTCCTTCTGGCTTTAATGCGCAATCATATCACACACACTTTTTCCAACTTAGTGGTAATCTTGACCGTCATCACTAATTATTGTTTTGCCTCCCTATTTTCCATTATTATAGTTTCAAGAAAATTAATGCATTTGCATTACCAATGTCAGGGAGAATCTTAAGAATCATTTACCAAACTATATATACCTACTCCTTTTCTCACCAAAACAAAAAAATCAACAGAAACCTATCATTATTTCCATGTCGGCCAACAAAGTAGTCCAGGTTGCATAACCCTCTGACGGTCTGACGGCGGCTGACATACAACCTTGTACGACCTTGCATCAAACATCTGAGGTCGAACAACAACAGGTTCGGATCCTACATTACGTACTTCATTTTTCAATAACTACATACATGTCTCCATTTTTTCTTTCTTCCTCTTTCAATAAATGTTTTTTTTACAGATTCAAACGCAACAAATTGTCGAATCTGCTGTGCAGATAACACATCTTGCTGACAACCAACCACTTCCGGGGGTTCAACCACATACCGACAACCACCACCCTCTACCTCACCAACAACCTCCTCATGTTCAACAACCTCAGCAGCCCCCGCCGGTAAGACTCTGTTTTATCCTGCTTCTTTTTGCCCTTTTTTATACTGCATCAACCTTATTTGCATATGTTTATGGTAATACACCTTAATGAAATGCATGCCATAGTCCGTTCTATTTTGTCTTCATGTCACATGACATATTATGTTTATGTTCATTAACTGGTTTTTTTCTAACAGGTTCCTCAGGCCCCTGCTGTGAGACAAAGACAAAAGAGGAGGAGAATCAGGAGATCAGGAAGAACGGGTAGAAGGGTTCGAAATTTTTATTCAGATGATGGTCAAGAATCGGACAACGAAATGGTTGATTCTGATGATGACGATGAGTGAGACTACACCTGGGAAAACTATTTGACAGCGAGGAGTTTTAGATTTAGTGATTAAGTTTGATAGAACTTGGTTCGAATTCTTGTCAGCTAACTTAATATGTTTTTTGCCTTCTTAATGTAATGCTACTTAGTGTTTGTAGTGACCTCTTGCTAAAGTTAATATTATCGAGTCATTTTATTTTCATCAAATTTTTTGAAACAGTGTCATTGGTATAAACGTGACTAAATTTACTATACATTCATATATTTTTACAAATATTATGAAAACAAAAAAAAATGATTTATTAATTTTATATACGAAACAAAATATATTGTTTACGGGAACACGAAGTTACTAATAAAACTATTTAACATTAACGGAAATAAGTTTTACTATCAACCGTGCCATTGTTTGTATTCCTGTTTTAATTTGATGTACTATTGCACTTAGGACATCTATACATCATTGGTATACTCTATATACAAACATTATTAAATTTCTTAAATATTATTAAATATTGTTACAATATAATGGTATACGAAATAGTATTATAGTATATATGTTTTTGTGCTAATGCAATCCAACTGAATGATTGGTAAAAAAGTTCAAATAACTTTATTGAAAATATGATTTTTTTATAACTTATTTAATTCTTACTACAATTTTTTTATAAGTTATTTAATTTTACAAAATAACATACCTATTTTTATAATTATTGTCACAAAAATATATTTTTATTTAAATATTTTTATAGACGAGAAAAACTTTACTATTGATTCAAATATATTTATAAATAATGCCAAAACAAAAATATTATTTTGATTTAAATATTTTTATAAACGGAAACAACTTTACTATTGATTCAAATTTATTTATAAATACTGTCAAAACATAAATAATATTTATATACGAGAAAAAATACATCAAATTAAAACAGGAATACAAACAATGGCACGATTGATAGTAACACTTATTTCCGTTAATGTTAAATAGTTTTATCAGTAACTTTATTGAAAATATGATTTTTTATAACTTATTTAATTCTTACTACAATTTTTTTATAAGTTATTTAATTTTACAAAATAACATACCTATTTTTATAATTATTGTCACAAAAATATATTTTTATTTAAATATTTTTATAGACGGGAAAAACTTTACTATTGATTCAAATATATATATAAATAATACCAAAACAAAAATATTATTTTGATTTAAATATTTTTATAAACGGAAACAACTTTACTATTGATTCAAATTTATTTATAAATACTGTCAAAACATAAATAATATTTATATACGGGAAAAAATACATCGTTTTTTGGGTGTTTCATTAAAAATATTTTTGAATTTAAAGCAACATTTTATATTTTTGGTTTTTTTTATTTATATTTCATAAACTAACTTGTGACGTATCCGGGGTCCACACCAGAACCCGTGCGTCGTGCGGACGCACGGGTTTCCTACCAGTTATTATAGAGAAATATAGTATATGTTATAGGTGCATTATAAATAATTAATTGTCGTTAGGAGATTATATTAATTTAAAAGAAAAAAATAAGGGATCATATTAATGTGGATGTTGTTGTTTATGTTAGATTGTTGGTATATCAAGTGTGAGTATGAGTATGATATTAGATTAAAAAAATGAATGTTGAACACTTTATAAGTGAGAGAGCTCAACACCTATCACCTTAAGATTTTTAGTAAATATGTGGTGTCTCTCTCACTTGTGTGGTTGCTCCTAAATGCCCAATATGATGATCCCTGAACCCCTCTTGACCCAACAGTTGTATCAGAGATTGTTAAATATGTAATTCATTGTTTTAGAAAGATTATATTTGATTTAGATAGATCAAATTTAATTTAGAAAGATTAGATTAGATATTTTTGGGCTTTGATAGTTTGGACTTTAGCTTGAGATGCAAGTTAACCTAAATCTATAAATAGGGAGGAACCCTTATCATTGTAATAATCAAGTTTGATAATTCACAGTTTGCAGCTACAAGTGAATATTGAAAGTTTCCACAGTTTATGGGCAGAAAGAATTGTGCAGTTTTTCATCTTCTTCTCCAACACTACTATTTCTCTTTTCTCTTTCTTTCTTTCTCAATTTTTATTTTCGTTGCCATTGTGTGTGATTGTTAACAATCTTGAGATCAAGATTGAATAGGAATTCTCAAAAGGTTTTGGGTTAATTCCAACATCTGGTATCTAGAGCTCCGGTTGCGATTCAAGGAAGGAAAATCGTGATGGCGATGAATCATCCGAACAGACACTTTCTGGCGAGCCTTCCGATTCTCAAGAAAGATAATTATGAGAATTGGTGCAAGCAGATTAAGGTGGTTTTCTGTTATCAAGATCTTTGGAATCTTGTGAAGGAAGGAGTAGCACCGCTTGCAGAGACCGCGACAGGTCAAGAAAAGGCTGCACACAAAGAGTTGAAGAAGAAAGATTATAAAGCTCTCTTTATAATCCATCAGTGTATCAATCTAGATAACTTTGAAAAGGTTAGTGATGTAGAGTCAACGAAGGAAGCATGGGAGATTCTTGAAAAGTCGTTTGGAGGCTCAGAGAAGGTGAAAGAGGCGAGGTTACAAACTCACTAGAGAACCTATGAGTTGCTTCAGATGGAAGACAATGAAAGTATAATAGATTTCTTCACCAGAGTTACAAAGCTGGTGAATCAAATCAAGGTATGTGGAGAGGTGTTGACATCAAGATCAGTTGTGTCAAAGATCTTGAGGTCATTGGCTCCAAAATTCGACCACGTGGTAGTAGCCATAGAAGAGTCGAAAGACTTGTCAATATTGACGAAGGAAAGGCTTCAAGGGACACTTGAGTCTCATGAACAAAGGATGGCTGAAAGAGCTGCAGGAAAATCGAAGAATGATATGGCTTTGCAGGCGCACTCAAAAAAGGAAAGGAAAGGCAAAGGAAGCTGGAATGGCAACAAATGTAGAGAAGGTTACACCAATTCGACTGGTCAAAATCAGCAGGAAGGAAGCTGGTCGAATAAGAGAAAACCCTGAAATCAAGGCAACCAAAGAGGTGGTGTTGTAGGTAGAGGAAGAGGTGGTGGCCGAAAGCTTGACAAAAGTCACATTTAGTGTTTCAATTGTTAGAAGTATGGTCATTATTTTAGTGGTTGTCCAGAAAAGAAGAAGAATCAAGAATCTGATGCAAAGTTGGCAAAACATAAAGAAGAGGAGATGTTGCTGATGGTTAAAACAAGAGACGAAGAGAGATTCCAGGACTAGTGGTACTTGGACTAAGGATGCTCATCACACATGACTGGAAGGAAAGATTGGTTTGCAACATGAAGCCCTCGTCGAAGAACACGGTGAAGTTTGCAAATGACAACACTCTAGCAGGTGAAGGTGTTGGTGATGTTCTGATTATGAGGAAAGATGGCAAGAGGTCAACAATTTCCAATGTGTTGTACATACTGTTAGCTCCTAATTTCGACGCTACATGATTTCAGACAATTTGGATTTAAAAGAAGTTATTCTTTAAAATAATAAAGCTAAAAAAGAAGGCTTCGACTAGAAAGCCTTCGACTGTGTTTGCTGAATGCCTGAGTCGAATGGAAGGATTTCAAGACTTCAATATTGCTAAGTCCAAGTAGTCAATTCGACACAGTGAAGTGGCTATGGATAATGCGCTGCAGTTACAACTGAATAGAGGAGGGAAGTTCCACTATTTGAATTTGAAAAGAGGACAGGTGGCGAAGATCCAGATCGTGAAGACATGTGAAGCACCAAGTGGAGTAATCTAAGAATAAAACCGTAAAAGGGTGGTTACATTAGAGTATTATAAATAGGTTAGTCTTAGAGTTAGAATAGTGTGAAAAAATCATATTTGTACAAGTAACTCTATATTCACTCAAAGTATCTAGTGTGTCGAGAAACCAGTGGAGTGAGAATGTACGTGATTGTAATCACCATTGTTCTTTATTACAATGCAATTTACTTTGAATTTTCTGTTCTAGATTCTTTACTTTGAAATCTCTTTTCACGAACTTTTACCTTTCAAGTTATTTACATTACCAAGTCTTTACTTTGCAGTTTTTTATTAAAAGTCTTTACTTTCAAGCACTTACCCTTTTCTGCATTTTACGATCTTTATGCATTTCTTTCCAACATTTAACTTCAGTTTTTCTTTATAAAACCTTTACATTCAGCCCTTTTCTTTTCTTTGATGCATTGTTCAACTTAGTTGTTCCTTTATCTCTATCGCTTTCCTTTACACTTCAAACACCCCTTTTTATTTATGTGCATTGTCGAAAGGCATACTTTACCAAATTGTGAAATATCCCAAATACATGTACAACACATGTCCTAGGATCAATCTGATCGATCCTATAAGTTACTAGAACTTTATAATTTTAGAAGATCAGCGGTTGTTTACCAATTTTCAAGGTAAACACATACTAGGCGTGAAGAGCAATTTGCTCAGTATAGGGGAGTTAGTCGAAAAGAACTACAAGGTAGTTGTCGAAGACAAGATAATGAGAGTCCTCGAGCAGGTGGTAGGTTGATCTTGAAGGCTCCAATGTCTCAGAATAGGACCTTCAAGATTGAACTCAATGTGATGGAGCACAAGTGCCTAGCAACTGCAGCCAGCAGAGATGAGTGGTTATGGCATTTTCGACTAGGTCATCTCAACTTCAATGACATCAGAAAGCTAAAGAGAAGAAATATGGATTCAGGATTACCTGAAATCGATATTCTAAGTGAAGTCTGTGAAGAGTGTGTTCAGTCGAAACAACATAAGAATAGCTTTAGCAAGAATGTAGGAAGGAAGTCGAAGGTAATTTTGGAAGTCATATACTCGGATGTATGTGGTCCAATCCAGGTGGATTCGATTGGTGGTAACAGATACTTTGTCACGTTCTTAGATGATTAAAGTCGAAAACTGTGGACTTACCTCGTCAAGAACAAAAGTGATGTGATCGAGGTATTTTCGACTTTCAAATCTATGGTCGAAAGACAGAGTGGTCGAAAGCTGAAAATTATGAGGACTAATGGTGGTGGAGAGTATGTGTTGAAAGAGTTCGATGCATTATGTGAAAAATAAGGGATTATGCATGAGGTGGTGCCACCCTACACTCCACAGCAAAATAGAATCGCAGAAAGAAAGAACAGAACCATCATGAACATGGTGAGAGGTATGTTGAATGGAAATCATCTATCCAAAGAATTATGGGGAGAAGTGATTTCGACAGCAACATACATATTAAACAGATGTCCAACGAAGAAGCTTAAAGGAATCACACCAGAAGAATGTTGGTCTGGTGTCAAGCCGAGCCTCGGTCACTTAAAGGTGTTTGGATATATAGCACATAAACATATTCCAGATCAGTTGAGAAGGAAGCTTGATGACAAGTCGAATCAGATGATCTTGATAGGATATCATTCGACTGGAGGTTACAAGCTGTTCGACCTAGTGAATAAGCAGGTAGTTATCAGCAGGGACGTGATCATAGATGAGCTTAAAGAATGAGATTGGACTGAGAATGTCAAGAAGGATTCAGTGAGAATCTCTTGTGAAGAACCAGCCACTGAAGTCGAAAGAGAAGTTCGACAGGAATAAGTCAGAGATGAAGCAGGCCCAAGCAGACCTCGACGAACGAGACACATGCCTGCAAGGTTTCAAGAATGTATAATTACATCAGATGATGTGGTTGATGAAGAGGGTGAGCTGGTACACTATGCTTTCTACGCAGATGTCGAACCAGTCAATGCAGTTGAGGTGTTGAAAGATTCAAAGTGGGTAAAAGCAATGAATGAAGAGTTAGAGTCCATCGAAGTCAACAACACTTGGTTACTTGTCGAATTGCCTCAAGGCAAGAAGGCAATTAATGTGAAGTGGGTTTAGAAGGTGAAGGTGAATCCTAGAGGAGAAGTAACTCGACACAAGGCGAGACTTGTGGCGAAAGCATTTCTTCAGAAGGAAGGAATCGACTTCAATGAAGTGTTTGCACCTGTTGATAGGATCGAAACAATCAGATTGGTTGTTGGTCTAACAAACATGAATAATTGGCACACATGTCAGATGGACGTGAAGTGTGCATTCCTTAATGGCCAGTTAGACGAAGAAGTTTATGTCGCACAACCAGCTGGGTATGTGAAACGAGGTCGAAGTTTTTAGAAGACTAAGAGTTATGATGAATATAGACAGTTTAGACACAATGAATTAGGTGGTGTGTTAAATATGTAAGTCATTGTTTTAGAAATATTAGATTTGATTTAGATAGATCAAATTTGATTTAGAAAGATTAGATTAGATATTTTTGGGCTTCTATAGTTTGGGCTTTAGCTTGAGATGCAAGTTAACCTAAATCTATAAATAGAGAGGAACCCTTATCATTGTAATAATCAAGTTTGATAAGTCACAGTTTGCAGTTGCAAGTGAATATTGAAAGTTTCCACAGTTTGTGGGCAGAAAGAATTCTGCAGTTTTTCATCTTCTTCTCCAACGTTACTATTTCTCCTTTCTCTTTGTTTCTTTCTTTCTCAATTTTTATTTTCTTTGCCATTGCGTGTGATTGTTAACAATCTTGAGATCAAGATTGAATAGGAATTCTCAAAAGGTTTTGGGTTAATTGCAACAGAGTTCGGTTCGACTAGGACTCATTGTATCGAAAGTCTTCCTACTAGGGTGTTCAGGTGGCGTGTTTTGTTGAGTTGTCACAACGATACTCCAAGTAGATATTGATGAAAACGCTTCCATTTGAGGGGGAGCATACCCATAATAATGGATGTACTCACACAGGAGTGGGAGATTGTTGATATATCAAATGTGACTATGAGTCCCACATCGATGAAAAAGTAAATGTTGAACATTTTATAAGTAAGAGAAATCACACACCCATCACTTTAAAATTTTAAGTGAATATGTAGTGTATCTCTCACTTATGTAGTTATTTTTAAATGCTATATATGATGATCCTCGGACCCCTCATGGCCCAACACGGATGCTACTGCTACATGCTTGAGATATATCTCCTTCAAAATTGTTGTAAGATATAAATTTTCTTTCATACAAATTTATTTCACTTGGAATTGTATTAAAATTAAGATATATTTTAGTTTCTAAAATATTTTCAAATTTCATTTTATATTCTCATAAAAAAATTGTATTTTATAAAAAATTATAAAATTATCTTACAAATAGTTTTAGTCGATGCGATATATTTAATATTTATAAAAAGTTCTTCAATACAAAACTAATAATTTTAGATTCTTTAAAATTTGTTTTGATTGTACAAGTTAGCGAGACTTCAAAGAAAATTGTATTTAATTTATTTGATGTTTAAATTTTAAATTTTGCAAATGCACTTTTTAATAATATTCTAACATACTCCCTTCTAAAAATTCATTTCAAAGATATATATATATATATATATATATATATATATATATAGTAGAGACTAAAACTGCTTTCAGAATAATTTTTTATAGACTAAATACTATAATATTTTTATAGACAGGAAAATAGAAATTTAAAATAAAATGAGAAACTTAGACATAGAATATAATTTCCATTAGCGAAAAACTCATAAACTCAGCTTCTTAACCATTGTTCTCTATTATTTGAATTTTTTTTTGAATTTTTTTTACTCGTTTGAGTAATTCATCTACATTATATGTGCTTTCTGGATTTGAAACAAATTTATGTTGACTTTATTTTTTGCAATTTGTAGTGACAAAAATTATTGTGCATATACTACATAGGCTTAGACAATGTGATTCTCAAAGACCTTTATCCATTATCAAACATAGATATGCTATTAGAGGGCGCATGAGATTGTAAGTCTCTCAAATACCGGAATTCATATTTAGGCTACAACTAAAACTATGAAAGGCGCCTCAAAGACATATTACAGATGAGTCGAACTTCTATTATTAGGTCATGCGCTTAAGGATAAAGAATACATGTGTTTCTTGTCACATTGTCTCATAAACTAAGCTTCATAACCATTGTTCTTTATTATTTGAAATTTTTTACTCGTTTGAGTATTTCATTTACTTATATGTGCTTTCTGGATTTGAAATAGATTTATATTAACTTTATCTTTTGCAATTTGTAGGGACAAAAATTGATTGTGCACATACTACATAGGCCTAGACACTGTGATTCTCAAAGACCTTTATCCATTATCAAACATAGATATGCTGCCAGAGGGCTCATGAGATTGTAAGTCCCTCTAATATCAGATTGCATGTTTAGGCTACAACTAAAAATATGGAAGGTGTAACACCCCAATTCCCACTTCGGATAAATAATACATAATTAAATCAGAGTGAATAAAAAAAAAATTTCGACTGAAATAAGGATGCCACATTTGAGAAAAACATAATCCACATGCTCATAACTTTGATACATAACACAAAATGAAATAAATAATAACATGAAACTTTT
Organism: Lathyrus tuberosus; assembly: GCA_022829125.1. Classification (NCBI taxonomy): domain Eukaryota; kingdom Viridiplantae; phylum Streptophyta; class Magnoliopsida; order Fabales; family Fabaceae; genus Lathyrus; species Lathyrus tuberosus. The sequence goes on along the minus strand of JALAZF010000005.1, from coordinate 17,839,010 downwards.
TCCAACAAAAGGAAAGTTCAATTATGGAATAAAGCAGAACGTTCCATAATTGACTCGTTTTACAAAATAAGTTGTTTCATAACATCAAAATATACATACAAGTTATCTATATATATATATATATATATATATATATATATATATATATATATATATATATATATATATATATATATATATATATATATATTCACATATATAACCATAAATAACAAAAGCGTTTCCCCCGACTCTCGTGTTACGTATCAGAGCAGACACCAAAGATCTAAGCAAAAAGAAGATCTAACTCTTCCACTTGTCTCCACGCCTCTACAGCGACCAATCTGCACTATGCCATAAAAGGCATATTCCAGCAGAAGGGTGAGAAATAACAACTAAATCAAAATTGCATAATAATATGTTAACATATAATTCACATATATTATTCAACTCACCCACACACCACATGCTAACACATATAGCATACAAAGATATCATATATTCATATACACAAGTTATGATATATATATCTGTACTTCCTAAGAAGCACAGACACAAGAAACAACGAAGGGGTGAGAACTACATTCAATAATTAACGGTGTAAAATACATGTTAAGGAGTAGTAATCAAGCAATCACACACAATATGCACACATTCACGACACACTTGTCACTTTCTATTATAATTCAACAAACACATAAACAATGCAATGCGACTCAAAAACACTGACGCAATGCAAGTGGTGCCACCCACTATGGTTCATTCAATCGAACCCGATTCCCAATGGAATCCGGATAAATCACATACACTCCCACTGAGCAATGATTTATCTCCTGGCACCACACACCCTTGTTCATTCAATCGAACCCGATTCCCAATGAAATCCAGATAAATCACATACACTCCCACTGAGCAATGATTTGTCTCCATACAACTCCACATTGGAGTCCGGACAATACTAGGCACCCCTCATGGATTCCCACCTAGCTGTCTCCACCAGACACATCATGAAATGCACGACACAAATGATGAACAAAAACATAAGAATAATAACAACTATACCTCTTCATGATCCCCTTGATCACACGTGAGATACATACTCACCGTAATACACAATAGTATTACCATACCTGTTCAATCAATTCATCATAATACACACAATTAAGGAGGATACCTCACGTGGGCCTAATTAGTTAATTATCTAATTAGTCCACCCCAAATTCCATTTTTATCATTCTTTACTACCATTGATATTAGGTTTTTTCACTTGTTCACCACTTGAAGCTTCTAGAATTTCAAAAGTTTTGTTTTACATAATTCACGTAATTCCGATTAATTCCCATAATCGACAAAAAATCCACTTTATAAATAATATTTTTTTTCTTAGTTCCAGGTCGCGCTAAGCGGACCCCACCCGCGCCAAGCGCGCTACTCACTGCCTCGAAGAGGCGAAATTTCTCCAGACCGCGCTAAGCGGGCACTGCGTTATGCAGAAGAATATCCCTTTTGACAGCAACTTCCAACCCACAAATTCACCCTCAAAACCATACCCAAACAACCAATAAAGGTCTATTATCAAGCATAATACACGACAAAATACCTACCGCACGCATTTTACGCGATAAGAAAATCCGACAGCACGACTATTTCTCAAAAACACGAATTAATTAAATCATATTTTACCCTCCAAACCATTTTTAATAGAAAGTATATCTCATTAGCTTTCAAACACTTCGAACGGGGGTCAAAACGGACTTATAGATCAAAAGATATGAATTTTCCAAGATTTCCCAAAAACAGAATTTTGGCATGCGGACTGCTACGGGTTGCTGCAATTTTTCTCTAAAATCCAACCCATTCAATCATGTTTTATGAAATAAACACATATTCATTCATACCTAACATATAGTAATGATTTGGAACCATAAAACATGAATTCTAACACTTTGGTTTTGATCCCAAATCTCAAAATCTCAACATAGCAAATGTTGTAATTTTCCATCAAATTCAACCAAACATGTGAAAACATACAAGTAAGCATTTCCAACTAATTCCTAACCTCACCCGACTATACTACGCGATTTATACCGATTTTCAACCGTGAAAACATCAATTTCCACTCAATTTACCATTAATGCCCTAAATCTCTAATTCTCTATAACTCAATACAAAACTCCTCAAATCTTACCAACAAGCATTTTCGATTAGATCCAAACATCACTCGACTATTCTACGCGTTCTATTGCGCCTTTGAACCGTTAGAACATCGATTCCCACACATTTGTTCTTCAATCCAACCAATAAGGAAAAGTATATATTTCAACCAAACAAATGCAAACAACACATACATATACATATACAATCGAAATATAATCGGAACTTCTCACCCTTACCCGATTAATTAAAGATCAAACTTTGATTTGATCGATTTTCTCTTCTTCCCCTTCTTCTCTCTTTTCTTTCTCTTCTTTCTGTTCTTTCTCTTTTTCTCTTTATTCCTTTTTATAACAAAATATTTACTTTTATAAAAATATCTAACCCCTCAAAAGACTATTTTACCCTTTTGCTCAAATATCTCCCAAACACTCTCAAAATGCGATAAAACATAAACAGCGATGCAAAATATATCAGGTATTAAAAGTTAATAAAAAAAATATTATCAATTGCAATTATTTTATCTATCAGAGAAATTATCCAATTAATAGGTAAAACTCATTTAATTTACGCAATTCACAAAAATTCACATAAATGAAATAAATAGATACGATTAACCAAATCGGGGCGTTACAACTCTCCCCCACTTAGACATTTTCGTCCTCGAAAATATAACTGAGACGAACAACTCCGGATACGACTCTCGCATCCGACTAACCAACTATCATGTCAACACTAGGCACACCACGAATAACACAAACTAACAAACCACCTTGCTAACAGCAACAACAACGACAAGATGCAATGCACATACAATGCACTTGACGACTAACTCACAACTCAAAGAATACCCAAGTTACGAACACATAGGTTCACTCTAGAACTAGAACACAACAAGATCGTTACCCTCACCCTAGGTAACACTCCCCTAATTCCCCACATAGGAATTAGCTACTCGCACTCGAACCATCATGATGGAAACGAGGCAACAACAAAAACAAGAACATAAAGTTCCACGACACAACATCGTTTCAACAACCTCTACATAACCATAATACCAACATCCTTGTCACACAACATTATTACAACAATGCTACGATTCACCAATCGAACATATAACCAAAACATCCATCTACATAGTAGCCCATGAATAATATTTAAACCTTTCACCTAACACTTCCATTCTGAAACGTCCAATTTTCTCATCATTCCTACATGTTTCCAATGTTCAACCTATGAACTCTTACAAATCACACACGCATATACGAAATGTGCCACATCATGCTTTCGATGCGCACTCTGATTACTCGCAACAATCAAATCTACCAATTTCATATCTAACTTCTGACTCTCTCTAATGTTCACCAGAAAAATCATAGTTCATTTCTAACATACCCAACCTCACACTCTACTGTGTTATCTCACGCACCAGACACAAGTCTCTGAACTGCTCAAATAATTCTAATCCTCTGACCATCAAAACAGACATGCATAAAAACTTTCGACTTAACTCATCAGGCACGACATTAACTTCACCAATAGGATAATTCCAGCTAAAGTCCTAACTCATCAGGAATTCCAACCATCCTCGTTGTCTCATACCCTATTATTTCCGACCACACAGGTACTCAATATTCTTGTGATTACTAAACACTTCGAACTAAAAACCATAAAAATAATACCTCCCGATTCTCAACATAAAAGTAACCGCAGCCATCTTGAAATCATGAATCCTTAATTGTCATAAAGCATAAGCCACTACTTTACCATCTTGCATTAACACACTGACTAAACTCATCATAAACACATCCCAATACCTCACAATGAACATCCAAAGCAAACGAATTACCCTTTGCAAGTCAACTGAAGTAACGAAAATGCTAACTTGGAAAAACCTTCCATAACCTCCGGTAATAACCAACTAAAGTCCAAAAAGCTTCTAATCACCTTAACCGACTTCGGAGCCTCTCATTGTAGAACTGCATCTACTTCCGATGGATCCATAACAATGCCATCATCAGAAATAACATATCCAAGAAAACTAACCTTTTTCAACCAAAATTCTCACTTGAATAACTTAGCATAAAAATTCCTTTCTTTTCAACACTTGCAACTCGATTCTCAAACACCCTACATACTCTCCTTCTGATTTTATAATAGATCAGAATATCCCTAATGAACACCACTCCGAACTTATCCAATTAAATATGGAAGATACAATTCATATACTCCATAAACATTCCAGACGCATTACTAACACCGAACAACATCACTGTACATTGTAATGCCTAACCAAATTCCAAAAGATATAAATTCTTAAAGTTTTTGCAAAAATTTTCACTGGGTAATTCTAACGTTAACATCCAATATTCCATCCGGAAACACATCTGGAAATCACGCACAACTGGCAGCCCTTCACTGTGGCTTTCCTGTCAATTCCAGAACACTATTATCACAAACATAACAAACATCTTGGTCTCATCGCTTAAGAGTTTTTCTACTTACTTAGCAGATATAAACCTCAACCATTCACCTTCGTCCATCTTAAGTTCACTCTCTACTCTCTGAGGAGCAACCATCAATAATACCCGATCGTTCTCCCCCAGAGACATCCCGACTTGACCAACATACCAAAGCCTCTAATCAGCCTCATCTTCCGATATAAGAATCTTCATCGACTCATCAAAACAATCTGTAATCATTTTCTTAATTCCAAACAATTCATTGCACACACTATCAAAGCCGGAAAGACACGTCTATTCCATCCAACATAATTCCGTCTACTATCAACAAGAGATTAAGGGTGATCAGTTCCTCAATTTGTCAACAGACAGCCAACAATCATGATAGGGCATACACCATCGTTACCAGACCATAATAGCATTTCTTGCATCTTGTGCACAAAACTACCTAAGGCACAAATCCATAGTCGACATAAACCTTACCTCCGCATTCCCTCTGGAATCGGGAACAACACTGTCCAAACAACACTTATAATCTCGCAAACAACGACACACTAAGCCAACGCTCCACAACTGAAGCAACATAGAGAAGCACCAGCTTCTCCCCCACTTATCTCATTCTCAATCCTGAAGACAAAGGATTAGAAGACCAGAAAGCACTGACAGTGTTTCACACACATATCACGTACTAAGGAACAAACAACATCGACAGTATTCAACTGACATGCCACACCGACTCAACAACTTGGCCGGACAGACCGACCAACTCTGATACCAATTGTAACACCCCAATTCCCATCTCGGATAAATAATACATAATTAAATCAGAGTGAATTAAAAAAAAATTTGACAGAAATAAGGATGCCACATTTGAGAAAAACATAATCCACCTGCTCATAACTTTGATACATAACACAAAATGGAATAAATAATAACACCAAATGGACCGAAGTCCTAATTATGCCATGAATGCATGATGCAAATCGTCATAATAAACATCGTCACAAAATCGTCATAGTTGCATCATCATTCATGAATCATCAAACAAACATCAATATATAACACCAATACGCACTCGTCAAAACTCGTCATTATATCCCACAATTCGTCATATTTTACTCATCACATAAAAATTCCCGATTTTTATCCCGTTCATCATCATTACTAGATTACTAGTGTCTTATTATCCCATCATAGCCCTACGTCTCAAAGAAACCACGTCACAAGCGAAATCGGGACAGAAATCGCAAAAATGGGAAATTCTGCATACAACCCTGTCCATACGCGTAAGGCCCATCCTGTTACGCGTATGGCTCAGCTTCTGCGCCACCCATTACGCGTAATGCACCCTCCATTACGTATATCAGCAGAGAGGGTTTTCCTCTCAATTCCCCTTCAGATTCTCCCTTACGCATAATGGCTACCCCATACGCGTAAGACACTAACCATACGCGTAAGACCCTACCCATACGCGTATGCCCCTTTTTCCATCAATTCCCATACGCGTATCAACACCCCATACGCGTATTTCCTACAACCCCATACGTGTATGCTACACGTACCAGCAGAGGGCCGTGTCAGCCCTTGGGGACGGGTGCGTACGCTACGCGTATCACCCTGGGAAGCCCCCTCATTACACGTAATACTCCCCCATTACGCATATCACCAGCGACCATCCAAAAACTCAGATCTCGCATCTGAACGCAAACTTCCTCATTCCAGCACCTTCGATATACCAAAATCAGACCCATAATGGCTTCGATTCATCACAGATCTATGTTTTTCATCTTACTTCATCATCTACATCAATTCTTCCTAATTACTAAGTCAGAAATTGGTTATTATCAAGTTCGATTATCAGATCTGGTTATCCACAAGTTCATCACAGCATCAACATTCACATGAAATTTACAGCGATTATAACAAATCACACAGATTTTGTCACAAAAATTGCACACTCACAAGTACGAAATTTCGTCACAGAATCATCACAGATCAGCATAAAATCATCAAAACAAAAATACACAGTTACTTCTACCTTAAACCCATGTCAAACATATTAACCCGAATTACCCTTCATACCTCAAATTCTTCAGCAGAAATTCTTTGTTTCCGGGGTTCTACGGTTGATTCCTCGTTCTAGCCTCCTTTCCTCAGCTCTCTAATCACTTCTTAGGGTTGCACAAAACTAATCCTCATAATCCCTATTTTTCTTTTGTTAAACCTATGTTTTCAGCCTTAATTACAATTTACCATATTATCCTCAATTAATCCCCTCAACATTACCGTCTTACCCTTAATGGTCTCTTAATTATTTTAATTAACAATAATAATAATAATCTAAATAATATTCTAATTATTCAAATTATTCCAATATTATTATTAATAAAATAATCCAATTAATTCCTACTAACTCAAAGGTCTCAAAGTTCCCTTAATCCAAGGCTACCCCACAACACCCCATAAACTCATCAACGACACAAAATCATCACAAAGAACCAAAACACTGAATAATCATAATAATAAATACTATAATTATTTGGGGCGTTACAACTCTCTCCCACTTAAAGAATTTTCACCCTTGAAAATCACCTGAAGGGAACAGAGTCGGATACGACTCCTTCATCTGATCTTTGTAACACCCTAAATTCCCCCGTAATATTTATTTGAAAAATCAGAGTAAAATCACCAATCAGAATAAAGGGCATTACTTTCAACAAACACTTGCTCATAAATAGACATGTAACATAATTTAAAGCAATTTTAATCCAAAAATGTTCTTTATTGCGCAGCGGAAAATCAATCATTTGTAATAATAAAATATAACAGTTTCAACAAAACAAAACTTAGTTTGAGAAACTGTAAAGCAACCAAAATCCCTTTTAATAAACTAAATCATGCATAAAGCGTTCCCGACTCTCAATGTTACATATCAGAGCAGACGCCACCAGGTGAAGTACCTCGCCTTCACCGACCACGACTCCAACTACTCCTGAATATCTGCAGGATGCCGTATAAAGCATCACCAAACACAGAAGGGGTGAGATTCTCCATCAATCAAAAGAATAAGATGATATAATATGCAAGTATAAATCGTCAAGTAATTCACCCATATCATGACATTAAACAACAATCCCACACTTTAACACCACCATAGATAATCATTCAAAGCACAATGCAACACAACTATCAAGAGAAATGCAATGAGACACCCACTAGACTCAATGCATGTGGTACCATTTTCGATCCCTGTTTCATGATCACAATTCCCGTCGGAACGTCAATTAATCGCTCACACCCCACATGGGCACACGACAATTGTGATTGCTCACACCCCACATGGGCACACAATCACCTCAACAACAACAACATTGATTCCATCAAGGAATCCAGATAAACGCTCACACCCCACATGGGCACACACCATCCCTCAACTCATGCATATGCTTATGCGCCTTCAACGACAACATGCAACAACGACTAATGCGAACACATGGCATACCATTATTACATCACATCATCAACAAAACAAGCATATAATACTTCAATACATGATCACGACATCATAGCAACCAAACAACACTTATATAATATAAAATATACAATTTCCACTAATTTTCAGCTAATAAAATAATGTTTTTCAGTCCCAGGCCGCGCTAAGCGAGCCCCCACCCGCGCTAAGCGCGCTACTCACTGCCTCGAGGAGGTGAAATTCCTCCAGACAGCGCTAAGCGCGCTAGACCGCGCTAAGCGCCCTCTGCGATTTTGGCAGAAAAACCCTGCGATAACAACATCTCCCAACTGCGATTTTCTGCACTCAAACTGATTTTTAACACACTTTTTCCACAGATTATGCCATTACAACCTATTTCTAACATATGCATTCCAACAACACAAATCAACTACACCGATCTCATCAATTCCAATCATGTAATTATGAATTCACCTCAAAACCCCAATCAACCCACAAATAACATTCTTATGGATTCAACCTAACAATTCTACCCACTTATATGTATCATCAAACTCGTAAGAGATAAAGAATTCCCACCCTTTCCTTAAAGTGATGAGCTTTCTTGCTTCAATGACTTCTCCCTTCCTTCCTCTTGCCCTTGCTCTTCTCCCTCTTTCTCCCTTTTGCCTTTTCTTTTGCGTGGAATGGAAAATAATGACTTCTCACTCTCTACTTCTCTCATATACCCCAAATAATGAATTGCCTTATTTTCCCTCACTTAACACTCACATAATTATCATAAAGCCCTTCCACTCACTACCCCTCTAATTTATTTTATTTATTCTATTATGTCAATATTATCACTCAACTAATGCGATAAGCTAGTCACAATCATAAAATTAAAATAATCTAATTAACCTTACTCAACACACCACTAATCTCTACGTTATTAGCCATACACCCCTACTACCCTCAAGACTTACTTCTTAAGGCTACTACCCTTCACCACGGGTACACAACCACAACGAAGGCACAACAACACATAATCGATCACAACAACATATAATTATTCACAAATAATAATAAAAGGAAAATGGGGCTTTACAACTCTCCCCCACTTAGAATATTTTCGTCCTTGAAAATTACCTGATGCAAAAAAATTCGAATACGACTCTCGCATCTTACTCTCCAATTCCCAAGTCATGTTCCCACCGACAACACCTCCCCATACCACCTTCACGAGAACAATCTCCTTGCCTCTCAACCGCTTCACTTCGCAATCCTCAATACGGTTTGGCAAAGTCTCAACTGTGAGATTATCTCTCACTTCCACATCATCCATCGGAATCACGTGTGACGGATCCAGAACATGGTCACCGGGGTGACTCTCATAAACACATGGTCTCCTTCTTGAAATTCAAGATCCTTCCTTCTCTTATCATGTTCTCTCGAATCAACCTCACCTTCTCCGTAGTCTGTTGAACAATCTCGGGTCTAAGCACTACACTCTCACCCGAATCGTGCAAACACAAAGGCGACCGACATCTCCGTCCATACAAAGCCTTAAAAGGTGCCATTCCGATACTGGAATGACAAATGTTATTATATGTGAACTCAATCAATGGTAAATGGCTATCCCAAGCACCTCCTTGTTTAAGCACACAAGCCCTCAATAAATCCTCCAAGGATTGTATAGTCCTCTCTGTCTGCCCGTCCGTCTGCGGATGATAAGCGGAACTCAACCTCAACTTCGAACCCAAAGCTTCTTGCAAACTCTCCCAAAATCTAGAGGTGAACCTCGAATCTCTATCCGACACAATACTCAAAGGAATTCCATGCAACTTCACAATTACACGGATATAAATCTCTGCCAACTTCTACAAGGAAAAACTGATATTAATCAGAATAAAATGCGCCGACTTCGTCAGTCTATCCACTATTACCCAAATCGCATCATGTCCCCTCGGAGTATTAGGTAACCCTGTAACAAAATCCATAGAAATACTGTCCCATTTCCACTCGGGAATATCCAACGGTTGCATCAATCCAGCAGGTTTCTGATGTTCCACTTTCGACTTCTGACAAGTCAGATAAGCATACACAAACTGCGCCACATCACGTTTCAGTCCAGGCCACCAAAATATTCTCTTCAAGTCTTGATACATCTTTGTAGCTCCTGGATGAATACTCAAGCTACTTCTGTGGCTCTCCTCAAGAATCATTCTTTTCAATTTAGAATCATCAGGAATACAAATCCTATCATGGAATCTCAACACACCTTGCTCATCGATTCGAAAATCACTACTTCCTGCACGTTCATTTCCAACCATCAAGTCTACCAACTTCACATCCAACTTCTGACCCTCTCTGATTTTGTTAAGAAAATCGTTGTTAACCTTTAGCATACCCAACATTGCACTATGTGGTGTCTGTTCACAAACCAAACTCATATCTCTAAACTGTTCAATCAATTCCAACTCTTTAACCATCATAGCCGACATATGCAAAGTTTTCCAACTTAAAGCATCCGCCACGACATTAGCTTTACCGGGATGATAGTTTAAGCCAAAATCATAATCCTTCAAGAATTCTAACCAATGTCTCTGTCTCATATTCAATTATTTCTGATCAAACAGATATTTCAAACTCCTATGATCGCTATACACTTCAAATCTGGAACCATACAGATAATACCTCCAAATTTTCAACACGAACACCACTGCAGCTAACTCTAAATCATGCGTAGGATAATTCCTCTCATAAATTCTCAACTGTCGAGAAGCATAAGCTACCACTTGACTGTCCTGCATCAACACACCACCCAAACCCAACAAAGAAGCATCGCAATACACCACAAATGGTTTATCTGGTTTAGGCAAAATCAAAATAGGAGTTGTAGTCAACGTCTTCTTCAGCTCGACGAAACTCTGTTCACAATGAACATCCCACACGAATTCTTTACCCTTGCAAGTCAATTTGGTTAACGGAAGTGCCAACTTCGAAAAACCTTCAATGAACCTGCGGTAATAACCAGCTAACCCCAAAAAGCTTCTAATCTCAGTCACCAACTTCGGAGCCTCCCACTGTAGAACTGCATCTACCTTGGACGGATCCACAGCAATACCATTACCTGAAATAACATGACCAAGAAAACTCACCTATTTCAACCAGAACTCGCACTTCGACAACTTAGCATACAACCTCTTCTCTTTCAGTACTTGCAATATAATCCGTAGATGTTCAGCATGCTCTTCTTCTGACTTAGAATAAATCAGAATGTCATCAATAAACACAACCATGAACTGATCCAAATAATTATGAAAAATTTGATTCATATATTCCATGAATACACCAGGTGCATTAGTAACTCCAAATGGCATCACAACATACTCGTAATGTCCATACCGAGTCCTAAAACCCGTCTTCTGAATATCTTCGTCCTTCACTCATATCTGATGATAACCCGATCTCAAATCAATCTTATTAAACACACGAGCACCCATTAACTAATCCATCAAATCATCTATTCTCGGAAGCGGATACTTGTTCTTAATCGTCACTTTATTGAGTTGTCTGTAGTCAATACACAACCTCATACTACCGTCCTTTTTCTTTACCAACAACACTGGAGCTCCCCAAGGTGACACACTTGGCCTCACAAACTTCTTTGCTAACAATTCTTCCAACTGTTTCTTCAGTTCTTCTAATTCTGACGCTGACATCCGATATGGAGCCATAGAAATAGGTCTAGTACCAGGTACAAGATCAATGCTAAACTCCACTTCTCTCTCTGGCAGTACATCAGCAACATCATCTGGAAACACTTCTGGAAATTCTCGTACCACCTGCAACTCATTAATCACATACTCGTTCTCCATCGACAAGGATGCAAACAATGCTAACACTTGAGCTTCTTCATCTAAGAGCTCCTTCAACTCTCTAGCAGATAAGTAACCATCTTCCTTCTCTTCTCCGGAGCAAGGAAATGCACCGTCTTGTTGTAACAATTAATATGAACATGATTGAATTCCAACCAGTTCATTCCCAAAATCACATCAAGACCCTCCAACGGCAAACAAACAAGATCGACGCCAAAGTCCTTACCATAAATCGACAAAGGACATCTCAAACAAACTAGAGAAGTAGTCACTGATCCCTTCGCAGGAGTTTCGATAACCATTTCTCCCTTCATAGAAGAAACAACAAGGCCTAACCTTCTTACACAATCAGCAGCAATAAAAGAGTGAGTATCACCAGTATCAATAATAGCAATTAAAGGTGTATTATTAATATAACACGTCTCTCTGATCAATCTGTCTTCGCTAGAAGTCTGAGTTTCTGTCAAAGCGAACACCTTTCCTCTAGTTGAAGCTTTATTTGGCTTCTAACAACGAGTACTAATATGGCCCTGCTCTCCACAATTGTATTAAGTCACCATATTAACCTTGCAATCAGCAATCAAATGTCCGGATTGTCCACACTTGAAACACTTCTTCACGTCACTCGTGCACTCACTGATACGATGACCCAACTCACCACATCGGTAGAACTTCAGAGGAACTGGGGCACCTCCCCCACTTGGGTTCTTGCCATCAGCATACCTCTGCTTACCCTTATCAGCAGGAGCTGCGTACGGCTTCCCACGATGCATCTGTTGTTTTCCTTTCCTCTCGGCCAACCCCTTAAAGTGAGCCGATCGAGCATTGCAATCTTCCTCAAAGATCCTACAGCAATCGACCAAATTTGGAAACCTCCTGATTCGCTGATACCTAATCGCCTGTTTGATCTCAGGCCTCAAACCATTCTCGAACTTGATACACTTCGAGAACTCAGCAGTCGCCTCACTGTAGTGCGGATAAAACTTGGCCAGATCTGAGAACTTGGCAGCATAATCCGTAACCGACATACTACCCTGCTTCAACTCCAGAAATTCGATCTCTTTCTTTCCCCGAACATCTTCAGGAAAGTACTTCCTCAAGAACTCCCTACTGAACACAACTCAAGTGATCACTTCCCCGGTCGCATCCAACAATTGACGAGTGCTAACCCACCAGTCATCGGCTTCTCCAGCTAACATGTGAGTACCCAATCGTACCTTCCGTGCATCAGGGCACTCCATAACCTGGAAGATCCTCTCGATCTCCTTGAGCCAATCTTGCGCTCCATCTAGATCATACCTTCCTTTGAAAGTAGGTGGGTTATTCTTCTGAAATTCCTCATTCTCACGGTTGCCAGCATTAGGTGGATTCTGCACAGCCTGAGCAACAGCTTGCAAAGCAGCAGCAAGTGCATCATCGATCCTCCCAGCCATTCTAAATCTGTTACACATCAACAACAGAAAACAATGGTTAAGGAACCTACATCGACAGTAATCAACTGTCACACACAACAACAATAACAACTCAACGACTCGACGACTTGGCCGGACGGACCGACCTGCTCAGATACCACTTTGTAACACCCTAAATTCCTCCGTAATATTTATTTGAAAAATCAGAGTAAAATCACCAATCAGAATAAAGGGCATTACTTTCAACAAACACTTGCTCATAAATAGACATATAACATAATTTAAAGCAATTTTAATCCAAAAATGTTCTTTATTGCGCAGCGGAAAATCAATAATTTGTAATAATAAAATATAACGGTTTCAACAAAACAAAACTTAGTTTGAGAAACTGTAAAGCAACCAAAATCCCTTTTAATAAACTAAATCATGCATAAAGCGTTCCCGACTCCCGATGTTACATATCAGAGCAGACGCCACCAGGTGAAGTACCTCGCCTTCACCGACCACGACTCTAACTACTCCTGAATATCTGCAGGATGTCGTATAAAGCATCACCAAACACAGAAGGGGTGAGATTCTCAATCAATCAAAAGAATAAGATGATATAATATGCAAGTATAAATCGTCAAGTAATTCACCCATATCATGACATTCAACAACAATACCACACTTTAACACCACCACAGATAATCATTCAAAGCACAATGCAACACAACTATCAAGAGAAATGCAATGAGACACCCACTAGACTCAATGCATGCGGTACCATTTTCGATCCCTGTTTCATGATCACAATTCCCGTCGGAACGTCAATTAATCGCTCACACCCCACATGGGCACACGACAATCGTGATTGCTCACACCCCACATGGGCACACAATCACCTCAACAACAACAACATTGATTCCATCAAGGAATCCAGATAAACGCTCACACCCCACATGGGCACACGCCATCCCTCAACTCATGCATATGCTTATGCACCTTCAACGACAACATGCAACAACGACTAACGCGAACACATGGCATACCATTATTACATCACATCATCAACAAAACAAGCATATAATACTTCAATACATGGTCACGACATCACAGCAACAAAACATCATTTATATAATATAAAATATACAATTTCCACTAATTTTCAGCTAATAAAATAATGTTTTTCAGTCCCAGGCCGCACTAAGCGAGCCCCGACCTGTGCTAAGCGCGCTACTCACTACCTCGAGGAGGCGAAATTCCTCCAGACCGCGCTAAGCACGCTAGACCGTGCTAAACGTCCTCTGCGATTTTGGCAGAAAACCCTGCGATAACAGCATCTCCCAACTGCGATTTTCTGTACTCAAACTGATTTTTAACACACTTTTTCCACAGATTATGCCATTACAACCTATTTCTAACCTATGCATTCCAACAACACAAATCAACTATACCGATCTCATCAATTTCAATCATGTAATTATGAATTCTCCTCAAAACCCCAATCAACCCACAAACAACATTCTTATAGATTCAACCTAACAATTCTACCCACATACATGTATCATCAAACCCTTAAGAGATAAAGAATTCCCACCCTTACCTTAAAGTGATGAGCTTTCCTTGCTTCAATGACTTCTCCCTTCCTTCCTCTTGCCCTAGCTCTTCTCCCTCTTTCTTACTTTTGCCTTTTCTTTTCCGTGGAATGGAAAATAATGACTTCTCACTCTCTACTTCTCTCATATACCCCAAATAATGAATTGCCTTATTTGCCCTCACTTAACCCTCACATAATTACCATAAAGCCCTTCCACTCACTACCCCTCTAATTTATTTTATTTATTCTATTATGTCAATATTATCACTAAACTAATGCGATAATCTAGTCATAATCATTAAATTAAAATAATCTAATTAACCTTACTCAACACACCGCTAATCTCTACGTTATTAGCCATACACCCCTACTACCCTCAAGACTAACTTCTTAAGGCTATTACCCTTCACCACGGGTACACAACCACAACGAAGGCACAACAACACATAATCGATCACAACAACATATAATTATTCACAAATAATAATAAAAGGAAAATGGGGCGTTACAATCTTCACGCTCTCAAGTCCAACTTTCGCCCGCTGGTCCACCCCACAACACCTTTACCAAAGCTATGTCCTTACCCCGCAGTTGCTTCATCTCACGACCATCAATCCGCACAGGCAACGCTTCCACAGTCAGATTATCCCTCACTTGTACATCATCCATCTGAATCACATGCGACGGATCTGGAATGTACTTCCTCAGCTGAGACACATGGAACACGTCGTGCAAATTCGCAAGCATCGGCGGTAAGGCAATCCGATAGGCCACCTTTCCTATCCTCTGTAAGATTTGGTAAGGACCAATAAAACATGGGGTGAGCTTCCTAGACTTCAAAGCTCGACCCACACCAGTCACTGGTGTTACCCTCAAAAACACGTGATCTCCCTCTTGGAATTCAAGTGCCTTCCTCCTCTTATCATGGTAACTCTTCTAATAACTCTGCGAAGCTTTCATCCTTTCTTGGATCACCTTAATCTTCTCCGTCATCTCTTGCACAATTTCAGGTCCGAGTACAACACTCTCGCCCGACTCATACCAACACAATGAAGTCCTACATCTTCTTCCATACAAAGCTTCATAGGGCGCCATTCCAATACTAGCATGAAAACTATTATTGTACGTGAACTCAATCAATGGTAAATGGCTATCCCAAGATCCTCTGTGATCCAACACACATGCCCTCAACAAATCCTCTAAAGATTGGATAGTCCTTTCTGTCTGACCGTCCGTCTGCGGATGATATGCTGAACTCATCCTCAACTTAGTACCCAAAGCCTCTTGCAAACTCTTCCAGAACCTCGATGTAAATCTCGGGCCTCTATCCGACACAATACTCGAAGGTATCCCATGCAACTTCACAATCTCCTCGATGTACATCTCAGCTAACTTCTGCATGGAATGATTAATCTTCATCGACAAGAAATGAGCCGACTTAGTCAATCTATCCACAATCACCCAAATTGAATCATTTCCCTTAGCAGTCCTCGGCAATCCCGACACAAAATCCATAGAAATACTATCCCATTTCCACTCTAGAATATTCAACGATTGCATCATACCTAAAGGCTTCTGATGCTCAATCTTCGACTTCTAACAAGTCAAACACGCATAAACAAACTCCGTAATGTCCTTCTTCATACCTGGCCACCAAAATAACTTCTTTAAATCCTGATACATCTTCGTAGCACCGGGATGAATACTTAACCTACTTCGATGTCCTTCTTCAAGAATGCTCTTCTTAATTTACGGAACATCTGGAACACACGCCCTGTCCCTGAACATCATTACACCATTCTCGCCAATCCAGAATTCACCTCCATTACCTTGATTGATCAATGTTAACTGGTCAACCAACTTCAAGTCAGATTGTTGTCCCACTCTGATCTCTTCCAGAATACCATTACTCAACTTCAACATTCCCAACTTCACACTGTCAGGAGTCGCTTTACACACCAAACTCAAATCTCGATATTGTTCAAGTAACTCCAACTCTTTCACCATAAGCATCGACATATGCAATGACTTTCTGCTCAATGCGTCAGCCACTACATTCGCTTTACCAGGATGGTAATTCAAATCAAAGTCATAATCCTTCAACAATTCCAACCACCTTCTCTGCCTCATATTCAACTCTTTGTGATTAAACAGATACTTCAAGATCTTATGATCACTGAACACTTTGAATTTAGAGCCAAAAATATAATGTCTCCAAATTTTCAACACAAATACCACAGCTGCCAATTCTAAGTCATGGGTTGGCTAATTCACTTCATGAACCCTCAATTGCCTAGAAGTATAAGCAATAACTTGCCCATTCTGCATCAATACTCCTCCAAGACCCATCTTTGATGCATCACAGTACACTACAAAAGATTCATTCAGATTAGGCAAAATCAACACTAGAGCAGTCGTCAACCTCTTCTTCAATTCCACAAAACTCTCTTCACAAGCTACATCCCACACAAAAGCTTGACCCTTCCGAGTCAACTGAGTCAAAGGTAATGCCAACTTAGAGAAGCCTTCTATAAACTTGCGGTAATAACCCGCCAATCCTAGAAAACTTTGTATCTCAGTAGCAGACTTCGGAGTCTCCCACTGTAATACAACATCACTCTTAGAAGGATCAACAGCGATTCCACCACTTGAAATCACATGGCCAAGGAAACTCACTTCTTTCAACCAAAACTCACACTTCGACAGCTTTGCATAAAACTTCTTCTCCTTCAATACTTGCAACACAGTTCTCAAATGCTCAGCATGCTCTTATTCAGATTTAGAGTATATCAGAATATCGTCAATGAAGACCACAACAAACTGATCCAAATACTCATGAAAGATCCAATTCATATACTCCATGAACACACCAGGTGTGTTGGACACTCCAAATGGCATCACAGTGTATTCATAGTGACCATACCTCGTCTTGAAAGTTGTCTTCAGAATGTCATCAGGCTTAACACATATCTGATGATAACCCGACCTCAAATCAATCTTACTAAACACACAGGCGCCTACCAACTGATCCATCAAATCGTCAATTCTCGAAAGTGGATACTTATTCTTGATAGTCACTTTATTCAACTGCCGATAATCAACACACAACATCATACTTCCGTCCTTCTTCTTCACTAGCAGCACAGGAGCGCCCCACGAAGAAACACTTGGTCAAACAAACCTCTTCTCAAGCAGTTCTTCCAACTATTTCTTCAATTCACTTAACTTAGTAGGGGACATCCGGTAAGGAACCATTGACACCTGACTCGTACCTGGTACCAAGTCCACTACAAACTCTACTTCACGTTCTGGAGGCAAATCACTGATGTCGTCTGGAAACACCTCGGGAAATTCACAGACAACAGGCAACTCCACACCTGCAGCTTCACGATCAATCTACAATGATGCAAACATTACAAACACCAAGGCTTCGTCTTCTTGAAGTTCGTCCACTTGCTTAGCAGACAAGAACATCAACTCTCCACCATCACCAAACTCAGGAAACTCTACCGTCTTGTTATAGCAATTGATATAAACACGGTTGAACTCCAACCAGTTCATTCCAAAGATTACATCAATTTGGTGCAAGGGTAAGCATACAAAATCCATCACAAAACTCTTCTCAAAAATCATCACATGACATCTCAAACACACAAAAGTAGTAGTAACAGAACCATTAGCTGGAGTTTCTATTACCATGTTACTATTCATGTTAGATAACTTCAAACCCAATCTATTAGCACATTCAAGCGAGATAAAAGAATGAGTAGCACTAGTATCAATAATAGCAATCAACTCGATATTATTAATAAAGCAAGTACCTCGAATCAGGTTGTCTTTCTCTGGCGCTTCTGCACCACTCAAAGCAAACACTCTACCACTGGTCTGAGCTGCAGTAGCAGTCTTCTTAGGTTTTTGACACTGGGTACTGATGTGACCCTTCTCCCCATAATTGAAATAGGTTGGACCATCATCTTTGCAATCAGTAGCTCTATGCCCCTTCTTACCACATCTGTAGCACCTCAACACACTATTGGTGTAACCATCAGCACGGTGACCTTGCTTGCCACACTTGTAACACTTCCCAGTAGCGGGAGCTGCTCCCCCACTTGACTTTTTCCCATCTGAAGCCTTCTGTTTCCCTTTGTCAGCTGAAGTCGTATAGGGTTTTCCCCTATACTGCCCATTCTTCTCACTCAGCTGCTTGTAGTGAGCAGATCGAGCTCGGCTATCCTCGTCGTAGATCCTACTCTTATCCACCAGCTCAGCAAACCTGCGAATCTGTTGGTATCCAATACCCTGCTTGATTTCTGGTCTCAGCCCATTCTCAAACTTGAGACACTTGGACATCTCAGCATCAGCACGGTTGTAGTGAGGACAGAACTTCACCAACATCTCGAACTTTGCAGCATACTCTGCCACAGTCATGTCTCCTTGCTTCAGCTCAAGGAATTCCACCTCTCTCTTGCCACGAGCATCCTCTAGAAAATACTTGCCCAGAAACTCCTGCTTGAACACAGCCTAGGTTATCACAGTGCCAACATCCGTGAGTCTCTGACGGGTGTTATCCCACCAATCCTCAGCCTCTTCTTCCAGCATATGTGTAACACCCCATCACCCGAAAAATCTTCTCAAATGCCTTCAGCCACTTGTGTGCACTTGCTGGATCATGAGTACCCACAAAAGTCGGTGGATTGTTCCTCTAAAACTTCCCCAAAGCACGAAACTCATCTGGAACTCCACCATCTGGATTGAGTTGCGTCACTACGTTAGCAACTGATTCCAAAGCATCAGTAATAGCACGATTATTTCTTCCAGCCATCCTGCACACCACCAACAAGGTTAGAAGAAACAAAACATCGACAGTGTACACACACTCATCGACTGACCGGGGACTGACATCAAGTAAAAACTTGGCCGGACGGACCAACCAGGCTCTGATACCACTAATGTAACACCCTTTTTCTACCCAAAGAACATCACAGAAACAACAACAAAGAAATCAGAGTAACATCCTAAAAAGGACATCACATATCGTCAAAATCATCAAAATAACCACATGTCCCGTCACACGGGTTTTACCATCATCATTTAATTAAGCATCACGCAGCGGAAAAATCAAAACTTAAAGCATACTTTTTATAATTCAAACTTCTCAAATAAAACTCATGAAAAACATCATGTCCACAAAACAAAAGAACGAAATCGTTCGACTCAAACGTCCAGACCCGATGTTACATATCAAAGCAAGACCCTCTAATCGACGGAGAAATAAAAAATGTTTCAAAACTAAATCTTCATGCGCCAAGAAGCTAAGCCTGATCACCTGCACGTTACCCACGTGGAGGCAACATTCAAACAGGTAGGGTGAGTAATCACGAAATCAATATATAAGATATAAGTAAAAGATAAAGCACAAACACAACAACAACAGCAAATCATCTATAACGTCAAGTGTACATCAATCACAACAATCTCATGCAATGCCACAAAATATGCAATGCAACATCAGACTCATGCATGTGGTACCAACATCGTCATAATAGATGGACACTAGGCCATCACCCTCCAAAGATCCCCGCCAATAGGATCGATTCTACACAAGAACCGGAGCACGTCATAAAACACTTCAATCCACACAATGGGATTGAAGCCACCAAATGGACCGAAGTCCTAATTATGCCATGAATGCATGATGCAAATCGTCATAATAAACATCATCACAAAATCATCATAGTTGCATCATCATTCATGAATCATCAAACAAACATCAATATATAACACCAATACGCACTCGTCAAAACTCGTCATTATATCCCACAATTCGTCATATTTTACACATCACATAAAAATTCCCGATTTTTAT
Organism: Lathyrus tuberosus; assembly: GCA_022829125.1. Lineage (NCBI taxonomy): Eukaryota > Viridiplantae > Streptophyta > Magnoliopsida > Fabales > Fabaceae > Lathyrus > Lathyrus tuberosus. Next base: position 17,818,226 of record JALAZF010000005.1, on the reverse strand, counting down.
CCCGTTCATCATCATTACTAGATTACTAGTGTCTTATTATCCCATCATAGCCCTACGTCTCAAAGAAACCACGTCACAAGCGAAATCGGGACAGAAATCGCAAAAATGGGAAATTCTTCATACAACCCTGTCCATACGCGTAAGGCCCCTCCTGTTACGTGTATGGCCCAACTTCTACGCCACCTATTATGCGTAATGCACCCTCCATTACACGTATTAGCAGAGAGAGTTTTCCTCTCAATTCCCCTATAGATTCTCCCTAACGCGTAACGGCTACCCCATATGCGTAAGACACTAACCATACGCGTAAGACCCTACCCATACGCGTATGCCCCTTTTTCCTTCAATTCCCATACGCGTATCAACACCCCATACGTGTATTGCCTACAATCCCATACGCGTATGCTACGCATACCAGCAGAGGGTCGTGTCAACCCTTCGGAACGGGGGCGTACGCTACGCGTATCACCCTGGGAAGCCCTCTCATTACGCGTAATACTCCCCAATTACGTGTATCACCAGCGAGCATCCAAAAACTCAGATCTCGCATCTGAACGCAAACTTCCTCATTCCAACACATTCAATCTACCAAAATTAGACCCATAATAGCTTCGATTCATCACAGATCTATGTTTTTCATCTTACTTCATCATCTACATCAATTCTTCCTAATTACTAAGTCTGAAATTGGTTATTATCAAGTTCGATTATCAGATCTGGTTATCCACAAGTTCACCACAGCATCAACATTCACATGAAATTTATAGTGATTATAACAAATCACACAGATTTCGTCACAGAAATTGCACACACACAAGTACGAAATTTCGTCACAGAATCGTCACAGATCAGCATAAAATCATCAAAACAAAAATACACAATCACTTCTACCTTAAACCCATATCAAACATATTAACCCAGATTACCCCCCATACCTCAAATTCTTCAGCAGTAATTCTTCGTTTCCGGGGTTCTACGGTTGATTCCTCGTTCTAGCCTCCTTTCCTCAGCTCTCTAATCACTTCTTAGGGTTGCACAAAACTAATCCTCATAATACCTATTTTTCTTTTGTTAAACCTATGTTTTGGGCCTTAATTACGATTTACCATATTATCCTCAATTAATCCCCTCAACATTACTGTCTTATCCTTAATGGTCTCTTAATTATTTTAATTAACAATAATAATAATAATCTAAATAATATTCTAATTATTCAAATTATTCCAATATTATTATCAATAAAATAATCCAATTAATTCCAACTAACTCTAAGGTCTCAAAGTTCCCTTAATCCAAGGCTACCCCACAGCACCCCATAAACTCATCAACGACACAAAATCGTCACAAAGCACTAAAACACCGAATAATCATAATAATAAATACTATAATTATTTGGGGCGTTACATGTTGATTGCCACATTCTCTCATAAACTAAGCTTTATAACCATTTTTCTCTATTATTTGAAATTTTTACTCGTTTGAGTAATTCATCTACATTATATGTGCTTTCTAGATTTGAAACACAATTATATTGACTTTATCTTTCGCAATTTGTAGTGACAAAAATTGATTGTGCACATACTACATAGGCCTAGACAGTGTGATTCTCAAAGACCTTTATCCATTATCAAACATAGATATGCTGCTAGAGGGCGCATGAGATTGTAAGTCTCTCAAATACCGGAATGCATGTTTAGGCTACAACTAAAAATATGAAAGACGCCTCAAAAACATATTACAGATGAGTCGAACTTCTATTATTAGGTCATGTCCTTAAGGTTAAAGAATACATGTGTTGCTTGTCACATTGTCTAATAAAGTAAACTTCATAACCATTATTCTCTATTATTTGAAGTTTTTTACTCGTTTGAGTAATTCATCTACATTATATGTTCTTTCTGGATTTGAAATAGATTTATATTTACTTTATCTTTTGCAATATGTAATGACAAAAATTAATTATGCATATACTACATAGGCCTAGACAATGTGATTGTCAAAGACCCTTATCCATTATCAAACATAGATATGCTGCTAGAGGGCGCATGAGATTGTAAGTCTCTCAAATACCAGAATGCATGTTTAGGATACAACTAAAAGTATGGAATATGCCTCAAAAACATATTACAAATCAGTTGAACTTCTATTATTAGGTCATGCCCTTAAGGTTAAAGAATACATGTGTTGCTTGTCAAAGACTTGTAGAAAAGGCCTTTGTGAAGAAAATTGAGAATAACTTTAAGATCTAGATTAATGATATGGTGATCAAGACTCGAGCTATAAAGTCTCACTCTAAAGACCCGTGAATCTTTATAAAGTATATCATGAGGTTGAACCTATAAAAGTGAACTTTCAAAGTTTAGGACACTAAATTCGTAGGATTCATGACACCCCAAAATAGGAAAGAAGTTAATCCTAAAATGTATAATGAATAGAAGAACAAATAACATTCTTATTCTAGTTCATTTCCAAGTTTGTATATCATGCTGTGCCATAAACATAAATCCTTAACGATTTCAATCAACTCTCTAGTGTGAACAGAACTTCAACTACTTGAAGAGGTTTCTTTCATCACCTATAGTCTTAACCAGACCTACATTGAGTGCTAAGTTGACTTTTATATAGCATCCACGAAAGATGTCATCATCTCCGTTCTTGTAGTGGAGAGAGACATAACATAATACCCAATATACTTCATGAGTAAGGTGTTGTAGAAGAAGTGGCATGACATAAAAAAATAGAGAAAATCATATTTGTTTTAGTATTATGGACTCGAAGACTCAAACATTATTTTTACTCACACCCAATTATTGTCGAGACAAACTTCCCTATAAAGATAATCTTGTGAAATCAAAAGCTTTCAATGATAATGGCAACATGGTCGGTGGAACTCTCTGAATTCAAGATGGACTTCAAATCAAATGAGGATATCAAGTTATAGGTCTTAGATGATTTTGTAGTAGTTAAGAAAATATCCACCATACAATAATCACAGGACCATCTTCGATTGTTCGTCTAACGTAAAAAAAAAGGTGGGGATCATCGTTGAATGACCTAGAGCCTCAAAAGACACCAGACGTCATAGTTCACCTTAAAGAGAAATAACAACTGGGAAAAATACAAAGCCCTAAAATAGTACTTCATTTGGCTTGGGAGATGTGTCGCAACTGCGAAAAAACAACCGGCGAGAAACTAGAACAGAAGAGTCGCCACCGAACGTTATTTATCCCAACGCAGGGAAAGGAAACTATCGAAGAAAACTTGAAAAAGGGAAAGACATGGTCATCGCAACCATAGTCCGGGTTCGGGAGTCGGTTACGCGAGGGGAAGGTATTAGCACCCCCACGCGTCCATCGTATTAGATGGGATCCATGCTTGTTGTCTAATCAAAAGGTGAGTTATCTAAAGCCTACTGCTAAACGGAAACGAAAAACGAAAAGGAGAAAAAGAGACTCGATAGGACATCGCCGTCCTAGGCCTACGTATTCCCTTGTGCAATGGGAAAGTCAGAGTCAACGTAGTTCGACGGACTACACACTAATGGGGGGAGGTTGCTCGCCAAGGCATCGCCGCCTTGTGCCTACGTATCCTCAATATAACCAGAAGGAGGAAATTAGAGCAGTCGTAGTTCGACCTACGGGTCGAAAAGAGGGAAAGAGTGCTCGCCAAGACATTGTCGTCTTGTGCCTACGTATCCTCAATCTATCCAGAGAGAGGAAATCAGAGCGTCCATAGTTCGTGGACTACGGAAAAAGGATGGAAGGGTGCTCGCCAAGACATTGCCATCTTGTGCCTACGTATCCTCAATCTAACCAGAGAGAGGAAATCAGAGCGTCCGTAGTTCGTGGTAACGACCACGGGTGGTTAAGTGTTTTTTATGAGCGACGTTAGGTTCGCGTCCGGCAGTTAGGGTCGATGCCTGTTTGCGACAAAATGGAAGTAACGTGCTCTTTTCTAAAAATGATTTGAGACCCCACAAATCCCGAAGGATAAAAAATATTTGAATTTGTTTTTGTGTTTTTTAGACAGAAGTGAGTCGAGTTAGTTTGTAACTTACATTGCACTAAAGTCTATGACACGGGAACGAATGCGTCGCATGGTCGCCCCCAATGGGACGTATGCTAAACACTCTAGAAGAATGAAGGGAGACCCCCTCGTTCTTCATTTCCTATGAACTTAAGGCTCATGGAGCACAATGCTTGTTGCCTTTATTAAGTGTTTTAGATTATTGTTATGAGATGAGAAGAGAAGACTCAAGTCAAAAAGAAAAGACTACGGGGACATCTATCCTAATGTCAGCATGCAAAAGTGGCCCTATGGTTGAGTTAAAAGGGGAAACATCTACCTAAGTTAGCATGCTTGGATTGAGAGCCTAATGTCTATCCCACTCCGAGCTTAATCAGAATTTAAGTCGGACTAGGAGCCTTAAAGGAGCAAGCAAAAGCAAGGCAAAAACCAAAGAGATAAATAAAAAACAGCGGCTACAACAGCGCTTCAGCACCTGCACAGCGGTAAATTCCAGCCAATACACCAAACAACACTTAACAGCTCAAGTTAAGCACAAAAAGGAGGTGTAAAAGGCCAAACAGCAGCACATACAACAACACATATGCACCAAGACAGCAGTGAAAACAGGGAAGCTTATCATGTATTTGAAACGATGCAATCATGGCATAACGGACATGCATCAAGCATTACACATTCTTTCAATCAAACATGATCACAATCATAGCACACACCATGGTAAACAATCTTGAAAACATCATGAGATAATGCACAACATTAAGCACATGAACAAGTCAAATCAAGTATGCATCTCATGAAATTAAATGCAACCAAGCATGTACAACACAACTCCAGTAACACCAGCAATAATTCATAATTAACATGCTCAAGGAGTGTGTGCAAGGTGTTCATCACATCAAGAAATTGACAAAAATAATCATGAACATTCATCAATGGAAATCAAAAGGTCGCATGTCGGAAAATCATGTTCATACAATGATGTTAGGTGCAATATCATCAAAACAGACCACAAATATGCGTCATATCAATCCATGAAGATTAAAAGTGAAACGGGATCAAAACATGCTCAAAAAAGCACAAAAGTCACACTCTGCAATAGTGTTAATCGATTAACCAATTACAGTTCATTTTGGTTAATCGATTAACAGCTCTCATTACGCAAATTTTACACTGGTTAATCAATTAACCAAAATGAACTGGTTTTGGTTAATCGATTAACCCTGTACCAGAAGCAGAAAATTTTTGAAAAATCATTTTCCAGCAGCAAAATCACTTATATAATCCCTTCCAATGATCAAGCAATCAACAATGCAAGAAAATTAAGTTCAAACACAGTATTCAAACATCATTTAAGTCCAATAATCATCAACATGAACAATCAATTTCAAGCAAATGGACCAAATCACATGCAAAACCAAGGATCTACATTGCATAAGCTAAAATTAAGCTAAATCAAGTATAGATATAGGAAAAACCAACCTACAAAGCTGAGAATTGCTTTGGTAAGTGTTGCAAACAGAATTTGATGAATCCAAGCAAGAAATTCCAAGATCTATGAACTCCTTGCAAGCAAAAGCTGAAAATCCAAGCAATAAGCCACCAAAACTCCAAAATCACTTCCAATAAGCACTTCTGGAATTTCAGATCTAGATCCAAACAAAAATCACCAATGAAAAGAAACAATGGAGTGATAATGAGAGGCTTTAGCTCAAGAATTAATAAGTTCCAATGAAGAACTTGTTAATCTCTATGGAAGAGCTTTGAGTGTGGTTGAAAATGGAGGTTGAGAGTGAAAAAGTGAGAGAGAATTCTGAAAATTGAGAGTGAAAAATGATCGAGGTTCTGTGAGGTTTGGAGTTGATTAGATTAAATAACCCCTATGTTAGGAGTTAAGTTTGGGTTTGGAGTGAGGCTTAATGGGTGGAAATTGGGGTGAAAAATGAGTTAGGAAAGGAAATGAGGAATTAGAGTGGAAAGAATTTGAATTTTGGGTGGAAAATCACTCTCTCTAGATCCTTCTACTGGTGTGAAATTTGAAATTGGTGATAAAAATTTGAATCCCAAAAATGCAGTGCTGAAAAATGAAATATTTGGGCAAATTCTGCCTTGGTTAATCGATTAACCATTTTCAGTATAAAATGTGTTAATCGATTAACACAAGGAAAATTCGAATTTGGCGCCTTTTGGAGGGAAACTTGGAGAATTACCTAATTCCACTTGTTCTGAGCCATGTTAGACCTCTGAAACTTGCCATTTGATATTAACACTGAAACACACTTGAAATATGCTGTGAATTCTGTTTCGTGCTCGGAATACTGCTGAAAATAATTATCTGGTGCTGAATTGCTGATAAAAAATGACTGCCGGAGCTTCTAATTGTCAAATCATCTAATGAGCAAGATAAATGCTCAAAAAGACTTTGAAAGCTATCTGCTTGGCCCTAAACACTGTTGGAATTTCTTTTCAACTGGATGAGTTGCTGAAGCGCGAGAAAATACCTTGATCCCATGCCCAAAAGAACCATGAAAAATTTAGAAATGACAATGCAAATTTTGGGGTGCTACAGCTGCCCCTATTCATTCAACTTGGCCCTGAAGGTATGATAGCAACGACTTTCAGACATTCAAGGATACACGGAGATTGAATACCAAAAGAACCCGGAAATTTGCAAACTGTGGGGAAAATGAAATAGAGTGTTTGCCAGCCGAAGGTGGACTATGCTGGAAAGACAAGACCGACCGAAGACGCTCTTGACCAACAAAAGGAATACGAGAACGGCCGAAGGAGAACTCAAAAAGGAAGACCGGCTGAAGGCGCTCTACCCAACAAAAGAATACGAGGACGCCGAAGGCGAACTCGAAAAGAAAAACCGGCCGAAGGCGCTCTACCCAACAAAATAATACGAGGACGGCCGAAGGCGAACTCGAAAAGGAAGATCGGCCGAAGGCGCTCTACCCAACAAAAGAATATGAGGATGGCCGAAGGCGAATTCGAAAAGGAAGACCGGCCGAAGGCGCTCTTTACAACAAAAGGAATACGAGAACGGCCGAAGGAGAACTCGAAAAAGAAGACCGGCCGAAGGCGCTCTACCCAACAAAAGAAAACGAGGACGGTCGAAGGCGAACTCGAAAAGGAAGACCGGCCGAAGGCGCTCTACCCAACAAAATAATACGAGGACGGCCGAAGGCGAACTCGAAAAGGAAGCCCGACCGAAGGCGCTCTACCCAACAAAAGAATACGAGGACGGCCAAAGGCGAACTCGAAATGGAAGACCGGCCGAAGGCGCTCTACCCAACAAAGGAATACGAGGATGGCCGAAGGCGAACTCGAAAAGGAAGACCGGCCGAAGGTGTTCTACCTAACAAGGGAATACGGGGATGGCCGAAGGCGGACTTGAAAAGGAAGACCGGCCGAAGGCGCTCTACCTAACAAAGGAATACGAGGACGGCCGAAGGCGAACTCGAAAAGGAAGACCGGCCGAAGGCGCTTTACCCAACAAAGGAATACGAGGTCGGCCGAAGGCGAACTCAAAAAGGAAGACCGGCCGAAGGCGTTCTACCCAACAAAGGAATACAAGGACGGTCGAAGGCGGACTCGAAAAGGAAGACAGGTCGAAGGCGCTCTACCCAACAAAAGAATACAAGGACAGCCGAAGGCGAACTCGAAAAGGAAGACCGACCGAAGGCGGACTCCGCTGGGGATAACAGGACAGCCAAGGGTAAAAGCAACAATTTTACAATCCTCGAATTGATCTGGAATCAATGTTGAGGAAAAGAGAAATCTAAATAGACAATTCTGCAGGAGTGTACTAGAATGTACAACAATATGAAGGACGAATCCACTAGAGATCTCACTGGGGATAAAGTAAACAAAATCTCCTAAGTTATGCCATCTCTGCTGAGGAAGAGAACTGGTAAAGAAAGTATCAAACCTGGCTTATGCTTCGAATGCATATGTTTGAATTTTTCTATGGCGTAATGCTCCATACGAAATGGAAATGCTACGCGTTTGGGAGGATGCCATGCAAACGATGCTTATGCAATGCAACAAGAAACGCTCCAGCAAAATAAATGCTGAAAACGGAGGTAGCTCCATTGGGGATGACAAAATAAATTGTCCTCCGAGTCCAAGAACTCTGTTGAGAAGGATCACATTGAATAACTCCTTTGATCAACAACTTCTGCTGGAGATGAAATCCAAAAGAACATCCACCCTGCTGGGGATTATATATAACTCTTCGAAAAAAGAAACCACGACCTGAATCGGAAGAGTGCCAAATATCACTTGGACTTAAAACCTACTGGGGATGTCAACCATCGCTGATCAAGCCTGCTGCAAAGACTACCACCAAACTCTGCTTGGGGAGACACATCACGAATACTGGACCTGCTGGGGACACCATTGAACTTAACCCGCTGCTGGGGAAATGACTTTACCCTTATCCTGCTGAGGGTTGGATCATGCTGTTACTGGTGAAAACACGTTTCCTGACTGGCCGAGGGGAGTAGACACCAAAACTCTGTGGGGAAGACAACATCTTTGTCCTGGGAATACCTTCTACAAATCTCCTGCGGTAATAAAACAACATTCACCCTAGAGCAATCCACTTTAAATGCTGGTTGGAGAACAATCTTCTGTACTCTGACTGGGGAGTGACGGCCTGATGAGGATGATGAAACCTCAATACTAGGGAGAATAACTCTGCTGGGGAGAAAAGTCAACGAAACCTGTCGAGGGATATCATTGAGCTTAACCTGCTATTGGAGGAAAGATTTTACCCTGCTGGGGATTAGAGCATGCCGTTTCTGACGGAATTACACTTCCTAACCTACTGAGGAAAGTGAGTACCAGACTCTGTGAGGAAAATAAAGTCTTTTTAGAGATATCCAACACATCTCTTGCTGGAGATACAACAACATCCACCTTGGAGCAATCCACTTCTGACCACTTGCTGGGGAATAATAAACCAACCATGAATTCGGCTGGGGACACAATCCTCTGTACTCTTGTCGGGGAAGAATAATTTTGCTGAGGATGATGTACTTTCAGTGCTGGGGAGAGAAACTCTACTGGGGAAAACAACTTTGTTATCCTGCAAACACACAACAACAAAACATTTCGTATGCAAAAATGGCTACCTCGGTTACCATCTACAATTCCCGTTGCCTAATCAATTTCCATTGTTTTCCATTGTGCTCCGCAAAGCTTAACGTTTTCACATGCAATGTTTATCAAAATATCGGATGCTTTCACAAACAAAACAGTAAAAGTAAAAACATAAATGGAAAGCTCTTTGAGTGAAATGAGAATTTTATTGAATTGGCCTGTAAATAGGCATTTACAACCAGAAGCAATTCCTGAAAAGAGGTAATTGCGCAAAAGTAAAAAGAAAATACACATGTCGGCAATGTGGGAACAGATATCCACCACGATTCAATTCAGCTATGACTCATATGCCTTTATTTATCCACAGATGCTTTGACCTTCGAAGAGACTGACTAGACTGATTCCTTTCCTTCGAAATTCCCAAGTGTCAAAAGTGCTCACAGATTGAACGCAGACCGCAGCCTCTCGCTTTCAAATCCCTAACTTTTGCCTGGATCACCCTTTTCGGGTTTTCAATCCACCGGGATACCGATTTTTGCCAAAGTTGCCTTTTCAGGTTTTCAACTTTGCGGGTTTATTCTTCTTTTTTTTTCTTTTTATCCCTAATTTTTGCCCGAACCTTTTTCTTTTTATGGTTCGCCGGGATGCCCTTTTTTCCTGGATCTTCTTTTTATGTACAGCGGGTCTCTTTTATGCAAAGTATTTTTTGACTACGTCTGCGTTCACAGGGGACGCAAAATCTTTGCCATCCATAGTTGAGAGTAATAGGGCTCCTCCAAAGAAAACCTTTCTTACTACATATGGCCCTTCGTAGTTTGGAGTCCATTTGCCCCTGTGATATGTCTGAGGAGGAAGGATCCTTTTCAAAACCAACTCGCCTATCTGAAAACACCGAGGACGCACTTTCTGATCAAAGGCTTTCTTCATTCTGCTCTGATACAACCGGTCATGTGCAATGGCTGCCAATCTCCTCTCTTCAATAAGGCTGAGCTGATTCAACCTGGCACGTACCCATTCATCTTCGTCAATCTTTACATCTGCCAGAATTCTTAAAGAAGGGATCTCAGCCTCTAATGGTAGGACTGCTTCCATACCATATATCATTGAGAAAGGAGTTGCCCCAGTTGATGTACGCACCGAAGTACGATAACCGTGCAAAGCATAAGGCAAAATCTCATGCCAGTCTTTATACGTTACCACCATTTTCTGCATAATCTTCTTGATATTCTTATTCGCTGCCTCAACAGCACCATTCATCTTCGGACGATAGGGAGAAGAATTGTGATGTTCAATCTTAAAGCTCTGACATAACTCCTTCATCATCTTATTATTCAAATTTGAACCATTATCAGTAATGATTCTCTCTGGGACTCCATAACGACAAATGATGTCCCTCTTGATAAACCGGGCTACCACTTGTTTGGTGACATTGGCATACGAGGCTGCTTCCACCCACTTCGTGAAGTAATCAATGGCAACCAGAATGAAATGATGCCCATTGGAAGTAGTTGGCTCAATCTTTCCGATCATATCAATGCCCCACATGGCAAAGGGCCAAGGATATGACAGTACATTCAGAGAAGTAGGCGGTACGTGCACCTTATCAGCATAAATATGGCATTTATGACACTTCCGGGCGTATTTAAAACAATCGGACTCCATAGTCATCTAGTAATACCCTGCCCTCAACAGCTTTCTAGCCATAGCATGCCCATTGGCATGGGTACCGAAAGAACCTTCATGAACTTCTTCCATCAACAGGTTTGCCTCGTGTTCATCAACACAACGTAGCAAGACCATGTCGAAGTTACTCTTGTACAACACATCATCTTCATTGAGAAAGAAGTTTCCTGCCAACCTCCTCAGAGTTTTCTTATCCTTGGTAGATGCCCTAGCTGGGTACTCATGACTCTTGAGAAAACACTTGATGTCATGATACCAAGGTTTGCCATCTAATACATCTTCCACTGCAAACACAAAAGCTGGTATATCCAGACGCATGATTCTGATTGAGGGAGTTTCGTTCCAACGATTCACCTGATACATTGAAGACAACGTTGCCAACGCGTCTGCCATCTGATTCTCCAATCGGGGTATATGATGGAAGTCAACTCTGTCAAAGAAAGGTAACAACCTTCTGGCATAGTTGTTATAAGGCACCAGATTTGCCTGACGAGTTTCCCATTCTCCTTTAATTTGATTCACTACCAACGCAGAATCACCATAAACATCCAGGTTCTTGATTCTCAAATCAATTGCTTCTTCTAACCCCATGATGCATGCTTCATACTCTGCCTCATTGTTGGTGCATACGAATGCTAACCGGGCGGTGAAGGGTATATGAGACCCCTTCGGAGTTGTAATGATTGCCCCGATTCCATTACCATATGAGTTGACGGCCCCATCAAAAACTAGCTTCCATTGAGATCCAATGTCATGTCCTTTAATCTTCCTCAAGGTATTCTGAATAATCCTCAATCGGTTTTTCGGCAAGGTATTCTGACAAAACACTTCCCTCGATGGCTTTCTGGGAAACATATTGAATATTGTATTCTATCAAAACCATTTGCCAAAGGGCTATTCTTCCAGAAAGCGCCCACTTCTCAAACACATACTTGATCGGATACATCTTCGAAATCAATAGGGTTGTGTGGTTTAACATATACTGCCTCAAATGCTTAGCTGCCCAAGCGAGTGCACAACATGTTTTTTCCAGCATAGAGTACCTTGACTCACAATTAGTGAACTTTTTACTCAGGTAGTAGATGGCATGCTCTTTTCTACCTGACTCGTCGTGTTGACCGAGCACACATCCCATTGAGTTCTCAAGAACCGTAAGATACATAATCAAAGGCCTTCCTGGCACTGGCGGCATAAGGACCAGAGGTTCCTGTAAATATTCTTTTATCTTTTCAAATGCCTTTTGACAATTTTCATTTCACCTGACCTCTTGATTTTTTCTTAACAATTTGAATATTGGTTCACACATGGCTGTGAGATAAGAGATGAACCTAGAAATGTAGTTCAATCTCCCCAAGAAACCACAAACCTCTTTTTCTGTTCTCGGTTCAGGCATCTCTTGTATGGCTTTTACTTTGGCATGATCGACCTCGATACCTCTTTCACTAACAATGAACCCCAGCAATTTTCCAGATCTCACCCCGAAGGTGCACTTGTTCGGATTCAACCTCAGCTTGAACTTCCTCTACCTTTCAAATAGCTTCTGAAGATTTACCAGATGTTCTTCCTCCGTTTGTGACTTCGCAATCATGTCATCAACATAGACCACGATCTCTTTGTGAATCATATCGTGAAAGAGAGTCACCATTGCCCGCTGATAGGTTGCCCCAGCATTTTTCAATCCAAAGGGCATTACCTTGTAGCAAAATGTTCCCCACGGTGTTATGAACGTGGTTTTCTCCATGTCCTCTGGGGCCATCTTGATTTGGTAATACCCAGAGAAGCCTTCCATGAAGGAAAATACAGAGTATTGAGCAGTGTTGTTCACTAAAACGTCAACGTGGGGGAGCGGGAAATCGTCTTTCGGGCTTGCTCTATTCAAATATCTGTAATCAACGCACATCCTGACCTTTCCATCCTTCTTAGTTACAGGCACGATATTAGCAACCCACGGAGGATAATTTGTCACAGCGAGAAACCCAGCGTCCAACTGTTTCTGAACCTCTTCCTTGATTTTGACAGCCATATCCGGTTTCGTCCTTCTCAGTTTCTGCTTGACCGGAGTACATCCTTCTTTGAGCGGCAGCCGGTGTACCACAATGTCAGTGTCAAGCCCGGGCATGTCTTGGTAAGAACAGGCGAAGATATCCACATACTCACGCAGCATTTCAATCAATTTTCCCTTGACAGTGTCTTCCAAAGCAGCCCCAATCCTTACTTCCCTTCTTGCGTCCTCGGTTCCCAGATTAACTATCTCGATTTCCTCCTGATGAGGTAGAATGACCTTTTCCTCCTGTTTCAGCAATCTGGCCAATTCTTCAGGTAAGTCACAATCTTCGTCAGTCTCTTCTTCAGCCTGATAGATAGGATTGTCGAAGTCATACCGAGCCATAGCGGAATCATGATTGGTGGCATCTGAACAAAGAAACCTACATGATTGATGATATATGTTTATTATGAATGCAACAAACAAGAAAACACATTGCCATTTTGATATGAGTTCATGCAAAAAGTAAAAACAGAAAAACAGGGATCAAAACATTTGAATGTGAAACATCCTTTATTGATGATAAAGTAAGCACACAAAACATCGAAGCCCTACAGACAAAATTCACTACGTCTTGGGCAGAACATAGGATTTAACACAAACAGAAAACAAAGGCAATTACTCTTGATGGGTCACTCGGATGACTTTCTCAGACGACCAATTGCATAGACTCTGACCAGGAGTGCAAGGGCGGATCCACTCATCCATATCACAATCACTATCCCCCTTATCCTCAATGGCATTAATCCAATTAAAGAAGACACCAACACTTGTGAATTGAACCGGACAGTAGAACTTAGGAGTCTCTTGAGCTCGTCGGGGTGGCTTATACTGTAACGCCCCGATTTGTTTAATTCTATTTATTTATTTCATTTATTTGAATTTTGTGAAATGTGTGAATTTATTGTATTTTACCTGCTAATTGGTTAATTTCTCAGATAGATAAAATATTTGTATTAAATTATTATTTCTTTTCAACTTTTATTTCCCGAAATATATTTTATCGGTATGTTTATGTTTTATCGCGTTTTGAGAGCGTTTGAGAGATATTTGAGCTGAGGGGTATTTTGGTCTTTTGCTTGGGTAAGTTTTATGTTTTGATATAAATAGAAAGAAAGGGGAGAAAAGATAGTAAGGAAAAGAAAAAAAAGAAAGAAAAGAGAAGAGAAGAGAAAAGAGAGAAAAAAGAGGAGAAAAAGAGGAAAAGAGGAAAATCAAAGATTACTCCTTTCAAGCGCGAATAATCGGGTAAGGGTGAGAAGTTTCGATTATATTTCGATTGTATATGTATATGTATGTATTGTTTGTGTTTTGTTTGGTTGAAATATATAATTTTTCTTATTGGTTGGATTGAAGAACAAATGTGTAGAATCAATGTTTTAACGGTTAGAATGCAGAATAGTTCGCGTAGAATAGTCGAGAAATGATGGGTTTTAGTCGGGAATACTTGTTGGTATGATCGGGAGGTTTAAGGATGAGTTTGGAGGGATTTTGTGTCATAAAATTCTTGTTTTTATGCTGTTACGCGATGGTTAATCGATTAACCAAATGCGTTAACCGATTAACAGTGTAAGTTTTCAGAAAAATATTATTTTCAAAAATTCATAACTTTTGAACCGTAAGTCGGTTTTGGTCCCCGTTCGAAGCGTTAGAAAGCTAACGAAATATTCTTTCTATTAAAAATGGTTTGGAGGGTAAAAGATGATTTAATTAATTTGTGTTTTTGGAAAAATAGTCGGGTTGTTGGGTTTTTATCGCGTACAGTGGGTGCGATTGATGTGTTATCATGCTATATGCTTTTAATATGTAACGTGTAGCTTGTGGGCCGTTATATGATGTGAATATACATGATGGAATGTTGTGATGATGGTTTATGGCTTTATGACAAATATGTGCATTGTTTTGGATGTGAATCATACAATAGTGCATTGATGTGAATGTATATAGATTGTATGTGATTGTATGAGATGAATGCATGAATATATTGAGAATATGGATGCATTTCAAGAATGTCTTGAGTCATTTTATATGTGAAGCATAATGATGTACATTCTTGTGTTGAGTGATTCTAATGAGAATCTGTTGTAACGTCGTGTGCCTATGTGAGGTGTGAGCGATGATTACAAACGATTGTGTGCCTAGGTGAGGTGTGAGCAATCGGGTCGTGTGCCCGTGTGGGGTGTGAGCGATCCATAAATGATGTTGTTGTGTGGTAAAATACATTGTTTGATTGAATATCAATGTATGTTGTTATGATGTGTTGTGGGTAGCCTTTGTGGTGTGAATCCCTTGTGGAAGTAATTGTGATTGTATGATTGTTGTGGTCTGTGATGATATGCATTGTTTATGTGAAATTCCAACGTATGTGGTTGGTGGCCTTTATGGTTGAAATGCATTGTTTGAATTGTTTTCAATGCATGAATAATGATGATGAGTGGAAATATATGCATGATTATGGTTGCATATATGTGTGAAGATGCATTTGATTGTCATGAGTTCTTAGGTGTCAAGCATCATGATATGCATCTTGTAATGTCGTGTGCCCATGTGGGGTGTGAGCGACGGATTGGTTCCAGAGGGAATCCGCTATAACGTCGTGTGCCCATGTGGGGGTGTGAGCGATGATTATAGATGATCGTGTGCCCATGTGGGGTGTGAGCGATCGGGTCGTGTGCCCGTGTGGGGTGTGAGCGATCCATAAACATTGTGTGCCTTTGTGAGGTGTGAGCAATGGGTGAACATCGTAGGCCCGACGGGGAGTTATATTGGTAACGAGCGATGGTTCCAATAAGTTCCTGAGTGAACTTGAGATGATTGAGTCGGTACCACATTGCGTTTGCATAGAGTCATAAGTCGGTCTCTATGATTTGCATTTATCATCTTTATAATTGTGCATTGATGAATAAACATGAATATGTATGTTTATGTGGAATGATAAGAATTGTGGAAGTATGCATGATGAATATGCTTGGTTTTGTATATATATACATTGTGATGTATATGAGTGAGTTGTGATGAATTGTGGTGAGAATTGTGAATGGATGTGTTATGTGTGGAAAATCATGATTTGATTTATTATGTGTGATATGTTTTGTATTTGTGGCATGCTATATGTGTTAGTATGTGATGGTATGGGTGAGATGATTTATACATGTGTTTGAATGTGTGTTTGCATATTATTATGCAATCTTGATTTAGTTGTTATTTCTCACCCTTCTGCTGTGGTTTATTGCTCTATGAGGCAATTGCAGATTAGTGTCTTGTAGGCTTTTGTGGAGATTAGTCCTCCGTCCTTTGTCGTCTGTCTGCTATGATACGTAGCACGGGAGTCGGGGAACGATTATGTTATATATGTATATAATTGTGGAATATATTTTTGTATTACTCGTGTATGTGTACTTTGACGTTATAAACCATTTATTTTGTAAAACAAGTCGGTTATGGATCTTTCGCTTTATTCCATAATTGACATTTCCTTTAATATGGAAAAAGTTTCCCCTTGAGGGTATTCTATTTTATGCTATGTATCAAATTTATGAGCAGGGATGATGTTTTGTTTATTTAAATGTGGCATCCTTGTTTCTGTCGGAAAAATAAATTTTTAGTTACTCTGATTTTATTTATGTATTATTTATTCGCGATGGGAATTTGGGGTGTTACATATACCCCAATCCATAAGTATTCTGCTTCACCTGAATGTCAATGACTTGACCCCATTTTTGGGAACTGCCAGCTTCAACTACAGGACGTGCATCTTTGAAAGAAGACATCGAAACTTCCGGCTGATTTACCACTTCGGGTTGATTTACCACCTCAGGCGTACTGACTACACTTGGAGATTCCTCGGGAATTTTCACAGCTTCAAAGGCTTGGCACAGAGTCTCATGTATCTCACCATCTACCTCCACATACTTGAAGGTTGATAGGTGACTCACCATGATGTCTTCCTCACCACAGACCGTCACAACATATCCATCCACCATGTATTTCAGCTTTTGATGCAACGTGGACGTCACTGCCCCAGCACTATAGATCCACGGACGACCCAATAAACAACTATAGGCAGGCTGAATGTCCATGATGTAGAAAATGGCTTCAAACATCTCAGGACCAACTTTGATCGGCAATACAATTTCTCCAAAAACAGACCTTTTAGAACCATCGAAAGCACGCACCACCAAGTCACTCGGCGTGCAAATCAACCCACGGGTATCTAACTTCATCAGGGCCTTCTTCAGCAACACATTTAAGGATGACCCAGTATCAACTAGCACATGTGACATTAAGGAGCCTCGGCATTCCACTGAAATATGTAGAGCGTTGTTGTGATTCCTCCCAGCTGGAGTCAGATCTAAATCAGTGAAACCCAGACCATTACTAGCATTCACGTGAGCCACAACCCCTTCTAGCTGAATAACAGATATTTCTTGAGGTACATAGGTTGTGTTCAAAACCTTCAGCAACGCATTCTGGTGCGTCTCGGAGCACAACAGCAGAGATAGAATGGATATTTTCGATGGCGTCTGATGCAACTGATCAACAATCTTGTAATCACTCTTCCTGATTAATCTCATAAACTCCTCCCCATTTTCTGAGAAAGAGTTGTCAACTTGTTTTGTCGCAGAACCATTCACGACCTGCTTCTGTAGAGAATCATCCATCACTTGTTTCCCTTTATCCTGTTTGGAACTGCCGACCTGATTATCCGACGGAATGAAGACCCTACCGCTTCTGGTGATAGCCCCTGCGTCAATAGTATTGTCAACCTCTAAGCTCACAACCGAGGTTCCTACCAATTCTTGTCTCTTTCCATCAACAAATACCTCAGCCCCATAGTTCCACGGGACAGCTTTGGTACTTTCATATAGGACAGGCCCAGGAACTGTAATGATGACCGACGCTAGTTTAGCCGGTGCTGATATAGTTACTGTTTTGAAAGGAATTGTAATAGTATAAACATCATTCTCTTTGTCTGTTATTTCTCTCTGCTGATATAGTTACTGTTTTGAAAAGAATACGGCAGTCATTTTTGATCAGCAATTCAACACCAGACGATTATTTTCAGCAGTATTCCGAGCACGAAACGGAATTCACAGCATATTTCAAGTGTGTTTCAGTGTTAATATCAAATGGAAAGTTTCAGAGGTCTAACATGGCTCAGAACAAGTGGAATCAGGCAATTCTCCATGTTTCCCTCCAAAAGGCGCCAAATTCAAATTTTCCTTGTGTTAATCGATTAACACATTTTGTACTGAAAATGGTTAATCGATTAACCAAGGCAGAATTTGCCCAAATATTTCATTTTTCAGCACTGCATTTTTGGGATTCAAATTTTTATCACCAATTTCAAATTTCACACCAGTAGAAGGATCTAGAGAGAGTGGTTTTCCACCCAAAATTCAAATTCTTTCCACTCTAATTCCTCATTTCTTTTCCTAACTCATTTTTCACCCCAATTTCCACCCATTAAGCCTCACTCCAAACCCAAACTTAACTCCTAACCTAGGGGTTATTTAATCTAATCAACTCCAAACCTCACATAACCTTGATCATTTTTCACTCTCAATTTTCAGAATTCTCTCTCACTTTTTCACTCTCAACCTCCATTTTCAACCACACTCAAAGCTCTTCCATAAAGATTAACAAGTTCTTCATTGGAACTTGTTAATTCTTGAGCTAAAGCCTCTCATCATCACTTCATTGTTGCTTTTCATTGGTGATTTTCGTTTGGATCTAGATCTGAAATTCCAGAAGTGCTTATTGGAAGTGATTTTGGAGTTTTGGTGGCTTATTGCTTGGATTTTCAGCTTTTGCTTGCAAGGAGTTCATAGATCTTGGAATTTCTTGCTTGGATTCATCAAATTCTATTTGCAACACTTACCAAAGCAATTCTCAGCTTTGTAGGTTGGTTTTTCCTAGATCTATACTTGATTTAGCTTAATTTTAGCTTATGCAATGTAGATCCTTGGTTTTGCATGTGATTTGGTCCATTGGCTTGAAATTGATTGCTCATGTTGATGATTATTGGACTTAAATGATGTTTGAATACTGTGTTTGAACTTATTTTTCGTGCATTGTTGATTGCTTGATCATTGGAAGGGATTATATAAGTGATTGTGATGCTGGAAAGTGATTTTTCAAATTTTTTCTGCTTCTGGTACAGGGTAAAACGATTAACCAAAACCAGTTCATTTTGGTTAATCGATTAACCAGTGTAAAATTTGCGTAATGAGAGCTGTTAATTGATTAACCAAAATGAACTTTAATTGGCTAATCGATTAACACTGATGCAGAGTGTGACTTTTGTGCTTTTTTGAGCACGTTTCGATCCCGTTTCACTTTTAATCTTCATGGATTGATATGATACACATTTGTGGACTGTTTTGATGCTGTTGCACCTCACACCTTTGCATGAACATGATATTCCGACACGCGACCTTTTGATTTCCATTGATGAATGTTCATGATTATTTTTGTCGATTTCTTGATGTGATGAACACCTTGCACACACTCCTTCATAATTAACATGCTCAAGGAGTGTGTGCAAGGTGTTCACCACATCAAGAAATCGACAAAAATAATCATGAACAGTCATCAATGGAAATCAAAAGGTTGCGTGTCAGAAAATCATGTTCATACAATGATGTGAGGTGCAATATCATCAAAACAGTCCACAAATATGTGTCATATCAATCCATGAAGATTAAAAGTTAAACAGGATCGAAACATGCTCAAAAAAGCACAAAAGTCACACTCTGCATCAGTGTTAATCGATTAACCAATTACAGTTCATTTTGGTTAATCAATTAACAGCTCTCATTACGCAAATTTTACACTGGTTAATCGATTAACCAAAATGAACTGGTTTTGGTTAATCGTTTAACCCTGTACCAGAAGCAGAAAAAATTTGAAAAATCACTTTCCAGCATCACAATCACTTATATAATCCCTTCCAATGATCAAGCAATCAACAATGCACAAAAATTAAGTTCAAACACAGTATTCAAACATCATTTAAGTCTAATAATCATCAACATGAATAATCAATTTCAAGCAAATGGACCAAATCACATGCAAAACCAAGGATCTACATTGCATAAGCTAAAATTAAGCTAAATCAAGTATAGATCTAGGAAAAACTAACCTATAAAGCTGAGAATTGCTTTGGTAAGTGTTGCAAACAGAATTTGATGAATCCAAGCAAGAAATTCCAAGATCTATGAATTCCTTGCAAGCAAAAGCTGAAAATCCAAGCAATAAGCCACCAAAACTCCAAAATCACTTCCAATAAGCACTTCTGGAATTTCAGATCTAGATCCAAATGAAAATCACTGATGAAAAGCAACAATGAAGTGATGATGAGAGGCTTTAGCTCAAGAATTAACAAGTTCCAATGAAGAACTTGTTAATCTCTATGGAAGAGCTTTGAGTGTGGTTGAAAATGGAGGTTGAGAGTGAAAAGGTGAGAGAGAATTGAGAGAGAATTCTGAAAATTGAGAGTGAAAAATGATCGAGGTTCTGTGAGGTTTGGAGTTGATTAGATTAAATAACCCCTAGGTTAGGAGTTAAATTTGGGTTTGGAGTGAGGCTTAATGGGTGGAAATTGGGGTGAAAAATGAGTTAGGAAAGGAAATGAGGAATCTGAGTGGAGAGAATTTGAATTTTGGATGGAAAATCACTCTCTCTAGATCCTTCTACTGGTGTAAAATTTGAAATTGGTGATAAAAATTTGAATCCCAAAAATGCAGTGTTGAAAAATGAAATATTTGGGCAAATTCTGCCTTGGTTAATCGATTAACCATTTTCAGTACAAAATGTGTTAATCGATTAACACAAGGAAAATTTGAATTTGGCGCCTTTTGGAGGGAAACTTGGAGAATTGCCTGATTCCACTTGTTCTGAGCCATGTTAGACGTCTGAAACTTGCCATTTGATATTAACACTGAAAACCACTTGAAATATGCTGTGAATTCCGTTTCGTGCTTGGAATACTGCTGAAAATAATCGTCTGGTGCTAAATTGCTGATCAAAAATGACTGCCGGAGCTTCTGATTGTCAAATCATCTAATGAGCAAGATAAATGCTCAAAAAATGTTGAAAGCTATCTGCTTGGCCCTAAACACTGTTGAAATTTCTTTTGAACTGGATGAGCTGCTGAAGCGCGAGAAAATACCTTGATCCCATGCCCAAAAGAACCATGCAAAATGCAGAAATGACAATGCAAAATGAGATGAAACATAAGCCAGTTAGAAATAGAACACGGGGGCAAATTTTGGGGTGCTACAAGATGGAGGTCTCACACCTCCAAGTCAATCAAGACTCATAACTCCTAATGAATCAAGTAAGAGAATTTTCCAAACAAAGTCAAAAACATGTGCCAACTACATGATTAGTGTCTTGATTGGAAAACTCAAGGCTAGAAAATTTCTTTAACTAACTAGCATGAAAGCATATTGTTAGTTCCTGGATTGGCTATTTGGTAAAACAAAGTATGGTCAATGTTGATGTCAAGGTGCTGATGTTGCAACATTGAAGTCTTAACGCTGGGCTGTGTTAAGTAAGTAATTGCTGAAGTTGGATGTCTGATGTCACATGGCGATGTTGTAACATCAGATCTGCAGAATTAACAACAGCAGGCTGTGATGTTGTTAGGGTTGCGTATTAGCTGGAATTGTGGAGAGCAAGTTGTCTCATTGGATGCGAATATCTTGGGATAGATATTTGCTGCTACATAGGAGATCTGGTGCAGATTTGTAGGAGATTTAAAAGGTTGAAGATTTAAAAAGATTTTAGGAGAAAATCTGTTTTAAATATTCAGTTTTAAATAACAAATCTGAGAGATATTGTAGCAAGTCCAAGACCAATTCAAGGAGCTATATAAAGCGCACAAGACCAAAGGAAAAAGGTACAGAAATACAGAGAGAAAATCAAGAGCAGAGGCTGAGTGTCTTGAGTATTTTGTACGAGTTGTGTAACCAGAATTCTAGGGTGAATTGTTGTGTCGTATTCTGTCCTCTCTAGAAGCTGTGAAGCAATAGAGAGTGGTTGCTTGATCGAAGCTGTGAAGTAAGATCAAGGTTACTCAAAGTGGGTTCTTTGAGTGTTTGTAAGGGATTGAGTGGTGTTCTCATACCTAAGTGGTTTCTTAGGTAGGAAGTCATTAGTAGAGTATAAGTTTAGGAGATTGTCAACGAGTTGTTGAGTCTGTAAATTATATCTACAAGTAGTGAATTCCATCCTTGGCTTGGTAGCCCCTAGAGTAGGTTGGTTGTAACCGAACTGGGTCAACAATTCTTGGTGTTATTTTACTGTTATTGTTGTCCATTGTGCAGAGTGTGTTGTTGTGACATCACACCTTAACATCACACGTCTGATGCCAGAATTTCAATTGGTATCAGAGCAGGCATCCTGTCTGTCTCTGGGTGAGATCTAGGGAAGTTACTTTTTGGTGTAAAGATGGACAAAGATATTGGAGGATTCGTCAATAGACCCCCTATTTTGGATGGATCCAATTATGACTATTGGAAGCCAAGGATGACCACTTTCTTAAAATCCTTGGACAGTAGAGCTTGGAAGGCTGTTATTAAAGAATGGAAAGCTCATGTCATATGTGAGAAGGATGATGCTGGCAAAGATAAAAAAAGGCACCTCTAAGCCAAAGCCTGAAGAAGAGTGGACCAAGGAGGAAGATGAGCTTGCCCTTGGAAATTCCAAAGCTCTGAATGCAATCTTCAATGGAGTGGATAAGAATATCTTCAGGTTAATCAATACTTGTGAAGTGGCTGAGGAAGCGTGGGATATCTTGCAGGCTGCACATGAAGGAACATCTAGAGTTACGATGTCGAGACTTCAGATTTTAACATCAAAATTTGAAAGCCTGAAGATGAAGGACGACGAGACTATTCATGATTTCCACATGAGTGTTCTTGAGCTGGCCAATGCATCTAGCGCTCTTGGAGAGAAAATGTCTGAAGAAAAGCTTGTGAGGAAGATCCTTAGGTCCCTACCTAAGAGGTACAAGATGAAAGTGACTGCTATTGAAGAAGCTCAAGACATCAGCAAGATGAGAGTAGATGAGCTCATTGGATCTCTTCAGACTTTTGAACTTGGTTTAAATGAAGAAGAACCAGAAAAGAAGCCCAAGGGTATTGCTTTGGTCTCCACTCCTGCAGAAGATAAGGTAGTCAAAGATTCTCAGGAAGATTTGTCACAAGCCATTACAATGTTGGGAAGGCAGTTCAACAAAGTGTTAAAAAGATGGAATAATAACTACAAGCCTAGTGTCAAGAACAGTTCCTCTGACATCAGCAATCCAAAAGAGAAAGATGAAGAGAAGACTGCCCAGGATAGAGGTGTTCAGTGCTTTGAATGTGAAGGGTATGGACATGTCAAGAAAGAATGTCCCACATTCTTGAAGAAGCAGAAGAAGGGCATGTCAGTTTCCTGGTCTGAATCTGATAGTGAAAGTGATGGTGAGTCAGCAAGGCATGCTAGAGTCTTAACTGGAACTATTGTGTCTGATGATGATAGTGATGAAGAAATAACTTATGAGGAGCTAGCTTCTACTTATCGAGAGCTGTGTTTGAAAAGTGCTGAGATTTGTCAAGAAAACAAGTATCATAAGCAACAGATTGCTCAGCTTGAAAATGAAAAAGCTGATCGGGAAAACGAAGTTGTACTAGTTAAGTCCCAACTGGATCAGATGACAAAATTCGTTAGGATGATGAACAGTGGTACTGCTGATCTTGATAAGATTCTTCAGTTAGAGAAAGCTGTTGGAGATAAATCAGGCATAGGATATGTGGCCAGCACTTCAGGAACAAAAAGGGAGATGTCTCAACCATTGTCTCAACATCAACCTACGAAACAGGGCCCTACCCCAAAGAAGGTTGTTCAACCCCATAATGCTGAGAAGAAGAATGGTCCTCATCAGAGGAAGATACAGCCCCAAGGAGCTAGTCAGTATATGCCTCCCCAATATCACCAGAGTATGCAAGCTGCCAGGTTCAAGCAGAACATGTCTCATCAGAGGTTTCAACATCAGGAAAACTGGTATGGTTATGCATACAACAATGTTGTGCCTTATTACTATGGAAGAAGGAAGCCTCATCACCATAGAAGACAACCTAAGAGACAGCATCATCAGTACAGGAGAAGACAATTCAACTATGGAATAAGGAGACAATAGTATGGGTGGCAGCCACAGCATTATCAAAGTGGGAGAAGATTTAACCACTTTAGAAACGACAGAGTCAGATGCTTCTATTGTGGCAGGATTGGTCATATGCAGTCCTCGTGCTTCAAGCTTCACGGATATCCTAATTCTGCCCCTCAACCCAAACAGCAAGAGGTAAGGCCCAAGGTGATGAAGCAATGGATACCTAAAGTTACCAGCTTGATAGCTCACACTTCCTTGAGGGTTTCTACCAAAGATGACTGGTATTTTGACAGTGGGTGTTCAAGACACATGATTGGAGTAAAGAATCTGCTTGTTGATGTGAAACCTCAGTCTTCTGGCTATGTTACATTTGGTGATGGGATCAAAGGAGAGATAAAGGGGATTGGAAAACTAAACTGTGCTAGTACTCCCAAGCTGGAGAATGTTCTTCTTGTTAAAGGACTAACAGCTAATTTGATTAGTATTAGTCAACTTTGTGATCAAGGATTCAAAGTAGACTTCACAAAGTCCGAATGTAATGTGAAAGATGACAAAGGAGAAGTCATTATGAAGGGAGCCAGATCTAAGGACAATTGTTATCTTTGGGTGCCGCAAAATTCAAATTCCTCCACGTGTGTTCTTGCTAAAGAAGATGATGTCAAAATCTGGCATCAGAAGTTGGGACATCTTCACCTAAAGGGAATGAAGAGAATTATCTCCTCAGAAGCAGTCAGAGGGATTCCCAAACTTAGTATTGAGGAAGGAAAGGTGTGTGGAGACTGTCAAAAAGGAAAGCAGACAAAGATGTCTCATCCGAAGCTTCAACATGACACCACCTCCAAGGTATTGGAACTCCTTCATATGGATTTGATGGGACCTATGCAGGTTGAAAGTCTGGGTGGAAAGAAATATGCTTATGTAGTTGTGGATGACTACTCAAGATACACCTGGGTGAATTTCATCAAAGACAAATCTGAGGTGTTTGATGTCTTTAAAGAGCTCTGTCAAAAACTCCAAAGAGAAAAGGAGAGTAAGGTCATCAGAATTAGAAGTGATCATGGAAGAGAGTTTGAGAATATCAAGTTTGAAGAATTTTGCTCGTCTAAAGGTATAAGTCATGAGTTTTCATCGCCTATCACCCCTCAGCAAAATGGAGTTGTTGAGAGGAAGAACAGAACTATACAAGAGTCGGCTAGAGCAATGATTCATGCCAAGAAACTACCTTATCACTTCTGGGCTGAAGCCATGAACACTGCCTGCTACATTCACAACAGAGTTACCCTAAGAAGAGGCACTTTTCATCCACTCTATATGAACTATGGAAGGGAAGAAAACCTAATGTCAAGTACTTCCATGTGTTTGGTAGTAGATGTTACATCCTGGCAGATAGAGAGTAGAGAAGGAAATTAGATTCTAAAAGTGATGAAGGGATATTTTTGGGGTACTCCATCAATAGCAGAGCTTATCGGGTCTTCAACTCCAGGACCAAAGTGATGATGGAGTCAATCAATGTTGTGATTGATGATGAAGATAAGCATGAAGTTGAGGATATCATAGAAGATGTTGGAACATCAGCTGGTGAGGTAGCTGTTGAAGTTGAAGAAAGAAATCCGTCCCCAGGCGCTGCTGATACTGAGCCTGAGCAACCTCAGAAGGATCCTTTTATCAGAATTCAAAAGGATCATCCTAAGGAGCTAATTATAGGTGATCCAAATTCTGGAGTAAGAACTAGGTCCAGAGAAATCATAGCTAGCTCGTGCTTCGTATCCAAAATTGAGCCAAAAAATGTCAAGGAAGCTCTGACATATGAGTTTTGGATAAATGCTATGCAAGAAGAACTGGAGTAGTTCAGAAGAAATGAAGTCTGGAATCTTGTGCCAAGACCAGAAGGGGTGAATGTTATTGGAACAAAGTGGATCTACAAAAACAAGTCAGACGAGCTTGGAGTGGTCACAAGAAACAAAGCGAGACTCGTTGCACCAGGTTATACTCAAGTTGAGGGAGTTGACTTTGATGAGACGTTTGCTCCAGTGGCGAGATTAGAATCCATCAGACTACTCTTGGGTATGGCTTGTAACTTAAGATTCAAGCTATTCCAAATGGATGTGAAGAGTGCCTTTCTAAATGGCTATCTGAATGAAGAAGTCTATGTAGATCAACTTAAAGGATTCACTGATCCAAACTTCCCCAATCATGTGTTCAAACTGAGGAAGGAACTGTATGGCTTAAAACAAGCTCCAAGGGCCTGGTATGAGAGGTTGACAGAATTCTTAGTAGCAAATGGGTATAGAAAAGGAGGCATTGACAAAACTTTGTTTGTCAAGGAAGAAGGCGGAAAATTAATGGTAGCCCAAATTTATGTGGATGACATTGTATTTGGGGGGATGTCAGATACTATGGTAAAACAGTTTGTCCAACAAATGCAATCAGAATTTGAAATGAGTTTGGTTGGAGAACTTAGCTACTTCCTTGGATTACAAGTCAGACAAATGGAGGATTCTATCTTTATTTCTCAAAGCAAATATGCTAAGAGCATAGTAAAGAAGTTTGGCCTGGATAAAGCCAATCACAAAAGGACACCTGCTCCCACCCATTTGAAGCTATCCAAGGATGAGAATGGAGTGAGTGTGGATCACAGCTTGTACAGAAGTATGATTGGGAGTTTACTGTATCTCACAGCAAGCAGACCTGATATTTCCTTTGTTGTTGGAGTATGTGCTAGATATCAATCTGATCCTAAGGTGAGTCACTTGAATCAAGTGAAGAGGATTCTGAAATATGTGAATGGCACAAGTGACTATGGGATGCTATATAGCCATGATTCTGGGACTAATTTAAAAGGATACTATGATGCTGATTGGACTGGAAGTGCAGATGATAGAAAAAGCACTTCAGGAGGGTGTTTCTTTCTAGGGAACAATCTGATTTCCTGGTTCAGCAAGAAGCAGAATTGTGTATCTCTCTCAACTGCTGAAGCGGAGTATATAGCAGCAGGAAGTAGTTGCTCTCAGCTGGTCTGGATGAAGCAGATGTTGAGTGAATACAATATTAAACAAGATGTTATGACACTGTACTGCGATAATCTGAGTGCAATTAATATATCCAAAAATCCTATACAGCATAGTAGGACAAAGCACATAGACATAAGGCATCACTTCATAAGGGATCTGGTAGAAGAAAAAATTGTTACCTTGGAGCATGTAGCCACAGAGAACCAGCTGGCTGACATATTCACTAAAGCCTTAGATGCAAACCAATTTGAAAGGTTAAGAAGCAAATTGGGAATCTGCATTTATGAAGACTAAATCTGCTAGAGGGGTTGTGGGCAGTTGGGGTGTTTTTGAAAATGTGTAGTCAACTGCCAGGTGAAGTTCGCCTAATTGTGGCTAAAAAGGGGGAGAAAATAGCCAAGAGAGTTAAGAGTGTTACTGCCAAATGCTGCTAATGTGATATTAAGGGGGAGATAAATTGATGCTGCTAAAAGTAAAAGGTGTTTAGTTGAAAAGTGGTAATGCAATTATTGAGGGGGAGTTTAGACTGAGCTAGTGATGCAGATATCTTAGCATTTGAAGAGTGCAGCCAAGCAGACATAAAGGGGGAGAAAAGTGCTGCACATTGTGAGCTACTGAACAGCTGTGATGCTGGTTTATATTTTTGAGGGGGAGCACCAATTGGCTGTTGTCAATAATGAAGATGGTGCTGCAGCAGATCAAGTGATGAAGACTATGAGTATTGTCAAACTGCTGCTGATGGAGTTTCAAATTTTTGAAGTTTTTCCACTGCTGAAGTCTCTGAAGATGCAGAGGTTGTTTTAGCCAAAATTAGCCAAAGGGGGAGATTGTTAGTTCCTGGATTGGCTGGAATTTTGGTAAAACAAAGTATGGTCAATGTTGATGTCAAGGTGCTGATGTTGCAACATTGAAGTCTTAACATTGGGCTGTGTTAAGTAAGTAATTGCTGAAGTTGGATGTCTGATGTCACATGGCGATGTTGTAACATCAGATCAGCAGAATTAACAACAGCAGGCTGTGATGTTGTTAGGGTTGCGTATTAGCTGGAATTGTGGAGAGCAAGCTGTCTCATTGGATGCGAATATCTTGGGATAGATATTTGCTGCTGCATAGGAGATCTGGTGCAGATTTGTAGGAGATTTAAAAGGTTGAAGATTTAAAAAGATTTTAGGAGAAAATCTGTTTTAAATAACAAATCTGGGAGATATTGTAGCAAGTCCAAGACCAATTCAAGGAGCTATATAAAGCGCACAAGACCAAAGGAAAAATGTACAGAAATACAGAGAGAAAATCAAGAGCAGAGGCTGAGTGTCTTGAGTATTTTGTACGAGTTGTGTAACCAGAATTCTAGGGTGAATTGTTGTGTCGTATTCTGTCCTCTCTAGAAGCTGTGAAGCAATAGAGAGTGGTTGCTTGATCGAAGCTGTGAAGTAAGATCAAGGTTACTCAAAGTGGGTTCTTTGAGTGTTTGTAAGGGATTGAGTGGTGTTCTCATACCTAAGTGGTTTCTTAGGTAGGAAGTCATTAGTAGAGTATAAGTTTAGGAGATTGTCAACGGGTTGTTGAGTCTGTAAATTATATCTACAAGTAGTGAATTCCATCCCTGGCTTGGTAGCCCCCAGAGTAGGTTGGTTGTAACCGAACTGGGTCAACAATTCTTGGTGTTATTTTACTGTTATTGCTGTCCATTGTGCAGAGTGTGTTGTTGTGACATCACACCTTAACATCACACGTCTGATACCAGAATTTCACATATAATCATCATGGATGTATCATATTTAAACTCTGCAGGTTTCCATTGGTTTTTAGGTTGAAATATAAAATATAACAATAAAGTCATCATGAATCGAAAAGCTAAAAAAGTACCTCGACAACAAGGTATTATCTGACAATATTGGAAAAACATGGAAGGTTAGGTAAATTATTTTCCAATATACCATTATAACTGACAAATTATATAGGAGAGACTTCTCCCAACCTTTCCTAATGTGTTTGGAGAAGAAATAGGCAAAGTATGTTATGAAATAAATCAATGAAGGATTGTGCAGAAACCACCGTAGAGCTAAAATGTTAACCTTAAAAGTTATTGGGTCATGATACAATTGGCTTACTATACAAATAGATTGTAATACATTCTTTTAGAAGTGCGGCGAATTCCAATGAATCGCCAAGACCATTCTCCATAGGTCTTACTTTGGACTATAACCTCATGGCCTTTCAACATATAAGGGATTGACATCCTTGGTGTTTTCCCACTGGCCTCAGTTTAACTGAAATTTATAGTCAGATTTATTGAATACTTATCTATTAGGAGAAATGTTAAACCTTTGCCCATTATCACTCTAGAGAAATTGTAGAAATCCATACAGGAAAGCATTATTTGTGTGCATGCTTTCCCACTTTCGATAATTACATAAAGTAAAACAAATTGTTAAGTTGAAGGTTCTAGGTTTTTTACAAAAACCTCATCATCAAGTTAAATTTTACCTTAGTGGATTACCCATAAGCCAACAACCAAGGGAATCATCCAAAAAATCACCCTCAATGGATTGAGAAAAATGTTGAATCAATTTGAGGGTGAATAGTAAAAGGAGATCATCAGAGTATTGTGGGTGTATCACCCTATGCCTCTATCTTTGACGTATGAAACACCCTTTAAGTGTGTCTATGACTATGATGTGATTGTACTAGTGGAACTTAAACCATCATCCATCTGAGTAGGTACACCCAAACAAGTCCACATCAATCCGAAATTATAGAGTTGACCTTGATATACTTGATGAGGTCAGAGAGTTACACAATGATGACTTCTCGGCAAGTTCGCCAATAATGTCACAGTAATAATAAAATCGAACCCACAATGAATGTGTTCAAACAGAACAATAATTTGTGCAATATTAAACAAAAGCAATAAGGGGGTTGCAAGTTTCAGTGCAAAACGAGATTAAAAGAGAAAACGAAGTTACGAAGGCAGTCGGGTTGTGTTTTAGAATCCCTTTATCCCCTCATGTTGATGAACAATACCTTGTATGAATTATCTTATTCCTATAATTTTACGGCAAACCAACCAAACCATTATAGCCAGTCCCCCACAAAATAACTCACTAACAAATACTCTGAGCTTTTTATCCTTAGTGTGCCAGCCTAAACAGTGTTAGGAGTTGTAT
This sequence comes from Lathyrus tuberosus, assembly GCA_022829125.1. Taxonomy (NCBI): domain Eukaryota; kingdom Viridiplantae; phylum Streptophyta; class Magnoliopsida; order Fabales; family Fabaceae; genus Lathyrus; species Lathyrus tuberosus. The sequence goes on along the minus strand of JALAZF010000005.1, from coordinate 17,788,031 downwards.
AGACCGTTAGTTCTCTGTGCCACTATTTGAGGTATCTTATCCCTATTCCACTAGATTAAATAGAACAGTTTCCCTAGATCCAATACATAGGCTACGGGTCAGGAATCCCTATGCATCTAACATCATATTAACAGAGTATCTCAAATAATACGCATTAAGCAAAAGAAACAACTGAATAGAATTATAAGTAATAAGGTTCATACAAAGTCAAACTGCCATATAATTTCAACAAGATTGAATAAAGTTCATTACACACAACCTAACCTAGGGAATTTAGCTACTTATGATAAAATTACAATACAAATTGATAAAAGTTGAATAACATGTTAATTCCCTAGAAGGATTAGCCTTCAATGACTTTCAATGCTCTCAAAATCACCCTGTGATGCTGTAAAATCGTTCTCCCAGTGCCAAATTTTGTAACCCTTGTAAAAGTGCTAAAAATCCCCTTTTAAATCTGTCAAAACGAGTCAGAACGAATCAGAAAAAGTCCAAAACAAGTTGTCATCGCGCGCACTACAGAAGCATCGTGCGCGCGATGATCCCTTTGCAGCTTTATCGCATGCGCGATGTGGAGGGATTCTATGCGTGATTATTCCAACAGCTCCGCATTTTTCACCCTTTTTCACCAAAATTTCCCCTAAGTCCCATTCCTTCATACTTAGATTTTTTTCACTCATTATTGGGGCATTCTTCATCATTTTAACTCCTCTTTTACTCGTTTTTCTTCGATTATTCGACTGATTTTATGTAATGACGGACTGTTATCACATGGTTATATGCACTAACTCTTTGTCCTCATCAAATAAATGGATGGTGAACTTTCATTTATTTCAACAAGAATATTACTGAATTACATGGATAATCACGAGACCTCTAACAACCATATCGATATAGAAATTACAACTCTATACTTGTTTTAAAATAAGATACATATGTTTTCAGGAAATCCAATCCCATTAGACATATAAAGGTTTTTCTCACAATTCTAATGGATGAGTCCTAGGACGGGAAACCCCAAATCCTTCCCACAGATAAGTCATATGAGTAGTAACCTTGTGATGGCATATCTAGGATTAATAGAAGGGATAAACTTATGTATAACTAGAAAGAACTAAGACACCCCACCATCTAAGAAGAAAAATTCCACCAGTTCTTGGTAACAAGTTAACTAAATGATCTTTCTTTTGTTTATACATATTGTCTTAAAAAAAACTTAGGCATGCGTGTTTGTTGTTTATCAACATATTTTCTCAAGATCACCATGAACAACCGATAAAAACAACATGGCTAACCTACAAAGAACGTATGAACTCAAATTGCTTACATCTCTGCACCTAATATGAACAATGACATAACACAAAGAAAAATATTTATAAATATGAGCTAAGAATGATTCAAAGTTAGAAAAAAGAGAATAAAAAATTATTGGCACGAGAATATTAATCATAGTTCACTTATGTGCATTGGAATCAAAGAAGTCACAAGGTCACAATGTATTGGGTATATGGTGAAAAATAACCTAGTTAAAAATTACATAAAAAATGGGGCCTCACCCCTGAACCCCCACCTCAATACAACCTCAAAAACCTCAGGAGCCCCTTCTACAACATCACATTCTGATGACAGTTTGTCATTACATGATTTTTATGAGTATTTACAATGAACTCGATGAAATTTCAATTTAAAGATGAGCTAAATATGAAGAAATATGAATAAAGTGAAGAATTCAGAGAAACAGAGCAAAGCCAAGAAATCGGGAACAAATTATGAAGAAATAAGTATTTTCCAACACAATCTGCATCTTGACTTATGTCCAATAAATTGATCATATATGGAGTTCCATAACTTGTTTTGAGACAGGGTTTTTTTCAATATGGAGCTAAAAGGAATGTCTAACTTCTGGAATAATCACGCGCATGATGGAAAGTATCGCGCATGCGATACAGTATGTGCAAAATCGTGTGCGCGATGGAAAATATCACGCGTGCGATGGTACTTTCACTAGGCTTTTTCTGATGCTTTCTGATCCATTCTGACTGCTTTAAAAGGGGAAATTTTGTACTTTTTCAAGGGTTATGCAACTTTACATGAAACATGATGATTTATAACACTAGAAGGCATATTTGGGAACATTTGAAGCCATTGAGGGCCAATTCTTCAAGGGATTTCTTATGCAAACCTCATATTTTTATTCTGTATTGTAATTTGCATTATGAGTAGCTAATTCTATTTAGGTTAGGTTTTGTGTGATGAACCTATTTTTTTATTGTTGGGACATATATTTGATTTTCTATTGCATGAATAATTTGAGTTATAATTCTATTCAATCGTACCTTGTTCTTAATGCTTTTTATGTGAGTTACTCTTTTAATTTGAATTTGGGCACATAGGGAATACTGAACATTAGTATATGTGTTGTACCTAGGGAAATTTTTATGCTCACGGCGGTTGAATAGGGATAAGAGACCTCGAGTAGTGATTTAGGAATTAACGTTCTATTGTATTGCCTAATCTGGCTTACGCTGGTAGACTAGGGATAGAAAACTCAGACTATAGATTAATGAGCTATACACTAAGGGATTGGGTATAGTGGTTTTGTTAATTCTTCGTGGAATTATAGTGACAAGATCTTTCATGTAATACGTCGATCATCAGTATAGAAATAGGGGGTTCAATACCAAACCTGGTCACTTTCATATTATTAACAGAACACATTATTTTCTTTTCGGAATTAAAACTCACCCCCACCCCCCCCCCCCCCCCCCCCAATTTAGTATTTTCTAAACATTGCACAATATTGTCTTGTTAAATAGAAGTCCTTGTGGATTTGATATTTTTATTACTGTGACATTATCGGTACACTTTTCGAGAAGTTATCAAGTTTTTGGTGCTGTTGTCGGGGACTTTTGACTACTTCAACAAGGCGGCGCTTGTGCAACGTTTATTTTTTGTTTTGTTTTCAATTATAAATATCTTTTTGGTCCTATTCTTTCTCTTTTTAATTTTTTTTTGTGTATTTTTTTTATCTAGTGCAGTGCTACTAAGGTATTTTTCTTTTTGTTTGTATGCAAGGTCAAGACAATCATGCAAGATGACATTTATGCTACCTTGGCAAAGTTTGAAGCTTATTCAACGGAGCTTGCAACAAAAACATTCATTCTGGAAAATGCTAGAAATTATTCAGAGCCAGAACCTTGCATCTACACTGATCATTCATGGGAGGAGGATTCATCATCTCAACTTGAAGAAACCTTGACTCAGTTTATAAAGATGGCTCAACTCAATTTTGAGAAAATCAACAGGCATCAAGAAACCGTGCGAAGTGACATGGAAACATCCTTCGAGAATTTAGAGATGCAACTTGGTCACGTATCTATCCAATTAGCATTAAAATCGAGATCTAGTGGGTATTTCTATGGAAATATTTTGGATAATCTGAGAGATAAGGAAATTGAAAGAGAAGTCAAACAAGAATGTGAGGTATTCAATGAAGGAGGAGTTGAAAAAGATAAAGGAGAAGAAAATGCAAAACATCTCATAAAGAGATAGAAGTCAAAATAGAAGCAACAGAGGTGAAAAAGATATGTGGAACAAGAGTAAGAATGCAAGATGAAGTTTGTATTGTTTTGGAGGAAGCTTCAATTTCAATAATTTGTTCAAAATTAGATATCCAACTACAAGATCTTCAACAAATGAATAGTCATACACCTAGCAACAAGGCTGATAAAAGAGGAGAAATAGATGAAGTATTGGATGAAATTTGTGCCTTGTTCAATACTATCAAGCAGAAGAGAATATGGAAGAAAACCCTTCAATTCCTGAAAGTGATGGAATTCCTACCAAACAAAAGGAAGAAGAAGGATGATGTGTTTTTAATGTCATATATGTCGCCATAACACAAAAATTGAAAGGTTAAGCTTAGGACCTTAAAGAAGAGCTTAATTGGAGGCAACCCATCACATAAGTTTTTATTTCATTTGCAAAATTTAAATTTAAATTTATTTCAATTAATTATTTTTGTTTTGTAGCATGTCACATTTAGTAGCAGTAGGACAAAGACTTGAGAAAGGGATTGAAAGAAGAAACAGAGACTAAAAACTCTCTCTCTAATCCTATTAGTTTTTCTTCTAATCTCTTTGCACTTTCTAGTGTTGTTATTGTTGTTTCAGGCAATGAGTCCAAAGCGAAGCCCCTCCTCTCGAGCATCATCATCAATCAGACAAGGGCAAAGTGAACCAAACAAAACCAAGACTTCAACAATATCATGCAAGATGTGCAAGACTTTTTTTGCTCCAATGACATGTTAATTTAGAGTTTTCTGAATTTATATTAGTTTTTACAATTCCCTTTTACGTCCAACAAGTTAATATCTCAAGTCAATCTAGAGTATTAACTACAATACTTGGTTCCCCTTTGTGCCAATAAATTTATGTTTCTCTTTAATAAACAAGTTTGTTGCTATTTTTTCTTTCAAATTTACAAAATTGCACTTTTAGCAGTGAACAGATGAACCATAAGCATCATAAAAAAGGTGATCATCAGGAAAGTTCCTTGCGGATTGAGAGTTGAGGAAGAAAGGAACAACCAACTACTTTTTACTCAATGTCCATATACCCTAAACTAGTAAGGTTTGAGCCTAATATTACATTGTTTACTTTTCCTTCTTATGAGAGTATCCGTACAATTGTTATTTTCTAGAATTTGTATTATTTATGATTTAATATCGTGGTTTGATAAATACACATTGAGACACTTGTTTGTGGTAAACTCTGAAGGATAAGGTGATCACCCCAAGAGACTTGGCTCCTCCAACTGTCATTCCTCCAGATTATGATGCTAATGCTCACTGCGAGTATCATAAGGGCACTCTAGGGAACACAATCGAGGATTGCAGAGCCTTCAAACACAAAGTTCAAGACCTGGTCGATTCGAAGTTTCTCACATTCAATGGGAGGTCTCCAAATGTCATCAACAACTCTCTGCCGCCGCCAAACTAGTGTCAGCATCAAATCAAGTTAAGTCAAGTTTATCTCCCCGAAGAAGGAAGTCATCATGCCATTCCATTATTTGCATTCTTGTATTTTGTCTTTGTTGTTTAACTACTGTTTGTTTTATACATTGTCATTTGTATTTGGTTTTGTTAATGTAGTGATTATGCATGTTCTGAATTAGTTATGTTGTATTCACTCATTTTCACCATTTACTGCAAAGCACCGACACTTCTCCACTTCACTCCCTTTATCAAACTGTTGTTTAGCAATGATTGGAGGGAGGATGATGAAAACGAAATACCCATAATTGCAAACCGTATGCTTTTGGATGAAATCCTGCCGATGACGTACATGCATTATTTCAATCCCCCAAACACTGGAGATATAAGGAGTTAATACCTAATAAACCACTTTGAGCCAATAAGTAGTAGTTTCCTTCGTATTCACAAACCCTCACACTCAACTCGGGGCAGGGTAGTGTTTAGTTAACCCGATTACACACTCGAATCACAAGACAAAATCCAAAGGGCATGACAGTTGTTCTTTAATAACCCATAACTTGGCAGTCACAATCCTCCAACAAAATCGAAAAAATCAAAAGCTTGTTAAGTCAAACACCTCAAAAGGAGACAAGCAAAAACCAAGGCAATCCTGATGGACTTGAAAAGAAAAATTAGTCCATGCAAAAGTTAAGGATCAAAACAAAATTAAAAGAGGCCCTCGAATCCTCAGCAAAAACAAAATAAGATCTAGTGACCACCATGTCAAAATCCAAAGGGTCACTGACATCCATCCAAACAAAATAAGGTGACTGCCATTTCGAGTAAACCTTGAATCATCACACTTACACCGTCAACCCTTTTGGAAGACAAACGTGTGCAGAATTAACTGGACGTAGGACTGGAGTTCATCACGAAGAAGGGGTGGGTACAAACTAAGTTTTGAGCCTGATATCCTTTGTTTCATGAACCGTGAACTAAACCACGCTATAACCCTCGAAAGACCTAATTGAGGCGAGGTTTATTCTGAAAGCATGCTATTGCAAGGTTGCATAAACTGACTCCTCGCATATTTGCTAATCTTCAGCATTGGTGTCATTCTCCTTGCTATATCTTACACACTAGCAAAATCATGACAATGCCTGGACTAACGGTCCATTCGTCTCACGATATGAAAACACTCCAATAAACGACTTTTTCAAAACTTGCATGAGCATTGCATTAAGATTACCATTTGTAAATGAGCAATTTTAACTGCAAATCAGTGCTAGACATCAAAGCAATTACAATAAGGGGCAATCAAAGAGGAACTTGAGCTCTCAGGAGTGTCAACCCGAATCAAGACTCCCTCTAGACCCTCAAGCTAGGGACAAATCAATCAACAACTCGATCAGGGGCAAGTCATCTCACAGCACATCAAAGCTCAACTTCCAAAGATTTGATCACTTCAGAACTGGTTAATCAGGGGCAGGCCATTACCATGCTCAGACTGGGGCATTCCATTACCATGTTCAGACTGGGGCAAAACTAGTCGCAAGGGGTAGACCCTCTCTGTATCTTCAAGTCGGACAAGCAGACCTTGCCAGACGCTAGCAATCATCAAGTATAAGGCAAAAGAACGATCTTCATGGGTTGATCACGTCGATACACTCAATTTCAGGTTATCCTGACCATCCAGTAAAGTTGTGGTTCTCTCAGAGCAAATCTAAGACTTATCATCAAGTGATCAAACTTGAGGCACCGAGAGCATATTCTTCTGCTTCAATCATGGCATCTTCAACAGACTTAGTGTCGAGGAAATTAAACCCTCCCACCACCCAAAGTCCAATTCGCATTGGCAACTACCCCAAAGTACACCATGCTAGCACCTTCGCAAAACATGTCCAATCACCCCTCTGCAATCATATGCATCATATGCATTACATTCGACGTCATAAGCATCATGTGCAATATATTCATACAAAACCAAACCACACTTCCCCAGTACTTGCATCTCTGCGCGTTAGCATTTGCATTGCATTTCCATCCAATATGGAATATCATTACAAAATCAAGCATTCATAGATGCATAAGTCAAGATCCAGGATTAATCTCAAGATTCCAAGGCGATCTTCAGCTCAGTCAGGGGAATTCTCTTCAAATCCGTGGGCGTTTCTCACGAAGTTGTTTCAACCTTTTGTTGATCAAGTAAAGATTTCAAGGTGATCTTCAACCCAGCCAGGGGCATCTTCCTCAAGTCCGTGGGTGTTCCTCATGGAGCTAGTTCAACCTTTTGTTGACGAAGCTGTGATCTCCAAGCGAGTCGATGGGTGTTCCCCGGTAAGTGGGTTCTTTTTAACCTTTTGTTGATAAGGATGGTGTTCTTCAGTGACTTTGTTGCTTCAACCTTTTATTAATATCTCTAATAAGCCTCACTCATCATACCTCCAGCAAACTTGACCTTTTGTCAATTGTCTTACTATCATCCTTCTGGTGATAGCCAAACCCTATTAATTCAACCTGACCTTTATCCTTTTGGTGTTGGTAATTCTCAAAATTGGGAAGTTTCTATCATCCTTTTGGTGGTGGCAACTTGTGTTGTTTGATCTTACCGTCATCCTTTTGGTGTCGGCGATCCGTGAACCTGTGATCTGTGTATAATCCTTTTGGTGAATGACAACCTTTGATATTGTTTTGCTTACTATTATCCTTTTGGTAGTAGTAAGTTGCGACCTCACTTTCATCCTTTTGGTGAAGGGTCGTACGTGTGTGTTTACTATCATCCTTTTGGTGATAGGTCTGTCATCCTTTTGGTGTCAGATATCTCGGTGTGTATGTGTCATCTATCATTCTTTTGGTGGTAGATCTTTCATCCTTTAGGTGTCGGAGCCGTGTGAGTACTTACTATTATCCTTTTGGTAATAGCAAGTTTTGACCTCATTTTCATCCTTTTGGTGAAGGGTCATCGTGTGTCCACTATCATCCTTTTGGTGATAGGTCTGTCATCCTTTTGGTGTTAGATATCTGTGTGTGTGCATGCTCTATCATCCTTTTGGTGATAGATTCGTCATTCTTTTTGTGTCAGAGTTATGTTTATTATCATCCTTTTGGTGATAGGTCTATCATCCTTTTGGTGTCAAATATCTCGGTGTGTGTGTGCTCTATCATTCTTTTGGTGATAGATTTGACATCCTTTCGGTGTCGAAGTTGTGTCCACTATCATCCTTTTGGTGATAGGTCTGTCATCCTTTTGGTGTCAGATATCTCGGAGTCGTGTGTTTACTATCATCCTTTTGGTGATAGGCCTGTCATCCTTTTGGTGTCGGAGTCGAGTGCGTGTGTTTACTATCATCCTTTTGGTGATAAGTCTGTCATCCTTTTGGTGTCAGATATCTTTGTGAGTGTGTGTGTGTGTGTGTGTGTGTGTGTTTTCTATCATCCTTTTGATGATAGATCTGTCATCCATTTGGTGTCAGAGTTGTGTGTGTTCTCTATCATCCTTTTGGTGATAGATCTGTTATCCTTTTGGTGTTAGAGTCGTGTGTCATCTATCATCCTTTTGGTGATATATCCATCATCCTTTTGGTGTCGGAAATCTGTGTGTGCGTTTACTATTATCCTTTTGGTAATAGCGAGTTTTGACCCCATTTTCATCCTTTTGGTGAAGGGTTTGTGTGTGTGTGCTTACTATTATCCTTTTGGTAATAGCGAGTTTTGACCTCATTTTCATCCTTTTGGTGAAGGGTCCATGTGTGTACTTACTTTTATCCTTTTGGTAATAGCAAGTCGTGCGTGTGTGTTCACTATCATCCTTTTGGTGATAGGCCTGTCATCCTTTTGGTGTCATAACTTTCTCTCATCATCCTTTTGGTGATGATAATCTTTGCAAGTTATTCAGTGTCAATTCGAGGGTCGACATTGATATGTTATTTCTCTTCCCAAATTCTTTCTTTCTTTTCGGACAAATTCAGGGTCTTCTTCATATCTAATTGGCCTCTACCTCGAAAGAATGAACTTCACAGTAGTTCATCTTACTAGGTTTAAGCCAATTAGATAGGGGCATCTGCCATACCCCAAATTTGTCCTACTTGTATATTACCTTCATCTGTACATCCGTCCACTGAAAATTATTAAAAAAAAATCAAAAAATATGTTGTTGCTTTCATTCCTTCTTATTCAAGTTGTTACAAGGAGGAGTTGGGTTTCAGGCAGGGCTATCAGATTAGTTGTGTATGCAGTATCGATTGAAGTTCATCTGGGTGTGACCTAGTATTGGTCAGGCAAGTTTGGGTTTCTTGATCAAGGCCAGGGTGCATTAATTCAGGTGATGTGTGTGTGTGTGTGCGTGTGAGGATCTAATTAGGGTTGTGGGCTAATTTAAGTCTGTTCAGGATGGATCAAGTTCTCAAATTGTACATAGGCAAGTGCTTCATGGTGGAGAATTGTCAGAATTTAGTTCATCTTTAAATTAGGGTTTTGGTGTACTGACGTGCATATCTCAAGTCATAATCCTCTGATTTCAAGTCATCTGGTGCTCACTTGGTTCATAGTGGAAGTCTTGGTTTTATTGGTATTCAGGAGAACTCACTGATTCAAAGCATCAGGTTATGCACAATTCATGGTTCAATGCATAATTCATCCACTTCTCCATCATCCATTACAAATCCATTTATTTTAACCTTTTTTCTTAACCAATATCCAATTCAAAAACCCATTTCATTATCCATATCCATTTTCACATACCCAATTAGTATCCATTTTCCATTTTCAAAGACATTTCTCAATATCCATGTTTCATTCATAAATAATTTCCAAATAATCGAACAACACAAATCCGATCACCATTTTTCACAAAAAAAAAACATTAGCATTTTTAAGCCTATCTCACATTACCCCAAAATCATAACCATACAAAAGGCCCAAGCCATTTCCATAAATCATAGTCCAAGAATAATACAAGCCCATACAAAGTGTATCAAAGCCCATTGCTTTTTTATTTATTTACAAGTCCATACATTACAAATATTGAAAAAATAAAAGATTGAAATAAACAAAATGGCCAAGTCTTGTACAACTACAACCTTTATGCATCAACTTTTCCATGATACAATATACCACCTTTGCCTTTGCATAACACGCGACAGAAGCTTCATTCCAACATCACACCATCCCACAATTCTAACCTCCAAACCTGTAAATGAAAAAGCAACATCATGATTCATATACTAACTTGCAGAGAAAAAATCCCAAATAACCTGTACCATACATGGGCCTCATGCTTCATAAAATAACTTCACACATCAATACATTTCCAGCCCTCAAAAGTACAATACAACACAATATACACAATGTTAACAGTGAGGAACTATGCCATGAAACTCCATAGAAGAAGCTTAGAGAACAAGAAAAATGAATGAAGAAGAAGAATTGAAAATCAGTACATTTATCACTTAAGGATTTACAAATGGTGGACTGCACCTTTATATGCAGTTGCAGCACCATATGATAGCAAAGCATGTACTAGCAGTATACAATCACAACACTCTAGTTTGTTAGAGTAGTTACAAAGTTAGTTACATAACTTGAACCTTAAGTGACTTCACTTCTATTCTCTCCTATTTTAATATCAGTTAACACCCTTCCACAAGCTTGACCATGATAGATGTCTATCATTCCAAGCTTGGACACAAAAGCTTCAAATTTAGGTGGAGCCAAGGCTTTTGTCAGAAAATCAACAAGTTGCTCTTGAGTGGGAATAGGTGGAAGCTGTAAAACGTTTTTCTGCAGCTTTTCTCTAACAAAGTGGCAATCAATCTCTAAGTGTTTTGTTCTTTCATGGAATACAGGATTCGATGCAATATGAATGGCACTCTGAGAATCACAATATAACACAGGTTCTTTGGTATGCTCAATGTTCAGATCCTGCAGCAAGTATAATATCCATTACAGTTCATAAGTGGCAGTGGATAATGCTCAATACTCAGCTTCTGAGGATGACCTTGATATGGTTGGTTGTTTCTTTGCTCTCCAAGAAATAAGTGAATTTCCAAGGAAGAAAAGGAAACTAGTTGTAGATCTTCTTGAATCATGGCATCCAGCCCAATCTACATCAACATATCCTCAGATTTGTGTGTCTGAATTTCTAGGAAACATGAGTCCCTTCCCAGGATTTTGCTTCAAGTATCTTATCACTCTACACGCAGCCTTGTAATGAGTGATAGTAGAGGAATTAAGAAACTGGCTCAGTTGTTGAGTAGCTAGAGTGATATCAGGTTTAGTTGTGTTTAAATATAGGAGATTGCCAATAATTCTCCTATATGCTGAGATGTCTTCAAGAGGTTGATTGTTGTCTTGATGTAGCTTCAGTGAAGGATCAAGAGAAGTGGTGGCTGGTTTGGAACCAAGGAGCCCTGATGACTCAAGAAGATCTAAGCAATATTTCCTTTGAGAGATACATATGCCATCTTTGGAGTGAGCCACTTCTAATCCCAAGAAATATTTGAGAATGCCAAGGTCTTTGATTTTGAAGTTTTGATCAAGGATGGATTTGATTCGAGAGAATTTATTATGAGAGTTGCCAGTAATGATGATATCATCAACAAATACAAGGAGAGCAATGAATTCAGAGCCATTTTTGAGGGTGAATAATGAGTAATCTGAGGTGGACTGATGGTATCCTTGTTGCAGCAAAAGATGAGTCAGCTTCTCGTACCACTTTCTGCTTGCCTGTTTAAGACCATATAAACTCTTTTGTTTTAGAGCAAGAGTTATCTCTACAAGCCGTCTCTATGTTTTGATGATAATAATGGTATTTTTGAAAGAACCATATTATGTTCGAACGTGTGTTGTGTGCAGATCATAATCATAGAAGATATCAGATCCAACAAGCACCAGCCAGATGTGCGCAATTGATTATATACGAAGTGACTATGTATGACACAAGTCGCAAGAAGCAAGTATGCTTCTGTATCTGATCATAATCAGTCAGATCTAAGGATGCCGATATTGCTGTTGCAATGCTCTTGTGGATGCTCTCTGAGAGTGGTTATGATTCTGAAGATAGCGAAGCTTCTGAAGAGACAATCTTCTAGAGAACCGAAGTTCTGAAGATTCCAATGACTTGAAGTTCTGAAGGGTGAAGGCTTTGAAGACCAAGTGCAAAAAGACTCTGAAGACTTATGTGTTTTGAAGGATTATGGTTCCAAAGGTCAAGTGCTAAAGACTCTGAAGACAGATTCCTAATGGACAAGCTTTGAAGTTTCAGAAGACTTGAAGCAGTAAAGGATAACGGATTTAAAGACAAGTGCTGAGGTTCTGAAGGTTGATTCCTAATGGACAACTTCGGAAGACTGAAGACTTGGAGTTTCAGATATCCTGTTAAGAAGTCTCTACTCATGCTTCAATCAAATTACCATCAGAAGCCTCTGAAGATTTGAAGACAAATGTTACCATTAGCAATGAGTGTACACCGTTCTAAAAGACCAATCCCATCACTTCTACAGTAAAAAAAAGATATGGCAGTACAACTTTAATCATTGCATAACAACTCTTTTCAAATGGCCAAAAGCTCTCCAACAGCTATATTTTACTTGGCTATTTAAAGAATGGAGAAAACTCTTCTGTGGTATCGATTCTGTTGATCATGTCGATTGGCTGCAGAATTGATCAAGTCATTGTGTGAAGATAGCAACAACGATGAGTTCTCGTTGTAACGCTTAATATCCAAAGCTATCACCATTTACACATGACCATTGTTGTTGAAGCTCAAAGATCAGAAATTAACACAACAACAATTAATTGGTACAGAAGCTGTTGATGAAGAAGACAACATTATAAATCAGTCAAGTCATCAACCACCTTCTCGTTTGAGCTACATTGAAGATCTGAAGCAAGGAGTTGTTGCCCGAAGCTTGCTCAACCAAAAAGACGAAGAAGAAGAAGATCTACAAGATGTCATCAACTGTCAAATTAACATACATCTTTGTAGAATCTTAAGATAGCAAGGAGCTGTTGCTGACATCTTGCTTGAACACTTGTGTGTTCTAATGTACTTAAACTTAGGAGTTATCTGCTTGTTAAGAAGCATTATTGTAATCTCCTGTTCAACTAATTCTATGTGAATTAGTATTCCTCAAGTGATCAGTGTGATCAGAGACTTGAGAAGACAATGGCTTGGTGTCATTATGGTAAAAGCCTGAAATAGGGTCAGTAAATGTTATATTCGTTGCAACGAATCCCTGAACGTTTAGCTGTGAAATCCTAGCAGTAGATCTTGCGAGATTGGAACCTGCAGGTCAATGTTCATTATATTCATTAAGTTGAATCCCTGAATGGTTCTTTGTGTGTTAGTCACAGCTGCAGTTGTGCAGGTTGTTAGTCACCGGCAGTTGCCCGTGCATCTGTAATCGAGATTGATTATAGTGGAGTAAGTCCTTGTGTTCAAGGCGAAATCACCTGAAGAGGGTGGACTGGACTAGATTGGGAATGGCTCAAGTGAACTAGGATATATCGTGTGTTCTTTACTCTTGCTTATGCTTTGATTTATTATTTATGTCTTACTCTAAATTATCATAACCTTACATAAGCAAATCAGAACCTTGCATCTTAACTCTGTTAAGCTTCCGCACTGCAAGTTCTGAATCAAACATATTTTATTCAGACTCTTCTTGTTACTTATGTCTTATGCAGTACAAGATCTGAATGATGCATATCTTATTAAGACTCTCCCTGTCATATATGTTTTACGCTTTGACAAGTTTGAATGCTACTTCGCATGTCAGAGTCTCTCAATGAACTATGATGTTCTCTTAGTGCTTTAACGATAAGAGGCGAAAAGTTTTTAAGAGTGAAAACACAATTGAAACCCCCATTTCTTGTGTCTTTCTCACACCTTCATTTTGAATTTTGCAAACAAGACCTTGCTTAGCCACAACACCATCAGGTATGGACATGTAGACATCTTCTTGCAAGTCACCATGCAAGAAGGCATTGTTGACATCCATTTGATGAATGTGCCACTGCTTGAGAGATATAAGGATTATAAGTGTTCTAACTGTAGTTAATTTTGCCATAGGGGAGAATGTATCAAAAAAATCCAAACCCTTTATTTGGTTGTATCCTTTGGCTACTAACCTGGCCTTGTATCTTTCAATTGAGCTGTCAGCTTTATGTTTGACCTTATAGACCCACCTACTACCTATAGGCTTCACATGGGGTGGTTTGACAACAAGTTGCCAAGTATTGTTTACAGATAAGGCTGCTAACTCAGCATCCATAGCTTTAACCTAACAATCATGTTGACAAGCTTCTTTGTAGTTCTTAAGCTCAATACATTTGGTGATAGAAAGAGCAAAAGATTTAAGAGAAGAAGACAAATAGTCAAAAGAATGATAGGAAGCAATGGGATAAGGAGTACCCAAAGGCGATGATTCTGAATGACTTGAAGAGCTGCATACATAGTCATGTAGATAAGAGGGAGTCTGTTTTTGTCTAGCAGGTCTGGTGGTGGTGGGTTGGTCAGGGACAACAGTTGGGATGTTGGTTGTGGTGAGGTAAGTGTAGGTTCAGATATTTGGGAAGATGGTGTTATTGATGGAGATGGTGTTATTGATGAGATAGGGTTAGGATGATTTGTGGAAGATGGTTCAGGTTCAGGTGTTAGTGTGATATGTGTGTCAGTTAGTGTGTAATAGGTCCAGGTGGATTTGGCTTTAGAAGAATGGTAAGGTAAAATGTGTTCATGGTGGGTGATATTTCTGGATACAAAAATCTCATTTGTGGTTATGTCTAAGAGTATGGTGCCTTTCATACCAGTCTTATATCCAAGAAAAATGCATTTCCTTGCACGAGGGGTAAGCTTTGTTCTGTGAGCTTGCAAAGTAGATGCATAAGCCAGAGAACCAAAGACTTTGAGTTCATTCATGTCAGGATTTTGATGATGCATGATGAAGTAAGGGGACTTGTTGTCTAGGATAGGGGTTGGTAATCTATTCATGACGAAGGAAACATGGAGGACAACATATGACCAATAAGGTTTTGGAAAATTTGATTGGTACAGCAAGGCACGAGCAATGTTCAAAATTTGTTAGTGTTTTCTGTCAACACGACCATTTTGTTGAGGAGATTCCACACAACTTGTTTGGTGTATAATGCCATAAGTATTATAAAATGAAGGTATGTTAAATTCTGGCCCATTATCAGTTCTAACAGCTTTAACTTTATAGTTATGTTGGGTAAGGATGAGGTTAATGAAGTTGATGACATTTTGCCTTGCCTCACTTTTATGTTTCATGAGTGTGATCCAGGTAAATCTACTGCAGTCATCAATTGCAGTAAAAAAATAGGTATGACCAAGAATAGAGGGTATATCAATTGGTCCCCAAATATCAAAATGGATGAGGTCAAAAGGTTGTGAGGCTTTGTGTGTGCTATTGGAGAAGGGTAATTTTCTTTGTCTTGCAAAGTGACACACATCACAAACAGATTTTGAATCAACTTTTATAAATGGAAAAATAGATTGTAGTGTATTCATACATTGTGTAGATACATGCCCCAATCTGAAACGCAAAATGGCATGACTTGGTAAAGAGATAGAATTTGAGTTAGAGCTAGAAGTACACACTATCTTATTTTCCATGAATAGGTAATACAAATCTTGTACTTTGTCACCAGAACCAATCATCCTCCTTGTGATCCTTTCCTGAATAAAGCATTTTAAACCATTAAATTCAACTGTGCAGTCAAGTGGTTGGCACAGTTTTGAGACAGAAATGAGATACAAGGAAAAAGATGGTACATAATGCACATTAGTTAGAATAATATTAGAGGAAAACTTAATGGTGTCAGCATGTTTAGCAATATAAAATTGACTTGTAGGCATTCTAACCTGAATAGGTGGAATATCAACATAAGATTGAAAACAGTTTAGCGAACCACGCCTGTGGTCACTTGCACATGAGTCTATAATCCAAGAACCCAAAGAAAATTTTTGGCATGAAAAAGAGTGAGACACAACAGAAGGATATAAGATACCTGACTGAGTACTCACTGAATTGACCTGATTTGAAGAAGAAGGTTGAGAAATGGATGATTGTTGTAGTAGTTGCAGCAATTGTTCATATTGCTCAGCAGTGATTAAAGGAGATACAGTCTTTACATCAGGAGCTTGTGAGTCAGATGTTGCATCAGGTTCATTTGTAGAAGAGTGATTGGCATATTTCCTTTGCATGTGAGGAGGAAATCCATGTTTGGCATAACAATTGTCAATAGTATGGTTTGTTTTGCCACAATGAGTACATACACGGCTACTGCTTTTGCCAAAGGAATTTTGTTCATGTGATTTTCCCTTGTAACATTGAGAATCAGTAGCATTAACAAGAGAAGTAGGGTCTTCAATGGTATGAAAGTTGCCTTGTATCTCATGTTGAAGGACCATTGAAAAAAATTTGTTCATAGGGGGTAAAGGATCCAATAAAAGTATTTGAGACTTAACTACATCATAGTGCTGATTTAAACCAGTCAAGAATCTAATGGCATACAAGGTTATGTGATTCTTTCTAGCACTACGCATTGCTTGGCATGAACATTTTACACGACACGAGCAAGTAGGTATTAGAATGTAAACTTCAAGTTCTTCCCATAGGATCTTAAGAGTAGAATAAAATTCAGTAAAAGACTTTGAGTCTTGTTGCATACCATATATTTCTTGCATTAATTCAAAAATACGTACCAAATTGCCTTGAGAAAATTGTTCCTTGAGATCAATCCAAACATCAATGGCATTCTCCATGAAGATGATGGATTGAGCAATAGGTTCAAAGACTGAGTTGATAATCCAAGAATGAATGAGCATGTTGCAACGATTCCATGCGCAGTATAGAGGATCGAAGCTATCAGGGATGGGGTCAATGGTGCCATCGATGAATTTGAGCTTCATCTTTCCTCCAAGAGCACGACGCATCGAACGAGGCCAAGAATGATAATTTGTGCCATTGAGCTTTGGTGATACGGTAACAGAGGAATGTCCATCACTTGGATGGACAAAAAACGGACTTGTTTGATTAAGCTGCGGATCGGTGGGTTGTGTGTGTGATGGAGCCATAAGAAAGCAGAAAAAGAAAAGGAAGAAAACTTTCAGATCGAGAGGCTCAAGATACCATGTTAATAGTGAGGAACTATGCCATGAAACTCCATAGAAGAAGCTTAGATTCATTTGTTCGGCTACTCATAGAGTGATTCCAACATGAATCCACTCTAAGTTAGCTTTAGAGCTAAATTCAGTTGCTCTTCGATTTCGGTTGGTCCCGGTCCCGCATTTACTTGTTTGAATGTTTAGTATTTTAGTCATTTTCTTACTTCCCATTGACAAAATGTATCCCTCACCCTCGTGTGTAATTTTTTTGTCACATTTATTTCTTTAGATAGATAACTAATAAAAATAAAAATAAATATATATAAAATCAATCTTTCAAAAAATCAAAGAACTTGGTCAACACCAAGTTCCATTTTCAAAAACACTGGTCGACACCAATTGATCAATCAACCCCCGCATTCTTGATCCATATATCGAGCCCATTTTCAAACACCTTATAAGTCGAGCATGCTTCGCTATCAACCTTACAACGTCTCACGTACAAATTCAAACCTCGATCATATCGAGCACTTTCTTAAAATTATATCAAACCTGGTTTTATTAAAAATAAAGGAAGGGGTTTTGAATCTTCAAAATTTCTCCTCATTTTGTTTGGATGTGAGATGTCTTTCTTGTGATCAAATAACTATTTCCTTAAAATACCTAGCCATATCTTAACATTATTTCGTTCAAGATAAAACAGAGGGGTGTGGAGTCTTCCATTCCTCTCTTTTAATTGTTTGGGTATGAGATGTCTTTCTCGTGTTCGAGCAGTTAACATCTATAAAAAACACATCAAACCTGATTACTCGCCCCCGTGCGATCAAACACTCTTTTGCAAAAGAACATTATTTAGTCCCTTCTCTCGTGCATATAAACTAATGCTTCAGCCTCCCCTAGTAAGCAGACAAGACAATGTTTAGCAACTAGAATACAATCTAAACACTCGTTCATTAAAAGACACAAACCAATAACCCGTAGTCCCCTAAACTACAGATGCTCTGATTTCTCATTTCTGTTGAGAATACGTAGGCACAAGGATCACATTTCTTGGCGAGCCCTCTAACAACTAACCAACCTTTTCTCTCGTCCCAAGTACGATCGAGACCTTTTTTAACAAACAGTAGTACAAACTACAATTGCTCTGACTTTCCCATTGCACAAGGGAATACGTAGGCACAAGGGCTCTAATCCTTGGCGAGCACCCTTATAATAAAATCAACCATTTTCCCTTAAACCCTAGTTAAAACCTTTAGCAAACTCTTTTCCTTTTTATTCAAAGAAGACAAATAAGCGTAGTTGACACTCAAAATCACTAATTAAACTAAGAGGTTCCCATTGAGTACAACAGATGTGAGGGGATGCTAATGCCTTCCCCTCACGTAACCGACTCCCGAACTCGGATATGGTTGCGATGACCATTTTCCATTAAAAAAAAAGGTTTTCTCAATATTTTCCTATTCCTTCATTGGAATAAATTAAAGTTCGGTGGCGACTCTGTTTGAACAAGTTTTTCTGCGTCATTCGTGAAGATCGTATTTTTCGAGGTACGACAGCATACACCGCTGAAAAGTAGCTGGTGCATTACACAAACCAAAGGGCATCTTTCGATAAGCAAAGACTCCAAATGGGCATTTAAAAGCGGTTTTCTCATGATCTTTCACGTTAACAATGACTTGGTTGTAACCCAAATAACCATCTAGAAAACAATAGAATTCTTGACCGGATAATCTTTCAAGCATTTGGTCCATGAAAGGTAGAGGAAAGTGATCTTTCCTCGTAGCTTGATTTAGCCTACGATAATCGATACACATCCTCTACCCGGTCACGGTTCTAGTCGGTATTAACTCATTCTTCTCATTTTGAATGACCGTCATTCCACCTTTCTTCGACACCACATGCACAAGACTAACCCAAGGACTATTGGAGATAGGATAAATCATCCCAGTATCCAACATCTTCACCACCTCTTTCCTAACCACTTCTTTCATGGTAGGATTCAAGCGGCATTGAGGTTGCGCTACCTGTTTGAAGTCATCCTCCATTAGTATCCTATGCATACAAAAATATGGACTTATTCCTTTCATGTCGGAAAAATTCCAACCCATAGAACTTTGATTCCGTTTCAACACAACAATCAACTTTTCTTCCTCATTCTTGGTTAGCGCATTGTTTATGATAACCTGTTTGTTTCCTCCCTCATCAAGAAACACACATTTTAAGTGAGAGGGCAACAACTTCAACTCAACTTTGGATTCTTCACTTTTTTTCTTTTTCCAAAATTTCCACTCGCTCTTCCAATGGAGGAATTTCTTCCAACTCTTCAAGTTCTCGCAAACACTTCTCAATTTCTTTTTCATCGTTCTCATTGAGACTTTGGAGAGAATTAGTAAGAACTTTTTCTAAGGGGGTAGAAAAATGCACTTGACTTTTTACCTCTTCAATCACCTCATCTGTTGCATTAAATAAAAAACAATCACTTTTGTTTTTTGAATGCTTGATGGCTTCGAATAGATTAAAGCAAACCTCTTCATCTTGCACTCTTACTTTCATGAGCCCATCATCCATATCTATGGCCATTCTCGCGGTCTTCATGAAAGGCCGGCCAAGAATCAAAGGAGTATCATCGTCTTCTTCCATGTCAATTACCACAAAGTCAATAGGGAACAAAACTTTATCAACTTTCACTAAAACATCTTTCGCTACACCGTGAGGACGAGTAGTAGATTTATCAGCTAATTGCAAAGTCATTCTTGTTGCCTTCAACTCCATGTGTCCCAACATTTTCACAATGGATAA
Organism: Lathyrus tuberosus; assembly: GCA_022829125.1. Taxonomy (NCBI): domain Eukaryota; kingdom Viridiplantae; phylum Streptophyta; class Magnoliopsida; order Fabales; family Fabaceae; genus Lathyrus; species Lathyrus tuberosus. The sequence goes on along the minus strand of JALAZF010000005.1, from coordinate 17,768,130 downwards.
CGGTATCAAATTAATACTAGAGCCCAAATCAATCAACCCATTACCAACATAAACATTTCCAATTGTCACCGGTAAGGTAACTTTTCCCATATCACTTTCTTTCCGCGGAAGGGTCCATTGAATAATCGCAGTAGAACTAGCATCAACCATTATTGTTTCTTGGTCCGTGTACCGTTTCTTTTTTATGGAATATCCTTCATGAATTTCGCATATGTAGGTATTTTCTCTAATGCTTCGGAGAATGGAATATGGATTTGCAATTGACCTAAAATATCCAAAAACCGAGCATAATGCCTAACATTATCCTTTTTGGTTGGACCATGTGGATACAGTAGATTTTGAATTAGAATATTGCTCACTTGTTCCTTCCCCTTTTTATTGTTTTTCTCTTTCTCTTCTCTCAAATTCTTTTCTACTTCTTCCACCTCTCTTTTCTCCTTTTCAACTAAGTCACCCTCCACATTTTTTTCTACTTTACTATCATCTATCTCTTTTTCTTTTTCTTTTTCAACTACTTCCTCCTCTCCCACAACTTTCTCACAAATTCTCATATCAATTGTTCTTCCACTTCGAGTAAGAATAACTTTGTAATGCTCTTTTGGATTCACTTGAGTATTCTCCGGAAAATCCCTTTTGTGTTGGTCGGCTAATTGTTTCGACAATTGCCCGACTTGCGTCTCAAGATTCTTTATAGCCGCATCGGTATTCTTTTGATTGGACATCGACATTTGCATAAATTGAGTGAGTGTGTCTTCCATTTTTAAGGTTCCACCTTGAGGTTGTGGAGGTTGAGTGTAGTTTTAATATTGATTTTGACGATTTGAAGTGTCGGCATCTTGCCTCCATCCTTGTTGATAACCTTGGTTATTACCTCTTGTTTGGTAATCTTGGTTTCCTTGTTGATACAGAGGTTGTCTCGGTTGATAGCCTTGATTTTGATTTTGGTTTCCCGTGTAATTTGATTCCTCTATAATCGGAGGACAATACCCGGTAGGATGGTCTCCCTTGCATAACTCACAACTTGCTACTTGTTGATTTTTGTTGGGAACTTTATGTATCTCTTTGATTTGTTGTGGAAGTTTTGACATTTATTGTGTCAACAACTCCACTTGTTGGGAAAGAAACTTATTTTGTGCAAGAATATCGTCATTAGTACCTAATTCAAGCACTTTCGGCTTCCTTTGAGGTGTACCGCGATTATGTTGACCTTGATGGTCATTGAGTGCCATCCTATCAATGATGGCAACTGCGTCCTCCACACTCTTTAACACTAAAGATCCACCTGAGGTAGCATCTAAGAGTGTTTTGTGAACCGGTTGGAGTCCATTCCAGAATATATGCACTTGTGTAAGATCATCAAACCCGTGGCCTTTACATTTTTGCAACATAGATTTGAACCTCTCCCATGCTTCATTGAGAGATTCATTACCACCTTGAGCAAATACGTAAATTGCCGTCTTAGCCTCCATGAATCTATTGTGAGGAAAGAATCTTTCAAGAAACTTCTCCTCCAAAAAATTACAATTTGTTATCACAAGAGTAGATTTCTCAAGATACCATTCCTTAGCCTTCCCTATCAAGGAGTGAGTGAATAACCTCTTGAACAATGATTCCTTTTCCGCTTCCGGAGCTCCCGTTGCTCCCGCAATTTCATAGAATTTTGTAAGATAAGTGAATGAGTCTTCGTGATCTAGCTCGGTAAAGGGATTTGAATATAAGAGTCGAAGAATTTCCGTTTTCATCTTTGCGTGCCTTCCATTGTTTGCATTGCGAGCAAAAAGAGCATTGTATCGCGGACTATTGGTGCATGGACCTATGGGAGGTGATACTTCTGCCATGAGTGGCGTAACAATAGGGGTAGTTGGTGGATTACTTGAAGAAGTTCCTTCACGCTCCTTTCTTTCTTTAGCTAGTTGCCTTCGTCTTTTGGTTTTGCTATTAAGTTTCCGCACAGTTCTATCAATCTCTAGATCAAATAGAAATTGGTCTGCGGGTACACTTCCTCGCATAAACAGATATCTGAAACACTAACCAAACAAATTAACAAGCACAAGTAATATTAACTAAGGTAAGAGATAACAATACAAAGCTTAAAACAATATAAACTATTGCAATGCTTGCAATATCAATCAACAATCCCCAACAACGACATTATTTTGTTGAATATTTAATCAGTGGATAATATTTTTATCGTCTCCACAGGGATTGTAGTGATATCACTTGTCGTTCTATAGTTTAAATAGTTTCAAGTAAGGTTTTTAAAAGTTGTTTGTATGGTATCATAATTTGTCACAAATTTTAGTAGCAGAGAGTAAATTCTAGAAATATGTTTGTTTAACAAGACATATCAAGAATAGATTTCATCAACCTAACTTGCATATATTCTTTTAATCAAGCATGTAAACTCGTTTCCGATTAATATAATCACGTACCCTCTTAAATCCGTTTATGTCTAAAGCGGTTCCGTGAGTATTATCGTATCAATCACCAGATGATGTCTCATGCTAACAATCAATACAATAAACATAAAGATTGATACAAAGAAAATATCAACTCACAAATCTATGTCTAGAGTTTGTTCATTGATAGATGAATATCTTAGGTCATGTTTTAGAAAATCTATGTCTAGAGTGATTCAAAAGAAAGGTATATCATAAAGAGCAAATATATTCACCATATATTAATCATCAACTTGTTCACATACAAAATATTAAAGAAAATACATACAAGATCAAGGAAGACTACATCTACTCTTGATACAAATGAGTTTAGTTACCCATCACCATGGTAACTTGATCAACAAGTAAGAAGGAAAGCTTTAAAAACATCAAAGTCGAAAAATTGAAGATTGATGCTCCAATGCTTTGATTTTTACCCCTTTTGGAATTTCTAAGCTTCTTGACCTAAAATATCTTCTTTAAATCTTAAAAGTTAAAGTTCTTTTGAAAATATCTCCAAAGTTGCTTTATATACAAGTGGCAAGAAGTGCTTCCAAGTGACACCACACTAAGCCCACGCAGAACGCGCTTAGTGTGGTTAGTAACCAAGAAGCAAAATCTCCGAAAGCGCGCTAAGCGCCATATGACCAGGCTAAGCGCGATTTAATTCATTTAGCTACTTCCATCTCTTCAATATGGTGCTGAAAACTAGGCTAAGCGAGCTCGCGCTGGAGACCGAGCTAAGCGAGCTTGCTTCATCAAAACTTCACAAAAATTGAACTTCTTCTTTTCTTTGGCTTCCCTTCCATTCCTTTGTGTCTTTTTCAATGATGATCACTTAATTCCTACACAATAACACACAAATCAATAAATCCAAAGGTATATGCAATTATATTGAAGATTCACACAAATTAATGAAATAATTCAATTGAAACACATTTAAAGAGTAGAAAAATGCCAAGAAGATGATCAAAATTAAGTCATATTTGACATTCAATAAACCAGAAAGGACCTTTTCCACAATCATCAAACACTACGATGATTTTAAACAAACCAGAAAGTACACTACTATATGTTAACAATCATCAAAGGACCTTTTCCACAATCATCAAACACTATGATGATTTTCAACAAACCATAAAGTACACTACTATCTGTTAACAATCATCAAACACTATCATCAAAGGACCTTTTCCACAATCATAAAAAACTATGATGATTTTCAACAAACCAGAAAGTACACTACTATCTATTAACAATCACTTTTAGAAAACACATTGCTCTCTATTACAATAAATTATCACCACACACTTGGTGATAAAACCGAATTCGAAACAAATTTTCGTATACTATTGTACTTGAATCAATTCCAATACAAAAATTGATCTTCTCTTTCAATGTAAAATTCAAATATAATAACCTTAATTGCTCAAACAAGTTTTACAAAGATATGATAGTTTATGCAGAAAAAGTTGCAAGGTTTTTAAATAAATGAATCACTTAAAACATATTTGAATTGTATGTAAATTTGAATGAAAGAGATAATTTGAAAACTGGTGTATTTTGTCTTAAATACGTCGTAAGATGCCTTTATGAAATGATGCAAAAGATTGTAGAGGTTCCATGATGATTTGCATTGATTTGGAATGATACTGGTTCAAATTTTTCAAAAATTCACAGGCTGTAGCTGATTACATAATTGGTGTAACTGGTTTCCACATTTAGTAACAACTATATTTACCAAACATACTAAACCTATAACCGGTTACATGATTTGCGTAATCAATTACACTACCGAAAACTTTGAAAAATCAGGTTGCAAATGACTTGGCATGAAAGGTATTGATGCGTGGTGCTTAGAAACTTTAGAGATGAAAAGATGAATGATTTTATGAGCATCGAAGGATATACATAATGTGAATCATAATTGAACACCTTTGCTTCATGATCATTTTCTTTTAATTAAACATCTAATGACTTTTATAATCTTGAAATTTGATTGAGCTTGACTTCAATCTTTTTATTCTTTGATAAGCTTTTGTCTTCATCAAAACTAAACTAAGATAAATAATGAACATATTATTCATAATCTCCTCATTTTTTATGATGACAAATATATGGATGGGAAGTTTTTGTTTGAGACATGATACCCCCCTTATCTTGTATATCTCTCCTTTATTTTGCAATTCATGCTTTGGATCCTGAAAGTAAAGTTAAACCAAAACAATTACTCTTCTCCCCCTTTTTGACATTATCAAAAAGAAAAAGAGTAAAATCTAAAGAATAATATAGGGAAAAGAACGTGAACAATGAGGCATGAATATGACGTACCAAAAGACAAATGAAAAATTGAGATTCACAACAAAGAGAAAGACTAGAAAAGCTCAAACAGAGTAACCTAAAATCGAAAATGGTGAAAATGGAAAAAGGAAATATTAAAAATTGGCAATGACAATAATACATTGGTGATTGTAAATGGTCTGTTTTTACTCACTGCAATCATGCATTATCAAATGAAATTAGGAAATTCAATTACTCTATCGTGCCTAAAAAAGTATTAGCCTCATCACTACGTTAGTCTAACAAATAGGTACACAAATGTGACATGGCAGAAATCACAAACACATGTAAACTTCTCTGTGGCGGTCCATCATAACTATTAAACTTCCACTTGCACCTTTTTTCTGAGCCGTAAGTCTAGAAGGGCACAAGTACCACATTGATGATACACCTTAGCTTATAACATTTTCATCTCAGAAAATTTTGAACTTTTTTACATTTAATGGTTTTTAGACTTATTACCTATTAAAATAACTAAGGATTTAGGGGGATTGCATAATGGTATGAGTCTAAGCAGTTCAACTTAAAGCACATCTGAAATCATCCACCAAAAAAGTACATAACATGTATAATATCACGACTCAAATCCCTAATATTTGAGGTTATCACCTTGGCATGTTAGGATGAAATAGCGTGACAAATCAAACCCGAAGTCATCCCCCACAAACTAGCATGTCCATTAATCAAGTATTTCGAAACACTTATGTGCTCCCATAACTTTAATTTATACACGGTGTATTTAAATCAGAAATATTCCACCATCTATATCGAAGTTAGATATGTCAAAATCTCGTATTTATCGACCAACGATCTTGGAGGCCACCTTTGTGAAAATAACAACTACATAGACAACATAGTACATATCAAAGTACAACTATATAAATATGAGACTCACTTCTTAGGTATGATCACACAAGCAATATACTCATTTGCTATCATATTGTTTTACTTTGACATTAAAAATACTTTTTAATCAACATATCCCACATCTCGAGAAGCAACAATTCGAAGAGCACGGAAGGAGATTGCACAAATACAGCCAACAATTTCTTCTTTTAGCAAAATGTGGCCAGACCACCACAAAATATATCAGAAGAAAAAAAACAAGTAGTTATAGAGAGGCAAAAATTAGGGTAGGACCAAACCAAATTCTCTTAATGCAAAACTCTATAACAAGGTAGACCAATAGAGTTTCGAGCAAATTCTATTAGGATATCCCTATGAATTACATCTTACCAAAAAAAACACTGTAAAAATAAATTGAAGTTAGCTAATTTATCCGCACAATAATTTTTTTTCTCTAAATATGTGAGTGACTAAAAAAGTTATGGACCTAGTATAATGTAAGAAATTTGACCATCAATTCCTTAATTTTCGAGGAACAATGGAATGAAAGGTTTAGAAAAAGCCAATACCACCATTTAGAATCTGATTCTAGCCATAAGTGAGACCAATTCTTGTCCTTAGTAATCTCTATTGCCAAAATGGCTCTAATCCATTCTGCAAAGAAAACATCATCAGTCCCAATATTCATCAAAAAACTACCCAAGTGCTTTGCCTCATATTCTCGAAAGATGCCTCCGCACGCTGCAGTGCTGAGCATTCCAATCGAAGAACCATCAATATTACACTTACTTAAAGAGCACATTACTTGATGATATGATACATCGAATAAATTGACACAGAAACATACTCTCTCCGATCTCAAATATAAGCAACAAAAAAAAATTTCAATAGTCTTCAATATAAGCCAAATTCACCTATAATTATTATATTCAATGTCATTATTTCAAATATATTTTATTTTTCTCACATTTTTATGTTTTTAACGATTTTCAAGACAAAATATAGGGGTAAAATGAGTAAGAGAGTAAAACTTTAATGTATTTTGACATTTTTTTTTAAGAGATAATTTTTTGGCTTAAATAGTGTTTTAGTCCCTGTAAGTTGGCGAGTTTTTGGTTTTAGTCCTTGTATCTTTTTTTTTCCGGTCCAAGTCCCCACATTTTCATTTCCTTTTGGTTATAGTCTCTGCCGTCAATGGAACGTTAAAAAAAAGCTTAGTTGGCAGACGGTGCTGATCTGGATAAATAATTGTTTTGTCATTTCTTTATTAATTTGTGTAACACACGTGGAAAAGTCAATGGTCCGTTTCATAAAGAGGGACCAAATCCAAAAAAAGTTCAAATTTGTTTTCTTCTTCTTCTTCCTTCTAAATTTGGCCTCGTTTTCTTCTTCTTCTTGTTTTCTTCATCTTCTACCTTCAACATTAATGGCGTTCATTTCTTCTGCAAACTCTCATCATAATCAAGCACCGGAGTGTGGTTGCAATAGAAGTATGAAAACGTTTATGTCAAATTCAATAGAAAACCCTAAAAGACGATTTTGGAAGTGTCAAAATTCAGGGCGATTGAAGATGGTGAATGAGAAGAGAAAAATGACTCTGTTGAATATTGTTTTGGTTATTTCATGGGGGATTTTTTGTGTTGAAGGATTTGGGGTTCATGGTCAAGGAGATTGAAAATGGTAAAAAAACAAAGATGAAGATTAAGCTGGAGAAGGAGAAGAGAAAAGTGAATCTGTTGAAGCTATTGTTGGTTGTTTCATGGGGGATGTTCTTTGGTTATCTGAAATGGTGAATCCAATTGTTTGTGTTGTTGTTCAGTTTTTTTTCTGTAAGTCCTTGTAACATTATCGTATTTTGGAATTGGTCCCTGTACCATATGATGAATGATGAATCCAATTGTTTGTGTCTGTGAATATTCATTTTTATTAATAAATTATAAAAATTATTTAAATATTATTAATTTATTATATATTATCTTTTCACATTCTAAAAAAATTAATCTTTTTATATTTCTTTTTTTGTTTTTTTTGAAATTTTCTTTGAATTTTGTTTTCATATTCTATATAAATTTTATTAACAATTTTTTATTTAAGCTCTTTAATATTCTATACATCACTTCAATAATTTCACTATTCAATTAACTAGTATTGACATTTCTCTATCGAATTAAGGTCTTTCTTCCTATTTCTTTATCATCAATTTTTTTATTATAATTTACAATTACAATATCTTTTTATTTGTTTGGTTAAAAATAAAATATATGAATATTATATTTCACTCTTTGGTGAAATAAAAAAAAAATGAATGTAATAAAATTTTGTTGTTAAATTAAAAGCAGATTGTGTGGATATTTTGTAATAATAATTTGTTTGTGTCATTAAAAAGAAGCTCACAATATTTTTTTTTAAATAATTAAAAAAAATATTGTTCATACATATTTATAAATATTTATGGGTATCGTAATATATGTAAATTATTCATTTAACGAATATCGATATAAATATGAGACAAATATAAATATCATATTTATTCAACAAAACCGTAAATATATATACATATATCATAATATTCATCCCTTAAATATCCATTTACATTTCTAATATTGAAACACTCAGTATTTTATAAAACAAAAATTAAATAAAATTAACAATTATTTTTTCATTAATTCCTGTGAAATGTTTTAAAGATAAAGAAAATTGAAAAAGAAATTTATAATTAAAAATAGATGGAGTATATTTATAATACTAATGATGAAATATGAATCACAATTTCCTTCTGTATTGTTGATTCTGAGAGCCCAGGTCCCAAAAACCCTAACCAAATGGTTCTTTATCAATGACTGTCTTGCTGGCTCCTTTTCTCTTTCTTGCTGTGCTAAGTGCTAAATGACAAGACAGGAAACAGTAACTTTTCTCAGTTATCGGTGGACAATACTCCTTCCGTCCTATAATGAGTGATCCATTTGAAATAAAATGGTATTCCAAAATATATGACCAATTTTAATTTTCAATACAAATTTTTCTATTTTACCCTCTAATTAATATTACTTTCATCAGTTTTAATACATCATAAGGGTACTTTAATAAAAATATCATTTTCTCTCTTCCATTTATTCATTTTTTCTTAATCTGTGTAAAAAATTTACTGGATCATTCATTGTAGGACAGAGGGAGTAACTTGAAAAAGGGTCTGTGGCTGTGGGAGTAGGGCTCAAAACCACAATATTTCTTTCATAATAATGACAATTGTACCCACCAATATCTGGTTTCGTAAAATTAAATTGGCAGCCATGCTTCGGAATGGCAAGTGAAAACGCATAAACTAAAAAAATAAGAAAAATGTTTAAATAGATAATTACTTTCATTAAATATAGATAAAATATCTTTTTTATTCCTTAATTATATATTTGAGTTTATATTAATTGTTTTTTTCTGTCATATTGATTCCTTAACTTTTAAATATATCATGTTAGTCATTTCGTTTTATTAATGATGAAAAAATTCAAAAATTAGTTGTTAAATTCGTCGTTACAATATAAAAAATACTATCATTATTGAAAGTTAAGAAATCAATTTGACACGAAAAAAAATTAAAGAACCAATCTAAACATAAGAATATAGTTAATGAACAGAAAAATGTATTTTGCCTTAAATATAGTATGTAATTTTTTTAGGTCACTTTCAATATTACATAATTTCAATTTCTTTTCAATCACAATTAATAGATGGAACCGTGATATTTTCTATAAAATTCAATATCAATCACCACTGAACAATTGACGATTGATAATTTTAAAGTTTGATTATTTAAAATTTTACTTCAATCATTGTAAATATTTTTCTATCTTATTATTTCAATTATTATAAAATTAATTTATATCAAAATCAGTCTCTATGTAGAACATTTAATAAAAATTAAAATTAAAATATTATATATATTAACTTTAATAACGTAAGAATAAAAATTAAATATTCTATAAATCACAAAAAAATAATTTTAATGAATATTAATTTTGCAAAGACTAAAAAAGAAAAATTGAAAACAAAATAAAAAATATTTTTAGAGAATAGAACTAAACTAAATAAAATTATTTATTGACTAATTAAGTAATAGAGATTAATTGGAATACACTGTCAGTGTAAAACTACTTTACACTGTCATCTAATTAGAATTAGTTATTTTGACACATATTTATGGAATTATAAATAAAAAAAATTAAATTATAAATAAATCATTTTAATAACCACTTTTTCCATGTTTTTCTCTTCTTATGTGTTAAAATAACTAATTCTAATTAGACGACAGTGTAAAGTAGTTTTACACTGACAGTATATTCCAATTAATCTCTTAAGTAATAATAGAGATATAAAATAAAGCAATACAAATATTCTTTTTCCGGAGCAAACATTTCTAGTTGAGTAATTTAAAAATTAAAGCAATAATGGATTGACCGTTCCTGAAAACAACTTAACTATGAGATTTTTTTTTATAATAACATAATTATTCAAAAAAATATACCAAAATAACAAACTTTTTAAATATTTTACCAAAGTGACATGTTTTGTAGAATAATTAACCTGATGACGCCAAACCATATGACGCCTCAATTACTTTTTTTCATCACACGCCATATGAGATGCCGCCTCTGTTGAAAGTCATTTGTCCTAATTTTTCAATTTCAGAGGAGGCGTCATATGATATGGCACCTCAGTTCAATTTTTTTTATTAATTATTATTTTAGTTAGGAAATGAAGAAATTAAATGAAAAAAAAATATAAAAAAAATGGCTAGAAAAATTAAATAACAATATTTACAATATAAAAATTTGTATAACAGATAGAAAAAAAATTCAATGACCGACCCTATCGAAACGTCCACCGGTTCCACATGTCGGTGCATTTGCGCGACGTCGATGTCTACCACGATTTTGTTGAGGTGTCTGTGAACTTTACGTGTTGACCTGTGGAAGAGGCATTTGTTTGAGACGGTTCCGTCGTATATGACAAATTTTGAAGCATCTGTCCCCAATAACCGGGGGGGTTTGCCGCCAACGACGCTTCCGTAATTCAGTTTCATGCCCATGTTTTCGTAGTTGAGACTGGGGGGTTTTGTTGGATGTGGACGGTATGGTTGGCGGAATTGGTACATTAAATCGTTTTGGAAACGATGCAATGGTTGTTGTGGGGTTTGGTAGTCAAATAGTGGGTGGATATTTTGGTGATAGGACGATTGTGTGTTCATTTGTGGGAGGCTATGGTGGGCTGGGTTGGGGTCGAAAGAGTTATCAGGGCTATAGGCAGATGTGGTGTCGGTGTCGAGAGGCTGGCAGTAGGGGTAAGGCTCTTGTTGTTGTGATTTGGTTGGTGGCATGAAAGGCTTGCGGTGTTGGAGGATTGATTCAGTAGGTATACTTGGTTGTGTGGTATAATACGGTGTTTGATGTTGGGCATGTGGCTGTGAGGAAGAAGCACGTTGGCGCGGATCAATCAGATAGGTCGGCTCAGACACAAATTGTTGTGGTGTTGTGACCGACCTAAAACTAAATCATATATTGTTGAGTTGGTCTAGCCCCTTCCACAACAGGGTCGGCTAAGATGTGTCGATGTCGATTCTTCCAATGTTGACACATCTCTTTTGCAAAGTTTTCCCAATGACCTACAACCCATTGTATATCCACTCTAAGTTGATGCCAATCTCCCAAAGATGTTGGAGCGACTAGAATATCCTGATGCATTCCGAATTGCAGTTTCAACCGATCATTTTGGTGCATCTCCATTGCAGTGAACCGAATGATCGGTGTTTTAGTTGTCCACCCTGCAACATCATCGGCGTTGGGCTGATGGTCGAGACTCTAATACGGCCTCCAGACAAACTACATGAACAAAAGATTTTATGAGAAAAACTGCGGTGTGGTAATTTATTAGACAAATTTATGGTAGTGTAAGAATAAATTACATCGTCCGGCCCAATGTGTTCTATAAGGCTGCGGTAGACGATTATTGAGTTCCTGGGATTTCGTTGGTAATTCATTCCCGGAACTGACCACCTAAAAAAATGACATAAATAAATTAGTTACAAATAAACATTTCATCAAAGTATATATGTTCGAGTTTTAAAAATAAACTTACTTGTTTGCGTAAGGGAATGTGAAGGGATTCCGGTTAACAGGAGCTAGTGTTGGCATTCTAGACCAACCCCACGCTTGAAGTAGATAGGCGCAGGCATAAAAAGTACAAGTATTTTTTTTTTAATTTTTGCACAGTGAACGCTATAGATGGGCCAGGACAATTGAACCCCAACTATAGTTGCACACTTTATTAATGTTTGATAACAATGGTAAATACATAATATTTACACTATTTCCAGTACTTTCTGGAAATAAAAAATGTCCAAATAAGATCATTATATAGCACCGAGTTTTAACTATCTTGTCATACTCGGTGGATTCCTCGTCTAATATAATAGATTAATATTGTTCTCTTAGGTATTTTAAATGGATACCTTGGCTCCTTGGTCGATCTTCACGTTGTGGCTGAGGTGTTTCGACACAAAGAGGGGCGCCCAACAAATCTTCGCAAAGTTGGTTATCAACACCAACGTTGTCGTTGACGGCCTTTCCATCGATGCGTAGGCCAAGTAACATATACACATCTTGTTGTGTGACCGTGCATTCACCAAAAGGAAGGTGAAATGTGTGGTCTCTGGCCTCCAACGTTCTAGAAAAGCTAGAATAAATTTGGGGTCAAGTGAGTATGATTTGATTTTTATCAAATCACCAAAGCCACATGCATTTAGGTATCCTTCTATAAATGGGTCGTGTGGTATGTAGTCATGCCCACGACAACGAAACCTTGATACATCCTGACCAAAAATATAAATAACCTTAGTTTTATAGAAAAATACAACTAAGTAAGGGAAGACAAAATAAATAAAGCAAAACACTTACAAACTCTGCAATATTTTCAATTGTTCCTCTGTGATCGTTGCCAATCGCGAGTAGAGGCATTTTTTAGTAATTGGTATGAGAAGATTTTGTAATTTGAGGAGAAGAGTTTGTAATGGATGAGAAGAGTTTGGGATGGATGAGAAGATTTTGTGATGTGATGAGAAGAGTTTGTAATGTGATGAACATTTATTTATAATGGTGAAATGTGATGATAGGAGTCACATGAAAATGCATGGTGAAATGTGATGAACTTTGTGTAAGGAATCATGTAAGTGTTTTCTTACAAGATTCATGGTTATTGTCATGCAGAGAATCTTGCATGCATTGCATGTGAAGCCATTTAATGTCTTTTAAGTGTAGTTGGTAATACTTTAGTGTAGTCTTGGAATTGTAGTCTTAGAAGACTATTATGGTATCCATGTGAATAAGGAAGTGTAGTCATGCAGAGATTCTTGGTAAGACATCTAAGAAGTGAATAAATATTCCGTATAGTGTGCTAAGAAATAGTGTATATGCATGATAAAGAATAGTGTATTTTTGCACCCCATGTGAGATTCTTGTCATGGAAGTGTAGTCTTGTCATGCAGAGAATCACATGATGCATGCAAGACAATGTTTTTGTTTTTTACTTTAATGTCTTGTAAGTGAAGTTGGTAAGACATGTAAGTAGTGAATAAATATTTCGTATAGTGTGCTAAAGAAAACAAGTGTGATCACATGTGATAATGAACAGTGAGCTAGAGAAGCTAAACTTCGTGTACACTTGTGATAGAAGGTAGGCATGCAAGACATCTAAGAAGTGTGATAAAGAATAGTGTATCTTTGTACCATATTTCGTATAAAGCATACAAGACATGTGATAATATTTAATAATAATAATAATAATAATAATAATAATAATAATTATTATTTACAAAAAGTATTCATAATAGTAATAAAGTCTTTGTAGTAACTTGTAAAGCATTAAAACATGGAAGTGTAGTCATGTCATGCAGAGAATCACATGAGGCATGCATTAAATCAATTGTTTTATTTTTTACTACTTTAATGTCTTGTAAGTGTAGTTGGTAAGACTTTAGTGTAGTCTTGCAAGACTATATGGTAGTTTGTAGTCATGATAAGAAGTGTGCATAAATTACAAGACATGTGAATAAATATTTCGTATCAAGCATACAAGGTTTTATATATTATTGATGAGAAAAAGTTTATAGTAAGAATAATAGCAATAATAATAAATATTACTTTAAGACATTAGTGTCTTGTTTTTTATCACTTTAAGACTTTATGTGATTTTGAAGATATAAATGAGACAAGACAATTGCATGGAATGTGATAAGAATATATAAATGAGACAAGACAATTGCATGAAAGAAGAAGTACAATGATAATTGAGACAAAACAAAAATATATTCCAACTATATGCCTATTAATACACTAGAGAGATACAATTTATTATCATATCATTTAGTAACATATTCTTCCAAACACTAAAATTTTTAAACCAATTCTTCCTAACACGAGTTAGTAACGTATTTGTTATGGCTCAAACACCACAATACATGATCAATGCATATCTCAATGGTGAGCTATTTGAATGTCCCATAACCGGTTTCAATTTTCGAAATACGGAAGTTACTAGGTTTTTAATTGACGGGAAGATCAAATTTTTTACATTTGAAAGCCCGACTAGAAAAGAAATTACAGTGTGGTCCAGTTGGCCAAATCATCTACAAGAATCCTGTGTTTTTTGGCGGGCACGATCAATGCAAATTTTTTCAGTTAAAGATTCGGGACGATGAAGATGTGCATAATATGTTTCTCAGTCATGAGTATTCTGGATTCAATGATATTGAGCTATATATTACGTTACAACAACAACTGTCTCAACTGTTGGTGTAAGCCCTAGAGGCCAATACTTTTGGTACTTGTATCAAATTATTTATTAATAATAAAAGGCATTTCTTTATTATGTTTGTTTTTCCAAAGTGATAAAGTCCCTAAGAATAGCTAGTTCGTTTAATGAAATATTAAGTGTGACTTAATTATGAGATTAAATTAAACATAAGGACATTATTCTTAAAGTATTCGTAGTCGAGCTTTAATGTGAAATGTGATAAACTTAAAGCATTAAGACTATTATGTAGATAGACTGATGATCACATCTCATGGATTATGGATAAGGAGTTATCAAGTCTTAACGTAGGTATGAATATTAGGAGTAATATTTATACTGGATTGACCCACTATGAGAGTACTACATAGAATGTTATGCAAAGTATCATAAGTTACTCTCATAGTGATAGTGGTGTATACCACCCTTTGACCTGAAACCACTATGGACCCCAGATGTAGAGTCAAGTACTTTATTACTGATCAAACATTGTTCGTAATTGGATGACTATAAAGACAGTTGATGGGTACTTCATAAAGCATGCTGAGGGATATGAGTGATCTAGATGGAATTTGCCCATCCTGCATAACAGGATAAATGTCTAATGGCCCAATATTGAACTGAACAAGGATGACAGGGTATATGCCTTGTGTTCAATATAGACATAAGGGAAAAAGGATAATTGTACACACAAGCACTATCACAAAAGGTTTTGTCAGATCACAAGACAATTTCGTGAATTGGGTAGCAGTGATGTGTTGCTAGATACTGCTCACTGTTTATTATGTTAAATGCATGATTTAATATAATTACCAGCGTCGCGAAATCCTACAGGGTCACACACATAAAGACAGTTTGATAAGAGGTAGAGTAAATAAGGCACATCGTAAGGTACGGTGTACTTAAGTAAATATGTAACACCGTAAGGTACGGTGCACTTAAGTGGAATATGGATTGTGGTAAGGTACCGCGTGCTTAAGTGATATACGGTACATCATAAGATATGGTGTGCTTGCACTTAAGTGGGTTTTTTAGCTTGCAGCCCACACAAGTGGTTCTATAAATATAACCCTTGTGTAGAAGCATAAACACTTGATGAAAATTCAGTTGTGAAACCCTAGCCATATTTTCCTTATCTCTATCTCTCACTCAAAGCCTTCAATCGTAGCAGCTTGCAATGAGACTGAAGGAAGTTGTTCGTGTGGACTGAGTAGAGGCATTGTTCATCGTACATCGCTCGTGATCATTCCTTCGATTCAAAATCAAAGGTTTCATCGCCACAAGAGGTAACCATTTTATCACTGATCATGATCTTTCGTAAGGATCGCTAAAGGGAAATTTTAATTTTCGCTGCATTTTGAATCCCAATTTCCCTTCATCAACAACTTGATTCTTCTCAAGTTTTTTACGAATCTGACGACGAACAAGCTGAAGTTGATGTCGTTGACGAAGAAGAAGAAGAAGCTGAGGTCATTGTTGATAAAATGGTAAACAACGAGGAAGACATATGCCCAACTAGTCATGTTTATTGCCCTCCTCAACACATGACAAGTCTCAACTTAGGCGAAGACGAACCATCAACAAATATTTTTTACAATCCATACATGCAAACATAAGGAGTATTAAAAGAGGGAGACCATTTTTGTACAAAAGAAGATTGTGTCTGAGCTATAAAACTATATCACATGGAGTTATCAGCAGATTATAGAGTCGATCAAATGAATCCGACTCTGTATAAGATCTATTGCCGTAACAAGGTGTGCCCGTTTAGATTAACACTATCTTTCCGGAAGAGAACCGATTCATGGAAGATATGGTCAATGGGTCCAGAGCACACTTGTATAATCACGAATCCAATGCAGGATCATCGCAAGCTCAGCTCTTAGTTGATATGCAATGAAATTCTATCAGTCATTAGCGACAACCCTTCTATGAAGGTGAGTACCATAATCGCGCATATGGTTCAAAGATACAACTATAATCCTTCGTACAGGAAAACGTGGATAGCTAGGACTAAAGCGGTTGAAGCGGTGTTCGAAAATTAGGAGGAGTCTTACAAAGAACTTCCAAAATACCTGGTGGCACTTAAACAATATACTCCAGGGACTGTTGCCATCTTGGAGACATTGTCGGCGTATACGCCAGACGGGACTTGTGTCAGTAGAAATGGCCTTTTCCACAGACTCTTCTGGGTGTTTGAACCATGTATCAAAGGATTTGCGTACTATAAACCTATCATTCAAATTGATGGAACATGGTTGTACGGGAAATATAAGGGCACATTACTCATGGTCGTGGCACAGGATGGCAACAATAACATTTTTCCAATCGCCTTCGCTCTAGTTGAAAGGGAGACTGCTGGAGGTTGGAGTTTTTTCCTAAAAAATCTCAGACAATACATGTCTCCCCAACCTAACTTATGTTTGATCTCTGATAGATACCCATCAATCGAGATTGCATACAAAAATCTTGATAACGGTTGGCAGGATCCTCCCTCAAGCCATGTGTATTGCATTATACATATCGCTCAAAATTTTATGTGGGAGATCAAGGACAAAACGCTAAGGAAGAAGGTTGTGAACGCAGGGTATGCACTAACAGAGCCTACCTTCAAACACTACCATGAGGAGAATAGACTGACAAACGCAGATGCATTGAGATGGATTGATAATACTCATTTAGAGAAATAGACAAGGGCATACGACAATGGCCAGCGATGGGGCCACATGACAGCAAACCTCGTTGAATCAATGACCTCTGTATTCAAGGGCATCCAAAACCTACCGATAACCGTTTTGGTAAGGTCAACATATTTTAGGCTCGGTGCACTTTTTGATACCAGACGTACAAAGTGGGGTTCTGTCTTGCAATCTGGGCAGTTGTTCAGTAATAGTTCAATGACATTCATGAAGGATGAAGCTGCCAAAGCCAACCCACATGTGGTCACGGTCTTTGACCGTAATAAAGGTTGGTTCAGTGTTGCAGAGTCTATTGATCACAATGAAGGGAGGCCTAGGAGATGTTACCGAGTGGAACTGGATAAGAGTTGGTGTGACTGTGGAAAGTTTCAGGCATTTTGTATGCCTTGCTCCCATGTTATAGCAGCATGTTCGAAGGCTTGGCAGGACCCAACCAACTATCTTTTTGTTCTTCACCAAGTCATTATTTTATGCAATGTCTACAACACAAGCTTTTAGGTGGTAGCAAAGGAGGATTACTGGCCTCCATACGAAGGCGAAATTGTCTGGCATAATGATTTGATGCAAAGAAAGAAAAAGGGTCGCCCTAATAGCACCCATATTCGAACAGAGATGGATGCAGCAAACAAAATGGTGAGATTATGTAGTTTGTGCCGTCAGCCGGGACACAATCATACCAAATGTCCCAATGTAGGATCAAACACATCATAGTTTCAAATGTAACCTTGTCTCTTTATAACAACAACAAATTTCATTCCATTGATAGCATACCTAAGCGATTATAATTAACAACGACATAACTTAACCAAGCATAACTTAATCTCTCAACAACAACAATTAACAACGACATAACCTAATACCAAATCGGAAAATAACAACAACATACCCAAATAAAACAACTCAACGCATCAACTTATCTAGGATATTACAACCATCAAGCTAATTTTCTTTGGTGTTAACATCATCATAAGGACACCAGCATCATTTTCCACTTTTCTCCAAGCACGGGTAACTCCATTTGGGCTTGACTCATCAACCAGCCTCTCAATTTTCCTGATCTTTTCACCTGTAGCAAATTCTCCTTCTAGCCAGCGATTCAATTCCCTATGCAAATGCTCCAAGGTCTGCGTATTCCAGAGTAAGACCTTCATCTGAGGCTTTGTTGGTGAAAAACAAACTAGTGCATTTCTTTTCATAAGTGGAAATGTTGGAAGCGGTTCCTCTGATGATGATGATGAACGCCGATTTAAGAATTCAAACATACTTGTTGTGGAGAGTTGAGGATATTGGTGATAATTGTTGTGGAGTAATAAATAAGGGCGCAGTCTTATTTATAGACACATGACATAGTGTATTTACCAATTTAAAAAAAAATATTTTAATTATAAAAAAAAAAACAAAAAATATGACTTTGAGATGGCGCCTCCTTGAAAACCTAGGGTACCATATAACACATTGTCGCCATCTCATATGACGTGTCAGTACATTGTCAAAAAAATTTTAATGCTGTCGTCAAATGAAATGGCGCTTGCATGTAGAAACTATGTTAGTTTCGTAATATTTTTGAAAAACGTGTTATTTTAGTATTTTTTTTTTTTTTGAAATACTATGTAATTTAAAAAAAAAAATTCTAACTATGACTATTGAATTTTTATATTGAATTATTACCAAATTCTTTATAATATCCGTATAATAATTCTTTGGTGAATTTAAGATTAAAGTTTAGCACGATTGAACGAGAATTTTAAATTCGTTTCATTTGTATGCATCTATTTCTAGATTACAAAGACATGAATTGTTTTTATCTCAAGCATTTATAGAGTCAACTTCTCTTTCAAAATATGAATCGTAAATCAATTTAAGTGATTAAACGATAAAAGCATGATGAGAAAAATAATTCAATACACTTACTAATGATAAGCTTTAAATCATAACACAAGGATTTTCATCCAGATCTACTCATCCTTAACATGAAAAAAATTAACTACTAAAAAATTTTGACAAATAAAAATAAGAGCACTAAGGATAAAACTTAAAGAACGAGAATCTTGAATTGCAAATTTAGTTTCCAAAGTTAAATCATCAATGTTCGAGTTCCTCATATGCTAAAACGTGTTTCTCTAACTCTCGAAATATTAGAAACCCGATTAAATGTGTGTTTTTAGCTTAAATAGTGGATCCTGGTCATGTTCCAACACACTAACGTGGAGGCCGATACATTGTGGTAATTTCTTCTCAACCTGGCAAAATTATGGTGTTTCAAATGCACTCATGCACATAGCTTTGTTGCAGGGGCAATGACTTGTTCAAAATCCTTGGGCCCAAATCTATCGAGTCTCGAGTGAATTATCGAATTTTTCGGAAGATTTATGGCGCTAGTGTTATTAGATATGATAACACCACAATTAATTCCGCAAACATTTAGTTGGTGTTTCATCTCGATAATTTGCGTGCACCAGCTACCTACAACAACGTATTCTATCTGAACTATGGATATCATTACACTTGCTTGTCTTTTTTATGCTATGAGACAAGTGATTTGCAAAGTTAGCAACATACACCTCTAATATTCTTTCGATCTAATTTTCACCGAGCAAAATCATAGTCAGAGTATCCAATTAAGACACAATTCGTCCCTTTATGGTGCCATAAACCCACCTGGTGTGTGCCAATGAGATATTGTTGGAATTAATTATACAAACATGCTCAATAACAAAGATTAAAACTATAATCTTACTTCAATGCGAAAACCATATGAGCATATATATAAACTAGGATTTATAACATGTTAATTTATCAAGGATTGAGATTAGGAATACCTGGATAATCGAATCATTGACATGACAACTTTATACTTTCCTGAAACACAAAGTAAAGAGAGACAAATGACGAGCACCTGTTGACTTGTGGTTCTTCCTCAACCGATACTCGTAATGCCTTGAATACTCTTCAGATGGGGAGAAGAGATAAATTGCTTGTGTACGGTATATTGGGGATCATAGCCTATATATAGTGTGATGGCCAATTAGGGTTCCCATTATTCCCAAATGGGGCATCCTGACATCTACTCATATTTGAGCTCATATCTAATTAATTAATTAATTACTAAATAGAAATCTAATTAGCCTTTTAAATTTATTTGACCACTTAATTAATTAAGGCTCTTAATTATGATAAATAGCTAATATAATTAAAAATATATATGCCCACATAATAATTATTGAAATATAATAATTAAATAATATTAATATTATAAAATATTCCAACAATCTCCCACTTGGGCAATATACTTTTAATAATTATATCACAATTCTTTAGGCGTGCATCCGAATGCTATTTATCTTTAGATTTCAACTTTACAATCTGGTCCACCTCATACATCAATAATGAGACCACCACGGCTGTTATCACTAACGTATAACGTGACAGAACCACGACGACCACCATATCAATGAACTTGATGACATAGATCGATATAGATTTGTAGTCCTGAGAAGTAACACAGTTTCCTCATCATGGACATCTCAAACTCATTGTGTATCTCATCAGAAAAGTTCTTGCACAAGGATTTTCTAATACCACCGAATATAATATCGTCTATAGAAATTTGAACAAGTAAAATGTTATGCTCAAACTTTTTGACAAAAAGGGTTTTATCAACTTGTCCAATCTGAAACTTGTTCTTAAGCAAAAATTTGCTAAGACGATCATACTAAGCTCTATGAGCTGGTTTCAGACTGTGTAAATCCTTTTTAACCTTGAAGAAATGATGTGGAAAAGTTAGATTGATAAAACATGGAAGGTGATCAACAAACACTTTCTCATGGATGTAACTGCTCAAGAATGCACTCTTTACATCTATTTGGAAGAGTTTAACATTAACGATGCATGAATAAGCTAAAAGCATCCTTATGGCCTCTAATCGAGCTAAATGAGCTTATATTTCATCGAAATTACCCTCATGTTGATTGTACCCTTTCACAACAAGTCTTGTTTTGTTTCTTAAACCTTTTCCATCTTTATCAAGTTAATTTGTTGCAATATATTCACCTGGTCCCAATAACTTGATTAGTTGAAACTTTGGGAACAAATTCCCAAATATCGTTTCTTTCAAATTGATTTAACTCTTCTTGCATGGCAAGAAACCAATGTTCATTGATGAGGACCTCATTAATTTCCTTTGGCTCAGAAAAGGGAAACAAAGGCTATATGATTACATACCTTGCCAAAGGAGTGTCAAGTTGTAACTCCCTTAGAATTATCTCTGATATATTCTAAATTGTTTGGTTCTTAGTGGTTTATAGATATTTAGAAAGTGTACTAAATTTTATCGAAGTAATAAAATTAAAATTGTATCCACATGGATTGTTTTATTTTAATGAAATAATTAATGTGCAATGATAATAAAATTTTGGGGGTTTCAAGGTTTGAATTGATATAACTGCGTAAATAAAATAATGGAAACTTTATCAGATTAAAGGCGATTAGACTTTGTTTCAAATCCCCTATATTTCGCTGTTGATGCTTGCATCTATTTGTCCTAAGTTGATTTATAAAAGATTACGACAGTTTAACTAAGTCATTATACCCAATTCCTTGGTGTATAACTCACTATTCTACTCTAAAGCTCCTTAATCCTTTAGACCAACTCGAAGTTAAAACATGCAATATGAACATTAAGCCTTTAAGTCACAACTTATAATTTTTTATTCATAATCAAATACTAAGTTGAACAGTTAATCTAGTTCAAAATCACAGAGTTAAGGTAAGTAATTTCTATAATTTTAGGTTTGATATATGAGCTCGCCAACACATACAAAGCAATAAACACGAGATTTAACTGAATAACAAATACTGATTAATCAAAATACACAAATAGTACAAAACTCAAACATATGACCCAACAGGTTCATCTAACAAACCTTAAGAAATGGAAATTAGTTACTCATATTAAAATAATTCATAACAATAAAAGTATGTAAAGAATACATGAATTTCTTGTAGAAATTTAGCTTTCGGTGATGAAAACCTTCGTTTCGGAGTTGCACTTTAGTCTTTGTCGTCAAAATTCTCGTGCCAAGAAAATGATCCCTCTAAAAATCAGCCTTTTCCCTTTTATAGAAGTTAAAACACGTCTAAATACGAGTCATATAGCGCCAGGACACCTTTAGATCGTGCCACGATGTTCGGTGTGACAACTGGATCGCGCCATGATCACTTTACATCGTGGTGCGATCTGTCTCTTTTTCAGCATTTCATTCCATGATATGGGCACGATTTTTCCAAGGATGCATAGTTCCCTTTCTTCATAATTTCCTAGTTTTTGCTATGCTTCTCACACGTATTTGTATTTCTTCATTTTCTTCACAAATCTAATGTAAATTAATCTAAACATGACTTAAACAACTGTAAGTGCTTTATAAAATTACATGATGATAATGTATCATCAATCGTCCTCCATTGTTTCAGTAAACTTTGATTTTTATGTTGATTTCTTTGGTTTGACTCTCTTCATTTAGACTATGGCCTCCCTCTTGATTTTGATATTTATCTTTATCTTTATCTTAATAATCTTTCGAGGATGATTTCAAGGATACCTGCATTGTCAACAACACCTACCTCTACAGACAAGGGGTTAGACTTATCAAAGGTAACACGAACTGATTCTTTTATCGCCAGGGTTCTTTTATTAAAAAACCTAAAAGCTTTACTAGAAGTGGAATATCCTAGAAATATGCCTTCATGAACTTTAGCATCAAATTTCCTAAAGATTATCCTTCAAATTATTAAGGAAAAAATGTAACGTCCCGATTTGTTTAATTGTATTTATTTATTTCATTTATGTGAATTTTGTGAAATGTGTGAATTTATTGTATTTTACCTGCTAATTGAGTTAATTAGTTAATTTCCCTGATAGGTAAAATATTTGTAATTAATTATAATTTCTTTTCAACTTTTATTTCCCGAAATATATTTCATCACTGTTTATGTTTTATCGCGGTTTGAGAGCGTTTGCGAGATATTTGAGTTGAGGGGTAAAATAGTCATTTTGAGGGGTTAGATATTTTAGAAAAATTGGATATTTTTACATAAGTGGAAATAGAGGGGAAAGAAAAATAGAAAAGAAGAGAAAGAGAAAGGAAGGGAAAGAAGAGGAGAGAAAAGAGAGGAAAAGAGGAAAATCGAAGAAAACTCCGTTTCAATCACGACTAATCGGGTAAGGGTGAGAAGTTTCGATTATATCTTGCTTGTATATGTATATGTATGTATTTGTTTGAAATTTGGTTGAATTGAATAGAGAACTACAACAATTAATATGTTGAGATTGTGAGAATTGGATACAACTTTTGTGTCGGAAATCATGATTTAAGATTCCTAATTGTTGAAACCTGATAGATATAGGTTGTTGTGCATTCAATTGGTAGTTTGCTGATGTTTAGATGAGATTTGGAGAGGAATTTGGTGATTTTTCGTAGCAGAAATTATGTAGGAAAAATTCGGGGTTTCGCTGCCCATACGCGTAATGGGCAAGGCAATTCGCATATTGGGTAGGGCAATACACGTATGGCAAGGGCGAATGAGGGCATTACGCGTATAGAAACCCATTTTACACGGCCCTCTGCTAAAATGCGTAACGGTACGCGTAAGGGGCAAGGCATTACGCGTAACGAGGGAGGTAATACGCGTACTGGGTTTTTAGTGGAATTTTTGGAGAGAAATCAGTCTCTGCTTATACGCGTAGCACTTTGGGCAATACGCGTATGGATGGGCGAGCGAGCTGGGCAATACGCGTATGACCAGCGAGGGTGCAGAATTTTTCCGTTTCGCGATTTCTTTCCCGATTTCACGTCCGATGCGGTTCCTTTTGATCCGTAACTCGGATCGAGACGTTCTTGGTACCGATGGAAAACTAATGAGATGTTATTTCTTATAAAAATGGTTTTTAAATTGGTGGCCGATTTAATTGTGTCGAGAATTTGGAAATGTGTCGTTTTGTTGACTTTTATCGTCGTAATTGTGTGCGATTGATGTGTTATCATGCGATATTTTTTTGGATATATAACGTATGGCTTGTGTGCTGTTATATGATGTGAATGCATGTGATGAAATGTTGTGATGATGGTTTGTGGCCTAAGGGCAAGTAAATGCATTGTGTTGTGTTTGATTGTATATGCATGATTATGGATGTTAGAATGGTTCACATGGTTGTATATGTGTATGCATTTGATTGTCATGAGTCATTATATGCCAAGCATCATGATATGCATTCTTGTGATGTCGTGTGCCCTTGTGGGGTGTGAGCGACGAAATGATTCCAGAGGGAATCTGCTGTAACGGTCGTGAGCCTTATACAAAGAGGACCTAAAGCGGCGTTATAGACGATCGTGAGCCTTATACAAAGAGGACCTAAAGCGATCGGATCGTGAGCCTTATACAAAGAGGACCTAAAGCGATCCATAAACGTCGTGAGCCTTATACAAAGAGGACCTAAAGCGACGGGGAACATCGTTTGCCCGACGAGGAGTTACACTAAGTAACAAGCGATGATTCCAATAATTCCTGAGTGAATTAATGATGAGAATTATGGATGGATGGTACCGCATTTGCATAGAGTCGTTGTGTCGGTCTCTATGCATTTGCATAAATCATGAATGGATTGATTATGTGTGGAAAATCATGAATGGATGGATTATGTGTGGAAAATCATGAATGGATTGATTATGTATGGAAAATTGTGAATTGATTGATTATGTGTTGAGCTCGTGATATCATTGGTGAATTGATATGCATTTGTGATAAATGTATTGGTTATGGATGATATGTTTTATGTATAGACATATGCCATGTTTTGTGGGGATGTTGCACATCACAATGATTGTATTACTTATCTATGATATGCTATATATGAATATATGTGATGTGGTGGTGTGTTTCCATATGTCATAACTTTGGTATGCATTATGTGTGAATATGTTATTATGTTGGATTATTAGAAATATGTTATGTGTTTGTGGCATGCTATATGTATTAGTATGTGATGCTTGTGGTGAGAATAATTATGCATGTGAATTTATATGTGTTTGCATATTATTATGCAATCTTGATTTAGTTGTTATTTCTCACCCTTCTGCTGTGGTTTGTTGCTCTATGAGGAAATTGCAGATTAGTAGTCTTGGAGGCTTTTGTTAAGATTAGTCCTCCATCCTTTTGTCGGTCTGTCTACTCTGATACGTAACACGGGAGTCGGGGAGCGTTATTGTTATATATGTATACATTTGTTGGATCTATTTTGTATTAACTTTGTATTAATATTTTGATGTTATAAAATCATTTATTTTGTAAAACAAGTCAGTTATGGATCTTTCCGCTTTATTCCATAATTGAACTTTCCTTTTGTTGGAAAAAGCTTCCTGAATTGTATTTATTCCATTTTGTGTTATGTATCAAATTTATGAGCAGGGATTGTGTTTTCTTTCTTTAAATGTGGCATCCTTGTTTCCGTCTAAGAATAATAAATTTTTATTTACTCTGATTTATTTATGTATTATTTATTCGCGATGGGAATTGGGGTGTTACATTAGTGGTATCAGAGCAGGTCGGTCTGTCCGACCAAGTTGTTGAGTCAGTTGGTGTGACAGTTGAATACTGTCGATGTTGTTTGTTCCTTAGTATGTGATATGTGTGTGAAACACTGTCAGTACTTTCTGGTTTTCTAATCCTTTGTTTGCAGGATTTAGAATGAGATAAGTGGGGGAGAAGCTTGTGCTTCTCCAAGTTGCTTCGGTTGTGGAGTGTTGGTGGTAAGATTGTAAGTGTTGTTTGGACAGTGTCGTTCCCGGTTCCGGAGGGAATGCGGAGGTAAGGTTTATGTAAACCAAGGATTTGTGCCTTAGGTAGTTTTGTGCACAAGAGGTAAGAAATGCTATTATAGTTTGGTAAAGAAGGTTTATGCCCCATCATGATTGTCGGATGTCTATTGACAAATTGAGGAACTGATCACCTTTAATCTCTTGTTGATAGTAGACGGAATTATGTTGGTTGGAATAGACGTGTCTTTCCGGCTTTGATAGTGTGTGCAAAGAATTGTTTGGAATTAAGAAAATGGTTACAGATTATTTTGGTGATTCGATGAAGATTCTAATATCAGAAGATGAGATGGATTCGAGGTTTTTGTATGTTGGTCAAATTGGAATGTCTCTGGGGGAGACTGATTGGGTATTATTAATGGTTGTTTCTCAGAGAGTAGAGTGTGAACTCAAATTTGACGAAGGTGAGGATTTGAGGTTTGGATCTGCTAAGTAAGTAGAAGAACTTTTAGGAAGTGAAACTCAGATGTTTGTCATGTTTGTGATGATAGTGTTCGGGAAATTGGCAGGAAAGCCAGAGTGATGGGCCGTCAGTTGTGCATGGTTTTCAGATGGGTTTTTGGATGAAACATTAGTGTGTTAACTTGAAGAGGTCCAACATGGTTGGTAAAGAAAAGGATGATAGCATGAGGTTGCGTGTTAATCAGTGAGTAGTATGGAAACTTGTGGTTGTGTTCTGGATAGCTTGAGTTTTGAATTGTGACGAATTGCGAATGATTTGAAGTTCCTTGATGGTATTACTTTTGTTATGGGTTGAGATCTCGTGTCAGCAGAAACCTTGAGTAAGTTGGAACCCTGTAAGAAGAATTGATATGGAATGTGGTAACCAGAGATTGTTAAGCTATTTTGGATAAATTGTTTCGAGCTCAGAAGGAATTTTGAAGGTTGTATATGTTATGGTTGTGGAGTATATGAATCGTATCTCCCAGACTTGTTTAGATAAGTTTATAGTGAAGTTTATTGGATGATATTCTGATTTATTTTAAATCAAAGGATGAGTATGTAGAGTATTTGAGGATTGAGTTACAAGGGTTGAAAGAGACGGAGCTTTCTGCTAAATTATCGAGTGAGAATTTTGATTGCAAGAGGTTAGTTTTCGGGGATATGCTATTTCAGATGAGAGTATGGTTAAGGATCCATCAAAAATAGATGCAGTTCTACATTGAGAGACTCCAAAGTCGGTTAAGGAGATTAGAAACTTTTGGGCTTAGTTGGATGTTACTGCAGGTTATGGAGGATTTTGCGAAGTTAGTGCTTCTGTTATCTCAGTTGACTTGCAAAAGGTAAGTCGTTTGTTTGGGAATGTTCGTTGTAAGGAAAGTTTCAGAGAGCTGAGGTGGAAGTTGTCTATAGCTCCAGTTTTGATTCTGTGTGATCCTAATAAACCGTTTGTGAGGTATTGTGATGTGTCTTTGATAAGCTTAGTCAGTGTGTTAATGCAAGAGGGTAAAGTCGTAGCTTATGCTTTACGACAATTGAGGATTCATAAGAGGATCTATACTATTCAGGATTTGGAATTGCCTACGGTTACTTTTGTGTTGAGAATCTGGAGGTATTATTTTGATGGTTTTGAGTTCGAAGTGTTTAGTAATCACAAGAATATTGAGTACCTATTTGGTCGGAAGGAATAGAGTATGAGACAACGAGGATGGTTGGAATTCCTGATGAGTTATGACTTTAGCTGGAATTATCCTATTGGTGAGGTTAGTGTCGTGCCTGATGAGTTAAGTTGAAAGTTTTTACATATGTCTGCTTTGATGGTTAAAGAGTGGGAACTTTTGGAAGAATTTAGAGATTTGAGTTTGGTGTGCAAATTGACATCTGATAGCGTGAGGCTTGGTATGTTAAAGGTCACTAATGATTTTCTCTTGACCGTTAGCAGGAAACAGAGGCTGGAGGTGAAATTTGTTGATTTGATGACGGTTGGAGATAAAGGTGTGAATGGTGACTTTAAATTGGATGATCAGGGTGTTTTGAGATTCCGTGGTAGAATTTGTATTCCTAATGGTTCGGAATTGAAAATGATGATTTTAGAGGAAGGACACCGGAGTAGTTTGAGTATACATCCGGGAGTTAATAAAATGTATCAAGATTTGAAGAAGACCTTTTGATGGTCAGAGGATTAGAATTATTTGAGCAGTCAGAGACTTGTGTCTGGTGTGTGAGATAACTCAGTGGAATGTAAGGTTGGGTCTTTTAGAAATGAACTATGCTTTTTCTGGTGAATATTAAGGAGAGTCAGAAGTTGGATACAAAATTGGTGGATTTGATAGTTTCGGGTAATCAGAGTGCGCATCGAAAGGGTGAGGTGGCACATTTCCTATATGCATGTGTGACTTGTAAGTGTTCATAGGTTGAACTTTGGAAACATGTAGGAATGATGAGACCATTGCACGTTTCAGAATGGAAATGTTAGGTGAAAGGTTTAAATATTATTCATGGGCTACTATGTAGATGGATGTTTTGGTTATATGTTCGATTGAGGAATCGTAGCATTGTTGTAATAATGTTGTGTGACAAGGATGTTGGTATTGTGATTATGTAGAGGTTGTTGAGACGTTGTTGTGTCGTGGGACTTTAGGTTCTTGTCTTTGTTGTTGCCTCGTTTCCATGGTGTTGGTTCGAGTGCGTGTGGTTAATCCCTATGTGGGAGATTAGGGGAGTGTTACCTGGGTGTTGGTAACATGGGTTTCTTTGAGTCGTGAGTTAGTCGTCAAGTGCATTGTATGTGCTTTGCATCTTGTCGTTGTTGTTGTTGTCGTCGTTGTTGTAACTGCTGTTAGCAAGGTGGGTTGTCAGTTTGTGTTATTCGTGGTGTGCCTAGTGTTGGCATGTTAGTTGGTTAGTTGGATGCGAGAGTCGTATCCGGAGTTGTTCGTCTCAATTATATTTTCGAGGACAAAAATGTCTAAGTGGGGGAGAGTTGTAACGCCCCGATTTGTTTAATTGTATTTATTTATTTCATTTATGTGAATTTTGTGAAATGTGTGAATTTATTGTATTTTACCTGCTAATTGAGTTAATTGGTTAATTTCCCTGATAGGTAAAATATTTGCAATAAATTATAATTTCTTTTCAACTTTTATTTCCCGAAATATATTTCATCGCTATTTATGTTTTATCGCGGTTTGAGAGCGTTCGCGATATATTTGAGCTGAGGGGTAAAATGGTCATTTTGAGGGGTTAGATATTTTAGAAAAATTGGATATTTTTACATAAGTGGAAATAGAGGGGAAAGAAAAAGAGAAAAGAAGAGAAAGAGAAAAGAAGGGAAAGAAGAGGAGAGAAAAGAGAGGAAAAGAGGAAAATCGAAGAAAACTCCGTTTCAATCACGACTAATCGAGTAAGGGTGAGAAGTTTCGATTATATCTTGCTTGTATATGTATATGTATGTATTTGATTGAAATTTGGTTGAATTGAATAGAGAACTACAACAATTAATATGTTGAGATTGTGAGAATTGGATACAACTTTTGTGTCGGAAATCATGATTTAAGGTTCCTAATTGTTGAAACCTGATAGATATAGGTTATTGTGCATTCAATTGGTAGTTTGCTGATGTTTAGATGAGATTTGGAGAGGAATTTTGATAGATATAGGTTGTTGTGCATTCAATTGGTAGTTTGCATTCAATTTATGCAGTCAACTGTGCCCAAAATCAAGTTTGACTTTTTGGAATTTTTCACAAATATGGTTTCCCTGAGTAAAAAACAATGTCCATGTATGATTTTGATAATTATTCATCAAGAAAAATCAAGAAAAGTGAGGTAACTTGCAAAAGGGACAACCTTAGAAAACTTAAAATTTTTCAAGTTATGGAACAAAAGTGGTTTTTACCCAACTTTGCAAGGTCATAACTCCTAAACCCTAAGGCCTTTTTCTTCCATTCAAAGCTCAAATGAAAGTCCTCATTACATACTTCAAAAGTGTCAACTACAAAAGATTCCAAATCCTCATGGATTTTGAGTTATGGATTGATCAAAATCACAAAAAGTGAAAATGACCACTTTTTCCAACACTTAGTGAAATTTTCAAAAAGTCAGAATCTGTTTCATTTTTTACCAACTTTGAGGTCAATTTTCATCATGATCCAAGTTCAACTAGGTCCATTTGTGAACATCAAAGTTAAAGTATGTCATGAAAGCTTTCCAAAGAATATAAGAACTCCCATTGATTCAACTTAGTCAAGGAGTTATGAACTTCACAACATGCCTTGCTCAAACTGGTTTTCAAGGCAAATTTGGTGCATTTCTTGTGCCACACGATTTCCATTTTCAAATTTTGTCATCTTGCAAGCTTTGTCTCTTCCAAGATCAGAAGGAATCTTAATGACTCACTTGATATTTTCAAGCTTGGACCCTAAGTCAAGGAATCTCATCATTTGGCATGTGATCATTCAAGTTTCCATTCCAAAAACTCCAACTTTGTCATTTTGAATTGATGTGGTACATGGAGCTGTCATGAACCAAGCCTATCAGTCCAATTGAGTCAAGTTTTTTACAAAGATCAGAAGGCCTATAGCTATAAATATCAGCTCTAGTCAATGGCCAAGTGAAGACTTGGTACCTTGGCATTTAAGGAAGTGATACATGGGCATATCCATTGGATAATAGAGTGATCCCTCATCCAACACTATTCCTTCAAAAATCAAAATCCTCTCCTATAAATAGAGGTCATTTATGATGTTTCAAACCACACCAAAACAATACCAAAGCCTTGTTTTCTCACTCTCCCTCTCTTACTTCAATTTCAAGTCACATTGAAGCAATTTGGGAATTCTTGAAACCAGAGCAAAAACCACTCAAACAACCATCCTAAAACATCATAAATCATCCATTGGAGGTGTTCCAACCTTCATCCACATTGCACAACCTCAAAATCAGAAAGTCAACCTCCAAAACCTCAAATTTTGACTTTTCTGCATTTTACAAGCCATGTCTTGATTCAGTCACTTTCAAAACCAAACAAAGCTACAAACACACTCCAAATATCATCCTCAAACTGTCCCAACAGGTTTCCCTCAACTGTAACACCATTTGAGTGAGTTACCATTTTGGTCAATTTTTCCACTTTTGTAAGAAAGAGCCAATTCTTATTCCTGAGGTTTCCAGTTGGTTTTGATCATCCTAAAAGCTTCTAAGGGATCAATCAAGAGTGTTTAAAGGATTGGATTACTTCTGGCACAAGGATCTTGACAGTTAGCACAAGGAGCTTCAAGAGGTAAGTACATCACAACTTGAACTCTTAAAATATGCATTTCTTTGATGTCCATTGATCATAAACATGTCATATATATCCAATGTGTTGTGTTTGAACCAATTTAGCATGCTATTGTTGCTTGTATGATAGGATAGCATACAACTTGCAAATCTTGGCCTATTTTGTAACCACTATCGGATTTTAAAATGTAGGCATCTTTAGAAAAATCTAAGACCACCATTGGATTCCTCATGAAATTCTAGGCAGGATCCATCTAAATTTCATCAAATTCCATGGAGAATTGAGGAAGTTATGACCTTCTTGCAAATAAACCAAAATCTGGTTTTTGCCTTGGCCAGGCCTAGAATTTAGGCCCCCATATATGTTTATGGGGTGGTTTTGATACACGGATGTATCACCACCCCAGTGGTAAGGGCGCGCTTTGTTTTGGTTGGAGGTCATGGGTTCAAGACCCACCCAGACCATTTTACCATTTTCTCCCTTTTTGCTATTTTTTTTCATATTTTTATGGTTTTTTATTAATTAACTCCAAAATTAATTTCTCTCTCAATTTTATTTATTTTTTATTGGTTCTTTTTTTGAAAATCCACAAAAAGGTTAAAATATTTTATTCTACAAAAATTTCACAAAAATATTATTTATTTCGTATATTTGGTATTTTTGTAAAGAATTATATTTTTATTTGTTATTAGGCATTTAAAAATATTTCTTTCTCTTGATTTTTCAAATTCAAATGATTTTCAAATCATTCTATGAATGAAACATGATTTTTCAAACATTAATCCAAGATCACAACTTGTTTTTCACACATGTTTGATAATTTTGATAATTTTAATTGAATTTTATTCAATTAAAATACATTTTTTAAAAATCAAATTAGGGTTTTTGATTATTTTCACCCTTACAAATCTTTTTCAAAACAATTTTGGGCCTCTAATAGAGTGTAAGACACATCCCTTGTAAAAAAAACCTTTTTGGGCCTCAGTCATTGTATAAGTCCCTACGCGATTTTCAAAAACAACGGTGCGATCACTGTTAATCATATGGGCCTCTCCCTGAGTTGTAAGCCCCATTCTCTTTTCTTTTTAATACTCTTGGGCCTCTATTAGAGTGTAAGACCTAACCCCCCTTTGTACAAAAATAATCTGGGCCTCAGTCATTGTATAAGTCCCGATACAATTTTCAAAATAGCGGTGCGATTACTGTTTTTCATCTGGGCATATCCTTGAGTATAAGCCCCAAATTTCCTTTTAAAATAACTTTCTTTGTTTGATTTAGATTCAAATTCAAAGTGTTATTAAAACTTTCTTCAATTTCTTGAATAACTAACCATACAGCTATGTTTATAATGCTGGAAGCTTGCTCACCTGTAAGTCCTACTACACTCTTCAACATAATTGTCTATATATTTCAGCTGTATATACTTGTATATATATCTGCTTAGAGTTTTCCCCGGCAACTAGGTCTAGGTTTAGATCAAACTAGTGGTTACTCTTTTAACATAGTCAAAACTAGTCTCCCCCATAGGAAATTTCAGATTCAGTCTTGCCTCCTCTTGGGCTTATACAATATGGAACAGAGAAAGACATTATTCCCGGTGAAACTTTTCTCAAGACTGTCACTACTAGAAATATCTGTACAAGAAATTCATTTCCCCAGAGAGGATT
This sequence comes from Lathyrus tuberosus, assembly GCA_022829125.1. NCBI lineage: Eukaryota > Viridiplantae > Streptophyta > Magnoliopsida > Fabales > Fabaceae > Lathyrus > Lathyrus tuberosus. The sequence continues at coordinate 17,735,215 of JALAZF010000005.1, read as the reverse complement.
ATTCCGGTGAAACCTCTCTTGAATTTCTTCAAACCTTAGAACTGTTCACTAAAGAAAGGATTATTCCCGGTGAAACCTTTCTTGAAATTCTCCCAGGCTTGAACCCACAGGCTTCCTAAAAGAATCCCCAGCCTCCTCTTGGGCTTTGTACAAGGACCCTCAGGCTTCTTAGAAGTTCTCAGCCTCCTCTTGGGCTTAGTACAAGGACCTGAAGACCTCCTACAGGTATAGGACATAACCTAGTCATTTTTTGCTAGTTCAATCCTCTAGTGAGTCAGAATTCCAAAACATTATACCAGTTTAGGGTTGTTTCTCATCCCTTAAAAACATTAGCCTCCTCTTGGGCTTCATACAAAGATCATTCTCCAGTTAAGAGAAAACCTTTTCATACAAGTTAGACTTGGACAGTCTCAACCTCCTCTTGGGCTTCATACAAAGATCATTCTCCAGTAAAGAGTCAACCTCTTTATACCAGTAGACTTGGAAAGTCTCATCCCCTCTTAGACCTCAAAGAAACCCTCAAGTTTCCTAAAACACACAGGAAAGACCCTGATCATTTCATCAATTCATCAGCAGAGTTTAAACTTTTCATCCTAAGTTCCCCAGCCAGGGTCAACTTACCATCAATACAACACTAACATAATTAGAACCTCATGGTCTCTGATATTTCAACTCTTCTATAATCCTCAGCAAGAGTTGATTCCCCACTTTGGACCTATCTCTGGATGTCAATAATCCTCAGCAGAAGCTAGCCTCCTCTTAGTCTTTATATAAGAAATTCCCCAGCCTCCTCTTAGGCTTTGTATAATGATTTTTCCTCAGCTGAGTTGGCCTCAATCTCAGGCTTTATACAAAACAAATCATATTCTCCTGCTGAGTCAATTAACCCTTTTAGCCTCAATCTTGGGCTTTGTACAAGATAGATAAAACCTCTCCCCAGTGGAGTCAATAACTTTTTAGCCTCAATCTTGGGCTTTGTTCAAGACAGATAAAACCTCTCCCTAGTGGAGTCAATAACTTCTTAGCCTCAATCTTGGGCTTTGTACAAGACAGATAAAAACTCTCCCCGAAAGAGTCAATTCACAACCTCCTCTTAGGCTTTGTATAATGATCTCCCCAAAAGAGTCAGTCTCTTTTAAGCCTCAATCTTGGGCTTTGTACAAGACAGATAAAACTCCCTAGTAGGGTCAACCTTTTAGCTTCAACCTTGGGCTTTGATCAAGGCACACACAAAAAACCAACATCCCCTCAGAGGAAATTAACATTTCTCTGTGTAGGAAGACATTTCTCTATACATCACACATATCCAAACAAACAAATCAAACAAACCCTAATCCCAGATAACTGTTGTAAGTGGCACACTTATTGATTCAAAAATCCAAGTTGTGATCCCTCTTTTATCCTGGTAAACTTCCTCTTTCATCTAACTGCTGTAAGTGGTAAGCCTCTGGATTATTTACATCCAAGCCCATGTCCCTCTCTTAGCATGAAAGACTCCTAAGGAAAAATGGCATTGCTCAACACTGAGTTAAAGTTTCCTCCTTCAGGACATCTCTCTTGTAAAGGAAATTATGACATTGCTGGATTCTCATATCCCACTTAAAGTAATTCCCCTTTATAACCAAATACCCCAACAGCTGTGATGAACATGTGAGATATCTCCCTTTAGAGATGACAAATTCTCTCTCAGTCAAACCTTTAGCTTCAATCTTGGGCTTTGAACAAGACACAAATACTCATCTAGCTTCAATCTTGGGCTTTAAACAAGACAACAAACATCTTTTTCCTCCCATAGAATAGGAGGAACTACGATTTCTCTGATTTCCCTGTTATCTTTACGGGAATACTTAGGCATAAGATTGCGAAATCTTAGCGAGCACACCAATCAAAAACCTGGGTCCAGTACCTTACCAAAAACATCGAAAAACCCGAAAACAACAAAAACACTCTCTCAACATTCTCAAAGGAAGAGACTTTCCCAATTTACAGATGAACACCAATAAGTAGATAACAGTAGAGTTTGCTAAACGATCTATGGATAACCATATATACACTGGGTAATTAACAACTTCCCTTTGTATAACCTGACCCTGGACCCCCCAATCTTTTAGCATTTGTTAAAGAAAACATTTGCGTGCAAGGTTAGTTTTAGATAGCTTCCCTTTCCTTTCTAACTTCATAGGATAAATAAGAAATCAGAAAGTAGCACCCAATTCCAACCAAATTGCGGTAAGGTGGTCGCGTCACCGACAAAAACCGTAAGCTACACTTAGACACAATGTAGGCAACAAGTTCCTAGACCAGAACTTAAGAATCCTCCTCCAAGGATAACCAACCCAGATAATGTCCTAACACCAGTTAGAACATCCTTCACACATCATAGACACCACACACCATGTTTCTTGATAGGCTCCACCACTGGACTTACTATCTGCATAGTAATCCAACTGAAGATCTTCAAACAACACTGCACCACCAGCTTGATTGACAAGAAATCCAGAAGCCCAGAGAGAAATAAACTCTCATCCACCAAAAGAAGGCATACTTCCATCCTCAACCTAGAACTTCTACCACAAGCTCCAAGAGAAGCAGAACCTCCTTACATTCTCAACCAACTACCCTTCTGCCCAAGAGTAATTAGTTCCAAGCACCCTGCTTGAATGCACACTATGAAACCAACCAAATGCCACCTTTTGATTGATCTCACTCTTCTTCAGAACTCCCACAAGATACACTGATCCACCAATGAAATCTGATCTTCAAGTTACATGAACTACTTGCTCCATAGCAAGACATCTTGGATCCACCAAGCCTCTAGACATGTAACATCTTCTCAATCCACAACTCCCGCAAACTGCATGAGATAGACCTTTTTGAAGCATCCACAACTTCCATTCTCCTGTAGATCACTTCATCTTAAGCTGATGTGTCACATCACCAGCTGAGACTCTGATGTTAAGCTAGATGTTAGAACATTCTGATACGCCATCCAATTACTGAATTCAGCTCCTCCTTCTGCCATTTATAAGAACCTCCTCCCTTTTACAGAACAAGAGTTCCATGCCCTCATAGACTTGATTCAACAACCAAGTTTGAATAGGCAACCTCCATCTTGCTTATCACAGATATTCCCTTCAAGCTCACACCTTGATGAATAACTGCTTTGAAACTCCAAAGACTTCACACCTTCCATGTCTGAATCTTCAGAAGATAAGTAGTCATAGACTACACCATAGCCATACCAAAGAATGCCTATTTCCTTAGTAGATGAGTATGTAGAAAGTCAGAGATAACTGCCACTTAACCTTGACCTTCAAAGTGAGCAAGATCCCATGCTCCTCAGTACCCATATCAGAAATAAACTAATCCAAGCTGTGCCACCACCAGATGCTTCTAGTAACCACTTGAACACACCTGCTGCACTCCAATACTCTTAGATCAGAAATAAACTGATCCAAGAACTAACCATTAAGATTATGATGTCTTCATCTTCATCTTCAACAGCACCAAAGTCCAGACCAGTTTCTTGCCAGGAAACTCTCCAGAGATCACATGCTTCTGTCACACCAGACTAAAGCCGATTCTTAGGTCAACACCCAAGACCAAAACAGGTGCTAAAGTGTATGCAGTACCCCTCCCATGATTCTACACAAACTCTGATGATCAGATGTTCCAACATCTTGTTGAACATCAGCAATCTTGACTTTCAAGGATAATCAATTAAATACTTGTGAGTTCCACAAATAGTAATTGATCTTAAATCCTTGTCCAATAACCCTTATTCACTGTTGTAGATAAGCTCCACCAGATCACTTCATGAACACTTATCAAGCATTCAATCTTTTGCAAGTGTCTTCTTTGACAAACAGTGTTGAGATACCAAGGCTGCCACACTTGACTAGAGTAACTAAGCTTTTCTCTGAACGAACCTTATTTACCTCAACGATTCTAAGAACTCCAATCAGATTGAATCCACTATTAGGGTTAAGAGAGATGAATCCTTCCTTGCTGTTTTGGATAGTGAAAATAAATCACTTCCACTTTCTTCAGGTTGTGTTTCATAGAAACACATTCTAGTCAGAAGAATAACTAGAAGACTCCAGATGCACGACTGAGACGTCTTTGTGAGTGGACTTGAGAGAATTCTAACGTATCGTTGACACCCTAGCCTATCAATAGTTTATCAAACTCCCAGAGCAAGAACTTGATAAATCTAAACTCAACTCCTCTCCTCTTCAAATGACTTCAAACTGTACCATAGAACCAAGCTTCCAAGTACCAAGTCACCATAACAGACATCTTCCAACAACTCCCTTCATTCCATCGCTCCCGACTTTGGAATAAACGAATGCAGATATCTTCACATATAGAGGCCGACGATTGAGACCTTCCACCATCTGTCTTCAGTAACAACTCCAAAATCCCATAATTCTAGAGCTCTTCCATCAGAAACATATGCAGCGGAACCACCAAGGAACAAATCCTGCTTGCCCAAATAAGATGTCAGAACATCTTATAAGACACCTCAATAAGAGAACTAGCCACTTCTCTTGCAGTTGTTGTAGAACCTCCTCAGTAACATAAATAACCTCTGGGTTGTTACCTTCGATCCAGAACATCTATCCCATCCATTAATACCCTTTATTATGTCTGAGTTGATTGATATGATCTTCAAACTCCTCCTTGTTTAAACACCAGAAAGTATCTCCCAAGGATCTCATCCAGAAACAGACATGATGCCTGCTCTGATACCAATTGAAATTCTGGCAATGCAGATAACAGATGTCCTAACACGTGTCAAGACATTGTTCTGCATAAACATTTAAACGCAGAGGCATAACAGCAGTCCAAATATCTTGAATATCAGGGCTGCAGAAACACAGATGTTACGACATCTGTTCCAACATATTTATCATGAACCCTAACAGAAAAGTAAATCTGCAGAATGATAAAGAACACAGTAATTGTTAACCCAGTTCGGTGCAATTCACCTACATCTAGGGGATACCAATCCAGGAAGAAGACTCCACTATCTGTAGAATTGTTACAAAGCTAAACTCCCCCGTTTACAACTTTATATCCTAATCTCTACCCAATGAAGAATTTATCAAAGAATAACCTCTTTGATACGAGATACTCCACTCACTTCCCTTAACCACAACCCGTGATATCTACATCATCCCTATCAATACAGAATTCTGCCAAGCTTTTTTGACAAACAAGCTAACTCGGATTTGCTTAAAAGCTTCATCCAAGAACAATATACAATCCAATACCTCAAGGCTTATGGATCTGTGCAACACCTATATCTGCCACAATGCATCAACTGATACAAAGGGAGACTTACAACCTAGAGAGTCAACGAATCTCAAAACCCTAAACCCTTATTTTTACACAAGAGAACTAGGTTACAAAAGGCATATAAAATCCTAGGTCTAAGTCTTCTTTTATAGGCTTCAGTTTCCCTGGGCTTTCTATCTTTGGTCCTTGATCCACTCCTTCGGATTGCTCCTTGAATCTTGCAACAGATATAAAACAGATTTAAATTAATCTGTTATAACAGTCCAGATGTCGAGTCCTTATGCTGTGACATCTCCTTTGACATCTTTGTGTTTGGCAGATTCTTCATATTTATTTTTAGCAAAATTTAGTCAAACATCAGGAGCTTTCACAATGGAAGAAATGTGAAAAGTGATTTTGATGTTGGAGGTGTTACAGGTCAGGTTTAATGATTTGTATGAGTTCTATGATGTATTTGGAAAGTGTTTGGAATGTTTGAATGAAAGGGAAATGCAAGAACAGTGAGATTCGAAGCTTTGATCTCTTGGTCAACAGAGGTGGCTTATGAAGGTTGACTTCTGGTTTGGGATAGAATGAGGGGTTTTCGTTAGTTTTAGCAAGTCATGTGAGGCCTTTGTGATGTATTTAAGTGAAAAGAATGAGGGTTTAGTGACTGTAACAAGTTTTTGGCAATTTTGGTTTTGCTGCAAAAATGAAGAACACTCAAGGAGTTTCAAATGTTCTTGCTTTGTATGCTAAAGTCTTGGAGGCTTTTTGTTGTGTGTTTGGCATCTGATATTATGCTCTTTTTATAGTGAAATGGCTTAGCAAAGATGTAATGGTTATTGTCATTGTTTGATGGATCTTGATCAAAAGCCATAAAGTTGGACAGTCAAGTACAAAAGTGCCTTTTACTTTCTAGCTCCTAAGTTGACATTGCTTCACAAGTTTTCACAAGTTATACAAGTTGTTTCTGGTACAGATCAAGCTTCCTTGATTTGAGGAAAGTGGTTTGTGATCAAAAATCGCCTTTTCATGTCATGTCCAAAATGGTTCAAGTTGGCATGTTGCACCAAGCTTTTCCATGGTGAAAGAAGATCAAATGTGGCAGATTTTGGTACCAATGTTTCCATTGAATGTTTGAGGAAGAAGTTACACCCTTGAAAAGTAGGCCATTTGGCCATGAGAATTTGTACTTAGAAAATTTCCAAAACCCTAATTTCCTCAATTCTTGATATTTGAATGATTTCTTTGGTTAATCATGATAAAATCCAATAATCCACCATATTTTCATGGTCCTTAACTTGTGGAGTCCATGTTTGACCAAAACTCCCAAAAGTCTAACTTTGACTTTGATCAACAATTAACTTTTCTCAGTTGAACTAGAATTCTTCAATTACAATGAATCAAGCTTCTTGAACCAATCCAAACATATAAATGGACTAAGATGATGTACTTGAGGCCTTTGAGTCATGTCTTGAAGTGTGAGATCATGCCTTGGTAAAAAAGTCAACCCAGAGCTAACCTTGGTCAAAACCCTAATTTGGTGTATCAGATGGATTGGAGCTTGATGAAATGACATTGATGTAGTATTTGAAATTGATTGTGGATGAAGGGAAACTATTGATCATGTTTTCATGAATTGAGAACTTGGGATGTTGAGGACCTAAAAAATCCTTGACTGATCAACTTCTTGAGCTCTTTGGTGTCAAAACCCTAACTTGTAATCAAAGCAAAGCAAGACACATATTTTTGTAATTTCAATGGGGGTTAGCAATGCATAAAAGACACATACATGAAATTCTTGATGTCATGCAAAAATGATGAAAATAAGGTGGAATCTTAGGGTTAAAAATTAGGGTGTGACAGATGCCCCTATTTATGTTTCTTCTACTCAGAGATATGAAGGTTGAAATCTTCATCTCGACGTGATAGGAGAGACTTAAATACAAACATGCACAATTTTTCTCCCTAAGATGCCACAAAGATACTCATAATATGACATGATATGATATAATATGGTATGAATGCAAGACAAGGATTCTGTGGAGAATAATGCCACATGAGATGAATATACTGGGAAAAAGCTACAACTCTTCTGGGAAAGATTAACGACTTTGACAATAGAAATAATAACAAATTCTTGTATCTGGAATATGATCCAGCTTAAAATAATCAAATAATATGTTTGAAAAGATAATAAATCTCCCAACGCTTCAGGTCACAAGTCACAAACAGGTCTCAATTTCTTCTTATCAAGTCTTCCACTTGAAAAAGATAACAATAAACCTCCCCACACTTCGGGTCACAAGCCACGAACGAGTCTCAATTTCTTCTTATAAAGCCTTCCACTTGAAAAGGATAATAATAAACCTCCCCAATGCTTCGAGGTTGTAGGCCACGAACGGGTCTCTGTTTCTTCTTTAACCAAGTCTTCCACCTGGAAAGGATAATAATAAACTTCCCCAACACTTCGAGGTGGTAAGCCACGAACGGGTCTCAGTTTCTTCTTTAGCCAAGTCTTCCACCTGGAAAGGGTAAAATAAACTCCTAAGAAAGTAATCACTTGTGGGAAAATATCTTCATAAGGGATTAGGAATTCCACTGGAGATTTATAACTTCACTGGGGATCTTCAAAAGAGATGCGGGCCTTTCTAAATTTCGAATTACGACACTCGTGACATATAACCTCAAAGCGTTGGGAAGGTTTATTTTCCCTTTCTAAATGGATCATTTATTTAAAGGAAGAAGCTGGATCATATTCTGATCATGGAAGCTTATTTTGGCCAGACACCTTTGCTTAGGCTATCATATATTTGATAGTAGGTGGTCTTTTCTCCCGAGTTTATTACCTTTGCTTAGGCTATCATGTTTGATAGTAGGTAATACACCGTATCCTTGGTCAATTACCTGTTGCTTAGGCTATCATATGTTTGATAGTAGGTAATTTGTCTATCTATTTTAGGTAAGATGTCTTTGCTTAGGCTACCTGACGTTGGTGGTAGATCATCTTTCCTCGCGAGTGATTACCTTTGCTTAGGCTATCATATGTTTAATAGTAGGTAATGCATCTCATCTTTTGGTCAGGTACCGTTGGTTTAAGCTACCAAGAGTCTGGTAGTAGGTACTTTTTCCTTTCTAGTTTATTACCTGCTGCTTAGGCTATCATATGTTTGATAGTAGGTAATATACATTCCTTTGTTTCTCTGGATGCCTTTGCTTAGGCTGCCTTATTTTGGTAGTAGGTCATCCTTCCTTTTGAGCTTATTACCTCTGCTTAGGCTACCATGGTTGGTAGTAGGTAATACACATCTTTCGTTTTATTGGGGATACCATGTGTTCAATCTATCCCCAGTAGTAGTTGGTAGCCTCATCACCCATTGAAGTTGTCAATCTTTCCCCTAGTGGAGTTGCTACCTTTGTTCCCAATATACACTTTTCTCCTGTGGCACTTTTCCCCATAGAATCTTTGTCTTGTATATCATATCATATCATATCATATCATAAGCATCTTGTGGCATCTTAGGGCCAAAAATTGTGCATATTTGTATTTAAGTCTCTCCTATCTCATCGAGACGAAGATTTCAATCTCCACATCTCCGGAAAGAAGAACCTTAAATAGGGGTATCTGTCGTACCCTAATTTTTTAACCCTAAAATTCCACCTCATTTGAATCATCTTGCATAGCATACATCATCTCATGCGTGTCTCTCTTATGTGTTTACTAACCCCTCTTCAATTCAAGAGCATGTTCTTTGGTTGTGTTTTGATCATAGCTAGGGTTTTGCTCTCCCAAAGCTCCGGGTTTGTTCAGCCAAAGATTTGTGGGATTCTTAACATCTCAAGCCCTAATCCTTTCAATATTGTTCAAGGGTATCTCTTCATCAATAATCAAGTGCAATGTGGCTTCATTTCAAGTTCTTAAAAATTCAAATTCATCTGGCCATGAATTAGGGTTTTTCAACTAAAGTCAACTTCATCTTTGACTCTTGATCAAGACATGATCTCAAGCCTTGAGACATGATTCAAGACATTCAAATACACCCTAGGAGTCCATACATGGTGTCCAAATAGCTTAAGGGATGGATTTCATTGAAGGTCAAGAAGTGAAGATTCATGTGATACACAAGCCATTCACTGCAAAGTCAAACCTTTGATTTTAGGGTTTTTGATCAAATATGAGTTCCATAAGTCAAATTTCATTGGAAACATGTTTTATGATTGAGTTTGATTAGAAAAATCAAGAGAATTGAGATTACTTGCAAAAAGGGAAACATGGAAGAAATTGAAAATTTTCTAAGTTATGGATGCACAATGATTTTTGTCAACTTGCCAAGGCCATAACTTCTAATCCAAGCATCCATTTTCTTTGCTCCAAAGGCCAATTTGAAGAGCTCATTCCATACTACAACTTTTTCCCTGAGGGTGAATTCCCAAAAAATGCTTAGATTTCAAGTTATGAAGCCATGAAGTTGATGTTTCATTCAAAAGAGAATTCCAACACTTAGAAATTTTTTGCCATAAATCTACCTTGTAAAAGTAACCAACTTGTGAGCCATTTTTCATCATGATCCATTTTGAGTCAAGGAAAACTTAAAACATAAAAGTTGTAAAACATGTTTCAAGCTTTCCAAAGAGTCCAAGAACTCATTGTTACCATTTATGAGCTATGAGTTTCGAAGAGAGAACGTTGGTCCTAAAATGTGAGTTTCAAGTCATATTCTCTCCATAACCAAGATGCAAAACCAATCCAATCTGCAAAATCCCTTAATGTCAGGTCTTATGTCTTGCAAATCTTCCTTTGATCAGATGATTACACAAGCTTTTGAGCCATTGTCCAAGGGGCTAAGGCATTATCCAAGTGATTATGCCATTTATGGCACATTATGCAAAAGCTTCCCATACCATTTTTGTCAAGCTATCCCTAAACTTCAAATCAAATCTTCTTGAGACTCAAACCATTTGCTTATGCAGAAAGCAAGCCCTAAATCCCTCTAATCACTCTAAGCTAGCATTGTACTTGCCTTGAAACTACTAAACTTCATGAAACCATGTCATTCCTTCTCAACCAAACCAAACGCAAAACTCCACAATTCAGTTTCCCTCCTCAATCCTTCAACATCTCCTATAAATAGAGGAATCATCTAAGCCTTAAAAGACACAAGGAAACAACTCTCAAACCTCAGCAATCTCTCCATTCCCGAGCTCACCAAAACCTCCACTTTTTGTAAGTTCAAAAACCAAAACTCCTTAACACGCATTCCTGTTGATTTCTTCCTCAACCAACCAGCCAAACCTCTCATATACATCACAATTAATCCATTTAAACCCTCAAACAACTTCTGTATCATCCATATCATCACTTTCCATCTTCACCTTCAAGTTTGCAAAAGGAATCTGGGGGAGAGTACAAACTATTATTGACCAAACTAAGCACTCAAAAATTCTCTCCAAGGATCTAGGAGACCATTAAGATCATTCATTTGCTTCTGTAACTATTGTGAAGAGGCATTGGACCTTGCTCCAATAGGTAAGAATCTTGAACTTTGAAACTCATGATACATGCATTATTATTATGTGGTTTCTAGAGCAAAAATGTAGACATTAATGTATTGAATGTGCACATGTGCTTGCTTGCATTTTATCTTGCCTATATGTGAAGTTTTGAGTGGTTGAAACTCTAAGTTTTAGGACTGGTTTTTGACTTGTTGCGACTTGTACAATAAGTTTTAGCTTGTGAGAATAATACCATTGGATTCCTGGGATTTTTCTAAGCAATTTCCTTTTTTATATCTTTTAATTTTGTTAAAAATTCAGTAAGTTATGGTAGGAGAAAGATTGAGAAAAAAAAGAGAAAATATGTGGAAGAAGAAGAAAAAAACACGAGCAGGAGAGAAAGCATGTGCATGATTGTTAATGATGATGATGTGGCGTTTCTATTTTATCTATGTGTTTTATTATATATTTGACTGGTTTAAGAATAGTGAATGGATGTAATTGCCACCCCAGTGGCTGAGGCGAGTATGTTAAGTGATGTTGTGACTCTAGGAACTAGGGTTCGAATCCCCCTCACCCCAATTCCTTTTGTTTTTTTTTCATATCTCTGAAGTGTTTTTCATATATTATTTCATGAAGGCGCTACGTGACTGGGCCAAGCATCTAGCCCAGAGGTAATTCGTTTTACCGGCAACCCTAGGGCGCGAGTTCAAAACCTAAAAGGGACCATTTCATTATTTTTAGCACTTTATTTTTCTATTTTTCTTCACAACTTTGAAAGCTCATAACTCTTTGCTCTTTTGGTCTTTTTTGGCCATTATTTTTCCCATTCAATCATGACATTATCTACTTTGTGTTTCCATTTTAAAATTTCACAAAATAATGATTTTTCACACACTTTTGTAAAGATAAAGTAAGACATTTTTAATGTGGTATTTAGGTTATCATTTGCCTTTCTTTGCTTTGTTTCTTGATTTTTCTTGGTCAAAATAACTTGTATGGATATGATATACCATGTGAAGACCTTGTTGGATGTTGATAACATGTCTTTCTTGCTTTGCTTAAAGTTTAAAATGCTTAAATGTGTGGTTTTCTCATGTATGAATGACTTGTTTTCCCATGATTATTCATGAAAGCTTGTCTCTTATCTTTGGTATGTTCTTGTACCATTTTGTGAACTATGTTGTGTTTGTTTACCATGTTTATCATGTCTATGTTCTTCCATGTTCACCATGTATCAATGATTAAATGCATGTTTATGTTTTGTTCATCATGGTTATCAATTCAATACATGTTCATATATGTTCTTCATTATTGTGAATTTTCCAAGGGAAGGGTATTGTTGTTGGCTTCTTAGTCATTTGCATTTGCATTTTGCATCTTCTTGTATATATACCTCTTGTAATCCTAGAACTTTCTATCTGTTAGGAAGTCTCCCTTAGGATTACCTTTAACTTAGACATTTTCAATTAGGGTTTCCCCTTTACAACTCAAAACTACTTTCATAAAAAACCTTGACCCTTGGTAATTGATCTTCTTCAATTCTCTTTTCTCAATCAAATGCTTCAAAACACATTAAGCATATTCAAACATCTTTCAAAGACTAAAAAAATCACAAACTCAATTCAAACCTTTTGCCACTCTGGCTTTTTCAACTTTAAAACCTTTTCAAAATAGACTAGACATTAGTCATCCTTAGTTGAGATATAAATCTCCTATCCCATAACATGGTGAGAAAGATGATTGATTCTTTTCCACTTGAGGGAGGTATGTGGCATACTTGTTGATTGCAATCCAAGTTGGAGCCCTTCCCTCAATGTGAAGCAAAGATCCCTCTTCCATATGTTTATGGTGGCTTAGATAAGTATTCTCCGTCGGATGACAACTTGTCTCTTCTTCATTAAAATCCACCATAACAAACCCTTTTCAATTTATACCCTGAACTACGAGGTTTTGATCCTTTATTGGTACGTAGGCACAAGACTTTGTGTCTTACCAAACACAAAAACAATAAAAAACATTTCTCTTCTCATCACCCTAATCAATCCCAATTAGCAAACAAACATATAACACAATTCAAACAAGAGGTTCCTATAGAGTACTATATACTTAGGGTGCTAATACCTTCCCTTAGTATAACCACCATGAACCTTAGATTCTCTTTATTGCATTGCATTGCACGTTTATGGGTTTATTCGTTCTTTTTCCCTTTCCCTTGGATAAATTAAAGATCAGTGGTGAATTAAAGATTTGTGAAGCCTAGCTAACTCAATAGCTATGGTTTTCGATTCTCACCACGACACATATGTGAGGGGTACTGATGCCTTTCCCTTGCATAACTGACTACCAAACCTGAATTTGGGTGTGACGAACATTTTCTTTTTTCTTTAAGGGTTCTATCAACATTTTCCCTATCATTTTTGAATAAATAAATTTCGGTGGTGACTCTGTTATTATTTCGAGCGTCGAGCGCTCATGTTATTTTTTGCCCTGTAACAATTGGCGACTCTGCTAGGGAAGTTTCCTCCAAGATAGTTAAACCTAGTTTAGTTTTATTTGGGATGAACGTTGGATTTGTTTACTTTCTTTCTTCTATCTTCTTTTCTTTTATTTCTTATGTGTTTTTATTCCACTTACTTATCTTTTGTATGGTTCTCATTTACTATGGTGGATATTCTGATTACTTGAGTGCTTTGTGAGAAAGGCTCTACACCCAAGTCTCGAGAAGAAACATAAGATAGGATGATGGTTGCATAGTGTTGGTCTACTAGACGTACTTGTCTCGTTTGGTTGGCATGAAAACCTCACTTATAGTAGATCTTCTTGAGGGTATTGTTATCAGGAAAGTAATTTGTTATAGGCGACACTATTTTAAAGGTAGTTTCATGACTCTAAGAACCATTTTAGAACCTTAAACTCGTGACTATTAGGATTTATGGTTGTGTAGTGTTGGCCTACTATACGTACTTGTCTCGTTAGGTTGGCACGAAAACCTCACTCCTAATAGATCTTCTTGGGTGTATTATCGTCAAGCAAGTAATTTTGCTAGTGGGGAATGATATTTCCAAGAAGGATCCATGAATTTGGGAAACATATCTAGAACCTTTGAGTCGATGGTTACATAGCGTTAGCCTTTTGGACGTAATTGTCTTGTTGGGTTGGCATGAAAACCTCACCTAGGAGTAGATCCTCTTGAGGGTATTGTCATCTAATCTGGATCTGCCAGTCATTATTGCTTCTGAAGAAGCATTTGAGTCCTGAAATGAAAGTTATGTATTGAAGAGAAAGAGATTATGCCAAATCCATCTTGCTTCAATATTTGATATTAAGGAGTCTGTTCTTTAAGGTGATTTCTTAAGAGACTCCGTTGCTCCTTGATTGATGGTCATCATGGAATTTGTATTAAAGGATAAGTCTATGAGAAACCATCAATTCTTTTTCGAATTTTGTAGGCAATTAGATGACGGTACTTTAATTTGTTTTATGTCATTCTCTGATAGCTAACATCATCTGGCTCTTTGCTTATCAAAGATCTCAAAGTCTTAAGTCAAGATAATGAAATTAATGATTCTGCTAAGAACAAGATCTTGTTCATATTATGATTTATTCTATACTGATACCTTGAAATGAATCATGGTACTACTATCAGAATGTGGCATAAGGCGAAGGAAAGTCTGTATGTACATTTATGCATGGTCTCATAAAAATAAGAGCATCATCATTCAAATATAGTTGCTGCAGATATCAGAGAAAGGAGCAGAGGCATCTTCCACAACATTTATAAAAGGTTGTTTACAACATTTGATGGAAGAAGAGCCTACATACCAGACTTAAGTACTAGAGGTACTGAGTTTGGGGGAAGAAGTGGAGTTAATGGTTTAACAACCATAAATCAAAATCCACTCAAAACGATGTTCAAACTCTAGGGTCAAGTCTGAATACTAATACGAGTCTGACCAAGAAAACAACAAAAAAAGGGTTTTGTTCTTTTCTAGCTTATCTCTTTATTCAATGAGATGTTTATGTATAAGTTAATACAAAGTCTCTACTATATTTCTAGAGAAGTTCTTTTATTAAAAGAATTTTCAGAAACATTTAAGAAGAAACTATGTTGTATTTATCGATACTGAATATTTAATTAAGCTAGATGACTATCATATTTATGGAAACAGTTTCCTAACTTTTTGTGATGTTACTGCTGCTTGTTAGCTGTCAAAGGAAACAATTCAATATTCTTTAATCACTCATGACTCTTGTTTCAAGAGGAAATGTTGGTTTTCTATAGAATCTTAGAGACTGATGACTGACAGAATATATCTCTAACCTAGTCTAGATCTACTAGACCCTAATGGACGATAGCTTATGCAAATTGTCAGATTCTGAGATTCAGAAGAAGATTCTTTACTTCTGATTAAGCAGTTTAAGTAAAAGGTTTTTCAAAAATCTTATATTACTTGAATTTCATAAGTTTGAAAATCATCTAGTGGGTTCAGGAGATCTGCTGCATAAGAACCTTTGGGTAATGGTGCTTTCTTTTTATATATTTGTTGTCTCTATCCCCTGTCTTGTGAAACATCATTTTGCGTCCTTTTAATGACAAGATTCTTATTCTTTAGAATATTTTTCAGTTCTTTTTCTTTTTGTTTTCTCTTTGGTTGTGTTCTGATCAAGCCAAACTTGAGATGAGTTTCCTAGTCAATTCTTCCTTGAAACAACTGGTTGTCATTAATGAAAAGTTTGTGGATTTTGATAAGTTGCTTATGTTGGGTATTAACTTCGGAAGACTGTGTCTAAACAAAGATGGAATGGATACTTTGAGATTCTTTATGGTTTCACTTGTCCAAATCTTGTCAAAGAGTTTTGGATTAATGCCTCCATTTTTGAGCTAAATTCTGAGTGTGCTATTCTTTCTAAAGTAACTGGTGTTTCTATTACAGTAACCTCTAATTAAAGCAATTGCTAATGTGATCAATTGTGAGGAAACTAGAGAAATTCCAAGAACTCTTGTTTAGGAACACTATCTTCCTACTTGGCGTATCTTTATAAACCCATCTAAAACATCAGTGGTCTCAAATCTTCGTCCTAATTCCATTGTTTGGAATCAGATTCTGAATTCAAACTTACTTCCTAAAGGTAAGGATTTAGACCTCGTGGACCCTATTGAAAAAAATATTCTTCTACTTCTCAATTTAGACTTGCCGGTTGATCTTCCTCAAGTTATGTTTGACTATTTGAAGAGGACTTTTTCTTCTTTTCACAAGGGAAATATTTTCTTCATTCCTTATAGACGAGTTCTTTCAGAAATAGTTATTCAGCATGGAGTTATCATAATTTCAGAGACTGATTCATCTAAAATCTAGAGAGACAAGTTTGACGTTATTTATGAAAGATTCTGATGTTAGATATCTACATAGTTATGCTTTGTAATTGTTATAACCTTTGTATTAAGTAATCTTATTAATAATTCGTGTTTGTTCATAATGTTGTGCAGTTTAAACTATTGTTTATATATTTATTATTGTTCTAAAGGATTAAAGAAATGGGATTAAGAACTCAAAACATGCAACAATTCTCATTAATAAACTGGAAGATATTACAAATTATTTAGACTTTCTAGTCTTTTGGATTTGCCCTAAGGTATTTCCTAGGATCATTTGACATGTCCAGATTTCTAAATAATCTTGCTATTCTTCCTTAGAAAACTCCATAGCCTCCTTTCTCAAATGGTTTCTGTGCTTGGACTAAAAAGTTCTTCTTCTGGGAATCTTCACAAAGGATGCTGAAGAGGTGTGCGCTTCTGAAGTCATCTACTTGCTAGTAGATCATTCAGCTGCTGCTTTGCCTTTGGTTGCTTGAGTTGCTGCATTCAGTATGGATACCTTTCTGAAATCTCTCTTTGGAACCTAGATTTGTTTTTGTTTATACATCTTGGTGTTCTAAAGATTAAATGATTAAGGGAGAGAGTCTGCTATGAATTTTTATAGACTTGTTACATTCATTATCTTGAGTATCCGTTATTTTAATATTGATTAAGTCAAATCAATGTTTTATTGATGACTCTTGGAAATGTTATCTAATAGTCTGACCTATTAAGATTCCTTTTAACAATAGTAAGTATTATAGTTAACACGTTTAACTGTTGCTTCTGGTGTCAATATTACTTCATTAATGTTTTATCATAAAATCAAAAGGCGAGTTAAGTGGTTGTGTGCATGCAAATGTAAATAAATAAATACTGATAAAAAACATCTTCATTAATTTAGCAAAAGGATTACAAAAAGAGTTTTACAAAAGGAAATGAATGTTCTTAGAATAAATCCCTATATAAGTCATCCTTTGCCTTGTAGGAGCATTAGTTGTCATAGTCAAATTCTGGTTCATCCTCATCAATATCTTCCTTATCTGTTTCTGGGATAACATAATGGTAAAACCTCTTGTTGAACCTTCTTCTCTTAGACCTCTTCATAGATTTCTTTATAGGCTTCATCGCAGGAACTGAAGAACCTACTTCTGTAGGTTATTGTGGAACTACTGACGTAGCTTCGTCAGAAGTAATCTTCGCAGAGGGCACATGACCAGTAGTGGATGACTCAGAAACTGATCGTTTATGAATGTTCTGGACATTCAGGCTTGTATAGTTTTGTGTGAATTCTATCACTACAGCAGCTTTGTTACTCTCAACTGATGACTCCATGACTCTTGTAGATGTTGATGAAAATGAATTAGGTTTTGGATACTTTTATAATGACTTCTGAGTATCCTAATCGACGGGACAAGAATCCTTTACTCGATTTTATGGACTGTTACAACCAATAACTGCATTGCACAATCCTTAATGACCTTTGTTACTTGATCGTTTTTCAAATTCTTGGAAATTGATCTTGTATTGATGGTCTGTTATGCATTTATGGCTGTAATTCTTTTGCTTTCTCTTTTTTATTCTTTTTGATGTGACAAAAGGGGGAGAAATGATAATAAGTATTTAATTAGAAACTAAACCTATTCAGTTTGTACATAATGGCCATTTATAATTATGTTATTTAAATTTCTATTATTATGGTTATCTTGCCTGGACGACACATTTTAACTTTCTTGTACATAGAACTAAGGAGAAGCTTACAAACCTCAACCTTAGCCTGTCAGACGTATAAGGAGCTTAAAAACCTCGTATTCTGTTGTTGCCAAAGGAAGTTAAAATATTATTTTTGGTTTTCTTAAATATTGAACTAAGGGGGAGCTTACAAACCTCAACTTAGGAACTATTTGACTCAGGGGGGCTTACAAACCTCAGACTCTGATGTTACTAAGAAAACTAAATTACGTTAGTACTTAGGGTAGGTAAAAGAACTCAACTCTGGACTATTAGACTTAGGGGGAGCTTAAAAACCTCATACTCTGATGTTGTAAAGGAAATTATAACTGCCCTACATTGTTCTATTAAATACTTATGTTTGTCATCATAAAAAAGTGGGAAAATGTTAGAACTAGATTTGTTCATAACATATATTCCTTGGGTATTGATGATAACAAAGTATTTATAGAACAATGGTTTTATTTAATGTGTGTTTCTTGTATGCAGGTTCTAATACTTGTATATATTAGATACAGAATCTGATATACAAAGGCACACTTGAGAGAAGTTGGATTGCTAGCTTCTGGTGATACAGAATCTGAAGAACACTTTTTAAGTGATGTCTGGCATAGACTCTGAAGCTGAAGGTCTCAACATCAGAAGAAGCAACATATTTGTCTCTACAATTTGTGATTGTAAATTGGCTTCTGGTATCATTCAGAGTTGGTGATAAAGCTGAAGCTATCCGTACTTCATAAAGCAAGCTGTATTGTCAAATTAGTTTGTCAGCTGGAGTCTAAGTTCACAAGGATCAAGAAAGGTTGACATGCTTTATGAATAGCCTCTCCAAAATCTCTATAATATAGGATCTTCTTGAAGACTCAACAGTTAAACATGTTACATAATGGATCAAGATCTTTTGGTATATCTATCTTCAATGGCTCTTGTATTAGAGAGTAAGGTAAAGACACTGATCAAGTTATCTCATCAAACAACTAGTTTGCTGCAACTGCTATATAAATGGCAGAAGGTTCAAATTGAATCTTTAACAAGGATTGACCAGAAGATAAGGTAACAAGACCAACAATTATCAACTCAATAGTTTATGCAAATTTCCTTTTGTATGTTGTATTTGTAAAAGCCTTAAGATTTCTTACACATTGAATACCTTAGAAATCTTTAGAGCTTTAGGTCTTTGTTAATGTTGATTTCCCGTACCTCTGATATTAGTATCAAGTACACCTTGTTCTCTATTCTGCTGAACTTGTTTAGCAGTTTAGATTAAGTCTCTCACCAAGATGCTTGAGCCATGTAAGTCTCTTTCTATGTGCTTGAGCATTGAAAGTCTTAATCAAGTAGATTGATTGAGCAGTAGTCTTGTATCATTGGGATACATTCAAGGAAGTCTCTCGCCAAGATGCTTGAGCCATGTAGGTCTCATGCTATGTGCTTGAGCAATGAAAGTCTTATTCAAGTGGATTGACTAAGCAAGAAGTCTTGAATCTGAGGGGTTTCAGCAAGAAGTCTTGGGCTAGTGTGGCTTGAGCAGGTTGGCTCGGTACATGAAATTGGGAGCAGTAAGTCTTGAATCTGAGGGGTTTAAACAAGGAGGCTCGTTTTATGGGACTTGGAGAAGAAGCCTTGAGTCTTGAGGACTTAAAAAGGAACTCTCGGACCTAGAGCCTGAGCAGTGTAAAAGTCTTATGTAGAATGCCTAAGCGATTGTAATCATAATTTGGTTATAGTGAAAATCTCTTGTGAAGCAAGGGGACTGGACTTCTCTTACTTGGAGGGGAACCAATATAAATCTTTGTGTCTTTTGTTTTTATTTATTTGCTTCTGTTAACACCGCTGCTAAGTATAAACAGAATCTGAACACCAGTTCAGATTCTGAACTCTGATCAGATGCAAAATTAAAAGAAATGGAAAACACAATTCAACCCCCTTTCTTGTGTACGTTTATCACCTTCAAACTTGTTGTGCTTTGGCCTGGGCTGCCCGGCGTCTCCGACAATATATGTTAAACCATACTACTTGGTTGATATACAAAATGAACCCTATTAAGTACATTTTTTAGAAGCCTGCATTGACAGGAAGAATTGCTTGTTGGCAGATGTTGTTATTAGAATATGACATTGAATATCGTATTCAGAAAGTTATTAAAGGAAGTATACTGGAGGATCATTTGGCTCATCAACTGATTGAAGATTATCAGCCTATCCAGTTATACTTTCCTGATTAAGATGTTATGGCCATCAGAGCTAAAGATTATGATGAACCAGGACTCGAGCCTGGATCTCGATGGGGTGTGATGTTTGATGGAGCGTCTAATGAATACGGTCATGGAATCGGAGAAATTATAATCACTCCTCATGGTTCCCATTTTCCATTTACTGCAAGGATATGTTTTGATTGTACGGATAATATGGCCAAATATGAAGCATGTATCCTTGGTCTCGAAGAAGCTATTGATCTCAGAATCAAGAATCTCGATGTCTTTGGGGATTCACCATTAGTTATCAATCAAATAAAAGGTGAATGGGAAACTTATCATCCTGATTTGATTCTGTACAAAGATTATGCTAGGTGGTTGTTGCCTTTCTTCAATAAAGTCAAGTTCCATCATATCCCTCGACAGGAGAATCGAATGACAGATGCCTTAGCTACTTTGTCCTCCATGTACCGGGTAAATTTCCGTAATGAGGCACCTTAGGTTACGATCAGACGTTTGGATAAACCTGCTAATGTGTTTGCAACAGAAGAAGAAATAGGCAATAAACCATGGTATCATGATATCAAATGTTTCCTCCATAGTCGAGAATACCCATCTGGGGCATCTGATAAAGATAAGAAGACGTTAAGAAGGTTGGATTATAACTTCTTTCTCAATGGAGATTGTTATACAAAATAAATTATAACATGGTCTTGCTCAAATGCATGGATAGACACGGAGCAGACATGTTAATGCAAGAGGTTCATGAAGGGTCCTTCGGTAATCTTTCCAACAGGCATTCTATGGCTAAGAAGATGCTTAGAGCTGGTTACTATTGGTTGACAATGGATTCTAATTGTTGTCAATTTGTTAATAAGTGTCATAGGTGTCAGATTTATGCGGACAAGGTGTATGTGCCTCTGACTCTACACAATGTTATTTCATCTCCGTGGCCATTCTCTATGTGGAGAATTGAAATGATTGGCATGATTAAGCCCAAATCTTTAAACGGACATCGTTTCATTATGGCAGCTAATGATTACTTCACCAAATGGGTTGAAATGACATCATACGCCAATGTGACTAGACAAGTGGTGGTCCGGTTTATCAAGACTCAAATCATCTGTCGATAGGGTATTCCAAGCAAGATTATTACTGACAATGGTTCAAATCTGAACAACAAGATGATGAAAGAGCTATGTGAAAGTTTCAAGACTAAACATCATAATTATTCACCTTACAGACCCAAGATGAACAAGGTTATTGAAGCGACAAATAAGAATATCCAGAGAATTCTGCAGAAGATGTTTGTAACCTACAAAGATTAGCATGAAATGCTTCCTTTTGCTTTGCATGGATACCGGACGTCCGTTCGCACTTCAACAGGGGCAACCCCTTTCTCTTTAGTTTATGGCTTAAAAGCAGTGCTCCCCATCGAAATTGAGATCCCATTAATACGAGTCTTGATGGAAGCCAAGTTGACATAAGCTGAATGTTGTCAGAACAGATATGACCAGCTGAATCTAATTGAAGAGAAAAGAATGATAGCCTTATGTCATGATTAGTTGTATCAAAATAATAATGAAGAATGCATTTGATAAGAAGGTTTGTCCTCGTGAATTCAGAGAAGGATACCTCGTGCTCAAAATGATATTGCCTATCCACAATGATTCTCGTGGCAAGTGGACTCCCAATTACGAAGGCCCATATGTTATCAAGAAAGCCTTCTTTGGAGGTGCATTGATTCTTACAACTATGGATGGTGAGGAGCTCTGTCTTCTAGTGAACGCTGATGCAGTCAAGAAATACTTTACCTAAATAATCAAAAGAGTAGTTCGCTAAGTTGAAAATCCGAAAGGGTGGCTTAGGAAAAAATGAGCGTCTTGGTGGACTGAAAACCTGAAAGGAAGGTCCAGAAAAAAATCAGAGACATAAATAGAAATAATTCATCCTGGTAGATTGAAAACCCAAAAGGGAAATCTAGGCAAAAGTTAGGGATTTCATGGGAAGTAACTGCATCAGCCAAGGCTGGATCACTTGAAGCAGCAACATCACTCATCAGGAAATCTCAATCTCTCTCAACGGAAGCTAGATTGTAGAAGTTCAGTGTTGTTAGGGAGAATATTGGTCATTATATTTCAATGTAGCCTTTCCATTTACAATTTTCCAAACTTTGAATTGATCCATGGAGTTGCGCCTTTTGCGGACTACCATTCTATCAATAAAATCTTGAATTTTGCCAATCACTTTCAATTCTTATATTTGTTTCTTTTGCAAATGTCGTTTATTTTTTTTATAATACTTTTTGAAACAAAGATTTAATTATAAACATGTGTTTTGAATTACAAAATGGTTTCCTTTGATTTTTGGATAAACTAAAAGGAACGTCGACAGTTGTTCGAGATTGATCAAGTCTTGAAATACGGAACTCAGATTTCCCTTTTCGCGGAAGTTCATGTGGATTATCCAGTGCATGTCCTTGGCTTAATAATTTTTCTTTCTCCAGCGGAGTTATTGCCATATTTGTTGATAGATATGGGATTTCCCCAGAGGTGTTGGTGTTGCATTGACAATTTTGGGTTCCTCCCCCAACAAAGCCAACAAAGGTTTTACCTCCTCAAAGAATTCGAAAGAAGATCATTGATTTAAGTTTCCCTAGTGGATATTTTATCCTCAACAGAGAGTCTGTTGTCTTGGAATGCACCGTAGAAGATAGGCTTTGTGGTAAGATATCCATCTAAGTTGAGAGTTGGCCGAGTACCCAGTCTGTCGTTGTTTCGGGTGTCTCAGTTTATCCGGTGTGTTATCTTGAAAGCATAAGCATAACAATGCATCCATTTTAGCATTCATAAATCATCATTATGCATAGCCGAAGGCTAATTCATACTCATTTGCATATTCCTTTCTCCTGGTCATGTATTCCCCACTGAGTATATCCTGTGTTTCCCCGCTGAGTTTGTGCCTCTTGGAAGAATGGTGTTTCAACTTTCCTCCCCAACTTATCTTTCCTAGATGGAAAAAATCCCCGATTGAGCTCATATCCTCAACAGGTAGAGTCATGTTTGACCTTTTCTTTCCAGTTTGTTCCTGGATTGAATTTTGGTCCCCTGTATTTTCTTTTGATATCCCCAAGCTGGAAGCATAGATGATGAAGAAGGCATGCTTTGCACCTTTTGAACCTTATGTTCCTCAGCAGAAGAATTTGTTCAATAAATGAAGATATCATCCCCAAAAGTTATTGCTCAGGCGATCTCAATCTGAGATCATTCCAACAACAAATGGCAGCCTCTTTATTTGATAAGCTTATTCGTTCCTGGCATATCAATCCTTATTTCCGCAGATCTCTTTAAGTCAATCTCCGACAGAGAAGATTGTTGTAACTCAACGTATCAAACTTAACAACAGACAGTTTCCCCCAACTGGTGGTTGTCTCTTTATTTGAGAAGCCTATTGCGATCCCCAATTAGAGTTAAATGTTTATCAAGTAAAGATTGCTTCAGATTGAAGACCAGAAGACGAAGAAAGCTTGTCTATTACCCTTTCCAAGTGGAAGAATTGGTTAAAAGAAGAAACTGAGACCCGTTCCAGGTTGAAGACCAGAAGTCATGTGAGGTTTATTACCCTTTCCAAGTGGAAGACTTGGTTAAAGAAGAAGCTGAGACCCATTCTAGGTTGAAGACTGGAAGTCATGGGAGGTTTATTACCCTTTCCGAGAGGAAGACTTGGTTAAAGAGGAAGTTGAGCCCTATTCCAGGTTGAAGACTGGGAGTTGTGGGAAGCTTATTATTAATTCAAATCTTGTCACTACCTTCGTCTATGAGTTCGTAGTATACCGTCATCCATGAGTCGATATTACCTATTTCTTTACCGTCATCCATGAGTCAGTATTATCTGTTTCTTTACTGTCATCCATGAGTCAGTATTACCTTTTTCTTTACCGTCATCCATGAGTAAGTATTACTAGTTTCTATACTGTAATTTATGAGTTGGTATTATCCTGTTTACTGCCTCCGATTATGAGTTGGTAGTAATTTAATTTTTTAATTGACTACTCAAGGTCTTTCCCTAGTAAGCTCAGTGTTCTCCTTGCTGGTTGCTTCCCCAGTAGAGGTTTCCATTGTCGCCTTTCATTTCTGGCAATACTTTGGGTTTTACCCTAACTTGAATCCTTGTGACATAATTCCAGTCCCCAGTGAGTTGTGTCTCTTTGGTAGACTCCTTTCATTTTTTTCTCCAGCGGTATCCCTAGCAGAGTTTGTTCCACATGGTGTTTTTTCCTCATAGTCTATTTTCTTGCATTCGTTCATATCATCAGCTTTGTGCGTCATCTTAGGGCTAAAAATCAGGTCTTCTGTATTTAAGTCTCTTCAATCATTTTGATACAAAGATTTCCAATCTTCATATCTTCGGATAGAAGAAACTTAAATAGGGGCATTTGTCATACCCTAATTTTTACCCCTAAGATTCCACCTATCATATCATTTGCATTTCATCAAAATCACAAACATGGTTTCTCTTAACTTTTACCTCCTTGGATTTGACTTTTGTAGGAGATCATCGAGCACCCTTTGTGTTTCTTTGTTATCTTGTTGCTTGATTACATTCTAACATCACTAACCTTATTCGAAATACAAAAATATGTGTTGTTTCCTTTTCTTATTATGCAAGGTAGGGGCTTGTAATCAAAGGATCAAGACCGGTGTCTAAATTAGGGTTTTTG
Source organism: Lathyrus tuberosus (assembly GCA_022829125.1). Taxonomy (NCBI): domain Eukaryota; kingdom Viridiplantae; phylum Streptophyta; class Magnoliopsida; order Fabales; family Fabaceae; genus Lathyrus; species Lathyrus tuberosus. The sequence goes on along the minus strand of JALAZF010000005.1, from coordinate 17,710,435 downwards.
TTCCCTAAGTCAAAGGTAAGGTCAACAAATGATCCAAAAGAGCTTTTATCTCAAGGCATGACCTATAATCTTAGGTCACATTCATGTTAAGATTCATTCAACATCATTTGATTAAGAGAAGTTCAAGTTTGGTGCATGATTCCAAAGATGATTCTAGTATGGTTCATGTGTTTATTTCCATGCCATCTTCACCAAAATTCTCAAGGCAATTATCAAAATTTCCCCAAGTACAATCAAGTTCCCTTTATGTGGTATTTAAGTGTTCATCATGGGGCCTTGGGATGCAAGAAATCATAGGTATGCACATGGTTGGTTGGCCTAAAATCAAGTATGGCATGTCACTTGGTCCAAATGTCACATTTGATGTCCTCTACAACTTTGCTTCAAGGGTCAAGACTCAATTCAACCTTTAAGTCCATCAATTTTTGAAGTTTCTCAAAGTCCAGATGTGCACAAAACTAGGTCCATGACATGTTTGACCTAATGCCAAACCTATTTTTCAGTGCCACAACCTCAACTTTCAACTCATGCCATTTTCACCTCAAGCATTATTTTTAGTTGGTTTTTTTTTTTGCATTATATTCTCCTCCATGAGAATATCATTTGGCTTGGAAAAAATCACAAAACGCACGAGTAGATTCCATTTGGCCTAAGCATGAACATGGTGACCTAACTCTGCATTTGTGGTACACGACCCGTAATTACAAATGACCTAAATTCACTTGGGACCAATTAACACATGTGTAAACTTGTTTATCATGATCAAACACATCTGGTACAACACAAAACAACTTGAAATTTCTCCATACACATGCATTTCATGCCAACTTTTCACACGGTTTGGTTCTAGAATTTTTTCAACTTGGTTCACACGTTTAAGATCCAATTTGGCATGTACCATGACCTCGCTCTCTTTCCTATAAATAGAGCATCATTTTGCGTTCATTAGCAAGCTTGAAAATCCCCAAAAACCCTTCCATTTTTCTTTGCACCTTCACTCTAAAAACTGATTAGTCGTTGCACTAAACCAAGCTCATTTGGTCTCATTTCTTTGCCCATAAAGCTTCACCAACATCCTCTAAACCTTCTCCAACTAAAGCCAAGCTTTGAGACTTCCTAAAGTGCTCTAACCATTTTCACCATCCTCAACCTTGAGCTTCGATTTAGACAAGGTAGATACGAGTAAAATTACACTTCAACTAAGTTACCCCTCTTTTCGTCTTGATTTTTTGATGCTAAGCCCTCACTTACCTTTGATTTATCTTGCACATTAGTTATTTAATTTAACTTTGAAGCTTCTAGGTTTTTTTTTTGCGTATTTTGTCAAATTCTCTATGCTTGGAGTGAATCAATGGCTCCAATGCAGATAGATGAGAACGATGACATGAGTAGAAGCTTAAGCATGAGGTGTTTGAGCTTGAAACTCAAAGTTAAAGGATCTGCAAATTTGGGTAGAGGTTGAAGACGACGGAGGTCTCTGGGCGCAATGGTGGCAAATTTGAATTTCTCAGCCAACCAGCGCGTGAGACCTAACCTAGTTGTTGCTTTTTAAATTTATTTTTTCTTTTTATTTTCATTTAATTAAATTTTCTTTCAAAATTGATTAAAAATAGCTCCCAAAACCTTTTTCACTCCAATTTTTTTCATAAATTTCTAAAAATATTTTCTATCACATTTGTTTTTTTTTTCATATTTAAAAAATTATTTTTAGCATTTATTTTTATTTTCTCTTTATTTTTCTTTCAATTTATTTTCAACAATTTATTTTCAATTATTTTGAAACATTTTTAATCCCAACTTTTGAGATCTCATTACTTATAGTATTTGTGATTTTCTAAAATTTTTTGGGACATTTATTTGATGTTTTGATGCCTCTTTGGTATTTTCTCTTTATTTTTCCTTTTAAAATCTTTAAAATCTTTTTAATTATTTTTTTTTATTCTTTTGGTCCATTTTATGCTTTGACTCTTGTTGACTTTGATCATTTGTGGTTGATTGATGCTTCATCTTGTACAATTGGACTTTGGATTGATGTCTTGATAGATTGAAATTTTTTCATTTCAAACTTATCATTAAATTATCATTGGATCATTTTTGGTACTTTGGATTGATGATAAGTTTATCTCAAGGTATCATGAAGAGGATTGATTGAAGTGGATGAGAGATAATCCCATGTGCCTTTGTGGTTGATCATATCTCTCTCATTCTCTTTCTTCTTCTTGTTTTGTTTTGACTTGTGTTACATTGTTTTAGGAGAATGACTGTGTGTCATTTCTCTAACATGTATGGCACATAAATTGTTATTAACCAGCCTCAGATAGTTAGGACATCTACATAAGTCTAATTACGATTGCTTAACATAGCGCTAAATTTGCCCCGAATCGATTTAATTCTCATTAACACTAACATTAACTCCTCATAATTCTACTAACTCCTAACTTTAGTTTCAAGCATTTACTTTATTTCTCTTTACTTTTATCGAATTTATTTTATTTCATTTACATTTGAGAATTTACATTCAAGCATCTTTATATTTGCTTTTATCTTATGCTTTATCTTTTGCTTTTTGCTTTTCTTTATCTTTAAAAGACCAAAAACATTAATAAATAATCTAAACCCTAAAAACTTAATGTGGTTCTCATTTGGTCTTTGTGTTACTATCCTATACTTGGAGACTTTGGACTATTGGACTTAGACCTAGGGTTTCTTTTCCTTTGGTTGGAGTGATTCATCTGAGACTTTGGTTCATCTGTTACTTTGGGATTCATCTGATGCTTTGTGATACTTGAGACTTTATGATCCTCAATTCAAGACTTGGATGCTTTCTCTGTGGCTCTATGACCCTTTTTACTCAGCTGGTTTTCTTTAATGTTCATCTGTGCCTATTGCTTGCCCATCTTATGGATCAATCCAAAAGGAAAGGAATGTTGGTTTTGATCAATGTCAAATGCTTACTCTTCTTGGTTAGTTCACTTGCACACACAAAGGCTTTCTCTTGGGTTACCTAACAATGAGACCATTTACTTTATGCTTTAGGATAGCCCCTTCATCTACTTCCCACTTCTTAAATTTTCAAAACTTCTCCATATTTCAAAAACTTATTGTTTTCAAACTTCACACTTCTTTCTTAATAAACCTTGACTTTGTCAAGTGATCCAGAAAATCTTATCTCAATAAATGCTAAAACTCTTAAGTATATTCTAACTCTTTTCAAAACCTCTAGAAAACACAAACCTCATCAAACTTCTTTTTGTGCCTTGGAGCACCCTTTTTTCTTTAAGAGCCTTTTTCAAAAGATTAGATTTGATTCTATTCTTGTCGTGATGCAAACCACTATACTTTTACAAGATGTTGAGAAATGATTGACATTTTCTGCTTGAATGTTGTGATGTACTTGTGAGAAAGTTCAAGTAAAGTTCTCCATATCAAGATTGATGCAAATGCTCATTTCCTCATACTTGTGGGTAGTAAGTTGAGTTTTCTACTCGAATATGAAAAAATGTCTTCTCATTTAAAATCATCAACAAACAGCATAGCTTTTTTTAACACAAATAAGAAAATGGTTCTTGTGGAGTACCACAAACGCGAGGGGTGCTAATAATTCCCTTTGCATAACCAACCCCCGTGTCCAGATCTCTCTTTTTTTATAGCTTTGTTTTGCTTTTTTATGGGTTTTGTTCAATATTTTCCATTTTCCCTTTGGAAATCATAAAGTTCAGTGGCGACTCTTGCTTTTCTGAGTTAAGTTAATCAATAGCTTAATCTCAAATTTGTTTCCCGTCACGACAATGCGCAACAAAGTAGAGGATGGCCAGAAGGTTCAACACTAGAGTCCTGCCAAGAAGTTTTCAAGAGGGATACTTGGTTCTGAAAAGAATTATTGACTCACAAAAGAAGGGAAAGATCTCCCCAAATTGGGAGGGACCTTACTGGATTCAAGCATAAACTGAATAATGGAGCCTACTATCATACCCCAAATTTTGACCACCAAGATTTACCATCATTGTGAAGATCATTACCACAATATGGATGTACTTTCATGCCTCATCAATCTCCTCAGAGATTGTTAGGCATTCTCTACAATCAAGGATTAGGGTTTTAACCCCACTCAAAGCACTTAGACAAAGGATCAATCAAGAATTGACATAATCTTCAACTTGTCTAGCCTCTCAAACATCCATGAAGGATCAAGGGGTCTCCCATACCCAGAATCATGCATAAATATGCAACTTTCCAAGAGGATCAAGCCTCAGGATTGCCTTCGTCACCAAATTAGGGTTTGGTCGACCAGGGTGCCCAGATGAGAATTTCCATCTGAGCATGAGCCAAGGCCTCAATGTATACTCCAATAAGCTCAAAGGGATCTCAAGAGCCCATCCACAATGGCAAAATCACATTGATGGTCCATCTATCAAAAAATCAGGAATTAGGGTTTTGACCTAATTCAACCCTTGAGTTAACTTGTGAAGTGAGGCATGGCTTGAAGCTTCAAAATGAACTTCAAAGACCTCAAATACATCATATTGACATGTTTACAAGATTTTATTGACTCAAAGAGCTCAAATCATAAGCCACAAGAACTCAAAACCATCGGATCACAAATTAGGGCTTCTGATGGAAAAGTCATCCCTATCCTTGGCTGTTGGCCTACCCTTGATCTCAATCCTTGGGGAGGGGTCCAAGACATTCCTAAATACCCTTGGAGACCATCCATGAAGTTTAATTAAGCCCAAGGGTTGAATTCACAAAAGGATCACAAAGTCAAACTTTCATTTGATAAAAAAGTCAACTGTACAAAAGTCCAAGTTTGACTTTTTGGATTTTTTGTCAACCAAGGCTCCTTAAACCTAAAACAATGTTAATATGTGATTTGAATCATCATTCATCAAGAAAAATCAAAGAAAGTGAGTTTACTTGCTAAAGGGGTAACCATAAAAAAACTTAGAATTTTTCTAAGTTATGGAACAAAGTAGCTAGGGTACCAACTTTGCAAGGCCATATCTCCCAAACCCTAAGTCCTTTTTCTCCCATTCAAAGCTCAGATGGAAGCCCTCATTACATACTTCAAAAGTGTCAACTACAAGAGTTTCCAATTCTTCATAGATTCTGAGTTATGATTGCATCAAAATGACAAAACTTGAAATTTACCACTTTTCCAACACTTAGACAAAATTCTGTCTAAGTCAGAAAAACAAGTGAAACACCAAAACTTGGAGGGCTGTTTCACATAGTTCTAGGCTGAATCAATTCAAGATATAAGCATCAAAGTTGTTGTGTATATTGCCTACAATCCAAGGAACTCATTGGCATGAAACAACTCAGCTTGAGCCAAGAGTTATGGCTGCTGCAAGACACCAAGGCACAACTGTCTTGAAAAATCAGTTTGTGTGATTTCTTGCCATACACGATTTTGATCCAAAAAGCAATGATCACTATGCCACATTCATCCAATCTGATCCTAATGCATCTGATCTAACCTTCAAACTAGGACTGAAATGCCAAGAGTTTATCCATGAGAATTGATGAGTTTTTGGCATATATGCCTTGAATTCAAAGGGCATTAATGTGGAATATTGCACATTCAAGATTATCATTCTCCTCAGTCAAGTTCTCTGATTAAACAACAGTTAAAAGGATTGAAGAATATGATTTCAGTCAAGGCATAGCTGATCTATTTGGGACAGCTATTGCACCTAGTGCAAGAGGCATTTATGCCAAGCCAAGACCATTGAACCATAGCCTTATCCTCTGAGATTCAAGAGATCCACTTCAACACAACTCCTCTACTATAAATAGAGGTCCTAACTGATCATTCAAACTACACCAAAGCTCATTACAACAAGGCTTTTTCTCTTTCACTCCCAAGGCCTAAAAACTCCATTTCTTGAAAGGTTACTATCGGGTTTTGAGTTGGAGATCAATACCACTCAAACCATTGATTCAGACACATCACATATAACATATAGAAGGTGTCTGAACACTCACCTCCCATCTGTAACATCAAAATCACCAAATGGCCATCCAATTGTACAAAACTCATGACTCGCTGCAGAAGGAATCTGGTTGATCAATCTAGAGCACTCTAAATCACTCCAAGCATTCAAACACTTTCCTTAAGGTACAAGGAAGTTGTCTAAAGCATTAGAACTCAACTGTAACACCTCCATCATCAAATTCGATTCTCACCTGCAGAGGTAAGCCTCAAACTGTCAAGCTCATTGAATCATGCATCATAAATATATTTTGTGATTACCATTGTGTTTCTGAATGTTTGTAGATCATTTACCCTCAATCAATTGTTGTTTACAGTTCGTATATAGGATATCATAGAGTTCATGCCAATTTTAAGGTTCATCAGGTTTTGTCAGATTATGTTTAGGTTTTGTCAGATTATGTTTAGGGTCTAATTTTTTACCACTTGATTTTATCAAATTTTCACCAATCTTTTAATAACTTTGAAAATTAATTTCTCATCCATTTTTCATCATTTTTGATTGGTTCTTTTTGCAAAAATTCACAAAATTGATAAAGTATTTTATTCTACAAAAATCTCACACACAAAAAAAAAATATTATTTATCTATATTTAATATTTTCATAAAGAACTTATTTTATTTGTTTTTTTAACATTTGAAAATGTTTCTTTTCTCTTGATCTTTTCAAAATCAAATAAGTTCTAAATCATCTTGTGATGAAAACCTCATTTTTCAAACCTTAACCAGAAAATCACAAGTAGTTTATTTAAACTTATTTGGTATTTTTTAATCATTTTATTAATTTTATTTAAAGAATTACTTTTAAAAGAAAATGAAATTAGGGTTTCTTTGATTTTGCTTTTTATCAAACATTTCAAAATACACTTTGGGCCTCTTAATAGAGTGTAAGACCCATCCCTTTGTATAGAAAACCTTTTTGAGCCTCAGTCATTGTATAAGTCCCTCTGTAATTCTTAAAACGACGGTGCAATCACTGTCTTTCTTTGGGCCTCTCCTTGAGTTGTAAGCCCCATCTCTTGTACAAAAATAAACTTTTGGGCCTCTTGATAGAGTGTAAGTCCCATCCCTTTGTAAATAAAATAATTTGGGCCTCATTCATTGTATAAGTCCCGATACAATTTTCAAATCAACGGTAAGATAACTATTTTTCATCTGGGACTCTCCTTGAGTATAAGCCCCAACAATCTTTTCAAAAACAACTTCTCTTTTGATTTAGGTTCAAATCTATAGCTGTTATCAAAACTTTCTTTAATTTCTTGAACAACTAACAATACAGCTATGGAAGCTTGCTCGCCTGTAAGTTTTTATCAGCTTTGTTTTACGTACTTGCACATATAAATGTATATATTTGTTTGAACAACATGGAAGCTTGCTCACCTGTAAGTTTTTCCTAGCTTTACTTTACATGCTTTTATATATATAAATGTATTGTGGGAAGCTGCTCACCTGTAAGTCCTTCTTTCATATCCTTTTAAATACTTGTCATATATCAATTGTATATATACTAGTATATCTATTTAGAGTTTTCCCCGGCAACTAGGTCTAGAACTAGGTAAACCCAGTTGGTCACTCTTTAATACAGTCAAAACTAGATCCCCATAGGATTTCCAGATACAATCTTGCCTTCTCTTAGGCTTAAACAATATGGAATAAAGAGAAAGGCATTATTCTCGGTGAAACTTTTCTCACTCTGTCACTATTAGAAATTGTCAAAGAAATTCAGTTCCCCAGAGAGGAATTATTCTCGGTGAAACCTCTCTTGAATTTCTTCAAACCCTAGAACTGTTCACTAAAGGATTAATTCTCGGTGAAACCTTTCTTGAACTTTTCTTAGGTTTGGGACCCACAGGCTTCCTAAAAACATCCCCGCCTCCTCTTGGGCTTTGTACAAGGACCCTCCGACTTCTTAGAAGTTCTCATGCCTTCTCTTGGGCTTAATACAAGGACTTTGAAGTCCTCTTAAAGGTATAAGACATAACTTAGTCATCCTTTGCTAGAGCAGTCTTTCCAGTGTCAAATCTCAGACCAATTTAGGGTTGATTCTCATCCCTTAAAAACACTTGCCTCCTCTTGGGCATCGTACAAAGATAAACTCTTCCATACCAGTAGACTTGGACAGTCTAATCCCCTCTCGGATCTCAAAGACATTTTCAAGTACCTTACAAACATAGGAGAAACCCTGGTCATTTTGGATCAATCTCCAGCAGAGTTAAAACCCATGGGTTCTAAAAATCCAGTCTCTCTCTTAAAAATTCCCCAGCCAGGGCTAGTTTATCATCAGTATAACAATATCCCAAATCAGAACCTCAAGGGATCTGATACCTCAACTCTTCTGTAATTCTCAGCAAGAGTTGATTCCCCATTTTGACCTGCCTCGGAATCTCAATAATCCTCAGCAGAAGTTAGCCTTCTCTTAGGCTTTGTATAATGATCCTTCCTTTCTTCAGCATAGTCATCCTCCTCTTGGGCTTTGTACAATGATTCTCCCCCAGCTGAGCTAACCTTTTCAGACTATCTTGTTGAGTCAATCACCCTTTCAGACTCTCTTGTCAATAACCTTTTCAGACTCTCTTGTTGAGTCAATCACCTTTTAATACTCTCTTGTTAAGTCAAACCTTTTAGCCTCAATCTTGGGCTTTGTCCAAGATAGATAAAAACACTCTCTTGTTGAGTCAATCTTTTTCAGCCTCCTCTTAGGCTTGGTATAATAATTTCCCCTAGTAGAAGTTAGCCTCCTCTTAGGCTTTGTATAATGATTTCTCCAGCTTGTTCAGCCACAATCTTGGGCTTTGTACAAGACACCATATAAATTGCCTAAGCAGAGTCAATCCTCTTTTTCAGCCTCAATCTTGGGCTTCGTACAAGACAGATAAAATTCTCCAGCAGAGTCAAACCTCTTTTTCAGCCTCAATCTTGGGTTTTGTACAAGACACTCAAAAAATCCTCAGCCGAGTCAGTAAAGTATCACATTCAGCCACAATCTTGGGCTTTGTACAAGATAGATAAAGATTTCTTTCCCATAGAGTCAGTCTCTTTTCAGCCTCAACCTTGGACTTTGTACAAGACACATACAAACCCTCCCCAACGGAGTCAAAATCCTTTTAGCCTCAATCTTGGACTTTGTACGAGACAGACAGAACATTTTCCCCGGAAAAGTCAAACTTTTAGCCTTCTCTTAGGCTTTGTATAATGATATCCCCAAAGAGTCAATCTCTTTTAGCCTTAATCTTGGGCTTTGTACAAGACATATATAAACACTCTCTTGTTTAGTCAGTCATTTCCAGTCTCCTCTTTGGCTTTGTACAAGGACTTCCCGGTGGAGTCAATCAACCTCTTAGCTTCAACCTTGGGCTTTGATCAAGGCACATAAAAATCAACATCCCTTTAGAGGAAATCAAAATATCTCTGTAGGAAGTCACTGTTCTATTTATCACTTATCAAAACAGACATTCAAAACAAACCCTAATCCCAGATAACTGCTATAAGTGGCACACTTGTTGATCCATATATCCAAGTTGTTGTCCATCTTTTATCCTGGTAAATCCCTTTCTTTCATCTAATTGCTGTAAGCGGCAAGCCTCTAGATTATTTACATCCATGCCACTGTCCCTCTCTTAGCATGAGAAATTCCTAAGGAAAAATGGCATTGCTCTACACCGAGTTAAAGTTTCCCCATTTAGGACAAATCCCCTATAAAGGAAATTATGGCATTACTGGGTTCACATATCCCAGTTAAAGTAATTCTCCTTTATAAACAGTCATCCAACAATTGTGATAAACAGACAAGATGTCTCCCTTTAGAGATGACAAATTCTCTCTTAGTCAAACCTTTTAGCTTCAATCTTAGGCTTTGAACAAGACACAAATACTCAACCTCTTAGCTTCAATCTTGGGCTTTAAACAAGACACCAAAACATCTTTTTTTTCCTCCCATAGAATTGGAGGAACTACGATTGCTCTGATTTCGCTGTTTCTTTAAACGGGAATACGTAGGCATAAGATTGTGAAATCTTAGCGAGCATACTAATCAAAAACTCTAGGTCTAGTACCTTCATACCAATCAAAACTTAGGTTCAGTACCTTACTAAAAACATCGGAAAACCGGAACATCAACATCAAGTCACTCTCTCTCTCATATTTCCCAAGAAACTTTCCCAACCCATTAATGGATAAACAACATAAAGTACAAAGCAGAACCTAAAACTAACAACCTGTGGATAACCACATATAGAATGGGCAATTGACAACTCCCCATTGTATAACCTGACCCCGAACTCCCTGAATCTCTTTAAGCGTTTGTTCAGTTAAACATTCGCGTGCAAGGTTAGTTTGAGATAACTTCCCTTTCCCTTCCAGCTTCACGGGATAAATAAGAAATCAGAAAGTAGCATCCCCTCCTCTTCATTGAGGAGTAAACCAACTTCTCCGATAAGGTGGTCGCGTCACCGGCAAAAATCGCACGCTACAGATGAATGACGACTCTGTTGGGGAATCATTTTATTTTTTTAGGACTAGGATTATAGCTCCTAAGAGGTCTAGGATGTTAGTTTTAGAAATGAATATATATATATATATATATATATATATATATATATATATATATATATATATATATATATATATGTGTGTGTGTGTGTGTGTGTGTGTGTGTGTGTGTGTGTTAGTCCTTGTGATTGGCTGAAATTTTGGTAAAACCTATGTTAATGTCATGGTTGATGTTGCAACATGAGCTTCTAACATTATTGGTATGATTGGTTAACATTCTGGTGTTGTGAAAGTAGTTAAGGTGTTGAAGAGTTAAAGTGCTGAAGAGTGATGTCACATGTGATGTCTTGACATCACTATACCAGAACATGAAAACATCAGGTTGTGATGTTTTTAGGGCTGCGCGCATTATGTTGATTTAAGGAGATCTGTTAGTTAGATTGGATGCGAATTTCTTGGTGCAATCATTAATGAAGAAGATTAGTTTGTTGCTAATTTAATGGAAAAAGATATGGAGAACAATCAGAGTTAATTATGAAGATTTAATTGAAGATCTATTAGGAGAGAATCTGTTGCAGATTTGGTGCAGAAGATTTGAAGGCCCAAATCCAGTTGGGAAAAAGTTATAAATAGAATGCTTGTAATCTAGAATAGGTACAGGTCCAAGATGTAGATCATTAGGGCTTAGTTTAAGTGAACCACTCGGGTTGTGAGATGGTCACTGTGTCCTTACTCAGAAACCTGTAGGTAATGAGTATTGTATTGTTCTTGGAGGAAGCTTTGAAGCAACTCCAAGGTGTGTCATGGAAGTGTGTCTTCTACTTTTCTGTGGTTGAAAAGGTGTTGGTAATCAAGCTATTGATGCAGTGGCAGAGAAGTTGACTGCTAGACATCATTGCGATGATTAGGAGTGAGATGGAGTCTCTTATCCAGGGAGGACTTAGATAGAAGGGTCATTGGGTAGTGATTAAATTAGGTAGATTGTCAACTGGTTTGTTGAGTCTGTAATTTGATACTGCTAATAGTGGACTTCCTTACTGGCTTGGTATGCCCCCATATGTAGGTTGTTGAACCGAACTGGGTGAACAATCCTTGTGTGTGGTTTATGCGTTTCTGTTATTGACTTGTTCATACAACAGATATTGATGTTGTGACATTGCATTTGACATCACATGTCTGTATCCGAATTTTAATTGGTATCAGAGCAGGCATCCTGTCTGTTTCTGGATGAGATCATGGGAAGATACTTTCTGGTTCATGAGCAAGGAAGAGAGTTGTTTGGATGATTCCCTTGGAGTTACGGTTGGACTATTCATGATAAAGTTTTGATGGCACGTGGTGTATGCTGATAGTGTGCAAGGATGTTTGAGTAGTGCTTGAAGGTTGTTGAGGAGTTGTTATGTGTTCCGCTGCATGGTATCTGTTGTAACCCTGGTTGGTTCTTGCATCTCTGGTGTTGAGATTCTAGGAAGATATTCTCTTGGAAAGACATTAGGGTTTGGTCTCCTCAGCAGGATGTCCTTTGATGTTGTAGTTTATGCAAGACAGCTTCAACCGGTTGGTTAGAGAGGCCAATGTTACTTGAGGATTATCTCATATCCTTGTTTGGGAGAGAAGTGTTCATTAGGTAAATGGATCTTCTAAAGAATGTTTGACATGGAAGGATCAGAAGAAGAATATATTTCAAGTCAGACATTGAAGACCAATCTGTTCAGTACAATGATTCCTTCTTTATCATCTTTCTTGATGGTGAAAGAAGAGGGTAGAGCCAAAGCAAAAGAGTATCACTGTCAAATCTTTCATGCGGGAGTGAAGATCTTGATAAGTCATCTCTTAAGCTTAGTTGTGGTGACCTATGGAGGAGGAAGTATCATCAAGAAATAAGCTGAGCTTAATGTGTCAATGTCTCGACATCGCGCTACACATCAACAGTTTATGCATTTCAGCTGGAGCTGGTTGAAGAAAAGGTAGTAATATTGATAGCAGAAGAGAAGGAGATGATCCTTGTTTGAGCTAAACTGTCTGAGGACAATATTATAGGGAAAATGCATCCAAGAGTCTGTGTGCAGTAACAGTGTAAATCAGCCTGTGGTCAATTGGTGTCTGCATTAGTTGAACTCTTCCAGTTTTGTGGCTTGAAGGATTGGAAGTAGCAGATTGTCTATGGTATGGCTTTAGTTGGAGAAGGATGGCAGGTATCACTCTTAAGCTAGACAAAAGGTCTGAACCTTGTGCTTATAAGAAGAAGCTTCTGGAAGAGTGTGTTATGCAAGTTACTGCAGTTTTGTTGGTCTAATCTTGGAAGTTTATAAGATGAAGATGGAAGACTATGAAGACATCATAATCTTGATGGTTACAGCTTGGATCAGTTTATCTAAGTGGTTTGGAGCGTGGTTGTGAAGATCGAGGATAAGTGGCAGTTATCTCTGGCTTTCTACTGACGGTTCTACTAAGGGAAGTGACTCTCTTTAGTATTGCTATGAGGTAGTCTTGGACTACGTATTTTCTGAAGATTCAGATGTGGTAGGTTTGAAGTCTTTGGAGTTTCTAAGCAGGATAGAGGTTGTCTACTCAAACTTGATTGTTGAATCAAGTCTATGAGAGCATGGAAATCTGTTTCTGCAAAGGGAAGAGGTTCTTCTGAGTGGTAGAAGGTAGAGCTGAATTCAACAGTTGGATGACATAATGTTCTGACATCTAGCTTAACATCAGGAGTCTCAGCTGGTGATGTGGCACATCAGCTAATGATAGGGTGATCTACAGGAATGAACAATAGGATACTTCAAAAAGAACGTTCTCTTGGCAGTTTGTGGGAGCTGCAGGAAGGAGAAGATGTGGCATGACCATGGCTTGGGGAGTCTAAGTGTGTTTGCTTTTGAGCAAGTGGAACATGTGACTTGAAGATCAAGGTTCCTTGGAGGATCAAGATAATCAGAGTGTGGCAGCTGATTATTATTAAGGGACAAGTTACTCTTGGGCAGAAGGGTGATGAGTTGAAGACTCAAGGAGATTATTCTTCTTGAGGGTGGATGAGAGATGTTCTAACTGGGGTTGAGGTGTTATCTGGTTGGATATCCTTGGTAAAGGATGTTGATGCTCTGGTTCAGAAGCTTGGTGCCTACATTATGCATAAGGATCGTCTACATAGTCATACGGGAGAATGATGAAGTAGAAGGTCTGCCTGGGATGGAGAATGTAGTGAAGACGGAAGTAGACCAGGGTCTTGCTAAAGGCAGAAGAAAAGCCTGTGAAGGGGACATGGACCTATTGTCAAGTCATGCTAGACCAGCCTGGCAAGATGTGGAGTTTTGGAGCATGTGAAGATAGCAAAACAAGAGGGAATTATATCTGATGTTGGGACAACACTCCGCAGGTGTTGAGTTTTCAGCCAAGAAAGTTAGTTGTGCTCATGGTGGAGTATCAGGTCAAGCCACTTACCTAATCTGAAGTGATCAGCGGTGTGAATTTATAAAAGAGGGATCAGCTAGTTCCACAAGTGTGCATAAAAGTAGGTCAGACCAAAATGTCATGCCTTGTGTGAGAAGGTAATGTTATAGTGGATACTTTGACGGGAGACTTAGTATTTGTCTATTAGTGATGCTGTGCATAAGGGTAAATACTTTGACGGGAGACTGAGTATTTGTTTAGAGAATTATGAAAATCTGTGTCTGGATTTTTTTTGTGGCCATGAAGGAGTGAGCATCATCTACTAGCTATTTGTAAAGACCTTTTTGGGAGCTTGGCAGTTGTCTGATGTGTGGATGGAATTCAGTTTTCTGAATTGTGAGAGCTTATTCCTCTCTGTTGTGATCAGGTGGTTGTGATGCAGAAGATGTGAGCTGGTATCTAATGCTGATGTCCTACATGATGTTACAACATCTTTGTCTGGTGTGAAGGTCTGGGACTGTGCGTATAAAGTTGGAAGAAGCAGAATTAGTGTCTGAAGAGGTATGATCTGATCAGAATGACTGTAGTTAAGGAGGGTTCTTCTAATATAAGTAAAAGGTGGGGGTAGCCCTTATCTTGTGTTGCAAGTGATCTAAAGACAGCTGTGAGAAATTCCAAGTGGGCGCTTATATTGGACTTGGCAGACCATGTATCTGAAATAAACATGATGAGATTATGCTCAACAAATACAAGAAGTGGCAATTCTTAATGTTGAGAATGTGGCAATTTTATTGTGCTTTTATCTGGTGTCAAGTATTCATCTTCATAAGGAGCATTGGGTGTTCATGTCAGGGGGCGTTAAGGCTGCTGGAAGGGTGCAGATTGTTGTGAAGATTGCGCAGAGTGGTGTCAATCAACATGATGGGACATTTACTACTGAGTATGGTTGGGGTGTTCCTAAGGCTGGTATGCTAGTTCTTATGAGGAGGCTGAAGAGCAGAATTGTTATATCTGGGTAAAGTTATTTTTCTGGAGGAATCTAGAAGGGATTGTGAGTTGTGCTGATCAATAGATGCCGTGCTTGTGTTTTGGAATCTTTCGAAGTGTCTTGGGTTGATAATATTGTGAGCCAGCAGACAATGTCTGATGCGATGTCAGAACATGGTATAGGACATGTTTGTCTTGGGCCAGACAAGGAATTATTCTGGACGGTGGTGTAGGGATAAGGTGGAACACGTGTCTTCGACTATGCATGAAACTGTTTTGGCACAATTTATGGTAAAGATCAGTTAGGAAACAATAAAAGTGGTCAAGACTATTTTGGACGGTAGGCATTGAATTTGGAAGTAGTTTTTAGGACCTAAAATAGCGTTTCTGTGAACAAAAACCTTGACATATTCAAAGCTCGTTAATTCCTAAGTAACTTATCAGCTATTTATAAGGGTTATTCTGTTCTCCTTCAACCAGTGAGTGTTCTTGTTTCATAAGTCTTATGGCTTTTGTTCATTTTTGGGTGAGCACTACTTGGGTCTGGTTCTGTGAGGGCTTCCTTTGCCAATTTGTGGCTAAAAAGGGGGAGAAAGGAAAGGGTTTTGCTAAATGGTTTGCGCAAATGCTTTATCTGGAGTCTGCAGTTCCAGATGTGATTCAGAGATGTCGAAGAGGATGTCCTATCCGTAAGTTGGTGTTGAGTCTTTGTGACTTGTGTCCTGAGTTATGAACATAGTTGTGACTTGTGTTTTGAGTTACCTGGGTTGGCAGAATGGCACTTCTTAAGTTTCATCTTATGCCACAGATTAAACCCAGTGTCTGATCAATGAAGGTGTGCAGAATTATCTTGTGCCACCATTGGTCTTTTATGTATAGACAAACATTTCTTTTCTGGAGGAGTCTTCTACATTTGTTCTGAGTCTGTCCGGGAAGGAAAAAGAAATGTGTTGTGTTGAGAGGGAGTGTCAGATATCTTCTTCCTCATGTGCACGTCCTGATGTGCTGCCTAGAGTTGCTGTTATATGGAGATGTTATGTCCAACATGATGTCTTAACATCATTCAAAATTAGCCAAGATGATGATTCTCCATGATTGATGTACACAGTAACTACTGATGGTTACTGTTTGGATCAAATGACTTCTAACAGTAGTATAGGGTTGTAATAGCTTATGTAATCTGAGCTGTAATGTTTATATATTTGTTTTAGCCAAAATTAGCCAAAGGGGGAGATTGTTAGTTCTTGTGATTGGTTGAAATTTTGGTAAAACCTATGTTAATGTCATGGTTGATGTTGCAACATGAGCTTCTAACATTATTGGTATGATTGGTTAACATTCTGGTGTTGTGAAAGTAGTTAAGGTGTTGAAGAGTTAAAGTGCTTAAGAGTGATGTCACATGCGATGTCTTGACATCACTATACCAAAACATGAAAACATCAGGTTGTGATGTTTTTAGGGCTGCGCGCATTATGTTGATTTAAGGAGATCTATTAGTTATATTGGATGCAAATTTCTTGGTGCAATCATTAATGAAGAAGATTAGTTTGTTGCTAATTTAATGCAAAAAGATATGGAGAACAATCAGAGTTAATTATGAAGATTTAATTAAAGATCTATTAAGGAGAGAATCTGTTGCAGATTTGGTGCAGAAGATTTGAAGGCCCAAATCCAGTTGGGAAAAAGTTATAAATAGAATGCTTGTAATCTAGAATAGGTACGGGTCCAAGATGTAGATCATTAGGGCTTAGTCTAAGTGAACCACTCGGGTTGTGAGATGGTCACTGTGTCCTTACTCAGAAACCTGTAGGTAATGAGTATTGTATTATTCTTGGAGGAAGCTTTGAAGCAACTCCAAGGTGTGTCATGGAAGTGCGTCTTCTACTTTTCTGTGGTTGAAAAGGTGTTGGTAATCAAGCTGTTGATGCAGTGGTGGAGAAGTTGACTGCTAGACATCATTGCGATGATTGGGAGTGAGATGGAGTCTCTTATCTAGGGAGGACTTAGATAGAAGGGTCATTGGGTAGTGATTAAATTAGGTAGATTGTCAACTGGTTTGTTGAGTCTGTAATTTGATACTGCTAATAGTGTACTTCCTTCCTGGCTTGGTATGCCCCCAGATGTAGGTTGTTGAACCGAACTGGGTGAACAATCCTTGTGTGTGGTTTATGCGTTTCTGTTATTGACTTGTTCATACAACATATATTAATGTTGTGACATTGCACTTGACATCACATGTCTGTACCAGAATTTCAATATATATATATATATATATATATATATATATATCACTTTTCCTACTTGATATCCGTGTTTATTTTTCTGCTAATGGGAATGCGAGTGATGTCGCATGCGGAAAGTTTGAGTGATAACTAAGATAGGTGATGGAAGAGATAGACGGTCTTATAGGGAGTGAATCCCTAATAAGCTGTCCCGGTAGACCATCAAATCAGTGGAGATACCCTTTGCGGATTCAATGTCTAACGACTTCGGTTGTGAAAGCAGATTGTTCGATTGTGGTATCCATGAAACTGAGGATTTAGTAGACAGTAACCATGTGACTATTTAGTAGTGCGTTAGCTATCGGAAATAGTTGTCACGCGATATTACACTCAATTAAGATTACCCTAAGATACTACAGCTCGCTCGGGTGAACCAGCCTGCTGTTGTTATTCCAAGGGGGGTCAATGATTTTGAGTACAGGTACACAAATTCACCATAGTACAACCTTTGGGATGGGTAGAGCCATGACTCCATGCTCGTGACGCTGAACCTTTGAACCCATGTTTTTTCTATGTTTTTGTGTGCTGCATTCATGCATTCATTTCATTTAAAAAACTTTTAAACAAAGAAAAAAATCTTCTTTTCTAGTCTCTCTTTTTCAAATTAAACTAAGACAATGATTGCAAATATCAGAGAGAAAGATTGCGTTATGGATTTCGGTAGAAGGAAGACGCACAAGTACACCTTCAAGGGTCTAAGACTAGAGGATTTAAGAGGGTTGGCAAGGATAATCACCAACCCTAATGCTTTTAGAGCTAAGTATGGAGGACTGCTGTCTTTGTTAAGGGTCCATGTAGTTAAAGGAATCTTGTCTACGCTGATTCAGTTCTACGATCCGGTTTATCACTGTTTCACATTCTCGGATTATCAACTAGCACCAACACTGGAAGAGTACTCTCACCTGAATGATTTACCCATTACTGACCAAGCTCCATTTCCCGGACTGGAAGAAATTCCAAAGGATCAAACCATTGCAAGAGCAATCTATTTGGACGAGTCAGAAGTCAGGACTCACATGACAGCTAAGGATGGAATCCAATGCTTACCGGCCAAGTTTTTGATAGAGAAAGCCCTGTACTTTGCCATTATCGGAAACATTACTGCTTTCGAAGATATCTTTGTCCTACTCACATACGGGTTGTTCCTTTTTCCCAACATTGATAACTTCGTTGATATCAATGCCATTAAGATATTTCTAATTGGAAACCCTGTATCGACCCTGCTCGCAAATGCCTATCATTCTGTACACTTAAGGAAGTTATACAGTGGAGGAATGATCACATGTTGTGTACCCCTTCTATACAAATGGTTCACTTCCCATTTACCTAAGTCTGTTGCTTTTTGGGATCATAAGAGTACTATGCATTGGTCACAGAGAATCATGTCTCTTACCAACTCTGACATAGATTGGTACAATCGCATCTATGACGGGATAAGAATCATTGACTGTTGTGGAAACTTCCCTAATGTACCCTTCATAGGAACTAAAGGAGGAATAAATTATCATCCAGTTTTAGTTCGTCGTCAACTCGGATACCCAATGAGACATGTCCCGCGTAATGTTCATCTGGAAGGTCTTTTCTTCAAGGAAGGAGAAAATGGCAGGGCACTAAAGACAGAAATAGTGCATGCCTGGAAACAAGTTCACAGGAAAGGAAGAGAGTCTCTAGGAAAACCAAACTGTGTCTCTATGGAACCTTATCTCCACTGGGTACAAACTAGAGCTCTCAAGCTGAGAATGCCTTACCCTCGTCAAGAACTTCTTCCGTTGAGGGAATCTGTCCTTTACTTTATGTCTGATACGGAAAAACTCCAGGTCACTCTCAACAAAGTTCAACGGGAAAAGAAATCTTGGAAGAACAAGTACCGCATTCTCAATGTGGAGTGTACCAAAATACAACAATTGTTAAAAGAAAAAGATGCTCTGATCGGGATTCTCATGAAGACAAAAACACACAATAAACCATAAAGGGTGTACCTAGTGCACTTAAGGTTAAAACATATTAAAACATGAAAAATATAGACAAATCCTAATTAAACCTGACTGAATTATCAAGCAAAATGGGTTATCATGACATACTAAAATAGCGTTATCACTCCCCCAAACTTGAACTATCACCTGTCCTCAGGTGATGCGACAGTGATTGACAAGAGAAATTTTCAAGAACACTTCAGGATTATATTAGTGAAAGGGTTTAGTCATTTACTGGATGGATAACCTAGGTAAGGAAATACTTGGCGCAACTCAGCCTGTTCTTAGCCCAAAGATGTTATTACCAAAGTGCTTAGACACTTTTTGTCACGTCACTACTCTTCAGAAGAATGAGCTAATTTTTCTTTGTGATTCCAAATTGAGTACTTTTGTGAATTAAATTTTATTCCTTTTGGGTCTTAAGGTGGAATATTGTTCTGACTTTTCTATTGACTTTTGACTTTCACACCCTAGATCACAGCTTTCCAATTTATTTTCTTTCCTTTTTTTTTAAATTCAACACTCCATCTTTTCACTCAACGGGATCTCACTTATAATGAGTCCAACTGGCTATTGTGATGAAGATGCTGGATGTTCCTCCAGTTTCGGGCACAAGAACTTTTCAACAAGAGTGGTATTTGCCACCTTTTTGCACACTTTTGTGTGTTTTATTAGCAACGATTGGGGTGTTCTCTTTTTGTGTGAATAGTCTAAATCTTTATCAAAATAAACTCATCTTTCCAAAGTAATTCCCTAAGGTTTCTACTTGCTTCTCAATTTCCAACAATTAGGTTTCAAAATTTTTTTTTACTAATTCAGCATACTACCGGAGGCGGGACAGAAGTCATCAGCTTCCTTCTGCAACAACATCCTAGGTAACAACTTGGCTTTGCTTCACAGAGTCACAGGCAAACTTATCATCCAGCTTTTTATTTTAAGCACAAAATGAATATTTTTCTGATCCTTGGTTGTTCTTTACTAAACTCTCATCTGTCCTAAAAACTACTCATGCAAATTGAACAAAAATTAACTACGCAAAAAGAAATTAATAATAAACCAGTTGAGTTAATTATCCAAACAACAAAATACCAAAAACATCAATCCATAGCCAAAACACGGCTTCCCAAAATACCAAGAAATTATCCAAAACATAACAAACATCTCAGCAGCATAACAACAAATAGAAGCAGAAAATAAATAAAAGATAGGGGAAAGAAAGAGAGGTTCAAGCTTTATCTGACTCTCCCCCAAACTTAAAGTAAGGACAGTGTCCTCACTGTCAAGTGGAAAGGGGAGGCAAGACTAGGCAAGTCTCTGCATGATACCAATTAGGTTCTAAGCCTGGTGCTTTTGCGTGTAGGTTGAACGTCTCCCTTCTTCTTCTTTTTGATTTCCTTCTTTGCGACCTTTGGTTTTTCCAGCTCCTTAGCTTGACCTTTGACGACTTCCGGCATAACAATTTCTTCCTGCACTGGCTCCTCCAAAGCAATATTTTCTTTCATTTTCATGTCCCTTTTCCTTGGGCAGATGACCTGCTCTTGGACAATTTCTTTCTTTCTTTCAGCAACTGCCTTCCTTACTGGGGTCACGACAGGAGTAGTCACAGGTGTGACTGTCACTGCTTTTTCCTTGCTTGACTTACTTTCAGCTTCCTCGTCTTCGTCTTTCCCAACAGTCTATTTTCCTTCTAGATTTAAGGATCCTGGAGAGGATTCCTCCGTTGTTGAATAATACTTGGGCATATCTTCATCCACCAGCTGGTCTTCATCTTTTATCAGATCTTCCTCTGCCTTACTGTCGTCTACTGCATTGTCTTGATTCATCTCATCACTGTCCTTAGCAGCTTCTACAATTAATTCCTCTAAGACATCATCTTTTTTTATTGGACTCAATTCTGGGTCTTTTTGATTTAAATTAAAGTCCTTTGGGGGACTGTTCTCTGGGGTCTTGACATCAGGGGTCTGAACATTAGGGTTCTGAACATCAGGGTTCTCCTACCGCTTCCACTCTTGTCTCAATTTTTTCTTCTTTGGAGACATTCCTGATTTTTCAGCTTTACCACTCTTTTTCTTCTTGTGCTGCATAGGACTGTTCTGAATAGGCATGCCTTGACTTGTCTCTATAACAACATCTTTACTCTTCTTTTTCTTCTCTCTTTTCCCCTCTTTCTTTTTGTACTACTCCTTCTTCTTCACTTTCTTGTCTTCAGAAACTGACTTTTCCTCCATTTTATTTTCTTCTAACTCTCCAAAGATATGATTGGGAAAAACAGGTGGATTCAACATACTTGATGGAAATTGCATAGAAACCGCTTTCTCTTGCCAATAGAACTTATCTTTTTGAAACTTGAAATAATCCTTTTGATCTTTCAACATTTGCAAAATGACATCCCACATCATGTCTTCTCTTTGGTGATCCTCCATAGCTTCTGTCGACGCCTGTCGCACCTCAGCTGATCTTTTCCTTCCTTTTGACTTCATCAGTGTTTGGATCAAAGCTTTATCCAACGCAGCTTGAGGCTGCCCAGTTTCATCAGTGTCAAGCTCAGGTACTCTGTGCCTCCTGCGCAACATAGTGATCACACATGGAATGTACAACATTCATTCTTTCTTTTTTGAACAAGCCTGGATTTCCTGCATAATGATTTTTCCTACATTGATCTTGCCAAGTGTTGTGATACAGTGAATCAAAACAAGTCTTGCCCTGCTCACCATTTCATTGTGAGCGGTGGGTTTCAATGAATGCTTCACAAGTTTGTACCACACTTTTACTTCAGGCAACAAATCCATCCTTCTCATAGCTTTTTCAGAACTTGACTCCACCCACCTAGTTCCTGGGTTGCACAATGATTGCATAATCACATCAAATCTTCCACGTCCAACTTCAACAATAAATCCTGATACTCATTACCTGGTTCGTCGATATTCAGAGCAAGGTTTAAAGTGGCTTCATTATATACCACCTTCGTACCTCTCACCACAACTTCAATCCTTTTGTGTCCAGGATCAGTTAGGTTTGAATAGAACTCCTTCACTAGGGAGATGTTGTATGGGCCTGGCTGGCAGCATAGCTTCATCCACCCTAGCTTTTTTATGGTAGTTCCCAAATCTCTAGCAAGTCCCAGGTTTTATTCTTGGTTGTCAAAGACAAAACCCCTTTCAGCGTGAAAACCCATTTTGCTGAAATATTCCATGTGTCATACCCCAAAATTTGACCATAACTTTTCCCATCATTGTGCAAATCATCACCACAATATGGATGTACCTTTATGCCTCATCAATCTCCTCAAGGATTGTTGAGCATTCACTACAATCAAGAATTTAGGGTTTTTAGCCCACTCAGAGCACTTAGAAAAAGGATCAATCAAGAATTGACTTGATCCTAAACTTGCCTAGCTTCTTAAACACCTATAAAGGATCAAGAGGACTCCCACATCAAGAATCAAGCACAAGATTGCAGCATTCCAAGTGGATCAAGCCTCAAGCTCGCCAGTGTCACCAAACTAGGGTTTTGGTCGACCAAGGCCTCCAGATGGAAATTTTCCTCTGGGCATGAGCCAATACTTCAAAACATGAACCAAAGTTCTCCAAGGGACCTCATGGATCCAATTATCAAGTCAAAATAGCCTCAGGGGATGCATTCATCAAAAATCAGGAATTAGGGTGTCTTGACCTAATTCACCCCTAAGTTAACTTTTGAGGAAAGACATGAACAAGACCTCAAGACATGATTTGAGGGCCTCAAATACACCACATTGATCATTTACAACAATGGATTGATCCAAGAACCTTGATTCACAAGTTTCAAATTCATCTGGACCACAATTAGGGTTTAGAAGAAAAAGTCAACTATACCTTTGACTTTGGACCAAGACATGTTCCCAAACCTTGGTACATGATTCAAGACACCCTAAAACACCTATAGAATCCATCCATTAGGTTTAAATTAGGTCAAGAACTTGATTGCATAAAGGATCACACAGTTTGAAATTCATCTGACAAAAAGTCAAGTGTGCCCAAAATCAAGTTTGACTTTTTGGATTTTTTCACAAATGTGGCTCCCCTAAGTCAAAAACAATGTTAATGTATGGTTTTGATCGTCATTCATCAAGAAAAATCAAGAAAAGTGAGGTTTCTTGCAAAAGGGGCAACCATAAGAAACTTAAATTTTTCTAAGTTATGGAACAAAATGGATTTGGTACCCACTTTGCAAGGTAATAACTCCCAAACCCTAAGGCCTTTTTCTTCCATCCAAAGCTCAAATGAAAGTTCACATGACATAATTCAAAAGTGTCAACTACAAAAGAATCCAAATTTTCATGGATTTTGAGTTATGGATTGATCAAAATCACAAAAAATGAAAATGACCACTTTTTCCAACACTTAGTGAAATTTTCAAGTCAGAATCTGTTTCATTTTTTACCAACTTTGAGGCCATTTTCACCTTGATCCAAGCTGAACCAGGTCCATTGGTGGACATCAGAGTTAAAGTATGTCATAAGAGCTTTCCAACAAGTACCAGATCATCTCCAAATTCAATTAAAATAGGGAGTTACAACCCTTGGAATATGGCATGAAAGACTGGTTTCTTCCCAAGGCAGATTATAGGTCATTTGCCCAAATTGGCTGATTTGTGGAATTACAAGTCTTGTAATCCTTCTAGAAACATTGAAGATCATATTAAAGCAAAAGATATTTGAGCCACAAGCCTCCCAAGACAAAAGATCATCATGTAGGCATGTGAAATTCAATGTTGCAAATCCAAAACTTTCAAATTTGTCATGAAGCATTCAAGGAGTGCATAGAGCTGGCATATATCAGTCCACAACATTGGAAATGAGTCAAGATGAACTTAAGCATCAGAAGACCGTAGCCCTGCAAGACTGACCCAAGTTAATGGCTAGAGAAGACTTAGATTCCTTTATGCAACCATTGGACAATGAGCTGTACCACTTTCCATTCATTATTCCTTGAAAAAAAAACTTGCTCTACTATAAATAGAGCTCATTTATGATCAGTTTGAGTACACCAAAGCACCACAACTGATGCTTTCCTCAAAATCACATTTCAAAAACCAGATTTTTCTTCTTCTTGAAGTCACTATCGAGTTTTCAAATTGAGAGCAAATCTACCACAACCAATTGTTCTAACACTTCATATACATCATATGTGAGCTGATCAAACACTCCCCACTCACCTGTAACACCAAAATCTCAAAGCTCCAAATCCACTTGAAGCTCATATGCAGCTGAGATGCCATGAAGTGATCCAAACATCACCAATCAAGTCCAAGCTTCCCAACACACTCCATAAGGTATAGTGAAGCTGTTCAAGTCATCACAACACATTTGGAACACCTCCAACTCCAAATTCGAAAGTCTCTTGCACAAGCAAGTTCAAGTAAGCCTGAACCTATCAAACTCTCTATTGCATGCATCATAAATTCATTTGCAAGTTACCAACATGTTTCTGGTAGTCTATAGGGTGATAACCCTCAATTAATTGCTACATCTATTACATGTTTAAGATTTCATGAGCTTTATGCAAAATTCTAGGGTTTCAGTGTTCATCACGAATTTCTCATTCCACACTTAAAATAAATGAAATTAAACACCACCATCATGTTCGTGGGTTAAAATCTAACAAGTTTGGGGATGGTTTCATCCAATTTCATTGCATAATCTGTGAGATATCATAGCTTTTACAAATCTGGGAAAACTGAGTGCGCGCGTGTTCTTCCCATTGTTCTTGGCGCCATTTTTGAATTTTTGAATATTTGAATATTTTGATATTTTATTTAATTGATTCAAAAATTAATTTCTCTCTGAGTTTTAATGTTTTTGAATTGATTCTTTTTTTCAAAATTCACAAAAATGTTAAAATATTTTATTCTATAAAAATTTCACAAAAATATTATTTATTTTATATATTTGGTATTTTTGTAAAGAATTTATTTTTATTTATTTTTAAACATTTAAAAATATTTCTTTCTCTTAATTTTTCAAATTCAAATGACTTTTCAAATCATTCTATGGATAGAATATGATTTTCAAACTTTAATCCAAGATCAAAACTTGTTTTTCACACAGGTTTGATAATTTTGATCATTTTAATTGATTTTATTTTAAATTAAAATATATTTTTAATCAAAATTTGGGTTTTTTTATTGTTTTCACTCTCACAAACATTTTTCAAAACAATTTTGGGCCTCTTGATAGAGTGTAAGTCCCATCCCTTTGTAAATAAACCATTTTGGGCTTCAACATTGTATAAGTCCCGATACGTTTTAAAAAATCTTAGCGCAATCACCATTTTCAAAACATTTTTCATCTGGGCCTCCCTTTGTGTTGTAAGCCCTATTTTCTTCACTTATCAAACACTTTTGGGCCTCTAATAGAGTGTAAGACCCAACCCTCTTTGTACTAAAATAATTTGGGCCTCAGTCATTGTATAAGTCCCGATACAATTTTCAAAATAACGGTGCAATCACTGTTTTTCATCTGGGCCTCTCCTTGATTTGTAAGCCCCATCTCTTGTATAAAGATAAACTTTTAGGCCTCTAATAGAGTGTAAGACCCATCCTCTTTGTAAATACAATAATTTGGGCCTCATTCATTGTATAAGTCCCTCTGTGATTTTCAAATATATGACGCGATCGTCGCCTTTTCAAAAGAATTCATCTGGGCCTCTCCTTGAGTATAAGCCCCAAACTTCTTTTAAAACGACTTTCCTCTTTGATTCAAATTCAACTTCAAAGTTATAACAAAACTTTCTTCAATTTCTTGAATAACTAACTATACAGCTGTGGTTACAATGCTGGAGCTTGCACAGCTGTAAGTTCTACTATTTCTTCTACACATACTTGCTTATAAGTTTCATCTGTATATGTATAACTGTATATACTTACTTAGAGTTTTCCCCTGCAATTAGGTATAGTTTTAGATCAAACCAGTGGTTACTCTTTTAACACAGTCGAAACTAGTTCCCCCATAGGAAATTCTGGATAAAGTCTTGCCTCCTCTTGGGCTTATACAATATGGAACAGAGAAAGGCATTATTCTCGGTGAAACTTTTCTCAAGACTGTCCTAACTTAGAAATATGTGTACAAGAAATTCATTTCCCCAAAGAGGACTAATTCTCGGTGAAACCTCTTTTGAATTTCTTCAAACCCTTTAACTGTTCACTAAGGAAAGGATTATTCCCGGTGAAACCTTTCTTGAACTTTTCTCAGGTTTGGACCCACAGGCTTCCTAAAAGCATCCCCAGCCTCCTATTGGGCTTTGTACGAGGACCCTCAAGCTTCTTATAAATTCTAAGCCTTCTCTTTGGCTTGCTACAAGGACCCAAAGACCTCCTACATGTATAGGACAAAACTTAGTTATCTGTACTAGTTCAATCCTCCAGAGAGTCAGAATTCCAAAACATCAGACCAGTTTATGGTTGATTCTCATCCTTTAAAACATCAGCCTCCTCTTGGGCATTATACAAAGATCATCCTCCGGTTAAGAGTCAAGCTTTTCATGCCAGTAGACTTGGAAAGTCTCATCTCCTCTTGGATCTCAAGGAAACCCTCAAGTTTCCTAAAAGCACAGGAAAAACCCTGATCACTTCATCAATCTCCAGCTGAGTTTGAAACCTCCATAGGTTTTCATACTCATAGTTGAAACTTTTATCATCAATATTACCTTAATAGAATCAGAACCTCAAGGCATCTGATATTTTAAACTCTTCTTCAATCCTCAGCAAGAGTTGATACCCCAATTTGGACCTGTCTCTGGATCTCAATAATCCTCAGCAGAAGGCAGCCTCCTCTTAGTCTTCATATAAGAAGTTCCCCAACCAGCCTCCTCTTAGGCTTTGTATAATGATTTTTCCTCAGCAAAGTTAGCCTCAATCTTGGGCTTTGTACAAGACAGATCACATTCTCTAGCTGAGTCAATCAACCTTTTAGCCTCAATCTTGGGCTTTTACAAGACAGATAAAACCTCTCCCCAGTGGAGTAAATTCTTTTAGCTTCAATCTTGGGCTTTGCACAAGACAGACAAAATATTCCCAGGAAGAGTCAATCTCTTTTCGGCCTCAATCTTGGGCTTTGTACAAGACAGATATAAAACTTTCCTAGTGGAGTCAACCTTTTAGCTTCAACCTTGGGCTTTGATCAAGGCACACAAAAATCCCCTCAGAGGAAATCAAAAGTTCTCTCTGTAGGAAGACATTTATCTATACACCACACATCAAAATAGACAATCAAACAAACCTAATCCCAGATAACTGCTGTAAGTGGCACACTTGTTGATTCAAAAATCCAAGATGTGATCCCTCTTTTATCCTGGTAAACTTCCTCTTTCATCTAACAGCTGTAAGTGGCAATCCTCTGGATTATTTACATCCAAGCCAATGCCCCTCTCTTAGCATGAAAGATTCCTAAGGAAAAATGGCATTGCTCTATACTGAGTTAAAGTTTATTCCTTCAGGACATCTCCCTTATAAAAGAAATTATTGCATTACTGGATTCCATACATTCCAGTTAAAGTAATTCCCCTTTATAATCGATTACCCCAACAACTGTGATGAACAGGTGAGATATCTCCCTTTAGAGATGACAAATTCTCTCTCAGTAAAACCTTTTAGCTTCAATCTTGGGCTTTGAACAAGACACAAATACTCATCTAGCTTCAGTATTGGGCTTTAAACAAGACATCAAACATCTTTCCTCCCATAGAAATAGGAGGAACTACGATTGCTCTGATTTCCCTGTTATCTTTACGGGAATACGTAGGCATAAGATTGCGAAATCTTAGCGAGCACACAAATCAAAAACTTTAGGTCCAGTACCTTCCCAAAAACACTCTCTCAACATTCCCAACCTATAACAGTAAACACCAGAAAGTATTTAAACATGCCAAAAAAAGTCAATGGATAACCATATATACACTGGGTAATTGACAACTTCCCTTTGTATAACCTGACCCCGGACCCCCCAATCTCTTAGTATTTGTTAAAGAAAACATTTGCGTGCAAGATTAGTTTTAGATAGCTTCCCTTTCCTTTCCAGCTTCATAGGATAAATAAGAAATCAGAAAGTAGCACCCAATTCCAACCACTGCGGTAAGGTGGTCGCGTCACCGACAAAAATCGCACGCTACAGAAAAATGGCGACTCTACTGGGGAGTCTTTTAGGATTAGAGTTCCTAAGAGGTCTAGGCTTTGTTAGCATTTTCTATACTTTCTATTATATAATATATATATATATATATATATATATATATATATATATATTTACTGTTATACTACTTGATACCTGTGTTTAATTTTTTGTCAACTGGGAATGCGATTAATACGCATGTGGAAAGTTTGAGAGAAAATTAAGATAAGTGGTGGCATATCCAGGAAACGCTTATAGGGAGTGAATCCCGACCAAGCTAACTTGGCAGTCCACCAAATCAATCGAGGTATCTGTGCGGAAGTATCGATGTTGAACGAGCGATTGTCGTGAAAGCATTGTCTTTCCCAGTGCGGTACCCATGACCCTGAGGATTTAGTAGACATTAACCATATGGCCATTTGGTAGTGGGTGACTATCAGGAATAGTTGATACGTGATACTACACTCAAATGAGATTCACCCTAGGATGTTACAGCTCGCTCGAGTGAATCAGCTTACTGTTATTATCCCTAGGAGGGGTCAATGGCTTTGGGAACCTTTTAGAACCAGTTCTACAGGTACAAAAATTGACTAAAATAGTACAACCTTTGGGGATGGGTAGAGCCATGACTCCATGCTCGTGACGTTGAACCTTTGAACCCATGTTTTCAAATGTTTTTGTGTCCTGCATTCATGCATTCATTAAAAAAACTCTTTTCAAACAAGAAAAAATCTTTAAAAAAAAAAAAAAACTAAAACAATAATTGCAAATATCAGAGGTTACGTTATGGATTTTGGTAGAAGATAAATGCACAAGTACACCTTCAAGGCTCCGAAACTAGAAGACTTAAGGAAATTGGGAAGGATGATTACCAATCCCGAGGCTTTCAGGGCTAAGCACGGAGGACTGTTGTCTCTGTTAAGGGTTAACGTGGTTGAAGGAATCCTGTCTACGCTAGTACAGTTCTACGATCCGGTTTACCACTGTTTCACTTTCCTAGATTACCAACTTACACCAACACTGGAAGAGTACTCTCATCTGATTGACCATTGCAAGAGCAATCTCTTTGGACGAGTCAGAAGTTAGGACTCACCTGACCACTAAAGGGGGAATCCAGGGTTTACCGGCTAAATTCCTGATGGAGAAAGCTCTAAACTTTGAATACGTCTTTGTTCTGCTCATATATGGGTTATTCCTCTTTCCCAACATTGACAACTTCGTCGATATCAATGCTGTTAAGATATTCTTGATAGGAAACCTAATGCCAACCTTGCTCGCAGATGCTTATCATTCTGTACACTTAAGGAATTTGTACAGCGAAGGAATGATCACATGCTGTGTACCTTTACTCTACAAATGGTTCATTTCCCATTTGCCTAAGTCTGCTGCTTTTTGGGATCACAAGAGTACTCTACGTTGGTCACAGAGGATTATGTCCCTTACCAACTCTGACATAGATTGGTATAATAGGATTTACGAAGGGATAGAGATCATCGACAGATATGGAAATTTCCCTAATGTACCCCTCATTGGAACTAAAGGAGGAATCAACTATCATCTAATTTTAGCTCGCCGTCAACTCGGATACCCGATGAAGAATATCCCACATAATGTTCATCTGGAAGGTCTTTTCTTCAAGGAAGGGGAAAATGACAGGGCACTAAAGAAAGAAATAGTGCATGCCTGGCAACATATTCACATGAAAGGCAGAGAGTCTCTGGGAAGACCAAATTGTACCTCCATGGAACCTTATCTCCACTGGGTGCAAACTAGAGCCCTCAAGCTGAGGATGCCTTACCATCGCCAAGAAGTTTTTCCATTAAAGGAGTATGTCCTTTATTTCATGTCTGATGCAGAAAAACTCCAGGTAGCTCTCAACAAAGTTCAACGTGAGAAGAGCTCTTGGAAGAACAAATACCAAATCCTTAATTTGGAATTTACCAAGATTCAGGAACTGTTAAAGGAGAAGGATGCTCTGATTGATATATTAGAGCAGCATGCTATAGAGAGTCAGGAAGACCGAAGAAATTTGCTCGCTCCTTTCACTTGGTAAAGGACTGTTGACCCAACAACAGCTGAAGAGCCACGGTCAAAGAAAAGGAAAACACAGGAACCAACATCTGAGCTCTCTTTAGAGAGGACTCTGGATCCATGAGTTTAGACATTTCCTTATAGCACTTTGTAAAATACTGTATTTTTCCTTGTAAAATTCTGCAATCTTTCGAATTCAATAAATGAGGTCTCCCCCACTGTGTGATATTTGAAATCTATTTGTTGAAGTTTCTTTTTGAATAAAACAAAAACAAAAAATATTTCTTTGCATATCATTCATCATTCTCACATAACACATTTTTCTTATCCTTGAGTCTCACATAAGTGTCACAATTCTAGAGTCAAACTGTCTCACTCTTACAATACTCGGGCCAATCGACAAAATAAAATGGATGATCTCGAGGAAGAGAACATAGAGCTGAGAGAAGAAATTGACGCTCTAAAGGAAAGTTTGGAAAAACTTCACAACAACCTGCAAACCCTGGTAGCAGCTCAGGAGCAACAACATCAAAGAACTGTGATCTCAGAGATTACATCTACACCTATATTGGAGACACATGAGAATCATTCTCGGTACAACATGCCTAAGGGTCTCCCTTGGGGCATGCCTTTTAACTTTATACCTGAAGGATATATCCCACTGGTCACTGAAGACCCAGAAACCGCAGCGGGAATCGTTGGACCTGAAGGTTACAAACTTCGGGAAAATGAAGATGTAAGGGTTACGACAACAACTTCTGAAGGTTACAAACTTCAGGGCACTGAAGCACCAAGGGTCACCGCTATAATGTCTATACCACAACCAGTGGTACACACTGTCCCAGAAAGACAGATTCTGCAAGCAATTTCTGGCGGAAACGAAGACATGTACTAAAGGATGAATGAGTTCCAAGAACAATTCTTGGAAATGCAGAGGGAACTGCATACCATAGAGGTCAAGAATTTTCCAGAAAGGACGCCGCCGACCTCTGTTTGGTCCCTAATGTAAAGATCCCGCACAAATTCAAGGTGCCTGACTTTGAAAAATACAAATGCAACTCTTGCCCTCAAAGTCATTTGGTGATGTACGCTCGAAAATGTCTACTCAGACAGAAAATCAACAGCTACTGATCCATTACTTCCAAGCCAGTTTAACCGGTGCCGTACTCAAATTGTACATGGGTTTAAACCGCACCAAGATCGGTACTTTCAGAGATCTCGGCGTAGCCTTTGTTCGGCAGTATAAATACAACTTGGACATGGCACCGGATACGGATCAGCTCAGAGCAATGTCACAAAAGGACAAAGAAACTTTCAAAGAATATGCTCAGAGATTTCGTGAAATTGCCACTCAGATCTTTTCCCCTCTTGAGGAAAAGGAAATGACCAAGATCTTCCTGAAAACGTTGAGCTCGTTCTATTACCATCGAATGGTCGCCAATGCCCCCAGTGACTTCGCTAAAATGGTGAACATGGGAGTATGCCTTGAAGAAGCAGTCCGAGAAGGACGATTGGTCAAAGATGCTGAGCCATCCAGCAGTACCAAAAGATACGGTAGTGCTTTCCTAAAGAAGAAAGAGCAGGAGATCAGTAATATCTCTTTGGGAAAGCAAAGGCGAAGGTATCAACCAGTAGTGGCGGTAACTCCCGCTATCAACCCGGCGCCGACTCTGACTTATCAACCTCAGGTTGTTCAGAGCCAACCAAATCAATAACAATATCAGCAAAGGCCGCAACAGCCTCTTCAGTAGGCTCGCCCACAGTACAACAACAACAATCATATAACACGACCATCAGGGTTTGACCCTCACTACTATGAAAAGCCCATTTAACAACAGTTACAAAAGAGATATAATGACGCGGGCGCAGGCATTGTTATGTAGAGTGTCGTTGTATATATGATACCTACAATTACGGCCAAGAAAGCGTTGTAATAAATTGGAAAATGTGCTACCTATAATGACGGTTATTTTAAATACCCGTTGTTGTATGTCTTTTAATAAAATAAAAAAATGCAACATTAGAACTACCTATAATGACAATTATTTTAAATAACCGTTGTTGTATGTCTTTTAATAAAATAAAATAAAATTGCAGCATTAGAACAAGAACAACAGCAAGAACAAGAACAACAGCAAGAACAACAAGAACATCAAGAACAACAATAAGAATAACAACAACAACAACAATAACAATAACAATAACAATAACAAGAACCACAACACCAACAACAACAGCAACAAGAACAACAACAACAACAACAACAATAACAATAACAACAACAACAATAATAAAAAGAAGAAGAAGAAGAAGAAGAAGAACAACAACAACAACAATAATAATAAAACAATAATAACAACAAGAACAACATTAATAAAAAAGAACAACAAGAACAACATTAATAAAAAAGAACAACAAAGAACACTACAACAGATAAGACCTTAGATAGCGCTTTTTTTGCCCTTAGACAGCGCTTTTAAGCGCTGTCTAAACCTGCGCTGCTATAGGTTTAGACAGCGCTTTGGGTAATACCAAAAGCGCTGTCTAAAGGGGGGTATATTTAATGAAAAGCGCTGTCTATGGTACCTTTAGACAGCGCTTTTTGACATTATAAGGTATACCTTAGACAGCGCTTTTGGGAAAAGCCCTTTCTAAGCCTTACCTTTTTTGACATTTTTTTGGTATACCTTAGACAGCGCTTTCTCCAAAAGCGCTGTCTAAGGTCAACCTTTTTGAACTTTTTTAGGTATACCTTAGACAGCGCTTTTGGTAAAAGCGCTTTCTAAGGGCTACCTTATACAGCGCTTTTGTCAAAAGCGCTTTCTAATCCCCACCTTAGACAGCGCTTTCACCAAAAGCGCTGTCTAAGGTATACGAAAAATTTTATATAAATTTTTTTAGACCACAATTTTTACCAGGTTTTTTCAACCAGAATTTGACCTGTTTTTCAACCAGCAATTTTTTTCAGAAAAATACCACAATTTGGAGATTCAAATCAATCCAATTTATCCTATTTAAATGTACCAATTTACACCAAAATTATATATCCAAAACAATTGGCAATTCAAACCAATATATATATTTAAAATTACAAACCAAAATTATATATACACCTATTTATAATTACAAATCATTACATTTTTTCTACAAATGCACATATTACTTATACTAGTACTTTTGCATCCAACCAAAGCATTGCTTCAAATCTACACTATAGGTCCTGAAAACACAAAGATTGTAATTCAATTAAAAGAATACATAAACAAAGTTACACATATTTAAATTCTCATCAATTAAAGTAAGAGTACAATATTATACCTTGTAAAATTCCGATCTCCATAATGTATTGACACCAATCCTCTTTAATTTCATCCAATTGAGAAATTGAGTAACGAGCACACTTGCATTCTTCAAAGTACTACATAATAATATAACATAGTTTGATTTAGTTTTAACTATTTCATTAGACATGAGAGATATGTGTTAATATTAAAATAACTCATAAGTTGAATAGAAATATAATAAAGAAATCAAGTATATAACAAATTTTACCTCTTTCACTAACATTTCTTTCTTTTCTTGGTTGGAATATGAATTACTTGTTTCTTAGCAATGCGGACGGATGAATGGATCCAAATTCCCTCGTTATGGTCATTTCTGATATATGACTCATCCGCTATAAGATCCTCATCTTGATCATTTCTATTCAACTCATTCCGTCTAATGCATGACTCATTCTCAACATCAATATCACATTGATCTACACCGCTATCATCAACCACTTTGTTAGATAGAAGCACTATAAACCATATCGTACTCGTCGGGTCAGTGACATAGAACACTTGTCTAGCTTGAGATGCTAGAATAAAAGGCTCATCTTTGTACCCCACCCTATTAAGATCCACTTGCAAAAATCCAGACTTATCCATTCGTATGCCACTACTATTTACCCACTTGCAACCAAAGATTGGAATCTGAAACTTCTCGTAATCAAGCACCCAAATGTGCTCAATAACTCCAAAATATGACAGATTTGCATATTTGGGGTTTAAGTCCTTCATACTTGATATGTGCATTGCTTCAGTTAGGACGGTGACACCACTATTTTGCATAGTACTTTTATCGTCTTGTTCTTTGGTATAAAATGTGTATCCATTAATTGCGTATGCGCTATGAGAATACACATGCAAACTTGGACCATATGCCAAACATCTCAACCTTTCTGTTATTGAAGCAGGATCTGAAGAGCGCTTCGAATAAATATGATCCTTTAACCATCGTATGAAACTTTGATTGTGCTCTCGTACTATCCAATTTTCATTTCTGTTCAGATTTAACCTTCGGAGTACATCCTTGTGCATCTCAACATATGGCTCAACCTCATTATCATTGTGCAGAACATACAAATGCACTTGATCCCGTTCATCCCTTGACACTGTCACAATTTTATTTCCAATTAATTTTTTACCATCCTTTTTTTCAAAAATATGAGCTTTGGGGAGTCCAATCGACTGAACATTGGACAAATATTCAGTACAAAACTCAACCGCTTCTTCAACAATGTATCGTTCAACAATACACCCCTCTGGTCGACTTCGGCTTTTCACGTACCCTTTTAATATTTTCATATAACGTTCAGCAGGGTACATCCATCTCATATAAGCTGGTCCACACAACTGTGTCTCTTTCACAAGATGAACAACTAGATGTACCATTATGTCAAAAAAAGAGGGAGGAAAATACATTTCAAGCTCACACAAGGTAATAACTATCTCTTTTTGTAGTGTTGGTAAGATATCGGGATCGATTACCTTACTACAAATTGACCTAAAGAAAAAACACAAATTAGTTATGGCGCTTCTTACTTTTACTGGCAAAATAGAACGTATACCTACTGGTAGAAAGTGTTCCATTATAACATGGCAGTCGTGTGTCTTTAAACTCTTCAACGTGAGGTCTTTCATAGACACAAGTCTTCTGACATCTGAAGAGTATCCTTCTGGAACTTTAACTCCACTCAGAAACTTACACAATATTTTCTTCTCCTTTCTAGATAGAGTAAAAGCAGCAGGTGGTAGATATGTTCGTCTTCCTTTCTTCACGGGTGCTAATTCAGTTCTAATCCCCATCGCTACCAAGTCTTTTCTTGCTTTAAGGCCATCCTTAGTCTTTCCTTTTATATTGAGTAACGTACCAATAACACTTTCAAATACATTTTTCTCAATATGCATAACATCGAGAAAATGTCTCACATACAAAGACTTCCAATATGGCAATTCAAAAAATATCGACCTCTTTTTCCACCCACCTTTGACAACCTTATGTTCAAAAGGTTTGCCAAACTCAGTACGCATATCTTTCACCTTTTTAAAAACTTGGTCACCTGACAACATAGGTGGAGCTCTACCTTGTTCGGTGTCTCCTTTGAATTCTTGTCTCCACCCACGGTAGTGATGTTTGGCATTTAAGAATCTACGATGACCGAGAAAGACATTCTTATGACCAAACTCCAATCGCTTCGAAACTGTTTTATCTTCACAAATAGGACACGCTCTTTCACCTTTTATGCTGTACCCTGATAGATTCCCGTAAGCTGGAAAATCATTAATTGTGCCAAACAACATCGCCCTAAAATTGAAACTTTCTTTCCTATATCCATCATAAACCTCCACACCATTCTCCCACAATATCTTTAAATCTTTGATCAAAGGTGTCAAGTATACGTCTATGTCATTCCCTGGTTGTTTAGGCCCAGAGATTAACATAGATAACATCATGTACTTACGCTTCATGCATAGCGACGGAGGTAGGTTATAAATCATAAGAATCACAGGCCATGTGGTATGTGAGATACTTTGAAGACCATGCGGGTTCATTCCATCAGTAGATAATGCCAAGCGAAGGTTTCTTGCTTCTTCTCCAAAGTCAGGATAATCATTATCAATTTTTGACCACTGTGGTGAATCAGCCGGATGTCGCAACTTTCCATCAATAATTCTTTCATCTACATGCCAAGTCAGGTGTCTTGCATCGGTTTCACTACGAAACATGCGCCTAAATCTCGGTATTATAGGAAAATACCATAAGACCTTGGCTGGAGACAATTTTTTCTTATATCGAGACAAACCGCATTTAGGGCACTCAGTTAACGAAGCATATTCGTTTCGAAACAAAACGCAATCGTTTGGACAAGCATGTATCTTATCATAGCTCATGCCAATAGAGCACAACATTTTTTTGGCCTCATAGGTTCGATTGGGAAGAACATTATCCTCCAGTAGCATTTCTCTCAAAAGGGCCAACAACTCTGTGAAACTTTTATCCGACCATCCATTGCCCGCCTTTAAGTTGTACAACTTCAATACCGCAGACAGTCTTGTGAATTTAGTGCAACCTTGATAGAGCGGTTTCTCTGCATCGCTTACCAACCTCTCAAACATTTCGGGACAATCATGAAGATCTTCTACAACTGCTTCTGCAATCTCTTCGACTCGATCACAATCATATGTTTCCGTGTCTTTGTCATCTGAAGCATAGGTTGTATTACTTTTCCCCGTCGGTTCAACATTCTCGTTAATTTTCTCACCATGATGTATCCAACACTTATAACTTCGATCAATTCCATTCATCAGTAAATGCGATTTCAATCCATCTGCGTCAACCCTACCCACATAACAACAACCCAAGCAAGGACATTTTATTCGATTGAGCTCTTCAGTGTCAGCGTGTTGAACAACAAACTTAACGAAATCCAATACCCCATTCTCGTACTCTTTGGACAATCGATCGGCATCCATCCATTTTTTATCCATGGTTTTCCTACTTATTAAGGTCAACAAAATAACATTAATTCAACCATATTAATCAAGAAATGAACAAGTTTGATAGTGTTTGATATGTAACTGGTTGAATTTCTTATGTTTTAATGACAAAGAAGAATATATAAATAATCCTCCTAAAGAAGAAAGAGAGTTTACATACCGCTAGCATCATCAGTTTCAAAACGAGTAAATAATATTGTTTAATATATGATCCTAAAGTACATCATTAAAGTCTTTATAGAGAAATCAGACCACAGTCAAATCAAGGTCAAACCAAAATGGCCCTATCCTACTGTATGCTCTCATCAATGTTAATATCCATACATATATGATATATCTCTATGCTGCCTCTTCTCATGCTTTGTGTTGTTTTGTATATATAGGAGGAAGACAAAGCTAGACTGGTTCAGGAAACAGGCTTGCAATTAAAGCAGATAAACAATTGGTTCATTAATCAAAGGAAAAGGAATTGGCATGCTAACTCTCCATCCTCTAGTAACTCCAAAACCAAGCGCAAGAGGTATTACCAATTTATGAGCATATATTGCATAAATGATACATTGATTTAAAAGCAAAATTGTAAATGAAATATAGTTAAATGGTTTTTATGAAAATCCTAAAGTTTTATTTTTTTTATGATAACAGTGCAGGCGATACCAGTAAACAGAGCTTCATGTGAATAATATATTCACATACTTTATATTTTGAGCAAAGAAACTATTGGTTTTCTTCTTCATTTCATGTTATCCGTACGAAATAGTGGACGTGAAATTGAAGCAACAGAATATGGAGTAGAAAGAAAAGTTGTGTTGAAATCGTTGTAAAGAAATAGTGTAAAGCAACAAAACTTCATTAACAAAACTCATCAAACATACTCATTCACTACAACATTGTAAAGCAACAAAACCCTACAACAACAATGTAAAGCAACAAAACCCTATTCTTCACAACAACGACGTACCTTTAACGACGGTAACAACGGCAATGCAAGAACGAAATGTATCAGTTACAAAGAGCAGAAACGAACGACGACAATGAGTTCGCAACGGACGGCAATACAACGACGGCAACGGACGGACGTCAATGCAACGACGACAACAACGAACGACGGCACGGTGGAGGACGGTTGACGGTGAAGGTTTGAGTTCGCAAGGGTTTTGAGCTCAATTCGCAAGGGTTTTGAGCTCAGTTCGCAAGGGGAGAGGAAAGAGCGGAAATATGAAAATGAATACTGACTATTCATATATTTAATTTAATTAGACCTTAGACAGCGCTTTTCATAAAAGCGCTGTCTAAGGCCAACCTTAGAAAGCGCTTTTAAAAGCGCTGTCTAAGGTTGGCCTTAGACAGCGCTTTTGATTTTATTTTTTTTTTATTTTTAAGACCTTAGAAAGCGCTTTAAAGGGAAGCGCTGACTAATATTTTTCTTTAATTTTTTTTTAAAATTAATAAAACTTTAGAAAGCGCTTTTTACCGAAGCGCTGTCTAAGGTCTTATATTTTTTTTTAAAATTTATAAGACATTAGAAAGCGCTTTTAAATAAAGCGCTGTCTAATATTTTCCATTAAATTTATTTTTAAAATTTATAAGACCTTATAAAGCGCTTTTGACCAAAGCGCTGTCTAAGGTCTTATATTTTTTTGCGCTCTTTTTTTTTTAAATGACTAGTTTCCTTGTTTTTAACTTATAGCAGCGCTTTTGTATTAAAGCACTGTCTAAGGTGCGATGTTATAACTTACTTTTGTTGTAGTGGAACAACAAAGAACAACAATAATTAAAAAAGAACACCAACAACTAACATTGCTAACTCGAGTTTTGAAATTTGTTATGAAATTTGGTTTGGTGGAGAAATAGAGTATCGTAAATGAAAGATGATGTTTGGAGGTAGAAGATGTCTAAGTTTTAGGTTTCACGCGGATCACTAATAGTAGTGTCTTGGCCGTTGATAATCACTAAATGGACAACCAAGATTTGTTTAAGAATAGTGAATAAACTCATTATGCGCGCCACCTATAAGTAAAAAAACCAAAAATGCTGGTCCTGGGACTTGAACCCATGACAAGACGCTACCTATAATGACAGTTGGTTTAAATTACCCCGTGGTGAAAGGTCTGTAAGCGTTTTGGAAAAATAAGTAAAAAATGCTACCTATAATGACGGTTGGTTTAAATACTTGTGGTTAAAGATTTGTCAGCATTTTGAAAAAATAGGAAAGAAGTAACGTGATTAAAATAAATTTAGAAAAATCTAAAACCACGAAATTTAATCTAATTAGGTAAAATAAGAATTTTGAGAATTTTTTTGGAATTTTTTGAGACTATGAAAACAGTAAAAAAATTCATTAAAAATAGAAAAATGATGAATTTGGGGTTTTGAGGGTGAAGTCCCGTAACTCTTCTAGAGTAAGGGACTAATGACCGCACGATTTTTCTGCTTCAGATGCATAAAACATATCTAAAAAAGGAGACGATTTTCCCTAAAATCGATTTTTTGAAGAGCAAGACCTAAAACTAAACTATAGGTTATAATGACGGTTTTGCAAATACCTATGGTGAAAGGTTGTGGGCATTTTGAAAAACTATGTAAAAAACCATAAATGTTGGTGCTGGGAATTGAACCCATGACCAGGCGCTACCTATAATGACGGTTTTTTTAAATACCCGTGGTGAAAGGCCTCACATTTCACCACGGTTGGAATATTAACCGTCATTAAAAGCCTTTTAATGAGATTTAAAAAATGCGCGCATCTATTACAACAGTGTATAGGCAAGCCGTTATAAACCTGGCGTTGTTGTATGCACGTTTTGTAGTAGTGCCTAAACCAATGTTGCACACAGAGTTATTTCCACTTCTATTGGCCAAGGGGCACGTCCAAATCAGGACTCCTCTTACAGTACTAGAAAATCCACCTTTTTGGTTTAAAGCAGATCAAACTTGCCCTTACCATCAAGGAGGAATGGGACACAACATTGAGAATTGTCTCAGCTTCAAGTATGATGTACAGAAGCTTGTCAGGAACATGATCTTATCATTCAAAGATACAAATCTAAATGTTCAGACAAACCCATTACCGCAATATGAGAAGACTACAGTGAATTTGATAGAAGGAGAACCTGTCAACAGTTATCAATTTCACAATGTGCTCCTATTAGGAACCAATCTGGTGAAGATGCACTGCAAACAGAGCGGGTATGGCCATGTGCCATCTCACAACTATCATCAGTGTGATATTTTCTCCAAGGACAATGAAGGGTATGCCATAGTACAAGTTGCTATGCAAGAACAAATGGATCTGGGCTGGATTCAGGATAACAGGATTCGTGAAGTAAACATGGCCCATGTACATCCCAACATTGTTCAGAACCACGACATCCGTGCAATAAACGTCAACTTAGTGGCGATGCATTCGAGACAAAGTCAGTATTATAATCTGCCACGACACGATTACAGTGCTTGTCCAATCTGCTCAACAAATAATCAGGGATGCTCTTTTATACAAGAGGCCCTCCAACGTCAGATGGATCTTGGATGGATCCAAGACTACCACGGAAGAAATAACCATCAAGTCAATATGGTTCAGATCTTTGACATACGCCTAATGAATACCAGTCTAGTAGAATTACATGCTAAGCAGGTCAGACGTGGTTTTCTGGCTTCACATGATTATCTTGACTGTAAAGAATGCTGCGAAAACAACCAAGGGTGTACGCTTGTGCAAAGAACCCTTAAACATCTGTTGGACCACTGATGGCTTCCGATCTACCTAGATGAAGTCACAAAACGGATTAGCATAGCTGATGGGAATCCTGGTAGACATTAAAGTCGTGATATCCGTTCAACAGAAACAGATCTAGTAAAAATGCATTGCGTACAAAGCGGATATGGTCGGGTACCACCGCATAATTATGAGCATTGTAGAGTATGCTCTAAAAATAACCTAGGATGTTATCTCGTACGAGCAGCCCTCCAAAATCAGTTGAACCAGAAGGAGATTCGACCATGTTCAAGTTCTGGGTCGATCAACATGATACAAGATTACCTCCCTAGTCAAAGCAAAAGTGTTGTTGTAATCTCCAATCATGGAATAACCAAGGACGTTTGCGCCATATTCCCTCTGCTCAACGAGTCAAAAGTATCCCTTAACAGTAGAAGAATTCACAACCTCGAACCAATTGAGGCTGCCTATGATGGTCATAGAAATAAAAAAGCTCTTGTGGTTATCTACCTGCCAGGTCCAATACCATATAAGTCAAAAAGGCTATCCCTTACAAGTATGGTGCAACGACCATCGAAAATGGAAAGGAAACTCCATTACCATCCGTTGTAAACATTGCCGACATCAATCGAGTCACACGGAGCGGTCGGATCTTCAACAGAGGAGTTGGAGAACCTACCAAAGAAAAGGAACCTCAAACGGAAGTTCCTAACCCACAAGTCGGTTAATCTCGCAATACAGAACCTATAAAGAACAACGATGAGATGCTGAGGCTTATCCAGAAAAGCGAGTACAAAATTGTGGACCAATTGTTGCAAACTCTGTCTCGAATCTCTGTACTTTCTCTCCTGCTTAGTTTAGAAGATCACAGGGAATCTCTATAGAATGTCTTAGAGCAAGCCTTTGTGGAACAAGATGTGACAGTAGGAAAATTTGACAACATCATCTCCAACATCACTTCCTACAACAATGTAGCATTCAGTGATGAAGAACTGTCTGAAGAAGGCAAGAATCATAATATGGCAGTCAACATTATAGTCAACTACCAAGACGATGCTTTAGCCAGCATATTGGTGGACACAGGATCAACTTTGAATGTTATGAAAAAATCGACTCTAATACGACTATCATTTCAAGGAGCCCCGATGAGAGGCAGTGAGATCATTGTCAAAGCCTTTAACGGATCTAGAAAAACAGTTATCAGCGAAGTCGATCTTCCCATAACCATTGGTCCTCACACTTTCCAAGTCACTTTCTAGGTCATGGACATCCGGGAAGTATACAGCTGTTTATTTGGAAGACCTTGGATACACGAAGCTGGGGCAGTCACTTCGACACTTCACCAGAAGCTAAAGTTCGTCAAGAATGACAAGTTAGTAACAGTGTATAGAAAGCAAGCCTTAATCGTGAGCAACTTATCCTCATTCCGCAGTGTAGAACCCGAAGAGGTTGTTGGAACCCAGTTCCAAGCACTCTCGGTGAGCAATGAGAATCGACCAGAAAGAGGGACATCGATTTCCTCATACAAGGACGCTCTCGAAGTAATCAAGAGTAATGACGTAAAAGGATGGGGACAGATTGTAATTCCTACGGATAACAAGACAAGAAAAGGTCTTGGTTTCTCTCCAACTTGTACCCAGACTACTAAAAAGGAAGATAGTTTTTGTCCCATTCAGGATTTCTTCCACAGTGGAGGTTTCCTCCACCCAGTGTCTCAAGAAGTACACACCATCAATGAGAGTGACTCCTCCGTTACAGATGAGGACTGGAAATCTTATCTCAGTGATGACGGTTATATGTCTCAGAGAGAGGCGCACACACCATTTTATTTTCCCAAGCAGAGCCCAAGATATATACCGAGATCAGACGTCTGGATGATTTATGGAGATTGTGATCCTTAAGGATGTCGTGCTCCGCCCAATTCATTAGAGGAAGAAAATCTAATG
The DNA here is from genome assembly GCA_022829125.1 of Lathyrus tuberosus. NCBI lineage: Eukaryota > Viridiplantae > Streptophyta > Magnoliopsida > Fabales > Fabaceae > Lathyrus > Lathyrus tuberosus. The sequence continues at coordinate 17,667,668 of JALAZF010000005.1, read as the reverse complement.
AAAGACAACTACGATTATTATGATCCCCTGGATGACTTGCCTATCTGGAAACCGTGTCCAGAAGACTTGGGGCAAAAGAGTCAGCATGACGATGCCTATCAACTGAGTAGTATTAAAAAGAATACCCATGTCCCCACCGAGTCATGGAATCATTACTCTGGGCATTCCAAAAATGTCTGACACCATGGTGATGAATCTGCAAAGGTTGCAGAACAAGAATTCATTAACTATGCTTTTCCTGAGGTCAACGTCATTGAGGAGGAAAACTCCTCTATTCCCACATAAACATGGGACACCTTGGGACAGCCAAGTGGAAAGTATGACTTTCTAGGTAAACACACTGCTCCCGAAAGTTCTCGCATCAGATACAAGGACATCCAGCCAACTGGATGGGGAGATCCTCTTGAGAGTGAAAACACTATGGAAGATGCAACAGAAGAGTTCGTTTATGACAACTCTCCATGGGAAGAAGACTCCAATGATCCTACTCCGCCAGAAATCAGCGTTATTTCTGAAGACAAACCAAGACGAAAAGTACCAGACTTTGTGAATCACAGAAGAGTTCGTCGCCATTAGGTTGCTGTCGATGTCCCGAAAGTCGTCCATAAGTCTAAGTAATTTCCATCTTTGTTTTAACCTTTCACCTTGCCCGGGTGAAATGGATGTTTTATAGGGCTCACTTTTCTGTAAATGTCCCTCTTCGCTTCGCCCAAACCAACAGAGTTTTGTTTTATATGGCTGTATTTCAAAAATCAACATATCATGAATAAGTAATGTCATTTTGAATTCCCGCATTTATTGTTGTTTTCACTTTTCGTTTTTCAGAGAATGGTAATCCTAAAACAATCCAAAATTAAAACAAACATTTTTTAGAAAATACACTGCACACACTCTTGCATTCTCTATGTCTTTGCTAAAAAAAATCATCACATCATGCAGATTGCTTGTTTTAAACCCCATTGAAAGGTCTATTGAGCCTCTCAAAGAGCCGTTGGAAACAGTCAATTTGGGTTCAGGAGAAGAGAAGAAAGGAGTTAAGATTGGAGCACTGCTCAGTCCAACTGTCAGAGAAGACTTGATAAAACTTCTCAAAGAGTTTCCAGATGTGTTTGCTTGGTCCTACCAGGACATACCAGGGTTGGATACCAGCATCGTGGAACATCACTTGCCACTAAAAACAGAATGTCTGCCAGTAAAACAAAGACTGAGAATGACTCATCCTGATATGGCCATCAAAATTAAAGAGGAAGTGCAGAAACAGATCAACGCAGGTTTCCTCGCCACCTCAGAATATCCTCAATGGCTAGCTAACATAGTGCCAGTTTCGAAAAAGGATAGAAAAGTCAGAATGTGCGTAGACTATAGGGATCTGAACAAAGCAAGTCTAATGGATGACTTCCCCTTGCCACACATTGACATGCTGGTAGAAAGTACAACAAAGTTCAAAGTCTTCTCGTTCATGGATGGATTCTCATGCTATAATCAAATAAAAATGGTGCCAGAAGATATGGAGAAAACTTCATTTATCACCCCATGGGGCGCCTTTTGTTACAAGGTAATGTTGTTCGGTCTTAAGAACGCAGGGGCAACCTATCAAAGGGCCATGACATCTCTGTTTCACGACATGATGCACAAAGAAATTAAAGTGTACATCGATGACATGATCGCCAAATCTAAAACAAAAGAAGAGCATGTGACACACCTGTCAAAATTATTCGAGCGTTTGAGGAAATAAAAACTCCGCTTGAATCCCAATAAGTGCACATTCGGTGTTCACTCAGGAAAACTCTTAGGATTCATCGTCAGCCAGAAAGGAATTGAGGTTGATCCTGACAAGGTCAAGGCCATTCAAGAAATGCCTTCTCCAAAGACAGAAAAATAGGTTAGAGGATTTTTGGGACGTCTGAATTACATCTCAAGGTTTATATCTCTCATGACCGCGACATGCGTGCCGATCTTCAAACTACTTAGAACGAATCAAGCTGCGTATGGACAGAAGACTGCCAAAAAGCTTTTGACAGTATCAAGGAATATCTGTTGAGTCCACTAATTCTATCACCTCCAGTAGAAGGAAGACCACTGATCATCTACCTAACAGCCTTGGAAGACTCCATGGGTTGTGTGCTTGGCCAACAAGACGAGACAAAAAGAAAAGAGTATGCCATTTACTACTTAAGCAAGAAATTCACGGACTGTGAAACTCGATACACTATGCTCGAGAAAACTTGCTGCGCTCTGGCTTGGGCAGCCAAACGTCTTTGCCAGTACATGATTTGTCACACTACTTGGTTAATCTCCAAAATGGATCCGATCAAGTACGTCTTTGAAAAACCTACTCTCACGGGAAGGATTACCCGTTGGCAGATGTTGTTATCAGAATACGACATCGAGTACCATGCTCAGAAAGCTGTCAAAGGAAGTATTTTATCCGATTATTTGGCTCATCAACCAATTGGAGATCAGGAATCAGTCGGATTTGACTTCCCAGACGAAGATGTCATGTACTTGAAAATGAGAGATTGCGATGAACATCTACCTAGTGAAGGGCTAGAACCAGGTTCCCAATGGGGAGTAATTTTTGACGGAGCTGTAAACAATTATGGAAATGGAAATGGGGCAATCATCGTAACACCTCAGGGTACTCACATTCCATTCACCGCCCGAATGACTTTTAAATGCACAAACAACGAGGCCGAATACGAAGCTTGTATCATGGGTCTCGAAGAAGCAATTGACTTAAGGATAAAAAACTTGGATGGGTATGGAGACTCAGCCCTGGTTATCAATCAAATCAAAGGAGAGTGGAATACATACCAATCAGGATTGATTCCTTACAAAGACTAATCGAGAAGGTTGTTACCATTCTTCAACAGAATTGAGTTTCATCATATCCCTCGTGAAGAAAATCACATGGATGATGCATTAGCCACCTTATCTTCCATGATTGCTGTAAATCATTGGAGTAACGTACCTAAGATTGACATAATGCGCCTTGAAAGGCCCGCCTACATCTTCACAATTGAAGCAGTCATAGATGACAAACCTTGGTATCACGATATCAAATGCTTCCTTCAAAGACAGGAATACCCGCCTGGGCATCAAGAAAAGACAGGAAAACCATCAGAAGACTGGCTGGCAACTATTTCTTGAGCGGTGATACACTCTATAAGAGAAATTTTGACATGTTTTTGCTTAGATGTGTAGACAGACAAGAAGCAAACATGTTGATGAAAGAGATTCACGAAGGATCCTTTGGCACTCATGCTAATGAACACACAATGGCAAGAAAAATTCTGAGAGCAGGGTATTATTGGCTAACAATGGAATCTGATTGCTACAAGTACATAAGGAGGTGTCACAAGTGTCAGATATATGCTGAAAAAATCCATGTACCGCCAACGCATCTCAAAGTTCTTTCTTCTTCATAACCTTTTTCTATATGGGGAATCGACATGATTGGCATAATTGAACTCAAAGCTTCAAACAGACATCGGTTCATCCTAGTAGCCATCGACTACTTCACCAAGTGGGTCGAAGCAGTATCATATACCAATGTGACCAGACAAGTGGTGATCCGATTTATCAAGAACACTCTCATCTGTCATTATGGTGTTCCAAGCCAGATCATTACGGATAATGGATCCAACTTGAACAACAAGATGATGAATAAGTTGTGTGCTGAGTTCAAGATCGAACACCATAACTCATCTCCCTACCGGCCTAAGATAAACGGAGCGGTAGAAGCGGCTAACAAGAATATCAAGAAAATCGTTCAAAAGATGGTTGTAACCTACAAAGACTGGCACGAGATGCTACCCTTTCCTCTTCACGGCTATCGCACATCTGTCCGTACTTCAATAGGGGCAACCCCTTTCTCTCTAGTATATGGAATGGAGGCAGTGCTCTCCATAGAAGTAGAGATACCATCAATCAGGGTATTGATGGAAGCCAAGCTAACAAAGGCCTAATGGTGTCAAAATCGGCATGATGAACTGAACCTAATAGAAGAAAAGCGAATAAAGGCTTTATGCCATGGTCAGTTATATTAGTAAAGAATGAAGAAAACGTTCGACAAAAAAGTTCGACCTCGTGTCTTCAGAAAAGGAGACCTCGTGCTCAAGAAGATACAATCATTTCTCACTGATTCCCGGGGCAAATGGACTCCGAATTATGATGGCCCTTACATTGTTAAGAAAGCCTTTTCAGGCGGCGCCTTGAGACTCGCAACCATGGATGAAGAGGAGTTTACCTACCCCACGAATGTTGATGTAGTCAAGAAATATTTCGCCTAAATAAATAAAAAAACGTCTCAGTGGATTGAAAACCCGAAAGGGCGGTCCATGCAAAAATTAGAGGCATAAGCAAAAATCATCCCGATGGATTGGAAACCTCAAAAGATAATCCAGGCAAAAGTTAGGGATTCATAGCAAGTAATTACGTCCGACAAGGTTAAATCCCCAGCGCTAACACCATCCGTCGAAAGACTTCAGTCAAGGTCATCTTCGACAGAAGCTCAGGATGTCCAGAATTCAAAGTTGGTAGAAAGATAGCGATCATTATGTTTCAATGTATCCCTTTTCCGTTAAATTACCATTTTTTTAAACTTTGTAAATGCTCTATGGGATCACGCGCTTGGTTGATTACCATTCTATCAAAAAAATTTGAGCCCTAGTGCTTTTGTTTGCAATTATCATTTGTTTTGCTTTACAAAATGACATTTTTAACATAATCAACGATTCTTAAAACAAAAAAAAAATGAAATGAATTTAATTTTCAAACTTTCTTCTACTTTTAAAATAGAGATGGCAATTCCTTTTGACTACTGAACGCAAAAAAAGGAACATCGATGGCTTCTCCGGAAGTGATTAAACCTTAAAATGCAAAATCAAAGTACTCCTTTTAACTAGTACGCCTGAATGAAGGATCAACTATTTCAGATGCAATGATCCATCTATCATCCCCGACAGAGTTTTTACCCCTAAAGACGAATTGACGATTTTTCTCCCCAGAAAGGTCTACCCCTCCTAAGCAAGAAGGGATCGCTATCTTGAGCCAATGATACTTTTTATCCCCCGCAGTGGCCGAGTATCCAGCCGTGCTCATTCACTAGTCTGTATGTCGCGTTTGTTTTGTCAGAATAAACATGCATACATCATGCATAATTGATTCATATTCATACATCTGTTGCATTAATATCACTCTGGTCATTCTCATCCCCAAGTCATAGGCGTCCTCTCACCGATAAGGTTGTCAGTTCTTTCTTCGTCCGGAAAAGTGCCGCCTAAGCAGTCTCTCCCCCAGTTTATTTCTGGATTAGAGACTGTCCTCGACCACTTTGATAACTTGAACCTCTGAAAGGCAAGACGACATTCGATTAACACCTTTGGAACATCACTCTTCACCATTGAAGATGATATTTTCGCTTTCTCGGATTAAAGAAAATCCCCAGAGAAAGCCTCTCAACCAAAGACTCTTGGCAATACGGCGGTTTCTCCCAGAAAAGTTTGTTTTAAAAAAAAAAGGGGTCATCAGCACCTCAAAATCGGATTTCATCAGATGGCATTTCTCTGAAAAGGTCTCGAAGAAAAGTATGATGTAATATCCCCAAGCAAAAAGCGGTCTCTCAAGAGATTCGTTTTTCCCCAGTAGGTCGACAAATGGCATCTCCAACAGAGAAGTTTGCACACCTCTGCACTTCAGAAATATGGGTTTCCCCCCGCAAATCTGACCTCAAACTTTTTCCATCAAATGGTGTCTCCCCAGTAAAAACTCGGCAAGAAGTTTGATGAAGACCGCTACAAATAGCGTTCCTTGTCGAGGAAGGAACTCGACAAGAAGAAACTGAGACCAGTTCCGTGGCTGAAGACCAAGATCAAGGGGAAGTTTATTTCAAAAAAAACTGAGACCAGTTCTGTGGCTAAAAACCAGGATCGAGGGGAAGTTTATTTCAAAAGAAACCGAGACCTATTCCGTGGATAAAGACCAGGATCGAGGGGAAGTTTTACCCTTTTCTAAGTAACACTTCTTGGCAAAAGAAGATGGATGAGCATATTTCTATTCATAACCATAGTCAAAATTTTGGGTATTCCGATATTTAATCCTCTTACACCCTGAATGTCCGAATATCTCCTCCATTCACACCTTCGGGTCCAAGAAGATTAAATAGAGGCATTTGCCATACCCCAAATTTTGACCACAAGTTTTTCCATCATTGTGTAAATCATCACCATAATATGGATGTACCTTCATGCCTCATCAATCTCCTCAAGGATTGTTGAACATTCACTACAATCAAGAATTTAGGGTTTTTAGCCCACTCAGAGCACTTAGACAAAGGATCAATCAAGAATTGACTTGATCCTCAACTTGTCTAGCTTCTCAAACACCCATAAAGGATCAAGAGGACTCATGGATCCAAAGTGCTCCAAGGGACCTCATGGATCCAATTATCAAGTCAAAATAGCCTCAGAGAATGCATTCATAAAAAATCAGGAATTAGGGTTTTTTGACCTAATTCACCCCTAAGTTGACTTTTGAGGCAAGACATGAACCAAGACCTCAAGACATGATTTAAGGGCCTCAAATACACCATATTGATCCATTTACAACAATGGATTAATCCAAGAAGCTTGATTCACAAGTTTCAAATTCATCTGGACCACAATTAGGATTTAGAAGAAAAAGTCAACTGTAGCTTTGACTTTGGACCAAGACATGGTCCCAAAACTTGGGACATGATTCAAGACACCCTAAAACACCTATGGAATCCATCCATTAAGTTTGAATTAGGTCAATAACTTGATTTCATAGAGGATCACACAGTTTGAAATTCATCTGACAAAAAGTCAACTGTGCCCAAAATCAAGTTTGACTTTTTGGATTTTTTCACAAATGTGGCTCTCCTAAGTAAAAAACAACGTTAATGTATGATTTTGATCATCATTCATCAAGACAAATCAAGAAAAGTGAGGTTTCTTGCAAAAGGGGCAAGCATAAGAAACTTAAAATTTTCTAAGTTATGGAACAAATTAGATTTGGTACCCACTTTGCAAGGTCATAACTCCGAAACCCTAAGGCCTTTTTCTTCCATCCAAAGCTCAAATAAAAGTTCACATGACATACTTCAAAAGTGTCAACTACAAAAGATTCCAAATCCTCATGGATTTTGAGTTATGGATTGATCAAAATCACAAAAAATGAAAATGACCACTTTTTCCAATACTTAGTGAAATTTTCAAGTCAGAATCTGTTTCATTTTTTACCAACTTTGATGCCATTTTCACCTTGATCCAAGATGAACCAGCTCCATTGGTGGACATTAGAGTTAAAGTATGTCATGAGAGCTTTCCAACAAGTACCAGATCATCTCCAAATTTAATTTGAGTAGGGAGTTACAACCCTTGGAACATGGCATCAAAGATTGGTTTCTTCCTAAGGAAGATTATAGGTCATTTGCTCGAATTGGCTAATTTGTGCAATTACAAGTCTGGTAATTCTTCTAGAAATATTGAAGATCAGATCAAAGCAAAAGATCTCTGAGCCACAAGCCTCCTAAGACAAAAGATCGTCATGTAGGCATGTGAAATTCAATGTTGCAAATCCAAAACTTTCAAATTTGTCATAAAGCATTCAAGGAGTGCATAGAGCTGGCATGTATAAGTCCACAACATTGGAAATGAGTCAAGATGAACTCAAGCATCAGAAGAACATAGGCCTGCAAGACTTACCCAAGTCAATGGCTAGAGAAGACTTAGATTCCTTTATGCAACCATTGGTTAATTAGCTGTATCGGCTACCATTCACTATTCCTTACAAAACAAACTTGCTCTACTATAAATAGAGCTAATTTGTGATCAGTTTGAGTACACCAAAGCACCACAACTGATGCTTTCCTCAAAATCACATTCCAAAGACCAGATTTTGCTTCTCCTTGAAGTCACTATCGAGTTTTCAAATTGAGAGCAAATTTATCACAACCAATTGTTCTAACACTTTATATACATCATATATGAGCTAATCAAACATTCCCCACTCACCTGTAACACCAAAATCTCAAAGCTCCAAATCCACTTGAAGCTCATATGCAGCTGAGATGCCATGAAGTGATCCAAACATCTCCAATCAAGTCCAAGCTTCCCAACACACTCCATAAGGTATAGTGAAGCTGTTCAAGTCATCACAACACATCTGGAACACCTCCAACTTCAAATTCGAAAGTATCTTGCACAAGCAAGTTCAAGTAAGCCTGAACCTATCAAACTCTCTATTGCATGCATCATAAATTCATTTGCAAGTTACCAACATGTTTCTGGTAGTCTATAGGGTGTTAACCCTCAATTAATTGCTTCATCTATTACATGTTTAAGATTTCATGAGCTTTATGCAAAATTCTAGGGTTTCAGTGTTCATCACGAATTTCTCATTCCACACTTAAAATAAATGAAATTAAACACCACCATCATGTTCGTGGGTTAAAATCTAACAAGTTTGGAGCTGGTTTCATCCAATTTCATTGCCTAATCCATGAGATATCATAGCTTTTGTAAATCTGGGAAAACAGAGCGTGTGCGTGTTCTTCCCCTTGTTCTTGGCGCCATTTTTGAATTTTTGAATATTTTGATATTTTATTTAATTGATTCAAAAATTAATTTCTCTCCGAGTTTTAATGTTTTTGAATTGATTTTTTTTTTCAAAATTCACAAAAATGTTAAAATATTTTATTCTACAAAAATTTCACAAAAATATTATTTATTTTATATATTTGATATTTTTGTAAAAAATTTATTTTTATTTGTTTTTAAACATTTAAAAATATTTCTTTCTCTTAATTTTTCAAATTCAAATGATTTTCAAATCATTTTATGGATAGAACATGATTTTTCAAACATTAATCCAAGATCACAACTTGTTTTTCACACATGTTTGATAATTTTGATAATTTTAATTGATTTTACTTTTAATTAAAATGTATTTTTAATCAAAATTAGGGTTTTTATTGTTTTCACTTTCAAAAACATTTTTCAAAACAATTTTGGGCCTCTTGATAGAGTGTAAGTCCCATCCCTTTGTAAATTAACCATTTTGGGCCTTAATCATTGTATAAGTCCCGATACGTTTTAAAAAATCTCGGCGCGATTGCCGTTTTCAAAATAATTTTCATCTGGGCATCGTTTTGTGTTGTAAGCCCCATTTTTCTTCACTTATTAAACACTTTTGGGCCTCTAATAGAGTGTAAGATCCAACCCCCTTTGTACAAAAATAATTTGGGCCCAGTCATTGTATAAGTCCCGAAACAATTTTCAAAATAACGGTGCGATCACTGTTTTTCATATGGGCTTCTCCTTGATTTGTAAGCCCCATCTCTTGTATAAAAATAAACTTTTGGGCCTCTAATAGAGTGTAAGACCCATCCTCTTTGTAAATACAATAATTTGGGCCTCAGTCATTGTATGAGTCCCTCTGTGATTTTCAAAACTACGACGTGATCGTCGCCTTTTCAAAAGAATTCATCTGGGTCTCTCCTTGAGTATAAGCCCCAAACTTCTTTTAAAACAACTGTACTCTTTGATTCAAATTCAACTTCAAAGTTATATCAAAACTTTCTTCAATTTCTTGAATAACTAACTATACAGTTGTGGTTACAATGCTGGAGCTTGCACAACTGTAAGTTCAACTATTTCTTCTACACATACTTGCTTATATATTTCATCTGTATATGTATGCCTGTATATACTTACTTAGAGTTGTCCCTAGCAGTTAGGTCTAGTTTTAGATCAAACCAGTGGTTACTCTTTCAACACAGTCAAAACTAGTTCCCCCCATAGGAATTTCCAGATACAGTCTTGCCTCCTCTTGGGCTTATACAATATGGAACAGAGAAAGGCGTTATTCCCGGTGAAACTTTTCTCAAGACTGTCCTAACTTAGAAATATGTGTACAAGAAATTCATTTCCCCAAAGAGGACTAATTCCCGGTGAAACCTCTTTTGAATATCTTCAAACCCTAGAACCGTTCACTAAGGAAAGGATTATTCCCGGTGAAACCTTTCTTGAACTTTTCTCAGGTTTGGACCCACAGGCTTCCTAAAAGCATCCCTAGCCTCCTCTTGGGCTTTGTACAAGGACCCTCAGGCTTCTTAGAAGTTCTCACCCTCCTCTTGGGCTTGATACAAGGACCCAAAGACCTCCTACAGGTATAGGACAAAACTTAGTCATCTCTACTAGTTCAATCCTCCAGAGAGTCAGAATTCCAAAACATCAGACCAGTTTAGGGTTGATTCTCATCCCTTAAAATATCAACCTCCTCTTGGGCATCATACAAAGATCATCCTCCGGTTAAGAGTCAACCTCTTCATACCAGTAGACTTGGAAAGTCTCATCTCCTCTTGGATCTCAAAGAAACCCTCAAGTTTCCTAAAAGCACCGGAAAAACCCTGATCACTTCATCAATCTCCAGCAGAGTTTGAAACCTCCATAGGTTTTCATATTCAAAGTTGAAACTTTTATCATCAATATAACCTTAATAGAATCAGAACCTCAGGGCATCTGATATTTTAAACTCTTCTTCAATCCTCAGCAAGAGTTGATACCCCAATTTGGACCTGTCTCTGGATCTCAATAATCCTCAGCAGAAGCCAGCCTCCTCTTAGGCTTCATATAAGAAGTTCCCCAACCAGCCTCCTCTTAGCCTTTGTATAATGATTTTTCCTCAGCAAAGTTAGCCTCAATATTGGGCTTTTCACAAGACAGACAAAATATTCCCAAGAAGAGTAAATCTCTTTTTAGCCTCAATCTTGGGCTTTGTACAAGACAGATATAAAACTCACCTAGTAAAGTGAACCTTTTAGCTTCAACCTTGGGATTTGATCAAGGCACACAAAAATCCCCTCAGAGGAAATCAAGAGTTCTCTCTGCAGGAAGACATTTATCTGTACATCACACATCAAAACAAACAATCAAACAAACCTAATCCCAGATAACTGCTGTAAGTGGCACACTTGTTGATTCAAAAATACAAGCTGTGGTCCCTCTTTTATCCTGGTAAACTTCCTCTTTCATCTAACAGCTGTACGTGGCAAGCCTCTGGATTATTTACATCCATGCCAATGTCCCTCTCTTAGCATGAAAGATTCCTAAGGAAACATGGCATTGCTCTATACTGAGTTAAAGTTTCTTCCTTCAGTACATCTCCCTTATAAAGGAAATTATGGCATTGCTGGATTCCATACATTCTAGTTAAAGTAATTCCCCTTTATAATTAATTACCCCAACAACTGTGATGAACAAGTGAGATATCTCCCTTTAGAGATGACAAATTCTCTCTCAGTCAAACCTTTTAGCTTCAATCTTGGGCTTTGAACAAGACACAAATACTCATCTAGCTTCAATCTTGGGCTTTAAACAAGACACCAAACATCTGATTTCCCTGTTATCTTTACGAGAATACGTAGGCATAAGATTGTGAAATCTTAGCGAGCACACAAATAAAAAACTTTAGGTCCAGTACCTTCCCAAAAACACTATCTCAATATTCTCAACCTATAACAGTAAACACCAGAAAGTATTTAAACATGCCAAAAAAAGTCTATGGATAACCATATATACACTGGGTAATTGATAACTCCCCTTTGTATAACCTGACCCCGGACCCCCCAATCTCTTAGCATTTGTTAAAGAAAACATTTGCGTGCAAGGTTAGTTTTAGATAGCTTCCCTTTCCTTTCCAGCTTCATAGGATAAATAAGAAATCAAAAAGTAGCACCCAATTCCAACCATTGCGGTAAGGTGGTCGCATCACCGATAAAAATCACACGCTACACCATGAAGTGGCGAGAAGCTTCGCTATTGATGAATTTCTCATGCCCTTCTTGTTCTTCTTCAGAGTAAGCAACATACGGTGTCGCATTTTTCCTTGCTTCCATCTTGACTCATTTTCCAGTAGGTATCTCCATTGTTTTGGGGTGAAGGAAAAGTAGTGATTAAGGTCTGAATGGAAATGGAGAGGAATAGACAAAAGAGAAATTGATATGGGGATGGGAATGTGTGAGAGAGAGAAAGTGAGATATTGTGATAGTGAGATGGGGATTGTTTGGAAAGAGAAAATTGAAAAGTATATTTTTGTGAAAATTAGGGAAAGAAGCTAAAAAGGCTGGATGATGTAACGGGTGGGAAAAGAAAAAAATTTGAAATTTTTTGGCATGGAAGAGGTATTGCATGCTGCTACTTTCCACCAGTCTGACGTGTCAGACTCGTCATGAATTCCCTAGCACAAGGCTCTAGGCGCGTGCAGTCCACCCTTTCAGTTTCTCTCTCCATCATTAAAAAACTTCAATTCCCGTCCAATAAAATAAATAAATTGTCATCTCAACATTTTATTTAATTCTCAAGACTTAGGAATATTTTCTCTAAATGTCACTTTGTTCTTTTCTCAGTTGTTACCGTACCACTGTCGTGATTCCAAATGATTGTTGATGCCATAAAAAACTACTCAATTGTACAAATATAAAAAGAAAATTTTATTAAGCTGGGCTGCCTCCCAGTAGCACTATTTTATGGTCTTATAGCCTGACCAACACAAAATCACTTAATCCATGAAATGAATGGTTCCCCTAGTGTTACTTGAAGGGTCACCAAAATAGGTTTTAATCATTTGACCATTAACCTTGAATTTTTCACCATTTTTTTCATCCATTAATTCCACAGCTCCATTAGGGTAAATTGTCACTAACTTGAAGGGTCCTGACCACCCTGACTTTAATTTTCCAGGGAATAATTTCAGTCTAGAGTTAAAAAGAAAAACTCTTTGACCTTCCACTAAATTCCTTTTCTGGCATTTCCTGTCATGCCATCATTTAGTCTTTTCCTTATAAAGTTCAGCACTTTCATAAGAGAATAGCCTATGTTCTTCTAACTCATTGAGTTAGAGCATTCTAGCTTGGCCAACAGTTTTTAGGTTGAAATTTAATTGCTTTACGGTCCAAAAAGCTTTGTGCTCTAATTCAATGGGTATATGGCAAGCTTTCCCATAAACAAGTCTATAAGGGGACATGTCTAGGGGGTCTTATAGGCAGTTCTGTATGCCCAAAGAGCCTCGTCCAAATGCTTGGACCAATCCTTCCTTGTGGGGTTAACAACTTTCTCCAAAATCCTTTTAATCTCTCTATTAGATAGCTCCACTTGGTTGTTTGTATGAGGATGGTAGGCTGTAGCAACCTTGTGTTTGATCCCATATTTTGCCATTCAATTATCAAAAATCTTGTTGCAAAAATGTGATCCACCATCACTAATGATTGCTCTAGGCGTGCCATGCCTTGTCAGAATGTTTTAAGCAAAAATTTGGTCACAACTCTTACATCATTAGTGGTTGTTGCTACTGCCTCTATCCACTTAGAGACATAATCCATGGCCATAAGAATGTATAGATTATCAAAAGAAGGAGGAAAAGGCCCCGTGAAGTCAATGCCCCACACATCAAAAATTTTAATTTCAAGTATGTTAGTGAGTGTCATCTGTTGCTTCATGGAAATATTTCCTACCTTCTGGCATCTATAACATCTCTTAACAAATTCATGAGCATCTTTAAAAAGAGAGGGCCAGAAATAACCCGATTGCAAAACTTTAGTAGTAGTTCTAGTTCCTCCAAAGTGTCCTCCATATGGAGCTTCGTGACAGGCAGGCAAAATCTGTCGTGCCTCTGGGTGATCAACACATCTTCTTAGCAATTGATCTGCACACTTTTTGTAAAGGAAAGGTTCATCCCAAAAATAACTCTTGACTGTATGAAAGAACCTTTTCCTTTGCTAGAAGTTGAAATCAGGAGGCACATATCTGTTGACCAGATAATTCACTATATCAGCATACCATGGTGTCACGTCAGTGTATATCAACAGTAACTTCTCATCAGAAAAAGTTTCTTGAATGTCTCCAATGTTATTGCTTTGAACTTCTTCTGGTAGTCTTGAGAGATGATCAGCAATAAAAATTTTCTATCCCTTTCTTGTCTCTAATCTCTAGGTCAAACTCTTGCAATAAGAGAATCCATCTTATGAGCCTTGGTTTAGCATCATTCTTATCAATTAAGTACTTGATAGCTGCATGATCGGTGTATATAATGACTTTTGTTCCAACCAAGTAAGGTCTGAACTTGTCAAATGCAAATACTACAACCAGTAGCTCTTTCTCAGTTGTGGTGTAGTTGATTTGTGCTTTAATCAATGTCTTACTAGCATAGTAGATGGTGTGAAAAACCTTGTTATGTCTTTGACCTATTACAACTCCAATAGCAAAGTCACTTACATCACACATCAACTCGAAGGGTTTTGACCAGTCAAGAGTCTTCACAATGGGTGCAGAGATGAGGGCCTTCTTCAACAGATTAAAGGAATCCAAACATTCCTGACTGAAAATGCATGGCACGTCATGCTGTAGCAGCTGACACAGAGGTTTGGTAATTTTTGAAAAATCCTTGATGAACCTTCTGTAAAAGCCATCATGCCCTAGAAAACTTCTGATTCCTTTTATGTTCACAGGGGGTGGTAATTTCTCTATTACCTCCACTTTTTCTTGATCTACCTCTAAACCCTTTTTTGAAATTTTGTGTCCAAGGACAATTCCCTCTTTTACCATAAAATGAAACTTTTTCCAATTAAGGACCAAATTATTCTCTTCACATCTAGCCAATACCATATCTAAATTCTCCAAGCTATTCTTGAATGATTCTCCAAAAACAGAGAAGTCATCCATGAATACTTCCATGGAATTCTCAATGATATCTGAAAATATGGCCATCATGCAGCATTGGAAGGTGGCTGGAGCATTGCACAGTCCAAACGACATCCTTCTGAAAGCAAAAGTGCCATAAGGACAAGTGCATGTTGTCTTTTCTTGATCTTCCGGGGCTATGGCAATTTGATTGTACCCCGAGTATCCATTTAAGAAACAATAGTATTCTTTTCCAGCCAGTTTATCCAGCATCTGATCAATAAAAGGGAGGGGGAAATGATCCTTCCTTGTTGCTTTGTTCAACTTTCTGTAGTCCATACAAATCCTCCAACTGGAAACTGTTCTTGTGGGAATTAATTCATTTTTCTCGTTGATAATCACAGTCATGCCTCCTTTCTTTGGAACACATTGAATGGCACTTACCCACACACTATCAGAGATAGGGTAGATAATTCCAGCATCCAACCACTTAATAATTTCCTTTTTGACAACTTCCTTCATTATTGGATTCAACCTTCTTTGACTTTCAATGCTATTCTTAGCATTTTCTTCCAACAAAATTCTATGCACACAAAGTGTTGGACTGATCCCCTTAATGTCTGAGATCTGCCAAGCAATTGCCTTTTTGTGCTTCCTTAACAGTTCTATTAATTGCACCTTCTGATCTTCTTTCAAATCTGTAGCAATGATGACTGGTAACTTCTATCCTGCCTCCAGATAAGCATATTGTAGGTGCTCGGGAAGTTGCTTTAGTTCCAGTTCAGGAGGTTCTTCTATGGAAGGTAGTTGCTACATGTGACCAATAGCTTTTGATTCTATTACTTCCATAATTTCTTCCTCATGCTTCTTCATTGGACCATAAATGATTCCACCTTGTGGCTCTTTCTCTTCTTTAAATATCACTAGCTCTTGTTCCAACACATCATTAGTCTTGAGAAGGTTTTCATGAATTATACCTTCCCAGCTGGATATCATGGAACAGTCAACTACATCTTCTTCAGGATACTATAAAACATTGAGTACATTAAATACCACTTGCTGTCCATTGACTCTCATGGTGAGTTCTCCTCTTTCCACATCAATCAAAGTTCTACCCATTGCTAGGAATGGTATTCCCAACAATATAGGGGTTTCTTCATTAGCATCAAAATCCATGATAATGAAATCAGTAGGGAAGACAAATTTGTCAACCCTTACTAACACATCTTCTATCTTTCCTTGGGGGTAACAAATACTCCTATCTGCTAGTTGCAAGGTGATAGTTGTAGGCCTGGCAACTCCTATCCCTAACTTCTAAAAGATGGACAAGGGCATAAGATTAATGTTGGCCCCAAGATCACAGAGAGCTTTTCACAGAAAGTATTTCCAATGGTGCATGGAATAATGAAACTCCCAGGATCTTTTAACTTAGGTATAAGCTTGCCTTGTACCAACTGCTACAATCTTGAGTGAGCGCAACCGTGGCAAATCCTCCTACCCTTTTTCTCTTGGTGAGAACATCCTTCATGAACTTTGAGTAATTTGGCATTTGTTGAATGGCTTCAATCAAGGGTATGTTGATGTGAAGCTTCTTCAGAATCTCCATGAACTTTCCAAATTGTTGTTCTTCCTTGGCCTTCCTAATCCTTTGTGGAAAAGGTGGGGGAGGTCTTTATTGAATAAACTTTGGCTTCCTACAGGTGTCAGTCGTGACCTCCTGCGTCTCTTGAGGAGTCAAATCTGCATTAATAACCTCTTCATTCTGCTTTTGATATTGAGACAGTTCTCCATCAGTGTTTCCTTTTATTCCAGAACTGTCTGGCTCAGACAATTTTGTACTTGTCTTTGTACTTCTTGAAATAGATTCCTCAACTTCTTTCCCACTTCTAAGCTTGATAACTTGACATGTCTCAACATTCTTTACTCCAGCAGATGCAGTTGGAGTTTCAGTGGAACTTGGGAGAGTTCCCATGTTTCTTGAACTCAAGGCAGTAGTTATTTGCCCTACTTGATTCTCCAAGTTCTTGATACTTACTCCTTGTGCTTGAAATTGATTCTTTGCTTCTTGAATAAAAGACTTCAAAACATTTTCCAACTGGTTGTTGTTCTAATTCCCCCCAACATAGTTAGGAGTAGCAAAACCAGGAGGAGCTTGTGGAGTTGGTGATGCTTAAGGCTTCGGTTGATTTTGATAATTATTCCAAGAAAAATTTGGATGGTTGTGCCACCCTGGATTGTATGTGTTGCTGTAAGGATTGTTGTATCTATTGTTGTTGTTGCCAACATAGTTGACTGAAACAGGATTTGAAGAACATTCTTCAAACAGATGGGGTCCTCCACACTAGACACATGCAATCGTAGTTGTGTGAGTAACCACGTTTACTGGCTCAGGTTTTGCCCCTTCAGGGGTCATCATATTCTTCATCATTTGGTGGATTTGAGCCACCTGAGAAGCAAGAGATGTTGTCTCAGTTACTTCATGAACTCCAGCAGGTTATTTGTGAGTTGAGTTTGCAATAGCCCTAGTGACAGGCCATTGGTACGTGTTGGTTGTAATGCTCTCAATTAACTTGTAGACCTCTTCTTAAGATTTAGACAAAAGGTCACCACCACTGGATGCATCTAGCATATTCCTTGATGATGAAATTAATCCATTGTAGAAAGTCTCAAGTTGAATGCAAATGGGGATCCCATGATGAGGGCATTGTCTTAGTAACTCTTTAAATCTTTCCCAAGCATCAAACAACGATTCGTCATCTCCTTGCCTAAATGAAGTAATCTCATTTCTCATATTTGCACTCTTTGAAGGGGGTGAAGTATTTTTCCAGAAATTTTTCTGCCAAAGTATTCCATGTGGTAATGGAATTTGGTTCCAAGGAATTTAGCCAACTCTTGGCTCTATCCCGTGGAGAATAAGGAAATAGCCTTAACCTAAAGGCATCATCAGTCACGCCAGGAATTTTCTGAAGTGCATGTGTGGGTCTTCATGAGGAGAGCCTGAGTATTGACCAGTGGTTTACAGCATTTGGAACATCATAGGTTTAAACTCAAACTATGGTGCAATGATCTCTGGTCTAACTATACCAGTGCTCATGGCAGCTCGATCAAAGACATCATAGTCCCTAATGTTGCGTGCCCGATCATTGGCAATGCCAATGATGTCTTGCTCAGCCATGACGGCTTCTGGCTGTGTCTCGTCTGATGATGATGATGAGGATTCTTCGTCAGTCTCCACGTGCACTTCTTCATCTGGTTCAGCCACAACTGATGTTGATGGATCTCCAAATGATTATTGAGAACACAAAAATATCCTTCGTGCTCTTAGAATTCTTTCAGGTTCAGGATAATCACTGTAAACTAGGTGTAATGACCTGCGCATGCAATAGCATAAACCTGTCGTAACACTAAATCAGAACAAAAACGTTAAAGGCTCAAATATAAATTTTAAAAAAAAATAACAAATATAGTAGTTCAAAGTATACCTTCCACTCCCCGACAACGGCGCCAAAAACTTGGTGTCTGCTTTCTAAGTGTTTACTCTAAGTTATTTGTTTTAAAGCAAATGTGTCACATGCAAGTATACATGTATGTTTGATTGCAGCAAGTAATGAAATAAGAGATCGTACCCACAGGGAGTGGTTTTAAGGAAGCTTTGAACTTTAAGGTATTCAATTCTTGTTTAAAACTAGTATGAGCAAGGTAACAAAATAATAATAATGGTAATAGCAAGAAATTCACACTTCAAACTAAACACTAAATAAGAAAGGATAAGATATCAAAGAGAGTGATTGATGAGCCAAAAGAGAGTGATTGATGAGCCAAGATCCATTAATATATTATTGTTAAAATGTGTTTATGATGTGAAGTGTCGTGCCTCAAAAGGTCATAACATGATCTAGTGGTGTATTTCTACAACATCCAAGCATGCATAATATAACACCCCAAAATTTGCCCTCTTACTTTTAGCTAACTGGCTTATGTTTATTTGCATTTCTTGCATTATCATTTGTGCATGGCATTGGTTCTTAGCATGGGATCAAGGGGCTTGGTTCATCTCAAAGGAGTCTCAAGCCTAAAGGTGGTTTGAGGAGTTCATCATATCTTCATAAGGTCAAGAATGGCAAAGGATTTCAAGTGAATCTTTCCCTCCTAACTAGAGGGACCAATCAGGGTTTTGGTTTCAAAAGAGCTTCTTGAAGGGCTTTGTGGATTCAAGCATGCTCTCATGATTCCCATGTGCTCACAAACACTCATAGAGGAAGGCTTGGTTAGTGGTTCATTGTGGAAGATGTTCAGTGGATCAATTGCTTGTAGACCAAGAAAAGTCAACATTGAGAGGGGAAGTCAACTATGGAATTTTGAGGTTCTCTTCAGGGTTTTCAAGGTCTCACATCCTCATATGGTCTTCAAGGGTCAAGATTCATGTCATTCACCAAGAATCAAGAGTTTGTGCAAAAGTTACTAAATTTGAAAAATGACCTATAATGAGAACTTTCCATTTTTAGCAGCTTTTCCACCACATTCAACTTGACTTTTCATCATCAAGGAAGCTTCAAATGAATTTTCCTCCAACATGAAAGTTGAATATCTTTCTCTCCCATTTCTAAAAAGTACTAGATGGTTTCCATATCATTTGTGAAACTCAAGTTATGGTCAAAACAATGCAAGGTGCTTTTTAAGGTTTTTTACATGTACCACTTTTTCCACCTTTTGCATTTTGGTACAAATTGACTTGTAATTGGTTCTATTGCTTCAAGTCACATTCTAATATCCAAGTACACTTCATTTGGCACAAGTTTGGCCCTTAAATCAAGTCATTTCATGCCATGTACCTCACTTACTTCACATAATACAATTTTGCAAGATGGATTGAATCTCACAAATTAAACCACTACAAAGCCCAAATCCAATTGAGATGTGATCAGCAAGGGAAGTGTGAGTGATTCATCATGAAAAGCATGAGCTTACACGTGTGGATTAGTGGGTTGATCACATTTTGCATTTTTGCAAAACCATTCAAAAGTCATTAATCAAGGGATTAACCAAACTTTAATCATGATCAGAGGTCTAATGAGGTGTATATAAGCTAACTCACACGTCCAAAGCTAGGTCATGCACTCTCATTTGCTCAGATTTTGAAATTTCACTCACACTTTCTCCTTTTCGAATCTCTCTTTCCACAAGGGTTTTTGAAGATTTCTTTCCATATTCTTGATCTACACACTCCATAGAACAAGAATCCACCATTGATTGGAGCTGAGAGTGAGTTTTTCATCAGATTCAGTTTTGAAGGTTCAAGTTCAAATCTCAAGATCTAGCACGATTCCAAGCTCTAATTGCATTTATTTTGCAATTAGAGGTTCCAAGGAATAGATCTGCACTCTTACACTGGGTTTCTAGGAGTATTTTTGCTAGTTTCAAGTTTCAGGTGAGTTGAATTTCATGATCCTATAACTTGTTTTTATGGTGTGCATTTTATTCCTCATGAGTTGCTGATCATTCTGATGTGTTTTATTTGAGATTTGAACGTGTATCATGGTTGTATTTTGGATCTGAAATTTTTAGATCTAAACTTTTCTTCTTCGATTTGCCTTATGTGTTGATTGTTTGATGAAATGGTTTGCATATTCTTGATCCTCATAAAAATCTGAGTGGAATAGTGCTCTTGTTTGTGGATTCTGGGAAATTTGATGTTGCGACGACCGGAGCTAGGGCTCCGGCGTCTGGTTTGTTTTCAGGCAAGGTGAGGGTTTCATTGGAGAAGATGAAATCTGGACCGTCCATGTCCAGATCTGATGGCTCACGTTTAGCCAACTCATTTAATTTCACGTGTTTAATTGGTTTTAATTTTAATACATGTGTATGCTATTCCATGATTGTTACCATGTACACCAGATCTGAGCCATTCATCTTAATTAATATGTAATTTGTTGACTGAATGATACACGTTAGATGGATCTGATGCTTATTATGCTGCCAGCGCATTAAATTTTTCACATGCCTCTCACGTGAGTTGTATTTAGGTAAGATCATGATTGTTGTGTGATTCCCCATGCTTTCTACCATATACTTTTAATCCTGCCCACAAATTTTGATTACTTATTGGTTATGTTGACTCATTGTGAAGCGTGAGATAGATCCTAGGGCTTGTGTGAGTCAATTGTGTTGACTGAGTCCACATTTTTGTTTGGCTGCGCTGATTGTTTTTGTTGTGGACTGGGTTTGATATCTGCACCCCATGTTTAAGCCCATTTTATATTTTAAACGTGAATTGCTTGCTGAATACACCCCTGGGTTCTTCCTTTCATCCTTATTTTATTTAATTAACTCATTTGCATTTTTTTAATTTTTTAAAAATAGTTTTATGCATCCAAAAATCACCAAAAAATCATGAAGCATATTTTTGCATTTAATTAATTTTGGACATTTTTTATTTCTGACTTTGGTCATTTTTCATCATATTTTTGGCATTTTCTTTTATTTTCTTTGAAAATTGTTCTTATTTGCACACTTCAACTTTGAGAATTTATTTCTCATAGCACATCAAACATTTTGAGTCCATTCTTTTTGTATTATTTGATCAACATAATGAAGTGCATAAAAACATTTTTCTCATATTTTTAAACTCTTTTCATATTGCATTTTAGCCCCTCTCTTTTGCATATTGATCCATAATCCTTTGTGCTCTTTGTCTAATTATTTGAGGGACCTATCTTGTGAATTTTTGCATGAGTTTTTAATATGATGTTTGCCCCTGGTTGAGGTGATGTCAATGTTGATATCATTATTTATTCTATTTGAAGATGTCACTATTTTTCAAATCATTTTCAATCAAGTGAAACTTTAATCTTACCATACTATTGGTCTTGTCGTATTTTGAAAAACCAATCTTAATTTTCCAATATTAGCTCATGGTCTTCAAATACCTACAAAAACAAATAATGATACTTCCTAGGTACCCAATACTCCTTGGGTCCTCTTGGGTTTGTTATTTTCCTTACCCATACATATTCTCCACTAGGAACACTGAAGTTTCTTATGTAACAAGCATTAGGAGTATGTCCTTTTATATTGCAATAAAAACATGCATGCTTAAAGAAATTCATATCTTTAGAAACATAATATTTACTTTTAATATAGACCTTCTTAGGATGAATTGTAATTTTCACTTTATTTGATTACTCATTGTTGAATTTATTGCTAGCCTTAAAAAATATAGTTTGCCTTGTACTTGGTTTATCAAACTTAGAGTATCCAAGCACAAATTTATCATTAGATAATCTTTGTTTGTTTTTCACATTTTCTAAACCAAATTGTCCTTTTTCATATTTCTTTGAGACTTAGTTTAATTCAATAATTTTTTATTCAAGAGTTTCACATTTATCACATGTTGAATTTTTGACTTGGTCTAACTTCACTTTCATGTTATTATCCTTACTTTTTAGAGAGAAAATTATTTTCTTTTGTTTTTAACATGTTCTAGAAAGTGTTAAATATTTTGCATTCAATTCAAGGAAAGCATTATGTAATTCATCACAAGATGGTTCAAGATCACTAACTTCATCTTCTTTATCATCAAAATAAGTGTGTGTAGCGGGAAAATTTGAGATTAAGATATTGGTTAACTTAACTCATAAAGCAAGTGTCGCCACCGCACTTTTATTTTTCCAAAGGAAAGAGGAAAAGAACGAATAAAACCCACAGAACTTTTAAAACAAAACTAATAAAAACAGAGATAGGGGTAAGAGGGTTGGTTATGCAATGAGAAGATGTTAGCACCCAAAATATCTATAGTACTCTATAGGAACCTCTTGAAAATCTATGTTTGGCTTAAAAAGGTATTGTTTGCAAAATATGGTGGAGATGAGAAGAGAAATAATTTTTAGGGTTTTTGTATTTGATAAGACTTCCTGAGCCTCGTGCCTACGTACCCACAAAGTGCAATGGAGGATCAAAACCTCGTCGTTCGTGGTAAAAATAAAAAGGGTTAATACCCCTTTTGCCCCCTGCTATATAGGAGAAATCCCAAAAATAACCCTGTAAAAAAAAAAACACAGATTCCATCCTTGCCATTTGTAGATTCCCTCGTTTTGCCCCCTGAGTAGATTTGGTCAACAAAATTGATGACATGGCGCTGCTTTGTTGGCTTTTTTTTTATTTTTTATTTATTTAATTACACGCGTGGCATTTTTATTAATATTTTATTGATTGCATGTTAAAATGTCAAAATATCAAAATTTTGTCACTCATGAGAATCAAACCCATGACTTAAAGCTTACATGGGGTGCCTTCCACCACTAGGCCATCTTGATTGTTTTGTTATATTATCCTTTTGAAAATTATATATTACATTATAAATTTGAACTAGGATTAATTATGAATTATTAATCTGAACTATTAATCTAAATATTAATAATGAATTATATATTAATATTAATACTAAAATAAAACGTTAATTAATTAATTACTGTAAATTTAATATAAATATGTTAAATTAATATTAATATTAATTTTAATAATGAATTATTTAATATTAAAACGTTAATTAATACTAAATTATTAGCGTTAAATAAATGAATAATTTTTATTTAATAATTTTTTAACTAATGAAATTATTAGCGTTAAATAATTTTAACTGAATTAATGAATAATTTTTTCTAAAATTATTTAATGCTATTATTTAAAAATTATTTATTTATTTATTTTATTTCAAATCTATATCATAAAAACTAAATTATTTATTTTTATTTAACCTTATAATTAATTAAAAAAAAATCAGTTTGTTATTAATTATTAATATAAAAAACTGTTATTTTAATTAAAAATATTTTAATTTTTAGTTTACTATTAATTACTAATATTTTTATTTTCAGTTTATTAGTAATTACTAATATTAAAATTACTATTATATTTATTTATCTAGTTTAGTTTTTTATTAAGACTTTTTTAAAATAACAGTTTTTTTAAAATAGCAGTTTTTTTAAAAATAACAGTTTCTTTTAAATATTAATTATTATTATTTACTGTATTTATTTTAACTATAAATATTATTTAGTTATTATTAATTTAGTTACAAATAGTTATTATTTTTTACAAATATCTTAACTATTTATAAATATTTAGCTTTTATTTACAGTAATTACTATTTATAAATATTTAGTTATTATTTAGTTTAATAAGCTGGAATTATTATTTAGTTATTATTTACTGTAATTAATAATTATTAAAATATAAATAATAATTTAGTAAATGTGTTTTAATATTAATACTTAGTAAATATTTAGAATGTAGCTACAATATAGTTACAATATGTATAATATGTATAAAAATTATAGTTACAGTATAATATTTACAATATGTTATTTAACTATATTCTAATAATAGTTATAGTATATATAATATAGTTACAATATATTCTAATAATAATTGATGAATATGAAAACAAGTATGCAAACGTATAATATGTATGTTTAAAAGCAATTAAAAAACAAGATAAATGCTCTAGCCTAGTGGTAGGTGTTTAAGCTTTGAAACAAAAGGGGGTGGGTTCAATCCTTGTAGTGAGCAATTTTTTGAATTTTTGAATTTTAAGCATTTCAACATCAAATATTAAAATAATAATAAAATGCCACGCGTGTAATTTAAATATATAGAAAAAATAAATAAAATTCCAACTAAGCAGCCATGTCATCAATTTTGTTGACCAAATCTACTCAGGGGGCAAAAAGAGGGAATCTACAAATGGCAGGGATGGAATCTGTGTTTTTTTTTACAGGGTTGTTTTTGCGATTTCACCTATATGGCAGGGGGCAAAAGGGGTATTAACCCAAATAAAAAAAAGAGTTTTGTTTGATTAATTTTAAATGGCAAGACAAGTTTTCATTTTAAGGAGAAAACTCAACTAGTCACCCACAAGTGTATGAAAATGGACCTTTGCATCACTATTAAGAAGGAATCCAACTAGCTCTATCAAGTGGAAAAGAATCAAAATCAAACATAAATATGGAGATAGAAGAATTACATCTCAACTATGAAAATGACTCATGCCTAAGCCTTAAGGAAAAGTTTTAAAGGAAAAGTGCACAAAGGGCACAAAATGGTTTGAATGGGTTATGTATTTTCTATGTCTTTTGAAATGGTCTTGATATGCTTAAGATTGATTAGATTTTATTCAGGAAAAAGAGTTTAAAAATCACAAAGTCAAGGTTTATTGAGAAAGTGATTCAAGTTTGAAAACAAGAAGGTTTTGAAAAAGGGAGAAGATTTTGAAAATTAAAAAAGGGGGAAGAGATGAAGGGACTATCCTAATGCACAAAATAAAAGCTAAGGAAGGAAAGATCTAACCAAGAGCAAGCTTTGACACAAGTCAATACTCCCATCCTTTTGATTAAGCAACAATCAACAAAATAAGAAGCATCAAATGAAGAAAAACTTAAGCCAATGTCAAAGATTAGGTAACAGAGCTAACTCTTCAAAAGTCAACTCAAGGTCAGGGTACTAGATGAATTCCAAGGTCTCAAGTCACAACTCCTAAGAATATGATCAAGAACCTGATTCTAAGCATAACACAATCTAGCACTATGTTAAGCAATCGTAACACAATCTATAAGGAAGATCATACTATGGGAGGCCGGTCAATAATAATTTATGTACCATACATGTTAGAGATATGATAGAGATCATACTCCTAAAACATGTAGCACAAGTCAAAACCAAGGAGGGATCAAGTACTAAGGCAATGAGATTGGTCCATTACATCAATTAATCCTTCATGACACTTAGGACAAACTTATGCATCAATCCAAAGTACCTCCAGAGATCAATGATCAATCAAATGGTAGATTTGAAATGATGAAAGTTCATCAAGCATCAATCCAAATCTCATGAACAAAATAGACTACACATCATCCAATTGATCAAGAGAAAATCAAAATAAAAAGAAAGAAGAAGGGAAGATGAAGAGAAGACCAAATTGAATCACTACTCAAGATCACTTCATCATCAATCTCAATCACCTTTCTTGGTGGATTAAGGCACTAAACCTATCATCAACATAAATCACCAAAAATGAATCAAATGATTCACTTAATGATAGATTTGTATTGATGAAGGTTTATCCAACCTCATCAACACCCAAAGTCCATTGAAATTGAAGAGAAATTGGATCAACAAGCTATGATCCAAGGCAACAATCAACAATGAATATGGAAAAAGCAACAAGAAAATAAAATCAATCACTAAAATATTTTCGACAAAAATACTGTCTAAGTCCTTTAAGTTATTTTAAAATATCAAGTTAGTTGTTTAAGTTTTTTTTTGAAACACTTTGGTCCTATATGTTAAGTAACATTTGCGTCGTTAACCTTTTTAAAAATCCCCGTTACAATAAATTGCAAACTCATATACCATTTGAAGTGGTTTTTCGCGCTGATCACGAATATGCAATCAAATTTATCAAACAAGTTACGGTTCATGAGAATCAAGGAAAAAGTGGACAAATACATAATGAAAAATCATTTGATCCAATCAAAATACACAATCAAACGCAAAACTAATTACATATTTGTGATCAACGCGAAAACCAGTTCAAAATGGTATATGAGTTTGCAATTTATGGTAACAGAGATTTTTAAATAGGTCAACAACGCAAACGTTACTTAACATAAAGGACCGAAGCATTACAAAAAAAAAAATTAAAGTACTAACTTGATATTTTAAAATGATTTTAAAGAAAAATTTGAAACAAAATACAATAAAATGATTAAAAAAAAGTGAGAGGATCAAGTATTTAAATCATGAAACAATAAAAAAAAATTTAAGAAGAAAAAGTAAAAAGAATTTGAATCAAAAGAAAATAGAGTAATTAAGAACATTTTTTTTAAAAAGAGATGGAGGTTTATGTTAAAAAAAGGAGGTGAGATAGAAAACAGATTCACAACACGGGCCAGGCCTAAAATCAAGTGGTGAGGGAGATCTTTAAGGCAAAAAGAAATGAAAACTCAGTAGGGGTGGAAAAACGGGCCCGGCCCGTTGGGCATGCCCGTTTTACCCGCACTTTAGTGCGGGGTGAGCCGAAGGTTTAGGCCCTCACCCTCTAATGTGTCCGCCCCGCCCCGTTCCGTTTTCTTTGCGGGCTTTTACGGGCACGAGCATTTACATAAAATTTTGCATTTTTAGGCTTAAAAGGTGCAGTGCTCGCGGGCTTTCTCCGCCCCGCCCTCACATTTTTACGGGGTGGGCATAGGTTTTAGGCCCGCATCATCAACTATGACCGCCCCGCCCCACCCCGTTTTTTTGGGGGCATTTGCGGGGCAGTCCTAAACAGGACGGGCATGCCCGTTTGCCACCCCTAAAACTCAGCATATGCTCTTCTTCTTCCTCGCGTGAAAGTATCCATAGCTAACACTCTTCTTCGCCATGCCGGAGCTCCATGCCGACAGCGGCGGAGCTCAAAACTTATGAGATCAAATGAAAATCAAAGTACTACACAATTCTACTTCCAATTTCAAGAATCACTCAACAACAAGTTCAAATCTAAAACACGAAAGTTCGCCAATCTCCGCCAAATTACCTTCGAAATCAGGTGAGAAACGATTCTAATCTTCTTCTTCTCTTCTATGAATTGGTTGAGGCTTTGTTGTTTTGAAAATAGATCGAGTTGGAATTGAAGAAAAAGAGTGATATGTGAATTTAGTTTTTTCTTTTTTTGAAGGTTGAGGAGAAAATTTCACAAGGTAATTCTGGCTTAAATGCTTAGGAGAAATGTAATGAGTGGTTGCTTATTTATACATTGAGTTAAGTGATTCGCGTTGCAAAAATTGAAATGCCGTTTTGTGATTTTGCTCCACGTTTTGGTTCGTTGCACATTGCAGTGTATTTTGTGTTTTGCTTGATGCGTGAATTGTCATTGTTGCACCCGTTCTGTTGAATTTGATACAAAGCTCGTATGCATCGCAGCTTGTATTAGCTCGTGTAATGGCTTGTAAGCTCGTGTATGATGGTTTGTTCAGTCTTGGCTTGGGCTGCATGGACATAACATGAAATTGGCTTGAAGTAGCAGTGCGTACTATTGGCTCTTGGGCGCAACATATGGCTTGGCAAGGGAGAAAAGAACTTGGCTTGTTTTATGCGTGGCTGGAACTTTGTAGTAGGCTTGGAAATTCTTGGCAACTTGCAGGCTTTGGTAGCTCACGTGTGGTTTCCATGAGCTTGTTCCCTCATTATTATTATTATTTTTTTCAATTTGGTTGATGTGCCATGGGCTTTTGTTTTTATTCTGCAATTAGGGATGGCAAAAGGGGCCGTGGCCCGCCGGGCAGGCCTGCGCACCTGCCAAAAAATGGCGGGTTGGGCTGGGATTCTAGGCTCGCCGCCCACCAAAGCCCGCCCCGCCAAAACCCGCCGCCCGCCAAAGCCCGCCGCACCTATTCGTTCAGATTGTCCCACCTTAAACCCACCATTTTTTAGTTAATTCTAATAATTTCACTTCTTGATGATTTTATTTTATACATTTATTTGAGAATATATGCAATATTATTTGAAGTGAAATTTGTTAAAAAATGCTTTATAAAAATTGTTCTAAAAAATAAGTGAAAAATCTAGTTGAAATGTGAAAACAAGCCTATTAATCTATTAAAAAAATGAAAAATAAATAAATAAATAAATTAGGCGGGCATGCCCGCCGCCCGCCAACCCGCCACCTTGGCGGAGCGAGCTAGATTTTCATGCCCATTTCCACTTGGCGGGCTTGCCCGGCCCGCCTTTTTTTTGGCGGGCTTAAGGCGGGGCGGGGCAGGCGACCCGTTTTGCCACCCCTATCTGCAATGGACTCTTTTGGCTAAATTTTGTAAATGATATGGATTAGAATTCTAAATGGATATTTGGATATGAAATATGGATTTGAACATATGGATAAATGGATTTATGGATGAACATTGGATATGGATTTAAAAAAAAAAAAGGCTATTGCATATCATTTGGGTAATTGAAAATGTAGATTTAGAAATTGGATATTGTAAAATGGTAAATGGTTTAGGATGATGGATAATTAAAATGGATAGAAAAGGTTATTGTAAATAATTTGGATAATGGATGGATTTAAGAATGGGTATTGAATGGATAATGGTTTAGAAATTGGTTATGAAATTGAAATGTGAATTGTCCATCCATTGATATTTTCAACACATCCATGAAGCCTTGACTTTTCAAATGAAACCTTGAATTACCACCATTAATACACACCTTGACCAAATAGCAACCAAGCTTGAATTTTTCCAATAAATCTCTGAATTTCTGATTAAAACTGAAGTAAGTCTTGAATCACTTTGAATTTGATTTGAATCAATCCTTGGGAAAATAAATCCACAGATGAACACAACTGAACTTATGATCATGATGAACCTGATTTTTGAATTAATCCTCCCATGAATCATTGCCTGATAACCTGATGACTTCCAGTACAAGACAACTTGACTTTGGATGTGCATTGTCTGAGAAATAGCCCACTGATGCAAATAACTTGTAATTGAAGCAAACTCATAATGGTTTAACCAAGATGAGGTCAAACTTACATCTGATTTTGATCATGAATGAATCATCACACTTAACTTGAAGTTATGCCATTGCCTTTGACATCCCTGTAAAACCCTAATCACACAAAGATAGGAAACAAACAAACGGCACCATATTTTTGTATTTTGGCTAGTAAACAAGAAATAATCAAGAAATAAAGAAAGAAAGAAACACAAAGGTGCCTGGTGATCCCCTCCATGACAAACCCAGATAAATGAGGGTTATGAGAATCCCATGCTTGTGATCTTGACTGCAATGCAAAGATATAAATGAGGTGGGATCTTAGGGGTAAAAATTAGGATATGACAAATGCCCCTATTTAAGTTTCTTCTATTCAGAGATATGAAGATTGACAACTTTGTCTTGATGAGATATAAGAGACTTAAATACAGAAGACCCAATTTTTGGCCCTAAGATACCTCATAAATGATTATGATATGATATGATATGAATGGATGCAAACACAGAACCCTATGGGAAATATATGACACAAGAGACAGACAACTGCTAGAGAAACTTAGCAGAGGAAAAAGTAACTCTGCAGGGGATAAACAATAATAGATCCAGCTGGGGAATGTAAAATTTCACAAGAGATGGAAAAAGTGCGTAGATGAAACTACGACTTGCAAATGCTGGAGATAAAGAGAAAAGAGGGTTTGGAGTCCACTGGGGACTTTCAAAGTCATTTGTTCTACTGGGAAAAGAATCTTTGTTATACAAAGATTAACAGGATAACAAACAAGCTTCAAAAAGGATAGCCACTTGCTGGAGACAGAAAAGCTTCACAAAGGATAGCCACTTTCCAGAAACAAAAACTCTTTCAGAGATTTCTCAAAAGAGAGATGCGAGCAAGTCTATTCAAACAACAGACTTCTCAAGTAAAGAGACAGCAATCTGTTGGGAATAAAAGATTCACCGGATCGCAACAGGATTCTCATAAATACCTGTTCAAATAGTGAACCAAGTTGAACGATAACAAGCTTCCACTATTGAGATAGGGCTCACATTCTTCTTTAATCAAGTCTCAAACTTGAAAAAGGACCAACAACAAGTTGTCTCTGTTAAATGGACTGTCGCTTGCTAGGAATTAGGAATCAATAACTTTATCAGAGATATTTAAAGGAGATATGTGCAGGTTAGATTGCACAACAAAATTCTCAAATAAAGAGACATCCCTCTGTTGATGATAAAAGGTTTCACAACAAACTTTTCTGACGGGAATCACCGGAGAGATGCCATTTGATGGAAAGGTTGGCGGAGTCGGAACCGGCTTCTCAAATAAATAGATTCCACCTGTTCAAATAATGAGTCCAAGACTTCACTTGATTTAGACGAGGATCAAGAATTTCACAATAAACTTCTCTGCTGAGGATAAACTAGAGAGATGCCATTTATTGTGAAGATGCAGATTGATACTTGGGGACATACAAGCTTCTCAATAAAGAGACTGCCACTTAAACTAACACAAGAGTTGAACACATCAAACAAGCTTCTCGAAGACATTTCCACTTGTAATTCCAAAGGTCGAAGAACCATCAAGAACGGATAAGCTTCTCAGAAGAGATTGCCACTTATTGTTGCAAACGGTTGAAATAGAAAAACAAGCTTCTCAAAGAGACTGCCACTTGTTACCACCAGGATTTACTATGCCGGGGACATACAAGCTTCTCGCATAAGGATATCGCCACTTGAAGTCACACAAAGGTTGATAATAACAAACAAGCTTCTCAAAGAGAGTGCCACTTGTTATTGCTCAAAAATTGGTAACATACAAGTTTCTTAGAGTAAAGAGATTGCCACTTGTTGTTACGCAAAGCTGAAGAACAAATAAGCTTCTCAGAGTAAAGAGACTTCCTCTTATCATCATACGAAATGCTGGGAACAGGAAAGTTTCTCAAATAAAGAGATAGTCACTTGCTGTCAGGCAAAAGTTCCAGGAGAGTGTTATCACAACACTAATGGGGCAACAAAATCTTCATCTTTTGATGAGGAATCATAAAGAGATTTCTGCTGAGGAAAATAAATCCTCAATAAGGGCAAAATAAATGCTTTCCCGTCATCTAGGTGTCACAACCTAGAGAGCTTCAAAATAATTGCTGCAGGAGACCAAAGTTCAATCCAGGAACAAACTAGAGACAAACGGTCAAACAAGACTCTATCCAATGAGAATATAACTCAACTGAGGAGTGGTTTCATCCAGATAATGGGCTAGAAAGGAAAACTAAAGCAAAACCTTCCCATGAGGAATAAACTTAGTTGGGAATTAGAAAGGATATACACTTTATCCTTAAAGGTAGACACTATAATGGAGAGAGTATACACACTCTGTGGGGATAACAACACCAGAGAGAGTGGATAAGCACACAGAGGAATGCAAGATAAGTATGAATATGCATGATGTATGAATGAATGAATGTATGCATGTACATGCTAACAAAGAAAACACAAAGATAAATTGGGGATGACCAATCACCACAGTACAACCAGATACTAGGCTAAATCTTAACACTGGTAAAAGATAATATGCTAGGGATTTTAGTTGGAGATAAACAGGAGCCACTGAAAGAACGAAGTCCAACTACAAGGCTCGTATCTCTGGGGAGAGAAAGATACTGCTTGAGGGAGAAACCCAAAGTTGAATCTTTTGTTACCAATAATCCACTGAGTGGAAAGCAATATGAACTCCGCTGGGGAAATCATGCAACACAGATTTCTAAAACTCTGATTGGGAATGAGATGAATTCTCATAGAATATGTTGTAGAAGGATGAAGACTTGCCGGGGGAGCATGTAGAGAAAAACTCTTCTGGGGATATCAACCTCCGAAAGGGATAGCATTTGCATTAACTCTTCTAAGAGAATGGAATGATGAATCTTCTAAAACACAACATTCGCAATAACTCTGCTCTAGGATAATATGGATTTGTTGGAGATTACCAAGGAAAACTTCATTGGGGATCAACAATCTTAAGAGAAACATCTTGGACTTGCCAAGGAGTATTAAGAAGTTAACATCGTAGCAACAAATCATCCTGTGGAGGATTTTAAAACTCAACACAAGGTGAGAGATGTCGCTACACGAAAAATGACACAGAGTCGCCACCGAATTTTATTTATCCCAAAGAGTGAAGGGAAATATCGATAAAACCTTTAGGGAAAGAACGTGGTCATCGCAACCAAGTTTTGGGTTCGGAAGTCGGTTATGTGAGGGGAAGGTATTAGCACCCCATCACATCCATCGTACTCGATGGAAACCACCTAAGTTGTCTAGCTCGAATGGGTGTTCTAATCTAAAAGTCTACTTGCTTAAGGGAATGAGGGTTGGTTTTTTTATTAGAATGCTCGCCAAGGATTGTGGCCCTTGTGCCTACGTATCCTCACTTGTAAGAAGTGAAGAATCAGAGCTCCGTAGTTCGGAGGCTTAAGAAATGATTGTGTGTTGGTTAATTTTAAACCTTGAAAAAGGGTTTTCGGATGATGCCCTAAGGCAAAGAAAAGAAGTTTGTTGATTTGATGTTGTTTTTAGGGTTTTGAAAGAAAATTGTTCTTTATTAAGATTGCACTAAAGACTATGGATAGAGGTGAATATTTCGAACAACCAAGTCGAGCGCCTTGTGTTAAAAATATTCGGAGAAAATGTAGGAGGGGCTCCATTCTTACTCCTTCTCCACCACTTAAGGCTCGTGGCGCGCAATCCTAATTGTATTTTATGGTATTTTTGAATTTGTTGAGAAAACTGCCACTTGACGTTGGATCAAGGGTTCTATTGCTTATTAAGGAAAAAAGTTTGAAGTGATGCGAACAAGGTTGATGGCGATGCACGGGGCAATCGACTTACAAGTTGGGTAATGGAATAGAGTTGAAGGGTGATCAATTGGTGTAGACCAATGTTTTTTAAAATGGAACTTGGTGTTAACCAAGTTCTTTGGTTTTTTGAAAGATTGATTTTAATTTTTTGTGTTTCTATCTAATTAATTTATTTTTATCTAAATTAGAAAAATGCCAACCAAAGGATGAAACAACTACATACAAGCGTGGAGGATACATTTTTGACAAATGGGGAATAGTTATAATGAAATAAGATAAGAATAATATTAAACAAATCACACAAAATAATAAATAAAGAGCAACAAGTAACCATAAACGAAATATAAAGATGAAAGCACACTATAAATTTAGAACATTCTACTAACATATTTTGATTTTTTTTGAATGAGTTGAATGGGAATTGAATGGTTTGTATGAATTTGGAATGAGCTGAATATGATTGAGTTGGATTTGAAAAAAAAAATTGGTTTTGAATTGTGACATGAATGTGTTATGGGGCTGTTTTAGATGAATGTATTGTATTGAATATGAGAATGTCTTGGTTATGTAATGTGATTGAAATGGTTATGCGTGGAATTGGTTTGTGAACTTGAATGGATGGACATAATTTGTAATGGTTGGAATTGTGAATGGTATTGAATTTTGAATGAATATGAATGAATGGAATTTAAAATCGTTTTCCTTGAATTTTGTAGGCTTATTTGGTCATGGAGCATGTGAAAGCTTTGTGTGGAGCGCGAGACTTGATGAGGCATGAAGATTTTTGGAGGAAAGTGGAGGCCGCAGTTTAGGAGTTTGAAAAAACATGAAGACAAAGGAAACCGTAACATGAAGTTGCTTGGGAATTTGAATTAAGATTAAAAATAATTTGATCCTTTAGGCATTGCTTAGGCTTTTGTCACTTAAAATTAAGAACTTTGTAACAATGTGAAATACCATTTGCTTATAATCTTTAACTCAATTGAAAACTTGTATTTTTGGCATGACCTTTGGAATGAAATTTGGTAATTTTGACATGAATTTGAATTTTGCCCTCTTAGAATCTTTTGCGCTCATTTGTAGCCTCTCGAATCCCAACAATGGAAAGATGATTTGAAATTGATTTAGAATGTAATTTGGAATCAAATTGAATCCTTTTGGCTTGAATTTTGGAATCTTAGTTCGAAATCTTGAAAAATTCTCATGGTTTAAAACACTTGAAACACAGTTTGAAAACTCCCACTTATGCTTATGAATTTTGGATCATGGTTTGAACTTCTTGCAATTGCAGCTTGAAAATCTTGCTTGAATCACAATTAAATGCTATGACCATGTGAAGCTTGAGCCACAAGAAAAATTCCAGTGCACTTGTATCACATCCAAATGAATGTACCACCAAGTGATAGGTAATAACCGAAGAACACGGCCATGAATAAAACTTGTTTTCCATATGTCTTCCCAGGAATTATTCAACTTATAGCTTGCTCCAAGTAAGGTGAACACAAAATCCAATGTTGTACAAATAACATAGAGTTAGCCTTGTGTCGCTCCCGGGATTTTCATCCAAGTACAAACGTGAAAGTGGCACCGAAACAGAGTCGCCAACAATGTGTATTTATCCCAAGAGAGGGAAAGGAAACACTGCGTAAACCTGAGGGAAAGGAAAGAGCATGGTCTTGCGACCAAGAGAACTGGGTTCGGGAGTCGGTTACGCGTGAGGAAGGTATTAGCACCCCCACGCGTCCATCGTACCCGATGGGATCCACGCTTGCTTGTCTCGATCAAAGGGTGTAATGAAAGGATACTGGAAAAGAAAGGTAGAAAGAAAGGAAAGAAGAAACAAATGTAGGGAAAATAAAAGAAATGCTCGAATGGGCCCTACCCCACTCCCTACGTATCTCATCGGGAACATGAGAATCAGAGTGACGTAGTTCCCCTCACTAAGGGAAAAGTTGTTTCTGTTTTTTAGGGAACGGCTAATGTTCTAGCTCAGGTGTTGCAGCTCGCTGTATGGAGACTTAGGCGTTACCGTCTTGCAAGAGAACGAGGAGAAGCACGTTCATACGTTGAGAATGAGTGAGATGAGAAAAGAATTCCCAAAGGAAAGACGTTATTGTTTGTTTTTTTGTCCTTTTTAGAAAGAAGTGTTTTTAAAGTTGTTTTGTGTTTTGTAACACATATTGTATTTAAGTCCTTCATGTAGGATCGAATGCCTCGCATATCGACCCAAGACGGGACGTACGCTAAACATTCCAAGGAAGTGAGAGAATACCCCTCACTATCTTGTTCTTACATGAAAGGCTCAAATACAATATTTGTTATGCCTTTATTAAGTATTTTTTTACTTTTTGTTTTGAGATGAGAAGAAGAGACTCAAAAGAGGATCAAAGGTAAAAATCTAATGAGGGAGACTAAGACTCACTCTAATGTTATCATACATGGAGGTCCTATGGTTTATGTGGTTTAAGAAATCTAATCCTAAAAGAAAGGAGAAGAAGAACAAAAGAAGCAACTTACTTCCAAGATGAAAGTTAAGTTGGTCTTAAAGAGGGATGAAGAAGAAGTTATTCAAAGAAAGCATGTCTATGCTTATCAAGATCACAATTTGAATTATTAAAAGAAAAAGAGAGGATTAAATAAAGAAGTGTATGTGGAAGCATATCCCCACACTTACTTACCACTTGCACCAACATGAAAAGTGTTAGTTCACAAAACATTTACAAGTAATGGAATGAATAAAGAATACTAATAATGATCAAACCAATTAAGAACCAATGAAATAGGATCCTAAGAGATGAAACTCACTTAAGGTCAGAACCTACATCTAAAGGTATTCTCTAATGTTAAGGTATCAAACACATACTAACTATGCACAATTAAATGTCCTAAACACCAAAGAAGTAAATCATGGAAGAAATAGATGAATAAAATGTGAATAAGCAAAGTAATCATGCATTAATGCTTCATGAAAGGTTAAAGTAAGAACCATATTCAATTCATAAATGTCTTAAGATGCACATGAATCATCATACAAAACATGGATAAAAAATACAAATAAAAGGAATAAGATGAAGTAGAAGTAAGAAGAAGTGAAACATGTTTCAATATACGCACAAAATGACATATTAAGGATGCATATCATGTAAAATGATTGATGAATGCACATGGGCAGTGGCATAACATTGATGAGATGTAAATGGAATGAGGGAGATGTCATATAAAATGCACACATAAAGCAATTAAAGCATAAGAGGAGAAGATGCAAGAATTCATATCAAACTTCAAATTAGAAAGCATAAATTCAAGTCAAAATGCAAACACATATCTAAATGACCTATAATGAAACAAATATGACCTCTAACATCATACAAATGACCTATAATAGATGCACAAACAAATATCAAGTGGTGGCATAAATGCCTCATCAAAACATGTGAGAATGGGACATAAAAGAATGCACACAAGTAACTTCAAATGAAAGGCATTAAACAACTATCAAAGTATATGAGAAAATTGTAAAATTAAGTCCTAAAAAATCCAGGTCAGAAGCAAAAACATGGACCAAAACTCATATCAAAAATCAAGAGAAAGCATGACCTAATAGTTCCACAAATTCACATTGAAACACATCACAAGATTGCACAAAAATGAACACCTACACACATGATAAAATGACTTTAAAAATCAAATAAAAATGGATTTAGATGCTTTAATGTGTTATATAAACAATTCAAAAAGAATGAGTTAAAAATGTGACGTGAAATGGGAGAAAGAAAATATGCAAGTTGGAGTGTCAATGAAGAACATCAACTAAAAAGAAAATTAGAAGAAAATTATGCAATTAAGTGCAAAAATTAAGAAAACCAGAATTTAAAATAAAATAAAATTATTTAAATGTGTCAAGAATACACATGAATTTATTTAGGATTTTAGGATTTTATTTACTGTTTTTAAAAATAGAAAACCAAACAGATATGGAAAAGAAATAAAAATAATAAAGGAAATGGGGTGGGGGTGCAGCGCAAGTAAAAAACATGTTATAAAGTGGAATGGGCTCAGGCAAGGGGGGTGCAAACATCAATTAGGGTCCAGTCCAATTAAACATGTGTTGTGTGTGATAGTGCGCATGATAAATTAAACACGTGGATACAATCTGAACCACACAATCTAGTCAATGCAATCAATCAAGCGAAGTATGTGTATCCAACCATCCATGACACAAGCACATGATAATAATGATGCACACACGCACATGTAATCAAGCCAAAATCTAAAAAAGAGAAAAAAGCAAGCACGTGAGAGGCATGTGTGATTTTAAATAATGAACGTTGGATCAATCTCACGCTCAGATCATCACACAAGTAAAACAATCAAGTGGATGAGATGCAAGGATTATGGTAACAATGATGCACACACGTGCACGTAATCAATCAGAGAGAAAAAGAGAACACGTGAGAGGCATGCGTGATTTTAATGCATTGGCAAGTTCATGACCACACGATGTAGATGATCAGGCGGTTGTGATTAAAACTGAGGAGTAAACCCTAGACGCATGCTCACCGGCCGGAGAACAACCTCCGGTCGTCTTCTCCGGCCACCTCCATCACCTGCAACCCTCACATATTCCAGAAACAAGCAAATCGCACACCAAAATGTAGAGGAACTCAAGCATATCAAGAATATAAGTTCAGTTTTCACACATCACACGCATACAATGAGAATCGAACACCACAACTTTGCCCTAATTTTTCAACTATGCTCCTAATGAGCCTATCAACTAGCCAGGACTCACACAGCTTCTAGTAAGCTTCAAATCAACACAAAAATAGAAAAATAGATAAGAAATCACGCAAGAAAGGTTTGGAAATTATGGCACCTAAAACTTGCAGTACTTGGAGTTGTTGAGAAAACCAGAGAACTTGAGCTTTTGAACTTGTTGAACTTCAACTTTCAAGCAAAATAAATGCTACTGATTCTTGAGTATAAGAAGAGAATTGATGATTGCAGGGGTGTTGAGCTTGAATAGATGAAGTTATTCTTGAGTGTTCTTGCTCAGAAATGAAACAATGATGATGATGCAGATGAAATGTGGTTGAAACTTGTTGAGGTCGTGTGAAATCAGAGAGAGAGTAGAGAGAAAAGTGAGAAGAATTTTTGGAGAGAGAATGGAAAATGAAAGTTGAAAATAAATTTGAGAGTGAAATTTCAATATATAAGTTGAGTTAAGAATGAACCAGTGGTGGTTAACTAAGTGAGTTTAGTGAGTTAATGGTGTTTAACTGAGTTGTCCCTAACTAACTGAGTCAAGTTAGTTAGGGCGAGTGGAAGGAGGTTGTGCTATGATGTAGTGTGTTCATGATGTTATGGTGGAGTGGAGGTGAATCAGTGGTGATGATGAAGTTATGCTGGTGTGACACAAACTTATCGTGCAAGCTTTCTCTTTTTTTTTTGCTCTTTTCATGTATGATACATCATGGCAAGGAGTGTGTAAGGATTATGGTTTGGCTGTAAGTAGAAAGGAATGTATGGTGTATGCGTGTGGATGTTAAAACAATTCCAACTTGGCCAGCTAGAGACATGGAGTTTTGGTGATGAAATTCTCTCACACTACTGCATGGAATCATGAGCTTTTGATGGCTATGGAAAGATGGAACATGATAGAACAACTTTGGTGTGGAAATGAGATTAAATGGAAGCTTGTAGAGTAGTGAAAAATGGCCTAAAACATCAGGGTTCACAACTGACTTCATGGGCGTGGCAGGTTGTGGCATGGCATGGCAATATGGTGCATGGAATTCAGCATGATCATACCAACTTGGAGCTATCATAACTATCTCATAACTTACTCAAATTAAAAAATGCCCAACATGAACATTGTAGAGGGCATGGAAAGGAACAACTTTGATGTTTGAAAGTTTTCCATTTGGAGATTACTTCTTGGAGAAATTAAGCTTGACATTTGGCACACCATGTGTTTGTCAAAATTATGGCGCGTGGGCCTAGTCTTGCCTTGCCATGACTTGGTTTTTGTCCTAGTTTTGTCAAACTTTGATCAACCATAACTCTCTCAATATTGATCCAATGAAGATGTTCTTTATATGGATTTGAAGCTTAAAACATGAACTTTAATTGGATAAACTTGGGCCTGAAGTTTGGAGCTTTTATCTTGGAGAAAGAGAGCCTCAAAGTTGGTGTAAAATGGTCCAAACTTGCCATTTTTGGAAACCCTAAAGTTTCTATTTTTGGTAGTTTTGTGATTTTTTGATTTTTCATGATTCCTCCATCATTTCTTGATCAAATCTTGTCCAATGAACATATATAACATGAATTTCATGAATTTGACCTTAAAAAGTCAGGAGTTGACTTTTTTCACTGCACAGTTGACTTTTTCCCAAATTTCTTGATTATCAAGCAACTGATCAATTGAGACCCTTCTGAAACCAATTGATGAGCAATTTTCCATCCCTATACACTTAGGAACATACGGAATACCATGAGATCAAGTTTTGTCCAAAAAATCAGAAATAAAATGATTTTATGTCAAACCCTAATTTTGGCACCCTCTGGTCTAGAGGAAATAACACATCCTCCAAATCCAAATTCCTCTGAATATGATGTATATCCTATCTAACAAAGATGAGATATGACATTTGGAGGTGATAAAACTCAAAGAGCTTGCCCATTTGAGGGTCAGATCCCAATTTTAGATTGTCTTGTGTAGGAGATGATGCACTGCCTAATCTTCTTGATGAATTTTCCTCCTCCAATGCCTTGTGGGATCAATTGAGATGATATATGACATAAAAGACCCTTGGCCCTTGTTCTCTTGCTTTGGATGATCAAC
This sequence comes from Lathyrus tuberosus, assembly GCA_022829125.1. Taxonomy (NCBI): domain Eukaryota; kingdom Viridiplantae; phylum Streptophyta; class Magnoliopsida; order Fabales; family Fabaceae; genus Lathyrus; species Lathyrus tuberosus. The sequence continues at coordinate 17,627,748 of JALAZF010000005.1, read as the reverse complement.
ACCTTTGAGAATCACCTGATCCCATGCCCTTATGCAAGATGCAATGCATTGCTTTATGTTTTATTTTTCTATGCTTGAATGCAATGCAATGAAATGAAAGCACATGCTACATGATATGAAAATGAGAGGGCAAATTTTGGGGTATTACACCTTGAAATAAAACTTGAACCCTGTAACTTGAAACCATGATGAACCATGTAAATGAGTCTTTCGCCTTTAAGTCCTTCATCAAACTTGCAATGAGTTATACTTCATGAAATAAATTTCAAGATCAACTTCAATGAAACCATAATCCCAACATCCTAAAGCCTGGAGACTCAAGGCCTTCGATGTATCCCTAAATTCCTTGAAATATCTTAAATAATACGACTTGAGAGGTTGAGAAGAATCAAAGCCTAGCTCAATAGTGTTCCCAATTGAAATATCTTATCAAATTCAAACACAAATATTGAAACCCTATCCATGCTCTTGATGAAGCAGTGACTTGAAAACCCTAAATCCGATGACTTCCAATTGCATAGTTCGTACCAGAGAAAACCCTAATCCAATTGTTCTTGGTGAGTTTCGATAGAAGAGAAACTTGCAGCTTGAGGAACAATGAGCTCACCCTGACCAAGAATCCAAACCCTAGTTTCCAACATGACTAATGAAGAAGCAACTTGAATCATCCTTGAATGAGAAAGAGAGTCTCAGAGGAATAGAGAAACCTTAGCTTGTAAAGAATACCTTGATCCCATGCCTTAGAAGCCTAATGAAATGCATGATTATGATTGTCATGACCTAATGGAGATGCATATGAATGAAAAGCACAAACCGGTTAGGGTTAGGAACAAGAGGAAATTTTTTGGGGTGCAACAGCTGCCCCTATTTAATCAACTTATACTTAAAGGTGTGAGGAGCAACGACTTTCAAACATTCAAGGTATAAGGGGATTGAATAAAAAAAGAACCATAAGATTTGCACTCTAGGGTGAAAGGTAGATGTGTATAGTTAAACAATGGAAAATGGGGTAATGGTATCAATGTTATGGAAGGTAAGATAGAAGAAAGTCGAGATCACCGGACTTGCGGCCCAAAGGAGGATAAAGAGAGGTAAGATTGACGGATATATGGACAGGAAGTATGGTCAACAGGTCTACAACTCAAAAAGGAAGGGAAACAATATCAACGGATTTATGACTCAAGAAAGATCAACGGACCTATGAATAAGAAGTAGTATCAACGGATCTACAACCCTAAAACGAAGAGAAACAATATCAACGGATTTGTGACTCAAGAAAGATCAACGGACCTATGAATAAGAAGTAGTATCAACGGATCTACAACCCTAAAACAAAGAGAAACAATATCAACGGATTTGTGACTCAAGAAAGATCAACGGACCTATATGAATAAGTGTCATACCCCAAATTTTGACCACCAAGAGTTCCCATCATTGTGCAAATCATCATCACAATATGTATGTACCTTCATGCCTCATTAATCTCCTCAAGGATTGTTGAGCATTCACTACAATCAAGAATCAGGGTTTGGGCCCTCTCAGGACACTTAGGCAAAGGATCAGTCAAGGAATGACATGATCTCCAACTTGTCTAGCCTCTCAAACACCTACAAAGGATCAAAAGGAGTCCCACATCAAGAATCAAGCACAAGGTTGCAGCATTCCAAGTGGATCAAGCCTTAAGATCGCCAGTGTCACCAAACTAGGGTTTTGGTCGACTGAGGCTTCCAGATGGAAATTTTCCTCTGGTCATGAGCCATTGCTTCAAAGAAAAACTTAAGATACTCCAAGGGACCTCATGGACCCAATCATCAAGTCAATTTAACCTCAGGGGAAGCATTCATCAAAAAATCAGGAATTAGGGTTTCTTGACCTAATTCACCCCTAAGTTGACTTTTGGGACAAAACATGAGCCAAGACCTCAAGACATGAATTGAGGGTCTCCAATACACTACATTGACCCATTTGCAACAATGGATTGATCCAAGAAGCTTGATCCACAAGTTTCAATTTCATTAGGACCACAATTAGGGTTTCAAGGGAAAAAGTCAATTGTACCTTTGACTTTTGACCCAGGCATGCTCCCAAACCTTGGGACATGATTTGATACACCCTACAACACCTATGGAATATATCCATTAGGTTTGATTTAGGTCAAGGCCTTGATTTCACCAAGGATCGTACAGTTTAGATTTCATCCGATAAAAAGTCAACTGTGCACAAAATCGAGTTTGACTTTTTGGGATTTTTCACAATTTTGGTTCTTTGACCCTAATACAATGTTAATATGTGATTTGAATCATCATTTATCAAGAAAAATCAAAGAAATTGAGTTAACTTGTAAAAGGGGTAACCATAAAAAACTTAGAATTTTTCTAAGTTATGGAACAAAGTGGCTAGGGTACCAACTTCCAAGGACCATAACTTGAGATCCAAGCAACCATTTTGGATGGTCCAAGGATGGATCTGTAGCTCTCATGGCATACTTTAAAAGTTTCAACTACAGCTCATTCCAATTCCTCATGGATTTTAAGTTATGGAGTGATCAAAATCACAAAAAACATGAAAATGACATTTTTCTAACACTTAGTGAAATTTTCACTAAGTCAGAATCTGCCTTATTTTTTTCCAAATGTAGAGGCATTTTTCACTGTAATTCAAGTTAGTTCAAAACAAGAGTTGGACATTATGTTGAAATAGGATATATCAGCTTTCCAAAATGTCCAAGAACTCCCTCAAACTCCATCTGAGCTAGGAGTTATGACAGCTGCAACATGCCTTGCTGCAAACTGTCTTGGCAAGGCAGATTTGTGCATAAAGGCTCGATTTGATCAAATTGTGCAAAAAAAAGCATGTTTATCCATCTGCACACCTTAAGGGGGACCAAACAAGGGATAAACACTGATCTATCAACCTCCAAAGTCCCCAAATCTACAAGTAGCATGCCAAACCTAAAAGAGCTAAAAAGGTGCCAAGACTCCAATTTTGTTTTGGAGCATTCAATGGATGCTTAGAGGTGGCATGTATCAGAGCAAAGATGAACACTTCAGTCATGCCTTATCCTTGAATCAAAGAACCATAGGCCTGTGCTCTAACCTCAAGTCAATGGCTAGAGGAGACTTGAGATTCCATTTGATCCACATTGGCCAAAGACCTGCTGCAGTTGCCATTCCCTATTGATGCCAAAACCAACTTGACACACTATAAATAGACCTCATTTCTGATCAGTTTGAGTACACCAAAGGCCTATAACACTTTCCTTTCTCAAAATCACACTCTCACTTCCAAAAATGCCTTCTAATGCAAGCTACTATCGGGTTTTAAATTAGAATGTGTTTCCAACCAAACCGATCACTCACACACCTCATAAACATCATATGTGAGCTGATCAAACACTAAACCGACAACTGGAACACCAAATTCAAGGAATCACTAGCCATCTGCACAATCCTTTGACAGATTTGCAGTTGAGGTGCCAAATCAAGTTCCAGCTGAATTCAATCCACTCCAAGCATTCAAACACACTCCATATGGTGTAGGGAAGCTGTTCAGATCATCACAACTCATCTGTAACACTTCTAACTCAAAAATCAAATTGCTCTTGCTGCCATGACCTTCAAGTAAGCCTAAACTTGGTCATCTCATAATTTATGCATATTTCCTCGCACAAAACTTTTGCCAAATATTCATAATCATGCATAGAATGTTTCCCCTCTATTGATTACTTTGTATGAATCATGTATCAAATTTCTCAGCCTTCATGTAGAAATTAGGGTTCTTGAGGTTTTGTTTTGATTTCTCATTCCATACTTAAAATAAATGAAATTAATACCACAAACATGACCGTGAGTTGAAAACGAGCAGATTGATATGTGGATTGTATGATTCCATCAAGTATTCAGTGAGATTGATGAGAAAATGCAAATTTGGGCAAAACAGGGCACGCGAGCAAAACTAAGATGTTCTTGGCGCCCTTTTTCAAATATTTGAATATTTGAATTTTTGTGATTTTATTTAATTGATTCAAAAATTAATTTCTCTCTGAATTTTAATGATTTTGAGTTGATTCTTTTTTTAATAATTCACAAAAATGTTAAAATATTTTATTTTACAAAAATTCCCCCAAAAAATTATTTATTTCACATATTTGATATTTTTGAAAAGAATTAATTTTTATTTGTTTTTTAACATTTTAAAAATTTTCTTTCTCTTGATTTTCCAAACTTAAATGGTTTTCAATCATTTTGTGGATAAAAACATAATTTTTGAGACATTGATCCAAAATCACCACTCATTTCTCACATGTTTTCAATGATTTTATTAATTTTTAATCAAAATTAATTCCATTTTTTAACAAAATTAGTGTTTCTTTGATTTTCACCCTAACAAATCTTTTTCAAATAATCATGGGCCTCTAATAGAGTGTAAGACCCAACCCCCTTTTAACCAAAACTATTTTGGGCCGCAGATATTGTATAAGTTCCTCTACATTAAAAGAAAAATCTCGGCGCGATCGACATTTCAAAACAAAATATCATCTGGGCCTACCCTCGTGTTGTAAGTCCCATTTCTTTTTTTAAACATCCTTTGGGCCTCTAATAGAGTGTAAGACCCAAACCCCTTTGTAAATAAATCAATTTTGGGCCTCACACATTGTATAAGTCCCTCTGTACATTTTCAAAACAACGATGCGATCGCTGTTTAACCTTGGGCCTCTCCTTGAGTATAAGTGTAATACCTCAAATTTTGACCACTTAGATTTCCCATCATTGTGAAAATCATCATCACAATATGGATGAACCATCATGCTTCATCAGTCCCCCCAAAGATGGGTGAGCATCCACTACAATCAAAATTAGGGTTTCAAGCCCTCTCTGAGTGCTTAGACAAAGGATCAATCAAGAAATGACATGATATTCAACTTGTCTAATCTCTCAAACATCCACAATGGATCAAAAAGGACTCCCACTTCAAGGATTAAGCACAAGGCTGCTCCCTTCTAGGTGGATCAAGTCTCAAGATCGACAGTGTCACCAAATTAGGGTTTTGGTCGACCAGGGTCTCCAGATGGAAATTTTCATCTGGGCACAAGGCAATGATCCAAAACATAACCTAATATGCTTCATGGAACCTCATGAACCCATGCATCAAGTCAATTTTGCCTCAGGGGATGCATTCATCAAAAATCAAGAATTAGAGTTTCTTGACCTAATTCACCCCTAAGTTGACTTTTGGGACAAACCATGAGCCAAGACCTCAAGAGATGATTTGAGGGTCTCTAATACACCATATTGATCCATTTGGAACAATGGATTAATCCAAGAAGCTTGAGCAACAAGTCTCATTTTCATCTGCACCACAATTAGGGTTTTAAGGGAAAAGTCAACTGTAACTTTGACTTTTGACCAGGACATGCTCCCAAACCCTAATACATGATTTAATATACCCTATGACACCCATGGAACATGTCCATCAAGTTTGATTTAGGTAAAGGACATGATTTCCTGAAGAATTGCACAGTTTGGAATTCATCTGATAAAAAGTCAACTGTGCACAAAAGTCAACTTTGACTTTTTGAGATTTTTCACCAAAATGGATTTTTAACCCTAAAATGATGTTAATGTATGATTTGAATCATCATTCATCAAGAAAAATCAAGAAAAGTGAGATAACTTGTAAAAGGGGTAACCATAAAACTTAGAAATTTTTCTAAGTTAAAAATAAAGTGGCAAAGGTACCAACTTTGGAGGACCATAACTCCTAAACCACAAGGCCATTTTTTCTCATCCAAAGATGGATTTGTAGCCCTCATTATCACCTACAAAAACTTCAACTACAAGTCATTCCAATTCATTAAGGATTTTGAGTTATGGAATGATCAAAGTGGCTGAAAAGTGAAAAAGTCACTTTTTCCAACACTTAGTGAAATTTTCACTAAGTCAGATTTTGCCTCACTTTTTGCCAAATGTAGGGGGATTTTTCACTTGGAATCAAAAGAGATCAAAAACAAACTTGTTCAAACAGTTGTTGTATCATGTAAGAGCTTTCCAAAATGGCCAAGAACATTGCCAAATTCAACCAACATCATGAGATACAACATTGGCAAGTTGCCTTGCTGAAATCTGTCAAGGCAAGGCAGAAATTGCAATTTTGCCCGATTTGCCAAAATCAGCCAAATTCAATTGCTCCAATCCACTTGGACACCTCAGAGGATTGAATCCAAAGGGGACAATCACTGAGCCAAGCCTCCAAGGTCCAAGGAACAAAGAATAGCATGTTGAACCTGGAATGGCCAAAATAGGGACAAGACTTCAAATTTGGAATGAGGCATTCAATGGAACCATCAAGGTGGCATGGACTGAGCCATTCTCATCTGAAATCAGTCAAGACTTATCCAAGACCAAGGGGACCAAAGCTCTGTGCCCTAACCTCTAGTCAATGGCTAGAGGAGACTTGAATTCTCATTGGCCAACATTGAGGAAACCTACTTACCAGCTGCCATGCACTATTCCTTGCAAAACAAACTTGCTCTACTATAAATAGAGCTCAATTGTGGTCAGTTTAAGTACACCAAAGCCATCTAATAGATGCTTTCCTCAAAATCTATTCTTTCACTCCAATTTTGCCTTCTAAGGCAAGTCACTATCGGGTTTTGAGTTTGAGAGCAATTCTGCACAAACCAATCACTCACACACCTCACATACATCACATATGAGCTAATCAAACACTCACATAACTTTTGAAACATCAATTTCACAAAATCACCAGCTGGTTGCTCAAATTTTCAAACAAGGTGCAGCTGAGGTACCACAAAATGATCCAGCCAATTTGAATCAAGTCCAACCATTCAAACACAATCCATAGGGTGTAGGGAAGCTGTTCAGATCATCACAACTTGTCTGTAACACCTCCAACTCAAAATCACATCTGCTCTTGCTGTCACGGCTTGGAGGTAAGCACATGCTTGGTCATCTCTCAATCTATGCATATTTCCTCGCACAATAATTTGGCCATATGTTCATAATCATGCATGGAATGTTTTCCCTCAATTAATTGCATTGTTTGAATCTGTATCAAAAATCCTAGCCTTCATGCAGAAATTAGGGTTCTTGAGGTCTCTTCGTGATTTCTTGTTGTATGTTTAATTTAAATGAAATTAAAGTACATAGACATGATCGTGAGGTTGAGGCGAGCATAATGATATGTGGATTGCATGTTATAATTACGTATTCAGTGAGATTGGATGGAAAATGCAAATCTGGGCAAACTGAAAAACGCGCGTGTTCTTGGTGTTGTTCTTGGCGCCATTTTCATATATTTGAATATTTGAATTTTGTGATTTTGTTTAATTGATTCAAAAATTAATTTCTCTCTGAGTTTTAATGATTTTGAGTTGATTCTTTTTTTAATAATTCACAAAAATGTTAAAATATTTTATTTTATCAAAAAATCCCAAAAATATTATTTATTTCATATAATTGATATTTTTGTAAAGAATTAATGTTTTGATTGTTTTTGGCATTTTAAATATTTTTTCTACATTGATTTTGCAACTTTTAATGCTTTCTAATTATTTTGTAGGTCAATACTTAATTTTTGAAGCATTAATCCAAGATCAAAATTTGTTTTCCATGTGTTAAACAATTTTTGATCATTTTAATTGAATTTTTATTCAATTAAATACATTTTGAAAACAAATTAGGGTTTTGGATTAATTCGACCCTCATAAATCATTTTTCAAAACACTTTGGGCCTCTATTAGAGTGTAAGACCCAATCCTTTTTTTTTGACCAAATCATCTTTGGGCCTCACTTATTGTATAAGTCCCGATACCGTCAAAAAACAAACGGCGCGATCGTCGCCTTTTCAAAAATCATCTGGGCCTACCCTCGAGTAGTAAGACCCATTTATTCATCTCAAAAATTTTTGGGCCTCTTGAGAGAGTGTAAGACCCATCCCCCCTTGTACAAAAACTTTTTGGGCCTCACTCATTGTATAAGTCCCTCTGTACAAGTAAACGGCGCGATCGTCGCCCGTTTAAAAATAAAAACCATCTGGGCCTACCCTCGAGTAGTAAGACCCATTTATTTTTCTTCAAAACTCTTTGGGCCTCTATTAGAGTGTAAGACCCAATCCCCCTTTTAACCAAAACATTTTGGGCCTCACTTATTGTATAAGTCCCTCTGCGTTAAAAGAAAACCTCGGCGCGATCGCCATTTTTAAACGAAAAATCATTTGGGCCTACCCTCGTGTTATAAGCCCCTCTCTTTTCTTTAAACCTTTTTGGGCCTCTTGAGAGAGTGTAAGACCCATCCCTTTGTACAGAAAACCTTTTTTGGGCCCCAGTCACTTGTATAAGTCCCTCTGTACAAATTCAAACAGTGCGCTCACTGATAAAACCTTGGGCCTCTCCTTGAGCTGTAAGCCCCAGATCTTTCTTTTTCAAAGCACTTTCTCCTTTGATTTTGAATATACTGTTGTTTTTAATCTTTCTTTGTTGAACAACTAACCAAACAGCATGGAAGCACTACAACCGAGTAAGTGGTTATCGCTTTCATTTACTGCTTTCATATTATAAACTGTATTGTGGGGCTGCTCACTGTAAGTCTCCTTTCATAAACTCATATCTACTGTGTAATAATAGTATAGATATTTCGAGTTTCCACGGCAACTACGTCTAGAACTAGGTGACGCCGTTTCACTTATTCGTAGAAATAGACGCCTAGATCCCCAATAGGAGCACCAGATACAGTCTTCTCTTCGGCTGTCCTCCTTAGGAATCGTCAAGAAGCTCTACTCCCCAAGATGAATGTATTCTCTGTGAATGGCATCTTTGAGTTTCTTCCCAATTCTCGAAATTTCCTGACTTGATCCATTCCTTGTGGATAGCTTGCCTTGAATGTCTCGGGGTTTGGGTACCCACTACGGTCATAATCTTGGACCTTAACTAAGGAACCCTCTTTAAAAGTTAAAAGTCGCTGGATAGTAAACCTCGCACGTTTACCAGTGGTTTTCATCTTTAAAAGAGTTATCTCTCTTAATGGAAAGGAGATGATAGACCCACGGGCTTCTTAAAAGCATCGGCCTCCTCTTGGGTATTATTCAAGGACCCTATGGCTTCTTAGAAGTATCCACAGCCTCCTCTTAGGCTTCGTATAATGATCTCTTCCTTCGGGAATGATAGCCTCCTCTTGGGCTTCGTACAAGGACCCGTCGGCTTCTTAAAAGTTTCCAGCCTCCTCTTGGGCTTCGTACAAATTGTCCCGACGACCTCCTAGAGGTATAGGAACAGAACCTAGTCATCCTCATAGAACAGTCCTTTCATAGAGTCTACTACTGTTTCTCGAAGCATAGTACAAAAGATAAAACTCTTAGACACGGACAGTCTAACTTCCTTGAGTCTCAAAGACATTCTCAAGCACCCTTCGTTAAATAGGAAGGAAACCCGCAGACTCGGACAGTCTCAATACCCTTTGGATTTCCCGTTTCCTCAAAGAGAAGGAAATATCCCTGATCCTCAAATTAAATCCCTGAGTACAGTGTTGCTCATATAAGAACTGATTTTCTCTTTTAAATCAGTATATTGGATCTGTCACTCAACTGAAACAGTTACAATAGCCTCCATCTCGGGCTTCGTACGAGATACCAAAATTCTCCCCAGTGGAGTCAAAACAACCTTTTCACCTCTCTCTCGGGCTTTGTACGAGATACAAAAACACTCTATTACTGAGTATAAAAGATTCTCCAACTGAGTCAACTCTTTGCTAGCCTCCTCTTAGGCTTTGTATAACGATATGCCCCACTGGGTCAAAAACTTTTAGCCTCTCTCTCGGGCTTTGTACGAGACACAAAATAGCCTCCTCTTAGGCTTTGTATAATGATTTTCCTATCGGAAATTAGCCTCCTCTTAGGCTTTGTATAAGAAAACCACTGGTTGATCCAATCGACCTTTTAGCATCAAAGTTGTGCCTTGTTCACAGTATACAAACATCAACAACTCCTTTCCTTTCATCTAATCGCTGTAAGCGGCAAGCCGCTGGATCATCTACATCCATGCCACTGTCCCTCTTTTAGCATGAGAAATTCCTAAGGAAAGATGGCATTGCTCTACACTGAGTTAAAGTCTTCTCCTTCAGGTTAAAACCCTTTCTTCGGAAATTATGGCATTGCTCGGATCCGCGTATCCCAGTTAAAGTAATTCTCCTTCTCCCCTCTTTAGAGATGACAAATTCTCTCTAAAGTCGAGGTCATTCAGCTTCACGTCTTGGGCTTTGAACAAGACACAAATAGACCTTTCAGCTTCACATCTTGGGCTTTGAACAAGATACAAATCACCTTTCGCTTCACGTCTTGGGCTTTGAACAAGACACCAAAATCCCCTTTCCTCCCATAGAATAGGAGGAACTACGAATGCTCTGATTTCCCTGTTTCGGTAAACGGGAATACATAGGCATAAGATCGAAAGAAAAGATCTTAGCGAGCGCAATCAACAAAAAACCCAAATCCCATATCTCCATCAATCAAAAGCAGTAATTCAAAAACATCAGTCCTAACATCCTAATCCTTATTCCCTGCCAGAAACCTTCTGCCCAGGTAAAAAAGAAAGAAAACAGTATTGGCGAAAATACAAATAACCAGTACAAAGGCCCCCCTACATTGATAGCATCCGTAACCTAACAGACCTCTGTTTAAACTCAGTATGCAAGCAGGGTTAATTGGAGACATCTATTTCCCTTCCTTATTCAGCTCACAATAGGATAAAAAATGAATCGACCTGTAGTTTTAAGCTTAAACCGCAGAGAGCGACCAGCGCTTAAGAACCGCGTCCAAAATCGCTCGCTGCAGAAAAGTGGCGCCCACCGTGGGGCGAGTCTCTCTTTCTTACAATTTTGGGACGTTGACCTCTTGCTGGTCCATCTCTCTTTTGTGAATACCACAGATTGGGGCTTCCGCCGGGGAACCCATTTCTGTCAGGAACTTAAGATTCATAGCTTTATAAGTCTAGGATGATTAGGACAAATATATATACTGCTTTTCCTAATTGCTATACGTGTTTATTTTTCTGCTACTGGGAATGCGTGTGATGCCGCATGTGGTGAGATTGAGTATACACTTAAGAAAAGCCAACCCTTTCGTAGTGCGGAAGCTATCGGAAATAGCTGTTACGCGATACTACCCTCATTTGAGGCTGGTGATCTATTCTCGGTGAATGGCACTTACTCTAAGATTGCACACAACTCGCTGGCGATCCGCTTGTTGTTTTGCTTTCCTGGGAGGAGCTGATGATAATGAGTACAGGTACAAAAATCACCCTAGTATAAACCTTTGGGGATGGGTAGAGCCTTGACTTCATGACAACGACCCTCTGACCCCATGTTTTTTCTATGTTTTTGTGTGCTGCATTCATGCATCCATTTAATAAAACATTAAAACATTCAAAAAACTTTCTCTTCTAGTCTCTCTGTTTTTCAAATTAAACTAAGACTGTGATTGCAAATATCAGAGAAAAAGATTGCATTAATGGATTTCGGTAGAAGGAGAACTCACCAGTATACCTTCAAGGTTTCAAAGCTAGGGGATTTGAGAAAGTTAGCAAGGATGATCGTTAACCCAGAGGATTTCAGAGCCAAGCATGGTGGTTTGCTACCACTGTTAAGAGTCCATGTGATTAAGGGGATCATGGACGCGCTCATTCAGTTCTACGATCCGGTTTATCACTGTTTCACATTCTCGGATTACCAGCTAGCACCAACGCTGGAGGAGTATTCTCATCTGACTGATTTACATATCACTGATCGAGCTCCATTTTCTGGACTGGAAGAAATTCCAAAGAATCAGACTATTGCAATAGCAATTCATTTGGGCGAGTCTGAGGTCCGGACTCACATGATTACTATGGGTGGCATCCAAGGTTTTCCAGCCCAGTTCTTGACAAAGAAAGCTCTGTACTTTGCTAGTATAGGGAACGGGACTGCTTTTGAAAGCATCTTTGTCTTGCTCACCTACGGATTATTTTTGTTTCCCAACATCAATAACTTCGTCGATATCAACGCTATTAAGGTTTTTCTCATTGGAAACCCTGTGCCGACTTTGCTCGCAGATGCGTATCATTCTGTACACTTAGGAAATTTGTACAGCGGAGGGGAGATCACATGTTGTGTACCTTTGCTCTACAAATGGTTTATCTCTCACTTGCCCAAGTCTGCTGCTTTTTGGGATTGCAAGAGTGCCTTACGTTGGTCGCAGAAGATCATGTCTCTCACCAATTCCGATATAGATTGGTGTAATAGGATTTATGAGGGAATCAGAATCATTGACCATTGTGGAAACTTCCCCAGTATACCCCTCATAGGAACTAAAGGAGGAATCAACTATCATCCGATATTAGTTCTTCGTCAATTTGGATACCCGATGAGACACATCCCACTGGGTGTTCATCTGGAAGGCCTTTTCTTCAAAGAAGGAGAAAACGACAGAGCACTAAAGATGGAAATAGTGCAAGCTTGGAAACAGGTTCATAAGAAAGGACGAGAGTCTCTGGGAAAACCGGACTGTGTCTCGGTGGAGCCTTATCTCCATTGGGTACAAACCAGAGCTCTCAAGCTAAAAATGCCTTATCCTCGTTACGGGATTCTTCCACCGAGGGAAACTGTCAAGTACTTCATGACGGAAACTGAAAAGCTTCAGGTTACTCTCAACAAAGTTCAAAAGGAAAGAAGATCTTGGAAGAACAAGTACCGTACCCTCGACGTAGAGTGTATCCAAATACAGCAATTACTGAAAGAGAAAGATGCTCTGATTGAAATTTTGGAGCAGCATGCTGTAGAGAATCAAGATGACCAAAGGAATTTGCTCACTCCTTTCACTTGGCAAAGGAATGACAACCTGACAACGACCCAAGCGCCCCGGTCAAAGAAAAGGAAGATACCAGAATCAGCACCCGGTTTCTCCTCAGAGAGGACTCGGGACCCATTAGTTTAGGTTTCTGTTTCTGCACTTTGTAATCTACTGTATTTCCATTTCTGTAATCCTTTGGAATTCAATAAAAAGGGGTTTCCCCACTGTTTGATATTTGCAATCTAATTGTCGAAGTTTATTTTAATTAAACCTAAAAACAATTAATACAATCTTTGCATTCATCATTCTCACATCGCATATTCTCCTTACCTACGAATCTCACATTTGTGTCTCGATTCTAGAGTCAAACTGTCTCATTCGTATAATACTCGGGCCAATCGTCAGAAAAAGATGGATGATCTTGAGGAAGAAAACAGAGAGTTGAAAGAAGAGATCGACGCTCTGAGAGAGGATATGAGAAAGCTTCGTAACGACATGCAAGCCATGGCAGAAGCTCAGCTACAAAGAACTGTGATCTTAGAGATCACCTCAACGCCCATCATAGAAAAGTATGATCCTAGGTATCAGATGCCGAAAGATTGTCCTTGGGGCATGCCTGTTAACTATATCCCAGAAGGATATGTTCCGCCGATCACTGAAGATCAGGGAATCGTAACAGAAGCCGTTGGGCCTGAAGGTTACAAACTTCGGGAAAGCGAAGATGCCAGGGGCATACTCAAGACTCCTGAAGGTTACAAACTTCGGGAGGCGCCAAGACTTACTACCGTAGTCACGGTACCACCCCCTGTGGTGCACACTGTCCCGGAAGGACAGATTCCACAGACACCTTCTGGTAAGAAGGAAACTATGTTCGATAGAATGGATGAATTCCAGGAGCAGTTCTTGGAAATGCAGAAAGAGCTGCAAGCCATTCGCGGTCAGGATCTGTTTGGAAAGGACGCCGCAGACCTCTGCTTGGTTCCAAATGTGAAAGTCCCGCACAAGTTCCACGTGCCCGACTTTGAAAAATACAAGGGTAACTCTTGCCCTCAAAGCCATCTGGTGATGTATGCTCGGCGGATGTCAGCCTAGACGGAGAATCAGGACCTGCTGATTCACTACTTCCAGGATAGTTTAACCGGTGCCGCACTCAAATGGTACATGGGTTTAAACCGTACTACGATCAGTACATTCAGAGATCTTGGTACTGCCTTCGTCCAACAATACAAGTACAATTTGGACATGGCACCCGACAGGGATCAACTCAGATCAATGTCACAAAAGGACAAGGAAACCTTTAAGGAGTATGCTCAAAGGTGGCGTGAAATTGCCGCTCAAATTTGTCCACCTCTTGAGGAAAAAGAGATGACGAAGATCTTCTTAAAGACCTTAAGCTCATTTTACTATGGCCGAATGGTCGCCAGTGCACCCAGTGATTTCACCGAAATGGTCGGTATGTGTGTACGTCTTGAGGAAGCCGTCCGAGAAGGACGTTTGGTAAGAGACACTGGATCAACGAGCGGTACTAAAAAATACGGTAGTGCTCTCCCTAAGAAAAAAGAGCAAGATATTGGGAATATCTCTCTCGAAAAGCAAAGGCGACGTTATCAGCCAGTAGCAGCTGTTACTCCTGCTATCGGCCCCGCGCCTGTTCCTATGTATCAACCTCAGGTTGCGCAGAGCCAACCTGACCATCAAAGGACACAACAGCCTCTTCAGCAGGCTCGTCCTCCATATAACAACAACCGTACAACACGGCCACCAGGATTTGATCCTATACCTGTAATGTACGCAGAGTTATTTCCGTTACTGCTAGCCAAGGGGCACATTCAGACTAAGTCTCCTCTTACAGTTCCGGAAAATCCGCCTTTCTGGTTTAAGGTGGATCAAACATGCCCTTATCATCAAGGAGGTTCAGGGCATAACATTGAGACTTGCCTCAATTTCAAATCCGACGTGCAAAAGCTTGTTAGGAGCGGGCTCTTATCTTTCAAAGATACGAATCCTAATGTTCTTACGAACCCGCTGCCTCAACACGAGAAAGCTGCAGTCAATCTGATTGAGAAAGAGACTAATAATGTCTATCAAATTCACGATGTACTCTTATTGGGGGCCAATCTGGTCAAGATGCATTGTAGACAGAGTGGATATGGCCATGTGCCACCTCATAATTATCACCAGTGTGATGTCTGCTCTAAAAACAGTCAAGGATGTTCTGTAGTGCAAGCAGCTCTACAGGAACAAATGGATCTTGGATGGATCCAATAGCACCGAGTTCGTGGAGTTAACATGGTCTCTACGAATTCTAACGTCATTCAAAACCACGAAATCCTTGTGATGAATGTCAACTTGGTGGCGATGCACTCAAGGCAAAGCCAGTATCATAATCTGCCGCGGCACGATTACGGTTCCTGTCTGACTTGCTCGGTAAACAAACAGGGATGCTCTTTCATACAAGAGGCCCTCCAACGTCAGATGGATCTTGGATGGATCCAAGACTACCATGATAGGAATCCCTATCAAATCAATATGGTTCAGATCTTTGACATCCGCGTGATGAATACCAACCTGGTAGAGTTACATGCTGAGCAGGTCCGACTCGGATTCTTAATATCACATGATTACCATAGCTGTAAAGCAGGTTGCGAAAACGATCGAGGTTGTATCCTTGTCCAGGAGGCACTTCAGCACTTGTTAAATCACTGGTGGATGCCAATCTATATGGACGAAGATACTCAGCAGATTAGTATCAATAACAGGAATCCTACTCGTCGTCAAAGTCAGGATGTCCGATCAATGGAAGGTAACCTAGTGAGGTTACATTGTATTCAAAGTGGGCGTGGCCAGGTGCCACCACACAACTATGATAGCTGTAGCGTCTGTTCGGAAAGTAACCAAGGGTGTTACCTTGTGAGAGCAGCTCTTCAGGGTCAGGTCGATCATGGAGAAATTCGTCCATATCCAGGTTCAGGACCCATCATTTGGTCGCCGAACTACCTTGCCGATCAAGTTGAGGATGTTGTCACGATCTCTGGTCATCACCAGATCAGGGATGTTTTTGCCATCGTCCCTCTACTTGACGAATCTAAAGTTCCCAACCAGGAATGGATCGAGATTACTTATGATGGTCAGAAAAATCAGAAGGTTCCCATAGTCATCTATCTACCGGGGCCACTACCGTATGAATCAGCTAAGGCAATCCCTTACAAATACGGTGCAACAACAATTGAGAATGGAAAGGAAATTCCATTACCCTCCGTTGTGAATATTGCAGACGTCAGTCGTGTAACACAGAGCGGTCGAATCTTCAACCGAGGGGTTAGAGAATCCAACAAAGAAAAGGAACTTCAGGCAGAAACTCCTGATCTGCCAGTCGGTCAATCTAGTAATCCCGACTTTTCAAAAGACAAAGATGAGATGCTAAAGCTCATCCAAAGGAGTGAATATAACATTGTTGATCAACTGTTACAGACTCCTTCAAAGATCTCAGTATTATCACTGTTACTCAGTTCAGAAGCCCACAGGGAGGCTTTACAGAAAGTCTTGGAGCAAGCCTTTGTGGAACAGGATGTAACAATCAGACAATTCGATAGCATTGTCTCTAACATCACTTCCTGCAATAATTTGGGATTTAGTGATGAGGAATTACCTGAAGAGGGTCGCCGTCAAAACATGGCGCTCAACATTACAGTTAACTGCCAGGGCGATGCTTTAGCCAACGTACTGGTAGACACATGGTCAGCCCTGAATGTTATGCCGAAGTACACTTTGACGCAATTATCATTCAAGGGCCCTCCGATGAGAGTCAGCGAGGTCGTCGTCAAAGCATTCGACGGATCCAGAAAAACAGTTATCGGCGAAGTTGATCTTCCCATAACTATTGGTCCTCACACTTTCCAAATCACTTTCTAGGTCATGGACATCCGGGCAACATACAGTTGTTTATTAGGAAGACCTTGGATACATCAGGCTGGAGCAGTCACTTCGACCCTCCACCAAAAGCTAAAGTTCGTCAAGAACGATCAACTTGTCACGGTTTGTGGGGAACAAGCCTTGCTTGTGAGTAACCTATCATCATCTACTTGTGTAGAACCCGAGGAGGTTATTGGAACTCAGTTCCAAGTACTATCGGTGAGCAAGAACGATCAATTCGAAGAAGGAACTTCAATTTCTTCATACAAAGATGCTATCAAAGCGGTCGAGAGTACCGATACGACAGGATGGGGACGGCTTGTCATTCCTATTGACAATAAAACAAAGAAGGGTCTTGGTTTTTCTGCAACCTGTACCCAGACAGCCGCCAACGATGAAAGTCTTCATCCCCTTCAAAACTTCTTCCACAGTGGAGGTTTTCTTCACCCGGTGTCTCAGACAGTTCATGCTATCAATGAGGAAGATCCCTCTGACACAGATGAAGAATGGAAGTCCTACCTTAACAAGGACGGCTATATGTCTCAGGAAGAGGTGCCTATGCCTTTTTGTTTTCCTACAGAAAGTCCGAGATTTATACCAAGATCAGATGTCGAAATGATCTACGGAGATTGTGATCCGGAAGGATGCCGTGCTCCGCCAAATTCATTAGAGGAAGACACTCTGATGAAAGAAAACTCTGATCACAATTACTATGGCCCGATGGATGGCCTGCCAATGTGGCAGCCTTACCCAGGAAACTTGGGGCAAGAAAGTCAGCCGAGTAATGAAACTCAGCTGAGCGTCATTGAACAGAATACCTGTGTCCCCACCATGTCATGGGATCAACACTCAGGTCATTCGGAAACTACTCAACATGAAGATGAATTCGCAACGTTCGCAGGACTTGAATTCATCAACTATGCTTTTCCTGAGGTCAACGTCATCGAGAGGGATGACTTCTCCAGTTCCAAAGAAGTTTGGGACACTTTGGGACAACCATGTGGAAAATACGACTATATGGTCAAGTACACCGCTCCCGAAAGCTCTCGTATCAGGCTCGAAGACATCCAGCCAACTGGATGGGGAGATATAGCTGAGAGCTCCAATGCTATGCAAAATGCAACAGAGGAATCCTCCTACGACAACTCTGCTTGGGAGACAGATTCCAATGATCCTGCTCCACCAGAAATCAGCGTCATTTCTGAAGACAAATCAAGGAAGGTGCCAGACTTTGTGATTCACCGAGGAGTTCGCCGCCAATGGGTTGCTGTCGAGGTTCCGAAGGTCGTTCATCAGTCAAAGTAATTGCCATCTTTAACCTTTCACCCTGCCCAGGTGAAACGGATGTTTTGATAGGGCTCGCTTTCTGTAAATTTCCCTCTTCGCTTTGCCCAAAGCGACAGAGTTTTGTTTTATAGGGCTGTAGTTTCAAGAGTCGACTTGTTCATTAATAAAATAACGTCGTTCTGTAATTTCCGCATTAATTGCTGTTTTCTCTTTTTACTTTTTCAGAAAATGGTAATCCTAAAAAAAAACAATTCAATCATAAAAACAAGCAGTAAAATAAAAACACTGCACACACTTGCATTTTTCTCTATCTCTTCTAAACACGAATCATCACGTCATGCAGATTGCTTGTTTTATACCCCGTTGAAACATACGATCTGATGCCTTCTTCCAACTTTGAGTTCCCGGTATTCGAGGCTGAAGAAGAAAATGACGACCAAATTCCAGAAGAGATCTCCCGACTACTCAGACAAGAGGAAAGGTCCATTGAACCTCACAAAGAACCGTTGGAAACGGTAAACTTGGGTTCAGAAAAAGAGAGAAAAGAAATCAGGATCGGAGCATTGCTCAGTCCAACTGCCAGAGAGGGTTTGATAAAGCTTCTCAAAGAATTTCCCGATGTATTCGCTTGGTCTTATCAGGATATGCCAGGGTTGGATACCAGCATCGTGGAACATCACTTACCGTTGAGATCGGAATGTCTGCCAGTAAAGCAAAGGTTGAGACGCACTCACCCGGACATGGCCATCAAAATCAAAGAGGAGGTACAGAAACAGATCGACGCGGGTTTCCTCGCTACATCTGAATATCCTCAATGGTTAGCCAACATAGTGCCCGTTCCCAAAAAGGACGGAAGGGTCAGAATGTGTGTTGATTACAGAGATCTGAACAAGGCAAGTCCAAAGAACGACTTTCCTTTACCACACATTGACATGCTGGTTGACAGCACAGCAAAGTTCAAAGTATTCTCCTTCATGGATGGATTCTCGGGCTATAATCAGATCAAAATGGCGCCGAAGGACATGGAGAAAACTTTGTTCATTATCCCATGGGGTACCTTTTGTTACAAGGTAATGCCGTTCGGTTTGAAGAATGCCGGGGCAACCTATCAAAGGGCCATGACTACTCTGTTTCATGACATTATACACAAAGAAATCGAGGTATATGTCGATGATTTGATTGCAAAATCAAGAACAGAGGATGAGCACGTTGAACATCTGTCAAAATTGTTCGAACGTATAAGAAAATTCAAGCTCCGCTTGAATCCTAACAAGTGCACCTTCGGTGTCCGTTCGGGGAAATTACTAGGGTTCATCGTCAGCCAGAAAGGAATTGAAGTTGATCCTGACAAGGTCAAGGCCATTCAAGAAATGCCTTCTCCGAAAACTGAAAAACAAGTCAGAGGATTCCTGGGACGTTTGAACTACATCTCCAGATTCATATTCCTTATGACCGCGACTTGTGCGCCGATTTTCAAATTACTCAAAAAAGAACCAGGATTGCGTTTGGTCAGAAGACTGCCAAACCGCCTTCGACAGTATCAAGGAATATCTGTTGAATCCTCTAATTCTATCACCTCCAGTGGAAGAAAGACCACAGATCATTTACCTCACAGTCCTAGAGGACTCAATGGGATGTGTACTTGGCCAACAAGACGAAACTAAAAGGAAAGAGTCTGCCATTTACTATCTAAGCAAGAAATTCACCGACTGCGAAACTCGGTACACAATGCTTGAGAAAACTTGTTGCGCTTTGGCTTGGGCAGCCAAACGTCTTCGCCAGTACATGATTCGTCATACTACTTGGTTGGTCTCTGAAATGGATCCAATCAAGTACGTTTTCGAAAAACCTGCTCTCACGGGAAGGATTGCCCGTTGGCAGATGTTACTATCAGAATATGACATAGAGTACCACGCTCAGAAAGCCGTTAAAGGAAGTATTTTAGCCGATCATTTGGCTCATCAACCGATTGACGATCAAGAACCAATCGGGTTTGACTTCCCAGACGAAGATGTCATGTATCTAAAGATGAAAGATTGCGATGAACCGCTACCCAGTGAAGGGCCAGAACCAGGTTCCCAGTGGGGACTCATCTTTGACGAAGCAGTTAATCATTATGGAAACGGAATTGGGGCAATCATTGTTACCCCTCAGGGTTCCCACATTCCTTTCACTGCCAGACTTACGTTCAAATGTACGAACAACGAGGCCAAATACGAAGCATGTATTATGGGTCTCGAAGAAGCGATTGATTTAAGGATCAAAAACTTGGACGTATACGGCGATTCAGCCCTGGTTATTAACCAGATAAAAGGAGATTGGAACACATACCAATCAGGATTGATTCCTTACAAAGACTATGTAAGAAGGTTGATACCCTTCTTCAACAGAGTCGAGTTTCATCACATCCCTCGTGATGAGAATCACATGGCTGATGCGTTAGCCACTCTCTCTTCCATGATTAGTGTAGGTCGATGGAATGACATACCTAAGATCGACATAATGCGCCTTGAACGGCCCGCTTACATCTTCGCGATTGAAGCAGTCATAGACGACAGACCTTGGTATCACGATATCAAATGCTTCCTTCAGAAACAAGAGTACCCATCTGGGGCACTCAAAAAAGATAGGAAAACCCTCAGAAGATTGGCTGGAAACTTCTTCCTGAGCGGTGACACTCTTTATAAGAGAAATTTTGACATGGTCTTGCTCTGATGCGTTGACAGACCAGAAGTAGACGTGCTCATGAAAGAAATTCATGAAGGATCCTTCGGCACTCATGCCAACGGACACACAATGGCGAGAAAAATTCTCAGGGCCGGGTATTATTGGTTGACCATGGAATCCGACTGCTACAAGTACATGAGGAGGTGTCACAAGTGTCAGATATACTCCGACAAAATTCATGTACCGCCATCACATCTCAAAGTTCTTTCTTCCCCGTGGCCTTTTTCCATATGGGGAATCGACATGATTGGTATGATTGAGCCCAAGGCTTCAAACGGACATCGGTTCATCCTGGTAGCCATTGATTATTTCACCAAGTGGGTCGAAGCAGCGTCATTCACCAATGTAACCCGACAAGTGGTGGTCCAATTTATCAAAAACAATATCATCTGCCGTTATGGTGTTCCAAGCGAGATCATTACTGATAATGGATCTAACTTGAACAATAAGATGATGAAAGAGTTGTGTGCTAAGTTCAAGATTGAACACCATAACTCATCTCCCTACCGACCCAAGATGAACGGAGCGGTAGAAGCGGCTAACAAGAACATCAAGAAGATCGTTCAAAAAATGGTTGTAACCTATAAAAATTGGCACGAGATGCTACCCTTTGCTCTTCATGGTTATTGCACATCTGTCCGCACTTCAACAGGGGCTACCCCTTTCTCTCTAGTATATGGCATGGAGGCAGTGCTTCCCATAGAAGTAGAGATCCCGTCAATCAGGGTATTGATGGAAGCTAAGCTCACCGAAGCTGAATGGTGTCAAAGTCGACACGACGAACTGAACCTGATCGAAGAAAAGAGAATCACGGCACTATGCCACGGTCAGTTGTATCAACAAAGAATGAAGAGGGCGTTCGACAAAAAGGTTCGGCCTCGTGTCTTCAGGAAAGGAGACCTCGTGCTCAAGAAGATACAATCATTTCTCACTGATTCTCGGGGCAAATGGACCCCAAATTATGATGGCCCCTATGTGGTCACGAAAGCTTTCTCAGGCGGCGCCTTGAGACTTGCAACCATGGACGGAGAGGAATTTTCCTACCCCACGAATGTTGATGTAGTCAAGAAATACTTCGCCTAAACTAAAAAAAAAAAAAGTCTCGGTGGATTGAAAACCCGAAAGGGCGGTCCAGGCAAAAGTTGGAGACATGAAAAAAAAGAATCATCCCGATGGATTGGAAATCTCATAGTACAATCCAGGAAAAAATTAGGGATAATGGCAAGTAACTATGTTCAACAGAGGCAAGTCCCTCAGTAGCAGTTACAGCATCATCTATCGGAGGAAATCTCCAGTCAAAGGTCATCTTCGACAGAAGCTCAGGATGCCCCGAATTCAAAGTTGGTAGAAGGATAATGGTCGTTATGTTTCAACGTAGCCCTTTTCCCTGTAAATTACCGTTTTCTAACTTTGTATATACTCTTTGGAATCACGCGTTTGGCTGATCTCCATCTTATTAATAAAATTTGAGCCCTTGTGCTTTTGTTTGTAATTCTTAACTTGTTTTAGCTTTACAGAACGACGTTGTTTAAACTTAATCAGCGATTCTTGAAATAAAACAAAAATGAATTTACTTGTTAAAACTTTTTCTGCTTTTAAAATAAAGATGGCAATTTCTTTTGACTGTTGAACATCAGAAGAACATCGATCGCTTCTCTCGAAGTAAGCGAACTTCAAAGTGCAGAATCAAAGTACTCCTTCTAAGCCAGTATGCCTGAATGAAGGGATCAACTGTGTCAGAGACCTTGTTTCGTCTGACATCCTCGACCGAGTTCTCATCTCTTAAGCCCGATCAACATAGCTCCCAACGGGACTATCTCTCCTAAGCAAGGTGGAATTGCTATTTTGAATCAACGGTACTTCTTCGCCCCGCGATGGCCGAATATCCAATTGTGTTCATCCATTAGTCTGTATGTCGCGTCTGTTTTGTCAGCATATACATACATACTTCATGCATTTTATTTGCGTTCGCATTTTGTATTGCATCACTATCACTTGAGTCGGTCTTGTCCCCTAGTGATAAACAGTTTTCTCAATCGAGTTTGTCAGTTCTTTCCTCGTCAGGAAGTGTTGCGTCTGCACAATCTCGCCACCAGTGTATCTTTAGATCAGAGTCGGCACTTGGCCACTTTGATAACTTGAACCTCTGAAAAGCCAGAGAAAACTCTCAATAAACATCACTCTTCGCCATTGAAGATGATATCCTTGCTTTCCCGGATTAAGGAAAATCCACAGAGAAAGCCTCGTGATCAGAGATTCGGAAGCACGCCAGTTTTGCTCCGAAAAACCACTGATGAGAAGGTCATCGGCACCTCAAAATTGGATCCCATCATATGGCATTTTTCCAGGAAGATCCCGAGAAAAGTATGATGTAACCCAAAATGAAAACAGTCTCTCAAGAGACTCGCTTTCCCTAGTAGAATCGACAAATGGCGTCTCCAAAACAGAGAAGTTTGTGTACCTCTACAATTCAGACGACTGGGTTCCCCAGCAAGTCTGACATCAAAACTTTTTCCACTCAAATGGCATCTCCCCAGGAAAATTCGGCGAGAAGCTTGATGGAAAGCCGCTACGAATAGCGTCCCTTGTCAAGAAAGTTTATTGACAAAAGAAACTAAGACCAGTTCTTGGTAGGAAACCAGGATCGAGGGGAAGTTTAAATCAGAAACTAAGACCAGTTCTTGGTAGGAAACCAGGATTGAGGGGAAGTTTAAATCAGAAACTAAGACCAGTTCTTGGTAGGAAACCAGGATCGAGGGGAAGTTTAAATCAGAAACTAAGACCAGTTCCTTGGTAGGAAACCAGGATCGAGGGGAAGTTTATTTCAAAAGAAACTGAGACCAGTTCCTTGGCTGAAGACCAGGATCGAGGGGAAGTTTACCTTTTCTAAGGATCATCGCTTAGCTAAAGAAGATGAATGCGTAAGCTACCATTCATAACCACCATCAAAATTTCGGATATTCGGATATTTAATCCTCTTGCACCCTGAATGCCCGAATCCCTTCGTCATTCATACCTTCGGGTCCAAGAAGATTAAATAGGGGCATCTGTAATACCCCAAATTTTGACCACTTAGATTTCCCATCATTGTGAAAATCATCATCACAATATGGATGAACCATCATGCTTCATCAGTCTCCCCAAAGATGGGTGAGCATCCACTACAATCAAAATTAGGGTTTCAAGCCCTCTCTGAGTGCTTAGACAAAGGATCAATCAAGAAATGACATGATCTTCAACTTGTCTAATCTCTCAAACATCCATAATGGATCAAAAAGGACTCCCACTTCAAGGATTAAGCACAAGGCTGCTCCCTTCTAGGTGGATCAAGTCTCAAGATCGACAGTGTCACCAAATTAGGGTTTTGGTCGACCAGGGTCTCCAGATGGAAATTTTCATCTGGGCACAAGGCAATGATCCAAAACATAACCTAATATGCTTCATGGAACCTCATGAACCCATGCATCACGTCAATTTTGCCTCAGGGGATGCATTCATCAAAAATCAGGAATTAGGGTTTCTTGACCTAATTCACCCCTAAGTTGACTTTTGGGACAAACCATGAGCCAAGACCTCAAGAGATGATTTGAGGGTCTCTAATACACCATATTGATCCATTTGGAACAATGGATTAATCCAAGAAGCTTGAGCAACAAGTCTCATTTTCATCTGCACCACAATTAGGGTTTTAAGGGAAAAGTCAACTGTAACTTTGACTTTTGACCAGGACATGCTCCCAAACCCTAATACATGATTTAATATACCCTATGACACCCATGGAACATGTCCATCAAGTTTGATTTAGGTCAAGGACATGATTTCCTGAAGAATTGCACAGTTTGGAATTCATCTGATAAAAAGTCAACTGTGCACAAAAGTCAACTTTGACTTTTTGAGATTTTTCACCAAAATGGATTTTTAACCCTAAAATGATGTTAATGTATGATTTGAATCATCATTCATCAAGAAAAATCAAGAAAAGTGAGATAACTTGTAAAAGGGGTAACCATAAAACTTAGAAATTTTTCTAAGTTAAAAATAAAGTGGCAAAAGTACCAACTTTGGAGGACCATAACTCCTAAACCACAAGGCCATTTTTTCTCATCCAAAGATGGATTTGTAGCCCTCATTATCACCTACAAAAACTTCAACTACAAGTCATTCCAATTCATTAAGGATTTTGAGTTATGGAATGATCAAAGTGGCTGAAAAGTGAAAAAGTCACTTTTTCCAACACTTAGTGAAATTTTCACTAAGTCAGATTTTGCCTCACTTTTTGCCAAATGTAGGGGGATTTTTCACTTGGAATCAAAAGAGATAAAAACCAAACTTGTTCAAACAGTTGTTGTATCATGTAAGAGCTTTCCAAAATGGCCAAGAACATTGCCAAATTCAACCTACATCATGAGATACAACATTGGCAAGTTGCCTTGCTGAAATCTGTCAAGGCAAGGCAGAATTTGCAATTTTGCTCGATTTGCCAAAATCAGCCAAATTCAATTGCTCCAATCCACTTGGACACCTCAGAGGATTGAATCCAAAGCAGACAATCACTGAACCAAGCTTCCAAGGTCCAAGGAACAAAGAATAGCATGTTGAACCTAGAATGGCCAAAATAGGGACAAGACTTCAAATTTGGAATGAGGCATTCAATGGAACCATCAAGGTGGCATGGACTGAGCCATTCTCATCTGAAATCACTCAAGACTTATCCAAGACCAAGGGGACCAAAGCTCTGTGCCCTAACCTCTAGTCAATGGCTAGAGGAGACTTGAATTCTCATTGGCCAACATTGAGGAAACCTACTTACCAGCTGCCATGCACTATTCCTTGCAAAACAAACTTGCTCTACTATAAATAGAGCTCAATTGTGGTCAGTTTAAGTACACCAAAGCCATCTAACAGATGCTTTCCTCAAAATCTCTTCTTTCACTCCAATTTTGCCTTCTAAGGCAAGTCACTATCGGGTTTTGAGTTTGAGAGCAATTCTGCACAAACCAATCACTCACACACCTCACATACATCACATATGAGCTGATCAAACACTCACATAACTTCTGAAACATCAATTTCACAAAATCACCAGCTGGTTGCTCAAATTTTCAAACAAGGTGCAGCTGAGGTACCATAAAATGATCCAGCCAATTTCAATCAAGTCCAACCATCCAAACACAATCTATAGGGTGTAGGGAAGCTGTTCAGATCATCACAACTTGTCTGTAACACCTCCAACTCAAAATCACATCTGCTCTTGCTGTCACGGCTTGGAGGTAAGCACATGCTTGGTCATCTCTCAATCTATGCATATTTCCTCGCACAATAATTTGGCCATATGTTCATAATCATGCATGGAATGTTTTCCCTCAATTAATTGCATTGTTTGAATCGTGTATCAAAAATCCTAGCCTTCATGCAGAAATTAGGGTTCTTGAGGTCTCTTCGTGATTTCTTGTTGTATGTTTAATTTAAATGAAATTAAAGTACACAGACATGATCATGAGGTTGAGGCGAGCATAATGATATGTGGATTGCATGTTATAATTACGTATTCAGTGAGATTGGATGGAAAATGCAAATCTGGGCAAACTGAAAAACGCGCGTGTTCTTGGTGTTGTTCTTGGCGCCATTTTCATATATTTGAATATTTGAATTTTGTGATTTTGTTTAATTGATTCAAAAATTAATTTCTCTCTGAGTTTTAATGATTTTGAGTTGATTCTTTTTTTAATAATTCACAAAAATGTTAAAATATTTTATTTTATCAAAAAATCCCAAAAATATTATTTATTTCATATAATTGATATTTTTGCAAAGAATTAATGTTTTGATTGTTTTGGGCCTTTTAAATATTTTTTCTACATTGATTTTGCAACTTTTAATGCTTTCTAATTATTTTGTAGGTCAATAATTAATTTTTGAAGCATTAATCCAAGATCACAATTTGTTTTCCATGTGTTAAACAATTTTTGATCATTTTAATTGAATTTTTATTCAATTAAATACATTTTGAAAACAAATTAGGGTTTTGGATTAATTCGACCCTCATAAATCATTTTTCAAAACACTTTGGGCCTCTATTAGAGTGTAAGACCCAATCCTTTTTTTTTGACCAAATCATCTTTGGGCCTCACTTATTGTATAAGTCCCGATACCGTCAAAACACAAACGGCGCGATCGTCGCCTTTTCAAAAATCATCTGGGCCTACCCTTGAGTAGTAAGACCCATTTATTCATCTCAAAAATTTTTGGGCCTCTTGAGAGAGTGTAAGACCCATCCCCCCTTGTACAAAAACTTTTTGGGCCTCACTCATTGTATAAGTCCCTCTGTACAAGTAAACGGCGCGATTGTCGCCCGTTTAAAAATAAAAACCATCTGGGCCTACCCTCGAGTAGTAAGACCCATTTATTTTTCTTCAAAACTCTTTGGGCCTCTATTAGAGTGTAAGACCCAATCCCCCTTTTAACCAAAACATTTTGGGCCTCACTTATTGTATAAGTCCCTCTGCGTTAAAAGAAAACCTCGGCGCGATCCCCATTTTTAAACGAAAAATCATTTGGGCCTACCCTCGTGTTATAAGCCCCTCTCTTTTCTTTAAACCTTTTTGGGCCTCTTGAGAGAGTGTAAGACCCATCCCTTTGTACAGAAAACCTTTTTGGGCCCCAGTCACTTGTATAAGTCCCTCTGTACAAATTCAAACAGTGCGCTCACTGATAAAACCTTGGGCCTCTCCTTGAGCTGTAAGCCCCAGATCTTTCTTTTTCAAAGCACTTTCTCCTTTGATTTTGAATATACTGTTGTTTTTAATCTTTCTTTGTTGAACAACTAACCAAACAGCATGGAAGCACTACAACCGAGTAAGTGGTTATCGCTTTTATTTACTGCTTTCATATTATAAACTGTATTGTGGGGCTGCTCACTGTAAGTCTCCTTTCATAAACTCATATCTACTGTGTAATAATAGTATAGATATTTCGAGTTTCCCCGGCAACTACGTCTAGAACTAGGTGACGCCGTTTCACTTATTCGTAGAAATACACGCCTAGATCCCCAATAGGAGCCCCAGATACAGTCTTCTCTTCGGCTGTTCTCCTTAGGAATCGTCAAGAAGCTCTACTCCCCAAGATGAATGTATTCTCTGTGAATGGCATCTTTGAGTTTCTTCCCAATTCTCGAACTTTCCTGACTTGATCTATTCCTTGTGGATAGCTTGCCTTGAATGTCTCGGGGTTTGGGTACCCACTACGGTCATAATCTTGGACCTTAACTAAGGAACCCTCTTTAAAAGTTAAAAGTCGCTGGATAGTAAACCTCGCACGTTTACCAGTGGTTTTCATCTTTAAAAGAGTTATCTCTCCTAATGGAAAGGAGATGATAGACCCACGGGCTTCTTAAAAGCATCGGCCTCCTCTTGGGCATTATTCAAGGACCCTACGGCTTCTTAGAAGTATTCACAGCCTCCTCTTAGGCTTCATATAATGATCTCTTCCTTCGGGAATGATAGCCTCCTCTTGGGCTTCGTACAAGGACCCGTCGGCTTCTTAAAAGTTTCCAGCCTCCTCTTGGGCTTCGTACAAATTGTCCCGACGACCTCCTAGAGGTATAGGAACAGAACCTAGTCATCCTCATAGAACAGTCCTTTCATAGAGTCTACTACTGTTTCTTGAAGCATAGTACAAAAGATAAAACTCTAGACACGGACAGTCTAACTTCCTTGAGTCTCAAAGACATTCTCAAGCACCCTTCGTTAAATAGAAAGGAAACCTGCAGACTCGGACAGTCTCAATACCCTTTGGATTTCCCGTTTCCTCAAAGAGAAGGAAATATCCCTGATCCTCAAATTAAATCCCTGAGTACAGCGTTGCTCATATAAGAACTGATTTTCTCTTTTAAATCAGTATATTGGATCTGTCACTCAACTGAAACAGTTACAATAGCCTCCATCTCGGGCTTCGTACGAGATACCAAAATTCTCCCCAGTGGAGTCAAAACAACCTTTTCGCCTCTCTCTCGGGCTTTGTACGAGATACAAAAACACTCTATTACTGAGTATAAAAGATTCTCCAACTGAGTCAACTCTTTGCTAGCCTCCTCTTAGGCTTTGTATAACGATATGCCCCACTGGGTCAAAAACTTTTAGCCTCTCTCTCGGGCTTTGTACGAGACACAAAATAGCCTCCTCTTAGGCTTTGTATAATGATTTTCCTATCGGAAATTAGCCTCCTCTTAGGCTTTGTATAAGAAAACCACTGGTTGATCCAATCGACCTTTTAGCATCAAAGCTGTGCCTTGTTCACAGTATACAAACATCAACAACTCCTTTCCTTTCATCTAATCGCTGTAAGCGGCAAGCCTCTGGATCATCTACATCCATGCCACTGTCCCTCTTTTAGCATGAAAAATTCCTAAGGAAAGATGGCATTGCTCTACACTGAGTTAAAGTCTTCTCCTTCAGGTTAAAACCCTTTCTTCGGAAATTATGGCATTGCTCGGATCCGCGTATCCCAGTTAAAGTAATTCTCCTTCTCCCCTCTTTAGAGATGACAAATTCTCTCTAAAGTCGAGGTCATTCAGCTTCACGTCTTGGGCTTTGAACAAGACACAAATAGACCTTTCAGCTTCACATCTTGGGCTTTGAACAAGATACAAATCACCTTTCGCTTCACGTCTTGGGCTTTGAACAAGACACCAAAAACCCCTTTCCTCCCATAGAATAGGAGGAACTATGAATGCTCTGATTTCCCTGTTTCGGTAAACGGGAATACGTAGGCATAAGATTGAAAGAAAATATCTTAGCGAGCGCAATCAACAAAAAACCCAAATCCCATATCTCCATCAATCAAAAGCAGTAATTCAAAAACATCAGTCCTAACATCCTAATCCTTATTCCCCGCCAGAAACCTTCTACCCAGGTAAAAAAGAAAGAAAACAGTATTGGCGAAAATACAAATAACCAGTACAAAGGCCCCCCCACATTGATAGCATCCGTAACCTAACAGACCGCTGTTTAAACTCAGTATGCAAGCAGGGTTAATTGGAGACATCTATTTCCCTTCCTTATTCAGCTCACAATAGGATAAAAAATGAATCGACCTGTAGTTTTAAGCTCAAACCGCAGATAGCGACCAGCGCTTAAGAACCGCGTCCAAAATCGCTCGCTACAATAAGCCTTGACAATCTTTTCAAAACAATTTCCCTTTTGATTTAGATTCAAATATACATGTTATTATCAAAACTTTCTTTAATTTCTTTGAACAACTAACAACACAGCATGGAAGTTTGCTCACCTATAAGTTTTAACGACTTTCATTTACTCGCTTTCATATATATAACTGTATTGTGGGAAGCTGCGCATGGTTAGTCTTCTTTCATACCTCTTTTAAATAATCGTCATATATATCAACTGTATATATACTAGTATAGCTATTTAGAGTTTTCCCCGGCAACTAGGTCTAGAACTAGGTAAAGCCATGTTGGTCACTCTTTAAATACAATCAAAACTAGATCCCCATAGGATTTCCAGATACAGTCTTGCCTTCTCTTGGGCTTAAACAATATGGAACAAAGAAAAAGGCAGTATCCTTCGTGAACCTTTTCTCAGGCTGTCACCCCTAGAAATTTTCAAAGAAATTCTACTCCCCGGAGTTGATCTATTCTCGGTGAATAGCATCTCCTGAGTTTCTTCAAACCTCATAACTTTCACTAAATGATCTATTCTCGGTGAATAGCACACTACTACAAAACGTGTAAACAACGACGCCATGCTCACAACGCTTCATCCCTACACCGTTGTGACATATCTAAACTAAGGCGCAGTTGTATTTTATTTGTTTATTGAATAAAACTTATCTGTATATAACAACGATTGATAAACTAACCGTGGTGATTATCTGTATCTAACAACGGTTGATAAATCAACCGTAGTGATACCTTCAATCTTTCATGTGTTCGAACCTCAGCGCATTCATATATATTATTCCTTTTATGTTAAAGCGCGCCTTTACTTTTTTATTTACTTCTAATTAAAAAAATTAAAAGTTATGACTACGGTTGTTTTTATACACCGTAGTGATATATTTTGTATGTTTTTTTTTAATTTTTAATTCTAAAAGTAACTCTGGCGCTTTAATATGAAATTTCATTATGTAAATAATATATCATAACGGTGTAAATTCTTGACCGTCGCAGTAGTGTTTCAATAGTCTCCAAACTAGCTAGTCTCATTGTCTCTTCAGTATCCTTATTTCGATTCCATTGAAAATAGAAACCAGACGAAACGTTACACGATTTCAACCCTAAACCCTAACCTTCAATACTGTGAAACAATACACGATTCCACCAAAGCTTGCATCATCAGTATCCATTTGTTGTCATTTTCGTCATCATCGTCACGATAGTGAAGAAAATAGAAGATTACGCACATACCAACACCGTCGTCATCATCGTCACCGTCGTTGTCGTAAGGAAGGAAGACAACAACACCACCAACACCAACATCGTTTACTTCGTCGTCACGTTTAGGGTACGTAAAATATTTTCCCCATGCATCTACAGTAAAATCTTTTGCCATTGTTGTTCATGTTGTTGTTGTTGTTTTTGAACTTAGATGTCGACCTTGTCGAGTTCTTCATCAGAAACCAGCGAAGAAACTCAAACAAATGAAAGATTAGCCAATGAAACTCAAACAACTGAAAGTCAAACGAAAAGATCACAAAGAGGTGTCACAATGATGCCCCAATTCACATCAGTCCGCAACTCATCTGGTGCAAAAATTCAGATCGAGTTTGATTCGCACTACAGATTAGTGGATTGTCCACATTACGCTACTTTTAGTAGTTATGTTGCGTTCCTTGCACGTAGCAAAGTCATTATACTGATTGATGATTGGAGAGAAGTGGATGGTAATGTTAAAGACAACATATGGACGGACATTAAGGTATTTCATACTATAATTTTCATATATTCGATATCACTACCTATAGTTTCTAATTCATACTTATATATTGATTTAATGTAGTTGAATTTTGAGTTTACCGATGACTCAAAATTGGAAAGAAAGTGGATAACTTATGTCGGTGTTCGTTGGAGGGGATTTAAGTCACGGCTCACGGGTGACTACATTACGAAGCCTAAGAGCGGTCTTCAACCTCCATGATTCGGTATAGTTTTTTATCGAAGAAGGTGTGGCACAAGTTTGTGAAGAAATACCGTTCTAGGGAATTCAAGGTTAGTACTAGTCTTATGTAACCTATAATGTTATGCTAATGAGTTATAGATACTAATCATACACATTTTCCACTATGGTAATAACAGGCTAAAAGCGAAGTAGGAATTCAAAACAAGGCGAAAAACATGTACCCCCATAGATTGTCTCATGGGGGTTACATGAAACTTGAGAAGAGGATCCTGCAGGAAAAACTACAAGAAGGAGGAGATGGTGACATTCCATCTCCACCTTCAAGACATGAGAAATTGAAGAGGGCTCGATTAAGACCTAATGGAGAGTACACCTCTGAGGCTTCAAGAGTAGTTTCTGAGAAAATTGTAAGTATAGTTTTTGTTTAAATACGTTTGCTTATGTAAATTGCTCATGAGTTGTTATTTAAATGTGTTTGCTTATGTAAGTTGCTCATGTTGTGTAGGATAACTTGGTTGTGACGGCCCGTGAAGGCACATTTGTTCAGGAAGCATGACATGACATATTAGTCGAAGCTATCAGAACAGCTGAGCATAGAGGTCGTGTCCGTGGTGTTGGAGATGGTGTCGGCTTGAGGTCATACTTTGGATCTCAAAGAAGAATCACCGAAACCACTGAATTTCTTGCTCAACGACAAAAGATCGATAATGTTGAGAAGCAATTGGCGGAGCAAAGGAGGCTGTTTGAGGAGGAGAGGGAAAAAAGGGTGAAAGAAGTGGAAAGGTTACAAGAGATGTATTCAGTATGTGTCGTAAATCGCGCTTATTTTTGTATGATAT
The DNA here is from genome assembly GCA_022829125.1 of Lathyrus tuberosus. Taxonomy (NCBI): domain Eukaryota; kingdom Viridiplantae; phylum Streptophyta; class Magnoliopsida; order Fabales; family Fabaceae; genus Lathyrus; species Lathyrus tuberosus. The sequence goes on along the minus strand of JALAZF010000005.1, from coordinate 17,595,011 downwards.
ATATTATATGTTCTAATTGAATATATTGTGCTTATTTTTGTTTTATGTTCTAATTGAATGTTGTGATGTAGAGATTAAGTGAAAGTCTCGAACAACAAACTAATGAAGATCGTCGTTGCGTTGGTGATGATCAAACTCCAAGTAGAAGTGTCGTAAATCATGCTTCTACAAAAGGGAGTAATTGTACAGCCCCTCCCCCACCTATAGATAACCGCAATGGGATATTGGACCCTAGTCCAAATGAAATAACAAGTTTATACTTGTCCATTTAAACAACAGACCTTGCGCAAGCTCTCCCGCTAGAACATTGCCCAAAATTGGATTTAGTGTATTACACTCCTGAATATGTGAGGGATTTTCTCGCAGGATATAAGTGGCTTGACATATCTATTTTGCAAGTTTGGTGCACGTAAGTATATAGTCGAATATACATGTCATTATAGAACATTATAATTTTTTGTATTTTCTCCCTGAATTTATTCATTTTCTTTGACCATTTAGGTACATTCACCGTGTTTGTATAGAATTGAATAAATCAAGTACCTATGGAATCTTGGACCTAAGTTTTATTGCTTGGGCGTATAATGAAAAAAATATCAGATAAAACTACTTGAAAAGCCGGCTAAATGACGGAGGAAAAGAATGTTACCTTGAACCATTCCTATGTAGGTTAGTATTGTTGTAATTTATTTCTATATTCTATATTTAGTTTTGTTTTAGTAACAACTAATAATATATATATATATATATATATATATATATATATATATATATATATATATATATATATATATATATATTCTCGTGTTCATTTAGTGGTCATTGGTAATTGATCGTAATATCGTTTAGGACAAATACGGTGACATTACTGTGTTTCTTGCACGATCCACTCCACAAACCAATGAAAGATCTTGTATTAACGTAAGTGTATTTGTTTAATATCATTTTATTTGGCATTAATTGTAATTAGTTTATCATGTAATATGTTTAATTCAATTTTCAATGTGCAGTATTGTGGAGCAAGTTAATATATTGAGGAATGTTAGAAAAAAGCCCACATACCTTGCTCCTAAAGTAAGTGGCCCGATTACCTGTTTATTTCATTTATATTCATGCATGTGTGGTTGTATTCATCTTTTTATATTCATGTAATTTGTAGACGAGGAAACAACGCGGGAGTTACGAGTGTGGGTACTTTATCATGAAGCATATGTTAAACATCGTCCTTGCCGGCACTGTTGATTCATGGGATACGGTAATATATGCCATAAAATGTTTACATATATTAATATATAAGTTGACTATTGAATTATTATCATGCATGATATATCTTCAATTTTTTGCTCTTATGTAGATGTTTAACGACGAAACCCCATTCCCCCTTGAGGACTTTGTGGATCTTCTTAAACGTTGGGCGTATATCCATAATGAGCTTAAGGGTTCTGCTCCTGCTGTATGATATATCAGCAACATTTTTTGATGCACATATTTTTTGCTTTTGATGCATATAATGTGAACAATAGTTTTGGCTTTTGATGCACATAATGAAATCAATAATATTGGCTTTTGATTTAAACAATGTTAGCAGTTTAATTCTCTGATTCATTTAGCTTTTGATGTAAATTTCTTTTGATGTAAATTCTCTGATTCATTTATAAGGATAAAATATAGGAAGAATTGTGTTTGATGCACATATTGTGTTTGCATGTAAACAGAAGCTGTTTTGATAGGATAAATTATGGGAATAATTTGATACGCAGATAAATTTTATATATAAAACAGTTTGTTTTTGGCAGCGGTTATAAACCTATCCGTAGTTGTATGTCAAACGCTAATATAAATAAAAAATTTTGTTGCTGAGAATCGAACCAGATCACAGTTTAGTATATCACAACGGTTGACTAAACTAACCGTCGTGAAATGGTGCGCGCAAACTGGAATACAACAACGGTTCCCGGACCGTCATTGTGCGTACCTCATATATAACAACACTCTACGTAACAACACCTTCGTCCCCGTCATTATATGTCATTTCCAACCGTTGTTAAATGGGTTTTTCGTAGTAGTGGTATTTCTTGAACTTTTCTTGGTTTGGGACCCACAGGCTTCCTAAAAGCATCCCCGCCTCCTCTTGGGCTTTGTACAAGGACCCTCCGGCTTCCTAGAAGTTCTCATGCCTTCTCTTGGGCTTAATACAAGGACCCTGAAGACCTCTTAAAGGTATAAGATAGAACTTAGTCATCCTTTGCTAGAGCAGTCTTTCTAGTGTCAAAACATCAGACCAATTTAGGGTTGATTCTCATCCCTTAACACCCGCCTTCTTTCAGGCATCATACAAAAGATAAAACTCTTCAACACTAGTAGACTTGGACAGTCTAAATCCCCTTGAGTCTCAAAGACATTCTCAAGTTCCTTACGAACGTAGGAGAAACCTTGATCATCCGATCAAATCTCCAGCCGAGTTAAAACTAGTGGGTTCTAAAACCCAGTCTCTCTCCTAAAAATTCCCCAGCCAGGGTCAAAAGGCTGTTAATAGCACTATCCCAAATCAAAACCTCAGGGTGTCTGATATCTCAACTCTTTTGTAAACCTCAACAAGAGTTGATTTCCCCACTTGGACCTACCTAGGGATCTCAATAATCCTCAGCAGAAAGTTAGCCTCCTCTTAGGCTTTGTATAATGATCCTTCCTCAGCGAAGTTAGCCTCCTCTTGGGCTTTGTACAAATGATTCTCCCCAGTGGAGCTAACCTTTTTAGACTCTCTTGGTGAGTCCACCAACTTTTCAGACTCTCTTGTTGAGTCGATCACTTCTCAGACTCTCTTGTTGAGTCGATCAACTTTCCAGACTCTCTTGTTGAGTCAATCACCTTTCAGCACTCTCTTGTTGAGTCAACCCTTTTTAGCCTCAATCCTGGGCTTTGTACAGGATAGATAAAAATGCTCTCTTGTTAAGTCCATCTTTTCCAGCCTCCTCGTAGGCCTGGTATAAAGATTTCCCCTAGCAGAAGTCAAATTCCTCTTAGGTATGATGATTTCTCCAGCTTGTTCAGCCACAATCCTGGGCTTCGTACAGGACAGATAAAAGCACTCTCTTGTTGAGTCAAATCTTTTAGCCTCAATCTTGGGCTTTGTACAAGACATAAATCTTCAAAAATTTCCCTTTAGCCTGGGACACACATCTTCCCCAACGAAGTCACTTCCTCCGAGCCTTCTTTTAGGCTTTGAGGAATGATTTCCCAAGCAGAGTCAAACTCTTTTCAGCCCCCGTCTTGGGCTTTGTACAAGACAGATAATACTCTCCAGCAGAGTTAAATCCTTTTAGCCTCAATCTTGGGCTTTGTACAAGACACATAAAAATATCCTCACCCGAGTCAGTTAAATTTCCCATTTCAGCCTCAATCTTGGGCTTTGTACAAGACACATACAAACCTCCCCGGCGGAGTCAAAATCCCATTTTAGCCTCAATCTTGGGCTTTGTACAAAACAGATAAAACACTTTCCCCCAGAAAAGTCAAACTTCTAGCCTCTTCTTAGGCTTTGTATAATGATATCCCCAAAGAGTCAGTCTCTTTTTTGCCTAAATCTTGGGCTTTGTACAAGACACATAAGCACTTTCTTGTTGAGTCAATCAATTCCAGCCTCCTCTTAGGTTTTGTATAAGGACTTCCCTAGTGGAGTCAATCAACCTCTTAGCTTCAACCTTGGGCTTTGATCAAGGCACACAAAAATCAACAATTCCCCCAGAGGAAGTCCAATCCCTCTTTAGAGATGACAAAATCCCTCTCAGTCAAACCTTTTAGCCTTAATCTTGGGCTTTGAACAAGACACAAATACCCTTTTAGCTTCAATCTTGGGCTTTGAACAAGACACCAAAAACATCTTTTTCCTCCCTTAGAATAGGAGGAACTACGATTGCTCTGATTTCCCGGTTTCATTTAAACGGGAATACGTAGGCATAAGATTGCAAAATCTTAGCGAGCATACTAAACAAAAACTCTAGGTCCAGTACCTTCACACATCAATCAAAACTTAGGTCCAGTACCTTACCAAAAATCATCGGGAGTAACCCGAACATCAACAAAAACTCACTCACTCTCTCATATTTCCCAAGAAACTTTCCCAACCCATTAACGGATAAACACCATCAAGTACAAAGAGAAACCTAAAGCTAATATCCTGGGGATAACCACATATAGGATGGGTAATTGACAACTCCCCATTGTATAACCTGACCCCGGACCCCCAATCTCTTTAAAAGCGTTTGTTCAGTTAAACATTCGCGTGCAAGGTTAGTTTTAAATAGCTTCCCTTTCCCTTCCAGCTTCACGGGATAAATAAGAAATCAGAAAGGATCACCCCCTCCCCCTCATTCCGGTGAGGAAAACCCAGCGATAAGGTGGTCGCGTCACCGGCAAAAATCGGTCGCTACAATAAGAAGTAAGATCAACAGATCTACAACCCTAAAATGAAGAGAAACAATATCAGCAGATTTGTGACTCAAGAAATATCAAAGAACCTATGAATAAGAAGTAGTATCAACGGATCTATAACCCTAAAATGAAGAGAAACAATATCAACGGATTTGTGACTCAAGAAAGATCAACGGACCTATGAATAAGAAGTAGTATCAACGGTTCTACAACCCTAAAACGAAGAGAAACAATATCAACAGATTTGTGACTCAAGAAAGATCAACGGACCTATGAATAAGAATTAGTATCAACGGATCTACAACCCTAAAATGAAGAGAAACAATATCAACGGATTTGTGACTCAAGAAAGATCAACAAACCTATGAATAAGAAATGGGATCAATGGATCTACAAAATAAGGAATGAGAAGAAGTAAAATCAATGGATTTTCTACTTGAAAGCTGGGGAGTTGGAAGTAAGATCAATGAATCTACTACCCAGGAAAATATAACAAAGAGTAGAATTGACGGATTTACAGCCTGAAAATGAGTGACAAGATCAACGGATCTAAATATAGGAAATAAAATCAACGGATTTACAACCTCAAGAATCTTTAAACAGAAAGATGACTCCACTGGAGAAACCAAAGGATAAACAAAGGGTAAGATTGACGGATCTATAGCCTTGGGGATTAGTTGAAATATTTGCTAGGGAATGGACTCAGAATTTTCTGTGGGTATATATTGCTGTCATGATTGAAGACTGATTCGGGATGTTGGCTAGGTATAAAAATTGGATGATGCTTCATATGCATATGTTTGAATTTTCCTATGGCGTAATGCTCCATATCAAATGGAAATGCTACGCATTTTGGTAGATGCAATGTAATGATGATTACTACATGCAAGAATGCGGAGATCTCAGATACTGTTGGGGATACGAAAGATCATTGGAAAGAAACTCCTGTCGATAGATCCTTGCTTGGGGGAAAAGAAACCCCAACTTCTCATTGGTAAGAAGATGTATCCTGGCGCATTACCGGGTAATAGAGGAATTTGAGATCTCAAACAGTGATCACACTTGGCGCTGTAGACTGGCCACCACGAGTGAACATCAGTTCTGGCAATTCTATCCATTTGTGCCTTAGACTGCATGGTCTAGGAAGGAACTTGTCCCAAGAAGATTCATACAGAACCTCATACCATAATGACTTGAGATATTCTGCCCCAGTGTTCTGAACCTTGGGGGTGCTTCTGACTAACCGGCTTCTTGAAGAGGATACCAATACTCTTGGGGTGGCCTGCCTCAATACGAGCCTTGAAGTGACTTTCCCCTAACAAACTGATATTTGAGGGAATGCCCTGGCCTGACTGCTCTTGGAGAGATTCACCGAATCTCGACGTGATTGCCCCAGTTTGGCTGAACTTTGAAGAGATTTCTCGACGTGACTTTCCAGGAATTTCATCTTGGACAGGATTTAAGCTTCTCAACTGATGCTCATTACGCAAGCTTTCTTGGCGTCAAATACATGTATTGAAGCAGAAAATATTTATTCTAAGAATGATAATTCTAATGCAATACACATGTTAATCCTGAATTTTTTTTACTGAAAAGATGTCGCAACAACCCTGTGAATAAATCACTAGCTAGGATGCGACATTGATTTTTTGAATGAAGGATAACATGCACATACAATACCAACAAAGATCTTCTAGCACAACTCATGGGAGTCAAGAACGCTATCTCATTGTAGTATGCTTTCGAAATAACCCTACTTCAATTAGGACTTTTGAGGCTTGTAACGTGGCCTGGTTCACGGTTTGAGAAAAAAGGATACAAGGCTCAAAATTTGATTTATACCCACCCCTTCTTCTTGATGAACTCCAGTCTTACGTTCAGTTATACTACACACGCATTTAGAGTTTGACAGTGTAAGAGTGAAGATGGAGATTCAAGATTCGCCTGAAATGGCAGTCACCTTATATGTCAGTGGATGTCAGCGACCCTTTAATGGTTATCACTGAATCTTGTTTTGCTTTGAGGATTTAAAGACTTCTTTTGTTTTTGATTTATTATTATTTTTTTGATCCCAAACTTTTGCCTAAGTCGCCTCTTTGGGTGGTGGGCTTAGCGGGATTTCTTTTTTCTCTCTTTTTTGTTTTGGAAAGGCTTGCGACCTCCAAGTCTTTGGTCATTGAAGAGCAATCATCATAACAGGAGGTTTTACCTTGAAAATATGTGTAATCAGGATAACTGAACACTACCCATGCCCGAGGTTAAGCGTAAGGGTTTAAAAATCCGAAGGAAACTCCTACTTCTAGGCTCGAGTGGTTAACTAGGGACTAACTCCTTATCTCTCCAGTGTTTAGGGGATTTGAAACAATGCCTATACATCATCAACAAGGTTCTATTCAAAAGCATACAATCAGAAGTTTTGCATTTTTACTTCGTCATCCTCACTCCAAGAGTTTAAAGAAGTTGGTATTGCAATGCATAGAAATAATTTTATGAGTGAACACGAATGGATTGCTTCAAGAAAAACATACTCATTGCATTAAGATTATCATTAAAAAACAAACGAGTTCTACATGCAAACAAAGTTTTAACATACAATAAAAGCTACAAATGAAAATGCAGTAAAGAAGCAAATAATCTCATTGCTTCCGATGATGTCTCTATAGTCTGAATGCTCACTTGGGAGGCTTCAATTAATGTGCATACCATCTGCAGTGAACGTGATGACCTTGGTGTCAATTAGATCTTGCACTTTGTGCTTAAACACGTTGCAGTTTTCAATTAAATGACCTGGTGTTTCTGAGTGATACTCGCATCTAGCATTCATGTCGTAACCAGGAGGAATAGGGTCTGGAACATACTTGGCCTCTCTTAGTTGAACCAGAGAACCTTGGAGCAGACGAGTAATTAGCTGACTGTAAGAAATAGGAATTGGATCGAACCTTCTCTCAGGCCTTCTTGGTCTCTGTTGTCTCTTCTGAGAGCAGTTATGTTGTTGATACTGATTTGGGCGCCCAACCTGTCCATGCGCTTTCCTCTTCAGATTTGGCTGAGGAACAAGCAAAATTTGTCGGCGTGGAGGTTATGGAATCCACGACCGTGGAATATGCCCCTGTCCTGAGGTGGATCCTGGAGAAAGGAAAAGAGCGTCCATCCCTTTTGCAGTAGCTGGAGTGGGATCACCTTGTACATTCGTGCCACCTGGTGTGAACTCGATTACCTTTGAATCAATGAGCTCTTGGACTTTATACTTGAACCTCGTATAATCCTCAACGTTGTGATCGGGTTCTCCTGAATGGAAATCACATCTAGCATTGTCGTTATAACCCGGAGGAATATTTGTGGGAGGAGGTCTGTCAGGTACAAAGCTTAACTAGCTGAAGCTTGAGCAGGTGTTGGAGTAACTGCACATATGACATTGGGATCGAGTCAAACTTCTTCTCAGGCTTCTTTCTCCTTTGCTCAAATTTTTTTCTCTTAGGATTCTCTGGGAGAACAGAAAGTTCCTGACGGCAGAGAGGTTCTAGAACCCTAGGTTGAAAAGAAGACCCACAAGGTAGCTCGTGATTTGGGAGAGATCCCAAAGGAAGGGGAGGAATAACAACTTCTGTTGCAACAACGGGTATATGATTGCCTTCTTTCCTTAACATTGTCCTTAAGATTTCCATGACCAGGCTCACCTGAGTTTTTAATTGATGAACTTCCTTCTTTAGTCGTTTTTGACCGTGGGACAAGGCCTGCATGTCTACCATGACTTGTTCTATATGGGCCCTTATCTGAGCTTGCATCTCCACCAAATCCGCTTGCAATTGCTCCATATTCAACCTTTGATTGTTGCAAGTGTAGTAAGGATGTCGGCAAGTCAGATTGTCTACTGCAGAGGGTCAAGTTGTTGTAAGTTGGTTTATGCTTCATGGAATGTATAATGATGCATGCATGTGTATGGAATGAATGCAATGGGATGCAATGCATATCTTTTTTGATTTTTTAGTACAGGATCCAAGGTACGGATGGATAAAGGTTGACTACTCATAACACAAGGTTTTCACCAGGTGTGGTCTAAAGTTTTAATAAGGAAACCAAAGTCATAGATTCACACGAATGTTTATCACATACGACATGAACATGTCGGATGATAACTCCATCATATGAACCTCTTTTGGGTGATATCTTGGTATCGAACCTCGCGAGAAGAGTTTCTCGGGGACCCATACTACGAGATCGTCGACATTGGGTTCTAGACAAGGGTTTCAGAGTCATGGACTTTCTCAACTGTTTTTTACATATGTCAGTCATTGTCAGGCAACAACTCCGTCAAGAAAGTATCTTCTGAATGAGATCGTCGTATCGATCCTCGCGAGAAGAGCTTCTCGGGGACCTATACTACGTGACCGTAAATCTTAGTTGGCCAATGGTTTAGGGTTCTAAAACGGTCCTTAGAGTCATGGATTCCCTAGAAAACGTTGATCAAACACGCCAAGAGCTTTACCGGTCATCTATATTCTCAATGGAATCTACTCTAAGCGAGGTTCTCGTATCGACTTTCACAAGATGAGCATCTCGGAAGCCCATACTACTCAACCTCTCCTATCTCAATTTTACACTCTAGACTAGGGTGTAGAGTCTTTCCCTCATGGTTTGTCTCTAAATGTACCCAATTCATACCACAGCATTAAGAGCCACACAAGATAAGATACAAGTAAATAAACAAAGGGGAAAGCAATAAAGTAAAGCAAGCAAATAATAGTGAAAACACCCAAACATGCAAAAAACAACCTAGACTAGGCTTGACTTACTAGTTCAATCCCCAACAGAGTCGCCAGCTGTCGCTACGCGAAAAATGACACAGAGTCGCCACCGAATTTTATTTATCCCAGAGAGGGAAAGGGAAATATCGATAAAACCTTTAGGGAAAGAACTTGGTCATCGCAACCAAGTTTTGGGTTCGGAAGTCGGTTATGTGAGGGGAAGGTATTAGCACCCCCACACATCCATCGTACTCGATGGGAACCATCTAAGTTGTCTAGCTCGAATGGGTGTTCTAATCTAAAAGTCTACTTGCTTAAGGCAAGAAGGGTTGGTTTTTTATTAGAATGCTCGCCAAGGATTGTGGCCCTTGTGCCTACGTATCCTCACTTGTAAGAAATGAAGAATCAGAGCTCCGTAGTTTGGAGGCTTAAGAAATGATTGTGTGTTGGTTGATTTTAAACCTTGAAAAAGGGATTTCAGATGATCCCCTAAGGCAAAGAAAAGAAGTTTGGTGAATTGACGTTGTTTTTAGGGTTTTGAAAGAAAATTGTTCTTGATTAAGGTTGCAATAAAGACTATGGGTAGAGGTGAATATTTCGAACAACCAAGTCGAGCACCTTGTGTTCAAAATACTCGGAGTGAATGTCGAAGGGGCTCCATTCTCACTCCTTCTCCACCACTTAAGGCTCATAGCGCGCAATCCTAATCGTATTTTATGGTATTTTTGAATTTGTTTAGAAAAATGCCACTTGACGTTGGATCAAGGGTTTTATTGCTTATTAAGAAAAAAAGTTTGAAGTGATGCGAACAAGGTTGATGGCGATGCACGGGGCAATCGACTTACAAGTTGGGTAATGGAATGGAGTTGAAGGATGACCAATTGTTGTTGACCAATGTTTTTAAAAATGGAACTTGGTGTTAACCAAGTTCTTTGGTTTTTTGAAAGATTAATTTTAATTTTTTGTGTTTCTATCTAATTAATTTATTTCTATCTAAATGAGAACAATGCCAACCAAAGGATGAAACAACTACATACAAGGGTGGAGGATACATTTTTGACAAATGGGGAATAGTTATAATGAAATAAGATAAGAATAATATTAAACAAATCACACAAAATAATAAATGAAGAGCAACAAGTAACCATAAACGAAATATAAAGATGAAAGCACAGTATAAATTTAGAACATTCTACTAACGTATTTTGGATTTTTTTTTGAATGAGTTGAATGGGAATTGAATAGTTTTTATGAATTTGGAATGAGCTGAATATGATTGAGTTGGATTTGAAAAAAAAATTGTGTTTGAATTGTGACATGAATGTGTTATGGGGCTGTTTTGGACGAATGTATTGTATTGAATATGAGAATGTCTTGGTTATGTAATGTGATTGAAATGGTTATGTGTGGAATTGGTTTGTGAACTTGAATGGATGAACATAATTTGTGATGGTTGGAATTGTGAATGGTATTGAATTTTGAATGAATGGAATTTGAAATTGTTTTCCTTGAATTTTGTAGGCTCATTTGGTCATGGAGCACGTGAAAGCTTTGTGTGGAGCGCGAGACTTGGTGAGGCATGGAGATTTTTGGGGGAAATTGGAGGCCGCGGTTTAGGAGTTTGAAGAAACATGAAGACGAAGGAAACTGTAGCATGAAGTTGCTTGGGAATTTGAATTAAGATTAGAAATAATTTGATCCTTTAGGCATTGCTTAGGCTTTTGTCACTTAAAATTAAGAACTTTGTAACAATGTGAAATGCCATTTGCTTATAATCTTAACTCAATTGAAAACTTGTATTTTTGGCATGACCTTTGGAATGAAATTTGGTAATTTTGACATGAATTTGAATTTTGCCCTCTTAGAATCTGTTGCGCTCATTTGTAGCCTCTCGAATCCCAACAATGGAAAGATGATTTGAAATTGATTTAGAATGTAATTTGGAATCAAATTAAATCCTTTTGGCTTGAAGTTTGGAATCTTGGTTCGAAATCTCAAAAAATTCTCATGTTTTAAAACACTAGAAACATAGTTGGAAAACTCCCACTTATGCTTATGAATTTTGGATCATGGTTTGAACTTATTGCAAATTGTAGCTTGAAAATCTAGCTTGAATCACAATTAAATGCTATGACCATGTGACGCTTGAGCCACAAGAAAAATTCCATTGCACTTGTATCACATCCAAATAAATGTACCACCAAGTGATAGGTAATAACCAAAGAACACGGCCATGAATAAAACTTGTCTTCCATATGTCTTCCCAGGAATTATTCAAATTATATCTTGCTCCAAGTAAGGTGAACACACAATCCAATTTTGTACAAATAACATAGCGTTAGCCTTGAAATAAAACTTAAACCATGTAACTTGAAACCATGATGAACCATGTAAATGAGTCCTTCATCAAACTTGCAATGAATTATACTTCATGAAATAAATTTCAAGATCAACTTCAATGAAACCATAATCCCAACATCCTAAAGCCTGGCGACTCAAGGCCTTCGATGTAGCCCTAAATTCCTTGAAGTATCTTAAATAATATGACTTGAGAGGTTGAGAAGAATCAAAGCCTAGCTCAATAGCGTTCCCAGTTGAAATATCTTATCAAATTCAAACACGAAGATTGAAACCCTATTCATGCTCTTGATGAAGCAGTGACTTGAAAACCCTAAATCTGATGAATTCCAATTGCATAGTTCGTACCAGAGAAAACCCTAATCCAATTGTTCTTGGTGAGTTTCGACAGAAAAGAAACTTGCAGCTTGAGGAACAGTGAGCTCACCCTGACCAAGAATCCAAACCCTAGTTTCCAACATGACTAATGAAGAAGCAATTTGAATCATCCCTGAATGAGAAAGAGAGTCTCAGAGGAATAGAGAAACCTTAGCTTGTAAAGAATACCTTGATCCCATGCCTTAGAAGCCTAATGAAATGCATGATTATGATTGTCATGACCTAATGGAGATGCATATGAATGAGAAGCACAAACCGGTTAGGGTTAGGAACAAGAGGGTAAATTTTGAGGTGCAACAAGAGAAAACCCAACAGTTGACTGTTATCTCAACACTTCTTAATGAGAAATATTGCCAAAACCACAATAGGGGAAATGAGACCTGCTGGGGATTTTTCATCATATATATACTTGCTTGATCACAACCTGGCTAGAGAAGAGAATCATACTCAGCTGGGGAAATTTGGATCAAGACTTAACTGGGGAACCTAAGTCTATGATTCAAATAGGAGTGCTAAACTCAGTACTTAACTAGAGAACACCTGAATTAACGTTTAGTTGGGAATAACACCAATAAGAACAAACTCTGTTTGGGAGAACATTGAGTTCTGCACTTTGAGATCTTACGATTCCTTGGAGTAACTGTGGACATTCCTTTTAACATTCACAAATCAAAGGATTTTTTTATAGTTTTCAAAAGTATTATTATTAATTTCTTTTTCTTTCAAAAATTATTATAAAAAATAAACAAAAATTTGCAAAACAAAAAAAAAAAAAAGAACTGCAAACAAATGGACAAAGGCCCAAATTTTATTGATAGAATGGTAGTCTGCAAATGGCATGACTCCATGGATCATTACAAAGTTGGAAAATGGTAAATTCATGGAAAATGTTACACTGAAATACAATGTCCACTCTTCTCCCTAACAACTTTGAATTCCACTGTGCTTTACACTTCTGTCAAGAATGACGAGGATGAAAATCCTTGATGAACAACGTTGCTTCAAGTGATTAAGTCTGGCCTGATGCAGTTACTCTCCATGATCCCTAACTTTTTCCTAGATTTCCCTATCGGGTTTTCAATCTACCGGGATAATTATTTATGTCTTATGTCTATAACTTTTTCCTAGACCGCCCTTTCAGGTTTTCATCCCACCGAGACGCTCATTTTTGCCTAAGTCTCCCTTTCGGGTTTTCAACTTAGCGAGCTGTTCTTTTATTTTTTCAGGCAAAGTATTTTTTGACAGTATCGTCATTCACAGGACGAGTGAACTCTTCACCATCCATAGTTGCAAGAATCAATGCACCGCTAGAGAATGCCGTCTTAACAACATATGGGCCTTCATAAATAGGAGTCCACTTGCCCCTAGAATCAGTGGTGTCACTCCCGAGGATTTTCATCCATGGTACAAACGCGAAAGTGGCGCGAAAAACAGAGTCCCCAACAATGTGTATTTATCCCAAGAGAGGGAAAGGAAACACTGCGTAAACCTGAGGGAAGGGAAAGAGCATGGTCTCGCAACCAAGAGAAACGGGTAAGGGAGTCGGTTACGCGAGGGGAAGGTGTTAGCACCCCACACGTCCATCGTACTCGATGGGATCCACGCTTGTTGTCTCGATCAAAGGGTGTCATCATCTGGAGCTCCACTGCTACTGGAAAGGAGGAGGAACGGGAACGGAAAAGAACGAAGAAACGAAGAAGAAAAGAAAAAAGAAGTGACTCGATAGGACATCGCTCGTCCTATGCCTACGTATTCCCTCGTGCAATGGGAAAGTCAGAGTCAACGTCGTTTGGACACAAACTAAGGGGGGAGGTTGCTCGCTAAGACATCGTCGTCTTGTGCCTACGTATCCTCAATCAGACGAGAAAGAGGAAATCAGAGCAGTCATAGTTCAACCTAACGATATCGGTTAGTGTTTTTTATGAGTCGATGCCTGTTTGTGACGAGACGGAAGTAACGTGCCCTTTTCTGAAAATGGCTTGAGACTCGAACGATCCTGAAGGATAAAAAAGCTTTGAGTTTGTTTTTGTGTTTTTTAGACAGAAGTGGATTGAAGTTAGTTCGTAACCTGCATTGCACCGGAGTCTATGATATAGGAACGAATGCTTAGCAAATCGTTCCAAAATGGAACGTCCACTAAACACTCTAGAAAAATGAAAGGAAACCCCTCATTCCTCACTTCCCACATGTGAAGCTCATGCGCAATACACGTTATCTTTATTAAGTGTTTTAGAAGTGTTATGAGATGAGAAGAGAAGACTTAAGGGGAAAAGAAAAAACTCTAAGGGGAAACTAAATGTTCCTAATGTTGTCATGCAAAGGTGGCCCTATAGTAGAGTTTGAAAGGGGAAATATCTACCTAAGTTAGCATGCAAAGGGATGCCTAATGCTAATCCTACTCCAAGCTTAATTGAAAATTAAGTTGGACTAGGTAGCTCTAAGGGAGTGAATCCAAGACTTAAACAAGTCTTGAGATTCAAGGGAAGAGAAAGAGTGAAAGAGGCGAAGGAGGAAAAGAGGCGAATAAACAAAAACAGCGGCTACCACAGCGCACCTGCACCAAAACAGCAGTAAATGCAACACCACACTCCAAACAGCATTCAACAGCTCATATTCAGCACACAAATGGGTGTAAAAAAAAAGCAGCAACACATACAACAACACATATGCACATAGACAGCAGTAGAAAACAAGGCAACATGCAATACATTTGAAGATGATTCAATCATGACATAGTGAGCAAACATCAAACATCATACACTCCTTGATCAATCATGATCACAATCACACCACACACCATAGTAAGCAATGCTCGAAAACATCATGGAATAATACACCACATCGTGAAGGAATGCACAACATTTAGCACATGAACAAGTCCAATCAAATATGCATTTCATGAGGTTAGATGCAAGCACACATATACATCACAACAACTCCAGCAACACCAGCAATAATTCACAATTAACACGCTCAAGGAGTGTGTGCAAAGTGTTCGCCACATTAAGAAAACATCCATGCAAACATGAACATTTAACAATACAAGTCCAAGAATCGCGAGTCGGAAAATTGTGTTCATGCAATAGTGTGAGGTGCAACAGCTCAAGAATGATCCACAAATCATCATCATATCAATCCATAAATTTTATACATGAAAAGGATCTCAAACAACCAAGAAAATGCAAGAAAATCAAGTTCTGCTTCAGTGGTAACCAGTTACAGCATAACCGCTAACCGGTTACACAGTTCAAAATAGCCTAAAAATACGCAAAAAACAACAGGGTAACCGGTTAGCAGATACGCTGTAACCGGTTACACAACAGCAGAATTCAAAAATAAGTGTTCAGAATCACTTTTCAGCAGCTTATCACTTCTCCAATCACCTGCATGTTAGGGCATCTCAATATGCACGAAAATTACATCTCAAAACCAGCAAACACGCATCAATCAACCAGCAACAACAATCAAATCCATAATCCAAAGGATCAAACACAAGAAATTCAAGATCTACATCATGAATAAGTAAAATAAGCTAAAATGAAAAGTAGATCTAAAATTCACCAACCTACAAAGCTGAGAATTGCTTTGGTGAATGTTGATAAGCTGCAATTGATGAATCTAAGCAAGAAATTCAGAGATCCAATGCAATCTTCAAGAGAAAATGCAAAATAAATGCAATGTGATGAACTTGCTTCAAGCTTCTCCAAAATCACTTCCAAGAACTTATATCCAAAAGAAAAACAGTAGCAAAATCGGAATTCCTTCAAGAATTAGTGAATGTATGAAGGTTTAGTTCCAAGATCAACAAATTTCAATGCAAAATTTGTTGAACTTTGATGGTGGAACTTTGAGTGAGGGTTTTGGAATGAGAGAGAAGTTGAGAGAAAATTGGATTAAAATGTGTAGAAAATTCAGAAAATGGATCAAAGTCCATGTGAGGTTTGGAATGAATTGATTTAAATAGAAGCTAGGTTAGGAATTCAAATGTGGTTTGGAGTGAGGTTTAGTGGGTGGAAATTGGGGTGAAAAGTGGATTAGGAAAGGAAATGAGGAATTAGAGTGGAAAATGTTGGAAGGAATTTGAATTTTGGGTGGAAAATGATGAAAATATCAATTCTAGATCCTTCCCACATGTGCACATGCCAAGCACATGATCACAAATGATGCAAACTAAAATTTTCAAATTTTTCCCAGAGTAACCGGTTACAGCATATCTGCTAACCGGTTACTCAGTTCAAAAACTGAAGAAATGCGCAGAAAAACCGAAGAGTAACCGGTTATCAGATACGCTGTAACCGGTTACACAGTGCAAATTTTGAATTTTGGCGCCTTTTGGAGGGAAACTTGAAAAAGGGACTTCTGACAGTTGTTTTGAAACCATTAAGCCTCTGAACCCCAAAACTTGGCATTGCTACTGAGTAACACTGAAACACACTTGAAATATGCTGTGAATTCTGTTTTGTGCTCAGAATACTGCTGAAAATAATCGTCTGGTGCTGAATCGCTGATCAAAAAAATGACTGCCAGAGCTTCTGATTGTCAAAATGTCTAATGAGCAAAATAAATGCTCAAAAAGACTTCGAAAGCTATCTGCTTGGCTCTGAACATTGTTGGAAATGATACTGGAACTGATGACACCATGAGCTGCTGAAAGATACCTCGATCCCATGCTCAAAAGAACTATGCAAATGCAGAAATGACGATGCAAATAAAATGAAGCATAAGCCAAAAAGGTTAGAAACAAAATGGCAAATTTTGAGGTGTTACAAGTGGTAAAAGAAGAGATCCTTTTGAGCACGAGGTCGCCTTCTCTGAACACACGAGGTCTGGCCTTCTTAACAAAAGATTTCTTCATTCTCTGTTGATATAATTTGCCATGACACAAGGCTGTCATTCTCTTTTTTCAATCAAATTCAACTGATCATATCTACTTTGACACCATTCAGCCTCAGATAGTTTAACTTCCATCAAGACTAGCATTGATGGGATCTCAACCTCTACGGGGAGCAGTGTTTCCATACCATATACAATGAAAAAGGGGTTTCCCATGTTGAAGTGCGGATGGATGTACGGTACCCATGTAAAGCAAAAGGGAGAATCTCATGCCAATCCTTGTATGTTACAACCATCTTTTGGATAATCTTCTTAATGTTCTTATTTGCAGCTTCAAAAACCTCATTGATCTTTGGTCTATAAGTAGAAGAATTACGATGCTCAATCATGAAGTCATCACAAAACTCTTTTATCATCTTATTATTTATATTCGACCCATTATTAGTGATGATCTTGATGGGAACGCCATACCGACAGATAATTTAGTTCTTGATAAACCTGATCACCACTTGCTTAGCATACGATGCCGCTTCCACTGACTTGGTAAAATAGTCAATGACCACTAGAATGAAACGGTGTCCGTTCGAAACCTTGGGTTCGATCATACCAATCATGTTAATTCCCCACTTGGAGAAGGGTCATGGAGATGAGATAACATTGAGAAGAGTCGGTGGCACATGAATTTTATCAGCATAAATTTGGAACTTATGGCATTTCTTCACATATTTGCAACAGTCAGATTCCATTGTCAGCCAATAGTAACCTGCTTTTAGAATTTTCTTAGCTATAACATGTCCAAAGGATCCTTCATGAATTTCTTTCATTAACATGTATGCTTCGTGTCTATCCATACATCTGAGCAAGACCATGTCAAAGTTTCTTTTGTATAGTACATCTCTATTCAAGAAAAAATTACCAGCCAGCCTTCTCAAAGTCTTCTTATCTTTCTTGGATGCCCCAAGTGGGTATTCCTAACTCTGGATGAAGCATTTAAAGTCATGATACCAAGGCTTGTCATCTTTTACTTCTTGTGCCGCAAACACATGAGCAGGTCTGTCAAGACGCATAATGTTAATCTTGGGCACATCATTCCAATGGTTCACTCTAATCATAGAGGACAAAGTGGCCATGGCATCTGCCATCTGATTTTCTTCATGGGGAATATGATGCTATTCAACTTTATTAAAGAAAGTCAGCAACCTCCTTGCATAATATTTATATGGAATCAGACCAGGCTGACGAGTCTTTCATTCACCTTTAATTTTATTAATCACTAGGGTTGAATCTCCATACAAATCAAGAGTTTTAATCCTCAAATCAATGGCCTCTTTAAGACCCATTATATAGGCTTCATACTCTGCCATGTTGTTCATGCATTCAAACATCAATCTTGCAGTAAATGGTATATGAGAACCATGAGGAGTGATAATGATTGCTCTGATTCCGTTGCCATAAGCATTGACAGCTCCATCGAACACTAAGCCCCAACGAGATTCAGGATCAGGCCCCTCTTTAGGTAACGATTTGTCACAATCTTTGGCTTTCAGTTACATAACATCCTTATCAGGGAAGTCAAACCTGATGAGTTGATAATCATCAATTAGTTGGTGAGCCAAATGATCAACTAAAACACTTCTTTGATCATTTTTCGAGTACGGTATTCAATGTCATATTCTGATAACAACATCTGCCAACGGGTAATCCTCCCAGTCAATGCAGGCTTTTCAAAAATGTACTTGATTGGATCCATTTTGGATATCAACCAAGTGGTATGATTTATCATGTACTGGCGTAAACGTTTAGAAGCCCATGCCAAAGAACAACATTTCTTTTCAAGCATTGAGTACCAAGACTCACAATCTGTAAACTTTTTACTCAAATAGTATATGGCATATTATTTCCTACCAATTTCATCTTGTTGGCCAAGAATACAACCCATGGATTCTTCTAGCACAGTCAATTACATAATTAATGGTCTTCCATCCACGGGAGGAGACAAGATAGGAGGTTCAAGCAGATATGTGAGAGCAAGAGTTGTCTCTACAAGTCAATCTATGTTTTGATGATAACAATACGTATTTGTGAAAGAACCATTTTATGTTCTAACGTGTGTTGTGTGAAGTTCATATTCATAGAAGTTATCAGATCCAACAAGCACCAGCCAGATGAGCGTAATTGATAATATGCAAAGTTACTATGTGTGACACAAGTCGCAAGAAGCAAGAATGCTTCTGTATCTGATCGTGATCAGTCAGATCCAAGGATGCCGATATTGCTGTTGCAATGCTCTTATGGATGCTCTCTGAAAGTGGTCGAGATTCTGAAGATTGCGAAGCTTCTGAGGAAGAGAACCGAAGTGCCGAAGACTCTCATAACTTGAAGTTCTGAAGGCGGAAGGCTCTGAAGACCAAGTGCAGAAATACTCTGAAGACTTATGTGTTCTGAAGATTAAGGTTCTGAAGATCAAGTGCTGAAGACTCTGAAGACGGATTCCTAATGGACAAGTTCTGAAGATTCGAAAGACTTGAAGAAGTAAAGGATAATGCTCTTAACGACAAGTGCTGAAGTACTGAAGACTGATTCCTAATGGACTTCTTCAAATGACTGAAGACTTGAGGTATCAGATATCCTGTTAAGAAGACTCTACTCATGCTTCAGCAATTTACCATCAGAAGCCTCTGAAGTTTGGAAGTCACATGTTACCGTTGTGAGTAACTGTACACGGCGCCCAAGAAAGATATATCCCGTCACTTTTCCCACAGTAAAAAGGAGATGTGTCAGTACAGCTAGTTATTACGCAACGTCTCTTTTCCAACAACCAACAATATTTCAAACGGCTATATTTCTACTGGGCTATTTAAAGGAAAGAGTATTCGCTTCTAAAAGACGACGAAGTCCACGAATTGATTCACTCCCACAAAATATGAATTGATCAAGTCATTGTGTGAAGATAGCAACAACGATGAGTTCTCGTTGTAACACTTAGAATATCCAAAGCTATCACCATTTACACATGGCCATTGTTATTGAAGCTCAAAGATAATCATTCAACACAATAACAATGAATTGGTATAGAAGCTGTTGATGAAGAAGACAACATTGCAAAATCAGTCAAGTCATCAACCACCTTCTTGTCAGCGCTACATTGAAGATCTGAAGCACGGAGTTGTTGCTCAAAGCTTGCTCACCCAGGAAGGCGAAGAAGAAGAAGATCTACAAGATGTCAACAACTGTCAAATTTTTATACATCTGTGTAGTTCCTTAGGATAGGCAAGGAGCTGTTGCTCGAATCTTGCTTGAACACTTGTGTGTTCTTTGTACTTAAACTTAGGAGTAATCTGCTTGTTAAGAAGCATCCATGTAACCTCCTGTAAAACTAATTCTTTGTGAATTAGGATTCCTTGAGTGGTCAGTGTGACCGGAGACTCGAGAAGACAATGGCGAGATGTCATTGTGGGAAAAGCCTGAAATAGGTTCAATAGCATTATATTCTTTGCGATGAATCCCTGAACGTCTAGCTGTGAAAGCCTAGCAGTAGATCTTGCGAGATTGGAACCTACAGGTCAATGTTCGTTATATTCATTAAGTTGAATCCCTGAACGGTTCATTGCATGTTAGTCACAGTGCGGCTGTGCAAGTGGTTAGTCACCGGCTGTTGCCCGTGCATCTGTAATCGAGATTGATTATAGTGGATTAAGACCTTGTGTTCAAGGTGAAATCAGTTCAGGAGGGTGGACTGGATTAGCCTTTATGGTGAACCAGGATATATCACGTGTCCTTTACTCTTATGCTTAATGTTCTTATTTATGTTTCTATACTGAGTATCAGAACCTTACATAAGCAAGTCAGAACCTTGCAACTCTGATAAGCTTCCGCTCTACAAGATCTGAATGATTCACATAGTGTTCAGACTCTTAAGAGGTTCTAACGTTTCAAGCATTGGCAAATCTGGATATAACTTTGCAAGTCAGAGTCTCTCATCGAACTCTAATGATATCTCGGCGTCTTAACGACAAGAAGCAAAAAGTTGTCAAAAGAGTAAATACACAACTCAAACCCTCTTTCTTGTGTCTTTCTCGCACCTTCAATTGGTATCAGAGCTCCGATTCTGTTATTGATAGATATCAAACACTTAACATGTCAGAAAAAGATCCAGATGCGGTGCGTAGAAATACTCTGGGTGAGATTGAAATCCACTTACAATTTCTGTAACAGTTCAGAAGATGACTGTGTACAAAATTGTAATCAATCTGAGTACTTGAGCAAATACTGATTCTGGAAGTTTCTGCCGTCGTCCAATAACTAAACCTTCCTCACTTATGTGTTAATAAAGATTGAAGAATCAGCTGATAAGATAGATTCATCAGATAAGAAGTAGTATCTGTTGAATGCTTATCTTGGAAGATACGTGTGGATAAACCACGTATTTGCTCAAAGTTAAATCACCAGAAAACAAGAAGCCTTGTTTACTGAAGATCAATTCTTTATGAGTTTTTGAGATGTTTTCAAGAAACGAATTAGGTCCACCCTTGACTTTCTCGTATAAAAACTCATTCAGAACTTCTTCATGTAAAGAAGAAAAATTGTTGTTCTATGGAACTTCAGAGTGAAATCTGTTGAAGTCAGAAAATTTGAAGAATTCAAACTCTTAGAAATGATTCAACATTTGAATTTTGAATGATCAAGAAGGTTAAAAGACTCAATATAGAACTGAATATTGTTTTCTTGGAAGCAATAAAGAAAACTGAAAGAATATTCAGGAAGAAGAATGTCTAGGATCCATCATGTACTTGATCAAGAATGAATACTTAGAGTTTTAATTGAATTAGTATAACCAAGTTTTGATAACTTAAAACTGTCTCTCAAGTGAATCAAATGTTAGTAATCAGATCACTATTTGATAAATTGTTCAGAACCTCTCACGCACTGGAATCAGAAGATGTCAAACCAGACACTTAAGTTCTCTACCTAAAGTCAAAAGGATTCAAGTTGCCGACGTTATTCAGAATGAAGAAATCAGATACACTGTGGACTATTCTCAAACTATTATCAGAATTCAAAAAATAGTTTTAGTCTTCAAAAACCAGAATGCAAGTGAAACTTTGAAGAATCCAAGAACCCTCAGCAGTTCACTCAGAGAAGGAAAAATCAGAGTCAAGATTGGGAATGCATCCAGACACGTCTGGAAAGATCTCAGGTACCATCCTTTCTTCATTTATGACTTATTTTCATGATAACAACCAGAATCACTTTATCAAACCCTTTGGTTATGCTGTGATTGAGTTTTGTGAGAAGTGATTAGAAAACTGTTAAGATAATCTTTTGTCCTTTTCCGTATGTGTTTACACATGGTTTTTTGGAACAGTCAAAGTATATAGATCTCGAATACCAGATTCTCCTCATCATGTCACTCACTCTGGTTGACCACATCCTATAACCCATAAGTACACTCCAACTAGTAATCCTATTCCAGACCTAACTCTCTCTCTCTCTCTCTCTCTCTCTCTCTCTCTCATAAAGTCACTCCACTCAACCTAGTTAGTCTAAGAAACCATGATGTTCAATTAAATTGAACGACACACCTTAGACTCTTTAATCTATTCAAGTTTCTACTTAAGAAAATCTCAACCATCCAAATTTCCTTGATATGCGCATATTAAGTGACATTTGCTCAGCTATGAAATAGGGAAACGTGCTACCATAGCCAAAATAGCTCATTACCTAGGCAATAGCCTCTAAGCCAGGCATGGTCATATTCTGACTGGCCGGGATTCTCTCTTAATATTGAAAATAGTGAAAAATCCTTTTTGCCTGTATTCTGAGCTATGCACTGATTAATGATTAATAAATAAAAACCTTGAAACTAAAAAGCGTGTCCTTTTGTATTCACTTAGAATTAATGACTCATAATGCAGTTGCTACATCCACCTAACTCTCGCTAAGAATAAATACATGCATATCTCTTCGATCTTCCCTAGAACAACAGACTGCTTATCTGACTAAGATTCCAGTATTCCTAAGTTATTCTTAGCTATTGACCCATTCAGTTCAAACTCCTCCATCCATCTATTTAAAGTCATTCTAAAAAGTATTCTCCACTATCTCATTATCTCAACCTTCCTTTCACCCTAAACGCAATCTAAAATGAATCCAAGAACCTTTTATGGCAATGACGATCTCCTTGAAATCATCATTGAAAAACGACCAAATCCAATGGATACTTATCATGATTTTCATCTTGGTATTCACTTTCAAAATTGGAATGGATACATACATATGTTAAGAGGCTCAACCTATCCTAATCTCTTAAAACCCTTTTGGATCAATGCCTCTGTTAGCAGTAATGGTCTAACCATCTCCTCTAACATTTATGGTCTCTCAGTCACCATCAATGCCACAAAAATCTCTGAAGCCATTGACTGTCCACCAGGAGGTGTCACTCCCAACCATGCATCCATTCGATGCACCTCCGATGTTGAAATGCACTTTATATTTGATAAAGAATCTACCTTTGAACCTACGAAACTTGAAACACTTTTGTCCATTGCTAAAGGTTGGTACAAGTTCATCCTAACAAATATTAAACCTCGCAATACAAATAAGGACTTTCTGTATCATGATGATAAGCTCCTCATCATGTGTCTTCTTAGGCTAATTCCTATAGACCTTTCCCAAGTAATATTTGACCATCTCAAAGAGTCAATTGTCATGTCAAGAACCATGAACCAATCATTCATTCCTTATGGAAGAGTCCTATCAGAAGTACTCTTCAAAGTAGGAATAGTGCAAAAGATCTGCAGAGTTCGATGTGGTCCAGATACTGCTCTGGATAGGAAGTTTTGTGAAACCTTCGACAATAGTTGGTTCTCATAAAATTAGAAGATTACATATCACAATTAGGCTAAGTTATTAGTGTGTAATGGTTCACTTGCTCATATTGTGTAATTGCTAATTAAGTTAATGAAGTATGTGTAACTTTTAATTCTTTATGTCTATGTATGTGCACTTATTAGACATATGAGATAAACATTCTTGAAAAAGGGAAAAATGTGTCTCTATATTTTCACCACCAGATAGTGATACTACTCTTACGTATGCACTTATTGCGAATCTTTGACTCCTGTCAAGAATAAATTAGAGAAGTCTATGCGTGATCTCTTGGTCTTCCCAAGAATAATTAACTGTTAGACTCAGTGTTAGTGTTAATCCCTTAACCTAGTCATATCTAGCTTAAAATGCCTAAGAAATGACGAATCTAACGATTGGAGTCACAAGCATTTATTTGACTCTTTCTATTCGTTGCCTATTTAAGGCACCTTGTTCACTCCTCTATCCATTATTCAAAATCATCTCAGTTAGTGTCTCCCTTTAGTATTCCCTCTAGAATGTCCACCTCTCATGCAAAACCTACTAAGAGTGAAATCTCTGAGTTAAGAATCCTAAATGAATTCTCTGTGAACCCCAGTTCTCTCAAAGAACTTGGCTTTACAAGAACTTCGTCCGAACTAAGGTGTCAAAAATGGGAAGGTTATCTTGAGATGCTTCCAGGTCTCATTTACACAGATCTTGTTAAAGAATTATGGGTAAATGCTGATGTGTTTTCTAACGTGTATAACCAGCACATCATTCAGTCATCTGTCTCTAGAATTCCAGTGGTAATTAAACCCTCGATCATTGCGCAAGCAATCAAGTGCGATGAAAACAGTGACACCATTGAAGACTACAAGGAAAGGAAAATATTCAATGATCTCATCTACAAAATTCATTGTGGAAATGGTCCCTCCAACTGTGTCTCCACGCTTATCCCATCTGCAAAAATCTGGCACAAGATCATGGAAACTAACTTAAGACCTAGAGAATCAGGAACAAGAGTGCTGTCTCACTCAGACCGACTATTTATTTTCCTTTTGGTCTACAGAAGAAAAATAAACCTTCCTCAAACCATGTTCAATCACTTACAGGAACAAATCCTTTTGTCTAGAAACAAGTCCTCCTTTAGCATCCCATATGGAAGGGTCATATCTCGTGTCCTTGAGATTCAAGATGTAATCTCCAGATTAGGACACATTGGAGCAACTGAAGAATGTTCACCCATGAGTCATGCTGAATTCTCTGGAATTCACTGAAGAATAATAGGATAGGGTTATAATCATTTTACTCTATTTTTTGTTACCTTGTTTCTTGCATTATGTATTTTCCTCTTGATAATGAATGAAAAATCTTTTGAATTAGGATTAAGATTATCCGATATTTTGCAACTATTTTTGAGGATTGGGGTTAATACCTCCATCTAATTGTCCATCCCGTATCTGATCTCTACAATGATTTATCATTTTGACCTAAATATGCGCAATGCTTATATGATAACATCTCTTGGGTCTATTAATATTCACTATCATATTGATCTACATATGCTTAAATGCTCTATAACTTTTTGATGATGTCAAAAAGGGGTAAAATATTACATGATTTTGATTGATGAATATGAATGTTTGAAAGAGAGAAAATTTTAAAACAGAAAGAATGCAAACTCAAACACATAATCAATCATATAAAATGCGTTACTACTAACGTTTGTTATTTGATGTTATCCGAGGAAATCTAAACAACTTCACTAGGCATTCTAAGATAGGTCAAGAAAGAAGAACTCTGTTAGTCATATGATAGAAGTTGTACACTTGGTAAACATGTGTTCAGAATCAGGTCTACCCAGTACTATTCAGAAGTTGAGAACTGTCTGAAAGTCAAAGTTTATCTTGATCTCTGTCTCACTTGGTTCAGAAGCTGTAAGCTGTCTGAGAGTATGAGACTCAGAATGCAAGAATCAAAAGGAGAACACTCTGAAAGTAGTCAAGACAAAGTATACATCTCAAGATGCTTATTCAGAAGAATTGTGCAAATCAGAAGTTAAGAACTATCTGAAGATCCGGATTAAAGATCCAAGAAGAAGTAGTTCTGATGTCTACCAGGAACCAATTAAGAAGAAATGATTTGGTATCAGACTAAGTCAACAAATAGTAATCAGACTCAATATACACAAAGATTGGTATCAGACTCAGACTGTAGTAATATCAATCAGAGCTAAGCTGTATAATGCTTTCAATACCTTCACTGGTATCAATCTCAGCACTCTAAGGAAATACCCTTCAAGTGGTATAAGAAGAATACATTCACTTGGTATCAGACTCAACTCTGGTATAAGACTCAGCACATCACGTGCTATCAGACTAAAATCAAATCATGTGTACCAGATTCAGAATCAAGTGTTGATTGATCACAAAAATTTAAACTTCAGTTGGTATCTGATCAAAAATCAAGCTTTGATGAACCACTGAGTTATGACAGTAACAAGGTTCTGAAAACGAAGACCTGTGTTCAAAAGTCAAACTCTGAAAAGTCATGATCTTTATTGGTGATTAAAATTTAATATTCCTGAACTACGTACTGAAGATCCCAATATCTGACTTATGGAAATTAGAGGGAGACTACCCAGAAGATTCAAATGATAAATCCTATAATCTTCACAAAGTCTGAAACTCAGGGGGAGTTTCTTGAAAAACAGTGTCTATATCTAATGAATAGCGAGGCTATGTTATCAGATAATAACTGATCTGTTTGTGATTAAATGAACCTACTGAAAAGTAGAAATGCTTCAGAAGACTCTGAAGATTACAAGCTCTGATACGACCACAAAGGAACTGAGTTCTGAAGATCTGAAGATGGAAGTTCTGATGAACTAGTCCAGATGCTGAAGACTCTTTGTTTTCTTAAAGACGAGATAGAGAAGTAACCCTTTTCTATTCTTCGTTCTGGCAACTCAAGTTGTTATTCTATATGTCTTTGGATCATATAAGATTCTAGATGATCACAGATAAAACTTTGAGGAAAACACATTCAGGGGGAGCAGTTGTTCCAGACTCTGAATATGTTTGTTTTGGTGATTACCTTGTATAAAATGTTCAATCAAAATACTTGGTTTTGTTATCATCAAAAAGGGGGAGATTGTGAGAGCAAGAGTTGGCTCTACAAGTCAATCTATGTTTTGGTGATAACAATACGTATTTGTGAAAGAACAATTTTATGTTCTAACGTGTGTTGTGTGCAGATCATATTCATAGAAGTTATCAGATCCAACAAGCACCAGCCAGATGAGCGTAATTGATAATATGTGAAGTTACAATGTGTGACACAAGTCGCAAGAAGCAAGAATGCTTCTGTATCTGATCGTGATCAGTCAGATCCAAGGATGCCGATATTGTTGTTGCAATGCGCTTGTGGATGCTCTCCGAAAGTGGTCGAGATTCTTAAGATTGCGAAGCTTATGAGGAAGAGAACCGAAGTGCTGAAGACTCTCATGACTTGAAGTTCTGAAGGCGGAAGGCTCTGAAGACCAAGTGCAGAAAGACTCTGAAGACTTATGTGTTCTGAAGATTAAGGTTCTGAAGATCAAGTGCTGAAGACTCTGAAGATGGATTCCTAATGGACAAGTTCTGAAGATTCGGAAGACTTGAAGAAGTAAAGGATAATGCTCTTAAAGACGAGGGCTGAAGTTCTGAAGATTGATTCCTAATGGACTTTTTCAAATGACTGAAGACTTGACGTATCAGATATGCTGTTAACAAGACTCTACTCATGCTTCAGTAATTTACCATCAGAAGCCTCTAAAGTTTGGAAGTCACATGTTACCGTTGTGAATAACTGTACACGGCGCCCAAGAAAGATATATCCCGTCACTTCTCCCACATTAAAAAGGAGATGTGTGAGTACAACTAGTTATTACGCAACGTCTCTTTTCCAACAGCCAACAATATTTCAAACGGCTATATTTCTACTGGGCTATTTAAAGGAAAGAGTATTCGCTTCTAAAAGACGACAAAGTCCACGAATTGATTCACTCCCACAAAAGATGAATTGATCAAGTCATTGTGTGAAGATAGCAACAACGATGAGTTCTCGTTGTAACACTTAGAATATCCAAAGCTATCACCATTTACACATGGCCATTGTTGTTGAAGCTCAAAGATAATCATTCAACACAACAACAATGAATTGGTATAGAAGATGTTGATGAAGAAGACAACATTGCAAATCAGTCAAGTCATCAACCACCTTCTCGTCAGCACTACATTGAAGATCTGAAGCAAGGAGCTGTTGCTCAAAGCTTGCTCACCCATGAAGACAAAGAAGAAGAAGATCTACAAGATGTCAACAACTGTCAAATGTTTATACATCTGTGTAGTTCCTTAGGATAGGCAAGGAGTTGTTGTTCGAATCTTGCTTGAACACTTGTGTGTTCTTTGTACTTAAACTTAGGAGTAATCTGCTTGTTAAGAAGCATCCATATAACCTCCTGTAAAACTAATTCTTTGTGAATTAGGATTCCTTGAGTGGTCATTGTGACTGGAGACTCGAGAAGACAATGGCGAGATGTCATTGTGGGAAAAGCCTGAAATAGGGTCAGTAGCGTTATATTCATTGTGAGGAATCCCTAAACATCTAGATGTGAAAGCCTAGTAGTAGATCTTGCGAGATTGGAACCTGCAGGTCAATGTTCGTTATATTCATTAAGTTGAATCCCTGAACGGTTCATTGCATGTTAGTCATAGTGCGGCTGTGCAAGTGGTTAGTCACCGGCTGTTGCCCGTGCATTTGTAATCGAGATTGATTATAGTGAATTAAGACCTTGTGTTCATGGCGAAATCACCTGAGGAGGGTGGACTGGATTAGCCTTTGTGGTGAACCAGGATATATCGTGTGTCCTTTACTCTTATGCTTAATGTTCTTATTTATGTTTCTATACTGAGTATCAGAACCTTACATAAGCAAGTCAGAACCTTGCAACTCTGATAAGCTTCCGCTCTACAAGATCTGAAAAATTCACATAGTGTTCAGACGCTTAAGAGGTTCTCACATTTCAAGCATTGACAAATCTGAATATAACTTTGCAAGTCAGAGTCTCTCATCGAACTCTGATGATATCTCGGCGTCTTAACGACAAGAAGCAAAATGTTGTCAAAAGAGTAAATACACAATTCAAACCCCCCTTTCTTGTGTCTTTCTCACACCTTCAAGATATTCTTTGATAATATCAAAAGCCTTCCAACAATCTTCTGTCCATACACAACCTTGATCTTTGCGAAGAAGCTTGAAGATCGGCCCACAAGTGGCGGTCATGTTAAATATAAATCTGTAGATGTAATTCAAACGTCCAAGGAATCCTCTGACTTGTTTTTCTATTTTGGGAACATGCTTTTCTTGAATAGTTCTGACTTTAGCAGGGTCTACCTCAATACCTTTTTGGCTGACAATGAAGCCCAACAACTTTCCTGAACGGACACCAAAAGTGCATTTATTAGGATTCAAACGGAGTTTAAACTTCCTCAAACTCTGAAACATTTTCAAGAAATATTCAATATGATCTTCTTTAGTCTTTGACTTACAAATCATATCATCCACATAGACCTCTATTTCTTTATGCATCATATCATGGAACAGAGTGGTCATGGCTATCTGGTACGTTGCACCAGCATTTTTCAAACCGAAGGGCATCACTCTGTAACAGAATGTCCCCCAGGGTGTAATGAATATTGCTTTTTTACATATCCTTAGCTGCCATTTTAATTTGATTATAGCCGGAAAATCCATCCATAAAGGAGGAGATATTGAATTTAGCAGTATTATCTACCAACATATCAATGCGTGGCTGTGGAAAATCATCTTTTGGACTAGCTTTATTCAAATCTATATAGTCAACGCACATTTAGACTTTACCGTCTTTCTTTGGAACTGGCACAATATTGGCCACCCATTGAGGATACTCAGCAGTAACAAGAAAACCAACGTTAATCAGCTTCCGAACCTCCTCTTTGATCTTAACAACCATATCGGGGTGAGTTCTTCTCAATTTCTATTTAACTGGCGGACATTCTGTCTTCAATGGAAATCTATGCTCCACAATATCAGTATCAAGACCTGTCATATCCTGATAAGACTAAGAAAATACATCCACATACTCTTTAAGAAGCTCTACCATCCTCTTCTTAACATCTGACTAAAGCAGTGCCCCAATCTTGACTTCTTTTCTATCTTCTTCGGAACCCAAGTTAATTACTTCCACTGGCTCTTCGTGAGGCTGGATGGTCTTCTCCTCGTGCTCAAGCAACCGATAAATCTCTTCAGGAATTTCCTCAACATCCTATTCTTCAGCTTCAAACACAGGGAATTCAAAGTTGGGAGAGAGCATATGGCCATTGTTTTCAATGGGTTTATCGATCAATCTGCACAATGATATATGCCTGAATTTAGGAAACAAATAAATGCGCAAGTATTATGCAGATATTGAATTTTTTTGTTTTGGTTTTTTAGGTTACCATTTTCTAGAAAAAGAAAAAAGATAAAAACACACATGGATAAGCAAAATAACATTTTATTCATGATATTAAAGTTTGAAACAAAGCCCTAAAAAATTCACCTTCACCTTGGGCAGAGTGAAAAGATATTTGAAAAACACAAAAACAAATTACTTTGAAAAGTGAACAATAGAAGGAATGTCAATAGCTTTCCAATTCTGGAAGATCAGTCAGCGAGTCACGAAGTTCAACATGTCTTCCTGTGAACCTTCTTCAATAATTGTAGCAGCATTTTGATCTCTAGAGTGGATAAACCCAACATTGTGAAATATATCTTGATAGCTCTTTAATTCTCTTCTACTCGTACCAAGAGAAAATCCAAAACCAACTCTACTCTTATTTTCAGCAAGCTCAACAACTCTGCCCCAGCCCCTAGACTGACCATTTTCAACGACTTATTGCACATCTTTCAGAGAAGAAATGGATGCCTACCTCTTCTTACCAGCATTGTCAACAATGGATAGGGCTTGGAACGGGGTTCCCATAGCCTCGTCATCATCAATATAGGAAAAAGATGACAAATGGCTTACTATCATAGCTTGTTCACCTCCTACCATAACAAGCTTCCCATTCATCACAAATTTTAGCTTTTGGTGGAGAGTTGAAGTGACAGCTCCAGCCTCGTGAATCCATGGCCTTCCTAGCAAACAACTGTATGTGGGATAAATGTCCATAACTTGAAATGTAATCATGAAAGGTTGTGGGCCTATTTTCACAGGGAGATCAACTTCCCCTATCACCGTTTTGTTGGAACCATCGAAAGCTTTAATGAAAACACCACTGAATCTCATTGGAGTGCCCTAATATGACAGCCTTGACAAGGTAGATTTGGGCATTACATTAAGAGATGAACTAGTATCAATGAACACATTAGACAATGTTTCGTCTTGACAATTCCTATAAATGTGTAAAGCCATATTATGATTCCTTCCTTCTTCCGGCAGCTCTTCATCACTAAAGCTCATGTTATTACAAGCAGTTGTGTTGCCAATAATACCATCGAATTTATCAACAGTCACATCATGGTCTACATATGCTTGTTCTAACATTTTCCTCAAGGCTTATCTATGAACCTCATAGTTTATCAACAGAGATAATACAAAAATCTTGGATGGAGTTTGCAACAACTGATCCACGATCTTGTACTCACACTTCTTAATCAATTTTAACACTTTATCATCAGCATTATGGCTTGTATCACTAGATTGCCCAGTTACTAATCCAGATTCAGATTGTACAACATATGTCTCAAACAAAATTGGCTTGTTAACAGGGATATTATCATCCTTCTTAGGAGGTGAAGCAGCAAATACACGACCACTCCGGGTCACCCTGCTAACGTTAACAATATTGACAATAGAAGAAAGAGATGGAATAGGCACCTCTTTACCATCTTCAATCATTGTGGCATTATATCGGTACGACACAACTTTTTTCAGATACATAAGAAGTAGGACCAAGTAGAAAAATAACCAACGGAGTAATAGACGATTTCTGGCTATTGTAGGAAATCTCAACTGGCTCAGGTATATTGAAGTGTGGAACTATGACATTCACTCCATGATCAACATCATACCTTGAACGGGTAATCTGAATAAGCCTTTGATCTAGCATTTTATGAATGTCTCTTTTTACCACAAAGCATCCTCTAGGGTTTCTTGGACAAATATGACAAGCATCATGATTATGTTCGTAATAGCTCAGCCTACATAAACTCATGTGCATATCAACTAAGGAACCTCTGATCAAATTCACATCAAAGATATAATAGGGACTAGGGCAACCTTCTACCATATTCACACTGGCATTCCCATGTTTAGGTAGAGGATTGGTTTGAACATTGAGTCCAAGATCCTTAAATGACAGTATTCCACTTCGGATTAGTCTCTGAACCTCATCTTTCAAAGGAAAACAGTTCTCGATATCATGGTCGGGTGCCCCTTGATGATAAGCATAGAAATGATCGGATTTGTACCACCATGGGAGCTCTTTCAGAACAGCCGGTGGGTCTCTAGTCTATACAAGGTTCTTTTGTACCAAGGCAGGGTAGAGTTCAGCATAAGGCATCGGAATACGATCGAACTGAGCTTTCTTTTAAGGATGATTCTATTGATTATTTTGATGTGTTCTTTGTTGAAATTGTGGTTGATAATTTGAAGTAGCTTGAGCGGCTGGAGCAGCATTGATGACAGGTGTGACTGAAGCTACCTGTGGCTGATGATAAAGATTGTTTTTACCTCAGTTTCTTCTAGACCTCTCTTGGGAAATGGCATTGGCTTCCCCATCCTTCTTCTTAAAAAACCCACCACCATACTTCTTAGCACTTCCAGTAGAGTTACTTTCCTTTGTCAATCATGCTTCACGGACCCCCTCTTCCAAGCGCATACCCATGTTTACCATTTCTGTAAGGTCACTGGGCGCACTGACCACCATTCTTTCATAGTAAAATGAACTCAAAGTCTTCAGAAAAATCTTGGTCATCTCCTTTTCTTCCAGCGGAGGACTAATCTGCACAGCAATTTCACGCCACCTTTAGGCGTATTCCTTAAAAGTTTCCTTCTCTTTCTATGACATAGCGCGGAGTTGATCACGGTCTGACACAATATCCAAGTTGTACTTATATTGATGGATAAAAGCTTCTCCCAAATCATCGAAAGTTTAGATTTGAGTACTGTCTAACCCCATATACCATTTCAGAGCAGCGCCAGTGAGACTGTCTTGAAAGTAATGAATTAACAGCTGATGGTTGTTAGTATGAGTGGACATTCTTCTCGCATACATGACAATGTGACTTTGTGGACAGGTGTTTCCCTTATACTTCTCAAAATCTGGACCTTTGAATTTAGCAGGAATCTTCACGTTCGGAACAAGACATAACTCATTCACATTCTTTCCAAACAACTCCTTCCCACTTAGAGCTTTGATTTCCTTATGCATCTATTGAAAATGATCTTGAAATTCTTCCATTCGTTCATAAACACCCAAACTTTCACTTGGCTCAGCATGGAAAATGGGTTCATCAGTCTGTGGAACAGCATGCACCACGGGTGGAGGAACTGTTATTACAGGTTGAACAGTGGAAACTTCAACAACAGGTTTGTATCCTTCAGGAAAAAAGTTCAAAGGCATGCCCCAGGGAAAACTAGGAGGCATTTGGTGTGACGGAGCACTAATCGGAGCCACATAAATGGGCACAGGCACAACTTCAGAAATCATGGTAGTCTGAGGCTGAGTTGCTAGATGAGTAGGAGGAGGATGAGGAGAC
This sequence comes from Lathyrus tuberosus, assembly GCA_022829125.1. Taxonomy (NCBI): domain Eukaryota; kingdom Viridiplantae; phylum Streptophyta; class Magnoliopsida; order Fabales; family Fabaceae; genus Lathyrus; species Lathyrus tuberosus. The sequence continues at coordinate 17,561,592 of JALAZF010000005.1, read as the reverse complement.
TGATTCTATAGAGCAACCAAAGACTCTACCAAATCATTGAGCTTCTCCATACTAGCTCTGAGGGTTGTAACCTCTTCACGGAGTTCATAATTCTCTTTCTCTAAGTGATCCATCTTATTTTGAGAGTTATCTCGAGTGTTGTATGAGTGAGACAGCTTGACTTCTGAGAATACCAAGAGAAAAGCAATAAGACACTTGTAAAACTCTCAAAAGCAAGACCAAATGCAGAATGATGCATGATATGCAATGCAAATGTTTTCATTCAGTTTTCAAGGAACTTTAAGATATTAAGCAATTACAAACATCGTAAAGAAATAACACTTGAAATACTAAAAATCTCATTTTATTGATAATTGGAAAGAGTTACACTTGGTAGTACAAGTTACAAAGGATCAAAATACAATAAGAAAAAACTAGATCCTAAAGCTCCTAAGGAATCACATCTGAGGATGCTCCAACTCCAAGCTGATAACTCCTTCTGAGTCTCTTGATTTCCCTCTCATAACCATTCTTCATGGTGGCTTTCTCCAACACAAGCTGGTCCACAATACCCTTCCAAGCACCTGAGGTAGGAGGATGAGATGCTGAAGTACTAGAGGAAAATAAACCCTCTCTCTGTCTCTTCACAGCAGTTGCTCAAGCAACTTTATCAAGTCATCTTTCTCCTTCATCTGCTTCTGCAACTCTATCTTCTCAAGGCTTGAAGCATGAAATTTGGCTTCCCACATATCCTTCTCTTGCTTTATCTTGGCTAAAGCATCTTGAAGTTCTCTCAAATCTTTAGTAGGAATTGTGAGTGGTGTGGCAACCACTTAGGCACGGGTTTCTCAAAAGCATAAGGCATTTTAAGTTCCCTTGCTCTCTCCTTCACCCAAAGAGTATAAGGTTCCAAAGCTATGCAATTATGTTTTCCAAGCTCTCCTTTTCCTTTCCTATGAATGTTGTGCCAATCATGAGCCATTCTCTCTTTCAAACCTTGAGTTTCTTTTCCTTCTTGGAAAAACAAACCCTCCAACAGAATGTTATTAGGCTTATCCTTCAAAGTATATCCAAGCTGATGCCTTGCTAAACTAGGATTGTAAAGGAAAAATGGCATTGCTCTACACTGAGTTAAAGTTTTCTCCTTTAGGACAAATCCCTTATAAAGGAAATTATGGCATTGCTGGATTCCATATATTCCAGTTAAAGTAATTTTCCTTTATAATCAGTTACCCAACAACTGTGATAAACAGATGAGATATCTCTCTTTAGAGATGAAAAATTCTCTCTCAGTCAAAACCTTTAGCTTCAATCTTGGGCTTTGAACAAGACACAAATAACCTTTAGCTTCAATCTTGGGCTTTGAACAAGACACCAAAACATCTTTTTCCTCCCATAGAATAGGAGGAACTATGATTGCTCCGATTTCCCTGTTTTCTTTAACGGGAATACGTAGGCATAAGATTGCGAAATCTTAGCGAGCACACTAATAAAAAACCTTAGGTCCAGTACCTTACCAAAAACATTGGAAAAACCCGAATTCAACAAAAATACTCTCTCTCAAACATTCCCAAAGCAGAAACTTTCTCAATTCACGACAGATAAACACTAGTAAGTAGATAACAGAAGAAAATGCCAAACAATCTATGGATAACCATATATAGGATGGGTAATTGACAACTCCCCACCCCGGACCCCCCAATCTCTTAGCATTTGTTAAAGAAAACATCTGCATGCAAGGTTAGTTTTAGATAGCTTCCCTTTCCTTTCCAGCTTCATAGGATAAATAAGAAATCAGAAAGTAGCACCCAATTCCAACCAATGCGGTAAGGTTGTCGTGTCACCAACAAAAATCGCACGCTACAGAAAAATGGCGACTCTGCTGGGTAGTCTTTAGGATTATAGTTCCTAAGAGGTCTCGGTTGTTAGCATTTTTTTCTACATACTATATATATATATATATTTACTGTTATTCCTAATTGATATCCGTGTTTATTTTTCTGTCAAATGGGAATGCGATTGATACGCATGTGGAAAGTTTGAGAGAACATTAAGCTAAGGGTGGCATAGACAGGAGACACTTATAGGGAGTGAATCCCGAACAAGCTATCCTGGTATCCCACCGAATCAGTCGAGGTACCCGTGTGGAAATATTGATGTTAAACGACCGATTGTCATGAAAGCATCGTTTATCCCAATGCGGTACCCATGACCCTGAGGATTTTGTAGACATTAACCATATGACCATTTGGTAGTGCGGTGACTATCGGGAATAGTTGATACGCGATACTACACTCAAATGAGATTCATCCTAGGATATTACAGCTTGCTCGAGTGAATCAGCTTGCTGTCGATATCCCTAGGGGGGGTCAATGATTTTGGGAACCTTAGAACCAGTTCTACAGGTACAAAAATTGACCAAAATAGTACAACCTTTGGGGATGGGTAGAGCCATGACTTCATGCTCGTGACGTTGAACCCTTGAACCCATGTTTTTTCAATGTTTTTGTGTGCTGCATTCATGCATTCATCTAAAAAACTCTTAACAAAAAAAAATCTTTTTTCAAAATAAACTAAACAATAATTGAAAATATCAGGGATTGCGTTATGGATTTCGGTAGAAGAAAGGCACACAAATACACCTTCAAGGCTCCAAAACTAGAGGATTTAAGGAGGTTGGCAAAGATGATTATCAACCCTGAGGCTTTCAGAGCTAAGCACGGAGGACTGTTGTCTCTATTAAGGGTCCACTGCTTCACATTTCCGGATTACCAACTGGAACCAATGCTAGAAGAGTACTCCCACCAGATTGATTTACCTATCACTGATCAAGCTCCATTTTCTGGACTGGAAGAAATTCCAAAGGAACAAACCATTGCAAGAGCAATCTCTTTGGACGAGTCAGAAGTTAGGACTCACATAACCACTAAAGGAGGAATCCAGGGTTTACCAGCTAAATTCCTAATGGAGAAAGCTCTATACTTTGCCAATATAGGAAACGTAACTACTTTCGAAAACGTCTTTGTTCTACTCATATATTGGTTATTCTTTTTTCCCAACATTGACAACTTCGTCAATTAGGAACCCCGTACCAACCTTGCTCGCAGATGCTTATCATTCCATACAATTAAGTAATTTATACAGCGGAGGAATGATCACATGTTGTGTACCCTTACTCTACAAATGGTTCATTTCCCATTTACCTAAGTCTGCTGCTTTTTGGGATCACAAGAGTACTTTACATTGGTCATAGAGAATCATGTCTCTCACCAATTATGACATAGATTGGTACAATAGGATTTATGAGGGGATAGAGATCATAGACAAATGTGGAAATTTCCCTAACGTACCCCTCATTGGAACTAAAGGAGGAATCAACTATCATCCAATTTTAGCTCACCGTCAACTCGGATACCCGATGAAGAATATCCCACATAATGTTTATTTGGAAGGTCTTTTCTTCAAGGAAGGGGAAAATGACAGGGCACTAAAGAAAGAGATAGTGCATGCCTGGAAACATATTCACATGAAAGGAAGAGAGTCTCTAGGAAGACCAAACTGTATCTCCATGGCACCTTATCTCCACTGGGTGCAAACTAGGGCCCTCAAGCTGACGATGCCTTACCCTCGCCAAGAAGTTTTTCCATTAAAGGAATCTATCCTTTATTTCATGTCTGATGCGGAAAAACTCCAGGTCGCTCTCAACAAAGTTCAACATGAGAAGAGCTCTTGGAAGAACAAGTACCGAATCCTCAATATAGAGTGTACCAAGATTCAAGAACTGTTAAAGGAAAAGGATGCTCTGATTGAGATATTAGAACAGCATGCTGTAGAAAGTCTAGAAGACCAAAGAAATTTGCTCGCTCCTTTCACTTGGCAAAGGACTGGCAACCCGATAACGGCTAAAGAGCCCCGGTCAAAGAAAAGGAAACTGGAAGCACTTGTTGTTTGAATAAATTTTGCTAAAACATTCTGATGATAAACTTGAAGAATATGCAGAAGAAAAAGATGTCGAAGGGAATTTCTCGACATCCTAACTGACTTGGTAAATTAGCAGGTTTTAATCTGTTGCAAGATTTAAGGAGCGGATCAAGGAAACATTGGATCAAAGATAGAAAGCCCAAACAAAAGACTATATAAGGAAACTTAGACCTAGGGTTAACATATTGTACTGTACTTTTGTATCGCTTGTAACTTTGTAACCTAGTTCTCTTGTGTTGAATAAGGGTTTAGGGTTTGAGTTTCGTTGGCTCTCTTAGGAGTTGTAAGTCTCCACTCTGTAATATGGGATGCAGAGTGGAATGCATAGGTACAGGACACAACCAGAATCCTGTAGGTAATGGTTGTTGTATTGTTCTTGGACGAAGCTTTGAAGCAAGTCTAAGATAACTTGGAGGTCAAGAAGCTGCGACTGGATTTGTATTGGCAGAAGACAGAGATATCACAGGTTGTGATTAGGATGTGAGTGGGGTATCTCATATCAGGGTTCTAAACATTTAAGTTTAACCCTGGTAAAGATGTTCATTGGGTAGATGTTAGGATAAAGTTATAAACGAGGAAGTTTAGCTTTGTAACAGTTCTACTGATAGTGAAGTCTTCATCCTGGATTGGTACCCCCCAGATGTAGGTGAGTTTCACCGAACTGGGTTAACACATACTGTCTTATTTAACATTCTGCAATTTACAGTTTTGTTGACATGTTGGATCAGATGTCGTGACATCTGTGAGTGGGCAGTTCTGATATTCAATGTATCAGTCTGCTGTTGCGCCTTTGAGTTTAAATGATTATGTAGCACAATGTCTTGACATGTGTTAGGACATCTGCTATCTGCATAGGCCAGAATTTCAATTGGTATCAGAGCCTGGTTTCCTGTCTGGTTCTTGATGAGATCTTTGGGAGATACTTTCTGGCGTTTAAACAAGGAGGAGTTTTGAAGATCAGATCAATCAACTCAGACATACCCAAGGGTATTAATGGATGAGATGGATGTTCTGGATCGAAGGGAGCAACCCAGAGGTTGTTCATGCTGCTGAGGAGGTTCTACAACAACTACAAGAGAAGTGGCTAGTTCTCTTGTTGGTGTGTCTTTTGAGATGTTGTGACATCTTATTAGGGCAAGCAAGATCTGTTCCTTGGTGGTTCCACTGCATGTGTTTCTGATGGAAGAGCTCTAGAATTATGGGATTCTGGAGTTGTTACTGAAGACTGTTGGTGGAAGGTCTTAATCGTCGGCCTCTATATCTGAAGATATCTGTATTCTTTTATTCCAAAGTCGGGAGCGATGGAGTGAAAGGAGTTGTGGTTAGATATCTGGTATGGTGACTTGGTACCTGGAAGCTTGGTTTCTTGGTGCAGTTGAAGTCAGTTGAAGAGGAGAGGAGTTGAGTTTAAGTTTATTAGATTCTTGCTCTAGGAGTTTGATAAATTATTGGTCGGCTAGGTAGTCAAAGATACTTGAGAATTCTCTCAAGTCCACTCATAAAGGCATCTATGTCGTGTATCTGGAGTCTTCTAGTTACTCTTCTGACTAGAAGGTGTTTCTTTGAAACACAATCTGAAGAAAGTGGAGGTGATTTATTTTCACCATCCAAAAACAACAAGGAATGATTCATCTCTCTTGACCCTAAGAGTGGATCCAATCTGATTGAAGAATCGTTGAGGTAAATAAGATTTGTTCAGAGAAAGTCTTAGTTACTTGAGTCAAGGGTGGCATCCTTGGTATCTCAACATTGTCCTTTGAAGAAGATACTTGCAAAAAGATTGAATACTTTATAAGTGTTCATGACATGATCTGGTGGAGCTCAGCTACAACAGTGAAGAAGGGTTATTGGACAAGGATTTAAGATCAATTGCTATTTGTGGAGTACACAAGTATTTAATTGATTATCCTTGAAAGTCAAGATTGCTGATGTTCAACAAGATGTTGGAACATCTCATCATCAAAGTTTGTACAGAATCATGGGAGGGGTACTGCATACGCTTTAGCATCTGTTTAGTCTTAGGTGGTGACCTAAGAAGTGGCTTCAGTCGGGTGTGACAGAAGCATGTGTTCTCTGGAGAGTTTCCTGGCAAGAAACTAGTCTGGACTTTGATGCTGTTGAAGATGAAGATGAAGACATCATAATCTTTATGGTTACATCTTGGATTGGTTTATTTCTGATCTAGGTGCTTTGGAGCATGGATCTTGCTCTGTTTGTGAAGGTCGAGGATAAGTGGCAGTTATCTCTGGCTTTCTACTGACGACTCTACTGAGGAAAGTGGCATTCTTTGGTTTGGCTATGGGGTAGTCTTGGACAACTTATTTTCTGAAGATTCAGATGTGGCAGGTTTGAAGTCTTTGTAGTTTCAAAGCAGGATGGAGGTTGTCTACTCAAACTTGGTTGCTGAATCAAGTCTATGAGAGCATGGAACTCTTGTTCTGCGAAGGGAAGAGGTTCTTCTAAGTGGCAGAAGGAGGAGCTGACTTCAACAGTTGGATGTCATATCAGAATTTTCTGACATCTAGCTTAACATCAGAGGTATCAGTTGGTGATGTGGCACATCAGCTTAAGATAAGGCGATCTACAGGAGAATGGAAGTTATGGATGCTTCAAAAATATCTATCTCATGCAGTTTGCGGGAGCTGTGGATGGGAAGATGTTACATGACTAAGAGGCTTGGTGGATCCAAGATGTCTTGCTATTGGGCAAGTAGTTCATGTGACTTGAAGGTCTGATTTCATTAGTGGATCAGTGTATCTTGTGGGAGTTCTGAAGATGAGTGAGGTCAATCAAAAGGTGGCATTTGGTTGGTTTCATAATGTACATTCAAGCAGGATGCTTGAAACTAAATGCTCTTGTGCAGAAGAGTAGTTAGTTGAAATTGTAAGGAGGTTCCGATTCTCTGGGAGCTTGTGGCAAAAGTTCTGGGTTGAGGATGGAAGCATACCTTTGGTGGATGAGAGTTTATTTCTCTCTGGGTTTTCGAAGTTTTCTTTGTTCAAGCTGGTGGCGCAGTGTAGTGTGAAGATCTTCAGTGTGGATTACTATGCTGATATTAAGTCCAGTGGTGGAGCATATCAAGGACCATGGTGTGTGGTGTCTGTGATGTGTGAAAGGTGTCATAACTGATGTTAGAACATCTTTGGGTTAGTTATCCTTGGTGAAGGATTTCAAGTTCTGTGATGAATTGGTTACTTGCATCGTGTCTAAGAAGTATCTACATTGTCATACGGGAGAATGATGGAGTAGAAGAACTGTCTTGGAGGTCTGATGTAAGGTTTTGGAAGACTGGAGTGGATCATGGATTGATTGCATGAAGGTCTGGTTTCTGATGCGTTCAGAAGAGGATATTCACCAAAAATCAGAAGTATTCCAAGTTATCATACAGGAGAATGATAAGGAATGACTATCTTGGATTGTGGGGTGTCTATCTCTATTGCTGGCTGGGTAAGGTCAGTGGAAAATCTTGCGAAGGGGATGTTGCCCTGGCTGCAAGTTATGCTAGTAGTGGATCAGTTTAGCAGCTGTGAAGTTCTGGAGCATGCATACAATAGCTGACATCGTTATAACAAACTAAGGGGCCCTGTGCATCTCTTTGAGGAATGTGAGCATTCTGATTCAATTGGTTTGTGCCTCAACCAGCTGGAGGTCTATACATGAGAATTCAAGAGGAGTTTGTGTGGTGTGTAGATGGTTGCAGGATGGGGGGGGGGGACAATGGGACTTTGATCTCAAGCCAAGAGTTTATTATGGTTGGTATACATTTCCTCACGGGTAGCATGATGGTGATCATGTGTGAGTGATTATTGTTTCTTGTCAGAGGGAGCAATAAGAGAGTTGGTGATTGTGTTTAGCTGGTAAGTTGAACTGAGGGTGCGCTCTTGAAGACATGAAGATGTGTCTTATGTTTTCCTTTCATAGCTTGGGTGTTCTGTGGAGGAGCACTAGTTACCTTAGATAGGAGGAGATGCCCCTTGATCTAAGATGAATTACTGCGAGGATGCAGTGGATGGTCCAGTTTGCATTTGTGCGTCAAGCAAGCTAAGATGTCATGGAGGATGTCTTGACATTGTTGTATTGTTGCAAGTTGGGGGTGACTTGGCAGTGCATGTAAAATGGTTCTTATTGGATGCTTAAGAATCATTGATTGACTCTTGGAAAATTTATTTTTCTCTGCAGACTGGGATCATAATTATGTGAAGAAATCTCTGTGGTGTCAAATCAGAAGAAGAATCTGGGGAGAATGGACAATGTCTGTCATGATGTCAGGACATTGTTATACAACATGTGTGCATGTAATAGGTTCTTTGGTCGGCGTTCTTAAAAGAAGAAACAGTCAAAGCAGTCTTGGTCAGTGCGGTACTGATGGAGTTATTGCCTTCGATTAATAATCCTTTGAATTGACTAGCATTATTTTCTGTGGATCGTTACTTTCTAAGAAAATGGTTCGGCTATAAATAGGATTGCTTTGATCTTCTTTAGTCTCAATACTCTCCTTAGGTTGGTGGCAGATAGGGTTCTTCAAAATCTGGGTATGTTGCGTCTGGGTTTGGGGCTGTCTTGGTCACTTTTGCCAAGTTTTGGCTAAAAAGGGGGAGAATGGTTTTCTGATGCTGTCTGGGTTTGGGTACATTCCTGCAGTTGTTTTGCAAAAATGTTGGTTAAGATGTTCTGACATCTTAAAAATCTTTATTTTCCTTGTGTCTTGTGATCTGAGTTGTGAAGCAGGTTGTGTCTTGTGACTTGAGTTACGCAATCTATGTTCTTAGTGTTACGAAGCCTACAACTGCTGTTTCTTTTTTGGAGGAGTCTTCTGGTTTCCAAGACCTCTCTTGGAAGGAGGGGGAATATGTTGAGGGGGAGACTCTCTCAGACCTTAGCTCCAATCAATTCTCAAGATAAAGGAGTCTTGATGAAGGAGCCTTGCTGTTTGCAGAATGCAGAAGAAAATGTTTGTTTTACCCAAAATTTGTCAAAAGGGGGAGATTGAAAGCACCTGTTGTTTGACTAAATTTTACTAAAACATTCTGATGATAAAGTTGAAGAATCTGCAGAAGAAAAAGATGTCGAAGGGAATGTCTCGACATCCTGACTGACTTGGTAAGTTAGCAAGTTTTAATCTGTTGCAAGAATTAAGGAGCGGATCAAGGAAACACAGGATCAAAGATAGAAAGCCCAAACAGAAGACTATATAAGGAGACTTCGACCTAGGGTTAACGTACTGTACTGTACTTTTGTATCTCTTGTAACTTTGTAACCTAGTTCTCTTGTGTTGAATAAGGGTTTAGGGTTGAGAGTCGTTGGCTCTCTTAGGAGTTGTAAGTCTCTGCTCTGTAATATGGGATGTAGAGTGGAAGGCATAGGTACAGGGACACAACCAGAAGCCTGTAGGTAATGGTTGTTGTATTGTTCTTGGATGAAGCTTTGAAGCAAGTCCAAGATAACTTGGAGGTCAAGAAACCGCGACTAGTTCTGTATTGGCAGAAGACAGAGATATTACAGGTTATGATTAGGATGTGAGTGGGGTATCTCATATCAGGGTTCTAAACATTTGAGTTTAACCTTGGTAAAGATGTTCATTGGGTAGATGTTAGGATAAAGTTGTAAACGGGGGAGTTTAGCTTTGTAACAGTTCTACAAATAGCGAAGTCTTCATCCTGGATTGGTATCCCCCAGATGTAGGTGAGTTGCACCGAACTGGGTTAACACATACTGTCTTATTTAACATTCTGCAATTTACAATTTTGTTATTGTTCTTGACTGACATGTTGGATCAGATGTCGTGACATCTGTGAGTGGGCAGTTCTGATATTCAATGTATCAGTCTGCTGTTGCGCCTCTGAGTTTAAATGATTATGTAGCACAATGTCTTGACATGTGTTAGGACATCTGGTGTCTGCATAGGCCAGAATTTCAAAATCTACCGGAACCGGCATCTGAGCTCTCTTCAGAGAGGACTCAGGATCCATGAACTTATCCATTTTCCTTAGAGCACTTTATAAAATACTGAACTTTTCCTTGTAAAATACTACAATCTTTCGAATTCAATAAAAAGGGTCTCGCCCCAATGTATGATATTTGCAATCTATTTGTTGAAGTTTATTTTTGAATAAAACAAAAACTAAAAATATATCTTTGCATATCATTCATCATTCTCACATAACGCATTTTTCTTCTCCTTGAGTCTCACGTACGTGTCACAATTCTAGAGTCAAACTGTCTCACTCATACAATACTCGGGCCAATCGACAGAAGAAAATGGACAATCTCGAGGAAGAGAAAAAAAAGCTGAGAGAAGAAATTGACGCTCTAAAGGAAAGTTTGGAAAAACTTCACAGTGACATGCAATCTCTGGCAGCAGCTCAGGAGCAGCGGCATCAAAAGGCTGTAATCTCAGAGATCACATCTATGCCCATTATGGAGACACATGAGAATCATCCTCGGTACAACATGCCTAAGGGTCGCCCCTGGGGCATGCCTCTTAACTTTGTCCCTGAAGGATACATCCCACCGGTCACTGAAGACCCAGAAGCTGCAGCAGGAACCATCGGACCTGAAGGTTACAAACTTCGAGAAAGTGAAGATACAAGGTTTATGACATCGGCTCCTGAAGGTTACAAACTTAAGGAATATGCTCAGAGATGGCATGAAATTGCCGCCCAGATCTGTCCCCCTCTTGAGGAAAAGGAGACGACAAAGATCTTCCTGAAAACCTTGAGCTCATTCTATTATGACCGAATGGTTGCAAATGCGCCCAGTGACTTCACTGAAATGGTGAACATGGGAGTACGCTTTGAAGAAGCAGCCAGAGAAGGGCAATTGAGCAAAGATGCAGAGCCATCTAGCAGTACTAAGAGACACGGTAGTGCTTTCCAAAAGAAGAAAGAACAGGAGATCGGTAATATCTTTCTTGGAAAGCAAAGGCGAAGGTATCAACCAATAGCGGCAATAACTCCTGCTATCAACCTCGTGCCGGCTCCGACTTATCAACCTTAGGTTGCTCAGAGCCAATCAAATCAACAACAATATCAGCAAAGGCCGCAACAGCCTCTTCAGCAGGCTCGTCCACAGTACAATAATAACAATCGTACTACACGACCATCAGGGTTCGACCCTATACCGATGTTGTACGCAGAACTATTTCCACTTCTACTGGCCAAGGGGCACGTCCAAACCAGGACTCCTCTTGCAGTACCAGAAAATCCACCTTTTTGGTTCAAAGCGGATCAAACTTGCCCTTACCATCAAGGAGGATCGGGGCACAACATTGAGAACTGTCTAAGCCTCAATTCTGATGTACAGAAGCTGGTCAGGAACGGGATCCTATCTTTCAAAGATACTAATCTGAATGTTCAGACGAACCCGTTGCCGCAACATGAGAAGACTGTAGTAAATTTATTAGAGGAAGAATTTAGCCGCATTTATCAAATTCACGATGTACTTGTATTAGGAACCAATCTGGTCAGGATGCATTGCAGACAGAGCGAGTACGATCATGTGCCACCTCACAATTATCACTAGTGTGATACCTGCTCAAAGAATAATCAGGGGTGTTCCGTAGTGCAATCAGCTCTACAAGAACAGATGGATCTGGGCTGGATTCAGGATCACAGGATCCGTGAAGTCAACATGGCACATACGCATCCCAACATTATTTAGAACCACAACATTCTTGTGATGAACGTCAATTTGGTGGCGATGCACTCAAGGCAAAGTTAATATCATAATCTGTCACGACACGATTACAACACTTGTTCGATCTGCTCAACAAGCAATCAGGGATGCTCTTTTGTATAAGAGGCCCTTCAACGTCAGATGGATCTCGGATGGATCCAAGACTACCGTGAAAGAAATAACCATCAAGTCAATATGGTTCAGATCTTTGACATACGCTTGATGAATACCAGTCTGGTAGAATTACATGCTAAGCAAGTCAGGCTCGGTTTTCTGGCTTCATATGATTATCAAGACTGTGAAGAATGCCTTGAAGACGACCAAGGGTGTACGCTTGTCCAAAGAACACTTCAACACTTATTGAACCACTGGTGGCTTCCCATCTACTTGGATGAATCTACACAACAGATTAGTATGACTGACGGGAATCCTGGTAGACATCAAAGTTGTGATGTCTGCTCAATGGAAATAGAACTAATAAAGATGCACTGCATATAAAGCGGGCGTGGCCGGGTGCCACCCCACAATTATGAGCACTGTAGAGTTTGCTCAGAAAACAACTTAGGATTCAGTGATGAAGAACTGCCGGAAGAAGGCAAGAATCATAATATGGCACTTAACATTACAGTCAATAGCCAAGACGATGCTTTGGCCAGCGTTCTGGTGGACACATGTTCATCTTTGAATGTTATGCCAAAATCAACTTTGGTACGACTATAGTTTCAAGTATCTCCGATGAGAAGCAGAGAAATCATCGTCAAAGCCTTTGACGGATCTAGAAAAACAGTTATCGGTGAAGTTGATCTTCCCATAACCCTCGGTTCTCACACTTTCCAAGTCACTTTCCAGGTCATGGACATCCGGGCAGCATACAACTGTTTACTAGGAAGACCTTGGATACACGAAGCTGGGGCAGTCACTTCGACACTCCACCAAAAGCTGAAGTTCGTCAAGAATGACAAGTTAGTCACAGTCTGCAGAGAGCAAGCCTTAATTGTAAGCAACTTATCATTATTTTCCTATTTAGAACCGGAGGAAGTTGTTGGAACCCAGTTCCAAGCACTCTCAGTGAGCAATGAGAATCTACCAGAAAAAGGGACATTGATTTCCTCATACAAGGATGCGCTCGAAGTAATCAAGAATAATAATGCAAAAGGATGGGGACAGATTATAATTCCTCCAGATAACAAGACAAGGAAAGGTCTTGGTTTCTCTTTAACCTATACCCAGACTGCCAAGAAAGATGAAAGTTTTCATCCCATTCAGAACTTCTTCCACAGTGGAGGCTTCCTCCACCCAGTGTCTCAAGAAGTACACACCATCAATAAGATTGACTCCTCCGATACGGACGAGGAATGGAAATCTTGTCTCAACAACAACGATTATATGTCTCAGGAAGAAACGCACATACCATTCTATCTTCCAAAGCAGAACCCGAGATATATACCTAGATCATACGTCCGAATGATCTACGGAGATTGTGATTCTGAGGGATGTCGTGCTCCACCTAACTCATTAGAAGATGATTTAATAAAGAATAACTTCGATTAAGATTATTATGATCTCCTGGATGACTTGCCTATCTGGAAGCCGTACACAGAAAACTTGGGGCAAAAGAGTCAGCCCAACGATGCCTATCAGCTGAGTAATATTGAAAAGAATACCCATGTCCCCACCAAGTCATAGGATCATTACTCAGGACAGTCCGAAAATATCCATCGCAATGATGAATTTGCAAAGACTGCAGGATAAGAGTTCATTAACTATACTTTTCCTGAGGTCTACGTCATTGAAGAAGGTGACTCCTCTATTCCCACGAAATTATGGGACACTTTAGGACAACCGAGTGGCAAGTACGACTTCTTAGTCAAGTACACCGCTCCTGAAAGCTCTCGCATTAGATACGAGGACATCTAGCCAACTGGATGGGGAGATCCTCTTGAGAGTGAACACACTAGGGAAGATACAACAGAAGAGCTCGTTTACGACAAATCTGCCTGGGAGGAAGACTCCGATGATCCTACTCCGCCAGAAATCAGCGTCATTTCTGAAGACAAACCAAGAAAGAAGGTACCAGACTTTGTGATTCACCAAGGGGTTCGTCGCCTATGGGTTGTTGTCGATGTCCCGAAAGTCGTCCATAAGTTTAAGTAATTTCCATCTTTGTTTTGACCTTTCACCTTGCCCAGGTGAAATGGATGTTTTTATAGGGATCACCTTTCTATAAATGTCCCTCTTCGCTTTGCCCAAAGCGACAGAGTTTTGTTTTATTGGGCTGTATTTCAAGAATCGACAAAATCATAAATAAATAATGTCATTCTGTCATTCCCGCATTAATTGTTGTTTTCACTTTTTGTTTTTCAGAAAATGGTAATCCTAAAACAACCCAAAATAAAAAATAAAAACAAGCATTTTTTTCAAAAAAAAATACACTGCACACACTTTTGCATTCTCTCCGTGTTTGCTAAAAAATGAATCATCACGTCATGCAAATTGCTTGTTTTAAACCCCATTGAAACATACGATCCAATTCCTTCTCCCAACTTTGAATTCTCGGTATTTGAGGTTGAAGAAGAAGAGGACGAAGAAATTTCAGAAGAGATCTCCCGACTACTTAGACAAAAGGAAAGGTATATTGAGCCTCACAAAGAGCCGTTGGAAACAGTCAATTTAGGTTCAGAGGAAAAAAAGAAAGAAGTTAAGATTGGAGCACTGCTCAGTCCGTTTGTCAAAGAAAGTTTGATAAAACTTCTCCAAGAATTTCCAGATGTGTTTTCTTGGTCCTACTAGGACATGCCAGGGTTGGATACCAGCATCGTGGAACATCATTTACAGTTAAAAACATATTGTCCTCCAGTGAAACAAAGACTGAGACGCACTCATCCTGATATTGCCACCTCAAAATATCCTCAATGGTTAGCTAACATAGTGCCAGTTCCGAAAAAATACGGAAAAGTTAGAATGTGTGTAGACTACAGGGATTTAAACAAAGCAAGCCCGAAGGACGTCTTCCCCTTATCACACATTGACATGCTGGTAGACAATACAGCAAAATTCAAAGTCTTCTCCTTCATGGATGGATTCTCAGGCTATAATCAAATCAAAATGGCGCCGGAAGATATGGAGAAAACTTCATTCATCACCCCATGGGGCACCTTTTGTTACAAGGCAATGCCGTTCGGTCTGAAGAACGCCGAGGTAACCTATCAAAGGGCCATGATAACTCTGTTTCACGACATGATGCACAAAGAAATTGAAGTGTACATCGATGACATGATTGCCAAATCTAAAATAGAAGAAGAGCATGTGACACACCTGTCAAAGTTATTCGAGTGTCTGAGGAAATACCGACTCCGCTTGAATCCCAGTAAGTGCACATTCGGTGTCCGCTCGGGAAAACTTTTAGGATTCATCGTCAGCCAGAAAGGAATTGAGGTTGATCCTGACAAAGTTAAGGCCATTCAAGAAATGACTTCACCAAAGATTGAAAAACAGGTCAGAGGATTTCTGGGACGTCTGAATTACATCTCCAGATTCATATCCCTTATGACTGCGACATGCGCTCCAATGTTCAAACTACTCAGAAATAATCAAAACTGTGTATGGACAGAAGATTACCAAAAAGCTTTCAACAGTATCAAGGAATATCTGTTGAATCCACTTATTCTGTCACCTCTAGTGGAGGGAAGACCATTGATCATCTCCCTAACAGTCTTGGAAGACTCTATGGGTTGTGTGCTTGTCCAACAAGATGAAACAAAAAGAAAAGAGTCTGCCATCTACTACTTAAGCAAGAAGTTCACTGACTGTAAAGCTCAATACACTATGCTCGAGAAAACTTGTTGTGCTCTGGCTTGGGCAGCCAAACGTCTTCGCCAGTACATGATTTGTCACACTACTTGGTTAATCTCCGAAATGGATCCGATCAAGTACGACTTTGAAAAACCTGCTCTCACGGGAAGTGTCGCGGCCGGCAAAAATATTCGAGTCGCCATCATATTTTTTCTAAGGGAAAATAATGATAAACCTAATATCATAATCCTAAGGTAGAAATTCCTACGGTTCGGGAGTCCATTAAGTGAAGGGAAGGTGTTAGGCACCCCTCACTCCATTGTACTCAATGGGATCCACCTTTGAATTTAGGGTATATTTGTTTGTCTAAGTTATAGAAAAACCTAAGTTTTATATTAATTATACTCGTTAGGGTTGGTTTGCAACCCTATGCCTACGTACCCTCAATTTGAAGGATCAGAGTAACCGTAGTTCACCTCCCCTATTCCTACCCCCTAATCCTATTCCTAAATCCCAAATCCTATCCCTAAATCCCATCCACTATTTATACTTTTGGATAAAGAGTTTTATCCCTTAAATCTAGTGTTTATACTCCTAGATGAGGAGTTCTATCCCTTAAATCCCTTTGTCCATTGTTTATACTCTCGAAGGAAGAGTTTTATCCCAAAAATCCATATCCCATCCCTTATTTAGGCTCTCGGACCAAGAGCTTTATCCCTTAATCTTTTTATTTATACTATCGGATATCAAGAGTTTAATTCCTCAATCCCAAATCCCATCCTTTATTTAGGCTCTCGAACCAAGAGCTTTATCCCCATGTGTAAATCCCTTAAAACTTTAAAAATCCCTTTTCCTTCTAAAACCATTTTTCTAATTTAAAAAAAGAAATTGAACCCCAAACGTCTAATAATTTAATATATCAAAAATACAAATTAATCCAAAATAAATCCATATTAATAATCTCCTAAAATTTTTGTTCCAATTAATTTATTATTATTATTTTTAATCCCTTTAAAATAATTTTCCTAAAAAAATAACTCCTTTTATTAAATCTACATAAAAACTTAATTTCCATATAATTAAATAATTTTTACTAAATGATAAAAAAAAAGCAATAGAAACCAAATGAAAAACTTATTACAACTTGAATCAAGGAATTGATTCAATGGTAATAATTTTTAAATGAAATAAATGGAAATAAAAAACCACAAAAATCCCAAAATAAAAAAAAAACCAACCCTAAATTCTATTTTTATGTTAAAATCTCCTAATTAAAAAAACCTAAATAAAATAATTAATTTAGAATTTAATCAAATAATTTAATTAAATAAAAAAACAGGGGTGTAAAAACCTTTAGGAAAAGTAATTGGGCCATAGATGGGGGTGCCAAAAGCATTGGGCGTAAAGCCCAATGGCCAACACCACCTCAGAAAAAAAAAACAAAAAAAAAATGATTTGATTCCAATTATTATAATAATAACAAACCAATTTTAAAACCCAAAATTATTAAAAATAAATTTATAACAAACATAAATAAACTCACATTTAAAAAAAATAAATAATTATTATAAATCCAAAATTATAAGAAACTTAAGTAAATTAGATAATCAACGGTTTAGAGATAGCAACCTGAAATGCCGTGACTCATTTAAGCTGCTTCCCACTCTCTTTTCCCTTCCCCTTGTGCCCTTTCCCCTTCTTTTCCCTTCTTTGCCTTTTTCCCTTCTTTTCCTTTTCCTCTTGGTGGTGATTTCCTTGTATCCTTGTGTGAGATCTCTTTTCCTTTCCTTTTCCCTTTTGACGCAGAGGGATGTTGAAGGTTTAGGGTTGTTGAAGGTTTAGGGTTTTATGTTGAAGGTTTAAGGTTTTATTGGTGTTGAGGATTTTATTGTTGTTGTTCTTCGATATGTGAAGAACAACAACTTTTTATCGTATGGTTTGTAAAATTGCCCCCCTTTTAGTGTTGTTGTTCTTCAATGTGAAGAACAACAACCTTTTTTATACTGATTATTGTGAATTTGTGGGTGAGGTAATATGAGAAAAAGAGGTTCTATTTATAGGGTAGAATTAGGTCAAAAAATTGAATGTGATTGTCTAATTTAGGAAGGATGCAATCTAACCTGATTTTCTCTATTTCTTAAGGTCCAAGCCAATGAATCTGGATGGATTCATGGCTTGGTGAATTCAGATTAATTTAAATAGTAATAAAAAGTCTAATAATGATGATGAAAAAAGATTTGATTTATTTTTATTTTTATGATTTTTTGAGATTTTTTTCATAAAATAATGATTTTAATGAAAAAATCATGTTTTTAAAAATGCATTAAATAAAAATACGAAAATTAAAAATTAAATAATAAAAAAAAACTATTTTTGTGATTTTTTTATGAAAAAAAGAATATAAAAAGTTAGTAGTAAAGAAAAAACAAATAGAACATTAAAAGTGATGAAGGTGGGATTCGAACTCATAACCTCTCCGTCTTGTAACTCCCTATACTCCCCCTTGTTACCAACTATACCATTTTATTTATTCAAAATAAAACAACATTAGCGAGTATTCACTAAAATTTTTAATAATAATTCCATGATAATATTAATATTAATAATAATATTAATATTAACATTAATCATCTAATAACCCCAATATGACCCTAGTATAATTCGATTAAAAATTAATATGACCCTAAATATTAATTACTTTTAAAATGACTAACTTAAAGCTTAAAACTTAATTCTAATGCCCTTTAACTTACATAAATAAATAAAAATGAAACACAGCAAAAAGCAATAATAATATTCATTTAAAAAATATTTTTTCTATAAAAATTACTCTAAAAAATTAAACAGGCTCCCTTTAAATAAAATAAATAGTAACGAATAAAAAATCCTTATACCAAACCAAATCCCCCATGGGCCTAAAAAAAGTGCTATCAATCTCAAGAACCCACTGTCATCAAAATGACATCCCCTGATACAAAAAATCCTAAAAAGAAGAAAAGAAATAATAAAAAACACTGATCAAAATTTAGAGTACTACAGGAAGAATCGCCCGTTGGCAGATGTTGTTATCAGAATACGACATCGAGTACCATGCTCAGAAAGCCGTCAAAGAAAGTATTTTAGCCGATCAATTGGCTCATCAACCGATTGACGATTAGGAATCAGTCGGATTTGACTTCCCAGATGAAGATGTCATGTACTTGAAGATGAAAGATTGCGATGAACCGCTACCCAGTGAAGGGCCAGAACCAGGTTCCCAATGGGGATTAATATTTGACGAAGCTGTCAATACTTATGGAAACAGAATTGGGGCAATCATCGTAACACCTCAGGGTACCCATATTCCTTTCACCGCCCGACTAACATTCAAATGCACAAACAACGAGGCCGAATATGAAGCTTGTATCATGGGTCTCGAAGAAGCAATTAACCTAAGGATAAAGAATTTGGATGTGTATGGCGACTCAACCCTGGTTATTAATCAAATCAAAGGAGATTGGAACACATACCAATCAGGACTGATTCCTTACAAAGATTACGCGAGAAGGTTGTTACCATTCTTCAATAGAATCGAGTTTCATAATATCCCTCGTGAAGAAAATCACATGGCTGATGCACTAGCCACTCTCTCTTCCATAATTGTTGTAAATCATTGGAATGACGTACCTATGATTAACATAATACGCCTTGAAAGGCCCGCTTATATCTTCATAATTCAAGCAGTCATCGATGACAAACCTTGGTATCACGATATCAAATGCTTCCTTCAAAGACAAGAGTACCCGCCTGGGGCATCGAGAAAAGATAGGAAGACCCTCAGAAGACTGGCTGGCAACTTCTTCCTGAGCGGTGATACACTCTACAAGAGAAACTTCGACATGGTTTTGCTCAGATGCATAGACAGACAAGAAGCAAACATGTTGATGAAAGAGATTCACGAAGGATCCTTTGGCACTCATGCCAATGGACACATAATGGCGAGAAAAATTCTGAGAGCATGATACTATTGGTGGACAATGGAATCCGATTGCTACAAGTACATGAGGAGGTGTCACAAGTGTCAGATATACGCTGACAAAATCCATGTACCGCTAACGCATCTCAAAATTCTTTCTTCTCCATGGCCTTTTTCCATATGGGGAATCGACATGATTGGCATGATTGAACACAAGGCTTCGAATGGACATCGGTTCATCCTGGTAGCCATTGACTACTTCACCAAGTGGGTCGAAGCAGTATCATACACCAATGTAACCAGACAACTGCCGTTATGGTGTTCCAAGACAAATCATTACGGATAACGGATCCAACTTGTACAACAAGATGTGTGTTGAGTTTAAGATCGAACACCATAACTCATCTCCATACCGGCCTAACACGAACGGAGCGGTAGAAGCGGCTAACAAGAACATCAAGAAGATAGTTCAAAAGATGGTTGTAACCTACAAAGATTGGCACGAGATGCTACCCTTTGCTCTTCACGGCTATCGCACATCAGTACGCACTTCAAAAGTGGCAACCCCTTTCTCTCTAGTATATGGCATAGAAGTAATGCTCCCCATAGAAGTAGAAATCCCGTCAATCTGGGTATTGATGGAAGCTAAGCTAACAGAAGCTGAGTGGTGCCAAAGCAGGCACGATGAACTGAACTTGGTCGAAGAAAAGAGAATGACGACTTTATGCCATGGACAGTTATATCAGTAGAGAATGAAGAAGGCATTCGACAAAAAGGTCTGACCCCGTGTCTTCAGAAAAGGAGACCTCATGCTCAAGAAGATACAATCATTTCTCACTGATTCCCGGGGCAAATGGACTCCGAATTATGACGGCCCCTATGTGGTCAAGAAAGCCTTTTCAGGCGGCGCCCTGAGACTCGCAACCATGGATGGAGAGGAGTTTACCTACCCCACGAATGTTGATGTAGTCAAGAAATACTTTGCCTAAATAAAAAAAAACGTCTCGGTGGATTAAAAACCCGAAAGGGCGATCCAGGCAAAAATTAGAGACATGAGCAAAAATCATCTCAATGGATTGAAAACCTCAAAAAATACAATCCAGGAAAAAGTTAGGGATTCATGGCAAGTAACTACGTCTATTCAGTTTGACTCCTCAGCAGTAGCGCTATCCATCTGGAGAACTTCAGTCAAGGTCAGCTTCGACAGAAGCCCCGAATGTCCAGAATTCAAAGTTGGTAGAAGGATAGCGGTCGTTATGTTTCAATGAAGCCCCTTTTCCCTTAAATTACCATTTTTCTAAACTTTGTAAATGCTCTATGGTATCACGTGCTTGGCTTATTACCATTCTATCAATAAAATTTGAGCCCTAGTGCTATTTTTTGCAACTCTCATTTATTTTTGCATTACAGAATAACATTTTTAACATGATCAACGATTCTTGAAACAAAACAAAAATGAATTTACTTGTAAAATTTTCTTCTGCTTTTAAAATAAAGATGGCATTTCCTTTTGACTTTGAACATCAAAAAGAACATCGACAGCTTCTCCGGAAGTGATTAAACCTCAAAGTGCAGAATCAAAGTACTCCTTCTAAACCAGTACACCTGAATGAAGGATCAACTATTTCAGATGTAATGTCCCATCTGACATTTCCAGCAGTGTTTTTACCTCTTAAGATCGATTGACGATTCTTTCTCCCCCACATGGACTACCTCTCCTAAGCAAGACAGGATTACTATCTTGAACCAATGGTATTTTTCATCCCCCGCAGTGGCCAAGTATCCAGTCGTGTTCATTCACTAGTTTGTATGTCGCGTCAGTTTTGTTAGCATAAACATACATACATCATGCATTATTGATTCATATTCATAATCATATCGCATTACTATCACTCTGGTCATATTCATCCCCAAGTGATAACTTCCTCCCGCCAATAGG
This sequence comes from Lathyrus tuberosus, assembly GCA_022829125.1. Classification (NCBI taxonomy): domain Eukaryota; kingdom Viridiplantae; phylum Streptophyta; class Magnoliopsida; order Fabales; family Fabaceae; genus Lathyrus; species Lathyrus tuberosus. Next base: position 17,540,272 of record JALAZF010000005.1, on the reverse strand, counting down.
GTTTGAGTTCTTTCCTCGTCTGGAAATGTATCGTCTGAGCAATCTCTCCCCCAGTTTATTTCTGGATTGGAGACTGTCCTCGACCACTTTGGTAACTTGAACCTCTGAAGGGCAAGAAAACATTCGACAGACACCTTTGGAACATCACTCTTCACTATTGAAGATGATATTTTCGCTTTCCCGGATTAAGGAAAATCCCCAGAGAAAGCCTCTCGACAAAATTCGCTTTCCTGGATTAAGGAAAATCCCCAGAGAAAGCCTCTCGACAAAAGACTCTTGGCAATACATCAGTTTTTCTCCCAAGAAATTCGATGTTAATGAATTCATCAGCATCTCAAAATTGGATCACATCACATGGCATTTCTCCAAAAAAATCTCGAAGAAAAGTATGATGAAATATCCCCAAGCAAAAAGAAATACGGTCTTTCAAGAGACTCGTTTTCCCCAGTAGAGTCAACAAATGGCATCTCCAACAGAGAAGTTTGCACACCTCTACAGCTCAGACAAATAGATTTCCCCATCAAGTCTGACATCAAATTTTTCCATCAAATGGCGTCTCCCTAGTATAGCTCGGCGAGAAGTTTGATGATGACCGCTACAAATAGTGTTCCTTGTCAAGAAAGAAACTCGACAAAAAGAAACTGAGACCAGTTTTGTGGCGGAAGGCCAGGATCGAGGGGAAGTTTATTTCAGAAACTGAGACCAGTTTCGTGGCTGAAGACCGGGATTGAGGGGAAGTTTATTTTAGAAACTGAGACTAGTTCCGTGGATGAAAACCAGGATCGAGGGGAAGTTTATTTCAGAAACTGAGACCAGTTCTGTGGCTGAAGACCAGGATCGAGGGGAAGTTTTACCCTTTCTCTAAGTAACATTGCTTAGCAAAAGAATATGGATGAGCAAACTGCCATTCATAACCACCGTCAAAATTTCGGATATTCCAATATTTAATCCTCTTGCTCCCTGAATGTCCGAATATCTTCGCCATTCACACCTTCGGGTCCAAGAAGATTAAATAGGGCCATCTGTCATACCCCAAATTTTGACCACCAAGATTTCCCATCATTCTGAAAATCATTACCATAATACGGATGTACCATCATGCCTCATCAATCTCTTCAAAGATGGTTGAGCATTCACTATAATCAAGAATTAGGGTTTCCATCACTCTCTGAGCATTTGGACAAAAGATCAATCAAGAAATGACATGATCTTCAACTTGTCCAAACTCTTAAACACCCATAAAGGATCAAGAGGACTCCCACATCAAGAATCAAGTACAAAGTTGCAACATTCCAAGTGGAAGGAGCCTTGAAATACTCAGTGTCACCAAATTAGGATTTTTTGTCGACTGAGGCCTCCAGAGTGAAATTTTCATAGGGGATTGAGCCAAGGCTTCAAAATATGACTCAATATGTTCAAAATAACCCTAGGAGTCCCTTTGAAAAGTTAAATCACCCTCATAGAATGCATTCCTCAAAAGTCGGGAATTAGGGTTTCTCCGCGCCGAACCACTCCGGGGCCAAAAGTCAAAACATGACTTTTTTGGAAAAAATGATCCTTATGACTCATATTTTCATAAAATATGATTTATAATGTCATTTGAAAAAGAATTGATCAAGAAATCATGATAACTTGTAAAAGGGGTAATCTTGAAAAATTGAAAATTTTTCTAAGTTACTAAGTTTGAATGGTTTTGGTGCCAACTTCCAAGGACCATAACTTTTGATCCAAGTTGCCATTTTGAGTGATCCAAAGCCTAATTTGTAGGTCTTCCTACATTCTACAAAAACTTCAACTACATGAAACTCTAATTCTTCATGGATTTTTGGTTATGGATAGATCAAAGTGGTGAAAAATCAAAGATTTAACACTTAGTACAAAACTGTCTAAGTTTCAGCCTTGAACATCAATGTTCATGGGGATTTTTCAACTAAGTCCAAATAGTTTCAAGACAAACTATGACCACACATTAATTGTACCATATAAGGGCTTTTTAAAAAGTACATGAGCATTCCATAACTCCATTTGAGCAAGGAGATATGATCCTCCCAAGATGACACTTTCAAACTCTCTTGTACAAGACATATTTGTGCATTTTTGCTCAAATTGGTTAAGTTAGGCAATTGCAAGCCTTGTCATCCATTTGGACACCTCTGAGCATAACATCAAAGGGAAAAGATATGATCAACAAGCCTCCCAAGTCCAAGGATCTACATGTAGATATGTGTCACCTAAAAAGGCTAGAAATCTCAAAGACTCCAATTTTGTTTCAATGCATTCAATGGATTCACAAGGTGGCAAGCATCAAGACATTGCTAACTGAATTGAGCCAAGCCTTATCTCTGAACCAAAGGACACATAGCCTGTGCCCTAACCTCAAGTCAATGGCTAGAGGAAACTTGAGATTCCATTTGATCAACATTGGCCAAGGGACTGCCCAAGCCTCCATTCACTATTGATGCCAAAACAAACTTGTTGCACTATAAATAGACATCAATTGTGATCAGTTTGAGTACACCAAAGCCTCAGAACATTGGCTTTACTCAAAATCTCTCTTTCACTAAAAAAATGCCTTCATTTGCAAGTCACTATCGAATTTTTCATTAGACAGCCATTCCATCACCACCAATTGTTCTAACACATTCCATACATCATATATGAGCTGATCAAACACTCCTCACACTTCTGAAACATCAGGATCATCATATCCATTTCTCACTTGGATCAATTGCAGTCAGAGTTGAGCCAGCCTATCCAAAGAGTTTCAAAACATCCTGAAGGTTGCAACACAATCCTTGAGGCCTAAGGAAGCTATCTAGGTCATTGTTTCACTTATGTAACACCTCTACCATTGAAATCGATTCTTTTTGCAGAGGTAAGCCTTAAAATTTCAAACTCAATGAATCATGCATCACAAACATGTTTTCAAGTTACCATTGTATTTCTGGATGTTCATATATCATTTTCCCTCAATCAATTGCTATTCATCTCGTATGTATGAGATATCATTTAGTTCTTGCATTTTTTAGGGTTCATCTGGTTACAACGTGATATCTTTTGTTACACTTAATTTAAATGAAATTGAAAAGAACCACTGTGTTCCTTGTTAAAAAACGCATAAGTCTCATGTTTACATCTTGTAAAATCGTTGAGAAATGAGAGAGATAGCTTGCTTCACGCAAGTCTGATGGTTGCCCAAGGAAGAACATGGCAATGGCGCCATTTTCAAGTTTTTAGGACCAAACATAGTCTATATTATACACTTGCTAATATATGTTTCACATATTATTCACTCTTGCCAGACTCTATCAGCCAACGCACTTGGCTCAGTTGGTAAAATTTTAAACCCTCCACCTCAAGGGCTTGGGTTCAAACCTTGGGAGGGCCATCCTATTTTTTTACCACTTGTTTTCTTTCACTTATCTTCACCATCTTTTAATAACTTCCAAAATTAATTTCTCTCTCATTTTTTATAATTTTTGATTGGTTCTTTCTTTAAAAAATCACAAAAATGTTAAATTATTTTATTTTACAAAAAAAAAATCCAATTTATATTATTTATTTAATATAGTTAGAATTTTTGTAATTAATTTCATTTTTTATTTGTTTTAAACATTTTAAAATGAAATTCCCACTTTGACCTTTTCATTCCAAATGAATTTCAAGCTTTCATGTGATTAAACATGATTTTTCAAAATATTCTTCAAAGTTTACAACTTGTTTTTAAATATATTTGATATTTTATATAATTTTTTATTTAATTTCCTTTGAAAATTATCTTTTAAATTCAAAATTAGGGTTTCCTCTAAATTTTGATTTTTTCAAACTTCATATAAAATAATTTGGGCCTCTAATAGAGTGTAAGTCTCATCCCTTTGTTCAAAAACCTTTTTTTTGGGCCTCAGTCATTGTATAAGTCCCTTTGCGATTCTTAAATCGACAGTGCGATCACTGTTTTTTATTTGGGCATCTCTTTGAGTTATATTCCCCAACTTTTGTATAAAAACACTTTTGGGCCTCTTGGTAGAGTGTGAGTCCCATCCCTTTGTAAATATTTGATCTTTTGGGCCTCAGTCATTGTATAAGTCCCGATACGATTTTAAAAATCTCGGCGCGATCGCCATTTTCAAACAATTTTCATCAGGGCCTCCCTTCTGTTGTAAGTCCTATTTATCTTTCTTTTTTTTCAAACTCTTTGGTCCTCTAATTGAGTGTAAGACCCAAACCCCCCTTTGTACATAAATAATTTGGGCCTCAGTCATTGTATAAGTTCTTGTAGAGTTTTTCAAAATAACAATGTTTTTTATCTGATCCTCTCCTTAAGTTGTTGTCACACCCCAAATTTTTACCACTAAGATTCCCATCATTGTGCAAATCATCATCACAATATGGGTGTATCATTATGCCTCATTAGTCTCCCCAAAGATGGGTGAACACTTACTACAGTCAAAATTAGGGTTTCAAGCCCTCTCTGAGTTCTTAGACAAAGGATAAATTAAGTAATTACATGATCTTCAACTTGTATAAACCTCTCAAACATCCACAATGGATCAAAAGGACTCCCACTTCAAGGATTAAGCACAAGGTTGCTCCCTTTTAGGTGGATCAAGCCTCGAGATCGTCAGTGTCACCAAATTAGGGTTTTGGTCGACCAGGGCCTCCAAATGGAAATTTTCCTCTGGTCATGAGCCAATACTTCAAAACATAACCTAATATGCTCCATGGAACCTCAAGACCCCAATCATCAAGTCAATTTTTCCCCAGGGGATGCACTCATAAAAAAAATCAGGAATTAGGGTTTCTTGACCTAATTAACCCCTAAGTTGACTTTTGGGACAAATCATGAGCCAAGACCTCAAGAGAGGATTTTAGGGTCCCTAGTACACCACATTGATCCATTTGTAACAATGGATTAATCCAAGAAGTTTGAGCAACAAGTCTCAAATTCATCAGAACCATAGTTAGGGTTTCGCGGGAAAAGTCAACTGTAACTTTGATTTTTAACCAGGACATGCTCCCAAGCCCTAAGACATGATTCAATATACCCTATAACACCCTTGGAACATGTCCATCAAGTTTGATTTAGGTCAAGGACATGATTTCCTAAAGGATTGCACAGTTTGTAATTCATCTGATAAAAAGTCAACTGTGCACAAAAGTCAACTCTGACTTTTTGAGATTTTTCACAATTATGGATTTTTAACCCTAAAATGATGTTAATGTATGATTTGAATCATCATTCATCAAGAAAAATCAAAGAAAGTGGGATAACTTGTAAAAGGGGTAACCATAAAAACTTAGAAAATTTTCTAAGTTATGAACAAAGTGGCAAGGGTACCAACTTTGGAGGTTCATAACTCCTAAACCACAAAGCCATTTTCCCCCATCCAAAGCTTGATTTGTAGATCTCATGGCCCTCTACAAAAACTTCAACTAGACCTCATTCCAATTCTTCATGGATTTTGAGTTATGGATTGATCAAAATCACAAAAAGTGAAAATGTCACTTTTTTCCAACACTTAGTGAAATTTTCACTAAGTCAGAATCTGCCTTCACTTTTTTCCAAATGTAGGGACATTTTTCACTTGGATCCAAAAAGTATCAAAACCAAATATGATCAAACAGTTGTTGTATCATATAAGGGCTTTCCAAAATGGCCAAGAACATCACCAAATTCAATTTGAGCTAAGAGTTATGGTATTGGCAAAATGCCTTGCTGAAAACTTGCACAGCAAGGCAAAATTTTGCATTTTTGGTCGATTTGCCAAAATTAGCCAATTTCAAGCCTTGTCATCATCTTGGACACATCTGAGGATCAAATCTAAAGGGGACAATCACTGAGTCAAGCCTCCAAAGTCCTTGGAACAAGAAGTAGCATGCCAAACCTAGAATTGCCTAAAAGAGGGACAAGACTCCAATTTTGGATTGGAGCATTTAATAGATGCTTAGAGGTGGCGTGGACTGACACATTTGCAACTGAATTCAGTCAAGATTCCTCCAACAAGTAGGGAACCAAAGCTCTGTGCTCTAACCTCTAGTCAATGGCTAGAGGAGACTTGGATTTTCATTTACCAACATTGGTTAAACCTCTGCTGCAGTTGCCATTCACTATTGATCTCAAAACAAACTTGCTCTACTATAAATAAAGCTCATTTCTGCTCAGTTTGAGTACACCAAAGCCATCAAACAAATGCTTTCCTCAAAATCCCTTTTTCTTGGCAAAAATGCCTTCTTTAGCAAGGTAACTCTGAGTTTTTTAGTTTGAGAGCTTTTTCAATCAAACCAATCACACACACACCTCATAAACATCATATGTAGGTGATCCAAACTCTCACAAGTGACCTGTAATCACAAAATCACAATGTCACCTCTCAAAACCTTAAAATAGGCTCTTTGTGCATTTTTCGAGTCATGTCTTGATTCAGTCACTTTCAAACCAGATAAAACCTCAAACACACTCCAAATATCATCCTTGAACTGTCCCAAATGGTCCCCCCATCCGGAACACCATTTGAGAGAGTTGCTATTTTGGTCGCTTTTAACCCCTTTTGTAAGAAAGGGCCAATTTGTGTTTTTGCAGGTACCAGCTGATTCCAATCATCCTAAAAGCTTCTAAGGGATCATTTGAGTGTTCCTAAAGCATCAAATCATTTCTGGAACAAGAGGCTTGACAGATTGCACAAAAACTCCAAAAAGCTCAAAAAGAGGTAAGCCTCATGACTTGAACTTTCCGAAATATGCAATGCTTTGAAGTCCACTGACCATGCACACCTCATACATGTTAAATATGTTGTGTTTGAACCAATTGATCATGTAATTCATGCCTGTATCAAAGTGTAGCATAGAAAATGCAATTATAGGCCTTTTTCAAAACCACTATCGGGTTTTGAGGAGGGAGTGTGATCTGAAAAAACTACCACCACCATTGGATTCCTTGTGAAATTCTGGTCCAGATGCATATAAATTTTGTCTTAAACCATTAATAATTGAGAAAGTTATGACCTTCACGTTTCTGAGCCAAAACTTGACTTGCCTTGCCTTGTGCCAGGCCTAAAACCAAGGCATGACTTGTATATTTGTGATTTCACTTCAAACAATGGATGTATCACCACCCCAGTGGTAAGGCGCGCGCCTTGTGACCTTGAGGTCGTGGGTTCAAACCTCACCCATGCCATTTTGTGTTTTTTCACATTTTGCCATTTTTTCCAATATTTTATGTTTTATTAATTAATTGGAAAATTAATAACTCTTTCAATTTTAATTATTTTTTATTGGTTCTTTTTGCAAAAAATCACAAAAATGTTGAAATATTTTATTCCAAAAAAAAAATAAGTTTATATTATTTATTTAATATAATTAGTATTTTTGTGAAATACTTCATTTTTTATTTGTTTTAAACATTTTAAAATGAACATTCATCTGAAAAAATCAAGACCAAATGAGTTTTAATATCTCTTGTGATTAAAAATTCATTTTTCAAACCTTAAAATCACAAGTGGTTTATTCAAATTCATTTGGTATTTTTCCTTGATTTTCTTTTAATATTTACTTTTAAAAGAATAACAAATTAGGGTTTCTTTGATTTTCACCCTCATCAATCATTTTCAAACACTCATGGGCCTCTATTAGAGTGTTATACCCAATCCCCTTTTAACCATAACAATTTTGGGCCTCAGATATTGTATAAGTCCCTCCGCGTTAAAAGAAAAGTTCGGTGCGATCATCGCCCGTTTAAAACAAACCATTTGGGCCACTCCTCGAGCTATAAGACCCATTCAAAACTTTTGGGCCTCTATTAGAGTGTAAGACCCAACCCCTTTTGAAAACCAAATTATCTTGGGCCTCAGTCATTGTATAAGACCCATTGCGTTTTCAAAATCTCGGCGCGATCGCCATTTCAAACAAAAAATCATCTGGGCCTACCCTCGTGTTATAAGCCCCACTCTTTTTCTTTAAAACCTTTTGGGCCTCTTGAGAGAGTGTAAGACCCACCCCTCTGTACAGAAAACCTTTTTTGGTCTCAGTCACTTGTATAAGCCCCTCTGTACAAAATGATAGTGCGATCATTGGTAAAGACCCTGGGCCTCTCCTTGAGCTGTAAGCCCCAATTTTTCTTTCAAAGCACTTTCTCCTTTGATTTTGAATATACTGTTGTTTTCAATCTTTCTTTGTTGAACAACTAACAAAACAACATGGAAGCTCTACAACCGAGTAAGTGTTTATACGCTTTCATTTACCGCTTTCATATGTAAATAACTGTACTGTGGGGTTGTTTCACTGTAAGTCTCCTTTCATAAACTCATATCAACTGTGTAATAATAGTATAACTATTTGGAGTTTCCCCGGCAACTACGTCTAGCACTAAGCCCTATTGATCACTCTTAAATAGACTAAACTAGATCCCCATAGGATTACCAGATACAGTCTTCTCTTCGGCTGTCCTCCTAGGAATTGTCAAGAGACTCTACTCCCCAGAGTTGATCTATTCTCCGTGAATAGCATCTCTTGAGTTTCTTCCAAATTCTCGAACTTTCCTTGCTTGATCTATTCTCTGTGAATAGCCTGTCTTGAATTTCTCAGGGTTTCGGGACCCACGGGCTTCTTAATAGCATCCCCGCCTTCTCTTGGGCATTGTACAAGGACCTGTCGACTTCTTAGAAGTATTCACAGCCTCCTCTTAGGCTTCGTATAAATGATTTCTTTCTCTGGGAATGATAGCCTCCTCTTGAGCTTCGTACAAATTGTCCCTCGGCTTCTTAAAAGATTCCAGCCTCCTCTTGGGCTTCGTACAAATTGTCCCGACGACCTCCTAGAGGTATAGGAACAGAAATTAGTCATCTTAATAGAACAGTTTTTTTCAAAGAGTCTAGATCCTGCTACTGCTATTTCTTAAACGTAGTACAAAAGATGAAACTCTAGACTTGGACAGTCTAATTTCCTTGAGTCTCAAAGACATTCTCAAGTTCCTTCCAAAACTAGGAGATGAAACCCGTAGACTCGGACATCCCCAATCCCCTTTAGATTTCCCATTTAATTAAAGAACAGGAAATATCCCTGATCCTCGAATCAAAATCCCTGAGTGCAAACATTACTCATATAAGAACTGATTTTCTCTTTAATCAGCATATTGGACTTGTCACTCAACTGAAACAATAACCATAGCCTTCATCTCGGGCTTTGTATGAGATACAAAACACTCTCTTGTTGAGTATAAAAGACTCTCTTGTTGAGTCAAACCCCTTTTGCCTCGATCTCGGGCATCGTACGAGATACAAATCACTCTCTTGTTGAGTCAAACACATGTTAGCCTCCCTCTCGAGCTTCGTACGAGATACAAAAACAATCTCTTATTGAGTATAAAAGACTCTCTTATTGGGTTAAACCCTTTTAGCCTCTCTCTCGGGCTTCGTACGAGACACATAAAAACACCCTCTTGTTGGGTCGATAGCCTCCTATTAGGCTTCGTATAAGGAAACCCCGGTTGAGTCAATCAACCTTTTAGCATCAAAACTGTGCCTCGTTCACAGGATATAAACGTCAACAATTCCCTTCATCTAACTTCTGTAAGCGGCAAGCCTCTGGATTATTTACATCCACGCCACTGTCCTTCTTTTAGCATGAGAAATTCCTAAGGAAAGATAGCATTGCTCTACACTGAGTTAAAGTCTTCTCCTTCAGGTTGAAAATCCCCTATAAAGGAAATTATGGCATTGCTAGATTCACATATCCCAGTTAAAGTAATTCTCCTTTATAATCAGTCACCCAACAATTGTGACAAACAGACCCCTCTTTAGAGATGACAAATTCTCTCTAAAGTCAACACCCTTTTAGCTTCACATCTTGGGCTTTGAACAAGATATAAATAGACCCTTCAGCTTCACATCTTGGGCTTTGAACAAGATATAAACCACCTTTTCAGCTTCACATCTTGGGCTTTGAACAAGACACCAAAACACCATTTCCTCCCATAGAATAGGAGGAACTACGATCGCGTTGATTTCCTTGTTTCAGAAAACGGGAATACGTAGGCATAAGATTGAAAGAAAAATCTTAGCGAGCACACTAAACAAAAACTCAAAATCCCATACCCTCAGTCCTAAACATCCTACCCATGAACCGTCCCATGTTTCTCACTCTTGAAAAAAAAGTAAGAAGAAAAAGGCCCCATTACCATATAGCATCCGTAACCTAGCAGACCACTGTTTAAACTCAGTATGCAAGCAGGGTTAATTGGAGACATCTATTTCCCTTCCTTCATCAGCTTCAATAGGATAAAAAATGAATCGAACTGTAGTAACCCCCAAAGTGTGGCAGTGCTTAAGAAACACGTCCAGTTTCGCTCGCTACAGAAAAGTGGCGCCCACCGTGGGGCATTTCTTCCTTTCTTTCTTTTTTGGGGATTTTATTAGGATAGGACTTTGTTTGACTTCACTAGGATCTTAGGTCAAAACCTTTAAATTGGGAAGGAACCACAGAATGGCGACTCCGTCGAGGAGCCATTTTCTGTCAGGAACATAGGATTCATAGCTCTTAAAAGTCTAGGACATTAGGACAAATATATATACTGCTTTTCCTAATTGATATATGTAACACCCCCAATCTATACCCCCAACTAAAATAAGCGATAAAAGTTAATCAGAGTATAATTAAAAATTCACGGCATAGACAGAGGCGTCACATCAATGTGACACAAACATACAACAACCTGCTCATAAAGATATGCAACAATTCAGGTAGCACATAACAAATGAGCTTATCTCCTAACACCCACAATTCAGATGCAGAATAAAAGCGGAAAATCTGTAACTGAATCTCATATATATATATATATATATATATCATAAAAGTTTGTTATATACAAAGTCAACCATGTACATCCAAAAGATACATATACATAATATAAATAAGCACATAACGATATCCCCGACTACCCGGTGCTACATATCAGAGCCGACCGACAAAAGAATGAAGACCTAAGCTTCACAAAAAGACCTCCAGCATCTAATCTGCAATGCCTCGTAGAGCATTAAAAATAGCAGAAGGGTGAGAAACACAATCATAATATAATTGCATATAATTATATAATAACACGAAAATACTCACGTAAAATATTCTCACCACAACTTACACCAGAATTCAAATACAAAACAACACCAGGTATAATTCATATATCCATCACCAATGCATATCAATCATGCACAATACAATTATCACCAACACAAATATATATATATATATCTCAACTCATCAATTTCAATCACAATTCCACACAAAATCAATCCATTCATGATTTATGCAAATGCACAAAGACCGACACAACGACTCTATGCAATGCATATGCGGTACCATCCATCCATCACCTCAACACTAGTTCACTCAGGATCTAATGGAACCATCTCTTGTTACTTAGTGTAACTCCCCGTCGGGCAAACAATGTTCCCCGTCGCTTTAGGTCCTTTTGGTATAAGGCGCACGACGTTTATGGATTGCTTTAGGTCCTCTTTGTATAAGGCGCACAATCCGATCGCTTTAGGTCCTCTTTGTATAAGGCGCACGATCGTCTATAATCATCGCTTTAGGTCCTCTTTGTATAAGGCGCACGATGTTATAGCAGATTCCCTCTGGAACCGTTTCGTTGCTCACACCCACTAGGGCACACGACATCACAAGAATACATATCATGACGCTTGGCATACAATGACTCATGACATTCAAATGCACACATATATGCAACCATCTCAATCAACAATAATCATGCTTTGCAATTCAAGTCCAAAACAATGCATTTATTTGCCATACGACAACAAACCATCATCACACCATTTAAACACATTCATTTACACCATACAACAGCACACAAGTCATACCATATCTATCAAAGGCATATTGAATGATAACACAGTAAATACACACAATTAAAATGGCACAAGTTAACAAAACGACACCTTTCCAAATTCCCGACATAATTTAATCAGCCAACAATCTCAAAACCAGTTTAATAAGAAAGAACATGTCAAAAGCTTCCCAACGCATCAAACTGTGCCTCAAACCGACTCACGGATCACAAGTTATAAAGAAAACAAATTGGGAAAACTGTCATGTTCGCAATGCGAAGCTCCTAGCGAGTCCTTCGCTTCCTCATTCGCAGTGCGAATGTCCCAGCGAACCAAGTCAGAAAGGAAAATAGCCTAAAAATTCCTAAAGTTCGCAGTGCAAACTCCCAGCGAATGATCGCTTTCCCCTTTGCAGTGCGAGTCTCCCAGCAAAGAGTGGCAGAAAGAAAACAACACAAAACAACACAAAGTTCGCAGTGCGAACCTCACGCGAACGTTTGCCTTCACCTTCGCAGTGCGAATAGCCAGCGAATGCTCGCTTTCCCCTTCTCTAGGGGATTCGCAGTGCGAACCTGCGAATTCAGCAAACCCAACGGCGCTGTTACATAACCAAAAACCATATTTTCCCCACCAAAACACTTCCAAACCAACACATAGCAATCAAAACATAACCCAATCATGGTAACTAGCATTCTACAACATTTACACCGATTTCCAACCGCGGAAACATCGATTTCTACTCGTTTATCTCATTTCGACCTATATTTGAAAACTAATAAAACTTCCACGCAAACATACATAATCATACACAAACATAGTATAATCGAGTTTCGCACCTTTACCCGATTAAATCGCGTTTAAAAAGTCGGTTGAATCGGTTCCCAAATCCACAAGTTTTCCTCTCTTTTCTTCTTTCTCTTCTCTTTCCTTCTTTCTCTTTTTCTTCTCTTCTTTTTCTTTCCTTACTATTTTTCTCTCTTTCTCTTTCTATTTATGTTTTCTAACTTGAGAAAATAAATTAAATGACCAAAATACCCCTACACTCAAATATCTCGCAAATGCTCCCAAAACGCGATAAAATATAATCACGATGAAAAATAATATATTTTCAAATAAAAGTCAAAAATAAAATAATATAATAATAAAATAATCAAAACGACTCAATTAAATAAAACTGACAAAAACTGGGGCGTTACAATATATGTGTTTATTTTTCTGCTAATGGAAATGCGTGTGATGCCGCATGTGGAAAGGTTGAGTATACACCTAGGAAAAACCCCTTTAGTGGTGCAGAAGCTATCGGAAATTGTTGTCACGCGATACCACCCTCTTCTGAGGACTCTTCGAAAAAACACCACCTAGCACGGTTCCCGGCCCGCTGGTGTTTTTCTCGACAAGAGTTGATGATGTTGAGAGACAGGTACAAAAATCACTAGTATAAACCATTGGGACGGGTAGAGCCTTGACTTCATGACACCGACCCTTTGACCCCATGTTTTTTCTATGTTTTTGTGTGCTGCATTCATACATTCATTTAAAAACCATTAAAACAGAAAAAATCTTCTCTTCTAGTCTCTCTTTTTCAAATTAAACTAAGACAATGACTGCAAATGTCAGAGAAAAAGATTGCGCTCATGGATTTCGGTAGAAGAAGAACTCATAAGTATACCTTCAAGGTTCCAAAACTAGAGGATTTGAGAGGTTTTGCGAGAATGATCACGAACCAAGAGGCTTTCAGAGCCAAGTATGGAGGTTTGCTATTTCTATTAAGGGTTCAAGTAATTGAAAGAATCATGGATGCACTCGTTCAGTTTTACGATCCGGTCTATCACTGTTTCCCATTCCCGGATTATCAGCTCGCACCAACGCTGGAGGAATATTCTCATCTGATTGATTTACACATCACTGATCGAGCTCCTTTTTCTGGACTGGAAGAAATTCCAAAGGATCAGACCATTGCAAGAGAAATTTATTTGGACGAGTCAGAGGTCAGGACTCACATGACCACTAAGGGTGGCATACAAGGTTTGTCGGCCCTGTTCTTGACAAAGAAGGCCCTGTATTTCGCTAGTATAGGGAACGTGACTGCTTTTGAAAGCATCTTTGTTTTACTCACCTACGGGTTATTTTTGTTTCCCAACATCAATAACTTCGTCGATATAAACTCCATTAAGGTTTTTCTCATTGGAAACCCTGTGCCGACTTTACTCGCAGACGCATATCATTCTGTACACTTAGAGAATTGGTACAGTGGAGGGGAGATCTCATGTTGTGTACCTCTGCTATACAAATGGTTTATCTCCCATTTGCCTAAGTCTGCTGCTTTTTGGGATCAAAAGAATACTTTACGTTGGTCGCAGAGAATCATGTCTCTTACCAACTCTGACATAGATTGGTGCAATAGGATTTATGAGGGAATCAGGATCAATGACCATTGTGGAAACTTCCCCAACGTACCCCTCATAGGAACTAAGGGAGGAATCAATTACCATACAGTGTTAGTTCGTCGTCAATTTGGATACCCGATGAGGCATGTCTCGCGGAATGCTCATCTGGAAGGTCTTTTCTTCAAAGAAGGAGAAAATGACAGAGCACTAAAGATGAAAATAGTGCATGCTTGGAAACATGTTCATAAGAAAGGACGAGAGTCTCTAGGAAAACCGGACTGTGTCTCGGTGGATCCTTACCTCCACTGGGTACAAACTAGAGGTCTCAAGCTAAAGATGCCTTATCCGCGTCACGGAGTTCTTCCGCCAAGGGAGTCTGTCATGTACTTCATGACTGAAACGGAAAAACTCCAGGTTACTATCAACAAAGTTCAGCGGGAGAAAAGGTCTTGGAAGAACAAGTACCGCACCCTCAATGTGGAGTGTATCAAAATACAACAACTACGGAAGGATAAAGATGCTCTGATTGAAATTTTGGAGCAACATGCTGTAGAAAATCAGGATGACCAAAGGAATTTGCTCACTCCTTTCATCTGGAATGACAACCCGACAACGGCTCAAGAGCCCCGGTCAAAGGAAAGGAAAGTACCAGAATCAGCACCCGGTGTCTCCTCAGGGAGGGCTCGGGACCCATTAGCTTAGGTTTCTGTTTCCGCACCTTGTAATCTACTGTATTTTCATTTTCGCAATCCTTTGAATTCAATAAAACGGGGTTTCCCCACTGTATAATATTTGCAATCTAATTATCTAAGTTTATTTTGATTAAACAAAAAAAAACACTTAATCATTGCATTCATCATTCTCACATCACGTATTCTTCTTACCTACGAGTCTCACATTTGTGTCTCGATTCTAGAGTCAAACTGTCTCATTCGTACAATACTCGGGCTAATCGTCAGAAAAAGATGGATGATCTTGAGGAAGAGAACAGAGAGTCGAGAGAAGAGATCGACGCTCTGAGAGAGGATATGAGAAAGCTTCGTAACGACATGCAAGACATGGCAGAAGCTCAGCTACAAAGAACTGTGATCTCAGATATCACCTCAACGCCCATAGTGGAGAAGTATGATCCTAGGTACAAAATGCCAAAAGATCGTCCCTGGGGCATGCCTGTTAACTATATCCCGGAAGGATATGTTCTGCCGATCACTGGAGATCCGAAAACTTCAGCAGAAGCCATTGGGCCTGAAGGTTACAAACTTCGGGAAACCGAGGATGCCAGAGGTATATTGAGGACTCCTGAAGGTTACAAACTTCGGGAAATGCCAAGATTCACTGCCATAGTAACGGTACCACCCCCTGTGGTGCACACTGTCCCGGAAGGACAGATTCCACAGATACCTTCTGGAAGAAAGGAAACTATGTTCAACAGGATGGACGAGTTCTAGGAACAACTCCTGGAAATGCAAAAGGAACTGCAGGCCATCCGCGGTCAGGATTTATTTGGAAAGGACGCCGCAGATCTTTGTCTGGTCCCCAATGTGAAAGTTCCGCACAAGTTCCAAGTTCCCGACTTTGAAAAGTACAAGGGTAATTCTTGCCCTCAGAGTCACTTAGTGATGTACGCTCGGCGAATGTCAGCTCAGACGGAAAATCAGGATCTACTGATTCACTACTTTCAGGATAGTTTAACCGGTGCCGCCTTAAAATGGTACATGGGTTTAAACCGTACTACGATCAGCACTTTCAGAGATCTTGGCACTGCCTTCGTCAACAATACAAATACAATTTGGACATGGCACCAGACAGAGATCAGCTCAGATTGATGTCACAAAAGGACAAGGAAACTTTTAAGGAGTACGCTCAGAGATGGCGTGAAATTGCCGCCCAAATTTGTCCACCTCTTGAGGAAAAAGAGATGACAAAAATCTTCTTAAAGACCTTAAGCTCATTTTACTACAACAGAATGGTTGCCAGTGCGCCCAGTGACTTCACCGAAATGGTCGGTATGGGGGTACGTCTCGAGGAAGCTGTTCGAGAAGGACGTCTAATAAAAGACGCTGGATCATCAAGTAGTACAAAACGATGTGGTAGTACTCTCCCTAAGAAAAAAGAGCAAGATATTGGGAATATCTCTCTCGGAAAGCAAAGGTGACGTTATCAACCAGTAGCAGCTGTGACTCCTGCTATCAACCCTGCGCCTGTTTCTACGTATCAACCTCAGGTTGCGCAGAGCCAACCTAATCAACAAAGGACACAACAGCCTCTTCAGCAGGCTCGTCCTCCATACAATAACAACCGTGCAACGCGGCCACCAGGATTTGAACCGATACCCATATCATACGCAGAACTATTTCTGTTACTACAGGCCAAGGGGCACATCCAGACTAAATCCCCTCTTGCAGTACCGGAAAATCCTCCTTTTTGGTTTCAGGTGGACCAGACATGCCCTTACCATCAAGGAGGACCAGGGCATAACATAGAGAACTGTCTCAATTTCAAATCCGACGTGCAAAAGCTTGTTAGGAGCGGGGTCTTATCTTTCAAGGATACAAATCCCAAAGTTCTCACAAACCCGCTACCTCAACATGAGAAAGCCGCAGCCAATCTAATAGAGGGAGAGTCTAACAAAGTCTATCAAATTCACAATGTACTCTTATTGAAAACCAACTTGGTCAAGATGCATTGTAGACAGAGTGGATATGGCCATGTGCCACCTCATAATTATAATCAGTGTGATATCTGCTCTAAAAGCAATCAAGGATGTTCCGTGGTGCAATCAATCATACAGGAACAGATGGATCTCGGATGGATCCAAGAGCACCGAGTTCGTGGAGTTAACATGGTTTACACAAATTCTAACATCATTCAGAATCACGACATCCGTGCCATGAATGCCAACTTGGTGGCAATGCACTCAAGGCAAAGCCAGTATCATAATCTGCCACGGCACGATTACAGTTCTTGTCTGACTTGCTCGGTAAACAAACAAGGATGCTCTTTTGTACAAGAGGCCCTCCAGCGTCAGATGGATCTTGGATGGATCCAGTACTACCATGATAGGAATCCCTATCAGATCAACATGGTTCAAACCTTCGACATTCGTTTAATGAATACCAACTTGGTAGAGTTACATGCTGAGCAAGTCCGCCTCGGATTCCTGGTATCACATGATTACCAGAGCTGTAAAGCGGGTTGCAAAAACGGTCAAGTTTGTGCCCTTGTCCAGGAGGCACTTCAACACTTGTTAAATCACTGGTGGATGCCAATCTATATGGATGAAGATACTCAGCAAATTAGTATCAATAACAGGAACCCTACTCGGCGTCAAAGTCAGGATGTCCGATCTGTGGAAGCTAACCTAGTAAGGTTACATTGCATTCAAAGCGGGTGTGGCCAGGTGCCACCACACAACTATGAACGTTGTAGAGTTTGTTCAGAAAGTAACCAAGGATGTTACCTTGTGCGAGCAGCTCTTCAGGGTCAGGTGGATCGTAGAGAGATTCGCCCATATCCGAGTTCCGGACCAATCAACTGGGCGCCAGACTACCTCGCTGATCAAATTGAGGATGTTGTCGTAATCTCTGATCATCAGAGGGCCAGGGATGTTTTTGCCATCATCCCTCTACTTGACCAATCAAGAGTTCCTAACCAGGAACAGATCGAGATTACTTACGATGGTCAGAAAAATCAGAAGGCTCCCATAGTCATCTATCTACCAGGACCACTACCGTATGAATCAACTAAGGCTATCCCTTACAAATACGGTGCAATGATAATTGAGAATGGAAAGGAAATTCCATTACCCTCCGTCGTGAATATTGCAGACATCAGTCGTGTAACACGGAGCGGTCGAATCTTCAACAGAGGAGTTGGAGAGTCCAGCAAAGAAAAGGAACCTCAGACAAAAGTTCCTAATCCACCAGTCGGTCAGTCCAGTAATCCCGACCTTTCAAAAAACGATGATGAGATGCTAAAGCTCATCCAAAGGAGTGAATACAACATTGTTGATCAGCTATTACAAACTCCTTCAAAGATCTCGGTATTATCACTGTTACTCAGTTCAGAAGCGCACAGGGAGGCTCTATAGAAAGTCTTGGAGTAAGCCTTTGTGGAACAGGATGTAACAATCAGACAGTGCGATAGCATTGTCTCTAACATCACTTCATGCAATAACTTGGGATTTAACGATGAGGAATTACCTGAAGAAGGTCGCCGTCATAACATGGCGCTCAATATCACGGTCAGCTGCCAGGGCGATGCTTTAGCCAGCGTACTGGTAGACACAGGGTCAGCCCTGAATGTTATGCCGAAGCCCCCGACGAGAACCAGCGAGGTCGACGTCAAAGCGTTTGACGGATCCAGAAAAGTAGTTATCGGCGAAGTCAACCTTCCCATAACTATTGGTCCTCACACTTTCAAAGTCACTTTCCAGGTCATGGACATCCAAGAAACGTACAGTTGTTAATTAGGAAGACCTTGGATACATCAGGCTGGGACGGTCACCTCGACCCTCCACCAAAAGTTAAAGTTCGTTCAGAACAACCAGCTCGTTACGGTCTGTGGGGAACAAGCCTTGCTCGTGAGTAACTTATCATCATCTACTTGTGTAGAATCCGAGGAGATTGTTGGAACTCAGTTCCAAGCGCTTTCAGTGAACAAGGACAATCGATCCGAAGAGGGAACTTCCATTTCCTCATACAAAGATGCTATCAAAGCAGTCGAGAGTACCAATACAACAGGGTGGGGACAGCTAGTCATCCCTACTGACAATAAAACAAAGAAGGGTCTTGGTTTTTCTGCAACCTGCACCCAGACAGCTACTACCAGCGATGAAAGTCCTCATCCCATTCAGAACTTCTTTCACAGTGGAGGTTTCCTTCAACCGGTGACCCAAGAAGTACACACTATCAATGAGGAGGATCCCTCTGACACAGATGAGGAATGGAAGTCCTATATTAACGAGGACGGTTATATGTCTCAGGACAAAACGCATACTCCATTTTGCTTTCCTACACAGGGTCCGAGATTTATACCCCGGTCGGATGTCGAAATGATATATGGAGATCAAGGAAGGTACCAGACTTTGTGATTCACCGAGGAGTTCGCCGCCAATGGGTTGCTGTCGATATTCCGAAAGTTGTTCAAAAGTCATAGTAATTGTCGTTTTTAACCTTTCACCCTGCCCAGGTGAAACGGGTGTTTTGATAGGGCTTACTTTCTGTAAACTTCCCTCTTCGCTTTGCCCAAAGCGACAGAGTTTTGTTTTATAGGGTTGTATTTTCACGAATCGACTTGTTCATAAATAAAATAAAGTTGTTCTGTAATTTCTGCATTAATTGCTGTTTTCTCTTTTGTTTTCTCAGAAAATGGTAATCCTAAAAAACAACTCAATAAAAATAAGCAGTAAAAAAAAACACTGCACACACTTTTGCATTCTCTCTATCTCTTCTAAAACATGAATCATCACGTCATGCAGATTGCTTGTTTTAAACCCCGTTGAAACATACGATCTGATGCCTTCTCCCGACTTTGAGTTCCCAGTATTTGGGGCTGAAGAAGAAGTTGACAACGAAATTCCAGAAGAGATCTCCCGACTACTCAGAAAAGAGGAAAGGTCCATTAAGCCTGACAAAGAGTTGCTAGAAACAGTCAACTTGGGCTCAGAAGAAGAGAGAAAAGAAGTCAAGATTGTTGCGCTATCAGTCCAACGGCCAGAGAGAATTTGATAAAGCTTCTCAAAGAGTTTCCCAATGTATTCCCTTGGTCCTACCAGGATATGCCAGGGTTGGATACCAGCATCGTGGAACATCATTTACCGTTGAGATCAGAATGTCCGTCGGTAAAACAAAGGTTAAGACGGACTCATCCAGACATGGCTGTCAAAATCAAAGAGGAGGTACAGAAACAGATTGACGCAGGTTTCCTCGCCACATAAGAATATCCTCAATGGTTAGCCAACATCGTACCCGTTCCAAAAAAGGACGGAAAAGTCAGAATGTGTGTCGACTACAGGGATCTAAACAAGTCTAGTCGAAATGACGACTTTCCTTTACCACACATTGACATGCTGGTAGACAGTACATCAAAATTCAAAGTTTTCTCCTTCATGGATGGATTCTCGGGCTATAATCAAATCAAAATGGCGCCGAAAGACATGGAGAAAACTTTGTTCATCACCCCATGGGGTACTTTTTGTTACAAGGTAATGCCGTTCGGTTTGAAGAACGTCGGGGAAACCTATCAAAGGGCCATGACTACTCTTTTTCATGACATGATACACAAAGAAATCGAGGAATATATCGATGATATGATTGCAAAATCTAAGACAGAAGAGGAGCATGCGACCCACCTGTCAAAACTATTTGAGCGGTTGAGAAAATACAGACTCCGCTTGAATCCCAACAAGTGCACCTTCGGTGTCCGTTCAGGGAAACTCTTAGGGTTCATCATCAGCCAGAAAGGAATTGAGGTTGATCCTGACAAGGTCAAGGCCATTCAAGAAATGCCTTCTCTGAAGACTGAAAACAAGTCATAGGATTCCTGGGACGTTTGAACTACATCTCCAGATTCATATTCCTCATGACCGCGACATGTGCGCCGATTTTCAAATTACTGAAAAAGAACCAGGACTGTGTTAGGACAGAAGACTGCCAAACCGCCTCCGACAATATTAAGGAATACCTTTTGAACCCTCCGATTCTATCACCTCCAGTGGAAGGAAGACCACTGATTATCTACCTCACAGTCCTAGAGGACTCAATGGGATGTGTACTTGGCCAACAAGACGAAACCAAAAGGAAAGAGTCTGCCATCTACTATCTGAGCAAGAAATTCACCGACTGTGAGACTCGGTACACTTTGCTTGAGAAAACTTGTTGTGCTTTGGCTTGGGCAGCCAAACGTTTGCGCCAGTACATGATTCGTCACACTACTTGGTTGGTCTCCAAGATGGATCCAATCAAGTATGTCTTTGAAAAGCCTGCTCTCACGGGAAGGATTGCCCGTTGGCAGAT
Organism: Lathyrus tuberosus; assembly: GCA_022829125.1. Classification (NCBI taxonomy): domain Eukaryota; kingdom Viridiplantae; phylum Streptophyta; class Magnoliopsida; order Fabales; family Fabaceae; genus Lathyrus; species Lathyrus tuberosus. The sequence continues at coordinate 17,519,035 of JALAZF010000005.1, read as the reverse complement.
GTTGCTATCAGAATATGACATAGAGTACCACGCTCAGAAAGTCATTAAGGGGAGTGTTTTAGCCGATCATTTGGCTCATCAACCGATTGACGATCAAGAATCAATCGGGCTTGCTCCCACAACAAAGTTGCTCTACTATAAATAGAGGTTCTTTCTGATTAGTTTGAGTACACCAAAGCATAATAACTCATGCTTTTCTTCTTTTTACTCTCAAAAAACCAAAAAATACTTCTTTAGCAAGTAACATTCGAATTTTCAAATAGAGATCAATTCCATCAAAACCAACCATCCTAACACCTCACATATGTCATATATAAGTGATCCATAACCTCAAAACACATCTGGAACACCAAAATCACTAAGTCACCATCCATTTGCTCAAGCTTTTTGGCCTATTTGCAGTTGAGGTACCACAAGAAGATCCAGGTGCTTTTAATCCATTCCAATCTTCCAAACACCTTACATTAGGTTCATTGAAGCTGTCCAGATCATCACATAACATCTATAACACCTTTACATCAGAATTCGATTTTTTCTTACAAGAGGTAAGCCTGAACTCTCAAACTCAATGATCCATGCATCATAAATGTGTTTTCAAGTTACAAACATGTTTCTGCACTTATGTAGAGTGTTTCCCCTCAATTAATTGCTTTGTAGTTATCGTATATAGGATTTCATAGTGTTCTTGCAAAAATTAGGGTTCATGTGTTCATCACTTAATTTCTCACTCCACACTTAATATAAATGCAATTAATTTGTACCATTGGAATCCTTGTTCAAAAACGAGTGAGATTGATATTTGAATCGTGCAAACCCATTGAGTAATCAGAGTGAAAAGTGAGGTTTTGCAAATCTGCAACAACAGAGCTCGCGCGAACCACGCAATGTGTTCTTGGCGCCTTTTTCAAATTTTCAAATTTTTGAATATTTTGATATTTTATTAATTGATTTAAAAAATTAATTTCTCTCTCAATTTAAATCATTTTTTATTGGTTCTTTTTTTAAGAATTCACAAAAATATTAAAATATTTTAATCTACAAAAAAATAAAATTTATATTATTTATTTAATATAGCTTGAATTTTTGTAAATAGTTTCATTTTTATTGTTTTTAAACATTTTTAAATGAAATTTCCACCTTGATTTTTCAAATTCAAATGAATTCCAAGTTTTCATCTGACTAAACATGATTTTTCAAAACATTTTTCAAAGTTTACAACTTGTTTTTGAATATATTTGATATTTTATATCATTTTTTATTTAATTTCTTTTGAAAATTGTATTTTTTAAATTAAAATTATGGTTTTTCTTAATTTTGTTTTTTTTCAAACTTCATTTGAAACAGTTTTGGGCCTCTAATAGAGTGTAAGACCCATCCCCTTTGTAAATAAACCATTTTGGGCCTTAGTCATTGTATAAGTCCCGATACGATTTTCAAAATAAACGGTAGGATCGCTGTTTTTCATCTGGGCATCTTCTTGAGCTATAAGCCCAAAATCTTGTATAAAAATAACTTTTTGGGCCTCTATTAGAGTGTAAGACCCATTCTTCCTTGTACATAAGTAATTTTGGGCCTCAGTCATTGTATAAGTCCCTCTTGGTTTTCAAAACCGCGACACGATCGTCGCCTTTTCAAATAAATCATCTGGGCCTCTCCTCTTAGGTTTTGTATAATGATCTCCCTAAGCAGAGTCAATCTCTTTTTAGCCTCAATCTTGGGCTTTGTACAAGACAAATAAAACACTCTCTTATTGAGTCAGTACTTTTTAGCCTCAATCTTGGGCTTTGTACAAGATAGAAATAAAACTCCCTAGTAGAGTCAACCTTTTAGCTTCAACCTTGGGCTTTGATCAAGGCACACAAAAAACTAAAATCCCCTCAGAGAAAATCAAGAGTTCTCTCTGTAGGACGCATATCTCTGTACAATCACATATCAAAACAAACCTTAATCCCAGATAACTGCTATAAGTGGCACACTTGTTGATTTAAAAATCCAAGCTGTAATCCATCTTTTATCCTGGTAAACTTCCTCTTTCATCTAATTGTTGTAAGTGGCAAGCCTCTGGATTATTTCCATCCAAGCCAATGTCCCTCTCTTAGCATAGAAGACTCCTAAGGAAAAATGGCATTGCTCTACACTGAGTTAAAGTTTTCTCCTTCAGGACAAATACCTTATAAAGAAAATTATGGCATTACTGGATTCCATATATTCTAGTTAAAGTAATTCTCCTTTATAATCAGTTACCCAACAACTGTGATAAACAGATGAGATATCTCCCTTTAGAGATGACAAATTCTCTCTCAGTCAAAACCTTTAGCTTCAATCTTGGGCTTTGAACAAGACACAAATAACCTTTAGCTTCAATCTTGGGCTTTGAACAAGACACCAAAACATCTTTTTCCTCCCATAGAATAGGAGGAACTACGATTGCTCTGATTTTCCTGTTTTCTTTAACGGGAATACGTAGGCATAAGATTGCGAAATCTTAGCGAGCACACTAATAAAAAACCTTAGGTCCAGTACCTTACCAAAAACATCGAAAAACCCGAAATCAACAAAAATACTCTCTCTCAAACATTCCCAAAAGAGAAACTTTCCCAATTCACGACAGATAAAAACCAGTAAGTAGATAACAGAAGAAAATGCCAAACAATCTATGGATAACCATATATAGGATGGGTAATTGACAACTCCCCATTGTATAACTTGACCCCGGACCTCCCAATCTCTTAGCATTTGTTAAAGAAAACATATGCGTGCAAGGTTAGTTTTAGATAGCTTCCCTTTCCTTTCCAGCTTCATAGGATAAATAAGAAATCAGAAAGTAGCACCAAATTCCAACCAATTCGGTAAGGTGGTCGCGTCACCGACAAAAATCGCACGCTACACTTCCCTATATCCTTTTTCTATACGGGGAATTGACATGATTGGCATGATTGAACCCAAAGCTTTAAACAGACATCGGTTCATCTTGGTAGCCATTGACTACTTCACCAAATGGGTCGAAGCAGCATCATATACCAATGTAACCAGGCAAGTGGTAGTCCGATTTATCAAGAACAATCTCATCTACCATTATGGTGTTCCAAGCCAGATCATTACTGATAATGGATCCAACTTAAACAACAAGATGATGAAAGAGTTGTGTGCTGAGTTCAAGATCGAACACCGTGTCTTCAAAAAAGGAGAAGGCCTTTGACAAAATGGTCCAACCCCGTGTCTTCAAAAAAGGAGACCTCGTGCTCAAAAAGATACAATCATTTCTTACTGATTCTATGGGCAAATGGACTCCGAATTACGATGGCCCCTATGTTGTAAAGAAAGCCTTCTCAGGCGGTGCCTTGAGACTCGTAACCATGGATGGAGAGGAATTTGCCTACCCTAAAAATACTGATGTAGTCAAGAAATACTTCGCCAAAAAAAAGTCTCGGTGGATTGAAATCCCGAAAGGGCGGTCCAGGCAGAAATTAGAGACAATAAACAATGATCATCCCGATGGATTGAAAAACCGAAAGGGAAATCTAGGCAAAAGTTAGGGATTCATGGCAAGTAACTATATCCGACAAGATTGGCTCCTCAGCAGTAACGTCATTCGTCAGGAAAACTTCAGTCAATGTCACTTTCGACAGAAGCTCGGAATGTCTAGAATTCAAAGTTAGTGGAAGGATAGCGGTCGTTATGTTTCAATGTAGCCCCTTTTCCTTTAAATTACCATTTTCTAAACTTTTTAATGCTCCATGGGATCATGCGTTTGGCTGATTACCATTCTATCAATAAAAATTTGAGCCTTGGTGCCTTTTGTTTGCAATTCTCATTCATTTTGATTTGCAAAATGACATGTTTATTTGATTAACATTCTTGAAACAAAAAATGAATTTTTCTTTTGCTTTCAAATTTACTTCTGCTTTTAAAATAAAGATGGCAAACTCTTTTTGATTAATGAACATAAAAAGGAATATCGACTGCTTCTCTGGTAGTGATCAAAACTCAAAATGCAGAATCAAAGTACTCCCTGAATAAATGATCAACTACTTCAGACGGAATGATCCATCTATCATCCCCGACAGAGTTCTTACCTCTGAAAACCAATTGTTGTTTTTTTCCCCAATAGGGTCCACCTCTGAAAAACAAGAAAACGGATTTCTATCCCTAGCAGGTTTGTATCTCTGGAAACCAGAACAAAACACGGGAATCCCTACTCCCAAGCAAAAGTACAACTTTCAGAATCTCCAGTGATACCCCCATCTTCCACAGTAGCCGAGTATTCGGTTGTGTTCATCACTAGTCTGTATGTCGTGTCTGTTTTGTTAGCATAAACATACATACATCACACATAATTGATTCATATTCATACATGCGTTGCATTAATATCACTCTGCTCATACTCATGCCCATGTGATAAACGTCATCCCTTCAATAGAGTCGTCAGTCTTCCTTTCTACATCAGATAGGACAAAATTCCAGTCTAAGTTCTTTCCTCGTACGGAAATGTATCGTCTAAATAATCTCTCTCCAGTGTATTCTTGGATTGAAATCGGTCCTCGACCTCTTTGATAACTTGAACCTCTGAAAAGCAAGAAGACATTCGGATAGACACCTTTTGGAACATTACTCTTCACCGTTGAAGATGATATTTCACTTTCCCAGATTAAGGAAAAATCCCAGAGAAAGCCTCTCCACCAAAAGACTCTTGGAAATACGACAGTTTCTCCCGAAATTTTTGCTTTCAATGAAGTCATCAGCACCTCAAAATTGGATTACATCACATGGATTTTCTCCGAAAAATGTCTCGAAGGGAAGTATGATGTAACATCACCAAGCAAAAAGCAATCTCTCAAGAGATTTGTTTTCCCCAGTAGGTCGACGAACGGCATCTCCCACAGAGAAGTTTGCACACCTCTGCAGTTCAGGCAAATGGTTCTCCCCATCAAGTCTGACATCAAATCTTTTTCCATCAAATGGCGTCTCCCTAGTAAAACTCGACGAGAAGTTTGATGAAGACCTCTAAAAATATAATTCCTTGTCAAGGGAAGAACTCGACAAGAAGAAATTGAGACCAGTTCCATGGCAGAAGACCAGGATCGAGGGGAAGTTTATTTCAAAAAGAAACTGAGACCAGTTCCATAACAGAAGACCAGGATCGAGGGGAAGTTTATTTCAAAAAGAAACTAAGACCAGTTCCGTGGCTGAAGACTAGGATCGAGGGGAAGTTTCACCATTTTCTAAGTAACATCGCTTAGCGAAAGAAGATGGATGAGCAAGTCGCTACACATTCATAACCACAATCAAAATTTCGGGTATTCTGATATTTAATCCTCTTTTACCTCGAATGTCCGAACGTCTTCGCCATTCATACCTTCAGGTCCAAGAAGATTAAATAGGGGTATCTGTCATACCCTAAATTTTGACCACAAGATTTCCCATCATTATTCAAATCATCACTACAATATGAATGTACCTTCATACCTCATCAATCCTCTCAGGAATTGTTGAGCATTCACTACAATCAAGAATTAGGGTTTTGAGCCCTCTCAAAGTACTCAGACAAAGGATAAATCAAGAATGGACATGATCCTCAACTTATCAAGCCTCTCAAACCTGCATGAAGGATCAAGAGGTCTCCCACATCAAGAATCAAGCATGAGAATGTAACATCTCAAGTTGATCAAGCCTCGAGATCATCAGTGTCACCAAATTAAGGTTTTGGTCGACCAAGGCCTCCAGAAGGAAATCTTCATCTGGGCATGGGCTAATACTTCAAAACATGATCCAAGAAGCTCAAAGGGACCTCATGGACCCAATCACAAGTTCAAATAGCCTCAGGGGATGCATTCATGAAAAATCAGGAATTAGGGTTTCTTGACCTAATTCACCCCTAAGTTGACTTTTGAAGCAAGGCATGAGCCAAGACCTCAAGAAGTGTTTTGAAGACCTATAATACATTATATTAATCCAATTACAATATTGGATTGATTCAAAAAAACTTGGTTCATAAGCAATACAAGGATTCAAATTCATCTGGACCAATTAGGGTTTTCTGATGAAAAGTCAACTGTACATTTGACTTTGGACCAAGACATGGTCCCAAACCTTGGGACATGATTCAAGACACTCTAAAACACCTATGGAATCCACCCATTAGGTTTGAATTAGGTCAATAACTTGATTTCATATAGGATCACAAAGTTTGAAATTCATCTGTCAAAAAGTCAACTGTGCCCAAAAATCAAGTTTGACTTTTTGGATTTCTTGACAAACATGGCTTCCCTAAGTAAAAAACAATGTTAAATTATGGTTTGGATCATCATCCATCAAGAAAAATCAAGAAAAGTGGGATTACTTGCAAAAGGGGAAACCATAAGAAACTTGAATTTTCACTAAGTCATGAAAAAAAAAGTGATTTCTACCCAACTTTCCAAGACCATAACTTGTGATCCAAGTAACCTTTTTATTCCATCCAAAGCTCAAATGAAAGATCTCATTACATACTTAAAGATTTTCAACTACAACATATTCCAAATCCTCATGGATTTTGAGTTATGGATTGATCAAAATCACCAAAAATGGAAAATGGATTCTTTTTCAACACTTAGTGAAATTTTGGACAGAATCTGTTTTGGATTTTCACCAACTTTGAGGCTATTTTTCATTATGATCCAAGATTAATCAAGACCAAAGTTAAACATCAAAGTTGAAGTATGTTATAGGGGCTTTCCAAAAAGTACAAGAGCCTCTCATGATTCAACTTGAGCAAGGAGTTATAAGCCTCCAAAAGTGGCATTTTTCACCCTACCCACACAAAGGCATGAAGACATAACTTGGTTCGCACAATTTCTTGAGCCAATTTTGGACACTTGCATCATTTCATTTATGTCCAAAATCAACTTGAATGATGAAGAATCTGATCACAAGGCCACCAAGTCAAAAACCTCATCCTTTAGGCATGTGACATTCAAAGTTCAAAATCCAAAACTTTCAAATTTGTCATGAAGCATTTAAGGGGTGCATGTAGCTGGCATGTATCAGTCCACAAAATTGCAAATGAGTCAAGATGAACTCAAGCATCAGAAGACCATAGGCCTGCAAGATTGACCCAAGTCAATGGCTAGAGGAGACTTTGGCTACATGACAAATTCCAATGGATAATGGAGTGATCCAGCCTCCAATCATTATTGCTCCCACAACAAAGTTGCTCTACTATAAATAGAGGTTCTTTCTGATTAGTTTGAGTACACCAAAGCATAATAACTCATGCTTTTCTTCTTTTTACTCTCAAAAAACCAAAAAATACTTCTTTAGCAAGTAACATTCGAATTTTCAAATAGAGATCAATTCCATCAAAACCAACCATCCTAACACCTCACATATGTCATATATAAGTGATCCATAACCTCAAAACACATCTGGAACACCAAAATCACTAAGTCACCATCCATTTGCTCAAGCTTTTTGGCCTATTTGCAGTTGAGGTACCACAAGAAGATCCAGGTGCTTTTAATCCATTCCAATCTTCCAAACACCTTACATTAGGTTCATTGAAGCTGTCCAGATCATCACATAACATCTATAACACCTTTACATCAGAATTCGATTTTTTCTTACAAGAGGTAAGCCTGAACTCTCAAACTCAATGATCCATGCATCATAAATGTGTTTTCAAGTTACAAACATGTTTCTGCACTTATGTAGAGTGTTTCCCCTCAATTAATTGCTTTGTAGTTATCGTATATAGGATTTCATAGTGTTCTTGCAAAAATTAGGGTTCATGTGTTCATCACTTAATTTCTCACTCCACACTTAATATAAATGCAATTAATTTGTACCATTGGAATCCTTGTTCAAAAACGAGTGAGATTGATATTTGAATCGTGCAAACCCATTGAGTAATCAGAGTGAAAAGTGAGGTTTTGCAAATCTGCAACAACAGAGCTCGCGCGAACCACGCAATGTGTTCTTGGCGCCTTTTTCAAATTTTCAAATTTTTGAATATTTTGATATTTTATTAATTGATTTAAAAAATTAATTTCTCTCTCAATTTAAATCATTTTTTATTGGTTCTTTTTTTAAGAATTCACAAAAATATTAAAATATTTTAATCTACAAAAAAATAAAATTTATATTATTTATTTAATATAGCTTGAATTTTTGTAAATAGTTTCATTTTTATTGTTTTTAAACATTTTTAAATGAAATTTCCACCTTGATTTTTCAAATTCAAATGAATTCCAAGTTTTCATCTGACTAAACATGATTTTTCAAAACATTTTTCAAAGTTTACAACTTGTTTTTGAATATATTTGATATTTTATATCATTTTTTATTTAATTTCCTTTGAAAATTGTATTTTTTAAATTAAAATTATGGTTTTTCTTAATTTTGTTTTTTTTCAAACTTCATTTGAAACAGTTTTGGGCCTCTAATAGAGTGTAAGACCCATCCCCTTTGTAAATAAACCATTTTGGGCCTTAGTCATTGTATAAGTCCCGATACGATTTTCAAAATAAACGGTAGGATCGCTGTTTTTCATCTGGGCATCTTCTTGAGCTATAAGCCCAAAATCTTGTATAAAAATAACTTTTTGGGCCTCTATTAGAGTGTAAGACCCATTCTTCCTTGTACATAAGTAATTTTGGGCCTCAGTCATTGTATAAGTCCCTCTTGGTTTTCAAAACCGCGACACGATCGTCGCCTTTTCAAATAAATCATCTGGGCCTCTCCTCTTAGGTTTTGTATAATGATCTCCCTAAGCAGAGTCAATCTCTTTTTAGCCTCAATCTTGGGCTTTGTACAAGACAAATAAAACACTCTCTTATTGAGTCAGTACTTTTTAGCCTCAATCTTGGGCTTTGTACAAGATAGAAATAAAACTCCCTAGTAGAGTCAACCTTTTAGCTTCAACCTTGGGCTTTGATCAAGGCACACAAAAAACTAAAATCCCCTCAGAGAAAATCAAGAGTTCTCTCTGTAGGACGCATATCTCTGTACAATCACATATCAAAACAAACCTTAATCCCAGATAACTGCTATAAGTGGCACACTTGTTGATTTAAAAATCCAAGCTGTAATCCATCTTTTATCCTGGTAAACTTCCTCTTTCATCTAATTGTTGTAAGTGGCAAGCCTCTGGATTATTTCCATCCAAGCCAATGTCCCTCTCTTAGCATAGAAGACTCCTAAGGAAAAATGGCATTGCTCTACACTGAGTTAAAGTTTTCTCCTTCAGGACAAATACCTTATAAAGAAAATTATGGCATTACTGGATTCCATATATTCTAGTTAAAGTAATTCTCCTTTATAATCAGTTACCCAACAACTGTGATAAACAGATGAGATATCTCCCTTTAGAGATGACAAATTCTCTCTCAGTCAAAACCTTTAGCTTCAATCTTGGGCTTTGAACAAGACACAAATAACCTTTAGCTTCAATCTTGGGCTTTGAACAAGACACCAAAACATCTTTTTCCTCCCATAGAATAGGAGGAACTACGATTGCTCTGATTTTCCTGTTTTCTTTAACGGGAATACGTAGGCATAAGATTGCGAAATCTTAGCGAGCACACTAATAAAAAACCTTAGGTCCAGTACCTTACCAAAAACATCGAAAAACCCGAAATCAACAAAAATACTCTCTCTCAAACATTCCCAAAAGAGAAACTTTCCCAATTCACGACAGATAAAAACCAGTAAGTAGATAACAGAAGAAAATGCCAAACAATCTATGGATAACCATATATAGGATGGGTAATTGACAACTCCCCATTGTATAACTTGACCCCGGACCTCCCAATCTCTTAGCATTTGTTAAAGAAAACATATGCGTGCAAGGTTAGTTTTAGATAGCTTCCCTTTCCTTTCCAGCTTCATAGGATAAATAAGAAATCAGAAAGTAGCACCAAATTCCAACCAATTCGGTAAGGTGGTCGCGTCACCGACAAAAATCGCACGCTACACTTCCCTATATCCTTTTTCTATACGGGGAATTGACATGATTGGCATGATTGAACCCAAAGCTTTAAACAGACATCAGTTCATCTTGGTAGCCATTGACTACTTCACCAAATGGGTCGAAGCAGCATCATATACCAATGTAACCAGGCAAGTGGTAGTCCGATTTATCAAGAACAATCTCATCTACCATTATGGTGTTCCAAGCCAGATCATTACTGATAATGGATCCAACTTAAACAACAAGATGATGAAAGAGTTGTGTGCTGAGTTCAAGATCGAACACCGTGTCTTCAAAAAAGGAGAAGGCCTTTGACAAAAAGGTCCAACCCCGTGTCTTCAAAAAAGGAGACCTCGTGCTCAAAAAGATACAATCATTTCTTACTGATTCTATGGGCAAATGGACTCCGAATTACGATGGCCCCTATGTTGTAAAGAAAGCCTTCTCAGGCGGTGCCTTGAGACTCGTAACCATGGATGGAGAGGAATTTGCCTACCCTAAAAATACTGATGTAGTCAAGAAATACTTCGCCAAAAAAAAGTCTCGGTGGATTGAAATCCCGAAAGGGCGGTCCAGGCAGAAATTAGAGACAATAAACAATGATCATCCCGATGGATTGAAAAACCGAAAGGGAAATCTAGGCAAAAGTTAGGGATTCATGGCAAGTAACTATATCCGACAAGATTGGCTCCTCAGCAGTAACGTCATTCGTCAGGAAAACTTCAGTCAATGTCACTTTCGACAGAAGCTCGGAATGTCTAGAATTCAAAGTTAGTGGAAGGATAGCGGTCGTTATGTTTCAATGTAGCCCCTTTTCCTTTAAATTACCATTTTCTAAACTTTTTAATGCTCCATGGGATCATGCGTTTGGCTGATTACCATTCTATCAATAAAAATTTGAGCCTTGGTGCCTTTTGTTTGCAATTCTCATTCATTTTGCTTTGCAAAATGACATGTTTATTTGATTAACATTCTTGAAACAAAAAATGAATTTTTCTTTTGCTTTCAAATTTACTTCTGCTTTTAAAATAAAGATGGCAAACTCTTTTTGATTAATGAACATAAAAAGGAATATCGACTGCTTCTCCGGTAGTGATCAAAACTCAAAATGCAGAATCAAAGTACTCCCTGAATAAATGATCAACTACTTCAGACGGAATGATCCATCTATCATCCCCGACAGAGTTCTTACCTCTGAAAACCAATTGTTGTTTTTTTCCCCAATAGGGTCCACCTCTGAAAAACAAGAAAACGGATTTCTATCCCTAGCAGGTTTGTATCTCTGGAAACCAGAACAAAACACGGGAATCCCTACTCCCAAGCAAAAGTACAACTTTCAGAATCTCCAGTGATACCCCCATCTTCCACAGTAGCCGAGTATTCGGTTGTGTTCATCACTAGTCTGTATGTCGTGTCTGTTTTGTTAGCATAAACATACATACATCACACATAATTGATTCATATTCATACATGCGTTGCATTAATATCACTCTGCTCATACTCATGCCCATGTGATAAACGTCATCCCTTCAATAGAGTCGTCAGTCTTCCTTTCTACGTCAGATAGGACAAAATTCCAGTCTAAGTTCTTTCCTCGTACGGAAATGTATCGTCTAAATAATCTCTCTCCAGTGTATTCTTGGATTGAAATCGGTCCTCGACCTCTTTGATAACTTGAACCTCTGAAAAGCAAGAAGACATTCGGATAGACACCTTTTGGAACATTACTCTTCACCGTTGAAGATGATATTTCACTTTCCCAGATTAAGGAAAAATCCCAGAGAAAGCCTCTCCACCAAAAGACTCTTGGAAATACGACAGTTTCTCCCGAAATTTTTGCTTTCAATGAAGTCATCAGCACCTCAAAATTGGATTACATCACATGGATTTTCTCCGAAAAATGTCTCGAAGGGAAGTATGATGTAACATCACCAAGCAAAAAGCAATCTCTCAAGAGATTTGTTTTCCCCAGTAGGTCGACGAACGGCATCTCCCACAGAGAAGTTTGCACACCTCTGCAGTTCAGGCAAATGGTTCTCCCCATCAAGTCTGACATCAAATCTTTTTCCATCAAATGGCGTCTCCCTAGTAAAACTCGACGAGAAGTTTGATGAAGACCTCTAAAAATATAATTCCTTGTCAAGGGAAGAACTCGACAAGAAGAAATTGAGACCAGTTCCATGGCAGAAGACCAGGATCGAGGGGAAGTTTATTTCAAAAAGAAACTGAGACCAGTTCCATAACAGAAGACCAGGATCGAGGGGAAGTTTATTTCAAAAAGAAACTAAGACCAGTTCCGTGGCTGAAGACTAGGATCGAGGGGAAGTTTCACCATTTTCTAAGTAACATCGCTTAGCGAAAGAAGATGGATGAGCAAGTCGCTACACATTCATAACCACAATCAAAATTTCGGGTATTCTGATATTTAATCCTCTTTTACCTCGAATGTCCGAACGTCTTCGCCATTCATACCTTTAGGTCCAAGAAGATTAAATAGGGGTATCTGTCATACCCTAAATTTTGACCACAAGATTTCCCATCATTATTCAAATCATCACTACAATATGGATGTACCTTCATACCTCATCAATCCTCTCAGGAATTGTTGAGCATTCACTACAATCAAGAATTAGAGTTTTGAGCCCTCTCAAAGTACTTTGACAAAGGATAAATCAAGAATGGACATGATCCTCAACTTATCAAGCCTCTCAAACCTGCATGAAGGATCAAGAGGTCTCCCACATCAAGAATCAAGCATGAGAATGTAACATCTCAAGTTGATCAAGCCTCGAGATCATCAGTGTCACCAAATTAAGGTTTTGGTCGACCAAGGCCTCCAGAAGGAAATCTTCATCTGGGCATGGGCTAATACTTCAAAACATGATCCAAGAAGCTCAAAGGGACCTCGTGGACCCAATCACAAGTTCAAATAGCCTCAGGGGATGCATTCATGAAAAATCAGGAATTAGGGTTTCTTGACCTAATTCACCCCTAAGTTGACTTTTGAAGCAAGGCATGAGCCAAGACCTCAAGAAGTGTTTTGAAGACCTATAATACATTATATTAATCCAATTACAATATTGGATTGATTCAAAAAAACTTGGTTCATAAGCAATACAAGGATTCAAATTCATCTGGACCAATTAGGGTTTTCTGATGAAAAGTCAACTGTACATTTGACTTTGGACCAAGACATGGTCCCAAACCTTGGGACATGATTCAAGACACTCTAAAACACCTATGGAATCCACCCATTAGGTTTGAATTAGGTCAATAACTTGATTTCATATAGGATCACAAAGTTTGAAATTCATCTGTCAAAAAGTCAACTGTGCCCAAAAATCAAGTTTGACTTTTTGGATTTCTTGACAAACATGGCTTCCCTAAGTAAAAAACAATGTTAAATTATGGTTTGGATCATCATCCATCAAGAAAAATCAAGAAAAGTGGGATTACTTGCAAAAGGGGAAACCATAAGAAACTTGAATTTTCACTAAGTCATGAAAAAAAAAGTGATTTATACCCAACTTTCCAAGACCATAACTTGTGATCCAAGTAACCTTTTTATTCCATCCAAAGCTCAAATGAAAGATCTCATTACATACTTAAAGATTTTCAACTACAACATATTCCAAATCCTCATGGATTTTGAGTTATGGATTGATCAAAATCACCAAAAATGGAAAATGGATTCTTTTTCAACACTTAGTGAAATTTTGGACAGAATCTGTTTTGGATTTTCACCAACTTTGAGGCTATTTTTCATTATGATCCAAGATTAATCAAGACCAAAGTTAAACATCAAAGTTGAAGTATGTTATAGGGGCTTTCCAAAAAGTACAAGAGCCTCTCATGATTCAACTTGAGCAAGGAGTTATAAGCCTCCAAAAGTGGCATTTTTCACCCTACCCACACAAAGGCATGAAGACATAACTTGGTTCGCACAATTTCTTGAGCCAATTTTGGACACTTGCATCATTTCATTTATGTCCAAAATCAACTTGAATGATGAAGAATCTGATCACAAGGCCACCAAGTCAAAAACCTCATCCTTTAGGCATGTGACATTCAAAGTTCAAAATCCAAAACTTTCAAATTTGTCATGAAGCATTTAAGGGGTGCATGTAGCTGGCATGTATCAGTCCACAAAATTGCAAATGAGTCAAGATGAACTCAAGCATCAGAAGACCATAGGCCTGCAAGATTGACCCAAGTCAATGGCTAGAGGAGACTTTGGCTACATGACAAATTCCAATGGATAATGGAGTGATCCAGCCTCCAATCATTATTGCTCCCACAACAAAGTTGCTCTACTATAAATAGAGGTTCTTTCTGATTAGTTTGAGTACACCAAAGCATAATAACTCATGCTTTTCTTCTTTTTACTCTCAAAAAACCAAAAAATACTTCTTTAGCAAGTAACATTCGAATTTTCAAATAGAGATCAATTCCATCAAAACCAACCATCCTAACACCTCACATATGTCATATATAAGTGATCCATAACCTCAAAACACATCTGGAACACCAAAATCACTAAGTCACCATCCATTTGCTCAAGCTTTTTGGCCTATTTGCAGTTGAGGTACCACAAGAAGATCCAGGTGCTTTTAATCCATTCCAATCTTCCAAACACCTTACATTAGGTTCATTGAAGCTGTCCAGATCATCACATAACATCTATAACACCTTTACATCAGAATTCGATTTTTTCTTACAAGAGGTAAGCCTGAACTCTCAAACTCAATGATCCATGCATCATAAATGTGTTTTCAAGTTACAAACATGTTTCTGCACTTATGTAGAGTGTTTCCCCTCAATTAATTGCTTTGTAGTTATCGTATATAGGATTTCATAGTGTTCTTGCAAAAATTAGGGTTCATGTGTTCATCACTTAATTTCTCACTCCACACTTAATATAAATGCAATTAATTTGTACCATTGGAATCCTTGTTCAAAAACGAGTGAGATTGATATTTGAATCGTGCAAACCCATTGAGTAATCAGAGTGAAAAGTGAGGTTTTGCAAATCTGCAACAACAGAGCTCGCGCGAACCACGCAATGTGTTCTTGGCGCCTTTTTCAAATTTTCAAATTTTTGAATATTTTGATATTTTATTAATTGATTTAAAAAATTAATTTCTCTCTCAATTTAAATCATTTTTTATTGGTTCTTTTTTTAAGAATTCACAAAAATATTAAAATATTTTAATCTACAAAAAAATAAAATTTATATTATTTATTTAATATAGCTTGAATTTTTGTAAATAGTTTCATTTTTATTGTTTTTAAACATTTTTAAATGAAATTTCCACCTTGATTTTTCAAATTCAAATGAATTCCAAGTTTTCATCTGACTAAACATGATTTTTCAAAACATTTTTCAAAGTTTACAACTTGTTTTTGAATATATTTGATATTTTATATCATTTTTTATTTAATTTCCTTTGAAAATTGTATTTTTTAAATTAAAATTATGGTTTTTCTTAATTTTGTTTTTTTTCAAACTTCATTTGAAACAGTTTTGGGCCTCTAATAGAGTGTAAGACCCATCCCCTTTGTAAATAAACCATTTTGGGCCTTAGTCATTGTATAAGTCCCGATACGATTTTCAAAATAAACGGTAGGATCGCTGTTTTTCATCTGGGCATCTTCTTGAGCTATAAGCCCAAAATCTTGTATAAAAATAACTTTTTGGGCCTCTATTAGAGTGTAAGACCCATTCTTCCTTGTACATAAGTAATTTTGGGCCTCAGTCATTGTATAAGTCCCTCTTGGTTTTCAAAACCGCAACGCGATCGTCGCCTTTTCAAATAAATCATCTGGGCCTCTCCTTGAGTATAAGACCCATTATTCTTTTTTTTAAATACTTTTGGGCCTCTATTAGAGTGTAAGACCCAACCCCTCTTTGTATATAAATATTTTGGGCCTCTGCTGTAGTATAAGTCCCACAACGTCTTTCAGTATCGCAGTACGATCAAAGCTTTCAAATAAGTCATCTGGGCCTCTTCTTGAGTATAAGCCCCAATCTTTTGTTCAAAAACTTTTTTTTAAACAATAAACAACTTCCATAGGCCTCTCCTTGAGTTGTAAGCCCCATACGTCTGTTTTTAAAATCATCTATGTGTTTTAAACTTGTACTAAGAGGAGCATTATTCCCGGTGAAACTGCTCTTAGACCACTTGGGGCTCTCTTTGAGTTATAAGCCCCAAACTTTATTTTCCTTCAAAACAACTTTCTTTCAAATTCAAGATTCAAAGTTTTCTCAAAACTTTCTTCAATTTCTGAAAACCCTAATAATACAGTGGTAGTCAATACAACAGTTCACCGTACACTTGGGCCTCCTCTCAGAATGTAAGCCCCAACATCTTTTTCAATGCATATTTGTTTATATATCTGTCAATTCACTTATCTGTATATATACTTGTGCATATTTGTTTAGAGTTTCCTTCATCAGTTAGGTCTACACTTTGGTAAAACCAGAGGTTACTTTCAACTTAGTCAAACCTAGTTCCCTCATAGGAAACTTCCCTCAATACAGTCTGCCTCCTCTTGGGCTTATTCAATATGGAACAGAGAAAGGCATTATTCCCGGTGAAACTTTTCTCAAGACTGACAAAACTTAGAAATATACATGTATACAAGAAATTCATTTCCCCAGAGAGGATTAATTCCCGGTGAAACCTCTTTTGAAGTTCTTTAAACCTTAGAACTATTCAACAAAGAAAAGATTATTCCCAGTGAAACCTTTCTTGAACCTTTCTTGGGCTTGGACCCGCATGCTTCTTAAAAGCATCCCCAACCACCTTTGGGGCTTAGTACAAGGACCCACAGGCTTCTCAGAAGTTCCCCAACCTCCTCTTGGGCTTAGTACAAGGACAGGCCTCCTAAAGGCATAGGATAGAAATTAGTCATCTTTGCTAGTTCAATACCCAGGAGAATCAAATTCCCACTACATCATACCATTCTAAGGTTTAATCTTCATCCCTAGAACCTACAACCCCCTCTTGGGCATCATACAAAGATTTCTCCCCAACCAGAATCTACCACTTCTTGAGAGACTTGGACAGTCTCAGCCTTCTCTTGGGATTCATTCAATTATGACTTGGAAAGTCTCATCTCCTCTTGGATCCCACACAGAGACCCTCAAATTTCTTAAAAAGCACAGGAAAAACCCTCATCATTTAACTAATACACTAGTCTCTACCAGAGTTAAAACCTTTAAGGTTTTAAAACTCATCTTTAAACTCCCGTGATACCCAACAAGGTTTGACTTTCACCTTAAAAATTCCCCAGCCAGGGTCAATTTACCATCAATAAACCCTCAACAAAATCAGAGCCTAATAGCATCTGGTACTCCAACTCTTCCCAGATTCCGAGCAAGGGTAAATCCCTTTGGGTTCCCCAATACAATTTGGACCTGCTCCTGGATTTCAATAAATCCTCAGTAAGAGACAGCCTCCTCTTAGGCTTCATATAATGATTTCCCCAGTCAGCCTCAATCTTGGGCTTTGTACAAGACAGATAAAGCCCTCCCCAGTGGAGTCATTTTCTTTTAGCTTCAACCTTGGGCTTTGATCAAGGCACATAAAAATCAACATCCCCTCAGATGAGACCATATGTCCTCTCTGCAGGAGGATATTTCCTCTATACATCACATATTAAAACAAACAATCAAAACCTTTCCAGATAATTGTTGAAAGTGGCACACTTGTTGATTCAAAATCCAAGCTGGAGTCCTTCCCTTATCCTGGTTAAAATTCATCTTTCATCTAACAGCTATAAGTGGCAAGCCTCTGGATTCTAAACATACAAGCCAATGTCCCTCTCTTAGCATGAAAGATAAGGAAAAAGTGGCATTTCTCTATACTGAATTAAAGCTTTCTTCCTTCATGACATCTCTCTTATAAAGGAAATTATGGCATTACTGGATTCAACGTATCCCAGTTAAAGTAATTTCCTCTATAACTAATTCTCAATAATTGTTATGAATAGGTGAGATATCTCCCTTTAGAGATGACAAATTCTCTCTCTCAGTCAACCTTTAACTTCAATCTTGGGCTTTGAACAAGACACAAATACTCTGATAGCTTCAATCTTGGGCTTTGAACAAGACACCATATCTTTCCTCCCATAGAAATAGGAGGAACTACAATTGCTCTGATTTCCCAAATCTCTTTACGGGAATACGTAGGCATAAGATTGTGAAATCTTAGCGAGCACACAAATAAAAAACTTTAGGTTCAGTACCTTACCAAAAACAACAGAAAACCCAAAACAACAAAAACATTCTCTCAATTCTCCCAAAGGAGAAACTTTCCCAATCCACAGTAGATAAACACAATAAAGCATTTAAAGTTAACAGAAATACATGCAAAAGAAGGTTCCTATGGATTACCATAGATAAACTGGGTGTTAATAGCTTCCCTTTGTATAACCAGACCCCGATCCCCGATCTCTCAGCATTTGTTAAAGAAAACATTTACGTGCAAGGTTAGTTTTAGATATCTTCCCTTTCCTTTCTTGCTTCATAGGATAAATCCAAAAATCAGAAAGTAGCACCCAAAATCATTGCGGTTAGGTGGTCGCGTCACCGACAAAAATCGAACGCTACATGACCTTCGCATCAAAATTCTTGAAGTAAGTGGAGATTCAGCTTTGGTGATATACCAAGTTAAGGGTGAATGGGAAACCCGGGACAAAAAGTTGATTCCTTATCAAGCTTATATTGTGGAAATGATCAAGTACTTTGATGAGATCACTTTCCGACATGTTACGAGGTCTGAAAATCATGTTGCTGATGCTTTGGCTATGTTGGCCTCCATGTGGAAGGTTAGATTTGTCAACGAAGCACCACTCATTCGGATTGAAAGAAAGACTAAGCCTGCTTATTGCCAAGTAGTGGAAGAGGAAATAGATGGGAAACCTTGGTTCAATGACATCAAGTTGTATCTGCAAAACCGAGAATATCCAGCTAATGCTACTGCTCTTGACAAGAAAACTTTGAGAAAACTGGCATCTAAGTTTTTCCTCAGTAATGGTGTGTTGTATAAAAGAAATCATGACATGGTTCAGCTAAGATGTGTTGA